>OY728147.1:1496225053-1499119971 GCA_963277665.1 Viscum album | reverse complement strand
AACTGTCCATTAATCACGTCCACATGCACACACGAGAACCCATAGAAATACCTCTAGACAAAACTTGGCTCTTCTACTTTCAAAACCAAAAAATTCCCAAAATTTTGAAAATAACTTTCTCTGAAACCATTTAAAAAATTCATGAAAATTTTTCAAAACACCTTCCCTTTTTAAAATAACTCACTTCAATTTCAAATAACCCATATGTTCTTTTAGAAATTTAACTTCGATAAATCAAACGCCAAATTCTTGAAACAAAGTTCAAAAGAAACAAACCCAAAGAATCATGTCAAACTCACATCAAGAGAAAATAAGAGCAACCCAAAATTATAGTTTACTTTTTAAAACCCCATTGTTCCAACCAAAAACTGAACCAAAACATCACCAACACTAAAGCACCTAGACAGAGAACTAGTGGTCGTGCCAGAACTGATTACATGGTTTAGTAGACCATGCCCTAGGCAAGTTCCAACCAATAGGAGTGTTGAACCGTACTATCAGGAATCACATGGGTCACTAATCCATGTGAGACCACGTGTAGTACCAGTTTACTCTTATTGTCATTCCCTATCCACACAGACCAAATCCAAAAACTTAAATCCCGAACCACCCCTGGTTACTCAAGGATCGGAATGAGCAAGAGTTCACGATGCTCTTCCCGCACCTACCACTCGAGTACTGAAAATACTATATCCAATTTACTTGACATCCCAAATAACAAGAACAAAGCCTCCCTTTGATACCATTTTGTCAAGAACCAACCCAGGTCAACACTGAACCAGTCACCCAAGCCGATCTGCGGAAAGGCCTGAGAGGCATTCCCAATCCTCCCAGGCTGGTGACAAGTACCGGGGCATCGACAGAAATGGTGGGAACAATTTATCCCAATACAAATAAATAAAATTATAGGAAATAATAAAGATAAACTTAGAATAAATAAACCAAATAAAACGACTAAACAAGAACTGAAGAAGAAAACTAACCAAATAGGATAACCACTATCTTCGTGTGACCTCGTGGGTCATTCTACAACTAATGACCAAAAGTATCCCAAGGCGAACAAGCTCATGTCAAACCTGTAAGAGAAACTAAAAACAAGAAAACACTATAAGCGTGTGTATTAAAACACAGTAGGTATTCCTAACAATCTATTCCCAAATCACTACCATTAAATAAATAATTTTACTAATTTTCAGGTTTGAACTACATTATATAAAATATGAGTTTTCACCCACACTATTATTTCTTAATCAAGTAACAGTCCATTGCCATTTTTAAATTTAAAAACAAGTTTAAGGTTTCAAGGATCAAGATACATTAAATTAAAAAAAACATCTAAGAGAACAATTTAAAAATCCAAACTTTTGTTGTTAAATAAGAGGAAAACCATACGCACACACAACACACAATAATGGAAATGGAAAAGTGGAAAATGGGGACCAGCAACTGAACTAGGCCACTCAATCATCCGCCACATAAAAATAATCACTAAAGAAAACATGGGCCGAACCTAGGAGATCGTGAACAATATAGAACATACTATACATGTGACTCATTCTGAAGGCTTGCCTACTATCGATGAAGTCATAATTCCCAAACAATCTGTGTTTCACTACGTAGCCTAAATGAGGGGCCGAATACCCTAGCAGATAAAAGTCTGTACTTAGGGCCACTAGCCAGTGCATATTCTAAACTAGTGCAACCATCGTTCTCAGAAGATTCCCTTACTATTACAGGTTCCTATGTCAACAGGTGTAATAAAAAGGGGTGATTCAATAATTTAAATCGAGTAACCGACCACAACACACGAACATCACACACAACAACTCACATAATCCACCTACACAATAGGATCACCCCTAAGTCACCCCAAAGAGATTTTTCAAAATAATTGATTTCATTAAAGTGCCAAACATTCCTTAACCAATTACTCGAGACCAACCTATTTCAGAAATACATTTTATAAATCTTAACACTTTTTCAACCCAAGAAACTCTTTAAAAGAAATTAATTTTTCTTACAAAGGCCAATCAAGCATTTTATCAACACTAATTATGCAAATTTGAAAGAAAACACTTTCAGGTAATTCAAACACAAGAGAGAACCACTATCTTTTACAATGAACATTTATTATAAAAGTAATTATGTAATATTATTTACCATTTATTTAAAACTAATGAAATAACAAGAAATTCATAAATTATAAATATAATGGCAAGTGCAGTGGGGGACCTACCTCAAACATGACGCTATTTTTTGATGACTACTCAAACCAAATCCTGGCATATACATGAACATGCATTTATACACATATATATATACACCCTAGATACATTTCACATACTGCTCATTCCATGATGGAATATTCATAAATAGGGCATATATATATATATGTCTTACCCTATGCATGTACATGTAGGAATCCTCGATGCCCGTGACCCAAAACCATTACAGCGAGGTCCAACGCACTACACATATAATTGAATAAAAAAATTAAATACTTAAACAATCTATAAAATATTTCAAAATAACAAGTCAAGGATTTTCACCAATAATACATTCAATTTAAAGTAGTAAAATACACTTTAAAACCAAACGTACATCCAATAGAAATTGAAACATACTTTCCATATTTTAAAAGAATTTACAATACATATTGAGAAATGAACAACAAGGCACACAAACACAAAAACTCTATTTGTTTACGAAACCCCACTTTGAAAACATACACACACCAAAACAACATCCAAACATGTCTCACACATTTTATAAGATTTAATAAACCACTAAAAAAACTATAAAATAACTCCAAGTGGTATCAGAAGACTTTGAACACAAAAGCCCACCCAAAATCATCTTCTAAGGCCAAACTCACACCACCTCCATGTCAAAACATAATTCGCAGCCCTTGCACAACATAATAAACTAAAATTATAGTTTCTAAAAAAGAAATAAACTACTCGAAATGGATTTTTCACAAAAAGAATCAAACTCATAACATATAAACAAACTACTAAACACATCAAAAAATATATATTAAATTTCAAGTAAAATAAAATTTGCACCAAAAAAACTAAGTAATAAACATGCTAAATTAATTAAATAAGAAAATTAATTCATCAAGTAATGGTTATACATGGAAACACCAACTTCTTTATAGACCAAAACTGCAAAATTGGTGCGCAAAGTCCACCACACTTCAATCACACTGCAACCAAACTCAGATATGTCCTAATTCAAGAATTAAACCAAACATATCACAATTGGACCTTAAAAAACATAGAACCCTAAAACCGCAACACTTTCAAATGGAAGAAAACACCCACCGGTGTAGCACGCACCTGCGATGAGGGAGAGGAAGGATAAACGAGCAGAATTAGGGGCTTAAGAAGGTGCGCCATGCGGGAAAAGAGGTGCTGCCGGAGGTTTGACTGAACAGGTAAAGGGGCACCGAATGAGGGGAGCAATGTGAGGAGTAGGGGCGTCGTGAGGAAGTGTGTCGGGCACCGGGGCAAGTTGGAAGGGAAGAGGGGTGCCGGTCTAGACCATCAGAAGAAGAGAGCAAGGGGAGGTGTGGCTCGCAGGTGAAGGAGAGGTGTGGGGGAGAGTGTCGATGCAGGTAAGGTTAGGGGTGAAAGAATGGGGTGACAGGAAGAGGGGGTGAGGAAGAGAATGAGGGGAAAAAAGAAAAAAAGAGAAAGGAAATGAAACCTAAGAAAAATAAATAAATAAAATAAATAAAATAAATAATATAATTGTAATAATAATAATAATAAAATGTTAATAATTTCATAATTATACTAATTTAAGAATATATTTTCACTAATAATAATAATAATAATAATTAACAATTTTAATAAAAAAATTAACATTAATAAATTTAAAATTATAACAATGACTTAAAAAAAGATAACCAAATTTAAATATTAACTTAAATAATAATAATACTAATAATAAAAATAAAATGGTTAAACAAGTTGTTAGAAAATAGTTTCATTAATTATTGGGTCTGGACACCATGCACACACATGTGCATGGTTGCGGGTATAGTCGTTCACCCATGTAATAATAAATTTAATAATAAAATGTTCTATTATTAAGGTTGGTCACTACACATGATCATGTGTATGAACACACACCAATATATGAACCCAAATTTTTTTAAAAACAAAACCATCTCAACCAGCAGCTCAAACATGAGACCCAGCATAATTTGAATAAAATAAAGCATTGAGTTGGTGTGTGATGTAGATCATCTAAGGGGAAAGTTATATATGATATGAAATAACTCCACCATGAGGCACCAACTAGAAATCCTCAACAAACCAAGTGTAAAACTTACTCCCATGATCAAACCTTCACTACCCATGACATATAGACACCTTTAGGGAAAAATGGTATCAAACATATAACTCCATAGGTATCCTCCTATGTTATAATTAGGGATTATGATGATCTGGTGGTACCTTCATTCTCTCACAAATAACCTGAAACAACTCTATCATACTCTAACCTAGTTTTAGTTTGATAATTTATGACTCTCTAACCCTAACCCAACATAATGAAGAATTGAAAGTACAACCACAAAAAGATTCAAATAGTACTGTACAAATAGTGGAGTGAAAACTATTTTTTAAGAAAACTCAACCAATGGAAGGTTACTCATACAATAACCTCTAAAATCTAGGACATAAGTGCACAATATGTCCTCAAGAGTTTGGATGTCTTGCTCTGTCGAACCATCTATCTGTTAATGAAAAATAGTTCTAAGGAATAACTGATATCTAAAAGCATAATGGAGACCTCTCAATACCCTGGAGGTAAACAAGGATCACAACCAAATATGATCACCCTCATGACTCCTTAGAGCCTCACCACTTCCTCCATATACTTCCTCTCCATCGAGATTGACTCCTTGATCATTATAAAGTGGGATGATTTCATAAAATTGACAACTATCACTTGTATAACATCAAAGAATCCTTAAGACCAAGGTAAACCAGTGATGAAGTCTATAGAGATTATAAGTGCCCAGTCAGGATGATTGTATCACTAAGAGGGGGAGTGGGTGAATTAGTGATACTTTTTCTTTTATGTATCATTGAAATAACCTTTGCCTCATGTTAAAAATTCAATTGCATGATGAAAAAAAATTCAACCACAATTCTAAAGGAACACAAGTATTTACAAGGTTCACTATTCAATAATAATAGCTATTTCCTTAGTATGGTTTGGAAATGATACAATACCACACAGTCTACTAGAAAATAATCCTTGGATTACAACTAGTAAGATATAACCTTACACTCATGTATTACTTTTAAAACAATCCAAAAGTACATGTGCACACTCTTAGCACAAATAGGGTAATAAAATGTTTTTGTAACAACACATGTTACCTATGATTCTTTTCAACTCCACAAATTTATTAAAAAATTCTTCAATTTATTACCTAGAAGATGGTAAGAACTTCTTGGACTTTGTTATGGAAAAAACAAGTCTAATTTTCCCAATCTGTTTTCCCAGACCGATTCCCCTGAGTACGATTCTCCCTGATATGATTATTCTCAGTATGATACTTCCTAGTACAATTCTCCCCAGTATGAAAATATAACTTTGATATAATATGATAGAGATGAATTGGAACCAATTCAATTATCCATCTTCCTCAGTCCAAAAAACCCAGTATGAAAATCTTGATCCGATTAATCTATCCTGATATGGTAATCATCCGAATACAATTGGCAAGCAGAATATGCTAATCATCTATGTAAGATAAAAACTAAGTATGATGACCGACTGAATACAACATTGTGATATTGTCTCTTCTCTTTATCTTCTCTATAATTTTTTTCCAACAAAAGTGAATATGAAAACTTATTCTTCTATTTAAAACTCAAATCTTCTCTCTCATGAATAGTACATTAGTCATTAGAAAAGTAAAATGTACTTTTTGCCTTTTATAGGTGACCCTTGAATGGATTTGGTGGGAATGAAATAATTTTTCCCACTTAATCAAATTCACCCTAATCTCAATTTTCCCTAAAATATTTGATAAATTTTGACTTCATAAACTCTTCTCAAATCTTTTTGATTCTTCTACAATGTTCACTTCTTCTTCAGACATTCATTTCAATTGATAGTTTGATTTCAATTCATGGGTCCAACTTTTTAAAACCAATTTCTTTAATAAAAATATATGTATCAATTAAATGAAATGTATGAATAAATGTATATCACTTATGAATGCTAAATACGATCATTATTTTGAGTTTCAAGCTCTCCCTCAACAATTCATTCAATAATCTCTACTTTCAAACATCTTTCACTTCTTCACTTATTCTCTTGACCCATTTGGATATATAAAACAATTCACCTCTGATACAAAGGATCTTGACCCAATTGAAATATTAAACTTTTTCTTCTACTCTTCTCTTGACCCACTTGAATAACCACTTGAAGAGAACAAAAAATTAATTCAACTCTGGACCCACTTGATGAAGACATTTGAAAACAAACTAAGGATCATATTATGAAACTACTTTTATTCAGAAACCTGTGATTGTATCATGACTTCCTTAATGAATTTAAATTCATTTTATAATAGCTTCAACATCATCATAATTAAATTAGAAAGTATCATAACTTTCCATTCATTCCAGCTTCTTTATTTTCTTCTCAGCTTGAGTATGATATTTTTTGAGTATGATCATCCTGGGTATGATTTTTTTATGAATAAAATGGATGATTGGATGCTACAGTGCTTGAGTACGATCATTCTGATTATGATCCTCATCCCCTTCTCTATTTCCATCTTAGCCTGAATCCTATTTCCATGAGTACGATCGGCCTAAATACGATTATCCTAGGTATGATATCTTGAGTATGATACCCAAAAACCTTTTCTTCATAGAAAACAATCATCCTGAATTTTTTTTCACTCCCCCTTTATTTCACCATGCTTTCATAATAAGTTCTCTAATTAACTTATTATTTATGAAATACGAATCATCAAAGCATCGTCACATTTATTAATCATAGTCATACAGAATCTTATTTTTCATCAAAACTACCACTTCTTTCATATCGAATTCATAGTGAATCTGATGATAATCAATTCCTTATTACTATATTTTCCTATTCCACACCCAAGTTGAGTCTGATCAAAAACTTTTATTTCAAGCAAAATTCTTCTCATTATGATGGACATAGTGAGTCTGATTCTTTTGAAAACAATTATCAATATGATTTCCATCCATCATATTTCTCAACATACTTTCTTTCTTCAAAATAATGATCGATTGAAAACAAATAAAACCAAAACAAAACTTAGCCCTAACAATCCCCCCTTTGTATTTTTTATCAATATCCACTTCAACCACTTCAATCACTTGAAAAAAATAAGTGGTATTTTTTTTATTTTCTCACTTTTTATTCTCCCCATTCTTTTCTTAATCCCCCTATTTCTTTTAACTCTCCACCTTTTTATTATCTCTTCCCATTATTGATAATCAAATTCAAAGGGGCCATACAAAAAATTTTCTCGTAAATGATCTCATTTCCATGGGTTGTAACATTTCTTCAACCTAGGTATCCCATGAGTTTATTAATAAATAACCTTTAACTAAAAAACTCTAAGTCTACATGGGTAAAATAAATAATTCCATCTTTCTTATTTTTACTCCTTCAATTACCTTTCTATTAGTACAAGTATACAAAGGTTTTGTGAATAAATAGAAACCTCAATTATTCCATATAAATAAGAATCGGACTTAGAGTCCTCTCTCAGTCTTGAATTCTTTTTATTTTCCTTGTATTTTTCATTAGACGTCCTTTCTTCTTTCTATTCATCATTATCAGGTTTTGTAACAAATTTATTATATGTAGAATATTTTTATAATGATGTCGAATTTTCATTATCTTTAGAAACATCTTTGTTAAAATCAGTTTGTAACATTTTCCCATGCTTTTATTTTATTCTGGAAAGATAGTTGAACAAATTTTGATATCATGCATCACTTTCTCATACTGGGTACAATATTTTTCTTTCTAAACTTGAGTACAATCATCCTAGGTATGATTTTTTTTTATAAATATGATGGATAATAAGATGCTATAGTTCTAGAGTATGATCATTCTAATTATGATCCTCAGAACCTTCTCTCTTTCCTTCTCACCCCGAATCATATTTCTGTTAGTACGATCGGCCTGGATATGATTATCAAATGTAAGATATCTTGAGTATGATACCCATAAATCTTTTATTTATAGAAAACAATCGGCCTAAATATTTTTCACTCCCCCTTTCTTTCATCATGCTTACATCATAAGTTCTTAAATTAACTTATTATTTACAAAATATGAATTAGAAAATCATTATAATATTTGTCAATCATAGTCATACAGACTCATATTTTTCATCAAAACCACCACTTCATATCAAATTTAGAGTGAATCCTCTGATGACAATAATTTACTCATTACGATCTTTTCCCATTCCAGACCCAAGGTGTGTCCGATCAAAACCTTTTCCTTAAAATATCTTATCCTCATTATGATGGATAGAGTGAGTCCCATTATTTTGAAAACGCGAGTCTGATTCTTTTGAAAACAATGATCAAATGATTTCCATCCACCATATTTCTCAACATACTTTCTTTCTTCAACATACTGATCAATTGACAAAAAATACAACCAAAAAACAACTTGGTACTGACAGATATTTCTTCCCACTTCCACTAAGGAACATATAATGGATGGAGAAAACCACTGGGAACATGGTGCTCAACCTTCACCTTCAACTAAACTAAACATCGAGACACAAACTCTGCAACTGAATACTTCAACCTAGGGCACCAAAACCAACCTCTAAGAGATTGGTTCATATTTTTCATGCAAGGATGTACCACCAAGGGTGATATATGGAACTTTTGGATAAGCACCTAATGCATTATCAAAGGGATGAAAAGTCTCTTATAGAATAAAACCCAATGTTATTAATTCTCAAATCAATCATTAGATGCATCACCAAATATAACTTGGTATCTCTAGACCTCCACCTCAAAATCCCTTAGCTAGTACTTCTCCACATGATGCACCAAAGATGATTGCACCTTTATATGAAAAAGGAATCATATTCTTCCAACCTATCCCATATCAAGATTAATAATAGAGAGCTATTACATTACTCTATAGTAATCTATAAACTCACACATGGAATCACTGCATGAATTCCAGCTCAGTGTTTTAGCTACAATGTTACCCTTTTCTGCTATATATGAATTCTTGAATTCATAATCCTATAAGAATTAAATTCATCACCACTATCACAAGTTTAGAAAATTCTAGGAAAATACATACATTAAAATTTAATGATTAGTAAAAACTAAAAAATTCTTGTTCATGAGGTAATTCCACCATAACTTCAAGGAAAACATGACTGATACCAACTCAAGATCAAGGATGACATAGTTACACTCATGGGGACATAACTATTGAGACTTATAAGAAAAAACTGATCCCTACTACATCAGAAAAAAACCTAAACTAATATATAAAGCATCAAATAAAACTTATTACAGAACTCCCTCTTCTTGAAAATGAAGAACTGAAGCATTGAACAAATTATACTTTAGGAAATTGAAATCTATCTAACTCTAATTGGTATAAAATAACACCTAATACTTTGTCATCAAGGGTTTTAGAGGATTACCAACCCAATATCCTAATAAATGACCTCCTTGATATTTGAAGGATCCAAAACTACAACATGATGGGGAATTACATGACATAAGGAACAAACTTCAAAATCCAAATATTCACACTTTGAAGGATTCATGAATAGATTTTGATGATGAAAAAATCCCAAAATGGAATGAATATGCCTTGTGTGATCATCCTTAGATGTGACATGCATAAGGATTCCATCGATTAAAACCACCATGAAGTAGTTTAGAAACTTTATGAAAATTGTGTCCATCAAACCCATAAACAAAACTGGATGGTTATTCACACTAAACTAAATCATAATGAACTCATAATACCCATAATGACATTGGAAAATAGCCTTTATAATATCCTCATCTTTTACCCACATCTAAGGGTATTTTGACCGCAAATCGATCTTCAAGAGATAACTATCTCCTTTCATCTAATCAAATAAATCATCAATATTTTTATGAGGATATAATTTATTCATTTTCAACCAATTCATGTAACAATTATTGATACGTAGAAATAGGCTTACATCATATTTCTTTACAAAAAAAATGTTGCACCCCAATATGACACACCTGGATGAAAAAAATCTCACCGAAAAAGATCACCAATCTATACCCTTAGTACCTACAACTCAGAAGGTGCTATCCTATATAGAGACATTGATATTAGAGAATAATCTAATTATAGATCTATTAGAAACTCAATTTACCATTGAGGGGGGAATGCTACAACCTCCTTAGGGAAGACATTGATGTACTCTTCGACAACCCTAGGAAACACCATCAGTTGAACATCTAAAGAACTCATCATATACTAATCTATCAAGGAAGATAAGTAAAGAACATGCCTTCAACTCATCTTAGGGTCTCACTCACCAACAATAACTACATTATCTACATTAGAATTATAGAACACAATATATCTCTTGAATAAATTCATAATACCCTATACTGAATACAACCATTCAATTATAATGATTATTTCTTATGGATATATCCACGAACATAGGAAATATTACCAAGAGTAGTGATTCCCAACACTACCTCAAATTATCTAAAAACTTCATACAGATAATATCAACCACCGACTAGTGTAGTAAATACTGATGGAAGCCTCTCCACCTAAAGTAGCAAAGAACAGACTAGGTATGGTGAAATGATGGAGTACATAGATCCTAAATCAAACAAAGCATACACCCAAGTAGAAAATAAGAAAAGGGTACCTAGAATAATGTCTGAATTACTTGGAATTGGAAAATTCAAAGTATGAAGCAAAACACAACTTTCTCCGCAACCTATCTAACCCTAATGAAGACCACCTCCATAAACACACTGTACTCTCTTAAGATGATGATCATCTCAGGGCTATCCTTTTCCTACCCAATCTCCTCTATGTTGATCAAAATATAGAACACCCTATAACTTCTACCTTGTCTAAAACTGCCTCAATAGAGGAAATTGATGTGGAACACCTACTGAATACTACCTAATAAAAAGGTCAGGAAATTTTTCCACCTATGAACTCAACCTCCATATGAAAAATGTATGTCTAATACCTTGGTATGGGTTTGAGAGCCACTACCCCTAGAGAAAAGAGATGATGAGGGATGAGATATACCCCCAGATATCATTAACAATAACTTTTTTATTTTATTATAGAGAAATAAGTCATTATCCTAGTACAAAAATCATGAAGGAAACTATGGGGATCTAAGGTAGTTTAACCCCAGGGAATCCCCTAAAACTAAGTCGACACCTTCAAGAGGAAATGATCCCAAACTAGAAAAACATGTGACCATCAAACTTTGGGGGGACCTGGATATAAGGAAATCCGTAACTTTATTGTCCTTTAACCAAGTATAAAGTATGTCCACACCATATTTGATGAGGTTATTACACTTATGGATATAGTATGTGACATTCAATGGGGTGTTACATTTCCCAGGTAGAAAGTTATGAAGGGTTTTAGAGTCTATTTCCACAGGTCTTGGGTCAATGTTATTATAGATACAAAGATCAAGATATATCATCATTTCCTTAGATTCTTCATGAAGAGAATATCCACAACCAAAGGATTCATTAAATACAAGAACAATTGATCCCCTGTCATCACGACGACCACCACCAACCCACATCATTACCATACTAAAAAATCCATTCATGTTGAGTTTAAATCCATACGTGTGGGGATTCCAACAAATCCAAAGACCTTGGGGGGAGGGGGTGTTAGCAGAAAAGTGGGAAAACCTGGTGTGCGACATAGGTCTAAGAAAAGGGGCCTCCATCCAATTGGTAATAAGCTGAGACATATTGATTAGTAAGAACCTGGTTCTGAAAACCAGGGACAATATGGAGAAGGTAACTCCCTGATAATGAGCTTTGTTTATAGTCTCCTAGATACGCCAACAACCAACCACAATGATGCAAGCTCTTACCTTCCTGTCTAGTTTTTTTTCTCAGCACCTTGAAACCACATTGTTAGAAATGAATCATATGGAGGGACCTAAGTATATACCTTAAAAAACTATCTGAACCTTAACCACACCTCATGATCCAAACCACCTTCAATGAATTGGTGCCTTGTAGTTTCTTCCTGAGGGTATTCACGACAAAAAAACTTGGATTCAAGATGGATGATGGTGTGTTTCACTTAATCATCAGTTGACAACACATCATTTTGGATTCTCCAAAATAAAAAGTTCAATTTAGTATGTATTTACTTACACCAAAGAGAGTCACCCTAGTTATCCTACATGATAGGAGGAGACCTAATTCTATGATATTACCTTCCTAAAAAGGCTCCCAATGACATCCCTCTAAAAAAAATTATTTGGGTTAGAGGATATTTCAATGAGGTCCAACAGAGTATGCTGGTTCTCATGTAGGACCGTTTGAGTGAAGGTAGGGTGATTATTATCTTTATTTAGTGACATGAATAGAGTTAGGAAGCCTGAGAAACTCATCTTGACACCTAACTAGTTATGATGCTAGAAGTTTAGGTCATCTATTCCAATGATCTAGTGAGAATTATGGTGAAGATACTGAATATAGGGGTGAACCGAGATCCACAACATAGAGCAGGTCATGTTCGAGGTGTTTGAGATGCGTCCATATTTTTGCACCATAAGTCTTCCCCACAAATTTACCCCTCATGAACCTCGAAAACACTATTGGAATGCATCCTAAACATTTCTCTAGAAACAATCCTGTTGTTAATGCCCCCCTCGCTAATCATCCTTTCTATTTGAGATCATGATTCCCAATGGCATTTTTCTTTTGAGTGGGAGTCCTAAATGAAGGCATCAAGGATATTTTTGATACCAGTGATGAAAGTTTTTGAACCTTGAGGGTAGAGATAATATGAATGGGGATTGAAGTGAGAACCCTGAACCACAAATCTACTATGTGGAGAATTCTAATGACTCTCCTCTCGTGATGATCTAGTTCTATCCAATATCCTCTTAACAACCTCTGCTCTTTTGAGCACCTCAAGATATTTCTGTAGTCTAAATAGGGTGACTAGTCATTGGATATCTAGATTCATATCCTTATTAAAATTATTCTACCTATCCTCCTTATCTGGTATTAGGTCTAAATCAAAATAGAGAAGGGTCTGAAATGGATCCTAAGCTTCCATACACTGGAGCTCCCTTGTCAAAGGGTAAGAAACTCTTAGAGACTGGCCACTTTTATGATCGAAGAAGGAAACACTTATCAAAACTATCATTATAACTTATACCATGAGACTAATGACTCCTCATTACTCACAAGGAATTATAACCACATCCACCTCACTACTCCACACAACATCACCACCACTAAGGAAATATAGTGCTCCTTCTGAGCACGAATTGAACTGAAGTCAATCTCTACCTCTTCCAAGTAGTCCTCTATCACTAGGTCCAAAATATATCCCTTGTACTTCTATATATTTTGGTTATGAAACACTAGGATTTTCCTCCTCTAAGTATCATCATCATCAACCTCTACCCCATGACGATCTTATGGCACATCCTGTTGAACATCTTTACCACAAACCTGATGAGGACATCAGCCTAGAGTTATACCTACAAAATAAAAAACTATTATGGACTCATACACCCAGAATATAGAATATTTAATATTTATTTACTTATTTATTTAAGAATCAACATAATCCCAAGGTATACCCATTTCAAACAAAGACACAAAGAATAATGATGCATGATCCTTTCCTAGGTATCTACCTTGAAACATGTATCACTTCACTTAGTAGGATTTGTAAACTTAAAGGTATATACAAAATAACATAGGGGGCCCTAAATACCTATTTCTAAGATGGTATCCCTTGTTTACATCACTTACTAAACTTAGATGACACTATTTACCTACCAATACATATAGTCCTCACCTGTACCTACCTCTAAACTCTATCCTATTCCTCAACCAGAACCTTTGATATCACTATATCATAACCACCACCCCCAAAGGTACCCTCCTGGGATGGTAATGAGATAAGGGATATAGTGACACCCAAATATCACCTTTAATAGGCCATGGGTTAAAGAAAAGCACTGAGGGTAAACCATACACACATATGATATGCATTACCCTCTAAGATAAGATAAATGAGAGATAAGATTAAAACACCCAACAACTACCACTCATGATAAAAGTAAAAGACCCCAATTACATACATGTAATTTCATACATCTAAAACAACTTTAAAAAGGGAACTAAAAGTTCCAAAAGATAATCCTCAATAGTGACTATGAAAGCCCAAAAAACCTCTAAATATCCCACCATCTAGTAATGTATCGCCCAATTATATAAATATAGTGTGAGTATAACATGTATACACACTAGGATATTCCCCATACTCTCTCATACAAATGATAAAGAAAGCATACTAAAGCCTAGTAAAAAAAAGTGAAGCTAACTCATCATCTAAATTGGCATTCTAAGTTCCCATCCTCACTATGGATATCTATCAATACATATCGCATATAAGTGAATGTATAATATTATATCAAAAGAACATACCCCACTAACATATCCCAACTAGCTTTCCACTCTTCCATAACATCGCACATCCTAATCCACATCTCACCAAAAGAATCCAGCCGGAAGAAACCTGGGATAAAGAATCATACCATGAAACCCATGCACCACAACATCCCATTACATACCATGCACCCCATACATCACATCATCTCATTATCCCATGCCACATCTATAGATAGTAATTGAGTAGTTTCTAGGATCCACCACAACCTGTATGTCATGTATTATAACTCACGCCATCACAACACACACACGTCTTACTAATAATAGTATATAGGATTCTATATTCCAAGATACATGTGTGTGAAAACACTACAAGAAATTATATACCTCTAAAAATATATATTTTAACGAAAACCACTGTGAATACCAGAACATAATACCACTGGGCGAAGAGAGAGGGTTCATAGGGGGTAGTCAATCATCTATTCCTTTCTAACCTAGATAATAGGGAAAACACCTTTATAGAGTCCACTAGGTATCATTCTCCTTATCAACATGGGTGGGGAAACATATGAAATCACATAACATACATGATATAATATATCTTACAAACATACTATGGCCATTAAGCTAGTCATAGGATCAAACAAAGATATCGTCTCTCTGATGCCTGACAGCCACTTCTAAGAACTAGACATCCTACAAGAACACAAGTATCCAAGGAGATTCATTTAATTAATTATTTCTTTTTTACATTTCACATTACATTAATTAATTCATTATACATTAATTAACATTATTAAATTCATATTTCATTAACCACCAAATACAATCCATGCCCTCTAGACATAATCCAACCGATTCTACAGTTCCACAAGATTATCAACATTTGTGTTCCATTCAACATTTATTAATCATTATCACATAATTCTAGGTACTCTAGGAAACATACTAAGTTACCATAAAAGAGATGCATAACCAAGCACAACTAGCTACTGCAAGTAGTGGGAAAAGGAATGCAAAAATAAGAAACCTAGCCATATGACATTTAAATAAAATCATTAACAAGAAAGAATCCCAGCTTTTAGCATAACAACAGAAAATTTCTAATTTAACCCATTCCATCAATCCTAGTGCCATCCTAGACACCACCACACATATCATCATGCATCATACCATCACAAGCATCAACTAATTCAAAAAAATTAAGCCTCCCCACCCATATATTTCCAAACCATCAGTGATACCAGGATTAAATCATGTTGCATATCAAGGTTGAAATCCAGATCAAACATAAAGGGCATAACATAAAAAATAGAGTTAATAGGGCATTTGAGCATAGAAACAAGGAATCCTACCTTTATATGAAAATGGGTTCACTCAAACCCAAACATTTATCATTATCAAATAATTTTTTTTATTATCATGTTGGATTAACTAGTTCATTTATCACTAGTGACAATTATGGGTTACCTAAGTAATTATATACCACTAGATATTAATTATTTAAACATTATTTCAAGCATAACTTCTAGTTTCATTAAATTTTAAGGAAGAAAAATTACATTTAACATGAATTAATCATTTACAATAACAAGAGATTACATCTTATTTTTATTTATCCAATTCCATTATCATATGGAAGAACAAATTCAATTAAACATGAATAAGACATCATTTGATTTCCATAAAATTACAAAAATCAATTGATCAAATAAAAAAACCTCTAAATATTTAGTCAAAAACATTTATTACTTTATATTCTTAACCATTTACAACAAAATAACAAGCTAATCCCAAGAATAGAAAAAATGATAATTCAAGAATAAACGTAGATAACACACTATGTAATAAAACAATAGGAAAACTGTTATCACTGTGGACACACATGTGATCACTATACCCATAATACATTTATTTTCATTAATACAATTTATAATTTATTAATATTAATTACACCATCACCCAAAGAGATAAATCATGATTAATTTATGATTGCAAGTAAAATAATAGGGGAATGAATGAATACCTAACCTCAAGGATTTCAACATTCCTCAAATGATAATGAAACAATAATGCTAATATTTGATCCCCTATAGCACAAGGAATTTACAAATCTCCAAGAACACCATGTCATAATCATTCCAAAAAACATCAGATATCTCTAAAAAATGAGATCATATTTCATAGAATGGAATGAAAAAATAGGTGGAAACAAAACCAATTAGAGAAGAATTCACAAGAGAAAGAGGGAAAATTCACCTCAGGTCACCCTATATTGAACATAGAAATATGGGGATCAATCCATATCAAAAGGGATTGAAAATACCCTAAATAATCACCTCCATATTCATGGAGATGAGAGGGAATAAGAGGTTTTGAGAAAAATTGATGGTGTATGAGGTTTTATAGACATTTTTCCAGAAAACCATTCATAGTACGAATGGGCCATTCACATAATGAATGTACCAAGTTTAATACCCACCTAAAAACACATCACCCAAATCTAAAAAACATGGGATTTATTCACATCATGATAAAAAAATAATGACATGAGTTTTTGAAGGTAAATTAACCAAATCCAAACCTCATCCATTCATATCTTGAATCAAAACCCACAAAATTATCTTACACAAGCCATAAACTTACACTTTAGGCCACAATAATCCCACTCTCATCATGAACTACAGTTCACATCATGAAATTCTCCTACAACCAGATTCCAAATCCTAAACTCCACTAATCCTACTCTTGGATTTCTCTATGTACCAAGAACCACATAAACATGAAAATGAACAAGCTAGAAGGATTCATGTCTTTACACTATCCGTATGAATTGAATTTTTTTCAAACCAATCCGAATGATATATTCATTTATGTGGGTCAATTTTTTAGAGGCCAAAGTCTACAAAAAAACTCATGGGATAATGGGTTGGTCAGTGGGATTGATTTATTTTTGACTGGTATTTTTGTTATTCAATTTTTGAACCAAACTTGATATTTAAACTAGGAAAGATTTATTAGTTTAGGGTGGTACTCCCCACACTCCATATCTTTACCAAATCATTTTCCTCCCCCTAACCCTAATCATCTCTAACCTTCCAAGATCCACCATATATTTCCTCACCACCAATTTATCATTATTTATTGTATCATGATTGTCTCATACCTTCATTTCACATCACCATTATGGAATGCAGGAATGGTCCTCCATTATTTACATAAGTCTATTCATTATCATTGAACAATAATAGAATGATCCTCTCTCTATGTACTATAATATTTTATATTATATTCATATCTCTACTTTAGAATCGTAAAAAAACATCACTAAATTATATCAACATTAAAATAATAATAATAAAGGGAAACATTATCATCCCTACACAAAATCATTGATAAAGGACATCCTTTATAACTAATAAAGAAAAGCACTGATAAAGGAATACCTTTATCAGTACATTTTCTAGCACTGGAAAAGACTACCCTTTATCAATGATTTTGTTTAGAAATGATGAAAGAGCCTTCATAAACATTTTATTAGTGGTGATAAAGACTTAACATTACTCATCCTTGTAGAGGAAACCTTACATATCCTCACAAATAACCCTTAAATAATTACTTTGGGATTTTCCTAGAAAATATAAATACCACACACACACACACGCATATGGTGGTGTGTGTATATATATATATATTCATTTAAATTTCATGATAATTATATACATAATTAAAATTGAATATATATTTATATCACATAATATTGTAATATATACTATATAAATACATATATAAATACATTAAATATAGTTCAGATTTAAAGTTATATATTTATTTTCATATTATAATTTATAATATACATAAACACACACACACACACACATATATATGCATAATTATATGAACATGTGTGTGTTTATATATATTTATATATTAGAGTTATATATATATATATTATAATTATATATATATGATAAAATATATAAATCTGTAGTATATATAAATAAATATATTAATATATTAATTTTTTTTCATATAAAACATTTTTAAATTATAAATCATAATATATAAAATAAAAAATTATTAACAATTTTTATTTACATAATTCATAAATAAACAAACAAACCAATAAATAGATGAATGAATGAATAAATAAATAAATAAATAAATAAATAAATAAATAAATAAATAAAAATAAAAATATATATATATTTATAGTTGGATACACAGAAGTATGTATTGGGTTCACCTATCACACACACACACACACATGTCCTTGGGTTCTTCAAACAATCATTCAATCACTCACACACATATTTATTTGTGAATAAATAGTCATATATGTAAATCATTAATTCAAAAAAAATGAAAATTCAAATATTTAAATGAATTTATAAAATGAACATATATTTAGAATATTATAAAATTTATACTTAAAATTTTTATTTATTATTATCATAATAAAATTGTTAATTAATATTTGTAATTAAGAAATTAGTAATGAATATTTTAAATCCTTATTTATGTATACATACATTTATTTTTGAATATAATAATACCTTTATATAATTATTGACATATTTTTTAAAATTTTTATTCATTCATATAAATAATAATATTTTTAATTAAAATTAATATTTTTTAAATGTTGTTAAAAATTAATCATATTTTTTATATACAATTAATAATATATATATATATATAATTAATAATAATAATAATAATATAACTCTATATTAGCTATTTTAAATCTTTTTAAACACAATTATTAAAATTATTACCTTTACATTTATAGTTTTATAATTAATAATATATTTGAAAAAACTTTATGTTAGTGATAAGTTTGACTGATGTGGAGATTTTTAGTGTTGGTGTTGAATTTTTGTTTGTTTTTATGTCTTGAATATTACAAACCTTACATTTTACTAAATTAGATAATTTTAATTTGGATAACTATAATTTCTCATTATATTAGTTACTTGTTTCTTAAATCATCTTTGTTATGATCAATTATCATGTTTAATGTTTTTATAAATGATTTTATCATCATTATGTTTTTCTGTTGCCATTACCTTATGGATGTATTGTCTTATCCTTATGAGGACTTAGAAAAACCTGACAGAGGTTTTATGTTAACCTTATGGATGCTTGTATAAACCTTAAAAAGGTTTTGTATGAATATTATGAAGAGATTCTCAAACCATTAAATAAAGCTTATGATGAAACTAAACCTTATGAGGAAATGATCTTTATGTACTTCAAATTTTATCTTTAAAATTTATATAATCTTGTTTATGCAACTTAGTTTATGTTTATGCATATATAGTTCATGATTATACATAACTCAAATTTTTCCTTACATGAATCCTATTTGTTCAAATTTTCCTTACATGAAATATGTTTAGATGAAATAACTCATACATGGTTTTACTCATATGCGATTTTACTCTTATATAGTTTTTATATCTTATGAGATTTGTTTTTATTATGTGGATTTGTTTCTTATGATTTATGTATCTCTTGAAATTGTATCTTATGAATATTTTCAAAATATTTAAATATGTTTTATCTGTTATATATTTCTTTTCACTATTTAGTTTATCCCGTACAATTTGATGTGATTTTTAGAAACTCATTTAATTATCGGGACATGTGAATCCCACTTCAATGAAATCAGATTCAGTTTACTAGAAGGATT
The DNA here is from genome assembly GCA_963277665.1 of Viscum album. Taxonomy (NCBI): domain Eukaryota; kingdom Viridiplantae; phylum Streptophyta; class Magnoliopsida; order Santalales; family Viscaceae; genus Viscum; species Viscum album. Next base: position 1,499,099,568 of record OY728147.1, on the reverse strand, counting down.
GATTTTGGAATATCTTCGATTCATATGAATGTAACGACATTGAATTTTCAAATGTTTTTTTTTCAAAAGGTTTTTGTTCCAATGTGTTCAGATAAATATGGTTAGTTCATTAGAAGGATTATGATGTCTATGTTAGAGTGTCACTTGAATGATGTTTGTGAAAAAGTGTGAGGCATAAGATCATTGATCTTCCACTAATGTTTGGTGGTCAATTCTAAAGGTGTAATAGGAAGTCGGTAGTTACAATAGTGAAAAAATGGATGTATGTGTTTTTTGAAGGATAATTTCACTAGTTGTTCAAGTGGTACCTTCTATAAATAAGCAATGGGATAAAGTTTTTGATAAGTATGATTGTAATATGATTATAATATTAAGTGATCCTCATAAATGGAAAGATTCATGAGTAGTGAAATTTGATTCCAAAAAAATGCAAGGCTACAATGATTCTCTCAAGGATATATGAATTTTAGTCTGAACCATGTAAATATAATGTTTTATTTACTCTATTTCATTTACTTTAATGTTTTTTGGAATGTTTGTGAGTTTTAGTGAATGTTTCTAAGTAATAGAAACTCAGTGTGGTGATTTGGGTGGGATATTTCTCTCCCATGTTTTGAAGCGTTGAGATCAAGACGATTCCTTCCAGAACCTATTTCTACCTTTTTTTGTTATGGAAACCTTATTATAGTTATATATGTGAGGTGAAGGTTTCTCAATAAGTGTTATTAGATTATGTTTCTTAATAGAAACTCGATAGCTCATTGGTCAATATCTCAGTTTCCTTTATTTCTTGCTTAAAATCATTTTTCAATTTTAGTGGGAGTTATTGTTTTCAAAAGGATGGCATCAAAAGAATGAAAAATCTAGATCAATAATTTTTATGGGATGAATTTTAGTTTCAATAGGATGTATATGGAGGATTATCTCATCCAAAAAAATCTAGAAGTTTTGTTGAAGGGATTCAAACTAGAAGCAATGGAGAAAAGTGGATGGGAAATGTTAGACCAGAAGGAACTTGGTTTAATTTGAATGTCATTATCTTGTATATAATTTGAAAAATTAAGAAAATAAGACCAAAAAATAGTTTATGTTATAATTGGTAGATATTTATGAGAAGCATACAACACTTAATAAAGTATGTTTAATACTGAGTTTGTTTTTTTATAAGGATATTTAGAGGAAGGTATGCATTAGATCATGTGAATGACTGTAGTTTGATTTAAAGTCAGTTGGAATCTGTGAAGGTAACATTCACATATTATGTCTAGGATATTCTATTTTTATTAACTTTACCAAAATCATGGGAATGTGTGGTTTTATTTGTGAGTATCTCAAATGAAAAAATGGCTTGATCTTCAAGGATGTTCAGAATTTGATTCTAAATGAACATCATCAAAGGAGAGTAATTTTATCTTCTTTTGGAGATGAATTGAATGAAGATTTAAGGGGATTATCACCTCATTAAATAATTGATAATAAATTGGATAGAAACTCATGAGAGATAATTATAAGTAAATATACTAGACAAGGGCCTATTTGTTGGAACCATGGTAAGAAAGGTCACCTTAAAAAAGATTTCTATGATCTGAAGATGAAATCTAGAAGGATTCTATCTAGAGAATCACATTCTGAAAATTCATCTTCAAAAATTAGTTCTAATATACTTTCAAGTGTTACCACTCCATTAGAATCTTGGATAATAGTTTTTGGATCATCTTTCTACTCCACCGGTGAAAAAGGATGCATCAAAATTTATGTATCTAAAAAATGTAGAAGAGTTTATCTGGAAGATTATGTAGATCTTAATATTGTGTGAAAATTAAATGTGAAAGTTTAGATGAAAAATGAAAGTTTCATTGTATTGAAGGATGTGCATCATATTCCATGTCTTTAGATGAAATCGATCTTAGTAAGATAGCTAGATGAAGTACGTTATGGTAAATTTATTTGTGGAAGGAGCATGGAAAATCACCCAAGGTTCTCTTTTCATAGCTCGAGGTGTAACATATGGATCCCTCTATCTAACCAGAAGGGTAGTGGGAATTTCATTGACCAAAAAATCAACTTATGAAAGTACAAAATTGTGACACAATATACTTGAGAATATCAATGATATATGAATGATTATTCTTGTTGAAAAATTTATTTTGAAGTTGGAATACTCATACTTATGAAGTTTTGAGAGTTACATACTTAGGAAGAAATGAATGGTGTCATTCAACTTGAGAAAAAGTGCATTAAAATGTCAGAATATTGAACTTGTACATATTGATTCTTAGGGACCTTCCCTAGTGTAATATTTTAGAGGGTCAAAATACATTATGACTTTCATCTATGAATCCATGAGAAAGGTATAGATGTAATTCTTGGAAAAAAAATCTAATGTGTTTAGAGTTTTCATACAGTAAAAAATATATGGTGGAGAGAGAAACAAAACACAAATTGAAATGTTTAAGTTCAAAAAATGGTGAAAAATTTATCGAAATAAGTTTTTTATAACTACTAAAAATATAGAGGTATTGAGCATAATAAAGCTATCCTTGGAACATAGGAACATAACGGTGTAGATAAAACATTGAATCAAACATTTATGGAAGGATCATGAAGTATGCTATTGTATTTTTGGAATACCTAAGGTACTTTAGGTAAAATTAGTTTATACATGTGTATACTTAATCAATAATAACCCTTCAACACCTTCAGAGTAGGAATTTACTAAAGCAATATAGATAGGTGAAAGACCATAATTGACTCATCTCAAGGTTTTTGTTTGTTTAGACCATATTCATGCTGATGTTAAAGATAGAGACAAGATTTGAGAAAAGTATAATCTATGTTTATTTGTGAGATATGGAGATGAATATATTTGTTTTCAAATTTGGGATGATAATAGTAATAAATTTATTAAAATATGTAATATTCTCTTTAATGATTATGTTTTTTGGAAATACCATAACTTGAAGGGATAAGAGGTTGAAGGAAAATATTCAACCTCATTTCAAGTTGATTTGAGTAAAAATTACTAAAGAATAAAAATTCTGGAAAACTAAAAATGTATCTAAGTATGTGGAAGGACTAAAATTTTGGAGGAAATCTTAGAGGTTAGTGCAACAAGTTTGGATGTAAAACTAGTAGAACATACACCTAAAATCTCTAGAACTGGTGAAGTTTGGGTTAGAGATCCAAAATATGAAAATTTAAAAGTTACAGTTCTTGAAAGAGTATAATCATTGGTATAATTGTGGAGGTAAACTAGAATTATATGTCTAGTATAGAGGTATGAATTTGATTTTAATTTCTCACTCTTAATTGATATAGGAGAACCAAAGACATTGGAAGAGGCAAATAGCCTAGATTATTTTGGGAAGTAGTGGGAAACTACACATTAGGATATGAATTTACTACATTTGAATAACACTCAAGAAATTATGGTGTTACCACTAAAAAATAAAGATCTTTATAATAAGAGTGATTTTTAGATAAAATAATCAGATGATGGGAAAAGTGATATACATCTAGAATGGTGGTCAAAGAGATTTAGTAGGAAGTAGGAATTTATTTCTCTAAAATTTTATCTATAGTTTTAAAACATACAACCGTCAAGACAATGTTAAGTTAGATTGCATCGAGAGCATTATATATGGAATATATTTAAGTGAAGATAATTTTTTTTTCATGTTAATTTTGAAGATGAGATATTTATAAAGCAACATTGTTATTTTGAAGATTAGTAGGATTAGTACTTGGGGTGAAAAATTAAGAGGAGTCTCTATAGTTTGAATCAAGCACAATGATATTTGAATTAGAAGTTTGATTATTTAATTGAAGAAAATTGTTTTAATAGAATTCACTCAAATTACTAATATTATCAGAAGGACTAAAATAGAAGGAACTTCACCATTTTTTTTGTTTTATGTGGACGATATACTTTTGGTAGGTTCATCATTTCTATGTATCTAGGAGTTGAAGAAATAATTTTTAAGAAGTTTTGAAATGAAATATTCTGGTGAAGAAAATAAGTTCTTATACATGAGGATTACACATGATATAAGAACTAAATATTTGATTTTTCACTGAAGAGTTCATCTAGAAATCCTTTGAAAGATTCAGAACGAGTGGATGCAAAGATATTTACACTCTTATTTATAGAGACTTTAAACAATCAAATGATAAATAACCATGAACATAAGAAGAGGTTAAACACATGGATATAATACTGTATGCATCAATGGTGGGAAATATCATGTATTTCATGGTGTGCAATCAACTAGACATTACTCATGTAGTGGGAGTGGTCAACCAGTTTATGTAGAATCTTAGGAAGGACCATTAGGAATCTATAAATTATATTATTTGATATATAAAAGGAATGAAATATAATACACTTTGTTTTATAAAAATAATTATTTTAATTGGGTTTCCTATATTAGATTTGGGTGTTATTATGATTCACAAAATAGTTCTATGATATATGTTTTTTTACTTTTGGTGTAACCTCAATTAGTTAGATGTTAATACTTCAACTATTGATTTATCTTTCTAATATGGAAGTAGAATATGTCGTAGTGAAAAAATAAAATAATAATACAGTATGTTTGGGTAATCTTATAAAGGATCTTTTAAGTATTTAGGGGAAGGGTTTTCTCTAATGTGATATTCAAAGTGCAATCCATTTGGATAAAAATATAGTGTTTCATACAAGGATGAAATATATCCACCTTAAATACCATTACATCCAAAAGAAGATTGAAAATGGAGAACTAGTGTTATAAAAGATAGATAGAAAACAAAATCTATAGGATATGTTCATGAATACATTAGTTATGGAGATATCTAGGAAACATTGTGCCTTAGTTGAACTCAAGTAAAAGGAAGGAATGTATAAATATTTCATGTAATATAAGGAAGAGTTTTTTGTGCCATGGTGTTAGAGAATGTTTTGGAATCCATAAAGTAGTCTTCAAGTGGGATATTTTTGGGTAATGAGAATACTAATTTAATAAAATTAAAACCATTTTACCAGGATTTATTTCGGAAGATATTCAATTTGAATGAAGTTAGTGGTAGTAGATTTTCTCTTGCATGAATGGTTTTTCCTTTTTCTAGAAGGATGTTGTTTTGATGTGTTTAGATGAATATGATTAGTTCACCAGAATGAAAAGTATATATATATATATATATATATATATTAAATTCACAATTTCATGAAGTTTATGTGAAATTTTGAGTCATAATATCATTGATATTCTACCAATGTTTGATTGTTAGTTATGAAGTTGTAATAGGAAATCAATAGTTACAATAGTAAATGAATGAATGTCTGTGTTTCTTAGAGGACAGTGTCATGGGTTTATTGGGTGGGACCTTCTATAAATTGGGGGAGGGACCAATTTTATTATATATATGATTATAATAATATTACTCTCTTGAGTGATCCACATAGATGAAAAAATTCATGAGTTGTAATCTTTAATTTTGGAGAAAAGAAATTATATAATGTTTCTTCAGTGGATGTAGGACTTTTAGTCTAAACCACATAAAACCAAAGTGTTCTTTAATCCATTTCATTTACTTTCATGTTTGTTTTAATGTTTTTAATTTATAGTGAATGTGTCAAAGTGAGACTAATTGTGGTCATTTTGGTGGAATTTTTCTCTCTGAAGTCCCGAAACATTGAGATCCAAAGGATTACTTATAGAATTTGTTTCTACATTTTGTGGTTCAGATAAAATTCTTCTAGTTGTAGATGTGAGGTAAATGTTTCTCAATATTAAAGATAAAAAAATGTCTAAAAATAAGGAAACCCACATGAATATAATAGTGGAGATCATGAAATATCTATTAGAGAAGTTTTATATCAATAAATGCAAATAAAAAACAAAGTGAAAAATGCATGATACTCTCTATTCAATTAACCGTTTCTATGTTTTGAGAAGCTTCAAAGTTTAGCTATTTTTCTATTGTGTTGCTAAATTTCCTAAAGAAAAATTTTCCACTTCTATACTGAAGGGTTAAAAATCACTCTTCTACTCTATAAATCTCTTCTACATATTTCTCTGATTTATTTGTTTTATATTTATCATTATGACGTATAGTTCTAATTTGTAAAGTTTTGATCAAGTTCTAACACAAATAAAAAATTATTGTGCCTCCACGCAAAAGGATGTGACTTAGTTATATTAAACTAATCAAAATTTAGAAACACATTGGTTTTGATTGAACCTTGTAAAAGGTTGAGTTGTTTTTCTAAACCCATAAAAGGTAAGGGGATTGGGTTGTTCCTCCAAGTGAGAAAAATGCATAGTTTTATAAATTATTATCACATCTATTAAAAATAAAGGATTAGTTTAGTGGGTTATATTTCCCACATGGATAATAAAGAAGTAAATAGCACTTATGGGTTCACATTGATTTGAAATACTATAAAATTACAACGTTATTTTTTATTTTATTTTCTTCTAATTTACTCTTTAACATGAAACGTTCACATAAAATGGAATTCAATTTTAAGTTTCACTCTAATTTAATTAATTTTTTTAAGGTGTTAAAAGGTTTATTCACACCCTCTATACTCACTTTCCATCACAAAAAATGTCAAAAAATTATTATTAGAGCCTGTCCCATGAATAGATAAGCTTTATTATATTTATCTTGATACTACATTTGATATCATAAATTAAATATTTAGAGAACTTGATTATTTAGATTCATGGTTGAATTTATTGTTTATATTTTTTGGACCTAATTGTTTCTATAATATTTAAAAATTATTGGGAGATCTTTTTTTGTGATGCTTGGATTAAAATATAAATATTACAGTATAGATATCATAGGAGATTCTGTAGACCATGCTAAATCAAGAGAACCCATTTGGTATGAATGTAGAAAACCTATACACCCGAGGATAAATTATCCTAGATAGAAAAGAAGTTGGAGGAACACTCAATGAAGTAAGTTGTAATATTCTAAATATTCTGGTTAACAATCTAATATATGGAAACATTTGTGTAATGCATGTTTCATGACTGAATTTATAGAGGAAACATCTTCTGATTATGATTCTTCTACTAAATCTATAAATTATATGTTTAGTATTAAATAGCTAAGGGGAATGTGTGATTCATATCAATAATAAGTAGAGAATATTACTTCCATATACTTATCACTCAAAATGAAATATAATATATTTATTAAACATAAAAATAACATGTGCTTACAATTTAAAAGGTTATGAAATGTTGATTATGTAATGTTAAAGCTTAAAGAAAGTAATTACAAGATTAAAGAATTTCTTTCTAAAAATAGAGAATAAGAAGAATATAAATTTAATTTTTTGTTGAATTATATGTTAGAAGTTGAAAAATAAAGTAATTATCTTAAGGAAGAGAATAAAAGATTGAGAAATATAGTTTTATATGCACATAAAAAGGTTTTAGATGATCTAGAATCTATTCAATAAGAAAATGAATGGCTGAAAATTGAATTTTCAAAATTAAAGAAGAATGAATCTCTTTGAGAAATCCAATATATAAAAATATTCTTTCAAAAGTAAATGTCAATAAAAAATTTTATTTTAATAAATGTAAGGACAATATTAAGGGAAAGGTTTAATACTATTCTATCAACAACTTTAAATATGGTTGGCATGGTCATTATGATTCTAAATGTTGTGGAATTTTTAGAAAACTACTTGAGAAAAGCAATTCATCTACTACTTTATCTCTGACGAGTTATAATTTTCCAAGAATTCACACAATTTGGGTTTGCAAAGGTACTTTGAAAAAATAAGTAGAATCAAAACCACTTTATATTCCCAAATATGTATATATCGTTTTTGGCCAAAATGAATACCCATTATTATTTTAATTATTTGGTATGTTAGCACGTACTTAAATATATTATTTATGTTATTTTTTCTAGTGATCAATTATTCAAGTTTTTATAATCTAGCTTAATAAAATAATATTAATAAGTTGTTACATTTTAATACTTTGCAAATATTTATTAATTATTTGAATTTCATTTATTCTATTTTGAGTCCATGGATCCTTGTAGAAGTTATATTTATATATATAGTAGGATTTTTGATCAATGTATTCAATGTTATATTATTTGAGGCAAGAAGAATTTTTGATTCAATGGGAGTAGTTGTCTTCATCAAAATTATGTTTTTATTTCTTCTTAAACCAGAGTTTTATTATTCAAATTTTTTAAATCCGCATATACCTGTTGCAACCTTTTTTATTTTTAATGTTTTATTTTTAAACATAATGATTTTTTTAACTAAGGGGTAATTTATTATTTAATAATCGGAATATTAAAATCATAAATTTAAAGGAAGTAATTTATTTTTTATTCTATTTTTAAGAATTTTTTAATTTGAGTTTTAATTATATTTTAGATGTTTAGAAAATTTAATTTTCATTTTAAACATGTTTCTTAATTACTTTTTTAAACTTAGCAGGGATAATTTTTTAAAATTTTTAAAAAGAGAAGATAATTTTTTATTAATTTATTTAATGGGTGATTTTTTGTCCTTAATATGTTTAGAATGAGTTGCAGTTATAGTAATTAATGTCATGGAATATTTTTTTTGGAAAAAATAAATCTTATTATTTTGTTTTATAATAAATTATAAGCTTTTATAACTTTTATACTTATGTTTATATATTTTAGTTAATATTCATTTAATTAGGGTGAGTTATTAAAATTTTCATTTCAATTTTAAGCACAACATTCATTAAAATCTATTTTGATCATGTAAAAATATATTAGTTTAAATATAGTATTTTAAATTTATTATATATACAGACATTTATGATTAAAGTATTCAAGTTTGGTTTTTATAGTTTTAGCATTACTTGTTTTCTATTTCAAGGAAAATGGAGTGAGTTTTTAAACATTTTACATATTTTTGCATGCTATGTTTTTTTGTGAAATTTTAGCTTTTTTTAATTTTAAAAAGTGGGAGAGTATTTGTAAACTCTAATTCAGTTTTGTAATTTTCAAAAAGGGGTATATTATTTGTCTTAAGTTTGATAGATGAAGATATTTGTTTTTTTAGACTTGATTTTTTGTTTTTTTGTCTTTATGATTTGAATTTTTATGAACCAACCCCGGATAGCCCTAAACTAGGCACCTGATTTGACCCATGGTAAGGCATGAAGGGAATTACCAATAACCGTGGGATAGGAACAAGTTCCTAAGCATCAAGAAACACACATTGGGAATGATATCTCCCAAAATAAACATCACATGGGTCTAGGCCATGAACCCAACATGAACTTTCCATAACTTCAAAAGTAATGCTCTAAGAGCAGTACTACAAAGTCAATAATAAATAAATAAAATATAAAAATAGTGCATTACAAATAACCATAAACAATTAATAGAACAATATAAATATTATCCGTGATATAAAAAAAATAAAATTTAAAGGGTTATGATAAAAAAGGAATGATATGGGAGGTTGATGTGTCTATACAAACTAGTTCAAAAACTAGCTAAAAGTAAAAAAAATATGGCTACCCATATCTACGTGACATGAGGGTCAAGTCCCCACCACCAACTTTTGATCCACTAGCAAGAGTACCTTACACCTTTATGTGTCACCTTTCCTTTACCTAAACCTACCAAAAAAAAGTGTTCACATACCCATCAGATGTATGTAGGGTTTGAGAAACACTATCCTAGTAGGATCACACCAAGTGTTTAACGAGTAACCCCTGTTAGATAAACACAAGTATGCTAGTTTGAAATGAATTATAAGAAATTAATATTTGAATTTTAAATTAAAGAAATCAAGTAAAATGTTTTAACAATTTTAAAATAAAACAAAATTCCATGAAAATAAACATTCCATAATCATGAAGTATATGAGAGCCTTAGTCTATCTAAGTATTCAAGCATCCTTGGTCCCCATATACACATGTGAACTAATGGTCAATCCAATTATGCTTACAAACCACTAATGAGGTCATGCCATATCCCAATGATTTATTGTTTCCCATTCCATGACACTACATCCAACCAATCACTAAGGATTAAATGACTTATCATAGTGGTGTGTTATCACTCACCCAGGACATTACAACCTCCATTCAAATCTAATATAGTTAGTTAGAGTGGAAAAATCTGAAAGGTATACTTAGCACTAGTAATTCTCCCTTAGATACCTAGGTTCCCATGTTCTAGTTTCATTTCAGACATATCATAATTCATTTCAAAGTCTTCCTATCAATAGTACAAAAAATATTCACATTTATCATATAAAAAACAATATTTTCAAGCCATTTTATTTCTCAAATCATGGGAAAACATTAAAAACAACCATAAGGTATATGATCAACCAACAAAAATATCATAACATAACTTTAATAAATCAAAAAATCCATTATAAAACATAAAAGAATATTTCTTCATAAAACAGAGGTGTCACATAAAAGCAAAAAAATCTAACCAATCCACACACTTCAAATATAATAGAAATCTACTTATAATGTTAAGAAGGATCCTAGATAGGAAAGGTAAAAGAAATTACTTAAAAAAACAAACCAATAGGGTAAGACAAAATGAAACCTAGGCCAACTTGTCCTTATATAAGAGATATATTCCTATAAAAATAGGGGAAAACCCATGATAAAAGAAGATGATACACTAACTTAAGGTTTCATTGAAGAACCCTTGAAGAATTCACAAGAAATCAAGTCCTAGAGGGAAGGAAGATGGATTCAAACAAGAGAAGAAGGTTACTAAGTCAAGTGAGGGTATAAATGAGGGTGAAAGGAGTTAAATAATGGATGGAAAATTTCTTATTTCACATTTTTAATTTTTTGTGCATATAGTATGGTTTGGACACATGGTTTGCCAAGCTGTTTTTAACCATGTGGGTCAGCACTACCTCACATAGGCACTTGTATGGTTGGTCTATATGGTTTGTAAAACCACATTCCAACCATGAATAATGACTCTATTAAATGTGGAACTCATATTTTCTATTTACTCCATGATTACTCTAAATCCTGAAATAACCATGAAACAACATAATTTTTAAAAAATATTAGTATTTAAAAATAAAACACTCGAGAAGGAAAGATCAAAAATTAAATCTAATAAATAGACAATCTAATCATGGAAGTGAATTCATGGGTGTGAAAATCCTCCCCACCACATCAATTTATATCCACAGAAAGTTAAACCAATGTTTCACCCATGAAAAATTAATTCCATTACTTCTTCATACGAGCTTCCTACTCCTATTAATCATGAAAATTTGATCTATGCATCCATAAAATATGAACTAACCAAATGGATTTTACAGGGAGAACCTTTTCTTGGGAGTTGATAATTTGAATAGGTTTCTTGGTAAACAAGGAATCCAAATCTAAATTTTCCTCTTCTCGATTTCTCACGTGGGATGGACCAGGTTGACATTTCTTCAATCAGGAAACATGAAATACATTGTGAGTAGCCATCAAATATGGTGGAAAATCTAACCTATAAGAAACCTTTCTAACTTGTTTGGTGATCTCAAAGGGACCCACAATCCTTGGGGAAAGATTTCCATTCTCCTCAATATGTGGTAACCTAAACATGGTGATTCCCTCAGAAACACCAGGTTACCCATTGGAAATTCATGGGGTCAAAAATAGTAGTCTTTATAAGAATAATGATGATTCTGATCCATCACTAAATATTGCTAAATTGTATGAATCTTACTGATCATCTTTTGGAAAATGAAGGATCTTTCCAAATAAGTCTCACCCACCTCTATCTAGCATCGAGGTGAATGAAAAATTCAACTATAAAGAGCTTCAAATAGGTTCATCCTTATATAAGATATGTAACTATTATTATAAGAAAAATTGACTAGTCTTATATGGGTATCCCATGAACCACCAAAGTTGAGAATTCATTCTCAAATTATATATTTCAGAATCTAATTGTCCTATTCCATCTACCCATTTTTCTGGGGATGGTAAGATGTTATCAAATTTACTTAAAATCCCATAAAATCTTAGAATTATTTCCAAAATTAGTACATAAAAAGGGTTTCCTTATCAAATATGATAGTAGAGGGCACACCATACAACCTCACCACTTCCAGCATGTATAACATGACTAGATCCTCCACCTTCATTATCTCCTTGATTGGTATTACGTGGGTGGATTTATTCAACCAATCGATCATGAACTAAATCGTATTCTTCCCCCTTGGGTGTGAGGTAGTGTGATAATTCAATCCATTGAAACCTCATCCCACATCTAGGTAGGAATAAGAAGAGTCCAAAGTAAGCTAATGGGTCATTGGTGTTCTTCCTTTACCTACCGATAAGTTTAACATTGAGATAAAAATTATGCTATATTTCTCCTCATACCTAGCTAACAGTATTACCGATTTATATCATAATATATCTTAGTGGCTGAGGAATAGAAAACCCATTGGGACCAGTTGCAGTCCTCTATAACCACCTTTATCATAGATGAAGGGACCATGAGCCTACCCATGAATCAAAAAGAACCTCTTAAAGATAGATACCATTCACTGGCGATCTCCTCACTATATAAAGCACGCACAAGATGCTGACACTATATATATATTTCCCACTCTTTTGAAATAGTCTCTTGGATTTGAGGAGTTAACTAAATATTTCTAAGTAACATGACCTCTTTATCCCCCTCTGCCTCTAGGTGCAGCTCACCTAAGATTCCCATGAGCTTCCACTCCTCCTTGAACTTTTTTAGAGTAGTAAATGAGAACTTTACACTAAGGGAATCCAAAACAACATTACTTTAACCAGGCATATAAGCAATATTTAAATTAAAATTATGGAGATATTCATCCCAAAACCCTTTTCTAAGGTTTAAATTCCTCTGTAATAAAATGAAACCCATGATTTTATGATTATAGAAAACTATAAAGTTCCTAGAAAAATGATAATTTTATTATCACTTGCACATTTACATAATAGAGCTAGTTCCTAGTCATGGGTAGGATAATTCCTCTCATGAGGTTGGAGTTATCGAGAGATGTAAGCTACCACATGATATTATTACATGAGAACACAATCCAAAACCATTATAGAAGTGTAATAATAAATTACATATCCAAGAACTTACTAATAAAATATAAATAAATGGGTCAAGGTCCTGGAAAGCTTCATCTCATTTAAAAAGTCTTGTAAATATGAAATCTATTTAAATTTTACCCCTTTTATGGGTGAGCACAGTCAAAGGGGATAATAATTTGGAGACATTCTTGATAAACTTATAGTATTAACAGACTAATCCAAAAACATATTTGAATTTCAAAATCATTACTTAGCTCCTCCCAAGACATAATTACCTTCACCTTGTTAAGATCCACTAATATGCCTTTTTGAACACTAAATTACCTAGAAACATTACTTCCCGAATCTAGAAACTATATTTTAATGGTTTATCATAGATATAGTGATCCCATAGTATTTATAAAAAAATTATCAGATGATGGTGATGGTATTAATTATCCTTAGAATGGACTAGGATGACATACAAAAATAACACAATGAATAAGTCAAGGTATTAGTGGAATATCCAGTTCATCGGTTCCATAAATGTGACTAGAGCATTGGTAAACCCAAATGGAATCACCAAGTACCCAAAATGAATGTAACTAATCCTAAATTCCATCTTGGGAACAATGGATTCATTTACCCTGAATTGGTGATACCTTGAGTGGAGATCAATTTTAGAAAACCAATTTTCTCCCTTTTACTGGTCAAAAAGTTAATCAATTTAGGGAAAGGTGTACTTATTCTAAATAGTTACCTGATTTTCATTTTGATAATAAATAAATAAGTGAAAGGCACCCTCCAACTTTTTAGAAAAGTGAAATGGGTCAGTCTAATGGGACATTATTGAGTGGATGAATCCATTAGATTCTTGTTCATCAAGCTAAATTTTCAACTCCTTCAGCTATATGGGTTCCATATGATAATATGAAGTTGATCATTTTTCTGGATTTCTTCCCTTATCTAACTTTTACTATACAAAGATCTAGTCCTATATCCACACCCTTAGGATTGGGGTCTTTCTACCATTGAGGCTTCTAAAAAAACAGCAAATCCCTTGGGTGTAGAGGAACCCACAATTTTTTATGAAGAGGGACTAGATTTATAGAACCTCTGAAATTGTACTAGATTCTTGTAGGATTTTAAAACATTAGGTGAATCTTAGAATAAGGGAATTTCATTCCTAGAACCACCACACTAATAAAAATAGAAGATACCCCATCTGAATCCACTAATGTTAATAACTAATATATTCCCCTAGAGTCATTACTACTTGACCTTCTCACATCATCATTATTCTTATTCTTCTTAGAAGGCCTATTGCTACTCCCACTAGAAAATGTGTCACACTAGTTACCCCTGATGTCCTTGCATGATTGGTCTCTACCTTCATCACCTAATCCATAACCTAAAAATATGTCAGGAGTCTCACGTGAAATACTTGTGATTGGATGTTAGATTGAAGACCCATTTCAAACCTCCATATCTTATATTTATCATTCAAAACTAGCTCTAGTGTAAAATAAACAAGATCAATGAATCTATTTTTATACTTCATAACTATTCTACCACCTTAATTGAGAGAAACAAATTTATAAGACTTTTCAAATGCCATCACGTCTGGATAAAACTACTGGGTGAAGATCACTTTAAAATATTTCCATTATAGGTGCTTGTGCTCATTTCATTTAAATACTAAATCCCAAAAATTTCAAAATAGATCCTTTCAGCCTAAATGACACACACTTCACCTTGATTAAAGTTTAGGTCTCAAGGTACCCAAAAATCCTGTGAATATTTTACAGCCAATCCTTATATTTATGGGGATTATTCATTCCTTAAAATGAGATATGCTTATGCTTGAATAAATCTAAATCTAGATTCTTCTCCAGACCCAGATTGGATTCATTAACTGGAATAGGTCTAGATCTCATCCCATAGTCCATAATGGAAACAACCTAGACCACTTCCTTAATAGGATTTTGATCAAACATTGTGTTTTGTTATAGAGAGTTATCTACAATGACCTCAAGAGGGTTTTCAAGTCTCTTTTGAGGGGAATGATTCTATGAATAATGAATAAAATATGAAAACCATAAAAAATAATGATAAACCATTAATCCATACCTCAATATTTTATGAAATGTAAAAGTAAATCAAAATTAAATGGAATATAACAAACCAAAACCTTCCTTGAAACTGGGCATGCATACACAATCAGCAGATCATGCACCTTACATGAGAAGGGTGGGTAAAACAAATCAAAAATCAAGACTAAATTTCCCACAACCCTTGGAAACTCAAGTAAAGACACTAAGAGAGTTCTTTAGACACTCTTTCACTCCCTTTACTTGATCCCCAACAATATTATCACTATTCTATCCCGATTTCCCAAATAAAATAGATCCAAAACCTTTGACTCTAATAATATTTTGTTACAAACCAATCTAGCCATTTAATTCCCTGTGTGTAGCGACTCAAGTTTTCACCCTGTCAGACTTTGTAATATTCCTATAAATAATTCCAGAGCTAGGGGCGAAGACGACGTGCGATTCCGAGGCCCGGTGTGCCCGGAATTAATTTTATAAAAATATTAAGTATTTTTATACTATTCTTGAGGCGAGAACGAGTTATCTCCTAAATGGTAGCTCAGAACAAGAATCTAAGGGCACAATTGTGTCAGGAGTGTGCCGTTTATCCTAGGCGGGGTATAAACTTTGCGGGCGTGAGCCTGCTGTGGAAAAAGCCACTAGGGGGCATTTTCGTAAATAAATGGAAAAGTTTCTTTGTAAGCATTGGATCGAATAACTCCGGAACGGAGTCTCAGATCACAATTCTGAGTGCACCATTTTCTTCAAAATGCTGTGTTTACCCAAGGCACGACATAAGTTTAGTCAGCCCCGGGTGCTGGGTCGGAGGCGTGTTGGCGGGGAGTTAAAATGAAGTTTTTATTAAATAATAATAATAATAATAAAAATAAACCCCCCTTTTTTCTACGTTGCGCAATAAGAAGGATCCTATCCTTCTTCTTCTGTTTCACTAGAATTCTGCCAAATCGAGCAAACAAAGCACCCACGAGCTCAGATTTCGAGGGCGGACGCTCTAGGATCGTGCAACAGAAGCTTTGGAGGTGGATCTAAGCCAGAATGTCGGAATTTCGCCTGCGAGGTAGGAGGTTTGAGTTTTAAAATCTAGGATCCCGTTTATGTGTTGTTTTTATTCAAATTGTCATAAAGGTTGTGTATTTCAAGTCCCGAGCTTTCTGAAACATGTTACAAATCTGAATTTGGAGCACCGGGGTGCTCCCGGTGGCTCCCAGAAGTTTTTTGGCGGAAAACCCAGTTTTTCGGCGGCGAGGGCGGCGGCCATGGAGGATTCTGCTGAAGTGGTGGCGGTACGGCGATATCCGGCAGCGGCATGGAAGAATCCGGTGGCGGCGTGGTGGTTTCCGGCGGCGACGCTGTGGTTTCTGGCGAGGCAGGCAGTGGTCCGACCAGGTTTTTTCCAGGGGTTCTTTAAACACCTGTAACTCGCAAACCGGAAATCCGATTTGAGTGCCGTTTGCGGTGACGCAAATCTTGCATAGAGAAGGGCCTCTTAAGATTTTTTAGGGAATTTTGTGTGTCGGGTGATTGGCCCGGGGCCATGAAACGTTGAAAATAATAATAATATTTTATTATTTTCAACTTCAATCCGCCATAACTCTTTCCCGGAGTGTCCAAATGATGTGACGTCAGTGGCGTTGAAACCCTGATGATACGGCAGAATTGTCAAGATAGTTTACGAGTGTTTGGACTGAGAACTGTGTGTCGGCCCCACGAGGCCAGGTTCCGGAATTTGTGGAGAAACATGACTTTTTTCGCCGGGTGTCCATTTTGGACGATCGAGTAGTCGATCCCGTGTGTTTTTCTGAGGGGATCGAAATGGTATTATCTTCTTGACAAGTTTCAGGATCATGGTGTGGGCCCCACCTGGGTTGGCTATGGTGAATAGTACCTTTTTCACCGGGTTTCTGTTTTGGATGATTGAGTAGTCGATCTCATGGGTTTTTCTGAGGGGATCACAGTGGTGTGATCCACTTGATGAGTTTCGGGATCGTGGTGTGGGCCCCACATGGGCAGGCTATGGTGAACAGTACCTTGTGCACTATTTGTTCGTTTCGAGCGATTAAATAGAATATCTTGTGTGTTTTTCCATGTAAACCATGATGGTGTCCTTGGTATCAGCCTAGGAGGTGCGCAATGTGGTGATGTTGCGGGTCACTCAGGTTTTCGACGTTTGGACCAGCAGTGGTTGAGGTTACTCCCTTGGTTCGCTCTTATGAGGGTTTGTGTGGCATCACAACCGTGGTATGGGTTTGTGATCCCCTCGATAGGATCTCTAATCTGTTAGAGTTGTGGCATCCCTCCGGTGGGCACAGGGCGGGATCCTTTAGCTTCGCTACCCTAGATTGGGTTCTTAGTATCGCTATGCCATTTTATCTACGGGCGGAGAACCCCTATCTAGCAGGTTAACCCTTATAGGGTTTGTGGCATCATCAGGAATATGATCCCATACGCATTGGGCAGTGCTCAGTAGGGTTGTGGCATCGTCAGGTATACGATCCCCTACTCAGCATGAGGTTTATAGTAGGGTTGCAACATCGTTGGTTATACAATCCCCTACTCAGCGCATGGTTTCAGTTGGGTTAGTGCATCGTCAGTCGATCCACTACTACGTGAGTTATACCAGATGGGGTTTCAGTATCGTCATGACCGCCTTGACGGGTGACAATACTCTATTTGAGTGATGTGATTCTGTGGAGCGCCAGATCGGGTTGTGGTATCCCCCAGCAGATCCTGGGAGTGATCCCCTATTTGTGAGATCTTCGAAAACCAGATCGGGTTATGGTATCCCCAGCAGATCCTATGAATGATCCTCTATTTGTGAGATCTTCAAATACCAGATCGGGTTGTGGTATCCCCCAGCGGATCCTGGAAGTGATCCTCTATCTGTGAGATCTTCAAATACTGGTGTGGGTTCTGGAATCCCCTAGCTGACCCTAGGAGTGATCCCATATCTGAGGAGTTTGGTGTTTTTGATGTTTCAGTGTGACTTTCTCAGTGATGATATCCGATGAGCGTGATCTCTCACGTGAGCATCTGGGATGTTTGTGTGGGACCCGATGGAGTGTATCTCTTGGAAGAGTGTCATTTGGATGAAAGTGCTCATGGAGTATGTTCTCCAGGTTGTGAACCGTTTCTGGTGATGAGGTCGGTACTTCTTGTGGTTTGGGGTGTGTATCCAGTATATCTGGATGTTCATGGTATATGTGTGGATGTATATTTGTGAGGATGATCCTGGTATATGTATGGGTGTATACCTAAGCGAATGTTCATTATATGTATGGGTCTATACCTGAGCAGATGTTCAAGGTGTATATATGGGCATACACCTGAATTGAGCTGACTAGTTGTGTTAGCAGAGGATGGTCTCAAGATGGAGTTTCTCTCTCGTCTGATTTCCCTCTGGCTGGGATGAGTTGACTGTTACCTTTCAATTTATCTCTTTTGTTTTGGGTTTTTGGGGCACCTACTGAGTATTTTTATACTCACCCCTGCATGGGCTTTTCTCGCACATGTTTGTGTCGTGTGCAGACCACATGCCTTTCGATGAAGTCCCAGGAGGACCCAGAAGCAGGCAAAGCTTTGTGAGAGAGACTGACTAGGGTGTTTACTGGAGCTGTTCCGGGGTGCTTACCAGCAAGTTCTTTTGACACTGATCCCCACCTTTTGAGAAGGTTGGATGCTTTTGCAGTTTTCTTTTGGTGGGCCCTATTTTTACCCTTTTTTACTTCTGTTGCACTGTGGTTTGGGATAAATGTATTCATAAATTTTCTTTTTAGTTTTATATATCTCTACACTATTGCAAGGAGGTGTATGTGGGTGCGTGTTTAAAGGTACCTTAGGCTAATGCCTCCCATGTGTGTGATAGCCTACTCGGCGCTAGTCGCAAACCCCTGGCCTATTGGAGGCGAGCATGGGGAGTCACGGCTCGAGCCCCATTGGGTCGCGTCGTGACAGAGTGGTATCAGAGGAGGTTCCACCTATGGGATCTCATAGCATAGCTAGCCTAGCTATGAGTTTGGTTTGGCTTACATAGCAGTAGTGTCAAGATGTTTCGAGTTTGGCTTTCATGCCAGGGACTCCAGTGTTGGTGCGGCGGCCGACGTATCCATTCATTAGGACTTTGATAACCTGCCTTTAGACTTGGGGCATTTGTATAATAGACGTAGGGACATAACGGTACATGCATCATATAGGACTGGGTTTTTTGGGTTTCCCTTATTCTTCTTGAGTCTTCTCTCCATATATACTCTTTTACTATGGTGCATCTTGATTGTATGTCAGGATGCCTCCACGATGACAACACACGAGATCTCCGCAGTGGGATTGTGGTGATGATCCACCCCATGTAGAGGTTTTAGACCAAGGAGTAGGTTCTAAGGCTGCACCTCCAGGTGGTCCACTAGTTGAGCTACCACCTGTCGAGCAGCTGGTTGTGCCGGTAGTGAAGGATGAGGTTGCGCGCAGGCTGAGTGTACTACACGAGTTCTAGATGCAGCGTCCTCTACGGTTTTGGGGTGATCCAGACTCTCAGGCAGCTGATGACTGGCTCGAAGCAGTCACCCGAGTTTTTCACATGGTGAGGACACCCCCAGATTAGATGGTGGTCCTAGTGGTGAGCCTTCTGCATGGTTAGGCCGAGCTATGGTGGAGTTTGGTGACACAACCCCATTATGAGGAGACACTCACGTGGGCAGAGTTTGAGCAGTTCTTCAGGAAAGAGTTCTTTCTGATGACGCTGAGGTTAGTACAGATTTAGGAGCTTCTGCAGCTTCGGTAAGAGGGCATGACTATATCGGAGTACACAACGAGGTTTACAGACCTGTCGCGCCACTCCCTAGATATGGTTTGAGACCTGTTCTTTAGGGATCAGACCTTCGAGCATGGCCAACACAGAGACATCCGGGTAGGTGTTGTTTCCTTGTGTCTGCCCACCTATTATGGAGTGCTGGAGCGAGCCTCGGTAGTGGAGAGCCTTTGGATGAGCAGATTTAGCCTGTTAGTGCTGGGCTTGTGGCAGCTGGGACGTCGGTAGCTGGTATCCAACGACAGATGCAGGGGTCTGGGCATGGCCGGTGTTTCAGGAAGTGACCCCAGGATGGAGGATATAAGGCTAAGGCTCACAGGGCTCGCATGCTAGTTTTGGTCAGCTACAGGAGAGGTGGTGTTACGTTTGCAACGATCGGGACATATTGCTATAGATTTTCCGACCCGTTGTGCTGCTGAAAGGGAGCCAGTCTATAGGCCGCCTTGTCAGCAGCAACGTCTCGAGTTTGGAGGTCCGCAGGGCGGCAAACATGGCAATGGAGTTAGTGCAGCAATGGGAGGTGGTATTAGATGCCACCACCACCACTCCCAGGTGGTCCACGTCGATCTCAGGGAGCTGAAGGGAGAGGTAGAGGATATCTGCATGCCCTAGAGGCTATTTACCCAGAGGCTCCGCAGATGGATGGAGGTACTCTTTGTGTCCTTTCTACTTCTGTAGTAGTTTTGATAGACACTGTTTAGCGGTACTCTTTCCTTTTCGTTGCTTGCTTGAGGTTTGTTCCGAGCATTGGTAAGACCCTGTGTGGGAGTTTTTCGGCATGCTTCGAATGCGTGAGGAAGAGGGATCCTTCCTCCACCGAGATGCATTTTTTTGACGCGATCAAAACCATGCGGGTGAGTCAGTGCCGCCCAAAGCAGATAGTGTTGAGGTGTGGTGGATGAGTCCCTTTGACTTATGTGATCGGGCATGGGTGTTCATTGGCGAACTCGATGGCATGAGAGACCCAGTTGAGAGTCTAGTTTATTTCCTTGTGCTTATGGATTTTCAGGGACAAAAAGTTCTAAGGTGGTGAGGATGTCACGACTCGGGTTTTGGACTTGTCAAACTTTGGGATATTTCTATGAATAATTTCAGAGCTATGTGCGAAGACGGCGTGTGATTCCGAGGCCCGTTGTGCCCGGAATTAATTTTATAAAAATATTAACTATTTTTAACTATACGCAAGGTGAGAATGAGTTATCTCCTAAACGGTAGATCAGAATGAGAATCTGAGGGCACTGTTGGGTCCGAAGCAAGTAGTTTACCCTAGGTGGGGTGTAAACTTTGCGGACGCGAGCCTACTGTGGAAAAAGCCACCAGGGGCGTTTTCGATAATAAATAGAAGAATTTATTTATAAGATTCGGCTCGAATAACTCCTGAACAGAGTCTCAGATCTCAATTATGAGTGTGCCATTGCATTCAAAATGCCGTTTTTACCCTAGGCATGACATAATTTTAGTCGGCACCGGGTGCCGGGTCGGAGGCGTGTTGGCGGGGAGTTAAAATGAAGTTTTTATTAAAAATAATAATAATAATAAAAATCAACCCCCTTTGTTCTAAGTTGCGTACCCAGGAGGAGCCTCTCCTTCCTCCTCTGTTTTTCCTATGATCTTCCAAATCGAGCAAATGAAGTGCCCATGATCTCGGATTCCGACGGCGGACGCTCTAGGATCGTGCAGCGAAAGCTTTGGAGCGTAGATCTAAGCCAGAACGTCGGCGTTTTGCTTGTGAGGTAGGCGGTTTGAATTTTAAAATCCCGTATCCATTTTATGAGTTTTTTTCTTCAAATCATCATAAGGGTTGTGTAGTTCAGGTCCCGAGCTTTCCGAAACATGTTACAGATCTGGATTTGGAGCAGCGGGGTGCTCCCGGAAGTTTTTAGGTAGAAAACCCAGTTTTCCGGTGACGTGGGTGGCGGCCATGGCAGATTCCGGCGAAGCGGCAGTGGCACAGCGGCAGCATGGCGATATCCAGCGGCGACATGGCGAAATCCGGTGGCGGTGCGATGGTTTCTGGCGGCGACGCAGTGGTTTCTAGCGAGGCAGGCGGTGGTCCGGTCGGGTTTTTCCGGGTGTTCTTTAAACACCAGTAACTCGTAAACCGGCAGTCCGATTTGAGAGACGTTTGTGGAGACATGAAGCTTGCGTCAATAAGGACCTATTGAAATTCTTTAGAAAATTTTGTGAGTCGGGTTTTTTGGCCCGGGGCCATGAAACGTTGAAAATAATAATAATATTTTATTATTTTCAACTTCAATCTGCCATAACTCCGGCCCAGAGTGTCCAAATGATGTGATGTTAGTGGCATTGAAACCCTGATGATACGAAATACTTTTCAAGATAGTTTCTGGGTGTTGGGACCGAGAACAGTTTGTGTTCCCCATGAGGCCGGGTTCCGACATTTACGGAGAAACATGACTTTTTCGCCGGGTGTCCATTTTGGATAATCGAGTAGTCGATCCCATTTGTTTTTCTGAGGGGATCACAATGGTGTGATCTGCTTGATGAGTTTTGGGATCGTGGTGTGGGCCCCACTTGGGCTGGCTACAGTGAATAGTTCATTTTTCACTGGGTGTCCATTTTTGACGATCGAATTTTCGATCTCGTGGGTTTTTCCTAGGGGATCGCAATGGTGTGATCCACTTGATGAGTTTTGGGATTGTGGTGTGGGACCCACATAGGCAGGCTAAGATGAATAGTTCCGTTTTCACCGGTTGTTCATTTCGGGTGAGTAAATAGCCTATCCTGCGTGTTTTTCCCCGTAGACCGTGATGGTAGCCTCAGTATCAGCCTAGGAGGTGCTCAGTGTGGTGATGTTGTGGGTCGCTTGGGTTTGCGACATTTGGAACAGTAGTGGTTGACGGTACTCCCTTGGTTTGCTCCTATGAGGGTTCGTGTGGCATCATAACTGTGGTATGGGTTTGTGATCCCCTCGATAGGTTCCCTAATCTGTTAGAGTTGTGGCATCCCTTCGGTGGGCCTGGGGTGGGATTCTCTAGCTTTGCTACCCTATATTGGGTTCTTGGTATCGCTATGACCGCTTATACACAGGTGGAGAACCCCTATCTAGCAGGTTAACCCTCGTAGGGTTTGTGACATCATTGAGAATATGATCCCCTATGCATTGGGCCGTGCTCAGTAGGGTTGTGGCATCATTAGGTATACGATGCCCTACTCAGCATGTAGTTTATAGTAGGGTTGCAGCATCATTGGTTATACGATCCCCTACCCAGCGCGTGGTTTCGGTAGGGTTGGTGCATCGTCGGTTCGATCCCCTACTACACGAGTTATACCAGATGGGGTTTCGGTATCATTGTGACCGCCTTGATGGGCGACGAACCTCTATATGAGTGATGTGATATTGTGGAGAGCCAGACCGAGTTGTGGTATCCCCCAATGGATCCTGGGAGTGATCCCCTATCAGTGAGATCTTCGAATAACAGATCATGTTGTGGGATCCCCAGCAGATCCTGGGAGTGATCCCCTATCTGTGAGATCTTCGAATACCAGTTTGGGTTGTGGTATCCCCCAGTAGATCCTGAGAGTGATCCCCTATATGTAAGATTTTTGAATAATGGTGTGGGTTTTGGCATCCCCTAGCAGACCCTAGGAGTGATCCCCTATCTGAGGAGTTTGGTGTTTTTGATGTTTCAGTGTGACTTTCTCAGTGATGATATTTAACGAGCTTGATCTCTCGAGTGAGCATCTGGGATGTTTGTGTGGGACCCGATGAAGTGTATCTCTTGGACGAGTGTCATCTGGATGACAGTGCTCATGGAGTATGTTCTCTTAGTTGTGAACTGTTTCTGGTGATGAGGTCGATACCTATTGTTGTTTGGGGTGTGTATCCAGTATATCTGAATGTTCATGGTATATGTGTGGATGCATATTTGTGTGGATGCTCTTGGTATATGTATGGGCATATACCTGAGCGAATGTTCATGATATATGTATGGGCATATACCTGAGTGGATGTTCAAGGTGTATGTATGGGCATACACCTGAATTGAGCTGACTAGTTGTGTTAACTGAGGATGGTCTCGAGATGGAGTTTCTCTCTCGTCTGAGTTTTCTCTGGCTAGGATGAGCTGAATATTTCCTTTTATTTTCTCTCTTTTGTTTTGGGGTTTTGGGGAGCCTATAGAGTATTTTTATACTCAGCCCTGCATGGGCTTTTCCCGTACATGTTTGTGTCTTTTGCAGATGACATGCCTTTTGATGAAGTCCCAGGAGGACCTGGAGCCGGAAGAGATTTGTGAGCGAGACTGACTGTGGTGTTTATCGGAGCTGTGTTGGGGAGCTTACCAGTGGGTTATTTTTGCAGTGATCCCCTCCTTCTGATCAGGTTGGATGCTTTTGCAATTTTCTTTTGGTGGGCCCTGTTTTTTCCCTTTTGTACTTCTATTTCACTCTGGTTTGGGATAGATGTATGCATGCATTTTCTTTTCAGTTTTATATATCTCTGCACTGTTACATGGAGGTGTATGTGGGTGTGTGGGTAAAGGTACCTTAGGATAATGCCTCCCATGTATGTGATAGCCTACTCGGCGCTAGTCGCCAAACCCTGGCCTATTGGAGGCGGTCTTGGGGAGTCACAGCTCGAGCCCCATTGGGTCGGGTCATGACACTGTGTGTATGATTTTTTTTGGAATTTTAGTAAAAAATATGGATTTATATATGGTAGAGGGTTCAAAATTTTAAATTGGTATTTAGAAGGGAATTATATAGCTTGAATACTTATAAAAGATTTATTTTTTACTAGAAAATAGACTAGGGAGTGACCTAATAGTTTAGGACATGGATTTAGGGATGCAAGATGTTTATGTAGAACCACTAGCTAGCCGGTGGCCAAGGAAGGAGTCCTAGTGAGATGATGGACTCCCTGACTATCCAGTGAGCCAACACCGGCCAACTACAATACCATATACTAGCTGGTGGAGGCTATACCATCGACTATCTGGTGAAAGATGAGTGTTTTTAAGATGGATTGGATGAAGGAGGCCCGACCTATTATTTTGTGTGGAATTATATGTGGTGGGTTAAAAACTGAACTAAGAACATAGTTTTGGATATGATAGGTATGTTTTGGGTATTGGATGAGATTTCATAGAAATCCAATGTGTCCCAGATTATATTTGGATGATGGGACTCATTAATTTTAATTGGAAACCAAATATAGGGTTTCTTATCAGTGTTTGACCAATTTATTTGGTGGGATCAGGTGAAGCATGTTGGGAGCCGCACTAGGAGCATCATTGAAATGTAGAAACTATGATAGGATAGGTTATTCATATGGTGGGAAGAACCTTGGTATAAATGATTATTTGGATGAGGATGCCCTAGATGTATCATGATTGATGGGTTCTGTGAAATGATGTATTGATGTTTGGGTAGTAAATTTGATCAGGGCTTGTGGTTCAATGGTTTGAGAATATTTTGTTTGATGTCATGTTGTGAGAGTGTGGTTAGAATTTAAAGATGGAGCACAACTACTAGGGTGGAAATTGATAAGCGGGGTAGGTCAGGATGTATAAATGGACATCCACCAGGAGTTCTTTAGGAAAGAGAAGTGTTAAGGTGGTGATTTTTTAATTCACCATGTGTATAGATGATTTTTGAACTTTAGTGAAAAATATAGAATTTAAATTGTTTGTGGGACAAGATTTTTAAATTAGTGATCAGAAGGGAATTATAAATATTGAAACATTTTATAAAAGGTGTTTTGGATTAGGTTTGAGGATTTGGAGTAAACTAGGGGGTTCAAGACATGAAACCAAGGATACAACATGATGCTTCAACACCATTGGCTAGCTAGTATAGGGCCACCAGCTAGCTGGTGGCCAATATAAGAGCCCTGGTGAGCTACTGGACTCACCAGATGGCTAGTGAGATAGAACCAACTACCCATTAGATCAAAAACTATCTAGTGGACTCCATGTTGATTTTAAGTGAGGCTCACACTCATCATTTAACCTAGTCCCCCCTTTTTTTCTTACTTAGGATTTTGGCCCTGTTTTGGCCAGTAACACATATCCCACTCCCTCTCCTTCCTCTCATATACACATAGTGGATCTCCCTTGATCCTTTTGTATTCAATAAACCTTCAGATGTGATCAAGAGATTAAGGTAATTTTTTGATTCCTCTTTCAGCCCTTCTTAATTTATTTTAGAGGTTAGTTCTACCTCACCCTCTTAGTATAATATACCCTATTTTTAGGTATTTTATCTAGTTTCTCAATTTATTCCAATACAAGCTGAACTGATAACTGATATTTGATGAGTAGTCTACTCTAAGAACAAGGTAGGTGGTCCCTAAATTTAACCCACAGTCTCGCTATATTTTTATTCAAGTGATTCATTTTACGGTCATCATAACTTTATAATGATTTGGTTAAATGTAAATGGATTGTTTTAAAATTTAATTTGCTATTATTCAATTTCATCTTCATGCCCTAATTTTTGGAATAAGGTGATTCCTATAAGAATACCTAGGAAGTGGAATTGACCCTAGAAATTAGATAATTAAATGGTATGCCTTTTCTTTTAAGAAATAAATGAATAATATTAGAGGGTTGATTCTAGTTGAACCCTTGACCATGTTTGGCTTGATATAATTAAATTGATATTTATATTTGAAATGGAAAAGAAGGGATTTGGGAATTAAATTAATGGTTGTGAAATGAAATTTTACATTCATCAATGTTGTAAATAGAATTGTAAATTTATATGGATAAATGTGTTAGTAAACATAAATGATTTTTTTTTGAAATGGGTAATGGATATATAAAGTGAATTGTTGGTTTTAAAATGAATGAATTGTTAGGTGATTGATACATGTCAATCACAGAATGAAACCAATGTTGTAAATGGGAAATAATAATGAAATCAGTAAGGGAACTTAGAAATGGTAAATTTGTGTGGATATCATGAATTTTATTGAATTTTGGTTTATTTATAGAAATAGAAAGTGTGGTTTGAATTGTTTTAAAGGAAATTTAAACACCCTTAGTATAGAATTGTTTTTAAAAATAAGGAAAATTCCATTGGGGTGGTCTTATTTTTATTGGAAAAATCATGTAAGGGAGGAACATGTTACTTATTGGATTATTCCAATGTTTTAAAAAAACTCTAATAGGGTAGGTCCATGTTACTTATTATATTATGCTATGATTGAGAGAAATTCCATAGGGTAGGTTCATGTTGCTTTATCTGCACACTAGAGAGACCCAGGTCTATTATATTATAGTTGGCATTGTCTACGCAACATGCTCATAAAAACCTCAACACTATCCGAAGAAGGTATAGTTGACCAGATTTATAGACCTAAGTATTGTTGATTCTATAGACTGGTATTGGGTGTCTGAAATGAACCCAAGATTCGGTGGTTGTTTACCAGTTTTTTTGAATTGTTTAAAATGTTAAATTGTTTATTTATAGTAAATTTTCATGAGATTTCATACTAGACACGTTATTTTTGGGATGCCATTGGTGGTGGCCTCATGATTTTTACTCACACCCAAATCAGTACACTATGGAATTTATGTACCAAGCAGATGCCATTATTTGGTTATAGGTTATAGGTTTGTGGAAATAGCCTATAGTAATGAACTAAACTGGGACATCCATCCATTATATTACTGAGTTTTCCCACCACATACAAAATTAGCATTCCTAATCCCCCTGGGATGACATCAAGCATCAAAGATATCATACCTAACCATTGGGGTTGGTTTCACCATCAAGAAAATAAATAAAAACATCCAAAAAAGGAATAATAGTAAGAAGACAAGATAAATTCCAAGATACATCTCATATAAATAAAAAAAAATTATTTATAGAAAAATACAATAGAAACTAAAATAAAATAATGTTTGAAGAAGAAGATACAAATATAAAGACAAATGGTTTGGTGAAGCTGATGTTTTAAACACCAAGTTCATTTGACTCTTTAATCACCACCATTATCTATACAACACCCTCTTCCCAAGGAAGATGAAACCAGATCCAACCTAAAATCCAAAACTCGTAGGAACCTTCACAAGACATGAAGAATACATACCCACTAATGTGAGTATGTAGGGTGTGATCCAAAGCTAGTAAGATACCACTATGAGTCCACTTCACTCATTTTATAAAAGAAACCAAGATAACTAGTTTGGAAATAATAGACAAAAATATGTTTTCGTTTTCCTTTAAAAAATTTATGAATTAATAAAGCATGGTATATGAACTTTCTCAAAGAACCACTTTCATAAAAAATCCATGAAAAGGTTTTACCAAAAACCAATCCATTTCAAATTGATAACCATTTTCCTTTAAATATAACACACTTTTTAAAAAACCCCACACATGGTTTAAAACATTAAAAACAATTCCTACCAAGAAAGCCACAATGGAAACCATTTCTTCCTTTTTTTCCTTTAGAATAATTTACAATCCTAATTCAAAGGGATTAAAGGTCAAAAATTATGAAACACAACCATAGTAGGCTATAAATAAATCCAATAAATAGATGAAATAAAACTAGTTAATAACATGACTAAGACACAAGAGGATCAATATATCAAACAAGTCCATCTAGGAAATAAACACCACACATGCCAATATATAAAACCAATGGAATAACATATGATACTTAGCATGAGGAAGAAACAAAAGGACTAATAGAAAAACACAAGACACATATAGGTGTACTTACTACTGGTAGGTTAATAGTAACACATCTATAAACCAAATCACTCTATGTAGTCTCATTAGTGAAAAACCTCCAAGCCCTAAATATGTACAACTAAGGGGGACTAGACACTACTAAACCTCAACTAGACTAACAATTCCCCACTACTTACCACTTAGAAACCTCAGTCTCTTCATTGAATAATAATGGAGGTAGTACATGAACAATAATATAATCAGATGAAAATAAAAATCCCTCAGGGATAACACCCCAATCATGTCCTTACCACCTCTCGTACGACCATTAATGTGAGCCCCAACATATAAGAACATTATGAACATCAATATAAATCATCCATAATATGGATAAGAATAAAATCAATAATAACCAATGGGCTCCACAAAGGTACAATCAACATCACATCACCAAGTTCCAACCATGCCTTCACTTATCCTATATAATACATATAATTTTGTAAATCCATTTTAAAACAATTTTTTATTCACACAAAATTATAAAATAAATAATAATTATTCAAAAACAAAACCAAATAATATCAACAAAAACTCTACTCTTCTTTATAAAAAACCAAACCACCCTTTTAAAAATGAAACCCCTTCTTAAAACATAAAAGTGTAAACACTTTAAAATCCAATTTGTCCCAAATACCAAATAAAAAGTTCATTTCATGAGGAAAAATATATTTGTAATTCTATCGAACATAAGGAATGAATAAAACACCATTTTAAAAACCAATTTACATTACAATAATAAATTCACCAACTCTTTCTAATAGAGAAGCCTCACCACATTCAAAACCTTTATAAAATCCAAATTATTTATAATATACATCAATGATTTAAATTAAAAACACATTTAAAGAACCAAGAAATCATGTAACTCTTAAATAAAATGAATATAATCATAAAAACCTACCTCATGTGGTGGAATCATGTCTCCTTAGACAAAAACCATCAGAAAGAGACTCCTACTATGTATAGCTACCATTAGAAACCAAAATAACCAATTATAACCAACCCTAATAATGAAAATTAGAAAACAATATCTACCAGGGATAAAGGAAACTTGATAAATAGAGAGTAAATAAGAGGAAGAGAGAAAATGTATTCATACCTCTTGATTTGAATGAGGAACCACCAAGGAAATGCTCAAAATCACCTTTGAGAAGTTTTAAAAATCCCTTGGGAGGAATTTAGGTCATCTATTTCGAGTGGGGGAGGATTGGGGTGGAACCCTAAAAATGAAAGAAGTGGAAAAGAAAAAAATATCCAAACTTGGGTAGGCCACACAATTATCTCACACTGTTTACCAAATCATGCATAGACTGTGCATCTGCCACTATTTCAAACCCCTAGGCTGCATAACTTGTCTCACATGATTTCCTAAGTCATGTGTAGACTGTATGTCTTCCACTAACCCACCCACACGAGCTTCTTATTTTCCCCTAGGGATCCCACACTGTTTTCAAATCATGCACTGTAACCATGTAGTCTAGTAAAATCCTCCAAAATTTCAAATTTTTACCTGGAATAACCCCAAACCCAAGGGGAAACACCACAACAAGATATAACCAAGAAAATTTCATCGTAGGGTGTCATTAAATCTTGTACATGCCAATTTATTACCCCAAAAATTCTTAAGTAAAGAAAGAAGTAAAAAAATAAACACACCCTCTACAAAGAAAGGTGAGTTTGACTATGTACTAGTAGAGAATCCCATAGGAATAAACCCTAGAGAAATGAAGAATACTCAAAAATGAACCACCAAATCCCCAAGAAAACCAAGAGTTTCCAATTAAAACACAACCACACTTACTTATATAATACCCAAAAGGAAATGGAGACCAAAAATGAGTCCTGCGCCATTTAGAAATCTCTTAAATGGTTTAATAAAATAGAAAACCTCTAATAGAAACTTACACTATGGAAAACATCACCAAAAGAACTAAAGAACACTTAAAAACAAAATCTTACTTTATAAAAGGATAACCAATTGAAAAAAATTAACACCCATTTGGTCGAGCCATCAACAATATTAACACTCACATCCATAAGGGAAAACTTCAAGACATGTCATAATAGTAGCCAACATGGGACCTTGACCTGGGTCACCATAATTTAGGGGTAAACTTGGACCTAAAGAGGAAACACCATCCCATGTTAAAACCCACAAAACTATAAACATAGAGTTCTGAAAGGTCAAAAGGTAACATCCATCCTAATTACACACATACTGACACAAAATTAATTTATTACCACATTAATAAGAAATTATCCCTAAAACGGGACACAATAAAAGAAAACACTGTAGGATTTAGGGGAAGAAAACCAAACAATAAGGAATTAATTAAATCTAAAAAACTAAGAAATCATATAATCCATAAGAATTAAAAATCTGAAACACACACAAAAATTTCAAAAAAATTCCCATTGGTTTAAATAAACAACCACTTGAAAATCACCATTCCTGGACTTAACCCCTTTTATAAAACAATTAAAGTGGTATGTTTAAATAAAAACCACATAAGTAAGAAAAACTCATTTTTGACTCTTTCAAAACATCTTCCAAAAAATAAGTCAAAGAACATTGCATTTATTTTACAAAACCACTTTATAAATATTTTCCATATTCCAATTTTAAAGTGAATTAAAAAACCAATCATCCATTAAATTTGAGAAAACTCCAAAATTCCACTTTTCAATGGTTGAAGACCCCATTTAATCCATCATTTCAAAACCAACCCCTTTAAATCCATCTTGGAAAGAATCTTACAAATGATTTTTTACAAACAGAAATAAGAATAATTTAAAAAACCAAATAATATTTATTTAAGACCATCAAAAGGATTAAAATAACCCTTTTAAAATTTCAAAACATGACCTAACCGAGGTTAAAACATTTCAAAATATCACACTCTTGAATCACCCAAGAAGAATCTTTGGAAGTTAAACACTTCACTTTCCATTTAATACTATGACCCAAAAAAGTAAAACCCATTTAAAATGGAATATCCAATTTTAAATCAATGTTTAAATTTAACACTACTTGTTATTTCAAGACCCACTTGAAATTACATGTGAAATTTACCTTTGAAGAATAAAAAATGAATTCACCTTGAATACATTTTAAAAACCCAAAAAATACAACATACAAGGGTTAAAACTTATAACTATGTAATCTTAAAGTAACTAATCACTCAAGGAATGACATCTAGAAAAGGGGAGGTCAAAACCTTAGAAATAAAACCATTAAAAGAGAACACTTAGGAATAAAATTCTCTCTTTCATAAAGTTTTTTTCGGAGTCACATAGAAAACAACACATGACATGATACCAACCACCCATGATCCTCATACAAAACAAAATCCCCATAACCAAGGGAACCAATAAAAAAACCATTTTAAAACTTCCTTTGAAAAAAAATTTCAAACCACTTTGAAATTTTAATTTAAAAACCCATAAAATTTTCACCACTTTTCCCAAAACCTCAACCCATTAACAAGACCCACAAATCTCAAAATTCATTTAAAACAAGGGTTAAGCCCCTTATTTTTCCAAAAAAATTACATGAAATATCATGAAAAAGGAAATAACACACTTCTTACTAGAACAATTTCAAAACTCCTTTTGAAATAAACCATCTTAAGGAAAAAACTTTCTTAAAAAAATTCTTAAAACAAAAACTTTAATAATTAAAGCATTTTAAAAACTTAAATTTTTAACCAAAGTGATTTTAAAATAAAATTATTTTCCTTAGTCCAATTCCAAAACAAAACAGAAATTTTTTTCAAACCACCATGGATTAGTTTAAAAAATAAGAAAGTTTTCTTTCTTTTTTAAAACCAAATTTTATCTCTAAAAACAAATCCCCAAAGGGAAAAATCAATCACACAAGAACACATAAAAAACCAAACCATATTAAATACACCAAATTCCATAAAAATACTAATTAAAAATTAATTATAGGATACTATGTCAATAAAATATTCCATTGGAGTCAATCCAAGAAGAATGAGAGAAAAACAAATTCCAGAGGAGGAAATGCATTGTGCACTGTTTGTCCAAACGAGCTGGTAAACTGTGTGCCAACCATGCAACAGTCACTATCAGGGTTTCAGAACCATGTTACCCAGGCATTGCAGGGTTTACCAGACTATGCATTCTTACCATGTGGCCCTGGTCTATTCATAATTTACACCTCAGAAAACCCAAACCAACCTATGAAATCACTGATGCACTCAACCAAGATCAAAGAATCATCTTAAATCATAAAAAATCCATCAAAACATCCAAATCCATACTCAATATCAATACTAAAACCTGATATTCCCATTGAAACTCAAGATTTAGCATAATAAAGAGCTGGCTAGGTCTATACCCCCACACTCCACTTGATCCCCGATGACAATCCTGGTCTTCATACTACCCAGACACAACTTAATTAACAAATAAGGTGGATATAATACCATTTTTTAACAAACCAACCTGGTACATCCATCCAATGGATTCCCAATCCAACCCACCACATACCCAAGGAGATTCCATAACCCCCTTGTAGTGATGAAAATAATAAAGGATATCATACCTAACTTTTGGGGATGGTTTCACCCTCAAGGAACTAGATAAAAACATATAAAAAAGGCATAAAAATAAGAAGAAAAGATATATTACAAGATACATCTCTTATAAATAAACAACTAATCAAATATACAAAACTACAATAAAATATATAAAAATAAAGTTGTAAGAAGTCGATACAAAGCTGGAGACAACCCGTTCCATGAAACTGGAGGTCCAATCACCAAGTTTGTGTGACTCTTTCATCGCCACCATCATACATACAACACCCACTTACAAAGGAAGTCAAAACTAGGTCCAACCTGAAATCCATAACTTGGAGAAACCTACACAAGTCATGAAGAATACATACCCACCAATGCGAGTATGTAGGGTGTGAGTTAAGGCTGGTAGGACACCACCACGAGTATAATTCATTACTTTTATAGAAGAAACCAAGATAACTATTTTATAAATAATAGGAAAATATAGGTATTCATTTTCCTTTACACAATGAAGGATTTAAAAAAATCATGGTACATGCACTTTCTCAAATAAGAACTTTCATAAAACATTCCATGGAAGGGTTTTTCAAAAAACCAAGAAATTTTAAAGTTATAACCATTTCCGTTTTAAAAATACCACACTTTTGAAACAAAAAACAAACACACGGTTTAAAACATTTCAAAATCATGCTAACCAATAATTACACTATGAAAACTATTTCTTCTCTTTTCTTTTAGAATATTTTACACACCCAATACATAAGGAAACAAATAAACAAGGGAAATAACAATGAAACGCAACCATAAAAAGTTATAAATAAAGCAAATAAATGGATGGAATAAAACTAGTAAATAACATGAATAAGACATAATATAATCAAAACATCAAAAAATTACATCCAACCAATAAATATAAAACATGCCAATATATACAAAAAATGTCATAAAATATGATACATAGCATGATGCAACACCATGAGGACTAATGAGATAGCACAAGACACATATAGGTGGACCTATTTCTGGAAATTTAAAAGTCACACATTAATCAACTGAATCACTCTAAGCAGTCTCCTCAGTGAAAATCCCCCAATATAGGAATATATAAAACTTAGGGGACTAACCAGTTCTAATCCTCAATTAGCCTAATAATTCCCAACTTCTTCCTACTTAGCAACCTTGGTCTCCTCATGGAATAATATTTGAGGTGGGACATGAAAAATAACATCATCACATGATAATAACAACCCTCTAGGGATAACAACATAATCACATCATTACCACATCCTACACTATCCTTAAAGTGATCCCCAACACATAAGAACATTATGAACCTCATTATAAAGAATCCATCACATGGATAATCATACACCTCAACAAAAACCAAGGGGATCAACATGGGTACAATAAAAATCTCATAAACTATTTCCAAACATTCCCTCATTTATCATATATAATAAATATAATTTTGGAAATCCCTTTTAAAGCACTTTATAATTCACAAAAAATTCTAAAATAATGCATAAACATTCACAAAGACAACCAAATAAGATCAAGGGAAACTCTACTTTTCTTAATAAAAACTAGACCACCCCTTAAAACATGAAACCACTTTTTTAAAACACATAAGGGTAACATCTTTAAAATACCATTTAGCCCAAATCCCAAAGAACAATTTAATTTTAGGATGAAAACCCTCTTTTGAATTTAATCAATCATAATTAATACACAAAACACCATTTCAAAAACCAATTTCCATTACAATAATTAAATCACCCACTTTTTCCAATGAAAAAACCCACCATATAGAAAACCATTAGAAAATACAAACTAGTTATCTTATACATCAATAATTTAAATTAATAAAACATTTAAAGAACCAAGAAATCATATAACTCTTAAATAAAAGGTAAAGAATCAGAAAAACCTACTTCATGTGGTAAAATCATGCCACCTTCAATGAAAATCATTGAAAATAGACTCCTAATATGTATCACAACCATTTAAAACCAAAACCCCCAATTATAATCATCCCTAAACATGTAAATATTCCAAGAATGGCCACTATGGTAAGATTATCCTTAAGAAAAAGATAGGAAACAAGATGAATAAAGAAGTGGGACTCATACCACTTAATTAAAATGAGGCACCACTAAGGAAACACTCCAAATCACCTTGGATAAGCTTGGAGAATCCCTTGGGAGGAATTTTTATTGGATGGATTGAGTGGGGGAGGCTTGGGGTGGAACCCTAAAATAAAAATAAGAGGAAAAGGAAAAAATATCATAACCTGGGAAGGCCGCATGGATGTCTCACATGATCTACCAAACCATTTGAGGACTGTACATATTCCACCATTTCAAAACCCTAGGCTGCATGTCATGTATCACATGGTTTCCTTAATTGTGCATAGACTATTTGTCTGCCACCGGCTCACTTGCACAAGGTGCACAGTTTACCCTAGAGAACCTGTATGGGTTTTAAACTATGCACTGTAACCTTATACCCCAGGAAAAGACTCCAAAATTTCAAATTTCAACCCAGAACACCCCCAAAACCAAGGGAAAACACCACCATAGGATAAAACCTAGAAAATGACACCGTATGGTGTTAGAACTATTATATGAGATTTTAATTAACATGTTAGAGCGGAGTCTGTATGATGGTACTAATGACCAATTGGGGTTGTGTTATAGCTTTACTTTTATTTTGTTCCTTTTTTATCCTTGTATATGATCCTCCCATGAGGGATATATTTTAACATGTATTCCATACTCTATTATTATAGAATTTTTATATTATAGTTATATTAGGGACTTATCTTATCTTGTCTATAGTGGGTATCTGGCATGGTTTATATGTTTTATACTATTTAGACTGCTATAGTTACTCTAACTAGAGGGTATAGTCTTCGTACAATATCTATATATACCCTCACTTCTAGTCAATAGACTCTGGAATATGGGGAGGTTCGCCTATGGTGATGTGGTGACTGTTGGTCTAGGCATAGATTAATAGTACAGGGTGACGGGATGTTATAAGTCCGCCTTGGAATTGGGAACCCAAGACATCCCTAGAAAGACCCTAAGGGTGTTACCAATCCCCAAAAGTTGGAAACAAGTACATGGGCATAAAAAATCACACCATGGGAATGATTTCACCTAAAAGAAATATCACATGAATTCAATCCATAAACCAAACAGGACCTTTCCATAACATGGAAAGTCATGCTCCAAGATTAGTACTAAAAATTCAATAATAAATAAATAAAATAGAAAAAAAATCAAATTACAAACAACCATAACTAACCAAAACATCAATATAATAATAATTAATGAGTTATGATAAACAAAAGGAATGAGATGGGAGACATATTTGGCTATAAAAATGAGTCTAAAATCTAACCAAAAATAAAAAAATGGATTAAAATAATTTTTTGATAATAGGATAGATCATTGAATAGCTCAAATTAAATTACTAAAAAATACTGGATAATAGTGAGATAGGGTATTGTGTCCATAAGGAAGCTAATTGTCAGTGAAGGTCTAAGAAAATAAATAAAAAAATTAGAACAAAAAACAAAAACATGCATGAATTAATTACTATGATGATAATGACCTATTATGAAGAATAAAATGAGTGGTTTGAATAATTTTTTCAATAGATAAAGAAAAAGTGATAATGGAAACTGAACTGAGTATGAATAAGAATGAAGTGTGGGGAATTTTTTTTTATTGTTTTGTTAATGTATTTATTATTTTTGAAATTTTAATTGAATAAAAATTTGAAAAAAATGAAGTCAAAATATCTGTTGATAATATTAAACAATAATTGAATGATTCTATAGTTTAACACTAAAAAAATCATTCAATTTATAATAAGATGAAGTTGATTAAAATTTAGAAATTCTTTCACAAACAAAGGTTAAAATGATAAAACCAAAGAAACCTAAACTTACCCATGTAAGGGTTTTATCCAAAAATAATTTTAAAATTCATAAATGAAAAATTAAATATCCTGAAAAAAATAAAGAAGAAGAAAAGTTATATTTCTTTAATTATCCAGTTATGAAATTGCACCAACTCCACTTTTATCCTCTACTATCTGTTCTCTTGATAAATTATTCAATAATGGTCTAATGAGAAATAGCCAATCAATGGATCCATTATCTCCCATGTGTCTTCTTATCTTAAATATAAAATCCAAAGCACTAATCTCAATTGTTCACTCACAGTTACTACTTAGTAACCTCTTTCACTATCTTCCATGTGGAATGCCTTCACTAATATCTTTTTTATAGGTGACTTGAGAAATGATCCTAAAAAATATTACACTCCTCACATATGGTCATACTAACCCAACAAGTTACATCACCTACTAAAACTACCTTCCTTGTAACATTCACTCATGAATCTAGCAAACTTTGGAATTTTACAAAACCACAAATTATTGCCTTGATCTCAACTTCCTTCATTTCTATTTCCCAATTGAATAATTAGTGCACTATATCTGAATTAAATTAGTTCTTTATCTACATGTGGTAATGAATTGAAATAAAATTATTTTGTCTTTTGAACAATGTTCATGTACTAAAATAATCACACCAACATCATTATATTATTTCATAATGAATATTCATGATTCCTCCTTCATTTTTGAATTATTTCATGAACTTTTTTTTTCTAGGGAACCTCCTCGATGCATCAATTTTTTTGAGATTAAATAAAAAATACTAGATAAAAAATCATCAACATTTATCCAAAGCATTAGCCTCATCTATTTATGTCATCATAGAGATAAAATACCTTCATTTGAATTCACTATCTTCATTCCGTGGATTTAGTACCATTCTCACCTTTATGTGGTTTCACTCATTCAAGAAAATATTTGAACATGTAGTGTACATAACAATGTTTCATTTCAACCAAAAAACGAGAAAAGTCATAGGCCCATTCATCTTCAATTTAACACCTTCATAGCTCATAATTGATAATCAAAAAATATTTGGAGATTAGTAAAAATTAATAGGTGCTTGAATCTGTCAGTGAGCGTCTTGATTCTGCACCCTTGATTGATCTCCATCAATGAAATTTGAAATGAGTTGATAAAAAATGAGTTATTATTATCAATTGAATTTAGATTTTGAAAATTATCTGATCTCGATCTCCCTTTCATATTTAACAACTCAAATCCAGATTAATGCTTAGTTTCCAACATACTAGCTAAAATACATTGAATATGATTCGAAAACCTCAGATACAGTTTTTGGGTCTTATTCAAGTGGTGAACAAGGTCGAACATCTTCTTCCTTTGATTTGTATTGGCCTCATCCTCTTCAATCGATACTTGAAAAATCTCATCTAAAACAAAAACTTATTTGGATTTGGGCCTAAAAAATGTTCATTCATAGATGAATAAGAATTTTTAATCATTCATCAACAATTTTGAGTTTCTATTTGGGAATCAAGAATAATTCTGGGCTCCAACCTTCACCAGTTTAGAGTCAATATTCATGGTTCAGGATCATTTTTGACCATTATGTGGATTTTAAATATTCAAGTTCCTAGTTTGAGCTGAGTCATCTTTTTCAACCAATACCATGGTTGATAATCCCTATATCTAGTGTGAATTCATTATCTTCATCCAGTACTCAGTGACATCAGGTGGCATGACAACGACTTCCCACCTAGTCACGGTTTTATGTTCATATCACTGGTACTCGGTTCTTCTATCTTTGAGCTTAGAGACATCTAGTTTTTTTAAGGTGTTGACATCGACAGAGTGTTTTCATTCACTTGGGTAGGGCTTGAGTTGATCTTCACTAGCGGAGGTGCATGGGGGTAGTCGATTAGTGGTTTCTTCTCATTAGCAATGGGTTGATCTTCCTCTTGTAGTCACACAAGTGACTGTGAGAATGATTTACGACATGTTCACTCTTCCTTGTGGTCAGTTCACTACTCATGGTAGGAATAATGTGGGGATGCATAATATGTATACTATAGAGGCATGCCAACTTAGAGATGGGGAATAGTAGGTCTCACGGTCACTATACCAACCATGGGTTATCCCAAAATTTACACACTATAGGTTGATCCACGCACGATCACTTGATTTTCTCTAAATGATAGGTTGTCCAGACCCATTCACAATTGGCTTTCATGATCAGTATAATGACTATACCGCTTCTTGCATGCAGCCACTTGGAACGGTCAATATAGTGACCACACCATCAATTTTCTTGAGAAATAAATAAAAATAGATAGTAAACTAGTTAAAAATTATAGAAGAAATAGTAAAATAAAACAAAAATTAAATTAAAACAATTTCAAGATAAATTAATTATTGAAAAAAATTAAAGAATAAATTAA
This sequence comes from Viscum album, assembly GCA_963277665.1. Classification (NCBI taxonomy): domain Eukaryota; kingdom Viridiplantae; phylum Streptophyta; class Magnoliopsida; order Santalales; family Viscaceae; genus Viscum; species Viscum album. Next base: position 1,499,059,980 of record OY728147.1, on the reverse strand, counting down.
TTTATTTAACACTCAAATAAAATTTTAAACATAAAAAATTTATTATTACAAAGTAGAATTTAAATTAAAATAAAAAACCTAAAGAATAACATTTAACAATTAAAATTATTATTTTTAAAAGCACAAAATGAATAAATACTTAAAACAATGTCAATATATAATTAAACATACAATTAAGAATAAAAAAGTTGGATTACTAAATAAATACTAATAAATTTGAAAACTAACAAGAAAACTAAAATAATCAATAAAATAGACATTTTAACATAAAATCACAGTTTTAATAATTTAATATTGAAATAAAAACTATGAAAAATTATTCAACTATAAACATTGTTTTAATAATTAAAACACAATTAATTAAAAAAATGATATGGAAAAAATAATGAAATGAAACCCATATCAAATTCCCCTACACATAATCAATTGTACTCTTGGGAAATTCATTTCATTTTAAATATTTACAATGAATCCTAAAAGAGATTTGGTTATCATTACCAATTTTTTAATCACACCAGAATGAAAGGAAATAAAAAATCCCCCCATTTATTGAAGTTATCATGCCTCTAATGTGAAATCCACTCATAATCTAATTTCAATTCCAATTCAAGTTCCCGTTTTAAGAGTGAAACATATTAGATTTAAGGGGAACTAAAATTTTAACAAGAGGCACTTGAAATTATCACCCTTCCCTAGGTTCGAATAATCGATGTTTAAATTTCACTTCATTGATTCAACTTTAAATGATTATTTAATAAGTTAATTTCTCCTTATTCATCTGGGTTCAATATTCCCCTCACCTTAATGATTTGTTAACTATTAACAACTTTATTATTATTTTTGAATTTTTTCCTACCATATATGTGCAAAGAACTATGCAAAGGAACTTATTAAAAATGTATAGAAGTATCAAAAACATAATATAAGGACCCAGACTTAAACAATACATAATATTGAATTAAATGAATAATTCACATTGAGAATATTTTTAGGTTTAGAGTTTTATAGAATTAGGTCAATACATTTACATAACAACATGAATATTACATGTAGAAAATTCTACCCAGTATACATTTTTTCCATAAAATAAAAACTCTTGAAAAAAAGAGTCATGTCTAGTTCCATGTTTTAGATAACATGAATTTTCCTTGACCCCATCCTTGGCCCTATTCATCTTTAAGTCCTGTGAAAAACATTTCAAAACTTGGGATGAGCATAAAAAGCTCAGTAGGGGTTATAAAACAAAGAAAGAAAACCTTTTTTCATAAATACATACAAAACATGAACTATTTTACTTACCTCATGAAATTATAAGATTTTATGAATAACACATAGAAATCATAAATCATAAAGGTAACCTGTGGCATCCATATCATACTTACATTGTATCTATCACAACTACATAGGAAGTCACTTTGGAATACCTATCACAGTATATTCCCTAAATTTCTTAGGAGAAACATCCATGTTTACCTCTATCATGCTACCCAATGCATTGAAGAGATATCTCGGGATCACCCACCCTAGGATTATTACGGAACCACCCGTATACATAGATGATGCCCAAGAACCATAACATGATCATAACACATAACATAAGCATAAAAGAAAGATAAAATTTCCAAATTGCAATAACAAAATATCATTTCAAGATATTGAAATAATAAATACATTCTCAAAATCATTTTCAATATCAAAACACATAAAAATAGTATATGGTATTTATTTTTCCTTTTAAAAACATTATGGCTTATTAATGAAGCCAAAGGTCAAATAACACTCGCAGCGGCAGAAAGGTCGTTGTCACTGCTTACATTAAAAAGAAACATTCTCTTTTTGTCATTTAGTAAAACGATTTGTAGAAAAATATTCCCTTTGAATGAAATGAAAAATTAAAAGGTGTTTATACAACATATAAAAGAAATTCTTGTATTAGAACAAAATATTCCTCAATGAATGGAGATTGAGGTGAAGTCCCTTACCTCGTGTCCGACTTGACTCGATCATTATTTAATCTCTTGAATAATAACCTAAAGTTAATTTTTACTTTCTTAAGAACCTTTTTAAAGTTTATAATTCCTTTTATATCACTTATTACCATGTTATACACATTATGTAATCATTTAAGTTAATAACGTTCATTTTGTCGATCTTTGGTACTTGAGTAAAAAATGAACACCTTATATTACAAGTTGTCCATGTGGTCAATAGTCCATTATATCCAGATTGATATTCATTATTTATATATCATATATATCATATATATCCAGTATATACATGTATTTATAATAGTACATAACATTTGGAGGTAAGAAATGAAATGCACCATTCATGGAGACAGTAAGACGTACATACACTTGAATGATACTTTCATTTTTATTTCTTATTTTAACGGAATTAAAACATAATGATACATATGTATATTATAATTACAGTATAATTTCATACATAATATCATATATAATATCATTAACTTCATCCTTTATGCGTCCCACACATGGCATTAACGAGTCATATCACTTTGAGGGGGCGGTAGTCCGCACTTCCTCTAATGAGATTATCGAGTTTACCCATAATTGAAACCATAAAGGAATGTGATAAATGGAAATTAAAAAATCATAAAGAAAACATAAACATAATATATATCATATATAAATACATTTCCATCATAATGACCACCATGAGAGGCGGTAGGAGATAATCGAACAATCATCGTTTCGTGAGGCGTTAGTTTTCCATCCACAGAAACATGATGTTATTCATCCATTAGATGGAGGTGTGTGTAAGTGTAGTTCGAATAATTCTCATAAAAACATCCTAGTATATTGAGGATACTAGTTTTGTTACAAAATAAAGTAATAATAATAGTTTAGGGGTTGGAGAATTAAAATAAAAGTAGAAAATTTAAGAGAAACCGTTACCTTTAATTTGGGTAACTCCCTTTGGTTTTATCCAAAGGACTTATTGAAGTGCCTTATACATAAGGTAAAGATTCTAGGAGGAGTATAGGGATGTAGGGAGATTAATGGGGTAGAGTTTGGATGAGACAAAAGGCTTTAGAGGTGTGTGGAATTGGTTATAAGTGGTCTTCTTTTATAAGGGAGAGGAGGGGCTCTTTAGGAAAGTGTGAAAACATTATTTTATTATAAACATATATTCGGTTTCAAAAGGTCCAAAAATCATTAAAGTAGAAGATAATATGACTCATATTCTAATTAAAATAATCCAATCAGAATTGGACATTCTTTGGATAATATTTTAATCATTATAATGTTATTTATTTAAATCATTTATTAATGAGGTAAATACTGCATCATTATTGTGTCATAAATAATTTAATTTATTTGATGTCTAAAAATTATAGAAAAAACACCATGATGTAGGAAATATTTTTATCTTTCCAATTAATATTTATAGGCAAAAATATTACTTATATAACACCATATAATAATTAATTTACTAAAAGATTTTTGTTTATGTCATTTTTTCATTTACATTAAATTAATTAATCTAAACTGTCATTATCTTTCATAAGTGTCTCCATGGGGTCCCAAAATCAACCCAAACATTTCCATTTCATCCATGACTCATCCAATAAGGTTTGGAAAAATGTTAAGGTAATTTTGAATTATTATAATATTCTTTTTACCTTTAATTACCTTATTTACCTTTAACCGCGGTAAATAAAAGTCAAAAGTTACTATTCATCAAAAATTATTTTCATCTTATTGAACCAAATTTTACTACTTAATAACAACCATGTATGTCGGATTTTCAAAATTAAATTCACAGAAGTGGAAAAATTTCATTTAAATGAAAAAGGCAGTTTTTGTTAACTACTACTAAGTGGTTTCACTATTCATAAAAAATTGAAGTTTTTCAGAAAAATACCAAAAATTCAGCCTAATCTATATTTGATATTCCAAATTAAAAAATGATGTTTATTTTTCCAAATTAAAAACATAAAAGTTTCATTAATTAATTTTAAAATTAATTCCCTTTGTTAAAACAAATAGCATGTTTTTAAGAAACAATAACTATCAAAAGATTGGCACTTGTTTATGTCTAATTTCAAAGTGAAATTAATTAAAATGAACAAAATTGGATTAAATGGTAAAAATATATTCTAATTACACTTTAAAACCAATTAAAAAGATAATATTACCATATATATAAATTAGATTAGAAGTCACTTTTTAATTAAAATACAATATTTTCACTATTCATCAAAAAATGAACTTTATCAGAAAAATCCCAAAACTTTACACAAAGTAAATTTTGATGTCCCCATTCTAAAGAAGGATTTTATTTGGTCATTTTGAATTTATTAAAGTGACCAAAACTATATTTAAAGAGGGTTCTCCATTAAAAGGCGATAAATCAGTCTTTTAATGTAAATTATGCTTAAAATTAGATTCATTTGCATTTTAAGCCTCTAACTTTTTTATTGGTAAATTTAAATACATTTAAAAATCTTGTATAATCATATTTTAGTTAGTTTTGTTCATTCCTACCAATACAATGGCTAGGAGTTAACTTCCATTTAAAATAATATTATATTATTAGTGTGCAACGTAAGATTTCAAAGAAACCCGTTGTTGCGTATCGGGTACGCTATCAAACATAGCAACCCCTTTAAATTAAAATTAATATTTAATTAAAAAATATTAATAAATATGAAAATCTCTTATTCTTCATTTAATTGGGATGTTACATCCTTCCCCCCTTTTCTAAATTGCATCCTCATAATTTTTATTCACTTATCAAAATAAGTGGGGGTATTTATCTCTTATAGGATTTTCAGATTCCTATGTTGCCTCTTCAACCATATGGTTTTTCCACAAAACCTTTACCTAGTGAATTGCCTTATTCAGTAACACTTTCTCTCTATGGTCAAGAATCTGAACTGGTTGTTCTTTATAAGAGAGATTCTCTTCCAACTGAACTACCTCTGGGCTCAAAACATGAGATGGATCTGGAATATACTTTCTCAACATCGAAACATGAAAAAAATTGGGTACCTAGGATAAACATGGAGGTAAAGACACTCTGTACGCAATTGATCCAACTTTCTACAGAATTTCATAAGGTCCGATGAACCTCAGACTCAACTTTCCCTTCTTACCAAAACGCAACACACTTTTCCATAGAGAAACTTTGAGAAAGACGTGATCACCTACCTCAAAAGAAAGATCCTTCCTTTGGTTATCTACATAAATTTTTTTTCTGCTCTGAGCTGTTTTCATGTGCTTCTGAATCAACTGAACTTTCTCTGCCATCTCTTCTACCAATTCTGGTTCCATCAGCTTACTTTCACCTACTTCATCCCAAAAAGCTAGAGTTCGACAACGCTTTCCACATAATGCCTCAAATGGAGCCATCTGTATACTGGAATGAAAGCTGTTATTACATGAAAATTCAAACAAAGAAATATGTTGGTCCCAACTTCCCTGATAATCCAGTGAACAAGCACATAACATATCCTTCAAGGTCTGAATTTTTCATTCTAACTACCCATCTGATTGAGGATGAAAAGCTGTACTAAAATTTAATTAAGTGAACAACGACTTCTAAAGGCCTTTCCAAAAGTTATAAGTAAACATGGGATCATGATCAGATACAATACAGAGGGGAAATCCATGCAACCTAACTATCTCTTTAACATACAATTGAGAAAGTTGATCTAGAGACAATGTTCCTGAATAGGAAGGAAATGAGAAGATTTAGTCAATCGATCAACAATAACCCAGATTGCATTATTACCTCGAGATGTCTTTGGCAATCCCACAACAAAGTCCATTGACATATTTTTCCATTTCCACTCTGGCACTGGTAATGACTAAAGCATCCATTTCGGTAGCTGCCACTCTACTTTAACCTGCTGAAAATTCAAACACTTCACAGTAAAATCCGCAATATCTCTTTTCATTCCATCCCACCAGTAATACTCCCAAAGATCTCTGTACATCTTAGTACTACCAGGATGTACTGAAAATGGGGAACTATGAGCTTCACATAACAACTCATTATTCAACTGTGAATCACAAGGTACACATAATCTCTTCCCAAACCTCAAAACACAATCATTATCAACGTTAAAATCAGGAAACTTACCCTTATGAACCAACTCTACCTTTTTCTACAACTCACTGACTTCTTTCTACGCTTGCTTTATTCTGTCTGATAGAGATGATTTCACTTACGCTTGAAACAAAACAGAAGAATTTTCTACACCAACAATTTCTATGCCAAAGTTTATCAAATCAAAAACCAAAGGATCTTATTCCAAACGTAACATAGTTAATGAAGCATTACTTTTTAGACTCAAGGAATTATCCACTTTATTTTATTTTCCTGGATGGTAATGGATCGTGCAATCATAATCCTTGATTAATTCCAGCCATATCTTCTGTCTCATGTTCAATTCTTTTTGAGTGAATATATACTTTAAACTTTTGTGATCAGTATATATGTCACATTTTACTCCATACAAATGATGCCTCCAAATTTTTAAAGAAAAAACAACAGTAGCTAATTCCAAATCATGTGTAGGGTAATTTAACTCATGTCGTTTCAACTAACGTGAAACATAAGCAATTAACTGATCATTCTGCATTAGGACAAAACCCAGTCCTTTTAACGAAGCATCACTGTAGATAACAAACTCACCATTTCTGGATGGCAGTTCCAAAAATGGAGCATTCCCCAATCTTCTTTTCAATTCCTGAAAACAATCATCACATTCTTTTGTCCAAATGAACATAACACCTTTTCGAGTTAACTTAGTCATTAGACTAGATAACCATGAAAATTTTTCAAAAAACCTTCGGTAATAACCCGCCAAACCAAGAAAACTACAAATCTCAGTTATATTTATGGGTCTTGGCCATTCTTCAACAACTTTTGTTTTAGCAAGATCAACAGTTATGCCATTTTTTTGAAACAATGTGACCAAGGAAAGAAATTTTGTGTAACCAAAACTCACACTTGCTGAATTTCCCAAACAATTTCTTTTCTTTTAAGGTCTATAAGACAACCCTTAAATGAATTTCATGTTCCTCCTTACTTTTGGAATAAAGAAAAAATCATCAATGAACACAACCACAAAATTATCCAAGAACTCATGGAAAATTATATTAATAAGATCCATGAATAAAACAGGTGCATTGGTTAAACCAAAAGGCATAACTAAAAATTCATAATGGCCATATATATTATGAAACTAGGTCTTCAGAATGTCTGATTTACTTTCAACTGATGGTTCCCTGACCTCAAATCAATCTTTGAAAAATACTGAGCTCCCTGGAGCTAATCAAACAAATCATCGATATGAAGTAAAGGATACTTATTCTTAACAGTGATGTTATTAAATGCTCTATAATCATTGAAAAGTCTCATTGAACCATATTTCTTTTTAACAAACAACACATGATCACCCCATGGTGATGTGCTAGGTCGAATGAAACCTTTATCTAATAACTCCTGACATTGCTTCTTTAAGTCTAAAAGTTCAATTTGATCCATTCGATAAGGGGTTTTTGAAATTGAATTAGCATCAGGAACTAAGTCAACAGTAAATTCAATTTCCCGACCAGGTATAATACCAGACAACTCATCCGGAAAAACATCAAGGTACACATTTACCACTGGCACATCAGTAATTTGAACAGTTCCTTTATTTTCAACAATATGTGCAAGGTAACATTCATTTCCATCTTTTACTAGTTTCTCAGCTTTCTGATACGATATCAAAAGAAAGGGTTCATTCTTGTACACAAACTGAAAATCATTTTGAAAAGAAACCTCTTTAGCTCTGCAGTCAATCTTATCATGATAAAGAGAAAGCCAATCCATACCCAAAATAACATCAAACTCTACTAGAGGCAAAACAATATGGTTTGTAGGTAGATTCTTTCCGAACACAAGGACAAGAATGTTCTTATGTTTTCTTTTTGTCTCAACATTTCCTCCAGGTGTTTTTATCGTAAGTTTTATATTCATATCTTGAGATGGAATTCCTAATTTAATAGAAAGCTTCTCAGAAATGAAAGAGTGCATAGACCCTGAATCAAAAAATACATTGGCATAATCTGAACAAACAAACAATGTACCTGATACTGCTTCATTTGATGGCCCAACATCCGCTGAAGTAGTTGAAAAGGATTTCACCACCCATTTATGCTTGTATTCTGGCTGCTTTCCTTTAGTTGAGTTCTTTGTTGGACAATCATTTGCATAATGACCCATTTCATTGCACTTAAATTTTTTTACTAACTATAAATCAGATTTTGTTTTACCATTACCCTGATCTTTTTCAGTGCAATTACGATCATTATGTCCCATTTTACCACATCGACAACACTTACCAGAATTCAAAAGACATTCCCCATCATGATTTTTACCACAATTTTCAAAAATTGTGAACTTAAGTTTCTTACCATAAAACTTTTTTGAAGAGTTCTTCCCTTTCACCTGCCACCTCGACCTCTTATTCTATTGTTTTTCAAAGAATACCTGATCATCGGAAAACTCCATTTCCTCCTTCTTTGCACAATGAACAAGTTTTTTATAAATTTTGAACTCACGAGAAGCTAAATCCCTTTGATAATTTGGCTTTAATCCTGAGTAAAAATGGTTGATTTTACTATCAATATCTCGTATGAAATTTGTAGCATACCTTTCCAATCGATTAAATTTTTCTTCATAAGTAGCCACTGAGTCATCCTCCTACCTCAATTCCAGGAATTGTTTTTCCATTCAAATACGAACCACCTTAGGAAAATATTTCTCAAGAACATGCCTTTGAATTCATCCCAATCGAGAGCATCAATATCCTCACTATACCTGATATTTTTCACCATCGACCACCACTGATCAGCTTCACCTTAAACACGGTAAACAGAAAGACCAACCTTTTTATGTTTTGAACAACCCATGACATCAAAAATCTTTTACAGTGATTTAATCCACCCTTCTGCTAGCACCAGATCAGATTATCCTCTGAATGATGGGGGATATTGCCTCATGAAATGCTTCACTACTGACATGTTCCTCTATGGATGATCTGGATAATCTCATACATGGATACCACCACCATTTATAGCCTGATTCAACTATTCCATCACTGCAACAAACTTTTCAGTTCCAATTCCGACCATCCCAGGTTGCTGATTTGGAAGGTTGTCTTCCTCCTGATGTCGTCCCAACATAGCTGCCCTGTTTCCTCTGCGGAAAACCATTTTGAACACATAAATATCTTAGGCGAAGCAATATGGTAATATATAAATGCTATATGATTTCAATATTAACATAAATTACTTTATGGATATTAATTTAACAATACCCTAACTCCTAAATTTATCTAAACCAACCTCTGATACCAACTATAAGGAACCGACTTTAAACATTACATAATATTGAATTAAATGAATAATTTACATTGAGAATATTTTCAGGTTTAGAGTTTTAGAGAATTAGGTCATTATATTTAGGTAACAACATGAATATTACATGTAGACAATTCTACCAAGTATCCATTTTTTTCCATAAAATAAAAACTCTTGAAAAAAAGAGTCATGTCTATTTCCATGTTTTAGACAACATGACTTTTCCTTGATCCCATCCCTGACCCTATTCATCTTTAAGTCCTGTAAAAAACATTTAAAAACTTGGGATGAACATAAAAAGCTCAGTAAGGGTTATAAAACAAAGAAAGAAAACATTTGTTCATAAATACATACAAAACATGAACTCTTTTACTTACCTCATGAAATCATAAGATTTTATGAATAACACATATAAATCCTAAATCATAAAGGTAATTTGTGGAATCCATATCATACTTACATTATGGATATCACAGCTACATAGAGAGTTACTTTAGAATACCCATCACAGTATATTCCATAAATCTCTTAGAAAAAACATCCAATTTTACCTCCATCACGTTACCCAATGCATTGGAGAGCTATCTCGTGCTCACCCGCCCTAGGTTTATTATGGAACCACCCGTATACATAGATAATGACCAAGAACCATAACATGATCATAACACATAACATAAGCATAAAGGAAAGATAACATTTCCACATTGCAATAACAAAATATCATTTCAAGATATTGAAATAATAAATCCATTCTCAAAATCATTTTCAATACCAAAATACATAAAAGAGTTTATGGAATTTATTTTTCCTTTTAAAAACATTATGGCTTGTTAAGGAATCCAAAGATAAAATAATACTCGCAGCGGCAGAAAGGTCATCGTCACCGCTTACGTTAAAAAGAAACATTCTATTTTTGTCATTTAGTAAAACACTTTGTAGAAAAATATTCCCTTTGAATGAAATGAAAAATTAAAAGGTGTTTATACAGCATATAAAAGAAATTCGTGTATTAGAACAAAATATGCCTCAATGAATGAAGATTGAGACGAAGTCCCTTACCTCATGTCTGACTTGACTCGATCATTCTTTAATCTACCGAATAATAAACTAAAGTTAATTTATATTTGCTTAAGAACATTTTTCAAGTTTATAATTCCTTTTATATAACTTATTACCATGTTATAAACATCATGTAATCATTTAAGTTAATAACGTTCATTTTGTCGATATTTGGTACTTGAGTCAAAAATGAACACCTTATATTACAAGTTGTCCATGTGGTCAATAGTCCATTATATCCAGAATGATATTCATGATTTATATATCATATATATAATATATCTCCAGTATATACATGTATTTATAATAGTACATAACATTTAGATGTAAGAAATGAAATGCACCGTTCATGGAGACGGTAAGCCGTACGTACGCATGAACGCTAATTTCATTTCTATTTCTTATTTTAATGGAATTAAAATATAATGATACATAGGTATATTATAATTCTACTATAATTTAATATATAATATCATTAACTCTATCCTTTATACGTCCCACATATGGCATTAACGAGTCATACCACTTTGAGGGGGCGGTAGTCCGCACTTCCTCTAATGAGATTATCGAGTTTACCCATAATGGAAACCATAAAAGAATGATATAAATGAAAATTACAGAATTATAAAGAAAACATAAACATAATATATATAATTTATAAATATATTTCCATCATAATGGCCACCATGAGAGGCAGTAGGAGATAATTGAACAATCATCATTTCGTGAGGCATTAGTTTTCCATCCACAGAAACATTATGTTCTTCATCCATTAGATAGAGGCGTGTGTAAGTGTAGTTTGAATACTTTTCATAAAAAAATCCTATTATATTTAGGATAATTATGTTGTTACAAAAGAAAGGAATAAAAATAGTTTAGGGGTTGGAGAAGTAAATTAAACGAAATCAATTTAAGAGAAACCGTTACCTTTAATTTGGGTAACTCCCTTTGGTTTTATCCAAAGGACTTATTGAAGTGCCTTATGACTAAGGTAATGATTCTAGAAGGGGTATAATTATGTAAGGATATTAATTGGGTAGAGTTTGGATGATCCAAAAGGCTTTAGAGGTGTGTGGAATTGGTTAGAAGTGGTCTCCTTTTATAAGGGAGAGGAGGGTCTCTTTAGGAAAGTTTGAAAACATTATTTTATTATAAACATATATTCAGTTTCAAAAGGTCCAAAAATCATTAAAGTAGAATATAAGATGACTCATATTCGAAATAAAATAATCCAATCAGAATTTAAGATGTTTTAGATAATATTTTAATCATTATAATCATATTTATTTAAATCATTTATTAATGAGGTAAATACTGCATCATTATTGTGTCGTAAATAATTTAATTTATTTGATGTCTAAAAATTATAAAAAAACACCATGATGTAGGAAATCTTTTTATCTTTCTAATTAATATTTATAGGTAAAAATATTACTTACATAACACCATAAAAAAATTAATTTACTAAAAGTTTTTTGTTTATGTCATTTTTACCTTACATTAAATTAATTAATCTAAATTGTCATTATCTTTCATAAGTGGCTCCATGGGGTCCCCAAATCGACCCAAATATGACCATGGTCATCCATGACTCATCCAATAAGGTTTTAAAAAGTGTTAAGGTAATTTTGAATTATTATAATATTCTTTTTACCTTGAATTACCTTATTGACCTTTAACCGAGGTAAATAAAAGTTAAAAGTTACTATTCATTAAAAAATATTTTCATCTTATTGAACCACATTTTACTACCTAATAAAAACCATGTTTGTTTTATTTTATGAATTCAATTCATAGAAGTGGTAAAATTTCATTTAAATGAAAAAGTCAGTTTTTTTAACTACTACAAAGTGGTTTCACTATTCATCAAAAATTAAAGTTTTTCAGAAAAATACCAACATTTCAGCCTAAGATATATTTGATATTCTGAATTCAAAAATGATATTTATTTTTCCCAATTAAAAACATAAAATTTTCATTAATTAATTTTAAAATTAATTCCCGTTGTTAAAACAAATAGCGTGTTTTTAAGAAACAATAACTATCAAAAGATTGACACTTGTTTATGTCCAATTTCAAAGTTAAATTAATTCCAATGACCAAAATTGGATTAAATGGTAAAAATATATTATAATTACACTTTAAAACAAATTAAAAAGATAATCTAACTATATAAATAAATTATATTAAAAGGCACTTTTGAATTAAAATACAATATTTTCAATATTCATTAAAAACGAACTTTATCGAAAAAATCCCAAAAATTGACACAAAGTAAATTTTGATGTCCCAATTCTAAAGAAGGATTTTATTTGGTCATATAGAATATGTTAAAATTACCAAAACTATATTTAAAGAGGGTTCACCATTAAAAGGTGATAAATCGGCCTTTTAATGTAAATTATGTTTAAAATTAGATTCATTCGCATTTTGAGCCTCTAACTATTTTATTGGATAAATGTAAATACATTTAACAATCATGCATAATAATATTTTAGTTACTTTTGTTAATTCCTGCCAATACAACAGCTAGGAGCTAACTACCATTTAAAATAATATTATATTATTAGTGTTCAACGTAAAATTTCTAAGAAACCTGTTGTTGCATATCGGGTATGCTATCGAACATAGAAACCCATTTAAAGTAAGATTAATATTTAATTCAAAAATATTAATAAATATGAAAGTCTCTTATTATTCATTTACCTGGGATGTTACACATACCCATTGCCTAAAGTCTCAGATATTCATTGTGGGATCCCAATTACACATTTTACTCTAATTAGAAACTTATTAAATGATTATCATTAAGTTGTCTCTGTGAGGTGATTTTTCAGAAAGGGCATGCCAACTAGGTTCAAGTTTAAATATCTAGTTTTCTAAATTTATAATCTCAATTCCAAAAAAATATCTCCCATCAAACTCAATTTCCTAGTCTCTAAACTAAATTTCCATAAAAATAGTGGTACATTACTCAACAATCACAAAATTCTATAAACATTAAAAGTAGTGAAAATACTCAATTTTTTTTGAAATTATCACTTAGGAAGGATGATGTGAATTTTTATTTTCCCAAAATAATGATTTTTTGTTAAATATTTACATATATTTCTGGAAATTATTCTTGAAAAGGGAGGCATTTTGAATAAAATTTTTGGGCTTTTGATGGTTTAACAATGAATTACTGTTCAAAAAATTTAAGCCCCATACCATATAATTAAAAATAAAAACTGTCAAAAATGTTGAATCTAAATGTAGGAGAAATAATTAAATAGTTGAGTTTAAAAAGATTTAGTAATGAAGAACTAAAAAGATTATGTTTAGAGGGGTGACAGGTAAGTTTAATTTTTTTCCACACAAGATTTAACAAAAATAAAAAATGCAAAAGGTATCCTTAATGGACATTGCCAGGAAAGAAAGTGCATAAAATTAAATTTTCAAAAGTTTTTATGGTACAATGAAGTACAATAATTATTTTCCTTAAGAATATAGAAATTGATCAGGAAATTGCACAAAAAATAGAGGAAACTCAAATTATGTAAATGACCAGCAATAATTTCAAGAATACATCCTGCAAGACATAAATTTAGGAATACTTTTAAAATAGTGAATTATTGATAGCAAGCAGCAACACTAAAAAATAATAATAAATAATTGAAACAATTACTCCCAAAAATATATTTAATATTATCTCTTTGTTTTTAAGTATATGTGTAACCTCCCTTATTATCATTGAATGATTTATTAGGTTAAAAATTCAAGTTCCTATAAGATGAAAGTATCACAATAAATTTTAAAAATAATAACTAGAGTTAAATATTAGGAAAGTTCTATCTTGTTTCTTTACTAGTAGCACCTTTTGGAATTGAAGTTCAAAATAATTACCGATGAAAAGAAAATTTCACAACCGAACATGACCTCTTCTCATGGTCACTTGACCTACCACATGAAAACTTATCATGGTTAGTTCACCTATCACAAAACAACTTCCCTCATATTTAGTAGACCCAACCACTTCTAAAAAAATGAAATCAAGAATGAGTTATAGGATACAGTAAAAAATCGAGTAGTTTTGGTTCAAAAACTCATTGATATATATGATTGAGTGAGAATAATTTATTTAAAATAAATGGTAAAAGATAAAAACTAGAAAATCATGGGTTTCCTCTAATGAATATCTAGGTTTATAGTCCCTTCTAGACTCAAATAATTTTCAATCCTCAAATAAAGATGGCATCCAAACCCTTTGGATTGCCCTAAAATTATTTGTTTTGGGTTTTTGGCCTTTCACAAATAAAGTTTGGTTCTCATATGCTAAAAACTCAATAGATCCATTGAAAATCACTCGAAGAATGGTGAAAGGTCCAAACCACCAAGATTTGAGCTTCCTAGAAAAAATTCTACATTTGGTATCATAAAGAAGTACCATTTGACCTGATTTAATATATATGTTTTAAATGAAATAATCATGAAAATCATTAGTTATCTCCTTTTAAATCCTAGAATTTTAATAGTACTATATATTAATCTCATCTAGCGCACTCAAATCAAGAAATATTATTTCTCTAGAAGTATTAAAATTGAAATTCTGGGCTTTCATAGCCTAAAAATATTTTTTTTGAAGTTCAATTTGAAAATGAAAAGTTTTCCCAAATATAATTATATATGGAGAAATACCTATGGGAGTCTTAAAAGTAGTTATATATACCCATAACGACTCATTATTTATTAATAAATAATCCTTCATTTAACTTGAAATAATTTCCGCTATGATTTGTTTTAATTCCCTATTTGGTATTTCTACCTGTCCACTCTATTATGGATGGTAATAAGTTTCTATTATATGGGAACACCCATAATTCTCTTTCAATTATTTGAATTTGAAAATTTCAAAATGTCTTCCATTGTATTAATGAAATCCTTTGGCACTCTAAATCTTGAAAATATGTTATTTTTAAAAAATTTGATCACCGTGTCAGCTTGATTATTGGGTAGTAAAACCACCTCAACCCATTTGGTATCATAGTCCACAACAACTAAGATATACTCTTGCACATAAGAATATGTGAATGGACACATACCATCATATCCCTAAAAATATAAAATATTAACCACTAAAATACCTTCATATGGAAACACCTACTTTCTTACAACATTTACTAACCTATGAAACCTATCATAGCAGACCAATAAACTCTCATAATACTCAAATACTATAGGATAATAAAATATAGCTTGAAGTACTTCTTAGGCTTTCCTTTCACCTATTTAATGGCCTCTCTAAGGCAAGAAGTGACAACTCTCCAAAATAAGCATCATTTATTACTCTGGAAAAAACCTCCTATGATTCTATTGGAACACCTACTAAATAGAAATGGGTCATACCATTAAAATTACATATGTTCAGAGGTAAACTTATTCCTTTGGTTATTTGAAAAATCTTTAGCAATAATATTTTATGCTAAAAAATTATAAAATTATACATACCAATAAGACTATATAACTAAAATAGTGAGTAACTTCTCATTAGGAAAAGTATAATTAATCTCAATTGGATCTTCACACTGAGTATTAGACAACCCGGATAGATGATTTGTAATAATATTCTTAGTAGCTAGTTTATCTATAATCTCTAAATAAAAATCATCTAGTAAAATTATCCACCTAATGAGTTTAGGTTTGGCATCTTTCTTTGACAACAAATATTTCAAGGTAGTGTGACCTCTAAAAAATATGACTTTGGAACCTAAAAGGTACTGCATAAAATTATTTTGATAAAACATAACAACCAACACATCCTTTTCTATAGTGGTTTAGTTCCTTTGAGCATCATCTATAAGCCTTATAGCATACTACACCACATGTAGTTTCTTATCTCTCCTTTGGACTAAAACGACTCCAATAGCTACATCACTATCATCACACATAAGTTTAAATGGAAGTTTCCAATTAGGTGTAGTGACGATGGGTGATGAAGTTAGTTTTTCATTAATAAAATTAAAATAATATAAATAATTTTCATCAAATAATAAGGGTGTATCTTTGACTAGAAGTGAAAATATGGGATTTTTAATTTTTGAATATTATTTGGTATACCACTAGTAAAAAACAACATGACTTAGAAAGATTCTAACACCCTTGAAGTTAAAAGGAGGGAGAATCTTATGAATAGCCTCAATCATAGAATTTTAAACCTCTAAAACCCTCTAAAACAATTTATATCCTAGAACTATTTATTCAGTTACCATAAATTGGAATTTCTCTTAGCTTAGAAATAATTTGGTCTCTATGAATCTTTCTAAAACAAGTTGTACATTATTTGGAAATCTCTCAAAAGTGATTCTGATTATTGAGAATTAATCCATGAAAATTGAAATTAATCTCTCAATCATGTATAATAATACTTCCATCATACACCTTTGGAATGTAGCGAGTGAGCTACAAAATCCAAAGGTCATTCACCAGTAAGAAAATTTTATAGGTTCTTGGTGCAGTAGAAGAACAGGTTGGGTGTGTACACAACTTTGAAAATTATAATGATTAATGATTAATCTGGGATTAATACAATGCTAAATTCCAGTATCCGTGAAATTTAATCAAAGATAATAGAAAAAAGAGATAACCCAAAAACAAGAAGAGAGGATCAACATATTTTGTTTATAATTTTTTTATTTAAATTTAAGAATTACCTCCAAGGTGATTCTTTCTTTGTTTATTCATTCGGCCATGGGTCCAAGGTGTAGCTTCATTGCGATGTAGAATAAAATGATAGGATTAATCTTATGATGATCCGCACATGCTCCATGTATCTTTCAACATCGCCGAAGGAGTCTCCGGGTGCTAGCATGGAAGGTCCTTTTTCTTGCTATGCCTGCCTTTGATCATTTTGAGAATCACTTCCACAACATTCTCCTAGATCTTGTGGAGGAGGATATCTATTGTTTTTGAGAGATTTCTTGGATAAGGAATAGTTCTATAGGCTTGAGAGCTTTTCTCTAAGAATATTGTGCACATAACAATTGGTTAGCCAGTGGAATGACCCCTTGGATAATTAGAGAATAATAACATAATGGGGAATTTAATTCACTTGGTAATAATAAATAATTATCACAAGTTCCATTACCTATTTTATTATTCCATGTGAAACCCCATGTCAAATAATAATAGCAATGCTATTATTTTCATGACATGTGCTTAAGTTGCACGTTATATTTGAATATTATTTAACCAAATAATATTTAATATTATTTTTCACCAGACCCATAACTTGGTCTACCAATCCTCCTCAATATTTATCAGGCCTTTAATAATGAATACTTATTTATTAAATAAATATAACTACATTATTCTATTATAAATAAATATTCCATAAGAAATATATTCTGTTGAATAACTAGTGAAGAAATAAATGCGATTAGAAATACTTGAATAATTATTAAACCACAACTGAGAATAATATTTATTTAACTTGTTGAATAATAAATTATTTAACCGAGATACTTGCTACACTTAGTGTGTTCCCCTCTAGGCCTCTTTCTCATTGGAATTAGGTAGGATTTCCTAAATTCCAAGATTACTTTCTAGAAATGGGTCAAGGCACCCAAGATAAAGAAGTTGATGTCACAAAAACATGTCACCTCTTATGAGTGATTATCATGTAATATAATATCTTTGTCCTAATATCTCCAATCAAGCGGGTTGCATGTAAGTTCTATCAACCCATTTGCTTTATTTCTCATTATTTGACTTCCTAGAATTGAACTTTTCTTGAGAACATCATGTCCATGGATTTAGTTAGGCTATATCATTTCCGTCAAAGGGAATGAGATATCTACTTCCATAGAAGTGAATTTTTTTCTCACATTATTCATTAATGTAGCATTACTCATGGAACACCCAATGTATCCTACCTCTCTACAAACATATATTTTCATGGTTTTCATCAATACATCTTAGTGCACGAGTCATAATACACATTAATAATAATCTTAAAGTCTGGGGACCAATATACATGTATATAGATAGGAACATACAATGAAACTTATGAATGTTAATTTCCTATTGGTGGGTCTTGTTTTCATAATATCCTCTTGGATATTACCAAGGGCGCAAACCATGAGAAGGTGCCTCAAATTTTCATGAGTCCCCACCCCTAATAGACTATATAATTTATGTCCCATCAAATGATATTATCTGGACATAGAACATATATTCAAGAATAGTTTTAGGAGACTTTTGAGTTCTCATCATTGCAGGGATCCACTATAACCTTTTAGTGTGATAGTTATTCTTAGGACATTATCACATAATATTTAATGTAGAAGAAAAATCACGATGTGATAATAATTTCATTAATATTCATCCAATGAATACAAGTTTATCATAAAGTACAAAGATGTTGGTTTCTAGGGAACCAACTCCAACAAAAATACACTTTAACTAGATCCAACCGCTAATAACCTTCAGTCCACTAGCTCTCACATGATATTCATGCTTCTGCTAAGATAAGCCTTTAATCAAGGGGTCCATCGTGTTCTCTTCTGTTGACACTCTTCTCACAGCAACTTCACCCCTTTTATAGAAATATATCAATACATGATACTTTTAGAGTACGTTCTTTGTCCGTTGATGTGACATTAACTCCTTTGTAAGATCCACTGCTGTTGTATTATCACAATACAATTTAATGGGATCATTACTGCTAGGTACCACATCAAGCTCCTAGAAAAATTTCTGAATCTAGATGGATTCTCTGGATGTATCAAAAGCCGCTATATATTCAGACTCCATTATAGAATCAACGACAACTGGATTCTTTGAACTCTTCCAGATCCCAACTCCTCCATTGAGATAAAAAACATATACTGATTATGACTTTATATCATTCTGATCAATTTGAAAACCAATATCAGCATACCCTTTGATGACAAGCTCCTCATCTCCTCCATACATCAGGAACATATCCTTATTTCTTCTCAGATACATAAGGATAGTCTTGACAATAATCCAATGACGTTCTCTTGTATCTTCATGATATCTTCCTAACATGATCAGTGCATAGGCAACATCAAGTCTCGTACATAACATGACATACATGATAGATCATATCTCCAAAGCATATGGAATATTACTCATCCTATCTTTCTGTTGTTGTGTTCATGGACACATTTTCTTAGAAAGATGCATGCCAACTGAAATTGGAACAAATCACTTCTTGGATTGTTATATAATAAATATATTTAGTATCTGGTTAATGTATGTACTTTTTCATAGTCCAAGAATCCTCTTTGATCTATCACAAATGATATTGATACCTAGAATGTAGGCTACTTCGCTTAAGTCTTTCATGGAGAAGCACCTGTTCAACCATTCCTTGACTGACTACAAAACTAGTATGTCGTTTGCAATAAGAAATATGTCATCAACATACAATACTAGGATAATGACCACATTACCATTAAATCAATTGTAAACACATGTCTCACATTCATTATTAATGAAACCAAATTCTATTATGGCTTCATCGAATTGAATGTTCCATGACTTGTATGGTTGCATTAATCCATAAATAGATTGCTGCAACTTGCATACCCTTTTAGCATCATCTGGTGTTAGAAACCCTTCTAGTTTTTTCATATAGACATCTTCCTGAAGGTCCCCATTAAGTAATGCAGTTTTGACATCCATCTACCAAATCTCATAGTCATGGAAGGATTCTATGTAAAGTATGATTATTATGTATTTAGACATGGAAACCGGTGAAAATGTTTTATCATATTCAATTCCTTGATGATGCTTAAAACCTTTAGACACTATACTTGATTTATAGGTACTAACTTGAACTTCCATGTCCAGTTTATTCTTAAATACCCATTTACATGCAACAGACATTACATTACATTAACTGTCTCATCGACTAGAACCCAAACTTGGTTATGATACATGGAATCTATTTTATAATTCATAGCTCCTAATATCTTGCAGCTTCTGATCTCTCTACCGCTTCCTTGTAGGATAGAGTTTCATCATTATCCAACAATAATGAGTCACCATCCTTGGTGACAAGTAAGCCATATCTCTCTGGTTCCCTTACCTCTCTTATACTCCTACGCAGTACTTGTGTTTCATGAACTACCTCTTCCATGGGGACCTGTGGAACTTTTTCCCGTACCAACTCCTATATATCTTGAGCATCAACTTCCTTGAAGTCAATCTTTCTCCTATTATCCTTTTTTAGGATGTTCTCCCTCTAAAGAAATATGTCATGTAGGGAAACAATCATTTTCTTTTCTAAGGGTTTGTATAGGTAGTATCCTTTTTTTCCTTGGGATTCCCTATAAAGATACACTCCACACCTTGGGTTTCTAGTTTATTTCCTGAGAAAGCCTTAACAAATGCCTTGCATCCATATACACGTGTATGCGAAAAAGTGGGTTTCTTTCCACTCCATAGCTCAAAGGGAATCCCATTTTCCATATTAGTTGGTACTTGGTTTAATGTCTATGCCACTGTTTTCAATGCATATCCCCAAAAGGATAATGGAAGTTTTGCATGACTCATCATTGACCTTACCATGTCCAATAAGGAACTGTTCCTCCTTTCACTAACACTATTCCACTATAGTGTATATGGTGGAGTGAGTTGAGATAGAATCTCAAACTCCCGTAAAAGGTTTATAAACTCTTGGTCAAGATATTCTCCACCTTGATCTGATAAAATATTCTTTATCTTATTACCAATCTGATTTTTAATTTATTATTTAACTCCTCTAATTTCTCAAAGGACTCAGACTTATATCTCATTAAGTAGATATAGCCATATCTACTCAATCCATCAGTAAATGTAATGATGTAAGAATATCTACGTGTATCTTCTACTAAAAATGGTCCACACACATCAGTGTGTACCAATACTAGAATCTCTATGGCACTTTCACCCTATCCACCAAATGGTGGTTTTGCCATTTTTCTTTGTAAACAAGCATAAAATATACCAAGTGGTTTTATCTCAGAAGAGTCTAAATAACCATCTTGATAGAGCTTTGTCAGAAGCTTCTCGCTTACCTAACCAAGGCAGTGATTCCACAACTAGGTGTCATATGAGTCATGTGAACTTGGTTCATTATCAATTTCTAACACTTGGTTCTCGTAATTTAATACATATAAACCATTATTTAAATGTGTCATACCATAACTTATGTTGTCCTTATAAAATTTAAAAAAAATTATTTCCAAAATTGAAAATAAATCCATCTGTATATAAACTTGATACATAAATTATGTTCTTGGTAATACTATGTACATAATAATATCCTTGTAAAACCAAAATCATTCTCGTCGATAATGTGAGGTGGTAGTAACTAAGGGAAAGAGAAGCTAGCCTAAAACCATTTCCAGCTCGCAAATCCACCTCTCCTCTATAAATTTTCTAGAATCTACTTGGATACTATATTTCAATATAGATGTGATCCCCACAAGCTATATCAAATACCCAATGTTTAGAAATGGAAATATTTCACTTGACAACAAACTCATATTTGGATTCACCTTGCCTCTGTGTGCAGTTCCTCTTCCAACGGCCTACCTTGCCACATGCAAAGCATACGACCTCCTTTTCCTTTCCCTGCCTCTGGATTTTCTTCTTCTTAGTCAGACAATGCTTACGGATTTTAGATTGTTTATAAATCTTAGTCCCCTTTTCCTTGTCCTTCCTCTTCCAATTCACCATAAGAACTATGGGGTTTTCACACCCCATGTCCTTATCAACCTGGCGAATCAAGGTAAGAATATTTGATAGACTTTTCTCATTATTGATCATATTATAATTCACAATAATACTAGATAAGTTCTTTGGAAGCAATGATAGTATGATATCAGTACACAACTCATCTAGGAATTTAATCCCTAAGATGTCCAAATGCTCAATGTAGCCAATAAGCTTAAATACATGTGGTTCGACTACAATAGAATCTCCAATATTAGTAGTGAACAAAGAGTTGGAGATATCATAACTCTCATGTCTCACCTTCTTTTGATTTATATCCCGAAGGTGAGACAGTGTGCTAGAAGCTTCAATTTCCTAATGTTGCTTCAAGATATCATTGATCATGGATGATATCATAAGACAATGAACATTTGTATCATCATTCAAATGTTTCTCATACATAGAGAGTTCCTCATCACTCACCTAATTTCTAGGAACAACTGGTAAAGGCTCTTCCAGTACATAAAATTTCCTCTCATGGAAAAGGATAACCCAAAGGCGCCTTCTCCAGTATTGAATATTAGTGCTGGTGAGAAGGTTTTCCTTATCGAGTGTGGATCACAATGTTATGTTTGATGTTGTTTCTAAAAATAATATGAAAAGAGTTTTTATTACTTTATCTTGAAAAATATAGATAAATAAATAAATTAATATCTATTAGTCTCCCACTATTTTGTCGAAACCCAATATCCCTCACCATTAGCTTCGAAATATCATATTGATTGGACATTCTAGTGAAAAGGCTCCATATTTCCTTTTGTATTACCTCAACTAGGGTTGGTCAAGAAACTTTAAAGATTATAGGTAGGAATTCCAAATGCCAACTGCATTAACTCACAGTTCCTTGATATGTTGAGTGGACCCCCCAATCTTGAAATCCTTAATTTTGGATTTCCTAAATCTTTGCCTCTCATTTACACCAAGTCCTTCCAGGGAATTCAAACCTTAATGTAAACTAAGTCAAGTCAACCCAAAACCTCAAATTAGAATTCCCTAATAATTTAAAGCACCCCAACTAGGGTTGGCCAAGCACTTTGAACTATGGTTCGATTCTAACCGAAGTAATAAAAGGCTATACCCACTTAATTTTTAATTGAGGGATTTTATCCTTTATTCTTAAATTTCAACTTATTATCTTCTGACATACTTTTTAATATTAATTGGGATATATTTAAGTGATTAACCATGTATATAAAATATTTATGCATAGGCCATTTTATTTTAGTTCCATATTATATGCTTGTTAGTTCATTAATTATGTGATCGCATCAGACATCCATAATGAATAACCATACAACTGATAGAAATAAATTGAGGGTATGATCATGAGATTTACTATTGGTTAGTTTGTCTAGTAGTTGATAAACTAACCCTGACTTAGGGGAGAAATACCTTGAACCGTTTAATGTTCGTGTTTACATATTTCCACTTGTCTACCTTTGTATCTCCTTGGATTGGTTTCATCTTATCTCCGAAGTTGAACCAACTCCACTAGCTTGGGAGCTCCATAGATTACATATTCTTTTAACTCACACGCAGGTGAGGGGTAAAAGGGGTTTTACATAAAAGAAACCACGGACACACATTCCCTATATATTAATGAGAAGAAGGCATGCATGCCAATAATTATAATTTAATAAATAAACTAAAGGGAACCAATCACATACAAAGGTATGGTCTAGCTCATGATCATCCACATAAATGAAAAAAATTATGAATTTTATAAAACTATCATATAAATATTTAATCGTTATTATAAAGATAAATTATGCTCAAATAGATTAATCATTATCTTTAATTAATCAATCCTTTTCTAAATTTCATTGAGATTATCAACCATAACCATGTATATAACTTGTACCTTGGAAGAAACCCAGAGAATACCCATCCAAAACCACCTAGAATGTATTTATACTTGTATAAAATTTATTCTTTGTGACATGTTGCATGCATGTAGAATTATAATTCACTACTTGAAATTTATGCTATTTCCACAATTTCAAACCATGGATATAAGTCCAAAAATTGTGGCTATAGGTTATAGCCCTGGTTTCATGAACTATGGCTGGTATTGGCATGGCTATAGGGAAATACCTATAGCCATGGTTGTGAACCGTGGCTAAAGACCTATAGCCATGGTTTGAAACCCTGGTAGTAGGTCTATTGCCATAGTTTAAAACTGTGGAAACATTTTTCTGTTTCCAGGGTTTAAAAATAGGTATACTTCTACAATTTAAAACCATGGAAACAACCTTATATTTCTAGAAAAAAAGGCAGGGACCTTACACTTCCTGCACTGCATTGCAGTGCTCGAACACTATAGTGAACTACCCAACTTGCACCCTATACTCCATGACTCCCTGCACCTTCTTAATCATACACTCATCCATATGTTAAGATACCAACACTTATACACAAGTTAGACATTTCCAAAGTACATGATATTATGCACCTCATAGTTGGAACACATGAACATAAAAAATAACTACATGAATGAAAACTGAATCATACAATGTCCAACACCCTGCACTGCCTGCACCCTGCACGACACCCTGTACTGCCTGCACCCTGCAGAACACCCTACACAACACTGTCTGCACTGCACCCTATACTGCACTGCCTGCACTGCACCCTGTACCGCACCCTACACTGCACCCTACACTGTCAGCACCCTGCACTTCACTCCACTGCCTGCACCCTGCACCATACACTATCGGCACTCCGCAGTGCACTTGACTCCACTGCCTGCACCCTGCACCCTGCACTTCACTTCACTCTAGTGCCTGCACCCTGTGCCCTACATCGCCCCACACCCTTTACCTGCATACTAATACATAACATAATAATATATGCAAAGTGCATTCTAAAATAAACTATAGGCCATAAAATAAATTCAAGGTTAAATAGAGCCTAAGGAGAAACAAATATTAGAACTATAGAGGAATAGACAATGTGTTGAATGAGACTCTAACCAAACATACCACCAACACCAATACCACATAGAGTTTGAACAACTGAACACATACTAAATCCTAGCTAATCCGCACAACATTCCACAACTAATCATATATCTATCATGCCTATCATTCCTTAATGTGTTGCATGTAGATATGCATGTCAACTGTAATAATTGATTGGCAGCATAGGTATAAGAGACAACACATTGAGGACACTGCCTGCACTTGAAAATTCACATTGTCTTAGACTGACCACAAGGGGAAGTGTAAATATAGTTTTTGAAGGAAATTGATAGAATAAAAAAAAATATGATCGGCCATTTAATCATGTGGTAGATCCAAGACATGAGTGACACATAACAAACAAGTTTGTTGGCTTAAAATACCATTTCATACATAGATCTATAACTCACAAAGCCTAGAGTATTTGCCTACAACTCAATTCAATGTTTAGTATTCACTAATTTTAATTCACTATTGAAAGTGTAGGTGAGTTTAAAGAAATTAGTTCTAAGATTAAAAGTTACAAAATCTATAATTATTCTATCCAACAAGGGAACTAAAGTATGAAATTAATATTTGGGGGCATGAAAAGTTGTTTTTTTCCATCACATATCTTGTTAAAGAAGTTTCTTGAGAAAGGGGAGTGGAGCAAAGAATGAACACCAAAGGGGGATAATGTTTTAACCAAAGATATTGTGTGTTGGTTTTTTAAAAATAAAAAATGATGTAAAATGTTTAAAGCATAGGAATATATGAATGACATGATAAAAGGAGAATTCTCTAAAGAGATATAGAGAATTGGTGCACATGGGAAGTATATGGATGCACATGTGGAGGTGGAAAGTCAAATGGTGTTTAATGTTTTTTATTATGTTTATTAAATAATATTCTAGAGTTGGAAGGATTTGGAGCTTACAATGAGTTATTATGCGCCAGATAAAAGTGATATGGTGAATGATAAATTTCACAACAGCCTGACCCATTCCATGGTGAATAATGTTGAGAAATTTTGGAGATGGAAATGGTTGGATATTAAGGGAAGTAGTTATTAACAAAGATCTATACCATGAAGAGGAATAAACATTCCATAATTCTAGATAAGGGTAATGATCAAAATAAAGAACAAAGGGCCAGGAGCTTGGGGAGTTAGCTGAACCATTTTTAAGACCACACAATAATAGAAATCACGACACTAATATGAAAAGGAGAAGATCATGAAACAATATCTTGATAATTTATATGAATTAATGGGAAATGTATTGAACAAAATAAAACACTCTTCCACAACTAGAATGAGTTTGGAAAAGTGAGAATAAGAGATTAATTATCAATCCTTGAATGAAAGGTGTATGATGCTGGAATCTATTAAACTGATATAGAAACTATAGAAAAGAAGAGGAGAATACATAACATATTGAAAATATAATTTTTAGAAGTTGTAGAAAAAGTATAGATTGAGTTTTTTTCAAAAATATATTTCATATTTTGAAAAAGGAGTTTCACCAATAAAATGTGAAGGTATGCATATAAAAAATTGTGTTCACAATATAAATTTTAAACAGAAAGGAAATTAAATAGTTCACACCATTGAGTATGAAGATGACATTATTGTAGTACTTGAAACAGATTGTCGAGAGGTTGCATCAGAAGGCACAACCTATAAGACAATGAAATTTATAGTCAAACCCCAAAAATAATGGTTCATTGTATGTAAACCGGTGTTTAATGATGTATTGCTAAATTTTATTATACTAACAATATAAAAAACATCTATGTATAATAATCAGATGTATTTATTATGATAACATCAATTATTGGATGTGAACATAAATGAGTTGGATCAATTATGTTATTAAATCAATGTATAATTGTGATGTACTGTTCATAAAAAACCAACAATACATCATAATAGATATACCAACATAATAGAGTTTGATCTCTTCTGATTAAAATTTCAATTATAGTTTGTTGTGTTAACAAACTTGATTTTAAGTTGTTTTTTCTAATTAAACTCTAATCAAACCCTCAAATTGAAGAAATAAAACTTCCTTGGTTATTATAAAAACATCTAATTATTATAGTCTATGTATTATTTATGTTATAAAAACACATTAAAATACATCATTGTATATTAATCACAAATGTATTTTTATGATTTTATTAATTATACAGTATAATTTGTTAACATACAAACTCAAGTATTAATACATCCAAACCGATTACCTTAAAATATGTCAACATTTTCAAACTAATTATATTCTTGAATTGAAATTGATTCAATTCAAGATGTACTATTGGATTTAATTATGATGTTGTGGTGGTATATTTACATAACTATGAATGTAATATGATGAGTATTTCATCCTAATTGAGTTGGATTTCTTCTCTAGATGTACATCTGATGACCTATTTAATATACCAACAATACATCATAAGTATGGAAAAAAATATACTAACAATACATAATAATAAATACATATGATTATATATATATATATATATATATATTATTTCTCCCAAACTCTTTCTCTATATTTTTCTCTCTTCTATTTCTATGTAAGCTTTAAAATAATTTTCTACTATAAATTCACTCACATATATTGGATTTTTTCCAATATATATTATTGGAAAACAAGTTCATATAGAAAGGAACTAATATTAATGTGCTTATTCTCTATATAAGTTCATACTAGTACTCCATAGTAGAAAATCACTGTATATAGTATCTATGTAACAATTATTTTCTATGTGAGTGAAAACTGGTAATGCATACTGGAAATAAGCGCATACCTAAATATTTATACTGGATATTAAATACAAATATAAATCTATATAGATAATAAGTGCATATATATCAATTTAGTTACTAATTATGAATGTCTTAGTATTTGTCAATATAATGCTGGTGTAGAAATATTTTTCACCAAAATAGATATTGAAACCCATTTAAATTCATGTGATTATAACATTGGTTTTGAGAAAGGATGTGGTTTTTTAGACTATTATGGAGCTAAAAAGAGTGTATTATGAATAGGTGAAAAAAAAATCAAGTTCCAATCAAGGATGTGCTCATCCTATGTAAAATAAGATACCCCAGACTTATAAGAGATTGTGGAAGAATGGGATGTCATGCAAGAATTTTAATTGTGATGATCGAAGATGATGACTTGGAGAACAAGAAACAGAATAGAGAAGAGATATTTAATTTTAGCATAAATAAAATGGGAACAATGATGGATGAATAAAGTGATAGGATTGAAGCGATTTACAAAGAATGTTTTAAAGTAAATGTCCATGGATATTGAATTGAAGGAAAACATCATTCCATTATGAGGCTATTAAAGATAGTGTTTATTATTAAATGGATAGTGTTCCCTATTCTGGTTGAATAAAAATGAAATATTGGAGCCTCCAATTTCTTTATTATTGTGGTTTCATAAATGTAGAATATTTAACAAATGAAATTATTATGTTTTACTGAGGATGAGTAGAGTGTTTTCGAAGCTAGGTAGTGGTATGTCAATTCAAATGTTGCTATCCGAGTTGCATTGAACAAAAATATATGATTGGTTTTGAGTTATATTGGTTGATGGATATTAATAAAGTGTTTTTTTGGGTGTTTTGACTTTTGAAAGAATGGATATTGAAATGTGGAGAATATTGAATTCTTGTATGATGCTGACATAGGTTGACGATTAGGTTTTGGATGATTAAGATTACTTTCATAAGTGAGATATGTCACTTGAATCATGGTAACCCATGTTCCAAGGGAACTATGGAAGGGTACAAAAAATGATTTTAAAAAAATTAAAGCCCTCATTTATAATTGAAAAGTTAATTATGAGGAATCGATGTTGATCTTGAGTTAGTGAGTGAATTATTTTAATATTTATGGATATTTATTGAGTTCCCTCGAGAATGTTTCAAGCTAGGAAAGTCACGATTGGGATCTGGTTGGATGAATTATATTGGACTTGGTTATGTACTTAATGAAGTTTTCTATGGCTAAAAGAATATGATATGTTTATTATTGAATGATACATGGAATTTTGATCATTTATAGTAGGAGAAGTTTCTGGAATTTTTTGTAGAAGTAAAAGAAGTGTGAATTAAGACAAAATTTTATCCAGGTATACTAGCCACAATGCCTCATCCAGTGGAAAATGGGTTTTTTCATTTAGTTATTAGGGATGAGTTCTTGTCACATGATAGTAAGAGTTCCCAGTTAAGACTTCCATGTGGAGGATGTTGAGGATATATAATGTTAAGCTGGTTTATGAGACTATGAGCTTGAGAAAAATATTTTAAAGTGGAGAACATTAAAATAATGAGGGATAAGAAGGAGTCACTTTATAACACACTAGAACTCAAGAAAGTCTACCTATTAATATTTCCAATTTTATCCAGATTTCTGAATTAGACACTTTTTTATTCATTAGATAATTTTACATTATGGTTCAAAAATTTTCTCTTCAATGCTTGAGTAACAATGAGCTTAGAATGATAAACTTTCTATTCTTCTTGGATAGATGTGCTACGTCCTTGTTTAATCTCTTAGATGAAAAAATCAATTTCCATTTTAGTTTACAAAAAAATTTATTTTATTGGTTTTAGATATGATATGATATGAAACTATTAAAGGGTGAGAATTGTAAAAAAAAACACTCATCCTAGTATTGTTTATGTTGACTGGATGATATAATCTTCCAATAAAATCACAAAACAATATAGTAAAATATAAATCTATGGTGAATAAAACTATTGGCACTTAAAATAATAGTTTATCAAATAGAATGTCAAAAATAAAAATTATAAATACAATGATATATAAAAAAATAATGTATTGAGTAACAACTCAAATATCCCTAAAGAATATCAATTAAAAAAAATACAACTATGAAACCCTTCACTTTTAGAACTACATGACACGTGCTTTGTAACCTAAGCCAAGGTATCTTCATTATTCCCCCAAGATGGTCCTCAACTGAAAACCCATTAGTATGTATCAACATCCAGTTCTTGTACACTCTATTCTTCAAGAAAAATAATCCCTTCACCAATCTAAGAAATGAAAAAATTAATACTAACCATGGAATCTATTAATCTCAATGGATCAGTAGTTTCCCTTCATAATGAATTATTATAAAAATTGGGTTCTATCCCGCATCTATTTGATCTCGATAATTGAAAAAATAATTACAAGAACAAATAATTATATCTTTTACAATTAAAACAACACAAGTGGATTGTCAATTAAAATTTCCCTAATAAAAATAAAATCAAAATAACTCTTGGAAATAGGATAGATGAAACATGAAGACAGGCTATTAGATATCAATGATCCTGAAAGTAAAAATTAAAACATGAAAGTCATAGACAATTTACAATGAATATTGCAACATTTTTTTAATTTGGTCAGAAATAAATGATTGGAATATGAGGATTCATATCATTCAGATAGAATTAATAATTTTTATTACCTACAGGAAGTGGTGAATCACGATAGGAGGGAGCCAGAAGGTTCTTTACCTTAGAAGGAAGGGTTCATCTACGAGAGTAGGGAGCATGTAGGGTTCCTTTGACAGATTCGATGAGGGTGGGGTTCCTTCGTGTGAGCCGATGTCACGAGATCAGGGAGCAAGGGAGCAGGTATGGTTCCTTTGCATTAGTCGATGTCATGAGATCAGGGAGATGATCGAGTCCTTCACCAGAGTAGGAGGCAAGGAAGGAAAGTTCAATCTGGCAGAGGACATAGATCTCGATCTCGAAGAGGGGAAGCATCGACCGATGCACCGAATAGGGGAGGTACACCTGAATAAAGGTATGTGGGAGGAGAGGAACACGTGAGGGATGGAGGAACAATGAATGGAGATGCCACGAATAGTGGATCTGTGAATGGAGAAGTTGGTGAGGGATGGAGGAACTATGAAGGATAAGCCTGCGAGGATCAGATGAGGGGGAAATCTGTCAGGAGACGATAGAAGGAGAAGGGTTTTGAGGGAGAGTTTGGGGAGTGGGAGAGTGGAGAAGAAATCCTTGATAGAGGATAAAAAACAAAGAATCCTATTCCCATGGGGAACTATCAGCTTGTGGATATATCTGACCTATAGCCACACACCATTTATATTATGGTTATAATTGTGTGGCTTTAGATCATTCTTCTAGTGGTGATTGTAATACAACTCGTACATTATGTGTAAATCTTTTAACATTGCAGAGATGTTAATTAAACACACACACACATAGATATATATCAAACACCTATCACATGTTGTGTCCTAGATTTACACCCACACGAAGGTACATGTCTCAAGGGTTACATATAATAATAAATTCTTAAATCTGCATAATCTGGAAAACGTACACGGTGTGTATATCTGAATACATAGTGTGTACCCTCATCACCATCCATCCAAAGTACCTGCTTGGTGAAATGGCATGTGAGGTGTAATTCAGAAATCTTCGGAGTACATGGTGTGTCCATTGGGCCACACACTGTGTCGACTCCACGTTACACAGTCACCAGCTTGGAAAGCTTTGTATAGGATACACGACTTGAATCTGACTCGAAGGGAGTACACACCCCCTCCAGTGGGCCACAAGGTGTGTAGTCTGGCTGACTGTGTTCCAATCTGTCCTAGTCAATACACGGTGTAAGAATTAACTACACAATGTTTTATTATGGCACACGACTTGAGTAATTGCAGAATTACTACCAATGATCTGAACAAAACTACACAATGTGTACTCTGGATTACTCGGTGTGTATGGATGATGACATAATGTATAAATCCAAATACATGATGTGTACGGTCATGTTACCTAGACAGAATCATCAGCACCTCTTGATGAGATCATCGACTTAATTTTAATCATAAAATTATTCGTTTCTATTTGATCTGCGAGAAACGAAAGAGGAAGAATAGATCTCAAAATTTAGATTACAAGAATGATTAAACATGAATTGAAAAACTAAATTATTAAAGTATAAATCATCAAAAAATTATTTAAATAATTATAAACAAAAATATGACCCCTCTGATACCACTAGTAGGTTTCATGCATAGTGTAAGTACATGATGGGCGTGTACCCAACATTGCAAATTTCCACGATTGATGATTAATCCAGGATAAATATGATGATAAATGACAATATCCAAAGAATTGAATCAACGATATAATAAAAATAAGAGAACCGAGAACCAAGAAGAGAGAATCGATATATTTTGTTTATAAGTAATTAAATTAAATTAAATAATTACCTCAAAGGTGATTCTTTCTTCATTAATGCATTCGATGACAAGTCTGAGGTGCATCTTCATTGTGATGTATAATCCAAGGATAGGATTCCTCTAGCAGTGGTCCACACATGCCCCATGTATCTCTAAACATTTCCGTATGAGTCTTTGGGTGCTAGTGTGAAAGATCCTTTTACTTGTGATGTCCACCTTTGATCGCCTTGAGAATCACTTTCAAAGTGTTCTCCTAGATTCGATGGAGGAGGATCTCTCTTGTTCTTGAGAGCATTCTTGGGGAGGGAAGAGTTTTCTAGGCTCAAGAGATTTTCTCCAAGGATGTTGTGCACACAACCATTGGTTAGCTGGTGGAATAAACCCTTGGATAATTAGAGAACACTAACATAATGGGGAGTTTAATTCAGCAAGTAATAATAAATAATTATCATCTGTGCGGTTACTTATTTTATTATTCTATGTGAAACCACATGTCAAATAATAATAGAAATGCTATTATTTCCATGACATGTGCTTAACTTTCATGTTATATTTAAATATTATTTAACCAAACAATATTTAATATCATTTCTCACCAAACCCATAACTTGGTCCGTCAATCCTCCACAATATTTATTGGGCCTTGAATAATAACTATTCATTTATTAAATAAATATAACTGCATTTTTTAAAATAAATAAATATTTTGTTTACAATATATTCTCTTGAATAACTAGAAATAAAATAAATATGATCAATTATACTTTAATAATCATTAAACCACAACTTGGAATAATATTTATTCAACTTGTTAAATAATATATCATTTAACTGAGATACTGGCTACACTTAGTGTGTGACCCTTGAGGTCTCCTTATCATTGGAATTAGGTGGTATTGCCTAAAGTCCAAGATCACTATTTGGAAACGGGACAAGGCTCCAAAGAGAAAGAAGTTTATGTCGCAATGACATGTCACCTCATATGAACTCTTACTATGTAATATAATCCCATTTTTTCAATATCTCTAATCAAGTGGGTTGCATACAAGTGCCATCAACCCATGTCCTCGATTTCTCATTCTTTGACTTCCCAGAATTGAACATTCCTAGAGAACAACATGGACATGGATTTAGTTAGGCTATATCATTTCCATCAATGGTCCTGAGATGTCTACTTTAGTAGAAGTGAAAAATCCTTTATTACATTATTCATTAATTTAGTATAACTTGTGACACATCAAACATATCGTACCTTACCAAGGGCGCACGCATTTCGCGGCAGTTTTAAAAACCGCTGCGAAAAAACCGCCGCTAAATGGCGGTTTTCTTGTAGTGCATTTACAACTCTAAATTAGGAATTATGGCATCATTTTTGGCCTTATTAAGTTCATGTTGTGTCGTTTGTGAATCATGTTTACCCATAAACTTTTGAAACATCCCTTTAACATAATATTTAGAATGGTAAGTTTCCACCTTATTTTGATTCTAAAATTGTATTATTTGATGATTTTTAAGCTAGAGAGAATTGGTTTCTATCTAATAATTCCTTTCTCTCTTTAGGATAAATTGGGGTAGTTCATATAGCTAGGATTATAATTGTTTAAAAATGGTTCATCTCTACTTTTCATCATTTGAGAATAACTACAAAAAGTGAAATCTTCTTGTGTTTGGGCTAGCATTTCCAAGTTGGGACAATATTCACTTATGTGTATAAAAATTCCACATTGTTAAAACTCAACTATCTAAGATTTTGGTCCTAATTTTGATAACCAACTTGATTAATAGTTTTTTTTGAAATTTTGATTCATCAGGGAAGGGATTTTATATTTTATTTGAGACTATTTAAAATTTATTTTGAGCCCTAGAATAATGTCATTCCCTCATATATTAAATTTTCTTCTCCTTTAATCTTTATTTGCAAGTAAATATCTAAAGTATTAAAATTTTTCCTAATATCTTCATTAGTTATTTTAGTGTAATTTTATCCAGTATATTAGTCAACCAAGATTGACCAGTAGGTGAAAAAACATCCTATAAAGTATCTATAAGTTGGAAGGAAGGATGTTGGTGACGAGAAAACTTCCTAAGTAGGCCACCAAACCTACCCTAGTATTTATGAAAAGCCTCTAAATTCTCTTAAGAAAAGAATGTAATCTTTTTTCTCAATTACCCCTTACGTATTATAGTATAAAATTTTATTATGAAGAAGTTGTAAATTTGTTCCCAAGTTTCAAAGATATTTTCATCAAGATACAAAAACTAATTCCGTGCATTTCCCTTTAAACAGAAAGGGAAAAACCTTATTTTCAGCTCATTCTCACTCATCCCTTAAAGTGGCAGTTACTACACTATGTTATAAAAATACCCAATGAAGGCTAAGGAGTTCTCATTAGGTATTCAATTGAATGATGGAAATAATGAAAGGTATTATTTCTTTAGACCATAGTTTTTGGATATAGGCAAAAGTCTAATTGAATATGGATTACCTGACACCTGAGGGAGTTGATACTATATCATATTAGGTAATTTAATATTTTATTGGATTTTTTATAATTGAATATCTTTATTCGTTCTATCTCTCAAGTTATTTATCTTTAATTTGTATCTTCTCATAGATCCTAGTTTTTTTTTTCAATTTCTGGTTTTATGTGATCTAGATCCTAAGAAATAGATATCTTGTGTATTCACTGAAGAAGTTATCACCAACACATCAAAGATTCAGATATTTTTTAGATTGAATTATTATGGTTTTGTATTTTTTTTAATATTTCTATTTTTTCTATTTTTTGGGTGTGTTTTTTTGTTTTAATAATTTTTTGAATTCTATAGTTATGTGAAGCCTTCCCCATAAATAGTTTCAAAACGTAATAGGATATATCATTAATTAATTCAAATTAAATTCATAAAAATAACTTGATAAAAGTGAGATAGGGTATGATGTTCATAGTGAAGGAAATGGTGGTTGGAGGTCCACGAAAATGTGTCAAAACTATTTAAAAAGAGCAACAAAAACATGCATGAATTAATTACTATAATGATAATGGCCTATTAAAAAGAAACATATGATTGATTTGAGTATTGTTTTAACAAATAAATAAAAACAGACGATGATAACTGAGTGGATTATGAATAAGAATGAAGTGAGAGGGATATTTCGAATTTCCAGTTAATATATTTTCTATTTAGAGTGTTTTAATTGAATCAATATTTGAAAAAATGAAGTCAAAATATCAGTTGATTATATATACTAGTAATTGGAAGATTTTTCAGTTCGTCACTTACAAAACTCATTTAATTACAAAGAAGAATAAGTTGATTACAATTTAGAAATGTTCACACAAATAAAGGTTAAAATGATATACCAAAGCAACCTAAAATTCCCCACACAAGAGTTTTAGGCAAAAATAATTGTGAAATTCATCAATGCGAAATTAAATATCATGATAAAAAGAAAGAAGAAGAAGGTGATTTGTCTTCATTTTAATTATTAGCTTCTGAAATAGATCCAAATACCCTGAACTCCTCTTATTTATATTATCTAGATCAATTATTCGATGATGGTTTGATGATATATATCAAATTGATAGCTCCCAGATCCCACATGTATCTCCTATTAAATGAAAAATCCTACACACCAATCTCAATTGCACGTTCATGGTCACTACTTTGTATCCACTTCCATTGTCTTCCATCTGGTATACCCTTAATGTACATCTTCCTCATGGGTGAATTGGGAATGATACTCTAACATGTTCCACTCCTCATACATGGGATTGCTACACCAGTAAGTAGTAATACCTTCTCAAAATAACTTCCTTTCTACATTCACTTGTGACTCTAGAAAACTTTGAAATCTTATAGAACATCCACTTGATGGATTAATCTTGAATTCCCTAGTTTCAATTTCATAATTGAGGAATTAGTGCACTATATATTAATTTAATCCTCATGTGGTTATGAATAGAACTTGAATTCTTCAATCTTATGACTAATACTTATAGCCCAAAATAAAAACACCCACCTCATCTAGTTTTTGCAGGATGAATCTTCCAAATTGATCCTTAAATATTGAATTTTTGTATGAAATCTTATTTTGGGGAACCACCTTGATGCATACAATTTGGTGAAGCATCATGAAAGACTCCAAAATCATAAATCTTCAACATTTAGGAAATGCATAAGATTAATCTGGTTATACCATCATAGCAATTGAAATCCTTCACATGACTTCACCAGTTTCATTCAATGGATTCACTTCCCTTCACACCTTTATATGGTTTCACTCTTTAAGGAAAATATCTGAACTTGTAGCATGCATAGCAGCGCATCCTTGAAACCACAAAATCAAAAAACTTAGAGGCCCCTTTATCTTCAATAAAACAACCCTGTAGCTTATAATTAGAATTCAAAAAATATTTATAGCCCCATAAAAATTATCAGGTGCTCGTATCTATCTCTGAGTCTTTTGATTCAACACCCCCAATTTATATTCATCAGTGAACTTTGAAATGCATCAATTGAAAACGAGTTGTTATCACCAATTCAATTTAGATCACAAAAATAATATGATCTCAGGATACCTTTCTTCTTCAACAACTCAAATCACGATTAATGCTTAGTTTCCTACATACAATCTGAAATCCCTTGAATATGATTCAACCACCTCAGGTATAGTTTGTGAGTCTTCTTCAAGTGGCACACATGGTCAGACATATTCTTCCTTGGATTCGTCTTGGCCTCCTCTTCATCAATCAATACTAGGCTAAGATCATCTAAAATGATAAATTCATTATATTTGGACCTTAGTAGTGGTCATTGAAAGATGGATCATCATTTTTAGTCATTCATGAACATGTTTGAATTTTTATTTTGGGATTAAGAATTGATTTGGGCTATGGAATTCACCAAATTAGAATAAGTCTTCATGTTTTGGGACTGGTTTTAAATTTTATGTGGATTTGAAATGTTAAAGATCTTGGTTTGAGAGAGTCATCTTCTTCAATCGGTACCATGGTCAGTAATATACATATCTAAAATTAATTCATTATATTCATCCGATTCTTAGTGGAATCTAGCAACATGAAAATTTTTTCACTCCCAGTTCTGGTTAGAGGTTTGCATTGGTGGTGCTTGATGATTCCATCTTCAATCTTGGAGACATTTATTTTTCTCAAGGTGGTGACATCAATTGAGTTTTTTTCCTTCACTTGGGTAGGTTTTGGGTTGATATTAATCTGTATCAACACATAAGGGAAGTCAATCGTTGGTTAAGGATCATCGGTGAGGGTTCATTCTTCCTCTTATAATCACTTAAGGGACCATGATAAGGATTCAAACCACATTTAATATAGCTTATGGTTAGTTTGATTCTCATTGTAGGTATAATGGGGAGAGGCATGATAGGTATACTCCATAGGCATGGAAACTTATAGATGGGGAAAGGTTGGTTTGACGTTCATTATAATGATCATGAGATATCCCAAAATTTACACATGGTTGGTTGAGGCATGCATGGTCACTTATTTTCTATGCATAGTAAGTTGTCCATCCTCATTCATGGGAGGTTCCCATGGTTAGTATAGTGACTGTGCTGCTTCTTTCATGCAATCAATTGGCATGTCCAATATAGTGACCTCTTTGTGAATTTTTTTTGAAAATAAATAAAAATAGATAATAAATTAGTTAAAAATTAAAAAGGAAATAAAAAATAAAAATAAAATTAAAACAAGACAAAGATAAATTAATTATTTAAAAAATAATAAAGAATAATATAATTATTTTAACACTCAAATAAAATTAAAAACATTAAAAATTTATTATTTTGAAATATAATTGAAATTAAAATAAAAAAATAAAAAAATTTCATTCGATAATTTAAATTATTATTTTGAAAAACATAATATAAATAAAGAATTAAAAGAATTTCTCTCTATAATTCAACATAAAAATAAGAATAAAAAATTATGGATAACTAAATAAATACTACTAAATCTAAATACTGACCAAAAAACTAAAATAATCAATAAAATATACATTTTAACATAAAATGAAAGTTTCAATAATTTAATACTTAATTAAGAAAATTGAAAATTATTAAACTATAAAAATTATTTTAATAATAAAAACATAATTAATTAAAAAAATGATGTGAAAAAAATAATGAAATAAAACCCACATCCCATGACATGAGAGTCAAGTCCCCACAACGTCACCACCACTAACCTAATATCTACTAACAAGAGAAACCTTCCACCTTCATGTGAGGAGTTACCTTTACCTGAACCTTCCAAAACAAGGTCTTCACACACCCATTGGGTGTATGTAGGGTGTGAGAAACACTTACCCAATAGGATATCAAAAGGTGTTTCATGAGTAACCCTTATTTGATAAACAAAATCATGATTTTTTAAAATAAATTATAAGAAAGTAATCATTGAATTTTAAAATAAATAAAACTTGTAAAATTATTTAATAATTTGAAAATAAAAGAAAATTCCATGGAAATAAACATTCTATAACCATAAAACATGGGAGAGATCTAGGTCATCCAAGGTTTTGAGAACCCTAGGTCCTCATATCAACTTGTGAACTAATTATCAATTCAAATGTGCATACAAACCACTAAGGTGGTTATACCTTTTCCTATAAGTATGGTATTACCCATACAATGACACCACATCCAACAAATTGCTAAGGAATACATTCTGTGGACTAGTGGTGTGGTACTTCCCATCCATGACACCACAACCTTCGTCCAAGTTTAATATAGATACATATAGTTATATAATTACAAATGGATACTTAACAATAGTCTTTACACCTTAGGTACCTAAGTTCCTATGTTCCAAATCCATTTTAAACACATCATAATTCATTTCAAATGCTGCCCGCCAATGGTCCACAAGCTATACACATTTTTCATAAAAAAAATATTCCTTCAAGCCATTTTATTTCTAAATTCATGGGAAAACATTTTAAAACAAACTTGGTGTATATAATAAACCACTAAAATTATTATATCATAACTTTATTTAATTCAAATATCCTTTATAAAACACAATAATCATATTTTTTTTATAAAAAATGGGTGTCACATGAAACCACCTACAATTAACAAATCCAAACAATTAGATTATAATGGAAATCCATTTAGAATCGGAAGAGGAATCATAGAGAGTCAACAAAAAACCACAAACATTGAAACCCACACTAATAAGGTCATTTAACATGAACCCTGAGTCACATTGTCCTTAGGGAAGAGAGAAATACATGAGAAAAGAGAGGAAATAACCATGAGAAAGGAAGAGGAGACACTTATTAGAGGTTTCCATGAAGAACCCTTGAAAAATCCAAAATAAATATACCGTTAGAGGGAATTAAGAGTAATTTTCCTTAGAGATGGAGGTTTCGAGGTTATGTGAGGGTATAAATGATGGTGATAAGAGTGAAAACAAAGGAAGGAAACGTATCCATTTAACATTTTTTATTTTTTTGGGCAGACGACATGGTTTAGTCGTATAGTTTACTTAAACATGGACCAACCACACAGAATAATGATGCATCACTTTAAAGCTTACACAACTAGTGTAGAATGTTTTTAAAATTATAAAGCAACTGTGTAGAATACATTTGTTAATGTTGTAAACCATTTTTTATGGTTTCCATATGGTTACCCCGATTCATTCAAAAATCGTTTGACAGCCTTGGTTTTCTAAAATCTCAAAATTTCAAAGATAAATCACCCTAGAAAGAAATAATAAAAATTAAATCCATGAAATAGGTGACCCAAACCTAGATGTGATGTCATGGTACTGACAATAATATTACACACTTTACATTTTATTAAATTAGATAACTATAATTTTGATAATTATAATTTCTCACAAGATTCTACAGTCACTGGGTTTATGTTGACTTTACCTTATGGTTGTATTGTCTTAACCTTAAAATGAATTAATTAAACCCCAGAACAGTTTTTATGAACCTTTTAAAGATATTATTAAACCTTAAAATGAATCTTTTTATGAATCTAAACCATATGAGCAAATGATCTTTATACACATATTATTTTATCATTATCAAGTATAGAATCATTTTTATACAACATAATTTATGTTTACATAGATATACTTTATTCTTACAGAAAACTAAAATTTATCTTTAAATGAATTTTATTTGTTCAAAATATATTTATTTGAAATATTCTTGTGTGAAATAACTAATTAGTGGTTTTAATATTGCATGATTTTAATCTTATTTTATTTTTATATTTTATAATATTTTTGTTTCTTATGTGGATTTGTTTCTTGTGATTTCTTTATTTTATGATTCTATAATTTATAAAGATTTTGAAAATATTTAAATAGAATTTTTCTATTATGTAACATCCCGGTTCCAGAAGCCACCCAGAGACACTGTAACACCCGAGATTTTTATGAGTAATATTTTGTTTTTATGTTATATATATATCATCA
Source organism: Viscum album (assembly GCA_963277665.1). Classification (NCBI taxonomy): domain Eukaryota; kingdom Viridiplantae; phylum Streptophyta; class Magnoliopsida; order Santalales; family Viscaceae; genus Viscum; species Viscum album. The sequence goes on along the minus strand of OY728147.1, from coordinate 1,499,019,106 downwards.
AAGGAATCTTTCACTACACACTAGCTTGACTTACTTTACACGAAATCACGACCTTCCTCGATAGCGTGCGTCGTACGCAATACCGAGTTTCACTAAACAACGATATACTATGAAAATATTATTAAAACTAGCCGTTATGAATAGTAATAACCACTTTTTGAAATTTTATAAATTTTATTTGTGAAAATGGACTTCATTTTTGGATTCGGAATATCGAAATTAGCCTAGGGTGAAATTTTGGTATTTTTCTGAAAACTTTCAATTTTTGATGAATAGTGAAACCACTAAGTGGTAGTTAAAAAACTGAATTTTTCATAAAACTTAATTTTACCACTTCTGTGAGTGGAATTTAGAAAATCCGAGAGACACGGTTAATATCAAGGACTAAAATGTGGTTCAATGAGATGAAAATAATTTTTGGTGAATAGTAACTTTTTACTTTTTTTTACCACGGTAAAATGTAAATAGGGTAATTAATTTTAAAGATGATATTATTATTACCCTAACACATGTCCTAATTCTATTGGATAAGTTTAATTCGACCAAAAACAAACTTGGGAATAAAATATGACCATTTAGCCCCACTTTGATTAGATTAGGACATTTATTATTAATTTATTTAAAGAAGGGTTAAAATAGTTAAAATCAAAGTTTAATAAGTAAATAATTTTTAATATGGGGTTATACATAAGATAAATTCAACTATAAATATTAATTAGAAAGATAAAAAGATTTCCTACATAATGATATTTTATTTATAATTTTTAGACTTTAAATAAATTAATTTATTTATGACACAACGATGATGCAGTAATTACCCTTTTAAGGAAATGTTAACATAATTGATGTTATGAATGCTAAAATAAATGTAATTTGAGACTTTTTATGAATTCCACTAATTTTATAGGTTACTATGATATATTAGTGTTGCTTTAATCAACTTGGTTCGAACATATAATTCTGTTATGATTTTCACAAAAATCAATTACTAAATAGTGTCAAAATTGACATAAAATAGTTTTTAAAACAAATATTATATTATTAATTGTTATTTTATTCCTAAAAATCTAATGTTCGGCCAAATGACATAGATAAGGATATATATATTAATAATAAACAACTTGGGGTTCGTTTGGCATGTTATAGTAAGTGTATTAACCATATAGTGTAAGAAAACAAAAAGTCACGGTAAAAGTTAAATTATCTAACTTAGAGTTAAATGTAATTGATAAGGTTAGAATAATTACCTAAACTTGTCTAAATCCTATTGGTTGATAGGATTTCGACCCATCCCTACTTTAACTTCGAAATAAGACACTTTGGAACCATTATAAACCGATTTTGACTTTAATATAAAATAATATTTTGAGATATTCCTAAGGTGCCCCTCTCCTCCCTTATAAAAGGGCACCTCCTCCCCCTCCTCCTCACACCAATTTGAGCACTCAAGCTCGGCCAAAACCTGCCAAAATCCCTTCTCCACTTCCCTAGAATAATCCTAGAGGTCCTGGTCTTCTTCAAAGACCAATCTTAGTTCCCTAAGTGGAGGCTTCAAAGAGGCGTTTCAAAGAAGAGGTAATATCCATTACCGATCTTTTCAATTTCTTTCTTCTTAAACTTCTTCTTCTTTAGTTGTTTCATGATAAAGTAATAACATCAGTATTACTTACATACTGATATGTTATTATAAATATGAAACAACCCTAATTCACCTTCTATCCATCCTACGGAAAAATGAAATCACCGCGCGTGCGTACGTACAGAATACCGTCTCCACGCCGTGGTGTAATCTATTTTCCACCATCACCTTACAAGGATGGGTATAATGGTGTAATGAGTAACTATATATGATTATTATAAAGTTATATTGATACTGAAATAGTATAAATACACTTAAATACAATTCCACGATCATGGGAACAATATCATCGCTCGTGCGTACGTACGGAATACCGTCTCCACGATGTGATGCGACTCGTTCTACATGATCATCATTACATAGTAATTATATAAATGAATTGAATGAATAAATATGATATATGTTACACTAATACCATTCTGGATATAAGTTATCTATAACCTTAAAAGAAGAATAAGAATTTATTCTGCAAAACACGCATAAGAACAAAAGGCAATAAAGACCCGAGTAACAAGTAACAATGAAATATTACTAATAAAGAACTAAGAATATGACCATCATATCAATATGTATGATTCTGGAATAAGTCAATAACATTATTTAAACCATTATACAAGAGCTTCGGACACATACAAAGCAAATCGGACCTAAGGTAAGGGAAATATCACAATCTCATTTTTATCCGAGATTGTTTCTACTTTGGCATTTACTGGGGTGTATTTTATCATCCACATCCATGTTTCCTCAATATGTAATATTATTTCCATTCACCTACAATGGTTTAAATCCAATTTTACCCTTCAGTGTGTTTTTAGTAAAAGATATGAAAGGAATCTTTTGTCGTTTTTCGTACGAGGTACTTTTTGACTTTTCCGACAAAAGTACGAAGAATGTTTTTTTAACTTATACGACAAGAATAGATTTTTAAAACATTATTTACAAGAATATTCCTTTATAAGTTTTCAAGTTTATTTTTAATCAACTTCTTTTAGTTTATAATTTTATGACATGTTAAGAAAAGAAAAGTGTTTTTTGAAGTAGAAAGGATATTTTCCTCAAGAATGGAGTTCAAATGTTTTATCAAGATTATTTTCCATCTAAGATAATATAGGGTTCTGTTTTTATCCCTATTATTACATTGATTTGATTATGTTTTGAGGGAATTATTTTTATGAAGTCATTTACCTTATATGATTTGTTTTATGATGTCATGATGTTTCAAGAATCCCATTTTTGTTACATGTGTTATGCGATGATGTATGATTTATGATTATGTGGCACACATAAGAAAGGATTCATTATAAGATGGGTGTGACCTATATCTCCCTCCAATTAATTGGGTAAAGATTTATATCTCATGAGATAGACATGGCTGGAACGGAAGGTTATTTCGGTTCAGTGATACAGGACTGAAACGAGGAGTGAACTCGGTTCAGAAATGGACTTTGTCCGCTAAGATAGTCTTGGAAATGAGTCATGAATAACAAGAAATGATTTTCCATGATTATGTGTGCATGCCACAAAGTTTCAAGTTTTATGTTATGATTATGGGGATCTCATTTTCACTTCTATGATTTATTCCATGTTAAGATATTATGATCTCTTTTGCAGGTTATGATTTTCAAAAAGATATGATATGATTTTTATTTCCTTTATTTGCCCTTGCTGAGAATTTGAGCTCACCCTTTTTTGTATGTTTTCTTTTCCCTAGGTCAGGAAGATGGATATTAAGTAGAATATGCTAAAAGGGACTCTAGATATGATGAAATAAATGGGAGACACTGTAGAAGATTTATGAACCAGTTGTTTATGTTTCCCAGTTTCTAAAGACACTATACCTATACGGTCCTTTGTGGTTTTGTCATATGTTGTAATAAGTATGCTTCAATTTTGAAGTATTAACAATGTATGTAAAGTATGGGTCGTTATAGGCACCCCATACCCGGTTGGTCACATGGCCTCAAGTGCATTTCCCCAAATGCCAGAGGCTGCTAACTACAGTGAGGGCCTTGGATATGATTGTGGGGAAACTCTGCCATCATTGGCAGAGTACACAACAGAATAAAAATAAACATGCAATAGCGGAAGCAATAATAACCAATAATATAAACAACGGAAGACTAAATCAAAAAATTGGAGCACATATGTATATATGAAATGATTCATGATACATAACTCGGAAAACAACCAAACAAGTCACAATGCTGGAAAACACTACAGTACCAAAACAAGTAAAAAAGAAAATAAAAAATCTCCTCAGCATCACAAAACAAAGCTTGGTCCCACGCTCCCCTGCTCCAAGCAATCAGGTACCGGAAGTCGAAGGGCGCTTTCCCTAGTCTATACCTGCAACAACATAGTCTGTTTGGGCCCAAAATCATGACCCAAATAGGGTGTGAGACTAAATCCCAGTAGGTATTCACCCGAAGATCTGTGCCTAAGAGTCAGTGAGTATATGGCAGGTAAATGTACAACATGCAGTAAATAACAACAGCAAGCAATAGACAGTAACAGTAAGCAGTAAAGTAGAATGATACAACAGTAATCAAACCACAACCAGCAATAGCAGTGAAGCAAATAGCTAACAAACAGGAAACCCTCTGGGAAGTACCCGCAGCCATCCCCTCTGGTCCTATCCAATAAGTACCACAACCCTCTGGGCAGTGCACTCAGCCTAACCCCTCTGGATTGGTCAAACGAATTTATCGGACTCTCTGGGGAAGCGCACTCGGTCAATTCCCCTTATAGTCTAGGGTATTCAGGGACTCTCTGAAGAAGATCACGCGGTCTAACCCTCTTATCCCCAAGGTCTAGAGACTCTCTAAGGAAGCTATCTCGGTCAATTCCTCCTATAGCCAGAGGTATACCACAAACTCTCTGAGGAAGCTCACTCGGTCAATTCCTCCTCTAGCCTGGGAAGGTTCTTAAAGAGATTCAAACAATGTAAGACTCTCTGAGGATGCTCACTCGGTCTACCCTCCTATAGTCTATAAAATACAAGACTCTCTGGGAGCCCACTCGGTCCATCCCCTGTAGTCTATAATATCTAAGACTCTCTGGGAAGCTCACTCGGTCTATCCCTTATAGTCTATAGCACCAGGTTCTCTCAGCCTCGTGTCAGTCAGTGCATAATAACGCTATAAGGCCCAAGTACACATATAGAGATACCTGGCTAACCAAATTACACCTATAGAGATACTTAGCTAAACAGTCTACAAGGCAACAAGCATTTCATGAGCTTCACTTCAAGCTATAACCACAAGGCATGACAATAGGCGTAGCAACCAAAGGCAACCAAGACCCAAAGGTCGTAAACAGAACAAGGCAAGGGAAAATACATCCAAGAACAACAAAATATCCTCTAACATGGTCAATTTACCTCTACAAATTCATACAATCAAGGAAGAAAAACAACAAGGGAAAAAAGGTAAACACGCAAAACCCCGTTCACGGGTATTGGTGGAATTTGCGCATAAAACTCAAAGACTTTGAACGGTAAGGCACAAACCACCTACCTCAATTATAGGAGATAGATATACTTTAACCACGACGACTGATTCTACCTATAACGTTGTAGATATGAGAAAACGCACAAAACGTTCAACCTTAGATAACTTGAGAAGGAGGAAGAATTGGAAAATAAGGCTCAAGCAGAAGGGAGAACTCCCTGCTGCACTTCCAAAGCAATCAATAGAGATCGAATCGGAGAACATATGTAGGATAGAGAAGCCGAAGAAGTTTTGCGGCCGTACGACATCTCTCAGTCAAACCAGACCTAGAAGAAGACGTTTATGATGATAAGGCGCGACCCCGATCCGTTTAGTGAAAAAAAAAAGAAAAGTACACGGCGTGTATTTTTAAACTACACGGCGTGTAGTGTATTTTTCCATACTCCGCCAAAATAGGCCTCCACGTCACCCCTACACATCGTGTGTGTGTGGTCCGGACACAGATAGCACAGAGTTTCGAGTGGGAAAAGAGTACATGGCGTGTACTTAGAAAGTACATGGCGTGTACTTCAAAAATTTCAAGAAACCTTATTTTTCCCAAAAACTCCCGAAAAAGGAAAACATACATGAAACGAAGATCCAGGTTCATAAAACCTTCCCACCTTAAAGATGTTTGTCCCCGAATATACCTAGAGGGGCATAGAAGATGAAACCTCGAACAGCTCCAGCCACTACGATCGAACCTCGGCCTCCCTCTCCTAAGTCTTGTCCTGTACTCGCCCATGCTTCCATAGCACTCGTACCAGAGGAACAGACCGGCCTCCGAGAACCTTTGTACTACGATTGAAAATCCAGATAGGAAGCTCCTAAAATGATGCATCCACTTCAAGCTCAACCTCCTTAGGCTGAAAGACATGAGACGAGTATGAAAAGTAATTTCAGAGCTGAGAGACGTGGAAGACGTCGTGTATAGCCCGATACCTCTGAGGTAGTTGCAACGGATAGGCAACCAGAAAAACTGCCTCCAACACATCAAACGGCCTTGACGTACCATGGTGAAAGATTACCCTATCTACGAATCCTCTTGTGTCCAAACCTCAGTGCGAAACGTAGGAAAACCTGATCTCTGACCTCAAACTCCAGAGGTCGTCTCCGCTAATCAGCATAAGACTTCTACCGAGACTGTGCTGTAGCCATCCACTTACGAATTAGCTCTATCTGCTCTGAAGTCTCCTAAACAAGACAAGGTCCCAGCAAAGCTGCCTCTCTTGCCTCCAGCCAACATAAGGGTGATCGGCATGGTCTACCTTATAGAGCCTTGTATGGTGCCATCTGAATAGTCGCCTGAAAACTGTTGTTGTAGGTGAAATCCACCAGTGGTATATGCTTCTCCCAAGAACCGCCGAAGTCTAGAATGCAATATCAAAGCATATCCTCAAGCACCTAGATCGTGCGCTCAGACTGGACCTCAGTCTGGGGATGGTATGCTATACTCAAAAGTACATGTGTACCCAAAGCCTTCTGAAGTCCTTGCTAGAATAGAGAGGTAAAGCGCACATCCCTATCTGAAACAATGGAGTGTGGAACTCCATGTAGATGTACAATCTCTCTGATGTACAGTCATCCCAGATCATCAACACTAAAGGTCTCCCTGATCGGTATGAAGTGTTCTACCTTTGTAAGCTTGTCGACAACGACCCAAACATCATCACTTCCCTGAGGTGACCTCAGTAACCCGGTCACGAAGTCCATCACAACATCGTTCCACTTCTACTCCGGAATGGGTAACTGCTGTAAAAGCCTTGCTGGTCACTGATGCTCTGCTTTCACCTGCTGACAAGTAGAACATCTCATTAAAAAACAACCAACATCTCTCTTCATACCTGGCCACCAATACTGGCGATCAATATCCTAATACATCATGGTGATGCCAGGATGAACTTCCCAAATCGAGGAATGAAAATCCCGCATCAGATCTTAGCGTATGTCTGCTGGAACCCATATGCATCCCTGGAAATGCAAGATCTCATCCTCTCCCACTATCCATCCAGGAAGAGGGTCCCCTCCTGACACACTCTCCCGCAGGGTCAAGGCCTCTGAGTCTGATAGCTACCTTATTCGTACCCAATCAAGTAGTGTAGAGGTAACAGCCACAGATGAAAGGAAGGTCTGTCCCTGCCTATCGTGCACCTCCAAGTGCATCTTAGAGAATAGATCCATAAGCTTCCACTCACTACTGGCCTCCTGAACTGCCTGACTTTGAGTTCTCCTGCTCAACACATCAGCCACTTCGTTGCCCTTTCTCGGCGTATAGGTGAGATCGAAGTCGAAAGACTGAAGATACTCAACCCACCTGTGTTTTCTCAGATTCAGATCGCGCTGATTGAAGATATACTTGAGACTCTTGTGGTCGGTGAAAACAACAAAGTGCTCTCCCAGAAGATAGTGTCTCCAACAGCGCAAGGCATGAAAAATTACTTCCAACTCTAGATCGTGCGTCGGGTAGTTCCTCTCGTGTGGCCTCAACTGCTGAGACCCGTTTGCAACGACTCCATCTCCCTGCATAAGCATAGTTCCCGGCCCGATACCTGAAGCATCACAGTAAAGAGTATAGACCTTGCCCGGCTCTGGCAAGAATAGTATCGGCGCTGACGTCAACCTCCATTTCAGCTCCTGAAAGGTGGACTCACAAGAATTTGACCATAAAAACTTTCCCCCCTTCTTGGTCAGACCTGTCAATAGTGATGCTAGGTGCGAGAAGTCCTGAATGAATCATTTGTAGTATCCAGCCAACCCAAGGAAACTCTACACCTCAAAGACGTTCTTCAGCTACTCCCAGGAAACTATAGCTCTCACTTTATCTGGGTCCACTGACACTCCTGTCTCCGAGATAACATGACACAGAAAGTGAATCTAATCCATCCAAAAGTGGCACTTCGAGAGTTTAGAATACAACTGATGCTCTCTCAGTGTACTCAGAACGATCTCAAGATGTGTGGCATGGTCATGTTGAGTGTGAGAGTAAACCAAGATATTGTCCACGAAGACCACGACAAAGGAGTCCAAGTACAGATGGAACACTTGGTTCATCAGTTCCATGAAGACTGTAGGCACGTTCGTGAGACTGAACGGCATGACTGTATACTCGAAAAGACCATACCTGCTCCTAAAAGCTGTTAGAGGTATATCAGACGGTCTAACGTCCAACTGATGATAACCGGACCTCAAATAGATCTTCGAGATCACTCGAGCTCCTCGAAGCTGATCAAAGAGGTCATCGATCCTCAGCAAGGGATATCGGTTCTTGACCCTCAACTGGTTCAGCTTCCAATAATCCACACAAAGTTGAAGGGTACTGTCTGGATTCTTAACAAATAGGACAGGCGAACCCCAAGGAGAAGTACTGGGTCGGATGAAACCCTTTTCCTGCAACTCCTCCAACTGCTTCTTGAGCTCCTGCAACTTAGGTGTAGCCATCCGATAAGGAGGAATGGACATCGGTGACGCTCCTGGAATGAGATCAATCGAGAAGTCTACCTCACGCTCCGGAGGTAAACCAGAAAAGTCCTCTGGAAAGACATCCCTGAAATGATCCACCACTGGAGGAAAGTCTAACTGTGAAGTCCCCTGGTCATGCAGATAAAGACTGAAAATATGGGTTGTAACTTCCCCTATCCCATGATGCTCTGGTCCAGCTCTACTTTCCTGGACATCCCACTCGCCTCTATGAAGGAAGGATCCACCCTCTGGTGATACGAAACTCACCCTGCGACGATAGAAATTGATGCCTGCCTGGAAGAGAACCAACTAGTCCATACCGAGAATGACGTCATAGCCTGTCATCTCTAGGACATAGAGTTCCCATAAGAAATGGCACCCCATAACCTCAAGAGGGCACTCTTTGCCTTGACGTATGCTAGATGTCCTTGTTCCCAAAGGCGTGTCCAGAGTCAACAAGTCGTCAGACGAAAAGATACAGAGCCCAAGTCTCTCCACGACAACAACAGAGGTAAAGCTATGGGAAGCACCAGTATTGAAAAGAGATGAAGATAAAAATGAGGCTACTAAGATCGTACCTCGAACTATAGAAGGGCTGGGATCCTGCTCCTGATAGGTCTGCTCCACGGAAAAAAACTGGCCAGGACCGCGACCCAGCGCCCCTGGCTGACCGCTCTAAGCTGATCCACCCTGTTGTCACTGATGACCTGCTGACTGACCACCACGGCCGCAACCTATAGCTCGGCCTAAACGGACAGAAGAAATCCAGTTCCCAGACTGATGGGAAAGTGGTGAAACATCTCCAGAACGTGGGGTCATAGAGGAACCCTTACCACCAACTGAAGGTGAGAAGATGTGATAGAAACGCTGAAGATTTACCATCTTTTCGAAAGACCGACACTCCATCGGATCCCTCTGGCACTGAGGCCTAGTATGCCCACTCCTACCACACTGGTATCATACAACCTGGCTGCCAGAAGACGCATCCCACGAACCCCGATATCCTCAAGAAGACTCTCTGCGACACTTCCTACAATACATAGGAGGAACACCAGCCCTGGATATCGAACCGCCCTGGCTCAATGCTCCCGAATCCCTCAGATTGCACTTAGTAATCAGCGCCTGGTTGACGATGGAGGATATAGAAGTCAACTGGAAGATATTCACCTGGGAACGGATCTCCTTCCTGAGTCCGTGCTCAAACTTCCTAGCAAGGAACAACTCATCACCTGCTGGGATCGGTGTGAAACACTGTAGCTCATTGAAACGAGAGGAGTACTCCATAACAGAAAGAGTACCCTGCTGAAGACTCATAAAATCCTAGGCTCGATCGGCCCTCAGGGTCTCCGTATAGAAGTAGTCATAGAAGGTGCATTGAAACTCGTCCCAAGACATATCCTGATGATGCCCTGACCATGAGATCACCTCCCACCACCTATTGGTAGTGTCACGGAGCATATAAGTAGCCAGCTTTACCCTTTTCTCCAGAGGGATCTCTAGGTGCTCAAAGATGGTCAGTGTGGCCTCTATCCACGACTCTGCAGCCTGGGGTCCTCCATCCCCAAAAAAAGTAGGATGCTGCTGCTGCTGCTGGAAAACCCGCGTCAACTCAGCTATCATCAGGGCAGGAGGCAACACTCCCTGAAAGGTCTGCATCATCCTCAGGAAGTCCTCCCTGAACTGCGCATTGGCGCCTGCGACAGGTATAACTGCTGGTGCCAAGGCTGGTACAATAGGAGGATCTACAGGAGGTCCCTGATCGGCCATATCCAGTGTCTGATCACCATCTAGAAACTGACGTACAACTGGAGGACATCTCGGAGGCATAACTCTGAAAGTTCAAAAGCACACCTTAGATCAGGATTAACAAAGACTGAAAACACAGGAGTACAAAACAGGATCAGGGGGAAGAACTATCAAGTTTTACAAAACAAGACTACACGACATGTATAAAAACTACAATGCATGTCTGCTTAAGCCATTAACATGGGCGTGTATTCCTTCCCTACTGGTCATGTAACACCCAAAACTACATGGTGTGTTGTCCCCATACACGACGTGTACTTGGACTCTAAACCCCTTACCGAGTCTCCTTACACGGCTAACCCACACGGTCCAAACTATCCCCAGACTACACGGAATGTTCCCAAGGGACACAACGTGTACTAGACAAGGTCTTGGAAGCCCGTGTTGTTAGTTACACGACCATCTACATGGCTACCCCTTACACGGCGTGTTCCAAAAAAACACGATGCGTATAGGAGAAGGTGAGACCGTCCCGTATTATACGTGACACGGCTGAGTACCTGGGCAAGACTACATAGCGTGTTCCGAAAGCAACACGGCGTGTCTAAGAGAAGGTAACACCGACCTGTGTTGTTTGTGACACGACTGGGTACCTGGACAGGACTAAATGATGTGTTCCTTTAGAACACGGCGTGTTCTACTCGAGCTTCCCCGACCCGTGTTGTTGGTGACATAGCCGGGTACACGGCCTTGAACAACACGACATGCATCTACCGTACATGGCATGTTCCTGAAGTTATTTCTACAACACCATGTTCCTGCACACACAGTCAATAACATGGCCTGAAAACTACACGGCGTGTAACCAAAAAGTACACACCGTGTATTCTAGGTTTTTCTGGGCAGTAGCTCAGAAACTACACAGAAGCCCAGAAACACTGAAAACAAGGAAAAGAGGTGCCAAATTCCGATCCGTGAGGGCCCATACTCCCCACGAATCAAAGCTTAGCATCTCCTACAGTCATGTATAAGAGAAAACAGGATCATGATCCACCAACTTCCGATTCAAGAGGGTCCATAACACCTCAAGAATAAAAAATTTTCGTTCATTTAAGCAAAGAACAATACAAACAATCTTGTAATATAACATTAGAGATTCTATCAATCATCTATCACAATAGCATGTGTAATCTACAAAAAGTCTATCACAATAACATGAAATCTCTAATGCACCCTAGATGGCATGACAAGAATGCATGGAATGTGATTTCCACAAGTTCCTATATGATGAGTGAGATAGCATACCATCATCTCATCGGGTTGCGATAGAAATAGAACCGTAATATCAAACAATAACAACACAAAGCATGTGAATCACTCTAGGTGAAATCATATCATCCGTAAAATCTCAAAAAAACCAGAAAACTGCAATAAATGAGGTAGTATGTCTTTTCCCTGTACAAGGGTTAGCTACTCTCGGGCACATCTTATTACCAAGTACCAAATTATTCCTATCCCTGGTTAAAGTCTCCAAATAGTAAGGCAAGAGAAAAGAAACCTCTGATACCACTTTGTAACCACCCGGTTCCGGAAGCCACCCATAGGCGCCCCGTACCCGGTTGGTCACATGGCCTAAAGCACATTTCCCCAAACGCCAGAGGCTGCCGACTAGCAGCGAGGGCCTTAGGTGTGATAGTGGTTAAACTATTCCCTCATTGGAAGAGTATACAGTGGAATAAAAATAAACATGCAATAGCAGAAGCAATAATAACCAACAATATAAACAGTGGAAGACTAAATCAACAAACTAGAGCACATATGTATATATGAAATGATGCATGATACATAACTAGGAAAATATCCAAACAAGTCACAATGATGGAAAACACTACAGTACCAAAACAAGTACATAAGAAAATAAAACATCTCCTCAGCATTGCAAGCCAAAGCTTGGTCCCATGCTCCCCTGCTCCAAGCAATCAAGTACCAGAAGTTGAAGGGCGCTTGCCCTTGTCTATACCTACAACAACATAGTCTGTTTGGGCCCAAAAACATGACCCAAATAGGGTGTGAGAATAAATCCCAGTAGGCATTCACTAGAAAATCTGTGCCTAATAGTCAGTGAGTATGTGGCAGGTAAATGTACAATATGCAGTAAACAACAACAACAAGCAATAGGCAGTAACATTAAGAAGTAAAGCAGAATGATACAATAGCAATCAAACCACAACCAACAAGAGAAGTGAAGCAAACATCTAAAAAACAGGAAACCCTTTGGGAAGTACTCGCAGCCATCACCTATGGTCCTATCCAAGAAGTACCACAACCCTCTGGGCAGTGCACTCAGCCTAACCCCTCTGGCTTGGTCATTCGAATTTATCAAACTCTTTGGGGAAGCGCACTCGGTCAATTACCCTTATAGTCAAGGGTAGCCAGGGACTCTCTGAGGAAGATGAGGCGGTCTAAACCTCTTATCCACAAGGTCTAGAGACTCTCTATGGAAGCTATCTTGGTCAATTCCTCCTATAGCCTCAGGTATACCACAAACTCTCTGAGGAAGCTCACTTGGTCAATTCCTCCTCTAGCCAGGGAAGGTTCTTAAAGAGATTCGAACAAGGTAAGACTCTCTGAGGAAGCTCACTCGGTCTACCCTCCTATAGTCTATAAAATCCAAGACTCTTTGTGAGCCGACTCGGTCCATCCCCTGTAGTCTATAATATCTAAGACTCTCTGGGAAGCTCACTCAGTCTATCCCTTATAGTCTGTAGCACTAGGTTCTCTCAGCCCCGTACCAGTCAGTGCATAATAATGCTATAAGGCCCAAGTACACCTATAGAGCTACCTGGCTAACCAAAGTACACCTATAAAGCTACTTATCTAAATAGTCTACAAGGAAACAAGCATTTCATGAGCTTCACTTCAACCTATAACCACAAGGCATGAAAACAGGCGTAATAGCCAAAGGTAAACGAGACCCAAAGGTCGTAAACAGAACAAGGAAAGGGAAAATACATCCAAGCACAAAAAAATATCCTCTAACATGGTCAATTTACCTCTACACAAGCATAAAATCAAGGCAAGAAAACAACAAGGGAGAAAAGGTAAACACGCAATACCCCGTTCATGGGTATTGGTGGAATTTGCACATAAAACTCAAAGACTTTGAACGGAAAGGCACAAACCACCTAACTAGATCCTAGGAGATCGATATACTTGAACCACGACGACTGAGTCTCCCTAGAACATCATAGATATGTGAAAACACACAAAATGTTAACCTTAGATAACTTGATAAGGAGGAAGAATTGGAAAACAAGGCTCAAGCAGAAGGGAGAACTCACCGCTGCGCTTCCAACACAATTAACAGAGCTCGAATCAGTGAAAAGATGGAGGGTCAGGAAGCCAGAGAAGTTTTGCGGCCGTAAGATGTCTCTCGGTCGAACCAGACCTAGAAGAAGATGTTTATGACGATGAGGCGCGACCCCGATCCGTTTAGTGAAAAAAAAGTAAAGCACATAGTGTGTATTTTAAAATTACACGGCGTGTTGTGGGTTTTTTCATACTTCGCCAAAGTCAACCTCCACGTCACCCCTACACACCGTGTGTGTGTGGTCACGACATGACCATCACATGGTTTCGAGTGGGAAAAGAGTACATGACGTGTACTTAGAAGGTAAACGGCGTGTACTCAGAAAGTACAAGACGTGTACTCAGAAAGTACACGACGTGTACTTCAAAAATTTTCCAGAAACCTTATTTTTCCCAAAAACTCCAGAAAAAGGAAAACATATCGGAAATGAAGATTCGGGTTCTTACATATTATAAATTTGTGTACACTATTTAGTTTTTCCAATTATTGTTGTAGTGAGTTTTAAAAACTCTTTTAAAGATCAACTGAATTCTCATAGTAAGGAAATCCACATGAAGATAGTTATAAAGCTCATGAACTGGCTGTTGAATATGTTTTTTATAAGTAAAGGTTGAAGAAAAAAAGTGAACAACACATGATACTCACTATGTGATCAATTGATTTTAAGTTCTGAGAAGCTTCAAATTTTATTGTTTTACTAAGGCATTGCTGGACCTCCCTATGAAAATTGTTCTACTTATATACTAAAGGGATGAAAATCACTATTCTACCTTAGAATTATCTTTTGCATACTTTTTTGGTTCATTTATTATATATTTCTCATTATGATGTATTTTTATTTTTTGTAATGTTTTGATTGTGTTGTAACTCAACAAAAACTTGTTTTCACCTCCACTCAAAAGTCATTGGCTTAGTTATTCTATCCCGAAAAAAATCAGGAACACACAAGCTGTACATGAACATACTCAAAGGATGGTTTGTTTTTATAGACGTGTAAAATAAAAGGGGATTGGATTGCGCCTCTTGGTTAGAAAAAAGAAGATTATAAAGGTTATCCAATCCACCACAAAGTGATATTTATTTCAGTGGTTGTCATTTTTATAAAGGAGAAGATATGAGTGAAGAGTAGACGTTGGATCATCATCATCATAACATTTTATTTTTATTCCAATAGGGGAAGGGTACAAAGGAAGCAGGAAAAAAAATATAGGGCTAGGGGGGGTCTAAAGTAGTGGAGACCAAGGGAATCCCCTAGAATCAAATTCACCCCATCGGGTTTAAATCTAGAGATTTTTTGAAGGGAGGTGACATTGGAACCTTGGATGACCAAAGAGGCGAGATGGTCCACTACCTTGTTCCCCTACCTCCAAGTGTGGGACACACAGACATTATTGTTGACGAGGGTTCTACACTTCCTGATCATGTAAGAGATCACCCACAGGGTGGAGGTTTTACCCTGAATAAAGTCAGGTATGATCTTAAAGTCCATTTCAACATGGGATAAGTTAATCATCCTCCGCCTACATAGGTTGAGTCCTATGAGGACTGCCTTGGATTTCGCTTGCATGGAATTGCCTTGGACATAGTGGGACTTGAAAGCAAGGATAACACTACCTCAAGATTTGCAGACCACCCCTCCCCCTCACATCTCCCTCACACTACAAAAGATGTCTGTATTGAGTTTGAAGCCATTATCAGGAGGTTTCCATTGCACCCACTTTCCCTTCCTAGTGAGGGGTAGTGCCAAATGTGAATTAATTTAAAGCATCCTTAGGGAAGGGGCATCCTTCCAACTACTGGAAATATTCACCAAGTCTATTAAAAGGCATGTTTCTCGTACTGTGATGGACCACCCTGTTGGAGATGACACCTCATAGTGTGCCTGGTTGTGAGCATACCACATGCACCAGTATTCCGCGTTGAAGATGGTGGAGAAATACATAATTTCCAGTCCCTTATCAGTTGATCCATGGAACCATCGATGTAGGAATGTTCCAACCCGAGGATCATGGAAAAAGCAGCAATGAAACCATCGAAGTACGTCCACACTTCCTAAGCCCAGGCGCCTTCAAAGAATATCTTATTGATGCTTTCTTCCTTCTTATATTTGCAGCATTGGCAACATGGGTCCAGAGGAATACCCAGTTTTTTAAATTGTTGTAAGGTATATTCCCCCCTTATAGAAAAACATTCCATTATACACTGGTCCAACTATTTATTTATAATATTAATGTTTATAAATTTATTATAATTATTTATCCATCTATATATAACATTAATATATTTTTATTAATAATATTATAACTTATTATACAATTATTATTTTTATACATAATATTATTAAATTTATTATTCTTTATATTAATAAATTTATTATTCACAATATTAATACACTTATTATTCATAGTATTAATATATTTATTATTCATAATATTTTACATTTATTATACCTAATATTAATACATTAATTATTAATAATATTGATACACTTATTATTCATAATATGAATAAATTTATTATTCATACTATTAAAAATATCAACACATTTATTAATAAAATCTATACATATATACATATATACATTTATTATTCACAATATGAATACATTTATTAATAAATTTATTATTCACAACATTAATACGTATATTATTATTAACAATATTAAAAAATTTATGATTATTCATAATATGAATACATTTATTAATACTCTTATTATAATATTAACACTTTTCTTATAATATTATAATGTTAATACATTTATTAATACATTTTTATAATATTAACAATACATTTATCATAATAACAATACATTTATTATGATGCATTATTTATAATATTAAAACATTTATTAACAATATTTATTATTCATAATGTCTATACATTTATTATTATTCATAATATTAATACATCTTTTATTTATTATTCATAATATATATTATTCATAATATCATTACATTTTTTATTCATAATATTAATAATCAAAGGTGGCACAAACCATGAGCTTGGTGGACCAAACCCATTGCATAACAAATTTATTAAAGAAAATACATAAATTTATTATTATTCATAATATTAATACATATTTTATTTATTATTCATAATATATATTATTCATAATATCATTACATTTTAATTCATAATATTAATAATCAAAGGTGGCACATACCATGAGCTTGTTCAACCATTCCTTGACTGACTGCAAAACTGGTATGTCATTTGCAATAAGAAATATGTCATCAACATACAATACTAGGATAATGGCCACATTACCATTAAATAAATTGTAAACACATGTCTCACATTCATTCTTAATGAAACCAAATTCTATTATGGATTCATTGAATTGAATGTTCCATGACTTTTATGGTTGCTTTAATCCATAAATAGATTGCTGCAACTTGCATACCCTTTTAGCATCATCTGGTGTTAGAAACCCTTCTGGTTTTTTCATATAGACATCTTCCTGAAGGTCCCCATTAAGTAATGCAGTTTTGACATCCATCTACCAAATCTCATAGTCATGGAAGGATTATATGTAAAGTATGATTCTTATGTATTTAGACATGGAAACCGTTGAAAATGTTTTATCATATTCAATCCCTTGATGATGTTTAAAACCTTTATCCACTATAATTGATTTATAGGTACTAACTTGAACTTCCATGTCCAGTTTCTTCTTAAATACCCATTTACATGCAACAAGTATTACATTACATTAACTGGATCATCGACCAGAACCCAAACTTGGTTATGATACGTGGAATCCATTTCATAATTCATAGCTCCTAATATCTTGCAGCTTCTGAGCTCTCTACTGCTTCCTTGTAGGATAGAGTTTCATCATTATCCAACAATAACGAGTCACCATCCTTGGTGACAAGTAAGCCATATGTCTCTGGTTCCCTTACCTCTCTTATACTCCTACACAGTACTTGTGTTTCAAGAACTACCTCTTCCATGGGGACCTGTGGAACTTGTTCCTGTACCAACTCCTATATATCTTGAGCATCAACTTCCTTGAAGTCAATCTTTCTCCTACTATCCTTTTTTAGGATGTGCTCCCTCTAAAGAAATATGTCCTGTCGGGAAACAATAATTTTCTTTTCTAAGGGGTTGTATAGGTAGTATCCCTTTGTTTCCTTGGGATTCCCTATAAAGATACACTCCACACCCTGGGTTTCTAGTTTATTTCTTGAGAAAGCCTTAACAAATGCCTTGCATCCACATACACGTGTATGCGAAAAAGTGGGTTTCTTTCCACTCCATAGCTCAAAGGGAATCCCATATTCCATATTAGTTGGTACTTGGTTTAATGTGTATGCCACTGTTTTCAATGCATATCCCCAAAAGGATAATGGAAGTTTTGCATGACTCATCATTGACCTTCCCATGTCCAACAAGGAACTGTTCCTCCTTTCACTAACACAATTCCACTATAGTGTATATGGTGGAGTGAGTTGAGAAAGAATCTCAAACTCCCGTAAAAGGTTTATAAACTCTTGGTCAAGATATTCTCCACCTTGATCTGATCAAATATTCTTTATCTTATTACCAATCTAATTTTTAATTTATTATTTAACTCCTTGAATTTCTCAAAGGACTCAGACTTATATCTCATGAAGTAGATATAGCCATATCTACTCAATCCATCAGTAAATGTAATGATGTAAGAATATCCACGTGTATCTTCTACTAAAAATGGTCCACACACATCAGTGTGTACCAATCCTAGAATCTCTATGACACTTTCACCCTATCCACCAAATGGCGGTTTTGTCATTTTTCTTTGTAAACAAGCGTAAAATATACCAAGTGGTTTTATCTCAGAAGAGTCTAAATAACCATCTTGATAGAGCTTTGTCAGAAGCTTCTCGCATACATAACCAAGGCAGTGATTCCACAACTAGGTGTCATATGAGTCATGTGAACTTGGTACATTATCAATTCCTAACACTTGGTTCTCATAATTTAATACATATAAACCATTATTTAAATGTTTCATACCATAACTTATGTTGTCCTTATAAAATTAAAAAAAATTTATTTCCAAAATTGGAAATAAATCCATCTGTATATAAACTTTATACATAAATTATGTTCTTGGTAATACTATGTACATAATAATATCCTTGTAAAACCAAAATCATTCTTGTCGACAATGTGAGGTGGTAGTGACTAAGGGAAAGAGAAGCTAGCCTAAAACCATTTCCAGCTCGCAAATCCACCTCTCCTCTAGAAATTTTCTAGAATCTACTTGGATACTATATTTGAATATATATGTGATCCCCACAAGCTATATCTAATACCCAATGTGTAGAAATGGAAATATTTCACTTGACAACAAACTCATCTTTGGATTCCCCTTGCCTCTATGTGCAGTTCCTCTTCCAATGGCCTAACTTGCCACATGAAAAGCATATGACCTCCTTTTCCTTTCCCTGCCTCTGGATTTTCTTCTTCTTAGTCAGACAATGCTTAGAGATTTTAGATTGTTTATAAATCTTAGGCCCCTTTTCCTTGTCCTTCCTCTTCCAATTCACCATAAGAACTATGGGGTTTTCACACCCCATGTCCTTATCAACTTGGCGAATCAGGGTAAGAAGATTTGATAGACTCTTATCATTGTTGATCATATTATAATTCACAAAAATACTAGAGAAGTTCTTTGGAAGCAATGATAGTATGAGATCAGTACACAACTCATCTAGGAATTTAATCCCTAAGATGTCCAAATGCTCAATGTAGCCAATAAGCTTAAATACATGTGGTCCAACTACAATAGAATCTCCAATATTAGTAGTGAACAAAGAGTTGGAGATATCATAAATCTCATGTCTCACCTTCTTTTGATTTATATCCCGAAGGTGAGACATTGTGCTATAAGCTTCAATTTCCTAATGTTGCTTCAAGATCTCATTGATCATGGATGATATCATAAGACAATGAAAATTTGTATCATCATTCATATGTTTCTCATACATAGAGAGTTCCTCATCACTCACATCATTTCTAGGAACAACTGGTAAAGGCTCTTCCAGTACATAAAATTTCCTCTCATGGAAAAGGATAACCCAAAGGCGCCTTTTCCACTCTTGAATATTAGTGCTGGTGAGAAGGTTTTCCTTATCGAGTGTGGATCACAATGTTATGTTTGATGTTGTTTCTATAAATAATATGAAAAGAGTTTTTATAACTTTATCTTGATAAATATAGAAAAATAAATAAATTAATATCTATTAGTCTCCCACTATTTTGTCGAAACCCAATATCCCTTACCATTAGTTTTGAAATATCATGTTGCTTGGACATTATAGTGAAAAGGCTCCATATTTCCTTTTGTATTACCTCAAATAGGGTTGGTCAAGAAACTTTATAGATTTTAGGTAGGAATTCCAAATGCCAACTGCATTAACTCACAGTTCCTTGATATGTTTAGTGGACCCCCAATATTGAAATCCTTAATTTTGGATTTCCTAAACCTTTGCCTCTCAGTTGCACCAAGTCCTTCTAGGGAAGTCAAAACTTAATGTAAACTAAGTCAAGTAAACCCAAAACCTCAAATTAGAATTCCCTGATAATTTAAAGCACCCCAACTAGGGTTGTTCAAGCACTTTGAACTATGGTTCGATTCTAACCGAAGTAATAAAATGCTATACCAACTTAATATTTAATTGAGAGATTTTATCCTTTATGCTTAAATTTACACTTATTATATTTCACATACTTTTTAATATTAATTGGGATATATTTAAGTGATTGACCATGTATATATAATATTTAGGAATAGGCCATTTTATTTTAGTTCCATATTATATGCTTGTTAGTTCATTAATTATGTGATCGCATCAGACATCCATAATGAATAACCATACAACTGATAGAAATAAATTGAGGGTATGATCATGAGATTTACTATTGGTTAGTTTATCTAGTAGTTTATAAACTAACCCAGACCTAGGGGAGAAATACCTTGAATCATTTAATGTTCGTGTTTACATCTTTCCACTTGTCCACCTTTGTATCTCCTTGGATTGGTTTCATCTTAGCTCCTAACATGAACCAACTCCACTAGCTTGGGAGCTCCATACATTACATATTCTTTTAACTCACACGCAGGTGAGGGGTAAAAGGGGTTTTACATAAAAGAAACCACGGGCACACATGCCCTATATATTAATGAGGAGAAGGCATGAATGACAATAATTTTAATTTAATAAATACACTAAAGGGAACCAATCACATACAAAGGTATGGTCTAGCTCATGATCATCCACATAAATGAAAAAAATTATGAATTTTATAAAACTATCATATAAATATTTAATCGTTATTATAAAGATAAATTATGCTCAAATTGATTAATCATTATCTTGAATTAATCAATCATTTTCTAAATTTCATTGAGATTATCAACCATAACCTTGTATATAACTTGTACCTTGGAAGAAACCCAGAGAATACCCATCCAAAACCACCTAGAATGTATTTATACTTGTATAAAATTTATTCTTTGTGACATGTTTCATGCATGTAGAATTATAATTCACTACTTGAAATTTAGGCTATATCCACAGTTTCAAACCATGGCTATAAGTCCAAAAATTGTGGCTATAGGTTATAGCCCTAGTTTCATGAACTATGGCTGGTATTGGTATGGCTATAGGGAAATACCTATAGCCACGGTTGTGAACCGTAGCTAAAGACCTATAGTCATGGTTTGAAACCATGGTAGTAGGCCTATTGCCACAGTTTAAAACTGTGGAAACATTTTTTTGTTTCCAGGGTTTAAAAATAGGTATACTGATACAATTTAAAACCATGGAAACAACCTTATATTTCTAGAAAAAAAGGTAGGCACCTTACACTTCCTGCACTGCATTGCAGTGCTCGCACACTATAGTGAACTGCACAACTTACACCCTATACTCCATGACTCCCTACACCTTCTTAATCATACACTCATCCATGTGTTAAGATACCAACACTTATCCACAAGTTAAACATGTCCAAAGTAGATGATATTATGCACCTCATAGTTGGAACACATGAACATAAAAAATAACTACATGAATGAAAACTGAATCATACAATGTCCAACACCCTGCACTCCCTGCACCCTGCACAACACCCTGTACTGCCTTCACCTTGCAGAACACCCTGTACAACATTGTCTGCACTACACCCTATATTGCACTGCCTACACTGCACCCTGTACCGCACCCTGCACTGCACCCTACACTGTCAGCACCCTGCACTTCACTCCACTGCCTGCACCTTGCACCACACACTGTCGGCACTCCGCAGTGCACTTGACTCCACTGCCTGCACCCTGCACCCTGCACTTCACTTCACTCTACTGCCTGCACCCTGTGCCCTACATCGCCCCGCACCCTTCACCTGCATACTAATACATAACATATTAATATATGCAAAGTGCATTCTAAAATAAACTATAGGCCATCAAATAAATTGAAGGTTAAATAGAGCCTAAGGAGAAAAAATATTATAACTATAGAGGAATAGACAATGTGTTGAATGAGACTCTAACCAAACATACCACCAACACCAATACCACATAGAGTTTGAACTACTGAACACATACTAAATCCTAGCTAATCTACACAACATTCCACAACTAATCATATATCTATCATGCCTATCATTCCTTAATGTGCTGCAAGTAGATATGCATGTCAACTGTAATAATTTATTGGCAGCATAGGTATAAGAGACAGCACAATGAGGACACTGCCTGCACTTGAAAATTCACATTTTCTTAGACTGACCACAAGGGGAAGTGTAAATCTACTTTTTGAAGAAAATTGATAGAATAAAAAAAATATGATCGACCATTTAATCATGTGGTAGATCCAAGAAGTGAGTGACACATAACAAAAAAGTTTGTTGGCTTAAAATACCATTTCATACATAGATCTATAACTCACAAAGCCTAGAGTATTTTCCTACAACTCAATTCAATGTATAGTATTCACTAATTTTAATTCACTATTGAAAGTGTAATTGAGTTTAAAGAAATTAGTTCTAAGATTAAAAATAACGAAATCTATAATTATTCTATCCAACAAGGGAACTAAAGTATGAAATTAATATTTGGGGGCATGAAAAGTTGTTATTTTCCATCACATATCTTGTTAAAGAAGTTTCTTAAGAAAGGGGAGTAGAGCAAAGAATGAACACCAAAGGGGGATAATGTTGTAACCAAAGGGATTGTGTGTTGGTTTTTAAAAAATAAAAAATGATGTAAAATGTTTAAAGAATAGGAATATATGAATGACATGATAAAAGGAGAATTCTCTAAGGATATATAGAGAATTGGTGCATATGGGAAGTATATCGATGCACATGTGGAGGTGGAAATTCAAATGGTGTTTAATGTTTTTTATTATGGTTATTAAAGAATATTCTGGAGTTGGAAGGATTTGGAGCTTACAATGAGTTATTATGAGCCAGATAAAAGTGATATGGTGAATGATAAATTTCACAACAGCCTGACCCATTTCATGGGGAATAAGGTTGAGAAATTTTGGAGATGGAAACGATTGGATATTAAGGGAACTAGTTATTAACAAAGATCTATACCATGAAGAGGAATAAACATTCCATTATTCCAGATAAGGGTAATGATCAAAAAAAAGAACAAAGGGTCTGGAGTTTGGGGAGTTAGCTGAACCATTTTTAAGACCACATAATAACAGACATCACGACACTAATATGAAAAGGAGAAGATCATGAAACAATATCTTGATAATTTATATGAATTAATGGGAAATTTATTGACAAAAATAAAACACTGTGCCACAACTAGAATGAGTGTGGAAAAGTGAGAATAAGAGATTAATTATAAATCCTTGAATAAAATGTGTATGTTGCTGGAATCTATTAAACTGATATAGAAACTATGGAAAAGAAGAAGAGAATACATAACATATTGAAAATATAATTTTTAGAAGTTGTAGAAAAAGTGGAGATTGAGTTTTTTTCAAAAATATATTTCATATTTTGAAAAAGGAGTCTCACTAATAAAATGTGAAGGTATGCATATAAAAAATTGTGTTCACAATATAAATTTGAAACAGAAAGTAAATTAAATAGTTCATACCATTGAGTATGAAGACAACATTATTGTAGTACTTGAAACAGATTGTCGAGAGGCTGCATTAGAAGGCAAAAACTATAAGACAATGAAATTTATAGTCAGACCCCAAAAATAATGGTTCATCGTATGTAAACCGGTGTTTAGTGATGTATTGATTAATTTTATTATAATAACAATATAAACAACATCTATGTATAATAATCAGATGTATTTATTATGATAACATCAATTATTGGATGTGAAAATAAATGAGTTGGATCAATTATGTTATTAAATCAATGTATAATTGTGATGTACTGTTCATAAAAAACCAACAATACATCATAATAAATATAGCAACATAATAGAGTTTGATCTCTTCTGATTAAAATTTCAATTATAGTTTGTTGTGTTAACAAACTTGATTTTAAGTTGTTTTTTTCTAATTAAACTCTAATCAAACCCTCAAATTGAAGAAAGAACACTTCCTTGGTTATTATAAATACATATAATTATTATATTCTATGTATAATTTATGTTATAAAAACACATTAAAATACATCATTGTATATTAATCACAGATGTATGTTTATGATTTCATTAATTATACAGTATAATTTGTTAACATACAAACTCAAGTATTAATACATCCAAACCGATTCCCTTAAAATATGTTAACATTTTCAAACTAATTATATTCTTGAATTGAAATTGATTCAATTCAAGATGTACTATTGGATTTAATTATGATGTTGTGGTGGTATATTTACATAACTATGAATGTAATATGATGAGTATTTCATCCCAATTTAGTTGGATTTCTTCTCTAGATGTACATCTGATGACCTATTTAATATACCAACAATACATCATAAGTATGGAAAAAATATACTAATAGTACATCATAATAAATACATATGATTATATATATATATATTATTTCTCTCAAACTCTTTCTCTATATTTTTCTCTCTTCTATTTCTATGTAAGCTTTAAAATATATTTCTACTATAAATTCACTCACAGATATTGGATTTTTTCCAATATATATTATTGGAAAACAAGTGCATATAGAAAGGAACTAATATTAATGTGCTTATTCTCTATATAAGTTCATACTAGTACTCCATAGTAGAAAATCACTGTATATAGTAGCTATGTAACAATTATTTTCTATGTGAGTGAAAACTGGTAATGCATACTGGAAATAAGCACATATCTAAATATTTATACTGGAAATTAAATACAAATATAAAGCTATTTAGATAATAAGTTCATATAGATCAATGTAGTTACTAATTATTAATGGCTTAGTATTTTTCAATATAATGCTGGTGTAGAAATATTTTTCACCAAAATAGATATTGAAACCCATTTAAATTCATGTGATTATAACATTGGTTTTTAGAAAGGATGTGGTTTTTTAGACTATTATGGAGCTAAAAAGAGTGTATTATGAATATGTGCAAAAAACATCAAGTTCCAATCAAGTATGTGCTCATCCTATGTAAAATAAGATACCCCAGACTTATAAGAGATTATGGAAGAATGAGATGTCATGCAATAATTTTAAATGTGATGATCGAAGATAATGACTTGGAGAACAAGAAACAGAATAGAGAAGAGACATTGAATTTCAGCATAAATAAAATGGGAACAATGATGAATGAATAAAGTGATAGGATTGAAGCGATTTACAAAGAATGTTTTAAAGTAAATGTCCATGGATATTGAATTGAAGGAAAACATCATTCCATTATGAGGCTATTAAGGATAGTGTTTATTATTCAATGGACAGTGTTCCCTATTCTGGTTGAATAAAAATGAAATATTGGAGCCTCCAATTTCTTTATTATTGTGGTTTAATAAATGTAAAATATTTAACAAATGAAATTATTATGTTTTACTGAGGATGAGTAGAGTGTTTTCGAAGCTAGGTAGTGGTATGTCAATTCAAATGTTTCTATCTGAGTTGCATTCAACAAAAGTATATGATTGGTTTTGAGTTATATTGGTTGATGGATATTAATAATGTGTTTTTTTGGGTGTTTTGACTTTTGAAAGAATGGATATTGAAATGTGGAGAATATTGAATTCATGTATGATGCTGACATAGGTTGAAGATTAGGTTTTGGATGATTAAGATTACTTTCATAAGTGAGATATGTCACTTGAATCATGGTAACCCATGTTCCAAGGGAACTATGGAAGGGTAAAAAAAATGATTTGAAAACAATAAAAGCCCTCATTTATAATTGAAAAGTTAATTATGAGGAAACAATGTTGATCTTGAGTTAGTGAGTTAATTTTTTTAATATTTATGGAGATTTCTTGAGTTCCCTCGAGAATGTTTCAAGCTAGGAAAGTCACGATTGGGATCTTGTTGGACGAATTATCTTGGACTTGGTTATGTGCTTAATGAAGTTTTCTATGGCTGAAAGAATATGATATGTTTATTATTGAATGATACCTGGAATTTTGATCATTTATAGTAGGAGAAGTTTCTGGATTTTTTTGTAGAAGTAAAAGAAGTGTGAATTAAGACAAAATTTTATCCACGTATACCAGCCACAATGCCTCAGCCAGTGGAAAATGGGTTTTTTCATTTAGTTATTAGGGATGAGTTCTTGTCACATGATAGTAAGAGTTCCCAGTTAAGACTTCCATGTGGAGGATGTTGAGGATATGTAGTGGTAAGCTGGTTTATGAGACTATGAGCTTTAGAAAAATATTTTAAAGTGGAGAACATTAAAATAATGAGGTATAAGAAGGAGTCACTTTATAACACACTAGAACTCAAGAAAGTCTACCTGTTAATATTTCCAATTTTATCCAAATTTCTGAATTAGACACTTTTTTATTCATTAGATAATTTTACATAGTGGTTCAACAATTTTCTCTTCAATTCTTGAGTAACAATGAGCTTAGAATGATAACATTTCTATTCTTCTTGGATAGATGTGCTATGTCCTTGTTTAATCTCTTAGATGAAAAAAATCAATTTCCATTTTAGTTTACAAAAAAAATTATTTTATTGGTTTTAGATATGATATGATATGAAACTATAATAGGGTGAGAATTTTAAAAGAAACACTCATCCTAGTATTGTTTATGTTGACTGGATGATATAATCTTCCAATAAAATCACAAAACAATATAGTAAAATATAAATCTATGGCGAATAAAACTATTGGCACTTAAAAAAATAGTTTATCAAATAGAATGTCAAAAATGAAAATTATAAATACAATGATATATAAAAAAATAATGTATTGAGTAACAACTCAAATATCCCTAAAGAATATCAATTAACAAAAAATACAACTACGAAACCCTTCACTTTTAGAACTACATGACATGTTCTTTGTAACCTAAGCCAAGGTATCTCTATTATTCCCCCAAGATGGTCCTCAACTGAAAACCCATTGGTATGTATCAACATCCAGTTCTTGTACACTCTATTATTCAAGAAAAAAATCCCTTCACCAATCTAAGAAATGAAAAAATTAATACTAACCATGGAATCTATTAATCTCAATAGATCAGTAGTATCCCCTCATAATGAATTATTATAAAAATTGGGTTCTATCCCGCATCTATTTGATCTAGATAATTGAAAAAATAATTACAAGAACAAATAATTATATCTTTTACAATTAAAACAACACAAGTGGATTCTCAATTAAAATATCCCAAATAAAAATAAATTCAAAATAACTCTTGGAAACAGGCTAGCTGAAACATGAAGATAGGCTATTAGATATCAATGATCCTGAAAGTAAAAACTAAAACATGAAAGTCATAGACAATTTACAATGAATATCTCAACATTTGTTTAATTTGGTCAGAAATAAATGAATGGAATATGAGGATGCATATCATTCAAATAGAATTAATAATTTTGATTACCTATAGGAAGTGGTGAATCACGATAGGAGGGAGCCAAAAGGTTCTTTACCTTGGCAGGAAGGGTTCATCTACGAGAGTAGGGAGCAGGTAGGGTTCCTTTGACAGATTTGAAGAGGGTAGGGTTCCTTCATGTGAGCCGATGTCACAAGATCAGGAAGCATGGGAGTAGGTAGGGTTCCTTTGCATGAGCCAATGTCATGAGATCAGAAATATGATCGAGTCCTTCACAAGAGTAGGAGGCAAGGAAGGAATGTTCAATCTGGCAGAGGGTAGGGAGCTCGATCTTGAAGAGGGGAAGCATCGACCGATGCACCTAATTGAGGAGGTACACTTGAAGAAAGGTATGTGGGAGGAGAGGAACACGTGGGGGAGGGAGGAAAAATGAATGGAGATGCTGCGAATAGTGGAGCTGTGAATAGAGAAGTTGGTGAGGGATGGAGGAACCGTGAAGGATAATCCAGCGAGGATCAGATGAGGGGGAAATCTGTCAGGAGACGATAGAAGGAGAAGGGTTTTGAGGGAGAGTTTGGGGAGTGGGATAGTGGAGAAGAAATCCTCGATAGAGGATAAAAAACAAAGAATCCTATTCCCATGGGTAACTATCTGCTTGTGGATATATCTGACCTATAGCCACACACCATTTACACTGTGGCTATAAATGTGTGGCTTTAGATCATTCTTCTAGGGGTGATTGTAATACAACTCATACATGATGTGTAAATCTTGTAACATTGCAGAGATGTTAATTAAACACACACACACACATAGATATATATCAAAAACCTATCACATGTTGTGTCCCAAATTTACACCCACATGAAGGTACATGTCTCAAGGGTTACATATAATAATAAATTCTTAAATCTGCATAATCTGGAAAATGTACACGGTGTGTATATCTGACTACATAGTGTGTACCCTCATCACCATCCATCCAAAGTACATGCTTGGTGAAATGGAATGGGAGGTGTAATTCAGAAATCTTAGGAGTACATGGTGTGTCCATTGGGCCACACACTGTGTTGACTCCACGTTACACAGTCACCAGCTAGGAAAGATTTGTATAGGATACATGACTTGACTCTGACTCGAAGGGAGTACACACCCCCTTCAGTGGGCCACAAGGTGTGTATTCTAGCTGAATGTGTTTCAATCTGTCCTAGTCAATACACAGTGTAACAATTAACTACACCATGTTTTATTAAGGCACACGACTTGAGTAATTGTAGAATTACTACCAAGGATCTGAACAAAACTACACAATGTGTAATCTAGATTAATCAGTGTGTATGGATGATGACACAATGTATAACTCCGAATACATGATGTGTACGGTCATGTTACCTGGACAGAATCATCAGCGCCTCTTGATGAGACCATCGACTTAATTTTAATCATAAAATTATTCGTTTCTGTTTGATCTACGAGAAATGAAAGAGGAAGAATAGATCTCAAAATTTCGATTACAAGAATGATTAAACATGAATTGAAAAACTAAATTATTAAAGTATAAATAATCAAAAAATTATTTAAATAATTATAAACAAAAATATAACCCCTCTGATACCACTTGTAGGTTTCATGCATAGTGGAAGTACATGATGGGCGTGTACCCAACTTTTAAAATTTCCACGATTGATGATTAATCTGGGATAAATATGATGATAAATGCCAGTATCCAAAGAATT
The DNA here is from genome assembly GCA_963277665.1 of Viscum album. NCBI lineage: Eukaryota > Viridiplantae > Streptophyta > Magnoliopsida > Santalales > Viscaceae > Viscum > Viscum album. Next base: position 1,498,989,711 of record OY728147.1, on the reverse strand, counting down.
GAATCAAAGATATAATAAAAATAAGAGAACCTGGAACCAAGAAGAGAGAATCGATATATTTTGTTTATAAGTAATTAAATTAAATTAAATAATTACCTCAAAGGTGATTCTTTCTTCATTGATGCATTCGATGACAAGTCTGAGGTGCAGCTTCATTGTGATGTATAATCCAAGGATATGATTCCTCTAGCGGTGGTCCACACATGCCCCATGTATCTCTAAACATTGCCGTATAAGTCTTTGTGTGCTAGTGTGAAAGATCCTTTTACTTGCGATGTCCACCTTTGATCGCCTTGAGAATCGCTTTTAAAGTGTTCTCCTAGATTCGATGGAGGAGGATCTCTCTTGTTCTTGAGAGCATTCTTGGAGAGGGAAGAGTTCTCTAGGCTCAGGAGATTTTCTCCAAGGATGTTGTGCACACAACCATTGGTTAGCTGGTGGAATAAACCCTTGGATAATTAGAGAACACTAACATAATGGGGAATTTAATTCAGCAAGTAATGATAAATAATTATCATATGTGCGGTTACTTATTTTATTATTCTATGTGAAACCACATGTCAAATAATAATAGAAATGCTATTATTTCCATGACATGTGCTTAACTTTCATGTTATATTTAAATATTATTTAACCAAACAATATTTAATATCATTTCTCACCAAACCCATAACTTGGTCCGTCAATCCTCTTCAATATTTATTGGGCCTTGAATAATAAATATTCATTTATTAAATAAATATAACTGCATTTTTTTAAAATAAATAAATATTTTGTTTACAATATATTCTCTTGAATAACTAGAAATAAAATAAATAGGATCAGTTATACTTTAATAATCATTAAACCACAACTTGGAATAATATTTATTCAACTTGTTAAATAATATATCATTTAACTGAGATACTGGTTACACTTAGTGTGTGACCCTCGAGGCCTCCTTATCATTGGAATTAGGTGGTATTGCCTAAAGTCCAAGATCACTATTTGGCAACGGGTCAAGGCTCCAAAGAGAAAGAAGTCTATGTCACAATGACATGTCACCTCATATGAACTCTTACTATGTAATATAATCCCATTTTTTCAATATCTCTAATAAAGCGGGTTGCATACAAGTGCCATCAACCCATGTGCTAGATTTCTCATTCTTTAACTTCCCAGAATTGAACATTCCTAGAGAACAACATGGCCATGGATTTAGTTAGGCTATATCATTTCCATCAAAGGTCTTGAGATGTCTACTTTATTAGAAGCGACAAATCCTTTATTACATTATTCATTAATGTAGTATAACTTGTGACACATCCAACATATCCTACCTTACCAAGGGCACACGCATTTCGCAATGGTTTTAAAAACCGCCGCGAAAAAACAGCCGCTAAACGACGGTTTTCTTGTAGTGCATTTACAACTCCAAATTAGGAATTATGGAATCATTTTTGGCCTTATTAGGTTCATGTTGTGTCTTTTGTGAATCATGTTTACCAATAAACTTTTGAAACATCCCTATACCATAATACTTAGAATGGTAATTCTCCACCTTATTTTGATTCTAAAATTGTATTATTTGATGATTTTTAAGCTAGAAACAATTGGTTTCTATCTAATAATCCCTTTCTCTCTTTAGGATAAATTGGGGTAGTTCCTATATCCAGGATTATAATTGTTTGAAAATGGTTCATCTCTACTTTTCATCATTTGAGAATAACTAAAAAAAGTGAAATCTTCTTGTGTTTGGGCTAGCATTTCCAAGTTGGGACAATATTCACTTATGTGTATAAAAATTCCACATTGTTTACACTCCACTCTCTAAGATTTTGGTCCTAATTTTGATTACCAACTTGATTAATAGTTTTTTTTGAAATTGTGATTCATCAGGGAAGGGAGTTTATATTTTATTTTAGACTATTTAAAATTTATTTCGAGCCCTGGAATAATGTCATTCCCTCATCTATTAACTTTTCTTCTCCTTTAATCTTTATATTGCAAGTAAATATATAAAGTATTAAAATTTTTCCTAATATCTTCATTAGTTATTTTAGTGTAAGTTTCTCCAGTATATTAGTCAACCAAGATTGACCAGTAGGTGAAAAAACATCCTATAAAGTATCTATAAGTTGGCAGGAAGGATGTTGGTGATGAGACAACTTCCTAAGTAGGCCACCAAACCTACCCTAGTATTTATGAAAATCCTCTAAATTCTCTTAAGAAAAGTTTGTAATCTTGTTTCCCAATTACCCCTTATGTATTATAGGATAAAATTTTATTATGAAGGAGTTGTAAATTTGTTCCCAAGTTTCAAAGATATTTTCATCAAGATACAAAAACTAATTCCTTGCATTTTCCTTTAAACAGAAAGGGAAAAACCTTATTTTCATCTCATTATCACTCATCCCTTAAAGTGGCAGTTACTGCACTATGTTATAAAAATACCTAATGAAGGCTAAGGAGTTCTCATTAGGTATTCAATTTAATGATGGAAATAATGAAAGGTATTATTTCTTTAGACCATAGTTTTAGGATATAGGCAAAAGTCTAATTGAATATGGATTACTTGACCCCAGATGGAGTTGATACTATATCATATTAGGTAATTTAATATTTACTTGGATTATTTATAATTGAATATCTTTATTCATTCTATCTCTCAAGTTATTTATCTTTAATTTGTATCTTCTCATAGATCCTAAATGTTTTTCAATTTCTGGTTTTATGGGATCTAGATCCTAAGAAATATATATGTTGTGTATTCACTGAAGAAGTTATCACCAACACATCAAAGATTCAGATATTTTTTAGATTGGATTTTTATGGTTTTGTATTTTTTTTAATATTTCTATTTTTTTCTATTTTTTTGGTGTGTATTTTTTGTTTTAATAATTTTTTGAATTTTCTAGTTATGTGAAGCCTTCCCCATAAATAGTTTCAAAACTTAATAGGATATATCATTAAATAATTCAAATTAAATTCCTAAAAATAACTAGATAAAAGTGAGATAGGGTTTGATGTTCACAGTGAAGGAAATGGTGGTTGGAGGTCCAAGAAAATGTGTCAAAACTATTTAAAAAGAGCAACAAAAAACATGAATGAATTAATTACTATGATGATAATGACCTATTAAAAAGAAACATATGATTGGTTTGAGTATTGTTTTAACAAATAAAGAAAAAAAGACGATGATAACTGAGTGGAGTATGAATAAGAATGAAGTGAGAGGGATATTTCAAATTTCCAATTAATATATTTTCTATTTAGAGAGTTTTAATTGAATCAATATTTGAAAAAATGAAGTCAAAATATCAGTTGATTATATTTACTAGTAATTGGAAGATTTTTCAATTCATCACTTACAAAACTAATTTAATTACAAAGAAGAATAAGTTGATTACAATTTATAAATTTTCACACAAATAAAGGTTAAAATGATATACCAAAGAAACCTAAAATTCCCCACACAAGAGTTTTAGGCAAAAATAATTGTGAAATTCATCAATGCGAAATTAAAGATCATGATAAAAAGAAAGAAGAAGAAGGCGATTTGTCTTCATTTTAATTCTTAGATTCTGAAATAGATCCAAATACCCTAAACTCATCTTATTTATATTATCTAGATCAATTATTCGATGATGGTTTGATGATATATAGCCAATTGATAGCTCCCAGATCCGACATGTATCTCCTCTTAAATGAAAAAACCTACACACCAATCTCAATTGCACGCTCATGGTCACTACTCTGTATCCACTTCCATTGTCTTCCATCTGGTATACCCTTAATGTACATCTTCCTCATGGGTGAATTGGGAATGATACTCAAACAAATTCCACTCCTCATACATGGGATTTCTAAACCAGTAAGTAGTAGTACCTTCTCAAAATAACTTCCTTTCTACATTCACTTGTGACTCTAGAAAACTTTGAAATCTTATAGAACATCCACTTGATGGATTAATCTTGAATTCCTTAGTTTCAATTTCATAATTGAGGAATTAGTGCACTATATATTAATTAAATCCTCATGTGGTCATGAATAGAACTTGAATTCTTCGATCTTATGACTAATACTTATAGCCCAAAATAAACACTCCCACCTCATCTAGTTTTTGCAGGATGAATCTTCCAAATTGCTCCTTCAATATTGAATTTCTGTATGAAATCTTATTTTGGGGAACCTCCTTGATGCATAAAATTTGGTGAAGCATCATGAAAAACTCCAAAATCATAAATCTTCAACATTCAGGAAATGAATAAGATTAATCTGGTTATACCATCATAGCAATTGAAATCCTTCACATGACTTAACAAGCTTCATTCAATGGATTCACTTCCCTTCACACCTTTATATGGTTTCACTCTTTAAGGAAAATATCTGATCTTTTCGCATGCATAGCAGCGCATCCTTGAAACCACAAAATCAAAAAACTTAGAGGCACCTTTATCTTCAATAAAACACCCCTGTAGCTTATAATTAGAATTCAAAACATATTTATAGCCCCATAAAAATTATCAGGTGCTCGCATCTATCACTGAGTCTTTTGATTCAACACCCCAATTTATATTCATCAGTGAACTTTGAAATGCATCAATTGAAAATGAGTTGTTATCACCAATTCAATTTAGATCACAAAAATAATATGATCTCAGGATACCTTTCTTCTTCAACAACTCAAATCACGATTAATGATTAGCTTCCTACATACTATCTGAAATCCCTTGAATATGATTCAACCACCTCAGGTGTAGTTTGTGAGTCTTCTTCAAGTGGCACACATGGTCAGACATATTCTTCCTTAGATTCGTCTTGGCCTCCTCTTCATCAATAAATACAAGTCTAAGCTCATCTAAAATGATAAATTCATTATATTTGGACCTTAGTAGTGGTCATTCAAAGATGAATCATCATTTTTAGTCATTCATAAACATATTTGAATTTTGATTTTGGGATTAAGAATTGATTTGGTCTATGGAATTCACCAAATTAGAATAAGTCTTCATGTTTTGGGACTAGTTTTAAATTTTAAGTGGATTTGAAATGTTAAAGATCTTGGTTTGAGAGAGTCATCTTCTTCAATCGGTACCATGGTTAGTAATATACATATCTAAAATTAATTCATTATATTCATCCGATGCTTAGTGGAATCTAGCAACATGAAAATTTTTTCACTCCTAGTTCTGGTTAGAGGTTTGCATTGGTGGTGCTTGATGATTCCATCATCAATCTTGGAGACATTTATTTTTCTCAAGGTGGTGATATCAATTGAGTTTTTTTCCTTCACTTGGGTAGGTTTTGGGTTGATATTAATCTGCATCAACACATAAGGGAAGTCAATCGTTGGTTAAGGATCATCAATGAGGGTTCATTGTTCCTATTATAATCACTTAAGGGGCCATGATAAGGATTCAAACCACGTTTAATATATCTTATGGTTAGTTCGACTCTCATTGTAGGTATAATGGGGAGAGGCATGATAGGTATACTCCATAGGAATGGGAACTTATAGATGGGGAAAGGTAGGTTTGACGTTCAATATAATGATCATGAGATATCCCAAAATTTACACATGGTTGGTTGAGGCATGCATGGTCACTTATTTTCTATGCATAGTAAGCTGTCCATCCTCATTCCTGGGCGGTTCCCATGGTTAGTATAGTGACTGTGCTGCTTCTTGCATGCAATCAATTGGCATGTCCAATATAGTGACCGCTTTGTGATTTTTTTTGAAAATAAATAAAAATAGATAATAAATTAGTTAAAAATTAAAAAGGAAATAAAAAATAAAAATTAAATTAAAACAAGACAAAGATAAATTAAATTTTTACAAAATAATAAAGAATAAATTAATTATTTTAACACTCAAATAAAATTAAAAACATTAAAAATTTATTATTTTGAAATATAATTGAAATTAAAATAAAAATATAAAATAATTTCATTCGATAATTTAAATTATTATTTTGAAAAACATAATATAAATAAATAATTAAAAGAATGTCTCTCTATAATTCAACATACAAATAAGAATAATTTTTTTTGGATAAATAAATAAATACTACTAAATCTAAATACTGACCAAAAAACTAAAATAATCAATAAAATATATATTTTAACATAAAATCAATGTTTCAATAATTTAATACTTTATTAAAAATATTGAAAATTATTAAACTATAAAAATTATTTTAATAATAAAAACATAATTAATTAAAAAAATGATGTGAAAAAATAATGAAATAAAACCCACATCCCATGACATGAGAGTCAAGTCCCCACAACATCACCACCACTAACCCAATATCTACTAACAAGAGAAACCTTCCACCTTCATGTGAGGAGTTACCTTTACCCGAACCTTCCAAAAAAAGGTCTTCACACACCCAGTGGGTGTATGTAAGGTGTGAGAAACACTTGCCCAATAGGATATCAAAAAGCGTTTCATGAGTAACCCTAACTTGATAAACAAAATCATGATTTTTTAAAATAAATTATAAGAAAGTAATCATTGAATTTTAAAATAAATAAAAAATGTAAAATTATGTAATAATTTGCAAATAAAAGAAAATTCCATGAAAATAAACATTCTATAACCATAAAACATGGGAGAGATCTAGGTCATCCAAGGTTTTGAGAACCCTAGGTCCTCATATCAACTTGTGAACTAATTATCAATTCAAATGTGCATAAAAACCACTAAGGTGGTCATACCTTTTCCTATAAGTATGGTATTACCCATACAATGACACCACATCCAAAAAATTACTAAGGAATACATTCCATGGACTAGTGGTGTGGTATTTCCCATCCATGACACCACAACCTCCGTCCAAGTATAATATAGATACATATAGTTATATAATTACAAATGTATACTTAACACTAGTCTTTCCACCTTAGGTACCTAAATTCCTATGTTCCAAATCCATTTTGAACACATCATAATTCATTTCAAATGCTACCCGCCAATGGTCCACAAGCTATACACATTTTTCATACAAAAAATATTCCTTCAAGCCATTTTATTTCTAAATTCATGCGAATTTTTTTTAAAACAAACTTGGTGTATATAATAAACCACTAAAATTATTATATCATAAATTTACTTAATTCAAATATCCTTTATAAAACACAATAATCATATTTTTTTATAAAAAATGTCTGTCACATGAAGCCACCTACCATTAACAAATCCAAATAATCTGACTATAATGAAAATCCATTTAGAATCGGAAGAGGAATCATAGAGAGTCAAAAAAACCACAAACATTGAAACCCACACTAATAAGGTCATTTAACATGAACCCTGAGTCACATTGTCCTTAGGGAAGAGAGAAATACATGAGAAAAGAGAGGAAATAACCATGAGAAAGGAAGAGGAGACACTTATTTGAGGTTTCCATGAAGAACCCTTGAAAAATCCAAAATAAATATACTGTTAGAGGGAATTAAGTGTAATTTTCCTTAGAGATGGAGGTTTCGAGGTTATGTGAGGGTATAAATGATAGTGATAGGAGTGAAAACAAAGGAAGGAAAAGTATCCATTTTACATTTTTTATTTTTTTGGGCAGACCACATGGTTTAGTCCTATAGTTTACTTAAACGTGGACCAACCACACAGAATAATGATGCATCACTTTAAAGCTTACACAACTAGTGTAGAATGTTTTGAAAATTATAAAGAAACTGTGTAGAATACATTTGTTAAAGCTGTAAACCATTTTTATGGTTTCTATATGGTTACCCCAAATCATTCAAAAACCGTTTGACAGGCTTGGTTTTCTAAAATCTCAAAATTTCAAAGATAAATCACCCTAGAAAGAAATAATAAAAATTAAATCCACAAAATAGGTGATCCAAACCTAGATGTGATGTCATGGTACTGATAATAATATTACACACTTTACATTTTATTAAATTAGATAACTATAATTTTGATAATTATAATTTCTCACAAGATTCTACAGTCACTGGGTTTATGTTGACTTTACCTTATGGTTGTATTGTCTTAACCTTAAAATGAATTAATTAAACCCCAGAACGGTTTTTATGAACCTTTTAAAGATATTATTAAACCTTGAAATGAATCTTTTTATGAATCTAAACCATATGAGAAAATGATCTTTATACACATATTATTTTATCATTATCAAGTATAGAATCATTTTTATACAACATAATTTATGTTTACATAGATATACATTATTCTTACAGAAAACTAAAATTTATCCTTAAATGAATTTTATTTGTTCAAAATATATTTATTTGAAATATTCTTATGTGAAATAACTAATAAGTGGTTTTAATATTGCATGATTTTAATCTTATTTTATTTTTATATTTTATAAGATTTTTGTTTCTTATGTGGATTTGTTTCTTATGATTTATTTATCTTATGAATCTATAATTTATGAAGATTTTAAAAATATTTAAATACAATTTATCTATTATGTAACGTCTCAGTTCCGGAAGCCACCCAGAGGCACCCCGTACCCGGTTGGTCACATGGACTCAAGCGCATTTCCCCAAACGCCAGAGGCTGCTGACTAGTAGCGAGATCCTTGGTTGTGATTATGGGGAAACTATGCCATCATTGGCAGAGTACACATCGGAATAAAAATAAACATGCAATAGCGGAAGCAATAATAACCAACAATATAAACAACGGAAGACTAAATCAACAAACTGGAGCACATATGTATATATGAAATGATTCATGATACATAACTAGGAAAACAACCAAACAAGTCACAATGCTGGAAAACACTATAGTACCAAAACAAGTACAAAAGAAAATAAAACATCTCCTCAGCATCGCAAGACAAAGCTTGGTCCCATGCTCCCCAGCTCCAAGAAATCATGTACCAGAAGTCTAAAGGCGCTTGCCCTTGTCTATACCTGGAACAACATAGTCTGTTTGGGCCCAAAAACATGACCCAAATAGGGTGTGAGACTAAATCCCAGTAGGTATTCACCTGAAGATCTGTGCCTAATAGTCAGTGAGTATATGGAAGGTAAATGTACAACATGCAGAAAACAACAACAGCAAGCAATAGACAGTAACAGTAAACAGTAAAGTAGAATGATACAATAGTAATCAAACCACAACCAGCAACAACAGTGAAGCAAACAACTAACAAATAGGAAACCCTCTAAGAAGTACTCACAACCATCCCCTATGGTCCTATCCAATAAGTACCACAACCCTCTGGGTAGTGCACTCAGCCTAACCCCTCTGTCTTGGTCAAACGAATTTATCGGACTCTCTGGGGAAGCGCACTCGGTCAATTCCCCTTATAGTCTGGGGTATTCAGGGACTCTATGAGGAAGATCACACGGTATAACCCTCTTATCCCCAAGGTCTAGAGACTCTCTAAGGAAGCTATCTCGGTCAATTCCTCCTATAGCCTGAGGTATACCAAAAACTCTCTGAGGAAGCTCACTCGGTCAATTCCTCCTCTAGCCTGGGAAGGTTTTTAAAGAGATTCAAACAAGGTAAGACTCTCTGAGGAAGATCACTCGGTCTACCCTCCTATAGCCTATAAAATACAATACTCTCTGGGAGCCCACTCGGTCCATCCCCTGTAGTCTATAATATCTAAGACTCTCTGGGAAGCTCACTCGGTCTATCCGTTATAGTCTATAGCACCAGGTTCTCTCAACCTCGTGTCAGTCAGTGCATAATAATGCTATAAGGCCCAAGTACACATATAGAGATACCTGGCTAACCAAAGTACACCTATAGAGATACTTAGCTAAACAGTCTACAAGGCAACAAGCATGTCATGTGCTTCACTTCAAGCTATAACCACAAGGCATGAAAACAGGCGTAGCAACCAAAGGAAAAAAAGACCCAAAGGTCATAAACAGAACCAGGAAAGGGAAAATACATCCAAGAACAACAAAATATCCTCTAACATGGTCAATTTACCTCTACAAAATCATACAAGAAAGGAAGGAAAACAACAAGGGAAAAAAGGTAAACACGCAATACCCCGTTCACGGGTATTTGTGGAATTTGCACATAAAACTCAAAGACTTTGAACGGTAAGGCAGAAACCACCTACATCAATTCTAAGAGATCGATATAATTGAACCACGGTGACTGATTCTCCCTATAATGTTGTAGATCTGAGAAAACACACAAAACATTCAACCTTATATAACTTGAGAAGGAGGAAGAATTGGAAAATAAGGCACAAGCAGAAGGGAGAACTCACCGTTGCACTTCCAACGCAATCAATAGAGCTCGAATTGGAGAACAGATGGAGGCTCGAGAAGACGGAGAAGTTTCACGGCCGTACGATATCTCTCAGTCGAACCAGACCTAGAAGAAGACGTTTATGATGATGAGGCGTGACCCCGATCCGTTTAGTGAAAAAAAAAGAAAAGTACGCGGCGTGTATTTTTAAAGTACACGGCGTGTAGTGGATTTTTCCATACTCCACCAAAATCAGCCTCCACGTCACCCCTACACATCGTGTGTGTGTGGTACGGACACAGATAGCACACGGTTTCGAGCGGGAAAATAGTACACGGTGTGTACTCAGAAAGTACATGGCGTGTACTTCAAAAATTTCCAGAAACCTTATTTTTCCCAAAAAATCTAGAAAAAGGAAAACATACCTGAAACATAGATCCAGGTTCTTAAAAACTTCACACCTTAAAGAAGTTTGTCCCCGAATATACCTAGAGGGGCATAGAAGATTAAACATCGAACAGCTCCGGCCACTGCGATCGAACCTTGACCTCCCTCTCCCAAGTCTCGTCCTGTACTCGCATGTGCTTCCATAGAACTCGTACCAAAGGAACAGACCGACCTCCAAGAACCTTCATACTATGATTTAAAATCTGAATAGGATGATCCTCAAATGATGCATCCGCTTCAAGCTCAACCTCCTTGGGCTGAAAGACATGAGACAAGTCTGAAAAGTAATGTCAGAGCTGAGAGACATGGAAGACGTCGTGTATATCCCGGTACCTCTGAGGTAGTTGCAACCGATAGGCAACCGGAAAAACTCTCTCCAACACATCAAATGGCCCTGACGTACCATGTTGAAAGCTTACCCTGTCTCCGAATCCTCTTGTGTCCCAAACTCGGTGCGACACGTAGGAAAACCTGATCTCTGACCTCAAAATCCAGAGGCCGTCTCCACTGATCATCATAAGACTTCTACCGAGACCGTGCTGTAGACATCCACTCCTGAATTAGCTCTATCTTCTCTGAAGTCTCCTAAACAAGATGAGGTCCCAACAAAGCTGCCTCTCCTGCCTCCTGACAGCATAAGGGTGATCGGCATGGTCTACCTTACAGAGCCTTGTATGGTGCCATCTGAATAGTTGCCTGAAAACTATTGTTGTAGGCGAACTCCACCAGAGGTATATGCTTCTCCCAAGAACCGGAAAAGTCTAGAATGAAATATCAGAGCATATCCTCAAGCACCTAGATTGTACTCTCAAACTGGACATCAGTCTGGGGATGGTATGCTATACTCAAAAGTACATGTGTACCCAAAGCCTTCTAAAGTCCTTGCCAGAACAGAGAGGTAAAGCACACATCCCTGTCTGAAAAAATGGAGTGTGGAACTCCATGTAGATGTAAAATCTCTCTGATGTACAGTCATCCCAGATCATCAACACTGAAGGTCTCCCTGATCGGTATGAAGTGTGCTACCTTCGTAAGCTTGTCGACGATGACCCAAACAACATCACTTCCCCGAGGTGATCTCAGTAATCCGGTCACGAAGTCCATCTCAACATCGTTCCACTTCCACTCTGGAATGGGTAACTGCTGTAAAATCCTTACTGGTCGCTGATGCTCTGCTTTCACCTGCTGACAAGTAGAACATCTCATTAAAAAACCACCAACATCTCTCTTCATACTTGGACACCAATACTGGCGATGAAGATCCCGATACATCATGGTAACGCCAGGATGAACTTCCCAAACTGAGGAATTAAAATCCCGCATAAGATCCTCGCGTATGTCTTCTGGCACCCATACACGTCCCTGGAAATGCAAGATCTCATCCTCTCCCACTGTCCATCCAGGAAGAGGGTCCCCTCCTGACACACTCTCTCGCAGGGTCAAGGCCTCTGAGTCTGATAGCTACCTTATTCGTACCCAATCAAGTAGTGTATAGGTAACAGCCATAGATGAAAGGAAGGTCTGTCCTTGCCTGTCGTGCACCTCCAAGTGCATCTCATAGAACAGAGCCATAAGATTCCACTCACTGCTGGCCTCCTGAACTGCCTGAATCTGAGTTATCCTGCTCAATGCATTAGCCACTACGTTACCATTTCTCGGCGTATAGGTGAGCTCGAAGTCGAAAGACTGAAGATACTCAACCCACCTGCGCTATCTCAGATTCAGATCACGCTAATTGAAGATATACTTGAGACTCTTGTGGTCGTTGAAAACCACAAAGTGCTCTCCCAGAAGATAGTGTCTCCAACAGTGCAAGGAATGAACAACTACTTCCAACTCTAGATCGTGCGTCGGGTAGTTCCTCTCGTGTGGCCTCAACTGCTGAGACCCGTATGCAATGACTCCATCTCCCTGCATAAGCACAGTTCCCAGCCCGATACCTGAAGCATCACAGTAAATAGCATAGCCCTTGCCCAGCTCCGGCAAGACTAGTATCGGTGCTGATGTCAACCTCCCATTCAGCTCCTGAAAGGCAGACTCACAAGAATTTGACCATAAAAACTTTCCCCCCTTCTTGTTCAGACCTTTCAATAGTGATGCTAGGCGTGAGAAGTCTTGAATGAAGCGTTTGTAGTATCTAGCCAGCCCAAGGAAACTCTGCACCTCAAAGACGTTCTTCAGCTGCTCCCAGGAAACTACAACTCTCAATTTATCTGGGTCTACTGACACTCCTGTCTCTGAGATAACATGACACAGAAAGTTAATCTGATCCATCCAAAAGTGGCACTTCGAGAGTTTAGAATACAATAGATGCTCTCTCAGTGTACTCAGAATGATCTCAAGATGTGTGGCATGGTCATGTTGAGTGTGAGAGTACACCAAGATATTGTCTACAAAGACCACGACAAAGGAGTCCAAGTATAGATGGAACACTCGGTTCATCAGTTCCATGAAGACTGTAGGCACGTTCGTGAGACCGAACGACATGACTGTATACTCAAAAAGACCATACCTGCTCCTGAAAGCTGTCAGAGGTATATTTTATGGTCTAATGCGCAACTGATGATAACCGGACCTCAAATCGATCTTTGAGATCACTCGAGATCCTCGAAGCTGATCAAAGAGGTCATCGATCCTCAGCAAGGGATATCGGTTCTTGACCGTCAACTGGTTCATCTTCCAATAATCCACACAAAGTTGAAGGGTACTGTCTGCCTTCTTAACAAACAGGACAGGCGAACCCCAAGGAGAAGTACTGGGTCAGATGAAACCCTTTGCCTACAACTCCTCCAACTGCTTCTTGAGCTCCTACAACTCAGGTGTAGCCATACTATAAGGTGGAATGGACACCGGTGCCTCTCCTGGAACGAGATCAATAGAGAAGTCTACCTCACGCTCCAGAGGTAAACCAGAAAAGTCCTTTGGAAAGACATCCCTAAAATGATCCACCACTAGAGGAAAGTCTAACGGTGAAGTCCCCTGGTCATCCAGATAAAGAATGGAAATCTGGGCTATAACTTCCCCTAGCCCATGATGCTCTGGTCCAGCTCTACCCGCCTGGACATCCCACTCGCCTCTATGAAGGAAGGATCCACCCTCTGGTGATACGAAACTCACCCTGCGGCGATAGAAATCGATGCCTGCCTGGAAGGGAACCAACCAGTCCATACTGAGAATGACGTCATATCCCGTCATCTCTAAGACATAGAGTTCCCATAAGAAATAGAACCCCGTAACCTCAAGAGGGCACTCTTTTCCTTGACGTACGTTAGATGTCCTTTTTCCCAAAGGCATGTCCAGTGTCAATAAGTCGTCAGACGAAAAGATACAGAGCCCAACTCTCTCCACGACAACAATAGAGGTAAAGCTATGAGAAGCACCAGTATCGAAAAGAGCTGAAGATAAAAATGAGGCTACTAAGATAGTACCTTGAACTATAGAAGGGATGGGATCCTGCTCTTGATAGGTCTGCTCCACGGAGAAAGACTGGCCTGAACCGCGGCCCTGCGCCCATGGTTGACCGCTCTGATCTGATCCACCCTGCTGTCACTGATGACCTGCTGACTGACCACCACAGCCGCAACCTACACCTCGGCCTAAACGGACAGAAGAACTCCAGTTCCCATATTGATGGGAAACTGGTGAAACATCTCCAGAACGTGGGGTCATAGAGGAACCCTTACCACCAGTTGAAGGTGAGAATATGTGACAGAAACACTGAAGATTGCCCATCTTTCTGAAAGACCGGCATTCCATCGGAATCCTCTGGCACTGAGGCCTAGTATTCCCACTCCTAGCACACTGGTATCGTACAACCTGGTTTCTAGAAGGCGCATCCCACGAACCCCGGCCTCCTCAAGAAGACTCTCTACGATGCTTCCTACTATCCGTAGGAGGAACACCAGCCCTGGATATCGAACCTCCCTAGCTCACTGCTCCTGAATCCCTCAGATTGCACTCAGTGATCAGCTCCTGGTTGGCGATGGAGGATATAGAAGTCAACTAGAAGATATTCACCTGGGAACGAATATCTTTCCTGAGTCCGTCCTCAAACTTCCTAGAAAGGAACAACTCATCACCTGCTGGGATCGGTGTGAAACGCTGCAACTCAGTGAAACGAGATGAGTACTCCATAACAGAAAGAGTACCCTACTGGAGACTCATAAAATCCCAGGCTCGATCGGCCCTCAGGGTCTCCGTATAGAAGTAATCATAGAAGGTGCATTGAAACTCATCCCAAGAAATATCCTAATGATGCATTGACCTTGAGATCACCTCCCACCACCTCTTGGTAGTGTCCCGGAGCATATAAGTAGCCAACTTTACCCTTTTCTCCAGAGGGATATCTAGGTGCTCAAAGATGGTCAGTGTGACCTCTATCCACGACTCTACAGCCTGGGGTCCTCCATCCCCTAAAAAAGTAGAATGCTGCTGCTGCTGGATAACCCGCGTCAACTCAGCCATCGTCAGGGCAGGAGGCAGCACTCCCTGAAAGGTCTGCATCATCCTCAGGAAGTCCTCCCTGAACTGGGCATTGGCGTCTGCGACGGGTATAACTGCTGGTGCCAAGGCTCGTACAATAGGAGGATCTAAAGGAGGTACCTAATCGGCCATATTCGGTGTCTGATCACCGTCTAGAAACTGACATACAACCAGAGGAAATCCTGGAGGCATAACTCTGAAAGATCAAAAGCACACCTTAGATCAGGATTAACAAAGACTGAAAACATAGGAGTACAAAATAGGATCAGGGGGAAGAAACTATCAAGTTTTACAAAACAAGACTACACAGAATGTATAAAAAATACAAGGCATGTCTTCTTAAGCCATTAACATGGGTGTGTATTCCTTCCCTACTGGTCATGTAACACCCAAAACTACATGGCGTGTTGTGCCCATACATGGCGTGTACTTGGACTCTAAACCCCTTCCCGAGTCTCCTTACACGGCTAACCCACACGGTCCAAAATATCCCCAGACTACACGGCGTGTTCCCAAGGGACACAGCGTGTACTAGACAAGGTCTCGGCAACCAGTGTTGTTAGTTACACGGCCATCTACATGGCTACCCCTTACACGACGTGTTCTGAAAAAAAAAACAGCGTGTATAGGAGAAGGTGACACCGTCCCGTGTTGTACGTGATACGGCTGAGTACTTGGTCAAGACTACACGACGTGTTTCGAAAGAAACACGCTGTGTCTAAGAGAAGGTAACGCCAACCTGTGTTGTTCGTGACATGACCGGGTACCTGGACAGGACTACAAGGCGTGTTCCTTTAGAACACGGCGTGTTCTACTCGAGCTTCCCCGACCCGTGTTGTTGGTGACATAGCCGGGTACACGGCTCTGAACGACACGACATGCATCTACCATAAATGGCGTGTTCCTGAAGTTATTTCTACAACACCGTGTTCCTGCACACACAGTCAATAACACGGCCTAAAAACTACACGGTGTGTAACCAAAAAGTACACGCCGTGTATTCTAGGTTTTTCTGGGCAGTAGCTCAGAAACTGCACAGAAGCCCAGAAACACTGAAAACAAGGAAAAGAGGTTCCAAATTCCGATCCGCGAGGGCCCATACTCCCCACGAATCAAAGCTTGGAATCTTCTATAGTCATGTATAAGAGAAAACAGGATCATGATCCACCAACTTCCAATTCAAGAGGTCCGATAACACCTCAAGAATAAAAATTTTGCGTTCATTTAAGCAATGAACAATAGAAACAATCCTGTAATATAACATCAGAGATTCTATCAATCATCTATCACAGCAGCATGTGTAATCTACACAAAGTCTATCACAACAGCATGCAATCTCTAATGCACCCTAGATGGCATGACAAGAATGCATGGAATGTGATTTCCACAAGTGCCTATATGATGCGTGAGATGGCATACCCTCATCTCATTGGGTTGGGACAGAAATAGAACCGTAATATCAAACAATAATAGCACAAAGCATGTGAATCACTTGAGGTGAAATCATATCAACCGTAAAATCTCAAAAAAACCAGAAAAATGCAATAAACGAGGTAGTATGGCTTTTCCCTGTACAAGGATTAGCTACTCCCGGGAACATCTTATTACCAAGTACCAAATTCTTCCTATCCCTGGTTAAAGTCTCCAAACAATAAGGTAAGAGAAAAGAAACCTCTGATACCACTTTGTAACATCCCAGTTCCGAAAGCCACCCAGAGGTGCCCCATACCCGGTTGGTCACATGGCCTCAAGCGCATTTACCCAAATGCCAGAGGCTGCCGACTAGGAGCGAGGGCCTTGGGTGTGATAGTGGGTAAACTATTCCCTCATTAGAAGAGTACACAGTGGAATAAAAATAAACATGCAATAGCGGAAGCAATAATAACCAACAATATAAATAGCGGAAGACTAAATCAACAAACTAGAGCACATATGTATATATGAAATGATTCATGATACATAACTAGGAAAATAGCCAAACAAGTCACAATGATGGAAAACAATACAGTACCAAAACAAGTAAAAAAGAAAATAAAACAGCTCCTCATCATCGCAAGCCAAAGCTTGGTCCCATGCTCCCCTGCTCCAAGCAATCAAGTACCAGAAGTCGAAGGGCGCTTGCCCTTGTCTATACCTGCAACAACATAGTCTGTTTGGGACCAAAAACATGACCCAAACAGGGTGTGAGAATAAATCCTAGTAGGCATTCACTTGAAAATTTGTGCCTAATAGTCAGTGAGTATGTGGCAGGTAAATGTACAATATGCAGTAAACAACAACAACAAGCAATAGGCAGTAACATTAAGAAGTAAAACAGAATGATACAACAACAATCAAACCACAACCAACAACAGCAGTGAAGAAAACAGCTAACAAAAAAGAAACCCTTTGGGAAGTACTCATAGCCATCCCCTCTGGTCCTATCCAAGAAGTACCACAACCGTCTGGGCAGTGCACTCAGCCTAACCCCTCTGGCTTGGTCATACGAATTTATCAGACTATTTGGGGAAGCGCACTCGGTCAATTCCCCTTATATTCTAGGGTAGTCAAGGACTCTCTGAGGAAGATCACACGGTCTAAACCTCTTATCCCCAAGGTCTAGAGACTCTCTAAGGAAGCTATCTTGGTCAATTCCTCCTATAGCCTCAGGTATACCACAAACTCTATGAGGAAGATCACTTGGTCAATTCTTCCTCTAGACTGGGAAGGTTCTTAAAGAGATTCAAACATGGTAAGACTCTCTGAGGAAGCTCAATAGGTCTACCCTCCTATAGTCTATAAAATCCAAGACACTTTGGGAGCCCACTCGGTCAATCCCCTGTAGTCTGTAATATCTAAGACTCTCTAGGAAGCTCACTCAGTCTATCCCTTATAGTCTATAGCACCAGGTTCTCTCAGCCCCGTACCAGTCAGTGCATAATAATGCTATAAGGCCCAAGTACACCTATAGAGCTACCTGGATAACCAAAGTACACCTATAAAGTTACTTATCTAAATAATCTACAAGGAAACAATCATTTCACGATCTTCACTTCAACCTATAACCACAAGGCATGAAAACATGCGTAATAGCTAAAGGTAAACGAGACCCAAAGGTTGTAAATAGAACAAGGCAAGGGAAAATACATCCAAGCACAAAAAAATATCCTCTAACATGGTCAATTTACCTCTACACAAGCATAAAAGCAAGGCATGAAAATAACAAGGGAAAAAAGGAAAACATACAATACCCCGTTCACGGGTATTGGTGGAATTTGCACATAAAACTCAAAGACTTTGAACAGTAAGGCACAAACCACCTACCTCGATCCTAGGAGATTGATATACTTGAACCACGATGACTGATTCTCCCTATAACGTCATAGATATGAGAAAACACACAAAATGTTTAACCTTAGATAACATGAGAAGGAGGAAGAATTGGAAAACAAGGCTCAAGCAGAAGGGATGACTCACCGCTGCGCTTCCAACGCAATTAACATAGCTCGAATCAGAGAAGAGATGGAGGGTCGGGAAGCCAGAGAAGTTTCGTGGACGTACGACGTCTCTCGGTCAAACCAGACCTAGAAGAAGACGTTTATGATGATGAGGCGTGACCCCGGTCCGTTTAGTGGAAAAAAATAAAAGTACACGGTGTGTATTTTAAAATTACATGGCGTGTAGTGGGTTTTTTCATACTTCGCCAAAATCGGCCTCCATATCACCCCTACACACCATGTGTGTGTGGTCCGGACATGACCATCACATGGTTTCAAGTGGGAAAAGAGTACACGGAATGTACTCAGAAAGTACACGACGTGTACTCATAAAGTACATGGCGTTTACTTCAAAAATTTCCAGAAACCTTATTTTTCCCAAAAACTCCAGAAAAAGGAAAACATATCGGAAATGAAGATCCGGGTTCTTAAATATTATAAATTTGTGTACACTATTTAGTTTTTCCAATTCTTATTGTAGTGAGTTTTAAAAACTCTTTTAAAGATCAATTGAATTCTCATAGTAAGGAAATCCACATGAAGATAGTTATAAAGCTCATGAACTGGCCGTTGGAGATGTTTTTTTATAAGTAAAGGTTGAAGAAAAAAAGTGAACAACACATGATACTCACTATGTGATCAATCGATTTTAAGTTCTGAGAAGCTTCAAATTTTATTGTTTTACTAAAGCATTGCTGGACCTCCCTATGAAAATTGTTCTACTTCTATACTAAAGGGATGAAAATCACTGTTCTACCCTAGAATTATATTTTTCATACTTTTTTGGTTCATTTATTATATATTTCTCATTATGATGTATTTTTATTTTATGTAATGTTTTTATTGTGCAGTAACTCAACAAAAACATGTTTGCACCTCCACTCAAAAGTCATTGGATTAGTTATTCTATCCCGAAAAAAAATTAGGAACACACAGGCTGTGCATGAACTTACTCAAAGGATGGTTTGTTTTTATAGACCTGTAAAATACAAGGGGATTGGATTTCGCCTCTTGGTGAGAAAAAAGAAGATTATAAAGGTTATACAATCCATAACAAAGTGATATTTATTTTAGTGGTTGTCATTTTTATAAAGGAGAAGATATGAGTGAAGAGTAGACATTAGATCATCATCATCATAACATTTGATTTTTATTCCAATAGGGGAAGGGTACAAGGGAAGTAGGAAAAAAAATAAAGGGCTAGGGGGGGTCTAAAGTAGTGGAGACCAAGGGCATCCCCTAGAATTAAATTCACCCCATCGGGTTTAAATCTAGAGATTGTTTGAAGGGAGGTGAAATTGGAACGTTGGATGACCAAAGAGGCGAGATGGTCCACTACCTTGTTCCCCTACCTCAAAGTGTGGGACACACATGCATTGTTGTTGATGAGGGTTATACACTTCCTGATCATGTAAGATATCACCCACGGGGTGGAGCTTTTACCCTGAATAAAGTCAGGTATGATCTTAAAGTCCATTTCAACATGGGATAAGTTAATCATCCTCTGCCTACATAGGTTGAGTCCTATGAGGACAACCTTGGATTTCTCTTTCATGGAATTTCCTTGGACATAGTGGGACTTAAAAGCAAGGATAACACTACCTCAAGATTTGCAGACCACCCCTCCCCCTCACATCTCCCTCACACTACAAAAGATGTCTGTATTGAGTTTGAATCCATTATCAGGAGGTTTCCATTGCACCCACTCGCCCTGCCTAGTGAGGGGTAGTGCCAAATGTGAATTAATTTGAAGCATCCTTAGGGAAGCGGCATCCTTCCAACTACTGTAAAGATTCACCAAGTCTATTAAAAGGCATGTTTCTCATACTGTGATGGACCACCCTGTTGGAGATGACACCTCATAGTGTGCCTGGTTGTGAGCATACCACATGCACCAATATTCCGCGTTGAAGATGGTGGAGAAAGACATAATTTCCAGTCCCTTATCAGTTATTCCATGGAACCATCGATGTAGGAATGTTCCAAACCGATGATCATGGAAAAAGCAGCAATGAAACCATCGAAGTACTTCCACACTTCCTGAGCCCAATAGCCTTCAAAGAATATCTTATTGATTCTTTCTTCCTTCTTATATTTGCAGCATTGGCAACATGGGGCCAGAGGAATACCCAGTTTTTTAAATTGTTGTAAGGTATATTCCCCCTTATAGACCAACATTCCATTATACACTGGTCCAACTATTTATTTATAATATTAATGTTTATAAATTTATTATAATTATTTATACATCTATATATAACATTAATATATTTTTATTAATAATATTATAACTTATTATACAATTATTATTTTTATACATAATATTATTAAATTTATTATTCTTTATATTAATAAATTTATTATTCACAATATTAATACACTTATTATTCATAGTATTAATATATTTATTATTCATAATATTTTACATTTATTATACCTAATATTAATACATTCATTATTAATAATATTGATACACTTATTATTCATAATATGAATACATTTATTATTCATACTATTAATAATATTAACACACTTATTAATAAAATCTATACATATATACATATATACATTTATTATTCATAATATGAATACATTTATTAATAAATTTATTATTCACAACATTAATACATATATTATTATTAATAATATTAAAAAATTTATGATTATTCATAATATGAATACATTTATTAATACTCTTATTATAATATTAACAATTTTCTTATAATATTATAATGTTAATACATTTATTAATACATTTTTATAATATTAACAATAAATTTATCATAATAACAATGCATTTATTATGATGCATTTGTTATAATATTAAAACATTTATTAATAATATTTATTATTCATAATGTCTATGCATTTATTATTATTCATAATATTAATACATCTTTTATTTATTATTCATAATATATATTATTCATAATATCATTACATTTTTTATTCATAATATTAATAATCAAAGGTGGCACATACCATGAGCTTGGTGGACCAAACCCATCGAATAAAAAATTTATTAAATAAAATAAATAAATGGAAGATTTGGATAGTTAAAGGAAAATATTTCCAAGAATAACATAGGTACACCAAAAATGTAAGAGGCTTCTATAATGACACAATCCCACACTAACAGACTTAGTGCATATAGATGCAGTGTATATTTTTTTTATAAAAGAAACATTAAAAAGTACACAATATCTATTACATACAAGAAACTTTTACTGTTCTAGGTTCGAGAGAATTATATACATGAATTAAAATTTTACAAAACAAATTAAAAAGAGATAAACGAAAATACTCCACATGTTTTCACTCCTTAATTGAAGATAACGACACCCAAAACTCTCCTAAACCTATAGAAAAATAATTTAAAACAATGGGAGATAATTAATTATGCCCAGTACGGTGTTTAAAAAAATATCATTGGAATTAATACATTTAAAATACTTCAATTGTTAAAGAATTATTAGAAGTTTGATTTCAACTTATTAAAAAATAATAATAAATTTTATACAATTATGAAAACTATTGTTTTCCAATAAAAATTTAAAATAATTCATTGGATTTTGATATATATAAAATTTGGAAAATCAACTTCATTCATTCATAAAATTATAGAGAATTCACTTGAAATCTTATAGTCATTAATTTCTAAAGGAAACTTGGATCCTAACAAGGATTCTCAGTTCACTCCCAAGACATGGTAGACATAGTCCCATGATGGATTAGTTTCACTCCCTAATACTATAATGTGCTTAGGATAAACCTCAATCGCTCCTTTATTTAACATATATATTCATAACATATAAAACATGGAATCATATAAACATGGAATCATATTAATGTTACAATAGCAGAAAACATGACTTTGGAACAAGTCAATGCTGCACATAGAGAATCAAAAGTTAAGGTTAACCACTAAGACCATTTCATATGGACCACAAGACAAGGCCAACCTCCAAGACTATTTCACATAACCTCTCCTGAGACTAATATTTACCCAATATATTGGAGCCCTATTTGGGCATACCCATCGTGTAAGCTATAACGGGCTCACCCAACGATATCAGGGTGCACCCATAACATAGTTGGACAAACTCCCATAAGGGTTTTGGGTTCACTGCCCATACCTTTCCTTCATAAAATCCAGGTGCAATGCTTTGGTATTAAAAATATTATAACTTTTATTTTTCATCATAAGGGATATAAAGCATCTTTAAATTTTTGAGCTTTGATGTAGATTTCTTAAATGAAATTGCATGGGTATACATGTGTCATGAAAAAATAGTTTTGCATGAATTCATACCTATATAAATTTGTATAATAGTTTTACATAAAACATAAAATTATATATACATTTTTTTATATAAATACTGATATTTAAATAAAACATGATTGAATACTCACATGCAAGTATATCGATATTAAAAATAATAATGCCTTTACATAACATTACATATACACTCACATACATATATAAATATCATGAGTAATACACACACACACACACATAAACATATACATGTCTTAAATAAAACTATTTAATATGGATATATATATATATATATATATATATATTTGTAAATAAAACAAAAATGGATGGGTTGAAAAAATTTTCAAAATCCATTGATAAATGGAAATAAACAATCCTTTTTCATAAAATGATAATTTTAGAAATGATTTTAAATCTTTAAAATATATGAAAATATGTATATATATATATATATGCATAAATATAAATATAAATATATATTTATTAATTGAACATAGTTTGATAAATTGAAATTAAAATCAAACACTTAATATTAAATAATAATTCTATTTCGTTATAAATTTCCGAATGGCCATTACTAAATGAAAATACACCTCCCTTGATTTCAATGTAACATGATAACATGTCATGCATGTAACAACAAAAAATTATAACATGTAAAATAAAAAACATTTCATCCATATTTATACATACAGACACACACACACACACACACACATATATATATAAACTATGAATTATGAATTCTAAACAAAAGAACTTGATGTTTCATAATCACACACATATATATACATAAATCATGGAATTTAAGCTACTCATAATCATATAATTAAATTCTTGATTAAAAAAAATTCGATACGAAAAAGTATCCCTTCTAATTAAATTTTAAAGGAGGAAAAATATTTGAAAACAAATAATTCTTTAAATAAAAATAAAAATAATAAAATAATTTGATAAAAATGCATAAACTCTCTTAAAATAAATAATTAAAAAACCGACCCTTGTAATTTCGAAACTCGATTGTAAAATGATTTTCAAAATAACAATTTGATATATAAAATTATTCCCCCTTACTACGTTTTAACTTAAAGAAAACATAATTATAAGAAAATAAATTTTTAAGGAGCAATTAAAACCTTAGCACCATAATTTAAATAAATGAAAAACCTTACTAATTTATGTATAAATAAACATAATATCACATCAAATAAAATAAAATAAAACCCCTTACAAACCATAAAAATAAACAATTCCTCTTATACATGACCAGATTATCTATGAATGATAGAAACACCCGAAAATATATATTAACACCTATATGCACTTAAATTTGAAAATAAATTTCACATACACAAAGATAATAAATAAATTGAATTACCCTTACTTAATTGTGTTTGAAAATAGAAGCAAGATTTGATTATAAGTTTTTGAAAAACATTTCTTTTAATTTGGTTTTCTGGAAAAAAACAGAAGATTTCTTTAGTGGACTCCCACTCTCCAAACTCAGAATTGGTTTTCCCCTAAAAAACCGTTACAATCTATATTTATAATGGATTTTATAGAAAAAAATTCTACACAATGACACACAAACACCAGCTTGAAAAATAAGGTAAGTATACAGTTCAGACAACATGTTGATAGGTAATAATATTATTTCATATTCAACTAATCACTGCAAACTATTTAACTGAAGGCAAAAATGATACAGACACAAAACATTATCAAATGAAATTGATAGATGAAGTGGACGTTAATTGGGAAAATCCATACAAATTGATTCAAAATTAAAAATCAAACAATAATAGATCGACCAATCAATAGGTAAATAAGAAGATACTATAGGATAAAACACATACAAAAACAAAATAATGGGATTTAGATCTACAAATGGGAAACACCTACTACCCAGGTTGAGGAAAAAAAAAATCCAAACCTCAGGATTGGGTTGAACCCTATCCACAACATACCTTGAACTACCCTTGGTGACCTTCACATCACACATATCTTCTTTTCCAATGACTAAAATCCATAGCCATGTTGAAACTTAGATACTCATTGTGAGAAACTCGTCTCGCACAATCTTCTAAAAGGTAGAGACAACCCCTGAACCTCAACCACATGATGGTTGAAATCCTTCAGCGGTGCTTGAATCAAAGTCGTGAATCTCAGGATCGACTCATCTTCTGTGTTCGACCTCAATGGATAGAGGACATGAACCCCCAGCTCGACCCCTTACCCTAATTAATACCCAAACCCCCTACATACTCGCTTCGAAAAAAATGCATATCCCATTTTTCCATTTTTGATTTTATTATTTTTTTTTATTTTTTTACACATTTGAAATCTGATTATTATATTCATATATATATATATAAATTTATAAATCATGTTTTAAATAAATTAAAATTAAAATTTGTATAAAAAATATGTATAAAATATAATTTCAAAATTTAATTAAAATAATTATAATATATAAATATAAATTATAGTTTTAAAATTTCAAATAGTAATAATTTTGTAAATATAATCTTAATTCATATTTTTAAAACTAATGATTATAATTTCATATATATATATATCATTTTAAAAAATAAATTATTTATAATTTTTTGTTAATATAATTATTATTTAAAATATACTATTAAATAAATTTCATTTAAAAAAAATAAAATTAGTTATTTAAAAATATTATTTTAAATAAGTAAAAACAATATTATTTAGAATATATCAATTTAAAAACTATAAATAATAGGTACAACTAATTATAAGTATTAAATTAATTAAAGCACTGGATTTCAATATTATTTTCAAAGAAAATTATCTCAAAAATATTATTTGTTGGTTTTAATTACAAATAATTCAATTTAATACTAAGTTTAGAATTTATATGATGTTACATTATTCCCCCTAAAAATAATTGCATCCTCACAATTCGTTCTTTGTACTAACAAGAATTCTGAATTTCTGTGTTCAGAATTAAGAAAAACTAGGTCCACTAAACTTATATACTATACTGATAACATCTAATATCTAAATTTATCTAGACCATTGATTTGATATCAATTATAAATACTCGAGTCCGTGCTACGAGACTCTGTGCATATAAATGATATGTATATTTTTTTTATAAAAGAAACTGAAAAACACAAAAAAATCTATACCATGAACTTTTACTAGTCTAGGTTTTGGAAAATTAGATACGAGACTTAAAACCATACAAAACAAAATAAAAAGAGATAAATGAAAATAATTTACATGAACTAACTCATTAATCGAAGAAACCACCTCCCAAAACTCTACTAAACCTATAGAAAAATAATTTAAAATATGGGGTGAGCATTAAATATTTCCTAGTAAGGTGTTTTTAAAAAATATTGTTGTAATTAATACATTTAAAATATATCAATTTCTAAAGAATGCTAAAAAGTGAGATTTTAACTTATTGAAAAATAATAATAAATTTTATACAATTATGAAAACCATATTTTTCCAATAAAATTTTAAAAAAATTAATTGGATTTATATATATATACCATTTAGAAAATAAAATTCATTCATTTGTAAAATTATAGAGAATTCACTTGAAATCTTATAGGCATTAATTCCCAAAGGTACCTTTGATCATAACATTGATTCTCCGTTCACTCCTAAGAAATGGTGGGCATTGTTCTATGATGGATTAGGTTCAGTCTCTAATCCTATAATGTGCTTAGGATAAACCTCCCGTGCACCATGATTGAACATATGGATTCATAACATAAAAAACATGGGATCATATAAACATGGAATCTTAGTAATGTGGTAGAAATATAAAACATGAATTTAGCATGAGTCAATGCTCATTGCAAATAGAGGATCATGAGTCAAGGATAAATTTCAAGACCGTTGCACATGGAGCATGATTCAAGGCTAACCACCATGACCCTTGCACATAACGTCTCATGAGAATAATATTTACCCAATGTATTGGAGCGCTATCTGGGCGTACCCATCATGTAAGCTATAACGGGCTCTCTCGACACTATTTGGGTGCAACCATAACATTGTTGGACAATGTCCCGTAAGGGGTTTGGGTTCACTCCCCATACCCTGCCTTAAAAAATTCTAGGTGCGATGCTTTGGAATTAGAAACATTATAACTTTCATTTTTCATCATAAGGGTTATGAATCTTCTATAAAATTTTGTGCTTCGATGTCCATTTCGTTAAAGAAATTACATGGGTATATATGTGTCATTAAAAAAATAGTTTTTCATGAAATCATGAATATATAAATGTATATAATAGTTTTACATAAAAGATACAATTATATATACATTTGTTTTCATAAATACTGATATTTAAATAAAACAAGATTGCATACTCACATTCTTGTATATAGATATTAAAAATAATAACGCTTTTACATATAATGATATATACACATACACACATATACAAATGACATGAGTAATAAAAACACACACACATTCCTTAAATAAACTATTTCAAATGAAATATATATATATATATTTCTTTGTAAATAAAACATAAATGGATAGATTGAAAACAATTTCAAAAACCTTTGATAAATGGAAATAAACAATCCTCTTACATAAAATGATAAGTTTAGAAATGATTTTAAATCCTTAAAACATATGAAAATAGGTAGATATATATATATTCATAAATACATATTTCAATATATATATATATATATATATATATTTATAAATCAAACATAGTTTGATAAATTGAAATTAAAATCAAACCCTTAAAATTAAATAATAATTCTCCTTTGATATAAATTTCTGAATGTCCATTACTAAATGAAAATGAATCACCTTTTATTTCAATATAACAAGATGGCATGCTATGCACATGATAATAAAAATTATAACACATAAAAAAAAAATTTCATCCTTTTTTATACATACATACATACATACATACATACATACATACATACATACATATATATATATATATAAAATATAAACTATGAATTTGAAATTCTAAATAAAGGAACTTGATGTTTCATAATCACACACACACACAAAGATATATATATATATATATATATATATATGTAAAACATGTAATTTATACTAATCATCCCCACAAAATTAAATTCATGATTAAAAAAAATTTCGATCCACTAAAGTATCCATTGAAATCAATTTTTAAAGGAGGAAAAATATCTCAAAACAAAAAATCTTTAAATTAAAATAATAACAATAATATACTTTGATAAAAATTCATAAACTCCATTAAAATAAATAATTAAACAAACTAACCCTTTTAATAAAAAAACTCTATTGGAAAATGATTTTCAAAATAACAATTTGATACATAAAAGTATTCTCCCTTACTAAGGTTTAACTTAAAGAAAAACACCATAATAAGAAAATAAATTATTAAGGAGAAATTAAAACCTTAGCACTATAATTTAAATAAATTAAAAACCTTACTAATTTATACATAGATAAATATAATATCACATAAAATAAAATAAAATAAAAACCCTGACAAACTATAAAAATAAACAATTCCCCCTTTTCAAGACTAAATTATATATGAATGATAGCAACACCAAAAAATATATATAAACACCTACAAGAACTTAAATTTGAAAGTAAATTATACAAACACGAATATAATAAATAAATAGAAGTCCCCTTATAATAAATTCTACACAAAAGAGGATAAAAACATGATTATAATTTTGAAAAACAAATAATTTCCCTTAATTTGGATTACTGGAACAAACAGAAGATTTATGCAGCAGACTCCCACTCTACAGACTCAAAATTGGGTTTCCCCAAAAAAACCATTACATTATAGGTTTATAATTGATTTTATATCCCAAAACTCTACACAGTGACACACACACACACACCATCTTACAAAATAATCTAAGTATATAGTTGAAACAACAAGTTGACATGTAATTTTATTATTTCATATTCAACTAATCGCTACTAATTGTTCTACTAAAGAAAAAAATGATACAGACACAAAACATTATCAAATGAAATGGACAGATGAAGTGGATGTTGTTGGACCAAATTCACACAAATGAGCTAAATTGGAATATATGATAGAAGAAAACATAGATGATAACAAAATCATGGGATTTAGATCTAGAAAAAAACACCTTCTACCTAGGTTGAGGAAAAACAGAAATCCAAAACTTAGGCTCAAATCAAACCCTATCCGCAATATAACTCGAAATACACTTTCCAATATCTACATCACACAAATCATCTTCCCTGGCGACCAGAGAGCCTAGATGTGATGAAACTCAGTTCCTTATTGTCAGCAACCGGTCTCCCATAGACTTATCAATGGTGGTGATGATCCATAAACCTTGAATGCACGATAGTCAAAATCCTTCGGTGTTGCTCGACTCGAAGCCGCGACTCTCGGCCTCGACTCATCTCCTGTGTTTGAACTCACTGGATCAAGGATGCGAACCCCTAGCTCAACCCCTTACCCTAATCAAGACCTACACCCACTATAGACTCACTTTGAAAAAAATACATATCCCATTTGTCCATTTCTCATTTTATAATTTATAATATATTATATTTTTTTACATATTTGAAATCCAATTATTATATTCATATATGTATATATATAAATTTATAAATCAGGTTTTAAATAAAATAAAAATAAAATTTATATAATAAAATAACATATGTATAAAATATAATTTTAACTTTTAATTAAAATAATTATAATATATATATATAATTGATAGTTATAAAATTTAAAATAGTTATAGTTTTATAAATATAATCTTAATTCAAAATTTTAAAAACAATGATTCTAATTTCATATATATATATATATATATATATATATAATTTCAAAAACCAAATTATTTATAAGAGTTTATTAATATCATTATCATTCAAAATATACTATTAAATAAATTCCATTTTACAAAAATAATAAAAATAGTTATTTTATTATATTATTTTAAATAAGGAAAAGCAATATTTGTTTTTGTAATATATTTATTTGAAATCTATAAATAATAGGTATAATTAATTATAAGTATTAAATTAATTAAAACACTCGATTTTAAATATTATTTTCCCAAAAAGTTATCTTAGAAATATTATTAATTGGTTTTAATTATTAATAAATCTAATTAATACTATGTTTTGGATTTCTGGGTTGTTACAACTGTATGGAAAATTACCATTTTTTTGCCCATTTTCCTTAATCCGAGACCCTCCTTGACTCCTTATGTGTCAACCTCTACTCTATTTCCTGGGATGCGGCTTGTTAATTTATTGATCATTTGAGTTTAATGAATCTTACTCATTTGGAATGAGATTTACACAAAAGATGTATTCAAATGAGAACCACCCTTCAGTTACTCTATAATGGATGAACCAGAACAGATATGCATTGCCTCATAGATGACCAAATCACCAATAGTGTCTATTTCATTGGATCCCTAAACATGATGCCTAGCCCCATCTTCAAGTTGGACATCAATACATCTCCCTTTGGTTCCCTCAATTGAGTCTCCATTTATATGTAGATCAGAAAATTTTTGTGACTCTAAGACTTTGAAAGACTAGACATACCCTAATTCTGAAACCATGATTTATTGAGTGTCCTTGTGTGGTGTAATATCCTTCCCAACTATCATTTGAAAAACCCAAGGCTCCCTGAAATTTTTTGTTTGTACAAAATCATACATAAGAGACCATGAAATTCCAGAAAATGATGGGTCATACTCATTATCCCTCACACATGCCTTTGAAATATGGTTCTTAAAATGGATTACTGTATCATGTTCCTTGGTTGTGGGATTTCCAGAACTAGGTGGTGCAACCTCCATAATTTTCATAGTAACCAAACCCAGGCTAAAAGGAGACTCATCCTTGGTGGCAATGGCTGAGGCTGCCTTTTGTGTAGGAACAAAAACCTCCCTGGAGGGGGTGAATCCCACTAATTTTGAGACTCAATGTTGGTCCAGATGGAAGGAAGGGACCCTGTCACAACCTACTTAGTTTACTACATTTGTCACATTTTTTTTATATTTTTTTAGCAGAAGATGGTTATTCAAACCTGCAACCCCATTTTTCTCCTTACCATAACCAGATTTAATGTAGGATTTCTCTATCATATCAACTGAATCTAAACCAGAATCACCCTATAAAGACCCCCACTCTTTAGAAAAATTATAATCATAATTTTAATATATATTTAAGGATGTGAGATGGTTCACCTCCACATTGATATTTCCAGATTGAGATTGATCATAACACTCAACATTACCCTTTCCCATTGCAGGAGAAATCCTATCATGAGGTCTTTTTGTGTTCTAACCATGTCAGCTTTACTTGGGCAGTGCACTATCTTGTTACTTCCTTCATGATATGTTAATGAAATATCTATATATTTATTAGAATCCCCTCCATGTGTAGCTCTTAATTTATTAACACTCACTCCCATCTCATGACCCCAAGACCGGTTATCAATTGCTAGCCCAATATCACCATTTATGAATCCATTTACTATGCATAATATTTATACATTTATTATTAATAACATTTATACATTTATTAACACTTTTATTATTCATAATATTTATACATTTATTTTTCTTATTTATATATTTATTATTATATATAAAATTATACATATTATTATTATTTATTCAAAATATTTAATAAATTAATAATATATATATAATATAGACTCGAACATTTAGTTTTTCAATTTTACATATCTCATTGGTTATGTGTGTGTGTGTATATTTATTTATATATACACACGTCCATACAAAATCACACATCGCCTTATGCTTGTATAATATATACATGAATACATACATACATACATACATACATAGGCACAATCATATATATATATATTTTCAATGTGTATGTGTATGTGTAAATTCATTTAGTTTGAATTTAATATCAATATGTTAAACAATAACGAAAATTTAATTTTAGGTAACTTAAATTGATTTTAACAAATTTCTATATAAACATTCAAGTTTTTAATTATTATAGACAGGAGGATTACAAGCAAATAAAAAATACACACACCTAGACACCCCAGTTGTTTAAGTCTTATTCATTCCCACAAGGAATGAAAAGTACTCGACATAACTATTTTATTACATATGATGGATCGAAGGACCATTCGCTTGAAGGAGATTTCATTTCACAAAGGCCTATTTGATTGAATGCAAAACATGTGGAATGAAGGCCCAATGGAGTAGCCTAAATCATTCCATGTCACCAGCCAAACACATTGCCACCCTCTACCAGCACTCATAGAACTATATCACTTGTTTGAATTTTAGGTCACCTCCTTCCAAGAATTGATGCATCATGCTGCCCTCCAATGCACAATGGTAATGAATCCCTACAACCAAAATAACTACGTGCGAAAAAGTCTAGATTATAGGTTCCATCACACTAATATTTTTTTAAGCTTCCCACATGGTGATTCATTGCATAACATTCCACTACATTTCCTATCTATTATACTGCATTTTCTAACTAGTCCCACTACATGATAGTATCTAGAAGGGAAACCATCCACCCAAAACTAGAATTACTTGAGTATTTATGGATGTTTGATAGACACAAGCATGGGCATACCTCTTTTGATACCACCCACCTGGAAATGCTTGTGTTCACCATGTTGCATCACCTTCCTGTTGCATCACCTTCCTGTTGCATCAATCCATTTCTTATGGTTTCACCATGTCACCTGAAATGCATAAATAGGGGCCTGAAGTCCCTGTGGACCAAATGAAAAATTGTGGCATGAAGGCCCCATGGATCAAAATCCATTAATGTCATAAAGGTCATGCGACACATAGGCCAAATTCTGTAGCCCAAAATCCCAATCCAAGTGAATGGTTATACTAAATTTGTACCACTACAATTCATACTATAGTAATTTCAGAAATAATCCTCCATTTGGATTTGAACCCAGGTATTCTATGCAATATAATAGAGTGATTACCACTTGGACACCACCCCAACTATATATAAATATTCATATTTTATAAATATTATTAACAACATAACTATATATATGTCATGATTTAAAATATTAATAATTCGTGCAATTAAAATTTTATTAAGACATTTTTATTAAGTAATACACGCACAGACATTTATAATCTTGTTTTTTAATATTATTCGTAGTAAAAAACAATTATATAGTTTAATTTTTTAATATAAAAAACAATGAATAGTTTTTGAAATAAAATTCATAGTAAATTTAATATTTATATTTAATTAGTAAAATATATTGAATTTATTTTGTATTTAAAGAAACTATAGTTAATATTTATAAATATAAAAATATATTATAATTTTTGTCTATTTTTTTTGTTTATTTAAATTATTAATGATATTTTTAAAAATATTACTAATAACACTTAAATATAATTCATACTTATTAATAATATATCTATAATATTATTAATATCATAATAATTCCTAGAATTATAAATTATTAGTATTATATATATAATTATAATTATTATATACAATTATAAACTTAGTAATTTTTTAGTTTGTGTTTTATCAATGTTAAATTTCGTAGATATAAATAATCTTATATTAGTGTTAAAAGTAACACTGATAAATCCTTGTATTTATCAATGTCAAATTTACTATTGATAAGAACATTATTTATTATTGTTGATAAGAAATTCCTTTATCAGTGCTAAATTTTTCATGAATAAATGATTCATTTATCGACACTTATCCTTTTAGATCTGATAAAGGTTACTTTTACACCACTTTTTTCTAAGCATTGAAAAAACCATCTCCCTATTTTTATAAGAACCTTAAGAGTCATGCTCCTCCTCCACCCCATTCAAGCTTTCATAGATCCTGAACTTCATTTCCACCTTTGTAGATTATTTTGGATTAATTGACCCTAAAAACTGA
Source organism: Viscum album (assembly GCA_963277665.1). Lineage (NCBI taxonomy): Eukaryota > Viridiplantae > Streptophyta > Magnoliopsida > Santalales > Viscaceae > Viscum > Viscum album. The sequence continues at coordinate 1,498,955,908 of OY728147.1, read as the reverse complement.
ATGTATTTTATGTGAAACTTGTTTTTAAGTATTATCAACCAACCATGCATGAGCTTTTCATTATTATTTTGGTTGTTTACCTCGTAATTGGATGTAAATATGATCCCTGATTATCTATATATGTAAATATATATATATATGAACATGTATAAAAATTTAAATATAGACAATAGGATTAAATCAATCCATGATTATTTTAGTTTTTATTCATACAATCTTCTATATATATTTTGGTATATACAAACACATATATACATATATATAAATGTGGGTGTTTCATCAATTTTTATATGTATAAATATGTATACATGTTTTTCTTTATGTTTGTGTGTGTATAAATTTATATACAATGTAACACATGTATACGTAATAGCAAGTATGCTCATTAAATCTATATGTATTTTTTGTATATTTTATTTATTAATGTATTATAATTTTCAATCACATTCCTTAAATTTATAGTTCATACTTTCAAATTTATATATATTTATACATGTATATTTATATGTTGACACACACACACACATTAATATACACAGTTATATATTTACACACAAATATTTAATTTACTTTCATATCTATGTGCGTGTGTGTATATATATTATTTAAAATTATATTTATATATGTTAACTTAATTATATGTATATATTTTTAAATTTACTATAAAATAAATTATATATATCTGTTGTTTTATATACCTTATATTTTCATTTATTATAATTTATAATTATATTTTTTAACTTTCTAATTCATATAATTTATGGATGTAAAAACTGATACATTATATGAATACCTTTTGAGTATTTCTTTATTTATTTGCAATATATTAATATTTTTGATCAAAATAGGATGAATATGAGTAAAACATAAATGGATGTCGATTGTATAACAAATGAGTATGATGATAGGGATAAAGAGTTCATCATTTTTTCAATAGAGCATATAAATGGAACCTATCGAATAATTTCCTCATGTTTACATTATTCTTATTAAAAACAAAATTTTCCATATGATTTAGAAGTTTTGGGTTTTAGGGGATCATATAAAGGTCATTGGAAGTTAAAAAACTTAAATAATGCCCTATGTATCTTTAAAAATCAGCATGTGTGGAATTATCAAAGAAAAATGTACCTGTACAACCAAATCGGTAGCCTCTATCCCAATGGAGTGTTCTTGATGATGATCATAGGAGTAGAAAACATATGCTTCATACCACCATAGGTAATCCATCAGATTAAGGAATCTCATTTCATAACTTGTAGACCCAAAGCTAAAAATGTTTTCTATTTCCTTCACCTTAGTGAAAAACCGTGTTATTGGAGGTAGAATGTGATTTAACTATATGCATGTTAAATGGGTTACATAAATATGTAAGAATATCATCCTTTTATAGGGATCCTAAATTCTCTTTATTTAATAAAGAGTGTCAGCCATCAAGTTCCATCTCTGGGAAAGGGCTACCTATTGGCGTGTTATTCATTGAGCACTTCAATGAATGGTTCACAAGAAATAATTAATCCATTTCATGGACTAAAAACCTAATAAAACCATGTGGGATGATTATTATAGGTCCATGAATCTTATTTATGAAAATAATAATATATTTTTTAATTGTATCATACTATATGATATAGGTAGAAGAAGTATTATTATCCTTCTTTAGATATTTCCATCACACTTTCTTGGATATCCATCTTATGAATATCATATTCTATGATATAGGTCATTCATATAATATGAATGTCCTATATTTAAGTATATATTCATAAGTGTTCCACTTGCACTTGAATATCATAAGGACCTAATGAAAAACTTCATAACCCTTATGAATCCATCCAATTTTATTTTTTGTACAGTTTATCAAACTCTCTTGAATTTAGAATAAAAAATTTATCCAAAATATAATCTTTATCTAAAAGTTTATCTATGTGATCCTACAAGACTAAGTAGTGTTGAAAACAAATATGAAATACCGATTTCATAAATGTAAGAAAAAACAAACCTCTAGCAAAGCATCATTACTACTCAAGCTACTAAGGGGTCTGGTGTGATATCCATCAAACATAATCATATCTCATATGAATATGTCCACATAAATATGTATCATATACATTATATGTTTACCTATATGATCCCTTTTCTCATGACATGGAGTGAACACTAGACATGGAACAATGTCAATCTAGTATAAGCTATCACATCTTTTTTAATTCTATGAAAATACTAACATGTTTAAGGAATACATCACATGAAATTCATCTAGATAATGAGTACATCACATACCCCTCATCCAAGTAGCTTAAAACTTCTCATGTGACTTAACTAGGAATGTCCATGCATTTACTTATTCTAATTCAATCAAGTTATATTTTTATTTTGTCATAATATGAGCAAACAAATTTCATCATGGTCATGCTTTAACTAACAAAATGATCCAAAACATACCCAAAAACCTCTTGATTAAATATGTTGTAATGAATTATATAATAATGGTATCAATGTATACAATTTATCATGATATGTATCTCTTTAACCTTAGGTAATAAATATTTATTAAAAGCATACACCCCTAAGTATATCAATGATTGTATGAAATTACATGGGATATACTTGGTGGGTCAATCCAAATAAGAAACCAAAATTTATTATCTCATAAGTCCACAACTCATGCTAATCATGATATTTCATTACAAAGCATACTAATTTATAATCATCATTGATTAGGGTCATCTAAAATTCATAATTTTAGGGGATTTTATCATTGCAACATTGATGTAAAGTAAGATTATAGAACAAATGAGTGAATGATAAATGCATATTTCCTTCATTATAAACACATGAAACATTATTTTATCATTTAATAAATCTTTTAATTATTATAACCAAGAGGCTTTATATGACCATCATTATTCTACTGTGATAAGGTTTTTACTAGTGGATATTCTATATTTTCATTTCTATCCACTCAACAGATCCTAAAACTGCCCCTCTCAACAATCTCTCATATAAGATAGTATTTGTGATTAATTTTTTTCCCTTTTGTGATATCAGGGTTATATTTCCTAAGAAATAGTTCTATTGTTTTCATATTAAATCTTGATCTCTCCATAAATACTAGTAATGACCTCTAGTTTAAAATTGAACTTCCTGACCCAAACAGCTTCCTTCATAACATCTTATATAGAAATTTACACTACCTATTTTGTTGATCCTGATTTTTTGGATTATTTATAACTCTTCCAAATGATAACTCCAAAATTTTGGAAAAACATGAAACCATATAAATATTTCATATCATCTCTATCATATTGGAAACTCACAACCATGTGACCCTTTATATAAATCTCATCTCCTCCTCCAAATATGAATAACATATCCTTTTTTCCTTCTAAAGTACTTAAGAATATTCATCAAAGCAATCCAGGGACTCTCACTAGGATTGTATTGGTATATATTTTTAATTATATGACCATATGTGATATCTATATGAGTACACAACATGTCATACATTATAGAACCTATGGATGACACATAGGGAATTCAATTCAACCATTTTAAACCCATTCACCACTTTAATAATGTAAGTGTCTTGACTAAGTCTAAAAAAAATTTAAGATATTTCTATATAGATATTCATACCCAGTATATAGGCTATTTCACCCATGTCTTTGATCTATAAGTATTTTCTCAATCACATTTTCATAGAGATAAGTGTGGCGATATCATTTTTGATAAATAGTATGTCACACACATAAAATATTAGAAACATTACTATACTCCCACTAATCCACTTCTATGTAAAAGTGCCATCTTCATTTTTGATGAAACCAAAATCTTTGTTTCAATCAAAATGAGTTTCTATGGAAAGAGATGGAATTTATCATCACAACATGTGAAAAGGTTTCTTAATATTCAATACCATGAATTTACTTATAACCTTCTATCACTAGGAATGATTTATATGTAGACATTATACCATCCATAATAGTTTTAATATAGAAAACCCAATTGCAACCTATGGGTCTTACCCATTCAAGTGTATCGACAAAGTTACAAACATGTTAGTGTACAATGTTTCCATTTTAAATTCCTCAGATTTTAACTATTTCTCAGAATCAAAACTCTAAATGTCATACTGTTATGTAGTAGGTTAAAAATTTCTAAAAATTACATTACCATAATTTTCCATGATAAATCTATATCTCATGAGATCTTGATGAATCCTATAAACCCTCAATATTCTTTTATAACATGAGTTTGTTCTTATTCCATAACTCTTTGGGGGACTAAACCAATTTACACCTCTGGAAAACATCCTTTTTGTTTGTCTTAAAATTATCCAAGTTCAACATACCTCTCACCGACTCCATGATCGATAAATTCATTATCAAGGAATTTATAAATTTAGGCCACAAACACATTATTCTTAGTAGGGATATTGAAATAACATTTCTTAGTTTCATTAGTATTACCAAAAAATATAATCCTTTTATATTTGGATTCAATCTTATCAAAAGAAAAACTTTGTAATAATTATTCACATACATATATATTTATAGAAGATATAATGGGATATTTCCAAATCCATATCTCATATAGTGTCCTTATAAATACTTTGTATGGAACGTAGTTTAGTATAAATATATTAGTCTTTATATCATAACCCTAGAATTAAATAAAAAGGACACACTAACTCATCATTGATCACACCATGTTTAACAAGGAATTACTCCTCCTATTAGACACACTATTATTTTTAGTCTTCTAGGAGGAGTGAGTTTTTAAACAACCCCAAAATCCCTCAGATGATCAATGAATCCTTATATCAAGTATTCACTACCCAAATCTGATAAGAGGATACAAATACTCTTTTCTAATTGATTCTTTACATCATTATAAAAATATTTTAATTTTTAAAATTTTCATACATATGTCCCATGAGAACACATATTCATACCAATTAAAGTCATAAGTAAAGTTAATAAAGTACCTAAAACCACTAATTTATTCTATACTCACTAGTCCACATAAATCACAATGTATGATATCCAATAGTCCACTAGACCTTTCACCTTTTCCACAAAAGGTTAATTTTACATCGTTCTTAATACACAAGATTCATAATTTTCAAATGACCCACAATAAAATCATTCCACTAATCCATATCTGTGGAATATTTGGATTCATTTATCATTTATATGTTCAAGGGGACAATGCCAAATATAGATGGGATTATAATGAACCCTGTCATTCTTAATCTAAATGTTATAAAAAATATTATCCATTTATAGAATATATAAATCTTTTATCATATTACCAATTACATAAAACATATCATTCATATATATAGAATAAAAAGTACTGTTCATATTGAAGGATAATCCCTTATTTTCCAAATAAGATAAAAGAAGAAAATTTCTATTTATAGTGGGAATGTATTAATAGTTCTCTATATATAGTAATTATCCACTTGGTAAATTCAGATCATATGTTCCAACCTCTAATGTAACATCTCTTTCTCTATTACCATCATGAAGATATACTTCAACTCTTTTTAGTCGCCTCCCACCTGTGAGTATCTGTTTTTCAGCAAAAATGTGTGAATTATAGTTACTATCCAATACACATGAATCACGAAAACTTCCATGACCTGTCCTAACAAGGCCTAATCCGCGACTCCCCAACCCCAACTCTAATAGACTAGGGGATGGCATCTTGCACCAAGTAAGAATATCACACACATGGGAGACCTTATCCCATGGTACCTATATATATATGTACCCACAAACATATCCATGTAATAGTAGAGAGATAATATAATCTAAAGAAGAAATGCATGCATACATCTATCCCACAAACAGAGTACAACACGAGTAGTAAAAGCTTAAAAGGGGTAAAATATAAGCCCCCCCCAAAACTATAAAATCATAAAACCTTGTTAGAAGGATGGGATCATTTTCAAATGAAACTATTAGAAATATCCTCAGCCAAGAACCGAGAAACAGCTCATTCAGTCTAACTCACTAAGGTCCGCCTACTTCGGGTCCTCCTAGGACTCCATAGAATGGATTATCATTTTCTAAAGGCAAAATATGTGTGGTAAAATAACATGCATGGGTGAGTATAAAAATAAACTATAGGTTCCTCAAATACCCAAAAGAAAATGGATCAACTGAAAGTTAATAGTTCACTTGAATCAGTGAGCAATAAACCAAACTAGAGATAAACTCTATCTCAAATATCCTCGACTATACATGACTAGTCATCTCTACACACATGGTGTTTCCACAAAGAAATGAGAAAAAACAAAAAGTAAACCCAAAACCAAACCCAAATATACTAATCTCAGACTCAAAGTCTCATAAGACCCAACCTCATATCCAACTACATGATTCTACTTGAGGTTTGAATGTAACACTCATCCAGGAGAACTCAATACCCTAGACCTACCACCCCATATGGAACTTGTTTGAGAGGTACACTCCCTTGAGAACTTTTCCAGCACTGATGGCCCATCCGAGAGATACCACTCCATCAAGTATCATAAAGCCTATGGAACATCCCTCCCATCCCAGGTGGCATATATCCATGAGAACATACACATTGAATATTTCAATAAAGAATGTAACACTGGAATCTATTGTGTCTCGATACTTAGATAGATGTTCCCACCCATCCTAGATTGGGGGTGCTACTAACCCTACTGGATCAACAAGAGGTCTCATCACTTAGAAAGGAGATCACTCCCAGAACTGCTAGGGGACACTATTAACCTAGTCGAGAATACTCAAGACCACACCTCCTCAGATAGGGGATCACTCTCAAGACCACTGGAGGTCACTGCAAACCCAATCAGGTAACTCAAAGTTCTCTTAGAAAGGGGATCACAACTAGTATCATTGGGGGATACCAAAAAACCAATCTGACATCCCGAAGATCATACCACTCTGATAGGGGATCGACTCCCATGTAGAGTTGTTCATGATGATTCCACAAATCCCACTTGGAACAAATCATGAAGTAGAGGATCACACTCCTGATGATATAACTAAACCTAGTTAAACTATGTGTGATGTAGGGAGTTGTATACCTGATGATGCCACAAACCCCACTGAAACCACCTACTACTTAGAAAATTGTTTAACCGATGATGCCACAAACCATACTGGGTTATCCTACTAGAGTGGGGATCAATGCATATATAATGTTAGTGATGATACCAAGAACCTAATATAAGAAAAAATATACAATATAGGATCCTACCCTGGCCTCCCCGAAGGGATGATACAACTCTATCCAAGATCATCCTATCGAGGGGATCACAATCTAGTACTGAGTATGTAATTCCATTTTGTACCCTCATAAAGATAAATCAAGGGACTCACTCAAACACTTTTGGTAAAAACATCACTAACCTAAGATACACACAACATCAAATTATGTCGAATTTAAAATTCCTAAACTATAGACACCATCATGTTCTATGCAGAAAACTAACTAGGATAGGCTACTCACAGTCCTAAATTTGAGCCCCAAGGAAGGAGGTATGTTGGGTGGAAATCTACAGGAAAATAACATGGCATATAATTGGGTCTACATAAAGCGTGAACCATCCTAAAAAACTGGCGGTTTCCTATGAATCATTATTTGGAAATCCATGTGAGCCTACATAGTGTGTACATGGTCTATAAAACATGTATTATCTCACCTGGCCCCCCAACTATGTATTTGTATACACATATCGGCCATTCGTGTCTCCACACACAACATTTACCCCTAGTAAAAAAAATATATTGACTACCCATCCACCTAGCCATCCCTCTTACTTGTTCACATGTCCGACACCCCATGTTTTTGTACTCTGGCCATGTACTTTCACACAACCATGTCTCTTGACATAGCTACCCTGGACATGTCCCATGAACACACGACCTTGGATCACTACATGGTGTGTAACCCTGGTACACAACATGTTTTACTAAAAATTAAATCTTCCCAAAATGAGAAAAAGAAATAGCATGTGACCATACACTACATGCTGTGTGATCAGGAATTCTGAATGGGAATTCTTTGCGAGCTACTCTAATCACCCCTAAAACGTATTGAATTAAACCCAAGGGATATCTAATAGTTGTATAAGGTATTTAAAACCATAAAAAACAAAAAAGGGTATTTGGACTAAAATATAAAATATTCATACATTGTGGAGAAATGATAAAGCTCCAGGTGTAGATCCATCCTTTAAAGCCACTACAGCACAATCCAAGAGCGATCTCGATTAGGATCAAAGATCGGTGGCACCTACTCTCCCTAAATTTGATCGAGTTCATCCATTATTCCAAGGGGGGATAGGGTTTTATACTATTTTTCCATGCACACACAAGGGTGTGGGGGGGGGGGGGGAGGGTTATTGATTTAAGTTTATTAAATTAATATCCTCCATTTAACACCCTTCCAATGACTTGCCTCTGACCCGACACTTGGTGATAAAAAATTTTATGTCGTGCCTAGGGTAAACACCAGGTTCTGAACTCAACCGAGACATTATATTTCTAATACGAGTATATCCACTATATTTAATTCAAGTGTCCAAGGAAACTACATGTGCATGATAACATATATTTAATATTTTTTATATCACCATATCTTGACTCTCTGGGCCACAGAATCCTATGCCGACTCAATTCCTAACTTCAAAAATATTCCTAAAAATACTGAAAAGTCTTACAGTTAAAAACTCAGGTCACTACATCCTCTCTTTCTTAAGGATTTTAATCCCTAAAAATAAAAATTCTAATAAGAAGGATAAAAATGAGGTCTCCACTGGGATTCCTTTGCCAACATGCTCAAAAAGGGTTCCCATGCTACCCATAAGAATACAATCAAGGGAACCATAACAGACAAACCACACCCATCATGTAGCTCTACTAAGATGAAATAATGCAATAAATAGGACACATATATCCTCAACTATGACAGGTGGAAAACACTAAGCACCCAGTCCCTCCATAATCATAGGGTTTAGTGGTACCCTAACTCACTAACTTGATGCAAATACCAATGAAACCTGACAATTATCATCTGACCTTAGTTAAACTACACCACAACCTCCTAAAGCACCCCACATACAAAGATGACATCAAGAACATGGGGTTACCAAAAAACAACAGATGGCTTCCCAAGTATACACAATGGGTCTTACTAGGACCTCTGCATAAACCTCTAACTCACAACCCTTCCCAAAAAAAACAAAGTCAAAGAAAATAATCCTCCACACCTCGATACTATCCTCTTTGGGAGGTACTGGCTCACCGCCACAATTTTAATTTCATAAAAAGTGTTTCAGTGGGAGAAGCATCCATATTCCGTGTGCATATGAAGCTACGTCAAACAACCCCACGATAGGGTTCTATCGGTGTCCCGCATCACCCTAGACAAACCTTGATCATGAAGTGAAAATAATAGAATACCTCACAAAAGTGTCTATAAATACTAGTACAAAAATTATAATGGAAATAGAGAATAACTCTAATTATAATTGGGCCCTCTTGGTCTTAGGCCTTTGTGACCTAAAACTATATTCTCCCCCATCCTCATCTCCCAGAGCCTGGCGCAAACCACCTGAGCATGGTGGTCGCAAAACCTCATAATGTTTTCCACCTCATACTACTTTACCATCTCAAATTCCATATCCTCCATCATGTAGAACCCCATGCTAAAAATTCTACCTCTTATAATCTGTTCCATCAACTATCTCCCACTCAACATCATGACAATTCAAATAGTCTTAAGAAAGATGTCCCCAAGCAACACAAGTGTAACAACACCTCTCCCGCGGCTACCCAGATCTGGACTGAAGGCCTTGACCCTCAGACCCACCATCCTTGGATCTCCTCCTAAAGTGTATCGCACTCCCAAATCCCGAATCCTACCATTAGACACCAGCTAATAAGTTCACAACTCCTTTGTTCCCAACACTAACAGTCGGGGTCTACTCAACCAAAAAGCTCTCCCCCACTAAGGCCCACTCAAGCACTCTAGCATAGCTAGGGATGCACAACAATACCACCAACACCCTGATATCTTATTGTGCGCCCATATTAAAGGTCCATGATTTTAAAAATATATCTCAAACCATATCCATGGAGTATCACGATAGGTCTGTGAACCTTGCTGGATACTATGCCCCAAACATGATATCCTCCCAAAGCCTCAGAAGTTCCTAGATACACACCAATCTCAATGTATTCAGATAAAAATCTTCCCTGAAGAGATTCTAAAACTATTCCCAAGTTAGAATCACCTTTTTCATGGGTCTAAATCATGAAATCCACCACCACCTGGCCAATCCCAATAAAAGACTCACTACTGGGATGACCATATGATCGGTAGGTGTACTTAAAAGAAGGGAGACAAGCATGAATGCCTCAAGAAAACCATCCTCTTTTTGGTAGTCTTGATCACCCAAGTACCTCTAATGTAAAGACCTATGGAACTCATGTTGTGCACTCAACTTTCATGAATCCTTGTCTTAAACTTCCAGTACAACCTGCTACTCAACTAGCTGCAACTGAAATGGAAGACCACTTGGAGGTATTTCCTCAGGACCAGTGCCTTGCACTGAAGCCTCATACATCGGAGGATCATCATCAAAATACCATAGTAGAACCCTATCTAACCATCTTCATAGTGGCATCTTGAAATATAATCATGAAATGCCACTATCTAGGAGTATATCTGAGGAGATGAATTAAGAAGGGAAAGGAACCCACAAGGTAAACTAATATGATGCATGTAGAAACATTTCCCTCTGACCATTTCTCTAATGTATTGAGTCAAAAATCATGTTATCAAAGACCTGATGAATGGATATGTTATCCACCACACAAACACTGGAGTCCCTAACCTAAAATCTGAACTTGAAACACTTCAACACTGTCTCTATGTAACCAAAACCAATCTCACAACACTATGGTCCTAATGTGTAATCGACTCTAAAAACACTATGTCATAACCCATCCCAATGGGTCCCAAGATGCGACTCCCCAAGCCCGCCTCCAATAGGCTAGGGGATGGCATCTATCACCAAGTAGGCATGTCACACACATGTGAGGGTTTACCCTATAACATCTATTTTCACACACCCACAAACATCTCAATGAAACATTGTAGAGACAATATACACTAAAAAAGAAATGCAGGCATACATTTATCCAAAAACTAGAGTATAAAAGGAGTACTAAAAAGGTAAAAAGTGTAAAATACAAGCCCACCAAAGAATCGTAAAAACATCCATCCTACTCAGAAGGAGGAGACACTATCAAATGAAACTTATGGAAATATCCTCATCCAAGCACTGGAAAACACCTCAGTCAGTATAGATCACTAATTTCCGCCTACTTAGAGACCTCATTGGACTCTATCGAAAGGCATGGCATCTAAACAAGACACAATATGTGTCAGAAATCCCTATGTAGGATTGAGTATAAAAATGACTAGTAGGTTCCCAAAATACCCAAAAGAAAAGTAATAAACTGAAAGGAAACAATCCACTTTACCCATCCAAAGGGAACCCAAATAAGTGAAAACTCCATCTCGAACATCCTCGGCTATATAAGACAAGTGAGATCTATCCAGATGGCGTTCCAACCAAGAAATGAGAAAACATTATAAAGAAACCCAGAACCTAAACCATATATAATCAACTCAAACTCAAAGTCTCATGAGGTCCCAAACACAAAGCTAGCTATAGGATTCTACTTAAGGCTCGAAGATAACACTCATACAGAAGAACTAGCTCCATGATTCCTACCTTCTTAGATTGAAATTTTCTGAGATGTACACTCCATCAGGAAATCTTCCATACCTGATGAGCCATCCAAGAGATTCCACTCTCTCAGGTATCACAAAGCTAATGTCACATCCCCACCATCCTAGGTGGAATATATATTTTACAATGTGATAAACAGATCTTTCCATAAAGAAATTCATTCCATAATATAGTTGATCTCAATACATAGAGAGGGTATCTCACCCATCCTAGATAAGGGATAATTCTAACCCTATTGAATCCATGATAGGTCTCATAACATAGAAAGGGGATCACACCTAGAATAATTAGGTTACACTAAAAATCATGTCTAGAGTACTAAATACCACACCTCCTTGGATAGAGGATCACTCCTATGACTGTTGGGGGACACCTAAAACCCAATCCGATAACTCAAAGATCACTCATAAAGGGGATCACACCCAGTACCTTTGGGGATACCGAAAATTCAATTTGACATCCTAGAGATCATATCACTTAGATAAGGGATCTCCCCCCATGTAATTTTGGTCATGATGATTCCACAAACCCCACCTAGTACAACCCATGAAGTTGTGGATTGTACTCCTAATGCTACAACAAACCCTACTTAAACCATATGCTGAGTAGGGGATCATATAACTGATGATGCCACAAACCTTACAGAAACCACCTGCTATGTAGGGGATTATATGACCGATGATGAAAGAATCCCTATTAGTATATCCAAATAGATATGGGATTAACTACCATGAAGTGTTAGTTATGATGATACCAAGAAACCAATCTAGGGAAAATGATATGATATTTGTTCCTGCCCCGACCTCCTCAAAGGGATTCTACAAGTAAATACAAGCTCATCTTATTGAGGGTATCACAATTCTGTGCCCCAAATGTAATTGTACATTGTACCCTCATAGGGATAGACTAAGGGATACGCTCAAAAACTATTTGTTCAAACATCTCTAACCTAAGAAACCCAAAAAATCACCTCGCATCATATCTCAAAGGCCCAAAATGTGGCCACCGTCGTGTTTTATGTAGAAAACTACTTAGGATAGGATAATCACAGACCCGAATCCAAGCACCGAAGAAGGAGATATGTTAAGAAGAAATCCCCAAGAAAAGTATATGATGTGCACTGGGGTCTACTTGGTTTGTGACCCCACCTAAACACCCATATTTTTCATTAGCTACATGGATTGACTATCCATGTAATCCTGCATTGTGTGTAAATGGTGTGCATGGACTTTCTCATCTCACATGGGCCCTAGAATGTGTCTTTCTCCACACATCCTTGCCTTTTGTGTCTCCACACACGACATGTACCCCTGATACATGGCATGTATCAACTACCTAGCCACCTAGACACGACTCTTTCCTGTGATCGTTTCCAACACCCCATGTCCGTGTACTCTGACCGTGTACTTTCACACGACCATGTCACTTGACATGGCTACCCTTTCCATGTCCCATGACCACATGGCTTGGGATTACTACATGGAGAGTAAACTTGTTATATGGCGTGTATTCCCAAAAAGTCCATGTTCACTGAACAAGAAGAAAACATGGCATGCGACCTTACACTACATGCTATATGATTGGGAAATGTGAAAGGGAATTCCTTACAAGCCACCAGAATCACCCCGATTTACCTCGTAACTTACAAATAGACCCATAGGGAATCTTTAATATTTATTTAAGGGACTTAAAACCTGAAAAAAATTCATTAAAAAGAGAGTTAAGACTCAGAACTCAAAATTTCCTACATCATGGTGAAATGCCAATGCTTCAGGTATAGATCCATGCTCTGAAGATGTCGCCCATGATCTGGGAGTGATCACTTTCAAGATCGAAGATTGGAAGTGCCTAATCTCATTAGTTTAACTTCATATTTTCCATCACTCCAAGGGGGATATGGGTTATCCACTATTCTTCACTATTCACACAAGGGGGGGGGGGATGTTGAGTCAACTGTATTAAATTAATACCCCTCATTTGACACCTCTCCAATGACTCGCCTCTAATATGACACTCGACACTAATTTTTTTTTTCACACCTAGGGTAAACACAACATTCTAAACTTAACCAAGGAATCATATTTCTGATTCAAGTTTCCATATGAGACTTATTCTACATTTCCAAGGAAAATAAACCCACATGATAGGATTTATTTAAAAAGTTTAACATCACCACAATGAGGCTCCCCTAGCCCTAAAATTCCATGCCGACTCAGCACATGACTTCATAAATATTCCTAGAAATATTCCAAAGTCTTATAGGTCAAAACCCAAGTCACTATGTTTACTAAAATTGACTTCAATAGCATTCATATTCAACTATTTAGAATGTTTCTTTAATTGGATAACAACTCTTAACTGTAAATACCAATTTTTAACTATTATATAGGTTAAACCTACAAGGGATATCAATATGATTATAAATATATAACCTTTAATGGATACATATCTATGGATTCATATCATGTGTTATATCTTTTCATCGAGGTTTTTTAATGAAACTGTTACCACTAAAAATGATGAACCTATACATCTTATCTATTTTGTGGTCTAAGATTTATATTTCACTGAGCAACAAGTCTTCATTAGAGTTTCTCTCAACACTTAGTTATTTATACAGGTCATCATCCCAATTATAATAGTTATGATTCTAGGACAGTTAAGTGAGAAACTCTCTTCTTAATTATATCATATAAAAAATACCAACTCTATTCTTCTAGTATCCAATCTTTTAGGGTTTCCCATAAAAGTGTCACCCAAATATCACAATGGTATTTGGTTACCTAACTTTTAGGGTTAGAAATTTACACCATGATTGACTCAAGATAATACATGGGCACCCTACTTTTTTAGAACACTAGTACTCCGCCCGTGCAAATGTACGGGACTATAAAATTTTCTTTCAAATATTGTAGTTATGCGTCATTCAAAAAAAATTGTAATGTCATTATACTCAATATAATGTTTAGAATAAAATGATGATAATGGAGTGAAAGGGGTGCCCGTGACATGAGGTAATAAAGTGAAGACTGATTGTGATGGAGATGGAACACGATGGAATGGAAGAGTTAGAGATATGAGACATAGATGAAACAAAATGTGGAGGTGAAGGGATAGTTGGAGGAAAGAGGTGAGATTGTGATAAATGGTGGAAGGCATCGTAGAGAGAGTTTAAAGGTTTATGGATTTTGAAAATGATTGATGGGCTTGAGAAGATGCTAGAGTAATTATTAGTAGGAATCACGATTTCGTTCGGTGTGGTTTCTTTTAAAGCTAATATAGTTGGGAGTTGATATTTTTAACCTATCATCATCATAAATACATTTCACATTATGACGAAATTATTATAACTATTGATTTAAATGCATACAATCTATTTGTTATATATATGAATCAAAATTCAAAAATTATGACATAGATTCCTACAATCAAGAAATGTAATCCAAAAACTATAAACGATAATTTATAAAATAAATCTAATTGAGAATAAGAATCTGTAATAGAAAAAACCAATTTCAAGGATAAAACCTTACACTGATATTTTTATGATCCATGTATATAAAAACTTTGGAAATACAATCTGGGTGAACTTATTTTTGTAGTGGATGTGAAATAAATATGGAAAACTAAAAAACTATTATAATATATTGAAATAAAAGATGGGTAAACTCAAATGTATGTTTATGTGAATAAAAAAAAATTATATTGCTTCCGATCCATTAAAATGATTCCTCAATTTAAAAAAATAAATTAACTTTACATATAAATTAAAACATCTGAAATAGATAGCTTGGTGATTTAGCAGCATTACAAAATATGCAGTCAGTGAATGAATCATCTTAATAGCACTAATATGTAGCCCTTAAGTATCTATGCATGATCTTGAGATTCTCCCTCGGCTCCCTAAGAAGTTCATTTGATCGATTCTAGGATGCCAAGTCTTTAGCAGGCCTGAAAGGCATAAAACCTCCAAATTCAGTGCACCTGTCAACAAATGGATGTGGGATGTAATCAAATGTATACATTCTACTCTAATAATGTATCTAAAATCTTTGTATTATAACTTCTATATTTTTTATTGATATTACCAAAAAAAAATCATGTGCACTCTTGTGATTTAGTAACATTAGAAATCAAGCATTCAGTGAATGGATCACCTTAATTGCGCACATATGTAGCCCTTAAGTATCCGCATGAGCTCGCTTGAGATTCTACCTCGGCTCCCTAAGATGTTCATTTGATCTATTCTGGGATGACAAGTATTTAGCTGGCCTGAAAGACATAGAACCTCCAAATTCAGTGAACCTGTCTACAAATGGGAGGGATGTGATCATGGGGTGAGATATGAAGAGAAAAAATGAAGAGAACAAATTTTAAGAAAATTTTATCAACAAACGAACAATCAAGATTATTATCATACCAGCCAATCTAGGACTTAGTTTAAAGCTAAGGGTTGTATACTTTGTGGATTATTAAACACAATATAAACCATTATAATTATTAATATATATTCACATAAAAAACATAGGGGAACAGTTTATTAGGAAACACATTTCGCATTGAAATCAAAAGAAGTGGAACATTTTTATACAACATATAATATAATTTGTAATGGTGGATGAAAATTTTATTATGCATGTAATGAAACACCTTTATAAAAATAAGCATTCAAGAGTACCTACAATATGCAGGAGAAAAAAATAAATATATTGTCCAATGAATAAATTAATTTAGGCATATTCTTTAAGCTGTGCTTTGATAGAATATAATTCCATAGAGCATAACTAGAAAAGAGTTACCAACATCTGTAGCACGGTCCTCATTATCTAACAGCAGTGAGAGGGCTGTACTTGGCACCTCTGAAGTAGCTGCATGCTGCTGCCTGGTTCTGTCAATATTTGGACAATAATGCTTTTTTTTCTCCATAGTGACCTTCACAACCTACATGGGCTTAGTTTTGTCATGCGAATAATTTTACACCATGATCCAATTATTTAGGTGCCATGACATCAGTTTTTAAGGGTTTATTTAATATTTCAGTACACCCAGAAATGGAAGGATTGGTTACAGTGTTAGGGTGAGTTGGCAGAGTAGAAGCTGGTTCATCATTTCTCATTGCGATTTTATTTTTTAGACTTAGATATGTGCCTTTGTTAGCAGGTTGCATTGATGGATCCTGAAGTATTGGAACAGTTGGTTCCATTCTAGAGGACATAATGTCTTCAAAATTAACACCATTTTCAATAGCATGAGACCCATCCAAAGAAGAATTTGTGACAGTGAAGCAGCCTGTATCATTTTCCAACCCATGTTGCTTGCTGCTGATGTTTTGGGTTTATATGGGGACTTTCACAAAGGGTGGTGTTCCCTTAAAAGGGTTGATAGGTTCCAGTTTTTTGGTGACATTTTTAGTCATTTGATTTGAAGTTGTTTTTGTTGTGTGTAGAGTGTATTTCAGGGTGGTCATTAGTTTACCAGATTCTGAAATGTGTCTAGTGGAGTTATGATTTTTAGATCAAATAACATATGTGCGTTGAGTGTGTGGGAAAGAGTCTTAATTATCTGTTTTATTTTTGGATTTAGTATTTCACTCTTTAATATCAGTGGAATTTACAAGATAAGGGTTCTGGGTCTATCTAGTACCCGAATTCATGGTGTGATTCACCATAATTTGAAATGAAAAAACTCTAGACATTCATCTTTAATAAGAGGTGCATAATATGTGTTGAAATTATTGCATAATGGATAAAAATATCACTGAATAAAAATACATGTTTCTATATGAAAATACTACCTTGTCAAGGTTGGGAAAAACTGTTCAAAAAAGAGTGGTCAGTATAGATTAACACTAAACAAAACTAAAATTACAGTTATATCAACATGAAGATCAGATTTAAAATAAAAAAACTGACATGAAACTCAAATTTATGAAAGAAACAAATGTATAGAGCATGCTTGAGAACATAATTGATCATCAAATAAATCATTTAAGAAATAAAAGTAACATAATTGAGCATAAAACAATTGAATGTGGAAGAGACTATGTAACAAAACTGCTTGAAAAAGAAACACTCACCGAACCTACAGTAACCGTAGGTAAAATATATGAACATACATTTGGTTGAAAGGTCCACTGAATCAACATAATTTTACTCTTTTCTTGGTAGTCAAATTCTGTCAACTTACAAAAAATTTAAGGGTTGTTAGGCACGTTTCAAGTAATGTGATTGCATTATTATGAAATAATCATAGGGAAACTGATTGAAAGTAAAGTTTTCTTGCAGTGTTTGAAATGAAAATAAATGAAATAACAACATCAAATATTAGTTAAATATGCTCTGTGCATATATAATAGAAAAAAGTTTGGAAACTCATGTTACTAATTGTGTAGAAGATCTGTGAATTTTTGTTGAAGTGGAGCCCCACAATAAAATGTTGGTTTTGCATTATGATCCACCTCCCTAGCAAGAAAAAAAGATTAAAAATCAGATAATTTGAAGTCAGATTTATTGGAAACAAACATTACAAATAAGAAAATGCCAAATATTTTTTACAGTGTATTAGTCAACTATAATATGAGTAGATATAAAATTGGATATATAATTTCTAAAAGAAAATTTGAAGCTTGCAGATTGGAGAACATGGTTCCTATTACTATATAGTATACTATAAAAAACAGGATATATCTGCACTGTATATAGTTAATAGTTTTGTAAAAACACAATGTACTGAAGTTTGTTTAAAAATTACAGCCATGGCACAAAATTTCCCTCATATGTGAATATTGCTATATGCAATAATCATTTTTCATTGAACAATTAAGAAATATAGACATAACATTTTAATAAATTAATATTATTGCATGTTATAAAAGAAAAGAAAATACATCATACACATATGGAAGTCATTATAGTTTTTTGATGATGAGGTGTGATATCAGAGGTGATGCTAACCATTTTTATAATCACCTGTTGGGGGTATGGATGGGCAACATTCCTCTTTGGTTGAGGAGGAGGCACATATTCACTTGTACCATTTATCTGAACCTTCAGCTAGTGTTTCTGTGCATGGCTTCGTATCTTCGACGATGGTGAAATATTGAAACAGGTTCAAAAGGACAAATGTTTGCACTATCAAGGCAATTTAAATAACTTGAATCACTGTTTTTGAGCCCAAGAAGGATTCAACTTTTTTCCCATAATGATCAATAATGAAAATTATTTGAGTATGTTAACACCTGGACTGTTCCAGTAGGTGAACCCCATACCATTAGCGGGTGTGGTATTCATAGTAGAAAGCACCACATCTTCTTCCTATTGAGTGTTGATTTTAGTTTCTATTGTCCTTCATCTTCATTGAAGTCAATATAATGCCAATTAATACATTCCATATAAAGCATTTAACGATGAAGATAAAAAATAATCCACTAAAACACAGTACAAGATCAACTGTTCGGGAACATATTTCAGTAATGATATAGAGAAAAACTACAGGCATATTCATAGTTATGTAATATGAATAAGAAACATCAAATAGCCTCCCAGTACTTCCATGATCCGTCGATGCAGAGCAAAAGCACTTCACCAAGTTGGTAGACATTTATATTGATCCCTACAAAAGGTAATTATGCCTTACTTTGAGTAAAAGACGCATTTTACTATGAGAAAACATCAGCTGACATCCTAAAAGTTCACAGTATGCTGATTTGAAACCCCAAATCTGCATGGATATGTCGCATTATAACATGTTTTTAGCTGATAAAATGCATCTTCATGTATCTATAATGTTATTGAACTAATAAAGAATGGAAACCCATGACTGTAAATATTATGATACATCACAGAGTAAGGCTGGTGGAAGTAGACATAATTAACATAATTAAATTAATTAAATAACAGACTTTAGTACACATCAAATTTATGCTTAAAAATAAACAATTGAGAAAGTTTCTTAATTCACACCTCCTTCCCAGATGCAACCTTAACAAAATGAGGAGACATAAGTCTTAACATGTATATTTTGTCACCTTACCTTGAAAATGCATGGCAAACAGTCAGTCTAGTTTGTCAGATTTTTTGTTTCTGTTATCCATTATATGCAAATGATCTTCAGTGGCATTAGTTGGCGTGGAGTATATAGACAGAAATTCTTTCCCTTTGACTGCATCTTTAGCATCAAACTCTATCAGTAACTTTTTATACATAAATATATCATCGTAACGAATGAGTAACAGTCAAAACTTATAAGATTTACCAATGAATAAACAATATAATATTTAATAGCCGACATATCAGGAAAACAGTTGAAGTGCCTTTGTAATGAAATGTAAAATTAAAACAAAAGGAAGGGAAAACCAGTATTGTTTAAAATATGTACACATTGAGAGTAACACAAAATAAAGATAGAGAATCTATACCTTAGTTGACCATAAAATTGTACTTGCTATATTGAATCCAGCATCACTATTGCAGCTTAATATTGAAGATGCAACATGGTGACTTCCCTAAAATAGAAGGGTGAAATGAATTTAATAGGTATGTGGTGACTGGTTTAATAGTAAACTGAATTATAAGTAAGTAAGAATACTATAATACGTCATAGTAACGATAATGAGAATGCTGTAATATGAAATTCTTAAGGCTGGGAAGTAAAATTATGGGGATGAATCACTCTACTTACCTGACTGTCTGCAAAACTTTGATGATAGTTGGTGATATAATTGTCATTATCAGTGATGAAGAGAACTATGTAAGTTTTCCGTTCTAAAGAATTTTTTTGATTCTGAATGTTGTAATTTGTGACATATACTGCCATAAGAATATTCTTTTTTGAAGACGTTTAGTTCGGGGGGAAGCCCATACTCATCCTGGTCCTATTATGTAATGAAATAGAAGTGTTAGTTAAAAAAGAACACCAAATACATGAAGAAGATCAAATAGTTCAAGAATATTACTTGAATTAAAGATTCTATGAATTCAGAGGCTATTTTGTTTATGAATTGCATGGCATGCTTGTCAAAGAGAACGACAGACAGTGAGCCTTTCTCATCTATCACCAGTAGTTGAACTCTAAACCTGTTGTATTTATAGTGGTTAGAATTTATGAGGTTGTATCTATACAAATAAATTAGTATAGTAATCCTATACCCAATTAATATATATCAAATTATAAACAAATTGAATGAATACCTTGGAGTAGTAAATCATGGTTGTTTTTTGCAATTCTGGCACCATGTATTCCCATCCACAGTTTGAACTTTTTTCATGCAAGAGTTGCATGATTCAAAATACCAGTTATGAGTGCTTTGAAGTTTAACTACTGTAGCATAAATCAAACAATTTGTCGGCTGTGAGACAATAGTTCATATTAATATACTAATGAAAGCAAGTTATACATGTAACTTTATTGCAGATGACATATTAAAAAGACAAAATCAGGATATTGTACTTACCTCCAGAATATTTTTTACATCAACAATTTTTTTTTCTGTTATTCCAATAAGGAAATGTTGTAATAGAAGTGTTTGAACTTGTTGAAGGAGGACTTTCTAATTGAAAATGACTGATTACTCCAGATCTATTAAATGAAATAAAAGCAGCATTAAAGACTACAATTTATGCAGTAGTCGACCCTGTTGATGGTGTTTCTAGAAATATTTGCTGGATAAGAAATATAAATAATTCATTTACCTTCTAATGAAGTCATGGACTACTGGGATATCGAAGTCCATAAGTTTTTTAGAATCATTTATTGAAGTGGTAATATTAACAGATGCTAGAACACAATGTAGAGTATAAGCAAGATTAGACATATATAGTTGTAAACAAAACAGTCAAATTCTGGATCATTTAGTAGAGCAGATATTTAATTTACAAACATTACATCTTGAAATAAGGCATAATTGAATTTCACCTGGTCAAACATTTCAATTTTTCATATACAATTAACAAATGTCATATGTTTGAATGTATTAACTGCTGGGTATATATATTTTGATAACATTTTAGTTGTAATTTAGAACATAAAAATTAAAGTGTTGTTAATGAAATATGATAGAACATGTTGAAGATCATAAGCATTACTCCTACTGAACTACTTTACATTATAGTTTGTAGAATGTAAGATATTCTAATGTGTAGCTACATATCTTACAGCTCAGTCACTTTTCCCTGACTAGCTGCAAGATAATTATTTTAGAGGAGTCATTGTTGTTTTCCAAGTACTCAAACATTATGTTGGAAAACTTCCCCCACAAGCTACCATTCACTCGCAAGCCTCAACAAGAAATCATTGTAGTTATGTTGGTAATTGAAATATCACATGTTAATGATTGTGAGTAGTAAAAGATGCATACCTGTCATCCTCTAAAACAATTTGAATCTTCTGATTGGGAGTACCGATGGACTGTATATGATATGAATGTCGCATATGTCCAATAATTTCTATGACCGAAAAAACTGATGTCAAACTAACATTTTTAATGATAGTAGTATCCCTTAATAGTGTGTGAATAACATAGTAATTTAGGAAATTAAAAAGTATATTGTTCCAGATCTGTAGTTATGGAAGATATATATTAAAGACTTGTAATAAAGATGCATTTGAAAATAGTAGGTTTCCCCATAAATGGAGTAGTAAATAAACATACCTATTAATTGTTGTTCGGGAACGACTTTGGTAACAATGTCAGCAAAAGAAGTAAAGTCAAAGCTGAACCATGGAAGTTGGACATCAGTTGGTTGAACATATGTTGTTGTTGTGAAAAACAGTCGGCAAGCATGTCTTTCACCCAAGTAGTTTCCTCGATTAAGAGCAATTTGGAAATTTTGTATGATGTAGCATAAGCCTTCACTAAGTATGGGTTTGTACTTTGTGATTAGCTGGTGGTTTATAATTGTACCCTAAATTTTGGTCTCCTGCATCAATAATTGATAAAGTGAAAATTTTAAAACCATATGACAGAAATAAAATACTTAAAATAATGTGCTTCAATAGAAGTACATATAATTAATTTTATGAACTCTGTACAGAAATTTTAAGTTCTTTTTAAGGATAAACTCACTTCATCATCGCAGATAATCAGATCGATAGAAGCAATTTCAGATTTGGGTGACGAGTTGCACCACAAATTCAATACACGGACTTGTATCTTTAAAGTTTCATCAGCGTAAATAGTAATCTCTTTCAAAAGACACGTTCTTCACGACATTTTTTGGTTTCTGTTTGAATTTAATTAGTGTACGTATATAAAATAGTAAGCAACATCACAAGTCACCTGTTTATATATATGTGAATTAATAAAATCAATGAACTGTAAATATATTGAATGACAAGATACCTAAGGAAGGTTATAAAAAATTTCTTTGTAGAAAATGTTTTGTGTACAATCAGAGGTTGGATTATCTTTATCATCAAGAAAAATTTTCATTTCTTTTGGGGACGTCACTCTTGATACAACAACATATAATTGTCCATGATAAAACACAGTATTGCGAAGATATAAACAAACATATGACAGAGATTGACCTTGACTCTTATTAATAGTCATAACATAAGAAATAGTCAAATGATATTGTCTTCTTTGTAGTTTCAATGGCCATCTGTCGTCATTGTGTGTCATATTTATTCTTGGGATGAACGACAGAAACCCGGAATGACTACCAGTTAAAATTTCAGCTCCGATGACATGGTCACCCAAGTGGGTAACAATAAGATGAGTACCATTGCATAATCCCACTGATTGATCTACATTGCGCATAAACATAATAGGCACTCTGATCTTCAAAGTAATTTTGTGTGCAGGAAGTCCAGAGACATTGATAGCATTCAACACATCAGTTTTATAAATGTTCTCAGGCCGATCAGTATCAAAACTGGCATTGCAAACAGAATCAGATCTGAAGTAATCTTTTCCTTCTGATGTACTTAGAGTTAACATGTAGTCATTAACTTCCTGAACAATGTCACGGGTTGGTGCTAATATAGCACGACCTTTTAGATATGATACATCTCCGTAGTTATTGTTGAAATCTGGGTACGGAAATTCAACAGATGCTTCCAATGACGATTTATTTGTTATCAAAAGGTATGTTGATGGGATATGAATACACCCATTCCCATCATTGAGGTCACCAACACGTCCCTCCCCAATATCCAAAATCCATTGTGAAAAACGTTGTACCTCATCAGAACAGACATCTGAATCTGTAGAATGCAACCTCATGTATTGGGTTAATGTTAAAACCTGACAGTGTTGCCATAGTTATGATGACTTTATACTTGCAAATACAATGTCACTTCTGTCACCCCCAGGGATTACTGGAAGTATTTGTTTGAAATATCCTTCTAGGACAAACAGTAAACCACCATATGTTAAATTAGAGGAATTGTCATTCTTTACTGAAAGTATATCTCGTAATGCACGATCAAGAGCTTCAAAACAGTTTTTTATGAAGCATTGGAGCCTCATACCAGATAATCAATTCTGTTGATTGAAGCAGTTATGCAATATCACTCCCTTGCTGAATGTTGCATACAGAGTGATCATGTGTAGGTATCGGAATACGAAATTTTGAATGGGTTGTCCTCCCACCTGGTAGTAGTAATGATGCTATTCCAATGGAAGCAACTGCAAGAACAATTTTTCCTTGTGACCTTAGTAAACATGTTAAGACTCTCTAGATGAAAGTTTTACCCGACCCTCCAAATCCAAGCAAGAAAAAAAATCCCCCAGCAGTAGAACATAATGCAGACATAATTCTCAAAATAACGTCTTTCTGTTCAACAGTAAGCATATTGTGCAATGATGAGTACTCTTTATGAAGTTCTTCTCTATTGTAATTGAGCTCTTCAGCAATCAGTCGATTACTTTGGGCAGTTAATGAGTAATATGGAACGGGCATTGGTGGATAACATTGTAGAGATTTACCATTGCTGTGCATAATGTTGTCTATTTCAATCAAACCTAACATTTGCCTGTGATGATATGTTATTGTCAAGTCTACAAGAGAGGGTAATAGTATTAGAAAGCAGTATAATATCATAGAAATGTATTGAAAAAGACGAAAAGTTGTTTGTACCTCTTATTTGCAGCAGTTGTTGCTGGGAATATAAAATATCATCGGTTAGAATCCTCCAAGTTTCAAGCCAAACAATGTAAGGTCAGGAAATGGTATTTGAGAACAACATTCCAGCAAACAATCTTCGCAAATAGTGTCCCATTTTCCAAGCGGAGACATCTTTTAGTGCTTGAATGAACTCATTGTCATCAGCTAATAGTCCCATTGCTGAACATGTTTGTTTGAATGTACTATGAGTAATGTTGTTAACCGTTCTAATATAATCGTATGAAGTCACTCCTCTGACCTTTGTTAGTAGAATTCGCAAGTAGTACAGTTCCCCAGAAGACGGCGGCACATAGTACAATATACCAATACTAAATCCCTGTTTGCACAGGTACCATTTTTTTCATGGTAGAGGTAGAAAAATCTTGTTGGGAATTATGCATATGTTAGATTTCTGCCTTCTTGGTACAACAGATTTGCTTCAAACGAAGATGTGAACATGGTATTAGAAATGTTACTATTACCTAAGATGTCTTCAATATTGTCACAATTTTCACACGTCATGCTATTTTGTTCAGGTAAATGAAACTGTAGTCTATCTACCGGAGGATATCTAAAATAGATTTCATAAGAAAAGATCCTCCAAGAATCTTCACAAGCTGAGATGTACTGGCAGTCGTAGTACATTTTAATTTCATCGACACTGTTATCAGAGAGATGATTGTTATTGTCGTAGAGTTCCACGGTGACACGATCATGACCTTTGCTTATATATTTTAAAAGGTATTTGATAGAGGTTGACTGATTGAAAATTTCAATATTCAGATGAGCTTTATATCTCTGAAGCAGAACAGGATTGTATGGCATAAAAAACCGATTGTCTAATGCTATTCCATTTTTGACAACTGTTGATCCAGTATTCCTTCTCTGATATACAACATAACCATTGTCATCCCTTGTGGTATGTTCAAAAAATTTTTTTGGATAATATTTTGAGTATTTTCAATTCTGCATACAAGGTGACCGATAGTTTTCATCACCACAATGCCCATGGATCATAAAATTTGCAACTGCTTCGTGAAGTTTTGGGGATGTATCTTTATTTGGAATTTCTGCCGTAACAATTCTGTTAATGTCATTTGAAGAGGCTACTTTTTTGTCCCAACTAAGAAATTATATAATGTGCACATGCGGGAGTCCCCTCTTCTGAAACTCCACAGTACGAACAACTACATCAAAAAATGAAGGACAGATGAGATAACATGTGGAAGAAATCTGTAATTTGATGGTACATGTTGTCATTAAAATAGTACATTTTATGTGCGAAGAAGATGCGTACCTGCTCAAGACTTTCCTAAAAAAAATCCTTCTCTTAAATCTTTCATGAGTTGTCCCACCTTAATATTGAATATTCATAAAAGAATGTGAGGACAGTCCGATGGTCGAAGATTGTGCAATTTTACAAATCTTGGAACTTCAGGCCACATGGGATTGCATGTAAATGTTAGAAAAATATTTGGATAGCCCGCCCAATTATAGATTGACATATAATCTTGGTAATTATGAATCATATATCTCGGGCCGCCTGTAAATGTGGAAGGTAAGATGATTCACTTCCCACACAAAGATCCATCTCGGTCACCTCTAAGGAAAGCATCTTGCAAACCATTGTATAGTTCAGCTCTCAAACGCTTATGATTGAAGCGAATAAAACTAAGTCTTTGAGATTAAATCATTGTATATGCGTCCACAATAAATTTCTGAAGAAGCCTCCTAGAATTAATTAGACAAGATGAACCATTGTAACGGAATTGAAGGTGAAAAGAAAAATATTCTCTCATTGTAACTTTACTTGATTTTGCACTTTTATTGAGTGGTGTCGCACGATGGGATATGTTGTCAACATATCCATCCTCTCCTCCTGTAAAAATTAACGGATATTGTAGAGTCAGGTATAGCGGGTGAAGCTCATCTATGTGCTTAAATTCACCACTTTTTCTTTGAATGATGACATCTCTCTGATGATTTAGATCTTCAATGTCACCAACAATCAGCATTGCGATCTCAGATGTAGTTGGTAAGTTGTATCATTGTGTATCACTTCATCGTCTTCTATGTAGTTGTAGATTTAAATTTGTAGTGCCATTACTATCAATAAAATCCCTAGCCATTCTGAATTGATGTGATAAAGCATTTATTTCATGGAGCATTTCTTGTATTTTCTGAACAACACTTAACTATATAACAGAGTTTTGATTCCTGTCGTCGAAGATGCATTTGATAGTGTTAAGTTATAATCAGAGGACATAAAAAATGAGACTTTACCAGTTAATAAAGTAGTCACCTGATGGAACGTAATCTGTTGTGAGCTTCATTTGCAGTGTCATATACATATAGTTGAGCAAACTTTGGTGGTTGTCCATCGGGGGGACATAAACTTCCAATACGATGGTAGTTTTGTCCATTTAATCTAAAAACATGTGGAGACCCTCCACATTTCACAGATTTGTCTACTTTTCCACCCAATTATGTGAATGCAAACATTGAATTGTAAATATGCATGTGATCTTGGAATGTTTTGGAATGAGTAGAGGATGTATTGAAAACTAAAGTCCTAAGGTATTCTAGACAAGCAGGCAGCTGCTGTAAAGCAATTTTCCCTAGGGAGCAACATAAAGTAAATCGTGGGATATGTCTGTGGCTATATTTTTTACTCTTCTCTTCATACCAGAATGTTGAACCGCAGAACTCACAAATGTTAGAAGGGTATCCACAATCTGAATATTCTGTAGGATCAGAGTGTAAGTATATTTAATATTAATTGGAATAGAAATAGAATACTAATTCAAATGTCTACACATAGAAGATAGACAATTGAGTTTAACTTAAATCTAAATAACCTGTTCGTTCAGGAGCTGTGTCCAAGTTCATTGAAGTAGTACTTTCTGTCGTAGTCTGATTCAATGTTTACAGTTCCTTGGGTGGATGTGAAGTACCTTCATGCCTTTGTGATGAATTTCAAAACAATAATGGAAAACATACAATGGAAGAGTTTATTATAGAAAATATAATGTAAACTATGATAGACCGCTATAGTTTATAACATGAGCTATGTCGTAGTTTGTTGAAGTAGTATTTTCTACGGTCGTCTGATTCATGGCTTCTTGTTCATCGGTGAGTTCAGTAGTACCTACATGCTTGTGTTGTTATAACAACACCATTGGTGACATTGTTAATGTAACTTATAAATTGTCATTATATAAAGACATAGAGATGACATACCTGAAATTGTATTTGGACTGTAGTACATGCTCATGGATGGAAATGGAACACAGTTTCCGATATCAGTATAAGATTCACTATTCATTATTGAAGGTAGATGTGTTGTAATTAATTTTGAACTGTCACAGAGGATTACATCCACTAAACTGAAATGTCCTTACCGTGATGAGGAGGCATCAGATGAATTCGTAAGAGTACATTCCTTGGTATTCATACCTTGCGAGTGGGTCATGAAATTGCTTAATATAAATGCAAAATATTGTACATTTGTTGAAACAAAGTTCATTGATAACATGCTTACATAATGAAAGACTGTGTTGTATCATGGTATTTGGTCATTGCTTTTTTTTGTTTGATCCACTGTATATTGTTGACATATCCGAACATCCTTGAGAGACTGTGTAACAGGAAGATGAGAAGTCTTAGTAAGATAAGATTGTGTTTTTTGCAGTACAAAGTTAATATATTTAATGTGGAGATACTAAACCGAATTTACCATTGCTACATATAGGTGATAATGGAATGCGTCTTCGTAATACTATGTTATTAACTAGAGTGAAAACTTCAGCTGTAAAACATTGTCCCCCAGTTAGTTTTTCCTTAACGGTCACAGTATATTTGGAATATATATTGTCTGGCAGCAAGATTCTATAACATAGTGGTATCATACATTGATTTTAATTACGATAACTAATGAAATAGTAACGGACTTAGCGAATTGAATTGACAGTTACTGCGTATTGGCGAAAAAGGAAAACAGAGTCCATGTTGCATGCCAACTATTGGTGTTACAGGTTCAGTTGGATTAATGTTTTCAGTAGACAACCTGCCTTTGGAATTGCAATCATCGTAAAATTATAAGTTGATTGATGAGTAATAACGATACAGTATTAGGAATACTGGGAAAGCAAAAGACAACCTGATTATCATTGCTGTCGTAGCAGTCATCTTTGAAGTAGTGCATCTCTGTATCTCGACGAGGATTGCATATTTATATCGTGTATCTTTTTATTTGATTGTAATGGAAAATAACAGAACCATAAAAACAGGAAACCCATGAATGTGTTTAGATTCTTAACAATATATATGCCACAGACAAATGTGCTTTAGAATGTGCATATAGTCACAGTCACCGGACTGTATGTCAGAACGCTACAGTTGACAGTTACATACTGGAAGCAGTCTAATAGAAACTGTGATATATTTTAGCCAATGATGGTAAATAGGTGATAAAATAAAACATGGGTAATTGGATGTAGTATTATGAACATATTATTGAGAGTATACCTGCTGAAGTCAAATAATATTTAGAGTCGTCATGAAGATACTACTATAGTTGGCTATCTAGATACATGTTTACATACAGGGTTTGATAAATGATGGATAAATATAATACTGTCACTATCGAATGAGGATAAAGTAGAGTGAAATTGAGTAATCATTTGTGCAGACGAAACAAATGTGCTGTTGAACCTAAGTTACAGGTATGAGAGTCTTGTATGCAAACAAACATGCTGTGGAACCTTACATCTACTGGCTAGTAACCGAGGGAAGGAAGACTTCAAACCCAGTACTTTCGGAACCGTCCGTTCTATCTTACAAAACTTTAGTTTGCAGAATCCCTTTATATGTAGGCGTCGTGTTAAAAAGAAGTGTCGGCCGTTGATTCCGGTGATTTATGATATTGCTCCCGTCGGTGGGTGCTGAATCAATTGAACCTGCAGGAGGATGGTTTATTGATGAGACGAGAATTGGATGATTTATGCCAAATCAGTGTGAAGTAAAACCTATGGGAGGACGATTTTTTGAATGGTCGACGGTACGGAGAAACAGCCGAAATATCGCTGAAACGAAAATCAGACTGCTGGAGACTTGGTAGTCGATTATAGATCTGGGTCATCTATTAGGGATTACATCAGGAAGAGTTTGGGAGGAGATTTAGTAGTTTCCGATAGTCGGGAGACGACACGTAGGGTTTGCAGCAGGACGAGTTGAGGAGATGATCTTGTGAGCCGCTGGAGAGGTTTATCTTTTTTGAGTGCTCGTGGCCGCATGAGGAGCTGAGGGCGGAGGGAGCGACATGTGGTGGGGAAAAACCTTACTTTAGTATGTATATAGATACCTGGTTCAAAGATCATGGTCTAGACATATACTACTTTAGAAGGAATCCTGCCCTCAATATTATAAATGCTTTTCTTTTTAAAATTTTAATAAGTTTAATATACATCCTATGCATATCAAACCCATTATATCTCCTGAAATATTTATTATCTCATGTATTTATTCCATTATGTATGAATACTTTTAACAATATACTTTTTGAATCCTATTATATTCAAAAAAATAACGTGATTACACCACAATATTATGCAACTCTTTACCCAAGTAGAAATTTTGTGCTATTCACAAAAAAATAGAAGGTACATGTATCCATAAATATTCAAATGAATATCATGTATAAGGTATATTAAGACTTCATGTAAATGTTTAAAGTTATATGAGATTAAAAATATCTACATGATTAAGCTTGGAGTATTAAATATCCAACCCTTCACCTATCTAAAACAAGGCATAAGCCATGAGGACTATGGGTAATATGAACCCATATCCCTCTACCCTAGGAGATTTTACTCAAGATAAAGTTAAATTCATGATTTCCACAATACATAATATGCACACACTATATTCAATAATTATTCTCAATATTATAACTATATAAAAACTATGGTCAAATTAGATGAAAAATAAATCATATGGAGTCATAACTAGCATATAATTCAAGGATTTATCTTCAAGAAGTAATATATCACATAGATTTAATACTACACATTTCCATATTCTACAATCATTTTGTAAGAATGAATAATATAATGAGATAAACAAGTAAGTAAACACCTTATTAATTTTTTAAAAACATGATAAATGAATATAAATATTTTCTATTTTATTTTTAAATGAAAAATATCAGTTTATAGTGCCAAAACATTGTAATTTATAAACAATTTATAATCCATAAATAAGAAAAGCCGATTTTTTTAGATTTTTATATATGTTGTGTTTTATGACTAACCATCAGTTGTAAAATATGACTGATATAGAAAAGAGATATATTTTGAGTGTATATCATATATTATGATACAGATCCAATCATTTTTTATAATAAATATCATTTTCTATGATTGAAGATATCATTTAACACCATCCATATTTAAAAGTAGAGAAGATTTCATATTTACGGAACAATACTCTGTTTAGTTTAAAACCCTTATAATATCATGCATTAAGATATCTCATATCAAAATCAAAAATACTGTAGAAAATTAGGGGTTTATGCTATATCATACTTTGAAATATAGATTATCATATTCTATAATATATAAAAAAAGAAGAATTCCATGTATTTTTTATACGATATGAATATAGATGCATTAGAATATAAAAATTATTTTTAAAACCAAAAAAATAACACAATTAATCCTTGAACAAACTATCTCTAATACAACTATTGGGTTTTAAGGGATAATATAATGATCATTGGTAATAAAAAAACCCAACAAATTCTCAATCTTTTTTCAAGAAACAACATGTATGGAATTATAAAATAACAATTCACTTGTATGGAAAAAGTAGTCACCTTCATTCCATTGAAGTGTTCTTAATGATGGTCCAAGGAGAAATAATCATAATATTCATTCATTTTTAGATAATACACTATCTTAGAGAATCCAAGGTCAAAAATTGAGGAACCTAAAACTCAAAAGGGGTGCCAGTATCTTCACCTTAGTGACAAATATTGTTACTGAAGGAAGAATGTTATTTGAAAGTATTCATGTAGTGAGGGTAGAAAACACATACAATGATATTATAGTTATATAGAAATATTCAATTCTTTTAATTTAATGAAGTGTTTTTTCCATTGAGTTACATATTACGTCATAAGTGTTACTTCCCAGGGATGTGTTCATCATTGAACAATTCAATAAATTATACACAAGCATTTATTAATCCATATCATGGATTTGAAATCAAAGAAATAAACCTAGGAGTATTATCAGTGGTTTATGAATCTCATTTATGAAAACTATAATACATATCATAAGTGTATTCTACCATACTATATATGAAGAAGAACCTTTGTTAGACTCCTTTATGATATTTCATTATAATAAGCTATGATATCCATCTTATGGATAAAATATCACATGATATAGGTTATTCTTACCATACAATTTACTAATATTTAAGGGTAAATTCACTAGTAAGAATACTTGATTTTTTAAAGAATTGAACAATGTTATAAATAGTGGACTAAACACATGAAATAACTGAATGTATCATGTGACTAGAATAATACTATGGTTTTCGGATCCACTAATATGGTTACAATAATAAATGATGATAAATATCATATTGAGGTAATAATAAGGGAATTTGAAGATTAACTCAAACATTATCCAAAGAATTTTGAGAAGTTAAACAGTTATGAAAAGGTTCCACTATATTATTTTTACTAAATATACTGCAATTTATGCCATACGAAAGCTATATAATTTGAAAGCTAGTAATGGATAGAGAAAAAATAGCTTTATAAAAATACATTACTTATTAAAAAACTTCTTAACAATAGATAATCATCTTCCTTATTAATCTTATAAAGTTTAATTAATTCTATATTTAATGGGTATAATCTCTAAAATAATACATGCTTATTAAAATGATTATATATTTTTTCACAAGGACCATAAGTCACCTAAAAAATTCCATATATGTAGTGTGACTTGACACAAGAAAGATGAATTAATTAATTTAAAAGTTATATGATACTTTAGAATAATTCCAAGGTTTAAATGGATATATAGAAGTGGCGAGACAACAAGGTAATTGATGTTACACACATATACAAGAATTCAACATGGGAAACTAAATCACCCAATATACTCTCCTTAGTGGGAGAAAATTGATCATGAGTATTGTGAATTTTTAAATGATATGAGAAACATATATATTATTTTGTCTACAAATGGACTGAATTATTTTGGTATACAATGTATCGCTCATAGTACATGTATAGTTATGTTGGTAAATTATAACTTTCCACCATGGTTATGGGTGAATAAAAAGTAAATTATGTTGTCTTTGCTTATATTTGGACCAAAACAACTCAGCAATGTTATTGATTTTTATTTGAATATATTGATCAAAGATCTAAAATTTATATGGGATTCTGGTGTTACATTGTATGATGATCATAGAAATAAAGAGTTCACATTGAGATCCATATTTTTCAAGATGATAAAATAATTTCTTACTTATGGAAATTTTTTAGGATATAACATCAAAGGAATGTTAGAGTGTCCCATTTATGAAGAAGTTACATAATCAGTTAGGTTGAAACATTCCTTAAAGATAGTATTTTCCATATATCATAAATTCTTATCTTGATGACATTACTACTGAAATTGGACAACATCATTCGATGATAATTCTAAAGAGGGTAAAAAACCTTCTCCATTAGTAGATGATTAATAGTTTGATAAATTAAAGGATATTATTGATAGAACCACATAGGTATATTTCCAATACTAGGAGAAGGATAAGTGTTGGTATAATTTTATCCCAGTTTTATCTTTATCCCTTTATCATCTATTCACTTATTTTTGAGAAGATATCTCTCTTTATTTATCTCTCCATTTATTGGTATGAATGAACATATATAATAGAATAAAATCACAATAGAACACCAAGATTTATTATCAAGGTTTTATTCCTTGAGTATGAGTATGACCAGAGTACATCATGGTTATTATACCACATGCACAGATTCCTTTTTATTATCAAAGAGATAATGAGAAATGGCATGTCCTTGAACTCATTATCCTAGAACTGACTAGGTACAATGTAAGTAATGGATTGATGTCATTTCTTTAATAGAATAGGAACAAACATACTTAAATTAATATCATTTATTTTTGATTAAGTCTCTCATTGACTATATGAAATAGACCTTCTTTCTTACTTGCTATAATCAGGGGCCACCTCAAAATCTTTAGACCTCTGTCAAAAATAAAGGCTGCAGGATGTCTCCCTCCTCTAGGTTAGAATAAATAGAATCAATGGTAGTCAAGGAAAAAATTTCCTTTATCCTTATTATTCTTATTTAGTGTGTATGGAATATTATATAACTAGATATTATCCTATTCTTCATTAGTGTGTAACCAAAACACTAGTTTCCTTCCTCTTTAACACCCAAATTCTTTTAAATGAGTGTAATGTAAAATCTTCTCTTCTTTCTCAACATATATATTTTTCAGAATGATTTTATTATTGAGAGTTATCCATTATTGTTTTTCCTCTGATCCATAATACATATTTATAGAATTTTTTATGGAAACAAATATTACTTATACACAATATTCTCTTTCTTTTTCATTCCTTATACAACATGAATGTATAATTTTAAATCTCCAAGATTTTTGGTAATTAAAAAATACATAATATTTCTATTTTTCAAAACTCTACATTATTTATCTTTTTTAAATGCTCAATATTCTTATTTAAAAAGTGATTTTATAATTGGTTCTTTTATCCTATTAATGATTCCATAGAGTCTATATTATTTAAGAATAATTTTCATATATGCATGAGTTTATACATATTTCAGTTATTTATTTTACATCATTTGTAGCACAAAAATCCCCACATATCTTCTTATTTCCATAATCAAAATACTTCTTGAATCATGAAACAAGATTCATGATATTTAGGATCTTAATAACATTTCTATGAAAATCGATAGGTTCAACATCATAGTAATATGGAATTTAAAGGATTTTCACTATATCATGGTAGTGTGCAATGTTTTTCATAATGAAAATACCTAAACCAAAAGTCACACTCAATATTTACTATGGTGTGGTAGTGTAAATTTTTTTTAATCGATAGAAAACCAAAACCAAAACTCCCAAAAATATTCATTATAGTGTGGTATTACCTATTTTCATTTTATTTTTCCTTCTCTCATTCGAGGTTACACAACCACCTTAATGAAAATGTTTAACTCATTGTTTCTCATAGGTGGATATCTCACAAGAAAAAATTATCAACACACCCACATTTTTGGTAGAGGGACATGTTTTAGTTCATTGTAGTGACATATAGCTTCTCAGTATCAAGAATATCCCAACATCACTTAAGGTTTAATGTTGCTACCTCAGTAGCTAAGTTCACAATCCTCTTGTTAAAATTATGATACTTGAATCCTTAATGAACATCATAAGAATAATATGATTAATTTATTTTATTTATAAATTCATCTTCTATATATCATATAGAAAATCCTTCATCTTCTACTAATAATCATTTAATATAAAATCACTTTTATTACTGAATAATTTGAGACTATGGCATGAAACTTGGTTATGAAATGAGTTTTGTGATCTCACATAACAATCAATAGATCTGTTGAAGGATCAGATCAGGAAAGAAAAATTATAAATGATGGTGCCTAAGGATGAATAGGTTAAGAGATGACATTGCAATGTCTTACTTCATGGGTGTCCATATATTTTTATGTGGGTGAAAAATTACATTATTTACTTAGTCTCACCTTTAACCTCCTTAGGATGGAGTGCTGGTTTATTATTCAATTATTTAAATCTATGGATCAGTGAGGTTTGATGGGATTCAGTGCTATACCTCACCCCACTATATATCCCACATAAGTGGATGTTAAGTACCCTTCACCCACCTCACACATAAACCAACTCATATGTGTTATTTGCATCCTCTATGCCACCATCAGATGGATCTTAACTTTAATTATGGAAAAATTCCCATATTGTCTAGATTTCTTGGATAGTTAAGTTGGATAACAGTGGGGTAATATTTACCCTTACTTATACTGTGAATTATAACAAACTCAACTAATAAAAAAACTTTAAATTCGTACTAAATTTATTTTGAATTTATATAAAACTCAAATTACTTTTCCAAGTAACAGTTCAAAACTTTTTTATAGAGAACCAATAATATGTTGGAATAAATTTTCTAGATAGAATACACTTTTTCCACATGTAATTATCTATTTAAATTACACATTCAAAACAAGTCAAAAAATTATTTTCCATAAATTGAATGGATCTATAATAATCCAATGATAATGACTTATTAACTTATTCTTCCAAGATTTACGAAAAATTATGATTCCTTAAACATATCTTCCTACCCTAATTGGGAACAAAATTTTATTTCTCATTAGTCTTGGGAACTCTAGACTACTTTGAATCCACTCAACATCAACATTTTGACATCATGAAAATTTCTTAAATCTTTGATCCTCATTGAAAAAAATAAAAAACAAACAAAAATTAGGTTCAATAATATCCCCCTTTGTATATGTTTTCAATACCCATGCTATAAAATGGCATGCCAATATGTTATCAATTTTTTCTACCATTTATTCATCAATTTGATTCTATCCTATTTTCTCATTGATTTTTTTTGTTTTCTTCTCTCAAAATTATTGATAAAGAATTATAATTACATGGAAGATGGTGGTATTAATTAATTTATTATTAAAAATTACATCATTAAACCCACTAAAATTATATTTGAGGAATTCTTGGTGCTTAAAACATAACGGTTTTAATTAAACAAAAAAGTTGTTAATTAATCAATATAAAATGATACCAACTATGTTCACTCTCCAAATTTCTTCCTTATGGAGTTGTAAAACTATTTTAGGTTGATTTCATTTGTTAACACAAATTATGAAAATTATTCTTAGATAGTTTTATAACATGAATTTCCACACACACTTAAAAAAAATTTGTCTTCTAGAAGGTTTAAAGTTCATAAATCCCAGGAACTTCTCAATTTTTTATTTTTTATGTCATTAGAAAAATAATTTATCACCCTCAGAATTT
The DNA here is from genome assembly GCA_963277665.1 of Viscum album. Lineage (NCBI taxonomy): Eukaryota > Viridiplantae > Streptophyta > Magnoliopsida > Santalales > Viscaceae > Viscum > Viscum album. The sequence continues at coordinate 1,498,918,808 of OY728147.1, read as the reverse complement.
GAACCAATTCTTAAAGGGAAAAGGGTGATAGAATACCAAGACATAACTTTTAATAAATGTTCTTCAATAAACATAAATTATTTTAGACTGGTATGAAATTTATAAAATATGGTAGATCCTTAATATCAAATCTTCCTTAAGGGACAATTTCCATCTCTAATTCATCAAGGTATAATTTTTCTTATGATTTTATTTTGAATTCCAAGTGATACATCATACCAAGACGGTGAATTATTCAGATCTATAATAGTTATTCTAGATTAATTTACTCCATTAGTTCTCTATTTTAGAACTATCATAACATTCAATTTTATGAATAATTATTGTAGAAATACATCTGAAATGTCATGAAAATATGGTAGAACCACATTTTATACTTAGTGAGTTAAATAAGGCTAAGAATCCTTTATCAACCATGATACTCTTTCATTTTATACCTCACCTCCAGGGGAACACCTCATTCTTTCACTTTAAATTTTGAAGGATATATTTGGTTTTATGGATGTATTATTCTTCTAAACACCTTCATTATGTGGGATATTTCGTTTAACATGTTCTGTAAAAGAATATGCATCTTATATTATAGTTTTAATATCTATAAATACTTTCTCTAGGGATAGTGTGTTTGTTAAAAAATTATTTTAGTTATGAAAAACACTGTTTCACCTCTCACATAATACCACCTAAAATCTAAAGGTATAATCCAATGAAAACCACTCAAGAAAGTTGTGTTCGTATTCATGCAGAATTATCTCCTTTTATTTTTTAATCACTTTATCTTATAACTCATATATTTAATTTACCTTTTATAAATTAGTTTTATAAATAGTGAATCACTCCTTGTATGTGTGCTCAACTATATTAGTTCTTTCACATGATGTCATAAGAAAATTATTCACTCATCCAGTCCTTTGATTTTTCTTCTAGACTGATTTTCCACTTTTATTTAATTTTCTTCCATTAATTTTGACATCCATGATCTCCTTGCTTGTATCTATGGTGTGTACTATTTTTCCGTATGATGAGAATTTGGTTCTCCTTAGGTTAGCTCCATTCTTTTCCTTCTTGGGTTTTATTTGAGTTATTCTCCTTTTCTATTTATCACCATAGGATGACTCACAAATCTACTTATTTGAAATATTTTTTAGAATATTATGGTTTTCATTATTCTTAAACTTCATTCCCAAGGCCGTATCACTTTTTTATTATTGGAATATGTAATATTTTTTCCAAATTAGTTTTTGATAAAATCTTGTACAGATATGTATCACCCATGTGACCACTTCCACTATATATACCACTTATATTTTCAATATTTTTAAATATAATTGGAGTATATAGATTATTATCTTTATCCTATGGTTGTTTCATCATCTTTGGCTTCCTACCCTTAAATTTATAATTATTTATTCTTTTAGAGGTTGATACACTATACCAAAAATCTAATGATCTATACCAAAATCAATTATAACAACAACAATGTAATAAAAACCTTGATCTTTGGTTTTTAATATAGACCAATACAAAAAAATATATGTGTTTTTTTTATTATTTTATTAGCTTCCATAGGGGATTATGTTAGAGAATCTTCCCTCCATCTCTTAATACCATCCATCATTGATATAATGGTGGGTTTATTTTAATTTTTAATCATATATTTTTATATATTTTTGTTATTTAATCTTACATTATACATGAAAACATATTTAGAAAAATATTCTTAAATTGAATTGGATGGTAACTTTTTTTTGGTGCTACCATATATTGATCATTAGATGATATTCTGATATATTTTTTAGTAGTTGGAGATATTTTAGGCCAAGATTCTCCCTTGGAACATTGTGTGATAATATCACTTCTTCTAATCTCCATTAAAGTCAAAGATTAAGTTTCTTCTAGATTTAAAAATTTAACTTCATGATATAATAATTTCATATTGAATATGTTTTTTCTGATCCTATATTATTTTCAACATGCCTTTACTATCCTTTTTGATTTTAGCAACTTCATCATCTTTTATTTTGTTCTTTTATTATAGTAATTGTTCAAGATATTTTATCTTATTTCCTTTGAACTTCACTTGAATATTCTTGATAAACATACTTATTCAGATGAATAATTACTTTTTTTTGTAAATTTTGAGGATTTTTTATTTATCTTGGATTGATTTGAATAGATCCGTATTAAGTATGGAAAATGTTTCCCTAATATCTAAACACCTTGTTCATTTTTCCTCTACTTTATTTGTAAGGTTTTATAATAAACTCATTTCCAGGTAATTTTACTATATATATGATTAATTTTCAAGGTGATTTGTATCATTATAAAATTATATAAGGGAGCCAAAAATAAAACCCCCAATATATTTAAGAAATACTTACAATATTTCTTCAAATTAAGGATAATAATCAATACATAATTTATCAAAAAATATTTATAACTATGGTCCTCACCACTCATGAAAAACATGAAACACCCAACTCCAGTAACCCTTATCTGGTGGTTATTTTTCCATATTATCAAAAAATATATGTTATTTAATCCTAAAGGATTGAATAGTGTAGTAGTATTAGGATACTATACATATATGATTCTCACATTATATCTGAAAGCATGGAATACAAGTTAAATATTTTCATGACAACTTTATTATTTCTTCTAATAAATCCCTAAATGTGTATAACAAAATCTATCATAAATAATTAATGCATAAATAATATGAAAGAACGAAATAGTAATAAAATATTCCATATAAATATTATCTTAATAAAGGGACTAAATACATGTATAGAATATCAACATAAATAATCACAGAGATATAAATAACTATTTTAATAATGATAGTATTTATAATACTAGGAATCATTGTCTTACCATCAAGGCCATGTGCTAAGAAATCATACATAAATTGGCTAGGTGTACAAAAAATAACCAAAATAGTTTTCCTTAGGAGACCTACTAATAAATCATGTAGATATAAAGGTCCCTACCTATTACTTATTAAGTCTAATGTAGTCATCATATGAAATGGGTAAATAAAATTAAATATATAATTTGTATAAATATTAACATTGAGAAAAATCTTATGGGGTTTTATTATTTTCTTAATTAAATATATATAACAATACGATCACAAGACATTAAAAGAAATGATTTGGATGGTAAAATTAGAATATATCCCCAGTGAAGAATAATATTCATCAAAGTATGTTGACATTGATGAAAATACTTTTAAAAATATCACTTGAAGATTTCTTGGGGAAAATACCCTTTTAATTTTGAAATAAATTATATTAAAATATAATTTTTTTTATAATATTATGGTAAGAAATTTATTTAAAAAAACTATGGAATCTTATAATTTAGGATTCATGGAAAATAAAAACTATTATGATGATAAAATCTATTTATGCGGTAAGTGTTAAAATAAAGATTCTACTCACACCTTCGGTAAAAGTACCTCATTTGGAAAATAAAAATAAAATTCCTTTTAAAACTACTTGTTAGAACTAAAAAATGGTTAAAAATGACTTTAATGTATCATTTTATAATAGTAAAAACATTATTTAAAACATTTTAAAGTAAATATGGACATGGAAGAAAATTGTTCCCAAGTGATTAGAAAAACAAAGTTGGTTTTCCTTAAAAACATTCATTTTTTTTGATTGAAAATAAACATAAAAATGGAACTAATACGTTAAAAACCCAGAAATAACTATAATATATGAGAATATATGGGTTTTAAAATACAAAATATCACATAATTCCTCTATTGTATACTTAAACATAAATAATCTTGAATTGGGATGATATTGTGAAATAAACCATTACCTTAGGACCGAATTGTTTTTTAAGTACATTTAACCTCCTATATAATAAATTTAAATTTATTAAAAACCTATAAAAGAACCATATATGTACTTATAATATCATATACATCCCACTTATAACATTTAAACACCCATTATTTAAAAATTCCTTATTAAAATTTCTATTTATGAGTGTAAACCCTTTCATCTTTCATGTAAGTTTCAGTTTTGTAATTTTAGTCCCTTAATATTGAACATGGATAAATCATATTAAAAATGTTAATAATTATTTTAATATCATATATATTAATTATATTCATATTTATTATCATTTTTAAAGGACTACATGAAATATTAATCACATCGATTTGTAGATGTGGTAGTCCACACGTATGCACAAGTGATGTTATAATTTTTTAATGGGTGGAAGGGTGAGAAGGTAAATGATATATTATTTTAATTGATTAATAATTATTTAATAAATATTACATATATTCATTAGTTAAATCTTTAAAACTATCCAAGTAATGTGATGATGAAAAATAAATTACACTGTTATGTGGAGACAGTTGGTCGTACATACATGTAAGAGATTTTTTTCAGTTTCTATAGGATAAAAAAGAGGAGAATAAGGGTTAGACACCAAAATAATAAAATTTTATTATATATAATTTAATAAATTTATTATATGATAACGGTTACATAATATTTTAATGTGGTAGTAGAGGAAATAAAATGAAAACACTCAGTTAAGAACTATACCTCTTCTTCTAACAACCTCCTTAGGTTTATACATTTTTGGCCTTATCACGATGGTATTATGATAAAAAAGACCTATAGTATGTATATATATAAATATATATATGTTAGAAAATTATTTTGGTAAGTCTTTTATAAAATAATATGCTCTTAAAGTGTGAGGAAGAGGGAAAACTTGGTTGTTTTGAAAAGATTTAAATATATTAACAACTTACTCAATCTAAATGGATCTAAAATGATATATATTTGAATATAATAAGGGTTAGGTCAAAATAAATCAATAAAATGGTGTTTATTAAGTGTTTTGTTTAATATTTAATCCCTATACCTTTATTTTTAACAAATTTAAACCATTTTACCTTTAACCGAGGTGATAAATATTTAACATGGTTACTATTCATTATGACCAAAATTTAAGTTGATCTTATTAAATTATATTGATTTTGATTATTAATAATATGGAATCCAATTTACATATTTATAATACTATATATTTTTTAAATTACTTTTAATATAAGTTCTCAAAACAAGACAAAGAATAGTTTTCCCAAAAAATGGATTTTTTAGTTTAAAAATGTTTTTAGACCAAAGTTAAGAAAAATTACAGTTAAAATGAAATTAATTGGATTATTTTTAATCAAATAGAAATAATGAAATTTTAAAATAAATTAAATATAAAAAATACTTCATAAATAATTTAATAGAAAGGACATATTTCTATAAAATTAGTAATTTTTCACTATTTATGGAAAAAATAATCACTGAAGAAAAAATTAAAAATTTCATATTAAGATAATTTTGATATGATGATTTGGAAAATGATATCATTTTAATAAAATTGAATTTATAAAATTTTATAATTTATTTTTTAATCATATTCTTTATTAAATCTATTTTCATTGTACTGCTATTTCTTTTGGAATAAAATCTTACTTACTATAATTGAATCTTGGGTGTTACATTCTCCCCCTTAAAAAATTTCGTCCTTGAAATTTATAGAATATAAACTCCTGAATATATGTATTTAGTTAATTATCATAAATTCTTCATGTTACCACATCAACTCTTCTATGTTATGATTTATCTAAAGTAACTTTACCACTCGAGTCATCCAATTCCTCAACACTTGGTCTCTACTGTCCAAAATACAGATAGACATTTCAAAGTATGATAAATTTGGTTCCAATTATATTTTCTTATAGGTTAGAACATGTTCTGGGTATTGAATTTACTTACTTAATAGATAGTTATATTTTCCAAATGGTAAGCTACATCAATGATTATTTCTATAATTTCAAAAGGCCTGATGTACCCAAGACTTAGTTTCCATTTCTTTCTGAACCTTATAACACCTTTTCAAAGATACACATTCAAGAAAATAATTTCTCCCACTTGAAATTATGAATCCTTACTTCACTTATCATCATAAATATTTTGTTTACTTTGAAACACCTTAATATGTTTCTAAATTTTATTCACTTTTGTTGTTGTCTCCTATATAATATTTGTGTCTACATTGCTCCTTTCACCAACTTCATCCCAACAGGTTAGATTATGATACCTCTTTTGGTACAATGCCTCAAATGGTTCCATTTGAATACTTTAATGGAAGTTATTATTATATAAAAATTACAAAAAAGTTAAATACTAATCCAATATACCATAAAAGTCAATTGATCACAACCACAACATATATTATAATATCTAAAAGTTTCTTTTAGGATACCCATTAGTTTAAGGATGATAGGTGGTTCCCAAAACTATTTTGGATTTTAATATCCTTCTTACGACTCATCCATAATTTCAACATAAACCACTAATCATTATCAAATAAAATCAAAATAGGTGCACCTTAAAGACTTAAAATTTCATTAATATAAATATGAATGAGGCACTCAAGTGGTAGATGTTCTCTTATAGAAATTAAATGAGAGGAATTGGTGAGGAGATCAATAATAACCAATATATCATTATTTTTTCTAGGAGTCTTTTACAATCTAGTGAAAAAGGCCATAGTAATATAATCCCATTACAACATTGGAACTAGTAGAGCTTGCTTGAATCCTTTAATATGTTTAATTTAAACCTTTACCAATTGGAGAAACCAAGAATCTGGATACATAGACTTCAATTTTTTATTTCATATTATCCCAAAAAAAACATTCTTTCAAATCACAATACATTTTGGTGCTACTATGGTGTATAGAGAAATTTTAGCAATGGTATTTGTCTAATAACTCTCTTTTGAAATTAGGCTTAGATATAACAAATAAACTATTTCTAAATTTCAAAATTACATCTTTATAGATGGTGTCTATAAACTTCCCTACATTAATGAATTTGGGTTTCATTTAAATATTCTCATCATAAAGATGATAACTTTTTTTGTCTTTAATAATGGTAGTTTGGAAATCATTTTAAGAGATGTGATGTTTCCACTTCCTTAATGATTCCCATATCCAAGTTTACTAAATTCATGTATATATGATCATTTTTTGTTCTAATTTTAGTCAAAACTCAATGATCATTCCTAATCAACAGATCAAACACCTTATTTTCTTTTCTAGGGTAGTTATGCATTGATAAATCACAATCTTTGAGTGTTTATAACCACCACCTCTTACTCATGTGGATATATTTCCATGATAATATGTGTTTACATTTTTTGTGATCGGTATATATTTCATATATTTTTCCATAAAGGTAATGGATCCTTTTATTCAATTAAAAAATTATGGCTTCCAACTCAAGATCATGAGTTAGATAATTCTATTCATGATTTTTAACTACATTTTTATATAGTTTGAAACACTATCGTTCTATATAAGGATACATCCAAGAACCTTTTTTATTTAACAATAAATATCACAAATTTGTCCATTCCCAATGGTAGAGTCAATATCAGTGCATTGACTAATATAATTTTTAATTATTCATAGCTTTCCATACATTTTTCCAACCAAATTATATTAAACTATTTACATTAAAACTTAGTTATTGGGCTATCTAATCAAGAATTTTTTAAAAAAAATCACAAATAATAACCTATTAATTGAAGGAATCTACATACTTTAGTTATATTTATTTACATTTGTCATTCCATATGTACCTCTATCTTTTAAGGATCAACTAATATTATATCTATAGGGACAATATGGCCATGAAAAGTTACTTCCTAAAGAAATAATTTTTCTAAATTCTCCGTATAACACATTTTCCCTAATATTCTTAAGAGTTATTCACTAATAACTCATATGACCCACATAAATTTTAGAGTATATCAATATATTATCGATACATACCATAATTAAATTATGAAGATAATAATTGAATATGATGTTCATTAGATCCAAAAAATATAGGTTTCATTAGTCAATACAGAGGGAATTACTATAAATTCATAATGTCCATACCTTGAACAAAATTCAATCTTTGGAATATTCTACTTTAATCATAGTTGGTTATACACAAAATCAAGATCAATATTTGAATAATATTAAGCACCTTGAATTTTATCAAATAAGTCATCAATGTGAGGAATATGATAACTGTTCTTTATTGTAATGGAATTACTTTGCCTATAATCAAAACACAACCTCACAAACCTATATTTATTATTAAATTAAAGAATAAGGGACCTCCATGATGAAATAATAGGGCATATAAATACCGTATCACACAAATCCTATAATTTTTTAGTTCCACTAATTCCATTATCTCCATCCTATAGGGTGTTTTAGAACTAGGTTTTTCATCAAGGATAAGATTAATGGAAAACTTAACTTCATTCTTCGATGGGTTTCTAGGTAGTTTTTCAGGAAACACAAAAATTTAGTCCTATAAAAAAGGAAAATGCATTATTCTAAGGTTCCATTCATAGTTTGTGTATTCTCTTATTCGCTAAGAATCTCATTAAGAGAGATACTTGAGGTGTATTCAGACATGATTAAGATGATATAATATCCCCTCTAAAGACAAGGTATTCTATATCACTCTAAAAATTGTAATCTTCTTCTCTCAGAAATATTTTTTCACATTTTAATTTGATATCCCATACATGCAAAGGATTATATAAAATAAACTGTAGGTATAATAATCATGTTTGAAAATATGGTAAGTCTATATATCATAATGGAAATTGATTGACATATCTTTATTGTAGAAATATTTCCACTAAGAGTCTCAATTGAAAATTACCTTTTTTAGGTGATAGAGAAATATCTATTTTTCTAGAAAACATGGAATATATAAAATATTGTTCCGATATCAAATCCAATAATTAATTAGATAAATTTGAGGCTATGCCTAACATAATTTATACTACACTTTAGTAACTTCAAATTAATATCTAGTGGTCACATAATATTGACCTTGCACCCTCTTAATTGTTTGAGGAAAAGTTCATTGACTAATGTGAAATTACTTAGTATAGTTCTCTATTTATTTATAGTTTAGGGATTGAACATTGGTCTCTTATTTTATTCACTTTTATTCATGAGTGTGATGGAATTTCTCTACACAATTTAAGTAAACTCCCATTCCCAAAAATCATGTTCCATGGTGTTTCTTTACACATTTATTACATATTTTTAATTACGCTGTTAACTTATTTTCAATATTTTCCTTTACAGAGTTCTTAGTCATGAGATTAGTTTCCTATTTTCCATGAAACACACAAGACTTGGAGAATTACTTCTCTATATTGATGGAACATGATACTATATCCCCATATATGGAAATTTTCTAAGAGACTAATTCTATTTAAAGTCTAGGGTTTATCCCATCAAAGAAATAATTAATCTTACTCATTGGATTACATATATAACATTTATTAATATTTTATAATCTTATAAAGTTAGATTCATATTTAGAAACGATTTCTTCTTTATTTTTTCCGTATATTTAGGAAGTAACTCTCAATATCAGGTTACTAACCACGAGTAAAGTATTTTTTGATTAAAATATCATTGAAATTATTCCACACCATACTATTTATTTCCCCAAACTCCATAGTTTTATAGATCAGTGACCACCATTGATCAATGTATCATTTAATATGATAAACTTCCATGATAAATTTATCTCTATTTTTATTCATCTTAAATGAGATATATATTCTATAGGTATTTTATCCATTGATGAAGGTTTCTAACACATGAACCAATCCAAAATTGTTACACCATGTTGGGGTTCAATAGGCTTCTCCATACGAGAAAGGTTATTAGTCATAACCTGATTCAGCTACCCCAATATAAGTATAACTTGTTTTTCTCCTTCTCAAACTCTAGATTAATTGTCCTTCATAAGAGTTAAATACTCACATAGATTATGTGAATTAATATGGTTTCCATTACTTACATGAGAAAAAATTTATAAAAAATTGAAAATACTAAATTATCTCAAAACATTATGAATTTTATATCATAGTATATGATTCTAAATCTTGTTAAAAACATAACATAAATTAAAAATTTATACATAGATAATATTAGAATCACTTTATTAGTATCTTTGGGAATATCTTAAAATAATAAAAATATTTTCAAAACATTCACAATTTCTTGTAAAGAGTGTGTAAATTATCCAAATTATGTTCTCGATATTGTATAGCTAGGTGTATAGTCTTAAGACCACTCATTATACACTGGTGAAAAATAGTTTGATACCTAATCTAACCGTTTTATATTTTTACCCTTAGGTGCATATGTGTCATAGTCACATCCAATTTTCATTATCTAGACAAAGATATTTTTTCTAAGAAAACCACACAATCTTTACTTTAAATTTTTTTGATATTATTCTTATAATTTTACAAATCCTTAGAGATAGTTATATGGTTATGTTATCTAATATATGTTTTTTTAAATCTAGTTCCCGTGGTTTATAATAAACTTTATTTGATTCCAACTATAACACAATTACTATAGTAACTTGAGATCGGTGGTTATTTTACTAAATTGGAAAAACATTCCTTGGATCACATCCTACAGAATCAAAAAGTTTATTAGTATTGAGAGGATAAATACATATATGATTCTAACATTACATATGTAATCATGAAATAAAACCAAAAAGTTATTTCTAGAATGTTATTATATATTCAAGTAATTCTTTTAATTCAATCATATATCCCTACTTAGTATCTTAGGGAAAGGAAAAAATTATAATTGGTGAGCTTAAATGTTTACTATGGGAAAGCATACAACATATTCTATCATAAAAAATAAATAAATTATGAATAATATAGAAGTGATAAATAATAATAAAATATGACATATGAATAATATCATAAAATAGATTCTAAATATTTGGAAGGAATAAAAACATAAATAACCACATGGATATCAAGAATGATTTTCATAATAATAGAATGTATAATGCAAGACATTATAATTTTACTACAATGGAATTGTTCCAAGACATCATAAATAACTAGGTAAGGCATATGAAAAATACCCAAACTAGTTTACCTCATAAGGCCTACTGATATATTGAAGGAATATAATGGGCCTTGTCTATCACTTACAAAGTCCAATGCATTCATCATATGAAAGTAGGGAATAATAATTCAATATTATATCAATATAAACATTCATATTGAAAAACTAGATTATAAAATGTTAATTTTTTCTATAATGAATAAATAAGACAACAAAATCAGAAGGAATCTAGAGAAATAAGGTGGCTGAAAAAATTATATTAAATCTTAAGATTCAACACATTTTATTTATATAGATTTAAATAATTTTAAAAATATTACTAGAATATTTGCTTAGCAAATTACCATTTAAATTTTGAAATCACATGTATTAAAATATTAAAATTAGTATAATATTAGAAAGAAAATATTTATTTAAAAAAAATAGAAACATATAAAAGATACTTTAAGTAAAATAATATTCATTATAGTGGGAAAATCCTTTTGTTCCATAAGCATCTAAATAAATATTCTGTTCACTCATTCGATAAAAAGTTCCTCATTTGGAAAATGACTAGAGGATTCCTTTTATAACTTTAAATAGAATGTAAAACATCAGTAAAACTAATTTAATAAATAATTATATAATAATAAAAACATTCTTGAAATTTTTTTATTTAAAATATTGTCATGGATGAAAAATATTTCCGACCGAATAGAAAAACAAAGTCAGTTTTCCTTAAAAATATTCATTTGGTCATTTTGAATGCCAAAGAAGGTAAAAATGGGTCCAATACTTGACAAAAAAATTATAAGAATATATATTGGTTTTAATATATGAATTTTAATATTATAGATCCAATGGAAACATAAACATAAATAATCTTAAATAAGGATGGGATTTTCAAATAAACCCATTCCTCTGGTATGACTTGTTTTGCAAGTGATTTTAACCTTAAATATAATAAATTTAATTTTTTTATAATTCTATACTAGATGTATATAATTACTTATTATATAATATATGATTGACTTATAACATTTCTATATCCATTTATTAACAATTCCTTATTAAAATCGTTATTTTCAAGTGTTAATTGTTTCATTTTTCATATAAGATTCAGTTTAGTAGTTTTTGTACTTGAATCTTGCTCATGATTATATAATACCCAAAATTTTAATAGTAATATAAGTATAATTAATATTTATCATATTCAAATTTATAACCTTTCTTGAAATACATATATTAAAATTGAATCATATCTCTTCATGGAGGTGGTAGTTCACATGTGCGCACTAGTGACATTATCATTTTTAATAGGTGGAAGGGTAAGAAGGTAAATGATATAATATATTTATAAAATAATAATTATTTCATAAATATAATATATATTAACTAGTTCCATATCTATTACCATATAAGTAAATTTGAGATGAAAATGAATTACACTTCTACATGGAGACAATAGACCGTACGTACGCACAAGCGATGTTTTCATTTTCCTTAGGATGGAAGTGAGATGAATAAGGGTTGTAAAACAAACATAATAAAATTTCTGTATATTTAAGATACTTATGTTATTCTATGATAATGGTTGTATAATATTTTAAGGTGGTATAATATAAAATGAAATGAAAAAACACAGTTAACAATTATACCTCTTTTTTCGGACACCCACCTTAGGTTTATATATAAATCCTTTTTCGGGTGGTATTATGATCAAACCAGGAAATAAAAGACATGTTAAAGGATGTTAAAAAATGTTTTATCTAATATTTACTAAACTAATATTATATTATGTGTGAGTAATATAGGATATATGGTGTCCTTTTATAAGTGAGGTAGAGGGCACACTTGAAGTTTTTCAAAAGATTAAAATATATTAATGTATTACTACAGAAAAATGGATCCAAAATGAAATAGATTCCATGGTTGTAAGGTTAATTTTGAATTAAAACCAATAAATGATGTTTAAATAAGTGTTTTTTTTATGTTTAATCCTTGTACCTTTATTTTGAAACATTTAAACTCATTTTTTCCTCAATCAAAATGATAAATATTTACCACAATTACAATTCATTATGAAAAGAAATTAAGTTGAACTTATTTACTAATATTAATTATTATGATTCAAAATATGGAATCAATTTTACATTATTAAACTCCCAAAAGTGGTCGAAATTACTTTTAATATAAGTTCATAAAATATGATGAAAAATTATTTTCCAAAAAAATGAAATTTTAAGTATAAAAATGTTTTTTACAAAAAATAAGCATAATTTAGATTCCAATGAAATTAATTAGATTATATTTAAAATAAATAATTTAATTAAACTTTAAAACTAATTCAATATTAAATGATACTTTTTAAGTAATTTATTAAAAAAGGCAGTATTCTATAAAATCAGTTTTTTTGTATTCACTTAAAAAATTAATTTTTTTAGAAAAATATAAAAATTTAATTCTAAGATAATTTTGATATTATTATTTCAAAAAAATTATAATTTTTATTAAATTCAATTTATAAAATTTTGTAATTTAGTTTTTAATAAAATTCTAGAATAAAGATATTTGCATCATATTATTGTTTCTTTATAAAGTAGGTATTACTTATTTTAAATGAATCATAGGTGTTAAAAAACATCATGAAAGGAATTTATAATTACCTCATATATATGGAATAAATATTGTCCACATAAGGTATAAGTGTTTTCTATCATATTTTCATTTTATTTCTCAACCAATTCTTTAATATTCATGGATGGTCGGATACCATTATTATTTTATCATGTTGAAGCTATATTTTTTCCCTTTCCACTCAAGAGGGAAATGTAATTTTTCTTTATCAACTCATATTTTACTTCCATTATTTTTTTTGAGTATATATGAATCTATTTAGTTGTTGATATGAGTCCTCCATGTTTTTATTCCATGTATCATTTTGAAGGAAAACTTACAAAAAATTACAACATTAAAGTAATTCAGAATATAAAGTAGTGGTGTGATGGAGGATTTGATACCAATTGATGGGATAACTTATAGATGTGTCCAACATGGGGGGGGGGGGGGTGGATTATTATTGGTATATTTTTATTCTAATTTTACCAGTATCCCTTTATCACCTCATCACTTATTCAATGAGTAAATATATATCTATACTTATATATTCTTTTATCAGTATGCTTACAAATATAAAATATAATAGAAACAAAAGAGAACACTAGGTTTTTGTGATGAGGTCCACCTACCTATAGATGACTACATACTTGGTACATTATGGTTATTATCCCACATTCATAGATTAATTCTTATTATCAAATAAATTAAAAGCAAGGTTATGGACTAGGACTCATTATCATGGAACTGACTAGGTATAAAGAAAGTGATGACGTGATGTCCATTTATAAAAATGAATGGGAATATACTTCCGTGAAGTAATATACCATAAATTGGATTGAGTACCTCCTATAATATATTAAATAGATATTCTTTCCTAATTTCAAATATCAAGGGGATACCTCATAATATTCAAACTTCAATATAAAATGAGGATATATGATGTCTCTCTTATCTTCTTTAACCTGAATAGAATCAGTGGTTTACAAGGTTATAATATAATTTATTATTATTATTATTATTATTATTCAATTTACAATGAATTTTTCGGCCTTTAATATTCTATTCTCTTTATTTAGTACATAAAGACAACCCTAGTTTCCTTCCACTTTAGCACATAGAGTCTAAATTATATGTATAATTGCAACTATCCACTTCTTTCTCAGCTGATATATTTTTCAGAATGGTTGTAGTGTTAAGTGTTCTCTCATCATTTTTTTCATCATTTAATAAATATTTTTATAAAAATGTATATAGAAACATCAACTAGTCTTACACAATATTCTAATTCTTCTATATTCATAATTTTGTATGAAATAATAGATTTTATTTTCCTAGATTATAGGTAATTTAAAATCCTTAATATTTCCATTCTCTAAAGCTCTAGATTCTTTATATATTTTAATTATTATTTATTCCATTTTAAAAATCTCATAGACTTAGTTCGTCTTTCCTATTTATGCTTCCAAATAATCCACATTATTGGAATATAGTTTCCATATATCCATAAATTATTTTGTATCTTAGTAATGGATATTATTTCATTTACAACATAATAAACCCCACAAGTCTTATTCTTTCCATCTTCAAAATACTTCTTGAACTAGAGCACAAGATTCATGATATTTAGGATCTTATAAACATTTCCCCGAGCATTGAAATATTCAAAATAATAGCAATTTGGATGTCTTTTGAAATTCACTATGCATGGTAGTGTATTACATTCTACATAGAGATAATACCTCAACCAAGATTCCCACTAAATATTCACTATAAAATGGTGGTGTAAAATATTTTTTATAGAGAGAACCCCTCAAAAAAAAACACCCACAAAATATTCTCTATGACATTTTATTCTATAATTTCCTTTTTATTTATTATTATCTCATTAGATTCAATATTTACACCCCCATGACGTAGTTTAAATCTCTATTTCTCACATGCGAATATCTCAAATGAAACAGTCAGTAAAATACCTTGGTTCTTAGCACCACAACATGGCGTGGTTTATCTCAGTAACACTAAGATTCTATATATAAATACTCTACTAGAATCACCTTCAGTTTTATGATACTACCTTAGAATTGAAGACCATGAACCACGTAGTTAAATTATGATACTTTAATCCTTGAATAACAATAGAAGCATTTCAAATTAATATAATATCTTTTGAAATTTATCTTACAGTTCTTATATATAACTTCCATTAACTTATTTTGATGATCATTTAATATGAAAACAATTATATTTTTGAATACTTTGAACTCATGATATGAAAATAGATAATGGTAGGATATTTATGATCTCATATAGTGATCAATACATATATTTTAATATCGGCTCATGTAAGATGAATTACAAAAGATGGTTCCCATGGATGAATATGAATGTAGATAACATTATATTGTATTACTCCATGAGTGTCCATATATATTTAAGTGGATGAATATTTACTAAATTCACTCATTACTAGATCAAAACCTCCCTAGAATATGACACTAGTTTATTACTCAATTTTCTCCATCAGTGGCTTATTTAATTCTAATGGGAGTTTGTTCTCTCTTATATCCCACCATGCCGACCTGCACGTGTGGATACTGTGCACCCTTCAACCATATCACACTTGTTCCAACCTGTGATGTTCTATAAATTCTCTGCATTACTATTGTTTTTATCTTATATTTTTTCTTGTTAGATTACCATAGTGGCTTCGCTTCTTGGCTGGTTGAGCTAGCGAACAATTTTAGATTTTGTCCCTGACTTATATAGTAAAATATTACTAACTAAAATTTTCAGAAATATCAGAAATCATATGATCTATTTTATATAGTTATATGAAACTTAGTTTCCTTTTCCAAAAAATAGCGTACAACTTATTCATAGGCAACAAACAATATATTGGAACTTAATTTCTAGTTAGTAAGTACTTTTTCTACATGTAATTCCCCATGTAATTTACAAATTGATAGTATCTCAAAAACTCATTTTATATAAATTAAATGGATATATTGTAATCTAATGGAACTGAATTATTCAATTATTCATATAATATTTAATAAAAATAATGATTCCTAAACACATCTTTATAACTTTATTGGAAACTCCATTTTCATTTTCTTTTGTATAGGGAACTCCAAACTACTACCAAGAAACTCAACATCAATATATTGATATAATGAAACCCCCTTAATACCTTTGATTGTCATTGAAAAAAATACAACGAAAAAAAATAATATTTAACAATTTTATCTTTTTTAAAACCTTTTTTAGAAAAACTTATCAAAATGGGTTGAAAAAACCTATGAGTTTTTTTTAATTTCTGTATTACAATTTTTTATATTACAATTTTTTTCTTGATTCAAAAAACTTAGAAAAAAAATATGTGATAGTTTTACTAGTATGTAACTAAATGAACCTAATAAGACAAAATATGTCATAATTTTTAGGTTTGAAATGATTTATATGGGGATAATGTAATATTTTGGGCTTGTGAAGGAATAATGATGAACTTTTCTTCACCGAGTGACTTAGACTTTTTCCAGGAAAGGTACATTTCAGTTTTTTCAGCTTATTTAATAACGTTAAGGTTTTAAAGGGGTATAGATTAAATATATATAATATCATGTAAATTAATAATTTTATGTTAAAGGGATTAAAATAACACTAGTTTAATGTTTTGATTAAATATATAATGTATGTGGATTTATGTTTCATTCTATCTAAAAATGTTCACCGCAGATTTACTAAGTTTATTTTATTTTTTAATGATATATGTGGTGAATTTATATACATGGTGAAGTTTCCAACTATGTAAAAATAAATTACTATCATATTATATTAATTGGATATGTTTTTCACACCAGCATTCTTTGACCCAATGGTTCACATAACGGTTCACTTAGTTATAGAGATCTGACTATTTGGTTTTATACATTATAGATGGATATACCCCATTGAATAATTTATACATATTTTTAAAGGGTATTTCAAAAATCAAATTAGTCTAGAATTTTTTATTGCGGAGTAATATATTTTTGAGGAAACTATTTAATTCTATAGTGACTACTTATCGGGATTGGTTAACATTTGTCACCCAAAATCATGTTACTATAAGATCCTTGTGGGTGGAGGAATTTTTGGAGAGATATTGTCATAATTACCATTAAAAATAGGTAGTATAATGATTTATAGAACGCAATAAATACTTTATATAATTTGATAAAATATATATATCAAATACATATAGTCATATTTATGTACTTGAATCCATACTGAAATAAAAATGGATATCAAATACATATAATCAACGATTTATAGAATGGTTTTAAGAAATTATTTTCAAGGAGTTATTTAAATATATTAATTGAATTTCAAAATGAATTTAATGTCAAGATATGTGACCAAGTGAAAATATATTATCTTATAATGGTTACATGATTAAAAATTATAGGTTCTATAAAAAGGATCAAGATGAACACAACAAAATGAAAAATAGTGTAGATACTATTATGGATGAATTAACGCATGTATCTAGAGACAAGGAATTAAATACAATTTAAGAAAATATGTTAAAATTTAAAATCCTAAAAAAATATAGAATTTTTTTCATTCAACATTTAAGTGATGATTTTTAATGCAAATGGGTTGATAACATGTTTGTAGTTAAAATAGATAAATTGAGTCTTTTGAAACTAAATTCCAATAAGGAGGGGTAAATAATTTAATAATTCAAAATGGGATTATAGGTATTATATATATTTTATAATATAGATATTATAAACTTAAATTTTTTAATTATTCTTTTATTGAAAAAACAACTATAATATCAAATGAAAATTCAATTGAGGATGATCGTTTTATTAGGATGTCATAATCATTTCATAGTGGTCCCAATGTAGAAAGTGTTTTATATATAATATGGGACTATAAGGAGGGGATTTTTTTAATTTATAGAGGTTAAAAATCTCTTAAATGTTTAATAAAAAAAAATATTTCAATGAACATGTAAAGATCGAATTCTTTTTGGATTATGAAAATGTACAGAAATTTTATTTTTTGGTTACAATGGATTTTGTGGGTTAAAATTTTATTTTTCACTAGAATATGATATAAAAATAAATTTCTAATGATTTCATTAATTTAGGAATGAGGTGTTTACCCCAGTGTTGGAATTTGGTGAGATTTTGATCCTGGATTATTTTTAGGAATATATTAATATTTATTAAATAATTTTTAATTATTCTATTTACATAAACATTAAAATATTTTAGAAAGATTATTTGATAAAAATTACACCTTTATGGTCGATTATATAATGGATAGTATTACCCAAGTGTTGTATAAAATTCATTTGGGTTTTAGGAGTTGGGTCGAGCCTTTAAGAGAGTAATTAAATTAAATTAAATTAATTTTATTATATCTTCCCATTACCCTTAATATCCATTTAAAACCCCAATGTTTTCTAAAAATAAATTAAAATTCATGAAAAAGTGTTTTAAGTATATATTTATAACTATACTTTAAATTTAATTTTGTCACTTCTATGTTTTGAATTTTGAAAAACAGTCATCTACAATTGTGTTCAGTAAGTTATTTGGAGTCTAATGTAACCAACTAGTTTTTTGGTGAATAGTAAAATAACCCTATGAATATTAAGATGACCCTGATGAATAGTAAATTATATTAATATTTTTTTCTTAAGGCTTTATGATAATGACATCTTGATTAATTTTTCATTGTGAAATAAAAGCTGTTATAGTTTCTAAATTTTAATTTTTGGATTTAGTATGATTTTATTTAAAAATTAAATTAATTATATTTAGATAATTATTTAAAAAAAGGACTTAATTTTTGAATTCTATACATATAAAAATGGTATGGGTGAATTTTTGGGATTTTTATAAAATTCTTGAATTTTCGATGAATAGTGAAATATAGTAAAATACCGCATATTCAAATTATCTGTTAAATACACAATTTATGACATCATAAGTGATTTAGGACCACTTAGTTATAACTCAAATTCCATTATTACTATTTCGGTCACATGAATTGTGGCTATTCATAGTCTTGAGCAAAAATATTAAAATAATGATTAAAATAATGAAAAATACCCCCTCCCCTCCACTATAAATACCCCCCTCATTTCCCTCTTCCTCCCACGCCTATAAAGCCTTGATATTTACCTAAGTTCTGTAAAATACTCCTCCCAAGGCTCTTCCCAATTTCATAGATCTTCTGGTCTCACCAAAAGGCCAAAACCCAAGGCCTTAAGAAGGATCTCAAGGAGAAGAGATCAAGAGGTAAACATCCTCTTTTATTTTCTTTCTTTTCTGTCATTTTATGTTATTATTTTAATGTAATTTGGATTATTTTGGGATATGCCATTATATATAACCATTACATCCCATATTATTTATGAATGATGATACAACTCTTTCCTCTCATTAAAATATTTTATGAAATTTTAAGCGATGCTGTTAGGCTGCCGAATTTTTGTGAGAGATTTCTCTATTTTTATTTTATTTTGAGTTACTATATTTTTTTTTACTCACCTGCTCTTATCCAAGAAGAATTAAAACTATATAATAATGTATATTCTTGATGTTCTCATGTTCATGGAAAATTCATCATCATTTTTCTTCACCTCCCACACTTATTCAAGGAATTAAATACATTGTCTGTGGTGTGTCGAATTACCGACATCGTGGACGATGTGATTTCAATTTGATTTAATTCGTTCAAGGCTGGTCATGAAACCATTTTTATGGTTTAAACATATTATTATATATTTATTATGTCTCATACATGGTTATGGAATAATTTTACACATGTTATTAATTTATGAAACAAAATGAGTTCTTTATTGTTGAAGAATCACTAAAATGACCTGAAAAAATATCAATAATATTTTAACATATGAATCATAGTCATGTAATAATTAAAAACAATAAATGGTATAATTTAGGATTATGGAAATATATAAATACCATAACATTCCAATTCTATAGTTTCACTTCCAATTGATAAGAAAAACCATTATGAACCAATCACGGAAATCATGTAAAGAACTCACCCAAAAATAGCGCAAAGAACAAAATACTAACAATTAAAAGGTAAAATGATGTAATGAAATGATAATATAAGGTATTATGAGGATGTATATAATCTTTAATATATTAATATCACTATTTTAACCATTATACAGAAGGTTTAAACAATTTTTAAGTAAGAAAAACCTGAGGTATGGGAATTCCTAACCCGATTTCCATTCTTTGGTTTAACCTTCTAATTTGTAATTTATGTGGTATTAAAATTGTTTGTGTGATGGGTTTTTTATATATTATGTTTAATTATGTGTATTTAAAATTTTTATACATATTACATATACTTTATTAAGTTTCACTTGAATTATATGATTTATGTAAGGGACTTTTCTTTTAAAATCCTCTTTTAAAATTATCTTTTACAAAATTCAAAAGCAATGTTTTTATGCAAATTATTCATGTTTTATGATTGTGTTCTGGTTCTTGGGAATTTTTTATAATGAAGGTTGGGACCTATATCTCCCTCCGAAGCATTGGTTATGGGTAAGTTGAAGGTCGTCCTAATAGTTACTCCATGTGTAACTGCGATGGTTACGCAAATGTTAAGGTAGCCATGAGAGTTAAAAATTATAAGGTAGCCATGAGGGTTAAAATATTATATAATTAATTCCCCCAGATACCTTTATGGTTATATTTATGTTCTTATGTTTTGTTTTTATCTTGTTTAAATCTCATGTTTCAAAAAGTAAGTATATATGGGTGACAAGTATGTCTTTTGGAAATGATTTCATACGTTACTAGTGTTCATGAAAAAATGTGTTCTTTCATTATTTTTATATCCATTACTGTGATTTTTGTGCTCATAAAAAGTTCTTAAAATATTTTCACATGTTATAAGGATTTTTATTACAATGAAGGAAACTATGTTAAATGTTTTAAGAATTTACAAAGAAATCATTTTTTAATTGAAAAGTTTTTATTTTGGAAGAAATGAGTGTTGTTTTTATGGTAACCACTCTGTATTAATGTGTAATGTCATGAATGTGTTATGTCACTTTTATATAAAGATCTAAACTTGAAAATATCCTCAATGTAAAAGGATGTTTTTTCTTGACTAAATTCAAGATTATGTATGTAATAAGGCAGGGTTCTTATAGTGGGTATTAGAGGATGGTTTAGATAACTTTAGAGGTTAGGATTACGTTAATATATTACTATAAATGTTTTTTATTAATCTATGGTCAATTTGAAAATATATATCATTTAAATATTTCAATCTTGGTTTGACTAAGATATGTTTGTTGAGAATGGTTGTCTATAGAAGAAATAGGGAAGCTGAAGAGGAGAGGCACCGACGGAATGAAATCCTTTTGAATTTGAAGACCGGAATGGTAGGGATTGGAACTGAGTAGTTTGTGACAGTAATGGATCAGCTGACATAGGCAATAAATTGTGGCAACATCTATTCAAGAGATCGTCCAAAAGTACCACAATAGAATATTATGATCGTGGATCATTTTATGAGACAACACCCTCCTTCTTTTAATGGATCTTCTGACCTAGTGGTGGCTGAAGGATGGATTAAATCCATTGAAAAGATATTCAATGTTATGGGATGTTCATATAATAAAAATTTAAGTCTATCCATTTATAATTTTGAAGGTTAAGCTGATAAGTGGTGGTCAATGGTAATGAATATCAAGGATAAAGAGGATATTGATGCCTTAGAGTGGGATGATTTTAAAGGTATTTTCCTTGAAAAATATTTTCCAGAGGTGGTGATACTTAGGATGGAGAATCAATTACTTGAATTGAATAAAAAATAAAAAGATTCAGTGGATGTGTATAATGAGATCTTAGCCTTATTGACAAGGTATGTTCCAAATATTATTCTAGATTTTGATAGAAAAATCAACCTATTTTAATCAGGATTGAAGCCAAGGTATCGAATGGAATTGGACTCCTATGAATTCAAAAGTTATGAGAAACTTGTCTGATGTGCTGAGAGGGTAGAAGTGGAGTTTTCTGACGATCACGTGCACTTTGAAAAAAAAGAGAAGAAGAGGACCAAATGGAAAGAGATAGGTAAGAATCAACCAAATAAATATGATGGTAAGAAAATCCAGTTTCCAGTTTGTAAAAATTGTGGAAGAAGCACCCTGGGGAATGTGTCACCAAAACTAAAAAGTGTTTTCGATGTGATAAGTTTGGACATATGGCCAGAGATTTTAATGAAAATGATCCTAAGAATAATCCTAATAAGCAAACTATTAAGTGTTTTATATGTGGTGAGATGGGTCATTACACAAATTCCCATCCAAAGAGAGATCAAAATGATGCAAACAATCCAGACTATAAGCATAAGGGTGTAGTGAGATCTTTTGTGACTATGTCAGTAGATGTTGGTCCGTTTAATGAAGTTGTATCAGGTACTTTGTTTACTCATATTTTTCTAATTTTTTGTTTGATAAGATGTATACACATTCCATCATCTCTAAGGAATTTTCTAATAAATTGAAAATATCACCTCAACAAATGAGACCATAACTTTTTATTAAATCACAAAGGGAAAATATTATAGGAAAGAGGAATTATAAGAATCTATCTATTGTGGTATATGGAAAGAATTTACCAGAAAACCTTGTTGTTTTACCCTTATTCGAGTTTGATGTTATTCTGGGAATGTATTGGCTTTCTATTTATCATGTTTAGATTCACTGTAGAGATAAAGAAGTTGTTTTTCAGAAAGAGTTTCAGTTTACATAAAATAAAGAACCCACAAAATTTATAACATGTCTGAAAGATGAGAAAATTTTGAAAGATATAAATGAAAGTTATCCTGCTCATATTGTTGAAAACAAGGGAACTGTTTAGATTCATGATGTGCCAGTGGTAAATGAATACCTTTATGTTTTTCCAGATGAGTTACCCAGTTTCATACCTGATTGGTAAGTCAAATTCACAATTGAATTAGTTCTTGATGCTAAGCCAATTTCAAAACCCCTTATCATATGGATCAAATAGAACATCTTGAATTGAAAAATCAATTTTAGGATTTGCTTGATAAAGGCTTCATTCATCCTAGAACTTCACTATGGGGAGCTCCTGTTTTTTTCATTAAAAATAAAGACGGATTCATGAGACATTATGTTGATTATAAATCTTTTAATAACATCACTATTAAAAAAAGTATCCTTTTCCTCACAATAATGACTTGTTTGACCAGA
Organism: Viscum album; assembly: GCA_963277665.1. Lineage (NCBI taxonomy): Eukaryota > Viridiplantae > Streptophyta > Magnoliopsida > Santalales > Viscaceae > Viscum > Viscum album. Next base: position 1,498,894,932 of record OY728147.1, on the reverse strand, counting down.
TCCTAGGAGCTCAGTACTTTTCCAATATTGAATTGAGATCTGGATACCATCAGCTGAAGGTGAAGGAGGATGACATCCTGAAAACGGACTTTTATACTAGATATAAAAATTATGAATTTTTTGTTATGCCATTTTTGATAACTAATTCACCTACTATATTCATGAATCTTATGAATAGAATATTTCATGAGTTCTTGGATAAGTTTCTGGTTGTCTTTACTGATGACATTATGGTATTTTTTAATAGTAAAGAAGAGCGTGAAAAACATCTAAGGGTTGTTTTACAAACCTTAAAGGAAAATAAATTATATAGAAAATTCAACAGGTGTAATTTTTGATTGCAACATATTTCTTTTCTTGGGTAAATTGTAAATATGTATTGAATAACAATTGATCCTGCCAAAACAAGAGTTTTTGTAGAATGGAAAAGACCCAAAAATGTTACAGACATTTGTAGTTTTCTTGGACTAGAAGGTTATTACAGATGATTTGTTAAGAACATTGCATGATTATCTATCCCGATAACTAAGTTGACATTAAAAGGGGTTAAATTTATTTGGATAGAACAATGTGATGTTTTTTTAGGAACTAAATAAGTGATTGGTGAATGCTCGAATTTTGGCCTTTCCTTTTGAAATGGGGAGTTTTTCATCTATAGAGATGCTTCTTTGAAGGGACTTGGTTGTGTATTGATGCATAATGATCAGGTAATTGCTTGTGCTTCAAGACAACTGAAACCTCACGAGTTAAATTATTCGAGACATGATTTTGAATTGGAATCTGTGGTTTTTTTCTTTTAAAATTTGGAGGCATCATTTATACGGAGAAAAATGAAAAATATATACTGACCATAAAAGTATAAAGCATATATTCAATCAGAAGGAATTAAACATGAGGAAGAGAAGATTTGTTGAACTAATGAAGGATTATTATTTCAAGATCAATTATCATCCGGGAAAATAAAAAAATTGGCGGATGACTTAAGTCAAAAACCTCACGCATCATTAATTATGTTGCATTTGGAAAATGATCCCTTGATTATTGATTTGATAAATTTTGGATTAGAAGTTGTTGGTGAAGGGAATACATCTATTTTTGTTTCGGGTTTCAGTGTAGTCATCGTTATCAGACAGAATCAAGCAAGCATAGAAGGAAGACCATGAGCAATAGAAAAAGGTAGAATTGGTTAAAATGGGTATGTTTCCAGAATTTAACCTTGATAAAGATTGTGTTTTAATATTTGGAAACAGGTTGTATGTTTCTTGTGATTCCTAGTTGAGTAAAGACTTGTTGTGTGAAGCTCATAGTTCTCCATTTTCAATTTATCATAGTAGTACTAAGATGTATAGATACCTTCAGAAGTATTATTGGTGGGTTGGAATGAAAAAAGACATTGCTGATTTTACTGTGAAATGTTTGACATGTCAACAGGTTAAAGCAGAGTGGAAGTTACCTAAGGTGATGCTTCAGACTTTGCGTGCGCCAGAGTGGAAATGTGAGAATTTATCCATAGACTTTGTGGCAGGACTACCAAAGACTTATCGAGGTAACAATGTGATTTGGGTTATTATTGATCGGCTGAAAAAATCTACACTTTTTATTTCTATCCGAGATACAATGTCTTTGGAGCAAATTTCTTGAGTTCACCTCAAAAATATTGTAAGGTTACATGGAGTTCCTATTTCCATTGTATCTTATTGGGATCCAAAGTTCACTTCTGACTTTTGGAAGGGACTTCATAATTCATTAGGAACAAAATTAAATTTTAGTATAGCTTTTCATCCTCAATCAGATGGGCAGTCATAACAAATAATTCAGACATTGGAGGATATGATTTAAGATTTTTCAGTGGACTACCAGGGAAGCTTGGATCAACATCGTTCTTTAGTTGAGATTTCTTATAATAATAGTTTTCATTCCAGTATGCCGATGGCACCATTCGAGGAATTGTATGGGAAGTGGTGTCAGACTCCAACATTTTGGGATGATTTTGGTGAAAGAAAGTTGACGGAGCCAAAATTAGTGGAGGAAGTGGCTTATAAAGTAAAGATGATCTAGCAACACATGAGGGAAGATTAGAGTAGGTAGAAAAGTTATGTAGATAACCGAAGGAAATAATTCTCTTTTGAGGTATGTGACCATATTTTCCTTAAAATATCTCCTTGGAAAAGTGTGATGCATTTTGGTAAGAAAGGGAAGCTAAGTCCACATTTCATCAGTCCTTTTAAAATATTAAAGAAAGTTAGACCTGTTGCATACCAACTATATTTTCCTCTAAGTTTGTCTTAGGTACACAATTTTTTTCATGTTTCGATGGTGAGGAAGTATGTTCCAGATTCATCACATGGCTTGACACCATAAGAAGTTCCGCTGGAAGAGAACCTTTCTTATGAAGAGAAACCAGTTCAGATTTTTGATCGAAGGGAACAGGTATTTCAGAATAAGGCAATCCACCAGGTAAAGGTTTTTTGGAGAAACCACATCATAGAAGAAGAAACATGGGAGTCTGCAAATTATTTGAGATAAATGTACCCTTATTTGCTCAATAATTAAATAAAAATAGCAAGGACCCAATTTTTAGCAGTTGGTGATATTGTAACACCCCAAGGTTTTCTAAGAATAAATGAAAATTCATTCAACTTTATTTTAAGTAGATATTTATAACTAGCCTTTAATAATAATTTTTCCACTTTTATGTTTTGAATTTCGAAAAACGGTCTTCTACAACCGTGTTTTGTAAGTTATTTAGAGTCTATTGGAACCAACTTGTTTTTTTGGTGAATAGTAACATACCCTTATAAATAGTAATATGAATAGTAATATGGCCATAATGAATAGTATATTGTATTAATATTTTTTTCCTTAAGGATTTAAGATAATTACATCTTGATTAATTTATCAATGTGATATAAAAGCAGGTATAGTTTTTAAATAATTAATTTTTAAATTAAGTATGATTTTATTTAAAAATTAAATTAATGAAATTTAGAAAATTATTTTCCAAAAATGGACTTCATTTTTTAATTCCACACATCAGAAAACGGTAAGGGTTAATTTTTGGGATTTTTATGAAATTCTTGGATTTTTGATGAATAGTTAAATACCATAAAATACCGTATATTCAAATTATTAGTTAAATACACTATTTGTGACATCATAAGTGATGTAAGACCACTTAGTTTAAACTAACATGACATTATTACTATTTTTGGTCACATGAATTAAGACCATTCATAGTCTTGAGCAACAATATTATAATAATGATTAAAATAATGAAAAATACCCCCTCTCTTCCACTACAAATACAACCATCATTTCCCACTTCCTCCCACACCTCTCAAGCCTTTAAACTTACATAATTTCAGTAAAATACTCCTCCCAAGGCTCTTTCCCACGTCCTAGAGATTCTGGCCTCACCAAAATGGTAAAACCCAAGGCCTTAAGAAGGATCTCATGGAGAAGAGATCAAGAGGTAAACATCCTCTTTTGTTTTCTTTCTTTTCTTTCATTTTATGTTTTTCTTTTAATTAACTTGGGTTTATGTTGGGATATGCCATTAAATATCCCCCTTACATCCCATATTATGTATGAATAATTATATACCCCTTTCCTCTCATCAAAATATTTTATAAAATTTTAAGTGATGACGTTAGGCCGCTGAATTTTTGTGAGAGATTTCTCAAATTTTCTTTTATTTTGAGTTCCTTTCTTCTTTTTTCCTCACCTACTTTTATCCAATAGGCATGAAATCTCCATAATCATGTATATTTTGGATTTTTTCATGTTCATGGAAAATTAATTATCATTCTTCTTCTGGTCTCACACTTATTCAAAGAATTAAAAACATTTTCAGTGATGTGTCAAATTACCGACATCGTGGACGATGTGATTTCAATTTGATTTAATTACTTAAAGTCTGGTCATGAAATCCATTTTTATGGTTAAACTAGGTTATGATATATTTAGTTTGTCTCATCCATGGTTCTGGAATCATTTTATACACGTGTTATTAATTTATGAAACAAAATGAGTTCTTTACGGTCGAAGAATCACTAAAATGACCTAAAAAAATATAAAAAATGTTTTAAGTTATGAATCATCCTCATGTAAGGATTAAAAATGACAAATGGTATAATTTATGATTTTTAAATATTTAAGTACCATACCATTACAATTCTAGAGTCTCACTTCCAATTGATAAGAACAACCATCATGAACCAATCATGGGAGTCAAGTAAAGAACTCACCCAAAAATTGTGCAAGGAACAAAATACTAACAATTAAAGGGTGAAATTATTTAATGAAATGATCATATAAGGTATTTTAAAGATATATATATTTCTTTAATATTTTAATATAACTCTTTTAACCATTATAAATGAGTTTTAAACAAGTTTTAAGTAATACATACCCGAGGTAAGAGAATTCTTAACTCGATTTCCATTCTTTGGGTTAACCTTCTACTTCGTTATTTATGTTGTATTAAAATTATTTGTGTGATGGGTTTTGTTTATATTATGTTTAATTATTTTTATTTAGAGTTTTTATACGTATTCCATCCACTAAATTATGTCTCACTTGAATTATATGATTTATTTAAGGGGCATTTCGTCTAAAATCCTATTTTTAAATTCTATTTTACAAAATTGTTAAGCAATGTCTTTATGAAAATTATTCATGTTGTATGATTATGTTCTACTTCTTGGGCATTGTTTTTGATGAAGTGTGCGATCTATATCTCTCTCCAATTAATTGGGTATGTGTAATGTGGAGGTTAGCCGAATGTTTACTCTATATGTAACTGTGATGGTTACACAAATTGTAACGTAGCTGTGATTGTTACAAATTATAAGGTAGCCATGAGGGTTAAAATATTATGTAACTAATGCCCCAATATAACTTTATGGTTATATTTAAATTCTTGTGTTTTTGTGGATATTTTTAAAGATCATGTTTCACAAAGTAAGTATATATGGGTGACAATTATGGATTTTGAAAATGATTTCATACGTTACAAGTGTTCATGTCTTAATGTGTTCTTATTTCTTTTTATATCCCTTACTAATATTTTTTTACTCATAACATGTGTTTAAATGATTTTCATAGTTTATAAGGACATGTAGGAAAATGAAGGAATCCATGTTAAATGTGTGAAGAATTGTCAAAGAAATCATGTTTTATTTAAGAAGTTTTTATTTTGGAAGAAATGAGTATTGTTTTTATGATAACCACTCTGTATTAATGTGTAATGTAATTAATGTTTTATGTCACTTTTATCTAAGTATCCAAACTTGAAAGGATTCTCAATGTAAAAGGAAGTGTTTTCATGACTAAATTCAAGATTATGTATGTAATAAGGCTGAGTTATTATACTCTATCACTCAAATTAAGGTTAGGGTAGGATTCCCATGGAATACATGTCAACATGAGAGAGAAAAGAGGGATAATGGAGGGGGATGTTCATGAAGAATCCCAATCAGATCCATATCGAGGTGTGAAAACCATATAGCATATGTTTAAGCTTGAGGATTCCACAATTCACCACGATGTAAAAAATTACATATATATTCTTAACTCTATCAGTTTGATTTTATATTTCAATTTTCAATATAGGATTTGGACCATAGTGGTTTGGATGAGGGATATAGTGGAGTGACTTAAGGTGAATGTTGTTTGAATAATTCTAAATTTCAGTTACTGCTAGTGTTTTTAAGAAGTATAAAATTTCTTTTTATAGGGAACATTTTATTCTAGAAAAGGGTTTTTATGTTATATATAAAGTAAGAAGAAGAATAAGAAATGGAGGAATAGGGGGTGAGACACTATGTTAGGGTAACATGGTTTACCCTTAAATAGGCCCTCACAATATAAGGGTAACTACTATTACCCTTATCCAAAGTGTTGTGTATGGAAAATTTGAGTTACCCTTATATAGGCAAAACCCCATTTCATAAGGATAACTATTATTATTATTATTTTTAATTATTTTTCTACCACTTTATTAATGGATTATTTGAGGGTATAAAAAGGTGTTTTTGAAGTGGACAATTTATTATTTTTTGAGTATTAAATAATTATTGAATTTATTATGGAATAAATTATTAAAATAATTATTAATTATTTTACAATTAATTTAGGAATTAATTATAAAATAAATTTTTACCTTATTTTATGTGTAATTATATAATAATGAATGTAATTAGAGCCTCATGTTGATGGGAAATGGGTTTTTAAACTTGAATAATCTATAATGAAGTTAGTGAAGCTTTGTTATTATAGAATAGATTTTTATGAAATAGGAGGTCACTGGAGCATACCCATTTTGTTTAAGATTTGATATATAGAATGTAGAATGAAGTATCTACACCATGGTTGATTGAAATTTTTGAATAAAATAATTTTTTTTTATTAAAAAAATAACTATGGATAAAAGGTTTGCATCAAAGGCCAAAATAGAGGCTTGGACACTTGTTGATCCTAGAACCTTCGATGGCCGAGGCCCTATGTATAAATTCATGCCATCTGAGAGATATACCATAGAGGGGTATTTATTAAATTAAATAAGTGAATCATTTCTAGCATGGAGTTATGCGTCTCAGCTCCCTTTAGTATGGAGGAACGTTGGACTAAGTATGGATATGATCGAGTGTCACCTTAGAACATGGGGATAACTTGGGACTTGAGATTCCTTAGAGCCTTGGGCTATATTTTTAGAGAGTGGAGTGAATATTCCTTCCCTACTAGTAGGGGAGAAATCTGGTGGGTATTCTTAGGGTAGATTTTAGATAAGTTTGGTTTGTGAGGACTAACCTAGGATCACTTGGGAGGAGGGATGGGCATTATGACATATGTTGAGAGTAATGTTAGTAGGGATAATTCTACATGGATTGTGGGACCGTGGTATGATCCTTACATGGTCGATGGATTCTATGACCTCTTAGTGATAATTTGGGATTTAGTGATGAGAATGGGATAATAGGGACCTTGTTGGGTGCCCAAGTTATATAAAAACTAGGAGACCTTGGTTTGTGCCCTGATGTTCTCTTAACCCCAAGATGGTTAGGGTGGGAATGAGTAGTGATAATATCATGTGTCAAATTAGAACATGAATATATGGTTTGATTCTAGTATATATCCAGTGGCTAGGATAATATTTATTCTTGGAAGGCTAGACTGGGAGATAGGTAATGAGTAATATATGTGGCCAAACCAAGTGGGTTTTGATGAGAGATCCTGGGGAGTGAGTGTGGCCCTAATATTTTAGATATTTCTAATCATGGTGAGAGAGTGTTCCCATAATGATTTTCTATGATTTTATCAAGGATAGGGGATTCCCTCAATGTATGAAATGTATGCGTTTCTTGGTAGGGTGTAGACTTGGCTTGAGTTACCAGATGATTTATGTGTGCGTCCTTGTTGGGTGCGGGCCACCCTTGAGTTCCAAATGATAACACTTGATTCCTAGAAGGGTATGGTTTTCCCATAAGTCTCTTATGGTATATGAAATCTAGAAATTATGGATATGACCTACGCTTTTTATGTTGTGTTTATTGGTAGGGATAGTCCACCCCTCAGATCCGAATGACTTTTTTTCTTGGTAGGATGTGGCCCCACCCTTGAGTTATAGACGAAGCTACAATGTTTCCCGATAAGGAGAGTCTACCCCCGAGTACCTGATGGACAGTTTCCTAGAAGGGTGTATATAAACACCTAGGTTTCTAAATGAGGCTACTATTACCAAAGAACCTACAAAATTGACTAAAGTAGGTATAATTGATTAGGGGTGGTATGTTTGAACCTGTAGATCGATGATGATTATTTTTTTACACTTCAATAGTTTATTGTTTATTATTATAATAATATGAAATGTGAAGACACTATGTTCACTGGATATATTTGGGACCCTATTAGTGGTTCCCTACTAAGTCATAGAAACACCCTTCTTGGAGGGTTATAACAATTGAGTACCAAGTTAAACTTCACTATTCATAGGTTTAGGCGGTGAAGAGGCATGTTGTTTCATGATTTAGTGGGATAAATTGAAATTGATCCAAATATTTGGATGAGGTGAGGCTTAGTGATGGTAATATATCATTTTTTTTCGTATTTTATTCCACATTTTATCATATTAGCGATTAACCTAGTGGGTGACTAGTGAATGTATACTGGCACAACCACGTTCCTATAAGATCATGTGCTTTTAAGTTACACTGTTATAACATTATTAATGTTTATTATTCTATTTATGCTAGTTATTTATTAATATGAATAATTTTATCTTATTTATACTAGTATTTATACCCTGATACGGGGGGTATAATGTCACCATTTTACTATCATATATTCCCACTACTATTCCAAAACATCTGGAAGATGGTGAGGAATGCCTAAGGTTATATGGAAACTCAATCCATGATACTAGGGAGTGGAATCTGACTAGGGGATGTTATAAAGTGGCTTTTGAGAATTTTATTTATCATACTACTTGAGGATATGGTAGATAAGGGATATAGGAATGAGTTAGAACTTATGATGGACCTTGTAATAGTACACTGTGAAAAAATTTTCTGATGGAAATTATAGGTTATAAGGGATATGGGATTACTTTTCTTGGTTTTTACTTTTATGGTTTTATGATTTCCCCTAGTATGATGCACTTGGGTTTTTGAATTTATAATTTATAGGTTTTTTCTATAAGACCATTTGAAAGATCCTTGTGTAAATTCATCATATTTAATATGTAGGAAACACATGAAATACATGTTCTTATGTGTGATTGATATCACTAATAAAGTGGGTTTAGTTTTTTAAAGTGTCAACAACTTATATGAAATGCTATCTTATAAATTTTTGGTGGAATTCCTCTCAGTTGAACCATAGAATATTTTCTCGATGAAAGGTCATGTGGATTATATAAAAATATGTTCCTTAATAAAGGATATATAATACCTTTGTGTATGATATGTTTAATTTCCCTTAGTTGGTTGATATAATATTTTCAAACCTTGGTACTAGTTTCAACTAGAAATAGGATTGGTCATTGAAAGCATAAGAAAAACCTATATAATTTTTTCCCACATAGATTATTTGTGTAATTATACTTAACCAAACCCTATGAATATGTTTTTAATCAACCCAAATAATTTATGATGGTTTAATTTTAAATATATATTGAGAATGTCATAATCCCGGAAGGGATAGTCTCATATATAGATTCTTTGTGGGGAATAGTTCCCTAGTATGCTGATTCCTTGGCATGTGATGCTTAATATGTATATATGTATATGTGATAACACTAGAGTGAGTGTTTCCATGAGATTTACCTTATGATATTTATGACAGAAGAGGATATGTTTACCCAAGAGATGAGACTTATGTAAACCTGTTTTTGGGCTAAGTGGGTGATCCTAGTGCCCTTGAAATGCATATCAATGTATTGATGAGCTGATTTATATTGTTGAGGTGAGCTATGATATACAAGGGTAACCTATTAGAGGGGTTATCCCAGGTTTATGATTGACTTATTGGTGTTAATAACGAGTATATACTTACGGTTTTGAGATAAATACATGAAAGGCACTTTTAGATATATTTTAGAGCCATGGCGATTGCTTAGGTGCAACACCCCAAGATTTTATGGTATGTCTCATTTTAAGTTTAATCTTTTTGAAATCTTAGGAATAATGAAGTATTAATATTTTTATAATCTTTCCATTAAATTGGTGGGAGAAAATATTATTCATCACATTATAAAATTTATATGTTCAATCTAATGTGTTTAAAATTCATCCAATAAGTTTGATGGGATTATGATAAAAATAATTCTAATTTGAAGAATAAAAGCTATATTTTTATAAATAATTTTTTTTCAACCTTTAAATGGTTCAATTAAAATAATAGAAAATTTTGAAAATTTTATAAACATTATTTGACAAAACAAACTTTATTTTTGAAATCGAAATATTAAAATTTACTTTGGTTAATTTTTTTTGGGTTTTTCTGATAAGTTTCATTTTTTGATATTAATTTGACTGTTAGGAATAATAATGTAGATATTGGGATGATAAATAAACCTATTAAAGTATAAACAAAATTTAGGTATATCATAAATGAAAATATGATATAATTATATCATGTAATAAGAAAATATATGTTTTAAAAATAATAAATTAAATATTGGTATTTTTGTGAAACATAAATATTTATTTACAATTTTATAATTAATATAACTATTAAAAACAAATTTTTTTTATAAAATAGATTCATAAATTAATATTTTATTATATTATAATTAAATGGAAATTTTATGAGTCTATAATTAATTCTTCAAAGTGTCGTAAAATCAGTTATAATATTAAAATCGGCATTTTTCAAAAAAAATGATGATTTTATTTAAAAATTAAAATTATAATATTTAGGAAATTATTTTCATAAAATAGAGTTATATTTTTTAAATTAAATGTAAAGAAATGTTTAAGGGGTAATTTTGGGAATTTTCTGAAATGGTTGATTTTTTTTTTGTGAATAGTAAAATACGATAATTTATGTTATTTAACATTGTATGTAAATAAATGAATTATTGAGTGTTGGATGAGGCATGGATGAGGTAAGAACCCATTATTTATAACTCACATGATCTAGTTACTGTATTTGGTTATAATAATTGGCACTATTGATAGTCTTGACCCAAAATAATAAACAAATGAATAAAATAATAAAAAACAACCCTCTACTTCCAATATAAATACCACCCCTCACCACCACTTGTCTTAACACCTTATAAGCTTTGTATATTTATTATATTTTTCAAAATTCCTCTCCCAAAAATCTTATCCACATCCTAGTCTTACTAGTCTCATCAAAATACCATTTCCAAGTCTCTTAAGGAGGTTCACAAGGAGAGGGCACTCAAAAGGTAAAACCCTCCATCTTTCCCTTTTAATTTATTTTCTTTTCTTATCCTTCCCTAACCTACCATATTAAAAGGGAAATTATAACTCTATTATCATACATATAATTTAATTTTATTATATTAATTTTATATACGACATCATTTTTCTCATCCTCCCATTTTATTCTAAAAAATAAAACATCGTTCATGAGGTGCCAATTTACCGCCTTCATGGATGAAGAGTTTTCATTTTTAAATTAATCCTTAAAGGATGTACATAAAACCATTTTTATAGTATAAAATAATTATAATATATGTATTAAAACGGATTTAATTTTCTAGAGATATTATATATATATATTCATAATATTAAATAAAAAAACAAAACTTGTTCGTGATAATAAAAAGTCCCAAAAAAAACTAATGTCCATCCATAACATTTTATCTAATAAATCATTATAATATCAGAAATAAAAATTATATATGAGAGAATTTAAAATTATTTAGGATAATAAATAATATATAATTTTACTTTTATGTTTTTCTAACATTTGACAAGAACTCCCATAATTAAACTCAAGGGAACCAATCATAGAATCTTTAAACGAATGCTCTTGGGATGACAAAAGTGAATCTTATAACTCATCAAAAGTCCAAAAATGAACATAATAAAATTATAATAAATCAAATAAATGTTATATAGTATTTTAATTAAATCATTAATTAATTTAATTTCATCATATAAGATAGTAAGTACTAGTGAAGAACACTTTCAGACATAAAGTAAGAGATTATCCCCAAACCTCCATTTTCCCTTCAGGTTACACTTTCTCTCTCTTTACCAAATTGAAATTATTTATTATTATTATATACTTGTCATAAATCCTATTTGTATGTTATAAAAATATTTACCTATCTCAATTATTTATTATTTTATGGGGAAATACATGTTTTATAAGGTTCTTTTTTCAATTCCTCCCGATAACCAAACCTGATAAACAAGAACTTCCTAATTTATTACCCATTTTCAAGTATAATTAAAAATATATTTTAAGAAAAAAATATTTTTCTAAAATAAATATTTTTATTATTAAAAACAATATTATTTCATTTATGGTTTTATGAAAACAATTATACCTTTTACCTCTTTAAAGACTCTTTAATATTTCCCCTTAAACCGCACTAAAGTGGATCATTTATAAAGTTTATTAAACACTATTTTTACATTTTTTTCACTTTAGTTGGACATAAATTATCATTATATATTACTATTTTAACTTATTAATTTTTAGTTATTATTTAAATCTATAATTTTAGGGACATGATTATGACACACCGATTTTTTATGCCTTGTGACATGATTACGATACCCATTTTTTTCTATGGGTAAACATTATGTTAATTTCTTTTTATTAGTTGTGTTTTATAAATTAGGATAACATATACCATATTTTATGGTATTTTTTATGATCATTTTGACTTGGGAAGTACTATATTGATACCATTATCCATATTACCCTAGTTAGTTTATGATTTTATTTATTGATTGGGGAAATTATTTACATTTCATATCCTAGTTTCAATATGAATGTATATGTTAATTATGTATCACCCATTTCATATGAGGAATGAATTGAGATTATTATGTTCTGGGAATAGCCCATTATATCCCCATGATTCATCAATATGTCTCAAGAGACTAAGTGGATATGGTTTTAGCTGAGGCCTTACACATTTGTTATATTTTTGGCATGAATCCTTAATAGTAATAAATTCTTGGAATGAAGAATTTATGGTATGTTTATTATGTAAAATATTATTCATTAAGTAATTATGATATTAGTTATTGATAATACACGTTATTATTTGACTATTAGAATATACATGGGTAAGTATCATTTTCATGTGATTATTTATATTTAACCCGTATTTATTTCTTCCATATTATGCACAAGACTATGTTTAAATGGAATTTGTTTTTAGTTATACAAGTTGAATTATTTTTTATAATTATTTATAAATTATTTTGATGTATTTATTACCCTTAATGAGCATCTGATCTCACCCCTTTCTTATGATTTATTTTTCCAACATTCCAAGATGTATATTATGGTTAACAAATAGGAATAATATAAAAGAATATGGATGTTTCCAAATTATTTTCTATGTTGTATTTTATTTCAATTTGTAATGTAAAATTTATTTTTGTATCTATGTTTAAAAATATACTAAACTATTCAGTACTTTCTAATGCAACCACTTTTTCATATTACCAATGTAATAAATCTAGGCACAGACTCTTGTCTTTTGGGGTTGAGGTCATTATAGTTGTTATCATAGAAAGATTAGTAGAATCCTTGGAAAATAGATTTAAAAAAACATATATTTTAGAATTAAACCCTATGATGGAATTTTAAAATATTCCAGAAGAAACCAACTTTATGATTTGATAGTAGTTATTCATATATTTTCAATTTAGGAATATGTTCTTCACTACTTTTTTAGATTATACAATATGTTTCATAATGTTATGATCTAATCTAGTGTATTCCATTGTATATAAATGGATCCTAGAGGAATAAATGAAATACATGCCAACAGAAATATTTCATGTAGGTATTTCCATCCTATGAAGATAATGATGCTGGAATTTGATATAAATCAAGAGCTGAACAAAATATAACTATATTTTGATAGATGACTCAGGTTATGAGCAATAACCTTGCGCCTATGGGGGAGCCTGCTGATCCCCAACATGGTGTAACAATTCTAGACCATTTTATGAATCAACAAAACTCAACATTCAATGTGACTATAAAACCATTTGTAGATGAGAAATAGATATTTTCCTTAGAAAATATATTTATCGCATTGGGATGTAATAAAAGAGAAAATCTTTTCATGGAAGTTTAACATCTATCAATAGATTCGGATCAATGATGGCCATTGATTCAAGATACTAGGGAGTATAAGGAAATAGGAAACATGGAATGGAATGATTTTAAGGAATTTTTCTAGAAAAAAATTTCCCTCCTGAACTACGAGCATATATGGAGGGAAAATTCATGTTTTTGAAACAAAAGGAGGAAGTGAATATTGATAAATATGATTCCAAATTTACAATATTAGCAAGGAATGTTGTGGAATACATACCTAAGACATGGATAATGATTGAAGTTTTATTTTATGGGCTTAATACAATTATTCAAAGGGAATTAGTCTACTAAAATTTCTCATTGTCTGAAGATATAGTTGCATGTGCTATCAAGATAGAGAAATAGTTCTACAGTTCTTAGGAATTAAAATGGAAGAAACATATGAGTAGGATGATAGAGAAAAATATAGATAACAATAATAAGGGAAAGAATTATTTTCCCACATGTGATAATTATGGATGGAAACACCCTCGTACTTGATTAAAAGGAATAGGAGTTTGCTTCTATTGTGGAGAAAAAGGAAAATATGATCAAAATTAAAAGGGCAAGAAATAATTTTTTAATGTTCAATGCTTCGTCTATAAGGATATGGGGAACTATGATGCTAAATTACCTAATCACCAAGGGAATATAAACCAGAAGAATCTAAGGGATCAAAGTCAAGATTGTGTTATTACTAATCAGGAAGTTGAATGATTAATGTTCTTACATCTGGATTAAATAATTTTACTATAAGAGTATATTAGTGAGTGATATTACGGTTTTAATTATTATGAAATATATGTGGAGTGTACTATAATAATTTTTCATTCAATATTTGAAAGCCTGTGTTGAATGGTACCAAGAAAAGTGATTTAGTGTAATTTTTATCTTTTATAAAACACATGATTGTGGGAAGATAACCCTTAATATATTATTGATGTTGATATAATAAATATAAATAGATGTTTTTGGGATAATATTGGTGACCATGAAGGTGTTTTTTGATTTTCTATTTTATATTATATTTACTAGGATTATTAGATGTTTGGATTTAAGGAATATATTCAAGAACCTGAGAATTTTACTCTTTTAAGCATGCATTTTTTCATAAGGGCTTAAAAGAGATTAAGGTATTAATATATTTTCTATGTGATAATAAGATCTAAATTATTGGGTAAATCTTATGTTAATTTGATTTTGTAAATTTAGTGACATCCTTTCAAATTTTTTAGTCTTTAAATTTAGAGTCACATATTTTTGATGAGTCATAAGCTTAAATAATTATGAAATGGATGAGGGAAATTATTGATTAAGATTAAAGAATGATTTATCATATTTGATAACCACTGCTAAATATATTGCTTTTAGTAAACATTTAATTTATAAAGGAATGACTTGTCTTATGATTCATAAAATTGATTTAGGCATAGAAAATTGTATTTAATATATATCTATATATTTAATAAACATAGTGAATATAGATTTAAGAACAACTAAAGGATATTATTATTCTTATTATATAAGGATAAATCAATTATGTTTATTTTCATGAGTTCTTTAACAAGATAGTAAAATAATCCCTCAACTTTAGGAGAAGGATTTTGGAGCAAAAATGTAATTCATTTACTCTTCATTCTTGGAAATCAATAATCTTTTAACTGATTTCATATTTATGGTTTCATGATGGTTCACATTCTTATGACCATATTATCTATCACATTACATTAGAATTTTATAGTTATATTTCTCTTCCAAGTCCATGTTTTCACTTTCCACTAATGTAATATAATTTGAAAGCCTAATTTTGTGAAGAACTTTGTATTTCCCTTTCCGTCTTTTTAAAGGGATGTATTATTAACCCAACTTATGATTTTGGTTTCCCACAAATTAATTTTCAAGTATCAACCTTTTATTTTCCAAGTGTAATTTCAAAATTACGAGGATGCAATTTATTTAAGGAGGGGAGAATGTAACACCCCAAGATTTTATGGTATGTCTCTTTTATATGTTAATCTATTCGATATATTATGTACAATGAAATATTATTATTGTTATAAACTAGCCATTAAATTGGAAGAAATTAATAGTATTGACCACATTATTAAATTTATATGTTCAATTGAATGTTTTTAAAATTAATCAAATAAGTTTGATGGGCTTATGATAAGAATAAATATAATTTTAAGCATAAGAAGATATATTTTTCTAAAATTAAATTTTCCACCTTTTAATGGATCACATGATTTAATAAAAAAAATTTAAACTTTTTTAAATATTATTTGTCAATATAATCTTTTTTTTTAAATCTAAATATCAAAATTTACTTTGGTTAATTTTTTTGGTATTTTTCTAAAAAGTTTTATTTTTTTGATAGTATTTTGACTGTTAGGAATAAAAATGTATCCATTATAATAATAAACAAACATAAAAAAGTATAAATAAAATTTAGGTATCTAATAAATGAAAATATGATATATTTATATCATGGAATAAGTAAATAGTTATTTTAAAAATGATAAATTTTGTATTGGTATTTTTGTGAAACGTAAATATTTATTTAAAATTTTAAAATTAAGATAATTATTTAAAAGAGAATTTATTTTCATAAAATATATTTATAAATTAAATTTTGGTTTTATTATATTTACAATGTAATTTTATGAGGCCATAATTAATTCTTCAAAGTGAGGTAAAATCGATTATAATATTAAAATTAGTATTTTTGAATAAATGATGGTTTTATTTAAAAATGAATTTTATCATATTTAGAAAATTATTTTCAATAAATTGAGTCTATTTTATAAATATAAATATAAAAAATAGTTAGGTTTATTTTTTTGTTTTTTTCTAAAATAGTTGAATTTTTGGCGAATAGTGCAATACGGTAATTTATGATATTTAACATTATAAGTAAATTAATGTATTATTGAGTCGTGGATGATGTATAGATGAGGTAATAACCCATTATTGAGAACTAAAATGATATATTTACTATATTTAGTCATAATAATTATCACTATTTATAGTATCTCTCCAAAATAATAAACATATGAATAACATAATAAAAAAAACCTCTCTCCTCCAACTATAAATACCTCCTCACCACCCCTTATCCTTACACCTTCTAAGATTTGGAAACTACTTATATTATACCAAATTAATCTCACAAACCTTTTAAATACATTTTAGTATTTCTAGTAGCACTTGAAGACCATTTCCAAGTCCCATAAGGCGGTTCTCAAGGAGACAACACTTAAGTGGTAAAACCATCACTCTTTATCTTTTAATTTATTTTATTTTCTTATAATTTACTCACCCATATCCAAAGGGATATGATAAATATAGTATCATAAATAAAATATAATTTTATTTTATTAATGGCCTACCCATAATCAATTCTCATCTCATCTCTTTTTATTCTAAAAATTAAAATATCATCCGTGAGGTGTAGATTTATCGGCTTCATGGACTGTGAGTTTTTATTTTTCTATTACACCTTCAATTATCTTCATAAAAACAAATTTATGGTTAAAAAAGATTATAATATATGTATTGAAACTTATTTAATATTATATAACCAGTACATATGCATAATGTTAAATAATAAAACAAAACTAGTTCGTGATAATTGAAAATTTACCAAAATAAACTAATGTTCATCATTAAAATTTTATGAAATGAATGATTATAATTTATAAAATGGAAACGATATATGGGATAATTTAAAATTTTAAAGGAGAATAAATATCATATAATTCTAATCCTATAGTTTTTATACTAGTTTATAAGAAGTCCCACAATTTAACTTAGGGGAACCAACCAGAAAATCATGAAATCATTGCTCCCAGGATGATGAAGTTAAATCTTATAACTCACAAAAAATCCATAAATGAACTTAATAAAAGTATACTAAATCAAATAATTTTTTATGATTTTATTAATTAAATTATTAATGGATATAATTTTATTATCCATGATATTATGTTTAAGTACATAACACTTTCAAATATAAGGTAAGGGATTCTCCCCAAACCTCAATTTTACTTCAGGTTTCACTTTCAATCTGTTTAACTAAATTTAATTTTTAATTATTATTATTAACCCCTACTATATTATTTATTTATGTTCTAAAAATATTTACTCCACTAAATTATTCTTTCTTTTATAGGGGAATACATGTTTTTTGTGGTTCCTTTTTCAATTGCTCTTAATAAATAAGCCCAATTAAGGGGCACTTCCCAATTTCTTACCCATTTTCATGTAAATTACATAACCTGTTTTAGGCCACAAATATTTTTCTAAAATCAATCTTTTTATCATGAAAAACCATCTTAGTTAATTTCTAGTTTTATACTAAAAATTATACCTTTTCCCACTTTGATGACTCTTTAATAGTTTCCATTAAACCGCACAAAAGTGGCTCATTTATAAAGCTTCTTAAACACTATTTGTTCATGTCTTCAATTCACTTGGACATAAATTATCTTGATATATTACTATTTTACCTTATAATTGTCTATGTATGATTTAAATCCATTCTTTCATGTACACCATTATGATATGCCGATTTGTTATGCCTTATGACATGATTACGATACCCATTTCTCCACTTGGGTAACCCTTATGTTAATTTATTATGCCTAATTGTGGTTGATCTATTATGATGCCATATACTATATTTTATTGAATGGTTTATGATCATTTTGAGTAGGTATGTACTATTTTGATACTATTCATCATGTTACCCTATGTAATTTATGATTATGTTTACTGATTGGGGAAATTATTTACATTTCATATGATAGTTTAATATGAATTTATATATTTATTACGTTTCACTCATTTCATACAAGGAATTAATTAGACTTAGTCAGTGTCGAGAGGGGCCGTCTATAGCACCTCAATACATCGGTAGGCCTTAATAGACAAACTAGGTATGATTTTTGTTTAGACCTTACTCAAATTTTAGATTCCAGGCATAAATCATTGATATTAATATATTATTGTAACGATGAATTTATGGTATGTTTATGATGCCACATATTATGCATTCTCTCATTATGATATTAGTTTTTGATAATCCGTGTAATTATTTTTCTAGAATAATATCCATGGGTAAATATCATTTTCATGTGATTATTTATATGGATTTATTTAATCAGTTATTATTTCTTCCATATTATTCCAAAGATTAAGTTTTAATGGTTTATGTGTTTAGTTATTCGACTTTCCATATTGTTTATGTTTATTTATGATAGCTTATATTGTATTTATTACCCTTGCTAAGCATCTGATCACTCCCCCTTATTATTTTTTTATTTTTCATAGGATTCCAATATGTATATTATGGTTGACATGTAGGGATAATCTAAGAGAATAAATATGTTTCCAAAGGATTTTTGATGTTGTATTTCATTTTAAGTAGCAATGTAAAACTTTTTTTGTATATAGATTTTCAAATCTATTAAACTATTAGGTAATTTGGGACGTGACCACTTGTTCATAGTACCAATGTAATAAAGTAAGGCACCGACTTTGTGATATTAGGGTAGGAGTCTTTACATTAGGTTTATTTGGTAAATTATTTGAAGTGATTTTTGTATCAAGGTTTTGTTTTAATCGGAATGATCAGTGGGATGCTTATCCTTAGTGATTTTAAGTGTATTTACTCCGGGTATTGTGGGTTATGAACATAAAAGGTTGGATATTGGATTCATATAGTGAGGGTAGACACTTCTAGTTTGGGAAAACCATCATAGTTGGCAGGTGGGCATGTGATTCTCCATGGATTGTGCGAGATGTTTGGATTTTTTGAAAGGAGAACCAATATTTCTTATAGCTAGATGAAATTGATATACTATGAGAATTTTTATTTATTTAGGAAAATGAACCTAGTATTTATAGGAATAAATTGAGATGGTATAATTTGGATGATATGGTATGGTGGCATCAAGGTCGATTCCTGTTTGGGTGTGCTTTATTTTTGTAGTGAGTGATATTAAGAACCATTTTAGAGAATTAATCATGTAGTTGAATAATCTAAACCCAAATGGTTTAATAAATTTATTTCACTTGAAATAGATTATGGATGTGGTGTTTTGATATAGTTATATGACATTAAAATTTGGGTAGGATGAGTTGTGTTTTGTGGATAAGTTGTAAAAGAGAGTGAAACCATTAATTTTAGATAACATTAAGGTGGTCCACATTGGTTATGTGAAGTTACTATTGGTTAGAGATTGGTGAGAGGATATTAGTGAGCCAATGAATGATGTTCTTATGTAACTATTGAGGGAATGGATGACTAATGAAATTTAATGGAAATGTGGAATGGTGCCTCTATGAGGATGATAAAATTGTGGATGGTGTGATGTTTGGAACTGGAAATATGAATGAGTGTGGATTAGGAGGAGTGAAACACATGAAATTATGGAACCTATTGGGGTAATAAAGAAAGATAAATATAAGTAAATACATATGGTAGGTTATGCACCATTATCCATGGAGTGTGTGAACCTTATTATGGTTAAATGTAGTCAAATGTTGAATATGTAATTCTTGGTGAGTAGATAATGTGTAGACATTGATGTTTTATACCGGCACTCAATTATGAGTGGTGTGAACATGTTAATTGATTAAATGTGGTAGTGTATGAATTGTGGGTTGTGGAGGAATTCCCCATGTGTGTATAGGGTCATGGGTGTGATGTGACTGGTTAGGGGAAGGTTCATATAGCACCAGGTATCTGGGTTTTGGTAGATTTGATTTGATTATATTCCTTAGTAAAAATAAGATTTATTGTTTGGATGTGATTTTATATAGAGTCCAAGCATTAGAATCAGGCTCAAGATAGATTTTTATGTGACATGAGGGTGAGCAAGATCAATGATGTGATGGTGTTCAAAGTTAGATAATGAAGTACGATGTTGGTGATTAGTGATCCAAACATATAATTACATATTATTTTGGAAATTCACATTATTTTAGGTTGATATGATAACACATCTATGGGTGTGACTGAGCTCTTTCGAGAATGGTTATAAAAATGATGGGTGACAATTATTTTTCTTTTTATTTAGTCCGAAAAGAGGGAAACCACATTAAGTGTGTCATTAAACCATTGGGAATGCATTTTAGTTGGCGATTTTGATGGTGTGGAGCACTAAGGATCACAATCATCCTTTATAAGAATATTTTTCTTGTAGGTAGAACCACAAACCTGAGGATGCATCAGTCATTTATAGTTGGGTATCTTAGGATAGGAAAGTGAAATTGAGCATTGTCTTAGTGTTCAGTAATGATTGAGAGCTGGTGGATCAAATTTTAGTGAATTGTATTCCTTATGTATGGAGTTGCACAATGAATGTTTATTTGGAATTTAAGGGTAGAATACGATGATTTGATTGTGAATTGATGTTATAGGTAGTTTATAATTGACATTTATCATGTCGATGAGGCTTTTAGAGGATAATAAGTTCTATAGTTGGGTGTCTATAAAGACCCGCAAATTTTTTTGGGTTGTGGAAATGAGGGAGATTTTTAATTTTTGTTCCAAAGTTCTTATAATGGGTAAAATAAAAATTTTCACTATTATTTTATCTTGGAATATTTTTCTGATGATTCCATTGATATTGGAATGGGGTGTTTACCCTTTTACTGGACTTTGATGAGATTTTGAGTTGGTTATATATTTTGTAATATATATATTAATTATTATATTTATGAAAACATTGATATAATTTAAATAGAGTCCCAGAATGGAATTTTGACTTCCTAGTTCAGTTAGAAATAAGTGTTTTTACTTAGGCAAGGTATAACCACCGTTCATGTTATAGGAGCCAGATTAATCCCCTAAGTGGGTAAATAAATTAAATTAAATATATTTTATCTTCCCCTTCCCCTTACCCTCCCTCACTCACATGAAGGAGAGGGAAGGATTACCTTGGAATCCATGTTACACCAAGAGAGAAATTAGGGATAGGGGAGATGGATCTTTGTTGGGAATCTTGATTAGATCTTGATCGAGGTGTAATGGCCACATAGTGTGGATATGAGATCAAAGCTTCATAGATTCTTCATGTGTCTAAAAATTAAATATAATTTTTTAGTGGTTTATATTATTTTTCTAATATATTTTTCATATGATATTTGGGTTGTGGTGGTTTGGTTGTGGGATGTAGTGTAGTGATTTTGGGAGAATGATGTTTGAATTATTTTGAATTACAGTTGTTGTTATTTTATTGAAGAATATAAAATATGTTTTTTGTATTATGAATATGATGAATGAAATAGGTTTTATGTTATATGTAGAGGAAGAATAAGAATAATAATAAAGATAGGGGTGTGAACCACTACATAAGGGTAATATGAGTTACCCTAACATAGGGGGCTGGCACTGCATAAGGGTGGTGGGGGTTTCTATTATTCTGGTATGTACTACATAAGGGTAACCAGATTTACCTTACATAAGCCCATTCTATACATGGTTAACCACCATTACCCTTAAAAAATTCATTGTTAATGGATAATCCGAGTTTCCCATAAGCAGAAAACCTCATACTTTACGTTAGGGTAACAGTTTTTTTAATTTTCAAAAAATTAGTTTTCTATCATTTCATAAATGGTTTATTTTAAGGTATAAAAACAGGGATTTAGGGTGAGTAATTTATTATTTATTAAATATTAATTTATTATAGAATTAATTAGATAATTAATTTTTAGATTAATTATTATCATTTCAATAATTAATTATATAATAAATTTTGAAATTATATTATAATTAATTGGAGTAATATGAATTGAATTAGGACCTTATGTTAATGAATGAAGGTCGTTTGAAATTTGATGGGTTTTAATAAATGTGGTTGAGATTAGTTATTAAGGAATAACTTTATAATAGGTTGGTAGTACCTTGAGAATACCCCTTGGTTTTTGCTTTGATGTGTAACATGTGATATATGGTCTCGAGACTGTGGGAGATTCACCTTTTCAAACAAAAATAATTGTTTTATTAAAATAAAATTCATATAGATAAAATCCATATGTCAAGGGACATAATGAACCATTGGAACCTATTTGATGTCTCACCCTTCTATAGCCATGATAATATGTGTGAATTCAGGCCATGTGACACATAAACCATGGATGGGTATTTATTAAATGAAATAATAAAAATGTATAAATCCTTGAGATAAGTTCCCCAACTCCCCTAAGTAGGGAGTTGGCTTGGAACATGTATTGACATACTCGATTTTCAACTTAGAACCCGAGGATAGGCTATGCAGGACTTGAGATTCTTTAGATCATTGGGAAAGAAGTTTAGAGAGAGGGGAGAATGTTCCTTCACAAATATTAGCTGAGCACCTGGGTGGGTATGTAATGGGCATATTATTGATTGTTGTTGTGTGTGAGGACTATCCTAGGATGAACTATGAGGTGGAATGAGCATTGTCACATATCATAAGAGTAGTTATAGTGGGTATTATTCTATGTGGCCCGTGATGCATTAGTATGATCATGATGAAGAGGAGGTAATATATTCCTTTTTAGTGACAGGCTTGGCCCAAGTGAAGAGAATGATATTGAGGGGTATAAATTGTATTCTAGGGTAATGGGAAGAACTTAGGGACCTCAGTGGGTTACCCAGTGTTCTGTTAAACCTAAGATGGTAAGGGTGGGAATGAGTAGTAATGATATCAAGTGTCACCTTAAAACCCAATTCAATGGTGTGATCTTGGTAAGGATCCAATCATAGAGATAGGATGTGTTTTTGGGAGGCTAGACTAGGATAAACATGATGGGTATGGGAAGGAATATAAATATAGTAGTTTTTTATTTGTTATACCAAGGTAAGGGTATGAAACTCATGTTTCATAGACTTATGAAATCATGGAGAGAGAATTCCCCTGATGATTTTGTGTGATGGTACTAAGGAGGGGGTATTCCCTTGAAAAGTTATATATGTTAACTGACATGGTATGGTTTTCCCCAGAGTTACCGATGATCTCCATGTACATCATTGAAGGGTGAAGGCTGGCCCAGAGCTCTAGATAATGATACTTTCTTTCTATAAGGGTTAAATCCTCCCCTAAGTTCTAGATGGTATGTGACATCATATTAGTGTGTATGTTCTATGATCCTATGACGATGTGCTTCCAAATAGAGAGTGTATTCCCCTATGTTTTAGATCACTTATTTTCCTACAATGGTACAACCTCACCCTAGAGTTACAAAAGTTTTTACTATGTTTCCAGATAAGGGGATTCTACCCCTAGGTGTTGGTTGGATTGTTTCCTATAAGGGTTCATGTATGCCCCTTGAATTTTAGATGAAGTTGATAAGCTCAATGAAACTTTGCCATTATTCAAAGAAGGTATGGTATATCTCAGGTGGCACATCATAACCAAGGGAACATATGTACACTTCAACACTTTATTTTTCATTATTCTAATCATATCACATATGCATGAATGGTTTTTATTGGATATGTTTTGGACCCCATTGGTGGTTCCCTACTTAGTCATAATCACACCCTACTTGGGTAGAAATGGTACATGGTTACCTAAGTGGACTTCTCAATTTACAAGTTTAGGTGGGTAAAAGGTCGGATGTTACATGATTAAGTGGGATAACTTTGAAAATATCTAGATATTGGGATGAGTTGAGAACTAGGGATGGTGATAGATCCTTTTGGATATTACATTCCATTGTGTAAATTATTTGTGATCAAAATTTTGAGGATTAGTTGATTCATACTAGAATGACCATGTTTATGTATGATTATGTACTTCCACATTACATTATTATAGAATTTTCATTATTTATTCTTTTGCATACTATAGTTACTTACTCATATTGATGATTTTTGGAAATTTATGTTTTTTGATTACTCTAATATAGGATTATAGTCACCCCATGTAACCACCCTAGACCCCCACTTCTAGTTGATAGCCTTTGACATATCAAGAGGCACACCCAAGGTCACGTGAACACTTCATCAAGGACATTTTTGAGTGTTCTCCAATTTGGGGGAAATCATGGAATATTTTAAATGTATCTAATTAGTATTTATATAAAAATAATTTTTTCATAATATTATTTTTTTCATTTATATATTAATGTTATATAATTTAAATGTTTGACAACTTGTGTACATAATGGATTCTCCACCCATTTATGCTTCCAATCTTGAGGAACAATATATTCGTGATGTTGAAATTGAGAAAATTTTTAAAGTTGACCAACAAATGGTTGAAAAATTATAGATTCAACAATGCTTGATAGTGTTAGTAAAAAATATTAAGGAGATAAGTAAATTTCTGAAATATAAGGTGGATAGAATACACACAATCAACCTATTAACCCTAATAATTCCATTCTCATTTGTTACATTATTTTTAGTACTTTAATTCACATGTTAATTGATATATATATGTGGAACAATGTTGTTCCTGCATTAAAGGAAATAATTTTTCAATCCATTTGAGTAAAATTATGATATAATTTCACTATTTCATTGATAAATAATATAATGAAACATTGATTTAATCTTTATTATCCCTTATAGATTACATTTATATTATATTATTTTTAAATAAAACTCAAATTAATGGTTACTGGAAAAGATTTTAGATAATTTTAGACACTTCTTATGAAACATCATCTTAAAGATGCTGAGGAGAAACTAAAACCCCACCCATTAATAATATTCACAAACATTCTAAACCAATCAACCTAGGATGTTTTCATTGGATATTAA
This sequence comes from Viscum album, assembly GCA_963277665.1. NCBI lineage: Eukaryota > Viridiplantae > Streptophyta > Magnoliopsida > Santalales > Viscaceae > Viscum > Viscum album. Next base: position 1,498,869,365 of record OY728147.1, on the reverse strand, counting down.
GTGGAGGAATAATTTAAAGTAAAATTTATTTAGTAATGTTATATTTTACATTACATGTATTAATCACCTTGATTCATAAATATTAATTTGTAAAATAGTTAAGGAGTTCGAAAAAATATAGCGTGCATCGAAACCATTATTCCTCTGCCGTAAAGTAAGGATGGGTCACAATTCACTTTAAAGAAAGTGGCATGTATTATAAATCTATAGTATAAAATTTATGTTATATGAAACAATAACATAATTATTTTCCTTTGTTGATATGTAGTTTGTGAATCAAAATCTCAATACACTTTTATCACACACCAAATTCTATTGAAGGAGCCTCGTGTAAATAGAAAAGGAGAAATAAAAAAGTTAAACACATGAAAATTATAGGAATCATGTGTATGTATGATAAAATATAATTTATTATACTTTAATATAGTATTACATAAAAATGACTAATCATTTTACAATTTTTTTATATGATTTAGATATAACAATTTTTATATATTATTTCAAATGGGGAACTAATTTTAGTGTATTTGACATTTCTATAACAATATTGAAGAATTAAATGTATAGGTTTTTAAGTGACACCTTGAGAATAATTTTATAAATAAAATATATATGGGATATAGAGGAAAAAAAATAAATATTTCAAGCATGGATAGATTCTATTACAGAAAAGTTAGTTTATAGGCTGATGTGATCAACCAGTATCTTTAAAATGATTAATGAGAAAAGTCAACACATCAACAACCAAAACATGAAGAGCTACACCCCCACCTTTGAGAATATTCATCCCCATTAAAGGTCTACCTTATTTGATATAATCAATTTTTCCCAAATAATTTATATAGAATATGAATCAAACAATAACCGATACCTTTATTGTAGTAAAATTACACAACATGAAATTGTTTTTGATTTATATATGTTAACACCTAATAATTAAATTATTTTTATAGGAACAATATACAATATACAAGGTGATATTCTACAGAATAAATGACTTCCAAAATATCATGTGAGAGTAGGGATTCATGTAGCTCGTGATATGTGCATTGAGCTACCTATTTACCTTAATGATATTGATATTTATGTGTTCAAAGTTCATATTAAAACATTTATAACATAGTTTTGTACAATTATATAGTTACATGATGATAATGAGTTATTTACATTCCAATTTGTTTTATATACTAAACCAATTACAATTAGTGAAAAGGTATAAACTGAGGAATGTTAATGTAGAAGGAGAAGTAGGAGGTGAAACAGAAGGTCAAGTCAAGAAAATCTAAAGTATCAACTAATAGATCAAAATATTCTTTGGAGATTACCATATTTATTAACATTAAAATTTAATGGTTATAAAAATTTTCAATATAAAAATATATCCTACATTGAATAAAAATAAGAATTTTATAAAGAGAAAATTTCTGATATGATTTCTATTGTGAATGTAAGTGAAATTATCAAGCATAAATGTATTGGAGCCTCAGTTCTGAATGTACCTAAGGTAAATTTTCATAATCTATTTATCCAATAATTGATCTACTATGTTAATTACAATTTAACATTATTCATATTTTTTATAGTTGTTTACATAACAAAAATGTAAAGGTAATACCCTATGAAGATAACATTTTATTTTTTGGTCCTCATGTAACTTATACAAAACAATATATTATAGAATGAATATTAAATTTTAGTAAGAGTCTATGATGTATTATTAATGTTTAAGATATAAATAATAGATGAAATGGCCTTATTAACACCAAAAATTCAGAGGTAAAACTCGACACTCTAATCATATAAAATATTTTTTAATTTTTTTGACTACTTAATATTTTTTGTATTTTAAGAATCTTCAGGGTTTTGTTGTGATCAATTTGGACACTCAAAAGATATTTTTTGGATCCAATGAATTTTTATCTAATAAATCATGTGTATATACTATCCCTCATGAATTTTTAGTACACTAAATTTGATGTGTTTTTATCTAAAATTTAAATTATATGTTTTATGTTATGCTCTAACATGATTTTTTATAATATGAAGGTGTTTATTTATTATCAAAACCATGGTATTAGGATGGAAACATCATATTATAAGCTTAATGTTTTTTAAAAATGGAAAAGTATTAAGGTTTTTATAATAAAATTTCACTATAAAAACATATATAAAAAATTTAAATATTTTTCTAAATGATTCTATATTATATAAAAAAAATATAATAGCATCGATCATGGTTATTACGTTTGAAAATTTAGGAATTATATCGCATTCCATCAAAAAACTAGTATCCGAGAAGGGTTATTTATAAATATATTTTAAATATCATTTAAAATATTTAGTAACAATCTTTTATCTATCTTTCTCCAGTACTGCCAAGATTTTCGAGAATAAAAATATTTAAATGAGTAAATTTTATTTATTTCAGTATGAGTTTATAGATTATATAGTGTTAGAATATTTATAGATATAATGAAGATGTGATTTCATATCAGGCTTACAGAATTTTTAATTTCATAGAGATCATGAAGATTTGGTTTATCTGTTGATTATTTATTTAATTTTATTATCATTTTATGTTAGTGTCATGGAGATAGATTTCAGAATTTAATGAATTCTATATTACTAAGGATAAGATAAAATATATAAAGTGTTGTTTTAGTAAAAGGTTGTAATATATTTTTATGGATGTGATATCAAGAGGCAATGTTATTTCAAAATGAGATCATTTTGATATATAGGATCATTTATACAATATAATGCATATATTAATGTAGATTTATCTCATAATATTAAAATTGGATGAATAAAATGGAGAATGTATTTTGGGGTTCTTTGTGATAATTAAATTCCTCTTAATTTGAAGGGTAAATTTTATTAGTCTATTTTTAAACCAATTATTCTATATAGTATTGAGTATTTTCCATTTTTTGGGGAAATTAAAAAAAATTGTTCATCCAAAATGAAAATGTTAAGATGGATACATGGTAATACTAAGAAATATTAAATTATCAATAAATGTGTTTGGGAGAATATTTGAGTGGATTAGATTGACTATAAGACAACCCACACCAGAATAATATGGTTTAGAAATTTTAAAAGAATGCCTTAGGGTTCACATATTAATTGGATAATCTTAATGAAAAATTTATTAATTAAAATGAGTTTAGGTAGACCAAAAATGGAATTTTAATTTAAAATAGATGTCATAAATTCAAAACTAAGAGAACACTCTTTTATTGTCTTGATACTTTCAAGAAAAATTCACGATTCATTTCCAATGGGTGGGATTAAATTTTATTTCAATATAACACACAATGTGGTCAGTATAACTAAAAGTATGTGTTTTCATTTAAAAGTTAAATTTTAGTTTAAAACACACATCACATAATCAAAACTAATAAAAATATCTTATAGTATTTTGATAATTTTAAAAAATTACCAGTAATTCATTTGTAATTTGTATAAATTAATCTCACATCAATCTAATATGTGGTATGGATGGTATGAGTGAAAGTGGAAATTTTCAATTTAAAAGTGAAATTTTAGTTCAAAACACACATCACATACTCAAAATAAAAATAAAAATATTATGATGATAGTTTAAAAAAAGAATGATAATTCATATATTATATGTAGGAATTAACCACACATAAATCTGACACATGGTGCGACTATTGTGAGTAAATGTGCATGTTTTCATTTAAAATTGACATTTTAGTTCAGAATGCATATCACATATTCAAAAAGATTAATTATTCTATGATTTTATTTATAGTGTTGGGAAAAGATCAATAATTTAATTTTGAGATATAGAAATTAATCTTAGATAAATCGAACACATGGTTTGATCGATATTATTGATATTTCATGTTTTTTGCTTAAAATTGATATTTTTGTTCAAAACATGAAACATATTCCAAAAACCAATAAAAATGTTCTGATTGTCGTGATACATTATAAAAGGACTTATAATTAATTTATGATCTGTAATAATCAACCACACATTAACATGACACATGGTGTAGCCAATATGACTGAAAGTACATGTTTTTATTTAAAAGTGATATTCCAGTTCCCAACATGCATCAGATACTCAAAACCAATCTTGCATGAATATATTATCTAAATTATTTATAAAAAATATTCATTATTCATTTGTGATGTGTATGATTTAATCTCACAACAATATGAGACATGGTGTGGCCAGTATGAATGAAGGTGCATGATTTGTTTTTAAAAGTAAAATTTCAGTTCATAATGAACTCTAAATACTCAAAATCGGACAAATTAATTTTAATTGTATTTATAATTCATGGAAAAATTATGATAATTGATTTTTTAAATATAGTAATTAACTATATATCAGTCTGATACACGATGTGTCTAATATGATTGAAAGTGAATGTTTTTATTTGAATGTGACATTTTAGTTCATAATAAATATCACATACACAAAATACGTCAAACATTATTGTATTTTATTTATAAATTATAAAAAATATATATAATTCATCTATGACATTTAGAAATTAATATCACATCAATATGACACACAATGCGATTGATATTTTTGAAAGTGCATGCTTTCAGTTAAAAAGTGACATTTTAGTTCAAAATGGGTATCATGTACTTAAAAAAATTAAATCAAACTCCAATTGTATTTATATTTTATAAAAAATATCCATAATTTATTTTTAATGTGTAGGAATTAACCTCACATCAACCTGACACATGATCTGGCCGATATGATTGAAAGTCCTTATTTTCATTTAAAGGGGACATTTTAGTTCATAATGCACATCACATAATCAAAACCAAGGAAAAAACTCATATTTAATTAGAATATTCAAATAATATTTATAATTAAATTTTGATTTATAGGCATTAATATTATATTAATTTGACTCATGATGTGATTAGTATTATTGGAAGTGCATTTTTTCAATAAAAATTATTGTTTTTTTTCAAAACACGTGTCATATACTCAAAACCAAGAAAAAATGTTTTTATTATCTATACTATTTAAGAAAAATTAAATTAAATTTATTTTTGTTATGTAGGTTTTAACAACCTGGAAATACGAGAAATGGTATTCTTGATATGTTCTATAGTGTATTTTTTCATTTAAAAGTGACATTTTAATTAAGAACATGCATCACACACTAAAAACTGGGAAAAAACTTATTAGAATGTCATTATAAGTTTGAAAAGGTTCTATAATTAATTTTTTGTGTGTAGTAATTAATCACATGTCAATAAACCACACAATGTAGCTAGTATTATTGAAAGAACATATTATTAATTTAAAAGTGACTTTTTAGTTCAAAACATGCGCCACATACTCCAAATTAATAAAAAATTATCTGATAGTACTGATACATTGAGAAAAACATTTATAATTAATTTTTGATATGTTGGAATCAAGTACACATTAATTAAACACGCGATGTGTCCGGTATTACTAAATGTACTTGTTTTCAGTTAAAAGAACCATTTTAGTTCTCACAAACAAATATCATACTCAAAACTGAACAAATTTTATCACATTAACTTAATATTTTAAGATAATTATTGATAAATAAATTGTGATTCATACTAATTAATCTCACATAAACCCAGCACACAATATAGTTAGTATGATTGAGAGTGAATGTTTTCAGTTTAAAAGTTACATTTTAGTTCAAAAATGCCTCACATACACAAATTGTAAAAATATGATTGGATTTTATTAATACATTAGATCATATATTGGTAATTAATTTGTGATGTGTAGTAATTAACTAAATTTAAATTCAACAAATGGTTTGATTGATATGATTAAAAGTGTGTGTTTTCATTTAAAAGTGACATTTTAGTTCACAACACATGTCAGATACTTAGAATTGTGAAAACATATTCATATTATCGTGATAATTTAGGAAAAATATTGATAATTCAGTTATAGCCTGTATAAGATAATCTCAAATCAATCTGATACACGATGTGGCTTATTTCTATGAAAGTACATGATTTCAATTTGAAAGTGGAATTTTAGTTTAAAACAACTATCACATACTCACATCCTAGAAAGAACACTTTTAATATCATGATACTTAAAATATATCTATGATCCATTTTTGATTTGTATAATGTAACCCCATGTTAGTCTGAAACATGGTGAGGCTGACAATATAAAAGTATATATTTTTATTTAAAAATAAAAATTTAGTTCATAATTCCTATAACATACTCAAAAATATGAATATGTGCTTGAATTATTGTGATAATTTAGTAAAATTATTTGTAATTCATTTGGGACATGTAAGATTTAAACTCAAAAACATTCTATAGGTAGTGTGACTGGTATATCTAAAAGTGTGTTTTTAATTCAAAATTAGCGTTTAAGTTCAAAACATGCTTCAAATAGTCAAAATAGAGAAAACATGTTTGAATTTTCATAATACATTAGGGAAAAGATTATTTATCCATTTTCAACATGTGTTATATAAGTACACATAAATCTATTACATGATGTGATGAATATGGTTGGGCATGGCATAGTTGAGGGTCGGGCTTTGCGGTGTTGGTGAGGTGTGGCATCGACCGAACCATTGTTTCATGAATTGGAAAGGCCTATGAAGCTATATCGATGAATGTATATTCAACCTCCTCTGATGAAATAGTTTCACAGGTCTTGTCACATGCCATGTCCTCGCTTGCTGTGGGATCATCTTTGATGGATCCTTCCTCTGCTTTTTTGTTGGCTATTCAGTGCAAGATGCCTCTCATTTTCAGTCCTGTAATTCTGTGTTCTAGAGCTCTGGCAATGAAGCCCTTTTCATTGTTTAATCTCCCCTAATGGGTTTGTATAGGTATCATTTTTTGAGTTTTCCCAATTGTTGGCTACTGTCATTGCTTTCCATCTTGGGCATGCTATATTTTCCTTCCCGTTGTGGTGCTGGTGGTTCCAACGATGAGGAAGTTTGGGGGTTTTAGTCGTCACCCGTTGTTCTAGATTGCGGTGTTTCACAGTGGCTTCGAGCTTCTTAGTGGTTCTCTGGAATACCTTATTTTGGTGGTGTGATGTGTTGGGCGGCGATGGGATGGTGCTCGGGACAAAGTGGTCTCGATTTTCGGCTCTCAATGCGGTGTGTGATATGGATGGGTGGTCACTGGTGTGGCTGTGGTGCTGCGTCCCGAGGAAGGATGTCGTGTGCGATGGAATCGATGTGAATGTTGTGAAGGGTGATGAGTGATGTCACGACATGATGCGTTCTGGTGGTTTTAGGTGGGCCTGTCCTTGGGAGAGTTCCTTGGCCGACCTATTTTTTTCTTCAGTTTTTGGGTTCTATTTTGAGTGGATATTTAGTGGTGTTTTTTGCAATTTAGGTCTTGGACATGGTTCGTGGCCCAACCCGCCTATGTGTCCTTGTGGTGGAATTGTCTCTTTACTAGTTCTCACTTTGATTCAAAGTGATTTATTGTATCAAACAAAAAAAATGTTTGGTGGTGATTTCTTATTTATTTATTTTTATTAATGTATTATTTTATAAAATATATGTTTTATTTATTTCTTTATAAAATTAATAAAATAATTATTCTTGTAACACCCCAAGGTTTTAAAAATAAATTTAAATTAAAGAAACAATATGTCTCTGCATAAAAACATTTTTCAAGGATATAATTTTAAACTAACCGTTAAATATAATTTTTCTACTTCTAAGATTTGAATTTCAAAAAAAAAGACATACACAGTTTTGATCAGTAAGTTTTCTAGAGTCTAATAAGACAAACTTAATTTTTGGTGAATAGTAATCTAACCTTATAAATAGTAATTTTACCCTTATGAATATTAATGTGACAAAATGAATAGTAACCTCACCAATTAATGTATTTCTAATTATTTATGAGACCTTTATTAATTTTTAAAGGTGTTATAAAATCAGTTATATTTTTAAAATTATTATATTTGGAATAAATAATTATTTTCTTAAAAAATAATTTTCCTATATTTATAATATTATTTTGATGAAATGGAGTTCATTTTTGAATTCTAAACATTGAAAAATTGTTAGGTTGAATTTTTGGGATTTTTCTAAAATACATGAATTTTTAGTAAATAATGAAATTTGATAATTTATGAAATATGAAAAATAAATGTATTTATGCATCATGCTTGAGTCATGGTTGATGTAAATGGACATTGGTTTTAAGTCACATACAATTATTACTATTTTTAGCCACATATACCTATACTATTTATTGTCTTGAGTGAAATAATAAAATAATAATTTAAATAATGGAAAACCCTCCTCTCCTACACTATAAATATCTCCCTCACCCCCTTCCTCTCACTACTCTATTGAATTGAGAATTGTCTAAATTCTTCCGAATACCATTACCATGTATTTTACCCACTTCTGAGACCGTATAGACCAAAATTCTAAAACCAATGGCCTTAAAGAGGATCTCAATGAGAAGATATCAAGTGGTAAAAATCATCTTTTATTTTCTTGTGTTTTCATTTCAATTCTTTTCTTTTATTATACTCTCTTCACCTAACCTTATACAAGAGGAATTAAATATCCATTACTATGTATATTCTATATTTTTATCATGTTTATGATTAAATTAATCATCATTCTTCCTCTCCGCTTCCTCTTATTTTAAATATTAAAGCACCCTCCATGATGTGTTGATTTACCTACATCATGAACAATGTGCCATCAATTTCCTTTACTTACTTAAAAATTGATTTTAAAAACATATTAGTGGTTTAAAAATATTTTAATGTCTATTATATTACCTCAATTATATTATTTAATTAACTTATATTAATAATAGTAAAGGTATATGATGAAACAAGTTCATGATTATCGAAGAACTGCCAAACTGATCTAAATGAATATCACTAAGGATTTATCAAATGATTCATCCTCATACCATATAAAAATAGTTTATGAAATAATTTAATATTTTTGAAACTTATTAACACCATTTCATTCAACTTCTAGAGTTTTTATTCTATTCTAAAAGAAAATCCTTTAAAAATGACTATGGAAACCATGTAAAGAACCCAACCGAAACAATGTAAATAACAGAATATTATTAATAAATGTGTAAAATGATGTTATAAAATGATAATTTAAGGTGTTATAATAATTATTATACTTATTTAGAGAATAAATAAAACTCTTTTAACTATTATACATGAGGTTTAATGTTTTTTTAAGTAATACGAACCTGAGGTAAAGGAATTCTTGACACTATTTCCATTATTTTGGTTAACATTCTACTTAATTAATTATGTGCTACTAAGATTATTTGTGTAATGATTTTTTATATAATGTTTTATTATGTTTATTTACAGCTTATGCACATGTTTCTTTAATTCTATTAATTCTCACATCAATTATATTATATTTTAATGGACTTGTCATTAAAAACCTCTTTTAAAATTCTATTTAAAAAAAACCAAAAGCAAAGTTTTTATGTAATTATATATGTTTTATGATCATATTATGGTTACTAGGAATTTTGTATTATGAATTGTGGGAGATAAATCTCCCTCCAATTCCTTGGATATGTTTAAGTTGGAGTTCGTCCATATGGTTACTCCAAGTGTAACTGCGATGGTTACACCATAAGGTTGTCGTGAGGGTTACATTGTAAGATAGCCATGAGGGTTACAATTCATAATGTAGCCACAAGGGTTAAAATACAAATAAGTAATGCCACAAGATAATATTATGGATTTATATATTTTATTTAATGTTTTATGGGAATTTAATGTTTTAGAAAGTAAGTATATATGGGTGAGAAATATGTCTTTGTGAAAATGGTTTCATATGTTTATAAGTATTCATGGACTAATAGTTTCTTTACTTATTTTTATATCCCTTACTAATATTTTTATTATCACCACTAGATTTTAAATATTTTCATTGATTATAATGATGTATAAGATAAATAAGTAAGTCAAGTTAAGTGTTATGACGATTTGTCAAAGAAATCATGTTGTTGGTTTGTTTGAAATATTTATGTTTTGGATGCAATGAATATTTTTTAATGGTACCCACTATAAGGACCCAACCTTAAACATTACATAATCGTGAATTAAGTTAATAATTCAAATTTAGGATCTTTTTAGGTGTAATTGAATATAGAAATAGGTCATAACTTACACATAACAACTTGAATATTACATGTAGACAAACCTACACATTATCCATTTTTTTCATAAAATAAAAACTCTTAAGAGAAAAGAAGCCTATTTTGTTGCATGATTTAACAACATAACTTCTCATTGATCCCATCCTTTACCCTATTTCAATTTAAGTCCTATGAAATTTTTTTCAAAAACTTTGGATGAGCATAAAAATCTTAGTAAGGGATACACAAAGAAGGAAAACTATTAGTTTTTTCAAAACAACATGTAAACCAAGAATACTTTATCATAACTAATAATTTAAACCATTATGAAGTAGTAAATAATATTCCATGAATAATGGATCATCTCTTACCATTTTGTAGCCAAAATATTACCATAAAACCCATATAAATCACACATAACATATAAATGGTTAACTTGGGAGATAATCATACTTAAATTGAATAACCATACGGTCGACTTCCACAAATAATTATTACAAATGGAATAGACTTAAATATGACCTCCATAACCAATTAATTGGAGGTTATAACTTAACCACACATCCTTGATTTATCATGGAACCAATCGTCATTTGCTTTATCATGTAACCACCTGTCAAATGTGCAAGTACCATTATATAATCATCACACATAAAAGATTGAAAATATCAACATTTTAATCATAAAAATTTCATTTTCAATCACAAGAAATAATTTCAAGATATTGAAATAGTAAATCCACTTTAAAAACCATTTTAAATAAAAAAATATGTAAAAAATGGTATATGGTATTTATTTTTTATTTAAAAACATCACGACTTGTTAAGGAAGCCAAATATCAAGTAATGCTCGCAGCGGCGGATAGGTCATTGTCACCGCGTACGTTAAAAAGAAACATTCCCTTTATCATTTAGTAAAATGATACATATAAAAAATATTACCTTTGAATTAAATTAAAAGTCAAATAGTTTTACACACCTTATAAAAGCAAGTCATGTATAAATCAAAATATGCCTCAAAGAAAGGAGATTAAGACAAAGACCCTTACCTCATGTCCGTCTTGACTATTTCGTTCTTTAATTTTATGAATAATAAACTTAAGTAAATTTATACTTGATTAATAAAATTTTTCTTGTTCATTATTACATATATATCACTTATTACCATTTTATAAATCTTACATATTTATTTATGTTCATATCAGACGTTTTTTCGATATTTAGTACCTGATTCAAAAATGAACTTGTAATAATTACAATTTTTTCATGGGGTCATATTTTTATTAACTCCAGAATTATATTCATGATTTATATATAATATATATATTATATAAATATTATATATGTATTTATAATATTCCATAACATTTGGAGATAATAAATGAAATGCAATGCTAATCGAGATGGTAAAACGTATGTACGCATGAATGCTACTTTCAAATCTATTTCATATTTAAAAGAATGAAAAACTAATGCTACATAGGTATATTATAATTCCATAATATTATATTTTTTTATATATGTTACATAATTTTAATAATTTCATTCTTTATACGTTCCATGTATAACAAGAAGGAGTCATATCACTTTGAGGGGTGGTAGTCTGCACTTCCTCAAATGAAATTATCATATTTATACAACATGAAAAGCATAAAGGTATGTTATAAATAAGAATTAAAGAACCTTAGAGATAAAATTATTATCATATATAATTAAATTTACTTCATAATGGAAACCATAAGAGGTGGTAGGAGAAGACTGAGCAATTAACGTTTCGTGAGGCAGTAGTCCACCATCCAAAGAAACAGTATGTTCTATTCCCATTAGATGAAGGTGTGTGTAAGTGTAGATAGAATTAATATCATAAAAACAACATAGTATATTGATCATATGGGTTTTGTTATATAAAAAATAATAAGAAGAGCATAGGAAGTGGAGAAAGGGAAAATAATAGAAAGGAACTTGAGAGAAGACGTTACCCCAAATCAGGTAACTTCTTTTGATTTGATACAAAGGGCTCTCTTAAATTTACTTATGCCTAGAGGTAGGCTTCTTGGAGGAAGGGAGGAATGTTCAGAGCTTATTGGATTATAGCTTAGACAATCCCAGAGTATTTAGAGGTGTGAGTAATGGGTTAGAGGTGATGTCCTTTTATAATAGGGAGGGGGGGCACCTTAGGAAAGTTTGAAAGGATTATTTTATTATTAATTTATTTTTGAATTATAATAATAAAAAATGATATTTTTATAAGATAATATAAGTATGGGTAGAAATAATTTCAGAAAATTGGGTTTATACAAGCTTAGATTACAAATTTAACCTTATCTTTTAGCTTTAACCCTTAGTTAACTAATTTAACTTTTACCATGTCTTCTTATATATTAACAATATATGGTTACCATAGTTATTATAAAATGAAAAGAGACCAAAAAATGGATAATTAATGAAAATTTTAATATCATATATATCATTTCCAATAATATTAGATTTTTATTACTATTATATCATTTAATAAAATATTAATTTATTTAGAAACTCATTTATGTCAATTTTTATACTATTCATATCATGCCATTTTAAAAATAAAAAACATCTTGATTAATTAAAAAAACCTTCAGTAATTAAAATATAATAATTCATAATCATATGTAAAATTCTTGTATGGAATAAAAAGTTTCAAAATAAATTTATTTCAATATTTATAATCTCATTTATTTAAATCTATCATTAATAAGGTAATCACTACATCACCATTGTCTCAGAAATAAATTTATTTATTTGATGTCTAAAAATTATAAATAAAATTCCATGATGTAGGAAATATTTTTTTATTTTTAATGAATATTTGTAGTTAGAAGGATCACTTATATAACCCCATATTTATATTTTTTTCGTAAAAAATACATGTTTAGGTTATATTTTCCTTAACTTTAAATTAAAAGTAATTAAATGTCATTTTCACACACAAGTGGCTTCATGTGGTCTTAAAATCTACCCAAGGATTCCCATGGTTGAAAATATCTCATAAAAAAGTTTTATTACATGCTTAGGGTAATTTAATATTATTATAATATTGTTTTTTAAAATTATTTATCGAATTTACCCTTTAACTATGGTAAATAAAATATTTACTAAATTTACTATTCATAAATTCTAAAACTAAAAGGTACCTATTTACAGAATTTTTACCCCATGAATAAATATTTAGAATATAATTTTCCAAATTCAAAACACATAAGTTTCCGAAATTAGTTTAAAATCAATTCCCGTTGTCAAAACCAAAAAGCGTGTTTTTAAGAAGTAAAAACTACCAAAATATTGACACCCATTTACGTCGAATTTCAATGTAAAATAACTTTAAATGAACAAAATTGGATTAAATTATAAAAATATAATACAATTACAAATTAAAAAAAATTAAAATTACAATGAAACTATATAACAACATTCTATTAAAAGGCAGTTTTGAATTAAATGTAGTATTTTTCACTATTCATTAAAAAATGAACTTTAACAGAAAAATACCAAAATTTCATCCAATGTAAATTTTGATATTCCACTTCTAAATAAGAAGTTTATTTTGTTAAATAAAACATATAAAGGTTTCAAAAACTAGATTTAAAAAATTTTCTCCATCAAAAGGCGGTAAAACTGCATTTTTAGAATAATACATCTTTTATCTGAAAAATGATTTTATTCTTATATAATATCTAGAAAACATATAAGATGAATTTAAAAAATTACGCTGAATATATATCATATATTTTTCATTGAATAAAAATCGATAAAGATTGATATGAAAACACAATTATTCTCTTTTAAATTGGTTTTCATAAAAATACATCCATTATATTCAATTGGTTTTTATTTCCATTTCAAAAAAATTTGGTAATCAATGAATCATCATTTAAACATGTGTAAAAAATATTTAAAAATTCAGTTGATACTATTCATTATCTCCATTCCAACTTCTAGGCATTAACTACCATTTAAAATAATAATAATATTATTGTATTATTTTTCAGTATAACTCAATGTTGTGTGCAATGTAAGATTTCAGAGAAGCCCGTTGTTGCATGTTGTGTACGCTATCGGAAAAAGGATCCCCTTTAACTTAAAATTAATACCTTATAATATAAATCTAAGAGTATTATTATATAAACACCTAGGTTATTACATTCTTCCCTCCTTTTAGAAATTGTGTCCTCACACTTTTAAAATTGGGCTCATAAACTTCATTGGAAGTCCCACATCAGAAAAAGAGTTAATAAATCTATAACTTTAAAAGAAAAAAAAAGATTTATAAAGGTTACCTGAGATAACACATACCAGGATTATATGAAAACATGGATATGGAGGAGAAAAATAACAATCATGTTCCGATGGAGAGTGATATAAGATATGAACAGGAGAAAGTTAACCATGAGAAAACCACAAACTTGTGATAGGTTAAACAGTCTTTGATTCCCCAGTAGGAAATGTAAATGGACAACATTTTTTTTTGTTTTAAGTTACCTTTCATAAAGTTGTAGAATTTATTTATGATATTTAATAATAACATAAGGAAATATACTTACTTTTCAAGTAGAGTTTTATCCTTTAATAATTTTCTTCCAAAAACTCATATTTTCTCCAAACGATGAGTAATCTAGATGACTTGGTTACACCTGAAGTGCTAGAATAAACTTCTAGAAAATCACATAATCCCTAAAGGATGAACTATATATATTTCCCATGTCTTTAGATATTAACCAAATCCAAAATGGTTAGTACAAGATCAGATAATCCCCAAAAAAGATAATCTTTTATAAAAAGAAATACTACTCTTAATCTCTAAAATTGAACAAATAATACCCCAAGCTCAAAAAAGACTATTCAATACAAAATTGTCCTTAAAATTATTCAAAATATTCCAAACTAAGTTTGAAACCAACAAATCATAAAGATTTAATCACATATTCTTCCACGAAAAATCTTAACATTTATAACATCGACTACTCTTAAATTATCGTACTTAAAAGTAATTAACCTAATCACATATTCTCTATGACAGGTTAATCATTTACAGAAATAACCCAAATTGCTATATGTCCAAAATAAAAACATATATTCTTCCAAAATAAAATTCCACCATTACTCCTTAATTTAAATCCCAAAGTATTCTATTTTCCTTAGGCATATAGTGTTCCAAAAGAACAAATGTCTCCCAAAATTACCTTTATCAAATAATCACAAAATTATTTTCCTATACTAAGGATATCCATTTGGTAAAACATAATATCCAAAATCAACTTATTATTGATCAATAAAATCATTTAACTAAAATAATAAGTTATACTAACTAGGGACTTTACATAGGCCAGTGGTAGGCAATGCACCCTTATCGCCCTTCGGTTGTGGGTTTGATTCCCATGGCCTTGCCGGACGTGATGGGTTGTCACCCATCCTATGAGTTTTTATTTTTCTAAAGCAATATAATTTTTTTAACATTATCAAAAATAAGATAAATTCCTCAAAAATAACCATAACCTATTTAATCCTTAAAGGTTATCTATACCTTTCATTTTGCATCCCAAAATGTAATAACCATTTATAACCTCAAAAAAAAAACCATATGAACCCCTAAGGTTATAAATTATTTACACATAATAAAAGATAATTATTTATTGAATAACATTTTCACATATCAAAATTTAGGGTTACAAAAACTATAAAAAGTACTCCAAAGTAATCCCATCATCAAAAGATCCTTAATAATTTTAATAATTTCATCATCCAAAAATATACCATAACACTTTAATCCATTATATGTAGACATCTTACTCACTAAACGTTCTTCATGATCAGCTAACCATTATTTTCCAACTTATTCCGTAATAATTATTTCCTGAAAACAAAATCATGAATTATATCCTAAGATTTAATAATGTCAAAACATCAGCTAAGAAATAATCTATACCTTTATTTGGTCATTGTCAGTTTCCTGATCCTAAATTGGAATGGAATTAGGTATTGGTAAACATATATTTGTATGGTCCTGCTGATTCCATTCCCAAGCCTTCTTCATAAGAAATATATTTGTACAATGACCATGCACACCAAATTTATAACACTCAATTGATCCCTTAGAAATAACTTCTTTCCCTTTACAGGAGTCAACTGGATTATTCCTTTTTCCAAGGAAGGTTCATGCTTTACAAACATTAATAGCACATCTATAGCATCTTCCTATCCCTTTGAAGCATTCTTATAGGTTTTTATTTCCACATCTTTGACATATAGTTTTTTGAATATACTTACAATTATCATTATTACATGAACATCTGTACATATTTGTTTCTCACATATACGATTTCTTATAGAAATTACCATGGTTCTGGTGTCCAATAATGACTCCAAATAGATGGTTTAGAATAACCACAAGAGTTCTCATTGAAGCTCCCATTTCATTCACAGAAAAGGACAAGGAAATGACAAAGAAAGGAAAAGTCCCGGAACCAAAAGGCAGGATCATTACAAGTTGATTATAATTAATTTAATCAATTGAAAATAAATAACTTTTGGGTGTTCTTTCTTTGTTGATGTTCTTGATCATGTTCTGATGTGATTCGTCGTTGCGTCGCAGAAGCCAAGTGTAGACTTCCTATAGCGGTGATCCATACGTGTACCTCGTATCTCAGGACATCTCCAAAGGAGTCGCCAGGTGCTAGCGTGGAGAAACCTTTTATTGTGTTGTCAGCCTTAGATCTTATTGATCCGATGGAAGAGTATGTCTCTCGGTCTTGAGAGCGTTCTTGGAGGAAGAGGTTCTTTTGGCCTTGAAAGAATTATTCAAAATTGTTGTGTGTGGGGTAGGAAAAGAGTTGGGGTTGTGATGATATTTATAATCAGGTTTGAGGTTGTAGAGTTATGAAAATAAATAAACACGTTACACATTTTATTTATATCATTGAATCATATTTAAAACAACCATGTCGAATAATTAATTCCTTGATATGCGCCCATTATGATTGTAATAAATATCATTTAAAACAATATTATATCTTCAAAATCCCAACTGGAAAACTACACGGTGTGTATTAATAAATACACGGTGTGTACTTGTCTTTCATTGAAAACTACACGGCGTGTACATTCAATATACACGACATGTATATATTGTTTTCATTTATTCATTTCCTTTCCATAAAGAAAACAACACGACATGTAATTATTAAGACACGGTGTGTACTTGTTTTCCATGAAAAACTACACGGCGTGTAATCTTTAATACATGGCGTGTATATCTTGTTTTTCACTTCCTTCTTCCTCCATCATTAAAACGAATTAGGCTTCCTTGAATAATTATGAAACCACATATGGGAATAATCTTTATTCTACTTGAGTTACTTGAATGCACTTAGTGTGTGACCCTCTAGGCCTCTTTCTCGTTGACATTACCCGAGCTTGCCTAAAGTCCAAGATTACCATCTAGCAATGGGTCAAGTCACCCAAGAGAAAGAAGTTGACGCCGCATTGACGTATCACCTCATACGAACTCTTACTGTGTAATTTAATCCATTTTTCTTGATATCTCATCAAGTAGGTTTCATGGCAGTGTCATAAACCTATATGCTTGATCCGTCGTTCTTTGACTATCTGAAATAAACTCGTCGTTTACACCATGACCATGTAATTTAATGCGACAGTTGTATTTCAATAAAAGGACCGAGATATCAACTTCCATAAATGGAAGGGACAAATCCTTCATTGACTTATCCATTAACAATATGTCACTCGTGACGCACCCAACGTACCCTACTTCCCGCCAACTGTCTGCGTGACAGTTTTCGTCAGTAAATCTAAGTGCGCGAGTCATGACATGAGTTAATGATAATCTTCTAGTCCAAGGACCATTACAGGCGCTCGTAGATAGCAATGTCTGATGACACCAAGACATGTAGAATTTCTACTGTCGGGTCTGTTCTCATAATCTCCCATCTTGGAGATTACCAAGTGCGAACTCCATGAGAGAGAGTCTCGTATTCTTACGAGTACTCACACATGACGGTCTGTATACTATGTGTCCTATCATAGTATTTCATCCAACCACAAAAAATTATTTAAGAATATTTTTATAGAATTTCAAGGTTCTCATCCTAGCAGGGATCTTCCATGACCTTATCAATGCAACAAATATTCCAGGACATTATTATATTATAGTCATGCAGAATAATGAACAATATATAATAAGTGAACATTCATGTAATCAAAGTACAAAATAGTTGGTTCTCAAGACACCAACCCTTACAAACTCCCACTTAGACTAGAGCCAACTGCCTATGACTTTTAGTTTGCTAGACCTCACATGATGATCATGTTTCTGCGGAGTCAAGGATTTAGTCAAGGGGTCTGCCACGTTGTCTTCTGTGGAAATACTGCTCACTGCAACTTCACCTCTTTGAGAAAAATACCTCAAGAGATGATACTTCCAAAGTATGTTCTTTGTCCGCTGATGTGACCTTGGCTCTTTTTCAAGTGCCACCGCTGCAGTATTATCACAATAGAGTGTGATAGGATCTTTACTGCTTGGTACTAAATCCATCTCCTGGACAAAGCTTCACATCCATACTGCTTCATTAGCTACCTCAGAAGCTACGATATACTCGGACTCCACTGTAGAATCTGCCACCACACTTTGCTTTGACCTCTTCTAGCTCACTGCACCTCCATTCAAACTGAAGATGTATCCAGTATGTGACTTCATGTCATCTTGATCAGTCTGGAAAATAGCATCTACATGTCCTTGGATGACTAGTTACTCATCTCCTCCATAAACCAAGAACATATCCTTAGTACGCCTCAGATACTTAAGGATAGTCTTGACTTCCATCTAATGGCAGTCTCCGGGATCAACTTGATATCTTCCTACCACACTTAATGTGTAAGAAACATCTAGACTCGTACATAGCATAACATACATAACTGACCCAATCACGAATGCATAAGGGATCCCTGCCATTCTCTTTCTTTCCTCATGTGTTTGAGGACACATTTTCTTGGAAAGATGAATGCCATGTGACACTGGAAACAATATCCTCTTGGACTGTTCCATACTGAACCTCTTCAGTATCTTGTCAATGTATGTACTTTGACTCAGGCCTAGTATTCTCTTGGATCTATCATGATGGATCTTAATCCCAATAATATATGCTACCTCACCCAAGTCCTTCATGGAGAAGCATTTATGCAACCATGACTTAACTGACTGTAATACAGGTACTTCATTTCCAATTAGAAACTTGTCATCAACATATACTATTAGGAAAATGACTACACTCCCACTAAACCTCTTATAGACACAAGGCTCACATTCGTTCTTAACAAAGACAAATTCTGTTACGGCTTCATCAAAATGAATGTTCTATGACCTTGATGCTTTCTTTAATCCATAAATGGATTTCTGCAACTTGCATACCTTGTTGGCATCCTTTGGAGGCACAAACCCTTCAGGTTGTGTCATGTAGACATCTTCCTGGAGGTTCACATTAAGGAAGGCTGTTTTGACATCCATTTTCCAAAATTCATAGTCATGGTAAGAGGTAATGGCTAATAGGATTCTGATGGATTTCAGCATCGCAAGAGGTGAAAATGTTTCATCATAGTCAATTCCTTGACACTGTCTAAAACCTTTTGCAGCTAGTCGTGCCTTGTAGGTGCAAACTTGCACCTCCATGTCCAGTTTCTTCTTGAATACCCATTTATTACCAATAGGCTTTACATCAACTGGAGGATCTACCAAAATCCAGACTTGGTTTTGGTACATGGAATCCATTTCATAATTCATGGCTTGTTGCCACTTGGAAAAGTTTGTGCCTTCAACTGCTTCCTTGTAGGTAATAGGATCATCATTGTCAACCAATAATGAGTCACCATCGTTGGTGAAAAGAAATCCATATTGTTCTGGTTCTCTCACCTCTCTCATGCTCCTACACAGTTCTTGTGTCTCTGGAATAGATTGTTCTTCCACGGGGCTTTGTGTAATCTGTTCTTGGACCAACTTTTTTGTATCTTGAGCCTCGACTTCATCGAAGTCTATCTCGCTCCCACTTTATCTTTTAGAGATGTGATCCCTCTCAAGGAATATGGCGTGTCTTTCCACTGTAACCTATTTTTATGAGGGGTTGTATAGGTAATATCCCCTTGTTTCCTTGGGATATCCTATAAAGATACACTTTGTGCCTCGGGGTGCAAGTTTGTTACCTGGAGAGGCCTTAACAAATGCTTCGCTACCCCAGACATGTAAATTCGATAACATGGATTTGCGTCCACTATATAACTCGTATGGAATACCATTTACTGATTTAGTGGGTCCTTGGATTAGTATGTGTGCTGCTGTTTGTAATGCATATGCCGAAAAGGATAATGGAAGACTCACATGACTCATCATTGATCTCACTATGTCCAACATGGTGCGGTTCCTCCTTTCACTTACACCATTCCACTATGGCGTGTAAGGAAGAGTGAGGTGAGATAGAATCCCAAACTCCAGTAAAAAATCAATGAAGTCCTGATTAAGTTATTCTCCTCCTCTTTCTGAGAGAATTTTCTTAATCTTCTTACCAAGCTGGTTCTCAACTTCATTCTTGTATTCTTTGAACCGAGCAAAAGAATCTGACTTATACCTCATTAAGTAGATATATCCATATCTACTAAAATCATCAGTAAAAGTTATGAAGTATGAGAACCCACCCCTTGACTCAACTGGAAATGGCCCACCCACATCTGTGTGAACTAATT
Organism: Viscum album; assembly: GCA_963277665.1. NCBI lineage: Eukaryota > Viridiplantae > Streptophyta > Magnoliopsida > Santalales > Viscaceae > Viscum > Viscum album. Next base: position 1,498,848,453 of record OY728147.1, on the reverse strand, counting down.
CTAGAAACTCTTTAGCTCTTTCACCTTTCCCACTAAATGGGGATTTGGTTATTTTTCCTTGTAGACACGCATGACATACACCAAGTGGTTTTAGTTCGAAAGAATCTAAATACCCATCTTGATGTAATTTTTTCAAATGTTTATCATTAACATGACCTAGCCGATGATGTCAAAGTTGGGTGTGGTATGAGTCATGTGAATTAACTTTGTCATCGATTGCCATTACATGGTTTGTGTAGTCTAACACATAAAGGTCGTTATATAAATTTGCCCTTCCAAAACAAATTTTATCTTTAAAAAAGTAGCAACATTCATTTCCAAACTTGAATATGAATCCATTAGTATCTAATATGGATACCGAAATAATGTTTTTAGTAACAGGTGGCACATAATAACAACCCTTTAACACCAAGACCAATCCCTGTAGGCAATGTGAGGTGGTAGCCTCTGACAGCTACAACAGCGAGTCTGGCTCTGTTGGCTGCTCGTAGATCCACCTCTCCTCGATCAATCTTCTTGAATCTACTTGGTTCCTATATTTGGATACAGATGTGAGGACCACAATCAGTATCTAATACCCAATTTGTAGAAATAGATAGATTGCATTCGATGAAAAACACACATGAAGCTTCCCCTTGCTTCCTAGGCTGGGTGGAGTTTTTCTTCCAGTGGCCCTTCTTGCCACATGTGAAACAAACAACCTCATGTTCTCTTGCCTCCCCTTTGATCTTCTTTTTCTTGGAAGGCCTTGAAGAAGCTTTGGTATTAAAGCTATTCGCCTTCCCTTTCCATTTATTCACCATAAGGACAGAAGGATTTTCACGCTTCATGTCATTATCTACTTGGAAAATAAGGATAAGAAGATCAGATAGAGACTTCTCAATGTTGTTAATGTTGAAATTAAGAAAAAAGTTCGAGAAGATATAGGGGAGTGATGCAAGAATGAGATCGGTGCCCAGTTCTTCGAGTAGTTTAAACCCTAGAACCTCCAAGCGCTCAATGTATCCAATGAGATTGACTACATGAGGCCCAGCTAGGGCACCCTCTCCAAGCATGCTCTGGAATAGATCCTTGGAGATCTCAAAAATTTCCTGTCTTGCTCTCTCCTGGTATAGACCAGGGAGGCGCTCGAGAATTATATAGGAATCCATGTCTTCATATGACTTTATGAGCTCACTAGACATCGATGATAGCATCAAACATTGAACGTTGAGAGCATCGTTAAAATGTTGATCATAGACTAGGAAATCTTCATCACTCCCCATTGGGGAAGAGAATAAAGAAGTGAGTACTCTAGTATGTAAAACATTCGTTCATGGAGTAGGTTAACCTAAAGGCACGTAAACCATTCCTGAAAGTTACTGCCAGTGAGGATATTGTCTTTATCCAGAATTGATCGCAGAGAAAATGTGGTTGACAAGTTTTTCATTTCGATTCAATAAATTAAAAGAGCAGATTTATCAGTACATTTTTTATTACATTTTATGAAAAATAATAAATGAATTTATTAATTCTACCACTATTTTATCAAGTCCCAATGGCCCTCACCATTGAACTCGGAATGTCTAATTGCTTTGACATTCTAGTGGCAAGGATCCATATTCCCCTTCACATAACCCCCAAAAGGGTTGGTCAAGCTATTTGAAGGTATTTAGGTAGGCAGGTCTTTGCCAACTGTGTGCTTACAATTCCTTGATCTATTGAGTGGACTCCACAATCCTGAAATCCTGACTTGGATTTCCTCAACTCTTGCCTCTAATATTACACCAAGTCTAGCAAGGGCTACTTCTCTTGATGTAATATGGTTAAGTCAACCCGAAACCTTTCATAAGGTTATCCTTTATAAAATTAAGTGTCCCAACAAGGGTTGGTCAAACACATAGTTTTATTGATTATTACCCTTAACCAGGTAATGGAAGGCTTGGTCTGACTTAATATGGTATTGAGGGATTTTAGTCCTTTATGTGTAGTTTCGTATTATCACATGCCTTTTAATATTAAGTGATGCTTGATTAAGTGATTAACCATGTTTTGATAATGTTTACACATAGTACGGTTTTTATTTTTTCCATCTTTTCATGCTTGTTCATTTTATTAATTATGTGATTACGACAACACGTACATAATAAATAAACCATGAAATCAGACAGAAATAAAATAAGATGGCATGATCATGAGCTTCTATTGGTTAGCTTATCTAGCGGTTTTGATAGCATAACCCTGACCAAGGGAAAACACCTTAAACCTGTTGGTTCGTGTTTTGCAGCTCCCACATTTCCACCTTTGTATCTTATAGCATCGGTTTCGCCTTGGCTTCAGGATTTGAACCGTCTCCTCTGGCTTGGGAGATCCTCCATTACATGGTTTTACTTTAAAGAAACCGCGAGCACACATGCCCTACATTTTATTAGAAGAAGGCTTGCAGGACAACATATTTAAATTAAATAAATTTAAATGAAACCATACGCATACAAAGGGTCTTTGGTCTAGCTCATGATCATCCATAGCATGCAATAACATTTACACATATTTAGAATTCAAATTCTTTTAATCGCTCTTTAATTTAAGATAAGTCATGCTCAAATTCAATTAATTATGATCTTATAATTAATCAATTCTTTATCTTAAATTCCTTTATGAATTTCCTTGAGATTCTTCTCATCCATATTCCATGTACAGGTCTTTGTACATTAGAGAAAACCCGATGAAATTCCATTTCTGGAAAGTACACGACGTGTAATTTATAATTACACGGCGTGTATTTCTTTTCACCTTTTATCCAAAGTACACACCAAGGGATTTCGCGTGTTTTTCTGTACTTTGGAAATTTTGGAGTACACGGTGTGTAGATGAATCATACATGACATGTACTTCCTTGTTACGCGGTAACTGGCTTGGCAATCCCATGTACGTGGGACACAGCTTCTCCTTGTACATAGTTTCACCTGAACCGGATCGGACTACATGGCGTGTTGTTCCAAAATACATTCCACGTATTCCGGTTCCCACGCACCGTTCAATTCTGGACAACACGACATGATTAATACTTAGGCATAATCAATTCACATGGTGTGGTTTGGTGGACCACTGCCAGTTCATTGAACCTAAGTACATAGCATGTAGTTTTAATTACACGCATTGTAATCCCGTGTTGTACAGATAGAAAGAGCGACTCCTCCGGATGAATTCCTCTTTTTTATTTTAATCAAAATTAAAATTAAAAAGCCATTTCTATGATATGAATCGAGAAATGAAGGAGGAAGAATAGATCTCGTTTATTCATATTAATAGAATGATATATTTCGAATTGAATCAAATATAAATGCGTAAATTATCAACGAAAATTAAATAACTATAATCAACGTTGTAACCTCCCACTGATACCATTTGAAGGTTCCGGGCACAGCGGAAGCACGTGTGTGGATGTTCCCACTTGGCTCTTTTTTATTAACAATGATCAATCCGGGATCAATATGACGATAAACGCCAGTCTCCACGGATCGAATCACAGAAAAGGACAAAGAAAAGAAAATTCCAGGAACCAAAAGGTAGAATCGTTACAAGTTGATTATAATTAATTTAATCAATTGAAAAGAAATAACTTTTGTGTGTTCTTTCTTCGTTGATGTTCTTGATCACGTTATGATGTGATTCATCGTTGCGTCGCAGAATCCAAGTGTAGAATTCCTCTAGCGGTGATCCACACGTGTACCTCATATCTCGGGACGTCGCCAAAGGAGTCTCCGGGTGCTCGCGTGGAGAAACCTTTGCTTGTGTTGTCCGCCTTAGATCATCTTTATCTGATGGAAGAGGATGTCTCTCGGTCTTGAGAGCGTTCTTGGAGGAAGAGGTTCTTTCGGCCTTGAAAGAATTTTCCAGAATTGTTGTGTGTGGGGTTGGAAAAGAGCTGGGGTTGGGAGGATATTTACAATCAGGTTTGAGGTTGTAGAGTTTTGACAATAAATAAATGCGTTACATGTTTTATTTATTTCATTGACTCTTATTTAAAACACCCATGTCTAATAATTAATTCCTTGACATGCGCCCACACTGATTATAATAAATGTCATTTAAAACAATATTATATCCTCAAAATCCCGACTGGAAAACTACATGGCATGTATTAATAAATACATGGCATGTACTTTTCTTTCATTGAAAACTACACGACGTGTACATTCAATGTACACGGCGTGCATATCTTGTTTTCATTTATTCATTTCCTTTCCATAAATAAAACTACATAGCGTGTAATTATTAATACACGGCGTGTACTTGTTTTCCATGAAAAACTACACGGCGTGTAATCCTTAATACATGGCGTGTATATCTTTTTTTTCACTTCCTTCTTCCTCCATCATGAAAACGACTTAGGCTCCCTTGAATAATTATTAAACAACATACGGGAATAATCTTCATTCTACTTGAGATAATTGAATACACTTAGTGTGTGACCCTCTAGGCCTCTTTCTCGCTGGCATAAGGCGAGCTTTTCTGAAGTCCAAGATTATATTCTAGCAACGGGTCAAGGCACCCAAGAGAAAGAAGTTGACGCCGCATTGACGTATCACCTCATACAAACTCTTACAGTGTAATTTAATCCTTTTGTCTCGATATCTCATCAAGAAAGTTTCATGGAAGTTTCATAAACCTATATGCTTGATCCGTCGTTCTTTGACTACCTGAAATAAACTCGTCATTTACACCATTTCCAGGGGATTTAATGCAAGAGTTCTATTTCAATCAAAGGGCCGAGATATCAACTTCCATAAATGGAAGGGACAAATCCTTCCTCAACTTATCCATTAACAACATGTCACTCGTGTCGCACCCAACGTACCCTACTTCCCGCCAACTATCTGCGTGACGGTTTTCGTTAGTAAATCTAAGTGCGCGAGTCATGACATGAGTTAATGATAATCTTCCAGTCTAAGGACCATTACACATGCTCGTAGATACCAATGTCCGATGACACCAAGACATGAGGAATTGCTACCGGTAGGTCTGTTCTCATAATCTCCCATCTTGGAGATTACCAAGTGCGAACTCCCTGAGAGAGAGTCTCGTCTTCTTATGAGTACGCACACATGACGGTCTGTATACTATGTGTCATATCATATTATGTCATCCAACCGCAGAACTTTATTTTAGAATATTGTTATATAATTTCAAGGTTCTCATCATAGCGGGGATCTCCCATGACCTTCTCAATGCAACAAATATTCCAGGACATTATTATATTATAGTCATGCAGAATAATGAACAATATATAATAATTGAACATTCATGTAATCAAAGTACAAAACATTTGGTTCTTAGGACACTATCCAATACATTTTTTGCGATTTAGGTCTTGGACATGGTTCTTGGCCCAACCCGCCTATGTGTCCTTGTGGTAGAATTGTCTCTTTACTAGTTCTCACTTTGATTCAAAGTGATTTATGTTATCAAACAAAAAAAATGTTTGGTGGTAATTTCTTTTTTATTTATTTTTATTAACATATTATTTTATAAAATATATGTTTTATTTATTTCTTTATAAAATTAATAAAATAATTATTCTTGTAACACCCCAAGGTTTTAGAAATAAATTAAAATTCAAGAAACACTATGTCTCTACATAAAATCACTTTTTAAGGATATAGTTTTAAACTAATCGTTAAATATAATTTTTCTGCTTCTAAGATTTGAATTTCAAAAAAAATGACATACATAGTTTTGATCAATAAGTTTTTTGGAGTCTAATAAGACAAACTTAATTTTTGGTGAATAGTAATCTAACCTTAGAAATAGTAATTTTACCCTTATGAATATTAATATGACAAAATTAATAGTAACCTCACCAATTAATGTATTATTAATAATTTATGATACCTTGATTAATTTTAAAAGGTGTTATAAAATCAGTTATATTTTTAAAATTATTATATTTGGAATAAATAATTATTTTATTAAAAAATAATTTTCCCATATTTATAATATTATTTTGATTAAATGGAGTTTATTTTTTAATTCTAAACATTGAAAAATTGTTAGGTTAAATTTTTGGGATTTTTCTGAAATACATGAATTTTTAGTAAATAATGAAATTTGATAATTTATGAAATATGAAAAATAAATGTATTTATGCATCGTGCTTGAGTCATGGTTGATGTAAATGGACATTGTTTTGAAGTCACTTACAATTATTACTATTTTTAGTCACATATACCAATACTATTTATTGTCTTGAGTGAAATAATAACATAATGATTTAAATAATGGAAAACCCTCCTCTCCTCCACTATAAATATCTCCCTCACCCCCCTTCCTCTCACAACTCTATAGCATTGAGAATTGTATAAATTATTACCAATACCATTCCCATGTATTTTACCCACATTGAAGACCTTATAGACCAAAATTCTAAAACCAAAAGTCTTAATGAGGATCTCAAGGAGAAGAGATCAAGAGGTAAAAATCCTCTTTTATTTTCTTGTGTTTTCATTTCAATTCTTTTCTTTTATTATAATATCTTCACCTATCCTTATCCAAGAGGAATTAAATCTCAATTATTATATATATTCTATATTTTTATAATGTTTATGGGTAAATTAATCATCATTCTTCCTCTCCTATTCCTCTTATTTTAAAAATTAAAACACACTCGATGATGTGTTTATTTACCAACATCATGGAGGATGTGCCATCAATTTCCTTTACTTCATTAAAAATTGATTTTAAAACCATTTTAATGGTTGAAAAATATTTAAATGTGTATAATATGACCTATATTATATTATTTAATTAACTTATATTAATAATAGTAAAGGTATATGATGAAACAAGTTCATGATTATCGAAGAACCACCAAACTGATCTAAATGAATATCACTAAGGATTTATTAAATGATTCATCCTCATACCATATAAAAATAGTTTATGAAATAATTTAATATTTTTGAAACTTATTAACACCATTTCATTCAACTTCTGGAGTTTTTCTTCTATTCTACAAGAAAATCCTTTAAAAATGACCAGGGAAACCATGTAAAGAACCCAACCGAAACAATGTAAATAACTGAATATTATTAATAAATGTGTAAAATGATGTTATAAAATGATAATGTAAGGTGTTATAATAATAATTATACATATTTAAAGAATAAATAATACTCTTTTAACCATTATGCATGAGGTTTAATGTTTTTTAAGTAACATGAACATGAGGTAAAGGAATTCTTAACACTATTTCCATTATTTTGGTTAAACTTATACTTAATTTATTATGTGATACTAAGATTATTTGTGTAATTATTTTTATATATTATGTTTTATTATGTGTATTTAAAGTTTATGCACATGTTCCTTTCATTCTATTAATTCTCACATCAATTATATGATATTTTAATGGACTTTTCATTAAAAACCTCTTTTAAAATTCTATTTTAAAAAATTCAAAAGAAATGTTTTTATGTAATTATATATGTTTTATGATCATATTATAGTTCTTGGGAATTTTTTATGATGAATTGTGGGAGATATATCTCCCTCCAATTCCTTGGATATGTTTAAGTTGGAGTTTGGCCGTATGGTTACTCCAAGTATAACTGCGATGGTTACACCAAAAGGTTGTCGTGAGGTTTACATTGTTAGATAGTCATGAGGGTTACAAATCATAAGGTAGCCATGAGGGTTAAAATACTAATAAGTAATTACAAAAGATAAGATTATGGATTTATATATTTTATTTATTGTTTTATGGGAATTTAATGTTTTACAAAGTAAGTATATATGGGTGAGAAATATGTCTTTGTGAAAATGATTTCATATGTTTATAAGTATTCATGGACTAATAGTTACTTTACTTATTTTTATATCCCTTACTAATATTTTTATTATCACCACTAGATTTTAAATGTTTTCATTGATTATAAGGACATATAATATAAATAAGAAATTGAAGTTAAATGTTATGAAGACTTTTTAAAGAAATCATGTTGTTGGTTTGTTTGAAAATATTTATGTTTTAGAAGCAATGAATATTTTTTTAATGGTACCCACTGTAAAGACCCAACCTTAAACATTACATAATATTGAATTAAGTTAATAATTAAAATTTAGGATCTTTTTATGTGTAAATGTTTAGATAAATAGGTCATAACTTATACATAACAACTTGAATATTACATGCAGACAAACCTACTCAGTATCTAATTTTTTCATAAAATAAAAACTCTTAAGAGAAAAGAAGCCTATTTTGTTGCATAATTTAATAGAATAACTTTTAATCGATCCTATAATTTAACCTATTACACTTTAAGTCCAATGAAAAACATTTCAAAATCTTTGGATGATCATAAAAATGTTAGTAAGGGATACACAAAGAAGGAAAACTATTAGTTTTTTCAAAACAACTTGTAAACCATGAATACTTTATCATAAGTAATAATTTAAACCATTATGAAGTTGTAAATAATCTCCCCTGAATAATGGATCATCTCTTACCATTTTGTAACCAAAATATTACCATAAAACTCTTATAAATCACACATAACATATAAATGGTAAACTTGGGACATAATCATACTTAAATTGAATAACCATACAGTCGACTTCCACAAATAATTAATACAAATGGAATAGACTTAAATCTGACCACTATAGCCAATGAATTGGAGGTTATAACTTAACCACACATCCTTGATTTATCATGGAACCACTCATCATTTGATTTATCATGTAACCACCCATCAAATGTGCAAGTACCATTTTATAATCATCACACATAAAAGATTGAAAATATCATCATTTTAATCATAAAAATTTCATTTTCAATCACAAGAAATAATTTCAAGATATTGAAATATTAAATCCACTTTCAAAACCATTTTAAATAAAAAAAATATGTAAAAAATAGTATATGGTATTTATTTTGCATTTAAAAACATGACTACTTATTAAGGAAGCCAAATATCAAATAATGCTCGCAGTGGTGGACAGGTCATTGTCACCACGTACGTTAAAAAGAAACATTCCCTTTATCATTTAGTATAATGATACATATAAAAATTATTCCCTTTGAATTAAATTAAAAGTAAAATAGGTTTATATACCTTATAAAATCAAGTCATGTATAAATCAAAATATGCCTCAAAGAAAGGAGATTAAGACAAAGTCCCTTTCCTCGTGTCCCACTTGACTCTTTCGTTCTTTAATTTTTTGAATAATAAACTTAATTTAATTTATAATTGATTAATAACATTTTTCTTGTTTATTATTACATTTATATCACTTATTACCATGTTATAAATCTTACATAATTATTTATATTCATATCAGACTTTTTGTCGATATTTAGTACCGGAGTCAAAAATGAACTTGTAATAATTGCAAATTGTTCATGGGGTCAGATTTTTATTATCTCCAGAATTATATTCATGATTTATATATAATATATATTATATATAACTATTATATATGTATTTATAATATTCCATAAAATTTGGAGATAATAAATGAAATTCACTGCTAATCGAGATGGTAAACCGTACGTACGCATGAATGCTACTTTCAATTCTATTTCATATTTAAAAAATGAAAAAATAATTATACATAGGTATATTATAATTACCTAATAATATATTTTTTATATATGTTACATAGTTTTATTAATTTCAACCTTTATACGTTCCATGTATAGCAAGAATGAGTCATATCACTTTGAGGGGGCGGTAGTCCGCACTTCCTCAAATGAAATTATCATATTTATACAACATGAAAAGAATAAAGGTATGTTATAAATGATAATTAATGAACCTTAGAGATAAAATTAATATCATATATAATTACATTAACTTAATAATGGAAACCATAAGAGGTGGTAGGAGAAGACTGAGCAATTAACGTTTCGTGAGGCAGTAGTTCACCGTCCAGAGAAACAGTATTTTATATACCCATTAGACGGAGGTGTGTGTAAGTGTAGTTAGAATTAATATCATAAAAACAACATAGTATATTGAATTTATGGTTTTTTATATAAAAAATAATAAGAATAGCATAGGAAGTGGAGAAAAGGAAAATAATAGAAAGGAACTTGTGAGAAGACATTACCCCAAATCAGGTAACTTCTTTTGATTTGATACAAAGGGATCTCGTAAATTTACTTATGCCTAGAGGAAGGCTTATTGGAGGAAGGGAGGAATGTTCAGAGCTTATTGGATTAGAGTTTGGACAATCCCAAGTTATTTAGAGGTGTGAGTAATGGGTTAGAGGTGATGTCCTTTTATAATAGGGATGGGGGCACCTTAGGAATGTTTGAAAGTATTATTTTATTATTAATTTATTTTTCAATTATAATAACAAAAAGTGATATTTTTATAAGATAATATAAGTATGGGTAGAAATAATTTCATAAAATTGGGTTTATACAAGTTTAGGTTACAAATTTAACCTTATATTTTACCTTTAACCCATAGTTAACTAATTTAACTTTTACCATGCCTTATTGTATATTTACAATATATGGTTACCATAGTTATTATAAAATGAAAAGAGACCCAAAAATGGATATTTAACGAAAATTTTAATATCATATATTTCATTTCGAACAATATTATATTTTTATTACTTTAATTTCATTTAATAAAATATTAATTTATTTAGAAACTCATTTATGTCAATTTTTATACTATTCATATCATGCCATTTTAAAAATAAAAAATATCTTGATTAATTAAAAAATACTTTATTAATTAAAATATAACAAGTCATAATCATACATAAAATTATTGTATGGAATAAAAAGTTTCAAAATAAATTTATTTCAATATTTATAATCTCATTTATTTAAATGTATCATTAATAAGGTAATCACTACATCACCATTGTCTCAGAAATAAATTTATTTATTTGATGTCTAAAAATTAAAATATAATACCATGAGGTAGGAAATAATTTTAAATTTTTAATGAATATTTATAGTCAGAAAGATCACTTATATAACCCCATATTTATATTTTTTTCATAAAAAATACATGTTTAGGTTATATTTTCCTTAACTTTAAATTAAAAGAAATTAAATGTCATTTTCACACACAAGTGGCTCCTTGTGGTCTTAAAATCTACCCAAGGATTCCCATGGTTGAAAATATCTCATAGAAAAGTTTTATTGCATGCGTTATGGTAATTTAATATTATTATAATATTGTTTTTTACCCTTATTTATCGGATTTACCCTTTAACTATGGTAAATAAAATATTTACTAAAGTTACTATTCATAAATTATAAAACTAAAAGGTACCTATTTACAGAATTTTTACCCCATGAATAAATATTTAGAATATAATTTTCCAAATTCAAAACACATAAGTTTCAGAAATTAGTTTAAAATTAATTCCCATTGTCAAAACCAAAAAGCATGTTTTTAAGAAGTAAAAACTAGCAAAAGATTGACACCCATTTATATCGAATTTCAAAGTAAAATAACTTCAAATGACAAAAATTGGATTAAATTATAAAACTATAATCCAATTACACATTAACAAAAATTAAAATTACAATCAAACTATATAACAACATTCTATTAAAAGGAAGTTTTGAATTAAATACAGTATTTTTCACTATTCATTAAAAAATGAACTTTAGCAGAAAAATACCAAAATTTAATCCAAAGTAAATTTTGATATTACACTTCTAAATAATAAGTTTATTTTTTCAAATAAAACATATAAAGGTTTCAAAAACTAGATTTAAAAAAATTTTCTTCATCAGAAGGCGGTAAAACTGCATTTTTAGAAAAATACAACTTTTTTCCAAAAAAATGATTTTATTCTTATATAATATCTAGAAAACATATAAGATGAATTTAAAACACTACGCTGAATATATATCATATATTTTTCATTAAGTAAAAATCCATAAAGGGTGATATGAAAACACAATTATTCTCTTTTAAATAGGTTTTCATAAAAACACATCCATTATATTCAATTAGTTTTTATTTCCATTTCATAAAAATTTGGTAATCAATGAATAATTATTTAAACATGTGTAAAAAATATTTAAAAATTCAATTGATACTATTCAATATCTCCATTACAACTTCTAGTTATTAAATACCATTTAAAATAATAATAATATTATTGTATTATTTTTCAGTATAACTCAATTTTGTGTGCAATGCAAGATTTCAGAGAAGCCCGTTGTTGCATGTTGTGTACGCTATCAGAAAAAGGATCCCCTTTAACTTAAAATTAATATATTATAATATAAATCGAATAGTATTATTATATAAACACCTAGGTTATTACATTCTTCCCTCCTTTTAGAAATTATGTCCTCACAATTTTAAAATTGGGATCAGAAACTTCATTGGAAGTCCCACATCAGAAAAAGAGTTAATAAATCTATAACTTTAAAAGAACAGAAAGATGTATAAAGGTTACCTGAGAAAACACATACTAGGATTATATGAAAAATGAGATATGGAGGAGAAAAATAACAATCAAGATCGGATGGAGAGTGATATAAAATATGATCAGGAGAAAGTTAACCATGAGAAAACCACAAACTTGTGATAGGTTAAATAGTCTTTGATTCCCCAGTAGGAAAAGTAAATGGACAACATTTTGTTGTTTTAAGTTACCTTTAATAAAGTTGTAGAATTTATTTATGATATTTAATAATAACATAATGAAATATACATACTTTTCAAGTAGAGTTTAATCCTTTAATAAGTTTCTACCCAAAACTCATATTTTCTCCAAACGATGAGTACTCTAGATGACTTGGTTACACCTGAAGCACTAGAATCAACTTCTAGAGAATCACATAATCAACAAAGGATGAACTATATATATTTCCCATGTCTTTAGATATTAACCAAATCCAAAATGGTTAGTACAAGATCAGATAATCCCCCAAAAGGATAATCTTTTATAAAATGAAATACTACTCTTAATCTCTAAAATTGAACAAATAATACCCTAAGCTCAAAAAAGACTATTCAATTCAAAATTGTCCATAAAATTATTCAAAATATTCCAAACTAAGTTTGAAAATTAAATACATAAGGATTTAATCACATATTCTTCCACGAAAAATCTTAACATTTATAACATCGACTACTCTTAAATTATTGTACATAAAAGTAATTAACCTAATCACATATTCTCTATGATAGGTTAATCATTTACATAAATAACCCAAATCCTTATATGTCCAAAATAAAAACATATATTCTTCCAAAATAAAATTCCACCATTACTCCTCAATTTAAATCCCAAAGTATTCTATTTTCCTTAGGCATATAGTGTTCCAAAAGAGCAAATGTCTTCCAAAATTACCTTTATCACTTAATCACAAAATCATTTTCATATACTAAGGATATCCATTTGGTAAAACAAAATATAAAAAATAAAATTATTCTTGATCAATAAAATCATTTAACTAAAATAATAAGTTATACTAACCAGGGACTTTACGTAGGCCAGTGGTAGGCAATGCGCCCTTATCGCCCTTCAGTTGTGGGTTCGATTCCCATGGCCTTGCCGGACGTGACAGGTTTTCACCCATATTGCGGGTTTTTATTTTTCTAAAACCATATTATTCTTATAACATTCTCAAAAATAATATAAATTTCTAAAAAATAACCATAACCTATTTAATCCTCAAAGGTTATCTATACCTTTCATTTTCATCCCAAAATGTAATAACCATTTATAACCTCAAAAAAAAACATATGAACCCCTAAGGTTATCCATTATGTACATATAGTAAAAGATAATTATTTATTGAATAACATCTTCACGTATCAAAATTTAGGGTTACACAGACTATAAAAAGTTCTCCAAAGTAATCCCATCATCAAAAGAGCCTTAATACTTTTAAGAATTTCATCATCCAAAAATATACCATAACTCTTTAATCCATTATATATATATTTCTTAATCATTAAACTTTCTTCATGATCCGCTAACCATTATTTTCCAACTTATTCTGTAATAATTATTTCCTATAAACAAAATCATGAATTATATCCTAAGATTTAATAATGTCAAAACATTAGCTAAGAAATAATCTATACCTTTCATTGGTCATTGTCAGTTTCCTGATCCTAAATTGGAATGGAATTAGGTATTGGTAAACATATATTTGTATGGTCCTACTGATTCCATTCCCAAACCTTCTGTATAGGACATATATTTGTACAATTACCATGCACACCACATTTAAAACATTCAATTGATCCCTTAGAAAGAACTTCTTTCCATTTTTAGGAGTCAACTGGATGCTTCCTTTTTCCAAGGAAGGTTCATGCTTTATAAACTTTAATAGCACATCTATAACATCTTACTGTCCCTTTGAAGCATTCTCATAGGTGTTTCTTTCCACATCTTTGACACATAGGTTTTTGAATATACTTACCATTATCATTATTACATGAACATCTATAGAGATTTGTTTCTCACATATACGATTCCTTATAAAAATTACCAATGTTCAGGTGGCCAATCATGACTCAAAATAGATGGTTTAGAATAACCACAAGAGTTCTCATTCCCGTTTAATTCAGATTTTTATTTAGAAAACTATCACAGTTTTCATCACATCCATTATTACTTTGGTGTCTGCAGGATCCAACCATTTAGTAAAACAAAAAATGTCAGTGTGAGTATATCAATAAAATCATCATATAATGTATTATGAGGTGGGTAAAGATTAAGATATACTTATCCATGTTATCTTAAACTCATTAAATTTATCTAAAATAACTATGACTCTTTATAATATTCTAACAATTTTGGTTATGTCACTTATTCTTAAATAACACCCTAACCTCTAAAGTTTTCTAAACTGATCTTGGATACTAACTATAAGGCCCATACCTTAAACATTATATAAACTCTAATTATGTTTGTAATTCACATTAGGGATATTTTCCGATTTAGAGATTTATATAATTAGGTTATAACTTATACATAACCACTTGAATATTACATGTAGACACTTATACTCAGTATCATTTTTTTCATAAAAAAAATACTATTAAAAGAAAAGAAACATGTTTGGTTCCATGTTTTAAACATCATGACTTTTCCTTGATCCTATCCTTGACCCTATTCTAGTTTAAGTCATGTGATTTTTTTTTTCAGAAACTTGGGATGAGTATAAAAATCTCAGTAAGGTATACATAAAGAAAGGAAACTCTTATCTTTTCATAACAATATATAAACCATGAATACTTTATCATAAGTAATACTTTTCACCTTTATGAAGTAGAAAATAATCTTCACTGAATAAAACATCATTTCTTACCATTTTGTAAGAAAACTATTACCATAAAACCCATAGAAATCACACATAACATATAAAAGTTAAGCTTAGTACATAATCATACTTAAATGGAATAACCATACGATCGACTTCCACAAATAAATATTACAAATGGAATATCCATATGAACGACTTCTATACCCAATGAATTAGAGGTTATAACGTAACCACCCATCCTTAATTTGTCATGGAACCACCCGTATTTTGGTTTATCACATAACCACTCGTCAAATGTCCAAGTAACATTATATAATCATCACACATAAAAGATTGAAAATATCAACATTTCAATCATAAAAATTTCATTTGCAATCATGAGAAATAATTTCAAGATATTAAAATAGTAAATCCACTTTCAAAACCATTTTAAATACCAAAATATGTAAAAATGGTATATGGTATTTATTTTCCATTTAAAAATATCATGACATGTTATGGAAGCCAAATATCAAATAACGCTCGCGGCGACAGAAAGGTCGTTGTCACCGCGTATGTTAAAAAGAAACATTACCTTTGTCATTTAGTAAAGTGCTACATAGAAAAAATATTCCCTATTAAAGAAATTAAAAGTCAAAGGGGTTTATACACCGTATAAAATCATGTCATGTATAAATAAAAATATGTCTCAAAGAAAAGAGATTGAAACAAAGTACCTTACCCCGTGTCTGACTTGACTCGTTCTCTCTTTAATTTCACGAATAATAAACTTAAGTTAATTTATAATTTCTTCAGAACCTTTTTCAAGTTTATTATTCCTTTTATATCACTTATTAACATTTTATATAAACTACATAATTATTTATGTTCATATCATACATTTTGTCAATATTCGGTACCTGAGTAAAAGATGAACTTGTTATAATTACAAATTGTCCATGGGGTCAAAGGTCCGTTATCTAAAGAATGATATTCATGATTTATATATAATATATATCATATATACTAGTATATATTTATTTATAATAGTCTATAACATTTGGAGATAAGAAATAAAATTCATCGTTCATGGAGACATTAATCTCAACGTACACATGAACACTACTTTCATTTCAATTTCATATTTAAAAGAATGAAAACTTAATGATACATAGATATAATATAATTATAGTACAACATTAATTTATATATATGTTACATAAGTTAATTAATTTCATCCTTTATACATTTCATGTATATCACGAATGAGTCATATCACTTTGAGGAGGCGATAATCCACACTTCCTCAAATTAAATTATCGTATTTATACAACACGAAAAGAATAAAGGTATGTTCTAAATTAAAATTAAATAATCTTAGAGAAAAAATAAATATCATATATATCATATATAATTACAGTACCATAATAATTTCTACCATAAGATGTGGTAGAAGAATATTGAACAATCCTCATTTCGTGAGGCAGTAGTTCTCCCTCCATAGAAACATTATGTTCTATACCCATTAGGCAGAGGTGTGTGTAAGTGTAGTTTAGATCCTTATAATAAAAACAAACTTGTATATTGAGGATACTGGTGTTGTTATATAAACAATGAATAAGAAGATAATAGGGAGTTGAGAAGGAAAAATAATGTAAAGTAACTTGAGAGAAGACATTACCTCAAACCGGGTAAATTATTTTGATTTGAGCCAAATAGATCTCTTGAATTGCCTTATGCCTAGGGGAAGGATTATAGGATTAAGGGATGAATGTTGGGAGCTTATTAGAGAAGATTTTTGATGAGACAAGGGGCTTGTTAGGTGTGATTAATGGGTTAGAGGTGGTGTCCTTTTATAAGAGGGAAGAGGGGCACCTTCGGAAAGTTTGAAAGTATTTTTTTATTGTTAATTTATTTTCAAATTATAATAAAAAAAGTAATAAATTTTGAATATTAGATGAGAATGGGTCAAAATACTCTCAGAAAATGGGTTTTACACCTTTTTAGGTTAAAATTTTAACCTTATATTTTAGCTTTAACCCTTAGTTAACTAATTTAACTTTTACGGTGTATTCTTGAATATTCATAATATATGGTAACCATAGTTACTATAAAATTTCATGAGACCCAAAAATGGATCATTAATAAAAAATTTAATATCATATATTCAGTAGGACTAATATTAGATTTTTAGGACTATTAGACCATTTAATAAAACATTAATTACTTTAATAACTCATTTATGTCAGTTTTTATACTATTAATATCACGACTTTTTAAAAATCAATAACAACTATATTAAATAGAAAAAACTTCATTAATTAAAATATATCAAGTAATAATACTCAATAAATTTTTTGGATGTCATAAAAAGTTTCATAATAAATTTATTTCAATATTTATAATCTCATTTATTTAATTCTTTCATTAATAAGGTAATCACTACATCACCGTTGTGTCATAAATAAATTTATTTATTTGATGTGTAATTATTATAAATAAAATAACACGATGTAAGAAATTTTTTTAGATTTATAATGACTATTTATAGTTGAATATATCACTTATATGACCCCATATATAAATTGTTTTATTAAAAGATACATGTTTTGCTTATATTTTACTTAACTTTAAATTAAAAGCAATTAAATGACATTTTCACACACAAGTGGATCCATGGGGTCCTAAAATTGACCCAAGTATGACCATGGTCGGAAATATATCATCAAATAGGGTTAGGACATGTGTTAGGTAACTTAATATTGTTATAATATTATTTTTACCCTTATTTACTAGATTTACCCTTTAACCATGGTAAATAAAATATTTACTAAAGTTAATATTCATAATGTATAAAAATAAAAGCACCTATTTAAAAAATATGGACATTCTAATTACAAATATTGAATCCAATTTTCCGAATTCAAAATAAATAAGTTGTAGAAATTAATTTAAAATTAATTTCCGTTGTCAAAACCAAAAAGTGTGTTTTTAAGAAGTAAAAACTACCAAAAGATTAACATGAATTTATGTACAATTTCAAAGTTAAATTACTTATAATGACCAAAATTGGATTAAATGATAAAAATATATTCCAATTACACTTTAAAACTAATTAATAGTACAATATAACTTTATAAATAAATTAAATTAAAATATAGTTTTGAATTAAAATGCAGTATTTTTCACTATTCATTAAAAAAATGAAATTTTGCAGAAAAATACCAAAATTTCATCCAAAGTAAATTTTGATATTCATATTCTAAAGAAAAATTTTATTTTTTCAAATAAAACATATAATGGTGTCAAAAACTATATTTAAAAGGTTCACCATCAAAAGGTGGTAAAACTACATTTTTAGAAAAATACATCTTTTATCTAAAAAAATGAATTTATTCTTATATCGTATTTAAAAAACATATAATATGAATTTAAAACATTACAGTGAATATATATCTTATTTTTTTTTCATTAAATAAGAATCCATAAAGAGTGATATGAAAACACAATTATTCTCTTTTAAATAGGTTTTCATAAAAACACATCCATTATATTCAATTGTTTTTTATTTCCATTTACAAAAAAAATGTTAATCAATGAATCATATTTTAAGCATGTCTAAACCATATTTAAAAATTTATTTGATACTATTCATTCCGACCATTCCAACGTCTAGGCATTAACTACTATTTAAAATAATATAATATTATTGTATTCTTTTTCAGCATAACTCATGTTGTGTGTAATGTAAGATTTCAGAGAAGCCTGTTGTTGCGTGTTGATTACGCTATCTAAAAAAGCATCCAATTTAACTTAAAAGTATTTTATTATTATATATATTGAAAATTATTATTCTATAAATACCCGGGTCGTTAGACCCACTTTTTATGCTTGTGGGTTGATATGTATTAGTTATTTCGTAACATTGTAAAACTCTAAACTGAAAAGATATTTGGGAATGTAAAGTAGTAAAATATAGTTAAAATATCTAGATTATGTAATTTTTAAGGAAAGGTCCTTATAGTTGGTATCAGGGAATGGTTTAGATAAATATTTGAGTTTGTATGATGTTAATAGAATAAAATAAATTAATTTTACCATATGTTTATATTGAAATGGTATAACATCTAAAGATTACCATGTTTCTTTATATAAGATATGTCTGTTGAAAATGGTTTTCCGTAGAAGAAATAGGATAGATGAAGTTTGATGAAACCAAGAGGTTGATAAATTTCTGAATCCACAATTGAGAATGGTGGTAATTGGAACCGAGAAGTTTCTGACAATAATGGCTCAGTTGACACAGGCTATAAATGGTAGTGGGATCCATCAAAGAGAACAACCAGATCTACCACAGAGGAACATGATGATAATAGAACATTTTATAAGGCAACACCTTCCTGCTTTTAGTGAATCTTCTGACCGAGTAACAGGTGAATGATGGATTAAATCCCTTGATGAGATATTTTATGTTATTGGATGTTTAAATAATTAAAATGTTAGTATTTCCATTTATTGTTTTGAATGTGAAGATGATTAGTGGTGGTCAATGGTCAAGAATACTAGGGATAGAGATGGTATTGAATCCTTATAGTTTGATGAATTTAAATGTCTTTTCCTTGAAAAATATTTTCCTACAGAGGTTTGACTTAAGATGGAGAATAAATTCCTTGAATTGAGGAAAAATGAGGAAGATTAAGTGGATGTGTATGAAGAAAACTTCACCCAATTGGAAAGTTATGCTCTAAGTCTTATTAAGGATATTAATAGAAAAATCAATCGCTTTTACTCAGGATTGAAACCATGATACCGAAGGGCATTAGCCTCCGAAGAATTCCAATGTTATGAGAATCTTGTCCGATGTGATGAGAGGGTATGAATGGAGTTCGATGATGATCACTTTTACTTTGACCATAAAAAATAATATATATATATGGAAACTGCTGGGTAAGAATTAATGAAATAAATATGATGGTATGAAAGTCCAGTTTCCAGTTTGTGAAAAGTGCGGTAAAAATAAACCTGAGGAATGTATTAACAAAATGGAGAAGTGTTTTTGATGTGGTATGTTTGGATATATGTTCTGTGATTTTAATGAAAGTGATATTAAGATCCATTCTGATATTAAAACTATAAGGTATTTCAAATGTTGTGAGATGGTTAATTATGAAAATTCATTCTCAAAGAAAGATTCAAGTGATAGAATGAATACATACTATAAATAGAAAGGTGTAGTGGGATCCTTTTGGACAATGTAAGTAGATGTCAGGCCATTCAATGAAGTGGTATCAACACCATGGAGCTCAATATTTTTCCCTGATTGACTTGAGATCTAGGTACCATAATCTAAAGGTGAAGGAAGATGACATCCGAAAAACAACTTTTCAAACTAGATATGGTCATTATGAATTTGTTGTTATTCTATTTGGAAAAATTAATCCACCTATTGTATTGATGGATATTATGAATAGAATATTTCATGATTTATTGGGTAAGTTTGGGTTTGTGTTTATTAATGACCTTCTGGTATATTCTATAATTATATAAAAGCATGAAAAACATCCAAGGGTTGTTTTAAAAACCTTAAAAATAAAAGAAACTAGATGGATAATTCAGAAAGTATGAATTTTCATTACACAAAATTTATTTCCTTCGTCACATTATTTCTAATGATTGCATAACTGTTGATCCTTCTAAAATGAAAGTTTTTTAAGAATAGATAAGACCCAAAAATATAACTAAGATTCATAGTTTTATTGGTTTGGAAGGCTATTATTGGAGGTTTTTTGAAAAAATTACAAGGTTATCTAGTCCACTAACTAAGTTAACTTGAAAAGGAGATAAATTTATCTGAAAAGAAGAATATGATGATTGTTTTCATGAATTGAATATAATAATGAAGAATGCTCTAGTTCTATCCATACCTTCCAAAAATGGTGAGTTTTTCATCTAAAATGGTGATTCATTAGAGGGACTTGGTTGTGTTCGATGCAGAATGATCATGTAATTTCTTATGCCTCCATAAACCTAAAACCTCTTGAGTTAAATTATCCCACACATGATTTTGAATTAGTAGATATGGTTTTCACTTAAAAAATTTGGAGGTATCATTTATACGGTGCCAAATGTGAAATATATATCGACCACAAATGTTTGAAGTATATATTTACTCAAAAATAATTAAACATGAGCCAAAAAAGATGGATTGAATTGATAAAAAATTATGATTTCACGATTAATTAACATACTGAAAAAACAAAAAAAGTGGAAGATTCCTTGAGTTGAATACATCATGCATCATTAACTATGTTATGGCTGGAACAAAACCATTTGATTAATAATTTAATGAATTTTTTCTTGGAATTTGACGATGTAAGAAATGCGTCTATCTTTTTTTTCTGGTTTCAGTGTAGTCATCTTTGCTAGAAAGAATTAATCAAGTACAGAAGGAAGACTAGGAGATACAAAAAAGGTAGAATTTGTTAAAATGGGTAAGTTACCATAATTTAACATCAATAAAGATTATGTTCTAAGATTTGGAAAGAGATTATATGTTCCTTTTGATTCTTATCTAAAGAAATAATTATTGTGTGAAGCCCAAATTTCTCTGTTTCTAGTTCATCCTTGTAGTAAAAAGATGTACAGAGAACTTTAGGAGTATTATTGGTGTGATTGAATGAAAATAGATATTTAAAATTTTACCATGAAATGTTTTCCATGTCAACATGTTAAAGCAGAGAGCCAGTTACCGAAGAGGATGCTTCATTCTTTACCAGTGCCTAAGTGGAAATGAGAAAATATATCCATGGACATCATTTGGGGACTACCAAAGAATTACCTAGGTAACAATGCAATCTTGGGTTATTTTTGATCGACTAACTAATCTTCTAATTTCATTCTTATTTGAGATATATGTAATTGGATCTAATTTATTGATTTTACCTCAAAGATATTTTCAGGTTACATGGATTTTCTCTTTCCATTGTATATTACTATGATCCTAGGTTCACTTATATCTTTTGGAAAGACCTTTAGATGTCATTGGGGAAAAAATTAAATTTTAGTACATCTTTTCATCCTCAATCAAATGGGCAGTAATAATGGATGAATTAGACTTTAGAGGATATGCTTTGAGCTTGTTCAATAGATTACCTAGGAAGTTGGGATCAACATATTTCTTTAGTTGAATTTTCTTATATTAACATTTTTCATTCTAGTATACATATGAAAATTTTTTAGGCATTATGTGGGAAGTAGTGTAGAACTCCAAATTTTTGAAATGAAGTCGCGTAAAGGAAGTTGAGGAGACCAGAATTAGTAGAGGAAGTGGCTGAGAAAGTGAAGATAATCTAACAACACATGAGGACAGCTCAGAGCAGACATAAAAGTTATGTAGATAACAGGAGGAAAAAATTTTCTTTTGAGTTATGTGAACATGTTTTTCTTAGAATCTCATCATGACAAAGTGTTATGTGTTTTGGTTAGAAAGGAAAGCTGAGTCCACAATTCATCAGACCTTATGAAATTATGGAAAACGTTAGACCAGTTTCCTACCATGTATCTTATCTTCTGAGTCTATCTTAGGTGCATAATGTTTTTTATGATTCGATGTCAAGAAAGTATGTGCTAGATTCATCTCATGTTTTGAGCCCAGAAGTAGTTCAGCTTAAAGAGAACCTTTATTATGAAGAGAAACCTATTTAGATGCTTGATCGAAGAGAAAAAGTATTGATGAATAAGGTAATATACCAGGTAAATGTTTCTTAGAGAAACCACATGGTTGAATAAGTAAGATGGGAATGTGAAAATCCTATGTGGTAAAGGTACCCCCACTTTATTAATATGTAAATAAAACCATGAGGATGTAATTTCTAGAAGGTGGGGAGAATGTAACAGCCAAAGCTTTTAAAAAGAAATTGAAATGAATGAAACACTGTGTCTTTATATAATGAAACTTTTCTTAATGATATAGTTGTAAACTAGCAGTTAAATATATTTTTTGTCGCTTCTATGATTTGAATTTCGAAAAACAGACATACACTGTTGTGATCAGTAAGATTTTTTGAGTATGATAGTACAAACTTAATTTTTGGTGAATATTAACCTACACTTATGAACAATAATGTTACCCTTATAAATATTAATATGAACAAATGAGTATTAACCTCACCAATGCTTTTATTTTTAAAATTTTTTGAGACCTTGATTAAATTTTCATGGTGTTATAATATCAGTTATAGTTTTAAAATTTTGAGTTTTAGAATAAAATATGATTTTATTTAAATTTTAATTTTCTAATATTTATAAAATTATTTTTATTAAATTCAGTTCATTTTTTAATTCTACACATCGAAAAATTATTAGGGTGATTTTTTTAGATTTTTAAAAAATACTTGATTTTTTGGGGAATAGTGAAATTTGATAATTTACGAGATATGCAAAATAAATGAATTTGTACATCATGATTTGATTCATGGATGATGTTAAAGTCCATTTCTTAGAACTCATTTGCAATTATAATTTTTTTTAGTCACAAGAACCAATAATATTGCTCATCTTGAGCAAAATAATAAAATAACGATTAAAATAAAGGAAAACCCTCCTCTCATCAACTATAAATACCACCCACACCCCCATCTTCCTCTCACACATCTCAAGATTTGATAATTTTCTAATGTCATGACCCATCCCCGGGGGGCCCGTGCCATGACTACCCAATGCCCGCCTTCCATAGGCCAGGGGATGGTGACTAACACCGAAAGGTGTATTCCCTAAAAGCAGGAAGGCATTGCCTTTATAGCCTGTAAACACACTCAACCAAGCACACATTAAGATATGAACACATGTAAAATTTATAGTAAAAAGTGTGTGTATAGTAAGTAAATGGGGCCAGAATACCAGCCCAACTGGAAAGTACAAGAAAAATGGAAAGCTCCTGTGAACACCCACCAAGGATCCTACCTGAAGGGTAGGTACAACTCTCAAACGACCGTCTCTGTGGTACGCCTCGTCTAAGGCCCAACTCTGAGCAACCTCCAGTCCTGGTACCCTCATCCTCAGTTAGCGGTGTCTATCATCTACACCAAACACAACAAAGTGTGGGCGTAACATGTGAAGGGTGAGTATAACGATACTCAGTAGGGACCTCGAGACCCTCAAAGGTCTCACAAAATCTACAGAGGATAAACCACAAAGCATGAAAACAATTGACAATCCTACTTAGGTATATGCCCATACATATACCTAAGTTATCATGTATACTCATCTCATTCATGAGGAAACTCAAGGACCATATCCTTAGCCCCAGTACAACTGTTCCACGAAGGAAAGAGTACCACGAAAGTAACACCACAGAGGCAAGCACCCCAAATGTAAGCCCACACAGAAGAATACCACAATGGTATCACCACAAAGGTAAGTACCATGAAGGTAACACCACAATTGTATGTACCACATAGGTAATGCCACACAGAATCATAATATAAGGGTATCATCACAAAGGTAAGTACCATAAAGGTATGCCACACAGAAGATTATCACAAAGGTATTAACATGAAGTTAAGAACTCAGATCACACCAGGTATAACTTAGGTACGGTAGTATGGATGATTAGATGTAACTACTGAATCATCTTATGCTGTTAAGAGGCAGACCCATGTAGGATCCTAAAACATCAGACCCAGGTCAGATCTTAATACAGAATAACAACATAGGATCATAGAGTATTCCCACTTGGATTTCCTAGAGAGGATCCAAGTGGGACTCTAGAACATATACCCACGTAGGATCAGAAAGAATAGACCTACATAGGATCCCAAATCACAGACCTACATAGGAACCCTTTCTCAAGTTACAACCCGCTACAGGGTTACCACACTAAACTCACTTGTTTCTGAGATAATCCCCTCCTCAAGCCACATGTCGATACTCCAACTGCCACGAAGTCCCATAAAGAAGTATCCCAAAGGAATGCCACGAAATAGGGGTCTCAATGCAACAGACGGTGCGTCAATCAGATGCCTGGTCTGTAAATTATTTTTCTTTTAGTCATGAGGGCCCAATTGGATTCATGTTCGATCCAACCTGGACATAGCCCAACTTTATCCAAAACCCAAGTGGGGTATTCCAAAAGAACCGTCCTAATCTAAGTTTTCTGGTGCCATAGACGGTTCTTCAAACGGACACCTGAAGCTCAAGAAATGACCGAAAGAGCGGAAAGGGTCGAAGATGGTCCGGGTCCGTGGGTCGAATCGACTCGACCCAGGTCCCACTATGGGTCCGACCTAGCCCGTTGGGTCCATCCCGGCCTGCTGGGTCTGGCCCGTCTCGCCAGGTTCAGCCCGACTTGCCAACGCCTGCAGGCCCGCCGACACGACCGGCCCGCAGGGCAGCCCACGGTGCGGCCCATGGTGCAGCCCACGATGGCCAGCCTTCCATGGCATCCTGCTGGGCAGTCCGCTCGGCTCATGGTTCGATGGATGACCAACCCTCCTCCATACGGCGTGGTCGTGCGCCGCGCCATCACCGGCGGCCAGCAATGAGCCGACCTCCCCGCCACCTTCACCGCGGCCTTGCACCACGACACCTGCATGTCGGGCGGCACAGACGCTCGCCGCCATCACCTTCATACATCCGACCATGCGCTGGATACCTCCCTCTCTCCACCACAGCCGATGGGCCATGACCATTCTCCGATGGCGCAGTTGCGCCACCTCCATCTTCGCGGCCGGCCGGGGCGCCGACCGACTCTCCCAAGCCCTTCTAGCTACGTTCCTCGGGTCACCAAGCACACCCCAGTGGCCCGTTTTTCATTTCGTAGACTCCCAAACTTACCTCAGGACTTTTTCGTCAATTCAAGAACATAAAAATCCCAAAAAGGTTTTATAGAGGTCAGGTTGTGTTCGTTCGGCCCGCACCCTCCATGTTAGAATGGTAGAAAGTGGCTTATTTGTTCTTGAATCAAGAAGAATTTAAATGTTGTTAAATCAAGATGAACGTCAAGAATGGTGAAATGGATAAAAAACAAAAATCCCTAACTCGATTTTTCATTGGAGGTGTTGCGATAAGAATTCAGTGAAGGCAATCCGGGAGCCAATGATCATCGTTTCCGCAACATGATTCTGATTTCGGGCTCGTGCGTTGTCCTCGTTATTGATTCCGAAGTATGATCTTTGTTGGAGAGGGAATTCTTTGTTGGAGAGGGAATTCTTCTTTGAAGAAAGAGTTTCTCCAAAGTTATCCCCAATCCTCCCTTTTTCCAACGATTTCCCCAAGGAAATTAGGAGCCAACAAATATAAAATAGGTTTATCAATTTAATTTTTTTTGGCACAATTAAAGTTGGAATAATTAAATGTCACAGTTAATTGTATTGCATTGGCACAATTAAATGGGAGGATTCCAAGGGACTTCTCCACATTAAAGAGGGGTTCAGGTGGTCCCCACCAGTAGAATTCAAAATGGGGATTTTCTAGTTCGGGTGGTCCCCAGCCCCAAAACTCAAAAGTTGGGGTTTCAAAAGAAAAATTAAATTTGAAATATTTTATTTTTCTTCCTCCACGGAAAATTGAGAAACTATATTCTACCCTTGACCTACTGTGGTCGAGGTGAAAGTCTCCGTAAGCTAATATCGATGCTATGAGTTCAACGGAGTCCTCAGATTTCAATTATGAGAGCTGATTCAAAAGTTACACAAACCTGCTTGCAAGTTTACTGAACATACTAACAAAAAGTTCAGAAATTCATTTCGGGAACACCGGGCCTCAGAATCACGCACCGTCAATTTTCACAGACACGTAAAATTCCCATATAAATAATAAAAAAATTACCTGAAATTTATGTGTAATGCCCCGACCCCAGCTACCCAGAGTCGGTGCATTACTTCGTAACAATGGCATGATCACAAAAGATCAAGTCTCGAAAGACCGATTAGTTTAGTAGCCTTGGAAACACTAGATACATTCATAAGTCTTACATTACATCATAAAGTGAAAAACTAATAACAAAGTCTTCATAGTCCACACTCATATCCTCTTCTGACTATCCCTGTAGGACATTCATAAAATACTTCTTCACATCCTAGAAAATATTAAAACATTGAAAGGGGTGAGCTCAGATGCTCAGTAAGGATAACAATATTGCGAAAGCTTTCATAAATAAACATAAACATTTAAGGCAATGTATGAATAAAAAAAAGCCTTTTAAACTTGGACATCAACATAATATGGCAAAAGTAAAATGAGATAATGCCATTTACTTCTTCACATGGATATTCTACTGGTCGAATAATCACATGCAATATCAATAACCACTTTCATAATGATGGAATGCATAATGCCAGACTATCATAAAAACGTAGTCAAGGCCTCGTGCCAAGACCACAAATAAGATTTTGTCAAGGCCTCGTGCCAAGACACTAGTTTGTCTCATGAGACCTGCCGATGCATTGAGGAGCTATAGCGGGCTCCACCCGTCACTTATTAAGTCCAATGCATTCCTCATATGAATAGGTTTAAACATATCATAAACCATAACATAATCGTATCACATAAAACATGCATAAAGGAAACATAACATTTCCACATTTCAATCACAAGATGTCAATACAGAACATTGATATAATAAAAACGCTTTCAAAACCATTTTCAATACCAAAATAAAAGCAAGTTGAAACTTTGTATTTATTTTTCATTAAAAAAATGATGGCTTGTAGAGGAAGCCGAAACTCAAATAATGGTCACGGCGGTGGAGAAGTCATTGTCGCCGCATATGTACGTCAAGAAAAAAACATTCTCTTTTGGTCGTTTAGTAAAACGCTTCGTATAAAAAAAGATTCCTTTTGAATAAACATAAAAATCAAAGGGGTTTATACACCGTATAAAAGAAAGTTGTGTATAAAACCAAATATGCCTCAATGAAAGGAGATTGAGACAAAGTCCTTAAAAAGATCATTTTTAAAATAAAATAGATCTATTATGTGTATTAACTATAGGTACACATAAAGGAAGTAAAAATACAAAATAGGACATAATAATATCATGACATAATTTGAAAGTAGGAGATTAACCCAAAGAATGGAAATTGGGTTAAGAAATTCCCTTACCTCGTGTATGACTTGACTCAACTGTTCTTTAACCTCCTGAATAACAAACTAGAGTTAATATCTACCTTATTAGGAACCATTTTAAATTTCATTATCCTTTTTATATCACTTATTACAATGTTATGAACATTATGTAATTATTTAAGTTAAAAACGATTGTTTTGTCGATCTTTGGTACTTGAGTCAAAAATAAACTTCTTATAATTACAAGTTGTTCATGTGGTGAAATATCCATTATATCCAGAATTATATTAATGATGTAGATATCATATATATCATATATATACAGTATATACATTCATTTATAATATTACGTAACATTTAGAGGTAAGAAATGAAATGCACCGTTCATGGAGACGGTAAGCCGTACGTACGCATGAACGCTACTTTCATTTCTATTTCATATTTAATGGAATAAAATCATAATTATATAAATGTATAATTTAATTCCAGTATAATATCATATATAATATCATTTACTCCATCCTTTATACATCCCACATGTGGCATTAACGATTCACATCACTTTGAGGGGGCGGTAGTCCGCACATCCTAAAATGAAATTATCGCGTTTACCCATAATGGAAATCATAAAGTATGCCATAAATGAGAAATACAGAAGCATAAGTAAAACAGAAACATATTATATATCATATATAAAAATAGTTTCATCATAATGGCCACCATTAGAGGTGTTATATGAGTGTTGAACAATCATCGTTTCGTGAGGCAAAAATTCGCCATCCACAGAAACAGTATATTCTTTAACCATTAGATGTAGGTCTGTGTAAGTGTAGCTCGAATACTTCTTATAACAACATCCTAGTATATTGAGTATACTGGTGTTTTTACAAAAGAAATGAATAAAAAGTGTTTAGGGGGTTGGAGAAGAAAAATAAAACAAAACAACATTAGAGAAGACATTATCTTAAAATCGGGTAACTCTTTCTGATTTGAGCCAAAGGATTCCTTGGGAAGAGTTCTGCCCAAAGTGAGGCTTCTAGGAGTAAGAGGGGGAAGTAGGGAGAGTATTTGGGAAGAGGTTGTCCTAGCCAAAAGGATTGAAAGTGTGAATGAGGTGGTAGAGGTGGGGGCATTTTATAAGAGGAGAGGAGGGGCACTCTTGGAAAGTAAGGAAATTTTACATTAAATAATGTGGTCATCGCTGCATCATAATGATGTCATAAATAATTTAATTTATTTAATGTCTAAAAATTATAAAAAAAATAATATGATGTAGGAAATCTTTTTAGCTTTCAAATGACTATTTATAGTCAAAAATATGACTTGTATAACCCCATGTAAAAATTGTTTTAGTAAAACATTTCATGTTTGTGTCATTTTTTTACTTTAACATTAAATAAAAGGTATTTATGTCATTTTCCAACTAAAGTGGCTCCATGGGGTCCCCATGTTGACCCATGGATTGTCTTGGTCGGCCATGACACATCCAATAAGGGTAGGACATGTGTCAAGCTCATCTCATATTATTAAAACATTATTTTTACCTTAAACTACACTAATTACCTCTAATCGCGATTAAGAACTTAAAAGTTACTATTCACCAAAAAATTATTTTAATCTCATTGAACCACATTTTACATATTAATTACAACCATGTATGTCAGATTTTTGAAAATCAAATCACAGAAGTGGTAATATTTCATTTAAACGAAAAATCAGTTATTTAACTACCACTTAGTGGTTTCACTATTCATCAAAAAATTGAAGTTTTTCAGAACAATGCCAAAATTTCACCCTAAGCTATAATTGATATTCCGAATTCAAAAATGATGTCTATTTTACAAAATTCCAAACATATAAGTTGCATTAATTAATTTTATAATTAATTCCCGCTGTCACAACAAATAGCGTGTTTTTAAGAAACAATTTATATCAAAAGATTATCAATTGTTTATGTCCAATTTCAATGTTAAATTAATTCTAATGACCAAACTTGGATAAAATGGTAAAAATATATTCTAATTATACTTTAAAACCACTAAATAGTATAATTTATCACTATAAATTATTTTGATTAAAAAAGTTGTTTTTAAGTATTTTTCACTATTCATAAAAAATTAGAAGTTCTCAGAAAAATACCAAAAATTCAACATAGGCTAATTTCGATATTCCGAATCCAAAAATGAAGTCCATTTTGAAATATAAAATTTCTATAATTTTAAAAAGTGGTTATTACTATTCATAACGGCTACTTTGATTAGTCGCGGTGTTTTAGAACTCGAAGTTGCGTACAATGCAAGCCATTGCATTATTGAATGAGAAGCGTATCGTGGAAGCTCGGGGTGTTACATTCTCCCCTCCTTCAATAAATTGCGTCCTCACAATTTGAAATTTTTTATTTTCAAATAAAAGGTTGAAAAGAGAAAATACCTTTGTGGAAAACCCACATCGGAAATAAGATTAATAAAATTTAGCCTTAATAAGAGGGAAATGGAAATAAGAAAGTCACCACCAAATTATGATCTCGATAAAGAGAACATTGGTGGAAATTAGAGACATATAATTGGAGGAAAAACGTAAATATTTGTAGGGAGTGATTGAGGTCATCAATCACAATCAACTGTCAAATTGAGGGCCTCAAAGTCTTCAATCTATGTTGATTTAAAATATTATCAGTTCAACAAGACATAAGGTATTAGGATAACACATTTTTTTTGTTTTAATATCCTTTTACTAAAGTTTGAGAATTAATTTATTCATTTAATAAGAGATAGGTATATATATATTTATGCTTGACAATTAGAGTTTCAACCTTCAACTCATCTTTCACTCAAAAAGATAATAGAACTCAAAAATATTATACTTATCCTAATTGTATAAGGTTCCAAATATTAACACATACCATTTAGATTAGTAAAATTATTTTGTAATAACCAGGGACTTCTTGTAGGCTAGTGGTAGGAAATAAAGGCCTGTCGCACTATGGTTGTGGGTTCGATTCCTGCAGCTTTGTCCGACGCGACGGTTATGCCACACCCTACAGGTTGTCCTTTTCCTAAAACTATATTATTATAATATTCCAAAAATAATCTTCATAAATTTTTTAACCTTTAACAATACTATCCAAAGATCAACTTAATCCACTCCAACCTTTATAGTTATCCAAAATACCTATGTCCAGACTTTCTCTAAAAGGTCTCTTAATTCCAAAATCAATTTATTAGATTCCCCAAACAAAGTAAAGTTTCTCTTATTGTCACATACTAAAAATATGATTACCTTCATCATATTAAAAACTTACTGAAACAATAAGTACTGCAGTACAATCCTTATATATATATCACATTATTCTAATAACCAGAATATAATCCATGAGTCCAAAAGCACCAATACATTAATCATTCCGCTTCAACTGTAGTAACAACATAAGATTGTCCTTGATCCCTTGGCCTTTTCTGAGGTAAGTTAACCTGACGCTTAGGACATTCATTTGCATAATGCCCCATTTCCCTACAATTGTAGCATTCATCATTGATAGTCTCTTTCTTTCCCTTGCAATCACGCACCTGGTGACCTTTTTCTCCACATTTATAACAAACTCCCATTCCTTTTAGGCAAGTACCAGGGTGATTCTTCCCAAAATTATCACATAATGGAAAATCCTTATTTCCCTTTTTCCCTTTATCTGTCTCTTGTTCCACTGTTCTCTTCTTCTCTTGCTTTACTTTGTTGTCATAAGACTTAGAGAATTCCTTTTCTGTCTTGATAGAACACGAGACAATATCTTCGTATGACGAGAAGGTTTGTGAGACTAATGCTCGACGGAGAAATGGTTTTAACCCATCAAAGAAATGATCAATCTTACCTCTTGGGTTACGTATATAATCTGCATCATGCCTCGCTAACCTTGTAAAGTTAGCCTCATACTTTGCGACAATCTCATCCTCCTTCTTCCTCAGACTTAGAAATTGTCTTTCCATATCTGTTCGATGGTCAAGTGGAAAGTATTTTTCTAAGAAAAGATCTTTGAACTCTCTCCATTCCATATTTGATACTTCTTCATCTTCCTTTGTGTTTTGAATCAGAGACCACCACTGATCGGCATCCCCAGTGTGGCGGTAAACTGCCATGACAACCTTCTCCCTTTCGCTACTCCCCAAGGCATGGAATATTTTTTCTAAGGATTTTATCCATTGCTCAGCTACTAATGGATTTGTACCCCCATTAAAAGTTGGCGGTTGTTGGATCATGAAGCGGTCTAACATTGATCCCCCACGTTGCGGATCAGGGTGCTCCATATGAGTAAGGTTATTATTCATAACCTGAGTGAGTTCTCCCAGTATGGTAATAAGTTGATCAGCACCAGTTGTATCTCCAGATCCACAATAATTATCTTGAGCAGGAGGGAAATCCCTACACGGAGTGCGTGTATTGATACGGTTTCCATTCCTTCCACTAGTTGCCATTTCAAAACAATGTCATAAACTAGATTAGTTTATGAATCAAAATACATAATTCCATACTTGTATAATACTTAACATAAATTGAACTATTTATGGATATAATCCATAATCATAAAAATGTTTTCTTTGAGGAAGTATATACTCATAACCCTTCATAGTGGTTTGTAAATAAAACGAGAATTATCCTAAGCATATCCCCCGGGAGTGTCGTAACCAAGAGTGTAGTAAGGCCCGTTGTCGTGCACCAGTTCCTGTTCGAGTCTAGCTCAAAGCGGTGTTTTCGAGTTTTACCCCTAGGTACATCTGTGCCAGAGCAGCCTCAACCTGCTTGTATCTAGACAGGGATGCATTGCTCGGAAAACACACAAAATCTCTACAACAACAAAATTCTAGGAAGTTCTTCTATACTAATCCTCAAAGTCTATCTTCGGGCTATGTGCTCTAATCAGAGTTTATCTAAATCTAGCTTCCAAGGTTAGTACTAAACTGCCTCTGATACCAACTGTAACGCCCCGAACCCAGCTACCCAGAGTCGGTGCATTACTTCGTAACATTGGCATGGTCACAAAAGATCAAGTCTCGAAAGACCGATTAGTTTAGTAGCCTTGGAAATACTAGATATATTCATAAGTCTTACATTACATCATAAAGTGAAAAACTAATAACAAAGTCTTCATAGTCCACACTCATATCCTCTTCTGACTATCCCTGCAGGTCATTCATAAAATACTTTTTCACATCCTGGAAAGTATTAAAACATTGAAAGGGGTGAGCTCAGATGCTCAGTAAGGATAACAATATTGCGGAAGCTTTCATAAATAAACATAAACATTTAAGGCAATGTATGACTAAAAAAAAGCCTTTTAAACTTGAACATCAACATAATATGGAAAAAGTAAAATGTGATAATTCCATTTACTTCTTCACATGGATATTCTACTGGTCTAATAATCACATGCAATATCAATAACCACTTTCATAATGATGGAATGCATAATGCCAGACTATCATAACCACGTAGTCAAGGCCTCGTGCCAAGACCACAAATAATATTTTGTCAAGGCCTCGTGCCAAGACACTAGTTTGTCTCATGAGACCTACCGATGCATCAAGGAGCTATAGCGGGCTCCACCCGTCACTTATTAAGTCCAATGCATTCCTCATATGAATAGGTTTAAACATATCATAAACCATAACATAATCGTATCACATAAAACATGCATAAAGGAAACATAGCATTTCCACATTTCAATCAAAAGATGTCAATACAACACATTGATATAAAAAAAACGCTTTCAAAACCATTTTCAATAGCAAAATAAAAGCAAGTTGAAACTTTGTATTTATTTTTCATTAAAAAAATGATGGCTTGTAGAGGAAGCCGAAACTCAAATAATGGTCACGGTGGCAGAGAAGTCATTGTCGCCGCATATGTACGGCATGAAAAAAACATTCCCTTTTTGTCGTTTAGTAAAACGCTTCGTATAAAAAAATATTCCTTTTGAATAAACGTAAAAGTCAAAGGGGTTTATACACCGTATAGAAGAAAGTTGTGTATAAAACCAAATATGCCTCAATGAAAGGAGATTGAGACGAAGTCCTTAAAAAGATCATTTTTAAAATAAAATAGATATATTATGTGTATTCACTATAGGTACACATAAAGGAAGTAAAAATACAAAATAGGACATAATAATATCATGACATAATTTGAAAGTAGGAGATTAACCCAAAGAATGGAAATTGGGTTAAGAAATTCCCTTTCCTCGTGTCTGACTTGACTCAACCGTTCTTTAACCTCCTGAATAATAAACTAGAGTTAATATCTACCTTATTAAGAACCATTTTCAATTTCATTATCCTTTTTATATCACTTATTACAATGTTATGAACATTATGTAATTATTTAAGTTAATAACGGTCGTTTTGTCGATCTTTGGTACTTGAGTCAAAAATAAACTTCTTATAATTACAAGTTGTTCATGTGGTGAAATATCCATTATATCCAGAATTATATTAATGATGTAGATATCATATATATCATATATATACAGTATATACATTCATTTATAATATTACGTAACATTTAGAGGTAAGAAATGAAATGCACCGTTCATGGAGACGGTAAGCCGTACGTACGCATGAACGCTACTTTCATTTCTATTTCATATTTAATGGAATGAAATCATAATGATATAAATGTATAATATAATTCCAGTATAATATCATATATAATATAATTTACTCCATCCTTTATACATCCCACATGTGGCATTAACGATTCACATCACTTTGAGGGGGCGGTAGTCTGCACTTCCTAAAATGAAATTATCGCGTTTAATGGAAATCATAAATTATGCCATAAATGAGAAATACAGAAGCATAAGTAAAACATAAACATATTATATATCATATATAAAAATAGTTTCATCATAATGGCCACCATTAGAGGTGTTATATGAGTGTTGAACAATCATCGTTTCGTGAGGCAAAAATTCGCCATCCACAGAAACAGTATGTTCTTTAACCATTAGATATAGGTGTGTGTAAGTGTAGCTCGAATCCTTCTTATAAAAAAATCCTAGTATATTTAGTATACTGGTGTTGTTACAAAATAAATGAATAAATAGTGTTTAGGGGGTTGGAGAAGAAAAATAAAACAAAACAACATTAGAGAAGAAATTACCTTAAAATCGGGTAACTCTTTCCGATTTGAGCTAAAGGATTCCTTGGAAAGAGTTCTGCCCAATGGAAGGCTTCTAGGAGTAATAGGGGGAAGTTGGGAGAGTATTTGGTCAGAGGTTGGACGAGCCAAAAGGCTTGAAAGTGTGAATGAGGTGGTAGAGGTGGGGGCATTTTATAAGAGGAGAGGAGGGGCACTCTTGGAAAGTAAGGAAATTTTACATTATTATACAATGCTTCTCGGATTATAAAGGTCCCACACTTATATAATTCGTGGATAAGGTGATAATGGTTCGAAATCTACCCATCCAATAGTCTTTAGACAAGTGTAAGCCTTGGATTGTACATTATCTTTTCATTTTATTAAAATCGTTAAATAATGAGGTCATCACTGCATCATAATGATGTCATAAATAATTTAATTTATTTAATGTATAAAAATTATAAAAAAATACTATGATGTAGGAAATATTTTTAGCTTTCAAATGACTATTTATAGTAAAAATTTTGACTTGTATAACCCCATGTAAAAATTGTTTTAGTAAAACATTTCATGTTTGTGTCATTTTTTTACTTTAACATTAAATAAAAGGTATTTATGTCATTTTCCAACTAAAGTGGCTCCATGGGGTCTCCAAGTTGACCCATGGATTTTCTTGGTCGGCCATGGCACATCCAATGAGGGTAGGACATGTGTCAAGCTCATCTCATATTATTAAAACATTATTTTTACCTTAAACTACACTAATTACCTCTAATCGCGATTAAGAACTTAAAAGTTACTATTCACCAAAAAATTATTTTAATCTCATTGAACCACATTTTACTTCTTAATGACAACCATGTATGTCGGATTTTTGAAAATCAAATCACAGAAGTGGTAATATTTCATTTAAACAAAAAATCAGTTATTTAACTACCACTTAGTGGTTTCACTATTCATCAAAAAATTGAAGTTTTTCAGAACAATGCCAAAATTTCACCCTAAGCTATAATTGATATTCCGAATTCAAAAATGATGTCTATTTTAAAAAATTACAAACATATAAGTTTCATTAATTAATTTTATAATTAATTCCCACTGTCACAACAAATAGCGTGTTTTTAAGAAACAATTTATATCAAAAGATTGGCAATTGTTTATGTCCAATTTCAATGTTAAATTAATTCTAATGACCACCATTGGATAAAATGGTAAAAATATTTTATAATTATACTTTAAAACCACTAAATAGTATAATTTATCACTATAAATTATTTTGATTAAAAAAGTTGTTTTTAAGTATTTTTCACTATTCATAAAAAATTAGAAGTTCTTAGAAAAATACCAAAAATTTAACATAGGCTAATTTCGATATTCCGAATCCAAAAATGAAGTCCATTTTGAAATATAAAATTTGTATAATTTTAAAAAGTGGTTATTACTATTCATAACGACTACTTTGATTAGTCGCGGTGTTTTAGAACTCGAAGTTGCGTACAATGCAAACCATTGCATTATTGAATGAGAAACGTATCGTGGAAGCTCAGGGTGTTACATTATGGGTATTTTAATTCTCCCCACCTTAAGGATTTGCATCCCTGAAATCCACATTACAAAAACTAGGAAAACAAGTGGAGGTACTGGGCACGAATCTGAGCCTCCCTCTCCCATGTACTCTTTTGGAGGTTCCTGTACTGCCAACGTACACACACCAAAGGTATCAATATCCCATGAAGGACTCTCTTCTATCGATCCTCAATCTCCACTGGAACCTCCATAAACATCGCCCCATCGTCGATGTCCATCTCACCCTAGTAAATGATGTGTGAAGGGTCATGCACGTATCTACTCAGCTAGGATATGTAGAAAATGTCATGCACTCGGTGTAGCTGTGGTGGAAGAGCTAAGTGGTAATCCACCTCGCCAACTCTACTGAGGACCTAAAAAGGTCTGATGAACCGTAGAGATAACTTATCGCCCCAACAAAATCTCCAAAAACCTCATCAAGGTGAGACCCGTAGAAAGATGTGGTCACCATCCACGAACTCTAAAGGTCTCCATCTCCTATCAGCATATTATTTCTTCCTGCTCTGTGCAGTCTTCATCCAATTCTGGATGGTCTGAACCTTCTCTGTGGTTGCTTGTACCATCTTTGGTCCCATAAGTGCTAACTCCCCTGGGTCCGTCCAGCACAAAGGCGATTTGCAAGGTTGGCCGTACAGAGCCTCAAAAAGTGCCATCTTAATGGTGGAGTGATAGCTGTTGTTGTATGAAAACTCCACCAAGGGAAAGTGATCCTTCCAACTACGACCGAAGTCAAGGACGCAAGCACACATCATGTCCTCAAGGGTCTGAATGGTCCGTTCAGCATGGCCATCCATATGAGGATCGAAGGTGGTGCTCAAATGAAGCTGCATCCTGAAAGCCTCCTACAATCCCTTCTATTGACGGGAAGTGAAACGTGCATCACGATCAGAGACAATCTTTGAGAGTACTCCATTAGTCTCACAATATCCTGCAAATAGAGGTGTCCCAAGCTCTCTAGTGAACCTTTCTCTCTGATTGGTAGAAAGTGGTCCAACTTGGTGAGTCGGTCGATGATCACCCAAATAGAATCATGACCCCTGGATGTATGTGGAATTCCTATCATGAAGTCCATGGATATCCCATCCCACTTCCACTATGGGACATCTAAAGGATGAACGAAGCCTACTGGTACCTGATGCTCTACCTTCACTTGGTGACAAGTGATACACCGAGAGAAAAACTCTACTACTTCTTTCTTCATTCCCAGCCACCAGTGCTGTCATCGAAGGTCCTGGTACATCTTTTCCACCAATGGATGTACCTCTAGAGGGGATGTGTGGAACTCTTTCAAAAATTACTCTTGAATTGACACTTGTACCATGGTACATCCTCTAATGAGGATGACGTACTCCCCACCTTCAGAAAATCCATTAGGTGACTACCCTTTGGATATCTGAACACGTCGAGCCTCGCAGTCAGTGTCCTTACGCTATGCCTCCCTGACTCACTGAAGAAGTGGGGGAGTGACTGTAAGAGACTAAATAAAAGATACTCCATCTCTATCCAAAAAGGATATCTACGAAGTGACCAGCTGGTCTGTCGTCTCCCCTAGAAGCTGTATACTAGATCTCCTACTGAGTGCATCTGCAACAACATTCCCCTTCCCAAGAGTATAGACTATCTCAAAGTCATAGTCCATGAAGGACTCAAGCCAATGCTGCTATCTTAGGTTCAGGTCCTTCTATGAGAAGATATACTTGAGACTCTTGTGATCTGAGTAGACTATAAAACGTTCTTCCATCAAGTAATGTCACCAAATATTCAAGGTAAAGACCACTAATGCTAACTCTTGGTCATGGGTAGCATAGTTTTTCTCATGTTGTCTCAGCTATCGAGAACCATACGTGATAATTGCTTACTCCTACATCGGGACACATCTGAGCCCGATCCCTGATGTGTCGCAGTAGACCACGTACCCAATGCCCCCTCTAGAAGCCTCAAGATGGGGGCACTAGTCAGTCTCTGCCTCAACTCCTGAAAACTCTGCTGGCATTTCTACAACCACACAAATGGTTTTCCCTTATTTTTAAATGCTGATAAAGGTGCGGCAACTCTAGAGAAATTTGGCACAAATCTCTGGTAGTATCCAACCAAATCCAAGAATCTTCATACCTCCGTCACACTCCTAGGTGGCTCCCAAGCAAGTACCGCCTCAATCTTCGCTGGATCCACCGCAACTCCAGTCTCGAAGATGACATGTCCTAGAAGGTGAACCTCTCGAATCCAAAATTGGAACTTTGATATCTTACCATAAAGCTAGTGCTCTCGGAGTGTGTCCATAACTATCTACAAATGACAAGCATGATCCTCCTCGGTAGTTGAGTAGATCAGAATGTCTTCACTGAAAACTACTATAAAGAGTTCAAGGTATGGCTGTAAGATCTTGTTCATGAGTCCCATGAACACTGCTGGAGCATTGTTCATTCCAAATGGCATAACCAAGAAATCGTAATGGCCGTACCGACATCTAAAAGCCATCTTTTTCACATCCTCTCCTTGTAATATGAGCTGGTGATTGCTTGATTTGAGGTCTATCTTAGAGAACCACCATGCCCCCTTCAGCTGATCAAAGAGGTCGTCAATCCTTAGAAGTGGGTACTTGTTCTTCACTGTCACTTGGTTCAGGCACCAATAGTCAACACAAAGTCTCAAGATCCCATCAACTTTCTTGGTGAACAAAATCAGGGCTGCCCAAGGAGAAACACCAGGTCGGATGAACCCCTTCCCTTGTAAGTCCTCTAGCTGCACCCATAGCTCATGAAGCTCCACGAGAGCTATCTGATACGTGAGTGTAGATATCGGTGCAATCCTAGGGTACAAGTCAATGTAAAAATCCACCTCTCTACGAGGAGGTAGACCCAGAACATCATTATAGAAGACATATGTGTACTCGTCCACCACTATAAGATAACTGGGACTCTCTACATCAACTGCTCCGAGGATAAGGCTAGCCATCTTATGAGTGATCGGATGAACTCTCCTGCAGGTAAGTCCATCTTGTGCTGCAAAGGATCCCTTCTTGTCGGTGAAGGTAAACCTAGTCTCATCAGTGTATACACACCACATATTGCGCCAAATACAGTCAATCTGAGCATGGACTGTTGATAACTAGTCCATACCCAAGATGACGTTGTAAGGCCTCGACCCCACTACTAGGAGATCCCAGCCAAATCTCTCACCTCCTAGAGTAAG
Source organism: Viscum album (assembly GCA_963277665.1). Taxonomy (NCBI): domain Eukaryota; kingdom Viridiplantae; phylum Streptophyta; class Magnoliopsida; order Santalales; family Viscaceae; genus Viscum; species Viscum album. The sequence continues at coordinate 1,498,808,250 of OY728147.1, read as the reverse complement.
ATCACATTGCCGAAACTAGTTTTTAATCGCCAAATACTCTCCTTTATAAGTCTATATGTGTAAGTATTGAGCCAACCGCTCCATAAAAGTTTGCATCGACTTCCAGAATCTCAACCGCTACTATCCAAAGGATGATTTACCCCTTACAGTGATAGAATTGTTGATCAATGCTTCGACAGGGTTTCAAGCCCTCTCTTTCATGGATGGCTACTCTGGATATAATCAGATCTGGATGCCCCCGAGGATGAAGAGTCTACCGCTTTTAGGGCACCTCAAGTTACTTTCTGTTACCAGGTTATGCCCAACGGCCTGAAGAATGCAGGTGCCAGCTATCAGCGGGCCATGCCTCGCTTATTCGAGCCAATCCTGGGAACATTGGTGGAATTCTATGTGGATGATCTGGTGGTTAAATCTTGCTAGTGCCAGAACCATCTCAAGGATCTTGAGAAAGTGTTCGACTTCCTCCATTCCCGCCACCTGAAGATGAACCCGTTGAAGTGTGCCTTCGGGGTCACCTCCAGAAAATTCCATGGCTTTGTTTTTAGGTACCGGGGCATCGAGATCGACCTGGAGAAGATAATGGACATCAGCCAGATGCCTCCCTTGAGCAATATTTGGGAGATTCTAGGTTTTCAAGGCCACTTAGACTACATACGCCGATTCATTCCAAATCTGGTTGGAATGTGTAAGCCCTTTTCCCAGCTCATGAATAAGGGCACCGCTTATGAGTGGAATGAGGAGTGACAACCCACCTTTGAGGAAATCAAGCAATATTTGATCCATCCTCCAGTCTTGCTGCCACCCATCTTCGGAATGCTACTTATTCTCTATGTCACTGCCCTGGAATGATCCCTTGGTGCCCTTCTCACCTAGAAGAAAAATGAGGGGATAGAGAACAACATCTACTACCTCGACTACATGCTCGTCGATACGGAAACCAGACAGTACCCCATCGAGAAATGTTACCTTGTGCTCGTATTTGCTGTGAAGAAACTATGACATTACCTACAACACCATGAGGTATAGCTGGTCTCTTGGGTAGACCCGCTGAAGTACAATCTGAGCCATCCCATGTTTACTAGCCGACTAGCGTGGTGGGCTATGATCCTCCAACAGTTTGAAATCAGGTTCATGCCCCAGAAGGCTATAAAGGGGTAGGTATTGGAAGAATTCCAAGCTACCCATCCAACCTCTACGAACCAGTCCCCGAACATGGATTTTCCCGATGAGGAAATCCTCTCAGTAGACCATGTCATCCCATGTTGGCAAATGCACTTCGACGGTGCCTCCTGGAGCCCCACCGGTAGGAAGTTCAATGATCCTAGGCTCAACAGAGTGGGCCTGGGTATCGTCTTCATCACTCTGGCGCAAGCCATCCTGCCTTACTGATTCCTGTTATCGGATGGTTGCACTAACAATGAGGCAGAGTATCAGGCCTCATCACTGGTCTCGAACTAGCCCTTAAGAACGACGTGCCCCATTTGTATGTGAAAGGGGATTCCAAGCTAGTCATCAAGCAAGTCAATAGAGACCATGTTGTCATGAAGCCAGAGCTCATACCACTTTTAGAACACACTCTCCAGCTAATGGACCAGTTCCCTTCTCGTCTAGAGGTTATCCATGTCCATCGATCACAGAACGGTCGAGCAGATGCTTTGGCCAGCCTGGCCGCATCGCTTGCAGAGCCCGAGCAGGATGATATGATTATCCACATGGAGCACTGGAGAGTCATTACTCTCATCACCCCAGAGGATGATGATGGACCACAGGTAAACTATCTTACTGTTGATGCCTCTATGTCAGGGCCCCCGAGTAGTATGGATGCTGTGATCAAAGTAATTGCCGATTGGATGACACCATTGGTCGAATACCTCCAACACAGTAATCTCTCGTTAGACCGAGCCGAGCGTGAGCGAATCCGACACCGCGTGCTGTAGTTTACTCTCCAGAGTGGTCCCAGCCTTGAGTGGATCCTCTATAAACACGGATTTGATGGTGTTCTCCTCCGTTGCATCCAAGGGGTAGAGATTCCACAGGTCATGTAAGAGGTTCACGCTAGTTCCTGTGGTGCCCATCAGGTTGGGCCAAAACTGTCTCACCAGATTCAGAGACTATGGTATTTTTGGCCCTCCATGATCTATGACTGCATTGAGTTCTCCAAGAGGTTCCATGCATGATAAGTTCATGCTAACTTTATGCATTATCCTCTATAGCCTCTTCACACTACCAAGTAATATTGCCCCTTTTCTGTATGGGGGTTAGATGTCGTAGGAACGTACCCATTGACAATGGCTCACCAATGCCGATTCATTCTAACCGCTACAAATTTCTTTTCTAGGTGGGTTGAGGCAATTCCAATCAAGGTAGTCAAGGCCTATTATATCGCTGACTTCGAGAGTTCCAATATCATCTATCGATTTGGGGTACCTCATGCTATCCTCACCAATAACGACACCAACTTCCAGGCAGCCGAGTTGAATAAATTGTATGCCAAGTACAACATTCGCTCCAACCATACATCCCGCTATCACGCAAAAGAAAATGGACATATTGAGGTGTTCAATAAAACCATATCTAACATTCTACAGAAAATGATTGGCCAGAACAAGAAGAGTTGGCCGGATAAGCTCCCCAACACACTCTGGGCTTATCAGACGAAGACTCATAATTCCACCCAGGTGACCCCATATTACCTGGTGTATGGAACGAAGGCCGTCCTGCCCATCGAGATTTAATTTCCCTCATTGCACACAACGGTCTATGACCAACAAGTTCTAGATAGAGTGGCTAAAATATGTCTAGCTGAATTGGAAGCACTGGACGAGAATAGGCTTCGTGACCTGCACAAACTAGAATGGCTTCAAAGTAGGATGGCTCAAGCTTTCAATAAGAAGGTTCACCTCTGCTCTTTCCTACAAGGCTATTTGGTATTATCTCTCAGGGCACCAATGATCCTCGGAAGGAAACCACCCACGTTGGAGCCCAAGTGGGAAGGACCTTTCATTGTTCATAAGGTTTATCCCAATGGAGCATACTCCCTGGTGACCATGGATGGTGAGCGTATAACTCCTCTCACCAATGAAAAATTACTCAAGAAATACTTTGCCTAAGCACATGCCGGTCCTATATGACCCTAAACTGCATGATAATCCCTAAACTACATGATGGTCCCGCATAACCCAAAACTACATGACGGTCCTTCATGACCCTAAACTGCATGACGGTCTTGCATTACCCTAAACTGCATGATGGTCCTAGATGATTCTAAACTGCATGATGGTCCTACATGACCTTAAACTGTCCGGTCCTGCATGACCCTAAACTGGATGATGGTCCTCCATGACCTTAAACTGGCCTATGGTCCCGCATGACCTTAAACTACTCATCCATCATGACGTTAAACTATATGTCGTCCTGCATGACGTTAAACTGTATCTTCAAGAACTATGTGTTGCTTGATTCCCATCCTTATGGGATACGTAGGACCGCTTGAACATTTATATTTCAGGTTCAGCCCCATCTCGTAGAGATCCCATGATCTCCCAGTCACCTAGGTCCCTCGGCCTGTCCCTCTTTACAAGGGGGATATATAGGTGTGGTACAGGGTTTTTGGTGCCATGCCCCCTTCTCCTAGGAATCCTCTATCTCTTGGCCTCTCTCAAATTGAGCCTCTAGACCCTTTGTAGTGGTTCTCCAATGTGCCTAACAGTACTCTGGTCTAGGACCCAAAGTGTTAGATTCAAATTAGGTAAGTTCCTTGCACTTGTCAAGCATCATGTCTCCCTTCATTTGGGACCCCGTTATATTTCACACCTAAAGGGAGCCCCAAGAAAAGCATGGATACCACACCTAAGGGATCTCCTATCGTTACAGGCGAACAGCCTTGAGGGTTTTAGAAAACAAATTGATACAAATTGCGCGTTGCGAACATGTCCAGCGGTCGATGATCATTTGTTTGTCCCCATTTTAGGCTAACGTGACAGGATTCTGTGTTGCGAACATGGTCAGCATCAATCCGTCATCGTCACGCTAGCCCCTTCGGGCCTTGAATGATGGTTGAATGATTCACATTATGTTCCACCCCCATCGTGTCCAGGTGGAATATCGACACTCTTTGCAATTCCCCTCAGTGCACCTCTGCATGTCAGGAAAACAAAGATGCAATACGGAGTCTCTCGGGGCTCCCGCGATCCGAGCGCTAAGACCATAAAATGGGATCTTCTCTAAGAGCTATGCTCAGCTTGACCCTCATCCACATGGGATACGTGGGGTCATCCGAGCATTGAATTTCTAGTCCAGTTCAACTGGAAGCTAGTGTCTCATGCCCCTTATCCTCTGACCCTCAATGGCCTCCTGGCACGAGGCTCCTCTCCTAGAATCGCGCACGGTGATGATGTGGACCTAATCCTCATTCACGTAGGGTGTGCTTTCTCAATTCATATGCATTCCCCCAGGTCCAAGCCATATGACTTTAAACTGTGCTGTTTGGTCCTGCCACATGACCAGAAACTGTGATGATATCATCTCGGCCGCACGACGAACAACGACACTGCATTGTGATAACCTCAGCATAGAGGACATCATGTTGGGTATCAGTCATTTACCATACCATTTGTCAATGATCGTATACGACTTGATTATTTTGGCGATGCTAGGAATTTATACCCTAGGCCAGTCGCTCCACAAAAGAAAAACCATTCACCTTAAAGGCTAAACAAGATACATCAAATGCCGCTTCTTTTGGTGTGAGGGATAGACCTGCACACCCCTTTCATCCTTTGCACTGGTACCTTACCCTACCTTACCACCCCCCAATAACTTCGTATGGCTTGATTCTCATCTTCATGAGATACGTAGGAGTGCCCGAGCACTTCCCCGCGGGCCCAGTCTAACTTTCGGGTTTAGTCCCTTGATCGGAACACTTCCCTAGGGAACACATGGTGAGTAGGACTCATGTCCCCATTCACATCGGGCTTCATAATCATCTTACCATGTGTCTTCTACCTTCTTTTCTAGACTTTGGTCTGAGTTCTAACACCCTAAACTAAGACGCTTTCCAGAACAAAGTGTTTCTTGATTCTCATCCTTATGAGGTACGTATGAATGCCCAAACATTTTGTCTCGGGTCTTGCCCTGAGGATCACCAAATCCCATCCCTCCTCACTGTCGGCCCCTTGGCCTTACTTCTTGGAAAGTTTTCTAACTACAACATTTGACCTGAATAAGTTTGGGATGCCCCATAATGACATTGGGAAGCGACAGTTCCCTCACTAGGGAGGTCCTCCCTAAAAGTAGGGATGATCCATGGCCAGATTAATGCGCCCACCTAATGTGCTTCCACTGTGGTGGAGTAATATTGGGAGCATTGGATTATGTTTGAACAAACCACCACTTCACTTTCCACACTTTTCATGCCCCTTTATTCGGATCCTCATCCTCTTTCATGTATGAAGGGACCCCCTAACAGTATGGATGCTCGACCTACGGTCTGCCTGCTGTCCTGGGACAACGTTCCGGAAAACTGATCACGTATGAAGGGACCCCCTAACAGTATGGATGCTCAACCTACGGTCCACCTGCTATGCTAGGCCAATGTTCCAGAAGACCGATTGATGATATTTGAGTTAGGTCCCATGTTGTGAACATGGTCAGCGGTCAACCCTCGTTATTGTACCCATTTTAGGCTAATGAAATAGGAACACTATGTTTCGACCATGGTCAACAGTCATCCTTCATTACCACACCCCTCCCATAGTGGTCCGGATTTGGGTAACGTGATTCACATTTTTCATTCCCCTATGTTCGAACTGATTCCAATGCCCCTAGCATTGCCCCATTTGTGCGCTAGAGCACATTGAGAAGATGATACATCGACTGGTCTGAGGTCTTTTTCCTATGGAGGGGCCTCCCTCTTCTCCTCGGAAATCTGGGTTCGAATTTTGAATGCCTGAAGCTTGGTTGACGCTCCCACGATCAAACAAAGTTATAGTACATGCCACCTTTGCTTCTCTCAACCCACGTGACCTTAGTGATGCATTTATATTTTTTTTAGGATTATGGTTGAGCATGTTAAACCAAAGGGACAAGTATGTTAAGTAAAGAGGAAAGTAAGTAAATTTGTCTATACATACAATTCAAAAGAACAATAAGCAGTAAAATCGGGACAACTGAATGGGTGTGGCCAAAATAGGGCCCCTAAGGGTCGTGTCCTTGGATAGATCTCTCCAATGGTGCCAACTTTTTGATGGTGGCCCCCAGAACAACCTCCCATCCCCTGAGGACCTTTTCTTCATTGGCGACCATGGGGCACAGCTCGCTGAGCCTGGCCCACGCCCGCGCCTGTTCTTCTTGGAGCTCAATTATCTGGCGACTCGCTTCTATGAGTTGATCTTGAGCATCCGCCAGCTGAGCCCTCAGCTGCTCCACGAGCTGAGAGTAGTTTTCGATGAATACATCCTGCTCCTTCACCTATTCCTCAAGCCGTTTGACCTCCTTCTCCGCCCTCAAAAATGCTCGGGTACTCCCCGACTCCTCCTGGAACTGGATGACGTTGGCACGTAGGCTGCTCTCATGCATCTTCTTAGCCATGTAATCACAGACCTTCCGGTGAAGGCGTTGATCATCCACCCCACCATCACACAATAATCATAGCCAGGTGTTGAGTGACCCCATCCTCTTCAGCCATTCCACCTGGGGCTAATTGAGGAAATTCCGGATGCACTTCCATCCCTTGCGCCACGTCATCCGACTCTCCTCGGCTACTTCCAAATATGAATTGTCAATTTCTTTGGCATCAACGGGTCGATAGATAGGGAAGATAGCCAACAAAGAAATGGTAGGGTCCTCCTCAAAGATTTCTCCCAGGGGAATAGGCTCCTCAGCATCTGGGTGACCTTCCTCTCTCCCTTTAATCCTGGTGGCACCCTCATCGATTTCCAGCCCTGCCCCGATGGAAACACCACCGATGTCCACACCGCCTCGAACAGACCAATGTGCCACTACTCGTCCCCAAATTGGTCGCATGTTTGGTGAACCCAATATGCCCAGGCCCACTTGCTGGTGAAGTTTCCTCTCGACCGCATATCCCAGTCCTGCATCCAACCCTTGGTCTCGTTAGTGATGCTCTGACAGAAAGTGCTCGTGTAGAGGGCTAGTGAGTTCTATGCAATAGGATCACCCCCATCAATGGTCCTGGTCCTTGGATTCAGGACGTAGATGTCCATATGCCTGGTTTCTCTGTCAGGAAGACCGTTGTTGGTGATGTTGTATTGAGGAAGGTCACCTTTGTGGGTCACCCATGACCGCATTGTATCAACCTCAAAACCTGGCAGGGGAACCTCGTCCAGAATGCCGAAGTCCCACATCGGCAGATTTTCAGTCAAGGCGTACTCTTTCTGGGCGAGGGTTAACATGTTGAAGAGGGTGTGGTTATTTGAGACAACCCTCTTTGGGCCATAAACTTCTAGGTTCGCAGCCATCTCAGCTCTGCGGGTGGCGACCTCCCCCTCATCAGCCCGGTTTTTGGCCATCTTCTTCCAACTAATTTCTGGAGTGTTGCGCGAAATCTGGGAGTTTGGAATGAAATCTAAGATTCCGGTGTGGAAAATAAGCGGGTTGCACGAAATTTTAGGCCATGTCGTGAAAGGTCCCGGGTTTTCGCGTAAAATCACACCAAATCTCTGTGGAATTACGCAACGCCGAGCAGTTTTTCACGTAGGAGCGGAAGCAATTTCCCACACGAGAGCTCAGAGATTATCGGGCGAGAAAAGGCGTATGGAGCGTGGGACCCATGGCCGCTTTTATAGACAAGGCATAGGTTTTTTGCCTTCACGAAAAACCTATTCTGCGCCTGGACGAGTTCTTCGTGCTTCTCGTAATTTTTGCGCACAGGGGGGCCACGAAACCCTGCATTTCGGTGTTTCTCTCGGAATCCGATCGTTGTGCCACTCGCCGATCCAATTACGAGGGGGGGGGGGGATTTGTAGACGCCAAAAAGTGATTAAGTGCTGGAGAATTTTCTGAAACGAATAAGCGAAGTCATATTCAGACCTGGAGGCCTAGTCCGGAGGGCCTGGAGATGCTGTGCAAAAAAATATGAAGTGCGCGAAAAAATTTATCCCGCACAGAAAGTACCGGGATTCACGAAGAGTCCTGACGCTGGTGTGAAATAATTTCGTGCCAGCACCCAGTGCGGTTGGCCTTTCACGCTGCTACCTCCTTCACGAAATTATTTCACTCATCCCTGAAATCCGTACCGCCAGATGCCTATAAATAGAAGGCGACCCCTTCCTTTTCAAGGCTGAAAAATTCGAACCGCCTCTCGTGCGCGTAATCGGCATTTCGCACGCATGCAATATGGCCTTTAGGTATGGTTCTTCTTCATTCCAAGTCAACCTGTGATCTTCCTTAGCATGAGATCTCCCTAGCTTAGACTAAACTCTAACCCCTTCGGTGTCTGCCCCTTACGTGTAATTCTTTCCGGGGAGCGCAAGCCAGCCAAGCTGCGTGCAGTCCTTCATTTGCGCACATACCCCTTCCACTGCGTGCAATCCTTCCTTTGAGCACCCACCCATTCCTTTGCGTGCCCACCCCTTCCTTTGCGTGCAAGTGCTTCCTTTGCGTGTAATCCCTTCCTTTGCGCGTAATTCCTACAAGTCGTGTGAAAAACCTTAGCCCCCTATTTCATGGAAGCAACACTGATTTCGCGCCAACACGAGGATTTTCACGCTAGACCCATTTATTTCACACAAGCCCCAAGGGTTGCATGCAATCTCCCAGCGCCCTTCACCTTGGTGCTCCCTAGGCACCCACCCTTGCGTGAACGCCCGATGCCCTCTTTCTGGGTGCCATTCGCAAGTGTCTCGTGCACCCCGAGCATCCATATCATACATGGATTTCCCGTACGACCTTCTAGGATAGTACAAGGTAACTTCAAAGTCCCTTGGACAATCCTTCCCGTTACATTGCTCTGCCTCACGCTTCTTCTCATAGGCATGCTAATGACTATTGCTTCTTCGCATAGCCACGCTAATGTGGACCTCTCGAGGGTTCGCTCCGTGACACCCCCTCAGTATGGCCTTGCCAATGCCTTCCCTTCCACAAGGAGCAAAGGGTACCGGTTATGTAAGTCCTAGGGGTGCGGAGCAATCCCACCTTGTCCAAGCTACAGGACGTTAAACTACCAAACACCTCATCCTCAATACATGACGTTAAACTGTGACCTGGCCCCGTGCCTCGCACGTAGGGTCCCCCCGCCTCGGACATTATCCACACCCACTCATCTCCATGCGGATAGGATCACCCCTCAAAGGGGATGATATCATCCTTGTTGGAGTGACGTTTGTCTGTGAGGAAGGGCATCCACCTTGGTGTAGGCCCCTAGCCTTCCTTCCAGGAGGCAACACCCCTGCTCCTCCTCACTTTCTCGGTGCCAAGGCCAGCAGAGAGCCTGATAGGGAACGAGGCCCCTCCTCTCTTCCTGGGTGCCAAATCCCTCTCCCACTGTGCTTTGTCTCCCTCGGGCCTCCATCCTAGAGTAAGTCCCAGCACCATGGGCCGCTAAATGTGTTAGCCCCTTTTCACTTCCCACGGACACACCCTTCACGACGTGATCGTCAGGTCTCTGCTAACTCTTGTTTCTCACACCAAGCATGACTACCGTAAGCTTAGAGTGAGAACCGACCATGACACACCATGGGCCTCCTTAGAGCGTAAGCCCCAAATGCCCCCGTCCCGCATGAAGTTAAACTGTCCACCTGAAATACATGGACTCTGATCTGTGCTAAGGCATGGTACATAAGAAGCCTCCACGAGGTTCAAGACCCACCACCTTGGGTCGTCTCAGAGTGTATTCCCCATCCCACCTGGACTATGGGGACTTTGATCTGTGCTAAGGCATAGTACATAGGAAGCCTCCACAAGGTTCCAACCCCACCACCTTGGTCTGTCTCAGAGCATAATCCCCATCCAAACTGAACTACGGGGACATTGATCCGTGATAAGGCATGGTATGTATGAAGCCTCCACGAGGTTCAAGCACCACCACCTTAGGCCGTCTCAGAGCATAAGCCCCATCCAACCCGAACTATGGGGACTTTGATCCATGATAAGGCATGGTACGTAGGAATCCTCCACGAGGTTCAAGAACCACCACCTTGGGCCGCTTTAGAGCATAATCCCCAAATGCCTCTGTCCCGCATGACGTTAAATTCTCCACTTGAACTATGGGGACTTTGATCTGTGCTAAGACATGGTACGTAGGAAGCCTGCACGAGGTTCAAGCCCCACAACCTTGGGCAGTCTCAGAGCGTAAGCCCCATCCAACCTAAACTATGGGGACTTTGATCCGTGCTAAGGCATGGTACGTAGGAAGCCTCCACGAGGTTAAATCCCCACCACCTTGGGCCATCTCAGAGCGTAATCCCCATCCAACCCAAACTACAGGGAATTTGATCTATGCTAAGGCATGGTATATAGGAAGCCACCATGAGGTTCAAGCCCGACAAACCATTGTCCCCAACCGTCTTCGTGTCGGTGTGCCAAGCCCCATTTCCACCTTGGGCCGCCTCAAAGTGTAAGCCCCAATTCATCGGGACCCCATGTCCCCATTCACATCGGTTTTCCATCACCATGGGCCACCTTAGAGTGTAAGCCCCGTTCTCGTCCCACATGACGTTAAACTGTATCCGCCACCTGAAGTACAAAGACATTGATTCCCGGCCATAGGGATACGTAGGAGGCCTCCACGAGGCTCAAGACCATCACTCATGTCTCATCTTGATCTCTCATTCGATCCCATGTGTCTCGGGAAGCTCATTCCCTAACCCAGAGGTCCCAATTACTCTAGGTCCCATCCACGCATTCGTTCTCACGATTTGCCTCTTGAGGTGTCCCACCGTAACATTAAACTACGCGGACTTTGATTCCCTACCATGGGGATACGTAGGAAGTCTCTTTGAGACCCAAGCCCAAAGCCACCATCCATTCTGATTCTTACCCAGGCCGCCACATCCTAGTGGGATCATTCCATTTCATTCTCCATTCCCCTTCACAGCATTCGGGAAGCCACCCACGTGCTTGACCCAACATCAGTGTTCCCTCTAGGGGGTTCTTTAATCTGATCCACTCTAGCTAGTGTTCCGATCAGTCTGATCCATCTTTGCTGGATGTTAAACTTGCGGCATACCCTGTGTTAAACATGGGAAACTGAGGAAAACCTCAGATAAATGCCTATGGATTACAATTCCCCACATTCTATGTGGGATTCCTCGGGCTTCCGCGCCCTCGAGAAGCCCTATAACAAGGGATAGAGGATAGACATGCCAAACCCCAGCGTCAAGACACGCTAGTGATGCCCCAATGTGACTACTATTCTAACTGAAGGTTGCTGCCTTGACCAGACCCCTGGGAAGGTCCTGACATAAGCGGCGTAATTAACTGGTGTCCGTGAAGATATGGCGCTAGGAAGCGCTTCACGAATTATGTTTTAAATCTATGAAGGAGACCCGGACCAGGTGACGAGCTCTGAGGAGGAATCCATGGAAAGAAGAACCAACATCCCATCATCCTGTTTTGATCAAGGAGTATACGTCCCTAAATAAAGAGCTTATTCCACCCATCTTTGGAAAGCGGAAATGCGGGGTAACAACAGCGCATCCTCTGCGTGACGAATGCGTGCGCCCCCCGGTGAAAGCGTCAGAAACCTATATCATGGGTATATATTCTATATTTATAAATAAATGATGATATCCAAAATGAAGATTCACCTTTGAGAGTATTTACCCCATCAAACCTAATAAACTAATCCCCAATACTGGGTTGTGAGTATATATTATTTATCATGATCTTGCTAAGTTCATGATAATCCTTGTAAAGATAAATTGATCCATCATTCTTCAGGAAATAGAGTATTTGACCACCCTATGGTGAATCAATGAGGTATATAAGACCTTTTTTAGGTTCATTTGAATATTATTCTTCAATTCTTCCAAATCAATGGGGTAAATTCTTTAAGGTCTTGTTGATACAGACATAGAACCATGTATGAGTTTGATTGAATTCTCAAAATCATGTTCTAGGGTAAGACTTAGTGATTCATCAGGAAATATATCATCACACTCCCATATAATTTTCATATCTTCAATATTTAGTTTCTCCCTAACCATTTTATCCATGTGTACCACATTATTGAGTATCAAGACTAATATTAAAGAATTATTTTCCAAAGGGAGTACATATTTATCCTTTCATTGATATTTTATCATGGTATTATTTATGATATTAAAGTATATTCCCTTATTATGGATATTTATATGTTATTTACTTAATGAGAGACAATCCATGCCAAGTATCACATTGAATTTTACTAATGGAAGAAGAAGTAGGTCCTCAGGAAGTATCCTAACACAAACCTTGATTGGAGAAGATTTATATACCTCGAATGAAATCCTCACACCAACACATGTTTTCAGTGATAATTAGAAATTTAATATTTGAGTATATTGATCAGTAATACTATTAAATATATAAGATTTCAAGTAATACCTATATTTAGAATAAAGTATCATGTTTAAAATAATGATCATACCTATTAGAATGTTGATTTGATTATTATATTTTATATTATTTACTAAAATTAAAAGGTTTAATGAGAGGGAAAAAATAACATCTTAAGAGAATTTATTTAAATAACCATATGAAAATAAATCTCTTGATATCTTACTCCCTAGAACCCTCATTTTATCCTATGATACTTTTAGTTCAACCTGGGTTACATTATGTTGGGTTATTTTATAATTATTAACCCAATCACCAAAAATAAAAAATCTCCACTCAAATAACTACTAATACAACCCAATAGTACGAATAATATATTTTACAAAAATTCTAAAATTTAAACATTACATATAAAAAAAGACACACAATCCCAAGACCTAATGTATTAGTGTATTTAGAGATTAGTTGCATAAATATCTTATTTAAAATTATTTATTCAATATCTTTTAGAAAATTATTCATACCCGAATTTATTCTATACATAATCATTCATATAATCCCATGAATAAATGGGAAACCTAAGAATGATGGAGAAAAAATTATTATTAAGGGAAAAAATATTAACAATTCATAAAGGGGTAACTCATAATCATGTGACAACAAATGAACATGAGAGAAATATATGATTAAAAGAAACATTGAATAATAAAAGTTACACACATGGCGTGATATAAGTACATATAACCTCAATGTGTAATGTAAATACCATGGAATAAGATTGATAATACATGAGGCAATAATCATGATCCATGTATAATTTGACTTCAACGTGGCATAACATTGAAATGTTCTACATGCATAAGCATATGAAATCATAACAATGTGTGAAAACCCAGTCATGACCATTCATAAATTTGTGAGAAAATAAAATGATTCCTACACATTAAATTGTGAGAAAACCCAATAACACCCACACGATTATTCTCAGACATTAATTTTTGAGAAAACCGGTTGTATCCCATAAAGTAATTTTTGAGAAAACCTAATGATGCCCACACATTAAGCTGTGAAAATACTATAATCATGTCCATTCATAACATAATTATCTAATGAGATATAAAATATTTTCTAATGAATTAGAGGGATACGTAGTACCTAACTATCACATAATCATATACCATACATATGTTTTTCATAGGAAATTAAACATATACCTTATAATAAATAAATAATTCAAGAATATGGGTTACATAACATTTTAAAATGGTATTATATAAAATTAAATGAAGAATTATATTGTTTAAACAAAACATAATAACTCAAATGAAGTATATCATAATATAATTTTGAGGGTTATAATGAAATATAATCATAGGTGATATAACTTATTTAAATATATAGAAAAATGGAAGAGAAATCATAAAAGAGTTTTCATAAAACATTTTTAACATTTTTATAAAAAGATAAATTTTAATTTAATTTCTAAAATAATTTTCAAGAAAGTGACTAGAATACTCTTTAAATAATTAATATAATAGAATCCCTAACAATATAAATTTTTTAAAAAATAATGTTTATTTAAATAAATGTGTATTGGAAGATAAAATATATATAGAAGTGATATAAAATTACTTTTAAAGATTTTTTTGATTGTTTTAAAGAAATCCCACATCAATGAAAAATCTATAAAACGTCCTTTAAATAAAAGATAAATATAAATATAAATAATAAAAAAAGAATATTTGAGTATAAATATTATAAAATAAAAACTTATGGTATCAATGAATACGATCATGAAGGAGAACCCTCTAATAAAGAGGATGAGAATTATTATAAACAATTTCATATTTTCTATGAAGAAATAAATCACTTAATGAATAATATTTTGACAAGAAAATTTAATTTCCCTAGAAATAAATAGAAATTATAATATGAAATAGATGAATAGTATACTATAACAAAAATGTAAGATCATATTGAAAGAAGAAATATTATGACCCAATGAAATGAAAATTGAATAAAAAACCCATACATTTTATATAAAGTTTACTTTAAAATAAAACAATTTATAAAAAATGAGAATATAAATTTTCACAAACTAAATTAGGCCATCCATCAATTAGGAGCCCTAGATGGATCATCAAAAGACCCTAAGGTAATTTTTTATTCTAATGGGATGGAAACTTATTACAGAGAATTATGAATTTTCTTCAAGAAAGGTATACCCAAATGAAAATTATTAATTGGATCAAACATTTGAATCCATCGAGACCTTGTCATAGCTTGGAAGGCAATGATCTCAACAAAATAACTAAAACAATTTCAAATATTAAAAAATTATCGTAACAAATACCAATTAGAAATAATAACCAACACAAAAATAATATAAACATAACCTATCAAATTACTAAAAATAATATTAAAGAGGGTATGAATACAAAATTTATTGGATGATTAGATGATGGAAATTTGAATGAGTATATCACAAAAACCAAAATCCACAAAAATTAAACAAAACTACTCCCCATATCTATGTGACATGAGGTATTTTCTCCCCACCATGTCATCACCATCATTCATGGCCTATTGACAAGAGTATCTACCACAACTAAGTGTTATACTACATTTTCTTTTATTTTTCAAAACAACATCTACATACATATGTTGAGTGTATATAGTGTGTGATCATATCATTCCCAATAAAATCCCACCAAGTTTTTCATAAGATATCTTGTTTATAAAAATATGCATGATTTCATGAAAATAAACTATATTAAGATAAAATGTTAACATTTTTAAATATAAACAACTAATAAAATATAATAACATAGAATTAGGTGAAAAGTAATAAAAAAATTTAAATAAGCACTATAGGAATTACCTAAGGTATCTATTGTTCATGATACCTAGTATCCTCACACAAATCAGTGATTACACTAAACACAATTAAATTCATGCACGCCCTTAGAGAATTATTTTAAAATCAAAGGAGAAAGGTTACACCCCTTATTATAACTCCCTATTATATCATAACCATGTTTAGTTAGTGTTGTAGCATGAATATAATGATAATGAGGGAGAACCATGACAAGATATGGTTTTCTTAGCCTTATCACCTAAGAAACCAAGCTCCCATGTGCTGTCCCCCAATCAAGGAGGGACTATTCCCTAATTTCAAACCATTTTTATCACAAGGGAATTTTTTTTAGAAATGTGGTGTGTAGCTCACAACTTGCCATATCAAATATGATTTGAAATCCAATTTCATCAATCAAATCAATGAAAATTGTGTCAAAAACTTTATCAAAATTATAATGTTCTTCATTTTTTTGATAATAATATTTATAAAAATTTTAAAAAAATTCCCAATAAAGAAAGAATTTATAGATTATGAAACCAATAAAACTTTCAAAACCACCTAACTCAATCAACCACAAACACTTTCATCCAAGTGTAATCCACTAGAAACTTAAATAGGAGACTAAAAAGTGGAAAGTAAAGAACTTAAACATAAAAAACCCTACCATTAATTATAGATTAATATAACACTAGGTATCTATAACCCTAGGTATTGATAGAAATCAGATAAATGGGGATGAAAGACCAACAAGAATGGAGGAGATCACTTACCTAGACAATTTGTAATGGTTTATAGTTATAATCCTAACCAAAATTTACCCATGTACGAGGGGAATATGTGTTTATTCACATATGAAGACTGGAGGAGTTGAATGGGGATAGAAACAATAGTTAAATGGGTTAAATATTATAAGTGAAGTGGTAATTTAAATATTTTTAAAATTCTGGAAGCATGCTTCACATTACAACCATCAGAGATGTTTCATGGCCTATAAGACTATAGAGTGGGAGGTCCTAAGTAGAAATGGGGTGGGGGATCTCCAATATGGGTAAACCTTTATAGCTATGACATGGTTTCACCTACCCCACACTCTTATGGTGTGACCTCTTAGGTTGTGAGGAGGTTATCAAAATAATAGACTTGATGTTTTTGGACCACTAGGGACCTGTGGAATAGCCCCTAGGGGATATAACACCATGTTTCCCTTAACCATTTCCATAATAAAACCTTTAGTCCTACTGCATGGTGACCTTAGAAAGCCCAACTAGTTATCAAAACTCTAAAAATTCTAAAAATTCTAAAAGAGAAAAAATCAAGAATGAAATAAAGGGTGAAAATAATAAATAGAAAACAATGAAATTGAGAATGATATCATGGGTTTTAGAATTTAACCCACCATATCACCTTATCCCCAATAATGTAATCTTAAAGAAGCTTGATTAGAGAACATGTGAGGCCACTGATCCTTTATAAATTGTTATTGCTCGTAGGACTCACGTCAGCCACCGCCATGCTGGAATATTCCTCAAACCAAAGGAATTTATTTCCCATGAAGAAATTTCTCATTGGAATAAATAATATAAATTAGATAATCAACCATGAAAAGTTCTCATTATAATTCATTCTCATACAAATTTAGAATATTGGAAGGGCCAGGGTGATACTTCCTTATCTAAGAATAAAAAAAAATTATTAATAGATTTAAATTGAAGAGGAATCACCAAATGATAAAATAATTTCCCAAAACATACAGTCATATCAAATGGTCCGACAAATCCTAAAGTAAGATTCTCCTACTGCCCAAGCTTTTGATGACCCAACCAAGGTGATAAGTTCATAAAAACTCAGTCATAGAAAAAAGATAAAGAATGATACTGGTGGTCTGTATATGATTTGTGGTTACTATATGCCATCTCTAATCACTATCAGATAGTCTAGATCATATTGGTAATATCTTTCACCATTCATATCCCTATTATGGAATTCTCACCCACCTGCGTCCAATAGAGTGGACACTGACAAGTCAGACCATATTAGGATTCAAAAAAAGATATTGTAATTAAGGATTGGTAACTATTGTTTCAATATAATATAAAAAGTACCAAATGGTTTTCCTAGTATCCTCTAAAGTCCAAGATATAAGAATAAAGAATATTCTATGAATTATGGATCTCCCATTCTATCTAGGCATTCATCCGTTGATAATAGACTATAATAAGATTCACTTGGGATTCCATCACCTATCAGAGGTCTTTCTAAGAATTGAAATAAACGAGGTGTCTTAGAAAACAATGATAATTGGTTTTACCCCATCCAAAGTCACAATATCTTAGATTTTCAACCTTCCAAGATCTTCCACTTTTATGGAATATTTGATCATTATTAAATGGGTGGAAGTTTTCTGCTGGACAATCATAACCCAAATAAAACTCTTCCTTTAAAGCGTATGAGGTAATTCAATGATAAAATCCATATATATCTTGTATCATTTTCAAGTGGGAATGTGAAGATGTTGATGAAAACTAGAGAGATTTTGATACTCAAATTGAACTTTTGGACAGATATAACACCAAGATACAAATTCAGTAGTATCCCACCTCACTAATATTCACCAAAAATAACACCTCATAATATAATGCATCTTGGTTTAATTTGGGTGGATTAACCACTAAAAATAGTTATTGTCCTACATCATAAAATGTATGATACATAAAAGAACTATATAGTGTTTTAAAAAGAATAGAACACCTTCAAAAGATAGAGACAACTCACTTATGGTTTCTCTACCATTAAAGATTCTCATATTATACTGGCATTCCACATATCATATTTGTTCTTAGAAAATGAGATTAATAAGATATGACATATTCTGAATGCTAGAAAGGAATTACTATTCTCTTTAGTCTATTTTCTCTTGATTAATCATAGTAAAATAGTGCAATGAGGTACCACTCATCATAAGAATCCTTTATATCCAAATAAGGTAAATTATTTTTGGTGGATTTAATGACTAACTTTCTCTTACCTAGTGTATATGTGATTTAAAAATTTAATTCCTAAAGGTATTCCACCCACCACCACTATATAAGATTTAAGTATTTAGAGGAGAATTTATAGATTAATATTTTGTTGTCAAAATAGACAATTAATCTTACAAAAATGAGTTAGTGTCACCAAACATTATGTCATGCATAACAGATGCATGTTCAAGGTCATGTGTTGGTTAGTTTCTTTCATATGATGAGAGTTTTTGAGAACCATATGCCACCACGTGATTATTCTATATATGAACATATACTAGGCCCATAATTAAATCATTTAAATTAAAAATATATCTTTAAATAGATTTAGGTAGAATTAAAATAGGGGATGAGGTCAACCACCTCTTCAATTCATTGAAATATGACCAACATTCCAAGTTCCATACAAGCTTTTCCCCTTTCTAGGTAAGAGATATCAAAAGTGATGCTAACTGAGAAAAATCATTTGTAAATCATTGATAATATTCACCCAAAACACAAAATTGTTGGATCTCTAAGCCATTATTTGGATCCTCCCAATAAATAAAACCCACACTTTTCAAGATCGACTGAAATTCACTATTTAGAGTCCACATGTCCAAATAAATTCACCTATCAAATCCAAAATTCACACTTTGATAGTTTGGAATTGAGGCGATGATCATAGATGATCCAAAAATCAAATATAAAATGATGGACACGATCCTATTTAGACTTACAATTTAAAATAATATTATACACAAATACCACCACAATGGTGTCAAGGTATTCATGTAATATCTAGTTCATAAGTTCTATAGGGACTAATTTTCATTGGTTAACAGAAATGAAATCCCTAGATATTCAAAATTCACATACCTTCTTAAAAAAGTAGTCCTAATAATATTGACCACTCTCACCCTAAGATGTTGATAACCCAAATTAAGATCAATCTTGTAGAACCAACTTTCCTAATTTAGCAGATCAAATAAGTCATCAATGTAAGGAAAGGGACAATTTTCCTTAATTATCACCAAGTTTAGATTTTGATATCCAATTAAAAATTAGAGATATTCATTTGATTTACTAGTGAAGAGTACCATAAATTCTTGATGAGACACACTTAGATGATTGGAGATTTTAGATTCTAAATAATCCAACTAAATATTTAAATATTTTAACTTCATAGGTTCTATGTGGTAATAAGAAAATGATATCAATTTCATTTTGGGAACTAGATTGATCTTGAAATGAATATCTCATACTAGGGGTATACCTAAGAATTCATCAAGGGATACCTCTAGAAGTCAATTTACTATAAGAGGAAACTCATTTACAAGACTTTCTTCATGAACATACACTAAGATATATTAGAACTGATAGATCTATCTACCCACTTTTGGAAGAGCTAGCCCTACGCAATTAGAAAATAGATTCCATGACACTTGAAAAACATGTTATCTCTTATTGTGGGTAGAAAAGTTCACCTTTAAATGATATAAATCAATATTTGTCTTCAAGGAAGGAATTCAATCCATCCCAATGATCACATAAAAAAGTCCATGTACAAGTCTAAGAAAACCCTTACTATCTTTACTTTTGATATAAATATAACACAAGAAATGAATTAAAATCCTTACTCTTTATTCCTCTCAAGAGGAGATAATATTTCAATATGATATAGAATGAGCTTAGAAAGAAGATTTAATAGATCCATGACATGGTTAAAAATAAATTATTGTGAATCAAGTATATAAAACAAATAAGTATCCATACACAAATCAATAAGAACCATACCCCTTAATATTATTTGTCTAACCTCAGTCTCCATTGGTCCCTACTCCATTATATGTAATTACCTTATAATAGGATGGGTTTCAGGTTTACTAGTGGTTTGGGGATCAGTACCCAGCTAGATCCATGTATATAAAGAGATAATTCATGTACCATATCCTTTTAGTTGATAACCTACTATAATTAAAGAATGAGACATCACATTAGATTATCTCAGAGCTAAACAACCTAAATCACATTTGGTTAAGGAGAAAACATAGAAAAATATCTATTGGTGAACCAGGTGACCATAATAATCATATTCTATGGCGTTTTCTAGGAAGAGGGATTCATGTGACCCACTGTGCCACACTAACTACAAGTGGGAGACCCACTACCTCTAGAGACTAGTGATAAAGACTAAGATAAAGGCCTAGATCCATAACCACTTCCATTTGTGGCCTCATCTCTTTTCCTCTTTTTCTCTGAGGAACCTAAATCATATCCACTAGACATAGAAGGTATTCCAAACAACCTTGATATACCATCTTAGTCAATCTTAACTATCATGGCCTCATCAACCACCTCTATGTTAGAATTCCTCTTGAGAAGGAAAATTGATATCAGATATTGGGCCACCACCCTATTTCCAATCGACAGGACTTTAATACATCATTAGAAATAAGCATTGGAGAAAACTGAACTAGTTTAATAAACTAATTTTAATAATACATTTTTTTTACCTTGATAAGGGGTTCTAAATTCTTGATATATCATAAGTGTAAAGGAATCAAGGTATAACCATTGAGTGAATATAACCTTGAATTCTTTACAATCATAGTTCTCATTCTACATTACCTTCATCACTAACTCCCACCATTTAGGTATGGGGACTTCGAGCATGATGGAAACACACTTCACCTTAAAAATATTTGAAGTTATATGAAATTAAATTATTCTTTCAATATTTTCCAACCAAATAATAGATTCTTGAGAGTCATTGGTGCATTAAAAAGATGTAGGATTATTCTTGTGGAAATCCTAAACATGTGCCTAGTTCTTATTACACACCATCCTGAATCCACTTACTTGTCCTAATAAAGGCTAGATGACAATCATTTATCCATAAATTAGATTGTTAATACCATTAATTTAATGAATATAGGATGAATTGGAGTGGTTTCTTGTGAAAACGTTTCTGCGACATCCTTCAAAGCATTTGTGAGAGGCCTCTATATGGGAATAACAATATATAATACCAAATAAAAGATAAAAACATCAATCAGGAAATCAACCATAAATAAAGATCATAAATATTTATAAAATATTCAAGTTTTAAATAAGTAATTAATCACATCAAACTACACCTTTCCATAAAAAATACCTTGGGCACATAGTTTTCAGCCCACACTCCCATCCCAAAAGGAAGGCTAAATCCAAATTCAAAACCAAAAGTTCATTCACAAGATCTTAAGGAAACTCAATTTTGGGTACTTAATGTATTTTCAATACACTCAATCAAACCACCCACTTGAACCGCAAATATCCTATCTTATTTCTTCCAATAACCCAAATAATATAAATCAAATACCCAACTTTGATAAATTTTTTTTCTAATCCAACATAGTTCACCCAAAAATTAGGTGGCCTAGCCCGCATGCAGCAAGTCTTGAAGGGAATTATTGATCACCATGGGCTGGAAACTAGTTCATAGGTACTGGGAATTTCCATTAAGAATGGTTTCCCTCAATGAAAATCCTTAAAAAATCCAATCCTAGAGTCCCTCTTGACCTTTTCATAGCTTGGAAAGTCATTATCTCAATAAAAAATGTAAAATAATTCCAAAATTAAAATAATAACCATAATGAAGACCAAGTAGAAATTATTACCAATACAAAAAATAATATTGACACCATTAATTGAATAACTATAAATAAGAGTTAATAGGGTATAAATACATAAGAGATTTGATATGAAGCCAATGTTGTATTACATGAGTATAATAAAAAAATTAAAATTTAAAAAATTTAAAAAAGCCGCTACCTAATCAATATTGTATGATAGATCGATTTCACAACTTTTTCATCACCATCATCCATTCCCTACTAGTAAGAGTACATTCCATCACTAGGAGGTGCCTTGTCTTTTACTATATTTTTAAAAACATGGTCTATATGTAGTCATTTGGTGTATGTTTGGTGTGAGAACAAATATCCTTATAATACCCCACCGATATTTTCTTATTAAATATTTTTTAAAGGAAACTAGACAGACTAGTTTTAAAATAAACTGTATGAAGATATTATTGAGACATTTTTAAAAAAAAAAATATAATAGATAATAATATAAAAATAGATACAATGTAAAAAAAATTAAATAAAAAAACCACAGGAATTCTTTAAGGCATCTATGGTGTGGGAAATCTATTATCCTTACACAACTCAACGATCAAACTAATCATTATAAAGTGTGAAAACACCCCTAGGGAAAGTAATCTCTTAGCCTAGGAGGAAGGGGATACTCTATAAATTGAATCCCTATCATATCATAACCAAGTTTAGTTATTGTTGTATTGTGAGTCCAATACTAGGGAGGAAAAACCATGCATAAACCTTATTTTCCTAGCCTTACCACATAATAATCCAAGATTTATTGTTTTTCCCCATTTAAAGGAGGCACAAACCCATTAATATAATCTATTTCTATCTCAAGGAGAATTTAATCAAACATGTGGTGTGTAACTCACTGATTCCCAATAAAATATTATTTCAAAAGAAACTTCATCATCCGAATCAAAGAAATGTTTTTCCCAAACATTATGATAATTATAAAAAACATAAAATAATTCATAAAAATATTTAAAATAATTAAAAATATTTTTTAAAACAATAATGAATTTATGGATTATGAAATAAAGATAACTTATAAAACCTCCCACCTCAATCAATTTCAAGTAGTTGTCACATGGTGGAATCCACTACTAATTAAGAGAAAATGCCAAAAAAGAGGAAAATAAAGATTGTAAACATCAAAACCCCTATCATTGATTTAAATGAGATTAAACCTAGGCATACATTACTATAAGGAGTGATTGAAATTCTAGAAAGGGGGAAGAAATCCCAAGAGGAAGGTAAGATAAAAATTAACTAGGCAATTTGTTGAATATCATAGGTGTATTCCTCCCTAAAATTGACCCAAAGAGGAGATGAAGAAGTTGGGTCACATGTATGAGTGTTGGAGGATTTGGGTGGATAGAGAAACAAGTTTTATATGGGTTAAATAATACAATACAGAAGTTGTAATTTCAATATTTTTAAAATTCATAGTAGCATGCTTCATGACATAGCTCGTACGGTTGTGGCTTGATAAACCCTACTTTGGAATATATTATATGGTTTCAGTATAATAGGTCCTAAGTAGAAGGGGGGATTATCCCTTCCATAGTTCAACCTTCATGGATATGGCATGGTTCTGCCTTCCCAACAACCCTGTGGGTTGACCTTTTTGGTTGGGGTAAGGAGGTTCTATCAATATCAGACATGAGGATTTGGGACCTCCAGGCCTCTACCCCAAAGGGTCACACCAAAGTGACTCCCTAACCCTTATCATAGATCATGATATAGGGTTGATGTGTGGTGATCTAAGAACATCTATCTAGTCACCCATTCTCTATAAATTTCAAAAATACCGAAATTAGAAAACCTGCAAAGGAAAAGAAGGGTGAAAAATAATCAATAAAAAATGAAATACTTGAGAATGATATCATGAGTATGAACTAAATTAATTTTTAAAAGCATTAATACATATAGAAGAAACATCGCAATGGAATATAAAGTTGATGGTTAGAAAATGTGATCGTACATAAAGTGTTAAAAAAATATTTATATCTCATTGAAATGAAATTATGTTAACAAAAACCCTTATGGATTTGGTACGTTTAGAATAAAAAACAATGGTAGATAGAACTTGGAATGGAACTTTAAATACTATTAATTGAAATATATCTATGAAAAATATTTTAAACATGTAGTATATACAACATAAAAATTAAAATAGGTTTATAATATGAAACATGACTCAAAGAATTATAACTGAAATTCAAAACCCTTACCTTGGATTCCTACTTTTTTAGAAATTATCTATCCCCAGGGATAATAAATTTTTAATTATTATACATAAATATTATATTCATATTCATATTTATTTTACTTGATACCATTAATTGAATATTTCTTATTTCCCATTCATTAATCACTTTTTATTAAAATTAATATTCAAGTGTTAATTGGTTCGTTTATTCTATGCTAGATTTGGTATGGCGAATCTAGTCAATGCATCATTTATTTTATGATCATCACCTCTAGAATGGTTATAGAGGCCACTTAAGTGTTTTTGATATAGTTCTGAATTCTAACATTTATTTTATGTAATTTTTGTTTTCATTTCGTATAGAGAAGTTAAAAGTTTTTTTTGTGAATTTTAAATCAATAAATAGTTTATTTTTAATAATGAAAATACATATATAGTGACATTATATAACTATGAACAAAATATAAAATGAATTATTATTACATCATATTACCTATATTTAATTTTTTATATTCATTCATGACATAAACATTATAACATTGTTCATGAAGGTGGTAGAACGAATTAAAAAATAACATGTTATAAAAAATTAATAAATAATAACATGTTATTGTATAGCCATGACATCACCATTATAGAAAAATATTAGTTTCAAAATAATTTAATTAAAATGAAAAATCTGATTAGAGAAATAGTGCATGAAAAAGATACGTAATAAAATATTAGTGAGTAGATATTACCTATATTGAAGACTTAACTCTTCTCTTACAGAGACTTTTGAAAATAAAGAATTTAGGGCACCTTCTTCTGACCATAGGTCACTACACATGATATAATACTCTTATGGAAGGAATATGGTTGGGGATTAAAGAAGAAAATGAAGGAAAGGTGTGATCTGATGGGGGTAGATGAGGGGTATTTTTATAGGTGAGATTAAGTGGAATTTTTTAAAATAAAAATTCATTAATGAATAAGAAATCTATTTTTTTCCTGCAAAGTGGATCTAAAGTTGAAACAATATTGATATAAGATATGGATAGGTCGATAATTCTCTCATTTTTGTATTTATAGAAAGTTACTTTACCTTGATAACTCAATTTTTACCCTAGTAACTTATTTTTATGTCAAAAATTAAAGTGAATTTATTAACTGATTTGGAAATTATGATTCCAAATCTAAAATATCTTTTTTGATTCAATTTATAAAGGATAAGAAAATTAATTTTAATATAGATTGAAATAATATATTAAAACAATTTTAAGAGAAAATATATTTTTAAACATTAAATAAATTATTTATTATTCTTTCACTTTTAAAAACCATTATATGAATTTTAATTTATTTTTTATATATATTATCAAAAATTTCAATAAAATAATTATTTGATTGTGATTAATTTATGTAATTTAAAAAATATTCTCTATCTAAAAAAATATTCTCTATAAAATCTATTTTTTGACATTAAATTATTTTATTCCCAATAATTTAAAATTGATTATTTATTTAATATCAATTAATTTTATTTTATCAATACATTTTTATTAAATCAATCACTTTTGTTTTTGAAAGTAATTTTTTAAAAAAATTATTAATGTATAGAAATATATGTAATAATGAAAATATACATCCCATTTATTAAATTAATAATTATATGTTTTATATTCCTAAATTATACTTAAAATACCTATATAGACCTCTTAATAAGATGTAAAGACTGGACAAGAAATGCTGGATATCTTAAGTGGGGATATTAGTAGCATGGATCTCATAGTGATTTCCACAGTCTTAAACTAATCCACTATATGATTTCTCTCAATCCTTACTTATTGAAGTTGACCATGGTCTTGGTCTAGGGTAAATCTTAGTGATGTTACATCCTTTCAAATATTTGAAAAATGAGACTCAAAATGAGTAATTATACTACTTGATTCTATTGTTATCAATTTTAAAGATATTTTATTATTAATTTAGTTCTATTTATATCCACTAATTCAAAATCTATGTCACAAGTCATATTTTAATATAATATTGCTTATTTTTGTCTTATTAATAAATCTTTTTGAACCTAATTTATGTATATGTTGCATCTGATTTTAAAAATAATAAAAATCATAAAGGGAGGTTGCTTGTTGTTAATATGTAGTGGTGAATAATAGGTTGGAAAGATATTCACGTTCCTAATATTTATCGAGAAATAAATAAATAAGTTCCTAAGAAAAATTATCTTTATTTTGGAAGTTTTTTTTAGATACTATTTAGTTTTATGTTACATGAAGAATATTTTTATAGAAAAAATTGACATTCCACCACCTGTAATTTCATGGGGAAAATATGTTTGATAGTATTTGAGTAATTAGAGTTACATAGAGTGTTTTTATTTCTATAAATTATATTTTTGTGAAGAAATAAATGAAGTAATAGTTACTATGGTATATTTTTAGGGAAGGTCTGAGAATAATAGAAAATTTAGAGGATGAGTTTGAGTTTTTTTATTTGAGGCTGTTAACATATGTTTCTCAAATTTATATTAGGAAAAGTCATGAAGTTTTTCATATGAGTCATTTTAGATCAGTATAAAATCCATACTAGTGGCTTGGTTCTTCAAATTTGACGTCTTGAAACTTTATAAGTGTTAATTATAAGGGTTAATTACCAAAAAAATCATATCCCTTAAGGAAATAACCACCCAAGAAACTTGAAATAAAGGAGATTCTAGCCAATCTCAATGTTAGAGTTGACCAAAAATTCCAAACGAGAAGTAGAGATTTTGTACAGGTTGGTACATATAGGAAGAGCCACCATATGAGGAAGCTCGATTGACGTGTTGGGCAGGTCACCCATATGGTATTTAATAGAGTGATTGTAGCATGATTGTTGGGATAAACTGTTAGTGAGTGTAAGGATATTTTTAGTGTAAGACAGAAGTGAAGTGACATTTTTTATTATTTTAATTAATCATGAGATTTGGCTGATATAATGTCACATCCTTCTATCTTCCACATCATGATGCTCAAGTAAGTGTTATGATGAAATCTACAATTTGAATTTTAGGTGGATCTTGAGAAATATAAATCATAACACATTGATGAATACACAGACGAGTAATGAGTAGTTTGATTATTATGAGATAATATTTCAAGAGATGAAACATATAAGATGATGCTTTTCCAAGGATTCATTGTCACACCTCAATATTGCAATATGTAATTCTCATTTAGACGAAACAAATGTTGAATAACATGTTTCACCAGCAATACCAAACATAAATGAAACTACACTACCTATTTTAAAGAAAATTTTATAAATATTAAAAGAGTCCATTATAATGTATCTTTTTAATTGGAGGTTATAAATTTAACACTTTATATTTAATTATAATAAGTAAGATTTTCATTCTGAAGAAACAATAGTATAATTCTTATAGCTTTATTCAAAAATGTGGTTAAAACCTAAATTCCAAAATTTTAAAAATTTAACATTATTAAAATGAAATAATTTTTGAAATCATCACATAAAAATTAACTTAGGATGAAATTTTGGTAATTTTTTGAAAAGATTAGTTTTTTAGTGAATAGTTAAAAAATATCAATTTTATAGAAAATTTTCTTTTCCATTAAATAATTTATAAATACCCTATTTGTATTGAATTTATTTTAAAATATCATTATTTAATTTTAACTTAAAATAGTCAAATTAATTTCATTTTAATCTATACTATTCTTAATACTGGTATAATATCATTTTTATACTTAAAAATGCATTTGTTTAGAATTTTTTTTAAACAGGTTTTGCAAAAATATATTAAAAGTATTTTCCACTATTTCATGGAGTTGAATAATTTAATATTGTTTCCATATTATTAATTATCTTAATTAATTTTAGGTAACAAGGTCAAATTTATTTTTGGTCATAATGAACAGTAGTTGGGGTAAATATTTATCACCTTTGTTAAGGGTAAAATTGGTTAAAAGGGTATAAAATAAAGGGATAATGCTCCAAGATAACAAAAAAACTAATATATTAAGTCTCATTGGGTGGTTTTTTTAAATTAACTTATAATCATCAAATCTATGTCATTTTGGATCCATTTAGATTGAGTAATACAATAAAAACATTAAATATTTTGAAAAATCCCATGTCTGTCCTCTCCCTCACTTATAAAAGGACACCACCTCTCATATATTCCCCACACTTCAAGTGACTCTTATTCTAAGACCCAAAATTTTATAATGAGGTATAAATCCATTAAATTTTATTATAAATCTTTTATTTTCTTTAATTGAAGTGCGAAAATTTTTAAAGAGGGTTTAGGAGCATCTAGGGCATGTTCAGAGTGTTGAGTTCCGGATTTTGAAGAAACTGTATGAGATGCATAGTTAGTAGTAACCATGTTACTCAACCATAAGACCAATATATAGAGGATTAAATTTTAACAAACCACGTCAGGGAGGCCACATGACCATGAGAAAAACTATGAAGGAGTTACTGAGGGGACTCGTAAGAGCTATGCAGGGCTTGTCAAACCGTGTACCTGGCCTCATGGGTATTGCGACTTAGGTAGTAACCCCACATGGATAGTACATAGTTTTGAAAAACCATGTACAATAAAAATTTCAGGGGTTGGTTCCTTTGTAAAATTCTAGCACGTGGTTTTTCCATTCATGCAGCTAAACTATCAAGCCTTTAAAAGATAAGTAAAATGACCATTTTCCTTTTTGAGTTTATATATTTTAACACAATTTCCTTATCCTCCATGCATAGTACCTTCGAATCATTAGATCTGACAAGTTTTTCTCATATAGGATTAGATAGAAATTATTCACCTACGATCAAAATTATTCACCATTAGTCACATTGGATCTATATGAGTGAGCTCTTTATTCATCCTGATTCCTTCCTTCATTTATCTTACTATATAGAGTGCTATATATATGAGAGCACTTTTCCCTATTTTAAGGGATTTTATCTATTTATTTTATTTCTATTGATCTATAATGAATTCACGTTTAATAATAGATGAGTCATCAATTATATATCTAAGGTAGAAGGTCTCATGCTTTCCCAAAAAGTCTAGTGATTTATATATTGTGTCATTGTGCTGCGCACCGGGATTTCCAAGCATCACCTTCTAAATTGAGTTTTTCATAAATTAATTTTATTAGATAATGTTTATATGTACCGTGAAACCCATAATCATTGATAAGGGTTTATAACCCCTTATTTAACCACCCCTTAGGATGTGTTTCTAAATTTGATAAGACAACCATCAGTTACTTATGATTATAGTCACCTTTAGAGGCGTGATCCTTGCCCCATGTAATTGTTAGGTTATGATTAATTAAATGAGATATATTTATTAAAATTCATGGAATAAATTAATCCTAGTTAGACCTTCTAAAACAAGGATATTTATTTGAACCACCTTCTGATGTGAGTTTTTCCTATCCTATAAAAATGAAATGGCCAATTGAATAAAAAGTAATGTTTAAGGGTATGGTTAGGCTGGGAGACCATGACCATTAATTATTCCATAACAAGAATGACTCTGTGGTTATGAATAAAAATTACATGTATAGAATCATTGAGATTATTTAATTAAATTAAATTTTTAAGTAGATTTACATCAAGTCGTGGGTGAAATATGGGTTCTCACATGAATTCCATGGATGAGCACCCTTGTAAGGATTGATTATAATTATTCCATGAGTGATATTTAGATTATTTATATGGAATTAAAAGTATATAATCAAAGGTAACTTCTTATTATAATTCCACGAGTGACTCTTGGGATCCTTATAATGACCTCAAAGGAAGGAATTATAGGGTTATAAATTTATACCATACCTAGAGCAATACCTGGGTTCCTATGAGGAATACCCTGGATGGGATTATTGGGTGATGTATTCATATTACTCTTGGAGTGATACCTGGTTTATTTATATGGGATTCCATGGTTGGGAACATGTTTTTAATAAATTATTTTATTAATTAATTTAAGTGGAAAATCTTTCAAGCTAAAGAACAAACTTGGATTCAGTCCGAGCTTTAAGTACATGATGACCTTGTTATATTTTATTTATAAAGTGTAATAACATGGGAAGTGTTCATCCCTTATAAATATATGATCCATGGGGGATTATGTAGAAATGATATGATCCAATTATTATTTTATAAATAAATTCATAAATGAGTAATATTTCAAAGACATTCCATATTAGACCGAAGAAG
This sequence comes from Viscum album, assembly GCA_963277665.1. Lineage (NCBI taxonomy): Eukaryota > Viridiplantae > Streptophyta > Magnoliopsida > Santalales > Viscaceae > Viscum > Viscum album. The sequence continues at coordinate 1,498,777,806 of OY728147.1, read as the reverse complement.
GTGGTGTTGGTCGAGTGTCCCATTAGGAACTCAGAACGATTTGGGTATTACATATTTCATTTATAGTTATTATTATTACCTTCACATTGGTTCCTTATATATTTATAGAAAATATGGGTTAGAAAACATTGGTCGTGTCCTACTGAATACATTTCAATCCCTGTTCGGGCCACTGATTGGTACTTAGATAGAATTCAGGGGTATATTTAGGGATAAAGAGAATGATACAAATTTTGATGCCTGATTCCTGTGATAGGATAGAGTATTGGAGTAGAGGACCCAAATTTTGTTCATTATGTTGTGTGAGATAATTTTTTTTCTTTATATATAATTTTTTATCACATGTTGTATATACGTGTGTTTGAATTTTGAATTTAGATTCTCTATTTGAGTTTTTTCTTTGAATGTATTCCCACTAATCTTAAAGTGAATTTTAGAAACTAAAAAAGGATTGGAGGATTATAGCATATTTTATATGCCTACTTCTATGTATCCTATGTATTTCATTTTTTTGAATATCAGTTTGACATGATTAGAATAATCTTGTATATTACATTGGATATGGTTTTTACCAATTTATGTATGATACCTAGATGATTTAATTATTTCATTGCTTGTTTCTATTCATTATGTTTCTGCTATTTATTATTATCATATTATTCTTGTTCCTCACTTTGATCATGTGGGCATAGTTACCCCATTATACTCTTATATACCCTCTCTGCTTGTCGGCATCTGTTGGAATATGAGGATATTCACTTGAGGCCATGTGGCCACTTGTTTGGCTTCTATTTTCAAGTGAGCCCAGGTGGGACATTACAAAGTGGTATCAGAGCATTATTTTCCTTTTGTATTACCATTTGGGTTATTATATAGGAGAATAGAAATGTGCAGAATTTTTTTAATGAGCCTCTGCCTAGGTATTACTAACCCACATATAGGTAAAATCCAAATTACTTGGGAAAGGGAGTTATGTTCTGGATTATACTTATTATAGTTGTATTCATTTCACTCTTAAGCACTAAAAATGATATGTGGAATTTTTTATTATTGATATGAATTAACTTTTACCATTTTCTTGGTATGGAATGGTGTTATTGGACTCATGAATCATTATAGGAACATAAATAGTATCATGTAATGCTCATTCCATGCCACATCTATTTTATTGTGTGCATTTTTTCTAGATAGCAGTCATTCCATGTTTATCTATATAACATGTTTTATTATAGATTAAAAATACATGTTTATAGACCATTATTATAATGCTATTTCCCTTTTTATTTGTATTCTTGCTTTGTGATAGTATGCCTGGTTACAATTATAATATAATATTTTTTTTGTTAAAGTGTCTAAGTAAACCTAAATGGTGTTTTCTCATATATCATGATGGTTACACATTAATTAAACAATTATGAAATGTTTGATCCATGAACCATTGGCTTTATGGGGTGAATCCTTTACGGTCATGATTAATTAGTTTCCACTAACAATTTATAAAGTGTTAAAGCCTTTATAAATTTGGAAGGGTAAATCATATAATCAAACCATCATATATAAACTATTTCATTCTAATTCTAAATATAAAAGTCTTGTTGTAGTTACATGACATGCCAATTACAATTTATAAAGAAAGTACTTTATTACTTGGGAATGACGACTCATACAATTGGACTATTATATATATATATAAATGAGTATGAACTATTAATTATTGAATATTTAATGAAAATGTTTCTGTTAAATGGTGATTCCAATTGAAATTTAAAGGGGGCTTTCCTCTACAACTTACAATTATAACACTGTATAATAATACCTCTGATAGGAAATAGATAACTTGACACTAACCCAACCTTTGTAGTGAGCAATAGGAAAAACATCTTGTGATTTTTTATAGTCTTATAAGTCACACATAACTACATTTAAGAGCCATAAGCGGGGTATGCCAATTATATAAGAGGTTTTTTACTTATCATATTCTTATATATGTGATCTATATCACCATCAAATCTATTATGAGGAATGGGCTTGGAATTTATAGTGCTATTTCACCTTGATTTTATCGAGTAATGCAGTAGGAGGGAGGTGATGACAATTACCTTGAGGTGGTGGGCCTTGAGATACTAGTATTACCTATATTAGTTCCACTTGAGGAACCTCCTATTATTTTTGACTAGGGAACTGAAATCCATTTTTGAGAGTTCTTCTCATAGTTCATACAGTCCATGCAGGGAGCCTCACAACCTTCCTATACTTTGGTAGAGTTTACATGTGAGTTTCAGTAACATAATCCACTCATGTTTTTAGGGGATGAAACCCCATAAGTTTCAAAGTCTTGGTTGGAGGCCATGCTACCTATCTATGAAAATATTGAAACACAACATAAGAAGAGAGTGATGAATTCTATGTATATTATATAAGATTATTCCAAGTGTTGTTGGGATATTTTTACCCCAATAGACCTTCATCTAGATATGTATTGGGGGAATTTATATATGGCCTTTTATGATTAGTTTTATCTCAAGATTCTAAGGGCTGATAGAGCCAGTGAGTTTATGCACCAAGGGGAGGAAGCTTTATTAGTCATGGACTATGACAAACATTTAACAGTGTTATAGTTATTCATACCAATCATTATAGGTGAAAAGTTATATAGGGTTAGGAGATTCAAGGATTGTCTCAGACATGAAATCTGATCATAGGTGAACAAATTCTTGTCGACTCTCATAATTAGGATATTGAATCAGTAACTAGTTATTGAGTGTAACATAAGAGAGGATGATGGTGTGAGCTTGGGTAGTTCTTCTCCTTGAACAAGAACTGATTTGAGTAGTATTTGGAAGCATCATTATAAGCTATCTTGTGGGAACAACAGTATCCAAAGTGTGCAATCATGTAACCAGATGGTATACCATCAATGTGGTAGGAAAATACATACAAAGAACTAGTGTATTAAAGAACTAGTTGAGTACCAGGATTGCAGAAAGATGGTTCATCTCTAGGGTTTTTGTTGAAAATTTTTCCTAATGGATAGAGAGAGAGAGGATTTGTACCAAATTGACATTAAGTAGTGGGATTAGAAGACCGTTGATTGCTAGGGGGATAGAGTACTACCATCCGATTTGGATGAGGAGGTGATTGTGTCCAAGAGACCTAGACATAGGATTTATAGTGATAGTTGAACTGGCCTACCCAGGGTAGTGAGGTTATATCTCAGGGTCATAGATAGGGGAAGATATATGAAATTAAGTTGATCTTTGAGGATCAGAGTTCCATTCCATCTAAATTTATAGGTACAATTTTGTTAGAATCTACCTTACTATCTGCCTTATTTGATACAAGAACTTCCCATAACTTTATATCTATTTCTATTGTGGAGATCCTTGGGATTCAGATTCAGTATTACTTTGGTGTAATGAAACTCGATACCCTATTGAGTGTTTGATCAGAAGGTGTACTCTAGTGTAAGGAGTGCCCCTTGTGATCGGTGGGTATCATTTATTATGGAAACTCTTCATCCTTTAGATGATAGGGTTCAACATTATCCTCGATATAGACGGGTAGGATCCTTATCATGATTGTATTGATTTTTATCATTGGATTGTGTCTTTTACATCACTAGAGTGAGATGTTTATTTTCATAAGGGAGAATGGGAAGTCCTAAAATGTTGAGATAGAATTAAGAATCATGGGATTGGTAGAGTGACACATGAGATTGGTAGCCTTTATTTGGATGGTTGAGGAACTTGTTAGGTAGATTTACCTCTTGTATCAGATCATTTAAGTGTTTTATTCCTTAAAGATTATTTGGACTACCTTATTAGAGATAGGTAGAGTTTACTATTGATCTAGTTCTAAGAGAAGCAAAAATATCCATTCCTCTTTACAGGATGGCTATTAATGAGTTGTAAGAGATCAAGAGGCCGCTAGAGGACTTAGAAGCTAAGGGTCTCATTTGGATTAGTACTTACCAATGGGGTTCACATATCATTTTCACTAGGAATTTGGAAAAAACCTCAGGATTTTCATGGATTTTCATCAGTTGAACCAACAGATGGTTAAAAACCTGTATCTAATTCCATGTATAGATGAACTCTTCAACTAGATCTAAGAGTGAAGGTTTTCTCTATGTTTGATTTGAGGTCGGTCTAACATCATGTCTTTGTATTCCACATACAATATTCATAGTATACATGACTTATAGAAGTCTTTGGTTATATCAGTCAGAGTTATGAATGCACCAACAATTTTCATGGCCCCGATGAATCGAATTTTCAACCTCTATCTAGATTTATTATGGTAGTCTTCATGGATGAAATTCACTATACCCACATACTCAACAAGAAGGTTACCAATATCTTGATATCCCTATGACTACATGGAGGGAGCAGCAACCGTATTCTAATATCACAAAATTCATCTTTTGGATCGATAAGGTTCACTTAATGAGTCACATTATCTTAGAGACATGAGTATCAGTTGACCCATATAAGGTTTGAGTTATTGTTTCCTAGGAGGAAGCCAATATTTTTTTTTTTGACATTCTATGTTTCTTGGGGATGGATGGATATTACATGTGATTTATATATGATTTATCATGACTTGTAGCACCAATAACATGATTGAACAAAAAAGGTGTCAGGTTTACATGGTCTAAAGCATAAAAGAAATCCTTTTAGGAGATGAAAGAGAGATCGACATCTGTACTGATCTTGATTTTACATTAACCTAATAGTGGCCACATTGTTTATTGTGGTGCATCAGAATTATACTACGAGACAATATGATGTAGGGAGATTGTGTCATGTAATATGGGTATCATCAGTTGAGGATTCATGTGAAGAATTACTTGATGCACAACCTCAATCTGGCATCTATGGTTTTGGTATTCCATTATTGGGGTCATTAGTTTCTAGGAGATACTTTTTTGGTGTACATTTACCACAAAATCCTCATGTATATTTTTACGTAGAATGATTTGAATATCAGGTAGCAATGTCGTATTTAGTATTTAAAGTCCTCCAACTTTGATCTTTATTATACACCTATGAAAGACAATGCATTGTTGATGCTTTGAGCTAGAAGTTTTAGAAATATGTAGTTCAAGAGGCTAGTAGTGAGTGGTATTTGATGGAGCTATTTTGTGAGTTTTACTTAGAGTTATAGAAGAATCACTAGAAGTCTATACTTATATATTTAGAAGTGAACTCTTCACTTTTGTATAGATTGAATATGTGTCATATCTCTGATCCTGAGGGGTGGGTATTATGGGAAATAAATATAGGAAATGACCCACCCCTAGTAGGACTATTGATGAGGATGAGGTGTTACAAATTCAAAGATATGTTTGGGTTCTATAAGACATATGAGAGGAGTTGATGAAAGATTCTAATTCTTCAACTTGGGTGGTACATCATGGATTTATGAAAATACACCATGATTGATGCCACTAGTATTGGTGTCCTGGTATGAAAATTGAGATTACTAGTTTTGTTACTCGGTTTCGCACCTGTCAGTAGTTGAAAGAAGAAGACTAATGATCAGTAGAGATTTTATGGTCATTGGAAATTCCTAATTGTAAATGGGATTTTGTTACTATGTATTTTTTGATGGGATTACCTAGGTCACCTTGAGACTTTAATTTAGTATGGGTAATCATGGACTGATTGAAAAAGGTCACTGATTTCCTACTTTTCATAAAGACCGTTTTAGTGGATTATCTATGAATGTTATATGTTATAGATATAATATTCCTTCACATATTTAAACAAAATATTATATTGGATAGAGATGATCATTTTACATCATATTTCTTGTTGGGATTGTAGAGTTCACTATCATCACAAGTAATACTAAGTACAACCTATAAACCATAGGCCAATGGTCAGTCTAAGAATATGATACATGTGTTGGAGTATACGATCTGATCTTGTGTTCTCTTATTTTTAGGTTCCTGGGAGAGACAATTACCTCCCATTATGTTTTCTTACAATAAAATATTCAAGGGGAATATACATATGGATCGTTAGGAGGATTTATATGGTAGGCCCTGTTTTCACCCCCTTGCTAGTAGAAGGAATGAAATTCAATTCTATTAAGACCTCATATCATTCATGAGATTTCAGAACATGTAAAACTTATTTGGAAGCATATGGATACATATTAGTCAAGGTATAGGTCTTAAACTGATCACCACCCTCGAACACTAGAGTTCCTGGTGGGGGATCAAATATTTTTTCATTTTTTCCATGACTTGGGCATAGACATATTCAAATAAAGGGTAATATTTCACCTCGATATGTCAAGAATTTTGATATTCTGAAGAGAGTTGGTCAGGTAGACATTAGGTTGTAGTTTCTTTATAGGTTACAATCCATGCATGAAGTCATCCACATATCTCAGTTACATCATTATGAGTCATTCCGATATCACATTATTCAGATTAATGAAGTTGTGTTAGAGGTAGATGAATCCTTCAAGGAGAATCCTATATGATTCATTGATCAGAGCGTGAATGCTCTCCAATGTTGAACAATTCCTCTAGTATTGATGCTATGGCATCAAAACCATGTACATGATGAGACATTAGTTTGAGAGGATATTTTATGTGCTCAATGGGTAGAGGAATTCTCAGATAATGATTTACCAACCTTGGAAGGGAAAACCAGTGATGTGTTTTTTGAGGAGGGGAGATTTTAAGTTCCTATAATTTATAATGAGGTATGGAACCTTTAAATTTCAATATGAATTTTTTTATTATTATTTTGGAACTGATTAATGGTTTAAAGAATGGTTCAGGACTGTCCAAGTATTTTATGAATCCTGAAGCTCTAGTTTTTAGATAAACAATATGAGACAGACGGTTCGAATATGGTTTGTAGAAATCGTGCGAGTAAACCATATGACTGAAATATAGAAGATAATTGTTTATGAAATGTAAAGGGGAGGTGAAATGTCCATCTAAAAAACTATAGAGGAGTTCCAAAGGGTATTGGCATAGTTTTGACTGGTTTTTCAAACAGTTACCCTATCCACATGGGTAGTTCCACTTAGGAAGTAACCCTTCATGGTTGGCGCATGTTTTTGAAAATCCATGTGACCTAGTCATGTGATAGGGTGGTTCATTTGGATAGTGATGGTGCATGGTTGATGTGTGGTTCGTACAATCATGCAAACCCTTTAAAAGTTGGGTAAAATATCTATTTTCCCTTATCCTTTAAATCCATAAACCATCTTTCCTTCTCCTACACACAAAGAACCTCCCACTCATTGAAGCTCCCAAATTCCTCTCTTCTATGCTTAGAGAGAAAATTTTAGTCTAACCTCATAATCATACAATGTCATTAATTTTTGATCCATTCTGTAAGTTATTTAGTCCCATATCTTCATTTATTCATTTAACATTACATATAGAATTCAAAATCCATGGGATCCTTTTTTCCTTATTTCTAGGGTGTCTGGCTATTTCTTTGATTTCTCCCAATCTAGACCGAATCATAGAATAATAACAGATGAGGCATCCAATACATGCCTAATGTAAGTGTTCCCATACTTTTACCTAAAATTATTGTGATTTATATATTGTGTCATTATGCAACATGCCAGACTTTCCTTGTGCCTTCTGCTAAAATGAATTTTTCTAAAATTAAATGTTTGTACATATGTTTATATATTGCATGAAACCTAAAATCATCGATTAGGTTTGAGAAACCATTATAGAACAAAACATTAGGGTGGGTTTCTAAATTTTATAAGACAACCATGAGTTTCTTATGATTATATTCACCTTTAGAGGAGTGATCATTTCCCCAGGTATTTGTGATGTTTTGATTAATTAAATGATATGACTTAATTAAATTTGATAGAATTAATTAATCCCACATAGGCCTTTTAAGCCTTGTATATGTGATGAAAACACCATATTAGGTGAGTTTGACTTATCTAATATAAATGAAATGTCTAATTTAATTAAAATTTATGATTAAGGGTATGTATAGACTGATATACCATGGCCATTCATTATACAATGATAAGGGTGATACATGGGTTACCACTCATAACTCCATAGATAGACACGTAAATCTTATTTAAGAAAAAGAATTATTAAACGGATTAATGTATATCCATGGGGAATACATGGTTTCTCATTTAAATGACATAGATGGTGACACAAGAATAAATGGATTAATATTATGACATGAGTGATGTTTGGGTTAATTACATGTAATTTCGAGGATAGACTCAAAGGGATGTGATTATTATTCTGATATGTGTGACACTTGGGCTCCTTACATGGGACGTCAAAGATAAACACATGGGGAGATGACTTTATATCATGTCTAGAGTGATACCTGGCTTCTTATGAGGAGTTCCATGGATAGGCTTATAGGGTGATGGGTTTATATTGCACATGGAGAAATACTTAGGGTTCTTATTTGATATTCCATCAATGGTATTAGGTTTCCAATAAATTAATTGATTAATGATTCTATGTGAAATGTCTTCAAAGAAAAATAACATTACAGGATTTAGTTAGAGATTTAAATACAGGATAGAATTGTTATATTTTCTTTATCAAGTGTAATGACAGGGGTTATATTCATCCATTTTGCAAATATGATCAATAGGGGATGCCTTGGCTATGAGCTCGGTTCTGATCCTCTTTTATAAATAAAATTATAAATGCGTAATCATTCTAATACATTCCATCTTAGGTTGAAGTAGGTGTTATCAGTCGAGTATCCCATTGGGAACTTAGACCGATACATGTTTTACATATTTAATTTATAGTTATTATTATTACCTGCACATAACTTATTTATATATTCATATACATGATTGATTAGACAATATTGGTGGTGTCCTACTGAGTATATCTCACACCTTGTTTGAGCCATCGATTAGTACCCATAAAAACTCTATGGTTGTAGGTATGGATTAAGGGAAGGTTCCTTCATTGAATTCTTGATTCCTATTCTAGAATGGATTATGAGAGTAGAGGAATAAACCTATGGTTGTGATACTATAAGAGATAGATGTTTGATTTTTTTCATTTTCTATAGCATGTTTCAGATGATTTATTATCTATATCTAATGTATTTCCATTTTTCATATCAATAAGACATGACTATCGTCATTTTGTATATGACATTAGACATAGTTTATTTCAAAATATCATCCTTATACAAGATTGTTTATGTTTAAGTTTATATTATAGAAATTATATCTTATTTTTTTAATCTTAAACTCTTTATATTATCTTATCCACTAGTTATTTATAGATTTTTTTAAGAATTAGTTTTACATTTAACTTCTTTGGAACTTAAAAATACCAAATATAACTTTTTAAGGAAAATATACATTGTTTTTCTATTCTATCAGGAATATTTTTATTTCATGGCCATATTTTTTTAATTATTTTCAATATGTTTTATACTACTGTATAATTGTTTATTAAATTACTTTTACCCATATTTTAATTTTTATAAAATTTTTTAAATTAATTTTTTTTAAATGTGGTTGTTTTTATCGAAGTTTTGAAAAAATATTTATTTTAACACTTACCACATGAATGTATTTTCCTAAAATAATAAATATTATTTTCTTTGAAGCTTCCTTTATAATTTTATGTGGTTCTTTTATATGTTTTTTTTGTAATATTTGGGAAATTTATAAGTTTTATTATAAGTTATTTCAAAATTATAAGTGTATTTACCTAAAGAAATATTCTAGTTATATTTTTAAAAATATTTTAATCTATGTAAACATACTTTGATGAATCTTAGTATTTAATGAGGTTATAATCTAATTTTACCATAAAAAATTATTTATATGGATGAATTATGTTAATTTTGTTTTATTTATTGATTGGAAAAAATATTAACATTTTTATGATAGTTTTTCAATAAAAATGTTTATGTTGATTATATTTTGAATTTTTATTCACCCCTTTCAAATGGTGAAGGAATTAGACATAGTAAGTTATGGGTAAGGACTATTATAGTACCTTTATAAATCTATATATATAATGATCCAAACTATTTTGTGCATTTGGTGTATTCCTTATATATTTATGTATGATGTCTTGGAATAAGACCTTAATGGTAAGATTATGATGTTCGACATATTAAAAATTATTTTATTATAAAACTAATTATTAATATACATGTGATTATTTATATTTCTATATTATCCATAGGTTTAGTACCTCTTTTAGGGTATTAGTTATAAGGAATACTTGGTTATTATTTATCTCTTCCATAATATTCGTGATTTATTATTTTATAATAGACTATGTTATACACTTTACCTAACTTTGAATTTTATTTTACACATTATTATGTTTCCTTTCATTATGATTCCATGGAGGGATTTATGGATTAAATAAGGGATTCTCTAAAAGAAATAATAACGATATTAAAAGAATATTTAAGTTGTATTTCATGATTTCATATATAATGTGAGAATTATATAAGTATTTATTCTCCCAAAAATACTGAACTATTCAATCATTCAAGATACAATCCCCTTTATTTAGTGCCAATGCACTAAAATCACCATTGGATATGGGTTACTAGAGTCAAGGTGTTATATTTAATGCTAGAAGAAGTTTTTTATTCACATTGGAAATTAGATTTAGGAGAACATTGATTAGAGGAAAACAAAATGTGATAGAATGTGAGGATAATTATAAGTATAAAATAGTATCATAATGTTTATTTCTATGTTTTCTATTATTATTTCCATTTTTACATTCCTTTGAAGTCAAAATACCAAATGATTTTTTTAAGGAAAATTGAATTTGTTTTTCTGTTTTGTAAGGAATATTTTCCATATATATATGTATTTTATTTAAAATGTTTCACTGAATATTTTTAATTCTCTCAAATAATTTATTAAATATATTTTTACCCATGTTTGAATTCAAATAAAATGGTTTAAATGAGATCTTATTTTTATTTTACAAATGAGTTACTTTTTACTGAAGGTACATACAAAATATTTGTTTTAACACTTACCACATGAACAAATTTTCCTGCCATAATGTATATTTTTTTCCTTGAAGTTTAATTTAAATGTTTTTAGGGTTCTTTAGAGTAAAATTTTTCCTAATATTTGGAGACTTTTTTGATGTTAATATATGTGATTTTAAAACGAAAATAGCATTTTCCTCAAGAAATATTCCAACGATCTTTTGAAAAGTATTTTCATTTATGCCAATATAATTTGATGAATATTTTGATTTACTAGTGATATAATATAATTTTTCCCACTAATATATTTATTTGTATGGATTATGATCATGTTTTTATATTTATTTATTAGGGAAAATATTAACAATTCCTATGCTAGTTTTTTAATATGAATATTCATGTTCATTATCCATTGAATTAGTTTTCATGCCTTTCAAATGATGAAATATATGGACTTAGTAAGTGATACGAGGGCCCCATTATAGCCCCCCAATGCATCAATATGTATCTTGGTAGAAACTAGTTTGGGTATTTGACAGACATCTTATCTATTTATCTATGATTTTTAGCACAAGGCCTTGATGGTCAGTTTATGATGTCCAACATTATGCATTCTATCGAAATGGAACAACTTATTTATATCCATGTAATTATTTATGTTTTTATGTAATCCATGAATTAATTACACTTTTTTTTGATATTATTAATATGGATTTTTTTATTATTATTTATCTTTATAATTTTCTTTATGATATATTTATTTTATGATAGATTTTGTTGTTTACTTCACCTTACTGAGCATCTAAGCTCGCCCATTATTATGTTTTCCATTTCTTGGGATACTAAGAAGGGATATATGAATGAATTTAGGGATTTAATAGATGAAATAATAATGTTCTAAAAAAAATTTAATTTTAATCTCATTCATTTAGATTGAATTTTGGAAAAATATATGTATGAAGTATCCCAAAGTCTACTAAACTATCCAAACATTCTAGATGTGATCACATGTATTATATTTTTTATGTAGTAAAATAACCATCATTTCTAGTTTACTAGATTATAGGATTTAAAATAAATAGAAGTAACTTCATTTTTAAATGTTTGTAGAAACAAAAAAGGCTATTTTAAAACATATTAAATGAAAAATTAAAATATTATATCCAAATATCCAATAAGATCAATTTATGAATGAAAATGTAAAAATTTATTTTTTTAGGATCTATATAATTTTATTTTGAGAAAATAAATATATTATGGTTTCATGTGGATTTAATTTAATATTTATTAACAATAATTTAGTTAGTAATTGATAAGAAATAATAATAAAAATAGTTAATATATAAAAAGTCAATTTCCTAATAATTGTTTTTCATAATATATTATATTTCCTTTTAAAAGTTAAAATCCTAAATTTAAGAATTTATGTTTGAAAAAATTAACTTCATTTTTGGATTCAAAAAGTTAAAATTATCTTATCATGGGTATTTATATTTTTTTGAAATTGTGGATATTTAAGGGAATAGTGAACAATATAGTTTTCCTTAAAACCATATCATTTATGAGTATATCAAGAAGTTTATATAACTTAAAAACCTTTGAAACATTTTTCATGATCTAAAATTTATTTTTAAAGTGAAATGATGCATTAAAAAAATATAATTTTGGATTTATAAAACCCATTCCTAATATTTGAATATTATAAAATATTTTTCTAATAAAAACTATTTTTAATGTTTCTCTTTTAATTAAGTTTTAATTAGGTGAAATTAGGTTTTGAAATTATTTTAAAGTTTCATAACTGTTAATTTGGTTAATATTAAATTAATTAATGTGTAATAAACTCGATTGAAACCTCCATCTAAACTTGAAACCAACCTAGCACACTTATAACTCAATGGGGTTTCCCAATCCCCAAAAGATGGAAACTTTTTCTCACACATTGAAGAACACCCTTTGGAAAAAAATTCACCAATGATATAAATATATTAAAAAATAGAAAAAATTATAAATAAATCATTCAATTATTTCATAACCAATAAATATTCATATAACGAAAATAATGCAGATTAAAAACATGCAGAACTAGATACATGAAAATCCAAGGATGAAAGTCCAAAACACATTCCAAAACAAGGAAAGAGGGATGAAAAACCCAAAAGCTAAAACACTAAAACAATTAAACCCCCTAGTCACTGATTACATTCTACTGATCCTTCCATATATATATTTGATCCAAAGAAACAAATTAGTTATGAGCACTAGAAACCTATAGAATATCAATATAGGCATGAGCTGAATAACCCATTTAGTTGCCACCAGCCAAGAATAAATAAATCAATTTATAACATGATTTTTAATTATAGTTTACTAATAAAGTAAGAAATATATTTTCCATATTATTTATAAAAACATGTGCAATAACATTATACTCTTAAATTTACAAAAAACCAACCTTTTTATAAAGATAAACTAAGGATGCTTAAAAATTTTCCTAAATCTTTTCACCCCAACGAAAGAGGTCCTTTAAAATCAAAAAATTAGGAAAAATAACCACTTTAACTCTTTCCCAAATTTCATAAATAATATATAAATGAACTATATTTTTAAATCAAACTTTTAAATCATTTTTAAATAAACCTTTTGAATGTAACACAATGCACACTAAAGGTGATCCAAGATCACACATTGGCACCCAAGTATTAAGGAAACATGATCTGAGAGAAAAAACCTAACAATGGTTCCAATAATCAAACCAACTAGGGGAAAGAAAAAAAGAAAACAAATAGAATACCCTAAAGTGTCTTAAAAAGGACCTAAGAACCTTGGGTGTTATCCTACGGATCTAGTAATAAAGACTATAATTGGAAAGAAAGATCCTAAATAGACACTAATAAACCAATCCACATCCTTAGTTTTCCTATTTTACTATCTTGAAATAAATGTATCAGGAGATAATTTTCTACCAAAACACGCAAAGTTTGCTAGATTATGTGGATCACAATTTCACTTAGTACAACAGAAGAGGTGTAGCTAAGAAACATTCCCCAGCCATCCAACTACTATACACTATGTCTTTCTCTCATATTGGACACCTAATATATTCCTAATAATCTAATGAATAGTAAAATATAGGTGATTATAAATATACTATCACATGAATGAAATATAAAGCATTTGAAATTAACAACAGTTTATCACCTACACTATGACCCAAAACAACCCCTTCACATATATGAATATAGAGTATATATGGATAAAAAATATTAAACTTCCCATAAGGTATCCCAAGACAAATCATGATTAAAAATAACCACACAATGCTCAAATAAGGTCTCACAAATTTATAAAGAAACGTTACTTAATGTACCAACTGATCTTTCACTAAATATTTTCGGAATCCAAGCCATTTTGTCACAATTAAAAAAAAATCATTTCAAATATCCATTGGAAAATAATAATTAAACCACACATTAAATGGAAATTCAGAAATACATCTGTTTATTTTATATTATCTTTTAAATAAAAAATACTTTTTAAGGAAAAAAAATGTTACCAAGAACCCCTTTCAAAAAACCACAATTCCAATTTTGAAAGCAATGCAAGATGCTAAGATACCCCATGGTCTCCAAAACAATTAATGATAATGAATTTAAACTCCCTTAATTATACAAAACATGAATTTAAAATATAACACACACACTTTAATGAAAAAACAGACGTCAAACACACTTTTAAAATAATTAATTACCTTTAAAAAATCCACTAATTTGTTTTAGAACACGTGTAAAATGTGATATACATCCATGATAAGTCTTTAAACAATTTTCAATCCAATTAAAACTCATCACATCATAATAAAGGATTAAAATTTTATGGGAAATCATTTAAATTCAGTTGAATCATTTTTTAAAAGTACACACTGGGGATTTTATATAATTACCTAGTCTAAAACAAGTCTATAGAAAGAAAAAAATTCATTTGAAAATCATTTCCATTCGACTTTGGGGACAAAAAATGCATCTAATATCATAAGAATTAATTTAAAAACAAAAATAAAATTTATAACATGAATTATTAGAGAATTCCATATAAAAACCACCTCATTTCAAGCAGAACCATTTGAAACTCATCTTCTTCAATGGAGAACACACAACAAAGCCATGAAACAACCTTCTAAACCATAGAAAACATATTTTCCCCTTATTAGTTCAACACCCCCCATTCTAGGCCACTAATCAATGCCCATAATGGTGGTTTATATAGTTTTTCATGTGCGCCTCCCCATATTTCGAAGGCTGTTGACTAACAATGCAAGGATAAGGTAGTATGAAAGGGAGAATATACTCACATACTAGAGTAAGGAAACAATGAAAATAAAGGAAATCACATACATCAACCAGATAAATATTCCATTTGATGACATCGTATAATGTGATGAAAAATTATCAAAATTAATAACTCATGCTATATCAGATGAATCATGTAGGAAACATCATACAAGGAATACATTCAATAATAAACTATATGCATCCAGACCCCAAAGTCCATGATAATAAAACTCAGTAAGTAACCACTTTAAATGGTCCCATGTCCAATCCTGGTCCACATAATCCCATTATATATCTTATAAACTGAGAAATAATAAACAACAACCATTTTTCCAAACCTATAACTGTAATGTAATAGTGATAGTGGCTTGGGTAACTAAGTACCATGGAGGCCTAGATAGTGTGTGAGTATAAATCAGTAGTCTATCACTAATAATAATAATAAAATAACTAATATATTATAAAGTGCATACAATAGTGTTATACATTTTTTTAAACAATTTGTCAATTTAACTCTCTAAATAAAAATTAGTAAAACAACCAGAGATTCCCAGAAGCTGTAGTAACACTCAACATTGATCTACACCTGATTCAAGTATCATCATTGAGTATTTGACCATATAATACATTAGGTATTAATTGGTTATAAGTTATAAAACCAATGGAACTATAGTCTTAATAATTTGAGGGAATACACATGGCTTAATTGACCCTTCCCTCTCAATAAATACCATTGAGAATATAATTGCGGTGACCCTTAGAATTACAGTAATCCAATATACTAGTCTAAAGTCAAGGATTTATCCTTAAAATTCAAATGAATTGATTTAAAAGAATCTATACTACAAACCAAATTAATTCAAACTAAATAGATTAAAATGAATATTAGGCGATCATCACATATCATTCAATAAGTGTACCCTCAAAGATTTTATTACATTAATCTGTTCCATTCTATATATATAGGTATTACACAAATCTAAGGGGGAACCTCCCCAATGAATTCATGATAATGAATATAAGGGAAATATAATTGATTTTTCAAATCATTCTAAATAATCAACCATCAATGAATCCAAGGGTTTCATCACACCCTGCCATTCATGTGATTACCTTATTAGAATCTAGTGCTCTCCCATATAATTCCAAACCAATAAAGTCCATATGGAATGCTTGTAATTTCTATAATGTATTAATAGAAAATTAAAAATAAAAAATCAGTGAAATCATTCCAATAAATTATTTAATATATTTTTTACTTTCTAGTTAATTATTTATTTAATTTACTATATTCCCATTTAAAAAAATTCATTTTTTAGAAACCATGAACAAATTATCCATTAAGAAATTTAAAGTCATGTTCATCTCATTATAACGTTCCTCATTTGTAAAGGGCTTCACCAAGCTCATACAAAGTACATAACATCACCAGGTTACCATGTAATAACCTATTTATGAATTCAAGAATTATAATTTTTAAACTTATCATTGATGGACCCATTTATGGACAATTTTAACAATTATTTAAAATATGCCAACATCCACATATAATTACACATTTAATTTTATAACACCAAGTTATGATTAAATCCCAATCCAATACTATCGATGATTGGGAAATTCCATTTTCGAATCATCAATTCAAAACATGTTTTCCATTTCAACCATTTAAACAATGCTTACCACTTTTTCAATAATAAGACAATGTATTCTATGTTCTTATATTTCCATTCATACGGTCTATAGTATTTTATTATCTAAAATTATGGTCATGTTCCATATAGAGTATCCCATTGGAAACTAAATACATAATAGGTCAATAACACATTTAAATAGTTATGCAACTAAGGAAAAAACACAAAATAAGGATCCAATTAATTTTTTAGGTCATCACCCAGGAATCTGGTGATACCACGCAATATATGCATATTAAAATTAAACAATACTATGGGTTAATTTAAGAGACCATATCCTTACTTTGAAGCCTCTTCCATTTAATTCATAGACTATGAACCTTCTACTCATTCTTGCTTAAGACCAATGTAAAATGGTCAAAAAACCTACAAACCTAACTCACATCCACGAAACAAAAATTATTAATTATAAATAATTTATAATTAATTAAAAATTAGCAATTATTTATCTAACTCTAAACATTTTTATATAAACAACGAGTTATTCACTAGGTTCTCCTACCATGAAAAAACATAGAACAAAAATCCTTAGGAGGTCTATTCCATGTTCAAAACTCTAAATTGGGTTATATACCTATCAACAAGAACTAATTCCCTAAGTAAAGGAATTTAATTAATTTCAAAACCATTGAAAAACTTTTGCGATAGAATACCTCCATCCAAACTATGGGTCATGGAATGCAAGTGTTATCACATATCTTCATCAAGCTAGGAGTGATGGAAACCCCATTATCATAGGTTGATTCGACAATCCTCCAGTGTAATATTCATTCAAAACCCCAATCAAGAGAACAAAAATTAGATAGAGAAGGTGGAGAAGAGTAATAGAGGTGACCAAAAGAATACTCATACCCTGAATCATCATGACATCGTGCCAAAACCATCCCCAAATAAATAGGGGGGACCAAGATAAGGTAGGGGAACCACTACTAGCTTGAGTGAACTAAAGAGATGGGGAAAATAGGGGCTAACTCTTTAAAATATTGAGGGGGGAATATTTGTAAATTTTCACTCTAAAAACTATATTGGAGAGATAGTTAAGGCCATTGGATAGCTGGAAGCTAAAAAGTGGACCATTACACTTACAAAATCTACCGTCTAGTCTATACAGTTCCAAAGTACAATTGAAGGAACCATGAACACTAGCAAGACCACTTGCCTAACCAAAAACTATCCAGTGGATATAAGCTATAACCCTGACCACCTATCCATTCCTTGGAACTTTTCCTCTATTATTAGATACCTTCAAACCCTTATTCCTTATTCCACAACACCAATTTGATGTTTATAAACATTCAAATTACCCTTACAAACCTATTTTTTTAAAACTAACCATCCACTAAATGAAATATACATTTTCATATTTAATTTAAAACACTTGTATGGAAACAGTGGTTACAATCTCCCCACAATAACACTAATAATCCACATGATGTCTTGGTGGACTTCCAAATAAAAATCCTAACCTATATCACTCATAAATTCTAAGAAAAAGGTGACATTCTATCCTTCAATTCCAAACATGATTCTCCTACATAACTTCAAAAAATAAATTTAATTATCCACTCAACCTAATCTAATGCTCGTAACCATCATTAAGATCACACACAATTTATTCCTAAGACAAACCTATACTAAGACCTGGTTGTGCCATCATTTCAGTCATATTACTGGTTGTGGCACTTCACACCATAGAATTTTCTAAAAGGGTCATTTTAGAGCTACAATTCTCCCCAATATCATAATTTACCACCCAAAAAATATTTCCACATTATCAATATGACCTCATTTTGACTTCTAACTCACTATGTCTAGCTACCAAAGAAACATCGTTCAAAGGCTGGTGAAACTCTTTGATTATATTTCTAAATCAAAATATATGTGTACCCAACATCCATTAAAGAATCCCATAAACATAATTTTCCTCTAAAGGCTCAACTAATTAATAAACACCACACCTTTCTCTCAGATGATGTTCATGATGTGGCTTTCACCTAGATACAATGAATTACATATAAGTGCAGTAACAGAATATTTTTCAACTGAAATGCCTCAAATCCACGCATCCATTATCAGTGTACTTCCACACCTGTTGATTATTATGTCTAGTTCTGGAGGCACCCTATAACCATCCATGAATGAAAAATGTAGTCTGATCTCGACTCTTAGATCCATTGCATGATTAAATCCTCAACCAAACAAAACTCTCATCATGCTTTACTATGAGCACCGACACAGCTCTGATCTGACTCCCACTCATATCACCAAATTGTACCTAGATCTCGATGCCAGCATTAGGATTACCACTAGAACCAAGTCCAAAACCAAACACAATTTTTCCCACAAAATCATATAAACCTAGTTTAATCGATACATCGACATTATAGAGTAATTTATAACATCCAAGGACCAATCTCACTATATTTACACACCTACCCATATAAAACTGAATCCTATAGACTGATTGAATACTACCCACCATGGGTAACCCTTATCCTCCCACATTAAACCTAAACCAAAGATCCTTGGTCTATCCTTTTTTCATAACCACACACAAAAAATAGATGTGACTACCCCACTTGTTCCAGGGTGACAACAAAAAACACTAACTACCACATGATTCCAGGTTATTAAGAAATTAATTCACAACATAGGTTCAAATTCCATTGAAAATGAGAACCGTACCTTTAAACAACCAATTATTCAATCCAAACCATATTACTCAATTATACCACCTTAAAGCATTGAATAAAATTCCATTAAAAATAAGGGTCATGCCTTTAAATACCCAATGATGCACTCCCCACCATAGGCAAGACTTATAACTCCCCTCAAGCATGGTCTTGGTAGGTTTCAACATCAAAAGTGATGTGTATCTCCTCTCGAGACGCACTAGTTGATCATGTTTTCACATAAAAAGTTTTAGGTTTATGACAACCATGCTGCCACACCTCAACCTATCTAGGTTTCCATCCTCTACTACATGGAAACCACAACTCTCAAATAAGGACCTGGGGAAACCTTCCCACAATCCCCATATTTATTTTACATTGATTCCTATCCCGCACACACGACTTACATCTTATTTAAGCATCATGGTCATATGATTCCACACCACCTGATACATAAGAAAAACGGAAAAATACTTTTCCAACATATTCTTACCATAAGTATTCCAAAGAATATCAACTGTTGTATGTTCCTGTGAAACATGATCCTGATCAACTGACTCAATCTACAATAGTCCATGTTTAATCAAAACTATTCCCACACACTTTATCCACTAGCCATGCATTTACTGCATTCTAGTCTCATCCAGTGAAACCAATCTTTCTTCTTCTCATAATAATAGCATCTCACCATGAAAATACATTCACACAACCACTCATAACCCAAGAATAATTCCAAGACCTAAAGTGTGTATCTATAATAAATTTTCCTACGATTTATCCATATAGGGTTTCCACTGAATATCTTTTTATAGAACACAGAAGTAGTTTACAAGGCATGAAATCTAAAAGATGATTCATTTCAAAACCATTATTGATACTGAAGACAAACTGAAGAATTCAAATCCCCTCCCTTAAACACGTAAAATAGAATCCTTTTATAAATCACCCTACTCTGAATCTAAATTATAACTACTAGGCCTATCCTACATGTACTAATGATAATTGGGTTAGATATCTAAATAATCCTACTCATCTCGAAATAAAATTTAAGGCCAAAATCTCCCACAAGTAAGTGATTCTCCCAAGAAAAAACATAGGTAACATACACACCCAAACTACATATTAGGAATAAACTATCTTGTGATAATATTTTATAGTAAAACATCTACCGATGCCTTACAAAACTAAATAAACTAAAAAAAAAACCAGATCAACCCTCTTATGGGTGGCCCTAGAAGGTCATTAGGCACTAAATCCATAATCTAGAGTCACAGTAAAGAAGTTTACAAGGAATATAATGTGATAATCACCCATTATAAGGTCTCACTTATAGGCTTTATCCCATTAAAACCCACTATCAGGTTAGGTATAATCCAAAAAGGTCACAAATTTCCATGAAACACCAACATGGGCCTCACGATATGTGATCTCTCTCTAGTTATTTTATTCATTTCTAAGCCTAGGTCATTAACACTATGACCAACCCAAGTCACTTTTCTATCAGAAATAAGGTGTCCAATATCCCAAGAATATCACATAACCCGGTGGACATCAACGACCCAACCACCCATGCACATGGACAACAATAAAAACCCACTAGGTTCATATTATATTTATAGTTTTCAAAATTTTACACTTTTTTATTTTTCTTTAATCGAAATTTCCATAACAAGGGCGCAATTAAATGTAATTTCAAGAAAATTATAGGGTAAAAGTATTTAAAATTTATACTTTTTGTTTTATTTAGCTAAAGCCATGTGAAAATAATAACAATTAATACCCTTTATCTACTCTTAAACATTTACTTTAATGAAAATTCTTCCATATTGAGTCTCTACTAAATTAAATTTCAACTACAATTTATAGAGGAAAACCATATTTAATTTGTAATTGGGATTTTATTTATCCAAGAACTCATAATAATATTTCTAATTTCCCCCATAATATATTTTTTATCCTATTAAAGGATTAGTTAAGAAAGACACAACCATAATCTTATATAGAAAAAAATTGTATAAATGGATTTAGATACTTTAAACAACCTACCCATTCCACACTCCAGTTAATTAGATAATCAATCATAGTAAATCATGAAAATGACATGTGAATCCTATGTTCCTCATATGATGCATGAACACACACTCACCTGATTATGGGGTGTGTACAAATTAGTAGAACACCACCATTGATGTCCCTAAAATAAATAGTCTATAATAAAGTGTATGAATGTTTTTTTATAAATAAACAACATAAAATTTATCAATATAATATTTTAAATAAAAATCATTAAAAAACAGAAATCCACGGGCTATATGGTGACATATGACAAAAGTATACACCTTCTTTGTCCAGAACCATTGAGTTTTGATCATAGTACAGATCTTGGATTAATAGGTTCCAAGGTATACAACTAAGGAAATCATTTTCATTGTAATCCTAGTGAATCCATGTTGCTCAACTGGGAATTCCTTCCCAACAAATCCCATCGAAAATACAATGGGTTCCCATTAGCATTCTACTTAACTAGTTTACAAGTATAGACTCAAGGATCATTACTAGATATTTCTAAGTTTGAATTGACTGGAATCTATAGTGCACACCCTTAATGTTGCACCCAAAGTTATCAGGCTAAATATGGTGAGGTCATCCCATAAGATTCAATAAGTTAAAAATATAAGAATCCATGACATCAATCCATTCCATTTGATATATATAGTCATTACTTGAATAAAAGAGGGATACCCCTCAATTAATTCATGATAATGAATCCAAGAGTAATCCAATGGCTTTTTCAAGTAATTCCATAGAATTTGAACTCAATGAATCAAAGGGTGTCACCATACTTTGACATTCATCTAATTCAACACCTAGAATCTAGGGATCATTAATGGAATTCAACACTAATCAATTCCATATAAAATATTTGTAATTCCTTCAAGGTTTTCATAGAAAATAACAAATAGTAATGAAATCATCTCATGCTACTAAATTATTCAATTTGTTATCAACTTTTAAAGTAATCACTTATTTAATACACCACATTACCATATACAATAATTAATTGTTTTGGAAACCAAAAACCACTATTATCATTAAATTATTTGAATCCAACAACATATCATTATATCTTTTTACATTTGAAAAGGCCTATAATAAGCCCATAAAAAGAACATATTTTCACTTAGTTAACAAGTAATCAATTATTTCCTATTAATGAATTTTATATTGTTAATATATCACCTATGTTATTTTACAAGGAACATTCTGCCAATTATTTAAATTTATGTAACATCCACTTATAATTCCAAATTTCATTTTAAGATACCATGTAATGCTTAAATACCAATCCCAGATTGTCGATGATTATGAAATTTTATTTCACAATCATTGATTTAAAACATGTTTTTTATTTCAACCATTTAAACAAGGCATACCCCTTTTTAAATAACAAGGCAATGTATTCTATATTATCTAATTCCATTATTAGAAGAAATGTCATTTCATTATCCCAAATTAAGGTCATGTTCTAAGTAGGTTTTCCAATTATTACCTCCCAATATATCTTATTTTCATCACATTTAAATAGTAATTTAATAAAGGGAAAACATAATTGAAGGATCCAATTAATTTCCAAGGTCATCACCTAGGAAGCCAATGAGGCAACAAAATTGATGAATTTTAAAATTAGATAAGACTATGGGTTAGTTTAAGGGACCAACTATGTTATTTAATACATATTACATTTCATTATTAGCCTATGAACCCATTAATGAGATCATCTAAGACCAATGGCCGATGATAAAACCACATGTGACCAAAAATCACATCCATGCAACCAAAATGATTAATTATTATTAATTTATAATTTATTAAAAATATAGATTTGTCAAGAAGATATAAACACTGAGTAATAAATGACCAATTACTTACTAGGTTCTCCAACCACACCTAAACACAGAAAAAAAATCATCAAGAGACTCATTCCATTCTCCCAACTCTAACTCATGACATAACCCTGTAAACCAAAACCAAGTCCATAAGAAAAGATACTTTATTTTTCTTAAAACTCGTGAAAAACTCACACAAGGGAATAACTCAATCAAATGGATAGATGACTGAATGTAATCATTATTTAGGGATGTAATAAAGCTTGGCTTCATGTAAACCACATCATCTCAGGATGATTCAACCATTATATAGTTTAATATTTACTCAAATCCACAACTGGGAGAACCAAAATTAGAGAGAGGAGGAGGGGAAGAGTAATTATGGTCACCAAAAGGTGAATCATACATAGAAACCTCATGAAATAAATATAAAACGATCCAAAAATGAAGGGAGACTAAGAGAATAGAAAGGGAGGCACCCATGGTTTGCACGATCCAACGAAAGGGAGAAAAGGGGGACCACCACTATGAAATTTTTAGGGAGTAGAAGTATGATTCTACCCAATAAAATCCCTTCTAGGAAGTTGGTGGAGGATACTATCCAGTCCGTGGCAACAAGGTGTGGCTCATTCAATAGTTAGGCTTCACTAGAGAGCCGGTAAAGGTCCACTAGCTAGCCGGTGGACCCATTTAGGCGATAACCATGACTACCCATCATCACCCAATGATTTTTTTGTTTCTCCTAACAAACTTCCTATTATGATTCCTCATCACAAAACACACCTTTATGTTTAGATACCACAAGATTAACATTATATAACCAAATTATTAAAATGAACTATCCACTAAACTAAAACAAAAATTTCTCTATGAATTTTAAACACCTATATAGACATAAGGTTTTATATTCTCCTCACCATAACACTTCTCACCCTCAAGAAGCTTTGATGGCCTTAAAACCAAATTTCATGACCTTTATATGTCATAAATTCTTTTACAAAGGTCGTGTTAAATCCTAGAATGTAAAACATGATTCCATAACCCAAATCCAAAACATATAGAACTTTATCCCCCCAGACCCATACAATGCTCATAACCATTATCGAAACACCCAGAAAATGGTTCCCAACACTTGATTATAATGAGATGCGACTGTATCATCATTTTTATTGTATTAGATCTTGAGGCACTACACACCATATCCTATTGTAAAAGGGTTAATTATGATAAATAGATCTCTCCACTATCATAATTTCCCTACAAAACAATATTTATCATTTTAATGATACTAAAGGTGTGGTTTGAAACTTACCACACCTGAACACTTATAAAAAACTGATCATAGGCTTGTGCAACTCCTTTTTATGATTTTGAATTAGAATGGATGAGTACCATCCATCTATTCAAGAAGTCTATTCATAAAAACTTTTCCTCAAAAGTTATCACCAATTCTCATACACCACCACAACATCTCAAATCATTTTCTTGATGTGGCTTCATATAGCCACATACAATTACCCATAAGATTTAAAATCAAACCATCTTCATCCAAAAATTCACAAAACTTATCAACCTTCACTGTTGGGCTGCCAAAGTTTATAATCATGATGTCTTCTTCCAAAGGCACCCTGATACTATCAAAGAATTCAAACCATAGTAAAACATAACTACAGGGCACACTCTTTGATTATATCCTCAACCAAAAATATCTATCACCATTATTTACCATGAGAACTAATGCACCCCTAATCTGATTCATGCTCAGATCACCAAATTCTACCTCAATCCTAATGACAACAATCATAGTCCCACCAAAACCACATCCAAACCCAAACCCAATTCTACCCATAAAACATGATAATCCTAAATTCATATTTACACATATATTCTAGTGTCATTTCGATCATCCAATAACCATATTCACTATATTTATATTCATATACTCATGAAACTATACACTCATAACCAATTCAATACTTCCTACCATGGGAGTGAACAAATAATTTACTATTAAGATAAACCCTATGTTGATATGTTTATACTTATTCTAGTACCATATGCAAGGAACATATGTGATAGCCCCACTCGTATCTGATTGAAAACATGAAACAACAACTACCCCCAACTCTTTGGTCCCTTGGAATGTCATTCTCACCACATGATTAAATTCCATTCAAAATTAGAAGAACAAATATATACATCCAATGATTAAATCCCCACCATTGGCCTCACTTATACCACACCTTGAGAATTATCTAAAATTATATAAAAATTAGGGTCACACCTCTTACCATCCATTGATGTACTCCCAACCATAATATTCACTTAAACCACCCCTCAAGTGTAGAATTGATAGGTTTTAAAATAAGAAGACATGTGTCACTCCTCTTGATCCACACCCATTTATCACATTATGCCATAAAAAGGGTTAGGTTTAGGTTGACCATGCCACTACACCTCTTCCCATTTGAGATTCCACCCCCTACCACAAGGACATCATGACTCTCAACCAAAGCCTTAGGACACCCTTCCCATAAGACACTCAAGGATTTCAAATTGATCCTTATCCCATATACATTAATTCTTACTAATCTAAGCATTATTGGTGCATGTTTCTGTAGCACCTAAACCATAATCCAAAAGACACAAGGTTTTTTCCAACAAAGACTTTCCTTAAGTATTCCACTGAAGTTTAGTGGTGGAAAGATCATGTGTAACCCGATCATGATGAACTAACTCAAGATATAACATGGCATGTTTCATTAAAACTAATCCCACATGCTTCATCCCCTGGACACACATACACCACATGATAGTCTCATTAAGTTAAGGCAACTATGTAACTTTTTTAAAACTTGAACCTCTCACCATGAATAACCATTCACATGACCAAACATAACCTGAGTATCATTACAGGATGTGAGGTGTTTAACCAAGATCTAGTCTCCTTATATTCTGCTATATATGTTTACCACTAACCATCACATTGCCTAATTCAAAATTAGTTGATAAGGCTTGACATCTGAATGATTATTCTGTTCAAAACCAATCTGAATTATTAAGGGAAAAAAGAATCCAAATAGTCTTCACTGAACTCATCTAAGGGAATTCATTTATAGTAAACCCCACTCATAATCCAACATAAAAATACCCAGACTACCATTAGTGAAATTATTTTAATAGAAAAATTAATTGGAATTCCCCTGTATAAACTAACCCTAATATTGAAATAAACAACATATAATTAATTCTACCAATAAAAAATAAAGTGATATAACATGATGAAATAATATATCATAAATCACATATCGTGTGATGATATTGTACATTGAAATATCAACCTATGCCTCATTCACCTAAATAAACTCATAGAAACTAGATAATCCTTCTTTTTAGTGATCCTTGAAGGTCACTAAACACCAAATACATAAAATGGATTCACAAAAAAGAAAGTCACAAGGCATATAACTTACCAAAGACCAACTATAGGGTCTCATGTTTTGGTCCAAGCCTATTATAACCCACTCTTAGGTTTAGTACAAAACACAAGGGTCACAAACATCCATGAAACACCAATAATGGTCTCACAAGCTGGGCTCTCTCTTTTTCCATTATACCCACTTTTTAGTTTTGGTCATGCACACTATGTCATACACCAGATATTGTTTTCATTATAATTAAGGTTTTCAAAATCACATGGATATCACATAACCCATGTGTTATCACTTACCCAACCTCCCATTCACATGGTCATCACTAAATAGCCATACATTTCACATCACACACACACACACACAGATATATATATATATATATATATATATCTATATAGGGTTTACATTTTCACATTTCTCACTTGTTTCAACCAGAATATCCAAATTAGAGGTTCATTTAAATGGAATTTTATGGACAAGTTATAGATGAAAAAAAATTAGAAGTTATAATTGGAATTTTATTTAGCTGATTCGATGTAAAAAATGAAGACAATTAGATTCTATTTTTTAATCATAACCATTAACTTCAAAAAAAATTCAAATTGAGGCATAGTTAAATAAAATATAAATTGAAATTTATAGAGGAAAATAATTTTTAAGTTGTAATTGGTATTTTATTTAGTTGATACCTAATAATAATAAATACAAGTGGTCACATAACTTATATTTTATCCATTTAATGGGTCTGTTAAGTAATATTACACCATACATGTCACGGCCCGTCCTCGGGGCCCATGCCGTGACTACCCCAAGCCCGCATTCCATAGGCCAGGGGCTGGTGACTAGCACCAAAGATGTAAATCCCAATAATAGGGAAGGCATTGCCTTTATAAAGTAAAAAAACACCACAGAGTACACAAGCTGAAGTAAACACTAAATAAACTGAGTACAAAAGTAAGTGCTAGAAAGTAAATGGGCCAGAATATAAACCCAACTAAATGTAAAGTACAACTAAAATGAAAGTACAACCACTGAAAAGTAAAGTAGCTAGTCCGAGCCGTCCTCTGGAAACCCCACCTGATGGGTGGGTACAGATAGTCTCCTCTACTCTTCGGCTCCGACTATCTACTTCGTGTACGTCCCGTCCAGTGATCCACCTCTAGGTACCGTCCAGCTCCATGAGCTCCCACCTCGACCAGCGTTGTCCATCATCTGCATCCAACACAACTTAGTGCAGGCATAACCCATGC
This sequence comes from Viscum album, assembly GCA_963277665.1. Taxonomy (NCBI): domain Eukaryota; kingdom Viridiplantae; phylum Streptophyta; class Magnoliopsida; order Santalales; family Viscaceae; genus Viscum; species Viscum album. The sequence goes on along the minus strand of OY728147.1, from coordinate 1,498,749,565 downwards.
AGGGGTTAGTATACGCTACTCAGTAGGGACCCCAAGACCCCCGAAGGTCTCCCAGAATCCAAGAAGGATAAACCACAAAGGAAAGATACAATCATGAAGTAACATCCAACTCTACTTAGGAATATTCCCATACATATACCTAAGTCATCTATTCCAGCTCAGCTCCCGCTCACAAGCCCAAATACAACAAGTCCACAAAGGATAACATAACCCATTCGACATAGGAATTCACTACTCAATCCACACAGGAAAGAACAACACAATCCACACAGGAAAGCACAATAATCATATCGATGATAATGTTTGTAAGTTAAGACTCAGCTCACACAGGTATACTTCTTCATAAGACGATAGAGATGATCAGATGTAGCCACTGATTCATCTAAGCTGTCAAACCCACATAGGATACAAGACCAGCTAAGCTGTCGGACCCACAAAGGATACAAGACCAGCTACTCTGCCGGACCCACATAGGATACAAGTACAGAGTCAAATACTGCCAGAACCACATAGTATACATGAACAATAGTCTAGTACTGCAATACCCACATAGGATACAAGAACAATAGTCATCATTGTCAAACCCACGGAGAATTACAGTATGGTCTTCGTCACTGCCGAACCCACAAAGGATCCCAGTACAGTCGTCATCGTCGTCGCAGTCACAGCCAACTCTAGAGTTCCCGCACACAACATGCTTGATTCTGAGATGGTACGCTCCACGATCCAAGGGGTTTGATGCATCAACTGACACAAAGTTCAGAGTTTATGTATCCTAAAGTTCCGTATCGTCAAAAGGAACTCAATGTGAAAGACATCGCGTCAATCGGACACCCGGTATGAGAGTTATTGGTTTTCTCGTTCCAGGGGCCTTGTTGATTTTTAAGCTAAAACCAAACCTACCATAATCCACCTACATCCAAACTTCAAGAGGAGTAATCCAAGAGAACCATCTCACTAAGAGGAATCTAACAAAGTCGACGACACGTCAATCAGACGTCCGAAGCTCAAGTTATAAGCGTTTCTGCTCCGAGGGCGCAGTTGGTTTCGTGTTCGAACCAAACCAGCTGCACCCAAAGTTCTCTGAAACCTTTAGTGTAAAATACTGAAATGACCATCTCGATCCAAGGATCGCTACGCAATTGAAAATGCATCGATCGAAGGTCCGTAGCCCAAGTTATGAGCATCTAAACAGATCTGTCCGGAAAACAGAGGTTCGGGCCCGGTCCGACCCGGCCTGATACACCTGGGTCGGCCGAAACCGGGTCGAACCAACCTGGGTCCGGGTCCAGTCCGTTAGGGAGTGGTCCGACCAGGCTGGTGGGGCCCGACCCGGCGCGGGTGGCCCGACCCGGCGCGGGCAGCCCGACTCGGTGCGGGCGGTCTGTCCCAGCGCCGACTGTGGCTCGGCTCGAGGCCGAACTGGACACGAAGGGGGCGCACACTACCCCCCTCCTTTTAAAATGGAGGCCCCCACTTAGAGGGGCCCACCCTTGTCTGCCGCCGGGGGTTACAACCCCCGGACTTCTCGAAATGGCCGGCCATGTTGGCCGGCCGGTGTGCCGCTGTAGGACCCGCCTCCCGAAGCGCCGGTGGCTGGCTGAGTCCAGCCGCCCACCTCTACACCGCCGAGGCTTTAGGTCGCGGCCCTTGTCCTACCGGCACGGCGTGACGGCGCCGCGCCCCTCCGCAACGGCTTTCTTCGGCTTCACCGGTGCGGCACGACGGCGCCGCACGCCTTCACCGCAGCCTGCTCCGGCCGCGGTTCCCTCGTTCCCGCATGGTGCGATGGATGATGAATGTCACAACATTTTCAAATGTAAAAACAACCCCAACCTCAAAGAATTTCGATGAATCTCGCGTCGCGGAATACGGCGTCGCGGGTGAGGCTCCATGTACGTTGACGGAGATCGTCCGTTGAAGAAGCGACGTCTCCCTTTCTTTGACGTGGAGGGAAGATGGAAGGCGTGACATCATTCTTCGTCAAAGTCTCATCGTTCTTCAACGTAGAAGATGAAGTTCTTTGAGACTTATAGAATTCTCTCCAAAAACTACACACAGTGAAACAACCAAAATAAAATAAGGCTCTTGCCTTATTTTATTACTCATGCCAACATTTTTCGAAAATCAAAAACCTTAACTCACTTAATTAATGAGTCTTGAATTGACAAAATTAATTGTGAGATAAGTTGGCATTCAATTAGTAAGAGAAGAAGGAAAGTCACATAATTAAAGAGGGGTGTTTAGAGGAGTTAGGGAGTTATGGGGAATTTGAAAAGCTGGGGGCTCGTGTGGGCCCCACCTCACTAATATCCTAACAAGAGGAGTTAGGATTTTAGTGGGTCCAACCCCAACACCCACACATGGGGTTTAACCACTTTTATGTGTAATAAAATTGTAACACAATTTTATTTCTCTTTAAACTTAAACCAAAATTTTAAACAACTCTTACTGAGCAAACAAAACTCGAGTAAAGGTCTTCTTAATCAATTATCGGCACTGCGGTTTCATCAGTGCCCTCGGATCTCGATTCCGAGCATCGATTCAAAATTTAGAAAAACTCGCTCGTTTGTTCACTGAACGTACCCAAGCTAAACTTCGGAAATTATTTCCGGGCGCACCGGGCCTCCGAATCAGGTGCCGTTAGAAATAGCGTACTCATAAAATCCCAAAGAATTTAAGAAAAAAATTTCCTTGAAATTTACTGGTCTTTAGATTACTCCCACCTCAGGGATTTACGTCTCTGTAATGATACATCACAAACTAGGGGAACTAATGAGGGTACTGAGCATGCATCTGAGCCTCCCTCTCCCAAGTGCTCTCCTGGAGGTTCCCGTGCTGCCACCTGATGCGCACTATAGGAATCGACCACCCACGTAGGACCCGCTCCTGTCGATCCTCGATCTCCACCGAGACCTCTACAAAAGTCACCCCGTCATCGATGTATAACTCCCCATGGTCGATGATATGTGTCGGATAGTTCACGTATCTCCTCAGTTGAGATACGTGGAAGACGTCGTGCACCCGGTGCAACTGAGGTGGTAGAGCCAGGCGATAAGCCACCTCGCCTATCCTGCTGAGAATCTGGAATGGTCCTATGAAGCACATAGATAACTTGTCGCCCCGACCAAATCTCCGTTATCCATGTCGAGGTGAGACCCATAAGAAAACGTGGTCTCCATCATCGAACTCTAGTGATCTTCGCCTCTTGTCAGCAAAAGACTTTTGTTGGCTCTGAGCTATCCTCATCCGCTCCTGGATGACCTGGACCTTCTCTATCGTGGGCTGGACCATCTCTGGTCCCACAAGTACTGACTCCCCAGGGTCTGTCCAGCACAGAGGTGATCTTCAAGGTCGGCCGTACATTACCTCGTATGGTGCCATCCTGATGGTGGAGTGGTAGCTGTTGTTGTACGAAAACTCCACCAAGGGTAGGTGATCCTCCCAGCTATGACCAAAATCGAGGACACATGCATGGAGAATTTCCTCGAGAGTCTGAATGGTCCTCTCCGTCTGACCATCCGTCTGAGGGTGAAAGGCAGTTCTCAGACGTAGCTGCATCCCGAATGCCTCCTGAAACCCCTTTCAAAGCCGGGAAGTAAAACGAGCATCTCGATTAGAGACGATAGATGATGACACACCATGAAGTCGTCCGATCTCTTGAATGTAGAGACGCCCCAAGCTCTCCACTGAGCCCTGCTCTCTGATGGATAATATGTTGGCCGATATGGTGAGTTGGTCAACGATCACCCAGATAGAGTCGTGTCCTCTGGAAGTACATGGAAGTCCAGTCACGAAATCCATAGATATCCCATCCCACTTCCACTTCGGGTCCTCCAAGGGCTGTACCAAGAAAACTGGTACCTGGTGCTCTACCTTCACCTACTGGTAGGTGGGGCATCGAGAAAAGAACTCTGCCACAACCATCTTCATACCCGCCCACCAGGGCTATCATCTGAGATCTTGGTATATCTTTGCTACCCCTGGAAGTACCGCCAAAGGGGTATCATGAAACTCTCTCAGTACCTCCTCCTATAAAGCAGCTGGTACCATGGTATGTCCTCTGAAAAGGATGACGTGCTCTCCTCCTATGGAGAATCCATCAGGTGCCTGTCCTGAGGAAATCCGTGCAAGCCGTATCTCACAGTCAACGTCCACACGCTGTGCCTCTCTAACCCACTAAAGAAGTGGAGGAGTGACTAAAGAAAGGATTCTCCATATCTATCCACGAAGGACATCTGCAAAGTGTCTAGCTACTCTATCACCACTCTAAGTAGCTGAATACATGTCCTCCTGCTGAGAGCATCGGCTACTACGTTCCACTATCCAGAAGTATATACTATCTCAAAGTCATAGTCCTGGAGGAACTCGAGCCATCGCCGCTGTCTCAGGTTTAGGTCCTTCTGCGAGAAGATGTACCTGAGACTCTGGTGGTCAGAGTAGACTGTAAAGCACTCACCAATCAGATAGTGCCGCTACATCTTCAGAGCAAGGACCACTACTAATAACTACAGGTCATGGGTAGTGTAGTTCTTCTCTTGCTGCCTCAACTGTTGTGACCCATAGGCGATCACTGCCCACTCCTGCATCATGACACACCTGAGTCTGGCCCCTGATGCATCGCAGTAGACTACGTACCCTACTCCCTCCTCCAGTAGCCTCAAGATGGGTGCACTGGTCAATCTCTATCTCAGCTCTAGGAAGCTCTGCTGACATCTATATGACCACACGAAGGGTCTCCCCTTCTTCGTCAAAGCTGAAAGTGGTGCTGTAACTCTGGAGAAGTATGGAACAAATCTCTGGTAGTACCCAACCAAACCTAGGAAACTCCTCACCTCTGTCACGCTTCTGGGTGGCTCTCAAACAAGAATTGCCTCAATCTTCGTAGGATCCACCACAACCCCCACCTCTGAGATGACGTGTCCCAAGAAGTGGACCTCACATATCTCGAATTGACACTTCAAGAGCTTACCATAAAGTTAGCGCACTCAGAGTGTGTCCAGTACAACACGAAAGTGGTGGGCGTGCTCCTCCTCAGTAGTCGAGTATATCAATATGTCGTCGATGAAGACTACGACAAATCGATCAAGATAAGGGTGAATGATCTTGTTCATGAGACTCATGGACACTGCTGGAGCATTGGTTACGCCGAAAGGCATAACCAAGAACTCAAAGTGGCCATACCGACACTTGAAAGCCGTAATCTGCACATCATCATCCCGAACTCTGAGCTGATGATAGCCTGACTTGAGGTCTATCTTCGAGAACCATCGTGCTCCCTTGAGCGGATCGAACAGGTCGTCAATCCTTGAAAGTGGATACTTGTTCTTTACGGTCACCTCGTTTAGGAGACGGTAATCGACACACAGTCAAAATATCCAGTCTGCCTTCTTGGCGAACAATATCGGGGAAGCCCAGGGTGAAACACTAGGTCGAATGAATCCCTTGCCCTGCAAGTCCTCTAGCTGTTCCCGTAGCTCTCAACGCTCAGTGGGAGCCATCCGATATGTTGGAGTAGATATCGGGGCTGTCCCAAGGTACATTTCAATATAGAAGTCTACCTCTCTGTAAGTAGGTAGTCTTGGAACGTCGTCAGGAAAAACGTACGCATATTGATCCACCACAACAGGGAATCTCAGACTCCGCATGTCAACTGCTCCAAGGATGAGGCTAGCAAAATGATGAGTGATCTGCTGTCCTCTCCTCTACGTGAGTCCATCCTACGCTGCAAAGGCTCCCTTCTCACCAGTGAAGGAGAACCTGCTCCCATCGGTGCAGACACACCACACCTTGCACCTAATACAGTCTATCTAAGCATGAACTATAGATAACCAATCCATGCCCAAGATAACATCGTAAGGCCTCGACACCGCTACAAGAAGATCCCAGCCAAAGCTCTCACCTCCTAGAGTAAGCTCACACTGCGGGCACCAGTGCATAATCGTTGAGTCTACTCCCATAGGAGTCGCTAGCCGTAAGGATCGAGCCAACAGATCTGTCGGAATCTTCGAGATCCGAATAAGGGCAGCGGCAATGAAATAATGGCTCGCTCCTGTGTTTATAAGAACTGAAGCAAGGGTGGATTAGACACATATAATAACTCGAATAATATCTTGTGCACTGTAGTCATAGGCCTCCACTGCCTCGTGCTGGGCCTGTCTCTGTCCACCAGCTCCCTGTGGTCGGGGTGGACCTCCTAGTGGTGGTGGTGGTAGATCCTCAAAGTGTCACCCACCACCTGCTGGTCGGCCAGATCATCTGCCTCGTCCGCGTGATCCCTGTGGACTACCACGTTCGAACCTCTATCGCTACCTGGGTTGTCCCTCAACCGTCTTTTGCTCCTCTACATGGCGGGTCGGGAAGTCACGAGCCATGTGGCCCTGCCCGCCGCATGCATAGAACTGTCTACTCCTCCTAAGGCTGGCTCTGCCACGAGTGCCCCGCACCTCTGAGTGAGTATCCTAAGGTCGTCTGCCTGATGGTATGGTCCACTTGGACTCCTGTGACATCCGTGGACTGCCATCTGCAGAAGACTTCGCTACGTGTCGCCCTGCGGTAGGTCTCGCTGCAGGTGTAGGCTCAGCAATAAAGCTCTCCACAAGAAGGGCTCGCTCCAGTACTCCTGCCTGCGTTGGAATTCTGAGGGAGATCATCGATGCCCTGATCTCATGCCTCAATACCTTCTTGAAGGTCCAGGCCCGGAAGAATGGGTCTCGTACCATGTCTATGGAATAGCGCGAGAGTTCGGTAAATCTCACCGAGCACTGGGCTACAGTCATGCTGCCCTGCCGCAGCTATAGTAGCTCTTGGATACGCACTGCACGGAGGGGGGCTGGAAAAAACACCGAGCGGAAGAGGATCTTGAAGTCCATCCAAAGAAGAGATGCCTCGTCGTGCACTTGGAGCACCAGGCTCCACCATCTACCTGCTGCCGCGTGCAGGAGAATCGTTGCAAGGATAACCATGAGGTCTGCTGGTGCACCTACTAACCTGAAAACTCAAACAACAACCTCCATCCAATCCTCGGCTGCCCGAGGGTCCATCTCCCCATGGAGCCTGGGTGGTCTCTGATGCTGAAACTCGTGTGGTGCACTAAGGCAACGTGCACTCTCAGCTTTTGGGGCTGGTGGCATCGGTGGCTCGGCGGGTAGAGGTACCGCTAGTGCCTCTGCTGTAATGGGGCCCTGCACTGAGGCCTCATCACTTGGTGGGATGCCGTCTCGCACAAAGCTCGAAACCCTAGCTGGCTGCCATCGTGGGGACATCCTGAAAATAAATAGGTGCGACACAGTCAATACAATATACCTGGTGAGCTGACACAAAGTAATCATAAAGAAAACTTTTGAAACACACATGCAATCAATGTTTTCATGAATTCAGTTGGAAATCAGAAGTCAAGGTCTTGGTGTATGGATACGTCGGCCGCCACACCAACACTGGACTCCCTAGACTGATAACCACACTCAATACCCTTAACATTATTGCTTCACATAGAATAAAGATCAGAGTCCTGAGTTTAGCGGTAGAACCGAACTTCTCTGATACCAATTTTTCACAACCCGTCCTCGGGGCCCATGCCGTGACTACCCTAAGCCCGCCTTCCATAGGCCAGGGGATGACAACTAGCACCAAAGGCGTAAATCCCAATAATAGGGAAGGCATTTCCTTTATAAAGTAAAAAAAACACCACAGAGTACACAAGATGAAGTAAACACTAAGTAATATGAGTACAAAAGTAAGTGCTAGAAAGTAAATGGGCCAGAATACAAACCCAACTGAATGTAAAGTACAAATGAAATGAAAGTACAACCACTGAAAAGTAAATCAGCTCGTCCGAGCCATTCTCTGGAAACCCCACCTGAAGGGTGGGTATAGATAGTCTCCTCTACTCTTCGGCTCTGACTATATACTTCGTGTATCTCCCGTACAGTGATCCACCTCCAGGTATCGTCCAGCTCCATGAGCTCCCACCTCAATTAGCACTGTCCGTCGTCTGCATCCAACACAACGTAGTGCGGGTATAACCCATGCAGGGGTTAGTATATGCTACTCAGTAGGGACCCCAGGACCCCCGAAGGTCTCCCAGAATCCATGAAGGATAAACCACAAAGGAAAGATACAATCACAAAGTAACATCCAACTCTACTTAGGTATATTCCCATACATATACCTAAGTCATCTATTCTAGAACGGCTCCAACACATGAGCCCAAATACAACCCAGTCCACATAGGGGAACATAACCCATTCCACATAAGAATTCACAACCCAATCCACACAGGAAAGCACAACCCAATCCACACAGGAAAGCACAACAATCATATCGATGATAATGTTTGTAAGTTAAGACTCAGCTCACACAGGTATACTTCTTCGTAAGACAATAGAGATGATCAGATGTAGCCACTAATTCATCTAAGTTGTCGGACCAACATAGGATACAAGACCAGCTAAGCTGTCAGACCCACAAAGGATACAAGACCAGCTACTCTGCTGGACCCGTATAGGATACAAGTATAGAGTCAAATACTGCCGGACCCACATAGGATACAAGAACAGTAGTCAAGTACTTCCGGACCCACATAGGATACAAGAACTTTAGTCATCTCCGTCGAACCCACAAAGGATTCAAGTATGGTCCTCATCACTGCCGAACCCACGGAGGATCCCAGTACATTCGTCACCGTCGTCGTAGTCGCAGCCAGCTCTAGGGTTCCCACACACAGCATGCTCGATTCCGGGAGGGACCACCCCACAATCCAATGAGTTCGATACATCAACTTACACGAAGTCTGGATTTGATGTAACCCAAAGTTCCGTATCGTCAAAAGGAACTCAACGTGACAGACGTCGCGTCAATCGGAAGCCTGCTCCAAGAGTTATTGGTTTTTTCATTCCAAGGGCCCAATTGGTTTTTAAGTTAAAACCAACCCGACCGTACACCAGTTCCATCCAAACCTCGAGTGAAGTAAGAAAAAAGAACCATCTCACTAAGAGGAATCCAACAAAGTCAATGACACATCAATTGGACGTCCGAAGCTCATGTTATAAGCATTTCCGTTCCGAGGGCCCGGTTGGTTTCGTGTTCGAACCAACCCAGATGCACCCAAAGTTCTCCGAAACCCTAAGTGTGATATACAGAAAAGACTGTCTCAATCCAAGGATCGCTACGCAACTGACGGTGCATCGATCGGAGGTCTGTAGCCCTTGTTATGGGCATTTAAATGGATCTGTCTAGAAGACTGGGGTTCGGGCCCGGTCCGACCCATCCCGATACCCCTGGGTCGGCCCAAACCTGATCGACCCGACCCGGGTCCGGGTCTGGCCCGTTCGGGTGCGGCCCGGCCCGACGCGGGAGGCCCGGCCCAGCGCAAGCGGCCCGACCTGGCCCTTTTCTGCCACCGGGGGTTAGAACCCCCGGACTTCCCAAAACGGCCGACCATGTTGGCTTGCCGGTGTGCCGCCGTGGGACCCCCGCAGGTCCCGCCTTACAAAGCACTAGTGGCTGGCTGAGTTCGGACGCCATCCTTAGCACCGCCACGACCCTTTTCTGACTGGCACGGCGCGACAGCGCCACGTCCCTCCACCGAGGATTTCTTCGGCTTCACCAGCGCGGCGCGACGGCGTCGTGCTCCTTTGCCGCGGCCTGCTCCTGATGCGGTTCCCTTGTTCCCGCGTGGTGTGACGGCACCGCGTCACCTCCATTTCAAGCCACGAAGATAATCCACAACAAAAAAGGAAGGAGGTTTGGCCAGGTTCGTGTGGTCTAACCTCCTCCGTTATCTTGATATCAGGCGGCCAATATTAACGATGAACATCACAATATTTTCATCCGTAAAAACAACCCCTACCTCAAAGAAGTTTGTGGAAGCTCGCGTCACGGAATATGGCATCGCGGGTGAGGCTCCGTGTATGTTGACGGAGATCATCCGTTAAAGAAGCGGCGTCTCCCTTTCTTTCACGCGGAGGGAAGACGGAATACGTGACGGTGTTCTTCGTCAAAGTCTCGACGTTCTTCAACGTAGAAGATGAAGTTCTTCGAGACTTAGAGTATTGTCTCCAAAAACTCCACACAACGAAACAAAAAAAATAAAATAAGGCTCTTACCTTATTTAATTACTCATGCCAACATTTCTCAAAAATCAAAAACCTTAAATCAATTAATTAATTAGTCTTGAATTGACAAAATTAATGGCGAGATAAGTTGGCATTCAATTAATAAGAGAAGAAGGAAAGTTACATAATTAAAGAGGGAGGTTTAGAGGAGTTAGGGAGTTATGGGGAATTTGAAAAGGTGGGGGCTCATGTGGCCCCCACATCAATAATATCCTAACAAGAGGAGTTAGGATTTTAGTGGGTCCCACCCCAACTCCCACACATGGGTTTTAACCACTTTTATGTGTAATAAAATTGTAACATAATTTTATTTCTCTTTAAACTTAAACCACAATTTTAAACAACTCTTTCTGAGCAAACGCAACCCCAGTAAAGGTCTTCTTAAAAAATTACCGGTGTTGCTGTTTCATCTGTGCCCTCGGATCTCGATTCCTAGCACTGGTTCAAAAGTTAGAAAAACCCGCTCGTTCATTCACTGAACTTACCCGAGCGAAACTTCAGAAATTGATTCCGGGCGCACCGGGCCTCCGAATCAGGTTTCGTCAGAAACAACGCACTCGTAAAATCCAAAAGAATTTAAGAAAAAATTTTCCTTGAAATTTACGGTTCTTTAAAATACACTAACACAACAAAATACTCTATAAATTTATAAAGACACTTTAAAAAACTGACCCATGTAACAACCTAGGTAATCAGATAATCAATCAGAAGAAATCATGAAAATTACATGTGAATCCAACATTTCTGATATGATTTATTAACACACAACCCCTTTACATACTATGTAAGATATAAAATCCCATAAAACATCACCTCATAATCCAACTGCATCACTCTTGGGGAAATCACAATAACAATAAAATAAAATAGTATAAACAATAATCTCATCCCTAGAAACATAAAATTTCCACATAAACAGGGTGTATAGTCTTTGGAACAAGATCTAAACCATGCCTCAACACAATAATATTCTCCTATCTACCATTACCAAATATTAAGACAAAAAAGGGAAAAATTATCTAATTCCATTTTCTATTGCCACACCACGATGGATTAGTAATTGATGGCTAGAGTTGTTTTCAATATAATATCTCATGTCTAACTCCCAATATACTAGAGTTTTCCAACTAGAATAATAGTTATATGGTGGTATGAAATGTGAATATGCCCATATATCAGAATAAAGATACTATTTAAATAAGGGAAATCATATACAATATCGGGATAAATATTCAATGCCACAACATCCAGGCAACCAATAAAAAATAATCAAAATAAAGAACTCTATTATATCAGATGAATCATGTATAACATATAATATAGAGAATACATCCAAAATAAAATATATGAAATAGTAACCTAGTGGACATGAGAATAAAACTTTAAAAAACCCTAGTAAATACTCCTTAGTCCTAGCCCGATCCCCAAACTCTGACACTATTTCCTAGAAACCAAACAATCAACAACATTAGGTTCTTGCCTAAACCTATAAATAAAATCAAATAATGATTGTTTATTAGGTAACCAAGTACTTTGGATGTATGATAAGTGTGTTATTATAACTTTGTAGGCCACCACCCTAAAATAACTAGTCTATAATATAGTTCATAGGGAAGTGTTATAAATAAACATTTATATAATTTTCCAATTTTCCAATTTACCAATTTAAATTAAAATCTGTAAAACAACTACTAATTCCAGGGATTTTTATTGGAAAACAAAACCATTATATATATTACTTGTCTAGAGTTAGTGAGTCCTTGTTCATTGTATACATCATGGATTAATAGGTTACAAGGTACAATACCAAGGGAACCACAATCATAATAATTTGAGGGAATCCAGATGGCTCATCTGGGAATTTCAAATAAAAAATACAATAAATTATCCTAGGTGGGTAATCCAAAAAATTAAAATGATCTAGTCTATCTTTCTAAAATCAAGGAACCATCCTTGACGTTCAGAAGTATGACTTTATTAGAATCTATGTCTCACACTTGAGGTATTCCAACCAAAGATATATAATCGAATCCTTGGATCTCATCCCATGGAATTCAATAAGGGTACCTTTCATAGAGACCCAAGCCTTTTATACATATTATTACATTATTTTTAAACATAAATATCAATTTATACAGAAAAGTATCATGAGGCCTAGTGTCTTTGGAATACTAGGTTCATATTACATTAAAAGAAACTAAAACATGTAATACTTATTTTATTATTTATAGTGAGATCATAAGTCCATTCGACCTCTTTAAACTATATGGGATACCCAATAAAATACATGAAGTAATGGGGTGAAATAAAAATATCACTTAGGTAGTGGACATAATAATTAAGCAAAACAGGTGAGTCCAAGGTATACCTGGTATCATAAAAGAGAAGTCACATAAGTAATAAAATTAGATAATTACATAAAGAGCATGGTATCATAAGATCATATCAGTATAGGAAATGTGGAATAAATATAAATCATGACATAAAAATAATTCAAGGAAACCCACCGAGACAACGTCATATGGTGGAAAGAGTACTATAATGGATTGAGTTAACTCCGTAATCCCATACATGATGTCTTTTGAGACAAAAAACATTACACATAACATTGGAGTTATATATGATTCTAGGACCACAAATCACATTAATTTCATATACAGGAATATCTGTTCTATATAATTTAGTCAATCATAAACATAATAAGCACCCATGGAATGAAAATGGGTTTGATAATCTTGATTCATATTATAATCATGATATGTTTTTTAAGAAGAAATTTGAGAAATCAATTTAAGGAATGTATTTCCACATAAAAGGTAGTTAGAAAAATCCAGAAATATATGTGAGAGGTAGATATACAATTTTTTTAATCATTTAATAACATTAAATAGAGGTGTAATGTTAGTTAGAGAGAGAATGGGTATAACCCAAAAAAAGGACAGTTTAGAGATATCACTTACATCGATCCCAATTCATCATGTGAGTTATTTATATTCTTGAATAAAAAACTAATGTTAATTATATTATTGATTTGAGAAAATTTTAAATTTTATTATTCATTTTATTTTATTTATTATCATGTTATATTCAATTTACTTATTTATGTAGGTTTTTGTTGGATATTTAGATGATATTTGGATGATATGTCCAAAATTACTACAGTAAGTCGGCTTAGTTCAAATAGATTATTAATTAATAATATAAATAATAATAATAATGACATAATTATTAATTTTATACCTAAATTATACTTTCAAAACCAATCATCATGGATGTTTAAAAAAATTAACCATGTTACAGTCATGGAGATTTTAGGCCATATGTAAACATGAGTAGTGTTTCCATTTTTCAAGGATCATGGTGGAAATAGGTTAAGTGTTATTTTAAATTTAAAAAATGATAATTATATCATAAATTTATTATTAATGTTTTAAATAAACATAGTTATACCATCCATGTGAAGAAGTAATAAAAAAATGAATCACATTGCTTCGTGCAGCGGTAGTCTGCCTTATACGCGAATGATGGTATCGGTTTTCAATGGATGGTAAGAAAAGAAATTATATGATATATAAATTTACAAGAATGGTTAATATTTCCTGAATAAAATATATAAACATTAAGTCCATAATTATTAATATTCATGAGATTCACTAATCAAAAATGAATTATATCGGTTCGTGAGGCGGTAGTCCACCGGATACAGGAAAAATTGTTCAGTTTCCCATTTTATAGAAGTGGAGATAAATTTAAGTTATTTAATTGACATAATAAAATCATATTTTTTTTATTATATTTTAATTATTGAGTTATATTTTATGTATATTGAAGAAGAAATAAAACAAAGGTGCTCAGTTATGAACATTACCTCTTCTTCAGACCACCTCTTTAGGATTATACCTAAATCCTCCCTAGATTGGATTTATGATAAAAAATGATTATAGTATTAGGAAAGATAATTAAGGAAGTGATTTGGGAAGGTATTTTATAGACGAATGGGTTTTGGATGTGCATAAAGGAGAGGAGAGTGTGTGTCCTTTTATTTGGGAGGAGTGACATTCTTATAAATACCCAAAATTATTCAATAATGGGAAGTCAATCTCAAGAAAAGTGCCACTAAAATTAAAATAATAAAGTGTTGGAAGAGATATAAGGCTATTATTTTTCTATAAAATTCAAAATAATCTTTTTTAAACCAGGTATCCACTTTAACTCTAAGGTTACTCACTTTAACACATTTAATTTGTTTACCATGGTAACAATTTGTTTTTACAATTTTTACTATAAATTATGTTAAAAAATTAAGTTAAAATTATTATATAATATAAATTTATATAATTAAAAAATATAGAATAAATTTTATCTAATTAATTTTACATAAGTGGTAGAATTTAATTTAATATTATACCTGTAGACGTGTCAAAAAACTAAATTTTTCAAGAAATGCATTTTTCTTGCATAATATAATATTATAATAACTATATGAAAAGTAATAATAATTAATTGAATATAAATTAATTTATATATATATATACTCTATACATTTAATTTAAACAATTCCTCATTATGAGTTATTTTAATTAGTTAAAATAGAGAAATATTATGATCTTTAAAATAATTTTTAGAAAATGATATTTTAAAGCCTAACAAAAAACTTATATTAATATATAGTATAAATATGATTAAATATAATAAATTGGTTTAAATGTAACTTAAAAAATACTTATGTTACTTTTATATCATATTATAATAATAATGGAACTTTTATATTACATAATTTATTAAAAAAATTATCATTTTACAAAAAATCATTATTTTAAATATTCATTGAAAAATCATTATTTTATAAAAAATAAAATAAATCATGCTATGTTAATATTGATAATGAGGATTTATAAAATAATTTTAATTTTACAAAATAAAATTTCTAAATGTTCCCATAATTAATTATTATATTTTTTTCTCTAAAAAACAATAAAAAAGTTTTAAAAAAAACAATTTTTAAGAATAGGTGTCTATTGGAAATTGAGTTCTTATTTACTAAGAATTTTTAAATTTAGTAGAAAATTTATATATATGTAATAAATTATTTAATACTATTAAAAACTATAAATTTATTTTATAGGTTATAATGATCGTATTTAAATAACTGTGGTTTGTTTGGGTTCAGTGTTGTGTGCCATATATGTTATTAAACATAGTTATCTGTTTCAAAAAATCAGGGTGTTATATTCTTCCCCCATAAGGGATTTAAAAATAAAAATTCTATATTAAAAACTATGGTGAAAAAGTTTAGGGTACTTTATCTTCATCATCTCTTCCAATTCCAATGTTACTTCTTCAAAGTTGTGGTTTAACCATAACACTTTGACCAGGTGATTTTTCTTATTTCATAAAACATTATCTCTATGATCTATGATATTTAATGGATTATCCTTATATGAAAGATCTTTCTCCAATGTTTCCACCCCTATATTCAGTACATGTTGGGGTTCTGGTATGTACTTCCTCAAGAGGAATACATGGAACACATCATTACTTGAGAAAAGTTAGGTGTAAGTGCTAGTTGATATGAATCTTTTATGATTTCATGTATAGTTTTTATCTCGATTTTTTGTACATTTTATACGATGATGAATAGTTGAAACCTTATTAATAATATCTTAGACATGATTAGGTCCCATCATATTCTTCTCCCCAAATTCATACTAGAATGTTGGATTTCACATCAATTCCCATATAGAGCCTCATAAGTTTCAATTTTAATGCTAGAGTGGAATATATTATTATATGAGAACTCTAAAAGTGGAAGGGGATAATCCAAATATCCTTATAAATAAATTGAATTTGTTATCGTCAAATTTTGTAGAGTTTGGATGGTTCTCTCAGACAGAACATCCATCTGGGGGTGGTAAGAATTATTTAAGGTAAGTTCTATATCCAATTCTTGATGATTGATTCTCCAGAACATTATGGTAAACATATAATATCAATTATTTACAACAAAGAGTGGAATTCAATTAAATCATACAAATTACATTTTTTTATATCTTATTGAATTAATATATAAAAATTTCCCTAAATAGAAATGAAATGTACCAAAATTTTAAGGTGATTTAATACTACAAGCATAGAATTACTTCCTTTAGGTGTTTTGGAGAGTCCTATGATGAAATCCATGGTTATGTTTTCCCATTTCAATACATGTATGTGAAATTGTTTCATAATACCCTTCGAATTATGTCTTCCATCATTGACTTGTTGTCATACCATGAATAAATATAAAAATTCCTCAATAGACTTCCCTATGTTATCCTACCAGATGTTTTGTTTAAAATCTCTATATAACTCAATGCTTCCAAGATTAATAGAGAAGGATGAGATATAAACATTATACAGAAGCTCCCACTTCAACTTTAGTTTTTATTAGACTCATATATAGGTCCCAAAATTATAAATTCATATTCATAAAGGTTGAACTTTGGAATGATCATTACCTTGTTTCTTATCACCTCGTCATCTTTTTTGGCATCTTTTATCATCTAAAGAATGGATGGTTGAGTGGTTATTTGAGAAAGATAGGTTGAATATACTTTTTTAGGTATCCATCCCTTTCAATTCTAAGAATATTGTATCCTTATCAATTCTCATTAATAATAAAATTACTAAATCCTTTCTATTAGGAGAATCTTCCACATTTTTTTCTTTCCCAGGATGGTAATGTATTGAGTAGTCATCATCCTTGTTCATCTCTAAAAATCATCACTTGAACATGTTAGGGTCTTTATATGTGAATATATATTTAAGTCTCTTATTGTCCATACATATTTCTCACCCCCATTGAGATAATGTTTCTATATCATTAACAAAAATATCATTGCCACAAACTCTTGATCACATGTGAGATTTGTTTCTTAGGAACATTCAAATTCCTTAAGGTGTAAGATATCTTTTTATCATTTTTCATTATTAAAACACCAATAAACTTATTTTAATCATTACTGTATACCATAAAAAATTATCCACTTGAGGGGAGAAGGATTACTGGTTTTGTGATAAGCCTCATTTCCACCTCTTTAAAGATTTTATTTCATTTAATATTATTGAAAAATATTACTCCCTCATGAGTTAACATGGTTATTGTGTTGCTAAATTGTTATAAGGTTATCTAAAATCCTCAAAAATACCCTTCTAGTCCAATTAAACTAAAAATATCCATTAAAAATGTTGGTCTAGGAAACTCCTTGATCTCTTTTATCTTATATGGGTCTACATATATAACTTTACTAGTGATAATATGCCCCAAGAATGATAATTCCTTCATACAGAACTCACATTTACATTAATTTTCATACAACTTCTAATTTATCAATTCCTTCAACATATTATTCAAATAATCTCCTTGGTTCTCGATTATTTTAGAGTATATTAGAATATCATCTATAAATACTACCACAAATTTGTCAAGGTAATCTCAAAAGACTCTATTAATTAAGTCCATAATGATTGTTGGAGAATTAGTGCATCTAAAAGTAATCAATATAAATTTATAGTGTCGATACCTTTTTTAAAAGGTTGTCTTTTGAAATATGTTCCTTCTTCACCCTTAGTTGGTAATATCCAATCTGAAGTCCACCTTAGAGAAATAATGAGTCCCATGTAGTTGATCAAACAGGTCATCTATCCATTATAAGGGATGATTTTTCTTTGTTGTGATTTTTTTGGGTACATGATAATCAATGTAGATGTTCCTTGAATAATAATTCTTCTTGATGAAGAGGACCAGTGCACCCCATAGTAAAGCACTCATATATATAAATCTCATTTCATGATTCTCTTATAAATGTTTTTTATGTTCCTAATGTTCAACAATGAACATTATATATGATGTCTTGGATATTATCAAAGATCTAGGTATAAGTTAATTTGAAAATTCTACCTCTCATCTAGAAGGAAGACCAGAAAGCGCTTCAATAACTACATTTGTATAATCCCTTATAATGGGAATGTCTTCAATCATGATCTTTTCCTTAGCCTAAACCATTTGGGATAAATATTCTTACTCATATGGAAATAATATCCATACTTCTGATGATGATACCAAAGAAGATATATAATCATCCTTGAACTTGTATCGAATTATAGGGAGATTCATCAAAAATAGGGTGATTTCATTATCTCAACATTACATGTTGGTTACATATAAGGAAAGAAAACCCGTGCCCAGAATTGCATCAAATTCTGCTAAAGGATGAACCATAATATTTTTTGTTGAATTCCACCTGAAAATATGGAAAAGTTGTGAGTTATATACTTGGGAATAAGAAATTGACCTATTCTCCATATCCATTAACAACCCAGCTTCAATATTTTGAGGAATTAATTGAATTGTTATGCTAAACTTGCATGTTAAGAAAGAATGAGTAGAACCAAAATCAAAAAGTACTTCCTCTATTCTTAAATTAATAACTAGAATTCCTCTCACTAATTCATTGTTATGATACCCCCCCTCATTTGTGACAGAATACGATCACTATTTCTCCCTAGTACTAAGATGTTTTTGTCATTTTTTGACATCAAATACCCTTGGATTCGTGCATCGGTTCACATAGTGTCCTTGTTCGTTGAAGCTGAAACACTGGACAACATGCTAAGGTTTTGATGGATCATTTCATTCTTATATCAAATTAATGGGTTTCTAATATCAGAAATAACTAGTTATATGACCTTCCTTCCCAAACCAAAAGTAATTATTAGTCCCCTTCAATAAATTTCAAGGATTCCTCTTCTAATACTTTTGACATGTAAAATATTTGAATTTATTTCCATTATTATATCTCTCCATCATTCCACTAAAACTGAACTCTATATTCTGATTCTTATCCCCATGTAAACATTGAGGTTTTTAGATATCCATTTCAACATTTAAGTAACACCATAAAATTTCCTCACAACTATCAATGTATGAATTGCCAATGATTTTTAAAAACTTGGCATTAGGAAACTGTAGAATTGGTTATATTTACTTTCATCGTATATGATAATGACGTATGAATATCGTGCATGTATTTTGAATTTTAATTCACCTATCCTGATGTATTTGTAATCCTTTTTATTGAGTATAAATAAATACCTCTCCCTTTTTAGTCAGAGAGTGTGTGGAAAGTATTTTTTGAAAAACATTTTATGGAATTCCTTCCATTACATCTCTTTGACCACTTTCTCCTGCTTCGTATTTTTGATCAATGTCCACCATTGATTAGATTATATATATATATGTTAAATATAAAACAAAAAAAATATCTTTTTTAGAGCATGGAAGGATAGAAAATAAATTTTTAATTGATTTGATCCATTTTTCCTACAATTAAAGGATTGGAAGATCCCCTAAATGTTTGAGGCATTTTTCACATAACTGTTTCAATTGAAACTTTATTTTTCTTGGGGGAATTTACGTATTTATCATGGTTTATGTTTATATTAAAAACTTGATATAACTGATAATTTATTCTCATGATGTTCCTGACACTTGATTCCATTAGTTTGGGTTTCTCATTTGGGGAATCATACCATAATAGCTTGGGTTGTGGACTAGGTTTCTACTATTTTAACCCATTGAATAAAAGAGGGAAAATCAGGGATGAGTATTTTTAACCTATTAAACACATATATGAGAAATTATTAACATTAAAACAATAACTCTTAAATGAAATATATTCTATAACATATAAATTTTTAGGTTTTAAACTAAGTTTTCTAGGATCTATTTCATAATATAAAATTTATGGTCATTTTTTCCTTCATAATTGTTTATAAAGAGTTTTTTAATTTCAATGAAATACCCCCTAGTGTTTCAAACTAGGTGAATGGTAACACCTATTATTGTGAACTAGGTAACACTCATGTCATGCCCAATGTTCTTTTTTCGGAGTTTTTACCCCTAGATACATTAGTTCCCAAACTATATCCGCTTATAGTATCCTGATAGGGATACCATTTCAACAAAACCACTTGCTCTATACTTCCCTAAGATAATAGAATATTTTTCTATACTTAGTGTTATAATTGGACTTATCCCTAGGGTTCCCACAGATTCTTTCTCTTCCTAGTTTCCAAATGTTAACTAAACATTTTTTCTAATACAAACTATAGTGACCCATACCTTTTACACATATTATTACATGATTTTTGAAATTAAATATCCATTCTACAACACAAGTATCCTGAGTCCATGTTTCTTTAGAATAATAGTTTTATATTACATCAAAAGGAACTAAAAAATTGCATCCTTATTTTATTCTTCTTGTGAGATCTGAAATCCATTTGAGCTCCAAAAATTGAATGGGATAACCCAGGGAATGCATGAATGAAATGGGTGAGCTTAAAAGCCGAGCATGGGAATAAAAATAACAAGGAAGCTTAGTATATGAGTCAAATGTATAACATGATATCATAAAAGATAAGGAACGTGAATAATAAAGTAAGAGCATAACATAAATAGAATGGTATCATAATATCTAAAAAATATAGTAAATGTGAAAGAAATATAAAACACATCATAAAAATAAGTCAAGGCTAACCACTGAGCCAATATCACATGGTGGATGAAGTCCCATAATGGATTTGGTTCACTCCCTAATCCCATACATGATTTATCACGAGGCAAAAAAATGTAAAACATGTTTGATGGATATTTAATTTCAACGCCACCCATCACATTAATTTCATGTACATTAATATTAATTACATATAATGAAATCAATTATAAACATAAGAATAACCCATGGAAGGAAAATGGGTTTCATAACCTTTCCTCATATCATAATCAAGAGAGGTTTCTAAAATAAGGAATTTGAGAAATGAATATAAGGAATTTATTACCCCATAAAGGGATGATAGACTAAGATAGTTATATATGAGAGAGAAATATATATAGAATTTACAATTATTTCATAATGTTAAATAGGGAGGTATAGTGAGTTAGAGAGAGATTGGTCATAACCCAAAGAAAGGTTAGTTTATAGAGATCCCTTATCTTGAGTTTGATTCGTCATATTTTTTATTTATATTCCTGAATAATAATATAATTTAAATTATTTAATTTAGTAATAATTTTTTTCAATTTTATTTTCACTTATGTTTTTTATGTTTTAATGTTATATTCAATTTACTCAACTATTTAAGTTTGTATTAAATTTTTTGATTATATTTGGAACATATATCCGAAATCACTTTGGTAAGTTGAATAAGGTCAAATAGAAGATTAATTCATAATCTATAGAATAATAATCAAGAAATAATAACAATTTTTATAATTCATTTATAATTTTATAATCAATATTTATGGATGGTTATGAAAAATGAACTATGGTACAATCATGGAGATGGTCGGTCATACGTATGCATGGGTAACATTTCTATTTTTTATAGTTCATGTTGGAAATAAGGAAAATGTTAATTTATCCTTACAAAATGATAAATATATCATAAATATGTATTATTTCATTAAATATTCTTACATATACCATCCATGTGAAGCAGTAGTAAAATAGTTAATCACATTGCTTCGCAAGGCGGTAGTTTGCTTAAACATAAATGATGTCATCAATTTTCAATGTATGGTAAGTAATGAAATTATATGATAATTTAATTTTAAACAATGATTTTTATTTTGTTAATATAATATATAAAATTTTAATCCATCATTATGAATATTTGTTAGAGGTGTAAATGGAGAACAAATTACATTAGTTAGTATGGCGGCAGTCCTCTGTGTACACGAACGATGGTTTCTTTTCCCATTGGATAAAAGTGGAGATGGATTTAGGTTTTGAAATTAACATAACATAATATTATTATTTTAGATACTTATGATATTATATTATTATTATTGAGTAATATTTGATATAGGTGGAAGAAGAAATTAAATAAAGATGATCAGTTAAGAATATTACCACTTTTTTTGACCACCTCTTTAGGATTATACCTAAATCCTCATTAGATTAGATTTATGATCAAACCAAGGATTATAATATGATTTTAAACAATCAATTAAGTTATTTCACTTGTTCTTCACTAAACCAATGAGTTTTAGATGCGTGAAAAGGAGAGGATAGGGGATTCCCTTTTATTAGGGAGGAGTGATATTCTTGTAAACACCCACGACTATTCAATAGTGGGAAGTCACTATCAAGAAAAGTGCCTCAAAAATTAAAATAAAAAATTATTTTACGATATATAAGTCCAATAAAAATATCTTACATTCAAAGGAAACATGTTTTAAACATGTTATCCTCTTTATTTATAAGATTACTCACTTTTACCACAATAACTAATTCTTTTTCTGATTTTACTATTAGTCAGAACAAAATATTCTGTTAATATTATTATATAAAGTAAATTATTTTTAATACAAATAATTAAACCATTTTATCAAATTAAATAAATATAATTTATTTAATTTAATTTAAAATTAAACTAGCAAACAAGAAAAAAAACTAGTATTTTTAATAAATGCATTTTTCAAGAATAAGACGATCTTATAATAAATATATGAAAAGTAATCATTATTAAATGAATTTAAATTATCATTTTTTGATATATCATCTAATAATTTCATTTAAATAATTCCCAATTATGGGTTATTTAAATTATTTTTAATAGATAAATATTATGCCCTTTCAAATAGTTTCTAAAAAAGTGTGTTTTAAAGCCTAAAAATAAACTTATATTAAACTATTTTATAAACAGGAAATAATGTAATTAAATGGATAAAATATAAATAAATACTACATATTTTAATTTTAATTAATATTAAAATAATATTAAGAATTTTAAATTACTTCATTTTTTTGAAAATAAATTACCGTTTAACTCAAAATCTGTATTTTTCACTATTCACTGAAAAATCAATTTTTTCCTGTAAAATTCCAAAAATTTCACCCTAATTTTATATAGATTTGATGATTTAAAAAATAATTTTAATTTTTCTGAATAAAATTTGTAAAAGTTTGGAAAATAAATTATAACATTTTTTCACCAATAATTAATAAAAAACATATTTGAAGAAAACATATTTTTGGGAAGAATAAATGTATTTTTTAAAATTTAAGTAATCATTTCTTAATAATTTTTTAATTTGAGTATAAAATTTATATATTTTTAATAATATAATTAATCATATTAATACCTACCAATTTAATTTCTAGATTACAATGATTATATTTAAATAATCATGTTTTGTTTGGGTTTAGAGTTGCATGTTGCATAGTTTATCGAACATAGTTTTTCTTTCTTAAAACGTGGGGTGTTAAACCATTCAAGAATAAAAAAAATTATTCTATTGAATTTTATACTTTTTTAAATTACCTGAATCCATTATGAAGTCACCCCAAGGATTTCAAAATTATGATTTTTTGTGGAATCCAATGCCTTTCTCAAGGAATTCCATAAAATTGACCTTCAATGAATCCCAAGGTTTCATCACACCCCGACATGCATCTGAGTACCCTAATAGATTCCAAGGCTCTATAATTAATATCCACACCAATTATGTCCATAAAAAATACATGAAATTTCTCAAAGTCATTCCTTGAAAATCACCAATACTCAATTAAATAACTCAAGCCACCAATCATTCAATTTTTTCATTAATTTAAAAGTAATATGTTCTTTAGTTAACCACATTCCCATTTATAAAATTTCATTATTTATTAAAATGAGACCCAAAATTATAATTAAATAATTAAAATTGAAAGTCATATCATCATGTCTTTACTCAATTTCAAAGGGCTACACCACACCCATACAAAGAAACTTGCATCATTAGGTTACTAAGTAATCACCCCTTTACTATTTATTGATTGTCAATTTTAAACATATCACCTATGGTCCCCTTGATAAGAAATTCAAAGAATTATTAAAATTAGTCCAACAACAACATATAATTCCATATTTTAATTTAAGACACCAATTCATGCTTAAATCCCAATCCAAGACTATAGATGATTGTGAAATTATATTTTAGAATCATCGATTTTAAAATTATTCTCCTTCTTAAGAATTTGAAAAAGGATTACCCATTTTTAAATAACTATCCATGAAATTATATATTATCACATTTCTATTCTTAGTATCTGTGCTAACTCATTATTCCAAATTAAGGTCAAGTGGTAAGTAGATCCTCCCCTTAGAACCTTCCAACATAATAGGTATATAAAAAATTTAAATATGTATTTAACAAAGGAAAAGACATTATAGAAGAATATAATTAATTTACATGGACATCACCAGGGAATATGATGAGACTATAAAACTAATTCAATTGAAAACTAAACAAGGCCACGGTTCAATTTAAAGGACAACCTACCTTATTTTAATCATCTCCCCTTTAATTATTATCTTGAGAACCCACTACACAAGCACATATAAGACCAATGACCAATTCTAAAACAAATTTTAACCCATAATAATATATAAGAAACTCATGTTAATAATTATAGATATTAAAAATTAATTAACAAACACAAAACATTTAGTAATAAACAACAAATTAATCACTAAGTGCTCATACTACACCTAAACCAAGAGGAGTTATCCTTAGTAGGTCCCTACCATGTTATCGACTGTAACTCGTGTCATAACACTATCAACCAAACATAATAAAAATAATAAAAGTCGTTTAATTTAAATAAAAAACCATTAACTTCCAACAAAATATATATCTCCATCAAAATTATGGGTGGGGATGTGCATATGTTGTCTTAGAAAATTGTCAAGATAGGCTGTACAAAAGCCCCATTATCTCGAGATGATTCCAATATTAACCAGTGGAATCATCATCTAGATAACTAATTGGGAGTAATGAAATTAGAGTGTGTATGAGGTTAATTTGACTACTGGACAGAATAAGGATAATAATACCAATAATCATAATTACAAGATAAAAACTGTCCCCAAATGAGGGGGGGATGCCTGCGTGAGCCAAAGAGTGGTGGAATAGAGGGGATGCCCTTATAAAAACACAAGGGGGATAATTGTAATTGTCACCCCATAATAATCACACTAGATGTCTGGTGGATATAATAAGAGGTCATGGAACTATTAAACTCCACCTATAAGATGGTATAGGTCTAATGACTTTCTTGTTGACCCCTGATCGATAGCAGGCCCACGAGCCTAGCCATCGGTGATCTGGTGGCTATAGGCTACAACCCTAGAACAACCAAATTTTCCATGGTTTTCTTATTCTTCTTCTAAATACCATCTAACCCTGGTTATATATCCCAAAACACCCCTTTTAGGTGTCCAAACCATTAGAGTACCCTTCAAAACCCCAATTCCAAAAATGACCCATCCACTAAAGGAAATCTAAAATTTTCACTTGATTTTCATACACATATAAAAATATAGGGTTTTAAAATTAGTACATCCATAAAACCTAATATGAATCCTAATGAGGTTTGAGGTTCAAAAAAGAGAGTGAACCAATATTAAAGGAAATTTAAGAGGAGAGTAAAAGGAATGATAAGAAAAAAGGACTTACCTACTTGAAATATGAGGAAGAAGAAGCACAAAATCAATGTAAAATAGGGTAGAAAGATCCAAAAATAAATACACAAATTATAATAAGAAATATAATATGAAAGGGAGGTCCAATCCATACAATTATTAGTGGGGGTGGGGATTTAAAATTCATAATTTTAGTGAAAACTGGGTAGGTTGCATGGTTTGGAGAATTGTTTGCTAACTGTGGAGGAGTCACTACCTAGAGAGAAAATACACACATAACTTCCCATGAAGAATCCAAATGGTTGATATAAACTATGTCCCAACCATTACAAAAAGAAATTTTAAATTTTATACCTACTTTGAATTCTTTTCACAAGGTTTACTAGAACCGTGCACAAGCCATGTGCCAAAACTCTTACTCCCCAAAGGCCCAACATGGTTTACCCAAGGCCTCACATGTTATGGAAATAATCATGCACTAATATTGTATAATAAACTATACTATAAAAAACGACTATAAATTTTCTTATGGAAATGTCATTCCATGGTTTCTCCTAAAACATGCTTGTAAACTGTGTAAAAAGTAAAACAATTAACAATTTACAAAATTTCAGGATAAATGTTCCTAGAAACTTAAATTATCCCACATAAAGATAAAAAAAATAATGTTATATGGACATTTAGAGGCCAAAATTATCCTTACTATACAACTTTATTCCCCAAGAATGTATTTGGTCCAAATAATGGTAATAAAGGAAGAGGGAAAATTCATCCACTCCATCACAAAAAGATGAAATATCAGGGACCACTAAAAAAATAAAATATCACAAAAATATTAAATAGGGTAAATTGAATAAAAAAAGGCTATCCAAAATTTTAAAACACTAATAAATATCTTAAACATGAATTAATCATGTGAATTTGATAAAAAAACTCAAAATTAAGGGAGACCGAATGGGGTATCCCCACTATTAAGAATTAATCTAATTGATGAAATAGAAAATAACCAATCCATAAATGAGAGTATTTTCAAACCAACTATGATTCCACATATTAATTATGGAAACAACCCAATTCCACCAATGATGAACATAAAAAAACTAGATCATCTCTAAATAGGAAAAACCAATTAATAAATACCGCATATCATAATATTGGGTCTCCAAAATGATCTTTAACCACTATATCTAAAAAAAATTCCATGAGACTAGGTTACTAAAATAACTATACCAAATAGCATACAAACTATGCATTGAAGAAAGAAACACCTAAATAAAAAAACATTACATAGACTTTATAATATCAACTTTTTTCATGCCTGTCCTAGTCACCTAAAGTACACACCCAAGGTTATTCTATGAAAAATAAAAAATAAAAAATTAATGCATGATCCTTACCATAAGTATAATGTCACAAAACAAAAAAAAACATAACAAAAAGAAAAATGAGACATAAAATATTTATAGAATCCAGCTCACAAAAAGAGAAACCAAGGATCAATTCAAATAGAATCCACCTCAATGATACAAGGATCTAAAATCATTAAGAACCAATCCCAAAAATATCCCATATCCTAAAAACATAAAGATATCATAACTCTTCAATTCAACCAACTAATTTGACAACTCTCTCCTAGACTAGCCTCCCATATAAAACTATCAGCTAACAAACCACCACCAAATCAAGAAAAGGGGACAATGATGCCTTCCAATCCACTTGGAGTGTAGAAAAGATCCAAAAATGAGGGAAGAATAAACCTTAGAGATAAGAACCTCACATTTACCCAAGGATTTTCTATGAATCAAAATTCATATAAGAGGAAATATAAACCTATCTGATCTATCTTTCTCAAATAAAATCCAACATTACCAATCTAGATAAAGGGAAAAAATACAACGGAAAAAAATCAAGGAAACTCACATGTGAAAATCATATTCCTCTAAAATTCACTACATTCATAAAGAAATAAAAATATAGTTTCCGAAAGCCCACATTCTTTTAAAATCACACAACCATTTGGAAACATCTCATTTTATTTAAAATCCCAATTAAATAAGGTAATTCTAAAAAATTTCACCTAACTTTTTAAAAAATCAATTATATTGAAAAATAAAGAACCCCCTAAGATTATAAAATATTATTATTTAAAATATCGCCATAACATTTACCATTTAATTTTCATAAAATTAAAATAATCACTTCTCAAAACACACCCCACAAGGTTTAAAATTCCTTTATAATTTACACCTAATTCATTTTTAAACCAAAAAATAATTAGAATATCACAAAAAAATCGTCCAATTTTTAAATACACAATCCCCCATAATCATTATATAAATCCAATTCCATTTTACAGATGATTCTGAAGAATTAATTTTCCAAGAAAAATAGCTTCATAAAATTAAAAATCGTTTTTTATAAACAACCCCCAAGTATCTCATTAAATCTAAAATCATTTTACAAAAAATCATCCTTAAAAAAAGAATTTTACACAACTATCACCCCAAAAAGGAGTTACACCATAATATTTCAAAGAAAATTCTATCCACGTGATCTACATGTCATATAAACCACATGATTCATTTTGTAATACTTAAAATTACACAATTGTGGTATGAAAAAAAGGCAGAAGACATGAAGTACAATGATTGATTCAACCAAATAGTTAGATGGACTATACCATAGTCATGGAATAATCTCGCTAACATCTTATGATATATCACTTGGTTAATAAACAATTTATCAGGCCGTGTAAACAAACTGCACTCTATTGATATACTATTCATTCCCATCATAGAATCTAACCCAAAACCCAAGTAAACTCACATAATGATAATAATAATAAAAATATTATCAGTGGTAAATCTAAAGAAAATTTTAATTAATGATTCAAATCCAAATAACCATAGGAAATTA
Source organism: Viscum album (assembly GCA_963277665.1). NCBI lineage: Eukaryota > Viridiplantae > Streptophyta > Magnoliopsida > Santalales > Viscaceae > Viscum > Viscum album. Next base: position 1,498,721,024 of record OY728147.1, on the reverse strand, counting down.
GGTTTCATCATGAAGGATGGTCATCAAGAACTCACTAATGGCCATCCATCTGAGTCTTGATGACATTTACTAACTTAATATTACCAAAATAACTCTAATAGGAAGATAGAGACTCACGAACATGCACCCCTACTGAGAAACATAGGCTTTTATACATTTTGTAATGAACTATACTGGGAATTCCCTTTGAACCAGCACCTGACTCGGTTTGGCACCGGCTCGATGTGTTTTCCTAATGCCCATGGGCTGAAAATCAGAGCATGTGAATCTCAGATTACAAATTGTGAATGATTTCACCCATTATATAAATAGAATGAAAAAATAGTGGAAATGAGAAATAAATCATCTAAACATGGAATAATTAGTGAACTTCCATATAAAGATAAAAATATGAAATAAATACAGATGGAAGTAGATAAATGAACATCCCAAGCTAAAAGGCTGATACAACATCACAAAATAATGATAAAAGGAAACAAATCACAAACAAAACCAATAACAATAGAAGTGTCCATCGATCACTCAAAACATCCCACTCATATATTCATGGATAAACCCGAACCAAAGATTTGAATCATTTTTGTGTATGAAAAACTATAAAATATCTATATTGGCATAATCTAACAATCCTAACATTTTTCTACCCACTAAGAATATTGAAATCACTTAATAACATAGTTTTTAAATTATATTTTTAATAATAAGTAGAAAATATATTTTCCATATGATTTATAAAAACGATTTTAATTAAAAAACAAATTTTTTTTAAAATAGAATTTCAAACCATTTTAAAACAACTATTTTTTATGAACAACCTCACTCAAAAAACATACCTCAAATTTTTTTAAGAGATAGAAAACCATTTTTTATAAATCAAACTATTAAACCATTTTCAAACAACTAGTTTGTATGTAATACAATTCACAATCATGGTGATCCATAATCATACATAGGCACCCAAATATCAAGAAAACAAGATATAATGAAAATAAAAATATAATGGTGTTAATAATCAACAAAACTATGAGAAATCAAATAATCCAATACATAGAATCCCCTAAAGTGTCCTAATAATGACCTAAGAATCATGATAATATTCCTAGTTTAAGTTTCTTTTATGGGTTTTATGGGGTTCTGAAAGCGTTTAAATCTCCATTTAAACCCTTACTCTCTAGTAATAATGACTTAAATTGGTGATAAGAAAACTAGTTCAGTACTACCAAACTTTTATGTTTCCTTATTAGTCCCAGAAAATATCTAAAAATGAAGACTTAGGGATATAATTTAATACCATGAGAACAAAAAATGTTTTAAGTTCTTATATGAAACCACCCCTTTCATTCAAAAAAAATGTGTAGCTGGGAATCACTCTCTAGTTAGAACATTACAATTCACTATGTCTTGTTCTCACATAGGTCACCTATTATATTCTTAGGACTCCAATAAAAAGTCAAATAATGGTGATCATAAATAAACCAGCTCATGAATAAAATATAATTTATTTTAAATTATCCACACCTTATCTCACACACCCTCACATGAAACAATCCCTTCACATGTATGGATTTACAAAATATAATGATAAAAAAATAAAACATCACCTATGGGATATCAATCCAAAGCATGTATAAAAGATGTCACATGAGGCTCAAATAGGGCATCACACATTTATAATCAAACTTTACTTAAAGTGACAACTGAGGCCTCACTAAAGTGCTTGAGAAGACAACCCATTTTCACACGATTTAAAAAAATAAAATGTTATTTGAGAACAATTTAACAAATCACACTTTCATATAAAATTTAGAAATATAATTGTTTTTATAAAATTAAATTGGACAAAACAGACCCATTTTTAAATGAATTTAAATCGTGCCGAGAACCCCTTTCACAAAACCAAAAGTCCCATTTCAAATGAAATTTAAGCCACCATGAGACCCCATGATCACAAAAATATTTAAGTAGGATAAAGTATAAATCCATTTTTAATAAAACATTTTATTAAAATATCAAATACATTATTTATGGACACAAAAAGAATCATACACCCTTCTAAAGTATTTAATTTTTTTTAGAAAATCCACTCGAGAATTTTAATAAAATAATGGGATGGGGAATTCATCCATGAGAGGCATTTAAACGATTTTCAAGATACTTGGAACAAAAAAGGCAAAACACAGGCTTTTAATTTCTGGAGAAATCATTTAAAATAACTTAAATAATTTATTTAAATATCCACTTGGGATTTTCCACAAGTTTTTTATAACATCAAAATATTCCGACAGGTATATTTTCCTTTAAATATTTTTGAGTTAAATATATGTCCTCAAATGAATTAAAATGAATTCCATGATAAATTAGTAAATTACTCATATTTAAAATGTCCTTATGATTAAATTTATAATATCTATATGTAATAAAATATTAAATTCATTAAATTTAAAAATTAGTATGAATTAATAATAAAAGCACTTAATGTTTAAGAATATATTTTTAATCAAATTAATTTACATTTTTTATTCTAAATTAATATTAAATATATAATGTTTAAAATTTCATTTAAATAAAATTAAATATATAATTTTACTTAGTATACCAGAATTAGGCTTTTAGGAAATTATGATATTTTTATGAAAAATTTAATTTTTTGCTGAATAGTGAAAAATACCGTTTTTGAAAAATTTCATCTCTAATTATTTTATTATAAGAACATAATAATAAAATAAATTTTTATAAAACCATATTTCTCTATCATTATATATATTTATTTAATATACCGTGATTACAGACCCATGATTAATATTTTTAAACACAAACAGTTTTATATTATAAAATTTATTTTTTGATATATTATATGTTATAATTTAAAAGTAAATTTTTCTATTAATGAAAAAATGAATTAGATTAAATGGAAGATCAATTTGGATTCCCAATGTACAATATTATTTTCTGGTTTCATCTTTTATTAGTAATAAATAAATTTCCTTGATAAATATATAATTAATGAAAATTAGTGTTTTATAATTTTCTTAAGTAGACATAATATTTAGTATAATATAAATTTAGTTTTTAAGTTTTATATACTTACTTAAATATCTAATAAACATTAAATTTACTACTACACCTAAATTTAATGCCATTCCATTCATTTCCGTTGACATTTTTTCTACGACAAATGCCCGCTTATTCACTTTTAAAAGGATGTACTCAAACCCCTTCAAGGTAAAAAACTTCCTTCAGTTTCATATCCAAAAATAAAACAATTTAATCATAAATAAAAATATATTGTGGAAAAATATTTTTCCTTATTTGTTTACCCTATTCCTTTAATTTCCAAGGAGTGTTCTAGGAAATTCTTGTCCTGATATGGCTATTTCTTCTTCTTAATATTTATTTTTTTAATTTTTCATCCCTTTCATACCTAACCCCTTTAATATAATGGTTTGAGTATCATTTATTTATTAAATTTTAATTATATTTTTATAAAAATAATTTTTCATCCCTATTCATCCATAATGAAAAATATAAGCATTAATTATGCATTTTAGTGGGCTATTGACTCCATGAAGCGATGATGTCTATTTTTTCGCCGCCACCTTTCACGGATAATACCACCGATGAACATGATGAATAAATATGTTTTATATCTAAATTATAACCCTTAAATAATTAATAATTTCTTTTACCTCAAATATATTTTATAGAAATGGAAAGTGTAGTCTATGTGTACATGTGGGCTATTGACTCCAAGTTAACGAAACACTTTTTTTACATTATCACATAAAATGAATGAATTTTTTTTATGATGCATAAAAATTATATTTATAAATATATTAATATTTTTTTGAATTTATTTTTAAGATAAACATAACCTTGGTCAACATGTCATGATAATTATCCAAAAATCAACCAAACCACCACAGATAACCGAAAAAAGAGGAAACAATTTAATAAATGAACAAATTATTGCAATAAATAAAACCTAGGAAACTCTTTCTAGATGAAGTAAACTATTATTAATGTTTTTAATGTAATTAATTAAATTATACAGGGCTTTATGTAACGCCCCGACCCTAGTAACCGGGAGTCATTGCATTATTACATAACAATAGCATGATCACAAGAGATCATGTCTCGTAAGACTGATTAGTTTAGTAGCCTTGGAAGTACTAGATACACAAATAAGTTTAACATTACATAATGAAATGAAACAAAAATTACATCGTGTCCCCTTTGAACATAGTCATATCAACTAGCATATTCATGTTTGTTAATCATAATATAATTCTATGCATGTTGGGAAAAATAAAACCTAGAAAGGGGTGACCTCATATGCTCAGTAAGGATAAAAATATATCATAAAATTTCATAAGTAAGTATAAACAATTAAGGCAATGTATAAGAATAAAACACAAGACTTTTAAGCCTAAAATTCAGCATAATATGGAAATGATAAATCAAAAAATTCCATTGACTTATTCACATAGATATTCTACAAGTTGAATAATCACATGTAATATCAATTTCCAATTTCATAATGATGGAATGCATAATGGAGGACATCATAACCACATAGTCAAGGGCTTGGTCCAAGAATACAAATAATATTTTTTCAAGGAACTATTCCAAGACACTAGTTTGTCTCATGAGACCTATCGTTTCATCGAGGAGCTACAACAGGCTCCACCCGTCCCTTACAAAGTCTAATACATTCCTCATTTTAAAAGGTTGAAACATAACATAAACATTCGTTATAAAACTAGCATACGGAATGTTAATACTTGAACCATAAACTATGAATGGTATAAAACTGACACAACCAAATTCAAATAAATCACAAAATCTTCAACACAATATGCAAGATTTTATTATAATAATCAACTTCAAACAGTTGTAAAATCCATCAAAGGATGTTGACATAGATGAAATCAAAACTATTTGGGAGAAATATCTTTATAAATTTTAAATAATTTAAAATTAACTGAATTATTATATAAAACATTTATTTTGAAAATATTCTTATAAGGTTGTAATGGAAGCATCGAAGATATTATAATGGTGGAAAATAGTTGCACTCACCGTATAAGTTAAAAAAAATTCTTTCCTTAATTTTGTCGAAAAGGTCGTAACAGAACTTGTTTGGAAAATGAAGGAAATATTACATTATAATAATTTTATAAAAATTCAATCAATGGTATAAATGAATTTATCCTATAGTCTAGGAAATAGTAATTTTTTTGAAATACATTTTTAAGAAACACGGATGTAGATGATAAAGAGGTCCTAGTAGATACTAACATATAAACAACCTCAGATAATGGAGAGATTGTAGACTTAAATATTACCCTGTACTTTTCATTGATCAAGGGTATGTTAAACTTCTGTATAAATGTTAAATAATTTTTATTAAATTTTACAAGAACCACATACAAAAATATGTTATCATATATGATCTTCTAATATTTCTTTGTTAACAATATTTCAGTAGAATGAATGTTTCATTTGTTAACTAATTTGTTTTCCTTTGTTTGTTTTGTTACATAAGCCATGTTATTTATGAATAGGATTTATTTTATTCATATCAAAAATGATATTAAGTTCTCAAACATTAGTTTTAATCACAAAATTAAAATTATTCTTGACTGGTTGTGATGGGGAATGGATCTCATCGCGTTCGTGGAGAGGGTAATCCATACGTACGCACGGGCAAAAATGCCATTATTATGATGGTGAAATATTATGTAATTGGATATTATATCATATATAAATAATCATTAACATATTATATTTATTTTTTACATCAATTATACTCTTTATTATACCCTTTAAAATAATGTTGTGTTGAATAACAAACTACACCAAGACGTGGAGATGCTAAGCCTTACGTACGCACGTATGGTGGATTTGTCACTAATAAGATGGATAGAATAATTAATATGGTTATACCATACTTATAATGACATAAAAATATGTATAAGTTAATTTAGTGATTATTTTGGTATGGAAATAACAAATAAAGAGGAAGTGGAAGATGAAAAGAACTTTAAAAGAGGTGAAGAAATTTATTTCCCCTTTTCGAGTGCATCCTTTTGATTTGATAAAAAGGGCTCTTTGGATGGATTTATGATCAAATTAAGGTAACTATGTTAAATTGTGGGTATTTGGGAGGATATTTGAGTTTGGTTCGGGTGAGACAAATGGATTTGGTGGTGTAAAATTAAGATAAGGGGAAGTACCCTTTTATAACAGAGGTGAGGGTCACTTTAGGGAAACCGTTAAATATTATTTTATTATACAATCATATCTTGTTTATAATGGATCCAAAAGGATTTATTCAAGGATAAGGTGGGAATTGGTAAAAAACCTCTAAACAATAGGTTTTATACTAGTTTAGGTCACCATATTAATCTTATTGTTTAGATTGAACTCTTAGTTAAATATGTAACTTTTACAATGTCTTCTTGTATTTTTATATTACGTGGTTAATAAAAAAACTATAAAATGTTAAGAGAACCCCAAGTGGATCATTAATGACATATATATTATTATATAATTCTTCTGTATGACCCTTAAAATTTTAGGAACATTATATAAATTAATAATATAGTATTTTTTTAAAAAACGTTTTTATGTCAATTTTGACAGTATTTATCATTTGTTTTTTGTGAAAGTCAGAAAAACTTTATCACTTAAAAAAATTATTTAATAAACCCTAAAAAGACATATTAAACTAGAAAATTTGTTTAATATATCAAAAGTACCAATTTACAATTATATCAATATTTATATTATCAATTATTTTATTCTTTCAATAATAAGGTAATTACTGTATCATCATTTTTTCATAAATAAATTTAATTATTTAATGTCTAAAAATAATAAATAAAAGAAAATTATATAGGAAATATTTTCAGATTTATAATGAATATTTATAGTCGAATTTATCTTTTGTATAACCCTATATTAAAAAAGTTTTAGTTATTAAACTTTGAATTTAACCCTTTTTACTCTTCTGTAAATAAAATAATAATAAATGTCCTAATCTAATATAAGTGGACTAAAAGGAACCTATTTTATTCATAAGGTTTATTTTTGTCTAAAAACACTTATCCATTAGAAATAGTACATGTGTTAGGGTAATTATAATATCCCTTTTACCTTTAATTACCCTATTTACTTTTAACCGTGGTAAATAAAATTTCAAAGTTACTATTCATCAAAAATTATTTTCATTATTTTGAACCACATTTTACATAATGATGTCTACTATGTCTCTCATATTTTTTAAATTTAATTCACAGAAGCGGTAAAATTATATTTTATGCAAATTTGCTAATGTTCCTAGATGGTGGGTAAAAGACATAAAAAAATTCAATAAAATTTTATACATCTAGTTTTATTATAAAAATAATTCAATGAATTGTCTTGAACAAATATCGGTATTATGTATCTTTTTAAATTAAAATAAATTAAAATAAAAAAAAATAATTATTTAAATAAAAAGTAGGTTTTAAACAATACAAAGTGTTTTCACTATTCATCAAAAATTGAAAGTTTTCAAAAAAAATACAAAAAATTCAGCCTAAGATAATTTCGATATTCCAAATCCAAAAATAAAGTCAATTTTGATAAATAAAATTTATAAATTTTCAAAAAGTGGGTATTACTATTCATAACGTGTAGTTTGGTTGGTCGTGGTGTGTTAGAACTCGAAGTTGCGTACAATAGAAGCTATTGTATTATTCAAAGAGAAGGAAACCATGGAAGGCTGGGGTGTTGCATTCTTCCCTCCTACAAATAATTTCATCCTGGAAATTTCGAGAATATTACTAAACAAAAAGATTCGGGTGGTTCTTTATCATAAGTTTCTCGGGTTTCCACGTTGCCTCTTCCATAATATGGTTTCTGTATAGAACATTTACCAGACGAGTCATCCGTTTTCTCAGCACTTGTTCTCTGGTATCAAGAATCTTGAAAGGCTCTTCACAATAAGAATGAATAGGTTGAGGTTCTATTTTATCATAGGTGAGTACATGTGTTGGGTCAGGCATGTATTTTATTAATAGTGTTATGTGAAACACATCATAAACTTTGGAGAGACTTGAAGGCATCATCAAATGGTAAGCTAAAAATCATATTTGTTTTATAATTTCAAAATGTAACACCCCGAGCTTCCACGATACGCATCTCTTTCAATAATGCAATAGCTTGCATTGTACGCAAGTTCGAGATTCTAACACACCGTGACCAATCAAAATAGCCATTATGAAGAGTAATACCCAATTTTTGACATTATATATATTTTATATTTCAAAATGCACTTCATTTTTGGATTCGGAATATCGAAATTAGCCTATGTTGAATTTTTGGTATTTTTCTGAGAACTTCCATTTTTTTATGAATAGTGAAAAATACTTAAAAACAACTTTTTTAATCAAAATAATTTATAGTGATAAATTATACTATTTAGTGGCTTTAAAGTATAATTAGAATATATTTTTACCATTTAATCCAATGGTGGTCATTATAATTAATTTCACTTTGAAATTGGACATAAACAATTGTCAATCTTTTGATGTATATTGTTTCTTAAAAACACGCTATTTGTTGTGACAGCGGGAATTAATTATAAAATTAATCAATTCAACTTATATGTTTGGAATTTTTTAAAATATACATCATTTTTGAATTCAGAATATCAATTATAGCTTAGGGTGAAATTTTGGCATTGTTCTGAAAAACTTCAATTTTTGATGAATAGTGAAACCACTAAGGGGTCGTTAAAAAAAACTGATTTTTCGTTTAAATAAAACTTTACCACTTCTGTGATTTTATTTTCAAAAATATGACATACATGGTTTTCATTAGGAAGTAAAATTTGGTTCAATGGGATTAAAATAATTTTTTGGTGAATAGTAACTTTTAATTTTAATTAATCGCGACTACAGGTAATTAGTGAAATTTAAGGTAAAAATGATATTATAAAAATATGAAAATACCCTTAAACTTGTCCTACCCCTATTGTATGAGTCATGGATGACCAAGAAAATCCATGGGTCAACTTGGGGACCCCATGGAAAAACATTGGTAGGAAAATGACATTAAAAACTCTTTATTTAATGTTAAAATAAAAATGTCACAAACATGAGTTGTTTTACTAAAACAATTTTTAAATGGGGTTATAAAAGTAATATTTTTGACTATAAATATTCATTAGAAATCTAAAACGATTTCCTACATCATTATATTTGTTTAATAATTTTTAGACATTAAATAAATTCAATTATTTATGACACCATGATGATGCAGCGATTACCTCATTATTTAACTATTTAAATAAAATGAAAAGATAATGTACAATATAAGACCTAAACATGTCAAAAACCAATTTAATTGGAGGCTTTAAAACACTTATCATCTTATCCTAGAAATATATAAGTGTGGGAACTTTAAAATCCGAAACTCATTATATAATAATGTAACATTTCATGACTTTCCAACAGTGCCCCTCCTCTCCTCTTATAAAGGGACCCCACCACTACCACCTTACTCACAACTTCAAAGCTTTTGGCTCAGAAAACATCTGCCCAAATACTCTCTCAACTTCCCTATGTTACTCCTAGAAGCCTCACTTTGGTCATAATTCTTCTCAAGGAATCCTTTCGCTCAAATCAAAAAAGCGTTACCCAATTTTAAGGTAATGTCTTCTCTTATGTTAGTTTGTTTTACTTTACTTCTCCAGCCCCTTAAACTCTTTTTATAAATTTCTTTTGTAACAAAAAAGTATACTAAATATAATAGGATGTTTTTATAAGATTTATTAGAGCTACACTTACACACACCTACATCTAATGGTTAAAGAACATACTGTTTCTGTGGATGACGAATTTCTGCCTCACGAAATGATGATTGTTCAACACTCATATAACACCTTAAAAGGGGGCCATTAAGATGTCAATATATTTATAAATGATATATAATATGTTTATGTTTTACTTAAGCTTCTGTATTTTTCATTTATGGCATACCTTTATGGTTTCCATTATGGGTAAACGCGATATCTTCATTTTAGGAAGTGCGGACTACCGCCCCCTCAAAGTGATTTGAATCGTTAATGCCATATGATAGATTTATAAATAATGGATTAAATGATATTATATATGATATTATACTAGAATTATAATATACCTTCATATAATTATGATTTCATTCCATTAAATACGAAATAGAAATGAAAGTACCGTTTATGCGTACGTACGGCTTACCGTCTCCATGAACGGTGCATTTCATTTCTTACCTCTAAATGTTATGTAATATTATGAATGAATGTATATACTGGATATATATGATATATATTATATCTAAATCATGAATATAATGCTGGATATAATGGATATTTCACCACATGAACAACTTGTAATTATAAGAAGTTTATTTTTGACTCAAGTACCAAAGATCGACAAAATGACCGTTATTAACTTAAATAATTATATAATGTTCATAACATGGTAATAAGTGATATAAAAGGAATAATGAACATGAAAAAGGTTCTTAAGCAAATAGAAATTAACTCTAGTTTATTATTCAGGATATTAAAGAGCAGTCGAGTCAAGTCGGACACGAGGTAAGGGAACTTCTTAACCCAATTTCCATTCTTTGGGTTAATCTCCTACTTTTTAATGGACTTTGTCTCAATCACCATTCATTGAGGCATATTTTGTTTTATATACAAACTTCTTTTATATGGTGTATAAACCCCTTTGAATTTTACGTTTATTCAAAAGGAATATTTTTATACGATGTGTTTTACTAAAAGAAAAAAAGGAATTTTTTTCTTGTCGTACTTATGCGGCGATAATGACTTCTCTGCCGTCGTGACCATTATTTGAGTTTCAGATTCCTCTATAAGCCATAACTTTTTTTAAATGAAAAATAAATACCAAGTTTTAATTTTCTTTTATTTTGGTATTGAAAATGGTTTTGATAAGTTTTTTATTATATCAATGTGTTGTATTGATATCTTGTGATTGAAATGTGGAAATGTTATGTTTCCTTTATGCATGTTTTATGTGATACAATTATGTTATGGTTTATGATATGTTTAAACCTTTTCATATGAGGAATGAATTGGACTTAATATGTGACGAGTGGAGCCCACTATAGCTCCTCGATGCATCGGCAGGTCTCATGAGACAAACTAGTGTCTTGGCACGAGGCCTTGACAAAATCTTATTTGTAGTCTTGGCACGAGGCCTTGGATACATGGTTATGATAGTCTGGAATTATGCATTCCATCATTATGAAAGTGGTTATTGATATTGCATGTGATTATTCGACCAGTAGAATAACCATGTGAATAAGAAAATGGCATTATTTCATTTTACTTTTTCCATATTATGTTGAAGTTCAAGTTTAAATGGCTTTTGTTTTAGTTATACATTGCCTTAAATGTTTTTCTTTATTTATGAAAGCTTCTGCTATATTGTTATCCTTACTAAGCATCTGAGATCACCCCTTCCAATGTTTTGATTTTTCTAGGATGTGAAGAAGTATATTATAAATGAGCTGCAGGGATAGTATGAGGGGATATGAAGGCAAGATGTTGTTGTAGTTTTGTTTTACTTTATGATGTAATGTAAGACTTATGAATGTATTTAGTGTTTTCAAGGTTACTAAACTAATCGGTATTTCGAGACTTGATCTTTGTGATCATACCAATGTTACGAAATAATGCACCGACTCTTGGTAACTGGGGTCGGGGCGTTACAATTGGTATAAGAGGTAGTTTAGTACTAACATTGGAAGCTAGATTTAGATAAACTCTGATTAGAGCACATAGGCCAAAGATAGACTTTGAGGATTAGTATAGAAGAACTTCCTAGAATTTTGGTATTATAGTGATTTTGTGAGTTTTCCGAGCAATACATCCCTGTCTGGATACGAGAAGGTAGAGGCGGCTCTGGCACAGATGTACCTAGGGGTAAAACCCGAAAACACCTCTTTGAGCTAGACTCGAACAGGAACTGGTGCACGACAACGGGCCTTGCTACAATCTTGGTTACGACACTCCCGGGGGATTTTCTTAGGATAATTATCATTTTCATTACAAACCATTATAAAGGGTTTATGAATATATACTTCCTAAAAGAAAACATTTCTTTTTATGATTATGGATTATATCCATAAATAGTTTAATTAATGTTAATTGTTTTACAAGTATGGAATTATGTATTTTGATTCATAAACTAATCTAGTTTATGCCATTGTTTAGAAATGGCGCCTAGTGGAAGGAATGGAAACCGTATCAATGCACGCACTCCATGTAGAGATTTCCCTCCTACTCAAGATAATTATTGTGGAGCTGGAGATACAACTGGTGCTGAACAACTTATTACCATACTGGGAAAACTCACTCAGGTTATGAATAATAACCTTACTCGTATGGAGAACCCTGATCCGCAACATGGAGGATCAATGTTAGACCACTTCATGAGGCAACAACCGCCAACATTTAATGGGGGTACAAATCCATTAGTATCTGAGCAATGTATAAACTCCTTAGAGAAAATATTCCACGCCTTGGGGAGTAGAGAAAGGGAGAAGGTTGTCATGGCAGTCTACCGCCTCACTGGAGATGTCGATCAATGGTGGTCGCTAATTCAAAACACAAAGGAGATGAATAAGTATCATGTATGTAATGGAGGGAGTTTAAAGAAATTTTCTTAGAAAAATACTTTCCACATGAACATCAAGCAGATATGGAAAGGCAATTTCTGAGTCTGAGGCAGAAGGAGGATGAGAATGTCACAAAGTATGAGGATAACTTTACAAGGTTAGCAAGGCATTCTCTAGATTATATATGTAACCCAAGAAGTAATATCGATCGTTTCTTTGATGGGTTAAAACTGTTTCTCCGTCGAGCATTAATATCACAATCTTTCTCAACATACGAAGATATAGTCTCGTGTGCTATCAAGATAGAAATGGAATTCTCTAAATCTTATGACAATAAAGTAAAGCAAGAGAAGAAGAGAATGGTGGAACAAGAGATAGATAAAGGGAAAAAGGGAAAGAAGGATTTTCCATTATGCGATAATTGTGGGAAGAATCACCCTGGTACTTGCCTAAAAGGAATGGGAGTTTGTTATAAATGTGGAGAAAAAGGTCACCAGGCGCGTGATTGCAAGGGAAAGAAAGAGGCTATCAATGTTGAATGCTACAATTGTAGGTAAATGGGGCGTTATGCCAATGAATTTCCTAAGAGTCATGGAAACTTACCTCAGAAAAGGCCAAGGGATCAAGGACAATCTTATGCTGTTACTACAGTTGAAGTGGAATAATTAATGTATTGGTGATTTTGGACTCAAGGATTATATTCTTATTATAAGAATAATGTGATATATATAAGGACTGTACTGCAGTACTTGTTGTTTTCATTAAGGTTTTAATATGATGAAGGTAATCATATTTTTATTATGTGAAAATAAGAGAAACATTACTTTGTTTGGGGAATCTAATGTTACAATTGGTTTTGGAATTTAAGGACCTTTTAGAGAAAGTCTGGACGGAGGTATTTTGGATAACTATAATGGTTGGAATGGATTAATTTGAACTTTGGATAGTATTGTTTAAGGTTAAAACATTTATGATGATTTTTTGGAATATTATAATACTATAGTATAAGAAAAGGAAAACCTGCAGGTTGGAGGATAACCCGTCGCGTCGGACAAAGTTGTAGGAATCAAACCCACAACCATAGTGCGAAAGGCCATTATTACCTACCACTAGCCTACAGGAAGTCCCTGGTTATTAGAAAATAGTATTCCTAATCTAAATGGTATGTGTTAATAATTGGAACCTTATTCGATTAGGATAAATATAATATTTTTGAGTTCTATTATCTTTTTTAGTGAAAGATGAGTTTGTGGTATAAATTAGTTGAAGGTTGAAACTATACTTGTCAATAATATATATATATATATATATTCCTACCTCTTATTATATGAATAAATTAATTCTTAAACTTTAGTAAAGGGATATTAAAACAAAAAATGTGTTATCATAATACCTTATGTTTTTTTGAACTGATGATATTTTAAATCACCATAGATTGAAGGCTCTGAGGCCCTCAATTTTACACTTGTTTGTGATTGATGAGCTTAATCACTCCCTAAAAATATTTATGTTTTCCCTCCAATTATATGTCTCTAATTTCCACCAATATTCTTTTATTCGAGATCATAATTTGGTGGTGACTTTTTCATTTCCCTTTCGCTCTTATTAAGGCTAAATTTTATTAACCTTATTTCCGATGTGGGTTTTCCACAAAGGTATTTTGTACTTTCAACCTTTTATTTTCAAAGAAAATTTTCAAATTGCGAGGATGAAATTTATTGAAGGTGGGGAGAATGTAACACCCCGAGCTTCCACGATACGCATCTCATTCCATAATGCAATAGCTTGCATTGTACGCAAGTTCGAGATTCTAACACACCGCGACCAATCAAATTAGCCATTATGAAGAGTAATACCCACTTTTTGAAATTATATATATTTTATATTTTAAAATGGACTTCATTTTTGGATTCCGAATATCGAAATTTGCCTATGTTGATTTTTTGGTATTTTTCTGAGAACTTCCAATTTTTATGAATAGTGAAAAATACTTAAAAACAACTTTTTTAATAAAAATAATTTATAGTGATAAATTATACTATTGAGTGGTTTTAAAGTATAATTAGAATATATTTTTACCAATTAATCCAACGGTTGTCATTAGAATTAATTTCACTTTGAAATTTAACATAAACAATTGTCAATATTTTGATATATATTGTTTTTTAAAAACACGCTATTTGTTGTGACAGTGGGAATTAATTATAAAATTAATTAATGCAACTTATATGTTTGGAATTTTGTAAAATATACATCATTTTTGAATTCGGAATATCAATTATATCTTAGGGTGAAATTTTGTCATTGTTCTGAAAAACTTGAATTTTGGATGAATAGTGAAACCACTAAGTGGTAGTTAAAAAAACTGATTTTTCGTTTAAATGAAACATTACCACTTCTGTGATTTGATTTTCAAAAATCTTACATACATGGTTTTCATTATGAAGTAAAATGTGGTTCAATGGGATTAAAATAATTTTTTGGTGAATAGTAACTTTTATGTTTAATTAATCGCGATTAAAGGTAATTAGTGAAATTTAAGGTAAAAATGATATTATAAAAATTTGAAAATACCCTTACACTTGTCCTACCCCTATTGGATGAGTCATGGACAACCAAGAAAATCCATGTGTCAACTTGGGGATTCCAAGGATCCACTTCGGTAGGAAAATGACATTAAAAACTTTTTATTTAATGTTAAAATAAAAATGTCGCAAACATGAGTTGTTTTACTAAAACAATTTTTAAATGGGGTTATTAAAGTCATATTTTTGACTATAAATATTCATTAGAAATAAAAAAAATATTTCGTACATCATGATATTTTTTTATAATTTTTAGGCATTAAATAAAGTAAATTATTTATGACACCATGATGATGCAGCGATTCCCTCATTATTTAACGATTTAAATAAAATGAAAAGATAATGTAAAATATAAGACCTAAACATGTCAAAAACCAATTGGATGGGTGGATTTATAACCCTTATCACCTTATCCTCGAAATATATAAGTGTGGGACCATTAAAATCTGAAACTCATTATATAATAAAGTAACATTTCATGACTTTCTAAGAGTGCCCCTCCTCTCCTCTTATAAAAGGCCCCCACCACTACCACCTTACTCACACCTTCAAAGCCTTTTGGTTCGGCCAAACTCTTCCCAAATACTCTCTCAACTTCCCTCTCTTAATCCTAGAAGCCTCACCTTGGGCAGAATTCTTCCCAAGGAAGCCTTTGGCTCAAATCAAAAAAGAGTTACCCGGTTTTAAGGTAATGTCTTCTCTAATGTTATTTTGTTTTATTTTGCTTCTCCAACCCCTTAAACACTTTTTATTCATTTCATTTGTAACAAAACCAGTATCCTCAATATACTAGGATGTTTTTATAATAAGTATTTGAGCTGCACTTACACACACCTACATCTAATGGTTAAAGAACATACTGTTTCTGTGGATGACTAATTTCTGCCTCACGAAACGATGATTGTTCAACACTCATATAACACATTAAAAGGTGGCCATTAAGATGTAACTATATTTATATATAATATATAATATGTTTATGTTTTAATTAAGTGTTTTTATTTTTCATTTATGTAATACCTTTATGGTTTCCATTATGGTTAAACGCGATATCTTCATTTTAGGAAGTGTGGACTACAGCCCCCTCAAAGTGATTTGAATCGTTAATTCCATATGTGGGATGTATAAATGATGGAGTAAATGATATTATATATGATATTATATATGATATTATACTGGAATTATAATATACCTTCATATAATTATGATTTCATTCCATTAAATACAAAATAGAAATGAAAGTAGCGTTCATGTGTACGTACAGCTTACCGTCTCCATGAATGGTGCATTTCATTTCTTACCTCTAAATGTTACGTAATATTATTAATGAATGTATATACTGGATATATATGATATATATGATATCTAAATCAGGAATATAATGCAGGATATAATGGACATTTCACCGCATGAACAACTTGTAATTATAAGAAGTTTATTTTTGACTCAAGTACCAAAGATCGACAAAATGACCGTTATTAACATAAATATTTACATAATGTTCATAACATGGTAATAAGTGATATAAAAGGAATAATGAACATGAAAAAGGTTCATGAGAAAATAGAAATTAACTCTATTTTATTATTCAGGAGATTAAAGAGCGGTCGAGTCAAGTCGGACATGAGGTAAGGGAACTTCTTAACCCAATTTCCATTCTTTGGGTTAATCTCCTACTTTCAAATTATTTCATGATATTATTATGTCCTATCATGTATTTTTACTGTATTTATGTGTAATTATAATGAATAAACATAATAGATCTATTTTATTTAAAAAAAATGATCTTTTTAAGGGACTTCGTCTCAATCACCATTCATTGAGGCATATTTTGTTTTATACACAAATTTCATTTATACGGTGTATAAACCACTTTGAATTTTACGTTTATTCAAAAGGAATATTTTTATACGAATCATTTTAATAAACGAAAAAAAGGAATTTTTTTCTTGTCGTACGTATGCGGCGACAACGACTTCTCTACCGTCGTGACCATTATTTGAGTTTCAGCTTCCTCTACAAGCCATAACTTTTTTTAAATGAAAAATAAATACCAAGATTTAATTTTCTTTTATTTTGGTATTGAAAATGGTTTTGATAAGGTTTTTATTATATCAATGTGTTGTATTGATATCATGTGATTGGGATGTGTAAATGTTATGTTTCCTTTATGCATGTTTTATGTGATACGATTATGTTATGGTTTATGATATGTTTAAACCTGTTCATATGAGGAATGCATTGGACTTAATAAGTGATGGGTGGAGCCCGCTATAGCTCCTCGATGCATCGACAGGTCTCATGAGACAAACTAGTGTCTTGGAACGAGGCCTTGACAAAATATTATTTGTAGTGTTGGCACAAGGCCTTGGCTACGTGGTTATGATAGTCTGACATTATGCATTCCATGATTATGAAAGTGGTTATTGATATTTCATGTGATTATTTGACCAGTAGAATAACCATGTGAATAATTAAATGGAATTATTTCATTTTAATTTTGCCATATTATTTTTAAGTTCAAGTTTAAAAGGCTTTTGTTTTTGTTATACATTGCCTTAATTTTTTTTTGTTTATTTATGAAATCTTCTGCTATATTGTTATCCTTACTAAGCATCTGAGCCCACCCCTTCCATTGTTTTGATTTTTCCAGGATGTGAAGAAGTATATTATAAATGACCTGCAGGGATAGTATTAGGGGATTTGAAGACAAGATGTTGTTGTAGTTTTGTTTTAATTTATGATGTAATGTAAGACTTATGAATGTATCTAGTGTTTTCAAGGCTACTAAACTAATCGGTCTTTCGAGACTTGATCTTTGTGATCATGCCAATGTTACGCAATAATGCACCGACTCTGGGTAATTGGGGTCGGGGCATTACACAAAAGGTCCGATGTACCTAGGACTTAATTTAGCCTTCTTATCGAAACATTTAACACCCTTCCATGGAGATACCTTCAAGAAAACATGATCTCGGACTTGAAATTCCAAATCCTTCCTTTAGTTATCGGAATAACTCTTTTTCCAACTTTGAGAAGCATTTATGTGGGTTCAGATAATCTTCACCTTTCCATTTTTTCCTCAATAAGTTATGGACCTACAAGTTTTATTTCACCAACATCATCCCAACAAGTTGATGTGAGATATCTCTTTCCATAAAATGCTTCATATGCTACCTTATGAATACTTGAATGAAATCTATTATTATAGAAAAATTCTACAAGATGTAAATACTAATCCAATATACTATTAAAGTCAAGTGAACAAGATCTCAACATGCCTTCTAAGGTTTGAATTGTTCATTTTGATTGTCCATCAGTTTGAGGGAGATATACAGTGCTTAAACAAAGTTTAGTATCCAAGGAATTCTGAACACTTTTCCAGAATATTGATGTAAAAAGGGATCACAATCAGAAAAAATCGATAGGGGTACTCCATGAAGTCTTAGAACTTCATTGATATATAGTATTTTTAAACATTCAAGTGGTAAATCTTCTCTTATAGTAAGAAAATGTGCGGACTTGGTAAGACGATCAACAATTAATGATATTGTATCATTCCTTCTAGGAGTCTTTGGTAGCCCCATGAAAAAGTCCATTGCAATATCATCCCATTTAAACTGAGATATAGGATGAGGTTGCCTGACTCTTCTGGAATTTTGTCTTCCCACCTTCTTCTGTTGACAAACCATACATCTTGATGCATAATCATCAATATCCCTCTTCATGTCGTCCAACCAAAAATGTTCCTTCAAATATCTATACATATTAGTGCTATCTAGGTGTATAGATAAATTGGAGAAATGAGCATCATCCAAAAACTCCCTTTTTGGATTAGGTATATCAGGAACACAAAATCTCTTCCCAAATTTCAAAATTCCATCTTCATATACAAATTCAATCAATCTCCCAACATTCACAGCTTTAATTTTATTTTAAAACTCCTCATCATCAGTCCGAGAAATTTTTATCCTTTCTATTAAATATGGTTTGACAACTATTTGAATAAGAATTTATATTTCCCTTTTCAGGATTATTCCAATATCCATATTTACTAGATCCATTAACATAGGATCTCTTTTAAATCTCATCTTGTTTAAAACTCCATGATAATTTCTGCTCAAAGCATCTTCCACCTTATTTTCCTTCCCAAGGAGGTAGTGTATAGTGCAATCATAATCCTTGAGTAGTTCAAGCCATCATCTTTGCCTCATGTTGAATTTTTTTTTTGAAAAAATATACTTTAAACTCTTTTCATCTGTATATATATAACATTTTTTACCATAGATATAGTGTCTCCATATATTCAAAGAAAAGATTAAAGTTTCTAACTCCAGATCATGAGTGGGTTAGTTTTGTTCATGAATTTTTAGCTGACATGATGAATATGAAATAATTCTATCATTATGCATAAGGACACAACCAAGTCCTTTCTTTTAAGCATCACTATAAATAACAAAACATTCATTCCCTGATGATAGAGTCAATATATGAGCATTGACTAATATTTTCTTCAATTACTAAAAACATTTTTTATACTCTTTTGTCCATACAAATTTAACCCTTTTATGGGTGACCCTGGATAATGGGTTAGCCAATTAGGCAAAATTCTGGACGAAATGCCAATAATAACCTGCTAAACCAATAAAACTATGTACCTTAGTTATAATTTTTTGTGTTGGACATTATTGAATTTATCTTGTATTATAAGTAACAACACAGATACCATATTTAGAGACAATATGGCCAAGAAAAGAAATCTCTTGAAGCCATAATTCACACTTCTTAAACTTCTTGTATAATTCATTTCTTCTAAGAGTCTTTAGAATAGTGCACAAGTTATTTTCATGATCTTCATAGATTTTTGAGTATACCAAGATATAATCAATAAATACCACCACAAATTCATCAAGATATTCTTTGAAAAAACTATTCATTATATCCATGAAAGTAGAGGGTTCATTAGTCAGTCCCAAAGGAATTACTGTAAACTCGTAATGCCCGTATCTAGTTTTAATGCTATTTTATGAATGTCTTCCTTCTTCACACACAAATGATGATATCTAGATTAATGTTCAATCTTTGAAAAATATTGATCTCCATGAATTTGATTGAAAAAATCAACAACCCAAGGTAAGGAATACTTTTCCTTTATTATCATAGCATTGATCTCCCTATAGTCAATACACAACCTCATAGATCCATTTTTCTTCATAACAAAAAGAATAGGGGCAACCCATGGAGAAACACTAGGGTGAATAAATCCTTTATTACTCAATTCCTCTAGTTGTTTCTTTAGTTCCAATAATTCTATAGTGGCCATTCTATATGGTGTCTTTGATATGAGACTTTAACCAGGAATTAAATCAATGTAAAACTCAATTTCTCATTCTATAGGATGTCTAGGTAAATTCTTTGGAAACACATCAACATATTCTTGCACAATAGATACGTCCTCTATTTGAATATTCCTTTCCTCACCCAAAGTTATTTCACTATCTTCCTCCCCAATAATTGAATTCAGTAGAGCTACTGGGGGTGGATCAAGATAAAAGTCAAATGGTGACGTTTCTTTTCTAATGAGAAGCTATTCCTTATCATCATAAGAAATTTTAACCTCCTTCTTATAATAAATTTTTGCATCATGGTCCGACAGCCAATCCATTTTAAGGATTATATCAAATGAAATCATGGGTATAATGACGAGTTCAGCAGATAAAGAACGTTTATATATCCTAATGGGAACTGATTCACAAAACATTATTGAAATGATACTACCCATTTGGATTTTTGACTGATAAATCCCTTTTTAAATAAAATTAGAAATTTATAATTTTCATAAAAAATTGGTATGATATGAAACAATTCGATGATCCAGGATCAAATAATACAATGGCTAAATTTGAGCAATCCATTAAATTTCCTGCCACCACATCATTTCTAGATTGAGCCTCAGTAGTAGTGATCACATAAGCTTTTCCTTGCTTTCTAGACATTTTCTGAGGTATGCTTCCTTGTCTCTTAAGAAATTTATTTTCATAATTCCCCATTTCTCTAAAGTTGTAGCATTCAAAATTGATATCCTATTTCTTTACATTACAATAACGAGTTTGGTGGCCTTTTTCACCACACTTACAACAAACTCCCATTCCCTTCAGGAAAGTGCCGGGGTGTTTCTTATTATATTTTCTGTAGGATGGAAATTCAACTTTTCCCTTCTTCCCCTTATTTCCATTTTCAGAGTGTTATGTAGATCTCTTCTTCTCATGATTTTATTTAAAGTCGTAAGTCTTAGAGAATTCCATTTCAATCTTCATAGCTCATGAGATAATATCTTTGTACGATGTGAGGGATTGTGAGATTAATGCTCAGGGGAGAAATGGTTTTAACCGATCAAATAATCAATCAATATGACTCCTTGTATTGCGTATATAATCTACAAAATTCCATGCTAACCATGTAAATTTATCCTCATACTTTATGACATTCACATCCTCATTTTTTCCTCAGACTCAGAAATTGTCTTTCCATATCAGCTCAATTGTCACGAGGAATATATTTTTCTAAGAAAATATCTTTAAACTCCCTCCATTCCATATTTGATACTTATTCATCCTTATTTTTGTTTTGAATTAATGACCACCATTGATCCGTATCTTCCGTGAGGCGATAAACTACTATGAATATTTTTCCCTTTCACTACTCCCCAAAGCACGAAATATTTTCTCTAACGAACTTGTCCATTTCTGAGCTACAAATGGATTTATAGTCCCATTTAATGTTGGTTGTTCTTGCCTCATTAATAGGTCTAACATTTATCCTCCACATTATGGATTAGGTTGATCCATATAGGTAAGGTTATTATTCATAACCTGGGTGAGTTGTCCCAGCATGGTTATAAGTTGTTCAGCACTTGTTGCATCACCAGCTCCATTATATTTAACACAATGTGAGGAAATTATTTCATTATTACAAATAAAATATTCAACAAAATAGTGTTTTATCAAATCCCCCACACTTAACCTTTTGCACTCCTGTGAAAAATCTCATATCAAGTAAACATAAATATCAAATCAAAACCAATTTTGAAACACATATCTTTGAGATCAAACAATTATACACCAAGAAACAAAAGATATCATGCCTCATAGAAAACCATTATTTCAAGTTCTCCATTTATATCATTCAATATATTTCCACTTCATTTATCCTCCCATGCACAAAACACTTACCTCGCTTGAATTTTCTCTCATCACTCAAATATCAATTTTTTTGCAATGTCTCTCTCATCCAAACTCATACAAGGGTCACCATAGGCTTGATAAATTCCTACATCACCACCCGATGTGAGTCAAGGACATATGTTTATCATGAGGACTTTTCAGGGTTGTTCTATGGCTATCGGTTGGTAGGATTAAGATGTGAAAAATTCTGAGGCTAAACGAGGAGGGCTTGACTCTTTTTGAAGCAAAATTGCATTAATCTAATTTTCACTTAAATATGGTCTTCTCCTAAATCCACATAGTATCAATTCAGTTCCATCATCATAAAAAGTCATGAAAGGTTTACACCATCCATCATTTGAGCATCAAAAATTTCAATCTTCTCAAACATGATTTTCTTAAAAGCGCCATATGGGCACAACTTTCCACCTCAATTAGAAGCTCCAGAAAAGGCACAACTTCACTTGTCATGAAAGCTCCAGAAAAGGAATAGCTTTCAATATAATGTCTTTCTTCAGTAGAAAACACATCTCTTAAGAATTTAATTTTCCACCCAAAGTATCACAGAATGTGGTGGCACAACACAAGACAGCTTCCCCCGACACTTAAGCTCAACTAGATTATGCAATTTCACTTCAAGAGTTGGTTGGATAGGGAAAATTGTCTTGTAATGTGGATAACCTAAGAGGCTGTTCATGGCTTCTAAGGGCTACAAGGATTAAATATTAAAGGTAGGCCATTATAAAAAAATTATTCTTTGAAATAGGGGCTTTAATACCAAACAAATGCCTCAATCATTTAAACATATGTACCTCAAACCCTCAAGTTTTGAAAGGAATAGATCAAATTCTGGTTAAATCAAGCATGGTTTGGTTCTCTCAAGAAGTGAGGTGAATGTAAAGAATATGAAAATAATGGTTCAGAAGCCTCATAGGAAAGTGATTTCAAATATAAAGACAGTGAGATGTGGCATGGGATTCAAAATTCAGTGTACTTTTCATGAAATTACTAAATATTTCAACTTGAAACAAAGTTATTTCAGTATTAATTTAAGCTTAGTTTCAAGAGATAAATTGTTTCACTCATTGATATGCATTTCAAAATGGTGATGAGAATCATTTTAGCTCAAAAATTTCAAAAACACAAATAAAATTGAAAAATAAACACACAAAATTTGAAAAACACGCAATTTTTTTAAACAGGAAAACAATTGATATTACTAAACTAAAAGGTTCTCTACCCCACACTTAAAATATTGCATTGTCCTCAATGTGAACCCATGAGATGATATATGCACATGAAATGCAGAATTTCTAAATAGGACATATAATATAAAAGTGAAAGTGTTAGGAACAGCCTGATGTGCTCAAGTGATGATGGGGTCATGCAGTGTGATAAAATCAACTGCATCGGTAGAAAGTACCTCGATGTATCTCTTCAAACATTTCCCATTGACTGTAAAGCTCGTTCTAGTGTCCTCTTGTGTGATCTCCACTGCACCATAAGGAAAAAAAGTAGATACAATATAAGGACCTAACCATCTGGAATGCAACTTACCAGGCATCGGCTTCAGTCGTGAACTGTAGAGAAGAACTTTCTCTCCAACATGAAACTCCCTTTGTTGGATCATTTTGTCATGAAATTATTTTGATCTTTCCTTGTTGATCCTTGAGTTCACATATGATGACAGTTGAATCTCCTCAAGCTCTTGAATTTGAAACTTTCTTTGAATTCCAGCTTGGGCCAAATCCATTTTGCATTTCTTTATAGCCCAATATGCCCGATGCTCGACTTCCACTGGGAGATGACATGCTTTCCCAAAAACAATCCTAAATGGGGACATACCAATGGGTATCTTGTATGCTGTCCTATAATCACACAATGAATCATCCAAGCGCTTGCTTCAATCCTTCCTATTTGGCTGCACGATTTTCTCTAATATTTGTTTCAGCTCATGATTTGAAACATCAGCCTATCCATTTGTATGGGGGTGGTATGGTGTTGATGTTTTGTGTGTCACCCCATACTTCTGAAGGAGGGAAGAAAAATTCCTATTTCAAAAGTGTGTCCCTTGGTCACTGATGATGGCTTTTGGTACTCCAAACCTGCAAAAAATCTGTGCTTTGACAAAGTCCACAATAACATGAGAATCGTCAGTCCTGGTGGCCTTGGACTCCACCCATTCGCTCACATAATCAACAGCAACCAAAATAAACAAGAAACCATATGAACTTGGAAAAGGACCCATAAAATCAATGCCCCATACATAAAAAATCTCACAGAATAGTATGGGTTGTCGGGGCATCTCATGTCTCCTAGAAATGTTCCCAGTGTGTCGGCAACGAGAGAATGACTTACAAAACACATGGGCATCATGGAATAATCTAGGACAATATAATCCAGAGTCCAAAACCTTCCTAGCTGTCCGTTGGGGTCCAAAGTGTCCACCACAAGAAAGTGTATGACAGAAATGCAAAACAGAATCAAACTCATGATCGGGAACCCACCGCCTAATGACATGGCCACTACACATGCACCAGAGGTAAGGATCATCCCACACATAAAACCTAGACTCAATTTTTAATTTTGGGACTTGATGTTTCTTTAAATTTGTAGGGATTTCAGAGGCAATGATGTAGTTAACTAAATCAGTATACCAAGGATGCTACCTGAGATGGAATAAAGATTCTAATCGGGAAAAGTGTCCTGAAGTGGTACCTGGTCCAAGGTGTCATCCTCTAGTGTGTGAGTAACCCTACTCATGTGGTCTGCCACCAAATTCTATGACCCCTTCTTGTCCTTTATCTCAAGGTCAAACTCTTGAAGAAGGAGCATCCAACGGATAAGTCTTGGCTTTGCATCTAGCTCCTACAGGAGGTCCCTCAAAGATGCATGGTCAGAAAAAACAACTACTTTAGAGACTAATAATTATGAATGGAATTTATCTAAAGCAAATATGACAGAAAGAAACTCCTTTTCTGTGGTTGTGCA
Source organism: Viscum album (assembly GCA_963277665.1). Taxonomy (NCBI): domain Eukaryota; kingdom Viridiplantae; phylum Streptophyta; class Magnoliopsida; order Santalales; family Viscaceae; genus Viscum; species Viscum album. Next base: position 1,498,695,550 of record OY728147.1, on the reverse strand, counting down.
GTTTGATTGGGCTGAATCCAGTGTCCTTGATGCATATGCGATCACATGTGAACGTCCCTCCACCCTCTGAGATAAGACAACTCCAACCGCGAAGTTGGAGGCATCACACATAAGCTCAAAAGGAATCTCCCACCGCGGGGGTTGTATGATAGGTGGAGTGGTCAGACGTTGTTTTAGCTCATCGAATGAATTCCTGCAAGAAACATCAAACACAAAATCAGAATCCTTTTGAAGTAATCTGAACATAGGAAGAGCAATCTTACTAAAATCTTTGATGAAGCGCCGATAAAATCCTGCATGACCTAGGAAAGATCTAACATCATGCACACATGAAGGATATGGTAAGGATGAAATAATATCTACCTTTGATCTATCAACCTCTATCCCATGTTTTGACACAACATGCCCTAAGACAATTCCATGATCTACCATGAAATGACACTTTTCAAAGTTTAGGAACAGATTCTTCTCAATACAACGATTCAACACCTTTCCCAAACTAATTAGAAATTCATCAAATGAAGACCCATACACTGTAAAATCATCCATAAATACCTCCATGCAGGTCTCAATAAAATGAGAAAAAATACTCACCATGCATCTCTAGAAGGTACCTAGGGCGTTGCAAAGTCTAAATGGCATCCTCCGGTAAGCAAAGGTACCGAATGGGCAGGTGAATGTCATCTTCTCCTGGTCCTCCGATGCTATAGGAACCTGAAAATATCAAGAAAATCCATCCAAGAAACAATAGCGTGTCTTCCCAGCTAATCTATCAAGCATCTGATCAATAAACATGAGGGGGAAATGGTCCTTGCGAGTGGAATGATTTAGTTTCCTATAATCAATACACACACGCCAACTGTTTTTCAACCTCATTGGAACTAACTCATATTTCTCATTTTTAACAACAGAAACACCACTTTTCTTAGGCACAACCTGAATAGGACTTACCCACTGAGAATATGAAATGGGAAAGATTATACCTACCTCGAGCAATTTCTCAACTTCTTTTTTAATAACTTTCAGGAGGGTGGGATTGAGTCTCCTTTGTGGTTGTCTCACCGGTTTAGCCCCATCCTCCAAGAGAATCCTATGCATGCAAATGGAGGGGATAATACCTGATATGTTAGCCAAGGTCCACCCAATCACCCTGATGTTCTCCCTCAAAATATTCAAAATCTTTTCTTCATGTTCAAAAGGGAGATTGTTAGTAATGATAACAGGTAATCTATCACCACTCAACAAGTATGAGTATTTCAGATTTGGTGACAATGGATTTAGTTCTAATTAAAGAGGGTGTAGTATGGATGGAGACATTGAAGGAACCGAAATATGTGCACAAAGAGCATCGATATCAGAATATACATCATCAAAATCAGAGAATAAAGCATCAAATCCATCTGCATACTCTATAGGCATGTCATAATCAGAGTTCACATGATCAAAATCAGAATATGATTCCATTTCAAAATCAAATCTTAGAGAGTCTTGTTCCTTAAAAACGGGTGTGGAAGTACTTTTAGACATCAAACTAGAACCAATACTCATAATCTCCCTAAGCACAGGACAATACAATTCCATGGTGTTTTTACTTGGTGGTTCAAAATGGGAGATAACAAATGCAGAATGATCCTCTGAGGGGTACTTTATGGAATCCATAACATTAAATATCACAACATCATCCCCAAATTCCATGGAAAGTGTACCCTCATTGACATTTATGATAGTTTTTGCAGTTTTGAGGAAGGGTCTACCTAAGATAATGGGGGAATGAGAACTTTCCTGATCGTCCTTCATGTTAAGCACGTAGAAATCTGCTGGGAAGATCATGTCTCTTACCCGGACAAGTACATCCTCAAGGAATCCCACTAGATATGCCGTAGCTCTATTTGCCAATTACACCACAACTTTTGTAGGCTTCAACTCACCAACCCTCAAGGAAGAGAATACAGAGTGTGGCATCACATTTATTGAAGCTCCTAAATCACAAGGAGCATCAGAGAAGTGAAACTCCCCTATGGTACATGGGATGGTGAATGTCCCGGGATCCTTGCACTTTGTTGGAATTTATAGAGTTGGTGTAATGAGTGCCGAGACATTCCTTCCAAGGTTGATCCTCTCATTTCCCTTGAGCCCTCTTCGATTGGTGCAGAGTTCTTTTAAGAATTTGGCATACCTTGGGATTTGATTAATGGCTTCAAGTAGAGGAATGTTGATCTCCACATGCTTGAATGTGTCCAAAAAATCCTTTTTCATTTCTTCTTCATCCATCTTCTTGGTTTGAAAAACCTTGTTTGGAAAAGGAAGGGGTTTAGGAGGAACATCATCAATATTTTTCTTACCTTTATCTTTCTCCTTGGAATGGTAGGTACAGATGTATTGTTCATTTGCTTCCCACTTCTCAATGTGATGGAACTAACATTCCCCTTTGGATTTGGAGTGGGTTGGGAAGGTAGATTTTCGGAATTCTTACTTACAAGTTCATGGAGGGCGGTGGCAATCTGGCTCATTTGATTCTTTAACTCCCTCAGCTCCGAACTTTGACTCTTCAGCTCATTCTGTTGATTAAGAACAATTTTCTTCAAAAGATCAACAGTATTAGAATATAACTTTGGTGGGGGATTCCCTTGTTGTTGTCTTGTTGATGCTTGGGATTAAAATCTCCTTTGGGGTTGTTGGAAACCCTGTGGGTAAGGTGGAGGCTGCTGGAAGTTTTGTTGAAAGGGTGGCCTTTGTTGTTGTCCAGAGACATACCTCATGTCCGATTGATCTTTCCACCCTTGGTTGTATGTTGGAGAAAATGAATCAAACTTCTTTTGGGGATATGGTTGTTGTTGCTCCTTAAATGGTCTCCCTAGGAATACTGCTGCGCAATCCTCTGTCTCTTGTAGTTGTGGGCAACAGTGAGTTGGGTGGCTTGTCTCAGGGCAAATTCCACAATACCTTGAAGGATGGGGTAGAGATGTCTTTTGTGCCAAAGTAATTTGCCTCACCATAGTTGTCAATTCTTCTAACTTGGTATCAATCAGATGACTCTCAAGAAAAGAAGGACTTACCTGATGTACTCCCCTGATAGGTGGTGTACCTCGATCACCAAATTGTTGGGAGTTTTGGGCCATCTTGTCGATCAATGCACGTGTAGCTGCTGGTGTCTTGTCCACCAATGCTCCTCCAGCTACAGCATACACCATGATCCTCTCCATGGGAGTGAGTCCCTCGTAGAAGTATTGGATGAGGAGTTTCTCACTGATTTGGTGATGCGGACAGCTTGCGCACAACTTCTTGAATCTCTCCCAATACTCATACATTGACTCTCTTTATGCTTGCTTGATACCCTAGATCTCCTTACGAATGGAAGTGGTCCTTGATGCTGGAAAAAATCTCTGCAAGAAAAGACGTTTCAAATTGTTCCAACAAGTTACATCTTCAGATTGTAAATAATACATCCAATCTTTCGCAGCTCCATCCAGTGAGAATGGGAATGCTCTTAATTTGATTTGGTCTTCAGATACATTTCTAGGTTTCAAGTTTGAGCAAACCACATTAAATTATTTAAGGTTTTTGTTGGGATCCTCACCAGATAAGCCCTGAAACATTGGAAGAAGGTGAATTAATCCAGATTTCAATTCAAAGTCCGATTCAAGATTTGGGTATGCAATACAATTTGGTTGATAGTTAATATCCGGTGCAGCCAATTCTCGAATGGTTCTATTTAGCTCATTTCCATTATTTCCAACCATTGGTTCCTCTTTTATGTTTGAATATGAATAGATTCCAATTTCAATGTTTCCAGAAGAGAGGAATTCACCAACTGGTTGAATATTGAAACTTCCCGTAGATTGAGAATGTCTGATTCGAGCCCTAAGGCTATGTTCAATCTCAGGGTCAAGATCTAAGAGATCTTCGGGATTAGTTTGTGTCATAAATCAAAAAATGAAAAGAAAGAAAGTGTACCATAGTAAAAAAATAAAAATGAGAAGTTTGAGTTGATGGTCCAAAAAGAAAAGAAGAGGATGAAAAAAAATGAAAACCTGAGAAAGGGGAAAAATGAAAGAGAGAGGTGAAGAAAATAATAAAATGAAAAATACAAGAAATACCTCTAAATGGTTGAATAAATTACTTTCTTCCTTGGAAACTGTGCCAATTTGATAGAGCATTGTCGTGGGCGCCCTCAAATGATTAGTTTGATTTTGGGGTACATAGGTGCAGCAGAGTGGCTGACCAATGTCGTCTCTCAAAGGAGGAAGTGAATTAAAACAATTTTTAGTGGTATTATAGAAATAAAATAAAAGTGAATAAAAACACTACTTGAAAGGATGGGGGTGGTTGTTTATATTTTATGAATCTAGAAGAATTTTTCTGGAAGAAGATTGTATTTTTTTGTTTTTAGTTTTGAAATGAAGTTTGATTAAAATGACACAACAAAAAGATGTTTGTTTAGACAATATTTAAAAGACGTAATCGATCTAACTCAACCTATTCAATCATTTATTAATCATTATCATTTAAATTAATATTCACTTAATTATGATCCCTTAATTTGTTAAATCCCAAACCCTACGAGAATTAACTTTACCATGAAGATTGAAGTGAATTTAACCTTAGGCTAACTTCAGAACATGCAATCGCAACACCCTGCTTTGATTGATGTTATAAGATTAGCTTATGGTCAGTGGTAAATTAAGGCACATAACCACTATGTAAATGAGGATTAATTGAGTATAGGGATTATATTTGAACTCTACAAATTGATCCCATGTGGTTTTGAATTACCGGTTAAGGTTGCGCTCTCACAGTTCACACAATTCCCGACCTCGCGTGTTTTGTGTTAACTATTCAATTGCTTTCTTAGTTTCATTTAAATTAAAAACTCAATTAATAGATCATAATATGTGAATTACAGTAGCTCATTGATTCAAAATAAATTAATGAAGAAGGATAGAGGTCGATCGATTACTAAAAAGAACTACTCTTCCATGGGTGGTGTAGTCATCGTGGAGACGTTTTGCATAAGAAAAGGATTGAAAGGGTAGAACCCAATATTGTCTCCACTCTTGATTCCAACACAATTAATAAGATTAAGAGAAGAAGAAGAGGGATGAACACAGAAGATTATTTGAAGAAAAATTCAAGAAACAAACATGAAAGAAAAGAAATACAAAAAAGAGGTGGGAGAGGAGAGCCTTTTTGGAAGAGAGGTTTTCACAAATGCTTACGTATTCCAAGAGTTGTAAGGGGCTTCCAAGAGACACCCTTTCGGAAAAAACTTCCCAAAGCCTCGAACAGCCCTCTAAAAGAGTTAAAACCCCCTTTAAATAGAGTTTGTGAGGGCTAGGGATACATAACTTTTTAAGTGTGAAATGAAAAACTAGGCCAAATATTTTATTCCAACTTGAACCGCCAATTTGACCTCCAAAACGCGTGACATGGCCGGCCTTCCAGAAGGATGGTTTTTTTCCAATCCTGTCCCCGAGATTTCCTCAAAATTTGGGCTCAATCCAAGCCCGTATATAGACGATATGTCCCAAATACAGAACCCATGTCCATTCTGCTGAGTCCACCCCACCATTGGATTAATGGCCCATTTACTCCATTCAAATTCACTCTTTAGCTCTAGTGTCCTGAATGAAAGTTGTAGAAAATTAAGTTAGGAACACTGTTACAATATTTCAAATTCAAATAATAAATAAAAAAATATTTATCTTCGAAATACTACAGTGCACTATTAAGGGTAAAACTGGAATTTTCACCAAATTTTCAAATGAATGATCAAATCCCAAATAATTTATAAATAAACATATTTAACACAATGTGAGGAAATTATTTCATTTATTACCAATAAATTATTCAACAAAATAGTTTTTTATCAAGTGTCATAATCAAGAGTGCAGCCGGGCCCTCTATCATGTACCAGGATCCCTGGAGTCAAAACCCAAACTCCTTGCATGTGTTTTCACTCCTTGGTACATCTATGCCAGCTCTGCCTCTACCTTTTCGTATTAAGATAGTGATGTGTTTCTTGGAAAACTCACAAAATCTCTATATTATCAAAATTCTATGAACTTCTTCAATACTAATCCTCGAAGTCTATCTTAGGGTAATGTTATCTAATAAGAGTTTTTTTAAATCTAGCTTCCAAGTTTTGTAGAAAAATTTCTCTGATAACAACTGTAATGTCCCGACCCTAGTAACACAGATTTAGAGAATTATTACATAACATTGGCATGATCAAAAGAGATCATGTCTCGAAAAAATGATTAGTTTAGTAGCCTTGGAAGTACTTGATACATACATAAGTTTTACAGTATATCATTAAATGGAAAAGCAACGACATTTTGTCCCCTATGAATACAACCATATCCCTTAGCCTATTTCTATAGGTTAATTGTAATATACTCCTTCGAATTCTGGGAAAAATAAAACAAATAAAGGGGTGAGATCAGTTTCTCAGTAAGGATAACAATATATCAGAAACTTTCACAAATAAGAATAAACATTTAAGGCAATGTATAAGACTAAAACACAATCCTTTTAAACATAAACTTCAGCATAATATTGAAAAGTTAAATCAAATAATTTCATTTACTTATTCACATGGATATTCTACTAGTCGAATATTCACAAGTAATATCAATAACCAATTTCATAATGATGGAATGCATAATGACGGACATCATAAACACATAGTCAAGGCCTCTTGCCAATACTAAAAATAAGACTTTTTCAAGGCCTTCTACCAAGACACTAGTTTTTCTCATGAGACCTACCGATTCATCGAGGAGCTATAACAGGATCCACCCACCATCTACTAAGTCCAATTCATTCCTCATATGAAAAGGATGAAACATAACATAAACATTCGTATTAAAACTAGAATACTAAATGTTAATACTTTAACCATAAACCATGAATGGTATAAAAATAACACGTTTACAATCAAACATATCACAAACCATTCAATAAAATATGGAAGATTGTATCATAATAAATCCACTTCAAAAAAGTGTAAAATCTATCAAAAGATGTTGACATAGATGAAATCAAAACTATTAGAGAGAAATATATCTTTCTATAATGAAATATTTTAAATGTCAAAGAATTATAAAGGAAAACATTTATTTGGAAATTACTCTAATAATCTTGTATGGGAAGCTTAGAAGATTTTATAACGGTAGAAAATCGCCGCACTTTTCGTATAAGTTTAAAAAACATTCTTTCCATAATTTTGTCAAAAAAGTCATAAATGACCTTGTTTGGAAAACAAAAAAAGAATTATTTATAAAAATTCTATAAAAAGTAAAAAAAGTGTATAAATAACTTTAACCCATAGTCAAATAAATAGTAGAAATATTTTGAAATACATTTTTAAGAATCACAGATGTGGATGATAAAGAGGTCCCAGTAGATACTCATGTATAAACAACCTCAGATAATGAAGAGATTGTAGAATTAACCATTAACTTGTAATTTTACTTGTAGAGGGTATGTTAACCACCTTTATAATATTTAAATAATTGTTATTAAATTATAAAATAACCACATACATAAATATTATATCTTATATGAGCTTATAATATTGATTTGTTAATAATATTTCAGTAGTATCATTGTTTCAGGTGTTAACTAATTATTTTTCCTTTATATGATTTGTTACGTAAGACATGTTTGTTATGTATTGGATGAATTTGATTCATATCCAGAATTATATGAAGTTCTAAAAAATTATTTTTAATCATAAAATGAAAATTATTCTTGAATTATTATGATGGGGAATAAATCTCATCGCATTCGTGGAGGCGGTAATCCGTACGTACGCATGAGCAACAATACCATTATATTGATAGGGAAATTGTATGTAATTGGATGGTATATAATATATACATAACATTTAACATATTATATTTATTATTTACATCAATTATACTCATTATTATACCCTTCAAAATAATGATGTGTTGAATAACCAACTACACCATGACGTGGAGAAGGTGAGCCGTACATACGCACATATAGTGACTTTTTCATTCATAGGATGGATAGAATAATGAATATGGTTGTACCATAATTATAATAAAATCATAGTATATATAAGGTATTTGAGTTATTTTTTTGTTATGGAAAAAACAAATAAATTGGAAGTGGAAGAATAAAAGAACTTTGAAAGAGGTTATGAAATTATTACCTCTTCTTCGAATGATTCTTGATGATTTGATCTAAATGGCTCTTTAGGATGGATTTATAATCCAATTTAAAACTCTATATTGAAGTGAGGGTAGTTGGGAGGATATTTGAGCAGGTTTTGGAAGATCCAAAAGGCTTTGGAGGTGTGAAATTAAGATAAGGGGAAGTACCCTTTTATAAGATAGGGGGTTACTTTAGGAAAAGTTTGAAATATAATTTTATGATACAATCAAATTCGGTTTATAATGGCTCAAAAATAATTTATTTCAAGGATAAGGTGGGTTTGGGTTGAAAATATCTCTACCAGTAGGTTTTAGATGGGTTTAGGTCGCCATATTAACCCTATCTTTTAGATTTAACTCTTAGTTAAATAGTTTAACTTTTACAATGTTTTCTTTTATTTTAATATTACATGGTTAATAAACATACTATAAAATGAAAAGAGAACCCCAAGTGGTTCATTAATGACATATATATTATTATATAAGTACTTTGGCTGAGCCTTAGATATTTAGAAATATTATATCAATTAATAATATTGTATTTTTTTAAAAACTTATTTATGTCAATTTTGACACTATTTAAGATTTGGTTTTTGTGAAAGTAATAGAATCTTTACCACCTCGAAAAAAATTTATTTAATCAACCATAATATTTAATATTAAAATAAAAATTCATGGAATATATCAAAAGTCTCAATTTACAATTATATTAATATTTATAATATTAATTATTTTAATCATTTAATAATAAGGTAATTAGTGCATCATCATTGTGTCATAAAGAAATTTAATTATTTAATATCTAGAAATTATAAATAAAATACAATTATGTTGGTATTTTTTTTATCTTTTTAATAAATATTTATAGTCAAATTTATATTATTTATAGCCCTTTATTAAAAATGTTTTAGTTATTAAACATTCAATTTATAACTTTTAACTCTTATTTAATTAAAATAATAATAAATGTCCTAATCTAATCCAAGTGGACCAAAAGGATCATATTTTATTTCAAAGGTTTATTTTGGTCGAAAAAAACTTATCCAATAGAATTAGAACATGTGTTAGGGTAATTATAATATCATTTTTACCTTTAATTACCCTATTTACTTTTAACAGTGGTAAATAACATTCAAAAGTTACTATTCACCAAAAATTATTTTCATCCAATTAAACCACAATTTACTTACTAAGGTCAACCCTATCTCTAATATTTTTGAAATTTAATTCATAGAAGTGGTAAAATTATGTTTTAGGAAAATTTTCTAATGTGCATAGAAGGTGGGTAAAAGACGGTAAAAAATTTACCCTAATACAATTTTGATATTACTAATCTAAAAATGAAGTCTATTTTGATAAATAAAATTTCTAAATTTCCAAAAAGTGGGTATTACTTTTCATAATGGCTAGTTTGGTTGGTCATGGTGTGTTAAAACTCGAAGTTGCATACAGCACAAGCTATTGTATTATTCAAAGAGAAGCGTACTGTGGAAGCTTGGGGTGTTACAATTTAAGTAAATTTGAAGAATGCTTTCAAATGTAGAGTTAAGGGAGCATATATACCCCCAGATAACTTTCTAGTTTCATATTATCCTTCATTTTCTACCATTTATGAAAACTTATTCTCATTTACATTTTATATTTTCATATATATATATATATATATATATATACCTTAAATACGTAACTAGTTTAATATCCCTTCTATTATGGGGTTATACAAGTTTTATATTTTCTTTAAAATCCCCACTTTTAAGGAAACTCATTTCACGGGGACTTTCTAAATTCTTATTTCATTTGAACCATCACAATATTAAAAAGGTTTTTATATAATTTATATATTTTAAAATAACTATTTATTTTTTTAGAACCATTTAGGGTCAATTTATAATTTATAGGAAAATTATGATCCAATTTTTCAAAAGGATCCTTTACTTATTTTAGAAAACCATAACCAAAGTGGTTGATAATTTACTCTTACTTATTTGAACATTATCATGGATTTTTATACTAAGGAATTCCATGATAATACTTATGTTCCTTTCATATTTTAAAGACAAAAAACTTATTTCCTTCTTCTATTAATAATACTTATGATATAGCTTCCAGATATTCCTTGAGGTATGATCATGAAACCATGTTTTTTTATCATGGGTTTTAGCTATATATGAAACTTATGTATGGTATATTTTCATTATGTGTAATTCATATATATGATATTTATTAAGTTATGAATGATCTAAGAATTATAAACCCCTCTAATGCTTGGTTTGATGTTTCTATATCATTGGATATCATGGTGTGTGGGCAGTGAGCCTAGCCAATTATGGTTCATGGGTAGGTAGCCTGCCAACTATGATATGTTAACTAGGAAGAGATCGTTGAATTATACTTATGATTTAATTTTTATATAGTTTCCACATTTACTATGATTCCATGATCTTATGATATGATCATGATTACTATGTTCTCTTATATTTTTATTTCTTTATTCCACGATTCCATGTATTTGATTATTCTTTTTATGGAATCATGTTATGCCTCCAATGTTATGATATTTTAGAATGATTTTTCTCTTAATAGTAATTTTATATCACCATTTTTCTTATGTATTTCCCTAGGATATCATATACAGTATGAAGAGGACCTATGGGAGTTAGGATCACTATAAGGATATTAAATAAAAATCATGATATCACATTTTAAGACATTACATTTATGTGTCTAATTCTAAAAAGTCACTAAAATCTAGATCATTGGATTATATTTATTATACGTTATATTAAAATTTATTAAATAATATATTTTTAGGTTTGATTCATTATAGTTGTTATCAGATAATGTCCTAGTTTTTTTTGGGTGTTAAAATTATAGAAAATTAGTTAAATCACTAAGGATAAGTCTAAATATAGGATACAATCCTAATGTCTTGGTAAGGTAGGGATTATGTAGTTTTATTAGATATAAATTAATATATAGATAATAAAAGTTGACATAGTTTTGGTATGAATGAATCTTGGGGTAATAACCCTAAAAAGAGTTGGTCGAGTATTTATAGGCCATTATTATGGTGCATAAGGAGTGGGATCTTACCTACTTTGAGTCTGACACACTTGAGGGATATGATTTGGTTAATTAAATTTATATTTACAGACCATTATGATAGATTTATAAATATTTAATAGAGTTTAATAAGTAGTTGAGGATAGATAACATAATTATAATATATCCCTGGATAAACTAGATTGAAATTTAGAGACTCATAAGTTAGTCTTTTCCCAAAAATTATGAGTTTCTCAATCTATGTTTATGGTTTAACTTATAAACATTTATTAATCTAAATATTGTCAGTCATACCCTTCTTTCTAGTAATAAAATGTCTAGACATAGGAGGGATCATGTTATGGATATGTGAAACCATAAACGTGATGACTCCATTGATTATATTCCTAACATGACAAGAATGTGAGTTAATAACATCTTGGCTGTACTGGCACAACTAACTCATGACATGAATAATAACATAAATTGCAATGAAAACCCTCCCAAAGAGAAATATATATTTGTATCTATGATGTGATAGATGGCCCTAAATTTTAGCGGATATTATTATCCAATAATTTCTGAAAAATGGATTAACTTTTTCAATTAAATTTTATCTACCCTTTAATGCTCTGAATAAGATAAGGATTTAATGGCTATTTATCCCCTTAAGTAAGTAGATTATTAATGATAGAGACTTATCGATAATATAAATATTATGGAGGAAATAGAATCTACAGATTTGGATGAATTCAAGAGAATATTTATTAATCAGTTTTTCCCATGCACTCTTTATCTTAAAATATAGGGGGATTTTCTTTTAATCAAGAAAATATAATATGAATATTTTAAGTCTTATGAGATGAACTTCATGAGACTTGAATGGTATGATTATAGTCTTTTCATGATCCCTAAAATTAATATTGATTTACTTTTCTTGTGGGTTGAATCTTATACTTCAAAAAAAAATTATTGGTTCGAGACTTTTATAGTTATAAAGATATTTTCCAATGTTCCCTCAAAGTGAAGATGGAAAATTGTGATTCTCATGGGACTATAGATAAGAAAATGAGAATGGATATTAACCTTGGAGATTCATTTGATAAAACCCATTATGGTATCCTACCCATCGATTGTGTGGGATGAAATATCCTAGAAACTGAATCTAGGGGATCATAAAGTTCTTTAAGTGGGGAAAATGAGGGGCATGTTTCTTACACAAGTTGAAGTGAGAGGAAAAATCCCATTAATGTGATCGAAGAAAAACATTTCCACATCAATCCTCAACATGTTGTATAGTTTTAAAACTATAAATAACATGTAAATTATTATAATAAATGCACTAAACCAAGGTTTGTTTAAGATTACCAAGTACAAAAATCTATAAGGCCAAGCGATCAAGGGAGGAATTATGCTATCATTGTTACAGATGTTGAGAAAGACAATGATGTAGTGGAAGGTACGGTTGTTATTCATTCATGAGTGTAGAATGCACTCTTTGATTCTAATTAAACTTATTATTTTATATCTTGAATATTTAATAGATCTATTCAAACATCACCAAAAAATATGATTGTTACATTATTCATGAAAACTGCTAATGGAGAGATCGTTGTTTCTTAAGAACATAACAATTCACTAGTGGTTATCTATGGGATAAATCCACGAGTATAACTTTTCATAATTCTTATTTAGAATTTTACATTATATTAGGGATGTACTATATTTTATTTTAAATACCTCACATCAAATTCTTGGAAATGGAAATAACATTATTTATCCCAAATTATTATATGACTCAATATAAGTGTAAGGATGTGGATGAATCTTCTTCAAAATCATCCCTAGAGATAAGAATATTTTCCCTGGATGAGAATTGTTATCAATGATAGATGATTGAATCAGTGGTGAGGACTAATCTTTAAGAAATACCAATTTTAAGGGATTATGTTGATATATTTCCTTAAGAGTTTTTTAGTTTTAATCCTTATTGATAGGTCATGTTCTAAATTGAACTCTTACACTAATCTTTACCAATATACAAGACTCAATTTATAATGGCCCCAATTGAAATGTGTGAATTTAAGAGTAAATTACAAGATCATCTAGACATGGTTTTCACATTCCCAACTGCTTCACTATAGGGAGCATCGATTCTCTTTTTTCAATAATAAGGATATGTAAATACATCTCTCTATTTATTATCATTAACTCAAAAATATCATGATAATGATTAATTATATGTTTCCATGGCCATATGAGTTATTTCATCAGTTTCATAGATCTCAATGCTTCTCTAAAGTGGGCATTTGATGATGACATCACCGGTTAATGGTGAAGAAAGTGGATATTCATAAGACCACTTTTCATACAATGTACATGCACTATGGGTTCATAGTTATATCTTTTAGACTCAAGAATGCCTCAAAATTCTTCTTGGAATTAATGAATTGTGTTTTTAGATTTTACCTCAAAAAATTCATTGTATTATTTATAGATGATATTATTATAAAATAAAAAATTAAGGAGGAATACAAGGAGTATTTTTTTTACTATTCTTATGATATTAAAGAGAAATAAGTTACATGAAAAGAACGTTAAATGTGAGTTTTCAATAGAGAAGGAGACATTCCAGGTGAATATTATCACCAAAAACGTAATATATGTGGACACTTCCAAGACAATAGAAATTGAGGAGTGTCCCCGACTAGTATATATAATGATGATACATAGTTTAACTAAACTAGATGGGTAATAGTGATGATTTGTGAGAAACTTATTATGATTTTCAAACATGTTAACCATGTTAAATCAGAAGGGAGTAAGTTTTTTGCTAATGAGTGTGAATATAGATTCATTGAATTGAAAAAGTGTCTTATCAATGCAATTTTAATTTCACTACCCACATGTTGAGAATTTATTTTGTATATAATAATGATTAAAAAAGGTATTAGGCTGTATACTAATTCTAAATGATAAATAGATAACATACACCTCAAGGAGGATAAAAGTTAATGTGTAGAACTATCAAACACATTATTGGGTGTTGGATATAGTGATTTTCACATTGAATAGTTTTTAACATTATCTCTATAGAGAGAAGTGTAAAATATATACAGATCATGAGAGACTAAAATATATATTCACATATAATGAGCCTAATATACTCTAGTAAATATGGTTAGTGCTGATCAAGGATGATGGCAACTCAATCAAATACCATTTAATAATTCAAAATAAAGTGGAATATTCTATAAGTAGAAAATATTCTACAACCATATCTATAATTATTATTGATATGGATCCAAATTCATGGACATTAAAAGGATGTAAATGCTAATTTTGTATAAAGGAACATCATCTTACCTTTCTCAAGTGATTACTCAACAATCATTATTTATAAAGAATAAGAAATCTCAAAATAATGATTTAGAGATACATAAGAAGGTGAATGCCATGATGAATGTAAAAACATCTGAGTTCATGGTTGATGATTAAGGAGTCATAATATTTGAGAAATGGATATGTGTACCCTCTAACCTGGAGTTGAAGAATGATTTTTGAATGATGGTCATGAATCAACATTATCCATCCACCTAGGAAGCATGAAGATGTATAGAGATCTCTAATTGAACTATTGGTGGGACAATATGAAGAAGAATATTATATAATACACATAAAAGTGTTTGGTGTGTCATCAAATTAAGGATGAGAGAAATACTCCAAAGGTATGATGCTACTATTTCTTATACCTATATGGAAATGAGAAAACATCACTATAGATGTTTTCACATGTCTTCCAAACACATAAAAAAAGAATAATTCTATATGGGTTTGGTGAAATATATTACAAATGAATCTCAATTTATTTTCATTTGGAAGTATTTTTTTTCTTAATTACATTTAAATGATATACATTAGATAAGCGGTGATAGGTACATGGGAAACCACTATTTATTTTGTCTTATTGAGATATAATGTTTGCCTCAATGTTTTGGAAGAGTCTTTAGCATTATCTAAACATTGATTTAAAATTGAGTCTAAACATAGAGTTGAGTTTTAGTATAGAATATCATCCATAGACTAATGACCAATGAGAATAGACAATCTAAAAAAATGAGAATATATTGAGGTATTTCTCTACAAACTTTAAGGAAGTATGTGATCAGTATCTTACTCTAATTGAGTTATCATATAATAATATTTTTCAATAAATCATTAAAATGGTCCTATCTGAACACATATATGGTAATATATTTTGATCACCTACGTGTTGGGATAAAATAAGTGAAATAAAGTTTCTAGGACCTGTTATGGTCAAAGAAATTATAGAAAAGATTAAGACTATTCAACAACACATCAAAGCGGAATAGATTTGGTAAAAGTGTTATTCTAAAAAATATTGATCACAGATAGATTTTGTCTCCATTTAATATATCCATGAGGTTTGGGAAGAAATGGAAGTTATTTATGAGATATATTGGCCCCTAAAAGACATTTGATCGCATCAAAGCTATGGCTTATTGACTAGCTCTCCATCTTAAACTTACCCAAGTACATGATGTGTTCCATATAACCCTCTTGAGGAAGAAAATTCCACACCCCTAACATGTACTAAATATTTAGGTTGTATAACTAGAGGATGATATATTTTATGAGTAACAAAATGTGATGATCTTTGGATGAAAAAATAAACTTCCATGCAACCACACAACTCAATTTGTTATAGTAATTTGGAGATACCATATGTATGAAGAGACAATGTGGGTACTAGGTGAGTCCATGAAACAAAAGCACACTGATATTTTTTCACTTCAGTATATGCAATAAAGATTAATGTGAAATGTTTCTTAAGGGGTTGGAATCTATCATCCAAAGATTCCAATATGTATATTTTACATTAAATAATTTTTATTTTGATATCTTTCTTGACATGCATTAAAATGAAGGTCATGATGAATTAGTAAATCAATAATATTAAAATATCATCCTGATAAATTATAAGATATTTATATGTGATATAAAATATTAAAATTCATTAAATTTAAAAATTAGTATGAAATAAAATTTGAAATAGTTAATGTTTATGGTCGTTTTTAATAGAAGTAGTTTATACTATGTATTATCTATTAAAGGATGAAAATATAATTTTTAAATTTAAATTAAGTAAAAATTACAATATATTTTAATTTATAATAGAATAAAAATCATAGTATGAATATTTTTTGTTTTTCTAAAATATTTAATTTTTTGGTGAATAGTGAAAAATTACGATTTTTTTGGTAAATTTTATAGAAAATTACAATATTATCATAAATTCAAAATGACTTAAATATTTATGAAAACATTTTTTCTATGAAATTATATATATATATTTAATATATCATGTCTACAAACCCATGATTGAGATTTTTGAACCTCATCAATATTTTATTATAAGAGATGTTTTTTGATAAATTATATTTTGGAATTTGAAAGTAGATATTATATCATTTAATAATTTAAATAAATTAAATGGAGGAAAATTTTTTATTCATCCAATAATATTTTATTGGGAAGGGTCCTCTATTTATATTTAGAAATCAACTGCTAGGATTAATATTTTATAAATTCTAATTAGTGTTTAATAAATTTCCTAAGTTTACAAGGCCTATAGGCCTTATAGAACTCATTTTTTAGGATGTTAAGTCTTACCTATGATTTTAACATACCTTACCTCAGATAACTTACCTATTTCACGTAAATGTTATGCCATTCCATAATTTCCCCTTAACATTCTTTTCCATGAATGTTTCAATTTTATTTTTTATAAAAGGGTTCACTCCCACCCCTTCAAGGTACAAACATTCCTTAGGTTTACTAGATAAGAAAAAAACATTTACTCTTCCTAGAAAAATATACCTTAAACCTATTCATTTTCACTACTTTAGTTAGCTTAATATTTTCATTTTCGAGGAGAGTTCTAGGGAGTGGTTAGTCCTTGATGTGAGTGTTTATTCTTCTTAGTATTTACTTTTTTTAAATTTTTTTAATATACTTATCTTCCTAAACGAAATTAATATAATAGAATTAGTATTTTTTAATTATATTTAATTATATTTACTTAATAAAAATTATCCATCCCCATGCATTAACTATGAACACCATATGTTTTGATCATGCACTTGTATGGACTACGACCTCCACAAAATGATACAGACTATTTTTTCATTTCTATATTTCATTGATGGTTCCAAGGATGAATATAATGAATCATTATATTTTTTATGTCTCTATTATAACTCTTTAATGTAAAATAATTTAGTTTTCTTCCACTATCATTGTTTATGAAAAAAGAAAGTGTTGCATGTATGTATGTGCGCACTGCGACCTCCATATTGATGATAGATTTTGTTTTCCATTATCACCTCAGAAAGATGAAATTAAAATTATTTTTGATGTATAAAAATTATATTTTTAAGTATAATTATATATTTTTGGTGAATTTATTTTTAAGATAAACTTAACAATGTACAACATGTCAAGATAATCATGTAAACATTGACCAAACCACCTCTAATAACATATAAGAGTGGAAAATATTTAATAAGAGAAACAATTATAAAAATAAACAGAACATAGGAAACTACTAATATATGAATAGGGTTCTTATTAAGGTTTTTAATGAACTTAATTTTTTTATATAATAATTAAATTACAAGTGAAAAACTCTTTTATACACAAAGGTAAGGAATGGTTTTTACTCTCCTCATAACATTTTGGTTCCCATTTAAATATTCTAAATATATGTATTTTCACCTTAAATATATACCAAGATTAATATACCTTCTATTTCAAGAGTTATAAATTTTTTAATTTTCCATGAAAATACCCACTTTTAATGAAACATGATTTAAATTGATTTTCATAATTACTATTTACCTCAACCACCATACCCTTAATTGTTTAATCCATGAATACATTTTGAAGTTAATATTTAATTTATATATAACCCTTTAAGTTCAATTATGTTTTTAAAGGAAAATTATGATCACGTATCTCCAAAATATCATTCTATTATTTCAAAAAATAATCATGAAAGTGGTTTGTTTTTTATTAATACTACTTTAAAATTTCTCATGGATTTTTATAGCATGGTATACATGAACAAGAATAATTTTAATTTCACATCTGAATTTATAAAGAAATTTATTCCCTTCTTCTCTTTTAAATCCTTGTGATAATTCTTTCAGATATTCCATTAGACAAAATTTTGAAACCTAACTCTTTATCATGTTTTTTCCATGTATGTGACTTATTTATTGTTTATTTTCATCATACGGAACACCTATGTATAATATAAATTATGAGATGTGTGGGATGGAAATTATATAGTCTTTTAACTCATTAGGTAATGTTTTTATCTCATATGATATCATGGTTCATGGATAGTGATCCCAAACAACTATGGTGAGTGGTATGGCCACCTAACAAAATATGTTTTGATAACAAGGCAGGGAGCCATGACATATGCCTAAGATGGAATGATTTATATAGTTTATACATTTTCATGATTCTATGGTCTTATGTTATGATCCAGTTTAATATGTGATCTTATGTTTTCATTTCCTTATGCCATTATTCTATGAATATGTTCATTCTCTTTATGATATCATGTTATGTAACGTCCCTGACCTGGAAGCCACTAAACTGATGCTCCGAGTCGAGTTACCACATGACCTCAAGCATAAATCTACATATTCTAGAGGTTTCCAACTAGTAGTGAGGGTCTAATAAGTCATGTAGGGATAATATACCATCTTTACCAAATCAATCCACAATAATTAATAATACCAATAATTGAACAAAATAAAATGACCAATATGCATGAATAAAGAAGAATCTCGCAAAACATGGTACAAACCAAAAACCAACAATAGATTTAGAATTTAATGATAATAGTGCCAAAAGTGAAGGAAAACAAAAATAAATACAATAGATGGATCCACAAAAATAGGTCTTGAATCCAAGTTCGTATCCTCATCCATGAAATTACCCAAGACCAACTCAACTCCCTAGCACATGGACTTTTCCCTTATCCAAACATGCAACAATAAAGTGATATCAGGTACCCCATGGTGGCCCGAGTAGGGTGTGAGTACAACTCAGTAGGCCACAAACAACAGTGTTTGAAAAATATCTAGTATAAACATATAGTGCATGCATGTATGAAATAAAAGAAAAAGTAATCGAAAGAAAAACTTGGGTTCCATTAGTTAACAATATAAAATATTACCATGTTCATTATTATTACTATTTTCATCACTTATTCCACATTAATTAGATAATTTGTTTCCATAATGTGTTCCCTTTCATCACCTACCCCATTTACATCCCTCAATTCATTTTCATTACATGTCCTATGGGTTAGGAATTTACATTATTTATAGAACAACCTATGCTGGTCAATTATCTTACATAAGGGAAAAGTTTAAGTTCCCCATTTCACTAGGGATAAAAATTTCATAACAATTCACCACACATACCTTGGAGCCTCAGTCCAAGAAGTTTCGTCGAATGCAACCATGAGGGTCATATAACATTAGTTTGACTCCATAACTTGTACATTCCTATGTGGGATTAGAGTATCAGTCCAACCTAACCCATGTGAGTAGTCTTAGTCATTTTTCCCACCACCAAGACATGTAAACATGGTTATTAATCCATTTACCACATATACCATATCACAACCCATACAAAATCAAATAAATTTTAAAATCACAATATATAATAATCAACATGAGAACTAGTATTATTCCATAACCCATTAACATATTTACCATTTACATTCCATAATACATTTATCAAAATTCCCATTCAAATTCCACCATCCATTAATCATGTTCAAAAATTCCCTTTATATACACCCATTTAACATTTTCATTAATCCCTTATAAAATCCCATTAAAAATTTTCCTAAATTCCCAATCCATTACCCATTTAATAAGTCCACTATTTCATATGCATTAACCCTCTTTGATATATCCAGAATATTTCAAAATCTAATTGGTATAATATCAATTTACACACTTAACCTATTTTCATGTCATTACAAGAAACCCATTTTCCATTATCAACCCTAGTAACAAACATAATTATTCCATTTTTCAATCCAATCAACCATATTAACATGTTCTTTTTGAGCTCTACATTATCGTACATTAACTCCACACTTAACCTTTATAATTTCTAGGTTCGGGAATGTCAGTGCACCCCATGGGTTGCCCTAAATCAGTTAAATCATCCTAAATGTATCACAAAGTGATCATTAGGGGTTTAATTTCTCTATTAACCAACCAAAATACCAAAAATCACTAACAAAAACAAAATCACAACTACGGGGATGCAATTTCATAACTACACATGCATAAATCTAGAAAAATAATGTAGGATATAAGATGTAGAACACCTACCTAGAATCCGTATATGAAAACACTATTAATCATATACTTAGATCCCGATTTAAGGACCCCTGGAATACTAAACATAGAATACAATGAAAAAGTGGTTTTTATGGCTTCAAAATGAATGATAACCCAAGCTACAATCCTTAATACAGAAAAGAGAAGTATGAAAGAAATTAGACTCCCTCGGATATTTTATTCACATTGAATAATGATCCAAATGGCCTAGAATCGAAGGAGAACCACACATGGGAATATTTGGGATCCTTATTTCTTCATTAGGGTTGATAAGAGAATAATGGGATCAAGACAGTGGGTAAGAACTTAAAAATCCTGAGATAAAAAATTGTAGTTTTTCCAACTTTTAATGGGGCACACGGTTTGTCTGCATGGTTTTCCAAACAATGTGAAAACATGAATAAGCCACTTTCCAAGAAGGATTAGGGCACATGGTTATCTGGGGAGTCCTACATGGTTTGAAAAATTGTGCACCAACTATGTGTAACACTATTATCAAACCCCACATGGTTTGGCCTTCCCCTCTCATGGTTTTCCCTAACCATACGAAATCCATGAAACATGCTCAGAAGGATTTTCTTTCTCTCATTTCATGTAGCTAAAAATTAGAACACCCTTGATACTTCACACTCACCTACTAAAAATTTAATTAATTAATTATAAGGGATCTAAAACAATATTTAAAAAATTACATACCTCTACAGAAACAGGTGACTTATATGTTATGAATTACATGTTAATATACGTTTTGATTTTTATTCCATAATTTTGATTTTTTAATCTACCTTTTCCCTTTGTATTTCAATAGATTATACTATAAATTATTAAGAGGACCTATGGGAGTTAGGATCTATTTAAAGAGATTAAATAAAGTCCATGATCTTATTTTTTGAGATGAAGTTTTTTATGTTTCGAATCCTCAAAAAATTCTAGACCCTAAATCCTTGGCTTGTTTTTTTGTAATATATTTTAAAATTTATGAAATAATGTGTGTTTTTTTAATATTTTTTCATGGAATGAAAAACATGTATTACAAGTGTAAAATCCATTAAAAAATCATTTCTATTATATTATGGGCTTATAACTTATATATAATATAATAATAAATCATTTCAAAACACGTGATAAGCTTATAACAAGCATTACCTCAGAATTATAAAGAAACACATACCTCCTTTAAAGTATAACCATCTGAAAACCATTTTATCTGACGATGTTTGCAAAAATGCTTGAATAATTTCTTTTCTCAACCATAGACAACCAAAATCCCCATATTTAGAAGATACCCAAACCCCAATGTTTACAAAAACAATGGTTAGGGATTTTTAGAGTAAATAAAACTGAGGTAAAGGGTAATGCAGGTGGACAGGGAAAACAATTAGTAGAACATAGGACTTAACCACTTGAAATATGAGGAATAAAAATCTCCAAATCCAATAGGAATAAGGGGGAGTACTCCATGGAGAACACCCCATATTCAATTGAAAAAATGGATAGGAATGTGAGGGCCGACACATAAAATCCTAAGAGGGAAAAATTGAAAATGACTGTTTTAATGAAATCTAGGAAGGATGAATAGTTTGACCATAGTGTTTTCCAAACCATGTGGGATCCATTGGCTAAAAACCAATCCTCACATTGATTCCCTTGGAGACTCCTCGTGGTTGGAAAAATCTGATAAAAACTATTCTAAATGGAACTATCAAATTGAAGACCTAATTCACATGCTTGTAACATAGTCTACAATGACTATGCAAAATATGTGAACTAGTATCCTTACTCGCAAAATTCCACAAATAGTTTCCTTTATGCTTCAAAATATTTAGAACAAAATGTATACTCTCTATTAAGAACAAACTATTAATAAACAAAAATAATTAGGAAAGTCCTTATGTAAAGGTAGCCATAAATTTTCCCATAAACCACAAACACAAACCATGAAAAGATGAAAAAATTACATATCTACCAAATTTATGACCAAAATTTCCCAAAAAATTAAATTACATCCCAGCGTGATAAAAAAATAAAAAATATTGGGTAATTGTAGAATGTGGGTGTCGCATAATGCCATTATAACCAATAACATCGATAATTTTATATTAATAAAATTTATAAGCATAAAAATAAATTTTATAATTTTTTTTACAAATTATGTGAAAAAATTGTAACACCTCTACTTTTTATGATTTTTTTGAATACTCTAATTTCTTTGATAACTTTCATTACAAACAAAACTGATTTTTAGCAAACCACTGTATACTATTAATATAATTATTTAAGCATGATCATTAAAAATTGTTCTTATATTTGGTGGTATGAATAGGAATAAAAACATTTTGAAAATTTAGTATAATGGAAATATATAAAGAAGACATATTGTTAAAAAATTTCTTAATTTTTTTGTAAATTATTTTTATGTTTTGAAAATACTACTTTCTCAAAAAGATGTTTTTATTGATTTTTTGAAAATATATTTTAATTTATTTTTGAAACTATTATAAATTTTCGTTGAAAAAATTATGTTCATTTTTTTGTCAACATATTCAAATTATCTCAGGGTAAAGTTTTGAGGTTTTTTTGAAAAGATTAATTTTTTTATGAATAATAAATATATACCAATTATGATTCAAAATTGCCTTTTGGTTTAAATAATTTACAAACCCCATTTTTTTAATATCAATTGAAAATTAAAATTACTAAAATTCTACATTTATTAATCTAATTGAGGTAATTGTAATCAATTTTATATTTAATTTTTATATTTAAACATTCTATACTTTTGAAAACTTTCTCTTTTGAAAACCATTTTTCATCCCATCTACAAGATTAATCCGAAATTATGTTCCATAAATTTTATGATTTGAGTTAGATAAAATAAATTATATAATTTTAATTAAAATAATTTATATTTTATAATAATTTCATATTATTTTTCGGACATTAATATTAATAAATAAATAAAAAATTAATTATCACATTTAATATTAAAATGAGGTTTTGCACATTATATGAACTTGTGTTAAAATTAATTCTCCAAACATATATGATTTTTTTAAAAACATGGATTTAATATTTATAATATTTGGGTACAAATTATCTATTAAGGATCATTTTAGTTTTTGCATTAAAGGATAAATTACCATGGTAAATAAAAAGATACAAGTTACCATAGTGAGAACTAAAATAGTAAAATTAAGTAAACATAAATTATAAGAAATTTCTTTTTTAAATATTTTAATTATTTTTTTGGTTTTGATTAACCATATAATCCATAAAATATGTTATTTATCAATTTTTAGGTACTTTGGGTGAGAGTGACTTCCCATTAATGAATAGTTTTTGGTATTTACAAAAATCTCACTCCTCAATTATAAAAGAGAACTTCCTCCCCTCACATATTCAGACTTATTAAGACATTTTTCAACCAAAAAAATATAAAATATCTCAAAATAATCCTTATACACGTTAAATATCTTTTTTTAGAAAAATTCCAATATTAGGGTTCTTAATAAGAGATCCAAAGGAGGTTGTTCTAAGAGGAGACAATTGTCTTCAATAAGATATTTCTTTATTACTTATTAACTTACCACCTTTATTCATGTTTTAATAATTACTATATGAAGAAAATATTATATTACATATAATAAGATTTTATTATGTTTGTGGAATAACTTATATCCATCTCTTGTTCCCTCAAATGGGAAATAAAATCGTTGATCATGTTTATGATGAAATACCACCTCACAAACTAATCTAATTATTTTTCCTTCACCGCCTCTAAAGATCAAACATAATGATGAATTTAATATTTAAATATACTAATTATCATATTATTATTATTATTATTGATTTATGATATCTCATATACCCTTTTACTATCCATTTTATGGGAATACGATAACATCGTTCTTATGTAATGAGACTACCACCACGCGAAGCGACGTGATTAATTTTTCACATAAAATTTACTTAGAAGGTGATAATGATAAATTGAATAAATATATGTGATATATATGAAATAATAATAAATCTACTATTGTAATATATTATGTAACTTCCTTCCACTTCATCTACCGAGAAAATTGATGCAATGTTCATGCGTACGTACGATATACCATCTCCATGAAAAGGTGTAATTAATTTTCTATATCTATATTTATTGGATTAATATAAATAAATATACAATGAATATATATGATATTTATATCATGGTTAAAAATATAGAGATTATAGAACCATGATCTATGTAAAAGAACATAAAATACCTAATAGAAATATACATGAATAACAGATCAATCATTAACTGAAACATGATTTTGACATGGAAATATTAATAAATGGGTAATAAATGGTCATAAGTAAGTAATATATGGTATGAAACATATGTGTATGGTTCTATAATATTTTTATATAAAATATATATTTATTATATAAGAGATTGAAACATGTATAAAATATATTGTGACTTAAGTTAAGAGATTTTCCTCTCCCATTTATTTACATGGGATACAGACCATAGACACAATTTGTTTCTTTTTTGTGGTTTATATACTTCCCATGGACTTATTTTATGATTATTATCATTAAATAATGGATTAATTTTTTTTGTTAGTTTCTCTATTTCATGCATCTTATGATTAAAAATTTACAAATGTGGTAAGAGTTTGATGTTACAATCTAATTTTATATTGGTTTTGCTTATGATTATCATTTAGATGATGAAATATTATGATCTATTTCTCAAGAACATAATTAATTTTATTATACTTTGGTTATTTTTGAGAAAAAAAATTTTCCTTTCATTTTATTCTCTTCATGTACTCAAAATTGTAATAATAATATTTTTAAAGAAAACAACTTTATTTCTTTACCCTATAGAAAACCCTTTTTCTCCCATATACATGTTTTCCTAAAATGTTTTCAATAATGTTTCAATGATCCCATATAAATTTTTAAAGTCATTTTAATCTCCTCTTTGACTATTTAATAAAATTTATAAGGATTATTCATGTTGTTTTAAAAACAACACTCACTTGGATTTTACTAAAAATGTGAAAGGAGAATTTGTTTTAACCTGTACAAAATGAAAATAATTTCCTGCCATCAAGAACAATAAATGTTTTAAAGATTCATTTTTATTTTTTTTGTGATTATATTCAGATAAAATGATTTTCAAAAATATTTTTGGGAACTTTTAGTTTTCAAAAAGGTTATTTCTGAAGTGAATAGTTTATTTTCCTCAAACACTTTTCAAAGAGATTTTTCTTAGTAATTTTTTTGTCTAAGATGAAATACATGGATTTCACATAATCATTAATATAGAAATGATCCAATGATACCAAATTTATTCTCTCTCTAGATTATTTTTGTTTATCATGACCATATGTTTATGAAACATGTTTATTTTCTATTTGTTATGATATGATGTAATGTTTATGAATCCCATTTAATTTCAGGGGTTTTGATATGATAAATTCGTTATGAAACCCATTTATTTTCATGGGTTCTGATATGATTAATGTTTTATAATCTTGTGGCACAAGTATGTATGATTTTCATTTTTTGATTATTTGGACCTATATCTCCCTCGAATGCATTAGGTAAATATTGAGATCTTATGAGATTAATAGGATTGGAATACAGATTAAACCTGGTTAAGTAAGGGAATGTTTACCCTATGATAAACATGGGAGTGATCCATGAAACTAAGATGGTTTGGGAAGTGAAACCAATGTAGTATGATAGTCTTGGGAGAAAACCTTGACTGTTATGATGTTTTGGGGAGTGAATCCAATCCAAAATTTTAGTCTTGGAAATTTGTAATTACTACTAAGAAAATGATTTTCTTGGATTATGTGTATAAAAAAAATGTCTTATGCCAATGTTTTGGTCTTGTGGCTCATGTTATTTGATTCCTTTATGATTCATGTCTTATTAACTACTGAGATTTATTCTGTAAATTAAGTTTATGGAATATGATATGTAGTGTACATTTTTAAAATTTTATTATCTTGTTATTATACTCATACCTCACATTATATTAAAATCTTCTTTATTTAACCTTACTTATCATCTGAGATAACACTTTATTATGTTTCAATACCCCATTTTATGAAGAAAGGTATTATGGATTAAATAACGAAGAAGTTATATATATTTATGATTAACTTAGTGGGAGATGATATATTTCACTTAAGAATAAGTTTTTTGTGTATCTGGGTTTCTGAAGGAACTAGAAAAAAGATGATTCTGGTGTGGATAATTATGTTATGTAATGAATTTTTATCTATTAAGATGTAATATATATGTATGATAAGTATGAGTCACTATAAATTGTGTCAGTGTATGGTTTAATTATCATTTAAAAACTATAATGACAAACCTTTAGTAAAGAGCCGATAGGATGTGTCTAAGAATAGGATACCATCTAAAAATTTTGGTAAGGAATATATTATGTGGATCTCCTAGTAATACAACCATTTTTGGATAATATAATTGGATGTGGTTTTTGAACCGATGCATATAGGGGTACAACCCTAAAAATAGTTTGTCGGGTATATCTCTTCCATCAATATGGTCCATGGTGAGTGTGCCCATACTATGCACCTGGTTTGACACTCTTGAGAGAAATGATTTATTAAATCCAAATTTTATTTATAAGCCACTATTAAATAATTTAATATATTATAAACATGAATAACCAATGTTAAACCTAATGTTTCATTGATTTAAAATATGGTTTCATGATTTATACATCCTATAAATTATTTTTCCAGATTATATAGTTTACCACTATGATTATTGTTTCTCATTCTTGTTTTTTGGTTTTATATAATGTTTAGAACTCAAAAAAACAATGTTAATGTTTAATGTGATAGAAAATGAAATGTTTTTACTCTTTAGAAACCAAATATTATGGGAACTATAATGTAAAATTTCATCACTACACTCAAACAACTTTATCATGCTATGAATCAAGATAAACATCCAAACAATAAAATGAGGGAACAATGTTTTGTTGAGTCATTCATGAGGAAATGTGAATCCTCTTTTATTGGTTCCACTTACCACTAGTTTTTGAGTGATTAATCAATACCAATAAAAAGAAATATTTATTTCTTCAGTGTTTGAAACATTAAAATGTCATTTTGAATATCTATCATTTAGAAGGAGATGTAGATAAATGGGTAAAATTTCATAAATATTGTGGGACAAAATGATAAAACTTAATCTATGTAGTGCGATGAGTTTTTGATCTTAATTTTCTATGAAAACCTCCCTCAAATTCTTCATACCAAAAATAGAGAAGGAATTACTTGAGATAAAGAAGAAGGAGGATAAATCTATTGATTCCTATGCGGAAAATCTTACAAGACATGTGAGGTACAATTATTGAATTATCATCCAACATAAAATTAAGGATGATAGATTCTTCAGTGGATTAAAATGAAGTATTTTATGGGAATTGATTATAAGGGAGTTTAATAGCTATTGAAAAATCATTAGGTGTTCTATTAAGTGGGAAATTTAGATTGTAATTACCTATAAATCTAATGGATTTGACAAGAATAGAAAAATAAGATTCAAATAAAACTCTAAAAACCATAGAAATATGAATATGAGCTTTACTTCAGGATCGAAGTGTGGATGGAAATATTGAGGAGATTTTTTGAATGGGGTTAGTAAATTTTTTAAGTCTGTATAGAAATATATCATGCAATCAATTTCAGAAATGATGGGAAAAATTTAATTAGTTATTTTAATAGATAAAAATATCCATATAAAGAGCCTCATATACTCTAGTGTTTTAGAAGAATGTGGTATGGGAATTATGAAAACTAGTTCGCAAATTTGATGGTTGATGACCATGATCAACATCAAAAAATACAAAATAACAAGAAAAAGGTAAATCTCACGCGATCACTAGTTTGGATGAATGGAGGGATGGAGACATGGTGAAAGATATACTTACCATCCACTATTGAAATAGTAATTTCTTATTTTATTTTTCATCTAACCACTCATTAATATCAGAATAATTTTCTAATGCTATCAAAATACCACCTCAATTATTAGATGTTGAATTAACAGTGAAAAACGATATGATATGATTATTTCATATCAATTCTATGATTCTTCTCTAATCAATGTTTAATGGAATGTGATTCTTAAAAATCTTATTACTATCCCCCTAGATAAATTTGATTTTATCTTAGGTTTGGATGGATTTTTTTTCATAAGTACCAAATCAATTATTGAGGAATGTAATTCACATTTTATATTCTAAACTAACATGTGATCTTCTATAATAGTGATGATAATTATCAATTTAACATCAAAATCAAATCCATTGTATGGGTGTTGATGTCTATTCAAAAAGGAAATTTATCCAATATGTTTGGGTAAAAACTCAATATCAATGAAATTAATATTTCATGAGAGTTTGTTTATATATTTTTGGTATATTTTCCTAGTATTCCACCAAATCATGAAGTTGTGTTTTCAATAAAACCCATACCTAGTGGCACAACAATTTCAAACAATTCATATAGAATGTTCTTAATCGAGTTTCAATATTTAAAGAAGAAACTCCAAGAGAACGTTGATAAGTGATTCATTCAGAAAAGTGGGTCAATTTTGGGTTAACCAATTATTTATAAAAGGAAATATGGATAGATGTGACTTTGAATTTATTATCAGGAGTTGAAGAATATCACAATTAAAGAAAGTATCTTCTTTCTCGTATTTATGACCATTTGATCAATAGTGAAAATCTCAATACTTTTCTAAGAATAAAATTTATTATGGATATCATCAATTGAGGGTCAACACGGAGGATATACCTATGATTGAATTATATAAAAAGGTATGGAAACTATCATTATATATAGATCCCATTAGGTCTTACAAATTCAATAAATATCTTCATGGATTTAATGAATAGAGTCTTAAGAGATTACCTTGATTAGATTGTGTTAGTCTTCATCGAAAACATTATTATGTATTTTAAGATAAATGAAGAGAATGAAGATCAATTAATAACTATAATAAATACCTTATTCAAGGAGAAAATATATGAAAATTTTATAAACTATGAATTCTACCTACAAAAGTGTGAATTTTGGGTAATATAATCTAATGTGAGTGTTCGTCGGTGGATCCATCAAAGAAAAATGCTATTGAACATTGGCATAGATGAAACACTTTGATAGAGATCTGAATTTTTCTTGGTTTGTATAGATATAATCAAAGGTTTGTGGTGTATTTCTCATGAACATGTAATTCACACAAGAAGTTAACTCAAATGGGATCCAAGTAACTATGGGCATATGAATGTGAGGAAAATTTTAAGGAGTTGAAGAGATGGTTAGTTAGTGTTTCTATTCTTAAATTACCCTAAAGTGGGGAAGGTTTTATAATCTATAGTTTTTTATAAAATAAGGTAGTGGGATGAATTATCATGTAAATTGAAATTGTTATGGACTATACCTCATAAAAATTGAATATTCATGAGAAACATTACCCAACCTTGGATTTGGAGTTACAACTAATATTTTTTTCATTTAACTTATGGAGAAATCATATTTATATAGAAAAGGTTGATATATATATTATTCATAAAATTATAAAGTTTATATTTACATAGAATGAATTACAAATGCACAAGAGATGTTGGTAGGACCTGATTAAGTATTATGAATGCTCGATTAATTACCACCTTAAGAATGTGAAAAAGGTGGTAGATGCTTTGAGTTAAAATAATCATTCTTGTTTATCTATGATGAGGATAAAAAAATGTCCAATATTTTTCTATTTTAAAAATATGGATTTGGAAATCCCGAAGGAAGGTGAGAAATATTATATTTCTCAAATGAGTGTTCAACCATCTATAGAAGTGAAGATTAAAGATGCACAAAGGAAGGCATGGACTTATAGAAGGAGGTTGAGAAACATTCATGAGTTTATCCTAGATTATGATGGAATGATAATGTTCTAGAACTACACATGTGATTCATCCCCAACCGATTTGAAAGAGTTGTTAGAAGAGGTTCATATTTCTTCATTATCTATCCATCCTGGAAGTACAAGGATGTATAGTTATTTAAAAGAGTATTTTTGGTGGGATTGAAAGATGAGAGATATCATAAAGTTTTTATATTAGTTATTTGTATGTCTATAAGTGAAGGATAAGAGACAAAAGTAAAATCATATGTTACAACCATTACCAATACCAGAATAGAAATGGGAAAACATAACCATGGATTTTGTTGTCATACTACCCAAATATATAAATGGAATAATTCTATTGGGTTTGTAATTAATCACCTTAAAAATTCAGAATATTGCATTGCTATTAGAGAATATTAATATTTGGACCAGCTGGCATGGATACACATTAGTGAAGTGGTATGTTTTACTAGAGTGCCGAATTCGATTGTATATGATCAAGATTTGCAGTTTACCTCAATGTTCTAGATAAGTCTTCAGTATGATCTTGATACAGAGTTGAGTTTCATCACTACATATCATCCTCAAATATAAAATTTTTTTGAGAGAAAAATTAAAACCCTAGAAGATATATAGTGTTCTTATTCTATGGATTTCAAAGGTGGTTGGGATCAACATATTCCTCTAGTTGATATTTCTTACAACAACAGAATTCATTCAATCATTTATATTCCATCTTATGAAACTCTCTTTGGAAAGAGTGTAGAACTCCAAAAAATGGGATGAAGGTTGATAAAGAAATATATAAGTTCACGAGATATATGAAAAAGTTGTAGAGATTATTAGATCCATTTAGAAATATAAATGGACAATACGAAGTCATTATAAATGTTATACAGACAATTATTGGTCTGATATGGAACTTAATTTTGGTGATAAGGTGTCTCTAAAAATTTTCCCTCGAAAGAAGGAAATGATATTCGAAAAGAAGGGAAAAATAATCCATAGGTATATCAATCCCTTTAAAATTCTCGATCATGTTGGGATGGTAGATTATCGCTTGAACCTTCCACTAAACCTCTATTAAGTCTATGATATGTTCCATGTATCTATCCTGGGGAAGCATATACTCGATCCATCACATATACCAAACATAGAGTTCATACAAATAGATATATATCTTTATTATGATAAATAACCAGTGGAGATTCTAGATCATAATGGTAATGTTCTATGGAACAATACTATAACACCCAACCCCAGTTACCCAGAGTCAATGCATTGTTACACAACATTGGAAGGATACAAGGAATCATGTCCCGAACGGCCAATTAGTTTAGTTGCCTTGGATGTACTAGATTCATTAATAAGTTTTACAATACATCTTGAAATAAAAACATCAATAAAATTTTGTCCCTTTTGAACACTCTTTTATCCTTAGCCTGTCCCTTCAGGTCAACCATTAAATACTTCTTCACTACCTGGGAAAAATAAAACATAGAAAGGTGTGAACTCAGATGCTCGGTAAAGATAACAATATAGCGGAAAATTTCATAAATATGCATAAAAATATAAGGAAATGTATAAGAATAAAACAAAAGCCTTTTAAACTTAAACATATTCATAAAATGGAAAAGTTAATATCAAATAATGCCATTTACTTATTCACAAGGATATTCTACTAGTTGAATAATCACATGAAATTTCAATATCCAATTTCATAATGATGGAATGCATAATGCCAAACTTCATAACCACATAGTCAAGGACTTGTGTCAATACTACAAAAAAATTTTTTCCAAGGCCTTATTGCAAGAACCTAGTTTGTCTCATGAGAACTACCGATGCGTCGAGGAGCAATAGAGGGCACCACCCATCACTTACTAAGTCCAATGCATTCCTGATATGAAAAGTTTTAAACATAACATAAACATTCTTATTAAAACTAGCATACTAAATGTCAATACTTTATCCATAAAACACGAATGGTGTAAAAACAACACATCCATATTCAAACATATAAAAAAACCTTCAATATAATATGGAATATTTGTATCATAATAAATCAACTTCAAACAAGTTTAAAATCCATCAAATGATGTTGACATAGAGAAAATGAAAACTTTTTGAGAAAAATATCTCTTTCAATTTTGAAATCATTTGGAAGTCATGTAATTATAAAAGAAAAAATTTATTTTGAAAATATTCTTATAATATTATATGGAAATATCCAAAGGTGTTATAATGGTGGAAAATAGCCATACCTACTGTATAAGTTAAAAAACATTCTTTCTTTAATTTTGTCAAAACGGTCATAAAATATCTTAGTTTGGAAAAAAATGGAAAGATTCCTTTACAAAAGTTTTAAAAAAAATTAAAAAAGGGTATAAATTACTTTAACCTATAGTCTAGGAAATATTAAATTTTTTTTGAAATATATTTTTAAGAAACACATATGTGGTTGATAATGAGGTCCCAGTAGATACTTACGTAAAAACAACCTCAGATAATAAAGAGACTGTGAAATTAACCCTTATGTTGCAGTTTTCCTTGGTCGAGGGTACATTAAACTATTTTATAATAGTTAAATCATTGTTTTTAAATTATATAAGAATCATATACATAAATATGATATCATATATGATCTTCCAATATTGCATTGTTAATAATATTTTAGTAGTATCATCATTTCAGGGGTTAACTAATCCACTTTTCTTTATATTCTTGGTTACGTAAGTCATGTTTGTTATGGATATGTTGTATTTGATTAATATATATAATGATATTAAGTTCTTAAACGTTGTTTTTAATCATAAAATAGAAATTACTCTTGAATGATTACGATGAGGAATGAATCTCATCAAGTTCGTGGAGACGGTAATCTGTATGTACGCACGAGCAACAATATCATCATATTGATGGTAAAATCATATGAAATTGGATGGTATATAATATATAAATTATCATTAACATGTTATATTTATTATTTACATTAGTTATACTCATAATTATACCCATCCAAATAATGAAGTGTTTGAATAACAAACAACACCATGATGTGGAGACGGTAAGCCGTACTTACGCACGTATGATGAATTCGTCATTCATATGATGGATAGAATAATGAACTTGGTTGTAAAATTTTTATAATAACATAAAAATATATATAATATACTAGGATTTATTATTTTATAATGTAAATAACAAAGAAAGAGTAAGTGGAAGAAGAAAAAACTTGAAATAGGTGATGAAATATTTACCTCTTCTTTGGGTTCTTCCTTTTGATTTGATCAAAAAGGCTCCATAGGATGGCTTTATGAACAAATTAAGGCCTATAGGATTAAGGGATTAAAGTTGGGAGGATATTTTGGCTGGGTTTCGCTGATACAAATGGCTTTGGAGGTGTTAAATTAAGATAAGGGGAAGTGCACTTTTATAAGAGAGGTGAGGGTCCTTTTAGGGAAAGCTTGAAATATTATTTTATAATACAGTCAGTTTGAGTTTATAATGGCTAAAAAAAGAATTATTTCAATGATAAGATGGTTAGGGGTCTAAAAATTCTCAACCAATAGGTTTTAGACAGGTTTAGGTCATTAGATCAACCTTATCTTTTAGATTTAACTCTTAGTTAAATAGTTTGACATTTACCATGTCTCTTTGTATTGTTTATATTATATGGTTAACAAACTTACTATAAGAAGAAAATAAAACCCCATGTGGTTTATTATTAATATATATAACCTTATCTATGTCCTTTGGCCGAACCTTAGATTTTTAGGAATATTATATCAATTAATAATATAGTATTTGTTTTAAAAACTCAATTATGTCAATTTTGACACTATTAAATATTTGATTTTTTTGAAAGCCATAAAAACTTTATCACATCAAATAAAATTTATTTAACCAGCCCTAACATTTCATATTAACGTATAGAATTATTTTAATTCATTAGAAGTCTCAATTTACACTTATTTGTATATTTATAATATCAATTATTTTAATAATTTGTTTCTAAGGTAATTACTACATCATCATTATGTCATTAATAAATTAAATTATTTATTGTCTAAAAAATATAAATAAAATACCATTATGTAGGAAATATTTTTATATTTCTAATGAATATTTATAGTCTAATTTATATTGTGCGTAACCCTATATTAAAAATTATTTAGTTATTAAACTTTGAATTTAACTCTTTTAACTCTTCTTTAAATAAAATAATAATAAATATCATAATCTAATCCAAGTGGGTAAAAAAGGATCATATTTTATTATTAATGTTGTTTTCGGTCGAATTTTACTTATCCAATAGAATTAGGACATGTGTTAGGGTAATTATGATATCATTTTTACCCTTAATTACCGTATTTATTTTTAACCGTGGTAAATAAACGTCAAAAGTTACTATTCACCAAAAACTATTTTCAACTTATTGAAGAACATTTTACATACTAATATTAACTGTGTCTCTTAGATTTTTGAAATTCAACTCACAGAAGTGGTAAAATTATGTTTTGTGCTAATTTTCAAATACTCATAAGAGGTGGGTAAAAGACGGTAAAAAGTTCGATGAAATTTTTATATATCTAATCTTATTATAAAAAGAACCCAATTAATTACATTGAACTTATATGGGTAATATGTATCTATTTTGACCTAAAATAAATTTAAATAAAATAAATAATTATTTAAACAGAAAGTCAGTTTTAAATAATAACCTAGTGTTTTTCACTATTCATCAAATATTTAAAGTTTTTAGAAAAATACCAAAAATTAACCCTAAGCTAATTTTGAGCTTCCGAATTCAAAAATGAAGTCCATTTTACCAAATTCAAAACATAGAAGTTTCATTTATTAATTTAAAATTAATCCATGTTGTCAAAACTGAAAAGCGGGTTTAAAAAAAAGTAAATGCTATCAAAAGTTTGACATGTGTTTATGTCAAATTTAAAAGTGAAATTACTTATAATGACCAAAATTGTACTAAATGATAAAAATATAATCTAATTATACTTCAGAACCATTCAAATGAATAATTTAACACTATAAATTATTTCGATTTAAAAAGTTGTTTTCAATTAAAACATAGTATTTTTGTAACACCCCAAGATTTCATAGTGTGTTATTTCTTCAAAATAATTCAATAACTTGCACTACACACAACACCGAGTTCAATCACACCATGACTTACAAAAACAAATCCATTCAAAAGAGGTTATGAATAGTATTATCTAAATTTTAAACTTTATATAATCCTTATAATTTTAGAATCCATATTATGAGTTTCTTAGATATAATGCAAGAACAAATTCATTTTCATTATTGCACTTTTATCAACTATTAATAGTGAACCCTTTTTAAATACAATATTTTAAACTTTTTGACTAAATTGGGACATCAAAAATTTAAAATGAAACATCCCAAGCTTCCACGGTACGCTTTCCTTTGAATAATACAGTAGCGTGTGTTGTACGCAACTTCGAGTTTTAACACACACCACAACCGATCAAACTAGCCGTTATGAATAGTAATACCTACTTTTTGAAATTAGATATATTTTATATTTCAAAATTGACTTCATTTTTGGATTCTTAGTGTCGAATTTACCCTAAGGTGAAATTTTGGTACTTTTCGGATAACTTTCATATTTTGATGAATAGTGAAAATTACTAAATTTTAATTAAAAACAACTTTTTTAATCATAATAATTAATAGTGATAAATTATGAATTTTAGTGGTTTTAAAGTATATTTAGAATATATTTTTACCATTTAATATAATGTTGGTCATTGGACATAATTTTACAATTAAACCGAACATAAACAAGTGTCAATCTTTTGATAGTTATTATCTCTTAAAAACACGCTTTTTGTTTTGACAGCGGGAATTAATTTTAAATTAATTTCAACCACTACTGTGTTTTGAATTTAGGAAAATGGATTCCATATTTGGAATCAGGATGTTCAAATTTTGTAAATAGGTAACTTTTATTTTTTGACATTTTGAATAGTTACTGTGGTAAATATTTTATTTACCATGGTTAAAAGGTAAATCCGGTAAATAAGGGTTAAAAAATAATATTATAATAATACAAAATTACCCTAAAACGTGTCCCAACCTTATTGGTGGACACATACCCGACCATGGGCATCCATGGGTCAATTTGGGGACCCCTTGGAGCCACTTGTATGTGGTAGGGACACATTATATTAATAAAGTTAAAATAAAAATAAAAATGGCATAAGCTTACATCTTTTAGAAGAACAATTTTTACATAGGGTTATACATGTTGGATTTTCGATTATAAATATTCATTAGAAAGATAAAAATATTTCCTACATGATGATATTTTATTTATAATTTTTATACATCACATAAGTTAAATTATTAATGACACAATAATGATGCAATGTTTACCTCATTAATAAATCATTGAAATAAATAATATTATAATGATTAAAATATTATCTAAAACCTGTCCAATTATTATTGGTTGATGTTATTTAGAATATTAGTCATCTTATCTTTGACCTCAATGATTTTTGGACCATTATAAACCGAATATAATTATATTATAAAGTAATACTTTCACTCTTTCCTAAAGAGCCCCTCCTCTCCCTTATAAAAGAAGACCACTTCTTCTCATTCCTCACACCTCTCAAGCCACTTGGCTCGTCCAAACTCTGCCCAACTAAGCTCCCCACATCCCTCTCCTAATCCTTGAAGCTTCCCCTTAGTCAGAAAGCATTTCAACAAGTCCTTTGGTTCCAACCAAAGTGAGTTACCTAAATTAAAGGTAACGATTTCTCTTAAATTATTTTCATTTATTTTGCTTCTTCAACCCCCAAAATCTTTTTATTTCCTTTCTTTTGTAACAACACCAGTATCCTCAATATACTAGGATGTTGTTATAAGAAGGATTCAAACTACACATGCACACAACTCCATCTAATGGATGATGAACATAATGTTTCTGTGGATGGCAAACTAACGCCTCACGAAACGATGATTGTTCAAATACATCTTACCGCCTCTCATGGTGGCCATTATGATGGAACTGTAATTAAATATGATATTAATGATATATATTTTATATATAAGCTTCTGTAATTCCATTTTATTTCATACCATTATTCGTTTCATGTTGTATATACATACGATAATTTCATTTGAGGAAGTGCGGACTACCGCCCCCTTAAAATGATATGACTCGTTCATACCACACATGGAACGTATAAAGGATGGTGTTAATGAACTTAAGTAACATATATAAAATATTATATTATACTGGAATAGTAATATACCTATGTATCATTTGGATTCGATTCTTTTAAAATAAAAATTAAATGGAAGTAGTGTTCGTGCGTACGTACGGACTACCGTCTCCACGAACGCGATGAGATTCATTCTCCATCGTATCCATTCAAGTATAATTATCATTTAATGATTTAAAAATGATTTTTAAGGACTTGATATCATTCTGGATATGAATAAGATACAACAAACATGACTTATGTAACAAAACATTTAAAGAAAATGAGTAAGTTAACACCCGAAACGGCGATAATACTAAGATATTATTATCAAATCAATATTAAAAGATCATATATGATATCATATTAATGTATATGATTCTTGTATAATTTAATAACAATTATTTCACCATTATACAGGAGGTTAACCTACCACAACCAAGGAAAAGTACAAGGTAAGGGTTATTTCACAATCTCTTCATTATCCGAGGTTGTTTATACGTAATAATCTACTGGGATTTCTTTATCATCCACATCCATGTTTCTTAGAAATGTATTTCAAAACATATTTATTATTTACAAGAATATGGGTTAAATTCATTTATACCCTTGTTTGACTTTTTGTAAGAGGTTTATAAAGGAATCTTTCCGTCGTTTTCAAAACAAGGTCCTTTTTGACCTTTTCGACAGAATTAAGATAAGAATGTTTTTTTTACTTATAGGGCGGGTGCGGTTATTTTCCGCCGTTATAAAATCGTCAAATCTTTCCTTACAAGCTTACAAGAATATTTTCAAGAAAATGTTTTATTTTATATGGCTCTTAAATGATTTCAAAAATAGAAAGAGATATTTCTCTAAAAAGTGTTTTGATTTCATCTATGTCAACATCCTTTAATGGATTTTACGCTTATTTGAAGTTGATTTATTATAATACAAAACTTCTATATTGTATTGAAGGTTTTGTGATATGTTTGACTGTGGATGTGCTATTTTATACCATTCATAGTTTATGGTGAAACTATTGACATTTCGTATGCTAGTTTTAACCCGAATGTTTATGTTATATTTCAAACTTTTCTTCAGATGAATGTGCTAAACAAGTATGTTCCGGGTTGGGGACCGGTAAAAGTAAGCCCTCCAGGTTGGGGACTGGTTAAAGTAAGCCCTCCAGGTTAGGGACTGGTAAAAGTAAGACCTCCGGTTTGGTCTCCGGTTATTAGAGGTACTCCGGGTTGGTGTCCGGTTATTAGAGGCACTCCGGGTTGGTGTTCGGTTATTAGAGGCACTCCGGGTTGGTGTCCGGTTATTAGAGGCACTCCGGGTTGGGTTCCGGTTAGAAGTAACCCCTAGGTCTTGGGATGAGGCCTAGACAATGAAATTAACGTTTGACATTATGCATTCCAACATTATGAAAGTGGTTATTGATTTTTGCATGTGATTATTCGATTAGTAGAATATCCATGTGAATAAGTAAATGGCATTATTTCATTTTATTTATGCCATACCATGTTGAAAGTTCATGTTTGAAAGGATTTTGTTTTAGTTATACATTGCCTTAAAAGTTTATTCTTATTTATGAAAGTTTCCGCTATTTTGTTATCCTTACTGGGCATTTGAGCTCACCCCTTTTCTATGTTTTATTTTTCCCAGGATGTGAAGATGTAAGTTATGAATGACCTGCAGGGATATTATGAGGGGATTATAGTGTGGACTGTAGAAACATTATGTTGTTGTAGTAGTTTTTCATTTTATGATGTAATGTAAAACTTATGAATATATCTAGTGTTTCCAAGGCTACTAAACCAATCGGTCTTTCGAGATTTGATCTTTCTTGTGATCATGCCAATGTTACGAAGTAATGCACCGACTCTGGGTAACTGGGGTCGGGGCGTTACAGTTGGTATCAGAGGAAGTTTAGTACAAACCTTGGAAGCTAGATTTAGATAAACTCTGATTAGAGCACGTAGACCTAAGATGAACTTTGAGGATTAGTATAGAAGAACTTCCTAGAATTTTGGTATTGTAGAGATTTTGTGAGTTTTCCGAGCAATACATCCCTGTCTGGATACGAGCAGGTAGAGGCGGCTCTGGCACAGATGTACCTAGGGGTAAAACCCGAAAACACCGCTTTGAGCTAGACTCGAACGGGAACTGGTGCACGACAACGGGCCTTGCTGCACTCTTGGTTACGACACTCCCGGGGGATATGCTTAGGATAACTCTCATTTTTCTTTACAAATCATTTTGAAGGGATTATGAGTATATACTTCCTTAAAGAAAACATTCTTATTATTATGGATTACATCCATAAATAGTTCAATTTATGTTAAGTGTTTTATAAGTATGGGATTATGTATTTTCATTCATAAACTGATCTAGTGTATGCCATTGTTTAGAAATAGTGCCCAGTAGAAGGAATGAGAACTCCAGAAATGCACATGATCCAAAGAGAAGGAAGGATCATATCTTTCATGGTCTTAAGCTAGAATTTATAAGAGAAATAGTCTCCCATGTATTATCATCATATGAAGAAATAATATCATGTGTTAATAAGATAAGTAAAGAGTTTACTGAGTCCTGTGGATTTGAAGGGAAGCAAGAGAAGAAAAGGATAGAAGAGAGAAATATGGATAAAGGGAAGAGGGAAAAGAAGAATTTTCCCATATGTGGTAACTGTGGAAAGAAACACCCTGGAACTTGCCTGAAAGGAATGGGAGTTTGTTATAAGTGTGGAGGAAAAGGGCACAAAGTACATGACTGCAAGGGTAAGAAAATGGTTTCAAATGTACAATGCTTCATTTGCAAGGAGTTTGGACACTACGCGAACCTATGTCCCAGTCATCAGACTATGCCGCAAATGATGTTATTGGATAATAATCAAGTTATGATACTACCACAGATGAAGAGGAATGATTAGAGTTCTTATGTTGATTATGTCAATTGAGTGTTGTATCAACAATGTACTTGTTATAATAATTATGGAGTATATAAGGATTGTACTGCAGTACTATTTCATTAAGGACTTGAGATTGTGTGGAACAAAGAAAAGTGACTCAATAGCAGGATAAATTTTTGGAAAATATATGGTTGAGAGAATGATAAATCATAATATAGTTCTGATACTGAGGTAGTGATTTTGGAATAATATGTGATTGTTTTGGATAAATTATATTTGATATTCTTGACTACCCTGGAACTGATTAATTATTTGTATATTCCATCATTGTTGGGGTTTAAAACATTTTTGGATTAATGAAGTATATCCAGCTTTCTATATGGAATAAGGGAGCATGAATGTAATCAATACGGAATATGGTAATTCAGGATGTTTCGGTGTATTAAAAGAATACATGATGAAGGTATTCATATGCTATTACGGGGTAGAAAGGTTCTACATTATGTTTAACTTACTTATAAATGTTGGACTGTGAGTTTGGATAGAAGTATTTTGGATAGTTATAGTTTGGATTATTTTGGATTGCCATAAAAGGACAACCCGGAGGTTGGGCGACAACTCGTCGCGTCCGGCAAAGCTGCGAGACTTGAACCCGCAACCGAAGGGCGACAAGGGTGTATCACCTACCACTGGCCCACGAGATGTCCTGGATTAAATAATGTAGTTTTTATTAAGAGATCTTGTAGATGAATTATAAATTCGTTTATTTTGGAACCCTATACAAATAGTGTAAATAGAATTTTTTACATTCTATTATCTTTTAGAGTGAAAGATGAGTTTGTGGTAGAAATTTATTAATGGATAAAACTCTAATTATAAAGTAAGTATATCTCCTTATGATCTTATCCAATCTCATAAATAAATTCCTCAATATTAAGAAAAGAAACTTAGAACAAAAATGTTTTCCTAGATGGTACCTTAAATCATCACTAATTTATGGCTTTGGGATTGTTGGCCTTTTCATAGCCATGTTCTCTACCACTCTCCATCAGATAATTGATGGTTAGATTTTTCTTCCATATCCATATTTTCCTACATGGAACCCTAGTATGTGTTATTTTCGGTAATCTTCATACTTTCGACTCTTTATTTTAAATAGAGGCCTCATTAATTCATTTTTCGATGTGGGATTTCAACTAAGATATTTTGAAACGTCAAAAATGTGTTATCCTAATACCCTATGTTTTGTTGAACCGATGGTATTTCAAATCATCATAGATTTATGAATTTAAGGACCTCAATTTTACACTTGTTTGTGATTGATGACCTCAATCACTACCTATAAATATTTACGTTTTTCCTCCAATTATATGTCTCTAATTGCCACCAATGTTCTCCTAATCAAGATCGTAATTTGGTGGTGACCCTTTGATTTCTCTTTTCCTCATATTAAGACTAAATTTTAGTAACCCAATTTCTGATGTGGGTTTTCCCACAAATATATTTTCTACTTTCAACCTTTTATTTTTGAAGAACAATTTCAAATTGCGAGGACGCAATTTATTGAAGGAGGGGAGAATGTAACACCCCAAGATTTCATAGTGTGTTATTTCTTCAAAATAATTCAATAACTTGCACTACACACAACACCGAGTTCAATCACACCATGACTTACAAAAAAAAATCCATTAAAAAGAGGTTATGAATAGTATTATCTAAATTTTAAACTTTATATAATCCTTATAATTTTAGAATCCATATTATGAGTTTCTTAGATATAATGCAAGAACAAATTCATTTTCATTATTGCACTTTTATCAACTATTAATAGTGAACCCTTTTTAAATACAATATTTTAAACTTTTTGACTAAATTGGGACATCAAAAATTTAAAATGAAACATCCCAAGCTTCCACGGTACGCTTTCCTTTGAATAATACAGTAGCGTGTGTTGTACGCAACTTCGAGTTTTAACACACACCACAACCGATCAAACTAGCCGTTATGAATAGTAATACCTACTTTTTGAAATTAGATATATTTTATATTTCAAAATTGACTTCATTTTTGGATTCTTAGTGTCGAATTTACCCTAAGTTGAAATTTTGGTACATTTCGGATAACTTTCATATTTTGATGAATAGTGAAAATTACTAAATTTTAATTAAAAACAACTTTTTTAATCAAAATAATTAATAGTGATAAATTATGAATTTTAGTGGTTTTAAAGTATATTTAGAATATATTTTTACCATTTAATATAATTTTGGTCATTGGACATAATTTTACAATTAAACCGAACATAAACAAGTGTCAATCTTTTGATAGTTATTATCTCTTAAAAACACGCTTTTTGTTTTGACAGCGGGAATTAATTTTAAATTAATTTCTGCCACTACTGTGTTTTGAATTTAGGAAAATGGATTCCATATTTGGAATCAGGATGTTCAAATTGTGTAAATAGGTAACTTTTATTTTTTGACATTTTGAATAGTTACTGTGGTAAATATTTTATTTACCATGGTTAAAGGGTAAATCCGGTAAATAAGGGTTAAAAAATAATATTATAATAATACAAAATTACCCTAAAACGTGTCCTAACCTTATTGGTGGACACATACCCGACCATGGGTATCCTTGGGTCAATTTGGGGACCCCTTGGAGCCACTTGTATGTGGTAGGGACACATTATATTAATAAAGTTAAAATAAAAATAAAAATGGCATAAGCTTACATCTTTTAGAAGAACAATTTTTACATAGGGTTATACATGTTGGATTTTAGATTATAAATATTCATTAGAAAGATAAAAATATTTCCTACATGATGATATTTTATTTATAATTTTTAGACATCAAATAAGTTAAATTATTAATGACACAATAATGATGCAATGTTTACCTCATTAATAAATCATTGAAATAAATAATATTATAATGATTAAAATATTATCTAAAACCTGTCAAATTCTTATTGGTTGATGTTATTTAGAATATGAGTCATCTTATCTTCGACCTCAATGATTTTTGGACCATTATAAACCGAATATAATTATATTATAAAGTAATACTTTCACTCTTTCCTAAAGAGCCCCTCCTCTCCCTTATAAAAGGATACCACTTCTTCTCATTCCTCACACCTCTCAAGCCACTTGGATCGTCCAAACTCTGCCCAACTAAGCTCCCCACATCCCTCTACTCCTCCTTGAAGCTTCCCCTTAGGCAGAAAGCATTTCAACAAGTCCTTTGGTTCCAACCAAAGTGAGTTACCTAAATTAAAGGTAACGATTTCTCTTAAATTATTTTCATTTATTTTGCTTCTTCAACCCCCAAAATCTTTTTATTTCCTTTCTTTTGTAACAACACCAGTATCCTCAATATACTAGGATGTTGTTATAAGAAGGATTCAAACTACACATGCACACAACTCCATCTAATGGATCATGAACATAATGTTTCTGTGGATGGCAAACTAACGCCTCACGAAACGATGATTGTTCAAATACATCTTACCGCCTCTCATGGTGGCCATTATGATGGAACTGTAATTAAATATGATATTAATGATATATATTTTATATATAAGCTTCTGTAATTCCATTTTATTTCATACCATTATTCGTTTCATGTTGTATATACATACGATAATTTCATTTGAGGAAGTGCGGACTACCGCCCCCTTAAAATGATATGACTCGTTCATACCACACATGGAACGTAT
This sequence comes from Viscum album, assembly GCA_963277665.1. Lineage (NCBI taxonomy): Eukaryota > Viridiplantae > Streptophyta > Magnoliopsida > Santalales > Viscaceae > Viscum > Viscum album. Next base: position 1,498,651,041 of record OY728147.1, on the reverse strand, counting down.
AAAGGATGGTGTTAATGAACTTAAGTAACATATATAAAATATTATATTATACTGGAATAGTAATATACCTATGTATCATTTGGATTCGATTCTTTTAAAATAAAAATTAAATGGAAGTAGCGTTCGTGCGTACGTACGGACTACCGTCTCCACGAACGCGATGAGATTCATTCTCCATCGCATCCATTCAAGTATAATTATCATTTAATGATTTAAAAATGATGTTTAAGGACTTGATATCATTCTGGATATGAATAAGATACAACAAACATGAATTATGTAACAAAACATATAAAGAAAATGAGTAAGTTAACACCCGAAACGGCGATAATACTAAGATATTATTATCAAATCAATATTAAAAGATCATATATGATATCATATTAATGTATATGATTCTTGTATAATTTAATAACAATTATTTCACCATTATACAGGAGGTTAACCTACCACAACCAAGGAAAAGTACAAGGTAAGGGTTATTTCACAATCTCTTCATTATCCGAGGTTGTTTATACGTAATAATCTACTGGGATTTCTTTATCATCCACACCCATGTTTCTTCAAAATGTATTTCAAAACATATTTATTATTTACAAGAATATGGGTTAAATTCATTTATACCCTTGTTTGACTTTTTGTAAGAGGTTTATAAAGGAATCTTTCCGTCGTTTTCAAAACAAGGTCCTTTTTGACCTTTTCGACAGAATTAAGATAAGAATGTTTTTTTACTTATACGGCGGGTGCAGTTATTTTCCGCCGTTATAAAATCGTCAAAGCTTTCCTTACAAGCTTACAAGAATATTTTCAAGAAAATGTTTTATTTTATATGGCTCTTAAATGATTTCAAAAATAGAAAGAGATATTTCTCTAAAAAGTGTTTTGATTTCATCTATGTCAACATCCTTTAATGGATTTTACGCTTATTTGAAGTTGATTTATTATAATACAAAACTTCTATATTGTATTGAAGGTTTTGTGATATGTTTGACTGTGGATGTGCTATTTTATACCATTCATAGTTTATGGTGAAACTATTGACATTTCGTATGCTAGTTTTAACCCGAATGTTTATGTTATATTTCAAACTTTTCTTCAGATGAATGTGCTAAACAAGTATGTTCCGGGTTGGGGACCGGTAAAAGTAATCCCTCCAGGTTGGGGACTGGTTAAAGTAAGCCCTCTAGGTTAGGGACTGGTAAAAGTAAGCCCACCGGTTTGGTCTCCGGTTATTAGAGGTACTCCGGGTTGGTGTCCGGTTATTAGAGGCACTCCGGGTTGGTGTCCGGTTATTAGAGGCACTCCGGGTTGGGTTCCGGTTAGAAGTAACCCCTAAGCCTTGGGATGAGGCCTAGACAATGAAATTAACGTTTGACATTATGCATTCCAACATTATGAAAGTGGTTATTGATTTTTGCATGTGATTATTCGATTAGTAGAATATCCATGTGAATAAGTAAATGGCATTATTTCATTTTATTTATGCCATACCATGTTGAAAGTTCATGTTTGAAAGGCTTTTGTTTTAGTTATACATTGCCTTAAAAGTTTATTCTTATTTATGAAAGTTTCTGCTATTTTGTTATCCTTACTGGGCATTTGAGCTCACCCCTTTTCTATGTTTTATTTTTCCCAGGATGTGAAGATGTAAGTTATGAATGACCTGCAGGGATATTATGAGGGGATTATAGTGTGGACTGTAGAAACATTATGTTGTTGTAGTAGTTTTTCATTTTATGATGTAATGTAAAACTTATGAATATATCTAGTGTTTCCAAGGCTACTAAACCAATCGGTCTTTCGAGATTTGATCTTTCTTGTGATCATTCCAATGTTACGAAGTAATGCACCGACTCTGGGTAACTGGGGTCGGGGCGTTACAATTTTGCACTATTCATCGAAATATTAAAGTTATAAAAAAAGTACCAAAAATATGTCCAAACAAAATTTTTATGTCCCACTTCTAAATACAAAGTTTATTTTGTCAAATTTAATATATAAGTGTTATATATTGAATTTAGAAAAAAATTCACCATTAGTGGGTGGTGAAATTTTATTTTTGAAAAATACTTCCTTTATCTAAAAAATTGAATTTGTTCTTATACTATGTATAAGAAACACATAATATGGCTGTAAACATTATATAGAGTATATAAGATTCAAAATGCAGTTAAGAATATTCATTACCACTTTATGAACGCCTAGTTTGGTAAGTTGTGGTGCGTTCGAACTTGGTGTTGCATGTAGCGCAAGATATCGAATTTCTTGAATGAGATAATGTACTATAAAATCTTGGGGTGTTACAAAGACCACTCGCATGATCACTTGTTTGTCGCCAAAATTCCAATTTGAAGAAGCTATGTGGGATCCTAAGGATATGATGAAGTAGAATTATCTTTATTTATTTTCATTAGAGTGATGAATTTTGATTAAAAATTTAATTTCAATGGTGATCGAATGTAACTACTTGAGTTTTTATGAAATATTTTTTCAAATAGCTTAATTTATTTGGTAGCTTTCATTACATGGAACACAATGTTTTAATAAAGCTCGATATACTATTAATATTATTATTTAAACATGACCATTGTAACAATGCCGTTAAACATGGAAGTATGAATTGGAATAACCAAATTTTAAAAATTAAATATTCTGGTTTTATATATCGAAAATATATTGGTAAAAATGTATTTATTTTATAGTAAAGTCTATATATTTTAAAAAAATGATTTTCCCAAAAAAATATTTTTTATTTCTTTCTTTGAACAAATATTAAATCAAAATCTGGAAATATTTAGACAATATTTCTGAAAAATTAAACTTAATTTTTGGGATTAACTTGTCAAAATTAACTTATTGTGATTTTTTTTATTTTCTAGAAAGATTTATTTTTGGATGAATAGTAAAATATACCGATTTTTATTAAAACCCACCTTTTCATCACATTTATGAGATTAATATCAAATTAAATTCTTCCAATTTTTTGATTTTAATTTGATAAAAGAATTTCATATTTGGATTCAACATAAATAATATTATTAAATAAGGTCACATTAATTTATAGTCATAAATATTAATAAAGGCAATAAAAATTAATCATCATGATTAAGGTTAAAAGGGTTTTTTTTAATGTTACTTGATAACCTGTTAAAATTAATATTCCACACATATATGGTTTTTTAATAAATTATATTTAATATTTATAATTAGTGGTTCCAAATTATTGAATAGGAATCATTTTAATTTTTTTAAATATTAAATTACCTAGGTAAATAAAATGATACAAGTTATCATGGTAAAAACTAAAATAATGAAATTAAGTAAACTTAAAGGCTAAAAGAAAAAATGTTTAAAAAATATATTTTTGTGTGAGGAGGGTTTTCTTGACCATATCATCCCCACACTCCATTATTTATCATTTTTGAGGTACTTGGAGTAGGAGTGGGTAATAACCCCAAATCCAGCACCCTGGGTCCGATGGTTGTTTTATTACAAGTGTACATACTTCACACTATAAAGGATCCCACTATTTAGTACCCCCAGGAAAAAAAAATACACAAATTATTTTTTTATTACATCGAAACTAAAAACAAATCATCTAAAAACACAAAAAAATATCATTATTATCCTTTAAATCCATTTTTCATACATTCTTTTCCTCTTGGATTCATGGGGAAAAGGAAAATAATAAAAAGCGGCGAGTTCAGATTCCCAGTAAGGGAATAAGGTAAAATGAATATTGTTATGATATGAATAAATAATCTATATTGTTTCCTAACCAATGCAAACTGTAGAATAAATAAATCCATGGAAAAATAAACAATGAATAGATTCTAAGATATCAACAACTTCCCATAAAGTGAATGGAGGCATGTATAAATAAACTGAGTTATACCATATCATATGAAATGATAGCATAAATAAATCTATGTTGAACATAAAAATGAATAAATTATAGGAAAAAAATAGTTGATCATAATGTGATTAGAGTTCATAATAAAAAGATACCTTAAGTATACCATCAAGTCTTTATGAGAAAACAATTTACACAGAGGGTAAGAAAACTCCACTTAGCATATCTTATTAGTTTCTTGAGACCTACTGGTGCACTGATGATCTATAAAATCTGGGACCCCTCAAATAATTTCATTTGCAATGAATTAAATAATATAAAAAATGAATACATGACAAAATTTTAAAGAGATAAAAAATATAAATACTTAGATCAATTTCTCAATGGGGAATATCTTACAAGATTTTTCCATATAGAAGAGAGAAATATATGGTCCAAAATTATTTTTCCCTAGTAAATTAATTAGTAAAGATATCTAAGTAGTTTGAATAAATTTATTTGAAATGGTAGAATACCAAATAAATGATAAATAAATACTTGAAAATGGTTTTTTAATGTGTATGTAAATTAACCAAAGTATATTCCCTAGGAGTCTCAAACCATGTACATGGTAAGAGACCACTCATCATGACCTAGAATGATGGTTTGGATATAAGAGAACAAATTATTTTTTTGGATTTAATACCTAGATAAATCTAATAAAAAACCACATCCATGTCTAGTATCCATACTAGGGTTTCATTTCTTTGGAAAACTATACACACTTTTCATTACCAAATTTTAGGATTGTTTTATGTTTACGGGATAGTCTGAGTTTTATAATGACTAATAAAAGACTATAATGAGAAGTAATAAATATAATTAAATTTAAAATATTTCAAATTTATTATAATAAAATTGAATTACAACAAAATATTTATTGGAAAATAAAATTTAAAAAGACAATATAATGAAGGTAATGATTTTGTAATGGAAAAAGGATGATTAGGGAACATTACTTTGGAAGGATAATTCTTAAATCTTTAGAGGAACTTATTTGAACCTTGGAACCATATTATATATAATCATGATATGATAATTTAGGTAGAAATTTTCTCAAATTATTTTCTCTGGATTTTGAGGAGGGAACATGGTATTTATACTTGTGGAGGGGTGGTTTTAAGGGTTAAAATATAGGTTATTTTGTTATATATAACAGCCATTTTTTTGGTTAAATAAATTAATTTTTTTGGATAATTAATTAGTGGAGTAAATTTTTTGAATTTTGAAGGAATTACCAAATTGAATCATACCTCCCAACCACCCTTGTTAATGAACACAAAACAAAAATAACATTTCTTTCAAAAATCAATTTTTTCTTCAAAAAAGTAATGTATAAATTTATATTTTTAAATGAATATTTTTTAAGTTTTTTTTATAATTATATATTTTGAATTTTATTGAATAATTTTTTATATAATTTTTTTTTCATACTGAGATAATAATGACATTATAATATTGAAGTTCTTTGTAAAGAGGTAACTTTCACTTTTTTTCCTAAAAAATCTTTTTTGTCATAAACTTCCCAAAAAATCACCCTATGTTAATTTTGATGTTCTGAGTCAAAAATAATGTTTATTTTATTATAATTATTCTATAAATATGTTAATTTTAATTTTCAAATAAATATCCTTATTTATTTTGATTCAGTATTTTCATAGAAAAATAAATATTCTGACCATTTAAAAAATTACTAGTGACTTTGTTAAAATTTATTAACATCTAAAATATTCATTGAATAATATTCCTAGAAAAAAATTATATAATAAATATATAAATTTTTCGGAAAACATATTCTTTAAAAAATATATTTATATTCCCCAATAAAACAATTTAAATTATATCATTAATGTAATTCTTTCAGTCACTTAATTACATCTACAAAACCAAAAATAACATTGAAAAAATATCTTATTAAATAATGGGAATAATTCTGATCAACCATATTAAACAATGATTATGATGAAAAAGAAAACGTTTCCTTATAAATACACATTCATTCTCACTTCATCATTCACTATATTACTTATATAGGTTCTTATAAATCCTTTGATAGGGTTCATTTATTTTATAATTCTTTTATTCCATTTTACGATCTTTATGGATTGGTATATCCTATTAGTGGATTTAAAAAATATAGATTTTATTTAGGAGAATATAATATTCTTCTATGTGTATACCCATTTTCTATTTCTAGTTGTGATAGTCTATATTTATGCATAATGAGTAATTTCTTTATAAAATGTAAATGGATTTATAAATATTAACTTTTTGTAGAAGTGAGTATTTTAATGGATATGATCTTACAATAAATTTATTTTTCAAAATGAATGAAATAAATATTTATTGATTTTTTATTATGAAAAATTTTAATTGAACTTTTTAAAATGAATATTTTAATGAAATAAAAGATATACAATAAATTAAAATATTTAAATGGGATATGATGAAAATTGAAAATGCACCATAATTTATAATTTATATTCAACCTTACATAGAATTTCTTGTGAAAGTATATCCAATTTTATGATAATGAAATAATTTTGTTAAATTATAATGACTTATTATCTGAGATGATTTGAAAATAAAACTATTGGTAATAAAAATGTAGTTATCTAATAAAACTATATATTTAAAAATAATCATATATATATATATATAAAGGTTGGAATAAAAACGTAGGGAATCAAGAAGGCTATCAGGAGGTGACGCGTCCTTGCCTCCCTTCGGTCATGATTTCAGGCCTCATGGCCATGTTAGGTGCGATGGGTTGTTGCTCCGCCTATGAGCCACTCTTTTGCTAAAACTATTTTAATAAATAAATATCAATTTTAAATATAAAATATGTTAATGAAAAATAAAATATATAAATATTTTTATAAATAATAGTTTATTCGAAATAAATAAATTTATTTTTCATTTACATTTATATTTCTGAATTAAAATCCCTAAAATTGTTCATTGTTAATTTCTGGATGTTCCATTATACACCCCTTAAAGAAATTTCATCCTTGAAATAATAATTATAGTTTTATACCAAAGAAAACCTCAAATGTCACTTTCTAGGATTCAATATTTTGGTTCATCAACACTAAAAAATTACTTTATTTCTTTCATCCAATATTAAAATTATATTTAATAATTTTATTGAAATAAATCATACCTTAAGTAAATTATTCATTTTACACTATTGAAATATAGTTCAATGAGTGAGGATTCATGAATCAAAATGGAACCTCATGATATTATCAAAATCCCAAATTATTTTATCAAAATGCAACTCTGGAATCTTGGATTACGTTTCTTGAATTAGTGATAAATAATTGAAAAATTATTTGAAATACATAATTTTAAAACATCTTCTTGCACTTTTTTTATAAAAAAATCTTACATATTCATCTTTAAATATTTCAAAATAGTTTATTCAAAAATAAATTTTTTTATATTTACCAAAAGAATAAAATATATAATTAGATTTATATAGGATTCTTGGAGGTCGCCCTGATAATCAATGTTTATAAAATCATTATGTTCTTCTTGTGTTTAATATAAATAGATGAATTTTAAAAGGCCATCAGGGTAAAAACCTTGTTTATCATTGTGAGAAAGTTCAGAGTGAATGATTTTCAATATAAAATACACGATACTTGATCAGATCAGGATATTATGAAGGTAGAATATGACTCATAATAATTTTTTAATGTATGTTGGGTATTAGAAAATTTTTCGAAGTCATCTGGGCATGAATTCCCGATAATCCTTGAAAGTAAATCTTATGGAAGAGAGAGAATAGTTTTTCATGATCTTACTCTATCCACATAGAAAAATTAATATATTTTGAAAAAAAAACAATTAATACATCAAATGAACAACCCACCACCTAATTATAATGCAATAATCTACCTCATATTTATAGTCATCAAATAAAACCAATATAACTAGTCATGGATGATCAACCATATCCTAAAATGATAAGTTTTATAAATTTCAAGTAATCCATATTGTAAATTTCTGTAGTGTCCTAAATTTAGAGTAGTCTTCTTTTAGGTTAACCTATATCAATCTTGGATAAATCTAGGTTTCTTTATGTTTTGTTTTCTTATACTCTTAACACAATTCCTTAAATGAGTAACCCAAAATGTTTACAAACTTTATTAGAAATCAATAAAACTCATCTCTTAAATTTTAATAAATTATTTTGCCATAAAATTATGTATCATTCAATATATTCCTTAAATTAATATTTTTTCTGTTTTAATCTATGTTATCTATGATCATTTTCTTATTAGGTTTTAAGTATGTTATTCCAAATCTAGTTACCAAGGTTTATATTAAAATATCCCTATATAAAAACTATTTATAGGGGTTTAAAACATAGATGAATCTATTACAAATCCATATCATGTTTTAGTATCAACATTGGGTTTTCATTTATTAGGAATACCACACACACTTTTCTTTACCAAATTTTAGGATGTTTTTATGGCTACTGGATAGTCCATGTATTAAAACAACTTACCAATGGATATATTGTGAAGGAATAAATAAAATACAATTTAAAACATATAAAATATAAGATAATACCATGTAATGACAAGAATGTAAGTATACAAAAATAAAATTTAAAAATACAATATAAAAAGTTAATTAATTTGAAAAAATAGGAGGATTGGGGACACTTACCTTGGAAGGATGCTTCTTAAAACAAGAGAGGGACTTATTATAAATTAGGAACCACCATGGAGAATATATTGCGGGGGGGGGGGGGAATTAAGTAATAAAAAATGCTCATAATCTTCAGTGTGGGAAATAAAGAGGGAAAGGGGTTATTTATAGTCAAGGAGGGGTGGGTTTAAGGGGTAAAATATTGTTTATTTTGTTATATAAGCCAACCACTTTTGGGTTTAATAAATTAAAAACAATTTTATGCCTTATTAATGATTTGGGGAATTTTTATGGACGTCCATAGCATGAAAAAAACCTAAATATACCTCCAAAACAACCCAATTAATGAACACAAAACAACAATAACTATTATTTCTAAAATCAAATTTAGGTTCAAATAAGTGAAGTATACATTTCTATTTTAAAATTAATATCTGTAAATTTATTTTTTTAATTATTTAATTTTAATTTAATTTAATAAAATTTTTCATAAAATTTCATGTATTTTGAGATAATAATGATTTCGTAAAATCATAGTGCTTTATAAATCGAAAATTTTCACGTTTTCACTATAAAATCAACTTTTTCAAAAAATTACCAAAAAATAACTATAAGATTATTTTAATGTAATGAGTAAAAAAATTATGGTTATTTTATTAAAATAAATAACTAAATATAATAATTACTACTTCTAAAAAAATATCTTTATTTATCACAGTTTTGAATTTTTATAGAAAAATAAACATTCGGACCACTACAAAAATTACTTAAGATTTAGTTGAATTATATTACCATTTAAAAGGTGTTTTGTAATATTATTTAATAAAAATAAATTTTATATAAAACTTATAAATTGATCATAAAAAAATATTCTTATCTAAAAATATTTTTATTCACTAATAAATTTTTTTAGTTATATCATTAATATAATTCTACCAGTCACATAAAGCATTTAAATAACTAATAATAAAAATTAACAACTTCTTTATTAATTAATGGTAATAACTATGATCCACCATATTTTATGAAAATAAAAATAATAAAAGAAACATTTCCTTATAATTCCACCTTTATTCTCACTTAATTACTCTCGACTTTTCTTACCACAACTATTAAAAATACTTTGATAATGTCGATTGTTTTCCAAACACTTATCTTCATTTTTTTTATCTTTATGATTTGATAAATCCTCTTGTTGTATTTCAATATGATATAATTTATTTATTTTAATTTACTATTATTCAATGTGCATATTACTGTACCATTCATAGGAATTCGAGATTATCTTTTATGAATAATGTTTAATATACTGATGAAATTTAAAAGTATTTATGTGTTCCTTCTTATTGAAATAGTGGGTATTTTACTTGATATGATCGTATAATAAATGTATTGTTATCAATAAATGAAATAAATCATTATTAAATTTTTATTATTAAATGTGTTATATAAAATTTTAAAAGAATTATTTTAAATTAATAAAAAATATACACAAATTAAAATAAAATAAAAACAATTAACTAGATAATACTAAGATTAGAAAATGCATAAATTTTTTTATTTATATTTAATTGTACATGAAATTTCATATGGTAGTACATAAAATTTTATAAAAATAAAAAAATGCATCATGCTTTGTTAAACATTAAATTATAATGACTTTTTAATTGATATAATTTGGAAATAAAACTATTAGTAAGAGGAATGTAGTTATCTAATAAAACTATATATTTAAAAATAATCATGTATATTATAATATATATATATATAAATGATTCAAGACTTATGTAAAAATTCCTAAAGCATGAAAGAATGAGATTTGTCGTTGTATCCCTCCGGTCAAGGGTTTGAGTCCCATGTCCATGCTATATGTGACGGGTTATTAGGTAGTTTGTGATCCACTCTTTTTATAAATAATTTTTATTAAATAAATTTCTATTTTCTGTGAGAAGTATGTAAATGAATAACATACGTGATAAATAATTGAATAAATAATTGGTTTTATTTAAGAATGAAATTTATCTAGAATTTATATTTATATTTATAAATTAAAATCCATAAAAAATCCTTGTAAATTTTGGGATGTTATAGAGTGACCCCAAATTATTTAATTATTTTTGGTATTTACAAAAATACCACTCCTCCTAAATCACAAAAAAGAATTTACACCTTTCAGTTATTTACACAAATTAATTCCCTTTCCCCAACCAAAACCTACCAAAATCTATCCCAAACATCCTTATCCAGATTATAAGGTTTTTAGTATTCCCCAAAATACCAATCATATTATCTTTAATATGATAGTCATAAAATTTTGTTTTAAGTGAAGGATGTTAGAGACTTTCATTTTTTTAACTTATGTTATTAACACCATCATTTATGTCCTAGTTATTTCAATATATGAATACTAATATTTACCATATACTGAGATTTTATTATATTTATTTCATAAACTATACCCATATCCTCATCCACCAAATTGGTAATGAAACCATCGATCATGTGTACAACGGACTGCCGCCACACAAACCAATGCAATTCGTTTTCTACCAGAAGATATCATGATTAAATATAATGTTGTATTTAATGTATATATAATATATATATCATATTATTATAGTTTATTAATTACAATATTATATATAGATTCTTACTTTCCATTCTATGGGAATACGATAACGTCGCACATGTGTATAGTGGACTACTACCTCGTGAAGCGGTGTGACTTGTTTTTCAGTTATTCTTTACATGGAAGGTAGTAAGGATAGATATAATGAAAATATTTGAAATATATGAAATCATAATGAATATATAAAGGTGATATATTATTATTATTTATTTCATTTCATCCATCGAGCAAATAGAAACAACATTCATGCGTACGTATGACCTACTGTCTCCATGAATGGTTTAATTCATTTTCGATACATAAATTTATTGGGTTACTATAAATATATATATATATTGAATATATATTATATTAATATCATTTTTAACATTATGTAGATGACTAAACCATAATCTATGTAAAAGGACAGAAAACACCAAACCAAAACATACATGATAAAGGAAGCAGTTATTACCTAAAACTTGATTTTAATAAAAAATTGCTAATAAAAGGATAATGAAATGATATATTTAAATAATATATGGTATGATAAATTTTACTATGGTTCTATAATATATTTATAATAAATTTCAATTTGTTATATTTTATATTCGAACATGTACAAAGGAAGTCAGACTTAAGGTAAGATATTTTCGTCTCCCTTTTATTTCTATGGGATACATGCCTTATACACCACTTGTTTATTTTGTGTGGTGTATAAAATTATCATGAATTTATTCTATGTTTATTATCAACAAAATAATGGTATTTACATTTCCATATAGGGTTCTATCTTTCATGGGCCATACAAATCAAAAGTTACTAATATGGTAAGTGTTTGATGTTACAGTCACATTATTTATTGAGATTGTTTATTATTATACTTTTGATGATGAAATAATATGATACATTTTTAAAAACTTCATTAATTTTATTTTCTTGTTGTTATTTCTTTATAATATATGTTTTCTATTAATTTTCCTTTTTTTATGTACTCAATATTCTAAAAGAATTATTTTGAAGAAAACTGACTTTATTTTTCTCTTCGATTGAAATTTTTTTTGTTCCACATCCATGTTTTATAACAAAAGTTTTAATGTTAGTTTTTAGAGTCCCTATATGATTTTTTTTCAATTCATTTTCACCTTTTTTTACCTTTTAATTTTTTTAAAAGTAATCCTCCTGTCGTTGTCCAAACAGACCCCATTTAGATTTTACCTAATCTATGAAAGGAATATTTTTTTAACATGTACGAGAGGGATATAATTTAGTTCAATAATGAAAAATCAATATTTCATAGTGTCCTTTATAATTTTCAAAAATTATTTTTAATGAAAAAGACATTCAAAATGTTTTGTTAACTTTTATTTTTAAAAAATCAAGTTTTAATTTGAAATGTTTATTTTCCCATAGAAATGTCCAAGGTGACCTTCCGAAGTCATTTTAAAACTAAGATGAAATCCTTATATGTTACTTATTCCATAATTGGGAAATGTTATAATGATACCATATTGATTATTTGTCTAGATTGTTTATGTTTATGATGAAAATATTTTTATGAAACTGATTTCTTTTCCACCATATATGGTGTGATTTAATGTTTATGAAACCCATTTATTTTTTTCAATTCTGATATTACTAATGTTTTATGAAACAAATTTATTTTTATTTTATATGATATTATTAATGTTTTATAATATTTTGGAACACACATGTATGATTTTCATTATCTGGAAGGCGGGATCTATATGTCTCTCGAATTCATTTGGTAAAGATTGAGATATCATGAGATAAACCAGACAGTAATAGGGAGTGAAACTAGTTCAGTTAGGGATTTTATCAACTATTATATTCATTGAAGTGAAATGTGACTACTATGATGGTTTTGGGAGTGAACCTAACACACTATAATTGTTTTGGGAGTGAATAATGACTACTATGATGGCTTAGGTAGTGGACTGAATCTACTATGATAGTCTTGGAAATGAGCCTTGAATACAAAAAAATGATTTTCTATACTCTTTTGTATGCCAAAAATACATGTCTTATGAAAATTTAATGTTATCATAGATCATTTTATTTGATTTATTTTTGATTTAGGTCTTATGAACTACCAAAATTTCATTCGTGACTCAAATTTATTCTCTTGTTATTATACCCTTATGCTCATTTTATATTGATATATCCCTTGTTAACCCTTACTAATAATTATATCCCAACCTTTCACATGTTTCTGTTCTCTAGGTCATGGAGAAAGTTATTGTGTATGAAATTTCTAAGAAGGGTTCTAGTTATAAATAACTTATTTGGAGATATTACAGCTCCCTTATGAACTAGTTGTTTTTGAATCACAGTTTCCAAAGGAACTAAACCTAGAGTATTCTTTCTTGGATCACGAATTTATGTGATGAATTTTCATCCATGAAGATGTAATATATAAGTATAAAATATATGTTTCATAATAATAATGTTAAAATTATTTTTTTATTACATAAAAATATTTTATTTTATAAAATAGATTTCATATTTAGAATCTTTTGATCCAAATTATTTAATTATTCCTATTTTTTAGGCATTAATATTATATTAGTTATTTAAAAATTAATTACCATAATAAAAAAAAATGGTAAAATTGAAAAATAAAATAGTAAAAAACATAATAACATGTTCAAAATATGTTTGAAAATGTATGGTTGACAATTACTCAACCACACCCCTTACTCACTTCATTATTTTCCATTGTCATATCCATTTTACCATTTAACAGTGTCTTTATCAATATAAAGAATTTTATTGAAATTTAATATGAGGAACCAATGGCTTAATGGGGCCAAAAATGATGTATATGGAGAGAATCCCCTCTAAAACAATTGGGGGAAAGAGATCCATTGCACAAAAAATATCTGAAAGGACTATCCTTGGTATCTCAAGATTTGATAAAATCAGTTACATTATTCAGTTCTTGTAAAGTGTTTGGTTTTTATATCCCATTGATGAAAAGTATATTTCAACTAAGGATCCTGTAAATAAAAATCCATGGTTGATGATTTGGTCCTAGAGGGAGTTGAAAATGATAGTAAAACTTTCTCCCCTGAATCCATTTTTTTTGTTAGATTGGTATTACTCAAGGGCATTGAAGATTGCATAAGCCTCTATAGAGAGTGAGTCTCCATACCCATAGAAGGCATGGAATAATTTGACAACTGAACCCCTAGGGTCATAATCAATACCAACCACCTATATGAATGTAAGGCTTCAATACCCATAAATATTGAGGTAGAGAACATTATTAATAGGGTGGAAATAAATCCAATGATACTATGGAAGTGTTCTCTAGATGGAGGTGGAGAAGCATTTTCCTTCTATGATATTTCTTAGATAGGGTGCACCCTTTCTCTATTTCAGAAGAAAATCGATGTCTGAATCAAGAAATCTAGTCCTGGATACTAGTGATATATTTGAGTTAGGGTTTCCTTCATGGTTGAACTTTTTCTTCAGCTCCCAAATGCACCAAAATACACCAGCTAAGAGGAGGATCCTTTCTTTTTTTTTTCTTCATGATTGTTGTTTTAAAAAACATTGAACCAATGTTTGAAGAAGTCACCACTTGTGATATCTTTAGAATCTAGACAAATGAAATAACTTAATGAAATCCAAACTATAGTTTCCCACTCACTTCAAAAAAATAGGTGAGAATTTGATTCCTTGATGGGGTACTGACAATAGAGCCACTATGAAGCTAACATTACCCCATTACGTTTGACTTCTTAATCTATTGATATTTCATGGTTAAAAATATTACATTAAAATAATTTTTACCTTATGGTGATCTACTTTCACCAAGTAATACCACCCTTACCATCATGATCCTGGTTTCCATGCATCACATGATGGTATGCCTTGGAAGAAAAGTCCTTCAATGTGGAACCCATAAAAATGCATGAATCCTAATCATATATAATTTTGATGTTATCAAAAAACACATGTTGATCATGGATCATGAGTTCCTAAATAAAATATGTCTAATTTTTAACCTACCTGAAATATATATCAGTGTCTAGAATCCCTATAAGTTAAGCGCATCAACCACCCATTTGTAGTTCTTGAAGTTGATCTCTCTAGATCCAATGATCTAGCTAGAATGGAATTGATTATCAGGGATATCCGCTTGAAGTTTTTACATAAATTGGAGACTCTCAATTTAACCGTGTTCAATTCCTTATATTTACCACTGAAGAACAATCCCCAGAGAGACTATCCATTTATGACCTCTCACACAATCTTTCCTTTTAATCAGTGCATCATGTTTACAAAGCTTCTTACATTGATATCTCTTTCATCATATATATTAGTTGTCTTAGACCATGAGGTTTAGGGACAACTACCATTTAATTTTTATCTCATATGAAGGAATACACGAGGTTTTGGATATTAATTATAACTTCCTTTATAACCATAATGACATATAATACATACATGGGAATGGAGGTGAGAACACAATTAATAATTTATATCCTACCTCAAAAATAAAAGAAGTGGTTGTCCTAGTTTTTGATATAGTTTTAGATCCTTTGAAACACCCCATGGAAGTTCTAGATACACAACTAACAAAAAGAGACTAGGGGCCCCAGTATTTCTTGAGGAAGAACTTCCTGTGAATACCCAAGATGATTTAAATACTTCTATCATGCCTCTCTATAGAAGAATTTAAACTTCAAACACTTATCTTCTCATAGTTTATGTGCTGACCACTCCATTCAAAAATTCCTCCCTGAAAATTTTGTAGACTAAGATGAATTTGTAGGTTTTTTACCTATAAAACCATATATTGTATAAAGAGAAGGTGGTAAATACCATTTAAATATGGTATTCATCAGAAGGGAAGTATTTTTCCATTCTAGAGATATCTAGAAAGGTATATACTATGAAATATTGATCTATAAAAAAGATATTGGGAGATGAAGGGAACCCTACCTTATCCCACTTACTAACATAAAGAATCCACATATCCTCCATATGAAGATAATAGAGAACAAGGTAGAATAATGAGATCTGAAGAATAGTTCAATCACAATGATACAAAATTTCATTCAATCCATAACCTTGAGAATAAAATTCCACTCTAGCATATAATAAGAATTATCATTGTTGACTTTTATAAAATATTGTACCCAATGTCTTCTTTTTTGTATCACTAATAATTTACTGAGTTATAATTGTGGCTAGTTGGATGGAATGTACCTTGATGAATCCATGATTATCCTTAAAGATGAAACCATTGATTATCACTGAGATCCTCTTAATGATATTAATAGAAAGAAGCTTGTAATTACAGTTTAACATTCTTGGGACTATGAGATTTCAACTTTGAATGAGTACTAGAGTTGTAGTGTAAGACAACTAAGGAAATAAAACACTATAGAAAAAGTCCTAAATAGCCTCCCTAAGATCACCCTTAATATGGTCTAGAGATTCCAAAGAGAATTACCCTAGGAATACCTCAGGGTTGGGAGAAAATCTTGGGATAAAGGATCTAATATCATCCCAAATTTACCAATCCACAAGAGTGTTTTTAAAAAATGAGTGGGTTTGTGTTGTAACCATAGGTAGGATAGAATATAATATGTCTTCATGACCCCTCAAATAACTATCTTACATAAAAAATTTTGTGTTTTCAATTTAATATTAAAAGTGTGCCTCAACTATACCTCTCACCACCTCAAGGTAATTAATGAAGGATAAATATTTAATTTTAATGTTTGAGATGCTTCCCCACTTATTCTCCTTTAAACAAGACTGTAAATAAGTAGCCTTTTATCTTATTATTTATGCCATGTGGCCCTAGAATATTCATGTGACACCCTCTCTTACTCCAGGAGAGTCTGTATTAGATGGATATTTTTGTGAATAAGATTTTACAAATTGTCATCATTTCATACATCTTAAATCCCAATATCAGTTTGATCAATTTCAAATCTGATAGAATACATATATTTTATTATGTAGGGTTAGATATAATTCCTTGTTTTTAAGTCCCCCTTTAGGCCTCTAATGTTTTTATGGAAGTTCAACTATGATATTTCCTCTGTGGGATTGTTCCAGGATGCATGAAAAAGATATTCATAATTATGATTATGAGGCCATTGGTTTGAAAATAAAAAATATCCACAACCATCTATTTTTGGATTGGGCTGATGTTGAGTGAAGTGTGATCAGAGGGATCCCATACTAGATGATAAACCTTAAAATTCAAGTAATAAGTTAAGACATGGATGTTAGATAAGAAAAAATAAATATGAAATTAGTTATAGTTACTCCCCTTATTATTTTTGTTCAATGAAAATTTCTATCCTAAGAAGACCATGACCAATAGTACTATATAATACATAAAGGAATCAAATTATTTCCTAGGGTTTTTGTGGTATACTATTCCATATTTTTTGTCTATAGTTTCTAAAATTACATTGAAGTCACCTTCTATTATCAAAGATGCATCCCCACATTTTAAGGGACTAAGATTTCTACACAATGGTTCCCTAGAAGACACTTTTCACCTGGAATAAAAAAAGGAAATGAAACAATAATGTGATCAAAAACTGAAATTGATACATTGTTTAGAGACATCAAATTTCTCCATTATTAGGTTGTTTCTATAAAAAATAAAAATGTAATGGCATGAGGGTTCTCCATGTATATAGTATTATACAACCATTTCACAAGAAAACTTTGAAATTACAGAGGGGTACTACTGTTTTTCAAGAACTTCCATAAGAGATATTCTATTATTGCGGAACTCATTGAAGTTGAAGTTAGTTTTTACATTGGCACCAAGTGTGTAGATATTCTGGATAATGATATATATCATCACAGGAGAAGAGGATTGGTTTGGGGTCCCAATATTGAATATAGCCTTTTTTCGAAATAAATTAGAGATAATTTATTCATGGATTGAGATCTAGTGTAGACAACAATGGGATGAGTTAAGATGGGATTAATATGGTGGGAGAGACGGGCATCCTAAAGGGAAAATATCTCTAAACTTGGGACCCAAGGGGGAATACATGAGAGGCTATAATGCCTTAATATAATGAGGGGAATTATCATTCAAGGTAGAATAGAAAAATATTATCAAGGAAAGGCCTATTGAGGGGATGATCCCAAACCACTACATAAAGAACACTAAATCCATGCAGGGATCTTCTTTGAAAGAGGGATTATTTTGAGAGAGAGAAACAAACCCTAGAGTAGAGTAAATAACTATAGGAGGGGGAGGGGTAGTAGGACTAGGAATTATGGACCCAACACTATAATCTATACCCACCTGGATTCGACTATCCTGAGCAACACCCTTCAAATGTTTAATGAATGGGAAAATGACATAACCTACCATTGGGTTTGGAACCTTGTAACCAAAGTACATATTCCTAAATGTTGATGAAGAGTGACCATGAATATATAATTCTAGGTAAAAACAAGAAGGATATGTGGGAAAAAATATTCTTCCCCTAAGATACCAACCCACTACTCAGAGAAGGATACCCGATAGAAATTGATTATAGATGTCCACTTAGACACCAAAAAGAGACATAAAGACATCTTGAATGAAAATTATGTTATAATATATACAAACAAATGAGTCCACAATATCATTGATACCTCATAGGAATTAAATATTGTGTAAAGGAACTTAGATTCCAAAAAGATTTAGCCCCACCACCGCAAGGGGTCGGTGTCAGCCCGAGGGAACCTATATTGACTACCAAGAGAAGTTAATGTGGTATTTTTCCCAGTGAGATAGATTTTCCAATATAGTACTTCAAAAATTCATCATGGAGTGAGGGAACCAATCTGAAATATTCTGGATTCAAAGAAGAGTCATAATTAGAGAACCAACCCCTAGGCCCCCAAAAAATACTAAAATATCAGAAGAGGATAGTGATCCAGACCAAAAAATGGAAACCAGATCACACTAGTGGAATTAAACTATATCCTTGAAATATCTTTGTAGAAAATAATGAAATATGGATAACTCAATTGAGTGCTAAAGAAACACCTCCATCATGACCTCTAGGATTTCAAGAAGGGATTTTGTCTAAGAAACCATTGATTTAAGCAGTGTATCCTTCATAGAGGAGCTAATAAGAATGATCATATTTGTTTAATAGGAGAGTGATGAACCTATAGGAACTAAGATATACAAAAATGGGTGAGGGGATAATGGAGGAGGTGACCTAATTATCACCGTAGAAGAAAACACCACCTACTCTGAGACAGGGTAAAGCGAAGCAATGGTGGATAAAATTTAAAAAGGGGGAGGTGTTTGAAGCATTTCCATGATAGTGCATGGGAGATAAATTTTATTTCCTTGAACCTTTAAATAGTGATGTTACCTTTTATATAATTGTAAAATACTACTTCATTCAATTATAAATGGACCCTACTACGCCCCACTTACCCTCACACAAAAATCCCACGAGTTTAATAAAAAATATTACTAAAAAAATCTCTGAAATTTATGGACATATCCTAGTGGTTTTGGTATTCTAAAATACCACCCTTAAATGGCATAATCCTTTTTACAAAAGTGTTTTCTATGGAGCTATGTAAAATTTACTAATTACTCATTTTCCATTCCAACTCTTTCCTTTCTTATTCCTACTCCTTAATATATACTTTATCCATTTTATTATAATGAAATAGTAATTATTAACATAATTAAAAGTTATTATGATTATTTTTGTAATCATTAACTACCCTTTCCTGTTTACTAAGAAAAAAATGTCATCATTGGTACATGTGGACTACCGCCTCCATGACTAACATATTTTTTTTGCAACCACCTTAAATCGATTGTTCAAAAAAATAAATCTAATAGATTAATATTATATTTATAACCATATTAATATTATAAAATTAAAAAGATTTCCTATCATCCTCATGTTATATGGCAAACGAACAGGACACTTGTTTGTATATGAAAACTACCAACTCCACAAAAGTGACACATTTCATTTTTTATATAGTCTTTTATAAATTACCAGGATCTCTTTAAATATGATTTATCACCTTAAAAAATATATGTAATATAAATTTCAAATTATGTAATGATATTATTACAAAATTATTTATCTCTTAACCATACTAACCCATGGATTATAACATGTTCTTTATTGGGCTAGTTTAACCCTCGATATGAACAATGCGATATATTTATATGATGGAAGAATAAGAAAAGTTGAATACTGGTTTATTTAGATATCACTGTGTAATTAATTTTAGGTTTATG
Organism: Viscum album; assembly: GCA_963277665.1. Classification (NCBI taxonomy): domain Eukaryota; kingdom Viridiplantae; phylum Streptophyta; class Magnoliopsida; order Santalales; family Viscaceae; genus Viscum; species Viscum album. The sequence goes on along the minus strand of OY728147.1, from coordinate 1,498,630,590 downwards.
GTTATGTAAATTATCTATTAAAATCTAACTTATTATTGTTATACATCTATTTATTCATTATAAATTATTGAAACAAGCTCATCATCGACTTCATCACCATGAATCATAACCAAAATACTTATGAAATGAAATTAATAAATTATAAGTTCTGAAGAAAAATAAATGAAAGTAACTTTAATAATCTCAAAATATTGAAATTTTAATCTATAAATAGGAATTTACACTATCTTAATAAATATTTTACTAAATAAACAATCAAAATTAACAAAATACAATGATGAAAATAAAATCAACTAATTAATATATTGGTAATAAAATATTATAAAGTAAGTTTATAAAATTTTATAGGTATGGATAATGTTCTTAATTATTTTTTTATTATATATTTTTATACAAGATTTTTTATCCTGTTCAGCTATGTGGGTTTTAAGGTATGTTTTTTTCATCTCAATTTTACTTCATTTAGATATGATGTGTATTCACAAAATGTATCCTTATTGTGGTGTTTTTATTGGATATAAATTTATTATGTCATAATTTTTCATTTTATTAAATGTATTCAAAAATCCATATCCTATTCTACCATTCATGGGTTTTCAATTTAAATGATAAAGTTGGTGTAAGTGTTATAGTCTCAATTTCAACTCCTTGAGAGAAGTTTTGTTTTATGCAATAATTTTCATATACATAGTCTATAAACATAATTGTATATATATTATATCATAATTACCTTAATATTAATGGTATTTATGGTTATATTTTAAGATATCTATTTCAGGAGTGTTTGATTCATTTTTCACTATATCTTAATGGGGTTTTCATAACACAATTTCCATTCCATGAGTTATAATGATTATTATTGAACCCCCATTATTCTATGATGGATTATTTTATTCTATTATTGTATAAAATAGTATTTAAAATTTTATTTATATATATTTACATTTCATACTCATGGAATCCTTTTTAATCATAACTTCTTATTGACATCCTTATGTTATGAAAGTACCAATCACCACTACCTTGTTATCATTACAATAGTTCCGAGAGCAGAAGGAGATAATTGAGAGGGGGTGGGGTGAATCCGTTATCACTTTAGTTTCAAAATTCTTCTCAAAACACAACCCATGAAAATTGTTAAAGTTTAAATACAATTAAATATATCTATCCACCTCACCTCATATTTCATAAATATAAAGTGCGAGATAAACACATGATATTTTCATGATCTAGCATCAATGTGAGACTATACTCCATTACATGTTGGTTATACCCCCGACATGGATTACTTAAAAACCTTAACATGATTACAAAGGAATAGGTAACAAGTGTTTCTACACCTTAATAATCATTCATATAGTTAACCTTTGTTATATCCCTTAAAAACAAAATCTTTTTCCACAGTTGGTTATACCACCAAACTCTCCTTTTTTCCTCTTAAATCTTGACTAGTTATAATCTCAATCCATGTGCCTCTTTAGAAACTAGTTATACCCCTAGTAATAAGCACTTTATTGTTTATAGTTGTTCTATTATATAATTTTATTCGTATTGGCATGTTCATCCACCACATGGAAGTTATATTTTCTTTTTATATTATAAATTATTCACGATCTTCAAAAAGTATTTGAATATACTATATGTCTTAAAACTTACTCATGATCTTGAGTGACCTAGATAAACTCATGCTCAACATTCCAAAAACGTTACCCCAAAATATTCCAAAAACAATTTCATCTAGTAATACTTAGTTAATCTTTATTTGATTCTCCTTAGTCTCGTGTGATTTCTCTGATGTACCTCTGTTTAGTACTCCTATGACTATTACACTCTTCAAAATTTACTCTCACTAGAGAAACTCATTATAATTTTACTCTATCTAATGATCCTCATTTAGATTTACCTTCACTATTAAGTACTATTTCTATCATACTTTCTTCTCATTCTTCAACCAAATAGAATCTTTATTGGAAACTAATATTGGGGTCTCCAAAATATCTATATATTTCAATTTATACCATAAATAACTCATAATTTTCCGAATGAGAACTCTTCTTTTTATAGTAAATCTTTTTTTTAAATCAAGGAAAAAATCACAAATTCTAATTTAATTATTTTTATAAACACTTTAATTTCTTGAATGGAATGAAAAAATCCAAAATAATCATAGTAAAATTGTTTCATAAATTTTTAATAGAATATAGACATAAATAATTTATTCAAGCTTCCTCAAATATAAGTTATATTTATGAACATTGAAATAACATCTTATGATCTTCAGAATAAATGAATTTATTATGTTTTTTAAGGTTCCTCAGAACACTGTCCAATGTACAAACAAAAAGGAAGCTCTATCTGATATGTCTCAATAAGAACTAATCTCTCCAATGAGAGCTTTCTACATTTATGATTATCAGTAAGATAATATTGGGAAGTTTTTATCAATCTATAACTTATGAAGTAGTTCTCTATCCATTCCAATTTATACAACCATCTCATTTCGGTAAACATTAGATTTCTTCATCTGGTGTTCTTAATATTTTTACCACATGCGTTGAATCTCTCAAGAGTCTAAATAATTTTCTATGTCTTGAAACCTCCATATGATGATGTGAAGAACTCTCTTACCACTCTATTTAAGAATATTCATTCGATAATTTTTTTATTTGACTGATACTTTTCTATCCAATGATACCTCAAAATTTTGTCTTATCAAAATTTTATAATAGTTCATCCATTATAAATGAATTTAAATGTTATTTACATTTTCATAATTTCATTCAATCAACTATCCTATGTAAAATCCAATCATCATATCTTCAGATTTCATAATTTTTAATGGTACAACTCCATTTTGGATAATATTATTAGACATTCTATATCTGATTATTCCAGTTCTGATATACTTGTTTCAGTAACCTTTTTACTAGTTCATTTGATTATACTTCCAAATCTTCAATTTTAAATATCACGCATTATATAGACATTATAACTTTTAACATTGTATTTTTTGTCAATTTAATCACTTTATAACATTACATTTTTAGAAACTATATTTTTCTAAAAACATCATACATCACTATTTGGTAGATACATTTAGTTAACCACATTCTAGTATCCCAAAATTCCAAAACCATATTCCTTAAAAACTTTAGATATAAATCATGAATTACTTAGATTTATCCTAATATTTTAAACTTTTGGGAACTGTAGAGAATCATATATCTTGGTAATGATGATCTTGATTAAGTGGTAACTCTTATCTAAACCTCCTCTAAGTAACTTATTCTATACAAAATATTGACTTAATGAAAATAAATTCAACCAAACCAAATTGGAAAAAACAATAACAATTTTTTTTTCTGGTTTTAATATCTCCACATATCTTTTAATCCAATATGTGTGCTCAAATATTTGTCCCCTATATATGTGTATATTTTCCACCTTATTGATAATCAAGTACAAATGGAAATATAAGGTTCATCTAAACTAAACATTTTTATTTTATAAATTTGAAAATTTTCTTCATGAGAATAATAGTTTCACAAGAATATCTTAAAAAATATTATTTAATTAGACAACTCTATTTTTAAAGGGGTTTACCCGATGTAGAAAAATAGAGTTTATAACCAAGGTAATCAATATTTCCAACTAAAATTATTCTATGCAGTACTTTCCTCAAGATCATTCCATCATTGTTATTTAAAGGATAATCTATGTGACTTTATTAATATAAATACAAAAAACCTTGTAAAACATTCATATTTTATTATATATTTTTTACTAAATTAATTTAATTTCTTCAATAACTATCTTTATATGTAACACTATGTTTAAATGAACCATGATGTACTATTGAAATATAATTATTAATTATGATAATTATCATCAGGTTGGTTGATTAGTGGGTATGTATTGGAACAAATAAATTATAAAAAATATGTGATTTACACATGTATAAACGAAATTCATTACTTATCAAATTATTATAAGTAAAAATGAAAACTATTTTAAAGTAATATAATTTTTTTATGAAAAACAATATTCATGAACAGAATATGTTTTTATATTAATAACTTATATTAGTCACTATTAAAGAATGATTTTATTAGAATTTATATATTATATATTCAATATTTTTTTAATTCATCTTATTTTTTTATTAGTCACGAGATAAGAATAAATACATTTATATACTTATAACTTTACTTCTCTAATGAATGATTTTGCCACATTTTTTCCAATTATTTAAAAATCAATTACTCCCACTTTTAAATAATATATTTGAAAAAATGAAATCAATTTTGAATAAAAATTTATAAATTATCATTGTTATTTATTGATACTTTTTTTTTGAAAATTTTAATTTATCAATGAATTTAAAAAAATTATTTTTAATAAAAAATTATTTTTATTTAAATAATTTATAAAGTACCGTTTTTAAATAGTTTTAAAAGTAAAATTAGTAGAATTATATTAATAATAATCGAATTTTGGTCATTAGGATCAATTTTTTTTAATTTAAATATACAATATTTTTTTTACATAGATGTCTTTTTCATTGAAAAACTATATTTCATCATGTTTGTGGGTTTAATTTTAAATTAAATTCTACAACTTCTATGAATTTAATTTGTTAAAATGTATTCCATATATGGAATAAGAATAATTAATACTAGTTTCATTTGTGTTAAAATTAATTTTCCACACACATAGGATTTTTATGTGATAAATTTGATTTCATATTTAGAATAAGTGGGTCTAAATTTTCAAGTTAGGATCATTTTATTTTATTTCTTAAATGATAAATTACCTAGGTATATAAAAAAATAGTCACCATGATGAATACTGAAATTATAAGAGAGAGTAAACTTATATGTTAAGAGAATAAGATGTTTAAAACATTTTTTTGGTGGAGGTGTGGCCTGAACTTACCTTCCCTAAAATATATTATTTATCAATTTTGGAGGCACTTAGGTTTAGAGTGAGTTCCTATTATTGAATATTTTTAAGCATGTACAATGATGAAACTCATCGTAAATTATAAAAGGGAACTTACTCCCATCACTCATTAACACATAAATTTTTTTTGTATAAACCAAAACCTAAAAAAATTTATCCCAAACATCCTTCTACATGTTTTAGAGCTTTTGGTCTTCCCAAAAGTCTAACCATTGGGTTCATAATACGAGATCCAATGGAAGTTTTTTGAAACCATGGTAATTGTCTTTACTGAGCACTTTATTTTATTCTGATTATCTTACCACATTATTCATTTTCTAATAATTAAAATATAATAATAAATTATGTAAAATATACTTATATTTTATTATGTTAATTTAATAACATATATCCATCCCCTATTACATCAAATGGGAATCAAAACTATCTTTTGTGTGTATGGGGGATTACCACCTCGTGAACCGATATAATTCATTTTCCATCACCACCTCTCTCAGATGGATATAATGATGATTTTTTGTAAATATATGATAGTTATGAAATAATTACACATTTTTATTTATAATATAATATTTAACTCTTTACCATCACATCCGTTGGAAAATGATTACGTTGCGCATTTTTATGTGTGGTCTATCACCTCCACTGCTAGATACGATCCATTTTTCTTTTAATTTTGACATAAATGGTAATAAAGATAGACTAGATGAATAAATATTGTGTAAATTATATTATAATGATGCTATAAATAGTAATTTTATTTAACTTTTGTCCATTCTATTGATCGATAAAATAAAAACAGTGTTCATGCGTATGTACGACTTTCCATCTCCATGAATGATATAATTCATTTCTCTATATATAATTTTATGGGTGAATCTAAATATGTATATAATGAATATATATTATATTTATATAATTATTAACATTCCAGATATTATTGAACCATTATCAACACACATGAACCAAAATTAAAAAATGAAAACTTACTTGAGAAACAAAGTAGTTATCACCATGAAAAATGTTTTTAACAAATAATTTTTAATAAATAGATGATAAAAAATTATAATTAAATCATATATCATATGATATATATGATTAAATTTTTTTAACAGATTTATAATAAATATATAATTATTATACAATAGGATTGAACACGTATGGAGGAAGTCATACCTGAGGTAAGAGATTTTCTTCACACTTTTATTTCCAGGGGACATATTCCATATTGACATGTTTTTCATTTTGTGTGATGTATTTACTACCCATGAGTTTATTTTATTATTATTGTTAGTAATATTATAAGATGTTAAAATCCATCTATGTTTCTTTCTTTCATGGGTATTCAATTCAATATTTAACAAAGTGGTAATGGTTTTATGTTCCAATCTCACTATTTATCGAGTTTGTTATGAATAAGTTTCTAAAAATAAAATATTATGATATACCCCCAATAAACACATTTATTATTAATATTATGGTTATTTAATCAGAATAAATTTTTTCATTTCATTTTCCTATCTTTAAAAACTAATTAAACCAAAAGAATGTTTTTTTAAGAAAATTGAATTTATTTATCTCTTCTATCAAAAATACATTCTCATCCATTAATATTTATTTTCTAAAAATATTCGGTAGAATTATATTAATATTATAAAATAATTTTGACAAATTTTTTATCCTTGAATTACTTTTTATAAAATTCTTTAAAAATAATCTTTTTTTCATTTTCAAAATGCGGCACTTCGATATTTATTGAAAATTTAAAAGGAATATTTGATTTAATGTGTATGTAATTAATTGTATTTCCCACCATCATGGCTGCTTAATTATTTAAAGGTTAAAATACTGGTTTCTAATGTTATTAAAAATGTAATTTTTTTCTTTAAGATTTTGGATTTTTTTATTTTTGTAAAAGTAATTTTCAAATAGGAAAGTATATTTTTACCAATAATGTTTTTAATAATTATTTACTGGTATTTCTATATATCTATGAAAAAAAACCTTGTATATAATTATGCATTAATGGGGATATGATCCAATTATACCATACCTATTATTTATATGGATTGTTTATGATTATGACAAAAATATGTATGTAGAACCCATTATATTTCAAAGAGTAATTCTTATGAAGCACATTTCTTTTGCATGGGTTATGCTATGAGGAAATATGTATGAAACACTTATATTTTATTGGGGTTATGAAAAGTTAACTATTTTATGTTCATATCTCACACATTTTTCTGATTTTTCATTATATGAATGGTAGAACTAGAATTATATATCACTCTAAATCATTGAGTAATGATGAATAATTCATAGGTAAATATGTTATTCCTGAAACTGATTTCATGTTAATAGATTTACTAGTGGACCTCATTATTAAGTCCATTAGAATAATCATATACCTATTTTTCATGTCCATAAGTTCATGAATGGACATGGATTTTATATCAATTAAATTTTTCATGGACCTATTATTCATGCTGATTAGTTTATGTAAGGGAATTATTTCATGTATTTAGCTTAATGACTTATCCTATTTCTATTTATACATGTGAAAAATGTTATAAGCTTTTGATTTGAAACATTCATGTATCTATGTTTTTATATCATGGATCATGTTATGTTATTAAATTTATGATTAATATCTTTTTAATTGACAATATTTATCCCATAACTCAAGATTATGATTTATCTTATGCAAGGTATGGTTTTCAAATATTAATCCCATGATATCATACCCTTGTACTCATGTTGAGCTTATATGGTCATTGATATCACCCTAGTTTTCCCTAAATGATAATATGAGTAAACACTTTATTATGTTTTCCTTTCCCCATGATATGAAGAAGATTTTCTATAGGATATTTCTAAGGATAATATTATATAGGAAGATCGTTTTTGGAGATTGTAATGATCATTCTAGAAATAAGAAAATAGTGTATCTCATCTCTAAAGACATTAAAGAATCACAATCCTTAGTCATGTATTTATAAAATATATTTGATATTGATAAAATAATATTTGATATACATGTAAAAAAATATCATGTTTCAAAAATTGGCATCAAATTATTTGTTTAGTCAATATCTTGAGATTATGGTTCGAGGAATATGGTGAAAAACCGATGGATAATTCTATGAATAGGATAATATCCTAAAATTTTGGTAAGGAAGATATTATGTAATTTTACAAGCGATACATCCTTGTATAAATATTAAAAGTGTATGTAGATATCAAACATTTGTACCTTGGCATAATAACTCCAAAAAAGGGGTATTGGGATTTGAATTGATCATTATTTGGTGCACAAGAATAGGCCTTGCTACACACCTAGTTTGACACTCTCAAAGGACATGGTTTGAAAATTCAAAAAACTCTTTATGAACCATCATAAATTATTTGAGTAGATTATGATCATGAATGAACTAGGTTAAACCTATGGGGTCATAGATTTAAAATAATTTTTAATTATTTAGATATCTTATAAATGATTTTTATGATTACGTATAAGACCACTATGATTAATAAATACCACAATATTATTTCTGTTTTAGTCAATTCTTTTAATAATGAATTTTTAAACTAATGAAACAATTATCCTCACATGAAACTAAATTTAATAAAAGTTGGGATTAATTTTGTTTAATTTTCTTACTCAACTCTCTCTAGTTATAAGTCGTAACATAGGTTATTCGAACTTCTAAATTTACCAAGAGGGAGAAATATTTGAATGAATATTTTATAAAACAATTTCCACCCTACTTATTTTTTAATTTTGATGCACTAGTTTCTAAGAAATGGATCAATTTGAGGGAAAAGTTAGTTTCCATTCTTCAGTGCTTGGACCCTAGAAAAGTTGTTCTATGTGTTTAACATTTTGAAAGAAATTGCAATAAACCATAATTTTATCAATGAAATTTCCCTTTTAAAATTATATTATATAGTATAAGATACATACATCACCTAGAGATCAAAATAAAAAATTATTCTCAAAAATTAATAATGAAATAATAGGCATTCCAAGAAATTAAGGAACCATTACCAATGAAATAGTAACATGACCGTTTGAATAGTAATATGAACATTAGGAATAGTAATCCGACCAATAGAGTAGTAACCTCACCTATTAAAGTTTAAATAAAATATAGGTATCTTACAAATGAAATATGATATATTTATATCATTGTATAAGTAAATAAATGTTTTAGAAATGATAAATTAAGTGTTGGTATTTTTGTAAAACCTAAACATTTATTTACAATTTTATAATTAATATAACAATTTAAAAAAAATTATTTACATAATATATATATATATATATATATATTAATATATCTTTTCTTATAGTTATAAGATAATTTGATGATACCTTAATTAATTTTTCAAAGTGTCATAAAATCAGTTATAATATTAAAAATTATATTTTTCTAGAAAATAATGATTTTAATTAAAAATTTAATTTCTCATATATATAAATTTATTTTCCTAAAATAGAGTCTATTTTTGAAATCTACACATTTAAAAATGGTTTGGGTGATTTTTTGGAATTTTTATAAAATAAATGATTTATTAATGAATATTGAAATACGATAATTTAGGGTATTTAACATTTTAAGGCAAATACATGAAATTCTGAGTCAAAGATAATGTATGTATGAGGTAAGCACTAATTATTTATAACTGACATGCACTAGTTACTGTACTTATTTTCATTAATAATCACTATTTATAGTCTTGTGAAAAAATAATAAAATAATTAATAAAATAATAAAAAACATCAATCTCCTGCCACTACAAATACCAACCCTCATCACCTCTTCTCTTGAAACCCTATAACATTTTAATATTACTTATATTTTCTCAATTCTTCTCCCAACTATATTACCTATTTCCTGGTCTTTGTGGTCTCACTAAAACACCAATTCCAAGTTCCTTAAGAAGGTTTTCAAGGAGACAACACTAAAGAGGTAAATTCCTCTGTATTTCTCTTTTAATTTATTTTGAATTATTATCCTCCTCTCAACTATAATATCCAAAATAGAATTAAAAATATATTATTATATATATACTCTAATATTATTGTTTCAATGAAATATCCATCATAATATCTTTTCATCTCTCCTTTTGTTCTAAAAAGGAAAAGAATGCTTGTGGGGTGTCGATTTACCACCTTCGTAGATGATGAGTTTTTTTTCATTAACATATTCAAGGATGGTCCTAAAAACATTTTTATCATTAAAAAAGATTATACTATTTCTATTACATCTTATTGAATGTTCTGGAACCACTATATAAACATAATATTAAATAAAATGAAACTAGTTTGTGATGGGCATAAAAACCTAAAAAAAAACATAACATTTTTTCATTAAAATTTTATCCAATGAATCATACTAATGTAAAATAATAAAATAATATATGGGACCATTTTAAATTCAATAATTTAATTAATACTAAAAAATTTAATTTCAAGATAATTCTTCTAATTTGACAAGAACTTCCATAATTATGCATTGTGAACCGAACATGAAACCATGAAAAGAATACTCCCGAAACTAAAACAAATAAAGTGTATAACTCAAAGAAATAGTTGTAAATGAAACTAATAAAATTAATATAAACAAAATATATATCTAGTAGGTTATTAATTAAATTATTAATCAATCTTATTTGTTTTTCCCGGACATTAAGTACAAGTGAAGAAAAATTTCATACATAAGGTAAGTGATTCTCTTCAAACCTCCATTTATCCTTTGGGTTATGATTTCTCTCTTTATACCAAAATGTAATTATTAATTCTTATTATTTAATCCTATTAAATTTTGTCTTTATTTTTAAAATATACGTACTATTTTTAATTCTAATTTCTTTGATGGAGAAATACAAGTTTTATAAGGATAATTTTTTAATTCCTCATGATTAGAATGCCCGATTAAAGGGAACTTCCCAATTTCTTACCCATTTTAAAGTAAACTCCATAAAATATTTTATACCACTATTATCTTTCTAAAATAACTCATTTTATCATGATAAATTATTATAGTTAAATTCTGGTTTTAAAGAAACAATTATTCCTTTTTCCACTTTAAGTATCTTTAATATTTTCCCTTAAAACTCACTAAAGTGGATCATTTCTAAAGTTTCTTAAAAATTTTATTTACTTGTTTTCACATATTTTGGAAATAAATTAACATGAACTAAGACTATTTTACCTTATTAATTTCCATGTATTATCTAAATATATTCTTTTATGGATGCATGTATGATAAACATGTTTTCTAGGATGTATGACATGATTACAATACCCATTTCATTCCATGGTTAACCATTATATTTATTCATTACGTTTGATTTCTATGTGGAACACATATACATGAAAATGTTATTATTTGTGAACATAGATAGTTATCCAATACATTGGTTAATATTTAGTCATATGAGACTTCATTTTTGGATAAAAAGTAAACCCAATTCCTTTTTGATACTTTTTACACCAAGTGATATAGTCTTGGAAGTTAGCATTGTCACATGTTCATGTTACTGCCACATTCCTATACTGCCTTGATTACATGATCCCATATTTATATGTTATTCATCCATATGTTTAATATTTTTACTTGAATTTTTATGTCATCATGTTATTCCTTATAACTCATGTTCTATTATTTATTCCAATGGTTATTCCCTTACTGGGCTTTTCAGATCATCACTTTGTTCATATATTCCCCAGGTTATCATATGGAGATGAAAATATTAAATGTTGTTTTGGGATAATAATGGATTTTAAATAGAATATGTTTTTATTTTTGTTTCTTGATGTCAAATTATGTACCTAATCTTCCGAAGACACTAGAATTTACAATCATTGGTTTGTATTTGATGGTTAATTAAACTTAATATCATGTAAAAATATTTGTAAAAGGATGGGGTCACCATAAAAAATAAGATAAATTGTGGAATATTAATAATAATTCAAGGAAGGAGGATAAAATAGACTCTATGTAATGGGATGAGTATAAGAGGATATTTTTAAGTAAGTACTTACCTTATATTTTACATACAAAAATTGAAAAGGAATTTACTTAGCTTAAGAGAAAAGGTTATAAATCCATCAGTACATATGAGGTAAATCTTATAGGATTTAAACCATATGATTATAGTTTAATCATCATCTTTTAATGTGAAAATGTTTGATTCTTTAGTGTTTTGAAACCAATTACTTGAAAATAATTAGATATAAGTGACTTTGTAATCTATTAAGAAATAATTTGATGTGCACTCAAAGTAACATTAGAAGATGGAAACCATTATGGTTATGGTGATTAGAAAAGGAATACATGGGTTTATATAAGATCCTGTTTCATATCACATATTGGGAAGAAATAATATAATTCTCCTAGTTGCCAAATATGTCTGATGGAATACTCTGGGGAATTAATGAAAGGAAGTATAATATGTTTCAAGTGTGAGAAATAAGACCATTAAGAAAAATTCTATCGAAGAAATGTGATGAAGCCATTAAATAAATGAAATGAATAATGAGATCAATATAATATACAAACCACAATTTAGTAAAATACATACAAGGATTTTTTGTAATTATGTGAATCAATTCTCGAATCTAAGGGATAATGATTAAAATAAGACACAACACCATATGGAGACAAAGGACAATAGAAAATCTTAAGTAACCACAACATATGAAGTAATCATGATAATTATGGAAAAATTATCCTACAGTATAGAGTTTGGAATTTAATGTTGGTGTCTATATGAATAAGTCCTATTAAAAATATTATTGTTTATCCTCTTATGAAATTTGATGTGATTATGAGAATTGATAATCTCCCTATACATAGATTATATAATAATGAAATCACATTTGATATTCTAAATCGAGAAAGTATCATCTATCAGTGAAAGGATGTTCCCAATATTCCAATGTAATTTTTTCCATTAAATGATTTTATTTAAGAAATAAAGTGTGAATTATCTTTTTGAGTCATATCTAATTTTATTAAGGAATTTTTTTGAAAATGATTATGTTATATAAATTTTGGTATCTGACTTTATTAGTGATTAAAATTATTTCAAGATAATTATTAGTTTGATCATGGAAGGAAGTGAGATCAAATCATTCCAATATTTGGGATTCAATTTTGATCTGTCATATTTTAAAGGATCCTTAAGGACAATTATTTATGGAATGAGTTATGATGAAATTTGGGTGTTATTTTGGATATTTTAGAACATTATTTTTTGTATTTATCCATATTAGATAAATTGTGCTAACTATTTTGGTTTTGATAAATATCTTAACACATGAAAAATAACCTTCCAGCCTTTTACGGATCATATGATCCATTAAAAGTTAATTTCAGTCCTTTAGTAATGAAAAATTCATCTTGAATATTAATTTCATGGATTAAGAGATGATGTGGAAGTTTATCAAATAATAACAAAATAATGATATTGTGCATATTAAATAGAATAAAATCAATTAAGTATATTTTCTATTGAAAATTACTCAAAATTTTGAGACTACATCTTGAAATAAAAGTTTTTCCTATTATCTTCATTTCGAAGGAATTGATGTTATTTTTCTCACTCCATTAGTTTATGGTTTTTTGGTCATTAACATTCTCCATATCATTCAATTTGTTATGATAAATGATCTATGAACATTACTTTTCTTTCATGTTATCCTATTTGGAAACCTAGTTATGTGTTATTCTAGATGGACTTTATATTTTTTCTCTCTTTTGAGGAGGATGTTTTGTTAACACTTTTTACAATATGGGTTTCCCACAAAAGGATATTCTAATGATAAACCCTTTATTTCTAATAACAAGTTAAAATTGTGAGTCAAAAATTTATTAATGAGTGGGAGAATATAACATCCAAAGGTATTGTGATGTATTTTTTTAAAATAAATTTAATTCATTTTATTTATTGCATTACACACAACTCTGAGTTCAAATGAACCCCAATATAATTTTCAAATATTATTATTTATTATGAAAACTATCATCTTGAAGTCAGATTGGAATTTATTAATATGAATAAATAAATTATGAAAATTATGTGGTAGAAACATGTATAAAATAAATTCATTTACTATCAATTTATTAGAAATTAAAATAAAAACAATTTTAAATGAATAGAAATTTTTTTAGAAAAAACTATCTTTATGCATGCAATTTGTTTTTTTATCTTAATAAATTTAATTAGTCACTATTGGTGAATTATTTTAGTGAAATTTATATATTATATATATTTAATCGAATTTTTATCATTTATATAATATATTTTTTTTCATACATGAGATAAAAATAAATCCACTTTTATTCTTAAAAATTATTTTTTTCTATAAAGTTCGTTCGTCGTATTTTGCGAAATTTTTAAAAAATTAAATATTTTGAATTTTAAAAAATTTATTTGAAAAAATGTATTTTTTGAAATCTAAATTTAAAATTTTTCTTAAAGTGACAGTTTGATAATTTTCTGAGAAGATCAAAGTTTGGATGAATATTGAAAATGTCGATTTTTTTTAAAAATTGGGTTTTCATTTAATGAATATACAAAATAACCATTTTCTAAAAATGTTTTTAAAAGTATTTTTTTTGAATTAAATTAAAAATAAACAATTTTAGGTCATTATAATCAATTCTATGTTGGATTTTGATATTCTCACTTCAAAGGTTTTTTATGAGTTCTCCTTGAACCCCAACTTTGACAATAAATGGATGAGGAAATTGCATAAAATTTTTATTAGACCATCTCTCTCCAATTTGGTTTTGAGAATTTCTCATTGCAAGATTCCAAATGATTAATATCTTCAACATTGTGGTATATATTTATGTTCTTCTTGTGTTTTCTGTCACCAACATAGAGAGGATGCTGATCATTTATTCCTCTGTTGCGCAAATGCGACATCAATATGGAAGGATTTACAGGATATCTTTGAGATTTCTCTTCCTAGGACGTCCTCTATTGTGGACTTTATTCAAATATGGAACTATCTTGGTCTCTCCTCTCAACTGCTGGATTTATTTCTAGTTGCTGCTTCTGAATTGTTGCATTTTTTCTGGTTCTCTAGGAATCAAATTCTGCATGAAAATAAATCCTTCTCAGTAACCTCTGCTCTCTCACGCATACTTGCTGAGATACGTGCGACTGGCCTGCCTAAGTGGAATTATAGTGCTAATTCCATCCATGATTTCACTGTTCTTGACCGAATTAGTATCAAAGGAAATTTCAAACCTCCAGTTGTCACTTTTGAAGTTCTATGGAAACAGACTATTGTTGGTTTGTTGAAAGTTAATTTGGATAGTGCATCGAAAGGGAATCCTGGTCCTTCTGGATATGGTACTATGTTCAAAGATCATAAGGGAATGGTGGTTGGTTGCTTTCATGGTTCTTGTGGTATTGTTTCTTCAATTGAAGCTGAGATGATGGGAATCATCGTTGCAGTGGAGCAGGACAAAAAATATGGATGGAATAATATCTGGCTAGAGAGTGATTCAACTAGGATTGTCTCTACTATTTGGGATGGTTCATGTCACCTCTCCTGAAGGCTTTAAAATCTATGGATTAATTGTTTAGATTCCCTTTTCATTATGAATCATATTATTACTCATGTCTATAGGGAAGCTAATTCTGTTGCAGATGGGTTGGCTAACAAAGGAGCTGAAGGTGCTGTCTTCATTTGGTATGACAAGCTTCCTGATGTTTTTTAACCCTCTTGAAAAGGGATTTGGACAGATCTCCTATTTTTAGGATCATTTCTTGAACTGGTGCTTTTCTAAATGCGATTTATCAGCACTATCAAGCTATGGACTGTACGGTTTGGTCTTATGTTTGAGTTTCTTGATACGGAATTTCAGATTTGGGAATTTATATTCCTTTTGGCCTGTATTTTAGACCTCGTCTTGATTCTTCATTATCTGATCAGTGATGTTCTGTTATCTATATTTCTCTCCTGCAATATTTCAAATTCATTTGTATCTTTATCTAGTTTCCTTTTGAGGACCCTGGTAAGGCATGCATGGATGGATATACTCTTTGTTGATGATAGCACGATTTGATGAGCTTACCCTCAAGAGCAGCAAAGGCACAACTTGTTGGTTCAGTTTGGAGGAAAATGTATCAGACTTAAAGGAGCTGGCCAGCCTATTTTTGGCACTAGAGAAGGATGAATAGTTCATCACAAGAGAAGAAACGACATCAATTTGAACTCCATCCCAGCTTGAGAAGGAGAACAGCACCTGGGGTACTTGTGGCTCTCTAAATGATGTTACTTCATCAAGAGTTCATAGAATGACTGACCTACCTCTGGGTAGGCTTCCAGCCAATTGATGGACATCAATGCCTGGACTCAGGCGGGACTCCCTCAATTAGAATGCGGCGCTAGAATGGGTTAAGTACCCCGGTTCTGGTTATTTATATTCTTTGTGGTTCTTTGTAGTACCTCTCATGTTTTCTATTTTCATTTAATATATAGGCCTTTGCGCCTCAACCCTTTTAAAGAAAATGTTGGATTTTGATATAAAAAAACTTTCCACTGTGGAAAATTATTTATATGGTAAATTGTGTTTCATCGTGCTTGCGTGTTTAATATTAAATTAAATTCTACAACTTATGTGAAATGAATTTGATAAAATATATTTAATATTTTTTACTAGAATAATTAATATTAGTTTATAATTTCATCTCACTTTCTAGTCATAATTAATTGTAAAGTGAGTAGAATTTTTTATCATGATTAAGGATAAAATAAGGTTTTGGATGTTGCATGCGCATATGTTAAAATTAATTTTAAAAACACATAGATTTTTTAGTTGATAAATTTGATTTAATGTCTTATGTCTTTGAGGCCATGTTAGGTTCCCCTTCATCCTTAAAAGGGGTTTATGATATAATAAAATAATAATTTTTAGTCAAAAAAATGTTTCCAAATTAGGTAATAATTTTATTTTTATTTTTTTTCTTAAGGGATAAATTACCTAGGTAAATAAATAAACTAGTTAGCATGTTGCAAACGAAAATGGTAAAAGTGAGTAAACTAAGAGTTTAAGAGAATAAGTTGAATAAAAAATATTTTTATGTGTGTTAAATGTGTTTATTAAACTTATATTTACTCAAACATATTATTTATCAATATTCAAGGGACTTGGTTTCATAGAGACTTCCCATTATTAAATATTTTTGGGCATTTACAAAAAATACCAGTCCTAATGAATTTTAAAATGGACCCCCTCAATTCATCACACCTCTTACGCCATTTAGCTCTACCAAAAGATACTAACATATATA
The DNA here is from genome assembly GCA_963277665.1 of Viscum album. NCBI lineage: Eukaryota > Viridiplantae > Streptophyta > Magnoliopsida > Santalales > Viscaceae > Viscum > Viscum album. The sequence continues at coordinate 1,498,613,304 of OY728147.1, read as the reverse complement.
TAAAATATCATTATCCACATTCTAGTGGTTCTAGTATTTGAAGAAACCACCGGTAGGTTTCTTAATAAGAGATCCAAAAGTGGTTTTTAAGAAAAGTTAATTATCTTCAATAAGTAGTTTTTTTACATATTCTTTTACCAAATTCACTTATGTATTAATAATTCCACTATAATAACACCAATATATTAATTATACTGATATGTTATTATGTTATCTTTATAACCTATTTTCATCACCTCTTCTATTAAATGGGAAAAAAATCCCGTCGATTCTATGTACACCAGATTATTGAAACACAAACTCATGTAATTGATTTTCCATTACCGTCTCTCCGAAATGGATATAATGATGGGATTAATATTAATATATAATATTTATTAAAAAACTACACTTATATAATAATAATATCATATCTATATTTTTACCATCCAATCTACTAGAAAATGTTAACGATGCACATGCATATGTGTGGACTACGATCTCCATAGAGTGATGTTATACTTTTTTCAATTTATTTTGACACTGACGGTAATAACAATATAATAAATGAATATATATGATATAATAATGATTCTATAAAGGTGGGTTATTATTTACATTTTTTTGGTTCTATCCATTGATAAAATGAAAATAGTGTTCATGCATATGTATGGTCTACCATCTCCATGAATGATGTAATTCATTTGACTAATGATAATTTTATGGATAAATATAAATATGTATATAATGAATATATTTGAAATATATTTAATTATTATTTTTTTGTGATGATTAAACCATACTCAAATTAATTGAACCAAAATTGCTAATCCAAAACAACCCTGAAAAACAATTGAGTTATTACTGAGAATAGTGTTTTTAATAAAGATTTATTTATGAATAGGGGATAAAATATTATAAATAAATAATATATGGTTTGATATATATTATTATTTTTATATAATATATTTATAATAAATATATACATGTAATAATGATTTTTCTAACATGTATGAAGGAAGTCAGACTCGAGGTAAGGGATTTTTGTCTCACATTGATTTCCATGGGGCACATACAATATTCAACACATATTTTTTATATATAATTTACATGAATGTGTTTTATTTTTATTATTATGAATATTATGATATGTTTATATCCATATAATCTTATTTCCTTCATGGGGCTTACAATTCAAATGTTACCAATGTGGTAAAGGTTTAATGTTGTAATTTCATTGTTTATCAGGATTTTTTATAAGCAAGTTTCTGATGATAAAATATTCTAATCTAAATCCCAAGAAAAAATATATTTATTATAATTTAGTTATTTCTTGATAATATATTTTTTCATATCATATCTCTTCTCTTTAGTAACTAAATAAACAAAAATAATTATTTTAATATAATCAACTTTATTTATCTATTTGGGACATTTTTTTCCCATTCCATGTCCATGTTTTATAAATATGTTTTAAAGAATTATTTATCTATTATATAATTATTTTTTAAATAAATATTTACCCATGTATGAATTTTTTAAAAATATTTTAAAAGGAATATTACTATTAATTTATGAAGGAGTCGGTTTTTACTTTTTATCAAAAATGTGAAAGGATTATTTATTTTAACTAGAATATCTTGAATGGTATTTACCACCATCCTGAACACTTAATTATTTAAATATTATATTAAAATTTCTTAGGTTTATTTTAAACTATAATTTTTTCTTCAATATTTAGAAATTTATTATATGTTTAAAAGTGACTTTAAAAGTGGAAAGGTCATTTTCCTAAAGAATGTTTTTAAAAATATTTAATGTGTATTTATATTCCAAAATGAGAAAAACATTTATTATACTTATGATCTACGGATAATATAATACTAAATTACCATAATTATTCTTTCTCTACATGGTTTATGATTATAAAGAAAATATGTTTATGGATCCCATTAATTTTCCATGTGTAGTGATTATGAATCCCGTTTCTTTTCTATGGGGTATGCAATAATGAATTGTTTATGAAACAAATTTTCTTTATTTGTGTTTTTCTACGATGAATGTTTTATGATGTTATGGAACAAATTTTTATGATTTATATTATGTGATAGGTGGTCTTGAAATTATATATCCCTCTAATATAATGGGTAAATATGGATAATTGATGAGGTAAATATGTTACGCATGAACCTAATTTCATATTCCCAATTTTTTATATGGACCAGAATTTCATGTCCATAAGATTAAGAATGGACCCAATTTTCATGTCCATAAGTATATACATGGACCTATCTTATATATATATATATAATATTTTATGTAGACTTATTTTTCATGTCCATAAGTTTCTTTTTTGGGATGATTTCATGTCCTTAACTTAATGAGTGAACCAATTTCTATTTATACCTGTTCATAATTTTATAAGATTATGTTTCTCCATATTTCTGTGTTTTTGTTATTCTCCCATAGATCATGTTCGTTGATTTCCATTATGATTAACATCTTACAAAATAAGAAAATATATAAAATGACTCAGGATTTTGATTTATGTTACACATGGTATGGTTTTAAAAATTAAACTCATATTCCCATACAAATATGCCCATGTTATGGCTATGTGGTCATTGATATCACTCTTGGTTACTCTTACAGAGTATATAAGATCAACCTTTATTAAATATTTTTTTACCTAGTTAAGATGGTAGTTTTAATTAGGGAATTTCCAAGGATAATATTATGTGCGATGATATTTGAGGGAGATGTAGAAGATCTTTCATGAAATAAGAAGATATTTTATCTAGTTTCCAAAGAAATTTTACCTTTAATGATATTTATAGTGTACTTATAAAATATATTTGATATTAATATATTAATATATATAACATATATAAATATTTTGTCTCAATACCCATCTAAATAAACCTATCAGAAATAATTCTAGTATAAAAACACAACACCCACTATATCTTATCATTCTCAACAATTATAACTCCTATTTTGAAAGTGTAATAGACATACCACTTCTTCAGGTTTTCTCAAACCAAAGGGTAGCAATAAATTTTCAAAATTGTGATCCTAATGTTTTATGATGGATATTCCTTCTTACTATAAACCCTCTATAACACTCAAAAACCATATTTACGTATTCTAATTCAAATCCCTGTAAGTTATTTTAGATAAATAAAAATAATGAGAATGAGAAGGAACCTTGATGTTCCTTATATATAAAATTCATACTGAGAGTATTCTCTCAATCTAGACATCTTATTATTCTTATTTGACTTATCATTTTATGTTATATCTTATTTATGATCATCCTTGATTGATTTTATATTGGATTTAATCTCATCTATTGAGTCTTTAGACAAACATGTCACCAATATTTTGGTTTTTAGAGTTTCTTCATTCTCTTGAGTATCAATAAAATTTTCATGACTTTATATCATCATATTATGATAGTTATAACATTTTTAATACCACATAAATTTTTCTTACACCTATTTAATTTATTTTAGATCTTTATACCATAATTTATAATTTTCTCATCATTAACTTTATTCCCATCTTCAGAATACTACATCTTTACCTTCTCTTCTGTAGAATTTTTTATTTTACCTATCTTACTAGCCTGGGATATTTGATCCAGAAAAATATAAAAACAATATTTCTTCCTTTTATAAATTTCATGAGCTTCTTTCCTTGCTCAAATTTCATTTTCTTTTCACCTTCCTTACTTGACACTTTTATATTCTTCATATTCTGAGCTCTCTTTTCATCACAATCTTTCATTATTGAAATATCAGTTCATTTATGCTTATAATAACTCCCACTTGATGCATATCTATTTCCTAGTAGAGTATTACTATACCAAAATGATAAGTATTTTTTTCCCGAAATACACCCCAACACTAGGAGTGGCCTTTGAATCCTGATATTTCATAGTTATAACAGTTCTTCTTGGAAGTTTTTATTGTTGTCCTTTTATAAAAAATTGGTATATCTATTTAGGGATAAACCAAGTTTCTGAATTACACTACATATTTATATAATATTATTCGATATTGAACTTCTTATTCATATATAAATCAATATTATCTTCTGAACCTACATTGTTAATAAAGGTAGATGTATATTGAGGTTGTTTGGGGAAAGAATCAACCTACCTCAACAAACCCTTTATTTACCTATCATAAGAAGATTCAAATTTAACCTCAAATTCACTAGTGAATTCGAATATAACCTTATTCAACTCAATTTGTGATATAATATACAATGACTTTTTCTCTAGCAACTCTTCCTCCTTCCCAACTAATATTTCTTTAGGATCTTTTACTATCTTCTCAAATTCATCCAATTTTAAAATGTTCTTTTTTAAATTCTTACCGAAGAGTTGTTTATTACTTGTTATGATTCTAATTTATAGTTGTTTAATATTCATGATCTATCAAATTAAATTCTAGATCAACTAATTTTATTTATGTTCTCTAATCTCATTAAGGTGTTTTATTTATATTTATATTATAATGATTCTAAAAAATTATCCCCTTATATTTTTATTTGGATTGTTTTTATTTTTCTTAAGCCATGTAATTTTCTAAAGAGTTTTCTCGATATTCTATTTTAGAAGCAATTATATATTTTTTTACTTTTCTCAATCATCACAACATCTTGATGAATTAATTTTCTTTTTAATATGAGATAACAAGTTGACTTCACCCGATGATTCATTACTGGATTATAAATCATTATACTTTCTTTTGCTCAAAAATTTCATGTTTTTGCAATAGATTTTTTTTGGTTTCATCAAATTTTTTTGGGAATTATTATCTTCTACTTTTAACTTAAAATATTCAATATTCTTGTTGGATAGATTTCTGAAAAATGGAAACTATTATTATAATTCCAACACTTATGATATTTCATACCTTTTCCTTTTATATTTCCCTATTTGTATATCTTAAAAAAAAGATAAATGATTTTATTGGAGAACACTTTATCCCACTTAAAATCTAAATCACATTATTATTATTATTCTATTTATTTATCTATAGCATTTCATTTTTATCATGGATTCTAAAGATATTTCTACTATAAACGTTTCCATAAAGAACACTTCTTTTATCATTTCATATGTTATAATGATTATAATATGAAGTTCATATAGAGATAGATCATATCAATATTCAAGATTTTGAACCTTGGAATCAATCCACTATGGAATATTTCTCATCAGATTTTTATTAATAGTACTATCTTCCAGCTACTCACTAAAGCCTCTGATATTACAGAAAATTTCATTGACCTTATTAAAAAACTCATCAATATATTCATAATAAAATATCATAATATCTTTAAATATTATCCTCTATATTTATAAATTATCCTCTATGACTTTCACAGTTTATTATATCCACTTAAAAACATATCCATTATTACTTTATTAGTTGTAAAATTTATAAATATTGGATAATATTTCTAATATAGAATCTTCAAAATAAATTTTTGATGATTTCAATTAAATTATTGATTTATTTTTTAGAAGCATTCAAAGTAGCCTCATTAATGAGACAAAATCACATTATTATAGAATCTCTAGCTTTTTTTCAAGAGATATAATATAGGATAATTTCTTATGCCTCTAATTCTGATAGTTATTTACATTGAATATAAGAAAAATCTATCTATTCACTAAATTTATATTCTATTTCATTAGTATATGTTTTATATATTATATGCGATCTCCCTATGATACAACTTTTATTTCCTATAACCATGTGAAATTGCTGAGTAGGGTTGTGGAAAAATCAATTAACCCTTTATTTTATTAATTATTATAAAATCCGAACCTCTAAATATTTTTATAGTTTAAATCCACTCATAGATATATCTCAAACAATCCTTATTTGAATTAAATATAAATAGGGAAATCTACACATGATATTTACAATGTTTAGCCTTAATATAAGAACCAAACCTTTTATATATTGGTTATACCATCCAATATGGATTTTTCATTTACTTATGTATGATTAAAAAAGCATAGGAAAGAACTTGTTCTACACCCCAGTAACCGTTCTTCTCGTTAACCCAGGTTATAATCACTAGCAATCCACTGTTATACCATATTTGGTTATACACCATGAAATATCATTTTTTTCACATATTAATTTTTACTGGTTATACTCTATGCCATGATCCACTTTAGAAACTAGTTATACCCCTAGCTACAAGATCTTTCCTATTATTTGTTGATCTAGTGAAATATCATACTCTTCAGATGTTCTTCTCCCACAAGAATGTTGGATCCCATTTTCTAGTGTAAAAATCTCTCATGTTCTTAAATTGTACTGTTAATAGATTTTAAATTTTGAAACATTATCTTGATCTTGAAAGACTTGGATTAACTCAAAGGCACATTTCTAGAACTTTTTATGGAAATATTCCTCAAAAGAAGTCTGTTTAGTAATAATCCATCTTGTAATATTTGTCCAATTTTCCACTGTATAATGTTATCTATTTTATTCACCTCCATCTAATACTCCTCAATAATTTGTGATATTTATAGTGATCCCAATTAGGTCAAACTTTCTTTTATTCTCCTTGGTCTAGAGTGCCTTAGTTAAATGGTCCATCTTCATTCATTTTTATATCCATTCAAAGTTCATGTTCTTTATCAACCAAATTGAATCTCAGTTTGATACTGATGATGTGCTATAATTATAACTACATAAATTTATCTATATAAAATCATAAAATCATATTTCTATAAATATTATATCCTCCATTTTTTGGAAAAAGTCCTCGTTAAATTTAAGAATAAGTGTGGGAACAAATTTCAATTTCCCTCTAAAAACAAACTTTGTTTGACCACCATTAAAATATCCTAAATAATATGAGTAAATGTTATTTATAATGGTTACCTAATATATCTAAATCAATTATCCCTTTAGGATTCAAAAAATGGTAGATATATTTACAGACATTGAATGTAAATATCAACATCATCATAATAAATTAATTTACAATGTTTTTTAAAGAATATCAAACCTCCGTCTGATGTACAAACATGAAGGACACCTTGTCTAATATGTATTTATATGAAAACCTTGGTATGATGGTATCTTTAGACCTTTTTCTTTATAAATATGATAATATTGGAATGATTTTCTCCATTTTTATCTTCCATAACACTTTATCCATCCCACTTCGTCTATTTATTTTGGTTCGATAAAGTCATACTTTCTTTTTCTAGTGATTTTTGTATGTTTCATCAATTCCTTGAATCTTTCTAGATTCTATATGATATTTTATTGAATGGAAACTCCCATCCAATGATGTTAGGAATTTTATTTCCTCCTGATTCAAAAGTCTTTGTATGGTATGAAACTGTATTTTCTTTGACTAATACTTTTCTACCCATCGACCCCTCAAATGTTATTTTGGTTTATGATCAATAATAGTTCATCCATTACAAATAAATTTTCATGTTTGGTATATTCTCAATTTTTCCTTAATCATCTTATAGCTCATCATATTATCATAACATCAAATATCCACCTTTTAAACATTTTCACATCATTTCAGAGATCTTTCTTTAATATTTTCAATCTGATTATTTTGTGTTTTATGGAATCAATCTTATGACCTTCATACTCTTTCATTTCATTGTGCAACTACATATTAATATCTTTTTCTCCAACTTATTATATAATTCTCAACCCCTAACATTTTATTATTTGAAACTTAATCAATTTATAACAATAACTTTTTAAAAACTCTCTCTATCTAGAAACCAAATACATCTATGTATAATAGAATTATTCTATTAACCTTAGTTTGATATAATCTATGTTCCACCATCTTCTTCCTTAAAACAACTCTAGATAATAATCATGAATAAAATATATTTATCTTGATATTATAAACTTGTATTATTAGTAAATCATCATTTGACATGGTAATGTTTATTTATAATAAGCTACAACTCTTCCCTCAATCTTCTCCAAGTGACTTCTATAAATATTTATAGGCATGTTGAAAAAAATGCAACCAAACCAACATTGGCATGAAAATTCATTTGACAAAAGAACATTCCATTGAATTGAAAATATTACTATTATTGTATATACACATAGTTATTCATAGTATTCTATTGAATGATTAATTATTTAATATCCGTATATCTATAACATATATATGGATAACTATTGACTGCTTAGTAATGATTATATATAATTATCTTTAAAAAACTTCAATATATGTGTTTCCTAACCATTCACCTTCCTTATATAAATTGATAATTATCATATATAATATTTATTTATTGGGGAAATTATTGACTTTACTATAAACCCATTACTCTAGATAGTGTTAGTTTGAGTGACTCCTGCATATAAATTTATTCTATTTATTTTTTAGGTAAATATTGATAATACATATCCTATTAATTTTAATATGGAGGTTTATTGATTATTGAGGAATGTTGGTTATGTATTTTACAGTGTCTTCATTTCCTTATGTAATGAATAATTTAGGCATAATAAGTGATTGGTAGGGTTATTAATAGTGTCTAGATTCATTAGTAGGTCCCATGAGATAAAGTAGTCTATGTATTTATGATATTCCTACCTATTTAGTTAGACGAATTGGCTGTGGTTTTTACATAAAGTATATTTCTTAGAACATGGCCTTGATGGCATGTAATGTCTTGGTACACATCCTTGACAATTATTGAATTTTGTGTTCTAAAACTATGAAACAAATTATTGTAATATATGTGACTTTTTATATTGTTATGTTACCCATGAATTTATTTAAATATTTTATGATCATTTATATAGAATTATTTTATTATCATTTATTTCTTTCCAAATTATCCATGACTAGTTTATTTTATGTCATATTCTAGAATAAACTTTTCTTAATTATTATTTGAGCTTACCCTTACTTTGTTTCCATTTACCCATGTCATGAAGAAAATTATTACACATGATATGTCTATAATAATAACTTTTGTTGATAATTTATGGCAGATGTTGAATACTAATTATGGATTATGTACTTCCTATTGTAGTTGAAAAAAATGTCTATTTGATAATGAAATCATGGACTATATTAGTTAATGATGTGTCCTAATTATCTTAAACTCTAAACCTAAAAGGTCATGGGAATCATTGAGTGAGATTTTTCAATAAATCATGTAATTATGGGATAATTATGTTTTATCTATCATATTTGTTTTCAGATAAATATTTATTTAACATTACAGATTAAGATTTTTTGTATGAGGATAATTTAAGAGTTATAAATGTCATTATGTGTTCATAATTCATGGTTTATCATAATTTCAATGTTATAGATAATCCTATAAATTAGTAGAGGTTGTATTAGATATTTTATGTTTTTTTAATAATGAGGATGGGATAAATCTAGTGAAAACCCTAATAATAAGACTATATATAAGATAGAACCCTAAAATTATAGTAAAGAATAGATTGTGTGATTCTTATGGAAATTACATCCATATTTAGGTACTATTAGGTGGATGTGGTAGTAACATAGATACACCCTGGGGTAATCATCAAAAAGGCTAGTTGAGTATCAACTCAGTCATTACTCAATGCACAATAAGTGTGCCTAAGACAATATGCCTGACTATACACAAATGTGGGATATAATTTGGAAATCAAAATGATATTTAACAACCATTATGAGGTATTTGAGCACATTTAGTTTAAATAACCTAATAGGAAATTTCCATGGAGTACCTAGATTAAAACATAGAGATGCATAAGATAGGTTATGGATTTCATTTACAATTGACATCTTCTATGCTTATAGTCTTCATATATACAATTATAAATTTTTTCATACATTAATTTTAATTTATTTAATTAATGTCTTGAGGTATGAGAAACTGAGTTAACAATGGACGTGATGGTAAATAATGTGATTTTATTAATGGGAGTCAAAATTGATAGGAGTTAGAGTGAGGAATCTTAGGATTTTTTCAGACCACCTATAATAAATTTTTTCTAAAAACATGAACATACTTAAATTTAAAAATACACACAAAAAGATAAGTATGGATTCTTATGAAAGTTTGGTTAAAAAAATATGATGATGTAAAAAGTATTCAATTTTCTATGTACTATGAATGTTGGAAGAAATACCCCATGGAATTTATTCATAGAACTACATGATATTTTTTGTGTCGGAAATAAGGATATAGTGAAAATAAATACCATGGGAAAACAAAGAGTTTAATCATCCCAATGAAGCGAACTATGAAATGTTCTATGATTGTGGCCTAACATAAGGGATAATAAGGATAATAGACCTCTTCAGACTCCCTGACCATGGGAATAAGGTAGAGATTTTACATTAACTATCACTAAAGTATATGAAGATAATTAGGGCCCACTTTTCATTAAAAATGTATTTATATAATCTTTTCTAGAGTTTTATTATAGGCTCTCTAGAATATCTATAAAGTGTTCTATGAGTATTTAATCAATACCCCAGTGATTTTGAATTAAATTACCAGAGAAAACTTTTAGTTGCATGATTATTGTATCCCAATTTTATGTTTATAAGAATATTCTTTGTAAAAATAATTTTATTCTTCTATTATATGAATTTAATACAAATTTGGAAATGAATTTTTTCTCTCAATATACCAGGAAAATTAATTTTCAAAACAATAAAATCACATTTCATATAAATTTAGGATAGTATATCAATATAATGGTGATTATGATTTCCCTTTGGAAAAATATATATAATATGCATCTTGATACTGAATAATGGGGGAATATTGGCTCACATTTTAGTAAAGAGACAAAATATTCAAAATATTACCATCAATAATGAATCGACAAATTTCTTTGTCGCTCCAAATTTAATGAAGATGATATCTCTTAAGTGGTTATATTTTGAGTTTTTTCTATCTTATGGATACCATTATCTATTTTCATTAGTAAGTAATTATTGAAATTATGAGGACAAAATTTATTTTATAACAGAAAAATGAAACACCATAATATTCCAAGATATAATACTCATTAAAATAATACTATACCAAATATATTGTTTCACATAAAACATTGAACTAAAATGAAGTCATTATACCATTTATGAAGATAGTATTATATGTTTTAAAATTGAATGTCATAATATTTCCATTGAATTCACGGTTATAAATATAAGTAACCACATTTTTATATATAAACATAAAAAAGAAATTTTCAATGAAATTAAATTATAAATTTAATAGCATAGCTAAAAAGACAATAATATTATTTTATTACTATAAATGTATGTTCTAAGAAATTTACTTTTTAGACACTATGCAATATCATTTTAGGAAAGTAAATATATTATATTTTAATTTTTATTAATTATATATTTGATTTACAGTAATTTTGTTTTTAATTGATAGGAAGAAGGATTAATAATATTAAATATCTAAAAATTCATTTTCCCACAAAAGCAGATTTCATTATATTTTATATTTACATTTAAAATCTAAACTCATAAAATCTAGAATTAAAATTTGAATAAAATTAAACTCATATTTTAAGTCAAAATTTAAAAATTATATTAGGATGAATTTTTTAATTTTTTCTGAAATAATAAATTTTTAGGGAAATAGTAAAAAATAAAATTTTTCCCAAAATTGTGCCGCTTATATGTATAAAAAGAAGGAAGTATAATAAAAAAAATTATAAAAATATTCCATTCTAAAAAATTTACTTATGGATTGAAATTATGTATTTAAAAATATTATGTTGGATGTAGAAACAAACATTTAATATTTTGTAATTTAAGCAATATTTTTATAATAAATACTATTTCTAGTCTTTTCCCTTTAATTAAATTCTATTTGGGTTCAATTAGGTTATATATTTATTTTAAAATCATATAATTTTAAATTTTTTAATAAAAATATAATTAATTTTACTAAAACAAATATAATTTATAATTATATATTAAACATAATTTTAAGCATTTAAATACCCCCTTTCTAAAAATAAGGATTTTATTTGTTACTTTCACTAGTATTAAATTTTTTTTCTTACAAATATAAATTTAATTTTATAAAATATATTTCATATTTTTAATAAATATGTCCAAATTATGTAATTGGGTTCATTATATTTTTTAGAATTAAAATTAAATTACCTTAGAGAAAATTAGTCACCACGGTGAAAACCGAAAATAGTAAAAGTTAAAAAAATTTAGAATATAGACATAATGTCATTTCAAAAACATATTTTTGTGTTTATACTTTATGATTTATTGACCTTAAAATTTAATCACTCCATTATTTTCCATTATTGGATTTATTTTACCTTTGAATATTGACTTTACCCTTTGTGAGACTATTAAAATGACACACCCTTCATAACAAAAGGATACTTCACCACCCCACTTCTCATCACACCCCAACACAATTTGTTTAATAATAACTATAAAAAAACCAAAAAATAACTAATAAATTATCATTAGTTTTGGTCTTCTGAAAAGGTAACCTGTAAAAAATATTAATCACTTTTTCATAAGGGTTTTCTAATGAGGGGGAAAAAATTCTGAATTATTCATTTTCCATTTCTATTATTTTATTTCTTTTGACACCTCTAAAAGATATATTTTATCAATTGAATTTTAATTTAGTAATATTTATTAATATAAAAACAAAATTATTTTGAGGATGGAAAAATAATTAACTAACATTTCCGTTTTACTTAAAAGTTTTTATCACATTAACATGAAAATTTATGACTCCATGAAAGAAATTTTTGATTTTTTATAACCACCATTAATGGATGGTTAGAAAGGTATATTTTAATTATTAATATGAATTTTATAACCTTATACATATAATAAAATTTTAAATCTTTCCCAATATTCCTCCACTACTCTAGAAGATGAACACGACACCCATGCATACAGGTAAACTACTCTCTCCATGAAGTTGGCATGTTTCATTTTTCATATTTCAATTTATTATTTAGAAATATATATTAAAATATTAAAAATAAAATTTAAAAAATATATTTAATATAATTATTCTTTTTTAATAATGATATAATTATATAAGAATCACTTTCTTAGCCATACTCACAAATATTATATTACTTGTTTTCATTTGGATGGGTTTAACAACATACAGGAAAAATGATATTAATTTTTATCAAGGAAGACTATAGAAAATTCGTCACTCATGTATTTAGAAATTAATAATTCAATAATTTTTTTAACCTTATAGAAATGTTTTATTTATATTTTACTAATTATTATTAGACCACCATTCGTTCTTTATAAATTATCGGAATGAGCTTCTCACCAATTTCTTCATCATGAATCATATCCAAAATACAAATATTTTAAATTAGAATATTATAAATACATATAAAACATCTACTAAGGTACGATTAATTATCTTTTAAGGAAGAAATTTAAATATGTTAATAATATTTGACACCCTATTTATAAAAATATGTAGTAAATAAATAATCAAAACTAATAACATCCAATGATGAAAATAAAATATAATAACTAATATATTTATAATAAATGATTATATATGATGTTTATAAGAGTTTATATGTATTTATAATTCTCATAAATATGTTTATAATATAGTTATGGTTTTTATATATGAGTTTAGATCACATTCTTCTAAATAAGATTAAAGGTAAGGGGTTTTGCATGACAAATTTTTTTCATTGAGATATGATGAATATTCACCAAATTATTCCATTTTCTTTTATTATAAATTTTCACTCAACGTAATGTATTTAGAAATCCATATCATCAAATACCTTTCAAAAAATTTCAATTCTAAAGATAATGAGGATTCATGGAATCTAGTTTAAATTTAATCTCCTTGAGAGATGTTTTGTTTTGTGTACCTATTTTATTTTACATGGTGTATATGATGAATATTTTTTATATAATAGAATTATTAAATTTTAATTCATTTAATTTTAATTAAAATTTCAATATCATTCTTTAAATTTCTTTTGATTCATTTTTTAAACCATCTGTATGGGTTTTCAAAAGTCACTTTACATTTATCAAGTTATAATGATAATTCTTGAACCCATATTTTTGTAAGTTGAATTATTTTACCCTTTAATTTTATTGAATATAATTTCCACTATAATTTCTATGGATTTAACTTTCATCATCATGAAATTATTTTTAAGGATCATTTCTCATTGATATCCATACATCATGGAACTACTTCCCACTACTACCTTGTAACCATTTCTTTGATAAGGGTAATTTATATTTAATTATGAATATTTATATAGTTGGATATTAAATTAGTTATAGACCTTATTCAATTGAATTTGTAAATATTTATAATACTTATATATGAATTTTCAATATATATATTAATTTTGATCACTTTTCTTTGATTATGTTTTAATTTCATTATGGAAAATTAATATTTATATTGTTTAACCATACACTACAATTCACTATATGTGTTATGATCATATAATTTTATTTAATAATTTGGAAAATTATTAACTAAACCATATAACAGTTTCTCTATATGGTGTTTTTTTAACTATTACATTGAATGTTATTCCATTTACTTACTAGGGAAATATTGACAATTAGTATACTTGTTTTTCAATATTAATATTGGTTTATTACTAAAGAATTTTGATTAGGTAATGTGTAGTTTGTTTATTATTTTATATTATGAATAAATTTGACTTAATTATTGATGGGTTTGTTCCAAAATAACCCCTAAATTCATCAGTATCTCTAATGAGACAATCTACTCTGGGTTTTTGGTGTAATCCTTACAATTTATTTAGATTTCTGGGATACGGTCTGACAATAAGTATCTGTATTGGCATAAGGCCTTAATGGTTTGAAATATCTTGGTATAAGGCCTTGATATGTTTAGTATTATTAATTCTATAATTACGAAATAATTCATTGTTATCCATGTGATTTTTATATTTGTATTTAACACATGGATTTATTTCAGGGTAATATGATTATTTCTATAAAAATATTTATTATTATTTATTTCTTAACATATTATTCATGTCAGATATATTTTTTGATAACACTTGGTATATTATTTCACTAAATAATTTTTTGAGCTCACCATTCTAAGTTTTACATTTCTACAAGTTATAATGAAATGTATTAAAAATTATATGCATAGAATAATAGAATGCATAGAGAATTTATAAAAGATATTGATGACATAATATGTACTAAGTAGTTCAAATGTAGAGGAAAAATATTCAATTGGATGAGTAATAAATGGGATTTATTATTTAATGATATATCTTAATTCTCTAAAAAACTAAACCTAAATGTTCATGGGAATATAGAATGAAATATCTTCTATAAATCATGTAATTATGTGATTTTTATATTCTCTTTATTACATTTTATGACTAAAATATCACAATGATGTTAATGATGATTAATGCAGTGATAGAAAAATAATAGTATAGTAATGATTAATGATGATAGGGAGCATGAACCTATGTAGAGTAATTGTTCTAAGTGTACCATTGGTGCATTCATAGGGTATTAATCTTTAAAAATAGATAGATAATGGAGAAATTTTATTGTATAATCATATGGTAAAATTAATGATCTTTATAGTGTCAAGGTTACTTTTTAAGGTACAAGTATATTTTAGGCTATATATCAAACGATTTGAAGGTTTATTCAATAATCTATATAAGTAATAGTTTGAAGTAATTAATGGGAACTACTAACCTTATAAAAACATAAGATGTGGCTCTTTATGATATTTATCTACTGATAAGAGGTAAAAACATTGTAATCACCTGGTGAAAAATAAAATGAAGAACAATCTTGATTACTAGTGCTATATGAAATATCAGGAAAATGGGGAATATGATAATCTTTTTAAGAGATATTACATAGGTACTAAAAGATAATTATTTCATTGAATATAGTGGTAAATCAAAATAAAAAAGAATTATTGGGAATATTGAGTTATAATGGTTATATTTTTTGGAATATAGATATTAACGATTTTGGAAATTCAATGTTATATATTCATATTTAGTATTTAATATAA
Organism: Viscum album; assembly: GCA_963277665.1. NCBI lineage: Eukaryota > Viridiplantae > Streptophyta > Magnoliopsida > Santalales > Viscaceae > Viscum > Viscum album. Next base: position 1,498,597,229 of record OY728147.1, on the reverse strand, counting down.
TAGAAAATAAATACAAAGAATAAGTATGTGTGATATGACACTATAATTATATTGTATGTTTTGTATGTCAAGGGAAATATAAGAGAGAGAACCGATGTAATATCTACTATTGATACTATGAATCAAATAATAAAGAGAGGACCAATTATTATTATTATTTTAGTGGTGAATAAGGAGAGGGATACTCAACTCTACGCAATGTTTCTTAACATGTAATTTAAACATTTTAATATGTTTAGGTGTTGCAATGAATATTTTCATCTATGCATATTGAATTAAAAGATGAAAGGAAGAAGATCAACCTTACAATATATAGTTAATTATAATGAAAATGTTATAAGAAATATTTTCTAAAATATCTATAATATAGAGTAAAAATATACCAAGAAAACCCATGTTCACTATATTTATGAGACAACACAATCATTATAGTGATTTCTTCAGAATTGATGATTACAATATATTGAAAAAGAAGATCAAATTATTTTTACAAAGAGAATATAAAACCTATGTAATCGATCACACTTCATTAGAAGTAGTTTGAATCAAATATGTTTAAAAATATAAGTCATAATTTAGTGAATTATTTGTAACTATTCAGTGCTTGGATAAGTAGTCTAGGTCCATACACTTTCCCATTGTTCTTTTGATAAGCAGATAAAAGTTTTGTTTTAGTAGGATAATAATTATCATACAAAAGGGGAATAGTGATCCTAAATAAAAGTGAACCCCATTTCTAAAGTCTGGTGTTTTTTATATTTATTTTTTATTTATCAGTATACATACCATAAAAAATTATGATAAATAAAGAGATAAAAGGAATAAGAAATACATTCAACAAAAAAGTGAAGAGATGAAAATTGAATTTTTTTAAATGACTAAAAATATATTTACACTGATTCAACCCCTTCTATGTGTTGGTAAAATAATTTTTTGATCCTTTTAGTGTGTTTCAAATGTTCTAAGTATGCTAATAACTTTATTCTCCGATATCTCAAAAGTTTTATTGATTCTTGATTTTACCTAACAATGGTAACAAAGATTGAAAAATAAGAGGAATTATATCGATTAATGATTTGATTTCTATATTTTCCTAGACATAAAATATTACAAGGAATAAGGAATGGTGAATATTAGAGAAGACTTATCTTAAGTTAAAATTATAAGAAAATATAACTTCAACATTCTAATCATGATAATATCGGACCATATATGAATATTGAATATTTGGTTGAAATGTAAAATGGAAAGTATAAGGTCAACTACATTACATAATGTGCATCAGATCTCATACATGATGATGTGTTAATTATAAATTCTTCTCCATATTTTTCCCTAGATGAACCAAATACTTTTCTTAAGGACCTATTCTATGAATATCTATGAGATAAATAATATTATAATTTAGATGCTTATAATAATAAAAATTTGTAAGGACTCACTAATATTTTTTACTATTATTCTTGGCTGACCTAAATAATTTCAGGAATGGGTCACTCACATTGAGAATGAATCAATGTTAGAGAATGAGATATTGTACAAGAATTAATCTAAGTAAAAAAACACGACCAAACAAATATAGACCAAAATAAAATTGATTTTGAATCTCAAAGATAAATGATCCATATCTGATAAGTATTTTCTAAAATATCTTCATGAGAATATATAAGTTTGGAAAGGGATTTAATAAAATCCCCTGTCATTTAGAAAATAATTGATATTAAAACTACAAAATTAGAGGTGAAGAAAAAATATTAAATAGCTTGGAAATATGGTACAATAAAAGCATAAGTTGCATAACAATAATACAAATAAGATCAAGAAGGAATGTAAATATAGAATAAAGATAATGGATGATGAGAAATAAATTCTCAATATAAAATGAACAATATGTTGAATTTAAAATTCTTGAAACAATTCAACCAGAGTATTCACATCAGGTTGAATGTGGAGCTTCTACCACACTCAAATAAAATTAGGTTAAATATACTAAAAATTATCTATCTGGTGGGAAAAAATATATTGACATCAAATAATGATCATTTAATAGTGGAATAAATGAAAACTAGACCGTATACCACTAAAAATAATGTTTATTCCATATCTTGTTTAGTTCATAATATAGAAGTAAAATCAAAATCAATAAAAATATGGATGAGGAAATTTTTTGAGAAGTACACCACTACATATTTTGTAGTTTTATTAATGATAAAAAGTTTTTATTCAGAAAAATAATCCAATTTATTGGATTGAAATTCATAAAAATAGCATGAAAACCAGTCTAGCCATATTTTTATAAAAAGGAGAGATCATGGATTATGGGACTTTGTTAGTGTTACAAAAATATTGGGAATAAGGACAGTAATTTTTGGTATATTTTTTCATCCTATGGAATAAAATTATGAGATATAAAAAGGGAGAGAAAATATGGAATGATGTAAAACTCACAAAAGGGTGAGAAAATTCTATTATCCTCAAAAAAGATTAAATCATTGGATATTTCCGTGAATCTTGAAATCAAAGTGGTTATTGTAAAGTTGAATGTTTTTCTAAAACATCTATCAAGTATCAATTTGTGTCAAATAATAAAGACAAACAATACTAAATAAATAAAATATAAAGAAGATTAATGATATATCCATGGGTTTTAAATAAAAGGAAACCATGATTTACAATAGATCCAAGAAGTTATAGATGAGTGAATCACTAAAATGGGTGTTTTGCTTCTTTTATGGTGTTTTTACTGAAGTTTTTGATAGAATTTGTTTTCAAAAAGTAAATATTCTTTTTAGTTATGAATAAATTTGATGATTGGGGGATTTTTATGGATCATGTTTTCAATATTAAATTGTGATTCTTATGTGTGATAGTCTTCATTAATGTACAATGGAATTTGTAGATGGAAAAATTCCATTCGTGTTTGCAACAATTTGTATGAAGTCAAGTTATTGAATTTATCCACATCATTAATAAAAATATTTGTGTTAATTTATGTATTCGGTTAGAGAATACATTTGGACAATGCTAAAAAAATTGAGGTTTTTTGAGAATTTTGGAGTTGAATTGAGATAACCTCATTGTAATTTGAATAAATTTGGATGTTTTGGGTTTCACTTGGAAAATTAAAATTTCCCCAGATTAAACCTTTGAGAATTGAGAATAATATTTTTGAGTGTAGTCATTTGGAGATCATTGTATGAAATTAATTGAAGAATGAAATTTACAAAGTGATGAATTAATATGACTTTGAGCCCAAAGATTTACTTCATGTGAAATTTATTTGAATTTTTTTGTTTTCATATGACTTCAGAATGATTTCAATATAACAACAAATTTATATAAGACATATTGAGTTTTCCATGTATTTATAAGGATTCTTTATGAATTCATATTTATATATTACTATGATTATGTTATGAATTTAGAATTTTTTTCATATAACATTAGAGTTTTTTATGAATTTGATGATTATTATAAATTCATGAGGTTCTTTACACTATATCCCAATATAGATAAATATAATATTTTAAATCCATACAAATTATGATAAAGAGTTGAAAAAAATAAAATTAGATGAGAATTTAACAATGAAATATTATAAATAAACTAGGATAGAAATTAAGAATAAATTATAAATAAATTGTATATAAATCATATGATACTATTGAACTGAGCATTAATGATTCAACATTATGATCACATATAGATCATGATTCAATCTGAGAAAGAAGGAGTGATAGCCTAGGGAGAAGCTTGATATATATAAGTTCTCCATGCCATAGAAGATGGTTCCACATGGAAATGAATTAGGATCCATGCACACATGGTTTGAAATTTTGTAGAAAACAATTGAGCAGTATTTTTTGGAGGAATTCAAAGAATAAAATACTAGAGTCTTTGGAAAGATATCATTTGGATTTTGAATGAGATTTTAATGGAGAATTACTACTAGAAAAATATATTCTATATTTAAATGAGAATATCATCTACATCTGAGGATTGATGAGATTCTATAATTTCAAAAATAAAATATATTATTCACCTGATATAAATTATGTAAAAACTAAAGAAGAAATTGAGATAGAACATTAAAAACTCATGAAAAATGAATATAAAATATTTATGAGAACCAGATACCTCACTGTATTAATAAGATAGAAGGATTTTAAAAAAGAATCCATTAAATAGGGAAATGATCTATTATGCACCTGAGTATTCATGAATTACAAGGAAGATACCAATTATTCATGATCTGGTGGATGTATTAGGACTTGAATTCCTTATCATTAGTTATTGAATATCATGAAGAATTTATACATGTTAAGATATAATAATTTATTTAGGGGTTGGGGATGCTGGGACAATATATCATGGAAAATTTTAGGTTACTCTGGACAATCCTTATAAATACTATTCACTACTCTCTCTTTATAATAATTACTACGCATGATATGAGGCTATTAGAAATTATTTTCTGACTGAAAAACCATAATTAAAACAATAATTTGAGATTAAATTAATTTTTAAAAAGTGTGTACCACAAATTCACCCCCTCTAAATGGTACCTAACCAATCCTTCTAATCTATAATTAGTATCTGAGAGAGGGACCTTATAAGTATTAAAGAAAAAAGGTAATGAGAAATAGAGAATATAAATTGTGTGAGTATCTAAGGATTACCTACCTTCTACAGAACAACCCTCCATAGTTGGGGGAATATGATACTACCCTACCTCCATTCAATCATGCTAGAAGTTAGAGATGCAACTACAATGGGGTTTCAACCCATTTATGAAGTCATTTCTATGGATCAAGGATATTAGAGAAATTTAATGTTAGATTCTATGACTCAAAATTACATCTTCATATCTCTATTTGAAAATTTTACACAAAGGAAATATTGCTACATACATTAAAAGAAATATCTTAAACAACTGAGAATATATTTTGAAGGTAATTCCAATGATAATGAAACCAAGAATAATGTTTTGAGGTGCATGTTTAAGGACATTATAACGGATGATGATAAGGATATTGATGGGTATTTCACCAAGGTAAATAATATAGTTATAAATATTCTATAGTTTGAAAAATGTTATAATACTCCACAATTATAGAGGAGTTTATGAGAAATATTATTGAAACATTTGATACTAAGGTTTCCGATTTGGAGAATAGGGAGTATTTTACCCTTGATAAACTTCACAATATTTTCATATAATACGGGATGATAAAGGAATCATATTTGAAAAATAAATTAAATGATGATACTAAACTACCTCCATTAAATCTAAGGATTACCTACCTTCTACAGAACAACCCTCTATAGTTGGGGGAATGTGATACTACCCTACCTCCATTCAATCTTGCTAGAAGTTAGAGATGCAACTACAATGGGATTTCAACACATTTATGAAGTCATTTATATGGATCAAGGATATAATAAAAATTTAATAATAGATTCTATACATCAAAATTACATCTTCATATCTATATTATAAAATTTTACACAAAGGAAACATTACTACACACATTAAAAGAAATATCTTAAAAAATTGAGAATCTATTTTGATGGTAATGCCAATGATAAGGAATCCAATAATAATGTTTTGAGGTGTATGTTTAAGGACATTAGAATGTATGCCGATAAATATATTGATGGGTATTTCACCAAGGTAAATAATATAGTAATAAATATTCTATGTTTTGAAAAATGATATAATAATCCAACATTATAGAAGAGTTTATGAGAAATATCATTGAAAAATTTGATACCAAGGTTTCCGATTTGGAGAACAGGGAGTATTTTACCCTTGATAATCTTCACAATATTTTCATAGAATACGAGATGATAAAAGAACCATATTTAAAAAATAAAATAAATGATGAGATGGAATTTGAATCCTGGATAAATTTACATGTAAAATATAACGACTATATTGGAGAAAGTTATTTAGATGATGATAATGATGATGGAGATGTTAAATAAATTTATTTACTTTTATAAAAAATATTCAAGATTGGAAAATCAAATGGAAAATTTAAGAAGATTATTATAAGATATAAATGTGATGATATTGGTCATATTGATTTTTCCCAAAAAATTAGGTTAAAGAATATGAATCATATGATAAGTCACAAAAAATGGAAAAAGTAAGAATAAAAAGAGTAATTAAAACTTTTAGAGAATAAGATTTATGATCAAGAAAGAGATGGATAATCCATTAATAAGTTTAGATGATAAAATCAATCACTTTTCACATTTTATAAATGTATTTTTTTATTAATAAGTGGTTATGAGAAAGACAAATATAGAGAAATTGGGAGGGAATTGAATGGATGAATGAAATATTATATTGAGAAAATTAAGAAAGATAAAAAAATAAACTGAAAGACAAAATAAAGGTGTATAAAGAAAAAATGACCTAGTAATAAAGATTATTAGTTATGTTTATGATTTCAAAAATTAAATTCTTAGGGACGTTGAGAAAGAGGTGATTATCAGTAATCTTAAGGAAAAACTAGTGGCGAGGGGAAACAAATTAAAAGAGAAATAATATATATGTATTTTTGTTAAAAATGAGTTGAAAATAATAAGAAAAGACTTCAAAAAGTTTTTTTGAGGTTATAGTTTAATCTTCCCAAGCTATTGAGAAGATGGGTTCTAGTAGGACTATGATATTATTAGTGAATATATCTCAATATATGTCAATAATTTCAAATAGTGAAAGTGATATAGGTGATTTTAAAGATATGTGGACTAATAGAACATAGATTAAGTCTTCCACATATTCTTAAATAACGAATATTAAAAGGAGACAAAAACCATTGAAAACAAGGTGTGCTATTTATGAAAGAATAACATCATAGAAATTATCTGAAGATTGGTCATAAAAATAGAGGATCAAATTTCAAAGGATTTTTCTATTTCTATGGAATATGTGTACACAAATCCAATTATTATTGGTTCAATATGTCATTACCAGGAAACATGTATGAATGAAGGGGATATTCATTAATCAAGTGAGTTCATATTTTAAGAAAAATAATGCTGTAAATAGATTTACACTAAAACTACCCATCAAAAATGTGTTTGGATACATACACGAAGTATGTTTTAGATGTTGAATCAATGGTTATAAAGTTATGTATTTCATGACCACAATTCATAAAAATATCCATATCATTGAAAAAGAAATAAAACACAATATGGAATTAAAAATGGCATTAAATGAAATGGTGGATAATAAATATTGTATGAAATCTATGAAAGTAGAAAATATCTATAAATATTCCTAGAAAGATTTTCATGATATACTGACTAAATCTAAATAAACAGAGGGATCATAAATATGTTCTGAGGTCAAAGTAAAACCTATAATTTCATAATAATAAGAACTAATTAATAAGGAATAATCTATGAAAATTACAAAGAACACATGTTAATGTTTTTAATTAGATGGGAGTAACAAAAAACATCAAAATACTATATGAAAATCCTAAGAAGAGAGTATGTAGTGGAAGATAAATGTAAAGGAACATGAAGTTTCTTGAAATATGATGTAGAAAAGAACTATTATACAATAGAATGTAGTACAAATAATAAAATTGAGAAATAAATCTTCTGAGGTTGTTAACAGGTGGAAAATTGATGCAAATGTAATGATTATGAATGAACTAATAATTTCATACATATATATTACATTAATTTAGATGAATATTTAATACATATCTTAAAAATCATAGACCAGAAAGATAAATCTTTAGGGACTTCATAGAATAGATACATAATCATATTATTTCACAAAATATATTAAAAAACCCTCTAATCTTTTTTCACATAGGACACTTTATAGAAATACCCCACTTAAAACCTATCTTCATAACCTGAGAAAAGGAAACATAAGAAAGGTTTATCTGACATTGTTAGAAAGGGTAAAAGTTACAGATACCTATCAATGGTCATAAGTGATCATAAAATAAGTATAAGGTTATTATAATATGATCATAGATTACAATAATCACACCCAATCAACCAAAAATCATTAATAAAAAATCATAGAATAAAACAATGTATAAAAAAATAATTATGTCATAATTGTGTGTCAATGTCAATAATTAATAAAAATTCATGAGAACATATCATATGAATAAGTAATACATGTTTTATAAAAATAAGCATATAAAATCGATTCCTTATTCAATGATCTCGATAATGGATATCATAGTAGATTGGGTTTACTAATCATTGGATTATTTCTTTAGTCAATGTTTACTACTAATATTATCATAATAGAAAACATCCCTTATTTAATTGGGTTCATTACACATTCGATTTCTTATTATCTAATGAGATATAAATCATTGGATTATAATTTATAGGAATATATAATTACACTTAAACCCATAAAAAAATTAAAACCATACATATGTGGGTTATAAGATCATAAAAAATTCATTATATCATCATATCATAACCCATTAAAAGAAAATGGGTATCATAAACATTTCATTATTTCATCATAGTAAAACTCATGGAAATAAAATGGGTTTCTTAAAAACCTCATAATAATAATATTATTATATTTAGGGAAAGAATAAGCATGTTATCATCAGATCATATCCCTAGTAAAACATAATAAACATCAAAGGATGTTATCTGAGATGAAAAAATTCATTTAAAGTTCATCAGAATTTTTATTGAGGGAAATTCCATTTTAAAATTTTAATCCCTTATTTAAAATCCAAGTATTTCCAAAATATTATGGAAAAAAGTTTATTTGAAACTAACCATTGAAAATTTTAAATGAAGCTTCAAAGAATTTGGTGGTCACCATGAAGGGAAATTTCCTTCATGCCATAATCATTAAAACAATGATTATGTTCACATATTCGGTAAAAATTACCTAATTGTTTAAAATGGATTGATTATTATTTTTAAACCCTTATTAAAAATTAATAAATGGGTAAAAATTAATTTAAAAAACATCGAATAATATTAAAAAAAATCAATAAATCATTTTAGAAAACATAGATATGGAAAGAAACATTTTTCTGACTGAAAGAGGAGAAATATGGCCTAATTATATTTAAAACAATTTTAGAACCATTTTTAGAAAAAAGAGATGAAAGTGGTACTAAAATATAAAAAATACATAAATTAGTAAGTTATAATAAAAATTAAAGGGGTTTATTAAATAATTATCGTACGATTCCCTCAATGGGAATTCAAACACAAATAGTGTCGAATAAAATGGGATTGAAACATAAATCTCATACCTCAAGTATCATATTTATTTGTATGAATTAAAATAAAATATAAAATATATATATATTTATTATACATATATTCCAAAACCTTATTGATATATATTTTTCCAAATATTATTTAATTATAAAATCTTATCCCCAATTTAATAACAATTATTTCTTAAAATCACTATTCCTGGTGATAACTTCTTCATTTTTCAATTATGTTTTTGTTATATGGTTTATGTAATTTCCCCATTATCATGGTCTCATAATATCCAAAATATTAATCAGGAAATAATTATTATATTTATTCATCATATACTTATTTATTATCATTCATATAAGTCGGTGATAAAAAATGATACATCACATGGAGGTGGTAGTCCGTACGTTTGCATGAGTGACATTTGTACTTTTCAATGGAAGGAATGAGAGAGAGGTAAACAATAATTCATCTCTTTAGAATAATTATTATATAATATATATATAATATATATAATATGTATTAATAAAATATATCCTTATTACCATATATGTAAATAGAAACTGAAAAAAATCACATCGATTCGTGGAGTTTGTTGTCCACATATACACACGAGTGACGTTTGTACTTTCAATGGAAGGAATGAAAGAGATGTAAAAAATAATTCATCTATGAAGAATCATAATTATATAATATATATAATATATATTCCTAAAATAAATCTTTATTTTCATACATGTAAATAGAAACTGAAAAATAAATCACATCACTTCGTGGAGTTCGTAGTCCACATATACACATGAGTGAAAATATTATATTTAAATGAAAGAAAAGGTATGAAGGTTTATAATATATTTAAATTAAAGAATTATAATTATATCAGAAGTATCATATTTAGACATAAAACCGATCATTATTACCCTCAATTAATTATGTTTATGGGTTATGAATCATATTGCTACGAAGAGGTAGTAATCGAGACGTACGCATGAGCAATACATTTCATTTCCCATTTGATGGAAAGGTCATAGAAAATGGTTTTTTAATAATAATAAAATTATAATCTATTTAAGATACATAAATCATTATTTTATTATTAATAACATAAATTTAGAGGTGGTAGAAAAATAAATAAATTGAAAGAAGTTGGGAAAGATGGTTACCTATTCTTCGGTAGACCTCCTTATGATCTATTCTTAAGGACCATTACAATTGTATTTTAAGAATTCCAACACCTATAATTCATGTATATGGATGTTTATAATATAACTGGGAAGATATTTTTTAGATAAGTGGCATAAATATTTATAAATTAGAGAGATGAATTAATTCATTTTATTAGTGGGGAGCGGGGCACAACATAAAAATTTTAAAGTATTAAAATATTATTAATGCGTATTCATTAACAATTATCCCATAAATAATGAAATTTTCAGTATTAGGCCGTTAGGGTATAAATAAATTTATTAAATAATATTTAATGTCAAAAATTGGGGCCTTATCACTCAGTTTAAACCTAACTTAACCTTTTTACCCTTTTTACTAAGGTTATAATATTTTTACCAAAGTTATTATCCGTAAAAATCAAAAATGAAATTGTTTACAATATGAAATATGTAAATACATATTCAAAATATGGAATAAATATTTAGGAATACAATATCAATAAATTTTAGAAACTAATTCAATTTAAAAACATAAAATGCAATGAAAGATAATTTTTTGGAAAAATGCATTTTTAACTCTAAAAGTTTTTATATAGAAAGATCAAGTATAATATTGATAATAAAGGTAGAAATTAAATTAATTATAATAGAAATAAACTAATGAGATATAACACCAATAAAAATCTAAATGGAGATTTTAAATTACTATAAAATAAAATACAATTTTCTTTAAAACAATCTTTATTTCACAATTCATGTAAAGTCAACTTTTTCATAAAATTCCCGAAAATTCACCCTAAGAAAATTTTGAAATGAAAATTTCAAAAATATATGTTATTTTTTAAAATATATATCTTTAAAATGGTGTTGATTATTTATAATTACCATTAAAAAATTCAATAAAAACCATTTTTGAAGAAAACATAATTATGATGCATAAAATGTCTTTACTAAAAATTAAGAACATAAGTTCAATTTATTTTTATTATATTATATATTGTTATTAATTTTTTAAATATAGTTATTCATATTCATATCATCGATTCAATTTATTGGTTATAATGGTATCATATATTACAGATCATTTAGGCATGGAGTTGTGTGTATCACATGCAATTAGAGAAATTAATTTCATTTGAAGAGAAATATATACTAAAATCATGGGGTGTTATAGACTAGGAAGTCTATATTAATAGTGAAATATAGTATTTAATTTTTATTCTAAAATATTAAATAGTTACCGTCTTATTCCCTTAGTATTACTTATTTTGAAACTAATATACAGGGAATTGAAGTAGCATTTTTGAGGACGTCACTACTATATAACATGAGGGAATTTTTCTTCCATAAATATACTAACCAAAATAAAACTTAATAAAATGATTGTATCCCATGTAGAGGATTAAATTGGAAGTGTATTTTTCTTTTTACTGAATTCATGTGAATCTATAAATTTTGGGCTATTTTTAAAACTATAGTACTAAGTTATGAAAATAACACATACAAACATTAGTAATATTTGAATTTATTAAGGTAGAGGGTTCTTTGTTAATAACATGAGAGAAAGGAGTATTTGTGTTCTTTTAACTGTAACATTTTGATGTGTTTTTTGATATGTGTTCTCTTTAATTGCTAATGAGGATTAATTTAATGAAACAACCACTAAAATGTTATTTTGAGGATGAAATCACTTGAAAGATATTTTTATTGATATATTTTGTAACCATGGTTATATATCTATTTTTCCCCTCTCCATATTAATTCACATAGACTTATAGATGTCTAACTAATGTTTTTTTTGATAGGATAATTAAGTGGTTTCATCCTTCTCTCAGGTGGCTACAGGCTGTTATTCAAAGACCTGAAAAGGGAAAATAAAAACTTGGTTGGAGAATTGTATAAGGAAAGAATATGAGGATGGAGGACCCCTATAATATCTTTTAATTTATTTTTAATTGGGGGGGAATGGAAGATCAAATTTTAACATAAGTTTGAGAGGTGTTAGAAAAAATCACAAATGTGGAGATTATTATTCCCAAAGAGTTTTATTTAATTTATTCTCAATATGTCACTATGTGTTTAGTGATAAAAGCGTATGATGATTGGATGATTATTTTGGATTAGATCCACATGTTTTATAGGGGTTTATTTTTTGTGATGATTTTAATGGATATATAATGAAAGTTTCTAAGGGAAAACATCTGATATTAGCTATAATAGTTCAAATGAATTTGAGGCCTTGGATGCAATAATAATGTTAAGATACCTTAAATTTTAACTAATATATCAAGTTAAGGAACACATTTGGATAATGTTCAGAGAATGTTTGAATAGTATTTAAGAAATTTGGAGCAAATTGTGATAGCCCAAAATCCACTTGATTAAATTTGGATGTATGGATTTCACTAGAAAAATATAATGTTCCCCAATACAGAACTTTGAGAATATGTGTAACCCTTTTTAGTGTAATTATTTTAAGTTGATTTTATGGAATATACCGAAACAATATATTTGCTAATTTTTCAATTGATATTTCTCAGAGAAATTTGTATGACTTCATGTAATTTTTGTTTGACTTTTTGAGTTTCACATGACATTATATGGATTTTCATATGACATTAGTTCTATATATGACTTTTTGAGTTTCAATAGAGATAAGAAGGATTTATTTAGTTATTCATACTTCAATATTACTTTGTGAGTTTCATAAAACATAAGAATGATCTATTTATGAATTTATATTTACATATAAATTTTAATTTTCAAATCACTTCATTAGTTTCTTCATATGAATTTTAAAATTTTAAAACAATGAGATTTATAATTTATTTAAATTTCTAAATAAAGATGAAAAAAATTCTCTTATCTATAAAAACACAAATATATAAACCTAGAGAATATGATTAATTTATTATATTTGTATAAGATACTAGTAATCTAACCACCTATGATTGAACATTTTTTTCATTCTAATAAACCAAGATACATACATGATTCACATATTACATTGGAAATATATAGAAATATCATAAGAAACATTATTTCATCCTTGAAATCATTCTTAGTATCCCTCTTAATATCTTAGGGAAAGGGAAAAAATAATGGGTTAGTTCAATTGCCGAGTAATGATTTTGTACAACTAAATCTATCATGAGTAAGTAAGGTATAATCAATATGACATAGTTGATAATCAAAACACATTCCTCTAAATTAATTATTTTAGTTCAATGACTTTCATCGATAATATCAATATAGAAATAACTTGTATAATGGACACTAAATTACCAATAATGGAAATGCATAATTTTATAAAATCATGATTAATGATTTTGAATCAATAAATATTGAATATTACCACCAAGGACTCCTATTGAAGAGAATTTTAATCTCATGAAGGCCTCTCATCTAAGAAATTATCATTCTGTCACGGCCTCTTAGACATTAAATTAGCATTTTATGGGTGGGCATACAAAAAATTCCTAACTATTATGACATGAACTTATAGCCTCATATTATACATCATGCCAAATTATTGTATATATTGATTTATATCAATGCATCACGGGGATATCTATAACCAGGCCCCACCCATCACATTTCGTATCCTATGAATTCGCATATATTGAATAATCAAAGGAATTCATTCTAAAAATAACTTATTATTCAACGATTAACCATATTGAATAAAAAATAAATAACATCAATATTTACCTAGTAAATGAAATACCTCACATAATAATCTACCTACACCTAATACCGTATATTGAAATGGAATATTTTTGAAAATTAATATAAATGATTCTAAATTCCTCCATTATATTAAAAATAAATATTTATAGGAAAAAAATAATTCACAATGAATAATTGTGACTGATAGAAAACATGATCATAAGAATGTGAATGATCTCATGATAAGGTATCATCCATTATCTATAAAGGAAGACCATAAATTCATAACAATGGGTGTTTCTTAGTAAAACAAAGACATTAAAAAATGAAATACAATTAATACATTAAACATTACTTTCTTGTGACACCATGTAAGAGAAAAGATATAAATCCGTTTTCAAAATTATCTTCATTCCTTTAATACAACAATACCCTTCTATTTTGAAATAATTTGAAATTAAAATACAAATCATTTATAGAAAAATATTTCCTTTGAAAATAAAAAATGTGAAATTTTAAAGGATGTCTTGAAAAATTTAAAATCCATGATGATAAGAAAAGACCTTTATGTGGTCTATGTTAAAATAAGATTATATTTACACATTTATTTAAAATAACCTAGTTCATAAAATAATAAGAGTATTTCATTGAAATTTTTTATAGATATAAAAAAGAATTAAATATTACTTGATTAAGTATTTTTAGAATATTAGCAACATTCATTCAATTTTTTTAATGAAAATATAGACAGGAAAGAAAGATATTTCGATTGAAAACATCAAAAAATTATTTTTAAAATATTTTCCCTAACATGTAACATCATCATTGATTTTTGATTATAAAATATAAGAAATGAAAAATAAGTTTTTAAACCACAAAATCAATAGAGAAAAATAAAATATATAGGTTTTAAAATAATTGGATCACATAATTTCCCAAAAGGAAGTATGAACACAAATAATATTAAAATAAAATTATATTTTAATTGAAATCCATTGCCTTGAGTTTGAATTATGTTTAAAGTTCCTTTATACTCCTATATAATAAACATTAACTTATTATATATTTATTCTAGAAACAGAAAAATACATCAAATAGAATTTATTATTCACTTATAACTTTCCAATACTCTATTATTAATAATTATTTATTTAAACTATAATTTACGAGTGCTGACTGTTTAGTTTTTCATGTAATTTTCGGTTTAATTATTTCGATCCTTGTATATTATGCATGATTTCAGAATTTACATAATTTTAATTGTTATATTTATATCATATATATTATTTATATACATATTTATAATCATTCTTAAAATGTATTCTTGAAAAATGAATCACATATCTTCATAGAGGTGGTAATATATGCGTACTTATGAGAAACACAACATATTTCTAATAGGTAGAAGGTTAAGAAGAAAAATGTTATATTATATTTATAAATCACAATTATTTCAAAAATATAATATATATTCATTAGTTCTATCTTTATAATTATCCAAGTGAATTGGTGCTGAAAAATAAATTTCACCGATTTGTTGTAACATCCTTCACCTTCCCCCTAACATGAGGAGGCAATGTAATGCTACTTGGACTTAAGTGACATCCTCAATGCACCGATGGTTGGAAATAAATTTCAAGGGATTCATATTCAATTTATGATGATATTCCCTTTTTAATGAAATCACCTAGCCAAATGTTATAATACAATATAAACAACATGATGCATGTAAACAAAGTTTCACAACTCAAAAAACCCAAAATTACAAATCAACCAAACCATCACAATACCATCATAAAAGTACCTAGGGGAAGACGAAACATGGAAAATCAAATAATCCCTGACCCAACTCCCCATATCAACATCAAGTTCTATACTCCAAGAACCACACCATCACCCAAGCATCACAACAAACCACAAAAGAAAGAAGATGATTTTCCTTTAACTATGTCCAAGAGTATATAATCTGCAAAAGCACCTAAGTACCCAAGTAGGTGGTGAGTAATAATACTTAATAGGTTATCCCAAAATGACTTCCCTACACAAACTGTTGGTCATATTGGATACTCAAGAGGGGGTGAATTGAGTTCCAATTAAAATTTATGTTAAAAAATATTTCTCTTAAAATCCCCCAATTTAAAAAAAAGTTCAACTGTAGTGAATTTATACAGATTATAAAAGTTCAATTAGTTTCTAAAAGATTTATTAGGTCTTAATTAATTTAATCAGGATATTAAATTAACTTTTGAAACTAACTTACTGGTTCACAATAAGTATAAACACTTGATAATTTGACTATCAAAGAAACTTTAAAACAAATTCTATTTCAATGTAATTAGCAGCGGAAAATAAATTATGTACTATACATTAAACTTAATCTAAGAATCACAATAGATATAACAAAGAGGTTCAGTCTATGCCGAGACTTAGTCCTCTCAAGCAATTTATATAAATTTGATCCACCCCTAGATCAGGGTAAACAATAGTACAGAGGCTGTCCAGGTACTAGGACCACTACCACAGTTCTTCGTTGGAAATAAAAACAACAACACATAGGCTATCCAAGTCTTACTTAACCTCTACCATAGTTCACAGTGGGATACATGAGAGTTATTTAGGGTTTTTGTGAGGATTTTAGAGATCCTCCAGTTTAACACAGAAGACTGTGTGTGAAAAAAACATACAGAGCATACACACTACTCTAAAAGTAAACAAAACAATCACTAATAGAGTAGATATGAGTTTTAGAATTCCCTAGTGATTTGAAGTTCAACTCTGGACTATTTTGATTAATCAGGAATGATTTTAAGTCCTTCTCTGGTTTTGTCTGAAAAATATAGGGTTGTTTTCTTCATGTTCATTTTTATCAGCTTGAGTGAATGAAGAGCTCGTTGCAGTTCTTCACTCCTTAAATGAAGTTCTGTTTGTGTTATCTTCTTGTATGAATCACTTCGTGTATGTCCAGTTTTCTTTGATTATGGATGTAGTCTTTCTGTATGAACCACTTTACAACACTCTTTTTTCTTTTTTGTGCCCGTCAGTATATCTGATGTTTGTCCTTCCTTATATAGCTTTCAGCTCTGGAAAATGGGAATGATTACCGTTTCATGGTTACTAGGTACGGTTCCCTAACATGCCAATAACTATCATTAAATAACATTAATTGCATTAAAATCATTAAATATGACCGTTGCTTAATGAATAAATAATATTGACAAAAGTTGAGTTTAGGAGTTAGTGACTAGTCTTTCATCAGTATCGTTCTGTCAGAAGATATGTAATGGTGGAGTTTGTATATTAGTGAGCTCCTATCGGTAGCTCTTTACCCTTGTACCGGTATCTCCTTGTGTCGGTAGATGTTACTCTGTGTATCAGTAGCTCTATATACTGGTGACTCCTATCTGTAGCTCTTGGTCCATCGGTAGCTCGCTTGTATCAGTGGCTCTTTTGTATTTGTGACTGTCTGTATCTGTAAACTTTGTATAAGTAGCTTGTGTATACCAGTACCTCAGTTCTATACTAGTGATTGTGTATATGAGTAGATTTATGTATACCGACAGACATGTTCTATTGGTATTTGAGCTTCTATAAATAGCTGTCTATATCAGTGGAATTTATCTATCAGTGACACGTGCTTACCGGTGGACTTATATATATTGGTAGCTCTGCGTATTTGTGTCCATAGCTTATCAATGACTATGTCTATCAGTAGACTTAGTACCAGTAGATCTGTATCAGTAGCTACAAGCATAACAATGACTTAACACTTATCTACTTTATGCAAAACACATCTGATTGAGTTAGAATTACTTCAAAATTTATATAAACACAGATAAACATTTATTAACATATTTCCAAGATTATTTTAATATTATTATCAACTTGATAATAGAATGACATATATTGAAATAATTAATAATTAGATAAACATTAATTGAGATTATTAAAGTATGTGAAATCATAATTGGGATTATCAAAACAGGTGAGGTCAACAATCTCCCCCTTTTTGATAATCACAACTTATGATATTAAAAACCCAAAATACTCAGTATTGTATCAGAAGATATAGCATTAAAACATAATTGTATCAGAGAGAATAATAAATTCACTAATACAAGTTTCAATGTATATTAGCTCTCCAGTTCAGTTCTATTATCTCTCCCCCTATGTGATTAGTGAAAAGTGGGAAACAACAAAGATAGAAGGAAGAAAATGGAAAAGAAAATAAAGCCATTTGTATTTCATGTTGCAAAAAGGTATAGAGAAAGAAAACAAAATTCAAGGGATTCTTATCAAATATCTTAGACACCTATTCAATCCACATCCTCAATGTAAGATTTTGCCTTAGGATCAGTAGAGGATTCAATCTGTATGGGTGAAGGTGGAGGCTTAGGAACACCAGAAATGATCACAGGAGGCTGATCTACTAAAACTGTTCATGGTCTGTACTGAGTAGGCCTCTAAGTGATCATAGGAGTAAGGCTGGGAATGGCTTGGGCTGGAGTCAACTGAACAGAATAAGAAGTAGAGGTAGATGTAGGTAAAGCTGGAGGTATAATAACTGTCCTAGCATCGACAATCAAGAAGGGAAACAGAAGATTTCTGAAATCCATAATGATTCCTCCTCCTCTCTCCATAGCAGAAATGAAATCATCCTTGTTTTCAATGAATTTTTCCAGTACAGGGGTCAACTCTCTGAGTTTGCTGACTTTCTCTCTAAAGGCTTGATAAACTTTTGGCAGCTTCATATTTTCTAACATAAGCTTGAAATAATTGTTGAGTTGATGCTTGGTTTAAACCCTCTGAAAATAATAATCAACCTTGTCTTTCACCTCTTTATAAGAAGAATAAGCTTCTCTCATATAGTCTTGGACTATCTTCATAATATATCTGGTGGTATCTCTTGTTGAAGTCACCACTTTGGTCAGATCAGATGAGTCCACATAGCCATTGGATGATGTTGAACCAAGCTCCTCCTTCATCAAAGTTCTAATCTGATCCAAATTCACTAAAGGTATGGAAGCAATTAAACTAATAGAGAAGGTCACAGTTTCCATGAAACTCTTAGTTATCCTACTAATAAGATTTTTCACTGTAGAATTTTGGGCACCGATATGATTCTCCATAGATTTTTTAAAGCCTTCAAACACAGAAACCATCTGGCTCCCCACACTCTTCACATAGGCCAAATCCTTGTCTGCTTGAGATTTTGAACTCATATAGGATTCCATATGGAAAACTGATTTCTTTAGAACTTCAACATCTTCTGCCAGTCTAGATACTTGAGTCTGGAAAGTTGTAACTTCATCCACTATCTTTTCCACAAAGGTTGACACATTACAACCGATGGATAGTTCAAAAGAGTTTTCCAAATTGTTAATCTCTTCAATAAAGAAATTCTTTAACTCACCAACAGAATCACTCAAAGACTCTTTCATTTCAGCCTTCAAGGATGCTAATTCATCCCTGGTCATTATATTAGCAGGTGCAACCACAATAGGTGCTCTTTGAAATACTATACTGGTCACAGAGTTAGTCACAACTGATTGAATGGATGACACCAGTGAACTTTCCATTCTTCTGACTTCTTCAACAAAACTGGCTTTAAGATCTGACTTCAACTTATTCCGATCACCTCTTCTGACCACATCAACAGATAACAACTGAGACTGAATATCATAACTGACCTTTGGTCTCCTAAGGGATGTCTCATTATCAGAATCTGGATAATCCAATCCAAAAACCAATAACCCTGGGTCCTCTGCCCAGTCTTCAAACTCAACAGCCAATGAAACACTACCAAACCTGGTTGGATGCTCCCCCTCAATTGGTGAATTATCTTGTACAACAATAGCACCCTCACCAGCTCGGTCTTCCTCATCATAATCCTTCACAACTATCTCCACGTCTTCAATAGTAGGAGGTTACTCAGGAATAAGAGTAGATCTGTCAACTTCAGCAGCCTCTAAAGGCACAATAGAACTTCCAATCAGAGGACTCAAACTCAAAGTGGCAGAAGTAGATGCTTCAGTCTCATATTCTTTTTCTTCTTCCTCATTCTCTTGGGCACCCACTTGCTTAACTGATATCTGTTGGTTCTTCCCATCTACTAGTGCCTCCTCATTGCTTATATCCAAAACATTTTTTAACTAGGTAGGTTCGAAGAAGTACTTTTCTTTTCCTGTGATACAATTTCAGGAGTTGGGCTAGGAGGCAAGTCCAGATCTCCTCTATCTGCTGCAGAGGAATCTTCCTGTTTTGAATCATCACTATACTGTGTCTCTTCTTCATCAGGTCCTAGACCTGGATCCCTCACATCCTTAGGCCTTGAAGGATAATCCACAGGATTGAACTTATCATATAGCTTCCTATCATCATTAACCCACTCTCCTCTCCATGGATTCCTATTTATCTTCATGTATTTTCAAACTATGCTTGTGACACAAAAATTATTCCTTACTACCACTATCTCATCTTGAGACTCAGCTACCCCTTTCCCTTTGATCTTCACTGAGATCAACTTGGAAAAAATAAGGCATTGGTCTTTGATTTTGGCCTTGTCATTTACTTTATTTGAATCATTAGCAGCCTGCACATATTTACTTTCACACCATGTCTCAAGGGATGTAATAGATAGATATCTTGATATCTCAGATTTGCAAAGTCCTCCCTCCTTGGAATTAAAACATGCTGAACAAACTTGAACATCAATATGTTCTCTCCATCCATTTCAGAAACCACCACCTTTCTTTGCTTGAAACTACTGGTGAGCTCCTCTAAGGAAGTATCATAATCAAATATATCACTTGTATGTGGTACTGATTTCGAGAAATATCTACAAACATCTTTGTGTGGATCCTTCAGGCATTCAACCCACTCAATAGAAGAAAAAACTATCTTCTTTCCATTTACCCATGAAACCATTCAGTTTTCTTCAGGGGATTTCTCAAAACTTACAAACTCATAGAACTGTTTCACTAGCTTTGGATAGTAGGGGAAATTGTTGTTCAAAAATCATTCTACCCACTTCTGATGTTCCAGCACATCGAGAACTAACGATCTACTAGATAACATCCATTCCACGCATAGCTCTTTTTCGATCACAACAACTCTATTTTGTAAATGCGGGTTCACTGGTCGCCTCCCTGACCTTGTTCTACAGGCACTGGTACTTTCTTATAGATCTGTCATATTCTTCTTCGCATTCAGCTCATCAATGTTATCTCTAATAGTATGGAGTTTGGTTTTTTCCATATCGGGTTCTTAGAACTTATGATTTTTGAGAGATTCAAGAGCTAAGGCTTGAGGGTAAAGGTAAGGTTTGGTGGATTGAGAAGTAACTAGGACTTCATTTTATCATTTAGGAATCACAAAATAAATAATTAAAATATAATAAGTAAAGTATAAACAATTCAGATTCTGGCGGCAGACAGAAGTTTAAAATAGTGCATACTTTTCGGTAGGGTATATCGGTGAGAATTCCTATCGGTGATGTATATAGGTGAGGTTTCATATCGGTGAGGTTTATCGAGGAGGTTTCATATTTATGAGGTTTAATGGTGAGGTTTTATATTAGCGAGGTTCATGGGTGAGATTTCATATCGGTGAGGTATATCGGTGAGGTTTCATATCGGTGAGGTATATCAGTGAGGTTTCATATCGATGAGGTATATCGGTGAGGTTTCATATCGGTGAGGTATATCAGTGAGGTTTCATATCAGTGAGGTTTATTGGTGATCTATCATTCCTAACTCATGTCTAATGTAACTTAACCTATCCAAACTTAAAGGTTTGGTGTAAATGTCATCTAATTGATGTTCTGTACCTATAAATTCAAGAGTAATATCACCCTTTTGATAGTGATCTCTCAAGAAATGGTGTCTTACATCAATGTGTTCGGTTCTAGAGTGAGACACATGTTTCTTTGAAATATTAATTGCACTAGTGTTATCACAGTTTATTAAAACATGCTTAAAATCATATCCATAGTCTGAAAGTGTGTGTTTCATCCACAGAATTTGTGCACAGCAACTACCAGCAGCTATATACTCTGCTTTGGCAGTGGAAAAAGAAACTGAATTCTGTTTCTTACTACACTAAGATAGTAAGGATTTTTCCAATAAATGACCTGTTCTAGATGTTCTTTTTCTATCCAACTTGCAACCAGCAAAGCCAACATCTGAATAACTCATTAATTCAAAAGATTGTCCTTTTGGATAAAACAAAACTAAATTTACAGTATGTTTACGATATTTGAAAATTATTTTAACAGCATGTAAATGAGATTCTTTTGGATTATCTTGAAATATTTCACACATACAAACACTAAAAATAATATCTGGTCGACTAGAAGTAAGGTAAAGTAAGCTTCCAATCATACCTCTGTAGTAGGTTTGATCCATTGGTTTCCCAGTTTCATCAATGTCCAAATTAAAAATAGTACTCATAGGAGTATCACTTTCCTTAATACTATCCAAACCAAAATGTTTTAAGAGATCCTTTGTATATTTACTTTGATTCAAAATAATACCATTTGCATTTTGAAAAACATGAAATCCAAGAAAATATTTGAGTTCTCCCATTAAACTCATTTCAAATTCATTTTGCATACTCCTTGAAAATTCAGTACATAAATAATGTTTAGAAGATCCAAAAATAATGTCATCAACATAGATTTGTACTATCAAAACTTCTTTAGAAATTATTTTAATAAAAAGTGTTGGATTAGAAATCCATTTAGTAAAACAATTTCAGATAAGAAAATTACTAAGTCTATCATACCAAGATCTTGGGGTTTGTTTCAAACCATAGAAAGCTTTAGATATCTTGAAAATGTGATTTTGAAAATAGGGAATAGTAAATTCAGGTGGTTGTTCAACAAAAACATATTCAACAATAAAACCATTCAGAAAATAACTTTTAACATCCATTTGATATAACTTGAAATTCAGATGAGCAGCATTGGCAAGTAAGATCCTAATGGATTCTAATCTAGATATAGGTGCAAATGTTTCCTCATAGTCTATA
Source organism: Viscum album (assembly GCA_963277665.1). NCBI lineage: Eukaryota > Viridiplantae > Streptophyta > Magnoliopsida > Santalales > Viscaceae > Viscum > Viscum album. The sequence goes on along the minus strand of OY728147.1, from coordinate 1,498,574,133 downwards.
CCTTCCTCTTGGCTATACCCTTGTGCAACTAGCCTTGCTTTGTTTCTAACTATATTTCTAGACTCATAAACTTTGTTTCTAAAAACCCATTTAGAGCCTATGGTCAAAGTGTCCTTAGGTCTTTCAACTAATTCACAGTCATTGTTTCTTTCAAATTGATTTAACTCTTCTTGCATAGCCATTACCCAAAATTCATCATTGATTGCATAATTGGCATTTCTAGGTTCTAGCTGTGAAATAAAGGCTTTATGTTCAACTTGATTTCTTAGAGAAGCTCTAGTTTGTGAACCTCTATCAATATTACCAACAACAGCATCAAAAGGATGATTCTTTAGAATCCTAGATGATCTAGTAAAGGTAGGACTAGAAATTTTAGGCTCTTCTCTAAGTTCGGGTTCTATAGAAGTAGATTCTGTAATATGTCCAGAACTGGATGTCTTTACAACAGACTCATTGGTTTTATCACTAAGGTCCAGAACAATCAAATCTTATTCAAGATTTTCAAGGGAAGACTTAGGTTCATGTGGATAAATTTCATCAAACTTGATGTGAACAGATTTTTCTACACATTCGGTTCTTTTATTAAAGACTCTATAGGCTTTTCTAGTTAAAGAATAACTGAGAAAAATTCCTTCATCACTTTTAGAAGAAAACTTGTCAAGATTATCCTTTGTATTGAGAATAAAGTCTTTGCAACCAAAAACTCTGAAGTAATTAGCCTTAGGTTTCCTATTTTTCCACAATTCATATGGGGTATTCTTAAGAACAGGTCTAATCAAGACTCTATTAATAATATAGCAAGCTATATTTATAGCTTCAACCCAAAATTAAACAGGCAGGTCATACTCATTACGCATGGTTCTTGCAATCTCTTAAAGGGTTCTATGTCTTTTTTCTACTACACCATTCTGTTGAGGTGTCCTAGGGGTAGAGAAATTGTGACTATAGCCATTGTGCGAGCAATAAGATTCAAACTCATGATTTTCTAACTCACGACCATAGTCACTTCTCAAAATCATAATTTTAAGTCCACTAAGGTTTTCTACAGACATGGAATACTTAATATTGTAAGAACAAGCTTCACTTTTGTGAGCTAAAAAGTACACCCAAGTGTATCTAGAATAGTCATCTACTAAGATATAGAGATAGTGCTTCCCACGTAAACTAGAAACTCTAGAAGGTCCAAACAAGTCCGTGTGAACCAACTCAAGAGGTTGATAAGTTGAAACTTCTTTCTTTGATTTAAAAGAGGCTTTATGTTGCTTTCCCTTTTGACAGGGATTACAAACTTTTTCTGATAAGAATTCAAGCTTAGGTAGGTCTCTAAATAAGTTCTTCCTAGTCAGTTTTATAAGTTAATGAATGTTGAAATGTCCTAATCTTATGTTCCAAATCCAAGATTCCTTATGAAAAGCCTTTAAAGAAGTAACATTTTTTGTGGCTAAAGAATTTAAATCAACTGCATATACATTTTCATTTCTCAATGCAGAGAATACTAAAACATTTTTGGAATTGAGAACATTACAAGAATCATTTTCAAATTTTACATTAAAACCATCATCACATTACTGAGAGATACTTAATAGATTATATTTATGTCCATCAACAAATTAAACTTTGCAAATTAAAACTGAATCAGTGTTTCCAATCTGGCCTAGGATGATGATCTTTCCTTTAGAGTCATCACAAAGGTGAAATGGCCTCCATCAACCTTTATTAAGATTTTAAAGCATGATTAATCTCCATACATGTGCCTTGAACATCCACTGTCCAAGTTCCATGTTTTCCTACATGAACTCTTTAAGCAGGTCTCATACAAAACAGGTTTAGACAGAGAATGATTTTGGTACCCAAATTTTCTTGGGTCCAAAGAGGTTAGCAAGTAAAGATTTAGGTACCAAAATTTGTCTTATGAGTCTCATATAATTTACAGAATCAATTTATTTTGAAATATATACTTTGTTTGATATATAATAATGTGAATAACTAGTTGTGGCATATGAATTTCCAGAACTAGAACTAGAAGAATTTTGTCCAGATTTAGGAATAAATCTCTTTTTGGTAAACTGTCTCTGTCCAGGTTGGTATCCCAAACCAGTAGTATACTTTGGTGACAATTTTTTACCTAGAATTTGAGTTAGATTGTTATTTACATTTGTAAAATTTTCTACGTCCATTCTCAGTTGCTCATTAGACATTTTCAATTCAGTATTTTCTTTTAACAGTTTCACATTCTTTTCCTTTTCAATCTCAAGAGCAGATTTAACAGTGCTAGATAAAGAATGCTATTTCTTTAAGGCTTTGTACTTGTACTTTTTTTCATTACATGTCTCTTATAGCATATTACAATATTCTTATAATTCTCCACTAGACATGTTTTCAGACTCAGGGTCAGAATCATAATCAACTCCAGAATAGTATGAATTTAAAGCAGGAGGGTCCAGTGTTACCTCAGATGTATTTGTCATAAAACACATGTTATCTTTATGAGAATATTCATCCTTAGTAGAATCAGAATCACTTGATGTGTCTTATGAAGCACTCCAAGTTGCTTTCATTTCTTTCTTATACTTGCTGTCCTTATAGTCATGTTTCTTCTTGATCTTCAATTTTGGACAGTCAGCTTTTACATGTCCTTTACTTTTTCATTCATTGCAGAAAATCTCATCACACTTATCAGGATTATTCCAATCCTTTTTCCAATGACCTTTGTTATCATATTTTCCATTGTAATTTGATTTTCTAGAGAATTTATTCTTCCTGTAGAACTTCTTAAATCTTCTGGATATTTGAGCCATCTCAGCATCACTATCAGAGTCTGAACATTCACTAGATGAGATTTCATTTGGTATATGTACTTTGTCCTTGTCCTTAATCTTGAAGGTAGTAGAATTAAAATCCATTGACTTTTTTTTTGGTTCATCATCTTCTTCCTTATTCACTTTGAGTTATTCCTCATACATCAGAAGCTTACCAATTAATTCTTTAATAGGCAGTTTGCTGATGTCGCACGATTCCCTAATGGAAACAGATGTGCCTCTCCATCTTTCTGAAAGAAATATTAATATCCTCATGATATGTTATTTTGTAGGAACAACTTTACCAAGAGATCTCATGGTGTTGACAATCTCATTGAACCAGAGATACATGTCAGAAATAGGTTCATCAGGCTTCATTTTAAAATTATCATATTTGATAGTATAGATAGTCAGTTTCATTTCTCTAACACTGGTTGTTCCCTCATGGGAAAAAGCCAAAGTTTCCCAAATTTCATAAGCAGTTTTACAGGTAGATATGCGATTGAATTATTAATCCCCTAAATAACAATACAAGGCATTTATTTCTTTACAATTATTATTGTAAGCAGTTTTAGTAGCTTCATCCCAAGTAGTTCTATCACTTTATGGAATCTTAAATTGAGTATCTATAGTAGTACAGATATCAAATCCCATACTCTCTAAATTAATTTTCATTTAAGCTTTCACTGGGAATAATTTGTACCATTATAGAAGGGTGTCATGTTAGTATCAACACCTTCAAGTCTATTGTCCATAGATAAAGTTTCGCAAAAATATTTAATGATATAAAATTTTAGACTAACAGAAATTTAAGATCTTTGAGATACAACTAAAGTCACAGTTGAATAACAGAGTGTTTCAAAAACCTTTAATAAACACACCTCTGATTCCAAATGTTGTTTGGAGTGGATACTCAATAGGGGGTGAATTGAGTTCCAATTATAATTTCTGTTAAAAAAATATTTCTCTCAAAATCACCCAATTTAAAAAACAAGTTAAACTGTAGTGAATTTATACAGATTGTATAATTTCAATTAGTTTCTCCAAGATTGATTAGGTCTCAGTTAATTTAATCAGGAGATTAAATTAACTTTTGAAACTAACTTACTATTTCACAATAAGTATAAACACTTGTTAATTTAACTATCAAAGTAACTTTAAAACCAAATGTTTTTCAAAGTAATTATCAGCGAAAAATAAAGTATGTAGTATACTTTAATCATAATCTAAGAAGCAAACAAGATATAACCAAGACGTTCAGTCTCAAGCCGAGACTTAGTCCTCTCAAAAAATTTATATAAATTTGATTCACACCCTGGATCGGGGTAAACAACAGTACAGAGACTGTCCAGGTACTAGGACCTCTACCACAGTTCTTTCTGGGAAAACAAAACAATAGCACATAGGCTATCCAGGTCTTACTTGACCTATACCATAGTTCACAGTGGGATACATGAGAGTCATAGAAGGTTTGTGTGAGGATTTTAGAGATCCTCCAGTTTAGCACAAGAGAAAACGAGTGTATAAAACATACATAGCATACACAATGCTCAAAAAGTTAATAAAAGAATCACTAAGAGAGTATATATGAGTTTTAGAATGCTCTAGTGTTTTGAAGTGCAGCTCTGGACTCTTTTGATTAATCAGGAATGCTTCTAAGTCCTTCTCTGGTTTTTTTCTAAAAAACAGAAGGTCATTTTCTTCATGTTCAGTTTAATCAGCTTGAGTGCATGAAGAGCTCGTTTTAGTTATTTACTCTTTGACTGAAGTTCAGTTTGTGTTATCTTCTTGTATGAATCACTTTGTGTATGTCTAGTGTTCTTCGAGTACAGATATAGACTTTTTGTATGCACCAATTTACCGCACTCTTTTTCCCTTTTTGTGCCCGTCAGTATGTCTGGTGTTTGTCCTTCCTTATATAGCTTTCAGCTCTGGAAAATGGGAATGATTACCTTTTCATGGGTACTAGGTATGGTTCCCTAACATGCCAACAACTATCATTAAATAACATTAATTGCATTAAAATGATCAAATATGACCATTTCTTAATGAATAAATAATATTGACAAAAGTAGAGTTTAAGAATTAGTGACTAGTCTTTCATCAGTAGATTTCTGTCAGTAGATATGTAATGGTGGACATTGTATAGAAGTTAGCTCTTATCGGTAGCTCTGTATCCTTGTGTCGGTAGCTCCTTGTGTCGGTAGTTGTTACTCTATGTATCATTATCTCTATATACCGGTGACTCCTATCTGTAGCTCTTGTTTTATCGGTAGCTTGCTTGTATCGAGGGATCTTTTGTATTCGTGACTGTCTGTATCGGTAAAATTTGTATCGGTAGCTTGTGCATACCAGTAGCTCCGTTCTGTACCAGTGATTGTGTATACTAGTAGACTTATGCATACTGGAAGACTTGTTATATTAGTATATCAGCTTCTATCAACAGCTGTCTGTATCGGTGGACTTGATCTATCAGTGACGTGCTTACCGGTGGACTTATACATACCAGTAGCTCTGTGTATTAGTGACCTTAGCTTATCAGTGACTATGTCTATCAGTAGAATAAGTAACGGTAGATCAGTATCAGTAGCTATAAACATATCAGTGACTTAACACTTATCTGATTTATGAAAAACAAATCCGATTGAGTTAGAATTATTTCCAAATTCATATAAACATAGATAAACATTGATTAACATATTTCAAAGATTATTTTAATATTATTATCATCTTGATAATATAATGACATATATTGAAAGAATTAATAAATATATAAACATTAATTGGGATTATTAATGTATGTGAAAGAATAACTTGGATTATCAAAACATGTGAGGTGAACACACACCACTAGGATAGATTATGTTAACACATTTATACAAACAATTTTTATAAATCCATTAAAGAAACTCAATTATTAACCAACAATCCAAACAAATCTATACCCAATGTAATTCACCCAAATCAACACAATTCCAAGGAAGGAAACCCAACATGTACTAACTCATTCTTCACTTGTAAAACCAAAGTAATTCTATGTGTCTTCATGCACACCCCAACCATACTTACACTTTTTTACAAGATCTCGGTGTTACCATTAATGGTGGAACATCACATCCAACCTGATCCACTTTTTATAGTGGTACTTCACACCCACATTCCTATCCTTGATGGTGGTTCGTCACACCCAATATCCATCCCATCCAACCCATGCTTATACCACATAATTCGAACATCATGAAAATAAATATTTATTAAAACCATATCAACACATAATCTCCAAAACAAGAAACCCTTAAGAAAATAAAAAATTCCCATTCAAGCCATAACCATTTCAAAAAACTCTATATTTATTGAAAATTTCCTTTAACTACATAGATTCCAAATATCATTTCAACAAAACAACCCTTTTTTTGAAAAACATTTCTTCACATCATTTTCCCAAATTTCACTATGCCAATTATTTTAAAATTTTCATTTTAAAATACAACCTCAAGCACATTACACAAAACACATTTCTTACCAAATCCATAGAATATAACAAAAAGGGTAAAAATGATCTTTCCACATCACAAACAAACATCTTTTCAAGAAACCACCATTAATTTGAAATTAAATCATTCTTGTTATATCTATATGGAGATGAATGTGAAGCAACATAGCTTATGGTTTCAACGAAATCAACCAATGCACAACCGCAACACAAATCTGGGTGAAACCTCCACAAAAAACTCCTTAGATCAATTTTACTGACATCAACAGTCCAAATCTCATCATTTTAGGAAACAAAGAAACTATATATATATAGGAAGGGTGTAGATCTAGAAAACCGAAAGAGATATAGAGAACTATATGAAAGGAAAACCAAGAAAATAACAAGATAAGTGACTTACTGGAGATGAATCTCCTTTACTTCATCAATAAAATCATTAGATTTGCTTCAAAAAATGAGTAGAAGAAGTTCCATAACCCCTAATAATAGAAAATCCAAAGTGGGGTTCGAGTGGGAGAGGAAATGGGTGTTTTACTGAAATCCAGAGTGACCAAATTTTCAAAAACCCCATTTTTAAAGCCACGGGCTATTAGCCCACCGAGTTATAAAAATCGCATGTTAACCATGCTCCTACTACTTCCTTATGATAGACCTTGAATGGTTGGAGCACATGGTTAGAAAAACTGTGCACCGATCATGAAAAATACTATTGTCTCAAATTTGTTGGTTTCTTAGAGATTTTTTATGGCCCCACTAACTTTTATCAACCCGTGAACCCTTAGAAAAACCCCTAAACCATCCAAAACCCCTAAAAACTCTACCAACCATTACCCAACCACTTTTCAGAAAAAAAAATTCATAAAAAAGGGATACATACCTCAAACTAGGTGTACTAAATTCTCCCCACAATTGGAATTTTTGTTCTTAGAACTTAGGGAACCATCACTTGTCCGAAAGATCTCAGGCTACTACTTGATCATCTCTTTCTCTCGCTCACAAGTCTCCTCTTGAATCTGACCTTATTTCCAAAAAACCTAAAATCGACCGATGCTTTTACCACATAAGACTTTCTCTTACCTCTCCACTATCTGCACTGTCATGTACAACAAAGAAGAATCCAACTCTAGCTCAACATGTTTCCAAAAAATCACATGGTCATGATCCTACTGATACTTTTTCATCCATGACACATGAAACACATTTTTTCACCACACTAAACCATCAAGGAAAATACAACCAACATTCCACCTCTAAAACCCAATAAATTATCTCAAAAAGGCTAATATACCTTGAAGATAACTTTCTCTACTTCACAAAATGATGATGTACCAACCTTAGAGAGATTATAAAAGAACACATGATTAATCACCTTGAATGACAATGACTATCGAAGATGGTCTACATATGATTTCTAAGGAATCATCACTATCTCCATCCTCTCCATGATCAACTTAATAATCATTATTGACTATTATCCAAGGCTCAACCCAACCATTGAAGTCTCACCTGTTTCCATCCAACATAGTAGATAATGACATAAATTCCAATACAACGCTTCAAAAGAAAACATATGTATAGAGGCATGATAGCTGTTGTTATACAAGAAATTGACCAATGACAGGTTCTCTTCCCATGAGCCACCAAAATCCATCACACATGCCCACAACATATCTTCCAAAATTTTTATCATCCTATCAGGTTTCCCATCCGTTAGAGGATAATATGCCATGATTGTCATCCACTCAACCCTAAGGGATTATTGTAAGGAGTTCACTAAATGAGATATAAACATCCAATATCTATATGATACAATAAATAATGGAACATCATTCCCCTTTACCTCCTATTGGATATAGATTTTGGATATATCCTCCACTATATGAGATTCATGAATCAGGATGAAATGGGCCGACTTTGTGAGTCGATCTAATATCACCCATATGGAATCTTTCTTTCAGATCATTATTGGGAGACAAATTGAAAACACCATCGCTATTTGTTCCAACTTCCACATAGGGAAATGTAATGACTTCAATATACAATATTGTCATTGATATTCTACATTGACTTGATGTCAAGTTAAGAAATTCAATGCAAACTCTATGACCTTGTTTTTAAAACCTGCCCACCAAAACTGTGCTTTCAATGCCTTATACATATTATGAATTCTTGGATAGACATACCATTTAGAATTGTGATAAACACTAAGTATTTTCTCCTAAAAGGATAATGGTACAACCATCCGATTTCAAAATCACAACACTAAATTCTCATTCAGTGTCCATCCATCAATGGTATCTCCACTATTGATTTTCAAACACATAGCCACACACTCTAAATCAGATATCCACTTCTATTTAACCAAACCATCCAGGTCAGGAACAAACATGGCCATAAAGAGAATGACTACACCACCTCAGTCTTCACATTCAATAGTCATGTTAACTATAACCAACATCAACTACAAACTGATCTGATTCCTCTTTCACCACATTGCGAATATGAATATCTACTTAATTCATGTGCCCCAAAATTTCCCTTACCTGGTGTGTACAACAAGTCAGTGTCAAGCATATAGATATAATAAATCCACATCCTTTACATCAAATTTAAATATCTATGTGTGAAAATTTTCATCATGATATTATGATCAATATACATTGTGAATTTCTCACTGAAGAGATAGTGGCACCACGTTTTGAATGCATGAACCATCACCACTAACACCAAATCATGTATTGGGTAGTTCTTCTCATCCATCTTCAACTACCATTAGAAATATAGAACAACATGACCCCCTTTTTTGAGAAAACACCCTAACCAGGTTCTGGATGCAACATAATATAACATGTACCCTTTTCTTAGTTCTGAAAAAACCGTGATTGGTGATGATGTAAGACGATCCTTAAGCTGTTCGTAATATTTATTGTACTACTCATTCCATTGTAATCAAAAAAAAATTTATTTTCAAAGATGTCATTGGTGACATTATTCATGATAAGTCATGAACATATCAATAATAATACCCAGTTTGACCAACAATGCACCATATATCAAAATCATTCTTCGGTGGTTTCCAAGAGATAACAACCTCTATCTTTTCTGGATCCACTGAAACACCTTTTTCTGAAAATACATGGCCAATTGAATGAAACTATTGAATCCAAAAATCTCATTTTGATAAGTTTTCATACAACAGATGGTAGTTCAATTTTCCCAAAACTACATCCAAGTGTTTCTCATGATTCACCATTATTGGTGAAAACACTAATATATCATCCACAAATACCACCATGAAATAATATTGATATATTTAAAATATCAGATTCATTAATTCCATGAACACAGTTAGTTAATTTGTGAGAGAAAAGGGAATACAAACATACTCATAAATGCCATATCTACTTCTAAAAGATGTTTTGGGAATATCTTCATTCTACACCAACAATTGATGGAATCCTGATCAAAATTAAATCTTGGAGAACCACCGACCTACTCTCAACCAATCGAAGAAGTAATAAATACGTGGAAATTTACATCTGTTATTTAATGTAACTAGGTTAAGATTATGATAATCAATACGCAATCAATGAGTTCCATACACCTTTTTAATAAAAAGAACTGGTGTTACCCGCAGATATGTGCTTGGACTGATGAACCCTTTGTTTTCTAGATCCTCCAAATGCACTTTTAATTCCCTTAATTATGCTTACTACAACATTCATTTTGCACCATCCTTTTTATTATTGTCTCCTCTAATGAAATATTTGATGCCATTAATCATTGTAATACTAACTGTTTACATGTAACAATTGATATAGTCCTTAAACATCATCATCCAATCCACATCCAGGATTAAATCATACATATCCTTTTCAAGCACTAAAAGTACCATATCAACTGAAACCAATTTGAAAACTATGTAACAAGATCTACCCAGAAAGGAATGATAGTCTCTTTGACCTGTATGAGTGTGAATTTCTAAAAAGGAAGGCATCATTTCTATACATAGACCCAACAAGCCAACATCCTGAGAAGTAATGAAAGAATTTGAGGAACCCATTTCAAACAACACAAGAATTATGGTAGAATTAGAAATATTATTACATCACACCCTAGATGGTCCCAAATGATCTTCCACCATAAGATGATCAGCTCCAAACACCTATTTTTTCTACACTATTCCCTTTATTACCCTACTAAAACTTCTATTTCCAAAGATTCATGGAATTATTAGAATCACCAGGACTAACTAGGCTATTTGTTGAGGAGTATGGTGTTTCCTGTATCCCATCATGGTATATGATTCCTGCAACATTTGAGGAGTTTCATGAACACCTGAACATATATCATTATGAAAATAGAATTAGAGATTCCCCATCTACATGTAATTTTGATATGCTCGAGTTTGTTTTATACAGTATTGCTTCATGAGTTCTGTAGAAGCATCCTGAAAACATCTTGCCTTATTGTGAGGCTTTAGAGGAAAATTCACTGATATTTCCATCAGATCTTAATCCATACCCCTCCTTAGAAATATGTGTCCCTCTTCTGATTTATTTTGGTGTTTGTATTCCAACTATTTATAAAGGATATCAACTTGATTCCCCCCTCTATAGCCCACAAGATATCCATTTTAGGCACTATTTCTCTATCCACCATTTCTGTATAATAACTTATACATAGCACCATAATTTTTGAATGAATTTCTTGCCTCAATGTAGATTCCAAGATACATGCATTCAATGATGAAATAACATCCACCTAAAGTGAAAACTATACTAAATTTAAAAAAACATACCTACACATTCAATCACTGACATTTTCTCCTACTTTATGAAAATGAAATCCACTGTGTGCTAGATTTTAAAAGTATGAGGGTATAACAGTTTGTTAAACAATAGTTTAGAAAACCTCCCATAACCTTGGTGCGATCCATCCTAGACTACTAACTTCCACCATTGACATGCAAGATCATCCGACTTGTATATTTCTAGATTTACTTTAAACTTCGCCGGTGTTCCCAAAAAACCAAATATCCAATTAATCCTATTCAACCATGCTTCCACCCTTTCTAGTTCCGAATCATCCTGAAAAATGTGTGGATTCTACTTTCTAAATAGAACCAAGTGATCCACATACCTCGAATCATTGTTTCAATACCCACTTTCCATAGCTTGGAAGGATTTCACGATGCTCTAAACTAGATTTTATTTCACCTAGGGATCAGGTTTAACCCCATTTTCCACAGTATTCTTTGGTTATTCTCCACACCACCTACCTGGTTCAATTTATATCAACCCAAGAACAACAATAAGGTTCACTCTCTGACAACTGATGTCTTAAAATATGAAATTCAATAACATTACAGAATCATAATCATGCTTTCTATATTCCCATTTTACCATGTTCACTTCAAATTTGAAAAATCCACTTTGTTTTGAAAATCAACTATTTTTCAAAATACGACAACCATTACTTTTTCAAACCTCACATTTGAAATTTTTTTCTGATTTTTCAAAACTTAACACATTTATATTACTACATAAATAATTATTCCAAATAAAGTATGAAATCCTAGTTGGAAGACATTTATACCATGCATGTCATGCTCATCTCGTTTGATACACCAATGAAAATAATATCACACACCAATAAGAGTCTCCAAAACAATTATGTACCCAATTCCATAGTAACTTTATGTTTAGAATAAAGGGGTTAGCTATATCATTATATTCTATATATTTCACATTCCAAAAATCTTATGCCTTCATACCCTCCCAACTCAAGTAATACACAAAGTACGAATGTCAACACCATGGACAAAAAACAATGACAACATTGAACAAGACAAACATTACATGTACATTAAGGACCACAAAAGATGTTACCACTTGTAACATCCCTCCCCTCCCCATTTTCGTGATGAGGAGATGGAGTGCAACATGGACTTAAGCAACTTCCCCAAGATGCCAATGGCTGGAAATAAATTCAGTGGGTTTCATGTACAATGGGGGACATTTTTCACTTTTTAATGAAGACACCGAACAAAACGTGCCAATACTAAACAACTACATGATGCATGTCAACAATGATTCACAACTCAAGAAAACAAATTGAACAAAATATAAAAACCCTCACAATACCATCATTAGAGTACCAAGCGGAAGAAAAAACAATAAAACTCAAAGAATCCATTACACAACACCCTAGCTCCATACCATGTTCCATGAAACAAACACTATGACATCACCCAAGAATCACAATGAACCACTAAATAAAGAAGATGCTTTACCTTTAGTTGTGTCCTAGAGCACAACATATGCGAAAGAACCAAAGTGTCGATGTTGGGGGTGAGTAATAATACTCAATAGGTTTTCCCCAAATGAATTCCCTACACACAATACTTAGATAGAAAAAGTTATAACAATTATACATATATATATATATATATATTTATTTATTTATATAAATCCATTAAAGCAGCTAAAAAATTAATCAACAAGGCAAACACCTCATTTACCAAAAAATTCGACCAAATAAAAAACAACTAAAAGGAATGAAAATCAATATTTCCTTACTCATTCCACACATGAAAAAATAATGTCATTACACAGGCCTAATTGACTACCCCAACCAAACTCACACTTTTCCACATGATCTCGGTGTTATAATTGACAATGGAACTTCATGTCCAACCTCATCCCCTTTTTATAGTTTCCCATCATTCCCACATTCCAGTCCTTGATGGCGTTCCTTCACGAACAATATTTATCCCAAAAAACACTAGATTATAACACATAATCCAACCATTAAAAAATAAATATTTATCAATACCATATCAAAACACAATTTCCAAACCAATAATCCCTTAAGATAATCAATAATTCCTATACAACCCATAACAATTTCAATAAAATAAACATTTATTGAAAACAGCCTTTAACCAAACACATGGAAACTTTAATTTCAATAAAAAATCATTTTATTGAGAACCATTTTCACAAATTATTGTCCCAAAATATTTGATTCCAATTATTTGAAAATTTTCAATTTAAAATCCATCATTAAGCACATTACCCAAAAACAACTGATTTCTTCCCAAATCCACAAAACATCACAAAATGGGTGTCAAAACATCTTCGCACATAAAAAACATAAATTTAAAGAATCCACCATTAATTATAAAATAAATCATTCTAGTACTATCAAAATGAAGATGATACTAAAGTCACCAACCTTAGGGTTTCGGCAAAGTCGACCAACGAAAAACCACACCACAAATCCAGGTGGAACCTCCACAAAAAAGCCAATGATCTATTATAACAACATAAAAATCATAAATATAATCATTTTAGGAATAAAAAATTTAGATATATATGTTATGAGTGTAGATATAGAAAAATGAGAGAGAGAGAGAGAGAACTAGATCTAAGGAAAATGAAGAAACAACCAAGAGAGAAGACTTACCAGAGGAGAATCACCCTTAACGCACTCTAAAAACCCATCAATTCACTTCCAAAATGAGTGTAAGAGGTTCCGTAACACCTAATAAGAGAAAAAAACATAATGGGGTTTTGAGTGGGGGAGGAAATGGGTTTTTTAGGACAAATCACAATTGAACTGATTTTCAAAATCCCTATTTTTTAAGCTGCACACGGTTAGGTTGTCTGGTTTGACAAACTATGTGCTAACCATGATCCTGGTACTACCACAATAGATAATTCATATGGATTGCCTACATAGATAGACAAACGATGCACCGATTTTTCAAAATCCCACTATCTCAAGTTTCATAGTTTCTGGGAGATTCTGCACGGTTTCTACTCACCTTGCTCATCCTGTGAGCCCTTAAAAAAGCCCCAAAACCTTCCAAAAACCCTTCCGAACTCTACCAAACATTACCGAATCACTTTAAAAAAATATAAAGTTATAATAAAATTTTACATAACTCAAATTTGGGTTACTTCCTATGTGTAGATGATAGTCTGTGCACATTCACATGCGATGTTTTATTTTTTCATTGGAAAATAAAGGAAGAATTAAAATATTTATTTACCACTACATTATGAAATATATTTCATATATAAGATATTATATAATTTCAATCCACAATTATGATCTACCATAATATGTAGTGGTGAAAAATGAAATACATCGTCTTCACAAGGCGGTAGTTTTCATGTACTCCTTAAAGATGTTTTCATTTTACATTTGATGCATAAGTAGATAAAAAATGTTTATAAAAATCAATAATATATATTAAATACATTAGAGACACTTATTATATTATATAAAAATTGATAGGAGAGGTTTAAAGGAAGTATATGAAGAATTAAAAAAGAAAACCATTTGTTAATAACTATACATTTTCTTCATACCAAATGCACTCGTTTATACCTACATTATTACTAAGATGTTTTTATGATCAAATAAATTTATTTAATAAGTGGTGAGTTATGTTAGGAAATATTTATTTGGGTATTTTATGAGATAAGATTCTATTAATTTGAGGATAATAGAAAAGATGTGTAACATCCCAGGTAAATGAAGAATAAAAGATATTCATATTTATTAATATTTGTGAATTAAATATTAATTTTACTTTAAAGGGGTTTCTATGTTCGATAGCGTACCCGATACGCAACAACATGTTTCTTTGAAATCTTACGTTGCACACTAATAATATAATTCTATTATTTTACATGGTAGTAAACTCCTAGCCATTTTATTGGAAGGAATGATCAAAACTAACTAATATATTATTATACATGATTCTTAAATGTATTTAAATTTATCCAATAATAAATTAGAGGCTTAAATGTAAATGAATCTAATTTTAAGCATAATTTACATTAAAAGGTCAATTTACCACATTTTAATGGAGAACCCTATTTAAATATAGTTTTGTTCACTTTAATATATTTTAATTTACCAAATAAAATCCTTCTTTAGAATGGGGACATCAAAATTTACTTTGTTTAATTTTTTGGGATTTTTCTGATAATGTTCATTTTTAATGAATAGTGAAAATATTGTATTTTAATTCAAAAGTGCCTATTAATATAATATATTTATATGGTTATGTTATCTTTTTAATTTGTCTTAGAGTGTAATTAGAATATATTTTTACCATTAAATCCAATTTTGGTCATTGGAATTAATTTCACTTTGAAATTGGACATAAACAAGTGTCAATCTTTTGATAGTTATTGTTTCATTAAAACACGCTATTTGTTTTAACAAGGGAATTAATTTTAAAATTAATTAATGAAAATTTTATTATTTAAATTTGGAAAAAATAAACAACATTTTTGAATTCAGAATATCAAATATAGCTTAGACATAATTATTGGTATTTTTATGAAAAACATCAATTTTTGATTAATAGTGAAACCACTTAGTAGTAGTTAAAAAAGTTGGATTTTTCATTTAAATTAAATTTTACCACTACTGTGAATTGAATTTCAAAAATCTGATATACATGGTTGTTATTAGGTAGTAAAATTTGGTTCAATAAGATTAAAATAATTTTTGGTTAATAGTAACTTTTGACTTTTATTTATCATGGTTAAAGGTAAATAAGGTAAATCAAAGTAAAAAAGAATATTATAATAATTCCAAATTACCTTAACACTTGTCTAATCCTTATTTTATGAGTCATGGATGACCATGGGTATATTTGGGTTGATTTTAGGACCCCATGGATCCTCTTATGAAAGATATTAACACTTTAGATTAATTACTTTAATGTAAAGACAAAAATTTCAAAAACCAAAATCTTTTAGTAAATTAATTTTTATATTGTGTCATATAGGTAATATTTTTTCCTATAAATATTAATTTGAAATATAATAAGATTTAATACTTCATGGTATTCTTTTATAATTTTTATACATCAAATAAATTAAATTATTTTTGACACAATAATGATGCTGTATTTACCTCATTAATAAATGATTTAAATAAATAAGATTATAATGATTAAAATATAATGAAAAACATGTCCAATTATAAATAGATGAATTTATTTAGAATATGAGTCATCTTATCTTCTACTTTAAGGATTTATTTACATTTATAAACCAAAGATATGTTTATAATAAAATAATATTTTCACACTTTCCTAAAGATCCCCTTCACTCCTTTATAAAAGGAGACCGATTATAACCAATTCAACACACCTCTGAAGCCTTTGGCTCGTCCAAACTCTACCCAATTAATCTCCCAACATCCCTATCCATATTATATAACCATTACCTTTGGCATAAGGCACTTCAAGTAGTCCTTCGTCTCAAAACAAAGGGAGTTACCCAAATAAAAGGTAACAGTTTCTCTTAAATTGTTTTCTTTTATTTTACCTCTCCAACCCCTAAACTCTTTTTATTCCTTACTTTTGAAAAAACACCAGTATCCTAAATATACTAGGATGTTGTTATGATAAGTATTAGTACTAAACTTACACACACCTCCATCTAATGGATGAAGTACATAATGTTTATGTGGATGGCAAACTAACACCTCACGAAACAATGATAGTTCGATTATCTCCTACTGCCTCTCATGGTGGCCTTTATGATGGAAATGTATTTATATATGATATATATTATGTTTATGTTTTCTTTATGCTTATGTAATTTCCATTTATATCATGCCTTTATAGTTTCTATTATGGGTAAACGCGATAATCTAATTAGGGGAAGTGCAGACTACCACGCCCCTCAATGTGATATAACTCGTTAATGTCATATGAGAGATGTATAAAGGATTGAGTTAATGATATTATATATGATATTATATATGAAATTATACTAGAATTATAATATACCTATGTATGATTATATTTTAATTCCATTAAAATAAGAAATAGAAATGAAAGTTGCGTTCATGCGTACGTGCGACTTACTATCTCCATGAACAGTGTGTTTCATTTCTTACCTAAAAATGATTTATACTATTATAAATACATGTATATATTGGATATATATGATATATATGATATATAAATCATGAATATCATTTTGGATATAATGGACTATTGACCACATGGACAACTTGTAATATAAGGTGTTCATTTTTGTCTCAAGTACCAAATATCGACAAAAATGAACGTTATTAACTTAAATGATTACATAATGTTTATAACATAGTAATAAGTGATATAAAAGGAATTATAAAATTTAAAAAGGTTCTTAAGAAAGTATAAATTAACTTTAGTTTATTATTCAGGAGATTAAAGAACGATCGAGTCAAGTTGGACACGAGGTAAGGGACTTCGTCTTAATCTCCTTTCATTGAGGCATATTTAGTTTTATACACGAATTTATTTTATACAGTGTCTAAAACCCTTTCAATTTTCATTTCATTAAAAGGGAATATTTTTATATAAATCATTTTACTAAATGACAAAAAGGAATGTTTTTTACGTAAGCGGTGACAACGACCTTTCCGCCATCATGAGTATTATTTGATCTTTGGATTCCTTAACAAGCTGAAATATTTTTAAAAGGAAAAATATGTACCATATACTTTTTTTTACATATTTTAGTATTAAAAATGATTTTGAGAATTGATTTATTATTTCAATATATTGAAACGATATTTTGTTATTGAAATGTGTAAATGTTATCTTTCCTTTATGCTTATGTCATGTGTTATGATCATGTTATTATTCTTCGAAATTATTTACATATACGAGTGGTTCTATGATAAAACTAGGGTGGGTGAGCCTGAGATAGCTCTCCAATGCATTGGGTAATGTGACGGAGGTAAACATGGATGTTTCTTCTAAGATATTTAGGTAATATCTTATGATGGGTATTCCAAAGTAACTCCCTATGTAGATGTGATAACTAAAATATAAGTATGATATGGATGCCACAAGTTACCTTTATGATTTATGACTTCTATGTGTTATTCACAAAATCTTATGATTTAATGAGGTAAGTAAAAGAGTATATGTTTTTTATGTATTTATGAACAAACGTTTTCTTTCATTTTTTTATAACCCTTACTGAGCTTTTTATTCTCATCCCATGTTTTGAAATGTTTTTCACAGGACTTAAAGATGAATAGGGTCAAGGATGGGATCAAGGAAAGGTCATGCTGTCTAAAACATGGAACTAGACATGACTCTTTTTTTCAAGAGTTTTTATTTTATTGAAAAAAATGGATACTGGGTAGAATTCTCTATATGTAATATTCATGTTTTTATGTAAATTTATTGACCTAATTCTCTATAACTCTAAACCTGAAAAGATCCTCAATGTGAATTATTCATTTTATTCAATATTATGTAATGTTTAAGGCTGGGTCCTTATAGTTGGTATCAGAGGTTAGTTTAGATAACTTTAGAAGTTAGGGTATTGTTAAATTAATATCCATAAAGTAATTAATGTTAATATTGAAATCATATAGAATTTATAGATTACCATGTTGCTTCACCTAAGATATTTCTGTGTTTAGAATGGTTTTCCGTAGTGGAAACAAGGCAGCTATGTTGGGACGACATCAGGAGGAAGAAAACCTTCCAAATCAGCAACCTGAGATGGTAGGAATCAGAACTGAACAGTTTGTTGCAGTGATGGAATAGTTGACTCAGGCTATAAATGGTGGTGGTATCTATGTATGAGATTAGCCAGATCAACCACATAGGAACATGTTAGTAATGTAGCATTTAATGAGGCAACATCCCCCATCATTCAGAGGATTATCTGACCTGGTGCTATCATAACGGTGGATTAAAGCATTGGAAAATATTTTCGATGTCATGGGTTGTTCAGGACATCAAAAGGTTAGTCTTGTTGTTTACCGTTTTGAAGGTGAAGCTGATCAGTGGTGGTAGATGGTGAAAAATATCAGGGATATTGAGGAGATTGATACTCTTGATTGGGATGAATTCAAAGGTATGTTTCTTGAGAAATATTTTCCTAACGTGGTTTGTCTTAGGATGGAAAACAATTCCTGGAATTCAGGCAGGAGGATGACTCAGTGGATACTTATGAAGAAAAATTCACCTGACTGGAAAGGTATGCTCCAAATTTCATATGAGATCTTGATAGTAAAATCAACCATTTTTACTCAGGATTAAATCCAAATTATCGAAGGGATTTAGCTTCTCGTGAGTTCAAACGTTATGAAAAACTTGTTCGTTGTGCAGAGAAGGTGGAAATGGTGTTTGCCGATGATCAAGTATTCTTTGACAAATAGCAGAATAAGAGGTCGATGTGTCAGGTGAAAGGGATGAACTCTTCAAAAAAGTTTGATGGTAAGAACCTTATGTTTACAATTTTTGAAAATTGCTGGAAAAGCATACTGGGGACGGTCTTTTGAATTCTGGTAAGTGCTACCGATGTGGTAAAATGGGACATAAGGCTCGTAATTGCACTGAAAAAGATCAGGGTAATGGTAATTCAAAATCTGATTTACAATCTGTAAAATGTTTTAAGTGAAATGAAATGGGTCATTATGCAAATGAGTGTCCAATAAATAACTGAACCGAAGGAAAGAAACCATAATAAAAGCAGAAAGGGGTGGTGATATTCATTGCAACTACTTCAGTAGATGTTGGGACATCAAATAAAGTAGTATCAGGTACACTGTTTGTTTGCTCAGATTATGCCAATGTGTTGTTTGATTCATGGTCTACACACTCTTTAATTTCTGAGTAGTTTTCTATTAAATTAGGAATTACATCTCAAGATATGAATATAGAACTTACGGTAAATTCACCTGGAGGAAATGTTGAGACAAAACGGAAACATAATAACATTCCCGTCCTTTTGTGCAGAAAGAATATACCTACAAACCTTATTATTTTTCCTCTAGTAGAGTTTGATGTTATTATGAGTATGGATTGGCTTTCTGTTTATCATGCTACGATTGACTACAGAGCTAAAGTGGTTTCTTTTCAGAATGATTTTTAGTTTGTGTTCAAGAATGAAACCTTTCTTTTGATAACATATCAGGATGCTGAGAAACTAGTAAAAGATGGAAATTAATGTAACCTTGGACATATTGTGGAAAATAAAGGAACTGTTCAGATTACTGATGTGCTAGTGGTAAATGAGTACCTTGATGTTTTTCCTGATGATTTGCCTAGTATTATACCTGACTGGGATGTTTAATTTACTGTTGACTTAGTTCCTGATGCTAATCCAATTTCAGAAACCCCTTATCGAATGGCTCAAATTGATCTATTAGATTTAAAGAAACAATCGCAGGAGTTATTAGATAAAGGTTCCATTAGACCTAGCACACCACCATGGGGTTCTCCGGTATTCTTTGTTAAAAATAAAGATGGTTCAATGACACTTTTCATTGATTATAGAGCATTGAATAACATCACTGTTAAGAATAAGTAACCTTTTCCTCATATCGATGATTTATTTGATCAGCTCCTGGGAGCTCAGTATTTTTCGAAGATTGATTTGAGGTCGGGGTACCATTAGTTGAAAGTAAAGGAATCAGAAATTCCAAAGACTATGTTTCATACTAGATATGGCCATTATGAATGTGTAGTTATGCCTTTTAATTTAACCAATGCACCAGCTATATTCATGGATCTTACGAATATAATTTTCCATGAGTTCTTGGATAAGTTTGTGGTTGTGTTCATTGATGATATTTTGGTTTATTCTAAAAGTAAGGAGGAATACGAAGTTCATTTAAGGATTGTCTTTCAGACCTTAAAAAAAAGAAACTTTATGGGAAATTCAGCAAGTGTGAGTTTTGGTTACAACAAATTTATTTATTTGGTCACATTATTTCAAAAAATGGCATAACTGTTGATCTTGATAAAACAAAAGTTGTTGAAGAATCTAAAAGACCCACAAATATAACCAAGATTTGTAGTTTTCTGGGTTTGGCAGGTTATTACCGGAGGTTCGTTGAAAATAATTCACGATTATCTAGTACAATGACTAAGTTAACTCAAAAAGGTTTTATGTTCACTTGGACAAAATAATGTGATGATTGTTTTCATGAATTGAAAAGGAGATTGGTGAATGCTACAGTTTTGGAACTACCATCCAGAAATGGTGAGTTTGTTATCTACAATGATTCTTCATTGAAAGGACTGGGTTGTGTCCTAATGTAGAATGATCTAGTAATTGCTTATGCTTCACGTCAGTTGAAACCTCGTGAGTTAAACTACCCAACACATGATTTGGAATTAGCTGATGCTGTTTTTTCTTTAAAATTTTGGAGGCATCATTTGCATGGAGTTCCCCTCTCTACTGTATCTGATCGTGATCCCAGGTTTACATCTAACTTTTGGAAGGGCCTTTAGAAGTCGTTGGGTGCTGAATTAAAATTTTGTTAATCTTTTCATCCTCAATCAGATGGGAAGTTAGAACGAACAATTCATACCATGGAGGATATGCTACGTGCTTGTTCACAACATTATCAGGGAAGTTTGGACCAACATCTTTATTTGGTTGAATTTTCATATAATAACTTTTTTCATTCCAGTATACAGATTGCTCCATTTGAGGCATTATATGGAAAGCGTTGTCGAACACCAGCTTTTTGGGATGAAGTAGGTGAAAGGAAGCTGATGGTACCAGAATTGGTAGAAGAGATGGTAGAGAAAGTTTAGTTGATTCAAAAGCAAATGAGAACAACTTAGAGTAGACAGAAAAGATATGCTGATAACCAGAGGAAGGATCTTTATTTTGAGGTAGGTGGTCCTGTCTTTCTCAAAGTTTCTCCATGGAAAAGTGTGATGTGTTTTGGAACAAAGGGGAAGTTGAGTCCGAGGTTCATTGGACCATATGAGATTATTTATAAAGTTGGATCAGTTGCATACAGAGTGTCTTTACCTCCATGTTTATCCAAGGTACACAATGATTTTCATGTTTCGATTTTTTGAGACCAGAGGTAGTTCAGTTGGAGGATAATATCTCTTATGAAGAACAACCAATTCAGATTCTAGACCGTAGAGAGAAAGTGTTGTGGAATAAGATAATTCACCGGGTATAGGTTTTGTGGAAAACCCATATTATTGAAGAGGCAACGTGGGAATCTAAATATGCTATGATGGATAAATACCCCTACCTATTTTGATAAGTGAATAAAAATTGCGAGGACACAATTTACAAAAGGGGGGAGTGATGTAACATCCCAGGTAAATAAAGAATAAG
Organism: Viscum album; assembly: GCA_963277665.1. NCBI lineage: Eukaryota > Viridiplantae > Streptophyta > Magnoliopsida > Santalales > Viscaceae > Viscum > Viscum album. Next base: position 1,498,551,700 of record OY728147.1, on the reverse strand, counting down.
ATATTTTTATATTTTTTAATATTTGTGAGTTAAATATTAATTTTACTTTAAAAGGGTTTCTATGTTCAATAGTGTACCTGATACGCAACAACATGTTTCTTTGAAATCTTACGTTGCACACTAATAATATAATATTATTATTTTAAATGGTAGTAAACTCCTAGCCATTGTATTTGAGGGAATGATCATTACTAACTACAATATGATTATACATTATTGTTAAATGTATTTAAACATTTCCAATAAAAAGTTAGAGGCTTAAAATTTGAATGAATATAATTTTAAGCATAATTTACAATAAAAGGTCGATTTAACACCTTTTAATGGAGAACCATCATTAAATATTGTTTTGATCCCTTTAATACATTATAATTGATGAAATAAAATCCTTCTTTAGAATGGGGACATCAATATTTACTTTGTGTAAATATTTTGGATTTTTCCGATAAAGTTCATTTTTTAATGAATAGTGAATATATTGTATTTTAATTTAAAAGTGCATTTTAATCTTTTTTTATAAGGATATATTATCTTTTCAATTGGTTTTAAAGTTTAATTAGAATTTATTTTTACCATTTAATCCAATGTTGGTCATTGTAATTAATTTCCCTTTGAAATTGGGCATAAACAAGTGTTAATCTTTTGATAGTTATTGTTTCTTAAAAACACACTATTTGTTTTAGCAATGGGAATTAATTTTAAAATTAATGAATGAAAATTTTATGTTTTGAATTTGGAAAAATAATCACCATTTTTTTATTCAGAATATCAAATATATCTTAGGTTTAATTTTTGGTTTTTTTGTGAAAAACAAATTTTTTTGATGAATAGTGAAACCACTTAGTAGTAGTTAAAAAAATGACTTTTTCATTTAAATATAATTTTACCACTTCTGTGAATTTAATTTCAAAAATAAGACATACATGGTTGTTATTAGGTAGTAAAATTTGGTTCAATAAGATGAAAATAATTTTTGGTGAATAGTAACATTTGATTTTTATTTACCATGGTTAAAGGTAGATAAGGTAAATCATGGTAAAAAGAATATTATAATAATTCAAAATTAACTTTACACTTGTCCAAACCTTATTGGAGGAGTAATGGACGACTATTGACATCTTTGGGTCGATTTTGGGACCCCATGGAGCCACTTATGAAAGATAATGACACTTTAGATTAATTTAATTAATGTAAAGGCAAAAATGACATAAACAAAAATATTTTAGTAAATTAATTTTTACAGGGTGTAATATAAGTAATATTTTTTCCTATAAATATTCATTGGAAAGATAAAAAGAATTTCTACATCATGGTATATTTTTATAATTTTTAGACATCAAATAAATTAAATTATATATGTCATAATAATGATGCATTATTTACCTATTTAATAAATGATTTAAATAAATAAGATTATAATGATTAAAATATTATCCAGAACATGTCCAATTCTGATTGGATGATTATATTTAGAATATGAGTCATATTATCTTCGACTTTAATGATTCTGGGACATTTTGAAACCGTATATATGTTTATAATAAAATAATGTTTCCACACATTCCTGGAGATCTCCTCCTCTCCCTTATAAAAGGAGACCACTTATAACCATTTACACACACCTATAAAGCCTTTTGGATCATCCAAAATCTGCCCAATTAATCTCCCTACATCCCTATCCTCTTCTTAGAAGCCTTAACTTAGGCATAAGGGACTTCAAGAAGTCCTTTGGTTCAAACCAAAGGGAGTTACCCAAATTAAAGGTAACGATTTATCTTAAATTGTTTTCTTTTATTTTACTTCTCCAACCCCTAAAATATTTTTATTACTTTATTTTTTAACAACAAAAGTATTGTTAATATACTAGGATTTTGTTATGAGATGTATTATAACTACACTTACTCACACCTCCATCTAATGGATGAAGAACATAATGTTTCTGTAGATGGAAAACTAACGCATCACAAAACGATGATTGTTCGATTATCTCCTACCACCTCTCATGGTGGTAATTATGATTGCATAATATATATAGATGATATATATTATGTTTATGTTTTCTTTATGCTTCTATAATTTCCATTTATATCATTCCTTTATGGTTTCTATTATGGGTAAACGCGATAATCTCATTAGAGGAAGTACAAACTACCACCCCCTCAAAGTGATATGACTCGTTCATTATGTGAATGATTTTTTGTTTTACAAAAAATATTATTCCTAATGAACAAAAATTAAATTGGAATCATTAAAAATGTTGGAAATGTTGAATCAACACATTTAGTAAAGTTTATCAAACATAATTTCTATAAGTACTAGAAATTAATTTAAAACCAAACCCATAAAAAATGAGGAAAAATGGTTTTGTAGATAAATCTATTTCATGAATAAAAAAGATTTTCTAGATAAATGATGTATAATTTTTTATTTTAATGAAATTAATTTTATTTTTTAATCTGAGGAGTCTTACTTTGTTTTAAAACTAGACCATAAACCAAGGGTTCCTTGTAAATACTTTTTTAACATAAATTTCTAATTTTTTTATTTGAACTACAACATTAATTAGATTTCAAAAATAATAAACATATAATATTTTAATTTAAGATTTTATTTTACGTTACATTTTAGTAATTATAAAATTTATATTTTTTCAATAAAAATATTTCATAATAATTATTTTTATTCACACTTGATTATAATTCCATAAAAGTAACAACTTTGTAAAATAAACATTTCCACATTCACATAAAAATAGTCCATTTCTAAAAAAATATGAAATAATTGATCCTATGATAAGGCTGACCTACTAAATCCAAAAATTAAAATCATTTCATAACATTGAATTATAATATTTGGGAATTTTGGTTTTAACAAATTTCTAGAAAATATAGATGTGCATTATGATACAATTTTTTTAGGAAGAAAAACTTAATATAATTTAATCTTGGGTGTTACATTCTTCCTCCTTATAAAAATTGTATCCCCACAATTTTAATTATTATTTTATAAACTGAATATAACATAATAATAAAATTAGGTATAAATTTTATAAAAGAATTTAATTTCTAGGTTATAAAGAGAAATCTTATTCTGTATGTACATGTATCAGACTCATACTTGAAAACTAGTTTATGATAACCTATATTGGTTATTTAGTGTCACTTTCAAAAAAAATATTTAATTGATTTAAATTTTTTATTTTTTAAATTATTTTACCATTTGATGTAAAATATGATAAAACTTACTTACATGATTTCCACATATTAAATGTTCTTGATTTTTAACCTTTTATTCATGTCATCATGATCATGATAATTGTTTCTTTCCTATATCACTAAAATTAACTTTTAAGGGACTGTGAGATCTATTAAAGGTTTTTTTTAATTAAGGTATAATTTTTTTTTGATATTTGATTCCAATAAATTGAATTTGTTTATTAAAATAAAAAATGGTTAGAATATGTAAAAAATAATTTTCATTAATGTAAACCATAAAGTGAAGTCTTAATCTTCAAACTCTCAATAAAATCACAAAAGTTTTAGCATTAATAATGAAACCCTTAAAGCATTTAGAATACACTATACCAAATTTCAATACATAATAATAATATATTCACACAAATGTACAATAATTTCCAATAATTTAAAACACAAAATAACCCTAAATTTTATATATGATGGTGAGGGTATTCCTTGTCCTCGAAATATGAAAAAATATTCCATATTTAGATGGAATATTTCCAAGGAAAAAACTAATTCCATGACTCACACATGATTAATTTATCAAATAAATTATTTTCACTATGATTCTCGTGAATAATTCAGAACTGATTTTCATGGACTTCATCTTTTTTATAGTGTACATTGATAATTACAATAAATTTTATAATAAAATTATCAAGGTAATCCTTGATGATTGGAAAATTGGTGGGAATACTTCCCCATATCCTTATATGAATATAAGTTATTTCATTCTTTACCTTGTAACCATGTAATAAATTGACCTTTTCTCCACACTTTTTTTAAAATATACTTCCTTTTTAGAATTTACTAGGATTTTTCATTCCAAAATTATCATGTGTTTGATGTTATGTCATTCCATTATTTTCAATTTCTGTATTTAACTTTCATTGGTGATTATTTATCATTTTCTTCTCTTGATTGTCGTTGAAATTATAAGGCCTAGAGAATTTATTTTTTTTATTAATATAAATTGACACTATATCATCATATGATGAAAATGTTTATAAAACTAATTACCTTAAAAGGATAAACATAACCCCATCAAAGAAATGTCCAATCATACTATCAAGTTTATGTAAAAATTTTGAAACATGCCATTCTAATGTTGTATAGTTAACCTCATTCAATACTAAAATTTATTCTTTCTTCTTATTTAAATTGTAGAAAATTTCTCAATTTTTTCTTATCATTCTAAGAGAAAATATTTATACAAAAATATCACTATAAAAATTCTCCATTCCATAATTTTTATTTTATTATCTTCCTTAGTATTCAATATCAATGAACGCCATTGATCAATATATCCCCTTTATCCAGATACATCCATAAAAAACATTTCCCTCTTGTTACTTCTAGAGGGTAGACATATCTTACCTATATATTTAATACATTTTTCAAATATTAATGGATTAGTAGTTCTAGTAAAATATGGAGGCTTCTGTTTCGTGAATTAAACTAACATAGGTGTATCATTCTGTAAAAAAATAGGTTGCTCTATATAGGAAGGGTTATTCAACATAACCTGAGTCACCTACCCTATTATATCCATGATTATCTTAGCTCAACCACCCTAGGTATTTACTTTCTCATAGAAAAAATACATACATTGAATATATGTGTTTATATGATTTACCTTTATTTATCTATGCACTATATCTGAATAATAACACATATTTAGTTATCTCATAATCATCATAAACATTGATTCAAACTGTAGAAAATATATATAATGGTAAAAATTCTCAAATACCCTTAATGATTATCATAATTATCATTATTTTTGTGTTATTTTAAAATCTATGTGGAAAACTTCCTACCAAACTTGATATAATAGTAAAAACAACCCCCAAACTATATAATCCTACAGTAGTGTCATCTTTATTTTATAATTCAAGGTACATGGGATCATACAACATAGGATAGATTGATTTTGTAAACTATTAAAACTTATTACATACATGATTACCATATTACATTCATAATATATAAACAAAGCAGAAAAACACAATTAAAATCTTGAAATCATTCTTAGCATCCATCTTCTTATCCAAGAAAATGGAAAACAAATAAAGGGTTATCTTAAATTTCTCAGTAAGGGTTGTGCAAAATGGTAGCTACCATGAGTAAATAATGAAAAAATTAATATGGAAGAGTGGGTAATAAAAATAAATCCAATTAAATTAATAAATTAAGTTTTATGAACATCCAAGGCTAATATCAAGATAGAAATCACATGGATAATTAAAAATTAATTCTTTGTAATGGAAATATATAATTCTCTACATTGAGGATTAAGTCCTCTAAACAGATAAATCATGAATCTTAACATGAATGTCTCTCATGAAAGATAATTTTTATTATTAAAGGCCTATCAAACAATATAGTATCATTATATTAGATGGAATACACCAAATAAAAAATTGTTATTACATGATCTTACAACCTCATCCAATACATCAGGCTATATTGTTTTGTCTTATGAGACTTATTGATGCATTGGAGGCTATCTATAAATCCCCCCACCCATCAAATCCATTTCATATACATTCATAATATTTTGTGTGATCAATACAATTAATTATAAAAATTACTTATATGTCAATAATTATCTACATTAAATAAAAAATATAGAACACCAATATTTCCATAGTAAACAGAATACCATACTTAATAATATTCCTTTAATTGATAACATATATAGAAATGGTATAACATTGAAATATAATATAAATGACTAAAAATTCATCCATTATATAAATATAAACATATATGATAATATTTTTACAATTAATTACTATGGTAACTTTTAAAGGAAGATCCAAAACAATTAAAAGTCACGAGGATAAGAAAATAACATTGTATGGTTTACATTAAAAAAATGATTCTGTTCACACCATTGGTTATTATACATCATTTAGACATAAATAAGAACATTCCATTCAAACTATTTTATATAAATTAAAACATGGGTAAAAATTATTTTAGGTAATCTTTTAATTATTTTAAAAACTTTCTTGAAAACAATTTAATGGAAATATGAATATGGAAGAATAATAGTTGGAATGAAAATGTAAAAAAATATTTTGAAAAAAAGGTTCCATAGATACATCTTACTCATTTATTATTGATCCAAAAAGTGAAGAAATGGAAAGTAAACATGTTAAAAAACTGACTAGTGAAAATAAATTATATGGTGTTAAAAATATTATAATCAAATTAATTTTTTTTGAAGAAAATCTAAACATAATAAATCAATAAATAAAATGAGATTAAAACTGAAATCTCTTACCTCGTTTTGGAATTTCCTAGTAAGTGATTATAAACACCAATATAATAAATTAAAATTTATTATAAATCTATTCTAGAACATTATGAACATTTATAATATCATATATTATCCACTTATAACATTCCCACACATGTTTATTAATTATCATTTGTAGAAATAAATATTTCTAAGTGTTAACTATTTAATTTTCCATGTAAGTTTCAGTTTAGTAGTTTCAATATATTCATATTTCCTAGGTTTCCATCAGCTTAAAAATTTTAATCATGATATTAATATCATATATATTTCTTATATAATTATTTATAATCATACTTTGAATGTCGTCCTGAAAATTGAGTCAAATCATTTCGTTGAGATCGTAGTCTACACATACAGATGAGCAACATTAAATTTTTTTTAATTAGGGGAAAGGTAAGGAGGTAAATGATATAATATATTTCAATAATAATAATTATTAAATTAATAAAACATATATTCATTATTTATATATTTATAACCACACATTTAAAGTAGTGATGAAAAATGAATTATACATCTACATATAGATGGTAGGTAGTACATAAGCCTGATAAATGTAATTTTCATTTAATTTGATTGTAAATAAATAATTATAATATTTATTTACCATTAAATAATTAAATATAAATAATATATATAAATTATTTTATTTTTATCCATCATTATAACCATGCATAATATGTAGTCATGAAAAATGAGATATATCGTCTTTATTAGGTGATAGACCTCACATGCGCATGAAAGATGTTTTAATTTCACATTAGATGGAAAATTTTATGAATAAGGGTTATACCATAAAATAATAAAATTTATTTATATGGTATATTATAATGTTATTATATCATAATGGTTAGAAGATGTTTATTTTTGAAAAAAGAAGAAATAAAACAGAAAACACTCTGTTAAGAACTATACATCTTCTTCAAGAAACTTCCTTATGTTTGTACAAAAATCTTTCATAGGATGGTACTATTATAAAAAAGAGTCATCTAGAATGTGGGGTGGGATTTATTTAAAGAATTTGGGTAGTTATTGGAAAAAATAAAAGGATATTTATGTGTTTATATGAAAATAGAGGTGTTGTCCATTAATAAATGAGGGAGAGCATAAACTTGGAATTCTTCTAATGGTAATAAATATTAATGTCATACAAAAAAAATGGATCCAAAATTATGTATAATCGAATAATATATGATAAAAGGTTGAAATAAGACCATAAAATAGGATTTATATCAGTTTTTATGTCATTGTTTCCCTTATAATTTTTGTTTTGGTATATTTTAACATCTTTCAACTCTTACACTTGTAACAATTTTTTTTACCAAATATACTATTCATGATGGCCAAAAAGTATAGTGGAAGTTTTAATTACTATGAGTAATTTTATTCCAAATATGGAATCCATTTTATTGAATTCAATTTCAATATTTTTCAAAATAAATTTAAAAATAAACCCATAAAATGCGATGAAAAATAATTTTCCAAAAAACAATTATGTATAAAAAATGTTAATGAAAAATAATGTAAAATGTTGATTCTAGTTTAATAAATAGGGTTATATTAAATAAATTTAGAATTATTTTTGTATGAAAACCATCCAAAATCTGAAGTTACCTTGTAAATACTTGATTAAAAGAAAGGAACTAAAGACTATATTTATTTGAACAGAAACATTACATAGATTTACATAATGTTAAAAATACATTTCATAGATCAAAATATTACTTTTTTTGAATTATTTTAATTAATTAATATAATTTTTTTTCCAAAATATTTCAAAAACATTAAACTATTTCTTATATCATTATAATTTCATAAAATCCATACTTTTAAAACTCGATATTTATCACTATTCAGCTAAAAAGAAAATATTCCTATATAATATAAAAAATTAATCCAAATTTAATTTTACTCAATTATATCTAAAATGAATTTAATTTCATCAAATTAAATTAGAAAATTTTGTAATTTAGGTATTAATCACATTCTTGAATAAATCATGTCATATTATGCAAGAGTTTTATTTGGACGTAAATATTACTATAATTTAATATTAGGTGTTAAATTATCTAATAATTTTATAATAAAATATTATGAGTAAATGAGGGGATTAATTTTAAATATATTCTGAATAAATGTGAAATAAAATAGATAATTCTATTGAATTGATATTCTTGGATTTAACATCCTAATCACATATGAATCATGATTAAAGCTGAGTAAAAATTAGAGCCAATTGAAGGAGAAGCTTTAATCTATAATGTGATCCTTACTTTAGAATAAGTCTCCATGTTTCAATGATTCATGATTCCATGAACAGGTGGATTGATATTTTTTCTGGACTTAAATGAAGTAGATTTTCTGGAGGAATTTAAATAATTAAATATTCAAGTATATGGAATTATTTTATTGGGATTCAAAATGATATTTTGAGCCTAAATTCAAAAAAAATCTTCCAAATTTAAATGATAAGATCATCTACATCCAATGGTTGATTTTTGAATTTCTAAAATAATATTCAAATGATATTAATTCTGTATAAATTATGCATGAAGCAAATAATAAATCAAGTTATAAAATTGAGAACCGAAAAACTCAGAGTGTGGGAGATTTCTAAGAACCCATTACTCCACTATATTGTAGAGAGTAAGGAGTCAAATCATTGTTATATTGAATAAATAGGTGATCTGTAGTGAACATGTGTACTCTTGAAGTCTAAGGAATATCCAAGTCACTCCATATATAGAGGAAGTATCAATACTAATATACATGATCATCAACTCCAAATGATATTAATGAACCTATATAAGTGTAGATCTACTTTTCAATGTACTCATGGAGGAGGACCATTATTAATACCTGGATGGTTTAATTAGATAAATAGAGAGTTATTTTTAATATTTATCTCACAAATGGAGTATCTTCCAGTAGAATCTGAAATCCTTGGGAGCAAAATGGATTCTATGTTGTAAATGATAGTTGATGATTGCAGAATAATCCATGATTGGTGGGATGGGGGGATAAAAAATAATGATAAGGAGTTGGATTTTTTGGAAGAACCTTATAAATATTGTCTAATGATCTCTCTTTCTAATAATTACTGTACACATGTTGAGGCATTGAGAAATTATTTAGTGGATCAGGAACCCTAAAAAGTTCAAAAGGATATGTTTAAATAAATTCATAAAAATAGTGTACTACTAATTCACCACCACTATTGTACTTAAATGGTCCCAAGTATCTACATTTGGAGTTAGAGGGAACACCAAATATTTTTTCCAACATTCCAAGATTGTGTGTATTGATGGAATCATGTTGGAATACAAGATAAAATTAGTCCCATGAAATAATTAAGGGATTGAGTTGGAGAATAACTCTATAGAGATTCAGTGTTGAGGAACCAAAAGGGATGAGAATACATCAAAATATTGTTGGATCATTTGGATAGATGAATTAGAAAAGACATAGAAAATAGAGGAAGTACACTAAAAGGGAATAATACTATATAAAGATAAACATGAATTCTTTTGAGAGTTTATCAAATGATGAAAACTTTTTATATCATTAAGTATTATATTGAAGAGAATATGGTATGGATATAAATCAAGGATTTTTTAACAATCATTTATGCCTCAATAGTAATATGAAAGAATACAAAAACTAGATAGAGTGGTCTGTGTTCCTTGATGGTTAATTAAAAGAAGGTAAATTCTGAAACAAATATTTTTGAATACCTTTGGTTAATCTCTATTCTTTTCTATATCTATTTATCCCACAAAGATTTAGAGTTTATTAACAAGAGGAATATAACAAATAAAATATGAGATTTTATTCCTTCTCTTAATTAACTTATATTACAATTAAGAAGAAGAAATGTGAGGGGAATTTGATTGAATACAATTGAGATTCATCGCCTATAAATACATTGGTATATATTTATAATAAGGTGGAGAAAATAAAATGAGAAAGTTAATTTGAAAAGGGAGATAAAATAAATAAGAAAAAAAGTAAAAAAATGATTGATTTATAAGTTGACATAACATTTTCTAGGAGGTATTCAAAAAAATAAAAAGGGAAATATTTTTGAACCCATTTTTGTGTGTGTTGTGTTTGTTTTATATAAGGATCAAAGGAATAAATAGAAGTTTTATAATATCAATATATATGTATTAATAATGTATTATATGTATATTAGTGTTCCCAAGATTAATTGATAAGAAATTAATAATTTACCAAGAATGAAGTATCTTTTAAATTTAAAGTGTTTTTGATTTACTACCAAGTTTCATATTTCTTGATAAATATTCTTATATACAATTATATTGATAGACCTATAACTTTTATTTCACAAATATATATATTTAGAATATTTTATAAAGTGGAGTTCCACATAGTGATGATTTTTCTTTGTATTATATTTCTAGGAATAGATATATAAATTAGAAGTTATTATGATTTGATTTTATAGATGGTATGTTAATATTAGAAAAACCATTGTACGAGTTTAAATTTTGGATTTCGGTTAGTTAAAATATATTTCTCAGACTAATATTTGGAAAATTCATAATGATTTTAATATGTGTCATTTTAGACCACCAAATAATTTCATATGATTGGAATTATACATTAAATTTAAATAATAATGGAAACTTTGTATGAGTAGTTGGTGTGTTTTAATTTAAAAATTCTTTTATTTGTTAAGGTCAAAACCACCCGAGTGGCCTGTCCTTATGGAGACACCAGTTGAGAAAAAAGGTAGTGTTAGATGAAAGTATGGAATGAGGAGAAGGGTTCCTATGTATGTCAACACATACAAGAAGGACCACGATGTGGGGGAGAATGATAGACTCACAAGGAAGGCTGTCCCTAAGGTATTTGATTGAGAAGTTGTAGTGATACCACAATGATAAGACAATGATGAGTACAAGGTAAAGTCTGATGAGAGAAATGAGTGAAGTATCACTATTAATTATTTTAATCACATGAGAAATGACATTGATACAATATTTAATCCTTTTATCTTTTACCTCATGCCAATAATATTTGTTATTACATAATATTTCTTTTTAATCAAAGTGGATCTCAATTAGTGGACATAAAAACACTTCGCATAATATATTTATGAGGAATGAGAAGTTTGATCCTAAAAAGATAATATTCCATAATAACAAAATAGATCATATATTATTTTTCCATTACTTCTAATTAAAAAATATCATGATGTTATTACTCATGAATCAATGAGTGATGTGAAATAATGATTATATTGAATGGTGAAGATGATAGTGAGAAGGAGCCGATGAAGAATTAGAGCTTATAGAGTGTTGGAACCATGACCGTCCTATGCAAGAAATGGGGTTTGTGTTTGTGTTTGTTATCAATCCTCATTGTATGTTCAGAATGCCCAAAAATGGAAAAGGCATGGGATGTGTAAAAGAACCTGGAGATTTGTGTGGAGAATAGTTCCTGTGAAAAAAGTAATGTGCACCAAATGAGAGGTTTTGCGCGCCACTGTGGGTTTTGTGCGTGGGGGTCGGCAATTACTCTAAATTATCGGTGACCCCATCATTCAAAAAATCTGAAGACATAGAGATTTTATGCGTTCGGATGCATGTAAAAGTTTCATGAAAAGGAAGTTGTATGGAAAATAAAGAGTTTCATGGAAAAATTATTGTTGTGCAGAAAAGCTAGTGTTGGGCAGAAAAATTACTATTGTACAGAAAAGCTAGAGTTGTGCGGAAATTTTTTTGTAGTATGGAAAATATTTATGTTGTGTGGAAAACGTTACTGTTTCACATAGAGGGTGAAGTTTCATGAACGTTTTTCTGGGTGAAAAGAAAATATTTCACGCAAAAGTCTGATCTTGTGCGCACAGGGTAGGTGTTGCGTGCAATTGTCAGTATCAGCTAATTACATGTTCTGAATATCCGGTTAAGTGGTTCAGTGCTTTCAAGTTCATTAATTCAGAACATTGATGCCAGTAGTGTCTCATGTTTCATATAGATAAAGACTTCAATGAAAATTTATTGAAGTTACGATCAAGTCGGTAAACTGAGTTTGACTTCTCTCATGGTAGTGAGCAAGGGGGAGTCAAAGGAATTGATCTAAGGGATGCAATAAGTTATCCATAAATTTTTTTAAAGGTAGCATGTTTGAACCAGAGTGTCTGTGACCAAATCTTGTAATCCTAAAACTATAAAATATTAGTGTATCTAGGTATGAATGACACACTGTCAGCGTATGCTCCTTGGACGTAGCCCTTTGCGGTGAACTAAGTAAAAGTGTTGTGTCATCTCCCTGCTTTTATTTGTTTGAAAAATTTATCAAGTCCCTACCAAAATGTAAAAAGACCCATTGCTTTACGAATAAAAATTTGACACCTTGATTCACCCCTCCCCTCTCAGGGTGTTCCAGGGTCCTTCATAGAGTACATATAGTGAAATTGTATGTTATTATTCTCTAGAAATAATTGTATGGTGATTTTTTACAGTACCATCATAATGCATGATTGGTGATCATTATAGAGTTTATACAGGTACATATAGCACATTTTCATTATATGGTACACTTAAAATCATTATTGGGTACATGAAATGATCTTAATAAAGAATATTATAAAATCATAATAGGGTACATCCAACCTTATGAAGACATAAGGTTGGATCTATTGAAATATTTTTTGTACTAAGATGAAGAAACCATGATAGAATTTCATGATGAAAGTTAAAATGGGACACACCCGAGATTACTCACACTATATGAAATATAATTCAAACATATAATTAAATATGATTATTATTTATATTTTATTAAATGTTTAAAATTCATGTATTTATCCAAATTAATAGGATAATCTAAATGAAAATGTACATCTTTGAATGTAGTGTTTTAATGAGGTGATTTTCGTGTCATGAATATTGAATATTATTGAAATTAAAAGTGAAATATTCATATAGAGTATTGAATATAAAAGATAAGAAAAAGAAATAAGGTTTGGGTGATATATTAAATTTAATATATATTGAATATTCTCCAAGTTAATAAACAAAATAGAGAGTCCCAATACATCATCCACTATAGACCCTATGTTTCAAAGAAAGAAATAGAGATCTCATGGTGTTATTGTCCACTTAAGAAAAATAAAATAGATACCTGAATCTACCAATACATTATTAGGGTTTTAGTTGAATATTTTAAGTAGTTATAGATATATATTGAATGGTGTGATATGTGTGAATAGAATAAGTAAAATAATGTAAGAATATCTACCTCATATTTTATAGTTAATATCAAAGCTATAGTTCAGAGAGATCTGAACTACAATATCTATATTGATGAGTCTTAATACTATGATCGAGGTTGAATTTTTTATTAATGAACATTGAGTAAGGATATTAAATTATTTTTATAAACCAAATACTAATGATGAGTAACTAATCTCACTTATATAAGATTAGGTAATTTTCTACAACTCTATGATTAGAATTTTATTATTGGTACTTAATTTATACCTTATCGATTCTAAGGTAACATTTACAAGGAAATTACAAGTATATTTTTTTACATTAATTAGAAGAATGTTTTTTATGAGTGGGGTAAAAAACACCTTACACCGAGGATGTAATCATCCAAAATAGAGTGAAACCTCACTAATAAATGAAGGTATTATTGTTGTGTTTCTTTCATAATTATTTGAATATATACCAAGAAATGGTAAGATAAAGTAAGATAAAAAAATGAAACAAATATTCAATGAAAAGGGGTATAGGTATAAAGGGATAAAAATTTTAATTTATTAAAAACTATACAGATACCGATTTACCCTCCTCTAAGTGTTAGTCCCATTCCTTTGTGATAGTTTCAATTCTTATTTCTAATAATTTTATCAATAACCATATAAGACCAATGGTTATATTGTTTCAAATAACATATAGTACTAATGAACATATAAACCCAATGAAAATACGACATTCGAATATATAATCTTTCACAATTCATCAATATTAATCATCTATTTTTCTCATAACCATTTTAAGTATGTGTATCATCTTTACAGATTTTTTATTCTTTCTATAATTAAAATAAAAGGTATAATCTTCTACACAAACAATGTTGACAAGGATTTTAGGTTTAGGGTATTCTTAATTAATTTTTTTATTCACCATTTAGTTTTTTTATTTAAATTTTGATACAACATCCTGTATTGTATTTAGTTCTAAATTTCAATTTTATAACTTAATGAAACAATTCATCGACAATTTTTTTTATGTCATGTGAAAAATAATCAATCATATATTTTAATGGAAATTTAGCATTATAATGTTGGTGTATTACATTTTGGATACACATAGTGTGTGACCCTCTGGGATTATTTCTTAATGGAAATAAATTAACTTACCTAAAGTCCAATATATTCATTTAGAAACAAAAATTGACTCCCCAAAAAAATTAGCTTTTATAAAATTGACAATAGCCTTTCCATGAACACCAATATTTAATATAATTTCTTTTTCTCTTTATATCTCATCAAGAAGGGTGAATAATGTTTTCATCACCCTATATTCATCGTATAACATTCATTGACTCTCGAAAATAAACTCATCAATAAAATACCATGGAGAGTGATTTAATCATATAGTTCCATTTCATTCAAATGTACCTTGATACCTTATTCCATTAACTCAAAAGGGGAACATAATTTGTTGAATTATTTAATTAATATTATATCACTAATGAAAAAACCAACACAATCTACCACATTTAAAGTATATTCTACCATTTTTATTCATAAATATAATATTGTGATTCTTGGTATAAATTACTAATAATATCTATTCTAAATACCAATAAAAAACCATTTATAGGAATATCATATGTTACATATAACATTTGGAATTTATATTACCGAGTATTTCCTTATAACCTTCCTTCTTAAAGATTACCAAGTGTGAATTTTTTGAGAAAACTTCTCAGTGAATTTTAATCCCATAACACCATAAATTAAAACATCATATGTGTCCTATTAAGTATATGTTATCTGAACATATATATACATATATGTATATTTTATGAACAATTTTGACAGTATATCTAGATTATCATTTGTGTTGGGAAAATAATATCCTTCCAATGTGAAAAATACTCCAAATAAATTTTCCTATTAATGTTATATAGAAAAAAATCATCACCTGATAAGATTTTTTTAAAATTTTTAGAAATTAAAAATAAAAATTCAGTGGGTTTTAGAGAACCAAATCCAACATTGTGATCATATCTATAATTTTCCACTTTGTGGGAACAAACCTCTCCTCCACCAATTACATTATAATGTCATATTTTATAACAATGTTCTTTGATCTAGAGTGATGAACCAAATTTCTTAATGAATTATCATAACTTTTATTATCATATCCAATAAAAAATATCCACATCACAACCACTTTGATATATTCCAATTGAGTCTTCATTAACATTAATTTTGTTATGTCTTGAGTTGTTGAAAAATATTCTATGTTATAAGTACACAAAGCTACCTAATATTTCTTCATTGTGTACCAACTTTCACACCATTCACCTAAAAATAAAACTCCACTAAAAATTGATATTCTATAATCAACATTTACAATCTAATCTATATTCATGTATCCAAAAAGATTGATTATTACACTAATGTTATATTTTGGGACATATAATGTCAAGCCTTTGGCATATAAAATGATACTATTTCTTGTAATGAATTGAAATTCCTTTACTGAAATTTTTCCTCCAGAAAAAGAAATAATAACATAAACTCTATCCAGTTTTGAAGATGTTAGGTAAATAAAATCTCTAATAATATACATGAATTATCGTGAATGAACATCCTTTCATTTATTTTCGTATGAAAGTATGATTACAAATAAAATTATAGTAGAATATAAATTGCGATCATCTATTCCAATATTATTTAAAAGTAAATCATCATACTTTTCAATGGAACGAAATGTATATTCTTTCCTCTGATAAATATTTCATCCTTAAGGTGGCACATTTCTAAAATCATGGACATCTCAAACATCATATTATCTATAAATTAAGATCTATAAACAAATATTATTCATTTAAAATAAATATAATATCATTGACATAAAAAATTTAAAAAAATTGATACCTCATTTGTCATCTATAATATAGAGGTCACTTTTCACTCCACCCCTCTTGATGTTGAAAGACATGAAATAAGGGTCTAACTGGTAATAAAATTCTAATAGGGATTGTTTTAAGATATAGAGAGATTTTTTAACTTGTAAACAGATTATTGATATTATATATGAAATAAACATTCAGGTTTTTTAATATACACTTCCTCTTCTAAATTCCCATTGATAAATGTTTATTTGATATATACTTAGAGGATATTTTGTAACCTTTTTACCAAAATAGAATTAATTATCCTAATGGTATATATTATAGAAACTAATGAGAATATCACATCACAATAAATTCCTTACAACTAAGATTATCCTTTGGAATCAATTATTTCCCAGTTTCTTATCACTTATCCTCTTTTATTTATCTTATTATGATTCTCCTAACTTTTTCTGAAAAAATTATTGTTTACTAAAAAGGGTACAAAATCAAATGTATCATTATTCTTAATCTGATCTAACCCCTCATTCCCATCAAATACCCTATATTAATTCTTTAAGGTCACTATCACATATCTTCATTCAACTTGAGAATTTAATTAAGTAGGAGTTTCTATCAATAATGTTCTCATAACAAATACCTATTGACCTTTCACTATTATTATATTTTGGAACAATAAAAACCTTATTAGATTAGGATAAGTTAAAAAAATATGTTCCTAGTCACTCTGAATTTATGATGCATCATCTATTGTCACTATTTATTCTATACACACTTTTTATTATATAAATTAATCCTATATCTCCAAAAAATTGCATTATTATCAAAACATATGGAACACGATTCATTAAGAATGATTTAATTATTTGAATGTTAAAAATACTTTAAATTAGTACAATAAAAAATATTACTTATCTATTCATTGTAACACCAACATCTTCATTTATTTAAAGTTTTAACAAGGAATATATCCTCAACTCATCTATGATAAAACAACCCAATATTTTAACGTTTTACTTCGATAATATGAGGGCTTCTAAACACCCTTAAGAATTTCAAGAAGGATATATTCTCTAAAGAATATATATATATATATATATATGATATATAAGCTATATCATATGGTATGATACAAATAGCCATATAATACAAACTATATAAAAACAATATTATATATCCATTATGTGGCATAAAGTTTTTATATGGTATAAAGAATATCTTAAGGAATGATTGAGATTCCATACACACATACACATAATTAGAAACATATGATTGGTTGAATGTTATATGAAATATATTTGAAATCTCATATTATATGAATAATCAATATTATCAGAAATTCAATATAATAAAATGTAGTTTTCTATGATTAAAATTGCTACCTAATTTTAAGTGTTAATGTTTCATCAATCTTCAATGTTTCTTATCATTAAGTGTAGTGTTTTATGTGATGAAATTATATGGTGTTCATAATTCATTCATTATTTTATCAATTAATTGAGTCATGTGTTATAACGCATGAGTTAATTCACGTATATTTGAGAAGCATCCTCATGGGATTTATAAATCCCCCATCCATTTTATGGATGTTTTGATGCTTACTTGATCGTTTTAAAAAATTACACGATTCTGAGGCTCCCATATTTGAGCTCATTTACAGCTTTATGGGATAGCATACCATGTCGGGGGGGGGGGGGGGGTTATTCTTGTTGGATGAGAAATTGAGATTCATCCCATTGATACACTATGCGGTGGGGAGTAATTTGACATCTCTATGGAGATCTTTACTAAGAAAGGTTGAACTTGTGGATGTGATGGTGAAAAGTAAATTGGTACTCAATTTATTAATTTATAATATTTTCATGGTTTTATTTATCTATGGACGTATATTTCTGTATATATTCATTTTAATTCCTTCCACTATCACCTACAACTGTTTTAAAAACCCTATGAATCCCAAAAATTTTAATTTTCCAAGATTTTATGGTATATATATATATATAAAACATAATGTTTTAATAGATTTATTCTCACAAAAACAAAATTAAAATAAATCCCTTATAATTTAAATTAAAATTGATAAATTTGACCACTGTAATATTGCCATTAAATTAGCGGGCATAAAAATTAGTAACCATACTATGAAATCTATGAAATAATGAAATGGCATCAGGTTGTGGAAGTATCAATTATAAAGATTATTTTTTCGTATTTTGGAAAACAGGTAGCAAAACTAGGGTATTCTATAGACCAATAAAAATAAAACTCCAAATATTATGGTATGAGTGAAATATTATGCAATATATGTTCAATCTTATGGATGTTTCCATGAAATCCATGCTACCAGAATCATCGCATGTGGATACCATTAGGTCTTACATTATGCTTCAATATTATATAGTGATCTTGAGGGTATGTGTAACTAAAAATTAGGTTGATATAATCATGTAAATTATAACTTAATAATCTGTTTATCACATTAATTTAAAGATTTCAAAATTTTTAATTTTTATGAGGTAGAAAGCGTATTTATTAATTCATTCTTAAAGTCAACATTATCATTTTACTTTTAAAAATAATTTTTTGTCTAAAAATGTATTTTTATGTTATTTATTTAAATAAGATAAATGTATTTTAATTTTTATATTAAGAATATAATATCACTAATTTTTCATTGATGGGAAACAATAACAATAACAAATAATATTTTGAAAAATTATTTTCATATGAATTTTTCCTAATATTCTTATGTTGTTATATTAATGTAAAATTCTAAAATTTTTGAATTTTTACTTTAAAAAATCTATATAATTTTCTCTTTTTCATTTCAATATTAGATTTAGATGATTTTTTTGGTATTTTTCTGCAATACCTTTTTTAGGAGAATAATGAAAATACAGTTGTTACTAAAATCACAACGTTTATTACAATATGACGATATAATTATAACTTAAAAAAGTGAAAAAAATTAAAGTTGAAAATTTTATTTATGTAGTAAAATTTATTATTAAAAATACTATATTAAAATTTTAAACTCAATGTTTAATGTTTTAGATACTTAAGTAATATTTTTCTCTAAAAACCGTTTTTATTCACATATTTTAAAAATTAGTTTTTTGTAACTTATATAAATTATACCTAGAGGAATAGATTTATTATTTTGGATCATCATTTTCATATTATTTAATAATGATAATTTCAGTTTTAGGTAGTAATATTTTCTTAATAAGAATAAATTTAATGACCACGATAATGGTGAAAGGGTTATTTTCAAAGAATTGTTTTATTAATGTTTTATGATTCAGTATATAATAAATTAAAATAATCTAATTTATATAAATACTATGATATTATGTTTTAAATACGAAAAAAATATTATGACTCATTTTATTGGTACTTAATAAGATCAGTAATGCTTAATTGTTAAAAATCATTTGTCTATGAAAAATAGTTTTACTTTTTATCTTATGTTTTAAATTGATTGTACATTTTATAATATTTAGATATTTTTTGGGTTAAATGGTATCTATATATTGGTTTAAAAATTAAAATTCTTGTATGATAGTTTACGTTATATTTTTAGTGAAAATTTAATTACATAAAGTAAAAACTAGTTACCAATGGAAAAACCAAAATATTAAAGGTTAAAACATAATAGTAAATCGATAAATAAATTTATAAAACATGGAAAAAAAATATTGAATGTCTTATAAAATTCATATCACCTAAAAAATTATTATTTCCCACTTTTAGAACAATTGAATCTTGAATAGTGTAATGCCCTCATTAAAAATATAATGGGTATTTACAAAAGATATATTATCTTCACTTGTAAAATATTTTCACTTCCAGAAAATTTATCCAGAAATTACATAGATTTTTCCTTTCCAGAAATCTACCATTGTATATCATAAACCCTCTCCACACATCATATAAGCCTTTTATTTCCAAAATATATATCTAAAGATCCTTAATAAAGAATATCCAAATGGAGTGGTAATGTTGCAAACTGAACTCTCTTAGTTATTTTCCTCTTCTACCCACAAAAACTATTATATAAAATAAATAATAATAATAAAATATTATTAATATGATGGAATTTTTGTATAAAAAAGGAATATAACTACTTCACCTCCATGCAAAATAATTTAAAAAATGAAGAGGCTATCGAGGGTATGTGTGGACTACCGCATCCAGGAAAGATGTGTTCAAATTTTCAAAACCTCTTAACTTAGATGGTAAAAAAGAGTCATTTAATGAAAAAATATAATAAAAATAACATTATTAATATTTTAATATTTTTTATTTTTCTAACCCTTCCATTCGATAAAAATTCAATGTGTCGTTAGGGTACAAGACAACCATCACCTCTTTAGAATGACATGTTTCATTTTCATATTATTAACTAACATTTATGGATTAAAAAATTTAATTAATATATAAAAAATATATTTTTAAAACTATTAATATTATTTAAATATAATATTGGAAAATATATAATTTTTATAAAAAATAAAATGTTATAGTAAACTTAACCATATAAAACATAAATATCAAGACAACTTTGTTAATTCAAGTCCATTTTGGGAAACCCTATGAATCTATATAAATTATGTGATAATATTATAATAAAATAATTAAAAAAATAAAATTATAGATATTTTGTATCAATTTTTTTACATAATTTTCCAAATTCAATATACTGAGGTATTTTTAGGGAAATTGGCCATCCACCTCAACTAACCAAAGTAATAAATGAATAGTTATTAAATCAAAAAAAATATGAAAATAAATAAACCTTTATAAATGAAATATATATGAAAAAGTTAATTATGAAGGTTTTTAATAAACTAAATTTTATTTTTTGGATGTTAAGTGCATACGTGGAGCAAATCAAGACACAGGGAAAGGGGTTTTTCATATCAACTCTACTTCACTGAGATATGATTTTAATTCTCCACTTTTTCACATTTATGATATAAATATTTACATTGAATATCATTTTTATGATAATTTTTCTGAATTTAATCAATTTACAAAAACATCTCATGTTCTACCTTTATTGGTTATTGATTTTAAATATAATGAAGTCATAAGTGTTATGTTGAATAAAATTTCATTCTATTTGGGTATTTAGCTACCTTATTATGTATTATTCTCTAGTTTACCTTGTTATTCCATTTATATATTATTTATAGTAATTCATATTTTTTACATTTGGGTAATTACTTATTTAAAAAAAACATAGTCATTATTTGATTTCTTCTTCAAAGTTATGAGATTGTCTGGATTAATACCCATGTTGTTTAAATTTGTAATTCCTTCAACCCTAGTTACCTAGATCTAATGCATTATTTTAATACATTGGCATGATTACAAGGAATCAAGTCTCGAAGGACTGATCAGTTTAGCGGTCTTGGAAAATAGATTAAATACATTAACTTTAAATTACAATTTCAAACACAAAACACAACACAGATAGTTCTTTGAGAATGCCATTATCCCCTTTAGCTTAACTCTTCATATCAATCATAATACACTTCTTGGAATCCTGGTAAAATAAAATATAAGAAAGGGGTGAGCTCAGATGCTTAGTAAGGGTAAATAATTTAGCAGAAGCTATAAACTTTTAAGGAAAGATGTGTAATAAAAACAACATCCTTTTTAAACATAATCTTGAACATAATATGGCAAAAATAAATCACATATCACCATATAAAAAATCACATGGATGGTATACCAGCCAAATAATCACATGTAATAACAATTTTCATAATGAGGGAATGTATAGTCCCAAACATTAATTTCTGTGTCAAGGCCTTGTGCCATGACCTATGGGATATCTGTAACCGGACCCAACCCAGAGAGACTCTATAAATAGACTCTATCTCGGAGAGCCTCTGTAACTGGAGTCCAACCCAGAGAGCCTCTATAACCGGACTCCAACTCGCAGAGCCTCTGTAACCGGACTCCAACCCAGAGAGCCTCTGTAACTGAACTCAAACCCGGAGAGCAACTGTAACAAAACTATAACCCACAGGGTCTATTGTAACCGGACCCCAAACTGGAGGGCATACTTTTACAGGTCCCCACCCCCAAACATACTAGTCCAACACATTCATCTTAAGAATAGGTTGAAATATAACATAAACATTCATATTAAAACTAGAATACGAAGTGTCAATACTTTATCCATAAACCATGAATGGTATAAAAATAACACATCCACAGTCAAAAATATCACAAAACATTCAATAAAATATAGCAGATTTATATCATAATAAATCCACTTCAAACATGCTTAAAATCCATTAATGGAAGTTCACAACGATGAAAATGATCAGTAAAATGCTTTGAATGAAATACCCCTTTTTTCATGAAATCGTTTAAAATTATCACAATTTATAAAGGTAGTCATTTAAGAGGGATTTTTGAATCAAAGTTCCCCATACCACTTTGAAATGTTTTAAAAGAATTATCATTTCAAAACATTCATGTCCATATAAATAAATCCTTAAAATAATTTTGAAAACACGGACATTAATTAAAAGTACTTAGAAACATAAATATTTAAAACATTTAAAATGATGATCTAGTTAAATAGAAACTCCCATAAAACCTTAAAAGATTCCTTTTGAAATCATTTTTATAAAATATGGGTATATATGATAAGTATGTCTCATAAAATACTTACACATGAACAATCTCGGATAATAATGAGATTGAGGAAATAACCATTACCACGTTGTAATCAATCGAGTTGTACAAATAATAGTAAATAACCACAAAATGAATCAAATTATATCATGAATATAAAGAGACTCATGATAATATATATCAAATTGTAGTACACAATACACCATATGCAATAAATAAGTGGTGAACAATGGGAATCTCATGGAATTAAAAGTGAGATAAGAAACCCCTTACCTTGTACTTTCCTTTAGTTGAGGGCACGTTTAACCTCTTGTATAATGACCATTGTATGTTATTAGATTATACCAGGACCAGATTCATATTTTTTATATCATACATGATTCATTTATGACTTTATACTACACATTTAATAATTATTATCATGTTAAAATAACATTTCGGGTAATAATCTCTTTCTTTATCGTACACATTTTAACTTGTTATTCTTGACCATATCATTTTGATCATGATTTAAATACTTCCAGAATATAAACCTTGATTCCTATATCATATATATTTATAATATAAATATTTACAATAGATAGATATATGAAATTGAAAACACTGTTTATGGAGATGATAGGTCGTATGTACGCATAAGCATTGTTTCTGTTTTCATATCGTATTGAATGGAAGTAAGTGAAAAAGATATATGTATGTAAATAAATACACACAGACACACATTCATATATATATATATCTCCAGTAGAATTACTATTTCATATATTACAAACTTATTAGTAATATATATTTTTATAATCATCGATGAATGGTGAACGTGGAAATGAATCTCATCGCGTCGTGGAGACGGTAATCCGTACGTATGCACGAGCGACAATACCATTTCTTTAAAGGTGTGAAATTGGATGGTATATTAATTTTACAGAGACACTATCATGTTATTAATATTTTTTATATATATATTTCTCATCATTATATCCATCCAAATAATATAGTGTTGAATAACAAATTACACCTTGGCGTGGAGACAGTAAGTCGTACGTACACACGCACGATGACATTATCATTAATAAGATGGATAGAATAATGAATATAGTTGTGAAATATTTATAATAACATCACAGTATATAGAAGATACTGGATTTATTATTTTAGAATGGAATCAACAAAGAATGAGTAAGTGGAAGAATAAGAGAACTTGAAAGAGGTTGGTGAAATCATTACCTCTTCTTCGGGATATTCCTTTTGATTTGACAAAAATGGATCCATAGATTGGAATTCATACCAATTTAATGCCTCTAGGATGAAGTTAGGATTGTTGGGAGGATATTGGGGCAGGGTATGGCTGATCCAAATGGCTTTGGAGGTGTGAATTTGAGAGAAGGGGAAGTTCTCTTTTATAAGTGGGGTGAGGGGCACCTTAGGAAGAACAGAAAATATTATTTTATAATAAATTCCTTTTAGGTTTATAATGGCTCCAAAATAGATTAATTAAATTATAAGGTGTGTATGAGTGTAATACCACTCAAAACATAGGTTTTAGATAGGTTTAGGTCCCTATATTAACCTTAACTTTTAGATTTAACTCTTAGTTAAATAGCTTGACATTTACCATGTCTCTTTATATTTTTACATTATATGGTTAGTAAACATACTATAAAATTACAATAGAATCCTAATTGGTTCATTAATATCATATATATTATAATATAAGTCTTTTCAAAAACCTTATATTTTTAAGAATAAAATACCAATTAATCATATAATATTTAAAAAAAAACTCTTTTATATCAATTTTGACACTATTTCGTATTTTGTTTTTGCTAAATTTATAACATCATTATTACTTTTAAAAAAATTCCTCTAACCAACCCTAACATGTCATATTAACCTATAAAATTAGTTAAATTCATAAAAAGTTTCAATATACTTTTATTTAGATATTTATAATATCAATTATTTAAATTTTTCATTATTAAGGTAATTACTGCATCATCATTGTGTCATAAATAAAATTAATTATATAATGTATAAAAATTATAAATAAAATACCATTATTTAGGAAATATTTTTATTTTTCTAATGAATATTTATAGTCGAATTTATCTTATGTATAACCCTATAATAAAAATGTCATAGTTATTAAACATTGATTTTAACTCTTTTAACTCTTCTTTAATTAAAATAATAATAAGTGTCTTAATCTAATCCAAGTGGACCTAAAGGATCATATTTTATTCTTAAGGTTGTTTTTGGTCTAATTATACTTATCCAATTGAATTAGGACATGTGTTAGGGTAATAATAATATCATTTTTACCTTAATTACCCTATTTACCTTTAACCGTGGTAAATAAATGTAAAAAGTTTCTATTCACCAAAAAAAATTATCTTATTGAACCACATTTTAATACTTGATATTAATAGTTTCTCTTTAATTTTCGAAATTCTACTCACAAAATGGGTAAAGTTGAGTTTTATGTGAATTTGCAAATTCTCTTAGGAGGTGGGTAAAAGACGGTAAAAAGTTCAATAAAATTTTTATATATCTAAACATATTATAAAATGACTCCAATGAACTATTTTGAACTTATATAGGTATTATTTATCTATTTTGATGTAAAATATTTTTAAATAAAATAAATAATTATTTAAATAAAAAGTTGGTTTTAACAAATAACTGAGTTTTTTCACTATTCATAAAAAATTGATGTTTCTCAGAAAAATACAAAACAATCACCCTAACCTATATTTGATATTCCAAATTCAAAAATGATGTCTATTTTCCCAAATTAAAAACATATAATTCACATTAATTAATTTAAATTTAAAACCTGTTGTTAAAACAAATAGAGTGTTTTAAGCTACAATATCTATCAAAAGATTGACACTTTTTTATGTCCAATTTCAAAGTGAAATTAACTACAATGACCTAAATTGTATTGAATGATAAAAATATAATCTAATTATAATTCAAAACCAATCAAATTCATAATTTAACTCTATAAATTATTTTGATTAAAAATGTTGTTTTTAATTAAAATTTAGTATTTTTCACTATTCAACAAAATATAAAAGTTATCAGAAAAATACCAAATATTTATCAAAACTAAATTTTTATGTCCAGATTCTAAAGAAGAAGTTTATTTTTTCTAATTTAATATATAACCGTGTCAAATATTGTATTTAAAAAGGGTTATACATCAAAATGTGGTAAAATTGTATTTTCTGAAAAATACTTCTTTTATCTGAAAAAAATAAATTAGTTCTCACATTATGTCTAAGAAACTCATAATATGGATTCTAAAATTATAAGGATTATACATAGTTCAAAATTCAGTTAATACTATTCATAAATTCTTTTCAACGCCTAGTTTGGTATGTCGTGGTGTGCTTGAACTCAGTGTTGCATGCAGTGAAAGTTATTAAATTACATTGAAGAAATAACGTACTATGAAATCTTGGGGTGTTACAAAGTTCATTTTTTAGTCTATTACATAAATTTTTTGTGTTGGAACTAAGAATGTTCTTTGATAGAAATTGAGTATGGTTTTTTTTCAAAATACTCAAATGGAATATTAGGTAGTTTACATGGAATGGAATTTTATAGATCAAGGTGATAATAGTATTGAAGGTGGTGTTGCTTCCCAATGTTTGCCAAATTTTTGGGATTTAAAATTGGTTTCTTGTTTTTTGGAAGTGGTGGGATTTCTACATAAGAGTGAATAGTATGTGTACCATGGAACATAGTTCCTAGACCACAAAGGGAGTACCGAGAATGGGATTTCCACATAGGAGTGCTATGCGGACTATGAAGCATTCTACAGAAACCACATATGGAAAACGATTCAAAGCATTTTTGTGGTTTGAAGGTGGAAAATAGTCCATGGAAGGGGTTATAATTTGTTGAAAGATGGGAGTTATTTGAGGAACCTCAAATGGTTTAGTTTATGAAGAAAATTAACCGCTACAAAGGAAAGGCAATACATGGACTGCGAATAGAAAACGACTTGCGGGAGATGCATGGTACGCAGTGAAGGTTGTACCGTAATGACGATTTTGGTGATTTTATTAGAAAATTTTTCGTATCTATTTTATTATATAAGGACTGCTAATATCATATTTATGAATAAAAATTTCATTAGAAATTATATTTTCTTCAAGAAGAATTCATCAAATTTGAAGTGGTTCGAGGGGAAACAATTCCATGCAGGCGAAGAGTTCGCAACGGAGGATTTTGTGAAGTGTGAATTGGTTCATAGGAAAAATTCATGAAATGAGGTTTGAGGGTATATGTATCTCACAAAGGGAATGATTTTTCAGAAATAGAGGCAGTACGTAGAAGAGGTAATTATCTGCAGAGGAGAAGAAGGGTCCGTAGAGGAGAGATCATCTATGTGACCTCAACTGTCTGCGATGGATAGGTAGGTTAGAGAAAAAGAATCTGTCTGTGAATCAGGGATGATCTTCCAAAGAATAGGTGGTATAAGAAGCACTCATTCCACATAGTAAAGTGTATTTTGTGGATAAATCATCATAGTTTACGGAGGAGGCATGACGGATTGTGAAGGTAACTGGTTTAATGACGATAATTAGCTTTGTGAAGGATTGCGCTTCAGAAGGAGATGCATGATAGGTAGTTTTGAAAATTTGGTTTTTGTAAACATTGATTTCAAGTTCATAAATTTTGGACATTGATACAAGAGGAGTCTTGTTCTGGATATAGAAAAAGACTTCAATGCCAATATGCTGAAGAGACCTTTAAGTCAATAAACTGGGTAATACTTCTCTCAAAGCTGTGAGATAGGTGGAGTTGACAAAAGTGTTCCAAGGGATGCAGTGTGTTATCCTTTAAATCATATATAAGTCAGTGTTCCTGTCACAAAGTTACTATATTTTAACTCTTATATTCTATTACTACTAATGATTAGTGAAATGTTTTATGACCAAAACACTATGGGTGTATGTTCCTTATACAATCCCTTAGTGGTGAATCATGTAAAACTCATGTGTAGTATTTTTACCTGTGAATGTATGATTTTTGATCAAATCCATCATTCAAGTTTAACGAGTTCCCACCAATATGGGAACAAGATATTTCACATTAAAATAAAAATTTGATACCCAGATTCACCCCTCCCCACTCAGGGTGTGACGGGGTGAAACATTTTTTCCCATAAATATTTCAGATATTATTTATGGGAAGAAATATGTTTTAGCTCATATGTCCCTCATATTTCTACTAACCTCTTTTTAAAATATACTTTTATTATCTTTTTAACAATTTGGGTTTGTATAAAGGTATTTAAGAATATAAAAAGGTTCTTACAAACTTCCCATGTTAATTTTATTCTATGCGTTCTTAATATTTTTCTTTCTTTTACTCTATTATTCTCATGTATTTCATCCATATTATATATATTCGATAAATATATACATATTTTACTATAATTTGTTTTGTCTACAATACATATTTTATAATCCCTTCATAATTATATCCTTTAAAAATACATTATTTAAGGAAACTTTCCAATTTATTAGTTCATGTTAAGAAAAACCCCTATCAAATTTTTTAACCATTAATAATTTCTAAAAGGACAATTTATTTTAGGGAGAAATTTTTTGGTTCAATTATGTATTAAAGGAATATGAAATGCACTTTCCTTCATTAGAATATATTTTATGCATATCAATAAGCATTACACAAGTGGTTCATTTTAATTATTAATTTTACAATCAATATCACGAACATTCCTAAATTGAAACTCATTGTTCAATATCTTTGGTAATATAAAATATGGTCCTCTAATATGATTTAATTCCTTCATCTATTGGGAATATTTATGATATAAACTTTTCTTATTATTTGATATAATATTATGAATCCCACTTTTTTCTAAGGGGTTTCATTATGTTTATGATTTATTTATAGTTTTTTATCTTTTGTCACACATAACAATGTACACGTTCTAAGCAAGATGGCTTAAACCTTATAGTACTCCAATGCATTGATTAATTTTTCTAACTCATGAGATACCATGTAAAGTGCATGGAATGTTTTCATAAAAATCATTGTTATGTTGTAAAGACCTAGAAATTTCAAGGAATTGTTTAAAATAGTTTGTAATTTTATGAGTCTGTGGCTTCTGACGACACTTGATGCCGAGGCCCAGTGTCCCCAGAATCAATTTTAAAAGTGTAGCTCGGGTACGTTCAGTGAACGAACGAGAGGGTTTTTCTAACTTTTGAATCAGTGTTTGGAATTGAAATCTGAGGGCACCGATGAACTCACAGCGCCGGTAATTGCTTAAAGGGACACTTACTTCAAATGTGTTCGCAAAAGAGGAGAAGATAATTTTTGGGGGATTGCTTAAGAAATAAATAAAAATTGTCGGAACAATTTTTATTTCATGAGGAGGTTTTTCCTCCCATGGGTAGTGAAGGGTGGGGCCCACAACCACTTAACTACCCAAGTGTGTTTTTTAGAGATATGGTGCCCGCACGAGCCCCATCATTTAATTCCCTCTAAATCTCCTTAAGAACCCCCATTAATTTGACAAACCTCCATTTTAATGTCACCTCAATCCATTAAATTATGTCAACATATAATTTAATGAGGAACCTTCTGACTAAAGGAAGGCCTCTAGGATAAAGTGAGGGAAGTTGAGAGAGTATTTGGGCAGAGGTTGGCCAAACCAAAAGGCATTGAAGGTGTGAATTAATCAGAAGGGGGAGTGCCCTTTTATAAGAGGGGTGAGGGGCACCTTTGGAAAAGCTAGAAATATTATTTTGTAATAAATTCATATTCGGTTTCTAATGGCTCAAAAGTGGATTATTTATTTGTTAATGTGGGGATGGGTCGATAACCACTCAACCAATATAATTTACATAGGGTCATTATATTAACCTTATCTTTTAGTTTTAACTCTTAGTTAATTAGTTTGACACTTACCATGTCTCTTTGTATTTTTATATTATATAGTTAATAAACTTACTATATACCTCCAAGAGACCCCCAAGTTGTCCATTAATGATACAAATATTATGATATAAGTCTCTTGGCCGATCCTTAGACTTTTAGGAATTTAATATCAATTAAAAATATAATATTTGTTTTAAAAACACTTTTATGTCAATTTTGACACTATTCAATAGTTGATTTTTGTAAATCTAATAACAGAATGATTACTAAGAAAAATGTCAATTAAATAAATCCTAATATGTCATATTATCCTATAAAATTAGTTTAATTCATTAAAAGTCTAAAATTATAATTATTTGGGTATTTATAATATCAATTATTTTAATTTTTCACTATTATGGTAATTACTACAAAATCATTGTGTCATAAATAAATTAAATTATTTAATGTCTAAAAATTATAAATAAAATATCGTTATGTAGAAAATATTTTTATATTTCTAATTAATATTTATAGTCGAAAATCCAACTTATATAACCCTTTGTAAAAATTGTTTTTCTAAAAGATATATGTTTTGACATTTTTGTATTTATTTTAACTTAATTAAAATAAAGTGTCCCTATCACCTACAATTGGCTCCATGGGGTCCCAAAATTGACCCAAAGATGCCCATGGTCGGACATGTGTCCACCAATAAGGTTAGGACACGTTTTAGGGTAATTTAGTATTATTATAATATTAATTTTTAACCCTTATTTACCGGATTTACCCATTAACCATGGTAGATAAAATATTTACCGAAGTAATTATTCAAAATATCTAAAAAAAAGTTACCTATTTAAAAACTTTGGACATCATGATTCCAAATATGGAATCCATTTTTCCAAATTCAAAACACAGAAGTTGCAGAAATTAATTTAAAATTAATTCCAGCTGGGAAAACAAAAAGCGTGTTTTTTAGATATAATAACTATCAAAAGATTGATACTAGTTTATGTTCATTTTAATTGTAAAACTATTTCCAATGACCAACATTGTATTAAATGGTAAATATATAATCTAAATATACTTTAAACCCACTCAAAATCATAATTTATCATTATTTATTATTTTTATTAAAAAAGTTGTTTTTAATTAAAATTTAGTAATTTTCACTATTCATCAAAATATGAAAGCTATCCGAAAAGTACCAAAATTTCACCCTAAGATAATTTAAATATTATGAATCCAAAAATAACGTCCATTTTTAAAGATAAAATGTATGAAATTTCTAAAATTAGGCATTACTATTCATAACGGCTAGTTTGATCGGCTGCGGTGTGTGTTAGAACTCGATGTTGCGTACAAAACACGCCATTGCATTATTCAAAGGGAAATGAACTGTGGAAGATTGGGGTGTTACATTCTACCCTCCTTCTATAAATTGTGTCCTCGCAATTTTTTTTTAAAAAATTGGGCTTGAGAATATAATGGAATGTCCCACATCGGAAAAAGAGTCAATAAAACTATCACTTTAATTGAAAGGAAGAGAGGTATAAAGGTCACCCAAGATAACCCCTACTAGGATTCCATGTAGGAAAACATGGATATGGACGATAAACTACATGTTATGTTCTGATGGAGAGGGATAGAAAACATGATCAGGAGAAAGTTAACAATAAGAAAATCACAAACTTGTGTTGGGACAAACGATTACTAGTCTCCTAGAAGGAAAAGTAAACAGACAACATTTTTTTGTTTTAAGTTACATTTCATAAGGACAAGGAATTCATTTATGATATTGAATATGAACATAAAGAGATATACTTAATTTTTAAGTAGAGTTTCATTCTTTAATAAATTTTTACCACTAACTCATTTTTTTTGAACAATGAGTATTCAACAAGATTTGGTCACAATGGAAGAGATAGAATAAACTTTTATAGAAATACATGATCCATGTAGGATAAAATATATATTTACCTTGTCTTTAAAGATTAATCAAAACCAAAATGGTTAGTATATTATCTGATGATCCCCCAAATGGATATTCCATTATGGAAAAAAACACTAATCTTAATTTCTAAAATTAAACCATAAATACCCCAAAGTTAAATAAATACATTTCAATAATCAATTTTCCTTAAAATCCTTCAATATAATCCAAACTAATATTGAAACCAAAAAACATATAAGAATATTGTCTTCCACATTAAACTGTATCTCCAAATGACATTAATTACTCTTAAAGTCACATACTTAAAAGTAATAAACCTAATCATTTCCATAAAAAACCCAAATCACTATAAATCCACAATAATAACATAGATAAAAATCCACCGTTACTCCTCAAATTAAATCCCATAATATTCTATTTTCCTTGGGCATATAGTGTTCATAAAAAAGCGAACAACTTCCAAAATAATATTTATCACTTCATCACCAAATCATTTTTCTATACTAAGGCTATTCATTTGATAAGACATACTATCCCAAATAAAATTACTATTTATAGATAAAACCATTTAACTAAAAATAATAGTCACACTAACCAGGGACTTCACGTAGTGCAGTGGTAGGTGATAAATCCCAATCGCAATTTGGTTGTGGGTTCAATTCCCACAGCTTTGTCCGACGTGACGGGTTGTCACACGGTCTGCGTGTTGTCCTTTTTCAAAAAATATATTTTATAACATTACCAAAATGAGATAAATTCCTCAAAATAACCATAACATAATGTAACCAAAATCTTATCTCATACCTTGCATTTTCTTCCCAAATTATAATAACTTATAATTGCCTCAAACCCAATGATCATATAAAACCAAATGGTTATTTAAATCTATATACACAAGAGAAAAGATAATTCTTCCTCAAATATCTTTCTCACATGGAAAACTGCAGGGTTAAAAATACAGGAGAAAATTATTCCAAATTAAACCCATAAACAAGGAGCACTAATACTTTTTAAACATTTCTCCAACCATTTATTTCCACATAGCTTCTTCTTTGACCAAGAAAATATCCTATAGAATAGGGCATTCACTCGAGTAATGGCTAGGTCCCCTACATTTACGGAAAATGACTGTAAATGGATTCTTGGGACAATTTTTATCTTCTTCCATAGCACTCTTCATTTTTCTTCGGCAATTATTAACTTTTTGTCCTTCCTTCCCGCACGTAAAGAATTTCTTTGTCCCATTGAGACACTTTCCTGAGTGTTTCCTTCCACATTTCCTGCATGATGGAAATGGAGTATTCCTTTCTCCATGGTCTCCACTGCTGGAGCTCTTATCTTTCATCACCTTTCTCTTCTTTGTTGAGTCTGGGAATTGGTTAATATATATATTGTTGATCATATTTTTGGAAAATTGATTTGGTATAAAGACGATATCTTTTACGACTATCAACATTCTATTTTCTTTCTCATTGCCCCCACCATTCCCACCTTGTACATCATTCTCAAAGTCACTATGACTTCCTTGGAATCCAGCCATTGACTAAAACCAGAAAGCATTGTGTGAGTAACAGTAGTCATAAAATCATTTAGAGATTAACATGTCACCATATTCTCAATTTGAAACACATTAGGATTAACCAAGGTCATTTACTCTCATCTTATATATATAATAATTCAAATTGGTTTGTAAAGATGATGTAAATTATCCTAAGCATATCCCCCGAGAGTGTCGTAACCAAGAGTGCAACAAGTCCCGTTGCCATGCATCAGTTCCCGTTCGAGTCTAGCTCAAAGCGGTGTTTTCGGGTTTTACCCCTAGGTACATCTGTGCCAGAGCCTCCTCTACCTACTCATATCCAGATGGGGATGTATTTCTCAGAAAACTTACAAAATCTTTACAATACCAAAATTCTAGGAAGTTCTTCTATACTAATCCTCACAGTTCATCTTAGGTCTACGTTCTCTAATCAGAGTTTATCTAAATCTAGCTTCCAAGGATTGTACTAAACTTACTCTGATACCAACTATAATGCCCCGACCCCAGTTACCCAGTGTCGGTGCAATATTACATAACATTGGTATGATCACAAAGGATCAAATCTCGAAAGATCGATTAGTTTAGTAGTCTTGGAAACACTAGATATATTCACAAGTCTTACATTACATCATAAGGTAAAAAAACAACAACAACATCTTGACTTCATATCCCCTCATAAAATCTCTGCAGGTCATTCATAAATTACTTCTTCACATCCTGGGAAAAATAAAACATTGAAAGGGGTGAGCTCAGATGCTCAGTAAGGATAACAATATAGCAGAAGCTTTCATAGATAAGCATAAACACTTAAGGAAATTTATAACTAAAACAAAAGCCTTTTAAACTTGAACTTCAGCATAATATGGAAAAGATAGAATGAAATAATGCCATTTACTTATTCACATAGATATTCTACTATTCGAACAATCACATGCAATATCAATAACCCCTTTCATAATGATGGAATGCATAATGCCAGACTATCATAACCACATAGCCAAGGCCTCGTGCCAAGACTACAAATAAGATTTTTCGAAGGCCTTGTGCCAAGACACTAGTTTGTCTAATGAGATCTACCGATGCATCGAGGAGCTATATCGGGCTCCACCCATCACTTACTAAGTCCAATGCATTCCTCATATGAAATGTTTTAAAAATAACCTAAACATTCGTATTAAAACTACCATACGAAATGTCAATACTTTATCCACAAACCATGAATGATATAAAAATAGCACATCCATAGTCAAACATAACTCATTAGATACAATATGGATGATTGAATTGTATAATATTAACCTCAATCGAGAATGATGAAGGATATTGACATAGACGAAAATAACCATCAAAACAATTAGAGTGAAATAACCCCCTTTTTCTTAGAATCATTTAAAAGTCACACTATTTGTCAAGAATCCATTTAAAATAGATTTTAGAATCAAAGTGTCCCATACCACTTTGAAAAATTTAAAAGTAATTTTGATTTTAAAATGTTAATGTCCATATAAATAAATCCTTAAAACCATTTTTAAAACATGGACATTAATGAGAAAGATTTAGAATAATCAATCTTTAAAACACATAAAAATGTATTCTAGTTAGAGTTTCTAACCAAAAGAGAGACACATGAATACAAATAATTGAGGTAATAAAAACTTTATAATATCATTATAATAAAGGGATTCATGATATTCTATGTCAAAGTACATTATATACACCATATAAAAGTGATTTGGTGTATAACAACAAAGAAGTCTCAATGGAATGTAAATTGAGATGAATTCTATTATAAATACCATATCCTTTGGCTAAGTATAAATCAACGACATAATTATTTGTGACAAATATAAATACACTCAATATGATTATTTATTTAGTGTAAATCAATCAGATGACATTCACACATATTCTTGTAAAAACAACACCAATGAATTGGATATTTAACTCAACAAATAGAGATTGAGTTAAAATTACTCTTATCAAGTTCATACCGATGAGTTGAGAATTTATCAATGGAATGATTATGTGTATAAAAATTATATCCATAGAAAGGGTAGTGGAAATTATGACATAATCAAATGAATAGTGATTCTACACATAATCTTGGAGTAAAATAATCAATGAAGTATGCGTAAAGCCGAATGAGTGGAAATTGAAATTTCAAATTCCCTTATTGATTTGGTAACATAAAAAACATACACCCATCAAATAAGGATGATAAAAAGATGATGTAAATATACATTAATTAAAGTATATTACACCATGAATACAAACATGGGCAGTACACACACCACATGTAATAAATAAGTGGTGAACAATGGAATTCTCACGGAATTAAAAGTGAGATAAGAAACCCCTTACCTTGTAATTTTCTTTGGTTGAGGGTAGGTTAACTTCCTGTATAATGGTGAAATAATTGTTATTAAATTATACAAGAATCATATATATTAATATGATACCATATATGATCTTTCAACATTTCTCTGTTAATAATATCTTAGTATTATCATTGTTTCTGGTGTTAACTTACTAGTTTTCTATGATATGTTTTGTTATGTAAACCAAGTTTGTCATGGATAGGATGTATCTTATTCATATCCAGAATTATATCAATTCCTTAAAAATTATTTTTAAATCATCAAATGATCATTATACTTGAATGGATACAATGGATAATGATTTCATCGCGTTCGTGGAGACGGTAGTCCGTACGTACGCACGAGCGACAATATAATTCTTTTGATATTAAAATAATATTTAATTGGATGGTATATCATATATACAGAATAATTATCATGTTTTATTTATTATTTACATTAATTACACATCATTATTATACCCATCCAAATAATAATGTTTTGAATAGCAAATACACCACGACGTGGAGACGGTAAGCCGTACATACGCACGTATGGTGACATGTCATTCAAATGATGGATAGAATACTGAAATATGGTTGTACCATGTTTATAATAACATCATAGTATATATAATATACTAAAGTTTTTATTTTATAATGGTAATAACAAAGAAAGAAGAAGTGGAAGAAGAAAGGAA
Source organism: Viscum album (assembly GCA_963277665.1). Taxonomy (NCBI): domain Eukaryota; kingdom Viridiplantae; phylum Streptophyta; class Magnoliopsida; order Santalales; family Viscaceae; genus Viscum; species Viscum album. The sequence continues at coordinate 1,498,514,912 of OY728147.1, read as the reverse complement.
CTTGAAAAAGGGTGGTGAAATTATTACCTCTTCTTCGGGTTCTTCCTTTTGATTTGATCAAAAGGGATCCTTAGGTTTGTTTTACGACTAAAGTAAGGCCTCTAGGATGAAGTGAGAGAAGTTGAGAGAGTATTTAGCCAGAGGTTGGCCGAACCAAAAGGCTTTGAAGGTGTGAATTAATGAGAAGGGGGAGTTGCCTTTTATAAGAGGGGTGAGGGGCACCTTTGGAAAAGATAGAAATATTATTATATAATAAATTCATATTAGGTTTCTAATGTCTCCAAAGTGGATTATTTAAAGGTTAAGGTGTGGATGGGTCGATAACCACTCAACCAATAGAATTTAGATAGGTTTGGGTCATTATATTAACCTTCTCGTTTAGTTTTAACTATTAGTTAATTAGTTTGACACTTATCATGTCACTTTGTATTTTTATATTATATAGTTAATAAACATACTATATAACTCCAAGAGACCCCCAAGTGGTCCATTAATGATACAAATATCACGATATAAGTCTCTTGGCCGAACCTTAGATTTTTAGGAATTTAATATCAATTAATAATATAATATTTGTTTTAAAAACTCTTTTAGGTCAATTTTGACACTATTCAATAGTTGATTTTTGTAAAACTAATAACAGAAATATTACTTCGAACAAAGTCAGTTAAATAAATCCTAATATGTCTTATTATCCAAGAAAATTAGTGTAATTCATTAAAAGTCTCAAATTATATTTATTTGGGTATTTATAATATCAATTATTTTAATGTCTAAAAATTATTTAATGTCTAAAAATTATATATAAAATATCATTATGTAGGAAATCATTTTATATTTCTAATGAATATTTATTGTCAAAAATCCAACATAGATAACCCTTTGTAAAAATTGTTTTTCTAAAAGATATATGTTTTGACATTTTTGTATTTATTTTAACTTAATTAAAATAAAGTGTCCCTATCACCTGCAAGTAGCTGCATGGGGTCCCAAAATCGACCCAAAGATGCCCATGGTCGGACATGTATCCACCAATAAGGTTAGGACATGTTTTAGGGTAATTTATTATTATTATAATATTATTTTTTTAACCCTTATTTACCAGACTTACCCATTAACCATGGTAAATAAAATATTTACCGAAGTAATTATTTTAAATGTCTAAAAATAAAAGTTACTTATTTACAAAATATGGACATCCTGATTCAAAATATGGAATCCATTTTTAAAAATTCAAAACACATAAGTGGCCGAAATTAATTTAAAATTAATTCCTGCTGGCTAAACAAAAAGCGTGTTTTTAAGATATAATAACTATCAAAAGATTGATACTTGTTTATGTTCAGTTTAATGTTGGAATTATTTCCAATGACCAACATTGTATTAAATGGTAAATATATATTCTAAATATACATTAAAACCACTCAAATTCATAATTTATCATTATTAATTATTTTGATGAAAAAAGTTGTTTTTAATTAACATTTAGTAATTTTCAGTATTCAACAAAATATGAAAGTTATCCAAAAAGTACCAAAATTTCACCCTAAGATAATTTCAATATTACGAATCCAAAAATAAAGTCCATTTTTAAAGATAAAATGTATAAAATTTCAAAAAGTAGGAATTACTGTTCATAACGGCTAGTTTGATCGGTTGTGGTGTGTGTTAGAACTCGAAGTTGCGTACAACACACGCCATTGCATTATTCAAAGGGAAACATACCGTGGAAGCATGGGGTGTTACATTCTCCCCTCCTTCAATAAATTGCGTCCTCACAATTTTTTTTAAAAAATTTGGCTTGAGAATATAATGGAAAGTCCCACATCAGAAAAAGAGTCAATAAAACTATCACTTTAATTGAAAGGAAGAGAGGTATAAAGGTCACCCAAGATAACCCATACTTGGATTACATGTAGGAAAACATGGATATGGACGATAAAATACGTGTTACGTTATGATGTATAGGGATAGAAAACATGATTAGGAGAAAGTTAACAATAAGAAAATCACAAACTTGTGTTGGGAAAAACAATCATTAGTCTCCCAGTAGGAAAAGTAAATGGACAACATTTTTTTGTTTTAAGTTACATTTCATAAGGAGGAGGAATTCATTTATGATATTGAATAATAACATAAAGAGATATACTTACTTTTTATGTAGAGTTTCATTATTTAATAAATTTTTACCACTAACTCATTTTTTTGAACAATGAGTATTCAAGAAGACTTGGTCACAATGGAAGAGCTAGAATAAACTTCTATAGAAATACATGATCCATGTAGGATAAAATATATATTTACATTTTCTTTAGAGATTAATCAAAACCAAAATAGTTAGTATAATATCTGATGATCCCCCAAATGGATATTCCATTAGAGAAAAAAACACTAATCTTAATTGCTAAAATTAGTCCATCAATACCCCAAAGTTAAATAAATAACATTCAATAAAGAATTGTCCTAAAATCCTTCAATATAATCCGAACTAATATTGAAACCCAAAAATTATAAGAATATAGTCTTCCACGTTAAATTGTATCTCTAAATGACATTAATTACTCTTAAAGTCACATACTTAAAAGTAATAAACCTAATCATTTCCATAAAAAACCGAAATCACTCTAAATCCACAATAAAAAAATAGATAACAATCCAACATTACTCCTCAAATGAAATCCCATATTATTCTATTTTCCTTGGGCATATAGTGTTCACAACAAAGCGAACAACTTCCAAAGTAACATTTATCACTTAATCACCAAATCATTTTCCTATACTAAGGGTATTCATTTGATAAGACATAAGATCCCAAATAAAATTATTATTGATTGATAAAATCATTTAATTTAAAATAATAGTCACACTAACCAGGGACTTCATGTAGTCCAGTGGTAGGCGATAAATCCAAATCACACTTTGGTTGTGGGTCCGATTCCCACCGCTTTGTCTGACATAACGGGTTGTCACAAGGTCTGTGTGTTGTCCTTTTTCAAAAACTATATTTTATAACATTACCAAAATGAGATAAATTCCTCAAAATAACCATAACATAATTTAACCACAAATCTTATCTCATACCTTGCATTTTCTTCCCAAATTATAATAACTTATAATTTCCTCAAACCCAATGATCATATAAAACCAAATGGTTATTTATAACTATATCCACTATAGAAAAGATAATTCTTCCTCAAATATCATTCTCAAATGGAAAACTGCAGGGTCAAAATAAAAGAGAAAATTATTCCAAAGAAATCCCATCTACTAGGAGCAATAATACTTTTTAAACATTTCTCCAACCATTTATTTCCACATAGCTTCTTCTTTGACCAAGAAAATATCCTATAAAATAGGGTATTTACTCGGGTAATGTCCAGGTCCCCTACATTTACGGAAAATGACTGTAAATGGATTCTTGGGACCATTTTTATCTTCTTCCATTGTACTCTTCATTTTTCTTCGGCAATTATTAACTTTATGTCCTTCCTTCCCGCATATAAAGAATTTCTTTGTCCCATTGAGACACTTTCCTAGGTGTCTCATTCCACATTTCTTGCATGATGGAAGTTGAGGATTCCTTTCTCCATGGTCTCAACTGATGGAGATATTATCATTCATCACCTTTCTCTTCTTTGTTGAGTCTGGGAATTGGTTAATATATATTGTTGATAATATTTTTGGAAAATTGATTTGGAATAAAGACAATATCTTTTACGCCTATCAGCATTCCATTTTCTTTCTCATTGCCACCACCGTTCCCACCTTGTACATCATTCTCAAAGTCACTATGACTTCCTTGGAATCTTTCCATTGACTAAAACCAGAAAGAATTGTGTGAGTAATAGTAGTCATAAATTCATTTAGAGATTAACATGTCACCATATTCTCAATTTGAAACACATTAAGATTTACCAAGGTCATTTACTCTCATCTTATATATATAATACTTCAAATCGGTTTGTAAATAAAATGTAAATTATCCTAAGCATATCCCTTGGGAGTGTCGTAACCAAGAGTGCAGTAAGGCCCGTTGTCGTGCACCAGTTCCCATTCGAGTCTAGCTCAAAGCGGTGTTTTCAGGTTTTACACCTAGGAACATCTGTGCTAAAGCCTCCTCTACCTGCTCGTATCCAGACCTGGATGTATTGCTCATAAAACTCACAAAATCTCTACAATACCAAAATTCTATGAATTTCTTCTATACTAATCCTCAAAGTTCATCTTAGGTCTATGTGCTCTAATCAGAGTTTGTCTAAATCTAGCTTCCAAGGTTTGTACTAAACTTCCTCTGATACCAACTGTAATGCCCTGACCCCAGTTACCTAGTGTCGGTGCATTATTACATTACATTGGCATGATCACAAAGGATCAAGTCTCGAAAGACCGATTAGTTTAGTAGTCTTGGAAACATTAGATATATTCATAAATCTTACATTACATCATAAGGTAAAAAAACTACAACAACATCTTGAATTCATATCCCCTCATACTATCCCTGCAGGTCATTCATAAATTACTTCTTCACATCCTGGGAAAAATAAAACGTTGAAAGGGGTGAGCTCAGATGCTCAGTAAGGATAAAAATATAGCAGAAGCTTTCATAGATAAGCATAAACACTTAAGGAAATTTATAACTAAAACAAAAGAATTTTAAACTTGAACTTCAGAATAATATGGAAAAGATAAAATGAAATAATTCCATTTACTTATTCACACAGATATTCTACTAGTCGAACAATCACATGCAATATCAATAACCCCTTTCATAATGATGGAATTCATAATTCCAGACTATCATAACCACATAGCCAAGGCCTCGTGCCAAGACAACAAATATGATTTTGCCAAGGACTTGTGCCAAGACACTAGTTTGTCTCATGAGACCTACCGATGCATCGAGGAGCTATAGAGGGCTCCACCAGTCACTTACTAAGTCAAATTCATTACTAATATGAAAAGTTTTAAAAATAACATAAACATTCGTATTAAAAATAGCATACGAAATTTCAATACTTTGTCCACAAACCATGAATGGTATAAAAATAGCACAACCACAGTCAAACATAACTCATTCGATACAATATGGAAGATTTTATTGTATCATATTAACCTTAATCGAGAATGATGAAGGATATTTACATATATGAAAATAATCATCAAAACAATTAGAGTGAAATATCCCCCATTTTCTTGGAATCATTTAAAAGTCACACTATTTGTCAAGAATCCATTTAAAATTGATTTTAGAATTAAAGTGTCCCATACCACTTTGAAACATTTAAAAGGAATAATTATTTTAAAATGTTAATGTCCATATAAATAAATCTTCAAAACCATTTTGAAAACATGGACATTAATGAGAAATATTTAGAATAATCAATCTTTAAAACACTTAAAAATGTATTCTAGTTAGAGTTTCAAACCAAAAGAGAGACACTTGAATACAAATAATTGAGGTAATAAAAACATTATAATATCATGAGAATAAAGGGATTCATGATATACTATGTCAAAGTACATTATATACACCATATAAAAGTGATTTGGTGTATAACAACAAAGAAGTCTCAATGGAATTTAAATTGAGATGAATTCTCTTATAAAGACCATATACTTTGGTTAAGGATAAATCAATGACATAATTATGTGAGACAAATATAAATACACTCAATATGATTGGATATTTAGTGTAAATCAATCATATGAAATTCACACATATTCTTGTAAAAACAACACCAATGAATTGGATATTTAACTCAACAAATGGAGATTGAGTTAAAATTACTCTTATCAAGTTCATACCGATGAGTTGAGAATTTTTCAATGGAGTGATTATGTGTATAAAAATTATATTTACAGAAAGGGGAGTGGAAATTATGACATAATCAAATTAATAGTGATTCTACACATAATCTTGGAATAAAATAATCAATGTAGTACGCGTAAAGCTGAATGAGTGGAAATTGAAATTTCAAATTCCCTTATTGATTTGGTAACATACAAAACATACACCCATGAAAGAAGGATCATACAATGATGATGTAAATATACATGAATTAAATTATATTACACAATGAATACAAACATGGGCAGTCCACACACCACATGTAATAAATAAGTGGTGAACAATGGAATTCTCAAGGAATTAAAAGTGAGATAAGAAACCCCTTACCTTGTACTTTTCTTTGGTTGAGGGTAGGTTATCCTCCTGTATAATGGTGAAATAATTGTTATTAAATTATAAAAGAATCATATATATTAATATTATATCATATATGATCTTTTAACATTGCTCTGTTAATAATATCTTAGTATTATCGTCATTTCGGGTGTTAACTTACTTGTTTTCTTTGATATATTTTGTTACGTAAACCATGTTTGTCATGGATAGGATGTATCTTATTCATATCCAGAATTATATAAATTCCTTAAGCATTATTTTTAAATCATCAAATGATAATTATACTTGAATGGATAGGATGGAGAATGAATCTCATTGCGTTCGTGGAGACGGTAGTCCGTACATACGCACGAGTGACTATATAATTCTTTTGATATTAAAAAAATATTTAATTGGATGGTATATCATATATAAAGAATAATTATCATGTTGTATTTATTATTTACATTATTTACACATCATTATTATACCCATCCAAATAATAATGTTTTGAATAACAAATACACCACGACGTGGAGACGGTATGTCGTACGTACGCACGTATGGTGACATGTCATTAAAAGGATGGATAGAATACTGAAATATGGTTTTACCATGTTTATAATAACATCATAGTATATATAATACACTGGAGTTATTATTTTATAATGGTAATAAAAAATAAAGAAGATGTGGAAGAAGAAAGGAACTTGAAAAAGGGTGGTGAAATTATTACCTCTTCTTCGGGTTCTTCCTTTTGATTTGATCAAAAGGGCTCCTTAGGTTGGCTTTCTGACTAAAGTAAGGACTCTAGGATGAAGTGAGGGAAGTTGAGAGAGTATTTGGGCAGAGGTTGGACGATCCAAAAGGATATAAAGGTGTGAATTAAAGAGAAGGGAGAGTGCCCTTTTATAAGAGGGGTGAGGGGCACCATTGGAAAAGCTAGAAATATTATTTTATAATAAATTCATATTCGGTTTCTAATGGCTCCAAAGTGGATTATTTAAAGGTTAAGGTGGGTATGGGTCGATAACCACTCAAGCAATAGAATTTGGACAGGTTTGATTCATTATATTAACCATATCTTTTAGTATTAACTCTTAGTTAATTAGTTTGACACGTACCATGTTACTTTGTATTTTTATATTATATACTTAATAAACATACTATATACCTCCAAGCGACCCCCAAGTGGTCCATTAATGATACAAATATCATGATATAAGTCTCTTGGCCGAACCTCAGATTTTTAGAAATTTAATTTCAATTAATAATATAATATTTGTTTTAAAAACTCTTTTATATCAATTTTGACACCATTCAATAGTTTATTTTTGTAAAAATAATAACTGAATTATTACTTCTAACAAAGTCAATTAAATAAATCCTAATATGTCATATTATCCTATAAAATTAGTGTAATTCATTGAAAGTCTCAAATTATATTTATTTGGGTATTTATAATATCAATTATTTTAATTTTTCACTATTATGGTAATTAATATATCATCATTGTGTCATAAATAAATTAAAATATTTAATGTCTAAAAATGACAAATAAAATATCATTATACAGGAAATATTTTTATATTTATAATGAATATTTATAGTCAATAATCCAACATATATAACCCTTTGTAAAAGTTGTTTTTCTAAAAGATATATGTTTTGACATTTTTGTATTTATTTTAACTTAATTAAAATAGGGTCCCTATCACCTACAAGTGGCTCCATTGTAACACCCCGAGCTTCGACGATACGTTTCTCTTTCAATAATGCAATAGCTTACATTGTACGTAAGTTCGAGTTCTAACACGCCGTGACTAATCAAAGTAGCCGTTATGAGTAGTAATACCCACTTTTTAAAATTATAGATATTTTATATTTCAAAATGGACTTCATTTTTGTATTCATAATATCGAAAATATCATAAGTTGAAATTTTTGTAATTTTCTGAGAACTTCCAATTTTTTATGAATAGTGAAAAATAATTAACACAAATTTTTTAATCAAAATAATTTATAGTGATTAATTATAATATTTAGTGGTTTTAAAGTATAATTAGAATATATTTTTACCATTTATCCAATGGTGTTCATTATAATTAATTTCACTTGGAAATTGGACATAAACAATTGTCAATCTTTTGATATATATTTTTTCTTAAAAACATGTTATTTGTTGTGACAGTGGGAATTAGTTATAAAATTAATTAATGCAACTTATATGTTTGATATTTTGTAAAATAGACATCATTTTTGAATTCAGAATATCAATTATAGGTTAGGGTGAAATTTTGGCATTGTTCTGAAAAACTTCAATTTTTGATGAATAGTGAGACCACTAAGTGGTAGTTAAAAACAAATTTTTCGATTAAATGAAAAATTACCACTTATGTGATTTTATTTTCAAAATTCCGATATAAATGGTTGTCATTATGAATTAAAATGTGGTTCAATGGGATAAAAATAATTTTTTTGGTGAATAGTTACTTTTAAGTTTAATTAATCACGATTAAAGGTGATTAGTGAAATTTAAGGTAAAAATGATATTATAAAAATATTAAAATACCCTTACACTTTTCCTAACCCTATTTAATGAGTCATGGACGAACTATACAATCCATGTGTCAACTTGGGGACCCCATTGAGCCACTTTGGTAGGAAAATGACATTAAAAACTTTTTATTTATTGTTAAAATAAAAATGTCACAAACATGAGTTGCTTTACTAAAACAATTTTTAAATGAGGTTATACAAGTATAATTTTTGGCTATAAATATTTATTAGAAAGATAAAAAGATTTCCTACATCATGATAATTTTTTTATAATTCTTAGGCATTAAATAAATTAAATTATTTATGACACCATGATGATGCAGCGATTACATCATTAATTAACGATTTAAATAAAATAATAAATCAATGTAAAATCTAATATTTAAAATTGTCAAAAACCTATTGTATTAGTATATTTAGAACCCTTATCACCTTATACTCGAAATATATAAGTGTGGGACCTTTAAAATTATAAACCCATTATATAATAAAGTAACATTTCATGACTTTCCAAGAGTGCCCCTCCTCTCCTGTTATAAAAGGCCCCCACCACTACCACCTTATTCACACATTGAAGCCATTTTGATTGGCCAAACTCTGCCCAAATACTCTCCCAACATCCCTATATTACACCTATAAGCCTCACTTTGGGAATAATTCTTCCCAAGGAAGCCTTTGGCTCAAATCAAAAAAGAGTTACCCGATTTTAAGGTAATGTCTTCTCTTATGTTATTTTGTTTTATTTTGCTTCTCCAACCCCTTAAACTCTTTTTATTCCTTTATTTTGTAACAAAAAAAGTATCTTCAATATACTAGTATGTTTTTATAAGAATTATTCGAGCTACACTTACACAAACCAACATCTAGTGGTTAAAGAACATACTGTTTCTTTGGATGGTGAATTTCTGGCTCATGAAACGATGATTGTTCAACACTCATATAACACCTTAAAAGGTGGCCATTAAGATTTCACTATATTTATATATGATATATATTATTTTTTTGTTTTCGTTATGATTCTATATTTTTCACTTATGGCAAACCTTTACGATTTCCATTATGGGTAAACACGATAATTTCATTTTAGGAAGTGCGGACTATCGCCCCCTCAAAGTGATTTGAATCGTTAATTCCATATGTGGGATGTATAAAGGATGTAGTAAATGGTATTATAAATTATATTATACTGGAATTATATTATACCTCTATATAATTATAACCTCATTCCATTAAATAAGAAATATAAATGGAAGTAGCATTCATGCGTACGTACAGCTTACCGTCTCTATGAATGGTGCATTTCATTTCTTAAATCTAAATGTTATGTAATATTATAAATGCATGTATATAATGGATACATATGATATATATGATATCTACATCATGAATATAATTCTGGATATAAAGTATATTTTACCACATGAACAACTTGTAATTATAAGAAGTTTATTTTTGACTCAAGTACCAAAGATTGACAAAATGACCGTTATTAACTAAAATAATTACATAATTTTCATAACATGGTGATAAGTGATATAAGAGGAATAATGAACTTGAATAAGGTTCTTAAGCAAGTATAAATTAACTCTAGTTTATTATACAAGAGGTTAAAGAACGGTCGAGTCAAGTCAGACACGGGGTAAGGGAACTTCTTAACCCAATTTTCGTTCTTTAGGTTAATCTCCTACTTTCAAATTATGTCATGAAATTATTATGTCCTATATTGTATTTGTACTTTATTTATGTGTACTTATAGTGAATACACATAATAGATATATTTTATTTAAAAATGATCTTTATAAGGGACTTCGTCTCAATCTCTATTCATTGAGGCATATTTTGTTTTATACACAAATTTCTTTTATATGGTGTATAAACCCATTTTACTTGTACGTTTATTCAAAAAGAATATTTTTATACGAAGTGTTGTACTAAAAGACAAATTTTTTTTTCAGGTCGTACATATGCAGCGACAATGACTTCTCCACCACTATGACCATTATTTGAGTTCGGCTTCCTCTACAAGCCATAACTTTTTTTAAATGAAAAATAAATACAAAGTTTTAATTTTCCTTTATTACGGTATTGAAAATGGTTTTGAAAGTGTTTTTATTATATCAATGTGTTGTATTGATATCTTGTGATTGAAATGTGGAAATTTTATGTTTCTTTTATGCATGTTTTATGTGATACGATTATGTTATGGTTTATGATATGTTTAAACCAGTTCATATGAGGATTGAATTGGACTTAATAAGTGACGGGTGGAGCCTGCTATAGCTCCTCGATGCATCGGTAGGACTCATGAGACAAACTAGTGTCTTGGCACGAGGCCTTGACAAAATCTTATTTGTAGCCTTGGCACGAGGCCTTGGCTACGTGGTTAAGATAGTCTGGCATTATCCATTCCATCATTATCAAAAGTGGTCATTGTTATTTAATGTGATTATTCGACCAGTAGAAAATCCATATGAGTAAGTAAATGGCATTATTTAATTTTATTTTTGCCATATTTTTCTAAAGTTAAAGTTTAAAAAGGATTTAGTGTTAGTTATATATTGCCATAAATGTTAATGTTTATTTATGAAAGCTTCCGCAATATTGTTATCCTTACTGACCATCTGAGCTCACCCCTTTCAATGTTTTAATATTTTCCAGGATGTGTAGTAGTATTTTATTAATGACCTGCAGGGATAGTCAGAAGGGGATATGAGTGTGTACTATGGAGACTTTGTTATTGTAGTTTTTCACTTTATGATGTAATGTAACATTTATGAACGTATCTAGTGTTTCGAAGGCTACTAAAATAATCAGTCTTTCGAGACTTGATCTTTCGTGATCATGCCAATGTTACGCAATAATGCACCGACTCTGGGTAGCTGGGGTCGGGGCGTTACAGTTGGTATTAGAGGCAGTTTAGTACTAACCTTGGAAGCTAGATTTAGATAAACTCTAATTAGAGAACATATCCCAAAGATAGACTTTTAGGATTAGTATAGAATAACTTCCTAAAATTTTGGTATTATAGAGACTTTGTGAGTTTTTCGAGCAATACATCCCTGTCTGGATATGAGTAGGTAGAGGCGGCTCTGGCACAGATGTACCTAGGGGTAAAACCTGAAAACATCGCTTTGAGCTAGACTCGAACGGGAACTGGTACACGACAACGGGCCTTGCTGCACTCTTGGTTGCGACACTCCCAAGGGATATGCTTAGGATAATTCTCATTTTCTTTACAAACCATTATTATGGGTTTATGAGTATATACTTCCTCAATGAAAACATTTATTTTTATGATTATGGATTATATACATAAATAGTTCAATTTAGGTCAAGTGTTTTAAAAGTATGGAATTATGTATTTTGATTCATAAACTAATATAGTGTATGCCATTGTTTAGAAATGGCGCCTAGTGGGAGGAATGGAAATCGTATAAATTCATGCACTCTATATAGGGATTTCCCTCCTTCTCAAGATAATTATTGCGGAGATGGAGATACAACTGGTGCTGATCAACTTATTACTATACTGGGAAAACTCACTCAGGTTATGAATAATAACCTTACTCATATTGAAGACCCTGATCCGCAATGTGGAGGATCAATGTTAGACCGCTTCATGAGGCAACAACAACCAACATTTAATGGGGGTAAAAATCCATTAGTAGCTGAGCAATGGATAAACTCCTTAGAGAAAATATTCCTCACCTTGGGGAGTAGTGAAAGGGAGAAGGTTGTCATGGCAGTCTACCGCCTCACTGGAGATGCCGATCAATGGTGGTTGCTGAATCAAAACACAAAGGAAGATTAAGAAGTATCAAGTATGGAATGGAGGGAGTTTAAGGAAATTTTCCTAGAAAAATACTTTCCACATGACCATCGAGCAGATATGGAAAGGAAATTTCTGAGTCTGAGGCAGAAGGAGGATGAGAATGTCGCAAAGTATGAGGCTAATTTTACAAGGTTAGCGAAGCATGCTTCAGATTATATACGTAACCCAAGAAGTAAGATCGATCGTTTCTTTGATGAGTTAAAACCGTTTCTCCGTTGAGCATTAGTATCACAATCTTCCTCAACATACGAATATATATTATCATGTTCTATCAAGACAGAAAATGAATTCTCTAAATCTTATGATAATAAAGTAAAGCAATAGAAGAAGAGAACGATGGAACAAGAGACAGATAAAGGGAAAAGGTGAAAGAAGGATTTTCCATTATGCAATAATTGTGGGAAGAATCACCCGGGTACTTGCCTTAGAGGAATGGGAGTTTGTTATAAATGCGGAGAAAAAGGTCACCAAGCTCGTGATTGCAAGGGAAAGAAAGAGGCTATCAATGTTGAGTGCTACAATTGTAGGGAAATAGGGCATTATACAAATGAATGTCCTAAGCTTCAGAGAAACTTACCTCAGAAAAGGCCAAGGGATCAAGGACAATCTTATGCTGTTACTACAGTTGAAGTTGAATAATTAATGTTTTTGTTGCTTTTGGACTCAAGGATTATATTATGGTTATAAGAATAATGTGATATATATAAGGAGTGTATTGTAGTAATTTTTTTTCATTATGGTTTTAATATGATTAAGTTAATCATATTTTTTGTATGTGACAATAAGAGAAACATTACTTTATTTGGGGAATCTGATGTTACAATTGATTTTGGAATTTAGAGACCTTTTAGAGAAAGTATGGACAGAGGTATTTTGGATAACTATAAAGGTTGGAATGGATTATGTTGAATTTTGGATAGTATTGTTTAAGGTTAAAACATTTCTAAAGATTATTTTTTGGAATATTATAATACTATAGTTTTAGGAAAAGGACAACCTGTGGGGTGGGGGATAACCCGTCGCATCGGACAAAGCTGCAGGAATCGAACCCACAACCATAGTGCGACAAGACATTATTACCTACCACTAGCCTACAGCAAGTCCCTGGTTATTACAAAATAGTTTTACTAATCTAAATGGTTTGTGTTACTATTTTGAACCTTGTACGATTAGGATAAATTTAATATTTTTGAGTTCTGTTACCATATGGAGTGAAAGATGGGTTTGTGGTAAAAATTTATTAAACAATGAAAGTCTACATGACAATTAAGTATATTTCCTTACGTTCTTATAAAATCTCTTAAATAAATTCCTCAACTTTATGAAAGGTAACTTAAAACAAAAATTTTGTCGGTTAACTTTTCCAACTGGGGATTCAATGACCATTTAACCAATCACAAGTTTGTGATTTTATTGTAATTAAACTTTCTCCTAATCCTGTTTTCTACAAATCTCCATCAGACCTTGATGGTTTGTTTCTCCTCCATATCCATATTTTCATAGAGTCCTAGTATGGGCTATATCGAGTGACCTTTGTACTTGTATTTCTTTCGTTTAAAGTTATATTATTATTAACCTTATTTCCGAATTGGGTTTTCCACAAAGGTATTTTTTATTTTAAACCTTTTATTTTCTAAGAAAAATTTCAAATTGCTAGGAAACAATTTATTTAAGTAGGGGAGAATGTAACACCCCGAGCTTCCATGATACGCTTCTCTTTCAATAATGCAATAGCTTGCATTGTACGCAAGTTCGAGTTCTAACACACCGCGACTAATCAAAGTAGCCGTTATGAATAGTAATACCCACTTTTTAAAATTATAGATATTTTATATTTCAAAATTGACTTCATTTTTGTATTCTTAATATCGAAATTATCCTAAGTTGAAATTTTTGTAATTTTCTGAGATCTTCCAATTTTTGATGAATAGGGAAAAATAAATAAAACAACTTTTTTAATCAAAATAATTTATAGTGATAAATTATACTATTTAGTGGATTTAAAGTATAATTAGAATATATTTATACCATTTTATCCAATGGTGTTCATTATAATTAATTTCACTTTGAAATTGGATATAAACAATTGTCAATCTTTTTATATATATTATTTCTTAAAAACATGCTATTTGTTGTGACAACGGGAATTAGTTATAAAATTAATTAATGCAACTTATATGTTTGGAATTTTTAAAATAGAAATAATTTTTGAATTCGGAATATCAATTATATCTTATGGTGAAATTTTGGCATTGTTATAAAAAACATCAATTTTTGATGAATAATGAAACCACTAAGTGGTAGTTAAAAACTGATTTTCCATTTAAATGAAACATTACCACTTCTATTATTTGATTTTCAAAAATCTGACATACATGGTTGTCATTAGGAAGTAGAATGTGGTTCAATGGGATAAAAATAATTTTTTGGTGAATAGTAACTTTTAAGTTTAATTAATCGCGATTAATGGTAATTAGTGAAATTTAAGGTAAAAATGATATTACAAAAATATTAAAATACCCTTACACTTGTCCTAACCCAATTTGATGAGTCATGGACGAACAAGAAAATACATGGGTCAACTTGGGGACCCCATGGAGCCACTTTGGTAGGAAAATGACATTAAAAACTTTTTATTTAATGTTAAAATAAAAATGTCACAAACATGAGTTGTTTTACTAAAACAATTTTTAAATGGGGTTATAAAAGTCATATTTTTGACTATAAATATTCATTAGAAATATAAAAAAATTTCCTACATCATGATAATATTTTTATAATTTTTAGACATTAAATAAATTAAATTATTTATGACACCATGATGATGCAGCGATTACCTCATTAATTAACGATTTAAATAAAATAAAAAGATAATGTAATATCTAAAACTTAAACTTGTCAAAAACCTATTGGATGAGTATATTTCGGACCCTTATCACCTTATACTCAAAATATATAAGTGTGGTACCTTTAAAATCCGAAATTTATTATATAATAAAGTAACATTTCATGTCTTTCCAAGAGTGCCCCTCCTCTCCTCTTATAAAAGGCCCCCACCACTACCACCTTATTCACACCTTCAATCCATTTGTCTCGGCCATCCTCTGCCCAAATACTCTCCCAACTCCCCTCTATTACTCTTAGAAGCCTCACTTTGGGCATAATTCTTCCCAAGGAAGCCTTTGGCTCAAATCAAAAAAGAGTTACCCGATTTTAAGGTAATGTCTTCTGTTATGTTATTTTGTTTTATTTTGCTTCTCCCACCACTTAAACTCTTTTTATTCCTTTATTTTGTAACCAAACCACAATATTAAATATACTAGGATGTTTTTATAATAAGTATTCTAGCTAAAATTACACACACATACATCTAATGGTTAAAGAACATACTGTTTCTGTGGATGGAGAATTTCTGCCTCACGAAATGATGATTGTTCAACACTCATATAACACCTTCCAAGGTGGCCATTATGATGTCACTATATTTATATATGATATATATTATGTTCTTTTTTTCCTTATGATTCTTTATTTTTCATTTATGTCAATACTTTACGATTTCTATTACGGGTAAAGGCAATAATTTCATCTTAGGAAGTGCGGACTACTGCCCCCTCAATGTGATTTGAATCGTTAATGCCATATGCGGGATGTATAAAGGATGGAGTAAATGGTATTATAAATTATGTTATACTGGAATTATATTATACCTTTATATAATTATAACCTCATTCCATTAAATACAAAATAGAAATTAAAGCAGCGTTCATGCGTACGTACGACTTACCGTCTCCATGAATGGTGCATTTCATTTCTTACCTCTAAATGTTATGTAATATTATAAATGCATGTATATACTAGATATATATGATATATATGATATCTAAATCATGAATATAATTATGGATATAATGGATATTTTACCACATGAAAAACTTGTAATTATAAGAAGTTTATTTTTGACTCAAGTACCAAAGATCGACAAAATGACCACTATTAACTTAAATAATTAAATAATTTTAATAACATGGTAATAAGTTATATAAGAGGAATAATTAAATTGAAAAATATTCTTAAGAAAGTATAAATTAACTCTATTTTATTATCCTGGAGGTTAAAGAATGGTCGAGTCAAGTCGGACACAAGGTAAGGGAACTTCTTAACCCAATTTTCGTTCTTTGGGTAAATCTCCTACTTTCAAATTATGTCATGATATTATTATGTCCTATCTTGTATTTGTACTTTATTTATGTGTACTTATAGTGAATACACATAATAGATCTATTTTATTTAAAAAGGATATTTATACGGGACTTCATCTCAATTTCCATTCATTGAGGCGTATTTTGTTTTATTCACAAATTTCTTTTATATGGTGTATAAACCCCTTTGACTTGTACGTTTATTGAAAAGGAATATTTTTATACGAAGCATTTTACTAAAAGACAAAAAAATATTTTTCATGTCATACATATGTGGCGACAATGAATTCTCCACTGCCATGACTATTATTTGAGTTTCGGCTTCCTCTACATGCCATAACTTTTTTTTAAATGAAAAATAAATACAAAGTTTTAATTTTACTTTATTACGGTATTGAAAATGGTTTTGAAAGTGTTTTTATTATATCAATGTGTTGTATTGATATCTTGTGATTGAAATGTGGAAATTTTATGTTTCCTTTATTCATCTTTTATGTGATACCATTATGTTATGGTTTATGATATGTTCAAACTTGTTCATATGAGGAATGTATTGAACTTAATAAGTGACGGGTGGAGCCCTCTATAGCTCGTCGATGCATCGGTAGGTCTCATGAGACAAACTAGTGTTTCGGCACGAGGCCTTGAAAAAATCTTATTTCAAGCCATAGCATGAGGACTTGGCTACATGGTTATGATAGTCTAGCATTATGCATTCCATCATTATGAAAGTGGTTATTGTTATTGCATGTGATTATTCGACCAGTAGAATATCCATGTGAGTAAGTAAATGGCATTATTTAATTTTATTTTTTCCATATTATGCTAAAGTTCATGTTTAAAAAGGTTTTAGTTTTAGTTATACATTACCTTAAATGTTAATTTTTATTAATGAAAGCTTCCGCAATTTTGTTATCCTTACTGAGCATCTGAGCTCACCCCATTCAATGTTTTAATATTTTCCAGGATGTGAAGAAGTATTTTATGAATGACCTGCAGGGATAGTCGGAAGAGGATATGAGTGTGGACTATGGAGACTTTGTTATTGTAGTTTTTCACTTTATGATGTAATGAAACATTTATGAATGTATCTAGTGTTTCCAAGGCTACTAAACTAATCGGTCTTTCGAGACTTGATCTTTTGGGATCATGCCAATGTTACGCAATAATGCACCGACTCTGGGTAGCCGGGGTCGGGGCGTTACATCCATGGGGTTCCAAAATCGACCCAAAGATGCCCATGGTCAGACATGTATCCACCAATAAGGTTAGAACACGTTTTTGGGTAATTTATTATTATTATATTATTATTTTTTAGCCCTTATTTACCAGATTTACCCATTAACGATGGTAAATAAAATATTTATCGAAGTAATTATTCAAAATTTCTAAAAATAAAAGTTACCTATTTACAAAATTTAGACACCCTGATTCCAAATATGGAATCCATTTTTCCAAATTCTAAACACAGAAGTGGCAGAAATTAATTTAAAACTAATTCCCATTGGCAAAACAAAAAGAGTGTTTTTAAGATATAATAACTATCAAAAGATTGATACTTGTTTATGTTCGGTTTAATTATGAAATTATGTCCAATGACCAAAATTGTATTAAATGGTAAATATATATTCTGAATATACTTTAAAACCACTCAAATTCATAATTTATCAATATTAATTATTTTGATTAAAAAAGTTGTTTTTAATTAAAATTTAGTAATTTTCACTATTCATCAAAATATGAAAGTTATCCGAAAAGTACCAAAATTTCACCCTAATCTAATTTTAATATTAAAAATCCAAAAATAAAGTCCATTTTTAAAGATAAAATTTATAAAATTTCAAAAAGTAGGAATTACTATTCATAATGGCTAGTTTGATCGGTTGCGGTGTGTGTTAGAACTCGATGTTGTGTACAACACACGTCGTTGCATTATTCAGAGGGAAACATACTGTGGAAGCTTGGGGTGTTACCTTCTCCACTCCTTCAATAAATTGCATCCTCAAAATATTTTTTTTAAATTGGGATTGAAAATATAATGGAAAGTACCACATCGAAAAAAGAGTCAATAAAACTATCACTTTAATTGAAAGGAAGATAGGTATAAAGGTCATCCAAGATAACCCATACTAGGATTCCATGTAGGAAAACATCGATATGGATGATAAAATACGTGTTAAGTTCTAATGTTGAGGGATAAAAAACATGATCAGGAGAAAGTTAACAATAATAAAATCACAAACTTTTGTTGGGACAAACGGTCATTAGTCTCCCAGTAGGAAAAGTAAACAGAAAACATTTTTTTGTTTTAAGTTACATTTCATAAGGACGTGGAATTAATTTATGATATTAAATATAATCATAAAGAGATATACTTACTTTTTAAGAAGAGTTTCATTCTTTAATAAATTTTTACCACTAACTCATTTTTTTGAACAATGAGTATTCCAGAAGACTTGGTCACAATGGAAGAGCAAGAATAAACTTCTATAGAAATACATGATCCACGTAGGATAAAATATATATTTACCTAGTCTTTAGAGATTAATAAATTCCAAAATGGTTAGTATAATATCAGATGATCCCCCAAATGGATATTCCATTAGAGAAAAAAACATTAATCTTAATTTCTAAAATTAAACCATCAATAACCCAAAGTTAAATAAATACCATTAAATAATCAATTGTCCTTAAAATTCTTCAATATAATCCAAACTAATATTGAATCCCAAAACATATAAGAATATAGTCTTCCACGTTAAATTGTATCTCTAAATGACATTAATTACTCTTAAAGTCAAAAACTTAAAATTAATAAACCTAATCATTTCCATAAAAAACCAAATCACTATAAATCCACAATAAAAACATAGATAAAAATCCACCATTACTCCTCAAATTAAATCCCATACTATTATATTTTCCATGGGCATATAGTGTTCACAAGAAAGCGAACAACTTCCACAATAACATTTATCACTTAATCACCAAATCATTTTCCTATACTAAGGGTATTCATTTGATAAGACAAAAGATACAAAATTAAATTATTATTGATAGGTAAAATCATTTAACTAAAAATAATAGTCACACTAACCGGGGACTTCACGTAGTCCAGTGGTAGGCGATAAATCCCAATCGCACTTTGGTTGGGGGTTCGATTCCCACAGCTTTGTCCGACGTGATGGGTTGTCACATGGTCTTCATGTTGTCATTTTTCAAAAACTATATTTTATAACATTACCAAAATGAGATAAATTCCTCAAAATAACCATAACATAATTTAACCACAAATATTATCTCATACCTTGCATTTTCATCCCAAATTATAATAACTTATAATTGCCTCAAACCCAATGATCATATAAAACCAAATGGTTATTTATAACTATATCCACAAGAGAAAAGATAATTCTTCCTCACATATCATTCTCACATGGAAAACTGCAGGGTTAAAAATACAAGAGAAAATTATTCCAAAGTAAACCCATCAACAAGGAGCACTAATACTTTTTAAACATTTCTCTAACCATTTATTTCCACATAGCTTCTTCTTTGACCAAGAAAATATCCTATAGAATAGGGAATTCACTCGGGTAATGGCCAGGTCCCCTACATTTACAGCAAATGACTGTAAATGGATTCTTGGGACCATTTTTATCTTCTTCCATAGTACTCTTCATTTTTCTTCGGAAATTATTAACTTTATGTCCTTCCTTCCCGCACGTAAAGAATTTATTTGTCCCATTGAGACACTTTCCTGGGTGTCTCCTTCCACATTTCCTACATGATGGTAATTGAGGATTCCTTTCTACATGGTCTCCACTACTGGAGCTCTTATCATTCATCACCATTATCTTCTTTGTTGAGTTTGGGAATTGTTTAATATATATATTGTTGATCATATTTTTGGAGAACTTATTTGGCATAAAGACGATATCATTTAGGCCTATCAACATTCCATTTTCTTTCTCATTTCCACCACCATTCCCACCTTGTACATCATTCTCAATGTCACTATGACTTCCTTGGAATCCAGACATTGACTAAAACCAGAAAGCATTATGTGAGTAACAGTATTCATAAAATCATTTAGAGATTATCATGTCACCATATTCTCAATTTGAAACACATTAGGATTAACAAAGGTCATTTACTCTCATATTATATATATAATACTTCAAATCGATTTGTAAAGAAAATGTAAATTATCCTAAGCATATCCCCCGGGAGTGTCGTAACCAAGAGTGCAGCAAGCCCCGTTGTCATGCACCAGTTCCCGTTCGAGTCTAGCTCGAAGTGGTGTTTTTGGGTTTTACCCCTAGGTACATCTGTTCTAGAGCCGCCTCTACCTGCTCGTATCCAGACAGGGATGTATTGTTCGGAAAACTCACAAAATCTCTACAATACCAAAATTCTAGGAAGTTCTTCTATACTAATCCTCAACGTTCATCTTAGGTCTACATGCTCTAATCAGAGTTTTTCTAAATCTAGCTTCCAAGGTTTGTACTAAACTTCCTCTAATACCAACTGTAACGCCCCGACCCCAGTTACCCAGTGTTAGTGCATTATTACATAACATTGTCATGATCACAAAGGTTCAAGTCTCGAAAGACCGATTAGTTTAGTAGTCTTGGAAACATTATATATATTCATAAGTCTTACATTACATTATAAGGTAAAGAAACTACAACAACATCTTAACTTCATATCCCCTAATATTATCCCTACAGGTCATTCATAAATTACTTCTTCACATACTTGGAAAAATAAAACATTGAAAGGGGTGAGCTCAGATGCTCAGTAAGGATAAAAATATAGCAGAAGCTTTCATAGATAAGCACAATCACTTAAAGAAATTTATAACTAAAACAAAAGCATTTTAAACTTGAACTTCAGTATAATACGACAAAGATAAAATGAAATAATTCCATTTACTTATTTACATGGATATTCTACTAGTCGAAAAATCACATGCAATATTAATAACCCCTTTCATAATTATGGAATGCATAATGCCAGACTATCATAACCACATAGCCAAGGCCTCGTTCCAAGACTACAAATAAGATTTTTCCAAGGCCTTGTGCCAAGACACTAGTTTGTCTCATGAGACCTACCGATGCATCGAGGAGCTATAGCGGGCTCCACCCATCACTTACTAAGTCCAATTATTTCCTCATATGAAAAGTTTTAAACATAACATAAACATTCGTATTAAAACTAGCATACGAAATGTCAATAATTTATCCACAAACCATGAATGGTATAAAAATAGCACATCCCCAGTCAAACATAACTCATTCGATACAATATGAAAGATTGTATTGTATCATATTAACCTCAATTGAGAATGATGAATGATATTAACATAGATGAAAATAATCATCAAAACAATTAGAGTGAAATATCCCCCTTTTTCTTGGAATCATTTAAAAGTCACACTATTTGTCAAGAATCCATTTAATATAGATTTTAGAATCAAAGTTTCCCATAACACTTTGAAACTTTTAAAAGGAATTTTGATTTTAAAATTTTAATGTCCATATAAATAAATCTTTAAAAACATTTTTAAAACATGGACATTAATGAGAAAGATTTAGAATAATCAATCCTTAAAACACTTAAAAATTTATTCTAGTTAGAGTTTATAACCAAAAGAGAGTCACTTGAATACAAATAATTGATGTAATAAAAACTTTATAATATCATTAGAATAAAGGTATTCAGGATATACTATGTCAAAGTACATTATATACACCATATAAAAGCGATTTGGTGTATAACAACAACAAAGTCTCAATGGAATGTAAATTGAGATGAATTCTCTTATAAAGACCATATCCTTTGGTTAAGGATAAATCAACGAAATAATTATGTGTGACAAATATAAATACACTCAATATGATTGGATATTTAGTGTAAATCAATCAGATGACATTCACACATATTCTTGTAAAAACAACACCAATGAATTGGATATTTAACTCAACAAATGTAGATTGAGTTAAAATTACTCTTATCAAGTTCATACCGATGAGTTGAGAATTTATCAATGGAGTGATTATGTGTATAAAAATAATATCCACAGAAAGGGGAGTAGAAATTATTAAATAATCAAATTAATAGTGATTCTACACATAATCTTGGAGTAAAATAATCAATGAAGTATGCGTAAAGCCGAATGAGTGGAAATTGAAATTTCAAATTCCCTTATTGATTTGGTAACATAAAAAACATACACCCATGAAAGAAGGATCATAAAATGATGATGTAAATATACATGAATTGAAGTATATTACACAATGAATACAAACATGGGCAGTACACACACCACATGTAATAAATAAGTGGTGAACAATGGAATTCTCACGAAATTAAAAGTGATATAAGAAACCCCTTACCTTGAACATTTCTTTGGTTGAGGGTAGGATAACCTCCTGTATAGTGGTGAAATAATTGTTATTAAATTATAAAATAATCATATATATTAATATGATATCATATATGATCTTTTAACATTGCTCTGTTAATAATATCTTAGTATTATCATCGTTTCGGGTGTTAACTTACTCATTTTCTTTGATATGTTTTGTTACGTAAACCATCTTTGTCATGGATAGGATGTATCTTATTCATATCCAGAATTATATCAAGTCCTTAAACATTATTTCTAAATCATAAAATGATAATTATACTTGAATGGATACGATGGAGAATGAATCTCATCGCGTTCGTGGAGACGGTAGTCCGTACATATGCACGAGTGACAATATAATTATTTTGATATTAAAATAATATTTAATTAGATGGTATATAATATATAAATAATCATTATAAATTTTTTATTTATTATTTACATTAATTACACATCCTTTTTATACCCATCCAAATAATAATGTTTTGAATAACAAATACACCACGACGTGGAGACGGTAAGTCGTATGTACGCACGTATGGTGACATGTCATTCAAAGGATGGATAGAATACTGAAATATGGGTGTAACATGTTTATAATAACATCATTGTATATATAATATACTGGAGTTATTATTTTAAAATGGTAACAACAAATAAATTAGAAGTGGAAGAAGAAAGGAACTTGAAAAAGGGTGGTGAAATTATTACCTCTTCTTCGGGTTCTTCCTTTTGATTTTATAAAATGGGCTCCTTAGTTTGGATTTCTGACTAAATTAAGGCCTCTAGGATGAAGTGAGGGAATTTGGGAGAGTATTTGGGAAGAGTTTGGCCGAACAAAAAGGCTTTGAAGGTGTGAATTAATGAGAAGGGGGAGTGCCCTTTTAAAAGAGGGGTGAGGGGCACCTTTGGAAAAGCTAGAAATATTATTTTATAATAAATTAATATTCGGTTTATAGTGGCTCAAAAGTGGATTATTTAAAGGTTATGGTGGGTATGGGTCGATAACCACTCAAAAAATAGAATTTAGATAGGTTTGGGTCATTATATTAACCTTATCTTTTAGTTTTAACTCTTAGTTAATTAGTTTGACACTTACCATGTCACTTTTTATTTTTATATTATATAGTTAAAAAACATACTATATACCTCCACGAGACCCCCCAAGTGGGAAATTAATGATAAAAATATCATGATATAAGTCTCTTGGCCGAAACATAGATTTTTATGAATATAATATCAATTAATAATATAATAATCGTTTTAAAAACGCTTTTATGTCAATTTTTACACTATTCAATAGATGATTTTTGTAAAACTAATAATAGAATTATTAATTCAAAAAAATTCAATTAAATAAATACTAATATATCATATTATCCTAGTAAATTAGAGTAATTCATTAAAAGTCTCAAATTAAATTTATTTGGTTATTTATAATATCAATTATTTTAATTTTTCACTATTATTGTAATTACTACATCAACATTGTGTCATAAATAAATTAAATTATATAATGTATAAAAATTATAAATAAAATATCATTATGTATGAAATCTTTTTAGATTTCTAATGAATATTTATGCTCGAAAATCCAACATACATAACCCTTTATAAAAATTGTTTTTTTAAAAGATATATGGTTTGACATTTTTGTATTTATTTTAACTTAATTAAAATAAAGTGTCCCTATCACCTACAAGTGGCTCCTTGGAGTCTCAAAATCGACCCAAATATTCCCATGGTCGGAAATATATCCACCAATAAGGTTAGGACATGTTTTAGGGTAATTTAGTATTAGTATAATATTATTTTTTAACCCTTATTTACCAGATTAACACATTAACCATGGTAAATAAAGTATTCACCGAAGTAATTATTCAAAATGTCTAAAAATAAAAGTTAACTATTTACAGAATTTGTACATCCTGATTTCAAATATGGAATCCATTTAACAAATTCAAAACACAGAAGTGGCAGAAATTAATTTAGAATTAATTCCCACTGGCAAAACAAAAAGCATGTTATTAAGATATAATAACTATCAAAAGATTGATACTTGATTATGTTCGGTTTAATTGTGAAATTATATCCAATGACCAAAATTGTATTAAATGGTACATATATATTCTAAATATAATTTAAAACCACTCAAATTCATAATTTATCATTATTAATTATTTTGATTAAAAAAGTTTTTTTTAATTAAAATTTAGTAATTTTCACTATTCATCAAAATATGAATGTTATCAGAAAAGTACCAAAATTTTACCCTAAGATAATTTCAATTTTAAGAATCCAAAAATAAATTCCATTTTTAAAGATAAAATGTATAAAATTTCAAAAAGTAGGCATTACTATTCATAACGGCTAGTTTGATCGGTTGTGGTGTGTGTTAGAACTCGATGTTGCGTTCAACACACGACATTGCATTATTTAAAGGGAATCGTACCATGGAGTCTTGGGGTATTACATTATCCCCTCCTTCAATAAATTGCGTCCTTGAAATATTTTTTTTAAAATTGGGATTGAGAATATAATGGAAAGTCCCAAATCGGAAAAAGAGTCAATAAAACTATCACTTTAATTGAAAGGAAGAGAGGTATAGAGGTCACCCAAGATTACCCATACTAGGATTCCATGTAGGAAAACATGGATATGGATGATAAAATATTTGTTAAGTTCTGATGGAGAGGGATAAAAAACATGATCAGGAGAAAGTTAACAATAAGAAAATCACAAACTTGTGTTGGGACAAACGATCATTAGTCTCCCAGTAGGAAAAGTAAACGGAAAACATTTTTTTGTTTTATGTTACATTTCATAAAGACGAGGAATTCATTTATGATATTGAATAAGAACATAAAGAGATTTACTTACTTTTTAAGTATAGTTTCATTCTTTAATAAATTTCACCATTAACTCTTTTTTTTGATCAATGAGTATTCAAGAAGACTTGGTCACAATGGAAGAGCTAGAATAAACTTCTATAGAAATACATGATCGACGCAGGATAAAATATATATTTACCTTGTCTTTAGAGATTAATCAAAACCAAAATGGTTTGCATAATATCTGATGATCCCCCAAATGAATATTCCATTAGATAAAAAAACAATAATCTTAATTTCTAAAATTAAACCATCAATACCCCAATGTTAAATAAATACCATTAAATAATCAATTGTCCTTAAACTACTTCAATATAATCCAAACTAATATTGAAATCCAAAACTTATAAGAATATAGTCTTCCATGTTAAATTGTATCTAAAAATGACATTAATTACTCTTAAAGTCACATAATTAAAAGTAATAAACCTAATCATTTCCATAAAAAACCCAAATCACTATAAATCCACTATAAAAACATAGATAAAAATACACCATTACTCCTCAAATGAAATCCCATACTATTCTATTTTCCTTGGGTATATAGTGTTCACAAGAAAGCGAAAAACTTCCAAAATAACATTTATCACTTAATCACCAAATCATTTTCCTATACTAAGGGTATTCATTTGATAAGACATAAGATCCCAAATAAAATTATTATTGATAGATAAAATCATTTAACTAAAAATAATAGTCACACTAACCAGGGACTTCACGTAGTCTAGTGGTAGGAGATAAATCCCAATCGCACTTTGGTTGTGGGTTCAATTCCCACAACTTTGTCCGACGCGACGGGTTGTCACACAGTCTACGTGTTGTCCTTTTTCAAAAACTATATTTTATAACATTACCAAAATGAGATAAATTCCTCAAAATAACCATAACATAATTTAACCAAAAATCTTATCTCATACCTTGCATTTTCATCCCAAATTATAATAACTTATAATTGCCTCAAACCCAATGATCATATAAAACCAAATGGTTATTTATAACTATACCCACAAGAGAAAAGATAATTCTTCCTCAAATATCATTCTCACATGGAAAACTATAGGGTTAAAAATACAATAGAAAATTATTCCAAAGTAAACCCATCAACAAGGAGCACTAATACTTTTTAAACATTTCTCCAACCATTTATTTTCACATAGCTTCTTCTTTGACCAAGAAAATATCCTATAGAATAGGGCATTCACTCGGGTAATGGCCAGGTCCCCTATATTTATGGCAAATGACTGTAAATGGATTCTTGGGACCATTTTTATCTTCTTCCATAGTACTCTTCATTTTTCTTCAGCAATTATTAACTTTATGTCATTCCTTCGTGCACGTAAATAATTTCTTTGTCCAATTGAGACACTTTCCTGGGTGTCTCCTTCCACATTTCCTGCATGATGGAAATTGAGGATTCCTTTCTCCATAGTCTCCACTGCTGGAGCTCTTATCGTTCATCACCTTTCTCTTCTTTGTTGAGTCCGGGAATTGGTTAATATATATATCGTTGATCATATTTTTGGAAAATTGATTTGGAATAAAGATGATATCTTTTACACCTATCAACATTCCATTTTCTTTCTCATTGCCACAACCATTCCCACCTTGTACATCATTCTCAAAGTCACTATGACTTCCTTGGAATACATCCATTGACTAAAACTAGAAAGCATTGTGTGAGTAACAGTAGTCATATAATCATTTAGGGATTTACATGTCACCATATTCTCAATTTGAAACACATTATGATTAACCAAGGTCATTTACTCTCATCTTATATAAATAATACATCAAATCGTTTGTAAAGAAAATGTAAATTATCCTAAGCATATCCCCCGGGAGTGTCATAACCAAGAGTTCAGCAAGGCTCGTTGTTGTGCACCAGTTCCCGTTTGAGTCTAGCTCAAAGCGGTGTTTTCGGGTTTTACCCCTAGGTACATCTGTGCCAGAGCCGCCTCTACCTGCTTGTATCCAGATAGGGATGTATTTCTCGGAAAACTCACAAAATCTCTACAATACCAAAATTCTAGGAAGTTTTTCTATAATAATCCTCAAAGTTCATCTTAGGTATACATGCTCTAATCAGATTTTATCTAAATCTAGCTTCCAAGGTTTGTACTAAGATTCCTCTGATACCAAATGTAACACCTCGACCCCAGTTACCCAGTTTTAGTGCATTATTACATAACATTGTCATGATCACAAAGGATCAAGTCTCGAAAGACCGATTAGTTTAGTAGTCTTGTAAACACTAGATATATTCATAAGTCTTACATTACATCATAAGGTAAAAAAAACTACAACAACATCTTGACTTCATATCCCCTCATACTATCCCTACAGGTCATTCATAAATTACTTCTTCACATCCTAGAAAAAATAAAACATTGAAAGGGGTGAGCTCAGATGCGCATTAAGGATAACAATATAGCAGAAGCTTTCATAGATAAGCATAAACACTTAAGGAGATTTATAACTAAAACAAAAGCCTTTTAAACATGAACTTCAGCATAATATGGAAATGATAAAATGAAATAATGCCATTTAATTATTCACATGGATATTCTACTAGTCAAAAAATCATATGCAATATCAATAACCCCTTTCATAATGATGGAATGCATAATGCCAGACTATCATAACCACATAGCCAAGGCCTCGTGCCAAGACTACAAATAAGATTTTGCCAAGGCCTTGTTCCAAGACACTAGTTTGTCTCATGAGACCTACCGATGCATCGAGGAGCTATAGCGGGCTCCACCCGTCAGTTACTAAGTCCAATGCATTCCTTGTATGAAATGTTTTAAACATAACATAAACATTCGTATTAAAACTAGCATACGAAATGTAAATACTTTATCCACAAACCATGAATGGTATAAAAATAGCACATTCACAGTCAAACATAACTCATTCAATACAATATAGAAGATTGTATTGTATCATATTAACCTCAATCAATAATGATGAAGTATATTGACATAGATGAAAATAATCATCAAAACAATTAGAGTGAAATATCCCCCTTTTTCTTGGAATCATTTAAAAGTCACACTATTTGTCAAGATTCCATTTAAAATAGATTTTAGAATCAAAGTGTCCCATACCAATTTGAAACTATTAAAAGGAATTTTGATTTTAAAATTTTAATGTCAATATAAATAAATCTTTAAAACCATTTTTAAAACATGGACATTAATGAGAAAGATTTAGAATAATCAATCTTTAAAACACTTAAAAATGTATTCTAGTTAGAGTTTCTAACCAAAAGAGAGACACTTGAATACAAATAATTGAGGTAATAAAAAATTTATAATATCATGAGAATAAGGGGATTCATGACATACCATGTCAAAGTACCTTATATACACCATATAAAAGTGATTTGGTGTATAACACCAAAGAAGTCTCAATGGAATGTAAACTGAGATGAATTCTCTTATAAAGACCATATACTTTGGTTAAGGATAAATCAACGACATAATTATGTGTGACAAATATAAATACACTCAATATAATTGGATAATTTGTGTAAATCAATCAGATGACATTCGCACATATTTTAGTAAAAACAACACCAATGAATTGGATATTTAACTCAACAATTGGAGATTGAGTTAAAATTACTCTTATCAAGTTCATACCAATGAGTTGAGAATTTATCAATGGGTTGATTATGTGTATAAAAATTAAATGCACAGAAAGGGGAGTAGAAATTATGACATAATTAAATGAATAGTGATTCGATACATAATCTTGGAGTAAAATAATCAATGAAGTATGCGTAAAGCCGAATGAGTGGAAATTGAAATTTCAAATTCCCTTATTGATTTGGTAATATAAAAAACATACACCCATGAAAGAAGAATCATACAATGATGATGTAAATATACATGAATTAATTTATATTACACAATGAATACAAACATGGGCAGTACACACACCACATGTAATAAATAAGGGGTGAACAATGGAATTCTCACGAAATTAAAAGTGAGATAAGGAACCCCTTACCGTGTACTTTTCAATGGTTAAGGGTAGTTTAAACTCCTGTATAATGGTGAAATAATTGTTATTAAATTATACAATAATCATTTATATTAATATGATATCATATATGATCTTTTAACATTGCTATATTAATAATATCTTATTATTATCGTCGTTTCGGGTGTTAACTTACTCGTTTTCTTTGATATGTTTTGTTATGTAAACCATGTTTGTCATGGATAGGATGTATCTTATTCATATCCAAAATTATATCAATTCCTTAAACACAATTTTTAAATCATCAAATGATAATTATACTTGAATAGATAAGATAAGAATGAATCTCATCGCGTTCGTGGAGACGGTAGTCCATACGTACGTACGAGCGACAATATAATTCCTTTGATATTAAAATAATATTTAATTGGATGGTATATCATATATAAATAATCATTATAAATTTGTATTTATTATTTAAATTAATTAAAAATCATTATTATACCCATCCAAATAATAATGTTTTGAATAACAAATACACCACGACGTGGAGATGGTATGTCGTACGTACGCACGTATGGTGACATGTCATTCAAAGGATGGATAGAATACTGTAATATGGTTGTACCATGTTTATAATAACATCATATTATATATAATATACTTGAGTTATTATTTTATAATGGTAATAACAAAGAAAAAAGAAGTGGAAGAAGAAAGGAACATGAAAAAGGGTGGTGAAATTATTACCTCTTCTTCGGGTTCTTCCTTTTGATTTGATCAAAAGAGCTACTTAGGTTGGCTTTCGAACTAAAGTAATGCCTCTTATATTAAGTGATTAAAGTTGAGAGAGTATTTGGGTAGAGTTTGGCCGAACCAAAAAGGCTCTGAAGGTTTGAATTAATGAGAAGGTTGAGTGCCCTTTTATAAGAGGGGTGAGGGGCACCTTTGGAAAAGCTAGAAATATTATTTTATAATAAATTCATATTCGGTTTCTAATGGCACCAAAGTGGATTATTTAAAGGTTAAGGTGGGGATGGGTCGATAACCACTCAACCAATAGAATTTAGACAGGTTTGGGTCATTATATTAACCATATCTTTTAGTTTTAACTCTTTGTTAATTAGTTTGACAATTACCAGGTCACTTTGTATTTTTATATTATATAGTTAATAAACACACTATATACCCTAAATAGACCCCCAAGTGGTCCATTAATGATACCAATATCATGATGTTAGTCTATTGGCCGAACCTTAGATTTTTAGGAATTTAATATCAATTAATAATATAATATTTGTTTTAAAAACTCTTTTATGTCAATTTTGACACTATTCAATAGATGATTTTTCTAAAAATAATAATAGAATGATTACTTCTAAAAAATTCAATTAAAAAAATCCTAATATGTCATATTATCCTAGAAAATTATTTTTATTCACTAAAAGTCTCAAATTATATTTATTTGGGTATTTATAATATCAATTATTTTAATTTTTCACTATTATGGTTTTTACTACATCATCATTGTTTCATAAATTAATTAAATTATATAATGTCTAAAAATTATAAATAAAATGTCATTATGTAAGAAATTATTTTAGCTTTCTAATGAATATTTATAGTCGAAAATCCAACATATATAACCCTTTTTAAAAAATTGTTTTTCTAAAAGATATATGATTTGATATTTTTGTATTTATTTTAACTTAATTAAAATAAAGTGTCTCTATCACCTACAAGTGGCTCCATGGGGTCCCAAAATCACCCAAAGATGCCGATGATCGAACATGTATCCACCAATATGGTTAGGACACGTTTTAGGGTAATTTAGTATTATTATAATATTATTTTTTAACCCTTATTTACCGGATTTACCAATTAACCATGGTAAATAAAATATTTACCGAAGTAATTATTCAAAATGTCTAAAAATAAAAGATTACTATTTACAAAATTTGGACATCTTGATTCCAAATATGGAATCCATTTTTCCAATTTCAAAACACATAAGTGGCAGAAATTAATTTAAAATTAATTCCCACTAGAAAAACAAAAAGCGTGTTTTTAAGATATAATAACTATCAAAAGATTGATACTTGTTTATGTTCGGTTTAATTGTAAAATTATGTCCAATGACCAAAATTGTACTAAATGGTAAATATATATTCTAAATATACTTTAAAACCACTCAAATTCATAATTTGTCATTATTAAATATTTTGATTAAAAAAAAATTTTTAATTAAAATTTAGTAATTTTCACTATTCATAAAAATATGAAAGTTATCTGAAAAGTACCAAAATTTCAACCTAACCTAATTTCAATATTACTAATCCAAAAATAAATTCCATTTTTAAAGATAAAATGTATAAAATTTCAAAAAGTAGGCATTACTATTCATAACGGCTAGTTTGATCGGTTGCAGTGTGCGTTAGAACTCGATGTTGCGTACAACACACACCATTGCATTATTTAAAGGGAAATGTATCGTGGAAGCTCGAGGTGTTACAATACCTATGTGAGCTGAGTCTTAATTCTCAATCATTATCATTGATGTGGTTGACTTGCTTTCCAGTGTGGATTGGGTTGTGCTTTCTTGTGTGGTCTGGTTTGTGCTTTCCTATGTGGACATGGTTGTACTTGGTCTCGGGAGCTGGAGCCAAACTGTAATTGATGACTTAGGTATATGTATAGGAATG
The DNA here is from genome assembly GCA_963277665.1 of Viscum album. Classification (NCBI taxonomy): domain Eukaryota; kingdom Viridiplantae; phylum Streptophyta; class Magnoliopsida; order Santalales; family Viscaceae; genus Viscum; species Viscum album. The sequence continues at coordinate 1,498,482,159 of OY728147.1, read as the reverse complement.
TACCTAAGTAGGGTTGTTTGATTCTTTGTGATTGTATCTTTCCTTTGTGTTTTATTCTTCGTGGATTCTGAGAGACCTTCGGGGGGCTCGGGGTCCCTACTGAGTATCGTATACTCACCCCAGCACGGGCTATGCCCACACTACGTTGTTTTGGATGCAGATGACGGACAACACTGATTGAGGTGGAGGCTTGTGGAGCTAGATGGTACCCAGAGTTGGACTAGTTAGCGGGATGTACGCGGAGCGGACGGACAGACCCGTGGAGCTGAGGAGGCTATCTGTACCCACCCTTCAGGTGGGACATCTGGAGGACGACATAGTGTTGCTGTTTACTTACTGCTGTTGAAGTTTCTCTTTCAGTTTTACTGAACATTCAGTTGGGTTTGTATACTGGCCCATTTACTTTTTTAACACTTATCCTCTACCCAGTTTTACTTAGTTCTTACTTCACTTGAGTACTCTGTTTTTTATGTTACTTCATAAAGGCAATGCCTTCCCTTCTTTTTGTATTTACACCTTTGGTGCTATTCACCAGCCCTGGCCTATGGAAAGCGGGCTTGGGGTAGTCACGACACGGGCCCCAAGGATGGGTCGTGACAAATTGGTATCAGAGGAGTCAGTTCTACCGCATAACTCATGACTCTGATCTTTCTTCTCGGTGAAGCAATAATGTTAAGAGTATTGAGTGTGGTTTCTAGTCCAGGGAGTCCAGTGTTAGTGCGGCGACCAACGTATCCATACACCAGGACCCTGACCTCTAATTTTTAACCCAGTGCACAAAAACACTGATTGCGTGTGTGTTTACTTTCAAAAGTCTTCATTGTGATTACTTTGTGTCAGCTGACCAGGTATACTGTATTAACCGTGGAACACCTGTTACTTTTCAGGATGGCCCTAGGATGACAGCCGGCTAGGGTTCGAGCTTTGTGCGAGATGTCAGCCCACCGAGCGACGAGGCCTCGGTGCAGGGCCCCATTACAGTGGAGGCACCGACGGTACCTCTACCGATGAGCCACCGATACTACCAGCCCCAGTGGCGGAGAGTGCACGCTTCCAGAGTGCGTTGAAAGAGTTTCAAAGATAGAGGCCGCCCAGGTTCCACGGAGAGACAGATCCTCAGGCAGCCGAGGATTGGCTGGAGGCTATCGTCAGAGTCTTCAGGTTGGTAGGGACACCAGCAGTCCTCATGGTGATCCTTGCCATGAGTCTCCTATACGTGACAATATGTAGATGGTAAAGCTTGATGCTCCAGGTGCATGATGAGGCATCTCTTCTTTGGATGGACTTAGAGAGCCTCTTCTGCTCGGAGTTCGTTCCAACCACCCTCGGTGCGGTGCACATTCAAGAGTTCCTACAACCTCAGCAGGGAAGCAAGTCAGTAGCCCAGTACTCAGTGAGATTTACTGACCTCTCGCGCTAGTCCACGGACATGGTACAGGACCCATTATTCCAGGCCCGAAACCTTGAGTAGGGGCTGAGGCATGAGATTAGAGCATCGACGATCCCACTCACCATCCCGACGCAGGCGGGGGTGCTAAAGCGAGCCCTGCTAGTGGAGAGCTTTCTCTCCGAGCAACCAGCAGCAGCGAGACCCACTGCAGGACGGCACAGAGTGGAGTCTTCTGCAGTTGGCAGTCGATAGGTGATGCAAGGGTCCAAGAATACCAGGCCAATAGGTGGGTGACCTCAAGATTCGGGTTTATCCGTGCGGGGCACACAACGCAGAGGCAACCTTACGAGGAGCAGACAATGCTATGAATGCGGCGGGCAGGACCACATGGCTCGTGACTGCCCGAACCGTCATGCAGATGAGCAACAGACCATGGAGGGACCTCCCAGGCAGAGGCAGAGGTTTGACCGTGGCGGTCCGCAGGGAGCAGGCAGACGAGGAAGAGGATCTGGCCGAGCACCAGGTGGTGGACGACACTTCGAGGCTCTACCACCACCACCCCAGGAGGTCCACCCTGACCACAGGGAGCTGGGGGCAGAGGCATGCTCAACTCCAGAAATCAGTGGCTTACGACCATGGCTCACATGAGATGATTCGAGGTACTATCTGTGTCTAGTCCACCCTTGCTGCAGTTCTTATAGACATTGGTGCGAGTCATTATTTTATTTTCGTTGCCCTTGTTCGGAGCTCGGAGATTCTGATGGAGCTGTTTGCTCGATCCTTACGGACAGAGACTCATACGCTAGCAGAATCGATGATTACGCACTGGCGCCGGCAGTGTGAGCTTACTCTAGGAGGCAAGAGCTTCAGCTGGGATCTTCTTGTAGCGGAGTAGAGGCCTTACAGCGTCATCTTGGGCATGGACTCGTTATCTATAGTCCATGCTCAGATCAGCTGTATTAGGCGCAAAGTGCGGTGTGTCCACAAAGATGGGACTAGGTTCACCTTCACCGGTGAGAAGGGAACCTTCACAGCATAGGATTGACTCACGCAGAGGAGGGGGCAACCGATCACACATCAGTTGGCTAGTCACATCCTCGGAGAAGTCGACATGTGGAGTCCGAGTTTTCCTGTAGTGGTGGACCAGTATGTGGATGTTTTTCCTGACGTTGTTCTAGGACTACCTCCTCATAGGGAGGTATATTTCTACATAGACCTGTACCCCGGGAAATCACCGATATCTACTCCAGCATATCGGATGGCTCCCACTAGGCTACGTGACTTGCGGGTACAGCTGGAGGACTTACATGGGAATGGTTTCATCCGACCCAGTGTTTCACCCTGGTCTTCACTGATTCTGTTCGCTAAGAAGGTGGATGGGAGCTTGAGATTGTGTGTCGACTACCGTCGCCTAAACCAGGTGACAGAGTGGAACAAGTATCCACTTCTAAGGATTGACGACCTCTGTGGTCAGCTCAAGGGAGCACGTTGGTTCTCGAAGATAGACCTCAAGTCAGGCTATCACCAGCTCCGAGTTCGGGACGAGGATGTGCAGAATACGGCCTTCAGGTGTCGGTATGGCCACTATGAGTTCTTGGTCATGCCCTTCGGTGTGACCAATGCTCTAGAAGTTTTCATGAGTCTCATGAACAGTATTTTCCAGCCGTACCTCGATCGGTTTGTCGTAGTCTTCATTGATGACATATTAATTTACTCGACGACTGAGGAGGAGCACGCTTACCACAAATGGGTTGTATTGGATGCACTCAGAGAGCACCAGATTTATGGTAATCTCTTGAAGTGCCAGTTCTGGCTTCGATAGGTTCACTTCTTGGGTCACGTCATCTCAGAGGCGGGAGTTGTAGTGGATCCCACGAAGGTGGAGGCGGGGTACTTGCTTGGGAGCCACCCAGGAGCGTGACAGTGGTGCGGAGTTTCCTAGGTCTAGCTGGGTACTATCAGAGATTTGTTCCAGACTTCTCCTAAGTTTCAGCACCGCTTACATCTTTGATGAAGACGAGGAAACCCTTCATGTTTTCAGACAAATGCTAGCATAGCTTTTAGGAACTGAAGCAGAGATTGACCAGTGCACCCATCTTGTGGCTACCGGAGGAGGGCGTAGGGTACACAGTTTACTGCGACACATCATGGACCCTAATCGGGTGTGTCCTAATGCAGGATCGAATAGTGATCACTTACAGTTAATGATAGTTGAGGTAGAATGAGCAAAACTACGCCACCCATGACCCGGAGTTAGCAATAGTGGTCTTCGCCCTGATGATGTGGCGGTGATTGTACCATGATTCTCTGTTTTATTACACCCTTACACCGCAGTTTTACACTAGATTTGTAATGAATATTCCAAATATAATAATAAATTTCACATTATTTTTGAATTAATAAATTAATTTTAATAAATATTATAATTTGAGATGTTACTTGTTTTTATTCATTCAATGTTGGTGGAGGTGATTTGGAGGGCCCTTGATGAAGTGGAAGAAAAATGGGCCAAAATTGGATGGATCCATAGACATATGTCCACTGTTTTGAACAGTACGAGAAATCATTGGATCCAAATGGGCTGATATTTTGTGGTCATGTCCAAACTCTAATAGATACAGTTCATATTAAGGTACCCAATCCTGATTCGATATCTATGGGGCCCATCCGAACTGATCTGTCCAAGCCACCGAATTTGGACCAAGTCAAATGCGGTGTTCTGTATTTTAGCAATATCTTGAGTTGTATTTGTCTAAATGCTTACAAACGTTCGGTGGAGTTAGTCAAGAGGTAGGGACACAACTTTTTTATTTTCTCCAAAGCGATATAAGACTTTCTGAAGGCCGAAGTGCATCGTGCAAGTGGATTGATGAAATCTGTGTGCCTAAAACCACCTTCCAATTTTCCTATAAAAGGGAACCAAGGGAACCTCATTTGGAAGTTCAGCCAAGGAGTGAAGTACTGCCAATTTGGAGTCCTAGAGGAGTCTCCTAATCACCATGGAGGTTCTGGAGGCTCCTATCCTCTTAGGTGAATCAAGGATGAAGAAGGAGTTCCACCCGAGCTTCCTCCTCCTCCCGATGTCGAGCTAAAAGTTGGGTGTTTGTTGTGAGGGAGCTACACACATGTCAAGGGAGTTCCGATTCCTAAATTAGCTACTGGTTTGGAGTATTTTGGGTGTTTAAACATTTAATTCCATGTATCTTATTTTATTTCAGATTTGAATGCTTGATTTGATGCATGTGAGTGTTATGCTCTTAATTTCTAACCGATCGGTGTGAGGTTTTGAGTGCGTGACTTGTGTTGTTCCGATTTGAAATCACAAGAATACTTTTCTTACCAAACTTATTGAGATTTCAATATGATTTGGAAGCTATTATTCCATGCATAAGTACTGGACCTTAACAATATGATTGTTACGTCAAGGTTTGGTCCTTAAAGCATTGAAATAAAAGCTTAGGAATTAATCGAGATTCCAAATAACTCCAACCAAAAAATTACTCTAAACCCAAGATGAATCTATATGAACAATGAACTTGATATGTGTGTAGTGAAATCACATTGACCCATTTATGTCATATTTCTCAAAATCCACTTGGTCACTCATCTTTTAAGCTATTTCAACTAAGTCATTATTTTAAAATGTTTTCAAAACCACCCCCTCTTAGTCATTTTTATTAAAAATACATACTCTAAACCTATGAATGCTCCTTGAGAGACGACCTAGGGTCTTCCCTAGACTATAAATAAACCATAAAAATATAATCAATTTGACGTGTCATGACAACGCGGTCAAATTTTGGCACCCTTTCCGGGGAGCGCTTTGGTTTTTTTTGCGTGTTTTTGATAATTTTTTTGTAATTTTTGTGAATATTTGTTTGTTTTATCTTCTACCTTTGAATTTATTTTTGTGTTCTAATTTATTTATTGTGTATGTTCTTTGTATGACGCATTCTACTCCAGGATACCTACAAACTTTTGAACCCAAACCAGAGAGGATCCTACATCAACGATACCGAGACACACAAGACCACACTTTGAAGGAGGAGACATCAAATCTTAAAATTCATCTTGATCCTTATTCTTCTTCTGAAACCAAAGTTAAAATTGAACATAACTTGTATAACATGGCTGAAAATAATAGAACAGTAAAAGAACTAACCTCACCTGATGTTGATATCCGACCCACTTACATTCAATTACAAGGGGAGGCACCCAATTTTGAACTAAAATCTGGTTTAATTCATTTATTACCAAGATTTCATGGACTTCCTGGAGAAGATCCACATAAGCATTTAAAAGAATTTCATACTGTGTGTTCAACATTAAAACCTGCTAATGTGGATGAAGAACAAGTAAAACTTAGGGCATTTCCAATTTCATTAGAAGACACGGCTAAAGATTGGTTGTATTATGTTAATTCACCTATTAGAGGTTGGGCGGACATGAAGCGCCTTTTTCTTGAAAAATACTTCCCAACCTCTCGAACTGCAACTATAAGGAAAGAAATATGTGGTATAAGACAATATCAAGGGGAAACCCTTCATGAATATTGGGAAAGATTTAAAAGGCTTTGTTCAAGTTGCCCACACCACCAAATAAGTGATCAACTCTTAATTCAGTATTTTTATGAAGGGTTAATTCCACTTGATCGTAATATGATTGATGCTGCTGCAGGTGGTGCGCTGGTAGATAAGACCCCAATTGCTACAAGAACCCTCATTTAGAACATGGCACAAAACACTCAATAATTTGGTACATGTTCCAGTGTTCCCATTCTAGGTGTCCATGAGGTGCAAAGTACTGAGTTTGAGAAGAAGGTGGACACGGAGTTCGAAGAGGTAAGTACCCTTCTAAGACAACTAGCTCTCTCCCAAGGGAAATATCAATCTCCTCCTCCCCTCCATTGTAGAATCTGCTCTTCTGACACTCACTATTCTGACCAATGTCCTCAATTGATTGAAACGTCTGAAAGATGTGAGGCAATATTTCCAGGACACCCCTTTAACCAACCCTTTAGGCAAGAACCATACTATCCATACAATCAAGGGTGGAAGGACAACCAAGCCTATAGGCAAGGGGGGTATTCAAACCAACCTCAACAGCAATGGAACCAACAGGGTCATAGTAGTCATCCACCAGCACCCATAAATCCTCAACCACCCCAAAGGCCATTCCAACCACCCCCTCAAAAAACCGAGCCTAGCCTAGAAGATATGATGAAGAAAATGGCTGCCAATAATATCCAATTCCAAAAAACCACCCAAGAAGCCATACAAGACCTAAAGACCCAACTACGCCAACTTGCCAACTCAGTGCGGGAAATCCAAAGTCATGGGTCGGTTAAACTACCGTCTCAACCAGTAGTAAACCCTAGGGATAAGGGAATTGTTAGTGCCATCACCCTTAGGAGTCAGACACAACTCAAAAGCCAAATGACCCCTCCATTAGAGTCATCCCATCCAAAGGAAACCACCATCCCAACTGCTGAAAATGGTCCAAGAGAAGAAAACCCTTTTCTTGAGAGAAGCCCTTCCAAAGGAAAGACTGTGGTAGTTGATGAGTCTCCTATCCCAACCATTCCTCTTCAATTTCCTCAAAGGGCTGTCCAACCTAGGAAACAAAAATAAAACGAACTTGATAATTAAATCTTGGAAACTTTCAAGAGATTACAGGTTAACATTCCTTTGATTGATGCTGTGAAGAAAATTCCAAGATATGCCATGCTTCTGAAGGAGATGTGTACACACCGAAGGAGGATTCATGGTGATGAGAAGGCGATCCATGGGAGGAATGTTTCAGCATTGATAGAGCCATCACTTCCCACCAAGTGCAATGATCCTGGGACATTCTCGGTTCCATGCACCATAGGGGAGTATTCATGTTCCAACGCTATGCTTGATTTGGGTACTTCTATAAATGTTATGCCTCACTCTATTTACTCTTCATTGCAGGTCGGTGAACTGAAGCCCACTGGTATTGTCGTTATTATGGAAAATTGAAGTACAGTACACCCCTCTGGTGTGTTAGAGGATGTTCTTGTGAGGGTGAAAAATTTAATTTTTCCTGCTGATTTTTACGTGCTTAAAATGGAAGATGATAGGATGAATGGACATTCCCCAATTATATTGGGGTGACCTTTCTTTAAAACCACCAAAACCATAATTAATGTCTATAATGGTACATTATCTATGGATTTTAGTGGTAATACTGTCCACTTCAATATCCTTGATGCCATGAAGCACCCCTCAGAAGAACACTCCTCTCTCTCTGTCAACTCAATTGATGTTCTCCCTTCCCCTAAAACAACTTATTTTCATTCCCCTGATCCCCTTTATGAGTTTTCTTTATTGATTGAAATTTTAGGTAATGAATCATGCGTTGATTGTTGTAGTGGTCTAGAAAAATGTCATGCATGTTTGTTAATTGATGATTTCATGAACACAGAGGATCACATGACCATCGATGATACTTCTACACTTGTAAAAGCTAATTCCTCATCTGAGGATGATACCATTGAGTAGTTAGATGTGATTAGTGACCTCTCACTTTCACACACACTCCCATCAATCCAAAATCCACCTGAATTGGAACTAAATAAACTGCATCAAGATTTAAAATATTCATATCTTGAGAATGGAAACAAGTTGCCCATCATCATTGCTAGTTCACTCCCTCCGGAGCATGAATTGCGACTGCTTGACCTTTTGAGGGAGCATAAACAAGAATTGGGATGGACACTTTCAGACATTCCTGGTATTAGCCCATCAATTTTTACACATCATATTTTATTAACTGATGAGGCTAAACCAGTGAGGCAGGCACAACGTCGACTGAACCCAAACCTCTTAGAAGTAGTAAAAAAGTAAGTAACAAAATTATTGGCTGCTAGAATCATTTACCCCATCTCTGATAGCCAATGGGTCAGTCCTGTTCAAGTAGTTCCTAATAAAACTAGCCTAACGATAATTAAAAATGAAAATAATGAATTGGTTCCAACTCGTGTGCAGAATAGTTGGCGTGTCTGTATAGATTATCGCCGACTAAACCAACACACTAGGAAGGACCATTTCCCCTTGCCATTCATTGACCAAATGCTAGAGAGGCTAGCAGGGAAGTCCCATTACTGTTTCCTTGATGGGTATTCTGGATACTTTCAGATCAATAATTCCCCCGAGGATCAGGAAAAGTCAACCTTTACTTGCCCCTTTGGTATATTTTCTTATAGAAGGATTCCATTTGGTCTGTGCAATGCTCCAGGTACTTTCCAACGATGTACGATTTTTATTTTTTCGGATTACCAGGAGAATTGCATGGATGTTTTCTTGGATGATTTTACTGTTTATGGATCCTCTTTTGATGAATGTTTAAGTAGTCTTGGTTCTATCCTACGTCGCTGTATTGAAAATAATCTCGTATTAAATTATGAGAAATTCGATTTCATGGTGTGACAAGGCATAGTTTTGGGACATGTCATTTCTGGGGAAGGTATCCAAGTGGACAAATCAAAAGTATATATCATTTCCTCCCTACCATTCCCTGAAAATGTTCGTGATGTGCGGTATTTCTTGGGTCATGCTGGATTTTATCGTCATTTCATTCGTGACTTTAGTAAAATCGCACTCCCCCTCTCCCGATTACTCCAAAAAGAAAAAGAATTTTATTTTGATAAAAAAATGTGAGGAAGCTTACAATAAAATGGAGTCTCACGTCACCCTCGGTAATCTAAACACGTCGGTGGGATTTACCATTTGAGGTCATGTGTGATGCCTCTAACTATGCAGTTGGGGCAGTCTTATCACAAAGGGTCGACCGAGCTCCACATGTCATAGCTTATGCCTCACGTACTCTGGACCCTACCCAAGGAAACTACAGAACAACTGAAAAAGAATTTCTTTCCATTGTGTTTGACTTGGATAAATTCATGTCATACCTTCTAGGGTCCAATGTTGTTGTGTTCTTAGACCATGCAACCCTCTGATATCTCCTAAAGAAACCAGAAGCCAAACCACGTCTCATTCACTGGATGCTCCTCCTTCAAGAATTTGATCTAGAAATTAGGGATAAAAAAGGAGCAGAGAATGTGGTTGTTGACCATATCAGTAGGATTCTCCCATCCTCGAACATTGACACATCCCCCTGTATTCCCATAGATGAATTTTTTCCTGATGAGCAATTGTACCGAGTGCAAGATGTTATTCCTTGGTATGATGAAATTGTAAATTATTTGGTAGCGTCTTGCATTCCTGCTGATTTCAACAAAAACCAGGCCAACCATCTAGAACATGAGTCTCATTGGTACATTTGGGATGACCCCTACCTCTGGTGCCCATGTAGTGATCATGTTATTAAGCCTTGTGTTCCCGATAGTGAGTTTCAGTCTTTCCTTAGGTTCTGCCACACACTTTCTTGTGGGGGCCACTTTGGTCCCTAACGGACTGCTTGCAAGGTCTTAGATTCTGGTCTCTTTTGGCCCACATTGTTTCGGGATACCCATGAATATTGTAAATCATGTCCTCACTGTCAAAGAATAGGGAATGTCTCTAAAATAAATGAGATGCCCCAACAACCCTTACTCTTCCATGACATTTTTGATGTTTGGGGCATTAACTTTATGGGACCATTCCGCAATTCATTTGGGAACCTTTACATTCTTCTCGTAGTGGATTATGTTTCAAAGTGGGTAGAGGCACGAGCCATGAGGACAGATGATTCCAAGATAGTTGTGGAATTTTTGAGAACCCAAATATTCTGTAGGTTTGGATTCCCTAGGTTTATCATCAGTGATCAGGGTTCTCATTTCTGCAACCGCACAATGCAATCTCTTTTGCACAGGTATGGGGTTGGGCATCGAGTTTCTACTGCTTATCACCCACAAAAAACGGTCAGCCTGAAGTATCAAATAGAGAGGTAAAAAAGATTCTTGAGAAAATGGTTCAACCAAATAGAAAAGACTGGAGTCTTAGACTCGATGATTCATTATGGGCTTACCGTACTGCATTCAAAACTCCAATTGGCATGTCACCATATCGGCTAGTTTTTGGGAAGAGTTGTCACCTCCCTATTGAGGTAGATCACCGGGCCTACTGGGCTATTAAATAATGCAATTATAATCTTTCAGGTGCAGGTATTCAAAGGAAGTTGCAGATTCAGGAGTTGGAAGAAATGAGAAGAGATTCATATGAGAACTCCCGAATTTATAAGGAGTGAACCAAGGCTGCCCACGACCGTCTCATCCTTCATCGTCAATTACACATCGGGCAGATGGTCCTCCTCTACAATGCAAGGCTGAAGTTTCACCCTAAGAGCTTCGTTCCCGTTGGTTTGGACCTTACATTGTTACTAATGTCTCTCCATTTGGTGTTGTCTAGGATCAAAATGAAGACACCAAGAAAACCATCACTATCAATGGGTAGCGGCTGAAGCACTTCCATGAATCCATTTCGGAGTCCCCAATGGAGGAACTCCATGTTCAAGAAGCGGTCTATGAATAACACTCACCAGGTTTTATCCTTCCTTCCCATAGTCTCTTTCATTACAGTGAGGAAACTGCATTCTCTAGGTGTGGGGGGGGGGGAAGTGGATACATTCCTAGGATAGTTAGGAATTTTCATTTTTTCTCCTTTTGTTTTCTCTTTTTGGCCTTCTTTATGGTATTTTCATTTTTCCCCATCAACAATTTCGAAGATCCATTATTTGGCGACCATAATGTGGGGAAAGTAAAAATACCATAACGAAGGCTAAAAAGAGTATTTGTATGAATTTAACATCAGGGAGTGATTTTTAGAGAATTGGTTTTCTGTTAATGATATAAATGGTCGTATCTATGTGAAACCTTTGAGATGATTGATGCCCATTGTGTGAGTAGTTTTTGGGAAAACTGTGTCACTAATATCTCCACAAATATTTGCACCAAACTACAAAGTGTGATTATTTCTTACATAATATAAGCTAAATATATGTTGGGTTAATGTTTTTTATATTTTAATGATATTTCCACATGTTCGTTCCTTATCCGATCTGTTTCATTACTGTACCAGATTGACCTATGCGTGTGTACCTAATGTCCGACTGTTGTACGCCCTCCAAAAAAATTGTTGTGTCTTGGGCAGGTCAAAAACCACTCCTCCTCAACCTTTGATCTTGTTATAACTATTTCCATTAGTGTCGTGAGGAGATCAAACAATGGTTGAGAGATGAGTGTGAGATTTGTTCCAATTGCAACTTCAAAAAAAATAATAAATGAGGGGAGTGATGAAATGTGCAACATATGGGGATATCTAGGTCGGGAGCTTATGGTTTGACTTCTGGGAATGCTTAAATGAGTGGGTCTTGAAATACAATTTCAAAAGATGTAGGATAGGTTCGGTGACAAAATCTTTTAAGCTGGAAAATGCTAAAATAACATATATTTATTGGATAGCAAGTGGAATGAATAGCATGAAATGGTTTCCACACACACACATGGAGAGTTAGTGTAATGGTTTACATATGAATTCCTTTCTCAATCGGGTATCATGAATCTTTTTGAATTTCGCTATGATTTGATTTATAAGACATATTTTTCTATTTTCACTAAGAAGAACTCCTTGGTGTGGTTCGTGCATTGATCACTTTACTTTAAATAAAATTTCCTCAAATGATTAATATTCAAGATGTTGGAAATATATATATATATATATATGCATCATTGTATTTGGATATGTGACTTTGCCCAGGAGTGCAAATGTTTAGGTGTGGGCGTGTGATCGTACCACGATTCACTACTTTATTACACCCTTACACCGCAGTTTTAAACTAGTTTTGTAATGAATATTAAAAATATAATAATAAATTTCACTTTATGTTTGAATCAATAAATTAATGTTAATAAATATTATAATGGGAAATATTACTTGTTTTTTATTTTTTCAATGTAGGTGGAGTTGATTTGGAGGGCCCTTGATGAAGTGGAAGAAAATGGGCAAAAAATGCATGGATCCATGGACATTGGTCAACTGTTTTGAATAGTACATGAAATAAGTGGATCCAAATGGGCTAAAATTATGTGGTACTGTCCAAAATTTAATAGGCTACATTTCATATTAAGGAACCCAATCCTTATTCTGCCTCTATGGGCCCCATCCAAACTGATCTGTCCAAGCCATCGAATTTGGACCAAGTCAAATGCGGTGTTCTGTATGTTATCAATATCTTGAGTTGTATTTGTCCAAATTCTGCCAAACATTTGGTGGAGATAGTCAAGAGGTAGGGATACAACCTTTTTATTTTCTCCAAAGCGAGATAAGACTATCAGAAGGCCGAAACGTGTCATTCAAGTGGATTGATGAAATCTGTGTGCCTAAAACCACCATCCAATTTTCCTATAAAAGGGAACCAAGGGAACCTAATTTTGAAGTTCGGAAAAGGAGTGAAGTAATGCCAATTTGGAGTCCTATAGGAGTCTCCTAATCACCTAGGAGGTTCTGGAGGCCCCTATCCTCTTAGGGGAATCAAGGATGAAGAAGGAGTTCCACCCAAGCTTCCTCCTCCTCCCGATGTCGAGCTAAAAGTTGGGTGTTCGTTTTGAGGGAGCTACACACATGTCAAGGGAGTTATGATGCATGCATTAGCTACTGGTTTGGAGTAATTAGGGTTTTAATCATTTCATTCCATGTATCTTATTTTATTTCAGATTTGAATGCTTGATTTGATGCATGTGAGTGTTATGCTCTTAATTTCTAACCGATCGGTGTGCTGTTTTCAGTGCGTGACTTGTGTTGTTCTAATTAGACATCACAAGAATCCTTTTCAAACCCACCTTATTGAGATATCAATATGCTTTGGAAGATCTTATTCAATTTATAAGTATTGTACCTTGACAATAAGATTGTTACGTCAAGGTTTGGTCCTTAAAGCATTAAAATAAAAGCTTAGGAACTAATCGGGATTCCAATTAACTCCAACCAAAGAATTACTCTAAACCCAAGATTAATCTCTATGAACAATGAACTTGATATGTCTATAGTGAAATCACATCGACCCTTTTATCTCATATTTCTCAAAACCCACTTGGTCACTCATCTTTGAAGCTATTTCAACTAAGTCATTGTTTTAAACTGTTTTCAAAACCACCCCCTCTCTTAGTCATTTTTACTAAAAATACACACTCTAAACCTACCAACGCTCCTTGAGAGACGACCTATGGTATTACCTAGACTATAAATAAACCTTAAAAATATAGTCAATTTGACATGTCACGACAACGCGGTCAAACAACACTATTTGATGGGTGAGCACTTTATAGTCTACTCTGACCACCAGAGTCTTAGGTACATTTTCTCACAGAAGGACATGAACCTGAGAGAATGGTGATGGCTCGAGTTCCTCCCGGATTTTGACTTTGAGATTGTCTATACTACTGGGAAGGGGAAAGTTGTGGCTGATGCTCTCAGCAGGAGATCGGGCATTCAACTACTTGGTGAGGTGACAGAGCAGTTAACCGCTTTGCAGATATCCTTCGTGGATAGTGATGGGACATCCTATCTATAGTCCCTCACAGTCACTCATCCACTTCTTCAGTGGGTCAGAGAGGCACAACGTGGGGACGTTGAATGTGAGGCGCGACATGCTCAGATATCCTCAGGGCGAGCACCTGAGGGATTTTCTGAAGGCGGAGAGCACGTCATCCTCTTCAGGGGACGTACCATGGTACCCGTTACACTACAGGAGGAGGTTCTAAGGGTGTTATACACTTCCCCTCTAGCGATACATTCTAGTGTAGTGAATATGTACCAGGACCTCAGAAAATTGTACTGGTGGCCGGGTATGAAGAAGGTTGTGGTAGAGTTCATTTCTCGATGCCTCACTTGTCAGCAAGTGAAGGCAGAGCACCAGGTGCCAGTAGGCTTGGTGCAGCCCTTAGAGGTCCCGAAGTAGAAGTGGGATGGGATATCCATGGATTTCATGACGGGGATTCCATGTACTTCTAGAGGACACGACTCCATCTGGGTGATCATGGACCGACTCACCAAGTCGGCCCACTTCCTAGCGATCAGAGAGAAGGGCTTAGTAGAGAGATTGGGACGCCTCTGCATTCAGGATATCATACAGATTCATGGTGTGACATCGTCTGTCGTCTCCGATCGAGATGCTCGCTTTACTTCCCGGCATTGGAAGGGGTTATAGGAGGCTTTTGGGATGCAGCTATGTCTGAGCACTGCCTTTCACGCATAGATGGATGGACAGATGGAGAGGACCATTCAGACACGCGAGGACATACTCCGTGCATGTGTCCTTTTCTTTGGTCGTAGCTGGGAGGATCACCTACCCTTGGTGGAGTTTGCGTACAACAACAGCTACCACTCCACCATCGGGATGGCACCTTACGAGGCACTGTATGACCGACCTTCTAGATCACCTCTGTGCTGAGCTGACCCTAGGGAGTCAGTACTCGTAGGACCAGAGATGGTTTAGGCTATGACGGAGAAGGTGCAAGCCATCCAGGAGTGGAAGAGGACTGCACAGAGCATACAGAAGTCTTATGCTGATAAGAGGCGGAGACCACTAGAGTTCGAGGATGGAAACCACGTTTTCTTACGGGTCTCACCTCGATGTGGGTTACAGAGATTTGGCCGCAGTGAAAAGTTATCTCCGTGATTCATTGGACCTTTCCAGGTCCTCAGTAGGGTAGGAGAGGTGGCTTACCTCTTTCCCCTTCCACCTCAGCTACACCAGGTGCACGACGTCTTTCACGTATCTTAGCTGAGGAGATATGTGCATGACCCGATGCATATCATCGACCATGGGTAGCTGGACATCGATGACATGGAGACTTTTGCGGAGATCCCAGTGGAGATCGAGGATCGACAGGAGCGGGTCCTACGCGTGCGGTCGGTTCCTGTTGTGCGCGTTTGTTGGAAGCACAGAAACCTCCAGAAGAGCACATGGGAGCGGGAGGCTTAGATGCGTGCTCAGTACCCTCATTTGTCTCCTAGTTTATGTTGTAGCTTTATGAGGATGAAAAGCCTTGAGGTGGGAGTGATGTAAAGACCCAGAAATTTTATGTAAGTTTTTTAAATACTTTGGAATTTTATGAGTCTGTGGCGTCTGATGGAAATTTATTATGAGGCCTGGTGTGCCAGGAATCAATTTTTAATGTTTAGCTTAGGTACATTCAGTGAACGAATGAGTGGGTTTTTTTTACATTTGAATCGGTGCTCGGAATTGAAATCTGAGGGCACCGATGAACTCGCAACACCGGTAATTTCTTAAAGGGACACTTACCATAGATGCGTTTGCAAAAGAGGAGAAGTTCATTTTTGGGGGATTGTTTAAGAAATAAATAAAAATTGACAGAATAATTTTTATTTCATGAGGAGGTTTTTCCTCCCATGGGTAGTTAAGGGTGGGGCCCACAGCCACTTAACTACCCAAGTGTGGATTTTAGAGAGGTGGGTCCCGCACGAGCTCCACCATTTAATTCCCTCTAGATCTCCTTAAGAACCCCCATTAATTTGACAAACCTCCATTTTAATGTCACCTCAATCCATTAAATTATGTCAACTCATAATTTAATGAGGAAACTTCTTCTTTATCCCCTTTTTATTTAACTGCCAACGCGTTTAATAATGGGGAACCTTCTCTCTCTCTTCTTTAATTAAATGTCAACACATTTTAATTAGTGCGGTGAATTAATTATGGGAGTGTTTCTTAGCGTGTATAATAAAATAATAGGGAGAACCTATTATTTTATTAAGGAGGAGAGCTTCGTCGTGCGAGGAAGAATGCCAGCCTCCGACGAAGAATGACGAAGAACACCGACCTCCGACGAAGAACGAAAAAGAACGCCGAACGATGACGTTCCACCCTTAATCTTTTCTGTGGAAAGAGAGGATACGCCACTTCCTCCTCGGCGTGCCCCGACAATGCCTATGAACCTCTTCTCTGTGACGCCGGCGATCGCCTTCCTTATTGGGGTAGGGGATTATTTATGAGCATGTTATTCCCATGATTCATCCCTTTTAAAATGAAGAACGTGGGTCAACTCATTGTCAAGTTGATCCATGAATGAATTCATTTGCGGGTTGAGAATTGATGTTTTCGGGATAAATGCTGAGTTATTTTTTTCTTCATACAATGGGAAACCTTGTTTATCCTTGGCAATTGTTATCGGCTAACGCGGAGGGCGCGAGCCGAACAAACACGGCCTGAAGACCCTCCGTAGATTATTTTTTTGTGCGTGTATGGATGGGTGGCAACGAAACGGGACTGCAATGGCGTATGAAATCCTTCACAGTGAAGAGAGGGTCCCGAGAAGGTCACCGGCGTAGACGGCGGGCAAATCGGACCACCGGAGCGCGTCTGGTGGTCCGTAGACGACACTGCCGGCGCGCCCCGCCGGTACGACGGCGCTGGCAGCCGGAGGCTGCGGCGCCCCGGCGTGTCGCCAGAAGAAGCCTGCTGCGGCTGAAGCCATGGAGGTGGAGTCCAGATCCCGTGGCCATGCGGGATTCGAGGGAGACACGGTGCCCAGCGTCGCGTTCGCGGAGCACAAAGGGGGGACCGCGTCCCCCCTTCTGGGCTCGCTGGCTGAGCCAGCTCACCCCCCGGCCGGGCCGGGGCGTGTCGCGCGGACCGGGCCGGCCCTCACCCCTCCGGTCCAGGCCTCACCCCACCGGGCCAGAAATAGAACCGGGTCGGGTCGCCTCGGTTCGGGCCGAACCAGGGGGTTGGGCCGGGTCGGACCGGGGCCATACCCCCCACTTCGGACCTCTTTCGGTCTTTTGCCCATAACATGAGCTACGGACCTCCGATCGACACACCGTTAGTTTCGTAGGAATCCTTGGATCGATACGGTCGTTCCAGTATATTACATTTGTGGTTTCGGAAAATTCTGGGTACAACAGGGTTGGTTCGGACTCTAAACCAACCGGGCCATTGGAGCGGAAACACGTATATCTTAAGGACCAGACATCCAATTGACGTGTCATCAATTGCATTGGGAACCTTTTGTTGAGACGGTCCTTTTGGATTAGTCCACTTGAGGTTTGGACATAGTTGGAGTATGGCTGGGTTGGTTTCAGCTTAAAAACCAACTAGGCCCCTGGGACGGAAAAGCCTATAACTCTTAGACCGTGCGTCCGATTGATGCATCGTCTGTTGCGTTGGGTTTCTTTTGACGAGATGGAACTTTGGGATACATCAACTCTGGACTTCGTGAAAGTTGATGTATCGAATCTCTTTTTCTCGAGGAGCAGACCCTCCCGGAATTGAGCTTGCTGTGTGCGGGAACCCTAGAAATGGATGCGACTACGACGATGACGACTGTACTTGGATCCTCCATGGGTTCGGCAGCAAGAACGACTGTACTTGGATCCTCAGTGGGTTCGGAAGCAACGATGAACGTACTGGAATCATCCATGGGTTTGACAACGATGACTACTGTTCTTGTATCCTATGTGGGACCCACATTATTTGACACTGTACTTGTATCCTATGTGGGTCCGGTAGAGTAGCTGGTCTTGTATCCTTTGTGGGTCCGACAGCTTAGCTGGTCTTGTATCCTATGTAGGTCCGATAGCTTAGATGATTCAGTGTCTACATTTGATCATCTCTATAGCCTTACGAAGTGTATACCTGTGTGAGATGAGTCTTGATTCTCAATCATTATCATTGATGTGGTTGACTTTCTTTTCTATGTGGATTGGGTTGTGCTTTCCTGTGTGGTCTGGGTTGTGCTTTCTTATGTGGACTGCATTGTGTTTGGGCTCGGGAGCTGGAGCCAACCTGTAATTGATGACTTAGGTATATGTATGGGCATATACCTAAGTAGGGTTTTTTGATACTTCGTGATTGTATCTTTCATTTTTGGTTTATCCTTCGTGGATTCGGAGGGACGTTCGGGGGTCTCGGGATCCTTACTGAGTATCGTATACTCACCCCTGCACGGGCTATTCCTGCACTACGTTGTGTTGGATTCAGATGAAAGAGAACACTGGTCTAGGTGGAGGCTTGTGGAGCTGGATGGTACTCGGAGGTGGACTACTTGGTGGGACATACGCGGAGCGGACGGGCTGACCCGAGGAGCTGAGGAGGCTATCTGTACCAACCCTTCAGGTGGGACTTCCGGAGGACGACTCGATGTTGCTATTTACTTACTACTGTTGTACTTTCCCTTTCAGTTGTACTGTACTTTCAGTTGGGTTTGTATACTGTCCCATTTACTTTTTCATAACTTATCCTGTACCCAGTTTTACTTAGTCCTTACTTCACTTGCGTACGCTGTTGTGTATGTTACTTCATAAAGGAAATGCATTCCTTTCTTTTGGGGTTTACACCTTTGGTGCTAGTCGCCAGCCCCTAGCCAATAGAAGGTGGGATTGGGGTAGTCACGACATGGGTCCCAGGGAAGGGTCATGACATATGTTTTTTGGGGCCCTCAATATTTTTATATATCAAAAAATTATTAATATTAGTTTGTGGATGAACAAAAAGATAAACAAAATAAAAATTGGAGTTAATTTGGATAAATGTATTATCTTTTTATACAATCTTGGTTATTTCACATAGTAATAACGACACTATGAAAAAACAATTCCATTTTCTTAGGGGATAAAAGGATTTTTGAAGCATGACACCCTACAAAAATGAATTTCATTTTTGGAGAGAAGAATTATTTTTCTTACCTCTATGATTGAATTTCATTTAAATAGTGGTGTAGTTATTTTACTCCCTCTATAAATGAATATCATTTTAGGGAGATTCAATGATTTTATTCCCTATATAAATGATTTTTTTATAGTTTTAGGTAATGATATACCAATCTCCACAAAATAATGTCATTCCTATAGAGAGGGTGTTTAATGTGTCCCCTACAAGGTATATCAGATCCTTGGTGACTGACTATTCTGGGAAAGTGATTTATTTAAAACCTCATATAAATACCAAATTAATTCTTTAATTAGATATAGATGAATATATGAAGAGAAATATACAAAATATGAAGATATAGAGAAGGACGAATAATTTTTCATTCTTATAGACGCTCTATATTTTGATCTTACTAGAAAAAATTGGTAGTTATCTCACCATAAAGGTAAAGATACTATTTGAAAATAATTTCTTAATGAATGAAACCTACCCATAAATAAATCCATTATGGATAGAGAAACATTCTTGGCTATTTGTGAGTGATCAATTCTTCTTTATGAAATAAGCATTTCAGGAAATACCCCTTATGAAGTTTCAACATTTTTCATAATAAGATCTCTATGACGGATGGGGTACCCTAATGTGTCTATAACCCCACTCTAAAAAATCTCTTACAATGTAAAATTTTGATATATTTTATCCCCTCTATGAAATGTTCGAATGTTCCTCTCTCAATAATTCCTAAATAGAAGGAAGACCAAATCAAGGACTCCCCCATGGCCTCCAGATTGACAAGGCCAGGTTATAGTGAACATAGACATGAACCCACCATTTAATCATGCATTCCAATAGTAAATGTTGTCCCACATTTGTCCTACTTAATAGATGGGTTTCTTAGGGTGTCTATGATTATACATCCCCTTGGTAATGAGTGTCTAAATCCTAGTGGTATTGATGGGAATATTATTATATCCGGTAGTGGGTCCTACATGATTCATGAAATTATATGTGAGATTAAAATTACCCACACAATATTCTTTATAGTTAATAGATGCATGATACCCAATAATGGGTTTAGAAACATGTAGGAAGATGATATAGTGAATCCCTCATTGTGTAAGACCATGGGCCTTCTTTTCAGAGGAAATAACCCTATTTAATTCCATTTCCCATCCCACATCCATGTGTAGAAATGGAGTGAATTCATCTTTGGGTAACCTTAGTGTGTGTTCCCCACTCAGATCAATTATCACACACCATTCAAGGTGTCCTATCCCCTCTTAAAAGTTTTTTCTCATAGTGAGCAGGACTCACATGGGATTAGATATCGATGTTGATCACACCATTTTTATTGCATATATCTCATATGGGTGTCCTTATTAGGTGTAATCCCTAACCATATTACATTTTTCTCAAGGGGCTAAATTATTCTTGATACATTCCATTAAAGGGCCTTATTACTAATAAAGTATATCAGGTGACTTCAATCCATAAGCCATGTTCAATATTATTCTATCAAACTCTTTCTCACATTGAAATCCCCACAATATGATGTTGAAATTTTTGGAAAATGGCCTCATCACATTAACATGAACCATGAATGTCAAAATACATAGGATTTGATTCCTATCTTGATATGAAAACTAAAAATTCTCCATATGGTTAAAAAAAACATCGTCATAAACCCCCCATTACCCTCCTTTTTGTTCCATATTATTGATAATAATCAATCCCCCGCTTAGAGGGATATATTATTTATGGGTCCTATCATCACTTATATCGTTAGAGAATCCATCTTATGTGTATGACAAGACCATATTTCCTTCTTCTTAAAATGACATTTTTTAAATGAGACATTCTATAAAAGATATATATTCCCAATTAACCATCATAGTGTAGCATTGATGCAGAATACCCACTCAATTGTCTATTGTCCCCCTTTTATGAAACAAATTTCCCCGTATCATAAAGTTAAATTTTAATTAAAACAGTCTCATCACATGACCTGAAACTATGACATTTTAACTATGTTTTCTTCGATTACTATATCAACGGGTCACATCGGATGCCTCCATGAGATTCAAACCCAAGATCATTACCCACCTATTACCACACTTATTGGGATATTTTCTCAATAATAATCATCCCCCATTGGGAGGGCTATATTTATTCTGGGTCATATCACCTCATCCTCATCAGGCCACACTCAATATGTGATTTGTCTTTACAGGGCCATAATCCTTGTAATGTCTACCCAATTTTGTAGGGTTATTTTCCCTATGATATCATCTATAAGGGTCCAATCATGCATAATTCACGTACCAACCATTTCTAGGGACATTTTTCATATCCTTATCTGATGAAATTAAATAGCATGGATAGATAATTGTCATATGATGTTAAAAGGTACAACCTTCCCCATTAAGTGACACTAAACTACATCGATTTTGATTCCTTTTTAAGGATATATAGGAAGACAATTGGAGATTATAAATCCCAAAATCATGAAAACCTACCACTTCCCTTGATGGAAATAAACTATAGAGTTCTCCAATATGTGCCTTTAAACCATAGTTCCTTAAAATGAGAATCACTAAGTAATAATGAAACAATATGGAGAACCTTGGACACAAAAAATTGTTCCATTGATGTATAAACTATAATAAATACATATGATAAAATCAACGAGATACAAATTAATTGTACAGTTTTTCACACCGACTCAGGATAATAATTTATTGCTAATATAGGTGTAACCATTTACCTAATAGTATTTTTTAAAGGATTCAAGAAAATGAATTAAATATATAAGATATTCCATGAGTAAGAAATAATTAACCCCAAAATAGCCTAATGAGCCTAAGCACTAATCCCTTGAACAATTTGAG
This sequence comes from Viscum album, assembly GCA_963277665.1. Classification (NCBI taxonomy): domain Eukaryota; kingdom Viridiplantae; phylum Streptophyta; class Magnoliopsida; order Santalales; family Viscaceae; genus Viscum; species Viscum album. The sequence goes on along the minus strand of OY728147.1, from coordinate 1,498,460,250 downwards.
TTCTTAATAATCATTAGTAAGAAACCCCAATTACCTCTGACATTTAGAAATGAGGCCAGTGGATCATTATAAATGTGGGAACCAGTGGTTGTTTCTAGTTCAACCAATAAACCCCATTGAAAACTACCCAAAATATTAATGATTATCCATGCATAGACACCCAAAATGTTTTAGCTTTAAAAAAAGTGAACCTAATGTTAAAACTTTATTAATTAAAAAGTAGGTTTCCCCCATGTTGAGCATTTTTGTGTGAATTATTCATTGAAAAAAACTGAAAACCTAATGTGGACACATAACAACGAAAGTAGTAATTCATCCATGATTTTGTTTATTTATTATGTTTCTTTGATGGGTATTTTTTTCATTTGTTTCTTCTCAAACATAACACTAAAAATATCTTTAATACAAATGATATCATCTCAACCTTAAAGGATTTATGCATTAGCAGTTGCACAAACTAGGTCCTCATTGAATTAGAGGACACTATCACTAACCCAGTGCATTTATCATTAAGTAGAGAATGAATTAATCTAAGAGTACCACCTGAATGCTATAATACCAATACTAGAGTTTTGGAATGATTCCCTATAGTACATGAATCCCCACCAAACATCTACCCAACAATGGGTGGTTGTGAATAATCAAACAACATCTGTCATCATTTAAAACTATTTTAGGAGTCCCTCTCAAAAATATAGTAGTAAATACCTCCATTATGTTAGGGAGGTGGATCATAATATTAAAAAAACAAATTATAAGAAAATATCATCATAGATGGATCCATACGTTAATTTCCAATTTCAATTCTTTATGAAACTAGTCCTTGTGAAACTCAATAAGGATGCCACCAAGTGTGGATCAGCTCAGGTCAATTTGACGCAAGCACATAGAAAATCCCATAAGGGGTAACGGGATTTTAACAAACAGAAGTGGGCCCTTGTCCCCATTTCAACCCGGGAATATTTTCAACATACTACAATAGTAAATAGAATGTGAGTTCACATTCCTTCCCACACCTAGAATGCCTTTCAGCATAATCTGGTAGCCATAGAAGATTATTTTTTTTCATTTTCCAACAACAAATAGGGGCACCAACACATTACAACCATCACACTTAAATAACAACAACATATTCCAATTATAACTAGATGAAATTATAAAACACACATTCCCAAAACAACCAATGAATTTATACACAAACTGATTCTAGCATCGAAAGCCCATCATCATGTCTGGTTGGAAGTTAAGGGGAAGGTTTATATTCATACCCAAATTTTACAATGAAGTAAATACATCTTTTAGTGGATGTTTTGTGGAGTGGGAATATATCCCCAAAAACAACCCTAGAGTATCATATTATCATAATTATATGGTTACTCATGAGTTGGAACACATTTCATCTCCCATTCAGGAGAGTCTTCTAGACATCCTAATCATGAATGAATTACAGGATCAAGAAAAAATCACCATTACAACATGGGATCATTGAACCCCTCCAAAAACACCTTTAGGGATAGAATATACTCTTCTAAAATGACAGAAACCTATCTGTATATTTAACACATAGCACGTGAGTCACTCATGTGAGATCCCTTACATGAAAGTTGATCCTGGAAACCTGCGAATACAATAGCCCAATGGAGAAAACCATAGAATAGGTATCACCATGGGAAATCGAATGTACCTAACTTTGCCAATATACCTTCTTTACTTGATGATGGTATTCATAATTCCCTTTAACATTTTACAATGGAATAAAAAGGTCCTATAAATTTTTTTCATATCAAGGATAAAATAGATGTACGTATAGAGGTCCTCCAAAAAAATTTACTACTAACAGCTCGGGAGGTTCTCCACAGAGTGTTTACAATGAAGGATCTCTTCGTTGGCATACCAATATTGATCATGTATTTCTTTCATAATAATAACCATATAAACCCTCCTCATGATCAGATTATCATATAAAAATAAGGTCCCCCCATTCTAATGTCCACTCTAGAGACCTCCCTATGGAATATACTATAAGATTCATCCATTTTTGAAGGATACTGATCCATAATAGTAGTCCTTTCTATGATTGTATTCACTATGAAGGCCTTCCACATAGGTATAATTCATTTTTATAGGATGGTACTCCCCTAACTGAATTACCTATAAAAAATACATAATATCTTGAGGGACTTCAATGGCAGAGTCCAACAACACCAAATTCCTTATCTTTAACAAGTGATATTGTTTCCAGTTAGAAGACAACCCAAAGAAATATCCATTCTATGGACCACCATTAAACCACTAAACATTCACTACAATATAAGTGATTCCAATTAACATTTATTTCTAGAAAAAAGAAAATAAGAAGAAAACCACTTTAATCAAAATACATGAAATAATGTATCAAATAATATAAATAGAATAAACTAGTTATGAAGATTTAACATACCATAGGTAATATAACATTATTGTTTGGCATTTGTCCACACATCAGTATAGCATCCTAAGAAATTTGTATGAGGGATGTATACATAATATTCATCTATATTTATAGAAAAATATCTAATATTTAAAAGTGATGTTTTCTCCTTATTATGGAATTTCAAATCACTTCAAGGGAAAAAATAAGTTCACTAAAAAAATTTCATGCCTTCCTTTTTAGTGAAATGATGTTTTAGATTGGGAAAGTAACATCAAAATATTTAATATAATTGTATTTATGTTTAATAAATCTATTTCAGTTGATGATTGACCCTCCATCTGTGTTATATATTAAGCGATGTGGTGAACATGGGTAATTTCATTTTAACTTGATCACTGAATGAAAATATATCTAAAAATAACATTGAAAAATAACACTGATTTAGGAAAACTATCAGAGCTAGGATCTGCATAGGATAATTGTTATCCTTTATAAGAATCCTCCCTAACCATATCCTATAAATTTAAAACATGACAGGAGTGGGACATCAAAATAATATTACATCAACCCCTTAAAATGTTGGACAAGTCTCTCATTTGATAAAATCCAATACTCAAGTGGAAACAATTCCACTAGTTCTAAGTAGATCATATTCAAAACATTCATTTTATATGACTTATTCTCATTAAAAATATCCAGATAATAAGGATAGAAACAATGACCACAACATAAGAAATTTACGAGCAACCCTAGTTGGTAAGGCTTGGGAAATTTTTACCTCAACCTCATCCTCCCCTATCTTTACTTCCATGGGGACACATATGTAAAGTGCATCCAGGTAATATCTGCAAATTTTACTTTACAAAGTGGTTCTATGAGAGTCATAGAAAGAGAATATGAAGCCTCATATATGAAAAAATACACAGAATCCCCTCAATAGGATTACAATTTAAAGGTATTAAAATATAATCAATGACAGATACACCATTGTTGATAGGTATTCATATTCTTATGATGATAATTTGATACAAGTAGTGTATTATGAATCGTTAAATTTCATCAATAGTGGGATTAAAAAATATATGGATCATGAGGAATGTTCTGTAGAATAAGAGGAGGATGTTTCTCTTTGGGATACAATCCCAAAAAATAGTTGAAGTACGAATACATATGAGAAACCAAAGGAAAAATAAAAATTTAAATGCATCATCAAATTATCAGCTACCACTTCTTCTAATGAATTAAAACAAATAGAAGGTAGAAGGAATGAATGCATCTAACCCATTACTCAAAGAAGTTGAACTCTCTATATACATGGAAGGATTTTTTCAGTATGTGGTCAAAATGAAGGTGATAAGGAGACTCAATGCAAAGTTACTCATGGTAAATACTATTGATGTATATATTCTCCAGGTATATCTTCACATTATTCTTTCAAAAGATATAATTCAATAAAAAAGAAGTTTATTCTAGCGTGATAAGAGATATGTCATCTACCAAATATGGGATCTAGAAAAAATTTTATTTTGATTCAATGTTGAAAGAATGTCATGAATTCCGTCCAATAGGGTTAAAGTTTGGAGTATGTCAAGCGACTTACCATGAGCCAACCCACGCTAGATATCATCAAAAAATTATGGTAGTCCCACCATGTCATTATTTGACCGTCACTACCCCTACTCCATGCTTTCCAAACCATCTATCCCATTAGAATACGTTGACACCATTTAGTCACTAAATACGTTAGTGGAGGCTATAGAAGTATGGGTTGTATAATTTTTACTAAAAAAATTCTTACAATGACTGGTTAGATATGACTCTCCCCAACCAAATTTAAGAATCATATATTCCCAAAATTTAGTGGAATGGGGGATCCAAAGTATCCCTTGATTTATTTCATGTCTTGGTGTGGTTCAATGATGGGTACCATTTAGTAGAAGGAAGCATCCAAACTCAGATGATTCGTACAGACTCTGGAGGGACTAGCTTTAGTCTGGTATAATTGTTTTCTGGATAGGTTAAAAACATGATTAGAAGTTCCCCTTCAATAATTGATGTATCAATTAATATCTGTGTTATTATATATATTAGTCCTTGATCTATTTTTTTTAAATGAGAATGAGAGAGTCTCATACTTTAATGATAGGTGGGAAATTTTGACAAAATCCTTGATTCAGTAACTTCTCCAAGAAGAGTTTATGGGCCTATGTATAGAGATCGTCCATGATGTTTTCCAAACACCAATCATTCTAGTTAAATATCTAGGAGGATTCATAAAAATATTCATAGTTGTGAAAATATTTTTAGATTCAATTCGATGATACAAATAAAAGTGTTGACCAATACTAGAATCCTAAGGAAAAAAGAATCAAAAATCTGGAAACTAGAACCATTACACTCAATCCATCTCCAAAACTGACTCTAATACCCTAGATCACATAGAATAACATGTAACATCATTCCAAGTGGAAGAAATTGTAGTAAAATCATTGTAAGAATTGTAGAAAATATAATAAGTAACCACAATGCATGGGTTAATGTAATAAATTTTATTCATTATGAGATGAGAAATTACCTAACTAATTCATCATATCTATTATTGAAAGCTTCCAAATAAGAACAAAAAATATCACAAAAGGAGGAAATCATTAAATATGTGTTTATTAATATTCTCCCCCTAAAAGAGAGGAAGAAGTGGATGGTTGAAGACTTGGGAATCCTCTGAAAGACTAACGAACGTGTGACCATTTAAAGGTCATGCAAATGCCCCAATGATGGCGCATCACCAACAGCTAGTCCTGTAGGGCCCTCTTCAACAAACCTGCCTGCTCTTGTAAAGACCCCATAGAAAATTGAATGATTTCCACTAGGACGCATGGTTTTTCATTTTAATGTTCATGAAAAACCATCCAAAATCATTCGCAAATAAAGAAGGATGACATCCAAAAGGAAGATAGCACTAGTGGTCATAAATCTCATACTCTAGGTTCTTATTTGTATGAATACAATCCCTTGGTGATATTTCAACAATCATGCATGACCTCTGAGCTTTCACCACATAAAAAATGAGATAAATGGGAAAAGGCTAGAGGGGTTCATTGATGCTGAAATGCATGCAAAGTGCACCCCGAGAAACCCGCGAGATGCCACAAGTCCTCGTTAACACTTCTACCTTACCTCCTGAAAGCCCCTTGTCTTGTCATCCTCACTGCACATAAGTCCTTGGGAGTGTCCAAAAAACCCCATAATTCTCAAAATATAGGAGAAAAGACCTATCCACTACATGCTTTCACACTCTCCGTAGGACCGATTCTGGTCAAGAGAGAAATCATCCAAAAATAGAGTAAAAATACAAGATATCTCTCATCCCAACTCACATCATCCATGTAAATTGTAAAATAAAACAAATGGGGTTAAAAAGGTAGAATCCAGGAGAGGTTTAACGTCACTAAATTATATGTGATGTTCCCCTGAAGAACATTCAGGCACTACAAGCCCTCAGCATCAGACTACCTTGTCTCACAGAATCCCTTTGGCTTGTCATCCCTATCTTTAGGACCTGGAATGCTCGCACACCCCCATGTGACCCATATTGGTCATGCACCACATCTCCATAAAAATAGAATAAATTCCCTCGATAATTCCCATTCAATATTTCATGACTCCCAATCTTTGTTATATCGAATTAAGGGGATTAAATTGAGGATGAGAGATGTACTCATGCTCACTAAAAGGTATGTGACACACCCAACAAACACATATTGTTGTCCTGTGAGACCCCATTAAAAGTTACCTATGGTCTTGCGAGTGTGTTCCCATAGGCATTGGAATCTTTCCAAGGCCCGCAAACATGTCGTCATGAAAACTTGGAGGTCCTTTTACAGAACCTCCTGATCAAAAAAGTCTTTGATAATAGTCAATAATATGATAATGGACACATTGATGAAGGAGACCCATGATTGCTAAAAATTAGGGGATGCAGTTGAAGTGGTCCATGTATTAGACTCACAAAACCACGTTGTGAAATATCCCTTCACCGACTCCATCCTGGACCTGCACCCGGTAATCCACCCAAACCAATGGGTATCAGTGGTGGTGACACCTATACATTCCCCACCCCATCAAGAAGAAAGTTTTTTAGTACCACTGTGTAGGATAGATTTTATCGACCAGATTCATAGGTCTATGTGATTAGGATCTCAACTTCATCAAACTTCTCGAGGCAACCAATCATGCGATCAAAAACTTTCTGTCAGTTAATATTCCAGCGAGAAACCAGAGTAGTCATGTATTCGACATAAAGTGAATCCCATGATCACTCATAGATCACAGGAAGGACTTCAAATATTCTATGCAAAGAATATACCTCATGTCCTCTAAATCATGGGAGACTCAATGAAATTGACACTGAACAAAACCAAGGCATTATCAGTACAAGTGTTATAACCAAGATCAACGACATAAGGGTTATGAAAAAGGCTTATCGCTACCCCCATGTGTCTCACATGTTTCATTAGAAGACATGTGACAACTGTAGGGAAAATTTACCAAATTTCATAAAACCCCCTTTGGTATGTCATCTAGGACATGAGAATTCCTCCAGACATGTCAGGACACATCATACAGTGCCCCTACAGGTGCCACATAGATCTTGTGAACCCTATCGTCTATCACCCAAGACTTGCGACACCCTCCAGGAACATCGCCAGACTCATATAACGGAGCCCGCTCACATCATCTGAGTATCATGAATACATCTTGGAATGATAACTAACACCTCATGAAAACCCTTCAACATGTCATTTGGGACACAATATGTCCTCGAGACATGTCGGAATACATCATATGGCGCAACAATGGGTAACAATTTGATATTGTGAACCCTCAGGGTATATCATCAATGACATGATACATCTTTCAGACACATTTCATGACTTATATAATGACACCCACCTATATCAAAAGTTTCTCATGAAATAATCTTAACATGAAAACAAAGCCCATGTGACACCCTCTGGGAAAGTCAGTTGAGACTCATGATGCCCTCTAGACCATACGGACATGTCTCACATTGTCTCCCAGAGGTGTCCACAAAGAAAAATGATACACCTTAAACTATGCCCCACTGATTCTCATGAAACAATCTATATGTGTCATGCCAGGTCATGCAATGACCCCCATGGTGCGCCAACTGGGTCTTGAGACATATTCCTGATATGAAGGGTAGATCACCAGGGAATCAAAGGACTAGAAAATATTGTCTATCTTCGACGTGTAAGCCCCGATCAATATGAAACCATCAGTGTGTAATCCCTAACATAAAGGTAACTACAATGAATTTGAATGATTTCATATTTAGGATATATAGGCCAACTCCCTCTGAGGTCTGAGATATTTATTGATCATCCATGTAGGGACCAACATATGAGTCCCTTATCCAAATCAATGACGTTGATTACTTGGCATCCCTGGTTTCTAGAAAATGAAAATATCTCATGAGGGATTAGAGAGTTAAAATGGTCATATCATCTTCCATATAGATTCCCTTTGTGGCATGGGGCAACCTCAATGTGTAAGTCCCAACATAAATTCACTACGATAATTTTGATTCTTGGCATAAAAAAGATACGTAGGATGCCTCCCTAAGTCCCGAGCTCTATACCAAACACCACAAGTAGTGTTCCAATATGAAAGTCCAATACCAATACTCAATGAGGATAATGATATATTCGTCTTTATTTCTCACCCAAATCTTAGTTCATGTGGGCTTAGGGGGATACAATGAACACCTCACTCGAATCTTAAATCTCCATCATCCAGGGAAACCTCAGCGTGTAAGCCCCGACACAAAGGGAACTATAAAGACTCCGATTCCATTATTACTTAGGATATGTAGGCTACCCCTCATTTAGGTTCATGCTCAATAATGACCATTCGGGGTGATTCTTGCATTTAAGTACCTTACTCAAAGCAATAACATTGGTTACTTACTATACCTTGTTTCTCACACTAAAAATGGATCACATGAGCTTAAGAAATTGTGGTAATCATGCCATCTGCACCAGAAGTCTATATATTAAGACATGAAACTCCAAAATATAAGTCCTGACATAATGAACTACAAAATCATTGATTCTTTCTATACCCGAGGTATGTAGGATTTCCCTCTAGGACCCGAGCGTGAAGGTTTCCTAGACCACCCATATAAGTCCTCATGCATGACATAAAACTGTACAGGTTAAATGAACTCTGTGATTTTTGATTCCTATAATAATCAGGATATGTAAGATGCCTCCTAATGGATCAATAACATCCTCAGAATATTAATCTCCTCCTTATATAGGAGTATGCACTTATTGGAAAAAAATCCCTCAAGGTGTCCCCTTAGAATGATTTGGGCATAATTTTGTTTGTTGACAAAGCCAAGTAATTGTGAATGAGAATGGATGGTGTTTACAGAAGACATATTTTTAAGGTGGCACAGTTTTCCAGTGTTTGGCAAAATTTAGGACCTCAAAATCAAGAGTTTGATGTTGGAAAAGGAAGGATTTTTGCATAGGAGTTAACTATATGAAGAATGTTGAAGAAAATTATAAAAGGGTGAGAATCACGTTCCATAATACATGGTCCATATACCAGGAAGCAGGAGTGGTATGTGGATGTGGTTTGCGGATCCAAAAATGGTTTACAGATGAGTGGAAGTGCGATACATGGATGGTTTGAAGTCTACGGGAAAGTTGACCACGTAAGAGCAAAGGCGTTACATGGAGCGCATAGAAAGATGGTTCGTGGATGGCTTGAGGTTCATGGTGGATGAATATTTATTGCGATGTGGGGGCTGTATGGAATCAAGATCTATTAAATATTTATTCAATAGATTAAGCAGATATCTTTTCTTATATAATAATCGATAATCCCACCAATTACTATGGAGATGGAACATTATTAGAAAGTATATTTATCTCCGGGAATTCAGTGATGTTCGAAGGAAGTTCGCAAATAGTGGTTCGCAAATGATGGAGTGGTTTCTACTGAAGGAATTACACTGAAGGTGTTTGTGGGGTTTCTTAACATTGAAAGGATGTCCGATACGCAGAGGGGAGCTCCAGTATGATGAAGTGAAGGTAGTACCCAAGCAAAGAATAGTTTGTGGACATAAGGTGTTTCACAGAAGAGGTTCACCGAGTTGATACATGGTAGCAGTATGTGATCATGAAGGAAAATGCAGTCTGCGAACAGTTGAGGTTTGCATAAGAGGTTGTTTTATGTGGAATAGACAGCTTGTGTTCCAAACCCGGTACTTAGTACGCAGGAGAGGAAGGCGGTTCTCGATTTTCTCAAGGAAGCATGAAAAGTCTACAATTTAGTTTGGAAAATTATTTTCCAGTACCTAATAGTAATTGGGAAGGTGGAATTCATTTGTGGGTGAAATCATAACGTCAACAGAGCATCTACCTAAAGTTGAGGATGTGTGAATTCATGCAAATGAAGGGACCTACATGTCCATAAACAATGTTTGACCTACACATCCCGAAACTATGAGTGTATTTATTTACAAGAGTAGTGAGCAAAGGAAGAGGAAGATGATGACCCTTTCCACTGATAGTGATCCAGAGAAAGAGGCATAGGGAGTGACCCTTTGGAATGCAATTAGAAGACCCTAAACCTTGTAAAGGCAGGGAGCCTGGTCATAGAAGATCTAGCCCAAAAATTGTACTCATTATTGGATGTGAACCTTAGTGATTTTGGTACATCAGAACATTGTCATTGTATGCTCCTTTGACGTAGCCTGGTGAGGGTGAACCACATAAAAAGAAATGTGTCATGTGGATGATTTCATATCTGTCTCTATATTTCTACGGGAGGAAGAGAGAATTGAGTTTTGTCTAAAAATGAAACAAGATACAAAATATAGAAAGTTTTAATCAACCATACCCGGATTCACCCCCCCCCCTCTTAGGGTATTCAACCTAGTGGACCTAACAGTTCTCAAACACTTGGGCATATAGTTTAAACATATAAGAAACCGCATGTGATAGGGGAATGACGAGTAACCGAATACAAATATTGATGGACTCACCCAAGAGATCTCAATCTTTTATATATAAAAGAGAATTCTTCTAAAGTATTTTCTCCCAAGTAACCAGTATTGTATCAGGATAATTGAGAGATTCATGAAAATATCTTAAATCTAAAAGAGAGTCACGGAGTAGGAAACAATCCCCTCTCCCAAAAAGGGATCGATGAGCCTAAACTTCCATCCTCTTAACTAATGTGAGTCCCTATGTGTTGAGGGGCATGAAAACCCAAGCGACCACTGGCCTTTGGAAAGAAATTTTGTACCCAACTACAGAAGGGGGAACTATTGGGAGTTTTAGGGAAAGGTGAAAATGAAAACGTGATGACCGAAACCCATTCCACCCCACATTTCCGGATGAAACAAAAATTATGAACTTGGCGTGAATCTCTCTAATGAAAAAACGATTGGGTTATAATATGTCATGAAACTTTGTTTAAAAAACCCTATATAAACAAATCAATAGGTCTATAATAATATTACAAATGATCATCTATAACTAGGGTTCTCATAATTCTATCCTTTGTTTTATAAGCCCAAAAGAGGGAAATGTTTGAATTGGAAATAAAAGGAAAAATGATTTAACCATGCATATCAGATTGATCATATTATGCCTATGATACTTCACTAATTGGAAACCTTGTTCTTTATCATGAAAATAATTGAATATAATACTTCAATTTACCAATTCAAAACAATGTCATCATCATGAAACATTTGTTCTGGAAAATTATCGGCAACTACAACTTCCATAGATCACAAAATTATCTCACCTTCTTGGTGAATCAAATGATATCTAGTGAATATTATCATTCGAGATTACCACTAATATTTTACTATCCCGACCACAAAATATTCTCATGAAGTCTCCTAGATGTGAAATTTAGCGAGCCCAAATTACCCAAGGAATGTGTCTGTTGAACCTATGGCTCTTATCGCCATAACCAAACGCTTTGAGAGCTTATCCTAGGAGCACAATAACCACCACCTTCCATATATAGTAAAGGTGGACTAGAAATTCAGATATAAATCACCTTAGGTTTAGGTGCAGCCCAATAGAGCCTCTACTGACCATCATTACCGACACCATCCTATAGGTACCTATCCGTTTTCTCATGAGGGTGCCATTTGACACACAATGACTTTGGATGCCCATGCACGATTTGCAAGGAAAACTCATCAGAGGAGAAAGGTGTTGGAAATCAAGGAGAGGATACATATCTCTGCTCCAACTAATGGTGACTTCCTTTATACTCAGGTAGGGATTATCCATCATGCTCATATCCTTGCTCGCTATGAATATCTCTATGGGAATATTCCTATAATAAGCATGGGGAGGCTCATATTCCTACCCTAGTATACGAATCCCATAGGTATACTATGGTGGAACAATTAGTGCATAAGTGGGTGCATATCCCCACTTCAATAGAATAATTCTTCCAGATCATCATGGGGACATAAAATATGTAGTCTCATATCCCTACACATAGTTTTCTAAAATAGAAATACATTTTAGAAATAGCTTAAGAACTCTATCGGCATATTCTAACACTGCTAAAGATGTAAGGACATGTGCATATTTCTATCCGTATAACTAGGACAAAAAAACACTCTGATCATCACAAACAATTTGTTGTACCAGAGTAAGCACAAACTCTTGATCCTGCCCAGGAAGATTATCAATATATTCTTATAACGACCCATACTTTACATACATTGTTAATACTTCAAAATTGAAGCACACTTATTACAACATATGACAAAACCACAAAGGAACGTATAGGTATAGTGTCTTTAGAAACTGGGAAACATAAACAACTGGTTCATAAATCTTCTATAGTGTCTCCTATTTATTTCATCATATCTAGGGTCCCTTTTAGCATATTCTACTTAATATCCATCTTCCTGACCTGGGGAAAAGAAAACATAAAAGGGTGAGCTCAAATGCTCAGCAAGGGCAAATAAAGGAAATAAAAATCATATCATATCTTTTTGAAAATCAAAACATGCAAAAGAGATCATAATATCTTAACATGGAATAAATCATAGAAGTGAAAATGAGATCCCCATAATCATAACATAAAACTTGAAACTTTGTGGCAGCACACATAATCATGGAAAATCATTTCTTGTTAGTCATGACTCATTGTCAAGACTATCTTATTGGACAAAGTCCCTTTCTGAACCGAGTCACCCTCGTTCCAGTCCTGTTTCACTGAACTGGTATAACTTACCGTTCCAGCCATGTCTATCTCATGAGATATAAAATCTTTACCCAATGCATTGGAGGGAGATATAGGTCCCACCCATCTTATAATGAATCCTTTCTTATGTGTGCCACATAATCATACATCATCGCATAACACATGTAACAAAAATGGGATTCTTGAAACATCATGATATCATAAATCAATTCATATAAGATAAAGGAATTCATAAAAATAATTCCATCACAACATGATCAAATCAATGTAATAATAGGGATAAAAACAGAACCCTGTATTATCTTAGATGGAAAATAATTTTCATAAAACACTTGAACTCCATTCTTGAGGAAAATATCCTTTCTTCTTCAAAAACATTTTTTCCTTTCATAATATGTCATACATATTTAAAATAAAAGAAGTTGATTAAAAATAAACTTGAAAACTTGTAAAGGAAGTTTCTTGGAAATAATGTTTTAAAAATCCATTCATGCCGTATAAGTTAAAAAAACATTCTTTGTACTTTTGTCGGAAAAGTCAAAAAGTACCTCGTATGACAAAAGATTCCTTTCATAGATATTACTAAAAACTCACCGAAGGGTAAAAATGGATTTAAACAATTGTAGGTGGATGGAAATAATATTACATATTTATGAAACATGTATGTTGATGATAAAATACACCCCAGTAAATACTTACGAATAAACAATCTCGGATAAAAATGAGATTGTGATATTTCCCTTACCTTAGGTCCAATTTGCTTTGTACGTGTCCGAAGCTCCTGTATAATGGTTTAAATAATGTTATTGACTTATTCCAGAATCATACATATTGATATGATATCATATATGGTCATATTCTTAGCTTCTTGATAGTAATATTTCATTGTTACTTGTTACTCGGGTCTTTATTGCCTTTTGTTCCTATGCGTGTTTTGCCGAATACATTCTTATTATTCTTTTAAGGTTATAGATACCTTATATCCAGAATTGTATTAGTGTAACATATATCATATTTATTCATTCAATTTATATAATTACTATGTAATGATGATCATGTAGAACGAGTCGCATCACATCGTGGAGACGGTATTCCGTACGTACGCACGAGTGATGATATCGTTCCTATGATCGTGGAACTGTATTGGAGTATATATATATTATTTCAGTATCAATATTACTTTATAATAATCATAAATAGTTACTCATTACACCATTATACCCATCCTTGTAAAGTGATGGTGGAAAATAGATTACACCACGGCGTGGAGACGGTATTCCGTACGTACGCACGCGCGGTGATTTCATTTTTCCGTAGGATGGATAGAAGGTGAATTAGGGTTGTTTCATATTTATAATAACATATCAGTATGTAAGTAATATTGATGTTATTACTTTATCATGAAACAACTAAAGAAGAAGAAGTTGAAGAAGAAAGAAATTGAAAAGATCGGTAATGGATATTACCTCTTCTTTGGAACGCCTCTTTGAATCCTCCACTTAGGGAACTAAGATTGGTCTTTGAAGAAGACCAGGACCTCTAGTATTATTCTAGGGAAGTGGAGAGGAGAAAATGGCAGGGTTTGGCCGAGCTTGAGTGCTCAAATTGGTGTGAGGAGGAGGGGGAGGAGGTTCCCTTTTTTAAGGGAGGAGAGGGGCACCTTAGGAATATCTCAAAATATTATTTTATATTAAAGTCAAAATCGGTTTATAATGGTTCCAAAGGGTCTTATTTCGATAATAAAGTGGTGATGGGTCGAAATACTATCAACCAATAGGATTTAGAAAAGTTTAGGGTATTATTTTAACCTTATCAATTAGATTTAACTCTAAGTTAATTAATTTAACTTTTACCGTGTCTTTTTGTTTTCTTTCACTATATGGTTAATACACTTACTATAACATGCCAAACGAACCCCAAATTGTTTATTATTAATATATATATCCTTATCTAAGTTATTTGGCCGAACCTTAGATTTTTAGGAATAAAATAACAATTAATAATATAATATTTGATTTAAAAACTATTTTGTGTCAATTTTGACACTATTTGATATATGATTTTTTTTGAAAGTCATAACAGAATTATATGTTCAAACCAAGTTGATTAAATCAACACTAATATATCATAGTAACCTATAAAATTCGTGGAATTCATAAAAAGTCTCAAATTACATTTATTTTGGTGTTTATAACATCAATTATGTCAATATTTCATTAATAAGATAATTACTGCATCATCATTGTGTCATAAATAAATTAAATTATTTAATGTCTAAAAATTACAAATAAAGTACTATTATGTAGGAAATCTTTTTAGCTTTATAATGAATATTTATAGTAGAATTTATCTTATGTATAACCCCATATTAAAAATGATTTACTTATTAAACTTTGATTTTAACTATTTTAACCCTTCTTTAAATAAATTAATAATAAATGTCCTAATCTAATCCAAGTGGGCCTAAATGGTCATATTTTATTCCTAAGTTTGTTTTTGGTCGAATTACACTTTTCCAATAGAATTAGGACATGTGTTAGGGTAATATTAATATCATATTTACCCTTAGTTACCCTATTTACTATTAACCGCTGTAAAAAAAGTAAAAAGTTACTATTCACCAAAAAATTATTTTTATCTCATTGAACCACATTTTACTTACTGATATCAACCGTGTCTGTCGGATTTTTGAAATTCCATTCACAGAAGCGGTAAAGTTAAGTTTTATGCAAAATTCAGTTTTTAACCTACCACTTAGTGGTTTCACTATTCATCAAAAATTGAAAGTTTTCAGAAAAATACCAAAATTTCACCCTAGGCTAATTTCGATATTCTGAGTCCAAAAATGAAGTCCATTTTGAAAAATAAAATTTATAAAATTTCAAAAAGTGGTTATTACTATTCATAACGGCTAGTTTTAATAGCATATTGTCGTTTAGCGAAACTCGGTATTGCGTACGACGCAAGCTATCGAGGAAGGTCGTGATTGCGTGTAAAGCAAGCCAAGCAAGTGTTGTGTAGAAAAAGATTCCTTTGATGATTTATATAATATAAAAGTCTCGGGTGTTACATTCTACCCCCCTTAAAAAGAATTTCGCCCTCGAAATTCGTCACTTTGTAACAAACAGATGAGGATACTTCTCCCTCATCATATCCTCAAGCTCCCATGTAGCTTCTTCAAGTTGGTGGTTCCTCCATAAAACTTTCACCAATCAAGTGGTCTTATTTCGTAGAACTTTTTCGCTATGATCCAGAATCTCTATCGGCTGTTCTTCATAAGAAAGATCTTGCTCCAGCGGTACAACTTCTGAGCTGAGTACATGTGAAGGGTCTGGTATATACTTTCTCAGGAGAGATACATGGAACACATCGTGAACTTGAGACAGATTCGGTGGAAGCGCCAATCGGTAAGCTACCTTCCCAACACTATCCAGTATTTCGAAAGGACCGATATATCTAGGGCTCAACTTCCCCTTCTTTCCAAATCTCATAACCCTTTTCCAGGGAGATATTCGTAAGAACACTTTATCACCCACTTCAAACTCTAGGTCTTTTCTTCGGTTGTCGGCATAACTTTTCTGTCGACTCTGAGCTGCTCTTATGTGTTGTTGAATAGATCTGACCTTTTCTGCCATTTCATCAATGAGATCAGGTCCTAATAGCTTTCTTTCCCCAACTTCATCCCAGTAAGTTGGAGTCCTGCATTTCTTTCCATAGAGAGCTTCATAAGGAGCCATCTGAATACTGGAGTGAAAGCTATTATTATAAGAAAATTCCACCAAAGGTAGGTGTTGATCCCAACCTCCTTTGAAATCCATAGAGCAAGCTCTCAACATATCTTCTAGGGTTTGAATTGTTCTCTCAGACTGACCGTCTATCTGGGGATGATAAGCAGTGCTGAAACTCAACTCTGTATCCAGAGTATGCTGAAGACTTCGCCAGAACTTCGAGGTAAATCTCGGATCCCGATCAGATATAATAGAAAGTGGTAGTCTATGAAATCTTACCACTTCCTTTACATATATCCTGGCAAGCTGATCTAGAGAGAAATCCTCTCTAATAGGAATGAAGTGTGCAGACTTTGTAAGACGATCAACTATGACCCAGATAGCATTATTGCCTTTGGATGTTTTAGGAAGTCCTGTGACAAAGTCCATAGTGATGTTTTCCCATTTCCATTCGGGTATGGGTAATGGTTGTAACATCCCCTTAGACTTCTGTCTCTCAGCTTTAACTTATTGACAAACCAAGCATCGAGAGACATATTCAGCAACATCTCTTTTCATGCCATCCCACCAGAAGTACTCTTTCAGGTCCCTATACATCTTCGTGCTTCCAGGGTGAATAGAGAATGAAGAACTATGAGCCTCATCCAGCAGCTCCTTCTTTAATTCGGGGATGGAAGGAACACAAACCCGATTCCTGAACTTTAATATCCCATCACAATCAAGGTTGAATTCAGGAACATTTCTCACCTTCTTTTGTAACTCGACATCTTCTTTCTGTGCCTCTTTAATCTTCACATGTATAGATGGTTGAACATTCATTTGAGAAAGATAATATTTTTCCCCTTCCATTATAATTCCAAGATCCATCCTTTGTAAATCCATAAATATTGGATCTTTTGTGATCCTCATCATGGATAAACTAGCATGGTCTTGTCGACTTAATGCATCTGCCACCTTGTTTGCTTTCCCAGGGTGGTAATGGATTGAGCAGTCATAATCCTTAATCAGCTCCAACCATCTTCTTTGGCGCATATTCAGCTCCTTTTGTGTGAAAATATACTTTAAACTTTTATGATCAGTATAAATATCACACCTTTCACCGTAAAGGTAATGCCTCCAAATCTTTAATGCAAAGATTACCGCATCCAACTCCAAATCATGTGTTGGGTAATTTTGCTCATGAATTTTCAACTGTCGTGAGGCATAAGCTATCACCATATCATTTTGCATAAGAACACACCCCAATCCCTTCTTGGATGCATCACTGTAGATCACAAACCTTTCTCCACTACAAGGCAGTGTGAGCACAGGTTCACTGGATAACCTTCTTTTCAACTCCTTGAAATTCTCTTCACATTCCTCTGTCCAGACAAACTTAACTCCTTTCCGAGTCAACTTGGGGAGTGGATTAGATAATCGTGAAAAATATTTTACAAAACGTCGATAATATCCAGCCAAACCAAGAAAACATCGAATCTCAGTTACTGTTGTTGGTCTCGACCATCTTTCGATAACCTCTGTTTTAGCTGGATCCACAGATATCCCCTCTTTTGAGATTATGTGACCCAAAAATGCAACTTTTTGAAGCCAAAATTCACACTTGGTAAATTTGGCATAAAGCTTCTCCTTTCTCAGGGTCTTCAATATAATTCTCAAGTGATCTTCATGCTCTTCCTTGCCCTTTGAATAGACAAGAATATCTTCTATAAAGACTACCACAAATTGATCAAGATAGTCTTTAGAGACTCTATTCATTAGATCCATGAAGATAGCAGGGGCATTAGTTAGACCAAATGGCATCACTATAAATTCATAGTGTCCATACCTTGTACGGAAATCCGTCTTTGGTATATCCTACCTTTTGACCCTTAATTGATGATACCCTGAACGAAGATCAATCTTGGAAAAGTATTGAGCTCCGCGTAGTTGGTCAAATAAGTCATCAATGCGTGGGAGAGGATATTTGTTCTTGATAGTGATCTTGTTAAGTTCTCGATAATCAATGCAGAGTCTCATTGATCCATCTTTCTTCTTAACAAATAGAACAGGTGCTCCCCAAGGTGACGCACTAGGGCGTATGAATCCCTTATCAACATTCTCTTGGAGTTTCTTCTTCAATTCCTGTAACTCAATTGGGGCCATTCTATAAGGTGTCTTTGAAATAGGCAAAGCACCCGGTACAAGTTCTATTGAAAACTCAACTTCACGATTTGGTGGAAGACCCGGTAATTCCTCTAGAAAGACATCATCAAACTCCCGTACAATGGGAATATTCTTAATCGTGAGTTTCTTACCAACCATTTGAGATAAATAACCTTCATTTAGTGGAATCAATACCCATAAGATGGAAGAAATTTCCACTGGAAGGTTATGTTCATCCTTGCATTGGTATACGATCGTAGATTGATCTAGAATATGAAATGTGACTTCCCTTCTTTGGCAATTGATATGAGCTCCATGTAGAGAAAGCCAATCCATGCCAAGAATCACATCAAATTCCACTAAAGGAAGGATCACAAGATTTGCAGGAAGCACTTTCCCACAAACTTCGATCAGAGAAGAATTATAAACTTTTGATGCGACTGTTGTGCCATTAGGTGTTGTCACAACTAACTCATCATCTAATTGTTGAGGTAATATGGTGATACCCTTAAAAAATTCTTTAGAAATAAAAGAGTGGGTGGATCCAGAATCAAATAAAACATTTGCTACTTTAGAGTGGACGGTAAGTGTACCTTTCACCACTTCGTTATCGTACTCCACATCGCTGATAGAAATTGCATGTGACTTTCATTTGTCTTTAGCCTTAAGATTTTGTTGACGTCGACCATCATCATCAAACCTTGGATTTGGGCATTGATTGGCATAATGCCCCATCTCCTTGCACTTGAAACATTGAAGTGTAGTAGGTTCATTCTGTGTATCCCTTCCTTTGTTTGCGTCATTAGACATCTTCTTCCCATTATCACGGCATTCAAATGCCCGATGACCTTCCTTTCCACATTTAAAACATTTACTTGTCCCATTAAGACAACTCCCTCCATGTTTCTTTCCACACTTTGAGCATAAGGAAAAGCTCATCTTCTTTTCCGTGTGCTCTTTAGATTTTTCTTTGAATTCCATCTTCCTCTTCTTATCAAACCCATGTGACTGATGGGTTACTCCAATCTCCATCTCGACTTTGAGAGCACATCGAACGATTTCCTCGTATCTATTGAAGTCCCTTATGGCTAACGCCCTTCGAAGACTTGGTTTTAAGCCACTAAAGAATCAATCAATCTTACTCCCAGGTTGGATAATAATACCATAAGCATACCTCGCAAGTCTTGTAAAATTTTCTTCATAGGTACCAACAGATTCATCATCCCTTTGCTTCAGTTCAAGGAACTCTTTCTCCATCTTTGTTCGGAGAATACGAGGGAAGTACTTATTGAAAAATAAGTTCTTGAACTCATCCCATTCCATAGACTCAATTTCATCCCTTTGTCTCGTATTCTTAATAAGATTCCACCATTGATCAGCATCTCCTTCCAAACGATACACTGCTAGGATGACTTTATCATGTTCAGAACATTGAAGAACTGAAAATATCTTTTCAGTAGTACTAATCCATTGTTCAGCAACTAATGGATCAGTAGACCCGCTGAAAGAAGGTGGACGCTGCCTCATGAAGGATTCAACAGAATGTTGCTCCTTCCTTTGCTCGTTTGGAAGTCCTGCATGATTCATATCTTGAGAAAGTTGTGTGAGCATGGCTACAAGATTTTGCATTCCAGCTCCCATATCGTTTGGTTGCTCAGGGGGACAATCATTGAATTGCCCATCGCATTCCGCATTAACACGGTTCCTTCGGGTTCCAGCCATTGACTAAAACCAAGAAGAATAGTGTGAGGAACACTAATTATAATAAGAAAACCACATAATTCAAGAATAAAATTTTCATGATTAAGGTCTTATCCTAGGTTATTCATGGCCATTTCTAAAACACTAAGATTGTGTTCTATTCTTAGACTTATCCTTAGGGTTCTTACTAAGGCTTTCACATCCTAGTTTCCAAAGGTTGACTATACCTTTCATCTGATACCAACTATAACGACCCATACTATACATACATTGTTAATACTTCAAAATTGAAGCACACTTATTACAACATATGACAAAACCACAAAGGACCATATAGGTATAGTGTCTTTAGAAACTGGGAAACATAAACAACTGGTTCATAAATCTTCTACAGTGTCTCCCATTTATTTCATCATATCTAGGGTCCCTTTTAGCATATTCTACTTAATATCCATCTTCCTGACCTGGGGAAAAGAAAACATAAAAGGGTGAGCTCAAATTCTCAGCAAGGGCAAATAAAGGAAATAAAAATCATATCATATATTTTTGAAAATCAAAACCTGCAAAAGAGATCATAATATCTTAACATGGAATAAATCATAGAAGTGAAAATGAGATCCCCATAATCATAACATAAAACTTGAAACTTTGTGGCATGCACACATAATTACGGAAAATCATTTCTTGTTAGTCATGACTCATTGCCAAGACTATCTTATTGGACAAAGTCCCTTTCTGAACCGAGTCACCCTCGTTCCAGTCCTGTTTCACTGAACTGGTATAACCTACCGTTCCAGCCATGTCTATCTCATGAGATATAAAATCTTTACCCAATGCATTGGAGGGAGATATAGGTCCCACCCATCTTATAATGAATCCTTTCTTATGTGTGCCACATAATCATACATCATCGCATAACACATGTAACAAAAATGGGATTCTTGAAACATCATGACATCATAAATCAATTCATATAAGATAAAGGAATTCATAAAAATAATTCCATCACAACATGATCAAATCAATGTAATAATAGGGATAAAAACAGAACCCTGTATTATCTTAGATGGAAAATAATTTTGATAAAACACTTGAACTCCATTCTTGAGGAAAATATCCTTTCTTCTTCAAAAACATTTTTTCCTTTCATAACATGTCATACACCTTTAAAATAAAAGAAGTTGATTAAAAATAAACTTGAAAACTTGTAAAAGAAGTTTCTTGGAAA
Source organism: Viscum album (assembly GCA_963277665.1). Taxonomy (NCBI): domain Eukaryota; kingdom Viridiplantae; phylum Streptophyta; class Magnoliopsida; order Santalales; family Viscaceae; genus Viscum; species Viscum album. The sequence goes on along the minus strand of OY728147.1, from coordinate 1,498,438,757 downwards.
TAATGTTTTAAAAATCCATTCATGCCATATAACGGCTTGTTTTAATAGCATATTGTTGTTTAGTGAAACTCGGTATTGCGTACGACGCAAGCTATCGAGGAAGGTCGCGATTGCGTGTAAAGAAAGCCAAGCAAGTGTTGTGTAGAAAAAGATTCCTTTGATGATTTATATAACATAAAAGTCTCGGGTGTTACAATTCTGATGAACGGGGAAGTACTTTATTGGGTTGATATCCCCATTTCAATCATGGACATCTATCTGAGAGTGGCACATGACTCGGGATAGGGGCACATGCCTATCGAAGATATTTGATGACATACTCCAAAGGCCCATGATTAGGTGCATATAACTATTCTAACAAAGGTTGGCCAAGTGGGAATGACACAATCCTCAAGACATACTCATGTTCTTGTTAATTGATCCATCTAGAATAGTATGGCAGATCATCGATGTCATGAACATATTCCTACTTCTGCCAATGAATGACTGTTCCTCCATCATTCCAAGGCAACTATAGGGAAGGATCTTATTCCTTATAATAATATGGAGGTCCATCAGTATATTCCAACAAATAATGAATATTCATACTAGACTCGTATTCCTAACCCAATGAGGGACAACTAGGTGAGGGCATCAGATGCCTTGAAGAATTCTCAGACTCATTCCAAGAAAGATCATTTTCATATACCAAAGGCTCAAGATTGGGATCATACTCCCATCTTAAAAGAGACTCACCAAGTGAGAATGGTACATGCATCAGGAAGGGTTCATATCCCTATAAATAATGAGACATATTTTCCGAATATTTCAATAGCCTCTCAGTAGAGGTATCATACTCCAACAGAACCTGGTGGATATATACAAATGTAATGTTGTAATATTCCAACCATGACACAGAACATTGACCATACCCCTAATTTTCCCCACAATAGTGTACCTGGGGTCGTTTGTGATACATTCTCTATGCCGCAAGGGTTTATTGACCCTTTTATGGAAGTGTAATTAGGAGATATTCATTACCATGATAGTCCTCCTCACGGTTGTGTGGTGATGGATCACAAGGACCATAAATATTGACTTCCACCATGGTATTCCTAACCATGGAGATATATCTTATAGGTAAGGTAATTCTCCCTTCCCTAGACACCTATTTATAGAGAGGTGAACCAAACTCTGACATCTTCAAACAAATAGGTGCTCGAAAATCTAGGGTCAATTGTATATGGTTCCCAATAAAATTATAGAAACACTCTATTCCCATTAGTCGGTGACCATCAGAGCCATATTTTTGGGTCTGACCAGGTAGAGGCATGTATGTATGATGAGGAGGAGACCAATATTGACATATGGAGAGACTTATCCTGAAACAACCTCCCCTTCATGTTCTAACCACTTGCTACTTCCATATGTGAGATCCTAGACAAGCTAGAAAAGTAGTGTGTTCTTAACTATGTTAGAATGTGTAAGCTAATCATCAGTGATTGAAGGATCAATATCTCCCCTATCCTAGATATCAGTTCCACCTTCCGAAAATCAGGATAATCTATTTCCAGATTGACCTTTCCTCTATCTCCCAGAACCATAATCTAAACCCATAAAATCAGAGAGAAAATATGAAACATTCTTTCCTCCATTTCACCATGATGCTTCGACCACTGTTCTCTAAAGAAATATCAGGCATCCACATTCAAGGATGGGGAAATATAGATAATTACATGTTTTCCCCCTTGGTGTAGTAAAGACCTTTAGATATGACACCCTTCAATGTTATAACCTCTGGAAAATGATGGGAACCGGCTAATGCTCGGGATAGTTGGTAACTACAACTGAATTCCTCTACTATAACATTTCCATGAAATTATGGATAGATAGAGTGGATAGCCCAAATTACTTCAAATAGGGCCCCTTATAACAATAATAATACATTTGAAACATGGATACTGAAGTGGCGATCACCCGAACAACTTCCCATGAGAAATCATGCCCGTCACAGGTCACCATCACACTCAAATACAACATGATTACAATTTCACCACATCAAGCAGTCCTTTATTATAGATGAAGTACCAATCATCTAGGAGGAAGCCCACTGGGCTTGGATAACTTATACCACCACCTCCACCTCTTAGATCATCGATTCATAGGAGAATTTGGGATACATTTGCATCAACTACAAGAAAAATATATCGCACTGGGATGGGGAAATTTAAATATCAATCACTATCCCTAGGTTTATAATCCCCTGATAGTAACCTATAAACATCATCGGTGATCCCAAAACAGCCCCACCAAACTGGGATGAGGGCATTTTTATCTTCATGACTTTCTTAGGAGTCATTAAATCCCCAACCGGAGTAATTGGATCCTCAATCATTGGATCAATCAGTGCCAATTGCGGTCCTGAATGACCCCCATCCTATAGGTATTGAGGAATTTTTCCTCATCATCACCAACATAGTGGGAATCATTCTTCTCCAGATTGGGATAAATGAATCAATGGTCAACACCCCACTTACTATGAGACACACATCAGATGATTGGGTCCAGTTTGACAACCCCATCCATGAACTCTCTTAGTATCATTATTCACAATCTAAAGTGGAAGGAATGGAAATTTAGGATGGTTTAGCCCCACCAAGGTTGCAAGGGAAAACCCCCAATAAGGATAAGGGGTTGAATAATGGACCAATTAATAGCTGTGCAGAATCATCTTATTGCATCGAGAGCAATGACACAACTAAAATTTCTCGATATGCCTCCATGAATGTCATCACTATCAACATGGAAGATATTCATTATGACAAAAATATAGAATAATGTGTCAATGAAAACATTTCTCTGGAGGAGGGTGCTTCGAATGCACTGAATGAGCCTATATGTACTTGGAACCAGAAGAGGTTCTAAAACATGGGAATTATATATATCGAGTTCCCACCTCCCCAAAAAAATGTTTCCCAAGGGAAGGGTACAACCATATCCCAAAAAATTCCCAAGATAAGAGATGTTCCTTCCCTTGAAGAATGATTTTCATAATATGAGGGTGAACTAAATCCTCTCAGGAAACATAATGAGGAGTTACTCATGGTCAAAATTCGTTCAGGCTATTGTATCCAAGCAGAGACAAATGTGCTCTATTCTGCAGCAAATCCATCATCATGGGAATCCTCCAAATATCATATTGGATCCAGGTATAGGAAACCGGAAAAAATTCATAGGGAACTTAAAAATGAACATTAAATTCCTCCATTATGTAAAAAACCCCTTCCCCACTAGGATAACCATTAAGTTATAGGACAAATTGAAAATCAGTGGGAGAAAAAAATGGGGCCACCTCATCATCCCACACCAACTCCCCATGGGAAGGAGATGGACTAGGGAGCAGTGCCTTTAGAGCTCCTCAACATCATCTAGTCTCTGACTATTCAAATTGAAGCCATGGAAGGGCGGCATACACATGTGTAGCCTGTAAGAAAGAAATATCCTGAATGTGTCGATGATACCCCACCTCCACCCAACTTTGGTAAACCTACCTTCTCCCCCTTCAGTGGTGTGGGAAACCCTTATAAGCATCTCACACACTTTTTGTTCCGATGCGGGCTAATGATGGACCCTTGAGATTAACAGGACAAAACGAAGTTGAGGTGTTTTGTACAGACTCTAACATGGCCACCCTTTGTTTTATATAGAAGTCTTCCAATAGGATATATTGTAGGATGGGAAGACCTTCTTCATTATTTAATTTATTAGTTTATTTCAACATGGAGTAATATAACAATTTTCAACCTGATGAACTGCAAGAAACACAGAAATAAGAGGGTGTCTGATTTCATAGCAAGGTGGAAGGGTTTTACTTTCACACTCAACATCCCTATATTTCAAGAGAAAATGTTGGAAATCTATTATTAATATCTTAGGGATGAGTTGTAGACACCCCTAATTCTAATGAAATATCTATGTGGATTCGAATTTTTTTTGAAATATAAAAACAACTCAAATATGATAATTAGCAGACCCATTCCAAATATCAACTAATGACTATAACCTAAGGAAAAAGGCTAGCCAGAATGGAAGCTAAAACTGTCACTTTGATTCTAGTAGAGACACCCATCTAGATACCCAAGCAAGCCTCGAATCACCTATCACTTTCTATCAAGGGATGAAAACCATAGAATCACTATCATCCTAAAGCACAGAGAAACTAGGGTTGTATGAGATTTCAAGAATGAATGAATAAGGTGTACACCATAAAAAATGAATAAATCCTTGATTACTTCTTGGACGCCATAAATATTAATCTGATCACACTTCAACAATATAATAATTCGGATGAGGTGAACCACATTCACTAGCCCAATTACTACCCTTTATAAAAAATAAGGGGTCATAATATCTAGAATTGTTTCTGCTTCAAATATTTCCATCAAGGAATGATCGATTTAGGAAAATTAGTGTAGAATAATTCCGCTAAGAAAGTGGCTTGAATAAGCATGGTCTAACCAGATGGAGAGGCTGGTTGGTAGGAGGTTCTGACCAGAAGTGTGAATTTTTTTACAACAAGATGGTTTGGAAGATAGTTGATCGAGCCGACACCACATTGAGAGAATAGTTGCATTGGCCAACAACACCTTAACTAATGAAAAAATAGACATCATATGCTCATCCCAAAGGTATGAATTACCACCAGATGTAGAAAGAAACAGAATATGATGGGTCATATTCTCCTCTAAATTATGCATTAAACCACACCGCTTTATTCCCTATGACATCATCAATATAGGCACCACCCCTACAAAATGAATCCCTCATCAAACTAAGAGCTCATATTTGGTTCTGTTGACACAATTCACATGAAAAACCCCTTCCTTGATGATGCGTATGCCCCTGAATATGTTCTTCCTGCATATAATCAAGGAGCAGGAGGACACATTCTAAAAAGTTGAGGATATAGGTAGAAATAAAGATGTGGTAGGAATAAATATTCCAGCTATGTCCCCATAGAGGACATATATATAGCCAAGACTCACGGGAAAGCACTCCAACAAGCCCAAATGAGGTGAGGAGGTACCTTAAAGCCCTAAAGAAGTCTCCCACATATGATTTTTTTTCATGACCTCTTAGAAGTGTTCCAATCTTTCCATCCCATGAAATGGGGAAGGATGGAACAATCTATACTACTTGTAAAAGATGACCCCAACTTTGGCACAAGAACTAGGTCCATCTACCTTGGATGATATAGATCCTGAAACACATCCCCATGAGTAGACCTACACTAGGAAGTGCTGACCTATGTCACAAAAATATGATATTATGAAATAGATATCTATAGTCCCAAGAAAGATATCTATCCTAGATGCACTCCATCTATCAAAATAACTCAGGGAGCCACTCACTGAATCCCTTCGGAGCCAATAGGAATTAGAGATAGAATTCATTTCCACTGAACTATATCGAGTGGAGAATATGAAATTAGGCTACCATCTTGAAATATTTTTTACTAATCATGATCGAGGGAGGCCATCCAGGTGAACATCATACCCTTATGCATTTCCGGAAGACTCAATAATGTAATTTTCTAAAAGGGTACTGATTGATTATAGATTAGGGTTCAATATTCTCCTAGCGTGGACCCTTTGATGACTAGGGTATAGGGAAGAGGACTTATCGCCTACAAAGCTGACTATATAGGGGATATGAAAAGAATGAGTAGAGAATCATAGGGAAAATCAAACTTGAATCTCAATTTAGGGAGCTCACATATGAAGATGAGTTCATGATTATTCATTAGGATTCCACATATAATTTCTTGCTTAGAAGGCCTTGTCTCCATAGCCCCGTCATGATACCTTCAGTATTCCATCAATTTCTAAAGTACCCCATCAATGGAAAGGTTGGTATACTACATGGTGATAGCTCCCTCTTTGAGACTTTATGAGCCACATATGCCGAAACATATTTGTATATTAATTAAGGTAAGAAACTAGTGGAGGATGATGATATATATGTTTCAGCCCCCAATAGCTTAGGGACCACCCCTTTGAATCCCTAGAGCATGCTCAGTGATGATTATGTGTTCCCAAGAATCATGGTCGAAGTAGTAGACCTAATACCTAAGGTCTAAGCCTATCTTATCCTTAGAAAAAATCATCTCCATCATCTCTCTACAACAACCCAGATAGAAGGGTATGGTGATATCTCTTATGATTGCCTCCCTTGCCCTGATACAGACAAAGAGGACCCCAGATGGCCATCTTCATGTGAATACATATTCACATACTCATAAATGGATGAGGATGATCTCAAAAATTCTCCTCCAACATTCAAGGAAGGAATCTATACTACCATATATGAGCTCAGGCATATAAATCTGGGGATGGAAGAAGACTCGTGCCATACCATGATTTTTGTTTCCACATATCTCTAAGAGAAAAAGATTTACATTGAATTTATAAAGCATCACTAATATATGTAGGCCTAGAACAACACGATAATTCTTGGATTGAATCTAGATGTGGATAAACACAATCTCTGAATACCTGATGAGCATCAGGTCTTCAAGAAATCATCCAGGAGGATGCACTCCTTCCATTACACCAATGTAAGGGTGGAATTATACAAGTTGATCAAAGAAAACATTTTATGAGAAGTGAAATACTCAAGATGAAGTGAAAACATCATCCCTATCATGTAGAAGAACATGGATATTAGGGCCTGCATTAACTTCAGCGGCTATAGTTGACATTACACAAAAGAAGATTTTCCATTACCAATCACAAAACTCTTGATCGATGCAACTGTTGGATTCCAAAACTATTCTTTCAGGGATGGGTATTCTGAGTACAATCCAATCAAGTTGTCCCACGAAGATGAAGAATCCACTGACATCAGATAACCTCAAGAGATCTTCTTCTATCAGGTCATTCCCATTGGATTAAGGAATTTTGGTGCCACATATAAGTTCACTATTCATCATATATTTAATCCATTCTTGGGAAGGATTGTAGAGTGTTATGTAAATGGCCTGATTATTAAATAACGACAATGATGTGACCAATCCACAAATCTATGAACAATGTTAGACAAGATATGATAGAATATTCTAAAGACGAATCTGATGAAATGTGCCTTAGGGGTAGCATCAGGCATGTTAATCAGCATTGTGGTATTCCAGCAAAACATAGAGGTTGACCTATAGAATAATAGTGCTATTTTTTGGAAATTTCACCCCCTAGTAACCTAAAAGAACTAAGGGGATTTCTAGGAAAACTCACCCAAATTTGTTGATTCCTAGAAAACCTGGAAGCAATGGCCCTTCCCTTCACTAGATTAATAAATAAAGAAGCTTACTACTAATGGGACGATTCTTATCATAATGTCTTAAAAAGTCGCATATAGTAATTGCTACCCCCATCGGTTTTGATGCCTCTGGTGGAATGGAGGTCCCTCATCTTATATGTGGCCACCATCGAATGCCTACTCGGTTCCCTTATCATGAAGAATAATGATGTCAGATGGAAGAATACTTTTTACTACCTCAGATAGACTATTCTAGGTACTAAGGCTAGATACTCTGATGTCAATCAGAATCTCCTTGCTCATAGTTTTGCATTGAAAAAGATTAGTCACTAAATGATACACCACGAGGTCCACCTAGTCTCATGTATTAACCAACTCAAGTATATCCTTGGATACCCCATGTTGACTAGGTCCTTGACTCGATGGAAGAACTTTTTGTATAAATACGACATCTAATTCATATCTCAAAATTTGGTGAAAATGGAAGCCCTAGAAAATTTCTTCATAGAACAACCAACCCCAAAAAGTACTCCAGAAGTTACTGAGCTCCACAAAAAGAGGTATTTTATGTCCATGACATTCCTCGAACATGGGAGTTGTACTTTTATGGCCCCTCAAAGAGTCCTTTCAGCACCATAATGGAGAACCCGAATCTCAATCGGGTTGTCTTGGAGATTGTATTTCTCTCTCTTGAAAAATAAGTCTTTCCATGATAATTTTCACTATCCTAAGGCTGTACAAATAATGAAGCAGAATACCAAGCCCTCATCATTGGCTTGAAAATTTCCCTAAAACTATATGTGGCCTACCTGAACAACAAAGGGGATTTAGAGCTAGTGATATAGTAGGTCTATATAGAATATGCCATAAGAATGAAGGAATTCCCCCCCTGTATAGGTTATATAAGGGGATTAATAAAAGAATTACCATTTGATCCTAAATTACATTAGGTTCCCTGATCACATAATTCTTGTGTTGACATGCTAGTAAATGCAGCGACTATCTTGGTCGACCAGGATCAAGAAGAAGCAACCATTCATGTTACACATCTAAGAATGGTGTCATTAGTCTCCATATGCGATATCGAAGAGATCAACCTGGTTAAAACTTACCCAAAGCATGATGAACCAATAACCACCCCTAGATGGATTGAGCCCAGAATCGCCTATCTTCAATATAGAACACTCTCAGTAGATCATGCCGAAAAGGAACAAATTCAACCCTGGGAAGTGAACTTAACTCATCAGGATGGCCCAAATGAGAAAACATACTCTATAAGCATGGATTTCATAGAATTTTCCTAAGGTTAATAGAAGAATAGGAAGTTCTCACTATCATGGAGTAAGTCCACACAAGATCTTGAGACTCCCATAAATCTGGAACCATGATCTCCCACCAAATCAAAAGGTATGGATATTACTCATAAACTATGATACATGACATTGTGGAATTTGGAAATAAATTTAATGTATCATAGATCCATGAAAATTTCACCCATCGCCCCCATAATTGTTTCATACTGCTAAATATTCCAAGTCGTTTTCCATGTGGGGGATAGATGTTGTGGGGACATATCCCTCCATCCACAGCTAATTAATTCAAGTATATCATTACTTCCACAGAATTCTTTTCCAAATGGGCTGAGGTAGTACCCCTCAAGGTATTCGGGTCAAATAATATCATCAAATTCATGAAGTCCAATATCATCATCAGGTTCAGAGTCCCTCACACAATATTAGCAGACAACAGAACCAATCTCTGTTCCATAAAGATGATGAAGCTTTACCATGAGTACAACATTTATTCCAAACACCCATCTCACTATCATGCAATAAAAAATTAATAGATAGAGGCCCTTTATAAGACTTTATCAAAAATAATCCAGAAGATGATGAACAAGGACAAGAATTATTGGCTAGATAAATTCTCCATGATTTGTGGGCCTGTTGTACCACTGTGCGTACTATTAGACAAGAAACATCATACTCCCTATTGCCCAGGACAATGGTAGTATTCCCCATAGAATTTCATCTTATCTCACTCCAAATAACCATTTGTGGACTAGTCGCAGATGATGAACAATCAAAAAAATTCCTTGATTCTTTGGAATGGTTGTATGAGAAAATGTTTCACCTGTTTCACAACATCGAAGTCCTTATAGGTTCTGGTCACAACCGAAGCGCATAGGTGGGTTTTCCCAACATTAATTTTAACATTAAACAACGTTCAATCTGATAACTATCATGATGTAAAACGCCGAATCTTTGGAATAGAACGAGGAACAAAAAACTGAAGCGAGAATCCCGGAACCATAGAGATAGGATCATCATATGTTGGTTATAATTAATTTAATTAATTCACAATAATTACCTTGGTGGAATTCTTTCTTCGTTGATGTCTCTGGTCACGATCCTGTGATCCGTCGTTGTGTCATAGAATCCATGTGTACGATTCATCTAGCATTGATCCACACATGTGCCACATATCTCCGGATGTGGATTAAGGGATCTCTAGGTGCAAGCATGGAAGAACCTTCACTTGCGATTTCCACCTTTGATCGCCTTGGTCTCTCGATCTTGAGAGCATTCCTGGAGGAAGGAGTTCGTTCGGACTTGAATGAATTCTCCAGAGCTGTTGTGCACAATGATTCTCTTGTGAGAAAGTGTTGGGGTTTTGAGGATATTTATAATCGAGTTTGAGGTTATAGAGTAATGACAATAAATAAACGCGTTAAGCATTTTATTTATTTCATTAACTCTTATTGAAAACCCCCATGTCGAATTATTAATTCCTTGACATTCCCCCACGCTGATTATAATAAATATCATTTAATAAAACAATATTATATCCTCAAAATCTTGACAGGAAAAACTACATAGTGTTTAATCATTAATACATGGCGTGTACTCATTTTCCATAAAACTACCTGGTGTGTATATTTAATATACACGTCGTGTACTTTTATTTTCTACTTTCCATCATTTCCTCCACCACATTTATTAGACCTTGAGTAATGGCTATTTATTTCTTAAATAAATATAACTTCATCACTCGCTAATAAATATTATTTTGTCCACAATATATTCTCTCGAATAACTAGTGTCGAAATAAATGCGATCAGGAATCCTTAAATAATTATTAAACCATAGTCGGGAATAATCATTATTTAACTTGTTAAATTAATATTTAATTGAGATACATGGACACACTTAGTGTGTGACCCTCTAGGCCTCTTTCTCAGTGGCATTAGGCGTAGCCTGCCTAAAGTCCAAGGTTAGATTCTAGCAACACGCCAAGGCACCCATAGAGAAATAAGTTAACGCCGTAATGATGTGTCACCTCATACAAACACTTACCATGTAATATAATCCTTTTGTTATTATATCTTGAATCATACGGGTTTCATGCTAGTGTCATCAACCCACGTGCTCGATTATTATTTCTTTGCCAATACGAAATCGAACTCACCCACACCTTACCATGGACAAGGATTTATTTAGGATATATCAATTCCATCAAAGGGCCTGTGATATCTACTTATGTTATGGAACAGAAGGGACAAATCGCTTCTCACATTATCTATTAATACAGTATTTCTCGTGATGCACCCAACGTATCATACCTCACTGCGAACAGTGTGTCGTCACAGTTTTCATCAATACAACTAAGTGCGTGAGTTGTAATACCAATTAATAATAATCTAAAAGTCTAAGGATCAATACACACGTCCGAAGATAGGAACATCCAATGACACTATGAAATGTGGATTTCCTAATAGCGGGTCTCGTTCTCATAATATCCTCTTGGATATTACCAAGGGCGCACACCATGAGATGATGCCTCAATGTTTTATGAGTCCTCACCCCTAATTTCCTGTATTATTTTTGTCCCCCAAATAATATCATTTGGCCATAGAACATATATTCAATAATAGTTTTATAGAACTTATGGGTTCTCATCCTAGCAGGGATCCGCTATGACCCTTTAATGCAACCGCTATACTTAGGACATTATCACATGCATTGTCACGTAGAAGAACAATCAATATGTGATAAGGCTTTTCTTAATGAATAATGTACAAAGTAGTTGGTTCTAGGCCACCAACACCAATAGGATCCCACTTGGACTAGAGCCAACGGCTAATAACAATTAACCCGCTAGCTCTCACATGATATTAATTCTTCTGCTGAGATTGGCCATTAGTAATGGGGTACGCCACGTTCTCTTCCATGGACACTCTCCTCACTACAACTTCACCGATTTGATAGAAATCCCTCAAGAGGTGATACATTCTAAGCATATTCTTTGTTAGTTGATGTGACCTTGGTTCTTCCGCAAGAGCCACCATTGCGGTATTATCACAATACAATGTAATGAGATCTTTACTGCTAGGCACCACATCAAGCTCCTGGATAAAGTTCTGAATCCCGATGGATTCCTTGGCTGCATCAGAAGCTGCTATATATTCGGACCCCACAGTATAATTAGCGACAACTAGCTGCTTTGAACTCTTCCTGCTCACAGATCCTCCATTGAGACAGAAAAAAAATCCATATTGCGACTTCATATCATTCTGATCTGTCTGAAAACCAGCATCAACATACCCACAGATGACAAGCTCCTCATCTCCTCCATACACTAGGACCATATCCTTAGTTCTTCTCAGATACTTAAGGATAGTCTGAACAATAGTCCAATGCGGTTCTCCTAGATCTGCTTGATATTTGCCAACCATGCTCAGTGCATAGGCAACATCAAGCCTAGTACATAACATGGAATACATGATGGATCCTATAGCCGAATCATATGTGATATTACTCATTCTATATTTCTCTTTTTGTGTCTGAGGACACATTTTCTTAGAAAGATGTAGGCCATGTGACACTGGAACTAATCCCCTCTTGGATTGTTTGGTTCTAAATATCTTTTGTATCTGGTCAATGTATGTACCCTGACTTAGTCCAAGAAGCCTCTTGGATCTATCATGAATGATCTTGATTCCTAGAATGTAGGCTGCTTTACCCAAGTACTTTATGTAGAAACACTTATTAAAACAATCCTTAACTGACTGTATGACCGGTACATCATTTCCAATAAGCTATATGTCGTCAACATATACTACTAGGATAACAATCACATTCCCATTAAGACTCTTATAAACACATGGCTCACATTCGTTCTAAATGAACCCAAATTCTTTTATGGCTTCATCAAATCAAATGTTCCATGACCTGGATGCTTTCTTTAATCCATAAATGGATTTTTGCAACTTAAAAACCCATTTGGCTTCACCTGGTGTCACAAACCCTTCTGGTGGTGTCATATAGACATCTTCCTGAAGGTTCCCGTTAAGGAATGTTGTTTTGACATCCATCAGCCAAACCTCGTAGTCATGTTAAGCTACAATGGTAAGTATGATTCTTATGGATTTAAACATGGAAACTGGTGTGAAGGTTTCATCATAGCCAATTCATTGATGCTGCCTGAACCCTTTATCCACTAGCCTTGCTTTATAGGTGCTAACATGACCTTCCATTTCCATCTTTCTCTTGAATACCCATTTTCATCCAAAAGGCTTTACATCAAATGGATCATCGACTAGAACCCAGACTTGGTTTTGATACATGGATTCCATCTCAGAATTCATAGCTTCTAGCCATCTTACAGCTTCTGAGCTTTCTACTACTTCCTTTTAAGAGAGAGGTTCATCATTGTCCAACAATAATGATTCACCATCCTCGGTGACTAGGAAAGCAAATCCCTCTGGTTCCCTTACCTCTCTTGAGCTACTACACAGTACTTGTGTTTCTGGAACCTCTTCCACAAGGACATGTGGAACTTGTTCTTGTACCAACTCTGTTGTATATTGAGCATCAACCTCGTCGAAGTCAATCTTGCTCCTACCATCCTTCTTGAGGATTTTCTCCCTCTCAAGAAAGAAATCTTGTTTGGAAACAATCACTTTCTTATCTGAAGGGTTATATAGGTAATATCCTTTCGTTTCCTTGGGATATCCTATAAAGATACACCTTGTGCCCCGTGGTGATATTTTGTTGCATGGGGGTGCCTTAACAAACACCTGGAATCCCCATACACATGTGTGCGACAAAATGGGTTTCTTTCCATTCCATAGCTCGAAAGGAATTCCATTTTCCGCCTTAGTTTTTCCCTGGTTTAATGTGTGTGCGGCAGTTTGTAATGTATATCCCCAAAAGGATAATGGATGATCTGCATGACTCATCTTCAACCTCACCATGTCCAACAAGGTGTGGTTCCTCCTTTCACTAACACCATTCCACTGTGGTGTATAAGAGGGAGTGAGCTGAGATAGAATCCAAAACTCCCATAGAAGATTGATGAACTCTTGGTTCAGATATTCTACACCTCGATCTGATCGAACCTTCTTTATCTTCTTACCAAGCTGATTCTCTACTTCATTCTTGAATTCCGTAAGTTTCTCTAAGACCTCTGACTTATACCTCATCATGTAGACATATACATATATACTTAAATCATCAGTAAAAGTAAGGAAGTATGAATATCCACCTCTAGCTTCTACTAGAAATGGTCCACACACATCTGTGTGTACCAATCCTAGAAGCTTTGTGGCCCTTTCACCCTATCCACCAAAAGGTGGCTTGGTCATTTTTCATTGTAATCAAGCGTGACATCTGTCAAGTGGTTTTAAATTAGAAGAGTCTAAATAGCCATCTTGGAAGAGCTTTGTCATGCGCTTTTCGTTCACATGACCGAGACGGTGATGCCACAACTGGGTGATGTATGAGTCATGTGAGTTTGCTTTGTTATCGATTTCCAACACTTGGTTTTAGTAATTTAATACATACAAACCATTATTTAAGTGTGCCATACCATAACATACGTTGTACTTATAAAAGAGACAACCCTTATTTCCAAACATGAAAATAAATCAATCCATTTCCAAACAAGATACAAAAATTATGTTCATGGTAACACTAGGAACATAATAACAGTTTCGTAAAAAGAAAATCATTCCAGTCAGCAATGAGAGGGGTTAATCTCCAATATCCAACGCAGCCAGCATTGTGCCATTGGTAGCACGAAGATCCACCTCTTCTATAGAAATCCTTCTAAATCTACTTGGTTCGTGTATTTTAATATATATGCGATCCCCACAAGCTATGTCTAATACCCATTGTGTAGAAATGGAAAGATTACACTCGATAAAAAACACACCTTTAGCGTCCCCAAGCTCCTAGGTGTAGTTCCTCTTCTAGTGGCTCTGGTTGCCACATGAAAAACACACCGCCTCCCATTCCTTGACCTTCCTCTCGATCTTCCCCTTCTTGGAGGGACGATGCTCGGGGGATTTAGACATTTTATAATTCTTTCTCCCCTTGGCCTTGTCCTTCCTTTTCTTGTTCAAAATAAGGACTACGGGTTTGTCACACCCCAGGTCCTTGTCTACCTAGCGAATCAAGGTCAGAAGCTCTGATAGACTCTTCTCATTTCCTCTAATGTTATAATTGACAATGAATCTAGAGAAGGTCTTGGAAAGTGATGTGATTTGTACGCAACTCATCAGGGAATTTAATCCCTAAGATTTCCAAGCATTAAATGTATCCAATAAGGTTGAATACATGAGGCCATGCTGGCGCAGACTCTCGATGCTTAGTTGTAAAAAAAGCATTGTAGATCTCATAACTCTCTTGTCTCGCCTTCTCTTGGTAGAGATCCTTAAGGTGTGACATCATGCTATATGCATCCATGTTTTCATGTTGCTTCAAGATCTCATTGGACATGGCCGATAGCATGAAACACTGGACATCTGTGGCATCATCCATGTGTTTCATATAGAGAGATAATTCCTCATCACGAGCCTCTTTCCCAAGAGCAACTAGAATAGGCTCTTCCAACACAAAAAATTTCCTTTCATGGTGAAGGATGTCGTGTAAACACCTCTGCCACTCTTGGAAATTGGTGCCGGTGAGAAGGTTTTCCTTCTCGAGTATGGTTCGCAATGATATGTTTGAATTCATTTCCTTTCCATTTCTAAAAATTAAGATGAGAAAAGGTTTAGTACTTTATTAAAAAAACTGAGAAAAATAAATAAATTAATACTTATTAGTCTCCCTCTATTTTATCGAAATCCAATAGCCCTCACCATTGACTTCAGAATATTCTGTTGCCTGAATATTCTAGTGGAAATGATCCATATTGCCCTTCTAATTACCCCAACTAGGGTTGGTCAAAATCTTGAAGGGTTTTAGGTAGGCATTCCAAATTCCAACTGCATTAACTCGCATCTCCTTGATCCGCTGAGTGGACTCCCCAATCCTGAAATCCTTTTATTTTGGATTTCCTCAACCTTTGCCTCTTGGTCACACCAAGTACTAATGTGGCATTCAACCCTTGATGAGAACCAAGTCAAGTAAACCCAAAAACATGAATTATAATTCCTCGATAATTAAAAGCACCCCAACTAGGGTTGGTCAAGAACATTGAACTATGGTCCGATTCTACCCAATATTATGGAAGGCTATACCGACTTAATTTTTCTTTTGGGGGATTTTATCCTTATTCGTAAATTGCCATTTTATTATCTTTGATTACATTCTTGTTAATATTAAGTGGGATATACTTATGTGATTAACCATGTCTAGAATAATACTTACGTATAAGCTAGTTTTATTTTAGTTCCATCTTGCATGCTCGTTTAATTCATTAATTGTGTGATCGTGACAATACACCCACAATAAATAAACCATTCAACTGACAGAAATAAAGTAAATGGTATTATCATGAGATTTTATATTGGTTAGTTTATATAGCGGTAGATAAACTCTCCCAAGACCTATGGGAGAAATACCTTGAACCTTTTGAGTTCGTGTTTACAGCTTTCCACCTATCCACCTTTGTAGCTCCTTGGATTGGTTTCACCTTGGCTCATGACTTGAGCTGCCTCCACTAGCTTGGGAGATCCATCGATTACAAATGCATTTATCTCACATGCAGGTGAGGGCAAAAGGGGTTTTTAGATAAAATAATCCTTGGGCGTGCAGGCCCTACATATTAATGAAGAGGTGGTTCGCAGGACAAAAAATTTAGTTTAAATAAATAAATTAAAAGAAACCATTCACATACAAAGGTCTCGGTCTTGCTCATGATAATCCATACATGAAACGATATTTATGCATAAATAGAACTAGCATTTAATTCTTTAATTGTTCTTGTTTAACATAAATCACGCTCAAATCAATTAATTATCTTTAATTAATCAATCCTTTTATCTTAAACCCTTTTCAGAAGTTCCTTGAGATTCTCATCCATCATAATTTTAAACAAATAAATTCATTTAAAATTATCCTTGTATGTAACTTGTACCTTGGAGGCAACCCTATGAATTCCCTTTCATTACGCAGATGTTGAATTAAATACACACATATATATAACACCTATCACGTTTTGTGCCTCATCTTTACGAATGCACCATGGTACATGTCTCAAGGATTTTTATACTATAATAATATATTTTAATAAATATGCATAATTTGGGTGAGTACACGGCGTGTAGTTCTGACTACATGGCGTGTACTTTTCTTCACCATGCATCTGAAGTACACGCCCGGGGACTGGGTGTGTTAATGTACATCAAAAATTTTCGGAGTACACGACGTGTTCTGTGGGACACATGCCTTGTAGTTTCCGCGTTACACGGTTTCCATCCGGGAAAGCCGTGTACATGGTACACGGTCCAACATGAACCCGATGGTACTACACACCGTGTTCAGTTGGACCACACGGCGTGTAATCCGGAAACCGTGTTCCAGTTGTTTCTGGTCAACACATGGTGTCATCTAAGACATAGGTATACTCCAATACATGGCCTGATTTGGCAGATCAGTCAGTGTAATGAACTTAGAATACATAAAATGTACATCCTAATACACACTATGTATTCTAGTGTTGTACGGACAGAAATGGTTGGATCCTCTGTATGAGTTCCTATATTTTATTTTAATCAAAATTAAAATAAAAATTCGTTTCTGTGAGGTGAACAAGAAACGAGGGTGGAGGAACAGATCTCGAGATTCATATTTCCAGAACGTTTAAACTTTAATTGAATCAAATAAATTAATAAATGCGTAACACATCAATGAAAAACTAAATAATTATAATTAATGATATGACCCCTCGGATACCACTTGTGGGTTCCTGGTGCAGCAGAAGCGCGTTGGTGGGATTTACCAACTTTAATTTTAACGTTAAACAATGTTCAGTTCAAGATCCATCATGATGTAAAACGCAGAATCTTCAGAATACAACCATGAATGAAAAAATTAAGAGGGAATCCCAGAACCATTGATATAGGATCATCATATTTTGGTTATAATTAATTTAATTAATTCATAAGAATTACCTTGGTGGAATTATTTCTTCGTTGATGTCTCCGGTCACGATCCTATGATCCGTCATTGCGTCGTAGAATCCAAATTTTGGATTCCTCTAGTGATGATCCACACGTGTGCCACGTATCTCCAGATGTCGCCGAAGGAATCTCCGGGTTCTAGCGTGGAAGAACCTTCACTTGCGATGTTTGCCTTCGATCGCCTTGGTCTCTGGGTCTTGAGAGCGTTCATGGAGGAAGGAGTTATTTCGGCCTTGAATGAATTATCCAGAGTTGTTGTGCACAACGATTCTCTTGTGAAAAAGTGTAGGGGTTGTGAGGATATTTATAATCGGGTTTGAGGTTATAGAGTTATGATAATAAATAAACGGGTTACACGTTTTATTTATTTCATTAACTCTTATTGAAAACCCCCATGTCGAATTATTAATTCCTTGACATTCTCCCAACCTGATTATAATAAATATCATTTAATAAAACAATATTATATCCTCAAAATCTTGACTAGAAAAACTACATGGTGTGTAATCATTAATACACGGTGTGTACTCGTTTTCCATAAAACTACACGGCGTGTATATTTAATATAAACGACATGTACTTTTATTTTCCACTCTCCTTTATTTCCTCCACCACATTTATTAGACCTTGAGTAATGGATATTTATTTCTTAAATAAATATAAAAGCATCACTCACTAATAAATATTATTTCATCCACAATATATTCTATCAAATAACTAGTGTCAAAATAAATGCGATCAGGCATCCATAAATAATTATTAAACCATAGTCAGGAATAATCACTATATAACTTGTTAAATTAATATTTAACTGAGATACATGGACAAACTTAGTGTGTGACCCTCTAGGCATATTTCTCAGTGGAATTAAGTGGAGCCTGCCTAAAGTCCAAGGTTAGCTTCTAGAAACACACCAAGGCACCCATAGAAAAAGAATTTAATGCCACAATGACGTGTCACCTCATACGAACACTTACTGTGTAATATAATCACTTTATCACAATATCTCGAATCGGGCGGGTTACAAGCTAGTGTCATCAACCCACATGCTCTATTATTCTTTCTTTGAATTTACAGAATCGAACTCTCTCATACCATACAATGGACATGGATTTATATAGGATATGTCAATTCCATCAAAGGGCCTGAGATATCTACTTTCATTATGGAGCAGAAGGGAAAAATTCTTTCTCACATTATCTATTAATGTAGTATTACTCGTGACGCACCCAACGTATCCAACCTCACTGTGAACAGTGTGTCGTCATAGTTTTCGTCCATAAATCTATGTGCACGAGTTGTAATAACCCTTAATAATAATCTTAAAGTCTAAGGATCAATACAAACGTCCGCAGATAGGAACATCCAATGACATAATGAAATGCGGATTTCCTACTGGCGGGTCTTGTTCTCATAATATCCTCCTGGATATTACCATGGGAGTACACCATGAGATGATGCCTCAATGTTTTATAAGTTCTCACCCCTAATGTCCTATATTATTTGTGTCCCTCAAATAATATCATCCGGACATAGAACATATCTTCAAGAACAGTGTTATGGCACTTCCGAGTTCTCATCATAGTAGGGATCCGCTATGACCCTTTAATGCAACAGCTATCCTTAGGACATTATAACATGAATTGTCACGTAGAAGAAAAATCTAGATGTGATAAGGCTTTTATTAATGAATAAAGTAGTAAGTAGTTGGTTCTAGTCCACCAACTCCATCAGTCCCCCAAATTCAGATTGCACAAGCTGGTAATAAAAAGATTCACATCCACTCATTCCTCCCAGGAGAACTGGTGTTGACTCTCAGAACAACAATGATACTATGGAATAAAACCCCTAAATTGGGGCCCAAGTGGGAGGGAACATACATCTTATATAAGGTCTATCATAATGGAGCCTATTTGTAAGCCACTATGGATGGGTAGCATGTCACACAACCCACCAATAAGATATTTCTTAAGAAATACTTTGCATAATCTGTTAAGAAAAATGGAGTCCACATCAAAGTAAGCCCCATTATTCATCCTAACCACATGAGGATAAATTTTATGGAGTTCAACCTAACAACATGATATTAAACGTTATGGAATTCATCATAACCACAAAATGTTAAACTTTAAAAAATTTATCCTTACAACAAGACATTAAAATGCATGGACAATGTCCTTACTGCATGACATAAAACCTTATAGATCCAAAAATCCCATTCACCTTCACATTGGGTAATCAATAAGTCCTTTATGAAAAGAGTTAAACTACACTATTAATTCATAACTATGTATGAATTGATTCTAATTCTCAATGTGATACATAGGTATCCCTCAATCATATCTCATGGTCCAACAACTGCATCATACAAAGTTCCCATGTCAAACCCCTCTTTTTCCTCTACACTGTATGGGAACCTATGCTACAACTTTGTTCTCAGAGTGATCATAGCTCACTTGATCTTAGGAATTACAGTAGGGAGGTACCCTCACAAGATAGACATATAGGTACATAACGGGTCCATTATGGTCTAGAATGAAATACAATGAAAGACATGTTGTAAGTCCTTTCCACAGGATGTTAAACTGCATGTTCGATATCCGTGTTGCGTGACATTAAAACTCATGTTCCACCATGAACTATGTGTGGTTTTATTCTCATCCCAACATGATATATTTTGATTAGAATGATTTTATCATTGGTCCCAACCATGATGTTCCCACCAATTCACAATGATCCACCTTCATCCTCACCGCATGACATTAAACTGCATGGAAGTTATAAGAACTCTGAGTAGATTGATTCCATAACATACAAGATGTGAAGTGATGTATGGACCTCCAATACTAGCCCAACTGAAACTGTCAATAGAGATAATTCCCCCGTTTACTTATGGGCTAGGCCTACATTGAGTATTTCCTTTCATAGAACAACATGTGGATTGAATATAATCTGCATGACATATATACTGATAGAAAAACATCATATATTTTGACGTGTATACTAGTACAACCATTTTTAGGCCCTTTGGAATGAGTTTTCTTGAAAAGGTTCGTGGCATGGTTTACAGCACATTGGTCCTTATTCATAGTGGTTTGCTTTATGGATCCACACTTCGTGTCTCCACATTAGGAACTCCATATTACAGTCTGGCAGAAAAGACCATAAAGTGTCTGCATATATCCCTACAACATGGCATTAAACTATGATGCATCATTCTAACCTCATGATAAAAAATTACATCACAACCTCTGTCCTCCCTGCATGATGTTACATAGGATAAAAACATGTCCTTTCCGCAAGAAATTAAATAGTATGGAAAATATCTTGGTCACATGATATTAAAATTTCTTGAAAAATGTCCCCACCACATGATGATAAACTATACAGACCATCAAACATTTACACAACTTATTAAAGGACCATAATAGACTTACCTAAGTCAACTAGAGTACAAGGTGCTTCTACCAACTTTAAAATCACCTCAATTCATATGCTAAACATTATGTCTTGAGAATTTCATGTCTCCGTCAAACATAGAAGGACCTGGGAATGGATACCCTGCTTTAAGGACCCTTTTCTTGACTTCACATGCATGCCCATGGATCTGTTATATGAACATATGTCCTTCATCTAAATGAATCACTTAGAAAGAAGGACGTCCCAATTATCATGTGCCCTGACATCATCAGAGAAGCACTCAACACCCCAGTGTGTCTAAACCACTCCATATATGACTATGCCATGTCATTACTCATGACCTGAGAAACTCAAGCCTAGATTTATGTCATTTCCCTTCCATGCATGGGAATATGTTGGAGTGATCTTAACCCAAGGTATCCAAATTAACCTCTTGGGACACATCCTCCATGTCAAGTCTATCCAAGTCATGAACCTAAACAGTCTATGTTTTTTTTCAATCAATACTACAATAAAATCAATCCCATATTGGTCCAAATTGCAATACCTTAAACTTCCAGCAAAAGAGACAGAAAACATTTCAGGCCGAAAACCCACAAAGGATGACCTAATAAAAAGTCGAGTCTCGAACCGCTAAACTCCTCATCGTTGGAGTTTTGGAAAAAATTAGGGTGTAAAAATAAATGGAACAAATATCATAGGGCCCATAACCCTAGTAAAACCCAATCTATGTTTGATCAACCTACTGGTCTAGGAAATATTTAGAGTAATATTTTTCACATCTCCACAACACGAGAATATGTTCACTAGGAGGTGACACAACATTTAAGTCATTCAAACCCTCCTTGGATTTTATATCTTTTGGGAACCACACATCATGAGTTGGGGTGTCTCGAATCATCATAACCTTATATGGACCTTGGAAAGGGTATCTAGATTTAAGGACCCTTTTCTATACTATTCATACATTCTCATGGATCCTACATATGCACCTATGGATGTCAACCAAATGTGTCACTTTGAAAAAGGACATTCCAATTCTCGTGAGATCTAACATCATCATGATATCACTGAACACCCCTGTTTGTTTGAATCACTCCCTCTATGAATTTTCTATACCATTATCCAAATTTGAGAACTGAATATCATGATTTAAAATCCCCTTATAAAAATATCCAATAAGATTCAATATCATTGACGTTACGTCACAATGTTTTTTACCCTTTCTAAAAGATAGACCATGAAAATTCATTTCCTATCCTTTTATGCCCCACATATTTTGATTCGAAACCACATGGGATAGAGCTCAAGCTTTATTTTAAGATCTAGCTACCCTAGGGTTTCAAAACCATTCCTGGATGGCTTTCTTCCCATATCCAACTTCATAATATAGACGATTGATTCCTTGAAAATCATCCATATCCCTCAGAAAAAATGGGTATCTTCTTTCACTTGGAATGCTATCGACACATAAGGGAATTGAACAACCAACTAAATGCATATTCTCCTTGCCAAAACGGAGCATCAATCCAAATGAGCCTTTTCCACATCGCAACAAAACCTAGTATTTCAGAATGTCAAGGGACATACCCATCCTTTTTGCACCATCTCATATTCAGGGACTCAAACTTGTAGGTTATGATTTATGTCATTCATGCCCCAACTACCATTGTAGGTTTTGTATCACATGTTTTCCAACCTCATCAGTATTTCTACTATAAATATCCCATATCCCTTGTAAAATATACTTGGATTCAAGTCACCTTTTATTGACTATGCATACATGCTCATGGATCCTAAATATGCTCCTATGGCCATCAACCAAATTTGTAACTCTGAAAAATGGGCATTCCAATCCTCAGGGGACTCCAAAACACCATCGTAGGATCCAACACCTTAGAGTGTTTTGGGTCATTCCTAGAATGTCTACACCATATCCCATGACCATATGGTCTGAGCTAAAAGACTGTAAACTAAAGTAACTGATGGTTTGAGCTAAAATACATTAAATTATATCAATAGATGGTCTAAGATTTAAGATCATAAACTAATGAAACATATGGTATGAGATAAAATAACATGAACTAAAGAAATAAATGGTTTGAGCAAAATTAACTTGAACTATTGAAACATACGGTTTGAGCTAAAAGACATTAAATTATTGAAAACATGGTCTGATCTAGAAGACCATAAACTAAAGCAACAGATGGTCTGAGCTAGAAGAACATAAACTAAATAAACTGATTTTATAATCTATAAGACCTTAAAATAAATCAATATATGGTTTAAGCTAAAATACCTAAAACTAAATCACTAGAAAATTACCATGAGGCCAACTATATGGAATTATTACGGTCAATAAGCTTTTTACATATATGAAAAGCACTTATTTTAAATGAATTTTGTTTGGAAAGATGATGCCTATACTGATCAAGCATTCATGATCATGATATTCAAAGAAAGTGATGGGTTTCAATTGCAAAGAGATACAATATTGAGGTATCATATAAGGTGAAAAATTATATAGTATTATTAGAAAAAAATAATCAATTCACTGTAAAAAAGGGGGTGGACTTTCCACATTTTTGAGTCTCTATGAAACATCAAAAAATAATTGGTGTGTAGCGTAAAATTATGGGATGAAATTAAAAAAATTTAGTTACAACAAAAGATAGCTGACATCACCTTCCAGGAAAACTTGAATCTTGAAGGAGGCATCAACTAAGTATTAGAGTGTCACCTTCGCAACTTATTTTACCTCTACCTCAAGGTGGAGAACATTGATAAGATAATTTAATCCATCAACCCTCTTCGAAGTAGTGTCCAATGAGGTTTTTGATGTAAAAATATTGTAATTCAAATGGTCATTTTTCTCTTCATGCATATAAATCTATGTTTTCTACACATCCATCTAGTCTGGCAGCTCAGACAAAAACCGAAGACCCTACTGTAGCACCACCACCATCTTCATAATGTTTTTTATTAAGGGAGGCCTCATCCATGTGGTCATGAAATCCCCTATCATTCACATCCATGTACTTTAGTTTTAGGTGGATCCACTTTATAATTTCATTCAATTGTTTTTGATCAAAACCATCAGCCCCTAAATCGTGAAATAACTTGATAAGCCACCCCCCTTGATGGTAGAAGCTCCCTAGGGGGTCACTATAATAAAAAAATGGATATGCTCTTAGATAATATTATGAAATGATTGAGCCTTATTAACAGAAGAATAGGTTACAGTAGAAGGATGACCGACCATCTAAATAAGTGTTGAAATTGAAGAAAAGCCCATACACCTCTCTCTCAATAGGCACATCATCCGCATCAAGCAATGGAGGATTTCTCTCCTCAAAGGAACCTGACGTACCATCCAAATAACCATCATGAATGAAAGTTATCTTCCTTTATGACTCACCAAAATCTTCAATCAATTCCATTAGTTCCATAGATAGGGGAATTATTGATTCAAGGGGCTTGTCCACATGGTGGACCAGTTGGACTAGAACCCCATTGGGATAAGCCATCACCCAAACCTGAGTACAATACTGATCATGGAAAGTGGGAGCTTCGGTAGGTGAAAAAATGATCACATCTTTGGTTTCATCATGGGATATTGTCTTTCAAAATTGGAGGATGACGACACCATGTCTCTCTCCTCGGATGCTAGATAATGGAATGGGGAAAACTCCCTGAATAAAGCCAAACTGTTGAGAAAATCAATATGGTGTGTATGGATCATAGATAATCAGCTCTTCCACCATGACTGTGAGAATCCAATCCAAATTATAGATAATATAAGACCTATCATCATGAGAGCCACTACTTTCATTAATAATCATACCCCCGAGTGCATGGAAGGTAGTAATGTCAAAGCTATTGGATCTGTATAGTGCACCTTTGACCTCTACATGCAATAGAGACATAGGTCCAATCCTAGAGATATTCATAAATTTAGGGATGGATATGGGATACTATAGATATTGTATTACTCATACTAATGGAAGTACTCCCATATCCAGTTGAAATGGAACTGGAGAAGACCACCAATCCTGTAAGGAGTGCTTCCTTATTGGATATGACCCAACATCTGGTAGAGGTGTACAAGAACTGGAACTACCATGTTAAGGAACCACCCTTCTTCAAGACGCACCACCACTATCGACGTGCTGACGTGAATTATTGAGTGTGTATCCCTAACTGGGAAGAACCGCCCATTTAAGAACATAACAAGAAAACTTTCCAAGAGAAGGTTTGAAGAAAACTCTAGGTTCAACTAATATCCCCGTGAGGTGTAGTCCCCAACTTCTTGAATATCCCAATATGAGCTTATATAGTCACTAACTTGCTAATAAGGCCATCGATGGGGGTAGGTAAAATTAGGTCTCACCTTGCTACCAGATAGCAAAAAATTGATCAAGTTAGTGAATTGAATAATGGAGAAAAATGTGCACTATCTCTATAGCCTTTTATCCACAATGGTAAGAATCTTATTCTCTAGAATTGGAGATTGAAGAGAATCATCCCGGAAATCCATAGTAGGAATTCATTATTCATTCATCTCTCCAAGGGGAGGAATTCCACCCAGTTGATGGAAATCCCATAAAATTATACCCATCTCATTATAAGGACGATTGAGGGTGTTGGTTTCAGGACAGTAGCGGCTAATCAATTCAATATGGACTTCAGGTTTGTGTAAAATGATAAATTGAGATATCCAAATGGATTCATGGAGATGGACCCTATATAGATCATCAAAAAATTCTGAATATCTCTACCTCACCCAGAGAGGCCATGCCCATTTGTCGAAGAATTTCCACTAGGATGAATATACTATTTTAAGTACAATCTGCCCCCAGAAGAATCTATGGTAGAGGAAAATATTCTTGAGTAACTATGAGAAATATATTTTCGAGTGTGGTCCTTACCATATAGACTCACGGGAGAACTAGCCAATAGATAATACAATCTCTGAGATTGGGTTGTAACTAGCCGATCATCATTAGTAATTGTGGCTTGAATATAGTCCAAAGAGCTTGATACCTAATGAAGTGGAAGGTTAATACCTAAGGGAAGTATAACAACATTATCCATCATGACCAATTGGTATAGTGTAATTCTATTAGATAATGGGGTAATTCTGAATACCATATGAAAGGAACCCTTGGAATACCTCATTATTAATATGCCCGCAATACTGGGAATCCACATTGCAATTTAAGGAACTCATGGACCTCTGGATGGACACAGCTTAGGGACCTTAATAATAACTATAATACATCTAAAAGTAAGTAACTATCATAGGCCAGACAAAGAAAATGTATAGTCTGGAAAAAACTAAAGCATGAAAGGAGACAACGACATCATACATGTCGCATGACTGAACAAGGGATCTGTGAACCACAAGGAAGGTTTGCAGATCACCTGATCTCTGGACGAATTATGTTGCAAAAAATCCATTTTGGGAATCAATCGAATTGCATGATCCCCCATAAATTCTTGTGATCGCTTGACCTAAAAAAGGTCACATGATTCAGAAATGCTTGAATGATCAGGTCAGCGACTCTGGTGAAGCCACTCGAGGAAACCATATCCCTCGTAGATTAAGATTGAGGAATTACTAAAAATCAATTTCATAGTCGAAGAAGGCATGCACCTGATCTAAATGAATCCTCGCACAAGAGCTTTGGAGAGATGGGTTCATAGTGCAGACTTGCAGATAAGGTTCATGGAAGGGACTCGTGACAGGAACAATAATGGAGGATCTCTAAGGATAGGTAGATAGTGGAATGAATTTTCCTCCACCCACTATATATAGGCAGTTTTTGGAACACCAATGTTTTCCTGATAAACCAAATTTCACCTGAAGCACTAGTTCGCGACATCATCAATGGTTTTGACAAGCATTAGTTTTCCTCAGAACTATGTCCTTTCCCCCTCAAACATCGCTATGGATGGGTCATTTGCTGATGCTTTCTAAATAAGAACTGCGAAAATCACAAAAGGATGAAATACCTGAATATGGGTATTCAAATTATCCTTGTGAAAGTATGGAAGAAGGGGATGGTCAAATTTTCTAGAATCCTATGAGAGAATCATGATCGCATGACCATTTCATGGTCATTACAAGGCCCCATGCATGGAGCATTGCCCACAACTATTCCCACAGAGCCCTCTTCATCAAACGTGCATTCTCTTATGAAGGCACCCAAAAAACCAAATGAGCACCCCCATGACAAATGGTTTTTCATTAGCTTGTGCTTGGGAAACCATCCAAAATTCTTCACGAATAAGGAAGGATGACATTATAAATGAATAAACCCCCGACAATCATGAATCTCATGCACTATGTCATCATTAAGAAGAATAAAATCCTGTGTTGGTATTTAGGAAATCTTGAATGACCTCTGAGATTTCACCAGATAAAATAATGAAGATAAATGGAAGGAGGTGAGAGCGGTTCGTGGTCACAAAAAGGCATGTGACATGAACACAGAGTGACCTGTGAGATGATGTGAGTCTCTAGTCACAGATTTGACTCACCTATTGAAAGCCCCTTGGCTTGTCAGCCTCACCGCATAGAAGTGCACCGAAGTGTTCAGACAACCCTATAGTGCTCTAAAGGTAGTAAGATAGACCTATCCACTACATGCTTGCACACTCTCTATACAACCCATATTGGCTAACCAATAAATCATCCAAAAACTGAGTAAAAATCATATATATCACTCATTCTAACTTGAATGATTTTTGAACATTGTAAAATAAAATAAAGGGGGTTAAAAGGGTATATGTGATTGGGGTTTGCGGCCGCTGAAATACATGAAACATGCCCCTAAGGACATGCAAGGCACCAAAAGCCCTCGAAGACATTCCCTCCTTGTCTCACATAACCCCTTTAGCTTTTCTTCGTCATCTTCTGGACATGGAATACTCATGCCCATGCGACCCATATTGGTCACACAATAAATATCCAAAAATAGAATAAATGTACTTGACAAAACTCATGCAATGTTGCATGACTCCCTACCTTCATTAGATCAAATAAAGTGGATTAGGATAGAGAATGTGAGAGATAATTGTGGTCACTAAAAGGCATGCGATGCACCCAGTGCACCTGCAATGTTGTCCAGTGAGACACCGGGACATGTCTCCTAAGGTCTAATAAGTGTCATCCCACATGAATTTGAACCTTACGAAGGCCTTTAGACCTGTCATCATGACAGAATAGAGGTACTTTGAAAAAACTCATGATCAAAAAAGTCTTCGATAATTAGGAATAATTTGATAAATGATGTTTTGATGAAGGAGACCCATGATTGCTAAAAATTAGGTGACATTATTGAAGAAATCCAAGACAGAGGATCGTGAAACCACATGGCTCCATGCCCTTTCATAGATTCCAACCTAGAGTTATGAAAAATATGATGCACATAATTACGAGTATCAGGGGTGGAGACACCTAAAAATTCGCCACCCCAACATGAAGAAAGGGTTAAATTTTTTGGGAACCACTAATTTGGAGATATTTGATCGACCTAATGCCCAGGATCTATAGGATTCCTTTCTCGAATTCTGCTGACTTCTTGGGGAAACCAATCATGCGACCGACAACTTTCCATCTTGTAATATACCGCCAGGAAGCCAGAATTGTGATGAATTGGACACAAAGTGCTTTGTGTGATCAGTCATAGATCACATGAAGGGCTTCTGGTAGGACATGTGAAGAACATACCACATGTCCTCAAAATCACGTGACACTCAAAGAAACTGACACTAAAAAAATAAAGGAATTTACTATTCAAGGGTCAAAATGATTATTAAAAGAAGATGGCATAAGAAAAATATATTATCGCTGCCCCTCATGCACTTCACGTGTTTCATCTGAAGACTTGTGACATCACGTGGGAGCGTTGCCCAAATTTTGCGACACCGCTTTGACATGTCACCTAGGACATGTGAAGTCTTCTAGAAATGTTAGGGCACATTATATATTTCCCCCTAGAGTGAAAATTTTATCTTGTAAACCCTATGGGTCTACCACATAAGACTTTCAACACCCTCCAGACACATTTCCTGACTCATATAATGACACCTTCTCACATCTGCCGAGTCTCACAACATAATTTTTCCATGCTAACTAAGACCCCGTGATACCCCTTAGGCATGTCATCTCAACCTTGTGAAGTCCTATAGACATGTCATGGAACATCATAAAGTTCCCATGAGGGTTCCAGTTTGATGTTTTTACCCATTAGGGTCTATCATCTTGGAAACGGAACATCATTCAGACATATCTATTGACTCATAAAATGTCACCCACCCATATAAGCTGAGTATCACGAAAGCATCTAGACATGACAACATTGCCCCACGACACCCTCTAGGAAAGTAAGATGCGGCTCACGATGACCCCAGTCCTACCAGACAGTTCTCGTGGTATCTCCCGGATGTGTCATCCAAGAAAATTGAAACCCCTTAGGCTATGCCTCACTGACTCTCATGACTCCCTCTATATGTGTTAAGTCAGGTCATGCAATAAAACCAAAGGTGTGCCATTTCTGTCTTGCGACATATTCCAAAAAAGAACGCTAGATCAACAGGGAATCCCAAGGCTAGACAATATTTTCAATACTCAAGGGTTAATCCCCTATCAAAAGGGAAACCTCAATGGGTAAGCCACAACATCAAGAGAACTACAAAAAATTTGATTCCTGTCATATTCAACATACGTATGAAAACACCCCATAAGGTCTAAGCTCTATATTGACCATCCATGGAGGGGCCATCATATGAGTACCTTATCCCATGAAAATACATGGATTACATGATATATTTTGTTTCTCACAAATGAGAGTGGATCAAATGGGATTAGGGAGTTGCAATGACCATATCATATTCCCCATAGACCCCCTACAATGGAACGGGGGAAACCTCAATGTGTAAGCCCCAACACAAAATGAACTAAAAGAACTCTGATTCTGGTCATAACTATGATACATAGGATGCCTCTCTAAGGCCTGAGCTCAAAACCAAACTCCCCAAGGACTCATCCAATATACAATTCCCATACCCATATCTTGAAAGGTTGATCATGTGCTCCCCATTGTTTCTCTTTTCAATAATGATTTTCATGGGGTTAGGAGGATACAATGAACACCTAAATTTCCTCATAAATCTCCATCATCCAGGAAAACCATAATGTGTAAGCCCTGATATAAAGTGAACTATTCCAACATTGATTCCTTTCATACTTAGAATAGGTAGGATACCTCTATCAGAGGTTCAGGATTCATATTGATCATTTAGGGAGATCCCAACATATAAGTCCCTTACTCAATGTAATAACATTAGATACTTTCTATACCATGTTTCTAACACTGATTATGGATCACAAGAGCTTAGGGAGTTACAGTAATCATGTAATCTGCACCACAAGTCTCTATAATGACATAAAAAACTTTAATATATTTGTCCTGAAAAAATGAACTTAAAAAACTCTGATTCTTGCGATACCCAAGATATGTAGGATGTACCTACGAGTCCCAAGCCTGAATGTGTCCTAGAGTACCCATATAAGTCCTTCTTCATGACATAAAACAACACAGGTTAGAAGAACTACATGGGTTTTGATTCCTATAATAGCAATGATACATTGGAAGCCTTATAATGGATCAATACCATCATTGGAATATTAATCACCTCCTTATATGGGAGTATGTACTGAAGTTCTTGGTTATATGTTTGTAGCATATAAGAAACTTCCAGTTACCGTGGAAAAATGAGAAACCTAGGACACAAACAAATGGACTCTTCCAATCGATATTGTTCTTTTCCATATAAAAGAGAATTAGCCTAAAACTATTTCTTCAAGGTAATCAATATTGTATCGATATTATAAAGAGATTAAAAAAACCTATCTTAAATCTATAAGAGTTTACCATAGTAGGAAAAAATTCCCCCCAAAAGTCTACGATGATCCCGACCTCCCATCCACTAGACCAATGTGATTCCCTAAGAGTCGTTGGGCCATAAAAACCAGAAAACATCCATCCATTGGAAAGCATGTCTATACCCATCTATGGATGGGGAAAACATTTAGAGTTTTAGGAAAATTTGATGATGGAAACATGATTAGAGAAACCCATTCCACACCACATTTTTCGAAGAAACAACTATTGAGATTTTTTTTTTGAAATTTCTAGAGCCTTGAATTACTAATCATGTTTGATTCAATGATCACTTAAATTATTTATTCTTCCACTGAACATTAGGCCACACTATCTAGAAATTATTTGTTTTAAAATAAATCTTACATAATATTGTTGATTCTGGACAAGTGAAATTAATAATGCCACAAAAAAAGTGGCATGCACTTCTTGAACTGTTGAGGTAGAAAGTGGGTAGTGATATGTTTTGAGAAAGTTTGAACCTATGTTTGACAACATAATGCCAAAAAATATTGTCAATCATTATCATTCCATACATAGGGAACAATTAATCTAGATTATAGTGTCCTTAGTTTCTTCTTTTTGGTGAATCCATGTTCATCAGAACTGAAATAATCCACGGTCTGGTCATCTAAAAGAACGAATAACCATAATAAAAAGGGGGAAATTATTTTAAATCAAACTCATATCAATGAAAAAGGAAACCCAAACCCTCAATGATTTCATTCCTTCAATAAATATTGGATATGAACCACCCTTACAATAGAAACCCTCACCAGATCAAGAGATACACTTCAGTTCGTTTAATGTTATTTATTAAATATAAGCCTTCTATAATTCGTAGTATAAATATAAATGTGTGTTCCCATACATGACTCATGAGTTGGAGGTAGAGTCTCTAGAATTAAAGTGGACACAGATAGAAATAGACATATACATGCCCAATATACCATATATATCGCCCCTAGATCCATATATATGTTTGATACCAATGGGAAAGAACTTTAGTACTCCCAATAGAAGCATAGAGACATACAAATTTCATTAAATATTTTTCCAAAACTAATCATGTAAGAGGATCGACTAGAAATTGTGAAACTATTCTAGCAACTTGAAAAAGGTAGACCAATTCAGATCAAACTATTGGAAACAACTGTGACTTCAACATTAAATCTGGATCCCAATCCATCTAACACAAAAAGTTCATCCCCTATGAAACATTCAACAGAGAAACCCCATATTATTAAGCACATAACTATAACTTATAAATATGATATCATGAAATAGTTGAATATGATTTCATCTAAGAATTCAATCCTGGAAGACCATAATTTATCCAAGGTTCTTCATGAGGAACTTATGGAGGCCTCTCTGATCCCTTAGGAGTTCAAAGATGAGGTCTGTACAACTGAAGTGTATTCTATAGAGACTTATCCGATAGAGTTTCAAATATTCATCTCTTTCATAGAATAAGAAATTATATATAGGGAACCCTCAAACCATGGTATCTATATGGAAAACTAAATGAAATTGACATATGATGAGTTTTCATTGAAAAAACCTTATGAATAAATCGTATTTCTATCCAGACACTCCATCAGTTGGGTTACAAAAAAACCGATAATCCATCCACTTCTTCAACACATAAAGGTTATGATTAGAGGGATCATGAACTTCTAAGAAAAATTAATATTAATGATCTATTTTGGTAGCTCATATTTGAATTCAGAGTCTTATATGTTCGATAGTATACAAATTCAAATATAATATTATGGATACCCTGGTTGCATCATCATGGGGTGGTACCCTCATCATACCATCAATTTCTCAAATATTATGTAGAAATAAAAATAAATACATTTTACTATTATAGGGATCCATTTGAATCCTATGAGTCCCAATACATTGACATAGGGTTCAAATAAAAAGAAAAAAAACTAATGATTGATGATGTCACTTTGCTTAATACTCTAAATGGTTTGTAAATGACCCCGATTAACCCATTTAAAGATATTGTAAATGAATATGTATTAAATTTCAATTGAATAAAGAAAATATGTTTTGATTTGGGCATGTATTAATGAAACTTCTTGATATCAGACCCATAAATAGAACCCAATGACATAAAAGAAGTTTCTAATCCTCACAAAACAGATAATGCCCAAAGTGAAAATGAAATATCTCGATCTAGATATTCTAATAATACCCCTATATCATCAGCTGAATCAGAGGGGACACCCATATCACAAATAGGGAGTGAGGGTACCTATACTTCATTTCCTAAATTTTGTGATTTTGAAATCAATTCTTTTAATAATGACATTTATGAGGTGGGAGAATGATACTTTACCTAGAATACCACTAACAATTTCACTCTTATAGTGACACACTTAGAATTTAGGGAAGCCTTCTTGAAATATATATGGGATCTAAAAGAATTCAATTTATCTTCTAGCTCTTAATATACCCCTTAATCACCAATGTTTTGGTGATATTCATTTAGATAATTACGAATAATATGATCTTATAATTTCCCTAACAGTGTTTGAGGAAGATGTTTCTACTATAATTAGTGAGTTTGTAAAACTTAATCTAGCCATATAAGAAGATACACAACCCACATTGATCAATGGTTCTATTTATTATGAAAGAAAATAGGTTTATACCTCTTTTTTTGAAGTATCATCAAGTTTTTTTCTCCCATATTTGTTGAAAAGTTCCTAGACCAGATCTGATTGTAGACACCTACCACATGGCCATTCCAGAGGATCACTATGGACACAAACTTTTAGTGGGAGAAATCAATCCATCTCACACTATAGTGCTAGAAGCTGGGGTTTATATGATTATCAAAGAAAAATTAATTTGTTAGGTTAAATATCCAATTGGATCACCAATATTTTCTTAGTCAAAATGAAGAATGCTAAAATTATTGTTTTCATCGACATTAGGAACCTCAATCAGTATTGTTTGAAAGATCATTTCCTAGCCCCGATTGTTGATCTTATCACTGATGAAACTATTGACTATAATGATATTTGATATATAGATAGATATTCAGGATACAACCAAAAATTAATGTCTCTTTAATATATATGAATACAAGAAAACATTTTGTACCAAAAGTAATATATATTTTTGGATCAATTAATTTCAGTTTGATGAACGTTGGTGACGTGTATCAACGCACCATGCACCGCATTTTTAAACCCTTCTTCTGAAATATTATTTATTGTAAAACTGAAAATATGGTGGTGAAATTGCAACATTATTATGATTATCTATATGATCTCGATATTTTTTTTCAACATGTTAAAGAAACATATCCTGGAGATGAAACCCATGAAAGTTTCTTTTGGGGTTTCCTCAAGAAGGATCCTCTACTTTGTAGTACATCATTTTGACATTGAAGTGTATATCAAAAAACTAAGGCAACCATTGGCATGTATTTCAATTAAAACATCAAATATTTGGGGTGGAATTTAGGGGTGCATCACTTACATAATGTGAATAAAAAATCATCTTACATGAAAATGTATACCCTTCACTAAATTGACGAATAAGTGAGATACTAATCAGTGGACTAATGATTGTCATTAATAATTTGACAGTATCAAGTAATACCTTTTGATCCCACTAATTCTATTTCCTCTCAGGAATAAAATACACTAATTTTATATGGTTCAAACTTAGAGATATAACTAATCACGTTTATTGAAATGAATAATGATGTTGGAAATGAAAATTGTCCCTATTATAATAGTAGAACCATTCTTAATACTAAGACTCAATATTTAGATATTGAGATGTATTTCTTTGTTATAATATTCATAATCTAGAAATTGTGGCCTTACCTGTAGAACCATGAGGTTCACTTTGTCTCTATTAATGAACCACTCAAATATATCTTCAATCGTTCCATTATAACTTGATGTTTTTCATGGTGGGAAGTAATCTTGTAGTATTTATACATTTAATTTATAATGTATATTGAGGTAAAGAGTCGTGAATTATTACAATAAATTGTGGTGCATTCTTATATAGAAGTCACGCCATGGGAAACTAAGTTTTCCAATGAATAACTCTTATCAATTTAAAATTGCTTATAGACAAGGGAGATGTAATTTGACGATACTTCCCGAAGCTCAACTAGGAAAGGAATTAAATACCAAAGACTCAATAAAGTTAGTTCGAGAGTCAACCTTATCTCATTAACTAAGGATGTATTCCCATTTTCTTTATTTTTGTTTGAAGGATTCAACAAGAATGAGTTATAATAAAAATACATCGTTATAGGCTTGAAATTCACATTGAAGATACCGATACCCCACTTAAAAATCAATGTCAATTTGAGTTCACAATCTTGAAGATTAACAGTAATTATTCCACCAAAATGGAAGATCTTATTCCACTTCTCAACTATGTGTGAATAATAATGGTAAAAATACCCTTAGATCCAACAGTAACTCATTTCCCAAATTCATAGAATGATCGAGTTGATGAATTGGATATTGGGGATATTAATTTGGAATATATATTCTTGGATGAAACATTCATCCACATTATATATAATTAGAAGGTTTCACCATTGATTGGAAACAACATGGATGAGATAAGTGGTGCCAATCTATCAAATTTACCCTTTATTATATACCATGTTCTCAAAAGGTCCTCTATAAATGAGGATTTTATGGAGTTATCCTTATATTCATTGAAGGAAGGGAACCTCTCACCTTCATGATAGATGTCCATATAGGTGCTTCCAGTTCTCAACATTTGAGGAATATTATTTCCCATAAGACTAGGAGGCTTTAATATTTATTATCATCAGTGACATAAAATTATATGTAGTCAACCAAGAGATCTCATTCATTTCATATACATCATAGTTTCTTTAACAAGACCCGATTATTATTTCCAACTTCCAAATATTCATGACTTTTTATATTTTAGGAACAGTTTTCATGCATCCATACCCCCATCAATAGCCATATAGTTCAAGTAAATCTTTAATGCTACTAAATGACTCCCCCAAAAGACTATGGAAACATACATAAAAGATTTTTGGACAAAGGATATAATTTTTTTGGTGAAGAATTTTTTTACTAGATTTGGTATCCATCATACAACAATGATGGATAATGGAACAAATTTCCACTCTCTAAAAGAAAAAAGTTTATATCAATAATATATAATTAAGGCTAACTACTAATCCCTCTATCACACAATAGAAAATGAAAAAAATAGACTTTCAATAAAACCCTATCAAATATATTCCATAAGATGGATGAAAAATACAAGACATATTGTCTCAAAAAACATATGTGTACTTTACATGATTTTCACAAAAAAACTCATAAAACTACATAATAAACCTAGTATTTTATTGTATATGGGAAATAATAATTTTTAATACTCGATATCTAATTACCCTTAGACAATATTTCTATTTGTGATTACTTTTCCTTGGATGAGAAATCTCAAACGTGATTGGATGAGTTTAAAAAAATTAGGAGAAAATGTTCTGTACCCTACCCAACATGGATACCTATAAAAAATAAGTGAAACATTAATCTTACAAAAATGTTTTAAATTTTCCATTATTATAATGGGTATTAGTACTGGGTCTCATAGTCCCAATAATACCTCTGAAGAAGACTCTAAAACAGAAAACAATGTTGGAAGGACCTTATGACATACCCAAGGTGTACTCCGATAGACCATATTCCATGGTTACAATGTTAGGAAATCATATCATGTTACTAACAATACAATGTTTCTTAACAAATACATCACATAATTCCTATGTGAGCAATGATGTTTCAGAGTAATTGATTTAATATACATAACACATACTTCTTTACCATATAACATTAAACTACTCTGTTACCAACCCTTCCGCATGACATTAAACTACGAGGTGTAAGTCCATTGTTCATGAATCTAAATTAATTAGTATGAACCATTACCTATATCCTCTTTATCCCTTATATGAGATCTATATCTATGTAGAAGTCATTATCACAAAACCCATATGTGCCTAA
This sequence comes from Viscum album, assembly GCA_963277665.1. NCBI lineage: Eukaryota > Viridiplantae > Streptophyta > Magnoliopsida > Santalales > Viscaceae > Viscum > Viscum album. The sequence continues at coordinate 1,498,401,642 of OY728147.1, read as the reverse complement.
GAGAATTAATTCAATTCGTGTATATAATCTATATCTATGCAAAGGACCTCCTATAAAATAACTCTTTGTGCCTTTATTATTTATATTGAAGGATAAAAAGAGATTCCTAGATTCCCTATCCTATACCCAAACACAATTTCAAAAAAAATCCCCTCTGACAACAAATGAGACAGATCTATATAATACGAATTTTTTAAGAACCGTGCAATGATTGATTGCTCGTATTCTAGGATATTTAGTAACACCCATATCCCTTATCCTGGGATCAGCTTCATGTTATATCTTATAGTCTAAGATGCATGAATTTAAAATTCATAGTGCACATCATATTTTCCACTATGTAAAACTAAATGAAAATGTCCTTAGTGTATGACGTTAAACTACATAGGCATCATCGTTATAGTATGATATAAAAGTACATGGTTCCTAGGTTCAAGTCATATGAAATTTAGAAAAAGGAAAAAATCCTCATCAAAAAATTACATATAAGATATTCTGTTTTATAAATACCCCTAACAATCATATTAGTATAATTTCGACAATCTTTTAATTCCTTATTGTTTCTCACACTGACCATGACTTACATGATCATAGAGTATTGAAATGATTTATCTAACTAGTATGATTGAGTTACACTATGAACAATGTTAGGGAACATTTTTTCCATCCTTCATGACCCTAAACAGCCTTGAGTGGCCAATTTTCATGGAATAATTCCCACACAATAACCAAATCCTGGTAAAAATTATTGGGAAATAAATTGCTTTTGTACATGAACAAAAAATGTATTTAGATATACGTAATATGTTTATCTACATAACAGAATTTATATTATAACTATGGGAATATCGATTCTTATTCTGATTAGATAAGATGTGTTTTTGATATTTCCAATTTCTGGCCCAACTACTAACAAAAAATATGTAGTCTTTCCGTCAGATGAAGTTGATATATGTGGAATGTTTCATACAAAGAACTATGCGTGTAACACCCAAGACTTTTATGTTATATAAATCATCAAAGGAATATTTTTCTACACAACACTTTCTTGGCTTGCTTTACACAAAATCACGACCTTCCTCGATAGCTTGCGTCGTACACAATACCGAGTTTTACTAAACAACGATATGCTATTAAAATATTATTAAAACTACCCGTTATGAATAGTAATAAACAATTTTTGAAATTTAATAAATTTCATATTTCAAAATGGACTTCATTTTTGGATTCGGAATATCGAAATTAGCCTAGAGTGAAATTTTGGTATTTTTATGAAAACTTTCAATTTTTGATGAATAGTGAAACCACTAAGTGGTAGTTAAAAAACTGAATTTTTCATAAAACATAATTTTACCACTTCTGTGAGTGGAATTTAAAAAATCCGAGATACACGGTTGATTTCAGTATGTAAAATGTGGTTCAATGAGATGAAAATAATTTTTTGGTGAATAGTAACTTTTTATTTTTTTTACCACGGTTAAAAGTAAATAGGGTAATTAAGGGTAAAAATGATATTATTATTACCCTAACAAATGTCCTAATTCTATTGGAAAAGTGTAATTCGACAAAAAAAACTTAGGAATAAAATATGACCATTTAGGCCCACTTGGATTAGATTAGGACATTTATTATTAATTTATTTAAAGAAGGGTTAAAATAGTTAAAATCAAAGTTTAATAAATAAATCATTTTTAATATGCGGTTATACATAAGATATATTCAACTATAAATATTTATTTGAAAGCTAAAAATATTTCCTACAAAATGGTATTTTATTTATAATTTTTAGACATTAAATATTTTAATTTATTTATGACACAACGATGATGCAGAAATTATCTTATTATTGAAATATTGACATAATTGATGTTATAAATACCCAAATAAATATAATTTGAGTCTTTTTATTAATTCCACTAATTTTCTAGGTTAATATGACATGTTAGTATTGATTTAAGTAACTTTATTCGAACTTATCATTCTGTTATGATTTTCACAAAAATCAATTACTAAATATTGTCAATATTGACATGAAATAGTTTTTAAAACAAATATTATATTATTAATTGTTATTTTATTCCTAAATATCTAAGGTTCAGCCAAATGACTTAGATAAATTTATATATATTAATAATAAACAACTTGGGGTTCGTTTGGATTGATATAGTAAGTTTATTATCCTTATAGTATAAGAACACAAGAAGACACGGTAAAAGTAAAATTATTTAACTTAATGTTAAATCTAAATGATAAGGTTAAAATAGGAACTTAAACTTGTCTAAATTCTATTGGATGAGAGGATTTCGACCCATACCCAACTTAGCCTAGAAATAAATCAATTTGTAGCTATTTAAAACCGAACTTGACTTTATAATAAAATAAGTTTTTTAGTTATTCCAAAGGTGCCCCTCTCCTCCATTATATAAGGGAACCTCCTCCCTCTCTTCCTCACACCACTTTGAGCCTTCATGCTCAGAAAACCCCAGCCATTTTCTCCTCTCCACTTCCCTAGAGACATCCTAGAGGTCCTGGTCTTCTTCAAAGACCAATTTTAGTGCCCTAAAAGAAGGTCTCAAAGAAGCACTTCAAAGAAGAGGTAATATCCATTACCGATCCTTTCCAATTTCTTTATCAACTTCTTCTTATTTAGTTGTTTCATTATGAAGTAATAACATTAGTATCACTAATATACTGATATGTTATTATAAGTGTGAAACAACCCTATTTAACCATCTATCCATCCTACGGAAAATGAAATCACCGCGCGTGCGTACGTACGGAATACCATCTCCACGCCGTGGTGTAATATATTTTCCACCACCACCTTACTTGGATGGGTATAATGGTGTAAATAATGACTATATATGACTATTATAAAGTAATACTGATTCTAAAATAGTATACACACACTCCAATACAATTCCACGATCATAGGAACAATATCATCACTCGTGCGTACGTACGGAATACCGTCTCCACGATGTGATGCGACTCGTTCTACATGATCTTCATTTCATAATGATTATATAAATGAATTGAATGAATGAATATGATATATATTACACTAATACCATTCTGGAAATGAGGTATCTATAACCTAAAGAGAAGAATAAGAATTTATTCAACAAGACACGCCTAAGAACAAAAAGTTTTAAACACCCGAATAACAAGTAGCAATGAAATATTACTACTAAGAAGCTAATAATATGACCATATATGATATCATAAAAATAATTATGATTCTGGAATAAGTCAATAACATTATTTAAATCATTATACAGGAGGTTTGGACACTTACGAAGAAAAACGGACCTAAGGTAAGGGAAATATCACAATCTCATTTTTATCCGAGATTGTTTATACTTTGGTATTTACTGGGGTGTATTTTATCATCCACATCCATGTTTCCTCAATATGTAATATTGTTTCCATCCACCTACAATTGTTTAAATCCAATTTTACCCTTCGGTGAGTTTTTAGTAAAAGATATGAAAGGAATATTTTGTCGTTTTTCGTATGAGGTACTTTTTTGACTTTTCCGACAAAAGTACAAGAAGAATGTTTTTTAACTTATACGGAATGAATGGATTTTTATAATATTATTTCCAAGAATCTTCCTTCACAAGTTTTCACATTTATTTTTAATCAACTTCTTTTATTTTAAAATTGTATGGTATGTTAAGAAAGGAAAAGTGTTTTTGAAGTAGAAAGGATATTTTCCTCAAGAATGGAGTTCAAGTGTTTTATCAAAATTATTTTCCATCTAAGATAATAAAGGCATCTGTTTCTATACCTATTATTACATTGATTTGATTATGTTGTGATGGAATTATATTTTTATGAATTCCGTTATCTTATATGAATTGTTTTATGATGTCACAATGTTTAAGATTCCCATTTTTATTACATGGGTTATGCAATGATGTATGATGTATGATTTTGTGGCACACATAAGAATAGTATCATTATGAGATGGGTGGGACCTATATCTCCCTCCAATGCATTGGGTAAAGATTTTATATCTCATGAGATAGACATGGCTGGAATGTTAGGTTATACCGTTTCAGTGAAACATGACTGAAATGAGGGTGACTCGGTTCCGAAATGGACGTTTTCCACTAACATAGTCTTGGAAATGAGTCTTGACTAATAAGAAATGATTCTCTATGATTATGTGTGTATGACACAAAGTTTCAGGTTTTATGTTATGATTATTGGGATTACATTTCACTTCGATGATTTATCCCATGTTATGATATTATGATCTCTTTTGTAGGATAATATTTCCAAAAGTTATGTTCTTATGTATATGATGTGATTGATATTTCTTTTGTTTACCCTTACTGAGCATTTGAGCTCACCCTTTTGTATGTTTTATTTTCCTAGGTCAGGAAGAAGGTTATTAAGTAGAATATGCCAAAAAGGGACTCTAGATATGGTGAAATAAATAGGAGGCAAAGTAGATGCTTTATGAACCAGTTGTTTATGTTTCCCAGTTTCTAAAGACACTATACCTATACTGTCCTTTCTTGGTTTTGTTATATGTTGTAATAAGTGTGCTTCAATTCTGATGTAATAACAATGTATGTAAATTATGGGTCTTTATAGTTGGTATCAGAGGAAAGGTATAGTCAACCTTTGGAAACTAGGATGTGAAAGCCTTAGTATGAACCCTAAGGATAAGTCTAAGCATAGAACACAATCTTAGTGTTTTAGAAATGGCCATGAATAACCTAGGATAAGACCTTAAGTGTGAAATTATATTCTTGATTATGTGGTTTTCCTATTATAATTAGTGTTGCTCACACTATTCTTCTTGGTTTTAGTCAATGGCTGGAACCCGAAGGAACCGTGTTAATGAGGAATGCAACGGGCAATGCAATGATTGTCCCCCTGAGCAACCAAACGTTATGGGAGCTAGAATGCAAAATCTTGTAGCCATGCTCACACAACATTCTCACGCTATGAATCATGCAGGACTTCCAAACGAGCAAAGGAAGGAGCAACATTATGTTGAATCCTTCATGAGGCAACGTCCACCTTCTTTCAGTGGGTCTACTGATCCATTATTTGCTGAACAATGGATTAGTACTACTGAAAAGATATTTTCAGTTATTCAATGTTCTGAACATGATAAAGTCATCCTAGCAGTGTATCGTTTGGAAGGATATGCTGATCAATGGTGGAATCTTATTAAGAATATGAGGCAAAGGGATGAAATTGAGTCCATGGAATGGGACGAGTTCAATAACTTATTTTTCAATGAGTACTTCCCTCATATTCTCCGAACAAAGATGGAGAAAGAGTTTCTTGAACTGAAGCAAAAGGATGATGAATCTGTTGGTACCTATGAAGAAAATTTTACAAGACTTGCAAGGTACGCTTCTAGTATTATTATCCAACCTGAGAGTAAGATTGATTGATTCTTTAGTGGCTTAAAACCAAGTCTTCGAAGGGCGTTAGCCATAAGGGACTTCAATACCTATGACGAAATCGTTCGATGTGCTCTCAAAGTCGAGATGGAGATTGGAGTAACCCATCAGTCATATGGGTTTGATAAGAAGAGGAAAATGGAATTCAAAAGAAAATCTAAAGAGCACACTGAAAAGAAAATGAGCTTTCCCTTATGCTCAAAGTGTGGAAAGAAACATGGAGGGAGTTGTCTTAAAAGGACAAGTAAATGTTTCAAATGTGGAAAGGAAGGTCATCGGGCATTTGAATGCTGCGATGATGGGAAGAAGATGTCTAATGATGCAAACAAAGGAAGGGATAGACCGAATGAACCTACTACACTTCAATGTTTCAAGTGCAAGGAGATGGGGCATTACGCCAATAAATGCCCTAATCCAAGGGTTGATGATGATGTTCGATGTCAACAAACTCTTAAGGCTGAAGTCAAAAGAAAGTCACATGAAATTTCTATCATCGATGTGGAGTACGGCAATGATGTGGTGAATGGTACACTTACCATCCACTCTAAAGTAGCAAATGTTTTATTTGATTCGCGATCCACCCACTCTTTTATTTCTGAAGAATTTTCTAAGGGTATCACCGTATTACCTCAACAATTAGATGTTGAGTTAGCTGTGACAACACCTAATAGCACAACAGTCGCATCAAAAGTTTATAATTCTTTTCTGATTGAAGTTTGTGGGAAAGTGATTCCTGGAAATCTTGTGATCCTTCCTATAGTGGAATTTGATGTCATTTTTTGCATGGATTGGCTTTCTATACATGGAGCTCATATAAATTTCCAAATAAGGGAAGTCACATTTCATATTCTAGATCAATCTATGATCTTCTATCGATGCAAGGATGAACATAACCTTCTAGTGGAAATTTCTTCCATTTTATGGGTATTGATTCCACTAAATGAAGGTTATTTATCTCAAATGGTTGGTGAGAAACTCACGATTATGAATATGCCCATTGTACGGGAGTTTGATGATGTCTTTCTGGAGGAATTACCGGGTCTTCCACTGAATCGTGAAGTTGAGTTTTCAATAGAACTCGTACCGGGTTCTTTGCCTATTTCAAAGACACCTTATAGAATGGCCCCAATTGTGTTGCAGGAATTGAAGAAGAAACTCCAAGAGAATCTTGATAAGGGGTTCATACGCCCTAGTTCATCACCTTGGGGAGCACCTGTTCTGTTTGTTAAGAAGAAAGATGGATCAATGAGACTCTGCATTGATTATCGAGAACTTAACAAGATCACTATTAAGAAAAAATATCCTCTCCCACGCATTGATGACTTATTTGACCAACTACGAGGAGCTCAATACTTTTCCAAGATTGATCTTCGTTCAGGTTGTCATCAATTAAGAGTCAAAAGGGAGGATATACCAAAGACGGCTTTCCGTACAAGGTATGGACACTATGAATTTATAGTGATGCCATTTGGTCTTACTAATGCCCCTGTTATCTTCATGGATCTAATGAATTGAGTCTTTAGAGACTATCTTGATCAATTTGTGGTAGCCTTTATAGAAGATATTCTTGTCTATTCAAAGGGCAAGGAAGAACATGAAGATCACTTGAGAATTATATTGAAGAACCTGAGAAAGGAGAATCTTTATGCCAAATTTACCAAGTGTGAATTTTGGCTTCAAAAAGTTGCATTTTTGGGTCACATAATCTAAAAAGAGGGGATATCTATGGATCTAGCAAAAACAGAGGTTATCGAAAGATCGTCAAGACCAACAACAGTAACTGAGATCCGATGTTTTCTTGGTTTGGATGGATATTATCGATGTTTTGTGAAAGATTTTTCACGATTATCTAATCCACTCACCAAGTTGACTCGGAAAGGAGTTAAGTTTGTTTGGATGGAGGAATGTGATGAGAATTTCAAGGAGTTGAAATGAAGGTTATCCAGTGCACCTATGCTCACACTGCCTTGTAGTGGAGAATGGTTTTTGATCTATAGTGATTCACCCAAAAAGGGATTGGGGTGTGTTCTTATGCAAAATGATATGGTGATAGCTTATGCCTCACGACAGTTGAAAATCCATGAGCATAATTACCCAACTCATGATTTGGAGTTAGCTGCGGTAATCTTTTCATTAAAGATTTGGAGGCATTATCTTTATGGAGAAAGGTGTGACATTTATACTGATCATAAAAGTTTAAAGTATATTTTCACCCAAAAGGAGCTGAATATGCGTCAAAGAAGATGGTTGGAGATGATTAAGGATTACGACTGCTCAATCCATTACCACCCTGGGAAAGCAAACAAGGTGGAAGATGCATTAAGTCGACAAGACCATGCCAGTTTATCCATGATGAGGATAAAAAAAGATCCAATATTTATGGATTTACAAAGGATGGATCTTGGAATTATAATGGAAGGGGAAAAATCTTATCTTTCTCAAATGAATGTTCAACCATCTATACATGTGAATATTAAAGAGGCACAGAAAGAATATGTCGAGTTACAAAAGAAGGTGAGAAATGTTCATGAATTCAACCTTGATTGTGATGGGATAATAAAGTTCAGGAATTGGGTTTGTGTTCCTCCCATCCCCGAATTAAAGAAGGAGATGCTGGATGAGGCTCATAGTTCTTCATTCTATATTCATCCTAGAAGCACGAAGATGTATAGGGACCTGAAAGAGTACTTCTGGTGGGATGGCATGAAAAGAGATGTTGCTGAATATGTCTCTTGATGCTTGGTTTGTCAGCAAGTTAAAGCAGAGAGACAGAAGTCTAAGGGGATGTTACAACCATTACCCATACCCGAATGGAAATGGTAAAACATCACTATGGACTTTGTTACAGGAATTCCTAAAACATCCAAAGGCAATAATGCTATCTGGGTCATAGTTGATCGTCTTACAAAGTCTTCACACTTCATTGCTATTAGAGAGGATTTCTCTCTGGATCAGCATGCCAGGACATATGTAAAGGACGTGGTAAGATTGCATGGAGTACCACTTTATATTATATCTGATCGGGATCCGAGATTTACCTCGAAGTTCTGCGAAGTCTTCAGCATACTCTGGATACAGAGTTGAGTTTCAGCACTGCTTATCATCCTCAGACAGACGGTCAGTCTGAGAGAACAATTCAAACTCTAGAAGATATGTTGAGAGCATGCTCTATGGATTTCAAAGGTGGTTGGGATCAACACCTACCTTTGGTGGAATTTTCTTATAATAATAGCTTTCACTCCAGTATTCAGATGGCTCCATATGAAGCTCTCTATGGAAAGAAATGCAGGACTCCAACTTGCTGGGATGAAGTTGGGGAAAGAAAGCTATCAGGACCTGATCTCGTTGATGAAATGGCAGAAAAGGTTAGATCTATTCAACAACACATAAGAGTAGCTCAGAGTCGACAGAAAAGTTATGCCGACAGACGAAGAAAAGACCTAGAGTTTGAAGTGGGCGATAAAGTGTTCTTACGGATATCTCCCTGGAAGAGAGTCATGAGATTTGGAAAGAAGGGGAAGTTGAGCCCTAGATATATCGGTCCTTTCGAAATACTGGATCGTGTGGGGAAGGTTGCTTACCGATTGGCGCTTCCACCGAATCTCTCTCAAGTTCACGATGCGTTCCATGTATCTCTCCTAAGAAAATACATACCTGATCCTTCACATGTACTTAGCTCAGAAGTTGTACTGCTGGAGCAAGATCTTTCTTATAAACAACCACTGATAGAGATTCTGGATCGTAGCGAAAAAGTCCAAAGAAACAAGACCACTCGATTGGTGAATGTTTTATGGAGGAACCACCAATTAGAAGAAGCTACATGGGATCTTGAGGATATGATGAGGGAGAGGTATCCTCATCTGTTTGTTACAAAGTGACGAATTTCGAGGGCGAAATTCCTTTTAAGGGGGGTAGAATGTAACACCTGAGACTTTTATGTTATATAAATCATCAAATGAATCTTTTTCTACACAACACCTGCTTGGCTTTCTTTACACGAAATCACGACTTTCCTTGATAGATTGCGTCTTTCGCAATACCGAGTTTCACTAAACAACGATATGCTATTAAAATATCATTAAAACTAGCCGTTATGAATAGTAATAACCAATTTTTGAAATTTTATAAATTTTATTTTTCAAAATGGACTTCATTTTTGGATTCGGAATATCGAAATTATCCTAGGGTGAAATTTTGGTATTTTTCTGAAAACTTTCAATTTTTGATGAATAGTGAAACCACTAAGTGGTAGTCAAAAAACTGAATTTTTCATAAAACATAATTTTACCGCTTCTGTGAGTGAAATTTAAAAAATCAGAGAGACACGGTTGATGTTAGTAACTAAAATGTGGTTCAATGAGATGAAAATAATTTTTTTGATGAATAGTAACTTTTTACTTTTTTTACCATGGTTAAAAGTAAATAGGGTAATTAAGGGTAAAAATGATATTATTATTACCCTAAAACATGTCCTAATTCTATTGGACAAGTGTAATTCGACCAAAAAAAAACTTAGGAATAAAATATGACCATTTAGGCCCACATGGATTAGATTAGGACATTTATTATTAATTTATTTAAAGAAGGGTTAAAATAGTTAAAATCAATGTTTAATAACTAAATCATTTTTAATATTGGGATATACATAAAATAAATTCTACTATAATTATTAATTATAAAGATAAAAATATTTCCTACATAATGGTATTTTATTTGTAATTTTTAGACATTAAATAATTTAATTTATTTATGACAAAACAATGATGCATGAATTATCTTATTAATGAAATATTGACATAATTGATGTTATAAATACCCAAATAAATATAATTTGAGACTTTTTATGAATTCCAATAATTTTATAGGTTAATATGGTATGTTATTATTGATTTAATTAACTTTTTTAGAACTTATCATTCTGTTATAATTTTCACAAAAATCAATTACTAAATAGTGTCAAAATTGACATAAAATAGTTTTTAAAACAAATATTATATTATTCATTGTTATTTTACTCCTAAAAATCTATTATTCGCCCAAATTACTTAGATAAGGTTATATATATTAATAAAACACAACTTGGGGTTCGTTTGGCTTGATATAGTAAGTTTATTAACCTTATAGTATAAGAACACAAGAAGACACGGTAAAAGTAAAATTATTTAACTTAATGTTAAATCTAAATGATAAAGTTAAAATAGGAACTTAAACTTGTCTAAATTCTATTGGATGAGAGGATTTTGACCCATCGCCACCTTAGCCTCGAAATATATCAATTTGGAGCTATTTAAAACCGAACATGACTTTATAATAAAATAATATTTTTCGTTATTCCAAAGGTGCCCCTCTCCTCCCTTAAAAAAGGGCACCTCCTCCCTATCTTCCTCACACCACATTGAGCCTTCAAGCTCGTCCAACCCCTGACATTTTCTCCTCTCCACTTCCCTAGAGACATCCTAGAGGTCCTGGTATTCTTCAAAGACTAATTTTAGTGCCCTAAAAGAAGGTCTCAAAGAAGCACTTCAAAGAAGAGGTAATATTCATTACCGATCCTTTCCAATTTCATTCTCAACATATTCTTCTTTAGTTGTTTCATTATAAAGTAATAAAATCAGTATCACTCATATACTGATATGTTATTATAAGTATTAAACAACCCTATTTAACCATCTATCCATCCTACAGAAAATAAAATCACCGCGCATGCGTACGTACGGAATACCGTCTCCACGCCGTGGTGTAATCTTTTATCCACCACCACCTTACTTGGATGGGTATAATGGTGTAAATAATGACTATATATGACTATTATAAAGTAATACTGATTCTGAAATTGTATACATACACTCCAATACAATTCCATGATCATAGGAACGATATCATCACTCGTGCGTACGTACGGAATACCGTCTCCACAATGTGATGCGACTCGTTCTACATGATTTTCATTTCATGATGATTATATAAATGAATTGAATGAATGAATATGATATATATTACACTAATAACATTCTGGAAATGAGGTATCTATAACCTAATGATAAGAATAAGAATTTATTCGACAAGACACACATAAGAACAAAAAGTTATAAACACCCGAATAACAAGTAGCAATGAAATATTACTACTAAGAAGCTAAGAATATGACCATATATGATATCATAAAAATAAGTATGTTTCTGGAATAAGTAAATAACATTATTTAAATCATTATACAGGAGGTTCGGACACTTACGAAGCAAAACGGACCTAAGGTAAGGGAAATATCACAATCTCATTTTTATCCAAGATTGTTTATACTTTGGTATTTACTGGGGTGTATTTTATCATCCACATCCATGTTTCCTCAATATGTAATATTGTTTCCATCCACCTACAATTTTTTAAATCCAATTTTACCCTTCAGTGAGTTTTTAGTAAAAGATATGAAAGGAATCTTTTGTCGTTTTTCGTACGAGGTACTTTTTTGACTTTTCTGACAAAAGTACAAGAGGAATGTTTTTTTAACTTATACGGAATGAATGGATTTTTAAAACATTATTTCCAAGAAGCTTCCTTTACAAGTTTTCACGTTAATTTTTAATCAACTTCTTTTATTTTAAAATTGTATGGCATGTTAAGAAAGGAAAAGTGTTTTTGAAGAAGAAAGGATATTGTTCTCAAGAATGGAGTTGAAGTGTTTTATCAAAATTATTTTCCATCTAAGATAATAAAGGGTTCTGTTTCTATCCCTATTATTACATTGATTTGATTATGTTGTGATGGAATTATATTTTTATGAATTCCTTTATCTTATATGAATTGTTTTACGATGTCACGATGTTTAAGATTCCCATTTTTATTACATGGGTTATGCAATGATGTATGATTTATGATTTTGTGGCACACATAAGAATGGTATCATTATGAGATGGGTGGGACCTATATCTCCCTCCAATGTATTGGTTAAAGATTTTATATCTCATGAGATAGACATGGCTGGAATGGTAGGTTATACCGGTTCAGTGAAACATGACTGAAATGAGGGTGACTCGGTTCAGAAATGGACTTTGTCCACTAAGATAGTCTTGGAAATGAGTCTTGAATAATAAGAAATGATTCTCTATGATTATGTGTGTATTCCAAAAAGTTTCAGGTTTTAAGTTATGATTATTGGGATTACATTTCACTTCTATGATTTATCCCATGTTATGATATTATGATCTCTTTTGCAGGATAAGATTTCCAAAAGTTATGTTCTTATGTATATGATGTTATTGATATTTATTTTGTTTACCCTTACTAAGCATTTGAGCTCACCCTTTTGTATGTTTTATTTCCCCAGGTCAGGAAGAAGGTTATTAAGTAGAATATGCCAAAAAGGGACTCTAGAGATGATGAAATAAATGGGAGGCAAAGTAGATGCTTTATGAACCAGTTGTTTATGTTTCCCAGTTTCTAAAGACACTATACCTATACGGTACTTTCTTGGTTTTTTTATATGTTGTAATAAGTGTGCTTCAATTCTGAAGTAATAAAAATGTATGTAAAGTATGGGTCGTTATAATGCGTGGCTAGATTCTCATTCTGATGAGATACATAGTGATTACTAGAGGCCTTATTTTAATCTTATCCACTAATTAAAAACATTTTTGTTAAATGTTTTTATTATTATAAATGAAATAATTTACTCATATTATGTTAAATATTTTTATTTATGTATTATTTAGCACTAGATCATTTTAAATAACTTTACTATTTTGGTCCTTTAATATGATTTTTAGTATTTCAGATATAAATAATTTTCTTGTACTTATTTGAACATAAACCTTCCTAACATAATTCTCCACTTAATTCTATATAATTTTAACTTATTCCATCCAATATTGATATTTTATTACATTTTATTAAATGGGCCATGAATTCAATGTTTGAATGTAGGAATCAAATTAGACAACACTTTTACATTTTGGCTGTATATTATATATAAAAACTTTTATTTGTACAAAATTTGGAAATAATAAAGATGAATGAATTCAAAACAATTAATAACAATATAAAATTTATTAGGTCATGTGTCTTAGTGGGTAAAAATTCCCTGAATTTTGGATTACAATATTTGAAAGATTTTTCTATTTCACATGTGTAACCATTTGTAACAATAGACTCCCTCCCATTTATAAATTGGTATTTTTCTCACATTTAAGGTGTTTTACCTAAATTATTATATTTCTATTACATGGGAAGTGGTTCCAATCTATTTCATTAATCATTTCAATAGGGAGATATCTGAAATCTCGAATCCCTTAATTAAAGCCTTCTTCTTCTTCTTATTGACATTTTTATACTTGTGTTTTTGTAATAAACTCTCAATTCCTCATCCATTTACTTTATTATTTTCAAATTACCCCATATTTAATGTTCTTCTTTGGGATGTAATTTAAGAGTAAAAGAAATATTGGCTTCTACCCTTTCTAGACCTTTTCACATGCAAAACATTTATTCGTAGACTATATCACCCCTGAAAGAGTAATTTTAATTAGTAGTTGATCTAACTATCTCCTTATAAACTTATTTGATTTGAATCAATGATATAAATTAATTCAATTACTATGATCTATGAATTATTTTTTAAACTGAAAAGAGATCATTCATGAAATTTTACAATTAAAAAAAGCATATGAGGTTGAGTAATGTGTGAATTGGGAGATCACAACCATAAATAGAAAACAATAAAATATGAGATCAATTTTTAGGGTTAAAATATGTTCACTAAACTCAATTTATCCTCAATTATTATTTGGATAGGATACATATTTCATAACTTTCAAAAATCTATCCTTAGAATAAAAATCAAAATAGGCTTATATGATTTCATGACATCAATCATTACTAGGGTTTAATTCATTTCATCTTTGTTGTTGACAAAATTTCTAATACAGTTAAGAGAGCTGGGGGGGTAAAAATAATAGGATAATAATCAGTGGGAATTTAATTTTAATTATAATGATTAACAAATAAGTGAAGAGTAATGTTAAGATATATTAAACCTTCTATTTAAAAAATCATCTTCTCATAGTGTTTTAACAATAAATTTTCAAAGTGAAAAAATAATACATAATTCTAGGAATACAAAAATTCTTATATTTTAAAACATGAAACCCCCACCAATATTGTTAGTGAGTTTATTTATTTTTAGAAAACATTTAAATTTTTTTAAGTACTTTGTTTCTAGATAACAACCTTCATCATCCACTATACTATACCAAATTATTAAAAATTACTCATAAATTAAGAGAACCCATGACAACACATTTCCGGTTTTCACTATTTTTAGGAAGGGAACAATATAATCTAGTTATTTAAAATAATTTGTTAGTTATATTTATTTTTTCATTCCATTTTTATTTTTATTTCTTTTCATTTTCTAATTTTATTCATTTTTTGAGACTATCAATCCAAAATTAGTATCCTTATATTATGCCCCATTTTTTTTTGTTCCCCTGTTCTTTTATTTTGATATGTACTATTACGAATGATTTATTTGATCCCAAAACTAATATTGAACACTACCATAGGGTTATAATGGAACATTCTAAATCTATGAGATGTTTCAACATTCATCGAGTTGGGGAATTTCTCTATTCTGAGAACATTGAAAATGGAAGCACATCCGAATCAAACGTAAAACTAGAACCAATGACTGAAAATAATAATAATGAACATGATATAACTATTTGAGAATTGGAATCAATAGAGATTAATTATTATCAAAATTTAATTTCATACCCAAATCTAGAAATAGACTTTAAACTAAAATCTTGATTTATGAACCCTCCTCTAAAATTTTATAGCCTCTCTAAAGAGGATATAAAAAAACATCTAAAAGAATTTAATGTGGTTTGGTCAACCCTAAAACCAAAAAAATACTATGAAGATCAAATCTAAATAAGATAATTCCCATTCTCACTTGAAGTAACAATAATGGATTGGATATATTATATATAACATCAATCCATAACATGTCGCTGTGATTTGAAGTATATTTTTTATAGTTAAAAAAAGATTCTACGAATTAAAAAATCATAAGGGACTTCAATGTATGAGTAGTATGAGTGATTCATGATATTATTAAGAAGATTACCTTATAACCAAATTAGTTCGAAGATAATCATCCAATAATTTTATGGAGTCCTTACACCTTTAGAGAGAGGTATGGTGGATTCTATAGCAGGAGTTGAGTTAGTTTAAAAACACTAGAAACTACACATGCATTGTTGTATAAGGTAGAAAAAAACTCTAAATAACTTATTGATTTAGGTAGCCAATATGTTAGAAGAGTATAACAAAAAAGAATTTATTCTCATGACAATACTTTAATTGATACTATGTTGTAAAAATTAAAAAATATGGTGAGATATGTTTCTTTGGATCAAAAGACGTCACAAACCACCCCTTTTGGGAATTGTAGTATTTTCACTAATCCAGACCACCATACAAATTGCTTACGTAATTAAAAATGATAGAGGATTATGCAGCCATATTCCCTAGGAGACCATATTAGTAGTAAAATAACAGTATCCCTAGAAAATGTATGATTCTTTATCACAAACATAAAACCATGTGTAGAAAGATAAATCAAACAGAAGGTACGGATTTGGACAAAAAATCCCCCCTTTAAGAAAAAACTCCCCACCAATCCTCACCTTACCAAGATTATTTTTCACAAACCCAAAAGTTATTTAAATCCCAATTATAAACAATTAAAAAACAAAAAAGTATCATCCCATCCAAAGTTATATTATAACACTAATGATATTTTTAAATAAATTTTCCTAAATAAATCAAATGAGTTAAAGAGTTAGGGTATATATGTAAGGGAATTGATGATGAAAATGAGCCAGATTTCCACATACCAATATGAATTGATAAGAAATAACTCCATAAATCTTCTACAACAACACCTCTAATTCAAAAAGAAAATTCTATCTTGGTCACATTATGGAGAAAAAAATGTTTCTATCAGTCCAATAATATTATTTCCACCACGTGAGATACCACCATAACTCAATTTAGATGAGAAAATAAATGAATAAGAGTAAAGAAAACCAAAAAATATTGATATGCCTCTTTGAATACATCCCTTTCCTAGAAATGTGGTATAAAAAATTTAGTTGGATGAGAATAAAATGAAAAAATAAGTGTTCGAAACATTCTTGGGTGTTGAGATCAACCTACATCTTCTCAAGGTTATTTAATAGATTCTTAGGTATGATAAATTATTAAAATAATTTTTTACTAATCGAAGATTGATATTGGGAAATTAATTAATCAATATTGGGAGGAATTATTTACCACTAATTACACATTTTAAATCAATTGCTACAAAGTCAAAGTATCCTATGTCATTCAACATACTATTCAGTATTAGGTAGTTTCACTTTTCTAACAGTTAATGTGATTTTGTTGCTTCAATATATATAATTATTCTTTATATTTTCTCTTATTTACAAATTTGGGTGTTGAAGATGATAAGAGTAATATTTTAATTGGAAAAATGAGCAATGAAATATCTGGTGGGATCCCATGTACATGTAATTGTTCGGGTAAGGGACATGATATTTCCTGTGGAATTTTATGAAATTAACATGAAGGATGATCAGGTTCATTCTCATGCTCACATTATCATGCGTAGAAAATTCCTTATAAATGAAAAAATATAAATTCCCATGAGGGTAATCTTTCATTAATGTTAGTATATGAAGTTGTGAGATTTAATATTATGGTCTCCAGGAAGTACTACTTAGTGGATCATTATACTTTTCTTTTATACCATTTAACCCATATTATAAAAACCCCTCTGATTCTGGTAACTCCATTCTTAGATAGATTGTGATAATTAGTTCTAGATTGATTTATAAGAATATATCCACACCTTTTTTTCATTACCGGTCCTTTATTAGCATTAATTTTTATGAGGATTCATATTCTTATTCTAACCATTTAATTTATGATTATGATATGTCTTTTGAGTATGAATATGGAATTGGTGAATTATTCAATAATTCTGAGGATGCATATTTAGATCATAATTTTCATTTTGAAAATATTTATATTCTATATATTAAACACCAATCCACATTAGAACTCAATCCATTAGAAACAAATCCGAAATACTTGTACTTGATGAGTGGTGAGAATTTCCATGATATTATTTCTATCAATCTCCTTCCTGAAAGAGAAAAGTAATTAGTTATTTTTTGAGAGAACATTTATTATATCAGGTTGATCCTAGATGGTATAGAAATTTTTTCCCCTTCAAGTTTTATAAAATGGATTCATTTGGAGGATGGTGAAAAAATAGTTAGACAACCAAAAATGAGGATTAATTTTACTATATATAAATTTGTAATGAATATGGTAAAAAATTTATTAGTGTATGTATTATTTATTTCATTTCGTATTCTCTGTGGGTAAACACCCTTCAATGTGTTCTTAAGAAAATTAGTTTCACAGTAGTAAAAAATGAGGAGGATTTTGTTCCAATGTGTTTGAAAAACAGATGGTGTGTGTGTATTAATTATAAGAAGATAAATCAATAAACTCACAAAGACTATTTACCCTCCCATTCATGGATCAGATTTCTGATATATATTATAGTAAGACATAATAATATTTTATAGATGGATTATATGGTTATTTCTAGGTCTAATTTCATTATAGGACTAGGAGAAGAAAACATACACATTTCTATTCGGTACATTCACATATCAAAGGATGACATTTGGAATTTTTAATTCCCTAAGTTACATCTAAGGATGTATGGTTATTATATTTTCTAATCTTTATGATACATGTATAGAGATATTCATGGATGAAATTAATGTATTTATCTCATTTTATTAGTTTCTAGTAGCCTTAAAAAAGAATTGAATAATTGAATTGATAAAAGTATGGTTTTGAACATTGAAAATATTCAATTCATTAAAGAAGAAGGATTTAACATATGGAATTTAGTTTATAACCATTCAATTAAGAGTAAATATGAAACATTGAAATGATTTACACATTTCCATAATATATATAAGTGTTATATTATATCCCTCTTAGGAAACACTTGGTTTTATTGACCCTTTAATAAATAATTTAGTAAGATTAATATTCTATTGTAAAGAATACATTAAAAGTATTGTGATTTTATGTTTGATGATTTTGGTATTTATTACACTCATTAGTTGAAGAAATGAATAACCAAACCACTAATAATCCAACCCCTATGGTGGGAGATTTCATTAGAGCTTATGGGTGATGATTCAAACTATTCGATTAGATAATTATTATATAAAAGGGAAGATGGGTGTTCCCATGAGATTGTGTTTGATTCCATGACATTTTATTCACCCTAATAAAAATACTTGCCATAAAAATTGAGTTTCTTAGTGTAATATTATATTTTTATAAAATATTTTCTTATTTATTAGGATCTATAGTCGTTTTCTTTTCTAAGCATATATCATTGAGATACCACAAGATTAAATTAAATTAAATGATATACTTATACATTGGATGTTATTATTTCATGATTTTTCCATTGAGATAGTTTATAAGTAATGATCAAATAACATGGGGTCTAAACACATGAGTAGTCCAACTTACACATTAGATAATGATATTGTATACTAGCCATAACATAGAGACACTTTCCTAGATGATAATATATAAGACCTCTTAGGTATACACCCTTGGTGTGATGATTTAGTGAATTAACTAGTTTCATCAGGAATTTCTTCATACATAATAATATACAAAGTCCAAAATATTAAATTTGAGTCCAAATATTTTGTATGTTATAACCCATGAATTTGGTTCATATGTAGTGACCATGTTCTTAAAACATGTATCCCTAATAATTTTTTGAGTATGTACTAAATTTATACCATACACTTGTTTGTTGATATAACTATGGATGCCAACAGATAGCTATGAAAATATTAGTCTTTAGTTTATATTGGGATATATTTTTTCCTGATTTTTATATGTTTTGTTAGTCATGTTCTCATTGTCACCACTATTGTAAAATTACATAGAGACATGAGATTTCCAAATATCCCATTTTATTTGTTGATATTTTGGATGTGAGGGGAATCCATTTTAGATTCCTATTTCCAAGGACATTAATTTTGTTGTACATCCTTATTACTATTGATTATGTTAGAAAATCGGTGGAGTCTATGGGAACTAGGACTAATTATTATCATATTGTAATGGATTTCAACAGGGATTTTTATAGGTTTTTAATACCAAAGGCTCTCGACAATGTCCAAGGGTAATACTTCTTAATTATGAATCCAACTTTCCTACCTTTGAATTATTGGGTAGAACAAAAAACAACTGCTTCATATTACTTCCAAAAAAATATATAGGATTTGATTTCAAATTGCGACTTGATATACATTTTGGAGAAAACTATTTCTCTGAATAAAAAGGATTTGAGTAAGAACTTATAAGATTAACTTTGGGATTATAGGATCGTGTAAAAAACTCCCATCAATATATACCTATCTTGGATTACTTTTAGGAAAGCCTATCATTTCCCCATTGATGTTGGGTATCTAGTATTTTGGGTGATTAAAAAAAGTAAAAAATTGATTTCACCTAAGAAAAAGAGAAAATAAATATAAAACTTCAAGATATTGAGTAGATATGATTATCAATATATGATAACTTAAGGCTACATAAAGGGAGGGAAAAAGTAACTAATGATATGATGCTTTATAAAAAATGGGAGTATCATTAGGGATCAAAATTTCTTCTCTATATTTCATGACTAAAGAAAATTCTTGATAAGATTCATTCTAGATGGTTAGGCCCTTTTTTTATCTAATTTTGTTCTTGATGGTGTAGTGTAGATATGACACAATTACATGTGATGAAAATTTATAGTCAAGGGGAAATAGTTTAATCAATCCATTGAGGGACTTCCCACACATGAAATTGAGGTAACCACACTACATGACCCCGTCATAAATTGAGAACATCATGATATCCCTAAGCCCTTCAATTTTATAGTATTTATTATATTTAAAATTATACATTTTTTATGAAAATATCATATCATAGGTTCACATTGAGGAAAATGTAATAATTTAAGTGTGGGGGATGGGTTGAATTTTTTTTGTATCTTATTTAGGATTTTTATTTTTGGGTTTTTTGTGTGTGTTTTCTATTATTTTTCAAAAAAGAAAAAACAACATGTAACATGTTCATTTATATGTGGAAGACATGAGAAAATCATTTTTAATTATTCAAAAATTATTAGAATCATGAAATGAATGAGAAATATTACATTATTATTACTCGAGGTTTATAAAAAAGGAATTAATCATGATTTGGTTAGTTATGCCATTATAAAAACCATGTAGATTGTGACTTATTTATTTATGATATTTTTTTATAATAAATTTTTTCATTGATTTCTCCAAAAAACTATACAGACAAAAAATAACTGTGAAAATGTTTCTACTAAATTGATGGTATAGATAAGGGAGGTAATTTATTTCCAACATAAATAAATTATTGATCCATCCAATCATTTTTCTTCTAATTAATTTTAGTTGTATACTAAATTAATTTTTTTTATGTACATGATATTTAATGATAATACTCCATAAAAAAATAATAAATGAACAATATATATATATATATATATTATCATAATAATGATTGGAGTGATGAAATGTACAATATGTGGGTATATATTGGTTTGTAGCTTAAGTATTCACATTCAGGAACGATTAAGCGAGGTAGTTTTGAAATCTAATTAAAAAGGATGCAAAAAATGTATATTAGAATTAAACTAGGTTTGAAAAAACTTTTTAATTAAACTTAATATTTTAATAAATGTTTTATATATGATATTTAATTGATTTGAACTCACATACAGGGGAGATTAATAATATAGTAAACCCATGACTTATTTATCTATGGTTAGTATCATTAATCTACAACGATTTTGTTTTGGAACAACATATGGGACAATTAATTTTAAATATATTGATTTTTCCCTGTTTGTGAGATTATTAATTTTTTAATACTTCCATAATGGATTAGGGAGTGTCAACAAGCATATCCTATCACAATTCATCAGAATACGAAACATTTGAATTTTACCTAGAGTGACAAAGGGTATGTGTGGGGTAGTGGATAAAAAAATTATTTTAATATTTTATTGATAATAAATTGAATAAATTCCTCAAATTGTGTTTAATAAGATAATTTATGGTATATTTTGGATTTTATTAGTCAATTGAAAATTTGAGGAAAATTATAGTTTAAAACATTAAATTTTAGTATATTATTTTAGCTATAAACACTATTTATAAACTTATTATTAACTAAAATTTAATTAATAAATATTTACATAGTGGGATAAAATTTTCATTTATATCATCCAAGTTGTATTTTTCATTTTGTTGTAGTAAATAATCCATGATGTCAAAGTTGGACTAGACTCATCAAATTGGACACCAACTCACCATTTGTACCATATATTCAATATACAGACTCTGAATAGTCTCAATTTTGGTAAATAGATAGATAAATCCATTGTTAATGAATAATAATTATATAATAATTGTTTTTTCCCACATTTTTGTGGTTTAAAAGATGGTTCAATATGGAAAAAAATATTTCAGTGATTTTTCCATTTCACACTTGTAACCACTTGTAACCATAACATCCCCTCCAATCTATAAATGCTTTATTTTTCTTATTTAGAATTGGTTTATCATGAATTAGGACATTTATGGAATAGGTTAAGTCGTTTTACTCTATTTATCCAATTATTTAAATAGGTAGAACTCTTGGAGCAATGACCCCTTTTCCAAAACCTTATTCTTCATCTCCAAGTGGTATTATTTATGTGTTGGTAATAAAATGTCAATTTATATTTCATTAATTCGTTGATTTTTTATTTTAATTATTATTTAATTTTCACAATTTTTTAATAAATTAGAGTAATAAAATATATTTTTTATACCCATTTGAGGCCATTTCACATGCCAAACATTTCTTCGATGACAACACCACCCATGCAATAGTATTTTTCTTTAGTTATTTATATAATTAAAACAATATTTTTTTATTTTTTTTGAATATATGAGATGATAAAATCTAGTTAATGTGATATATTACATTAGTCTTTATCTATATAGTAATAAATCATTAAATTAAAAAACAGGCACAAAGTACAGAGGTTCGAATAATGTGTGAATTTTGAGAGAAACTTACTAATCAGTGAAATGAAAAAAATATTTGATCAATTTCTTAGGTTAAAATATTATCCCTAAACTAAGTTCATACTCATATAGAATATAGATATGAGACCTAATTCACCATTTAACATAATCTAGTCTTGGAATGACAATCAAAGAATTGTGCTATGATTTCTTGTTCTGAAGCTAGCGTAGGGTTTAATTCATTTCATTTTTGTGGTTGAAGTAAATTTTCATAGGGTTTAGGTGTTAACAAATATGGGATTATAATTTAGTGGAATTTAGTTTTAATGATAACTATTAATAATTAATTAATTAGTTATATATATATATTACCCCTTCTAATTTTTTTTTAAATCTTCTCATCACGTTTTATCAATCAAATTTCCAAAAAAACCAAAAAATATTTTCTTCGAATATACATATTCATATATTATAAACCTATAACCTCCACACAATTCATAGTGGTGATATTGTTTATTTTTTTTAAAAAATACCTTTATGATTTTGTTTTATGTACTTCATCCTTCGATAACGATCAAGATTAACCACTTTTCTACACCTATGCACTAAAATGTAAACATCATTTGAGAGAGCCCATTATGAAACATTTCATCAACTAAAAATAAAAAATGGCTATTTCCTTTCAAATGAGTTACCAATATACGTGGAAATACTTATTAGAGACACATGGGGTTTATCCCTACCTCTCAATAATTTAACAACGTAGTCATGTAAAGCTCAAGCCTAAATGACTGTATCCTGACTTTTAAACATATTCTTTTTATAAACAACAATTCATGTATTAAGAAACATGGATGGTAACAAACCTTCTTTAGCTATCAATGACATTCATATCTAAATACAAAGGGATGTTTTGTTTTGGATATGTATACTATGCCCTCGATATGGATCTGTATATGTGCTCTTGATATATCTCAACCACCAGAGGCATAAGCCTCTTAGAGAGAAGTCCCTCAACTCTTTGTTGGCCTTGACAACATCAAAGTGAACTCCAGTTTTCAAATATGGGTCCTGATCATTCTTTATTCACCTATTTAATTCCATGACTTCAATTACAAGATACGTATGTTATTATTTTTAATGTCTCCCACATGATTAAAAAATGTGTTGGAAAATTCATGGCATGTGGTCCCTATTCGGGTCATTATTCTCATGTTATGGTCTACACTACATGACCTTAAACCATGTGCACACATTGATGGAATTAGTTCCACATGAAATATTATAATATTGAATATATATTCTATACAAATGTATGTAATTAAAAATGTTCTTGAATTCTTCTCAAATATTGTTTTCTTCAGAAACCTACTTTATGAAGAAAGTGTTTAAATACATGATAACCTTTCATTTCTATTGATAAAAATGAATTTGACTGCAATAGAAATTTCTTCTTGACAATTTATACTAATCCCATGATATGGATCTTTATATCGACCCCCATTGGGTCATATAAACCAAATTCATCTATATATTTATGTGTTTGTACACGTTGAAAAAGTTTCTACGAAATCCATCTTTTGAACATGGTCCGCAATCATCTTCAACATATGTGTCCTACTACATTACACCTTTTTTAAGCTTCTTGAGATGTGTTTACATGATACATAATCCAAATATTCTTGTATATTTAGTACCATTGATGATAAACAATATTTTATCCTACAAATTTCTATGAAATAAATTCACTATTTGATATGAGAGTTATTTCAGTCTTCATTACACAACCTTATACCATATGAAACTATGTTCCAAACATCATGCCCTTAAAATTTAATCCCATTTATGTATAATCAATAATTACTAAATCGCATTGTTTTTTGAGATAACCCCATCAATATTGACAAGACTCTTTGGGAATGTAATTTCATCATCATTGAAGACAATGGTCACTTTGAATGGGAATTGTGCACATAAATTACATGACTTTACATGAGGAATAATACAACATTAACATTATAATTTCTCAATTTAGGTTTGGTCTATATCACCCGTGTAACCAAATATGACACCTCGTGCTTTTTTTTAAATATTTTTGAAACAAAATACCATCTATTATTGGTCAAAGATAATCGACCTTAAAATGTAGCCACCATTGGTCAACATAATTGTACCAATTTTTTTCCATATTTTCATTACTTGAATGAAAATAACTTACATAAGGAAAGAAAAATGGGAATCTCAAGAATGAAAATTTATAAATTATTTTTTATTAAATTTGAGACTCAACTCACTTGACATGCTCTTTTCATACTCTATGAAAAATAAGCCATTTGATATTAAAATGGAACACAACTTTTTTGGTAGAAAAACCATAAAGTGAGACCTAAGAAAAATAAAATTCATTAATTCAATGTCTTCTTTATACTATTACTAGTAAATATTTATTGGAAGGTCATAAACTACACAAAATTTATAAGGACCAATATAAATCTCTAGAAAAAGTCAAATGTATTCTCATTATGTCCCTTATCCTCAGAAAATGATGTATAATTTTTCCATTCCTAATTTATCATTTCAAATATTTCCATAAAATTTATAAAACAAGTAATAATATATTATCCATCCAAATAGAACAAAACTTTTTTCATTGTGATGGAAGATATACCAATCCCAAATTGTTAGCCATGCCCAGGATGAAATCATTTTGACTCAAGTATTTAGGAATTTTGACCAACATCATTATTTGAAACTCAATGGTCTAATGATCTATGATATCTTAATATGAATTTTTTTAAAAAAAATCATTTTATTATAAAATAGAGACCAGGATAATAAAAGAGATTAATTATTAATAATAAACAGAGATTTCATTTATTCATCTAAAAATGGATGAAAGGAAGATACAAATATTAGAGTGTCGCCCATATATAAATAATATTTCCTTTATAGAACATGATCAATAGATTAAGATGTTGAATAATTACTTGAATAAAATCTTCTGTGGTTTGGTGTAGCTCAATTAATATTGCAATTTTCTGTTCCAGATCAACCTATGTGTATCTCCCCCCTCTGTGGAATCCAAACCAGCCTTCTCACCCTCATTTACTAGCCATTTATCCTCATAATCAACCACATCAATGTTTTATATTTCTGTTTTGAACTAATCCAACTATTGTTTAAGATTTTAAGGCTCTTCACAATACTATTATACTAAATATTTATTCTCCACAACCCGATCCTACCATCTTGTGGCCACTCTATCCTATTTAGAGTCATCAATAAGAAAGATAATTTTTTCCAAAAGAAATGGGCAATAGAATCCACTATTGAATGTTTTGATTGGTATACACTAACTCTATATTGAGTGGTAATCACTAATTTTACCTCATCATATTTAGCAAGGTTGTCAACCTAGATATATCTAATACATGAGAACATGCATGTTAACCAGAAATTTTTTATTGGAAAGCTAGACGTGGATGTCTAAAAGATTAATTTCTCGATATTTATCCATCTAGTTCACTATTAAAAATTCCATCCATTAGTCGTTTCTTGATTTTATTTAGAATCATTATCCTAAGGGAGTCCATATTCATAGAGTATCACAATTAGAAAAGATATTGTCTGAACATCATTAAAGTGAGATAGTTCTATAGAAGTTGATACCCTTACGAAATCTAGTAAAATTGATGTAGAAGAAAAATCTCAAAAATCAGAGATTTGATTCAGTATTCAAAAAAATCATGCTTAAAGGAATTAATGTTAGTCATGAAATGAAATGAGATAACCAAATAAATAAAGGGCTCACTTACTCCCACATAAGTACTAAATTTTTTCGTTTCCACCACATAATTGTTATGAAAAACTAGAATTAAAATCTCCACTTGAATGATAATCCTTAAATAAATCCTTGACTCAATCATGCCAAGTTTATCACTATCAAAATATTATTATGTTAAATGAAAATGATCAACAAAAAAAATGCTGAATACCAAGGTTAATTACCTTACTAAATGGAAGCATTCATGCCATAATAATCCATTTTGGCATGTTTTTGAGGATTTATAGCATCTAAAAGGTCACTTTTTGGAACTAAACACACAATAGTGATTCCAATTGAACATGGATTAAGATAATATCATAACTCTATTTAGAAATTGATCATTTATTTTTCCATAGTTGCATCTTATGATGGAAAACAATTAGTTAACCCTAGGAAACTTAGTATTTCCAACTCTTTAATCCTTGAAGGATTATCTAGAAACTTTAATTCAGAAAGAGTGAGATTTTAAAAATTTGGATCCATTCTATTCATCCCTTAACATGTATCATCCCTTAACATGTTTCATCCCTCTCAAAACCCTCTTTTGGAAGTATAGAGTTCATTTAATCATGGGGTGTTGACATTCAAGAATATTCCATTTCCACAGTGTTATTCATCTTCCCCAGATATATCCGAATAATATTCGATATAACTAGATCATCATTAGATCCCAAACTCTTAAGAATATCTTCATCAATCTCATTAATTTCTATAAAGGAAGGAGTTTTACACCATTTCAAAATTGGTACACCTAACCGTATAGAACTTGCTTTAATATTTGCACAAGACAACTCATATATGAGATCCCAAAAAATTGTTTGAAAATTAGGCGGGAAAGTATAACACTCATATTCTATTTAAGAACAAATGCATATCATTAGATTATTCAACTACCTTCACCTCACAGTTTCCTATTATGATAGTCTCACTAGATAAGAAACTGGTGGTGGTGGATGTAGAAATTCCTACTATGGATTAGTAACCACTACCTTTATAATATTTTATGTACTGAAAGAGCCTTCATTTATAACCCTTCCATCATAAGGGAGGTCAACTATAATAAATATTCACCATATAGTATATTATTGGTAAGTGTCAATTGATTTCTTGTCTCTAACCTCCTACCAAAATCCAAAAAATATATGATAATCCCAATAGTAGTGAAGAATATAATTGGAATAATAACCTATTCTACATCATAATGATAAATACAATGTTATTCTATTTATTAATTCAAATAAATATACTTGGGAGTAGTGATATGTCCAAATCCAAAAAAGTGAGTCTCCTCCTCCTGAATTACTTTCCAAACATCTTCAGTAGAAATGTTCCTTTTCTAGGTATCCCACTCCATCTAGGTATTTGGAAAGTTATACTAGATGGGGATAAATGTTGTTAATGTTGAAACTCTCCATGGAGGACCGAAATCTAAATGCCTCACATGTTTCCTTGTAATTTATGATACTAGAGATTTCCTTAGAGTGTGATATTTATAAGGACTCAGTCATAGAGGGGAAGGTAAATTATATGTTCTATTATAGTATGTGAGTATTTTTTTCTATTCTCTTATATATGAAGATAATGGTTCAACTAATCCCATGAATATATATATATATATATAAGTATATAGTGAGTATGAAAACAAGGAAATCATCTCGCTACTTATTAAGAAGCATTTCCACTCCCTTATCTATATTTTTTCGCACTCACATAAGGCTTCAAAATTTCACGTAATAAACCTAAATATACGTGTTAACCATGAATAAAGTAGATATAGGCAATAAGGTCTGTGATACAAACTTCCACTATCTTAGGATGATCTGTATATGGACTTATTTTAGGTGTGGATAAGAACCTATATCCAGCCAAGTTGTGATCTTTCTCATGAAAAATTACTATATACTCCTAATAATCATAAATATCTTCCAAGAATCCAATGCCATCTAATCCATTTCATATACATCCATAATAGGGATATACAGTTGGACATCCGAACTTATAATTTTGAGATCATAACCAATAAATCTTAAACTATTTTTTTGGAAACTCAAAAAGTAGATGACTTAATGGAATAATTTATTTTATAGGCCTCACTTCTTCAATTTCTCACCTCCCCTCCTCCTCATTTTATGTCCCTGGTAGAAGTTCAACTGTGGGTACCATTTAATCCCACTATCTGTTGGGATATTAATGAATCCAATCCTCAACAGAAGTGTTTTCAATCCAAAACATGAATATAGTGGGTAAACGTTTGATCCAAATTTTTGTTTCCTCCCATATAAACATGATCCAAATTGAATGACCAATCATCATTTTTTTCCATCATAAAATGATGCAAAGATGTGGGGAACCTTTTTTGGTTGTAATGGAAATTATACCCATTCCTACAAGGTTAATATCCTTTAGAAATTAGTGTCCCATTGATCTTTGCAGCCAAAACACCTTTCCTCAATGAAATATGATACCCTCATCTTGTGTGGCCACGAGGTGCATCATTCACTAAGGTACTAGTTGTAGGTGTGTAATGTGAATAAATTAAATGATCATAATGGTTGGTCATACCATTTATATCAATCAATATAAAATGGTTCAACTCTAAAAATTCAATTTAAATATAGACTAAATCAAACCTATATGATTGGATAATCCTTGAAAAAATACAATCCCCCCACATGTGTCACTATCCTACACTAGAGAATCTAAAATGTCCTAATATGTTTGTAAAGAGCAATCAGACTTTTGATTCATCTTGATTGGTCGTAAAATTTCACAAGTACAAGGGATGTCTAATTCATATTTCTCCCTATTTCTTATTGGAATGGAATGGATAATTTTGTAACCCTAACCCTAATATATTATTCATGATCCGGTAAAAACCATTCAATGAAGATGATAACCAATATTGATTCTTGTTGTACAATACACTCAAACCCATTTGAAACTTGATAACACCATTGTGTAATGTTTTATTTCTCCAATGTGGGCTAATATTTATCAGTTAACCATCGTGTTATATGGATATGAAAATTCCTATATATTATTGCACATTGATCGTTCCCATCCATTGTGAATAATATTTCGATCCAATCAAATAAGTAAAAGACTATCCTAGGGAGAGTCTCCACATTGAGAAAATTTTGCACAATCATAATAAGAAATTTCATGAGAAACGAAATCTTCTAAACATCATCCCTTACTGAGGAAGGATGGAGGAACTCATCATACACGTGTCCAATTATTAACACCACTATGATCATTTATGAATCCTAAAGGATTATACAAACTTCTCAATGCACCAAATGAAAAAATTGGCACCCACAGTCAGTATAAGAAGTGGGTCAGAAATAATTAGCTTGATATAATGGGAGAATGTCTATGATACCCAAGTTTATTCATAAATACATAAAAAATTTTCTCAATGTTTTAATTCATCATAACTTTAAAGGACCAAGAATATCCACCCTAATCTATAATGATCTAACCTCCATGAAAAAAATCCCATTTCCATGACAACCTTATATTCTAATCGATCATTGATCATATCATTATGGATGAAAAGAAAAGGGTGTATAACTTTGGGTCCCATAGTTATTCCTCTAATGATGAAGGAGTGTATCCCAAAAAAATCCATCAGATTGGTCATCTTTGATTTATGACCTTTTCCTGAGATGTTGACATGATGTTCAGGGTTTTTACAATTTATTTTTTCAAGGGGTTGAATTCTATGACATTGTGTAGTAATATGAACATTGGATAAAAATTTGAATCAATAAATGGATAGATTATCTGAAACAAGATAATATTGGAGTCTTTTACCCATTATCATTTACTGAAATTGATGTTTTTGTGAAAAAAATTTACATCATGTCATCCACAACACTCTCGATTGGGACATTCCTTATCTGATAAATAACATAGATAACTTGGGTGTGATACCTTTTTTTATAAGGAATAAGCGTTAGTAAGATTTTAAAATATTTAGATATAAAATTTGAAAAAAATAATTTCACATTGCATAATATATACTAGGAGTACTATGAAGTTGGTATGAAAAGGAATAATTCCTCTACAAAAAATACAAAATATCTCTCTAAATACCAATATGGGTGGACTTTCTTTTAGTTTGTAATGGAGGTCGACTACAAAGGGTGATCAATATGATAAAGGAATTATTGACTACATACTCATAGATTATCACAATAGATCATTCTCATGACAAGAAAAATGAATTTTCTAACCCCCTAAATATAAGAATGAGACCTTCTCATTGGACATCATTACCCCATAAATATCCTACGTGAGAAAATCTTCTTCATTAGAATTTAATTATTTTAATTACTAACTAATACCATTTCGGGGGGTGGGGGGTTGGGCCGGTGGGATTTATAAGAATCCAAAATGTATATGTACTAGTTGTAAAAAAAATAATGAAGATCAACCAAGTGAAAATAAGAGTAGATTTTGGAAATGGAATGAAATCTATTTATAATCTGGGCTAATTCACATTGAAGTAAAGAAACTATATGAATCCCGTTGATTCACCTTGGGGATAAAAGGAAATTGTGAAAAACCACTTCCCATATAAATAAATTACATTTATGGACTAAGTAATTGATTTTATTTACCATTTAAATTAATTTAATTTGTAGAGAGATCTACTGATTTTACACCCTACCCAAATGAATTTCATTTATGGAGAAAGGTAGTGATTTTAAACCCTACATAAATGAATGTTGTTTTTAGAGAATATAAGTGATATAAAACCTCTAAAAATAAATCTTATCAATAGAGCGAGGTGACCATATATGAACCCACATAGTATAATATTTCCTACATGACTAGATGTTTGGGGGAAGTGGTTTATCATTCACATCATAGAAATAACCAATTTATTATTAAATTATTTTTGAAGATAGTGATGAAAAAAAGATAAAATCAAGAATGACTGAGAGTGACAGAAATATGATATCATTCTTCATATAGATTGAGACTATGATATTATAGTAAAATGTAGGTAACCATCTCACAAAAAAGGAAAAGATACCTCCAATTTATAATAAATTCTCAAAAAGGTCTTTTACAAAATAAATCCATTGTAGAAAGATAAAATTTATTATCCATCATGGAAGGATGTATTCTCCATTTTGAAAGAATCTCTTTGTGAATGACCCCTTTCTCGTTTCCCCATTTCATACAGTAATAATTCTATCTAATATGGGGACCCATAAAGTGTTTACCTCCCTAATATTAATGTTCTCTTGTAAAAAATTTAGATTTATCTTAAACCCTCTATAATATTTTTTAATGTTCCCTTGTCTTTAATAGAAAAATAAAAGTAAGAAAAAAGAAATTCCTCCCCCATAGTTTCCATATTTTCATGGATGGGGTATATGGAGCACCTATATTTCATCCCTTCCTTTCATTCATTCCCATAGTAAATTTTATCCCCCTCATGTCCTCCCAATTCAATAGGGTCTTTATGGTGTCTACAATCATGCATCCTTTTTTGTAATGATGGTCCAAATCATGGATATAGTGGTGGTAATATTCTTGGCTTAGGCTTTGGAATTTAAATTGTTCCTACTATATGAAACATAAATTGAGATCGAAAGAATCTACTCCATCGATTTTTCAATAAGTGAGTTCATAAGACATAATCCTTTTTAGAAAAATTTTGTTAGAAAAGCTAGGGAACAACTTATGTAGTAAGCCACTAGTGATTTTTATTTTACTCTATATCTCTCCTACCTTCCATAACCCATCCCTCATCGAATGGTGGGAAGGGAGTGAAATAATCTCAAGGAAACCTTAGTGCGTAAGCCCCGATCAAATCTAGTGTCAAACCCCATGAGAGGCACATGATACAACCTTAACTAACTTTTCTCACACCTATCATGAATTCTTAAAACATATATATTTTATTTGATCATTCCATTTCCATGAAGCATAACTCATATGGGTCTTCATTTTAGGTGTAAGCCTTGACCATACTAATTTTTCTCGAAGGTTTATATTCCCCATAAAAAAATCCTTCAAAAGTCAATAATTCAAATGAATCATATTAGTGTATCTTCACATTATAATCCCCACTCAATCCTATGATTTTAGATATTTTATAACAAAAAATATCCCTAAAACGCAATGTTAAAGTATGCAGGCAATGATCTCATCACATGACCTTAAACTATGACAATTGAACTACTTAGAATTTGATTCCCAGGTCAATAAGATGCATTAGATACCTACCCAGAATTCAAACCAAACTTAATCTAGCCCCATTACCTTATTTACTAGGCCATATTGTTGATAATATTCATTCCCCCACCTAGAGGGATATGTTCCTTCTGAGTCATGTCTTCACATCACTCTCATGACCCTCCTCATATAGTGTAACCCCAAACTATATTAACTTCTTCTCATAGGGAGAAATTCACAAAATGTAATTCCTCAAATGGGATATCCTCTTAATGAGGCATATTATTGAAAATTCAATGCGTGAGAACTACCCAATAATATAAAGTCACAAATATTATGATAAACACATACCCACAGTGTGCCATTAAAATATGTGGACAACAGTCTCATCATAAGACCTTAAATCGTGAAACACAAACTATGTGGGATTTGATCCCTGGCATGATGAGACACATTTGGTGTATCTAGACAGTTTAAACCCATCATCATATACCCCACCATTATAATCTTTATTGGAAAATATTCTCTATATGAACTATTACCCCATCTAGAGGATTATAGTCTTTTTAGGTCCAGTCATCACATCCTCATTGGTCCATACTTTCTGAGGTAGCTATCTTCATTGTAACGTCCCAAAAAATGTAATTCTTTTATTTATGGATCTCTTTTCTCCGAATATATTTTTATTAATTTTTAAAAAAATGTCACATCAAATTACTTCAGACCCAAATTTTAGTTTTCAAAAATGATATAATTATTATAAAAAATTAAGGTATATGGAATAATCATTATTTTAATTTAATAGTATGATTAAAAACGCCTATTTTTTTAATTTAAATGATAAAATAATATTATTTTTTTATATTATAAAATTCACTATGAAATTTCACAATCCATTTTCTATCCACTATTTTTTTTAATAATTAAGGACTTTCATATTTAAAAGACAAATTTCTCATACTTAGATAATTATTATGGTTAAATAAACATCATTTTTGAATTCCAAATGTCAAAATTTACCTAGGATGAATTTTTTGAAATTTTCTAAGAAGTTTCAATGTGATGAATAGTGTTTTATGAATAGTGTTTTTTATGAATAGTGTTTTTTTATGAATAGTATAAAAATATTTTATTATTAAATAACTATTTTTTGTGAAATGATTTTCAAAAAATTGCTTCTACAGTTGTGTTCGTTAAGAAATTTAGAGTCTAATATGATCAACTGAATTTTTAGTGAATTGTAAATTATAAATAGTAACATACCATTATGAATAGAAATGAATAGTAATGATTAGTAAATCAAACAAAAAAATAGAAACATCCCCAATGAATGTATAAATACATTTTAGATATCTTAAAAGTTAAAAAATGATCATAGTTTATGTTTTGGTATTTTTGAATGTCACAAATATTTTATTTACAATTTTATAATTACTTTAATAACATAAAATGGAAATTTATTTTCATAAAATTTAATCATAAATTGTTAGTTTATTTTCTTATGGTTAGATGATAATTTTAGGGAACCTTGATTACTTTATTAAGGTGTTACAAAATGAGTTATAGTTTTAAAGTTGTATTTTTTGAATAAATAATAATTTTATTAAAAAATAAGTGTAAAAATATTTAGAAAATTGTTTTTATAAAATGGGGTTCATTTTTGAATTCAGATCATCGATATTAGGTTAGAGTGATTTTTTGGGATTTTTCTGAAATAGTAGATTTTTTGGTAAATAGTAAAAATACAGTTTTGAGTTTCGGGTTTTTAATGGAATCATTGAGGTTGTTATCATGATGTAAATAATCTGGTAGAATTGTAAATAGTATGATATGTTATGAGGTGTCCCAAATGGCCTATACCATGGGAAAATACCATGGGCAAGCCCATGGTTTTGCAAATACCACCGATGAGGTGTCCTATGGAAATTAATAATTTATTCCCTCAATTTTCCTATAATTACCAACCCATTACCTCATTATTTTCATTCCTAAATCCCTCTCAACTAATCTTAGGAATTTTTACAACCCATGTATTTCTCCCAAGGTTCCCTCAAGCCTCACAAGGTCCCAACCTTCATGATTTTGAAGTTACTC
The DNA here is from genome assembly GCA_963277665.1 of Viscum album. Lineage (NCBI taxonomy): Eukaryota > Viridiplantae > Streptophyta > Magnoliopsida > Santalales > Viscaceae > Viscum > Viscum album. The sequence continues at coordinate 1,498,366,879 of OY728147.1, read as the reverse complement.
TTTGTAACACCCCGACCCCTCTAGGCTGGAGCCAGTGCATTACTTGTGATATTGGAATGGCTAGAAAGAATAAAAATCCTGAAGGAAAGATCATTTTAGAAGTCTTGAAGAAACTAGATACATATATGTAACTCAAATTACATTGGAAAAGATTACAAAATACAATACATAACAAAAACTCAAAACTGCATCCACAGGAACTCAAAAGAACACCTTCTCTTCATCACCTATCGAAGGTAGACAATAAAAGGGGTGAGATCAAATGCTCAGTAAGGGTTACAAATAGCGGAATCATGAGTACAATAATAAGTTAATCACAATCAATTTGACATAATCAATATGGAATAATGAATAAATGAACAACTAATTCCATTAATAAACTGAGAATGAAACTGCATCCATAGATTTTGTCATAGTGAAAACCAAATGGATAATAATAATAACTGATAATGAATAAAGAGAATAATTATTAATTGAACTTCATGTATCTGGAACATGAAACCATAATACCATAAAAACAGTTTAGTTCTGTGTGTAGAAAACCGTCTGATTTTTGGAAACAAATAGGAAGGGTTTGTCGCCAAACTGTTTTGTCTCAAGAGACCTACCGATGCATCAGGGGGCTATAGCAGGCCCCACCCGCCACTACATGTCCAAATAATTCTTTATAAAATTATTCAATAAAAGATAAATATTCCCTTTCAATATCTGTATAGAGTAGAGTATACGGATTCATCAATATTTCCATAATTAAAATTACTTCCCAAACAAACCCCGTATGTAAAATGGTATACAATTTTAACAACAAACATATCCATGACGTGAGATAATAGATATTTAATATAAATATATTTTCAAATAAAAATTGATCTTGAATGGGCAGTAGTTACACCACATATGGTTTTTTAGGTGCACAATACAAAGATAGTCACAACGAAAGCGACAACTGAGACAAAGTCCCTTACCACAATGTAATCAGTCGAATCATGTGACCCGGACTTAATGAGCATCAAATGAATAATTTAATAACATAAATATAAATATAATAATGTTACTATATATCAAATGGAAGTAAAAATATAACACATACAAGAAATAAGTTGCGAACAATGAAAATCTCACAAAAATGAAAGTGAGATGAGAAACCCCTTACCTTAAGCACGAGTATGTTATTAGTTTGATTTAATGACCTGAATAATCAAATTTAGATTCATTAATTAATATTTCAAGAACCTCCGATACATATAATAGATTTAGTATAACCTTATTAGGTTCATTCATGGCCCTTTCTATGGGTTCAATTGGTTCAATTGTCATGTTTTGGAAGCATTTTCTCCCTTGATTTTCATGGTTTGTTACTAGTTTCCATGAATGGAAGTTCATTTTAAACATGGTTAAACATACATAATTGTTAATACATATTATCAATGAAATTATGGAAATATAAATGATCTTATAATGATTTTGGGTCATATACCATGATGATGATTCATTAGTTAAAACATTAATGATGTTCATTTAGATCGTTTTAGTGGTTCTTTCATAATAACAACCTCATTTTGTTTTATAAATTAGAACCATGAGTACCAAGGAATTATAAAACCATGGGTGATTAATAAACATATATTATAACCTGGTTCAACCATATAAGTGGTTTCATGACCATAATTTAAATAATTAATGGAAATTGAGATTACGTAATCCACGATGTCGGTAATTCGATACATCACAGACAATGTTTTTAATTCCTTGAACAAGCGGGGGAAAAGAAGAATATTGATGATGAATTTCTCATGAGCATGAGAACATATATAATATACAAGATTATGGAGATATAATTCATATTGGGTATGAAGAGATGAAGAAAGAATAAATAAAGAACTCAAAATAAAAGAATAATTTTGAAATCGCTTAAAAAAATTCGGCAGCCTAACAGCTACGCAACATGGTTTTAGAAAATATTCAAAAGAGAGGGTACAAAGGTAAAATATCCATAAATCAATCATAATATATATTATATCAAGAATATGTAAAAAAATAAGAACATGGTATGGAAACATGAATGATATACCACATAAAAGAGAACATGAATGGAAAAAGAATGAAATTGAGAATTTCCTTACCTTGTAGAGTAACCCTTAGAACATGATGGTTGGGACCTTGAGGGCTTTAGGAAACCTTGGGAGGACTAATATTAAAGGGAATGAGGCCAGAAATTTGTTGAGGGAGAATTGGTAATGAATTCAATGAAGGAAAGAGTTGGTATTTATAGGAAAAGTGAGAGATTATTTTAATAATTTTCAAGGGACACCTCATGAGTGGTTTTTTACAAAACCACGGCCTTGCCCATGTTATTTTCACGTGGTATAAGCCAATTGGGACACCTCACATATTATCTAACTATACACAAGTCTACCAGATTTATGACATCATTATTTCATCATAAATGATGTCATAAACACACCGAAACTAAAAACTGTTTTGTTTACTATTCACTAAAAAATCAACTGTTTCAGAAAAATTCCCAAATTCACCCTATCCATTTTTCAACGTGTAGAATTAAAACGTGAAATACATTTTTCAAAAATAATTTTATAAATATTATTAAATTAATTTTTAAATAAAGACATCGTTAATTCTAAAAATAACAATCTTAAAGTGAAACTAGTTTTATTTCTCATTGAAAAACTAATTAAGATCTCATTATCTTATTGCCTTAAGAATATGAAATAATAATATTATTTACTATTCATAAGGGTCATATTACTATTCAAATTACTACTCATAAGTGTATTTTACTATTGACCAAAAATTATGTTTGTTCTATCAGACTCTAAATGAGTTACTGATCACAACTCTGGATGACCATTTTTCGAAATTGAAAACATAGAAGTGGAAAATTTATATTTACTGTCTAGGTTTTGACTATATCCTAAATAACATTGTGTTGTTTTGAAGGAACACAATGATGAATAGAATGTATTTAATAGAAACATACCATTAATGTTTGGGGTGCTACATTATTCCCTCCTTCAGAAATTTCGTCCTCAAAATTTTATGTACATAGCCCACCAAAAAGATGTGGGTGGTTCTTCTTCATTAAATCTTGTAGTTCCCATGTTGCATCCTCTATATTCTGGATTCTCTAAAGAACCTTTACTAGATGAGTTGTTCAATTTCTCAATACCTACTCCTTTGTGTCAATAATCCTGATGGGCTTTTCACAATATGACAAATCCCATTCCAGTTCGATTCCTTTATATGTGAGTACATGCATTGGGTTTGGCATGTATTTCTTTAAAAATGATACATGGAACACATCATGAACTCTAGAGATATTTGGAGGCATTTTTAAAGGGTAAGCTACAACTCTGATTATTCCCAAAATTTCCAAGGGTCTGATGTACCTGGGGCTAAGTTTCCCTTTCTTACTGAACCTTAAGACGCCCTTCCATGGAGATACTTTCTGAAATACATGATCTCCCACTTGAAATTCCAAGTCCTTTATCTAGTTGACAGCAAAACTCTTCTGCCTACTTTGGGATGATTTATTATGAGATTTTATTTTCTTCACCTTTTCCGTGGTCTCTTCAATAAGTTCTGGGCCTATAAGTTTCCATTCAACAACTTCATCCCAACAAGTTGGAGTTCGACATCTCTTTCCATATAATGCTTCAAATAGAGCCATTTGAATACTAGAATGGAAACTATTGTTGTAGGGAAACTCCACCAATGGAAAGTATTGATTCCACATACCTTGGGAGTCAAGAGATCATGATCTCAGCATGAATTCGAGAGTTTGAATAGTCCTTTTATATTGTCTGTCAGTTTGAGGGTGATATGCGGTACTCATATGAAGCTAAGTATTCAAAGCCTTTTAGAGAATTTTCAAGAATCTTGATGTAAAACGTGGATAACGATCAGAAACAATCGATAGGGGAACTCCATGAAGTCTCACAACATCATTAATATATAGTATTTCTAGACGTTCAAGTGGTAGATCTTCTCTTATAGAAAGAAAATGTGCTGACTTGGTAAGACGATAAAAAATAAACCATATTGCATCATTCCTTCTAGGAGTCTTTGGTAGTCCCATGTCAAAGTCCATCATGATATTATCCAATTTCCACTCAGGTATGAGAAGAGTTTGCAATAATCCTCCAGGTTGCTGCCTTCTAGCTTTCACTTGTTGAAAAACCATACATCTTGAAAAAAAATCAATAATCTCCCTCTTCATGTTGTCCCACCAAAAATGTTCCTTCAAATGTCAATACATCTTAGTGCTACCAGGGTGTATAGAGAAATTGGAACTATGAGAATCATCCAATAATTCCATTTTTAGATCAGGTATATCGGGAACACAAAGTCTCTTCCCAAATTTCAAAATTCCATCTTCATATATGAAGTCACTCAATATCCCATCTTTCACAACTTTAATCTTCTTTTGAACCTCCCCATCATCAGCATGTGAAGTTTTTATCCTTTCTAATAAAGATGGTTTGGAAAAAATTTGAAAATGCATTGATGTTTCACCTTCCATGGTCATTCCCATATCCATCTTTACTAGATCCATGAAAATAGGATCCCTTTCAACTCTCATCTTGTTCAAAAATCCATGATCCTTTTGGCTCAAAGAATCTGCCACCTTATTTTCCTTCCCTGGGTGGTAGTGTATCGTACAATAATAATTCTTGAGTAGTTCAAGCCATCTCATTTGCCTCATGTTGAGTTCTTTATGTGACAAAATGTTCTTCAAACTCTTCTTATCAGTATTAATGTCACATTTTTCACTATAGAGGTAATGTCTCCATATCTTCAAAGAAAATATTACATCAGCTAACTCAAGATCATGAGTAGGATAGTTTTTCTCATTAATTTTTAGCTATCGTGATGCATAAGAAATAACCATATCATTTTGCATAAGGACACAACCAAGTCCTTTCCTTGAAGAATCACTATAAATAATAAACCCATCATTCCCCAATGGTAGATTCAATAGAAGATAATTGACTAATATTCTATTCAGTTCTTCGAAATATTCTTCAAAATATTTTTCACAAACATATTTAACCCCTTTTCGTGTGAGCTTCGTTAGCGGGTTATCCAGTCGGGAAAAGTTCTTCATGAAATGCCGATAATAACCTGCTAAGCCAATAAAATTGTGTACCTCAGTTATGTTTGTTGGTGTGGGAAAATCATGGATTTCCTTTTTCTTCACAGGATCAACTAGGATTCCATCCTTCTAGAAAATATGGCCAAGAAAATGAACCGAGTGAAGCCAGAATTCTCACTTGCTAAACTTTCCATATAATTTATTTCTTCTAAGAGTTCCCACAATAACTCGCAAGTGACTCTCAGGTTCTTCATAGATTTTTGAGTATACGAGGATATCATTGATGAATATCACAAAAAAGTAATCAACATAGTCCTTGAAAACTATATTAATTAAATCCATGAAAATAAATGGTGCATTCATCAGTCCAAAAGGCATCACTGTAAACTCGTAATGCCCATACCTGGTTCGAAATGCTATCTTCGGAATATCTTCCTTCATCACACTCAGTTGATGATATCCAGATCAAAGCTCAATCTTTGAAAAGCATTGATCTCCATGAAGTTGGTCAAATAAATCATCAATCCGGTGTAGAGGATACTTATTCTTTATTGTAATAGCGTTGATTTCTCTGTAATCAATTCATAGCCTCATGGATCCATCATTCTTATTTACAAAAATGATCGGGGCTCCCCATGGAGATACACTAGGTCAAATAAATCCTTTGTCACACAACTATTTTAGTTATTTCTTTAGCTCCACTAGCTTTAAAGTGGCCATTCTATATGGGGTCTTTGATATTGGTCTTGCACTAGGAATTAAGTAAATGGAAAACTCAATTTCCTGCTTAGGAGGATGTCCAGGTAAATCCTCTGGAAACACATCAATGAATTCTTTCATTATATGCACATCTTCAATTTGAATATTTATTTCCTCACCCATAGATATTGGGTTCTCTTCCTCTCAAAGAATTGCATTCAATAAAGCTACTAGGGGTGGGTCTAGATAAGAATTAGATGGTAAAGTCTCCACTCTAAAGATAAGATATTCTACACCATTTTCAAAAATTGTAACTTCCTTTTTATTGCAATAAATCCTCACATCATAATTTGAAATCCAATCCATATAGATAATTATATCAAATTCGGTCATGGGTATGCTGATATTGTTAAAAACTAAAGCACGTTTTGGTGTTTAGAGGGGGACTAGTCGACATGCCTTTGTTGCAATGATAAATCCCATGGGAGTTTTAACTGGAAACTCCTTTCTTAAATCAAATTGGACATATCTAATTTTCTTGTCAAACTGAGTGCATATAAATGAATGTGATGATCCAGAATCAAATAAAGTGTTTGCTAAGTTTGAGGTAACAATTAAAGTTCTTTCCACCACATCACTAAGAACTTAAACCTTCGCCGGTGTAATCGCATAGGCTCTCCCTTCCTCTGTTGGCTTTTTCTGAGGCATGTTTCATTGGCACTTAGGAAACTCATTTGCATAGTGTCCCATCTCTCTATAATTTTAGCATTGAACATCATTGAATTGTTTCTTCCCCTTGCATTCATCAGATCGATGACCCTTTTCACCGCAGTTATAGAAGACTCCCATGCCTTTCTTGAATTTCCCGGGATGATTTATTCCACAGTTCTCGCATAATGGGAAACTATTGGTTCCCTTGTTCTTCTTTGGTGCTTCTCCTTTTCCTTTGTCATCAGAATAACTCTTATTATCATGGTTCCATTTGAAAAAATTTGATCTTTAAAATTCCTTCTCTATTTTTATGGCACTTGATACGATTTAATAATATGATGTAAATGATTGAGAAGCTAGTTCCCTTTGAGAACATGGATTAAGAGCATCAAAGAAATGATCAATATTGTCCGCTGATTCACGTACGTAATCCACAGCGTACCTGGCTAGCCTTGTGAAGGTAGCCTCATACTCTGCAACACTGTCTTCTTCCCTTTGTTTCAAGCCAAGGAATTTCCTCTTCATTTCAGTTCATTTCTCACGAGGGAAATATTTTTCAAAGAATATTTCCTTAAAATTCCTCCATTCCAAATATTCTATCTCTTCTTCCTCTGTGGTATTTTGAATCAGAGACCACTATTGATCAGTGTCGCCCTTGAGACAATATACTTCCAGTACTACCTTATCATTTTCATTAAATATTAACTCCATGAATATATTTTTAAGGGACTTGATCCATTGCTCAACAACCACTGGATTAATAGTCCCCCTTAAATATGGGGGCTTCTGCCGCATGAAATGATCATGCACAGGTAGTGAATGGTTATTCGTTACAACTTGAGTAAGTTGTCCCAATATGGTCATGATCTGATCTGCTCCAACATTGAACTTGTTGACTTGCTCAGTAGGGAGATCCCTACCTTTCCCATGAGTATTGATTCCCCTTCATCCATTAGACTCCATTTCTAAATAATTGGATACAATAGATTAGTTTATGAATCTCAAATACAAAAGCACTCAACATAGATTGAAATTCTATGTATAATCATTGTTCCTCTAAGGAAAAATTTACATTAACTCCTTCATAATGGCTTGTAAAGAGAACATGAATTATCCTAAGCATATCCCCGAGAGTGTCGTAACCAAGAGTGTAGCAAGGCTTGTTGTAGTGCACCAGTTCCCGTTTGAGTATAGCTCAAAGCGGTGTTTTTAGGTTTTACCCCTAGATACACCTGTTCTAGATTCGCCTCTACCTGCTCATATCCATACAGAGACATATTGCTTAAAGTATCCACATAATCTATTCCTTACCAAAATACCAAGATGCTCTTGTACATTTATCCTCAAATACTACCTTAGGGCTTTGTTCCCTACTATAAATTTCCTAGTCTAGTTTCCAAGTATTATACTAAACTTCCTATGATACCAACTGTAACACCCCGACCCCTCTAGGCTGGAGCCTGTGCATTACTTCTGATTTTTTCATGGTTTGAAGGAATGAAAATCAGGAAGTAACGACCAGTTTAGTAGTCTTGAAGAAACTAGATAGATAGATGTAACTCAAATTACATAGGAAAAGGTTACAAAATAATATACATAACAAAAACTCAAAACTGCATCCACAGGAACTCAAAAGAAGCCCTACTCTTCATCACCTATCGATGGTAGACAATGAAAGGGGTGATCTCAAACGATCAGTAAGGGTTACAAATAGCTGAATCATGAGTACAATAATAAGTGAATCACAATCAATCTGACATAATCATTATGGAATAGTGAATAAATGAAGAACTAATGCCATTAATACTCTGAGAATGAAACTGCATCCATCGATTTTGTCATAGTGAAAACCACATGGATAATAATAATAATTGATAGTGAATAAAGAGAATTCGTATTAATTAGACATCATGTATCTGGCACATGAAACCATAATACATAAAAATTGATTAGTTCTGTGGGTTGAAACCCGTCTGATTTTTGGAAACAAACTCGAAGTGTCTGTGGACAAACTATTTTGTCTCAAGAGACCTACCGATGAATCGAGGGGATATAGCAGGCCCCACCCACCACATCATGTCCAAATAATTCTTTATACATTGATTCAATACAAGAGAAATATTCCCTTTCAATATCCGTATAGATTATAGTATACAGATTCATCAATACTTCCATAATTAAAATAACTTCCCAAATAAACACCGTATGTAAAATGGTATACGGTTTAGAAAAAAAACATATCAATGACGTGAGATTATGGATATTTAATATAAATATAATTTCAAATGAAAGGTGATCTCAAATGGGCAGTAGGTACACCACATAAGGATTATTAGGTGCATAATACAAAGATAGTCACAACGAAAACGGCAGCTGAGACAAAGTCCCTTACCACAATGTAATCAGTTCAATCATATAACTAAAACATAATGAGCATCAAATGAATCATTGAATAACATGAATATAAATAGAATAATGTTATTATTTATCAAATGTCATTACACATATACAACATACATGAAATAACTGGTGAACAATGAAAATCTCAAAGAAATGAAAGTGAGATGAGAAACCCCTTACCTTATGCTCGAGTCTGTCCTTAGTTTGTTTTAATAACCTGAATAATAAAATTTAGATTTATTAATTAATATTTCCAGAAACTCATATACGTGTAATTGATTTAGTATAACCTTAATAGGGTCTTTAATGGCCCTTTTTATGGGTTCAAATGGTTCAATTTTCATGTTTTGGAAGCATTTTCTCCCTTGATTTTCATGGTTCCTTACTTGTTTCCATGAATGGAAGTTCATTTGAAACATGGTTAAACATCCAGAATTGATAATAAATATTATTAATGAAATTATAGAGATATAAATGATCTTATAATTATTTTTGGTTATATACCATGATGATGATTCATTAGTTAAAACATTAATGATGATCGTTTAGATCGTTTTAGTGGTTCTTTGATAATAACAACCTCATTTTGTTTTATAAATTCGAACCATGAGTACCAAAGAATTAAAGAACCATGGGTCATTCGTAACACATATATTATAACCTGGTTCAACCATATAAATGTTTTCATGACTAGACTTGAAATAATTAATGGAAATTGATATTACCTCATCCACGATGTCGGTAATTCGATACATCACATACAATGTTTTTAATTCCTTGAACAAGTGGGGGAAAAGAAGAATATTGATGATGAATTTATCATGAACATGAGAACATCCAGAATATTAAATATTATTTTGATTTAATTCCTCTTTTTTATGAATAGATGAAGAAATAATAAATAAAGAACTCAAAATAAAAGAATAATTTTGAAATCGCTTACAAAAACTCGGCAGCCTAACGGCTACGCAACATGGTTTTAGAAAGTATTAAAAAGATAAGGGAGAAAGGGAAAATATACAGAAATGAATCATAATATATGGTAGATCTTCAATAAGAAGAAAAATAAGAACTGGTTATGGAAACGTGAAAGATATAACACATAAAAAAGAACTTGAATGGAAAAAGAAGGAAATTGAGAATTTCCTTACCTTTTAGAGTAACCCATAGAACATGAATGTTGGTACCTTTAGGGCTTGACGAAACCTTAGGAGGACTAATATAATGGTAAGGAGGCCAGAACATTGTTGAGGGAGAATTGGGAATGAATTCAATGAAGGGAAGAGTTGGTATTTATAGGAAAATTGAGGGATTATTTTAATAATTTTCAAGGGACACCTCATGAGTGGTTTTTGAAAAACCATGGGCTTTCCCATGGTATTTGCCCATGGTATAAGCCATTTGAGACACCTCACATATTATTTAACTATACACAGGTCGACCAGATTTATGAATTCATTATTTCATCATTAATGATGTCATAAACAAACTGAAACGAAAAACTGTATTTTTTACAATTCACTGAAAAATGAACTGTTTCAAAAAAATTCCCAGTATACACCCTAACCATTTTTTGACGTGTAGAATTCAAAAGTGAAATCAATTTTTCAAAAAAATTCTAAATATTATTAATTTAATTTTTAGATAAAGTCATAGTTAATTCGAAAAATAACTATCTTAAAGTGCAATTAGTTTTATTTCTCATTGAAAAACTAATTAAGATCTCATTTTCTTGTTGCCTTAAGAAAATGAAATAATATTATTATTTACTATTAATAAGGGTAATATTACTATTAAAATTACTATTCATAAGGTTATGTTACTATTCACCAAAAATTATGTTTGTTCTATCAGACTCCAAATGATTTACTGATCACAACTCTAGATGACCATTTTTCGAAATTCAAAACATAGAAGTGGAAAATTTATATTTAAGGGTAGGTTTTGAATATATCCTAAATAACATAGTGTTGTTTCGAAGGAACAAAGTGATGAATATAATGCATTGAACATAAACATACCATAAATGTTTGGGGTGCTACACTCTTCAAGGTAAGGGATCCTTTCACCCTCCTCTTTTAAGTCACGACTTCCTTTTTGTTATGTCTTCTAGTTTCTATTATATTATGTGGGGTTATGTTATTATATATAATTATTACTTTCCATTTCATGTTCAATTTATGAGAGAACCTTTTATCTCTCATTGAATGATTTTTATAATTTTTAATTGATGCCGTTAGGCTGCCGTATTTTCATAAAGGAAATCACATCTTCTCTTTTCCTTCGAATTTCATTTTCATATGGTATTTCCTTCAAATATCAATACCATGATCTTATTTATTTTTATTATGTAACCATTATATATTATGAGATATTTATTATTGGTTTACCCTTGTCCCCTCTCTTTTCAATGATTTCTAAAACCATGTTATATTGCTGTTGTGCTGCTGAATTTTCATATCCGAATCTCTTTCTTTTTCTCATGAAATTATCTCATATTATTTATGTGAATACCCAAATATATTTTCATTTCCAGGGTTATTAATCAATACATAAAATTGATCTATTTTATTCTAGAATTTACACACATATAACCCTCACTCCCTTTCTATGGCTTTTAAATGACCCAATGATCTTATTTTTAAGAACTTTTAAAATGTCATGATTTTGAAATGAATCCCATTTCTTTTATTCTCCATGGGCTATTTATGAAATTTTTTATTATGATCTATGTGGATCAAATTAAAGTAAAGATATATTAAGGTTCCACCCTGATATCACTCTAATGCATTGGGTAATGAATTTAATCTCTAGAGATGATAAGTTTCACGATACCTTGCTGAATAAACTTGGTAATTTTTACGACACCTTGGGGATGAACCTTGGTGATATGTTCATGAATGTATAAATTAAATGTTTTAGACAGATATTCAAGTTATGTTTCATGTTATTTTCATTATGATATACCTACACTTCCATTTCTTGTGTCCTTATGTTGTTATCAAGTTCTTATTGATTTCACAAGTAAACTGGTTCCCTTGTTTTGCTTACTTGGCATTCTACTCACCCTTTCATTTCATGTATGACTCCAGGTTATGAGATGCAGTAATTGAACTTAGGATGAACCTATTATGAAGAGTTAAAAGTGGATTAGAATTATTTTTTATGTTTTCTTCATGTATTATGTTCCTAATTTGCAAGACACTAAACCCAAAAGATCTTCCAATATGTTATATTTGTATTATGTAAAGAAAAGTTATGTTATAAAAAGGAAAGATGCTATATTCATAAGTATATACTCCATGAAATATCCACTCAATCTCATAGGTTAATATTTACTTTTAGATAAACTTTAAATGAATTCATATTCATTTTCACCATACCAACTATTTCTTGGAACCTTTTTCTTATTCTTCCCTATAACAAGATGTTAAATTGCATGGATTGGTGCTTGTCAAAAAAACTTAAAAGGTAAACGGTGTCCCATTATGTTTCAATGAACTATGTGGGTTCTAATTATATTTACAATAACATTCATGAATTAAATTTAAATTTACTCAACCCAATACCATGAACCCCTTTGATTTCCCTAGATAGATCTAATATCTAGAAAGCTCGACTATATGGCTTTAAATCATATTTCCTTAAAATAAGATTTTTCTAAGTTATAAAGAAACAAGATTGGGAACCTTTTATACATACATATGGTTTCATTGATGGATAAACTCTAATACATATAGATGTTCATGTTGATTAGATAACTATGGAACATATTGATGTCCACATTGATACATGAAAATAATCGATTGCTAACATAAATTTAACCAGTCCCATAATGGTATTTGGAATATTTTTCTAAACATGAATTAATTATATAAGATATTACTTGAGTAGGAAATAATTCCCCCTAATATAGTGTGATGAGCCTGACTTCCCATCCTCTCGACCAATGTCTATTCCTAAGCATCATTCATAAGAAACTATAATGACCACCTTCCTTTGGAAGGTAGAACTGTGGATCATTGCAGTTGTGGGAACAAATGGGTGTTCACAGTTAAATGAATAAACCTCATTATAACCAATCCAAAATGAAAATAATTCTTCTTGCATATTCAACCATGATTTTTATGTCGAAAATCAATATATTAGGTGTGAGCCTTATGTTTGGTGCACAGGAAGTTGTCCAAGAACACTATGTTATGATGCCTAAATAGTGATCCTTTAATACTTATTATGTCATGTTTATATGTTGTTTCTGTATATTTATGATTCCTTATACTTATGATTTAATTCGTTTATTCTGTATTTCCATGCATATCTGTCACTCTTATTCAATGATATATGTTTGTTCATTTTAGATTATAAATTAAACTAGCATGGTTCATGAAAAAATATTACTATTTATCATTCATTTTAATAGGATATTTATCCCTTTATCATTTTTTGTCATATGATTATGTCCTAAACTTTGTTTACATATTGATATGTTTTCCATTAACAGGAATTTGAGATCACCTTTTTCTTTATTTTAATTCCACGAGTCATTAAGACGAGTACAAAATTTGGGGAGTATAAAAGGGGATATAATGTGGTTCTCTTATAGAGAAATATTCACAAGTATTGTAAAATAAGATTATTATATATCTAATCCTCAATGATACTGAACCTTTCACTCTTGGGATGGTGAGATTATTGTGAGGTAAAATTTTATCTTATAAAAATGTTTCAAAAATAAAGATATACTTAAATTGTGTTTTATAGTTGGTACTAGAGTAGGGTACAATTATTTTTTTTATTTGATAATTTATTTTAGGGGATTAAAATGAGATAAATTTATTAAAAATAATATGGATTAGTCTACATATGGGTAAACATCATGGCTTTTTAGAAAATTAGGGTTTTTATAGTTTTTGGGAAATTATATCTCTATCTAGATATAGGAAAGTGGATACTGATGTGGAAGATATGAAACTAGGGTAATTCACTCTTAAAAGGGATGGAAGAGTATTAACTTGATTATCACTAAGTGAAAGATGATTTGGCCTAATATTTCACACCTAACTAGACACTCATAGTGTATATGATTTGGTCAATTTGATACACTTTACATGGAATTAGGAAGGATTTATCATATTACGGAATTAGGTTAATGAATATTAGAGAACCCAACCTCAATAAAAATATATTTAAAAGAGATTTATTAGGGATAAACTAAAATATAATGCGATTGTCTTAAATAGTAATAAATTTTTTGGTTGAGTTTTTCAAAACATAATTTGTGATCATTCCCTTAAAATGTTAATTTTTTTCACTAAAATTAACCCCCTTTTTGTTTCTGTTATGGATGAATCCCAACAAAACCATGTTAACTATGGATTCGATAGGCAATAAAATGACCACCTCAATGAAAACCTAATAGAATAAGAGATAGATTAAAAAATCATTTGATTATGTGAATCCAAATATCAAGAATTATTATCAACAACATGAACTTAGTTTGTATTACAAACACACTAAATAATAGATGTATGGAGTCTCATGGAAGCTAATGTGATAAATATAACAAAAGAAGGAAGATTTTATTTCCTTTTTGTAAAATATTTGGGAACAGGCTGATGGTTCTAGGAATATCCGAAGAATGTGGTGGGGGTGATATATTAAAATTTATTTTAAAATTTAAATTCTTAAAAAACTATAGAGGATATTTTGAATTAAATTTCTAACCAATATATTTAGATCAGAAGAATGAAAATAATATGTATGAGTAACTTTCTTCGATTTTTATGTTGATCATCCTAAAAGTCTCTTTCATATTTCCTCCATTCAATAGTGATGATCTATGGGTAAAATCCCTCTATAATTGATCTGCATGTGCTACTTGGAGCTCTAAGAAACACCAATAAATCAGAAGGTGGTAGTCATGTGATTCATTTTCCTTACATTTTTTTTGCGATAAACCATTTGTCATGAATGAATATCTCTTGAATATTTTATTCTTGATAGGTATAGATAAGGAGGAGTAAATAGAGTGTTAAGTATGCACAAAAATTATCTATTTTCAATTATCCCTACCCAATAGAAATAACAGACTATTTATAGATCTAGGGTTCATGTTATGAAATATTTTAATTGCATTCCTACCCTTAAAATAATATAATATTATTAATAAAACCCATGAAAAATAATATAATAACAATAATATTATTTTGTGTCATGCTCAAACATGCACATGTGGTAAATTGTATTTACTATCTTGTAAATAAATATCAATCATCGAAAAAAGTCTTTACCCATTCGAACTCCTCAACATTTATTGAGTATGTGAATACGTATTTTATTCATGAATTAATATCTTATTGAATAATAAATATTTATGATTGTTGAAACATTAATAATATCATTCCTCCTCTTTAAGAATAATATTTTTTATGTTAATAAATTCACAAATAATTTAATCGATATCATTGATAACACTTATTTTGAGGCCCCCTAGGATTAATTTGCATTTCCATTAGATTGGATAACCTAAAAGATAAGAATAAGTTTTACCAAAATGTTAAGGAACCCATGATAAGGAGAATAATGTCACTATGAATGCAACCAAAAAATAATTCTCATTGTGTAATATAACCCCATTATCAAAATATGTCAGTAAGAAGGTTTTACTTACATGTCACCAACTTATATACTCGATACTTATTTATATAAATTTTTGAAATAAACATGTTTCTACACCCTGAACATGGAATTTCATGTGACAATACTATTCTAATCAAAGGTCCTAGATATACTATAAAATATAGTTGGAAGAGAAAAATTCGTTCATTACATATATATTAATGAATGGTCAATCAGGACACTACCAAAATACCCTACCTCCAAGAAAACATAATTAATCAAGTTTTTAATCAAAAAAATATTAGTGTGTGAGTAAAGACACACATTAATGATAATCATAAAGTATAAAGACCATCACACATGCTCATAGATAGGAATATCTGCTGACACCAAAACATGTGTAATTCTTAATGGCGAGTCTATTATCATAATTTTCTATCCTGAAGATTACAAAGTGAGAATATCATGAAAAGAAACCTTATCTATTTATGAGTACTCACACATGATAGTATATGTACTATGTGTCCCATCATAGTATTTTATCAATATATAGTACGTTATTTATGAATATTTTTATAGCACATCATGTTTCTCATCATAGTGGGTAACTTCATTGACGTTATCAATGTAACACATACCATATGAAATTAATAAATCAGAGTCATATATGACAACATAAAATATTAGATGAGGTGTTTTATTAATATTAAATATAAAAAATATACTTGTAATTTATGTACAATTTTTTTTTCTAAGAAACCAACTGAAAATGAACTCCAACTTGAACTACAACCAACTGCCTATGAATCTCAGTCCGCTAGACCTCAAAAGATAATCATGTTTTATTTTTGTTAAGGATTAAGTTAAGGGATCCTCCATGTTATCTTTTTTGGAAATATTCTTCATTACCACATCTCCTCTCTATGAAAAATCAATTAATGGATGATACATTCAATGTATGTGATTCTTCTGCAAATTTGACATCAGATCTTTTTAGAGAACCACTACTGTAATATTATCCCAGAAAATTGTGATCGGATAATAACTTTTAGGCACCACAAAAAATCTCTTGGATGAAGATTCACATATATACTTCTTCTTTAGGTACCTCAAAAGGAAAAATATACTCAGACTTTACATTATAATATTCACCCCAACCATCTTGGTGAACTTCTAGCTCATAAAACATCCATAAAAAGTGAATATGTATCCCATTTTGTCTTTATGTCATCTTGATCAGGTTTTAAACTAGAATCTTCTTATCATTTGATTAATAGTTCCCCCTATCCTCTAAAAACTAGGAAGGTATCCTTAGTACACCATAGGCACTTGAGGATAGTCCTATCTTCCATCAAATTATGGTCACCCGGGTTATCTTGATATCTTACCACTATAATTAATTCATTGGAACAATCTATCCAAATATATAGAATATCAAACATGACTGAACCAATTCCTTAGAGGTATCAAATACTATCTTTTATATTTATTCCCTTAGGTGTCTGAGGACACATTTTCCTAGAATGATGAGTTTCATATGACATTGAAACAATCCCCCCTTGGATTGTTCAATACTAAATCTCTTCAGTATCGTGTAAATTTTTATATATTGACTTATACCAGGAAGTACCTTAGATATATCACGATGGATCTTTATCCCAAGAATATATGATTCCTCCCCCAATTCATTCATAGAGAAAATTTTATTCAACTGTACCATAACAAAATTTAATACTTTTATTTCATTTTCCATGGAAAATTTGTAATTAATATATACTATTAAGAAAATGATTTTACTCCCACTAACCCTTTCTATACAAAAGACTTACACTAATTATTTATGAAACCAAATTTCATTATGGTGTAATCATAATGAATGTTCTGTGACCACGATTCTTACATAAATCCATAAATGTTTTTTTAAAATTTACATATCTTGTTGGAATATTTTAGTGTAAAAATCCCTCATAGTTGTGTCATACAAATATATTCATGAAGGTTCTTATTATGGAAGGATGCTCTAATATGCATTTCCCAAACCTCATAGTCATGGTAAATGAGAATGGAAAGTAGAATTATAAAGGATTTTATTATTTAAACTACTGAAAATGTTTCATCATATTCGATTCCATGATATTAATTGGTCCCTTTTACAACCAGTAAAACACTATTGAATTGAATATTCCTTCTATGTCGAGTTTATAATTGACTTGACATTTTCAACCAATGATATTTATATCCATGAGAGATTCTACCAAAACCATGACTTGGTTTTGTTATATGGAATCTAATTCATAATTCATGTAATATTTCCACATGGTAACATATATTCTACTTATTGATTAATTATTGGTTAGAGGGTCATTAATATCAAGTAATTATTATTAACCATATTTAATGAACATAAAACCATAAAATTATGGTTCTATAACATATATAGTAAACCTACGTAGTAATTGTCTCTCTGGAAAAATTTCTTCTTCCCGGGGGCTTCGTGCAATTTGTTCACATACAAAATATTTTATATCATTTGAATGGAATATATCAAAGTCTATATCACTCCTATTATACCTTTTAAATACAAGATCCTTCTCATGAAATGTGATACATCTATCAACTACAACATTTTTGTTTAAATTATTTTAAGGACAAAATCCCTTTGTTTCTTTGGGATATTTTATTAGTATTCACATTGTCAATTGGGTTGAATGCTTGTTGAATGATGTTTCATTAACAAATAATTCACAATGCCACACATGTAATTATAGAAACTTGGGTTTCTATACATTCCATAATTGTTATGTTATACCATCTATCACTTTAGTTGGTACTTAGTTTAGTAAATTTATACTATTTGTAATGTGTATTCCCATATGGTTAATGGAAGACAAACATGACTCATCATTGATCTCACCATGTTCAACAAGGTGGGATTCCTCCTTTCACTTACATTATTCCATAGAGGTATACAAAAAGAGTTAGATGATATATTATCTCAAAAAAAATAAATAATCAACAGATTCTTGATTGAGATATCCTCCACCATATTCTGAGTGGAGTTTCCTAGTCTTTTTACCAAGGTGGTTATCATCTTCATTATTGTACGCTGTAAATTTATCATAAAAATCCAACTTATTCCCCTTTTAATAAGAATATCTATATCTTATAAATAATTATTAAAATACCAGATGTATGGGTACCCAACCCCTAATTAAATATAGAATTTTCCACACACATCAGTATTAACTTATTCAAGAATTTATTTATCCCTTTAACCTTCCCACAAAATGGGGTTTGGTCAATTTCCCTAAAATCCGGAGTGACAGGAACCAATAAGTTTTAGTTAAAAAGAATATAAATATCCTTCCTGATGTAATTTATTCAATATTTTTTTACATTACCTATATAGTGGATCAGAATTTGGTTCTGATATTAGTCACATGAAGTAACTTTGTTATCAATTTCCATTACTTGATGATTGTAATCAAACATTGAAAGACAATTATTTATGTTCACCTTACCATATAAATTCCATCCTTATAATAGAAAAAACATTATTCTCAAATTTGAAAATAAATCTTTCTGTATCATGTCTGGGTATATAAATATTTTTCTAGTAAATAATAGAATATAAAAAAACCATTAAAAACCAATATCATTTAGGTCATAAACATGATGATTTTGTCCTTGATAGCTACCACATCATCTTTAACTTCATTATTGGACCAATAATCTAACTTCCCTAGGTCGATTTTTATAAATATACTTGGTTCCTATATTTAAATACGTATATTTTACCATTGTAATCTATATATAATACCCAATTTTTTGAAAAAATAAACTTCACTTGAATGAAAATCAAACCTCTACCTTTCCATTTCTTCTTTGATTGGGTGTGGTTTTTTTTCTAGTGGACCTTCATTCCACAAGAGAAAAAGATGGAATCATGTTCTATAGATTTCCTATTTATATTACTCTTCATGGAATTTTAGGTAGTATATTTGGAATGAGAGATATTCATTTTCCATTTCCTTTTTTCACTATAAGGTCTGAAATATTTTCACACTTCTTCTAATTATCTCAATAGAGAAGAAGAGTGAGGATTTTTGGATGGGAATTATAATTGTTTTTCATATTTAAATTTAATAAAGATATGGATAATATTTTAGGGAGTGATGAAATAATGAGAATGAACAACTCTTCAGGGTGTTTATACCCTTATAAATTCCTAGTGATGAATATTGAAAATGAGAATAGCCATTTGATAACCATATAGTAAACCCTATACAATATTACTATGAATGATTTATTTGGAATTCTCACGAAATTTTTGTCTAGATCACTCTTTGTAAAAACCGGAGAGGTGCTCAAGATTTCTATATAAATCCATGTTTTCATTAGACTCCATTAGTTTAGTGGAAATAGATGGAGGAATTTAACATTGAACCTTGACTATGTTGCTCAAATATTTTTCATAGAAAATAAAATCTTTATCACTTGACTCCTGGGGTAGAGGATCATTCATTAAGGATTCCAGAATTCCATATTTCCATCCATGGTGTAACACAACTCAAAGGAGTCTAAACCACTCCTAGAAGTTTCTACTAATGAGGAGTCTTATTTATTTAATATTTAAGTATAGATAGGGTGGATGATGATGTTTCCATATTATTCTATATGTAAAATATAATATTATTAATACTTTTTCTTGATTAAAAATTATTTTGAAAGTAATAAATTAATTGATTTGATTGATTATCCAATTATTTTATCAAGTCTCAATAGACCTCACTATTGAACATAGAATTTCTTGTTTATATGACATTATAGTAGAATGGATCCCCATTACTTTTAGTAATGGTCTTGAATTTGGCCATAAAACCGTAAGAATGTAACTATTTAGGTTGACATGGCAACTGTGTACAATCAGCTACGTGATCCGTTGAGTGGATTCCCCTGTTATGAAATCCTATCATGTATTTCCTCCGCACATGCCTCCAAATTTGTATTGAATATAATTTTTCCATTAAACGTTATACAAGATTGGTGATGTAAACTCAAAGACACCATGAGAACTCTTTGAAAAATGTAAGTGTCCATACTTTTGCCGTGTACTACACATAGTTCTATGGTGTAATTACCTATCAATTAATAGAAGGCATAGTCTGAATTAATATTAAGTTATGGGTTTTTATGTAATTATGCATAAATTTTATCATGTATTATACTTCCCAAGTCTTGTAAATAATATATAGATGTAACTAAATTAAATTACCATGTTGGATGAATTTATTTTTCATAATCAATTTATTTAAATTTCATATTTGAATATTAATTAATTTATTTATGTGGTAACAGTCTTGAATTCAAAAAATAAGCAATTCATAGAAATAAATAAATTAATAAATGACCCATTATTGAGCTTATCTCAATGTTTATTTAGTGAGAGGACATTAAATAAACCTTTGACCTTAGGTAAATAACTCTTATTTATGGACCATGAATAAGTTAAATCCTTTCATATGTCCACCTTCATTTCACCCAAGTTGGCATCATTATGGTTCCATGTTGAAGCTACTCCATGTGCCTTGGGATACTCTATTAAGTACATGTATTTATAACTCACATGTAGGTGAGGGTATCCAAAGGATTGGTTAATAGGGATTTCATAAATAACTATGGAAATAAAGGTCCTAAAAAGTAATGCAGGTAGGGATGACACACTATCCATTATATATAATTTAATAAAAAATAATTTCAAATTAATAAAATATTTTAAATTAAAACCTCTAAAGCATACACATTACATGGTCAGGGTCATGATGTTTATCCATGCAATGAATATGCAAAAGTAAATGACTAATATTAATTTCATATTTATTATTTATTATTAAGATATACCTTATTTCATTAATTATTAAATAATATAATTAACTCCATTTCATATTTATCACCATACGAAACCTCACAGAGATAACTATCATAATGGAATGAACAGAAAATAAATTGACGATCCAACATTTTTAGATTTATAAATATAAATTAATTAAGAATTTGATTTTTTTTAAAACCCTTATAAAAGTTTGAAATAGTTAATGTTACAATCAATGAAATAAGGTTTTAATTCTATAATTTTCAATTAAATGGGATTTTTAAATCTAGAATTAATAGGTAGAGTACTTGACATGTGTTATCTAGCTAAATTCCCTATACCTCAGTTTCCATGTATCGAGGTTACATGCTTAGGTCTTTGGCATGTTGACTTAGTCAGACTATCGAAAATGTACATTTCAGATACGTTCCATGTACCCTCATTCCATGTTCCTAAGATACTCACCTAAGTATTTATCATGTATCATGGTTGGATCACATGACATGTACAAGTCAACTACACATTGTGTTTCCTTATGTTGTGTGTCTTAAGTTTTTTCAATACGGATTGACATGTATTTTGGATGCTGGAAATGATGAAATACATGGTGTGTACATCATATACACATCATGTATATCATAAATTCCACAAGAAATAAATATAATGTGGGTTGACTATGTATAATGAACATATAAATTGCACAATTTATACCGCTAACCCATGCATAATACATGACATATATGTCAGCTACATATTGTGTATCTGATATCCTATGGGCCAAGACGGCCCAGTCTACACACGGTTTGAAATAAATAAACTTCTTGTAATTAACTACTCGACATGTTGTGTATCCTTTGACATATCCATGTATAGTAAACATGGGTACTCATTGTGTACTCTAGCAATATGCTACATAACCCAATTTTACTCATAAAAAATCGGGCATTGTATGATGGAATCTTTGGTCATTCTTTATCTGTTCTTATAACTTTAAAAAAATTAAATATTGAAGGAACATGATTTAAATGTTTATAACTTATTAATTGAAAAGAGATTAAATAATTAATAATATGAAAATAAAACATTCAACTACTATTTTTAATATAGAAACAGCCAAATAAAAAATTATAAATTTTAAACAATACAACTCGAATACCACTTGGTGGGTTTAGGAACATTGTAAGCATGAAATGGAGGATGATTTATAAAAATTTATTTTAATATTTATATATTTGAAACTAAAATTTAAGATCGTTCATGTTAAATTTATTATCAATGTATTAAAAATGGAGGAAATAAAATACCTTGGCTTAAGATATTTCTTTAATTTGGATGTGGATCTTTCAAAATGTCCCTTCTATATTTACTTAATTATTCTTTAAGGATCCAATTTTAGAATCACTCTAGTGTTGATCCACATCTTCTCTATTGATCTCTATGAAACACCAATCGATGTTTGGGTTCTAGAATAGAAAAACAATTGTTTTGTTCGATTTTTTTGACCAATAATCCATCAACCATAAAGGAGTCTATATTTTGTTTCTTATTATTTAAATGTAGTGAGAATGAGGAGTCCAAATAAAATTTATTGTGTGTAATAATTATCTATTTTCAATTATCCCTAAATTATAGACATAAAGGATTTTTTTAGTGATAGGGTTATGGTTAAGAATTAATTTAATTTCTTGAGAACCCTTAAAATAATATCATATTCTGAATAAAACCCATGCCACAAAATAATAACAAAAATAATAATATTATTGTATGAAATAATCCAACCTTTGAAAATGACAAATATTATTTTCCATCATATAAATGAATATATATTACAAGATATGAGCTTGGTATGTTCAAACTCCTCGGAATTTATTGTGCACCTAAATAAATATTCTATTCATAAATAAATGTTTTAGTCCCCAATTTTTTTCATTTGATATAACATTAATAAAAAAATTTACTCAGTTTCGATAATAAAATTTATTCAATTAATTAAATTAAATTAAATTTCAATCAAGATCATTGGTAACACTTATTTTGTGACAATATAAGATTCTTCAAGATTAGTATTATGTGGGATTGCATGAAGTCCAAGATTAATATCTAATAATGGGATAATGAACCCAAGGCAATGATCTTATTGTCACAACTATGATAACCACACACAAAATATCACGGTGTAATTTAATCCATTTATCTGAATATCTCATCAAGAAGGTTGCATACCCATGTCCCCAACCTATATGCTCGATATGGATTTCATTTAAAATCAAAAATAAAAAAATTGTTAAACCATACCAATGGAATTTAATTTGATGATTATATTCCAATAAATTATTCGAGATATTAGCTTTCATAAAGATGGAAGGGGCAAACCGTTTCTCAACTTATCCATTAAGGACTTGTTTATCATGATTCACCCAACACACCTTACCTCACCACAAACATATGGGTTCTTGGTCTTTGTCGAAAAATGTAATTGTGAGGGTAATGAAATGAATTAATAATAATATTAAAATCTAAGTACCATTACACATTCTCACATATAGAAATAACTGGCGACACCAAAACATGCAGAAATTCTTCTGGTGAGTCTTTTCTCATAATCTTCAATATTGGAGATTAACAAGTCAGAACATTATGAGAAGATTCCCCATCCTCATATGAGTACTCTCATCTGACCATATATGTAATATTTGACCCATCCTAGTACATTATTAAGACACATATCTTTATTTATGAATATGATAATAGCACTTAATGGATCTCATCATAGTAGGGAACTACAATGACAAAATGAATGCGACATATAATCTATCACATTATTACACAGTATTCAAGCATAAGAATGGAAAATATGTAATTATATATTTTATTAATATTTTATACACAAAATATAAATGTAATAAATGTACAAACAATCATTCCTAGGACACCAACCCCAAAAAATACTTACATGGAGTAGATCGAACATCATGTGACTTTCAGTTTGCTAGACCTAAAATGATAATCATGTTTTTGTGGAGTCAAGGGTTTAATCAGGAGTTCTAACAATGTTTTCACAAGAACAAATTCCTAGTTTAATCCTATCTTCTATATGAAAAAACCCTCAAGAGATGATATTTCAGAAGTATTTACTTTGTTCGCTGATGTGACCTTGTATCATTTGCGAGAGCCATTACTATAATATTATCACAGTAAACTATTACAAGATCTTTACTTCTAGGTACCATATGAAGCTTCTAGAGGATTTTAATATCCCTAATACTTCTTTATATTCCTTATATGTCATAATATACTGTTAATTTGATATAGATTATACAACTACTACTTTATTTTAGATCTTTAAACCCATAAAACATTCACTCAAAGTGAAGATGTTTCTCCTTTGTGGAATTATATCATCAGTTCAGTTTGGAAACATGAAGTTTCACATCCTATAATGACTAGTTCCTCATCATTTCCATAAAATAGAAACATATCCTTATTATTCCTTAAACACATTAGTATAGAATTGAATTCCCTCCAGTTGTGCCAACCTAGGTTATCTTGATTTCATCCTAACATAGCTAATGTGTAGGTGACATCCAGAATAGTATGTAGTATAGAATACCTGAATAACCAAATCACTAAATTTTATTAAATCATTTTCTTTAAATTTACTTTCATAATTTTTAGGAGAAAACATTTTCTATGAAATATGAATCCCATATGATTTTTCAAAAAGTCCCCTCTTGGATTCCTCCATACCACATATCTTTAATATCTTGTCAAAGTATGTACTTTGAATTTGGTATAGAAGTCTCTTGGATATATAATGATGGATCAAGTGTCCATGAATATATGATTACTTTCACATTTCCTTCATAGGGACAGATTTATTCAACCATGCATTAACAAACTATAAAACTAATATTTTGTTTCGAATGTGTAATATGTCATCGACATATACTGCTAAGAAAATGAATGTACTACCAATACAATGATTGTAGACATAAGTCTCACACTCATACTTTAAGAAACCAAATTCTATTAGGGATTCATAAAATGAATTTTCTATGACCTAGATTATTTTTTAATCCATAAATGGATTATAGTGATTTTTATATCTTATTGTCTTCCTTTGAATAAAAAACCCCTTCGGGTTTTGTCATTTAGATATATTCATGAAGAATCCTGTTAAGGAAGGCTATTTTGGAACTAATTTTCCAAATCTCATATCCTTGGTAAGCTATAATGGAATGTAGAATTTTGATGGATTTTTCGCATTAGAACTCAGGAAAATGTTTCATCATAGTCAATTTCTTGAATCAGTTTGAACCCTTTTGGAACCAGTTTCACCATATAGGTACAAAATTATCCTTCCATGTACATTTTATTCATGAATACTAATTTTCAACAAATTTAATTTAGATCCACAATAGGATCTACGAAAATCTAGGATAGTTATTGGTTCAAGGAATCCATTTCAAAATTCATGGATTATATCCACTTGGAAACATCTATTGCAATTAATGCTTCATTATATGTTATAGAATCATTATTATCAATGAATAAAGAGTCCCCATCCTCAGAGACCATAAAACATATCAAATTAAGGAACTTATTTTGATGTAATTTATCTGTTATTTTTGGTCTTATAATTTTCCCTTGGCTTTATGGGTGCTCTTGGTGAAAAGTGGACCTTTTAAACCCGAAAGCAGGTGGAACATGGTTGGTGAAAGATTAGTAGAAACCTTGACCATCCTAGAAGAGACCATGTGCCCAGGATATTGGGACTCTACAGGTGCACGACCTGCCATATGAGTGCATGGCTCATCATGAACCCATACTAGTGGTTCTTTCTAGGGCGTATGGTTGACAACAAGGGAATGGGGCCACCCCCCAGTGGTCCATAAGACTTAATTTTCTATAGGTAAGAGGTATGCATGGTTTTTGAACAATTTAGAAAATCATGGATCCAAACCTTGCTGCCTATCCAAAACTAAAAAATGTTATATTTACCATTTTTTATCATTTATTATTAACCAAAATCTACCCTAACTCAAGCCCATTTGGGATCTCTATCCCTAGAAATTTCAACTCTACAACTTGGCACTATTGGAATACCATTTCTTGGTTTATTTTGCTTTGGATCTTCCAAGAATCATCAAGTAATACATTCCACTCTTGATTTATTTCTTCCCTTTTATTCCCCCTTATTCCTTATTTCGGTTCTCTTTTCTCAAGCGTATGGGTAGACCTAGTGGGGGTTAAATATTGGTTTGTTGAGTTTAATCATGTTTTTAGGTATTGTCTTACCTTTATAGTGACACCTTGTGGTGAATTTGTGTTTTTCCACCAGGTTTTGGAATTTTATAAGCTTTGGGTTGGTCGGTTCCATGATTCAACATTATTTTATGATATTAGAAGGCTTTTTTTATTCTTATATGTGTTCGTTGAATTTTTTGAATGGTGTGAAAAATGATTTCAAATGGTTTTAATATTCATATGGGTTTCGTATATGTTTTAATTATAGAAAATGATGGGTTTTCATGTTTTTTAATATAGTTTGGTGTTTGTATGTTAAATGAGGTGGAATATGTGACATGTGATATGGAATTGAAAACAAAGTGACTCCTAGGATACTAGGTCGGTGGACTAAGACTACAATGCTAGTAGTATGGGTGGGGTTGATTCATAAAAACCTCTTGTAGTACTGATGCTAGAACACTAAAAAAACATTGATGATTATTAGAGACCACTAGACCTTGAGATGTGTTCCCATTTAGTGTATCATGAAAGAGGATGTTGTGGGTCATGGTTGCTGTACCATATCACTGAGATACATGATTCCCATGGTCTCACCATTTATAGTACCTTTAGGGATTTACCACGGTTCAAATTTGATGATTTTTGTACCATATACATAAGGTGGAATTTAATTTTCATTTAAATAAACAATCATGTTTTCTTTAAAAAAATTTCCTTCAATGTGTTCTTTAAAATGCTTCCTCCATTTTTAATAAAACCACGCATGTCGATTTGTATTATGATGTTGTGGTATGTAATCTATTTGGGTGGTATTCTCTTGGGCATTAAATAACACCCTACATACACCCCATGGAATATGTAGATCTTGTTATGTTTGACCCTGGTAATGGCAATATGTTCTGTGGTGCTGATGTAGGATCTGGTTGATAGTAATCATTCTCCTTGTAGTTTTTGGTGGAGGTGGAATTATTTTATTGGAACTCTTATTTCATAGATGTTGAGTTGAGTAGTGGTTCCCTCTAAATTTTTTGTATTTCAGGTTTGGTTTATAATTTAAGATAGTTAAACATATAATATTTATATTTATTTTTGTATTTGACATTGCATTTTGTGTGACATTTTATTCATGATAATTGTTGATGGCTGTTTATCATGGAAGAAATTGTTCCCAAATGTGAAATATTGATACATAGGCATTGGTTTATTGCCCATGGGGATCCTGAGCACCCATTAGGCCATCTTAGGTGTTGGGTAAGGTGCTGGGTCAGATGGAATCCCAGACCAGTTCTTGAAAAAATTGTATTTGAGTTGGTTTTGACCTTTATATGGGTTATCATATTTGGGAGAGCCTAGATAGACTGTATATTGGACAATTGGGGATTGAGGTTCTGGTTGTGAGTTGGGTGTTTGGAAGACAGACTTCACGATAGGCCTTTAGTTACCACGTGATGTATGGTATTTGGTTTTAATCTTCCTCTAGTTGTGATATACATGATGCAATCTATGCATGGACACTGAGCAGGGGTGGGCTGGTCAGACATTTAATTTTGGTTGACTGGAATTTGGTTTCAATTTTATTGATGGAAGTGTTAGTGATTTCTTATTATTGCAGAACAATTTTTAGAATGGTATATTTTTGGATTTCCCTTGTGATTATTTCATTATGTAGAAATATGCCTCCCAATAAACTTCAAGTGAAACTATGGGAAGTGGTTAGATTGTGTTCTCCCTAACCTGTTGACTAGAGTCTAGTATAAGAGTGGTTCTGGCTATCTAAGCGTTGGATAAGGTTGTGGGATTTGGTCCAGTTCTGGCTAGGGATTATGAACTTATTCTTGGAATGGAAACTTCTCGAGAGTTCCTCAAGAACAAGCCTCCTTAATTTTAGGACATCATAGATCCCAAAGACTAATAGGATTGTATTGAAATTATTGAATGTATTTTCAGGTTTCTTGAGAATACCATGGTACTTAAGGTGAAGTGTGCAACGTTCTTTCTTTAAGGTCCAAATCAAAGGTGGTGGGACTCATTGTTTTAGTCAATGAAGCAAGACCAGATGGTTTGGAAGTAATTAAAGGTCATTTTCATTGGTAACTATTACCCAAAGACATTTTTATTCACTAAGACCTAGGATTTTTTAGATCTTCACGAGGGGGATCAGACTGTGTTGGAGCATTCCAACATTTTTACTAAGATGGACCATTTTTATCTAGAGGTATCTTCAAAGGACCAACTTAAGGATCATTGGATTTAAATGGGGTTTAAACTACATATTTGATCCTAAGTATTTCTATATAATTTTAAGACATATTCCAAGGAAGTTTATCATGATTTTATAGTGGAGGTCGATCATGCTGGGAAATATATTTTTTCTGGGGCAGCTTCAACAGTGCGTTATGGAAGCATAAGTTTATCTAAAAAGAGGATTAAGCAAGAAGTATTGAAAATGATAGGAGGTGGCAGCCTGTGACATCTTTCTTGACCTTCTTCATATGTGGATTTAGATTCCAGATGAGTCATATTCCATCAGTTTGGGAATACGAGGAATATACGGTAAACATGTTCAGATCCACTAATGAATTTCTATCGTTGTGGAACCATAGGGAATGTGTAGAGATTTTTTCAATGTGGAATTCCCATATTAGGGTGGTCCAGAATCTGTAGCTTCTATGGTAATTTCAACACAGTTAGATCCATACAGAATAGTGATATCTCATTTTGGTGGTTGTGACGGTAGGGATGGACCTTCCTTTAGACAATAACTTCTTAAGTTAGTGCATGTATAAGATAGATCCACATGTTAGGAGTGGTTCTCAAGCACATGAAGATTCAAGGAAACTTCATGCCATAAATCATTTGATGGAATAATCTGACGTGGGGCCTGCAATGGTTCTAGGTATAGTTCTTATTGTATTATCCATAACTACTATTTAATTTGACCTAGGTTCCTCAATTTTTTAGGCATATCTTGTGAATGTTTTTAAGTTTCCAACTATGATTATTCCATATCCAATGTAGTTGGTTACTCCCCTTAGTAAGAAGAGTGATCAAGGATTTAGGTTCCCATCAATCACAAACACACTCTATGCAGGGTCAATCTTGAATGAGATTTCTAAGTATCAGAAATGGAACATTTTGAAATGATACTCAGTATAGATTGGATGGTTCATTTTAAGTGCACATCAACTGTTATTGTTGTAGAGTTAGTTTTGTGGAACGTGATGGAAGTACCCATATCATTCAAGGGGAATTTGATTCACGATCAAGATATGTTGGACATCCAAATCCAGAATTGGGTAGTATTGTATTCCAGGTTTCATAGAAAACGTTAGAGGATGATGACATGGGCTCTAATAATGGATTAACTCTAGTGGTGGATGAGTTCCTAGAGGAATTTCTAGGTGACTAGTCAGACTTTGAATTGAAGTGTAGTGTTGATTTCACAATTTTTTTGGTGCTTGGAACACATCCAATATCTCTTTGATTTACCTGTGTTTTGGGTATCACCATGTTATAGTTAGAAAGATGGATGTTAAAAAAAATATTAAATGTAAGAAGGACCACTTCAGGTATTCGGTCACACCGTTATGGTTGAATAATTCTCTAGTAGTCTTCATGGATCTTATGAATCGATTTTATCATCTATATATTAACTCCTTTTTGTTGTATTTTTGGACGACATTCATGTCTATTCCGAGACTAATGAGAAGCATGTGAGACACTTAAGGATAATGTTGAACACTCTTCAATAGTATCACCTCTATGATAAACTCTCCAAGTGTACCTTACTGATCTCAGAAGCAATGTGTTTGGGACATGTGATTTGAGAGCATGGGATTTTGGTGGAAGTTGAGAAGATTGAAGATATGATGCCATGGGAGTATCCATAGAACTACCCATCCCTTAACCTATAATTTTCATCTGTGATGCATGGATTTAATTAATGGTATCATTACCTCTTTAGGGAGGATTTCATATTAAATTTGGATCCCAAGATCATGGATTATATTTCCCCCATAAGGATATGAATTTTAGGTAACACCATTATATTGAGTATCTTTAGGGTTTAAATTTTGATATCTAATTACCCCCCAGGAAAAGGTAATGTGGTATTATAATCCTTGAGAAGGAAGTTTCCTATGCAAGATTTAATGGAATCGAGTGATGAGTGGGCTTTGATGGGGATTTTTCCTAGATGCATCTAGATACGAAGCAGTATAGTGGATGTTCTTTCTTGGAATGTGTTCAGCCAAACACCCTTCCTTCTAGATATGATTCTGTTGGAGTATCCTAGGGACAATCTACTCTAGAGTTCAATCAAATTTATAAATGGCGGGTTGGTTCCATGTGAATGGTATCTATTTTAATATGGGACTCTCTACTTAATGGGATATGTGGTGGTTCCATTGTCATTATGGAATGTGTTTATGAAGGATATCCACTAGCCTTAGTGGTTCGTTAATCCCAAGACCACTAAGATGTTCTATGATTCAGGTTACTAGTTTTGGTGTCCTGGTATGTTGTGGGATATAGCTGACTTCATATCTAGGTGTTATGACTGTTAGTAGGTTTTGTAAGGACACCAAAATCCCACTCGTTTGCTTCATCCATTATAAATTCCTACATGTATGTGGGAAAAGGTCTCCATGGATTTTATTTTTGGATTACCTAGCACACATCAGGGGAAGAATGATATCTGGTTTATGATTAAATTTATAACCAAATTAGAAAATTTCATTCTGATTAGGGTTTAAACCAAAGTGGAGGAGTTGGGTCTACTGTATGTTTAAGAGATAGCAAGGCTCCATGGTGTGTCATCGATGATTGTTTTAGATAGGTGCCCTTGTTTAACCTCTTATATATTGGAATGATTTTAGAACTAAATGGTGTGATAGGTTATGTTAAGCTTGATATAGTATCCCCGGATAGATATTACAACATAGTGGGTGAATAAAATCCTATAAGATAGGATTGGGATGTGTTTATTGGATTTCAGAGGCATGTGGGATAGCCATTTGGTGTCAGTGGGATTTTTTTAACCAAGTTCACTAATCATCAATCATAATGGCACCCTTTTAGGTTTTTTTGGTTGAACATATTAGTCACCATTACGCTAGTCAAAGGTGAGTGAGACATCATTTTTGTGACTAGGCCTAGTGTAGGAAATTTCTGATAATGTCATGCTAATAAGGTAGGATTTGTGGACAACGCAAAGCTACAACAAGTCTTTTCCCGACTAGAGGTGTCGAGCCTTGGAATTATTAGTTGGGGACCAGGTGTTTGTGATTGTGGACAATATTTGGGTCATTTTCATCTTGGTATGTAAGGGAAACTGATGCTGAGGTATGTCATACCTTTTTATATTACTAAGATAATTGGAAAGGTGGAATACCTGTTAGATTTTCCTTATTACTAGATGTCAGTTCATGATGTATTCCATATCTCACTACTGAAGAAGTATAATATGGATTCAACTCAAATTCGGAATTGGGAAGATTCAAATTTAGAACATGATCTATTCCTATTTTTGTAACAGATGCATATGGTGGATTCCCAAGACAATCTTCTTGGTGTATTTTATTTTCTATTTTTGGTCTCATATTTTTATCTTTTATTTCCATAGAGTTTTTGTTAAAAAGTAGAGTTTTTGGACCCAATAAAAAGTGGAACATGGTTGGAACATATTAATTAGAAACCATTTCCTAGACCAAAAGAGATTATGCACTCTAGATGGTGGGATTTTCCAGGCCTCATGGACAGCCTCACAAGCATGCAGCTAACCGTGTGCCCAAAATATTTTTTCTTTATGGGGCGAACTGTTGACAACACAGGCATGAAAACACCCCCATGGGACCATACAACCACCCCTATGAGATCGTGTGGCCTCCATTACATTAATAAAAAGGTTCCCACTATATATTCATGGTTTAGAAAACCATTTGGAGAAACCATGTGGCCTATCTTGAACATAAAAATGTGGAATTTTCCATATTCCTTCCCCTTATTTTATACAAAATCCACAATAACTCACCCTCATTCTGGATATCCATTACTAAGAATTACCCTTCCCTCATATCACCCTTGGAATCCATTTTCATTTTTTATTTGACCGTTTATATTTAATGAATCACTAATTAAGACGATCATCTACTGACTTATTTCTTCTTATGGTTTCTCCCCTAGTCATTCCTAGGGATATTCTTTTTCCAGTGGATAGGTCAACACTGTGAGGGTCTAATCCTGATTTATTGATTTTAATATTTATGTTTATAATATGATATTATCTTTATAGGGTCCCCTTGTGCTTTAGTGGTGGTTTTCAACTAGGTTTCGAATGTTTCTGAGACTGAGGTAGGTGATTATGTGCTTTAGATTTACTGGTTGATTTTAGTATTCTATATTTTCTTCTTAAATGTGTTCTGTATATTTTTTTAATGGTTTGAAACATGATTTCAAATTTATTAAATAAGAGTATGGGGTAAAAAGATGTTTTACTTATGGAAAATGGTGGGTTTTCATGTATATTTGTATTTTTTGGAGTGTGTATTTTAAATGATGTGGCTTATGTGACATGAGGAATTGATTTGAGAACAAAGGGAATCCATGGGGACAAGGTGGATGGACTAGGAATAGTATGCTAGTCAAATAGGTAGGCAAAATGGTCTAGTTCACTATAGCAAGATTGAGAATACAACACTAAAAAACATTAATGATGACTAGATTCTACTAGACTTTGGGATGTAATCCTCATTAGTGGACCATTCACATGCATGATGGGGGTCAGGGTTTCCACACCATATCATCGAGATAAAAGGTTACCAAGGTTTCAATATTTCTAATACCTTTAGGGATTACCCATGGTACTCATGTGATGATGTGTGTGCTATTGTCATACAATGCACTTTACTTTTTATTTAAATTTAAATTCATGTTTTCATTGAAAGGATTCTATAAAAAATTTCTCCTCATTTTATAAAAATGGCGCACTGACTTAACTTATTATGTTATGGAATGGAATCGATTTTGGTGGTATCCAACTGGGCATCAGATCACACCCTACATACACCCTTGGGTGTGTCTAGATCTTGTCATGACTGACCCTAATGAAGGAATGTTTTTATGTCGTGATGATGTTGGTTCTAATTACTAGTGGTCATTCCCCATGTATATTTTTTTGGAGGTGTAATGTGGGTGTTATCCCTCTTTTTTTCATGCAATATGAGTTGATTAGAGGATTACCTTCATATGTTTTTGTATTTTTTTGGTCTCTAATGTTGAATTGTTGTGCTTGTGATAGTTATAATACTTCTGGTTATTGACATTGATTTTTTTGTGTTGTTATATTCTTGATAATTGTTCCTAGATGATTATCATGGGTGAAATCTTTCCTAAAAATGAAATGTTGATACCCAGGAACTAGTTTCTAGACCATGGAAATCCGGATCACCCTTTAGGCCATGTCATGGTCCTGGTCAGGTGTCAGGTCAGATGGAATCCTAGACCAATTTGGGAAAAAACCATACCATTATGGTTCTCAATACTCTCTCTTAATCCTACACAATACATGTTTATTTGGAACAACCTATTCATCCATGGTGCTTTTTGGAATTAGTTCCTTATCCAACTCTGGTGTGTGATGATCATGGACTTCCATTAAGTCTATCTCTCTCCCTCTTTCGCTTTTATATATAATATTCTTCATAATATATGTAAGATTTTTATCAACAAAATATTTTTTTCTAATGAATTGTATAGACAATATCCCCTTTTTTGGTATATCATATAAAAATATAATTTATGCCTTAGAGTTCAAGATTATTACCTGAAGTGCCTTTAAAAATTATTTTCAACCCCACACATGTATGTAAGAAAACACAAGTTTCTTCCCATTCCACAATTTTCATGGTGTACCATCCATCACATTAGTCGGAACCTAGTTTAGTGTGTATATAATATTTTGTGACATGTATTCCTAAAAGGATTACAGAAGACTCACATGAGTCATTACAGATCTCACCGTGTCCAATAATGTGTAGTTATTTATTTCTCTTACACCATTCCACTGAGGAATATAAGGAGGAGCGAGTTTAGATAGTATCCCCATCTACTTAATATTATAAATGATATTTTAATTAAGGTATTATCCCCCATGTTCTGGGTAGAGTTTCATAAACTTCTTACCAATATTCTTTTCAACTTCTTTATTGTATTCATTAAATCTATAAAAATAATACAAGTTATACCTTATCAATTAGACACATATATATATATATATTAAAACCCTTAGTAAAAGTTATGAAGTATTAGTACTACCCCTTTCATGAATAGGAAATGTTTCACAGACATCAGTATGAAATATTTGAAGAATCTATTTATCCCTTTCAACATTCCCAATTGTTTGGATTTGTTCATTATTTATTATAAACATGTATGACATACACCACGTCATTTTAATTCCATTGAATCTAAATATCAATCTTGGTGTAACCCAGTCAAGTGTTTTTTATTTAAAAAACATATACAGTGATTCCAATGTTGGGTGTGGTATGAGTCATGTAAAATGACATCATTATCGGTTTCCATTACATGGTTCATGTAATCCAATGCATAATGAATTTTTTATAAATGTGAATTACCATAAATAAATGATATATTTGAAATAGAATAAATATTTATTCCAATTATTGAAAATAAATCATCTTGTATCAATTTTGGATTTAGAAATTGCTGGTTATAGTAGGAAACTCGACAGGGCGGGAGGTGAATTGAGGTCCTATAAAAATTCATGCTAAAAACTTTATCTGAACATCCCCCAATTAAAAAAACAGGCCAGTTAATCAACGTATTAAATATATAATAGTTTCACTATTCAATTAATTTCTCAAGATACTGATTACTTCTCCATTATATCAACCTAAAATACTAAAAAAATATTTAAAACCAATTTACTAATCATAATAGTAATAAATACATTCCATGACTAGTTGTCAAATCGTAACATTGTTTTCTAAAATATGAGTTAAAACAGAGAAAAACTAAATTGAAAAACACAAAGGATTAAAATAAGTGTGTCAATATCAATCCAAGACCAAATCTACTCCACTTGTTGATAACCTACCACCACGAAAAATATATTAATAGACATTGACCCACACCTTGGATCAGGGTTTACACAACAATACACTGGACTATCTAGGACACAAGACCTCACTACAATTCTTTGTGGGAAATATAATGGCCAGGATTCATAGGTCCTCTTCCATAGTGATACATGGGTGAAAGAAGGTTTTAAAAAATATTTTTGTGAGGATATCTTGTATCCTCTAGTTAAGTGTAGGAGACATTGTGTGTTTAATAGATAGAAACCCACACTACTCGAATGATTAATAAAATAGTACAAAATAGAGCATAATATAATAAGAAGCGATTATAAGTGCTCAGAGTGTTGTTCTATACATCACTATTCTTCTAGGATATAACATATTTGATGTTAGGGTCCTCTTTGAAAAGAAGACTCAGAAAAATATTTTCATGAGTTCTATGTTTTGGTTTCAAGTGAGTTTTTATATATCTCTTCATAGTAAATATTCTTCTTTGAGTTGGTGCTGTAAGTATGTTCAGAGTTTTAATCTACAATAATAAAACTAGTAGAAAATTAGAGTTCTTCGTGTGTTCTTCTGTGTGTTCTTTCATTCATGTATGTTCTTATCTCTAGTATATCTTTTTGTCACTTATTCAAGCTTGTGACCCACATGTTATTTAATCATTGGGTGTTTGTGTTTTGGATGAAAAGAGGAATGATATATTAACCTCGTACCGCATACTGTCAAGTGTCAAGACTACAAAAAATCATTAATTATGTCAGTGTCATTAACAACTCAAATATCATTGTTTTAATCTATTTTTATATTTAATTGAAAACGATTGAAAATTTTTTAAGTAAGGAATGATGTTATAGTTTGTGGTGAGACAGAAATGGTGCCACCATCATGGTGATTCAGAAGCAGTTCCACAATCAGTGATGAATTCCTTTGCATGTTCTCGAACCGATATCACATTTATGGTGTGAAGAAATTTAAAATTACTGGAACAGGTAACAAAGTTACGATATATGGTCCTTTTCAAATTCTACAACTGATAGCATGGTTACATTTTCAGGTCCATTGTGAATTTTGGAACAGTTTTCATGGTTATGGTGTTAGGGAAATGGTCTCTGATACTTTGTCGATTTTTCAGACTAACTGGTAAATCAGTTTCATCATTGAAACGGGGTCTCATACTTAGTCAAATATCTACCATCTGTCTTAACAAGTAATACTCACAGAATGGATTATGGTTAAATCTAATCACAAAAAAAATAGAAAAAGGGTAATCATGATTTATTAAATTTAAACTTGATTGAAATTACTTACATAATTTTCATGATTGGTGATCATTTAAACAAGAGGAGTCAAAAAATCATAGCCTTTTTGATGACCAAAATTCATGGCATTGACATGCCATACATATTATAAAGAAATAAACAGATTGCTTATCATATTAAGGTATTAGATAATAAATGTAACAAATATAATAAATTCCCTTTAACACGAATACCTAATCCTCTCCCCCTTTGGGATTATCATGAAGAGAGTAAGAAAACAAACACAAAATGAAATGAACAAGTGAATAAAAGAGAGATATCATGTTTCATTGAATATAAAAATAAAAAATAGTACAATCATGAATGAAAATATATCAAATCCCTATCAAAATTTATGCTTCACTTATCTTCATATTCTGTATCCTTCACTTTATCTTTATTAGATAAATAATGAGTTGAAGAAAGAGGTGTAGAAGTTGAGGTTGTAGAAGTATTATTATGGGAAGGTAATTAAACTCCTTCAATGATAGAATGTAAAAATGTCAGTCTAGTGGAAGATATAGGGAATGGTTGATCAACAATAATAGGTCTAATCTAGATCAAAGCCTGAGCAATAAACATTTTAGGAGGGGAAAATGATGTGTCTGAAGAATGACAGGTGGAAGGAGGTAGAATAGCCCTCAAAAGAGCTGCTACATGAGCCATGATGGTTGTGATATGAAAATGAAGATAAGTCTTAAATAGATTGATAAAATCTATGATGATTTCACCACCATACTGCCTGGAATTTTCAATCAAGACTTCCTAAATTTCATGAATCATCTATTGTTGGATCTTCTATATGATTTTCTCCAAATTAAATACAATATAACTTTCAATAATATTGGATACAGGTGCAGGTTGTGACTTCATGAGATTCACAAAACCAGACAAAATATTTTCTCCAAAAACTTTCAGATCATCATGACTTACATAATTAAGAGTTTCTTGACAAGGTTTAGGAGTAGGAACAGAGATAAGTTCTATCTCTTTAGCAGATATTACTTCCCTATAAGTAATTGGGTTCACCAAAAACATCATTGAATGATCCAGTCCATGAACTGAGGTTCCTTAAGACTAACGAAAAAAAAACACCTCGGATACCTGTACCAAGAATCCATGGAACATGAATCCATAGGGGTCGTAAATTAAATCCTTTATAAGATGGGGGTTTCTCCCTCTCAACAGATGCATCTCTTAGAGTAATAAGAGACTCAATATATTAACCACATTCCACACCCTCTACTGTATCAGATTCAGCCATATCCCTAGATAATTTAAAATCATTCTCTATTCTTACTTCAGTAGGAAAAATGACCTATGTTTCACTAGATTCTTCATTTTCTATTTCTCAGTTGTAGCATGATATTTCATTGCAACAACTTCTTTTTAAAAATCTTTCTCTTATCAACATCTTCACATTCTCTACTCACATGTTCATCATCTTTATAGAGAAGATATTCTCTATAGGGAACATACATAGGTTTTCTACGATATTAAAAAGTGGGTTCTCTAGTCCCTTGAGGAATCTCTGAATTATTGTCTTCTCCATATAAATATTTTATTATTCAGTTATAGGAACGTCAGCATCCATTTCTTCATCTGAATATTCTACAATTTCACCAGATTATATACCAAGATTAGATACGTCCTTCAGTCTTGAAGGATTCTCAACAGGACTAAAATCTTTACTTCGTATGTCATTATCTCCAACCCTTGATCAGTTTCTTGGATTCCAACCGATCTTCATTTATCTTCATGTATCTATAGATATAAAAAATAAGAATCTTCAACCACTTCTCTATTCTTACCAACCACACCTTTGTCTACTAGCATTGCAGAGATAAACCTCTAGTAGAAAAGAGAATGCAACTTTGATGTTGTCTTGATCATGTCACATATGTGAAGGATAATGTACTTACACAGATTAATCATGTGACCATTATTTAGAAGATGTATCAAGAATAGATATCGAATCTTTAGAGTGGAAATATCTCTTTTACTTGTAAATGTTAGGTGTTAAATAAACCAGATCAACAACCTAATCTCTCCATAAAATTCAGAAGAAATGTGAATTCTTTTCTTTTTGTTTCCTATCAACTCACCTAAATCCTTTTCCAAACTAAACATGTCACATGGAGGAGGAGTAACTCTTTGATAGTCATCAAAAATTAAATAATGTTGTATTCATAAATAAGAATCCCACAACGTCAATGAAAAGGTATATCTCTGTCCATTCACCCAGCTTCTAACCACAAAATCATCATTATAGTTGAAATTCAACTGAACATACTAATAAAATTTGAAAACCAGATTTAGATAGATATGTATTTCTCTTCTGTAAACCACCCTAACGATCCCTATTCTTCCATGAATTTCAGAACAAGAAACTTACTTGACATGATCCACTTTGCACATATTTCTTTCTCTGGCATGACTATATGATCCACAAGACTTGGGTTTAGCGATTTCTTAGGCATGGTAATCAGAGCGTTTTTCTATTTCACTGATGACCAGTGCTTTCCAAGAGACAATGAAGATAAATTCTTCCTTCTAGGAATTTAACAGAGGATCAAGAAAGATGAGGAGTTTCAGGAAAAAGTTATTGGGTTCAAGATTGGAATGTATGAGTGATGATAGAAGTAAAAAATGGGTTGTTATCATTTAGGAATTTTAATCTTTAAAAATAAAAAATATGTGATATAAAATAAATAAAATAATTAATTCAACGATACTAGAAAAAGATTTCTAAAAATAGAATAATGACTCCTAATGGCGAGACAAGAACAAGCGGTCATAGTGCCAACATTGTGGTGTGACTCTAAATGGTGAGACCATAACAAGTGACACCACAAACAAGAGACAACAAGCAGAGAAAATATGAGAGGAATTAAATGAGAGATAGTAACTGTGAGATAGTAATAGTTAGACAGTAAACTGGTCACTAAAGGATGATAATTTCTAATTCATGTTTGATGTAAATAATCCTTTCAGAATTTAATGTCTTAGTGAAAATGTCCACAAGCTAATGTTAAATTTAAAAGAATTATAAATTAATATCACCATATTGATAACGATCACTCAAAAAATTATGTCTTACTACAATATGTTTTGTTCTTGAATGAGAAACATGATTCATAGAGATATTAATAGCATTTTTGTTATTCATCTTTTCTAGTAGATAATTCCAGAAAATTTTGTTTTTTTCTACAATATGATAATAGTGGCTTGCCCAAAAAGTGACATGTTTTAGAGGTTCTTTTTCTATATAACTTACGACCACCAAAATACGTATCTGAATAGATAACTAATTCAAATGATTTTTCTCTAGGATAGAACAGCCCTATGTTGTTATTATGTTTGAGGTATTTGAAACACCTTTTAGCAGCAAGAAGGTTTTAATAATTAAAATCTTCTTGAAAACCATCACACATACGCACACTATACATAATATCATGCCTATTTGAATTAA
This sequence comes from Viscum album, assembly GCA_963277665.1. Classification (NCBI taxonomy): domain Eukaryota; kingdom Viridiplantae; phylum Streptophyta; class Magnoliopsida; order Santalales; family Viscaceae; genus Viscum; species Viscum album. The sequence continues at coordinate 1,498,326,342 of OY728147.1, read as the reverse complement.
AGTAGAGTAAACTATTAATCACACTTATATAAGTGGTTTGATCAACAGATTTACCATTCTCATCAAGATCTATCTTACAGGTGGTACTCATTAGAGTGTCAATAATTTTTGTACTATCCAAACCAAAATGTATTAGAAGATCATTAATATATTTACATTTATTCAAAATAATACCTAACTTATTCTCAAAGGATTTTAAGTCCATAATGAATTTGAGTTCCCCCATTATACTCATTTAAAATTCACTTTTCATCATTTTTGAAAAATCAATAGATAATTTTTTTTTGAAGATCCAAAAAAAAATCTTCAATATATAATTGAACAACAAAAAATCATTATAAATTCTTTCTATAAAGAATTTAGGATTATATATACCTTATTTAAAACCTTTAGAAATAAGAAAAATACTTTCTCTATCATACCAAGCTCTCTGAGCATGTTTTAAACAATATAATGTTATTGTTACTTTGAAAAATTGATATAAAAAAGGGGGTTTGTAAAACATGGGGTTGTCGAAAAAAAATCCTTAACAATATACCCATTTAGTAATGAAATCTAAATATCCGTTTTATTTAGTTTGAAATTTAGATGTGTTTTACATGCAAGCATGATTCTAATGTCTTCATGTCTAGAAACCGGTTAAAATGTTTCATCCTAATCTTTCACTTCCTATTGGATATACCCTTGTGCTAATAATATAGATTTATTTCATACAATATTACCATCTTCATCTACTTTATTCTGAAACAACCATTTAGTGCCTATAGTCAAGGTGTCTCTAGGTCTATCTACAAGTTTGTAGAAATTATTTCTTTCAAACTGATTTAATTCTTCTTACATAACCATTACCCAAAATTCATCATGTATAAAATTAGTAGTGTTCTAAAGTTCAATATGTGACAAAATGGATTGATGATTAACCTGATTTCATATAGAAGCTATACTCTATGTTCCATTATCTACGTCTCCAACTATATCATCTAAAAGATGGTTCTTAAGGGTTCGAATAGATCTAGAAAAAGAAGATATTGTAATATTTGGTTCTTCAATAGGTTTAGGTTCATTAAGACTAGAGTATAGAGAATTTACAAAACTGGATGATTGAACAAGTTTCATGATAGCAGTGTCAATATATTTTCATATATTTGCATATTTGAAAAATCATCTTCAAGATATTATAGATATGTCTTAGGTTTATGTGGATATGTTTTATCAAATTTGACATGTATAGATTCTTCCACACATTTGGTTCTTTTGTTAAAGACTCTATAAGATTTAATAGATATTGAGTAACCCAAGAAAACACCCTCATCAATTTTATAAGAAAATTTTTCATGATTCTACTTAGTATTGAGAATATGAAATTTTTAACCAATAACATTGAAGTAATTAACATTGGGTTTTATATTATTCCATAACTCATAGAGTGTTTTCTTAATAATTGGTCTGATTAAGACACTATTAATAATATTTAAAGTTGTAATGATACATTAAACCCAACAGTAGATAGGTAGGTCATATTTATTGACAATGGTTATTGCTATTTCTTGTAAGGATCTATTTATTCTTTCTATAACAACATTTTGTTGAGGTGTCCTAGGGGAATAAATGTTATGAATCCAGCCATTTTGAGAGAAAAAAGATTCAAACTCTTGGTTTTCAAGCTCACGACCATGGTCACTTCTTAAGGAATAGATTTTAAGACCACTTAGGTTCTCTACTATCCTAGAATACCTTGTGAAATGATAACAAGCATCACTTTTGTGAGCTAAGAAAAATGTCAAAGTATATCTAGTCACCTAAAAGAACATAGAAATATTGATTCCCATTTAGAATTGAAACTCTAAATGGTCCAAAAAAGTCCTCATGAACCAACTTGAGAGGTTGAGATATTGAAATTTCTTTCATTGGTTAGAAAGATATTTTATGCAGTTGACCTGTTTGATAAAGATTACGGACTTTGTCATTTGGAAAGTCATGTTTTGGTAGATCCTTGAATAAACCATTCCTATTAATATTTATAATGGAGTCTATATTATAGTATCCTAGTATTCAGTTCCAAATCCAATTGTGAAATACACTCAAACAGGAAACATTTTTAGAAACAAAAGAATCTCAATTAACAACAAAAACATTTACATTTGTAAAAGAAGAAAATAATAATTCATTTTTTGAATTAATAAAATTGAAATTATCATTTTCAAATTTTACATGAATATCATCATCACATAATTGATAGATTATAAGTATATTTTATTTTAATCTATCATCAAAATGTAATTTAAAAATTAAAACTGTGTTAGAGTTACCAATCTGGATAAGGCCAATTAATTTTCATTTGGCATTGTCAACAAAAGTGACATGTCCACAATAAATATTTATCCTATTCTTAAAGAATGTTTAATCTACTATCGGGTTTTAGGAACATCCACAATCATAGTAGCATAAAATTCTTTAAGATCTCTTTAATCTGCTTTCCTACAAAACAATTAATTAATATACAATTTTGGCACCCAGATTTCTTTGGGTCCAATAACATTAGTAATAAGTGCATTGGGAACCCATATTTTCTTCATGGGTTTCCAACACATAGTTTGTAATGCATTGGAAAAGTAAATATTTATTGGTCCTGAAATGCTAGAAGCAGTGAATTACTTCCTCGAGCAAGAACTAGCAAAATTTTAAGTTCTAGATATGAAGGCAGATTTTCCATATTTTGTAACAAAATGAGTTTTAGATATATTCCTCTATCCAGGTTGGTATCGTATACTTGTAGTGTACCTTTTAACTAATTTTTACCAAGAATTTGTGTTATAGTATTCTTTCCATCTGTAAATTTTTCTATTTCCTTTTTCAATTTAGCATTAGACAATTTATGTTTATTATCCCTTTTATGTAATTGAGCTTTCTTTTCCTTTTCTAATGTAATATTAGATTTAATAGTAGAAGTAAGAGCATAATATTTCTTCATAGCTTAATATTTATATCAAATCCTTAATGAGTAACATAAAATGTCACATGATTCTCTAATTGATACTAAGGTTCCTCTCCACCTATCATGTAGACATTTGAGTGGCTACATGATTTGATATATGGAACCCATTGGATTTCTTAGAGAGATCATTGTATTAACTATCTCATTGAACCTAAGACACATATAAAAAATAATATAATCAAACATCATCTTAATGATATCATATTTAATTATATAGGTATTAAGTGTCAATTTATTAACATTACTTGTTCCTTCCTGTGAGATAGCTAAGCTATCCCAAATTTCATAGGTAGATTTACATGCAAAAAATGTATTAAATTATTCTTCCCCTAAATAAAAAAAAACAAGGAATTCATTGCATTCTAATTATGAGGAGGGGGGGGGTGATTTGAGCTCCTATAAAAATTTCTATTATTTATTTTCGAAAATCCTCCATTTTTTTAAAAACAAATTGGCCAGTTAATCAAAGTTTTAAATTTAAAATTGTTTCACTATTCAATTAATTTCTCATGAGATTGATTACTTCTTAGTTATATCAACCTAATAGGCTGAAATAACTTTTAAAATCAATTTAATATATCAAAACCATTTTAAATAATATCAACGACTAACTATCTAGGAGAAAATTAGTTTTTTGAAATATAAGTTATAACAGTGAAAAAATAAATTGAAATCCATAGCATATTAGAACAACTGTTTCAGTCCCAATCAGAGACTTAATATACTACATTTTTTGATAACCTTCCACTACGAAAAATATATTAATAAACTTTGATACACAACCGGTAATAGGGTTTACACAATAGTACACAAGACTGTCCATGTCACAAAAACCTAACCACAGTTTTAAGTGGGAAATATAATAACCAGGTCATACATGACCTCTTGCACAGTAATACATGGGTGACACAAGGTGTAAAATGATATTTGTGTGATGATATATTGTATCCTCCAGTTCAGTGTAGGAGACTGTGGGTGTTTAATACAAAGATACACACACTATTTGAAATATTAATAAAACAACACACAATAATGAAGAATATAATAGGAAGTGATTATAAATACTCTATGTGTTGTTATTTGTAACTATGGACTTCTATGAAATATAAGATTTGATGTTTTGGTCCTCTTCTAAAAGTAAACATAGAAACAGAGTGTCTTGAAGTCTATGTTTTGGTTTAAAGTGTGTTTTTATGTAGATCTTTGTACCACTTCATCTTATTTTAGTTGGTGCGGTAAGGATGTTTGCAGTTTTGATCCACTGCAATACAGCTAGAAAAAAAAGAGAATTCTTCATGTGTTCTTCTGTGTGTTCTTTCATGGTCGTATGTTCTTCTATCAAGCATCTATTTTTTTAACATATTACAGTTAATGATCCACATTATATTTAATGTTCCGGTGTTTATTGGGCATACAAGAAGCATGATCTCTTCACCTAATACCTCGTGCTGTGAGGTTTCAGGTCTACAGAAATTATTAATTATGTCATTTTCATTAAATGAATCAAATATGACTGTTAGTGTAACACCCGAGACATTTATGTTATATAAATCATCAAAGGAATATTTTTCTACACAACACTTGCTTGGCTTGCTTTACACGAAATCGCAGCATTCCTCGATAGCTTGCGTCGTATGCAATACCGAGTTTCACTAAACAACGATATGCTATTAAAATATTATTAAAACTAGCCATTATGAATAGTAATAACCAATTTTTGATATTTTATAAATTTTATTTTTCAAAATGGACTTCATTTTTTGATTCAGAATATCGAAATTAGCCTAGGGTGAAATTTTGGTATTTTTCTGAAAACTTTCAATTTTTGATGAATAGTGAAACCACTAAGTGGTAGTTAAAAAACTGAATTTTTCATAAACCTTAATTTACCGCTTCTGTGAGTGTAATTTCAAAAAACCGAGAGACACGGTTGATGTCAGTAAGTAGAATGTGGTTCAATGAGATGAAAATAATTTTTTGGTGAATAGTAACTTTTTACTTTTTTTACCACGGTTAAAAGTAAATAGGGTAATTAAGGGTACAAATGATATTATTATTACCCTAACACATGTCCTAATTCTATTGGACAATTGTAATTCGACCAAAAACAAACTTAGGAATAAAATATGACCATTTAGGCCCACTTAGATTAGATTAGGACATTTATTATTAATTTATTTAAAGATGGGTTAAAATAGTTAAAATCAAAGTTTAATAACTAAATCATTTTTAATATGGGGTTATACATAAGATAAATTCGACTATAAATATTCATTAGAAAGATAAAAAAGATTTCCTACATAATGTTATTTTTTTTGTAATTTTTAGACATTAAATAATTTAATTTATTTATGACACAACGATGATGCATAAATTATCTTATTAATGAAATATTGACATAATTGATGTTATAAATACCAAAATAAATATAATTTGAGACTTTTTATGAATTACACTAATTTTATAGGTTAATATGACATGTTAGTATTGATTTAATTAACTTTTTTCGAACTTATAATTCTCATATGATTTTCACAAAAATCAATTACTAAATAGTGTCGAAATTGACATAAAATAGTTTTTAAAGAAAATATTATATTATTAATTGTTATTTTATTCCTAAAAATATAAGGTTCGGAAAAATGACTTAGATAAGGTTATATATAATAATAATAAACAACTTGGGGTTCGTTTGGCTTGATATAGTATGTTTATTAACCTTATAGTATAAGAACACAAGAAGAAATGGTAAAAGTAAAATTATTTAACTTAAAGTTAAATCTAAATGATAAGGTTAAAATAGGAACTTAAACATGTCTAAACTCTATTGGATGAGAGGATTTCGACCCATACCCACCTTAGCCTCGAAATAAATCAGTTTTGAGCTATTTAAAACCGATCATGACTTTATAATAAAATAATATTTTTAGTTATTCCAAAGGTGCCCCTCTCCTCCCTTATAAAAGGGCACCTCCTCCCTCTCTTCCTCACACCACTTTGAGCCTTCAAGCTCGGCCAAAACCTGCCATTTTCTCCTCTTCACTTATCTAGAGACATCCTAGAGGTCATGGTCTTCTTCAAATACCAATTTTAGTGCCCTAAAAGAGGGTCTGAAATAAGCACTTCAAAGAAGAGGTAATATCCATTACCGATCCTTTCCAATTTCTTTCTCAACTTCTTCTTCTTTAGTGGTTTCATTATGAAGTAATAACATCAGTATCACTCATATACTGATATGTTATTATAAGTATGAAACAACCCTATTTAACCATCTATCCATCCTACGGAAAATGAAATCCCCGCGTGTGCGTACGTACGGAATACCGTCTCCACGCCATGGTGTAATCTATTTTCCACCACCACCTTACTTGGATGGGTATAATGGTGTAAATAATGACTATATATGACTATTATAAATTAATACTGATTCTGAAATAGTATACATACACTCCAATACAATTCCACGATCATAGGAATGATATCATCACTCGTGCGTACGTACGGAATACCGTCTCCACGATGTGATGTGACTCGTTCTACATGATCTTCATTTCATAATGATTATATAAATGAATTGAATGAATGAATATGATATATATTACACTAATACCATTCTGGAAATGAGGTATCTATAACCTAAAAAGAAGAATAAGAATTTATTCGACAAGACACACATAAGAACAAAAAGTTATAAACACCCCAATAACAAGTAGCAATGAAATATTTATTACTAAGAAGCTAAGAATATGACCATATATGATATCATAAAAATAAGTATGATTCTGGAATAAGTCAATAACATTATTTAAATCATTATACAGGAGATTCAGACACATACGAAGCAAAACGGACCTAAGGTAAGGGTAAATATCACAATCTCATTTTTATCCAAGATTGATTATACTTTGGAATTTACCGGGGTGAATTTTATCATCCACATCCATGTTTCCTCAATATATAATATTTACATCCTTCTACAATAGTTTATATCCAATTTTACCCTTCGGTGAGTTTTTAGTAAAAGATATGAAAGGAATCTTTTGTCATTTTTCGTACGAGGTACTTTTTGACTTTTCCGACAAAAGTACGAGAAGAATGTTTTTTTTTACTTATACGGCATGAATGGATTTTGAAAAAATATTTCCAAGAATCTTCCTTTACAAGTTTTCAAGATTATTTTTAATCAACTTCTTTTAGTGTAAAATTTTATGACATGTTAAGAAAGGAAAAATGTTTTTGATGTAAAAAGGATATTTTCCTCAAGAATGGAGTTCAAGAGTTTTATCAAAATCATTTTCCATCTAAGATAATAAAGGGTTCTGTTTCTATCCCTATTTTTACATTGATATGATTATGTTGTGATGAATATATTTTTATGAATTCATTTATCTTATATGAATTGTTTTATGATGTCATGATGTTTAAGATTCCCATTTGTATTACATGGGTTATGCAATGATGTACGGTTTATGATTTTGTGGCACACATAAGAATGGAATCATTATGAGATGGGTGGGACCTATATCTACCTCCAATGCATTGGGTAAAGATCTTATATCTCATGAGATAGACATGGCTGGAACGGTAGGTTATAACGGTTCAGTGAAACAGGACTGAAATGAGGAGTGAACTCGGTTCAAAAAATGGACTTTGTCCACTAAGATAGTATTGAAAATGATTCTTGACTAAAAAGAAATGATTCTCTATGATTATGTGTGTATGCCACAACGTTTCATGTTTTAAGTTATGATTATTGGGATTACATTTCACTTCTATGATTTATCCCATGTTATGATATTATGATCTCTTTTGCAGGATAAGATTTCCAAAAGTTATGTTCTTATGTATATCATGTGATTGATATTTCATTTGTTTACCCTTACTGAGCATTTGAGCTCACCCTTTTGTATGTTTTATTTCCCCAGGTCAGGAAGAAGGTTATTAAGTAGAATATGCCAAAAATGGACTCTAGATATGATGAAATAAATGGGAGGCAAAGTAGATGCTTTATGAACCAGTTGTTTATGTTTCCCAGTTTCTAAAGACACTATACCTATACGGTCCTTTCATGGTTTGGTTATATGTTGTAATAAGTGTGCTTCAATTCTGAAGTAATAACAATGTATGTAAAGTATGGGTTGTTATAGTTGGTATCAGAGGAAAGGTATATTCAACCTTTGGAAACTAGGATGTGAAAGCCTTAGAAAGAACCCTAAGGATAAGTCTAAGCATAGAACACAATCTTAGTGTTTTAGAAATGGCCATGAATAACCTAGGATAAGACCTTAAGTGTGAAATTTTATTCTTGATTATGTGGTTTTCCTATTATAATTAGTGTTGCTCACACTATTCTTCTTGGTTTTAGTCAATGGCTGGAACCCGAAGGAACTGTGTTAATGTGGAATGTGACGGGAAATGCAATGATTGTCCCCCTAAGCAACCAAACGTTATGGGAGCTGGAATGAAAAATCTTGTATCCATGCTCAAAAAACATTCTCAAGCTATGAATCATGTAGGACTTCCAAATGAGCAAAGGAAGGAGCAACATTCTGTTGAATCCTTCATGAGGCAACGTCCACCTTCTTTCAGTGGGTCTACTGATCCATTAGTTGCTGAACAATGGATTAGTACTACTGAAAAGATATTTTCATTCCTTCAATGTTCTGAACATGATAAAGTCATCCTAGTAGTGTATCGTTTGGAAGAGATTCTGATCAATGGTGGAATCTTATTAAGAATACGAGGCAAAGGGATGAAATTGAGTCCATGGAATGGGACGAGTTCAAGAACTTATTTTTCAATAAGTACTACTCTCGTATTCTCCGAACAAAGATGGAGAAAGAGTTTCTTGAACTGAAGCAAAAGGATGTTGAATCTGTTGGTACCTATGAAGAAAATTTTACAAGACTTGCAAGGTATGCTTCTGGTATTATTATCCAACCTGAGAGTAATATCGATCGATTCTTTAGTGGATTAAAACCAAGTCTTCGAAGGGCGTTATCCATAAGGGACTTCAATAGCTATGAGGAAATTGTTCGATGTGCTCTCAAAGTTGAGATGGAGATTGGAGTAACCCATCAGTCATATGGGTTTGATAAGAAGAGGAAAATGGAATTCAATGGAAAATCTAAAGAGCAAACTGAAAAGAAGATGAGATTTCCCTTATGCTCAAAGTGTGGAAAGAAACATGGAGGGAGTTGTATTAAAGGGACAAGTAAATGTTTCAAATGTGTAAAGGAAGGTCATCGGGCATTTGAAAGCCACGATGATGGGAAGAAGATGTCTAATGATGCAAACAAAGGAAGGGATACACAGAATGAACCTACTACACTTCAATGTTTCAACTGCAAGGAGATGGGTCATTATGCCAATAAATGCACTAATCCAAGGGTTGATGATGATGGTCGACGTCAACAAACTCTTAATGCTAAAGACAAAGGAAAGTCATATGAAATTTCTATCAGCAATGTGGAGTACGACAACGATGTGGTGAAAGGTACACTTACCAACCACTCTAAAGTAGCAAATGTTTTATTTGATTATGGATCCACCCACTCTTTTATTTCTGAAGAATTTTCTAAGGGTATCACCGTATTACCTCAACAATTAGATTTTGAGTTAGCTGTGACAACACCTAATGGCACAACAGTCGCATCAAAAGTTTATAATTCTCTCCGATTGAAGTTTGTGGGAAAGTGCTTCCTGTAAATCTTGTGATCCTTCCTATAGTGGAATTTGATGTGATTCTTGGCATGGATTGGCTTTCTCTACATGGAGCTCATATCAATTGCCAAAGAAGGGAAGTCACATTTCATATTCCAGATCAATCTATGATCGTCTATCGATGCAAGGATGAACATAACCTTCAAGTGGAAATTTCTTCCATTTTATGGGTATTGATTCACAAAATGAAGGTTATTTATCTCAAATGGTTGGTGAGAAACTCACTATTAAGAATATTCCCATTGTACGGGAGTTTGATGATGTCTTTCCGGAGGAATTACCGGGTCTTCCACCGAATCAGGAAGTTGAGTTTTTAATAGAACTCGTACCAGATTCTTTGCCTATTTCAAAGACACCTTATAGAATGGCCCCAATTGAGTTGCAAGAATTGAAGAAGAAACTCCAAGAGAATCTTGATAAGGGGTTCATACGCCCTAGTGAGTCACCTTGGGGAGCACCTGTTCTGTTTGTTAAGAAGAAATATGGATCAATGAGACTCTACATTGATTATCGAGAACTTAACAAGATCACTATCAAGAATAAATATCCTCTCCCACGCATTGATGACTTATTTGACCAACTACGCGGAGCTCAATACTTTTCCAAGATTGATCTTCGTTCAGGGTATCATGAATTAAGGGTCAAAAGGGAGGATATACCAAACACGGCTTTCCATACAAGGTATGGACACTATGAATTTATAGTTATGCCATTTGGTCTTACTAATGCCCCTGCTATATTCATGGATCTGATGAATAGAGTATTTAGAGACTATCTTGATCAATTTGTGGTAGTCTTTATAGACGATATTCTTGTCTATTCAAAGAGCAAGGAAGAACATGAAGATCACTTGAGAATTATATTGAAGACCCTGAGAAAGGAGAAGCTTTATGCCAAATTTACCATGTGTGAATTTTGGCTTCAAAAAGTTTCATTTTTGGGTCACATAATCTCAAAAGAGGGGATATCTGTGGATCCAGCAAAAACAGAGGTTATCGAAAGATGGTCGAGACCAAAAACAGTAACTGAGATCCGAAGTTTTCTTGGTTTGGCTGGATATTATCGACGTTTTGTGAAAGATTTTTCACAATTATCTAATCCACTCACCAAGTTGATTCGAAAAGGAGTTAAGTTTGTCTAGATGGAGGAATGTGAAGAGAATTTCAAGGAGTTGAAAAGAAGGTTATCCAGTGCATCTGTGCTCACACTGCCTTGTAGTGGAGAAAGGTTTGTGATCTATAGTGATGAATCCAAAAAGGGATTGGGGTGTGTTCTTATGCAAAATGATATGGTGATAGCTTATGCCTCATGACAGCTGAAAATCCATGAGCATAATTACCCAAATCATGATTTGGAGTAAGCTGTGGTAATCTTTGCATTAAAGATTTGGAGGCATTATCTTTATGGAGAAAGGTGTGACATTTATACTGATCATAAAAGTTTAAAGTATATTTTCACACAAAAGGAGCTGAATATGCGTCAAAGAAGATGCTTGGAGCTGATTAAGGATTACGACTGCTCAATCCATTACCACCCTGGGAAAGCAAACAAGGTGGAAGATGCTTTAAGTCGACAAGAATATGCCAGTTTATCCATGATGAGGATCACAAAATATCCAATATTTATGGATTTACAAAGGATGGATCTTGGAATTATAATGGAAGGGGAAAAATATTATCTTTCTCAAATGAATGTTCAACCATCTATACATGTGAAGATTAAAGAGGCACAGAAAGAAGATGTCGAGTTATAAAAGAAGGTGAGAAATGTTCCTGAATTCAACCTTGATTGTGATGGGATAATAATGTTCAAGAATCGGGTTTGTGTTCCTCCCATCCCCGAATTAAAGAAGGAGCTGCTGGATGAGGCTCATAGTTCTTCATTCTCTATTCATCCTGGAAGCACGAAGATGTATAGGGACCTGAAAGAGTACTTCTGGTGGGATGGCATGAAAAGAGATGTTGCTGAATATGTCTCTCGATGCTTGGTTTGTCAGCAAGTTAAAGCTGAGAGACAGAAGTCTAAGGGGATGTTACAACCATTACCCATACCCGAATGGAAATGGGAAAACATCACTATGGACTTCGTCATAGGACTTCCTAAAACATCCAAAGGCAATAATGCAATATGGGTCATAGTTGATCGTCTTACAAAGTCTGCACACTTCATTTCTATTAGAGAGGATTTCTCTATGGATCAGCTTCCCAGGATATATGTAAAGGAAGTGGTAAGATTGCATGGAGTACCACTTTCTATTATATCTTATCGGGATCCAAGATTTACCTTGATGTTCTGGAGAAGTCTTCAGCATACTCTGGATACAGAGTTGAGTTTCAGCACTACTTATCATCCTCAGACAGACGGTCAGTCTGAGAGAACAATTCAAACTCTAGAAGATATGTTGAGAACCTGCTCTATGGATTTCAAAGGTGGTTGGGATCAACACCAACCTTTGGTGGAATTTTCTTATAATAATAGCTTTCACTCCAGTATTCAGATGGCTGCTTATGAAGCTCTCTATGGAAAGAAATACAGGACTCTAACTTGCTGGGATGAAGTTGGGGAAAGAAAGCTATTAGGACCTGATCTCGTTGATGAAATGGCAGAAAATGTTAGATCTATTCAACAACACATAAGAGCAGCTCAGAGTCGACAGAAAAGTTATACCGGCAGCCGAAGAAAAGACCTAGAGTTCGAAGTGGGCGATAAAGTGTTCTTACGGATATCTCCCTGGAAGAGAGTCATGAGATTTGGAAAGAAGGGGAAGTTGAGCCCTATATATATCGGTCCTTTCGAAATACTGGATCGTGTTGGGAAGGTAGCTTACCGATTGGCGCTTCCACCGAATCTCTTTCAAGTTCACGATCTGTTCCATGTATCTCTCCTGAGAAAGTACATTCCTGATCCTTCACATGTACTTAGCTCAGAAGTTGTACAGCTGGAGCAAGATCTTTCTTATGAAGAACAACCGATAGAGATTCTGGATCGCAGCGAAAAAGTCCTACGAAACAAGACCACTCTATTGGTGAAATTTTTATGGAGGAACCACCAATTAGAAGAAGCTACATGGGAGCTTGAGGATATGATGAGATAGAGGTATCCTCATCTGTTTGTTACAAAGTGACGAATTTCGAGGGTGGATTTCATTTTAAGGGGGGTAGAATGTAACACCCAATACATTTATGTTATATAAATCATCAAAGGAATCATTTTTTATACAACACTTACTTGGCTTGCTTTACACGAAATCGCGACCTTCCTCGATAGCTTGCGTCGTACGCAATACCGAGTTTCACTAAACAACGATATGCTATTAAAATATTATTAAAACTAGCCGTTATGAATAGTAATAACCAAATTTTGAAATTTTATAAATTTTATTTTTCAAAATGTACTTCATTTTTTGATTCGGAATATCGAAATTAGCCTAGGGTGATATTTTGGTATTTTTCTGAAAACTTTAAATTTTTGATGAATAGTGAAACCACTAAGTGGTAGTTAAAAAACTGAATTTTTCATAAAACTTAATTTTACCGCTTATGTGAGTGGAATTTCAAAAATCTGAGAGACATGGTTGATGTCATTATGTAAAATGTGGTCCAGTGAGATAAAAATAATTTTTTGGTGAATAGTAACTTTTTACTTTTTTTTACCACGGTTAAAAGTAAATAGGGTAATTAAGGGTAAAAATGATATTATTATTACCCTAACACATGACCTAATTCTATTGGACAAGTGTAATTCGACCAAAAACAAACTTAGGAATAAAATATTACCATTTAGGCCCACATGGATTAGATTAGGACATTTATTATTAATTTATTTAAAGAAGGGTTAAAATAGTTAAAATCAAAGTTTAATAACTAAATCATTTTTAATATGGGGTTATACATAAGATAAATTCGACTATAAATATTCCTTATAAAGATAAAACTATTTAATACATAATGGTATTTTATTTTTAATTTTTATACGTTAAATAATTTAATTTATTTATGACACAACGATGATGGAGAAATTATCTAATTAATAAAATATTGACATAATTGATGTTATAAATACCCAAATAAATATAATTTTGAGAATTTTTAATAATTCCACTAATTTTCTAGGTTAATATAACATGTTATTATTGATTTAATTAACGTTTCTAGAACTTATCATTCTGTTATGATTTTCACAAAAATCAATTACTAAATAGTGTCAAAATTGACATAAAATAGTTTTTAAAAAAATATTATATTATTAATTGTTATTTTATTCCTAAAAATCGAAGGTTCAGCCAAATGACTTAGATAAGGTTATATATATTAATAATACACAACTTGGGGTTCGTTTGGATTGATATATTATGTTTATTAACCTTATAGTATAAGAACACAAGAAGACACGGTAAAAGTAAAATTATTTAACTTAATGTTAAATCTAAATGATAAGGTTAAAATAGGAACCTAGACCTGTCTAAATTCTATTGGATGAGAGGCTTTCAACCCATCCCCACCTTAGATACGAAATAAATCCATTTGGAGCTATTTAAAACCGAACTTGACTTTATAATAAAATAATATTTTTAGTTATTCCAAAGGTGCCCCTCTTCTCCCTTCTAAAAGGGCACCTTCTCCATATCTTCCCCACACCACTTTGAGCCTTAAAGCTCGGCCAAACCCTGCCATTTTATCCTCTCCACTTCCCTAGAGACATCTTAGAGGTCCTGGTCTTCTTCAAAGACCAATTTTAGTGCCCTAAAAGAAGGTCTCAAAGAAGCACTTCAAAGAAGAGGTAATATCCATTACCGATCCTTTCTAATTTCTTTCTCAACTTCTTCTTCTTTAGTTGTTTCATTATGAAGTAATAACATCAGTATCACCCATACACTGATATGTTATTATAAGTATGAAACAAACCTATTTAACCATCTATCCATCCTACGGAAAATGAAATCACCGCACATGCGTACGTACGGAATACCGTCTCCAACCCGTGGTGTAATCTATTTTCCACCACCACCTTACTTGGATGGGTATAATAGTGTAAATAATGACTATATATGACTATTATAAAGTAATACTGATTCTGAAATAGTATACATACACTCCAATACAATTCAACGATCATAGGAACGACATCATCACTCATGCGTACGTACGGAATACCGTCTCCACAATGTGATGTGACTCGTTCTACATGATCTTCATTTCATAATGATTATATAAATGAATTGAATGAATGAATATGATATATATTTCACTAATACCATTCTGGAAATGAGGTATGTATAACCTAAATAGAAGAATAAGAATTTATTCGACAAGACACGCATAAGAACAAAAAGTTATAAACACCCGAATAACAAGTAGCAATGAAATATTAATAATAAGAAGCTAAGAATATGACCATTTATGATATCATAAAAATAATTATGATTCTGGAATAAGTCAATAACATTATTTAAATCATTATACCCGAGTTTCGGACAGTTACGAAGCAAAACGGACCTAAGGTAAGGGGAAATATCACAATCTCATTTTTATCCGAGATTGTTTATACTTTGGAATTTACTGGGGTGAATTTTATCATCCACATCCATGTTTCCTCAATATGTAATATTTACATCCTTATACAGTAGTTTATATCCAATTTTACCGTTTGGTGAGTTTTTAGTAAAAGATTTGAAAGGAATCTTTTTTTCGTTTTTCGTACGAGGTACTTTTTGACTTTTCCGACAAAAGTACGAGAAGATTGTTTTTTTATCTTATACGACATGAATGGATTTTAAATTTTTTTTTCCAAGAATCTTCCTTTACAAGTTTTCATTTTTATTTTTAATCAACTTCTTTTAGTTTAAAATTTTATGACATCTTAAGAAAGGAAAAATGTTTTCGATGTAAAAAGGATATTTTTCTCAAGAATGGAGTTCAAGAGTTTTATCAAAATCATTTTCCATCTAAGATAATAAAGGGTTCTGTTTCTATCCCTATTTTTACATTGATATGATTATGTTGTGATGGATATATTTTTATGAATTCCTTTATCTTATATGAATTGTTTTATGATGTCATGATGTTTACGATTTCCATTTGTATTACATGGGTTATGCAATGATGTATGGTTTATGATTTTGTGGCACACATAAGAATGGAATCATTATGAGATGGGTGAGACCTATATCTCCCTCCAATGCATTAGGTAAAGATTTTATATCTCATGAGATAGACATGGCTAGAATGGTAGGTTATACCGGTTCAGTGAAACAGGACTGAAACGAGGAGTGAACTCGGTTTAGAAATGGACTTTGTCCACTAAGATATTCTTGGCAATGAGTCTTGACTAAAAAAGAAATGATTCTCTATGATTATGTGTGTATTCCACAAAGTTTCAGGTTTTAAGTTATGATCATTGGGATTACATTTTACTTCTATGATTTTTCCCATGTTATGATATTATGATCTTTTTTGCAGGATAATATTTCCAAAAGTTATGTTCTTATGTATATGATGTGATTGATATTTCTTTTGTTTACCCTTAATGAGCATTTGAGATCACCCTTTTGTATGTTTTATTTCCCCAGGTCAGGAAGAAGGTTATTAAGTAGAATATGCCAAAAAGAGACTCTAGATATGATGAAATAAATGGGAGGCAAAGTAGATGATTTATGAACCATTTGTTTATGTTTCCCAGTTTCTAAAGACACTATACCTAAACGGTCCTTTCTTGGTTTTGTTATATGTTGTAAAAAGTGTGCTTCAATTCTGGAGTAATAAAAATGTATGTAAAGTATGGGTCATTATAGTTAGAATCAGTTTTTAAATTTAATTGAAAAAATAGAGAGAAATTATTATCTAAGGAAGGGTGTCACAATTGGTGGTGAGGCAAAAATTGTGGCATAGTCACGGTGAGTCAGAAGTGGTGCCACAGTTAGTGGTGACTTCCTTCAAACATTATGGAACCGGTTGCATGGTTATAGTGTATGGTCCTTTGCAATTTTGGAACTGGTAGCACAGTCATAGTGTATGCCCTTTTTAAAATTATGGAGTTGGTAGCTTAATTACAGTGTGAGGTTCGTTGTGAATTCTGGAACCAGTAGCACAATTACAGTGTCTAAGAAACAATGTTTTATACTTTGTCAATCTTCAGACCAACCGATGAGATAGTTCGAGCACATAAATGATGTCTCATACTTGGTCAAATATCTTCCATCTTTCTTAATAAGTAATACTTTTAGAATGGATTACGGTTAAATATAAGCATAATAAAAAATAATATAACTCGAGTAATCTGATTAATAAGATTTAAACTTGGTTAACATTATTTACATGATTTACATGATTTTCTTGTTTTGTGAGCATTAAAAAAAGAGTTTTCCTACAAAAAAACTGTTTTTGGTAATAGATGGAACATAATAACAACACTTGAAAATTTAAATCATTCTAGTCAACAATGCGAGGTGGTAATCCCTGATAATTGTAATAGTTAATTAGATCTATTAGTTACCTATAATTCTAACTCCCCTCGATCAATATTGTTGAATTTTCTTGGTTTCTATTTTTAAAGAAATATGTGATCACCACAAGCTATATCTAATTCCAATTTTTTTAATTATATAAATATCACTCGATAACAAATTCACCTAGAGTTTCCCCTTACTTCTTTTGAAGGGTGTTGTTTTTCTTTTGGTGGACCTTCTTATGACATGTAAAATAGAAATCATCTTTTTCCCTATAATTCCTTTTAATCTACCTCTTCTTAGAAGTGTGTGAAAATGATTTGGACTTTGAGATATTCTTGTTACCTTTCTATTTGTTTAGTCTATGGACTGAAGTATTTTAACTCTTCATCTTCTTATCTTCTTAGAGAAGAAGAGAGGGAAGATCTAGAATATACAACTATATATTGTTCATACAAAAATTCAAAACAATTTTGGAAGATATCCAAAGGTGGAATTAAATGTATAGATCATTTCAATGCTTATCATGCAGTTAAAACCTAAGAACATCAAGGCATTTAATATATCAAATGATCTTGAATACATGAGGCCCATCTAGGGCATGCCCCACAAGCTTACTCTGATAGGGTTATTTGGAAATATCAAATCATTCCTATCAAGATATCTCATAGTAAGGATCATGGAGATTATTAAGCATGCTATATGCATCCATGTTTTTGTGAGACATCAAACTTTCACCACACATATATGTAGGCCTCAATCATTGATCATATAATATGTTGATCAAAAGTTTTTCATATATGAGGAACTCTTTATGACTCGCCTCTTTATAAGGAAGATAAATAATTAGGGATTCTAGTATGTAATATTTCTATTTAGGGAATAATAAAATCCAAATTCCTTTAAATTACTCATTGAAGAAACATCTAGTAATGAGGTTGTATTTCTCTAATATTGATCATAGAGATAGTACGTATGATGACCATTTCATTTAATTCTAAAATTAAAATATTATATTATTCATAATTTTTCTAAATTACAAATTATGTGAGAAATAATAAATTAATTATTTTTATAAATTCTCACACTATTCAATCAAGTCCTAACATCCCTCATAGTTGAATTTGGAATTTCTAGTTGATAATACATTCTAGTGGAAGAGACCACCATTAATTTTCTTAATGATTTATATTTTGACCATAAAAAACATAATAAATAAATTATGTAGCCATTATTTCCAATGGTGAGAATGGAACTTGTTGATTCATTGAGTGGATTCATGTATCATGAAATACCTACTGGTATTTCCTCAACACTTTCATATAAATTTTTATTGAATAGACTTTAAATGTTAAAATCAATACATGTTTTCTTATGTAAACCCAAAACTCACCTAAGAACACATTGATAATATTAAGTGTCCAAAAATCAGTAATTTATTACACTTAGTTTTATGGCATCATTCCCAATCAAGAAATGATGGGATTCATCTAACATAATACAAGGTTGAGTGATTTTAACGAATTATGTATAAATATTTTCCTTTCTTATCTTTTACATGTATTATTAATATTATGCGGATTTTACTTAATTAATTAACCATGGTGGATAAAACATTAATGCATAATCTATTTATTTAAATTCCATCTTTTCACATTAATTCATTGAATGATGTGATTATTATCTTGCATCCATAAAACAAATAACACATAGATAGAAATAAATAGAAAAGTAAATGACCTGATCATGAGGTTATATAATATTTTATTTGATGAGTTGACATTAAATCTACATTTAAACCAGGGGAAATTACTCATATTTATGGTCATAGCATGAGTTATAAAATTCTACCTATCCACCTATGTATCTCTAAGGTTGACATCATTATAGTTTCATCTTGGACTACCTCCATGTTCCTTGGGATACTCCATTAATTATATGTATTTATAACTCACACAAAGGTGAGGGGAACAAAATGATTAGTTAAGGTGGATTACATATATAACCATGGACACGCATGTCCTACATAATAATGGTGGGATATATGACTAACATGCCAAGACATTTAACATAATAATAAATAATTTCAAAACCATGAATTAAGTTAAGTTATAACAACCCAAAAAACATAGATCTTGGTCAATCTCATGAATGATCAAATATGAAAGTTATATGAAAAAATAAATGGATAATATTAGTGTCTTATTAATTATGTGTTTTAAGATAAACATGTTTCATTAATTATTAATCATCATTAATCTTAATGACCATCCAAATCCTCTTATATATAACCATCATAAGTTCATTAATGGAAAATAAATGGATATACAAAAAGATGTCGATTTATTACAATATATTAATTGATTAGTTAAAATTATAAAAAACCCTTGTTAAATAGTCAAAAAATAAAAGTGAAAATAAAATAAATAAGGTTTTAATGATATAATTTTTAATTTAATGTAATTTTGTTCGTTCATTAATTAAAGGACTACACAATGTGTCCTGTCTATATACACACCATGTACCTTGGTTGTTTTGTGTCTGGGTTACACATCTAGGTATTTGACATGTCGGTTTAGTCTGACTATATGATAAGTAAATTTCAGCTACACGCCATGTTTCTAGTTGTTATGGGGTGAATATATGTTCTAGGGTCATCAATGTATATCTCAAAGGGATCAAATAAAATTTAAAAGCTATATACACACCGTGTATCCATTATGTTGTGTGTTTTCTATTCTCACCGAGTGGTTAGGTGTGTATTTCAAATGCAGAAAATGATGAACTACATGACGTGTACACTACATACACATAATGTATAACGTAAATTATCCTAGATGTTAGTATCATGATGCTTGGCCTCATATAATGACCACAATGATTAATTAATTTACCCCACTATCCTATGTATATAACACAATGTCTATGCCAGCTACATGCAATGTGATCTGACATCCCATGTGATTGGTTTCCCTGGTCTACATGCAGTGTGAAATAAATACATTGTGGGCAATTAACTACTTGTTGTGTCATGGCCACTCGACACATCTAGGTGCAGTGAAAATGGGTATATTACATGTACTCTGGATAGATGGCATGCAACGTAGATTTAAAAACCAAAAAATGGCAATTCCTGATGGAACATACATTTATTCTTCATCTGGTCATATACCTTTCAGAAAATGAAACACTAAACCTACATAATTAATATATAGATAACATTTATGTCAAATAAAATTAATGAAAAAATAAAATAAAATGAAAAAATTCAGCCCTAATTTTTATAGATTAATAATCATATAAATAACTATAAATTTATAAACTTACCATTTTGATACCACTTGAATGTTTAGGGCATAGCAGAAGCATGCATCGGTGAGTGATATATTAAAATTTATTTTAATTTTTTGATTTCCAAACCCTTAATAGAGGATCATGAATGTCAAATTTAAAATCAATATATTTAGATCTAAATATTTAAAATAACATGGATTGTGATTTTTCATTGATATGAATTTCTATCATCTAAAAACTCCCATTAAAATTTAATTTTTTGTCCTATGATGATCCAATGTTAAAATACGTGGTGATCCAGAAATTCTCCTTTGATCTCTAATCAATGCACATCGATCTCTGAGTGCTAGCATGAGGAATATATATTCATGTCCTGTTTTCATTAATCTCTAATACTTTGTTATGGAAGGAATATATATATTTTTATCATTCTTTAGAAGGAGAGAGAATTATGGGGTGAGGGAGAATTCATTGTGTGCAAAAATTCTCTATTTCAGTTATCCCTACACGGTATCTATAAAGGACTATTTATAGAGCTAGGGATTTTCTAGATAAATATTTTTATTGCATGTTGTACCATAAAAAATATCATATTAATAAAACTCCATTCTACAAAATAATTATAATATTATTATTTTTTGGAACATGAAAACTAGTGTATATGAAAAATATTATTTGCTGACCTATAATCGAATATCCATCATTGAAAATAGTGTTCATATATTGGAACTTCTTAGTATTTTTTGAATACATGAATAAATATTTTTCACAAATAAAATTATATTCACTATTAAATATTTGTGATCAATAAAAGATGTATACAAGTATTCCTTAATCCCGAGAATAATATTTATTCTACTAATTAAATTTACTTAAAATTTAACCGAGATCTTCTAAAACATGTAGTGTACTACCCTCAAGGATTCCTTCTTATTGAAAATATGTGAGCTTTTCGAAATTCCAAAATAATTATCTATCAATAAGTCAGGGAATTAGAGATATGGGACTTAATTTTTCAATGATCACACCCACATTAAAACAGTATTTGTGAAATATAATTCATGTGTCACAAAATATCATGATGTAGGTTGTACATATGTTTCACCAACCTATATTATGGATACACAATTCTTTGAATATATTAAATAATCACTATGATTCAGCATGGAGATGGAATTGAGGTTGACGTTTCTATTTCAATGAAAGGGATGAGATATCAGCTTCTTATAAAGAATAAAGGGAGAATTATTTATAGATTTATCCATTAATGGAATATCAATCATAATTCTCCCACCATGACAAACCTCATAATGGACACATGGAGTCATGATTTTTTTTAAAATATAATATCCTGAGATATGAAATTCATTGCTGGTAAATTTAAAGCCAACGGACCATTAACAACACTCGAAGATAAGGAGATAGGGTGACACCAAAACATACAGTATTCCAACTGCAGTTCTATTCTCATAATCCCCCATACTGGATATTACTATATGTGAAATTCATGAGATGAATTATCATAATTTATGAGTAATTTCATCCCCAAATCAATATACTATGTGTCCCATCATTGTATGTTATCGAACTACATAACATTATTTTTTTAATATAATCATTTCACATCATGTTTATTATTATTGCAAGGAAATAATATGAATTTATCAATGTTATGTATACTATATGAAATTAATACATTAGATTCCCGAAGAATAATAAAAAATATTTAATAAGCTATTTTTATTATTATTCACTACATTAAATATACATGTAAAAAAAGTATAAATATTTTGTTTTAGGACACCGAATCCAACATAAGAACCCATGGGAATGCCATAATGGAATTGAAATATGTTTTATTTTTAGTAAGAAGGTAATATAGAGTCCAATTACTGATTAAAAAATGTGGATTTCAATAGACACGGTGAAAGAAAAGAGAGTTCATCCCGGGGTACCAATAATAGTTCAATATCTTTAGTGATGGAAAATTGGGAATTAACGAAATAAAATCCCTAATAAAAGGACTAAAAATTATTATAAGCACCAAAAATTTCTATAAACATAGAAAAAATGGAAATAATATGAAATAGAAACTAAAAAAGTGAGTTTTAGAAATGTATTTGAATGAGGAACACCAACCATAGATTTAAGAACTGAAATTGTAGTATTAATATCTTATTCAACACACTATTTTATAGCTATTATGTTTTCTAAGAACCTTAAATACTAACCTATATTACTTAAAAAATATCATTATATGATTATTTTGTCTAATGTTTTAATTTCTAAAAATGTATATTATGAAAATATTTTTTGTCTTCCCTTTGGTTGAATTTGATTTGATTTCTGAAATGGATTGTCTATATCAAAATTAACATCATATTAACAAAATATAGAGATCCTAATTTATATTTAAATAAAATATATGATCACATATCATGGTATGACTGACAATGATCTATCTAGGAAAAATGATTCCAATATATAATCCTTAACCCAATCAAAAGGAGTGTTTATCTTAAATTATTGGGAAGTAACTTCATAATGTGATATGTCTATAATGATGGAATAGATGAGTCTCTTAGACTTACCCAAGTAAAAATGTTTCAAAAATCATTGTAATTAAAATCCCATGTCAAGTTTATCTTAATTATGTCCTCAAATATTTAAATACTCATTAGTATATAGAATGGTAAGGGAACAATTAATTTAATGGTGGGGAGGGGGAGAATTTAATGATCCAAGAGTTTACTATGTACATATTTTTTTTTAAAATTAATGTGTTAATATATTTCATCACAGTAAACACTAAACTAAAATTTTACCATGCTTCTTTTAAACAAAATTATTAAATTTTACCAATACAATATAGTAAGTAAATTAGTAAGTATAAAAGGAAGTAACTATATTACAAAATATATGAACATCATAAATTACAGCGAGTAGAGAATGTGTCCCTTATGAAATACATTTTCCCCTTATTGGAAAGGATGTATCGTCTCAAGGGTTTTCTCTTGATAAATCACAATATGAACTCCAATGATTATGGTATGAAAAAAATTGCATGCAAGGGAATTTTACGCATGTGGAAATTGCTATGAGATTCATACTAGTGGAATCACCACCTACGACTGCCACCTGAGTGGAACTTATTCCTATATATTATGAAAAGATATTGAGGGGATATGTAACTGGAAATTAGGATCATTTAAACATGTAACTATTAATGTAATAATTTATTAATCACATATTGTTTTTACAAATTTCATATTTTAACATATAAAAAAATTTATATAATAATGCATAGATAAATTGAATGTAACTCTCCGACCCTAGTTACCTAGTGCAATATTACATAATGTTGGAATGATTACAAGAAATCAAGTTCTAAAAGACCGATCAATTTAGCAGTCTGGGAAAATGGATTACATGAAATAATGTTACATTACACATTTGAAAATAAAACACAACATAAATGATCATTTGAGAACACCATTAATCCCCTAGCATAACCCTACTTATCAATCATAATACACTTCTTGGAATCATGGGAAAATTAAAACATAGACATGGGTGAGCTTAGATTCTCAGTAAGGATAACAATATAGTGGAAACATTCATAAATAAGAATAAACATTTAAGGTAATGTATAAGACTAAAACAAAATCATTTTAAATATAAACATCAGCATAATATGGAAAAGATACAATAAAATAATTTCATTTACTTATTCACATGGATATTATACCAGTAAAATAATCACTTGCAACACTAATAGCCACTTTCATAATGATGTTATGCATAATTCCATACTTTATAACCACATTGTCAAGACCTTGTGCCTAGAATACAAATAAGATTTTTTCAAGTCCTTGTTCCAAGACACTAGTTTGTCTAATGAGACCTACCAATTCATCAAAGAGCTATAGTGGGCTCCACCCATCACTTACTATGTCCAATGCATTCCTCATATAAAAAGGATTAATCATAACATAATCATTCGAATTAAAAATGGAATATGAAATGTCAATACATTATTCATAAACCATGAATGGTATAAAAATAACACATCTATAGTCAAACATATCACAAAACCTTCAATAAAATATAAATGATTTGTATCATAATAAATCAACTTCAAACAAGTTTAAAATCCATTAAAGGATGTTGACATTGATGAAAATTATTTTTAAAACGCTTTTAGAGAAATATCCCTTTTTCATTAAAACATTTAAATGTCACAAAATTTAGAAAGGAAGACATTTGAAGAAATTTTTTAATCGAAGTGTCCCATACCACTTTGAATATTTTGAAGTGAATTATCATTTTAAAAACATTCATGTACATAAAAATAAATCCTTAAAACCCATTTTGAAATCATGGAAAGTAATGTGAATGATTTATAAGAATAAATATTTAAAACATCTAAAATGATGTTTTAGTAAAAAAGTCCCTTAAAAGAATAACTTTCAAAACTATTTCATGAAACGTGGACATGGATAATAAATATGTCCCAGTAGATAGCTACGTAAAAACAACCTCTGATAATAAAGAGATTGTGAAAATAACCATTGCCTTTTACTTTTCCTTGGTCGAGGGTACATTAACCTTCTATATAATATTTAAATAATTGTTATTAAATTATAAAAGGACCATATAATTAAATATGATATCATATATGATCATCTAATATTACTTTGTTAATAATATTTTAGTATTATCATCCTTTCGGATGTTAACTAATTCATTTTACTTTATATGCTTTGTTACGTAAGTATTTTTTGTTTTGGATAGGATGTATATTTTTCATATTCAGAATGATATTAATTCTTTAAACATTATTTTTTTAATCATCAAATGAAAATTAGTCTTGAATGGATACGATGGGGAATGAATCTCATCGCGTTCGTGGAGACGGTAATATGTATATACGGATGAGCAACAATATCATTTTTTATATTAAAATCGTATATAATTTGATTTTATATCATATATAGAGAATCATTATCATGTTATATTTATTATTTACATCATTTATAATCATTATTATACACATCCAAATGATAAAGTGTTTGAATAACAAACTACACCACGATGTGAAGACGGTAATCCGTACGTATGCTCGTATAGTGAATTTGTCATCTATAAGATGGATAGAATATTGAATATGGTTGTACCATTTTATAATAACATCAAAGTATATAGAATATACTTGAGTTATTATTTTATAATTGAAAAAACAAAGAAAGAGGAAGTATAAGAAGAAAAGAACTTGAAAGTGGTGATGAAATATTTACCTCTTCTTCGAGTTCTTCATTATGATTTGATCAAAATGGCTCTGTAGGTTGGCTTTTTGACTAAAGGAAGGCCTCTAGTATTAAGGGGAGAATTTTTAGATGATATTTTTGTGAGCTTTGGCCAAGATTAAGGGCTTTGAAGGTTTGAATTTGAGAGAAGAGGAGTTTCCCTTTTATAAGTAAGGCGAGGGTCACTTTAGGAAAAGATTGAAATATTATTTTATAATAAAATCATTTTCAGTTTATAATTTCTCTAAAATGATATATTTAAATTCTAATATGGGTATGGGTACAAAACCTCTCATAAAATAGGTTTTATACAGGTTTAGGTCATCATATTATCCTTATCATTTAGATTTAATTCTTAGTTAAATAGCTTGACATTTACTATGTCTCTTTGTATTTTTACATTATATGGTTAATAAACTTACTATAAACGTACAAGAGAACCTAAAGTGGTTTATTAATGACATATATAATATTATTTAATACATTTGGCCTAACCTTATATTTTTAAGAATATAATACCAATTAATAATGTAATATTTGTTTTAAAAACTCTTTTATGTCAATTTTGACACTATTAGGTATTTTGTTTCTGTTAAATTTATAACAGCATTATTACTTCAAAAAAATTCTTTTAATCAAACCTAACTTGTCATATTAACCTCTAAAATTAGTTTAATTCTTTAAATGTACCAAATTGTATTTATTTGGCTATTTATAATATCAATTATTTTAATCATTCTTTAATAAGGTATTTACTACATCATCATTGTGTCATAAATAAATTTAGTTATTTAATGTCGAAATATTATAAATAAAATACCATTATGTAGTAAATATTCTTATATTTCTATGGAATATTTATAGTGGAATTAATATTATGTATAACCCTATATTTAAAATGGTTTATTTATTAAGCTTTGAATTTAACTCTTTTAACTATTCTTTAAATAAAATAATAATAAATGTCCTAAAATAATCTAAGTGGACCAAAAGGATTAAATTTTATTCCTATGATTTTTTTGGTCGAATTACACTTATCCAATAGAATTAGGACATTTGTTAAGCTGTTTATAATATCATTTTTACCCTCAATTACCCCCATTAACTTTTAACAATGGTAAATAAAAGTCAAAAGTTACTATTGATAAAAAATTATTTTCATCTTGTTGAAAAACATTTTACTTACTAAGTTTAACCATGTATCTTAGAGTTTTGAAATTAAACTCAAAAAATGGTAAAATTATGTTTTATGCAAATTTTCAGTTGCTCCTAGAAGGTGGGTAAAAGACGGTAAAAAGTTCAATAAAATTTTATATATCTAAACTTATTATAAAAATAATCCAATTAATTAAGTTTAACATATATAGGTATTATGTATCTATTATGACCTAAATAAAATAAAATATAATAACAAATTATTTAAATAAAAATCTAATTTTATGTAATAACACATTGTTTTTTCACGATTAATCAAAAATTGAATATTTTCAGAAAAATACAAAAAATTTACCCTAAAATAATTTTGATATTCCTAAGTAAAAAATAATGTCTATTTTACAATATTCAAAACATAGAAGTTTTTAAAGTAATTCTTGTTTTCAAAACCAAAAAAGCAGGTTTTTAAAAAGTAAAAACTATCAAAAGATTGACATGTGTTTATGTTAAATTATATGTGAAATTACTTATAATGGCCTAAATTGTATTAAATAATAAAAATATAGTCTAATTATACATCAAAACTCTTCAAATGAATAATTTACCACAATAAATTATTTCGATTAAAAAAGTTGTTTTCAATTAAAACATAGTATTTTCACTATTCATCAAAACATGAAAGTTATCGGAAAATTACCAAAATTTTATTTAAATTAAAATTTTTGTCCTGTTTGTAAATAAAAATTTAATTTCATTAAATTTAATATATAAAAGTTTCAAATATTGATTTTAAAAAGAGTTCTCTATTAAAAGGCGGTAAAATTGCATTTTTTGAGAGATACGTCTTCTATCTGAAAAAATGCATGTGTTCATAGATTATGTCTAAGAAAGACATAATATCAATTTTAAAATTATATAGAGTATATTAGATTTAAAATGAAGTTAATACTATTTAAACCCGATTTTTGAACGATTAGTGTGGTAAGTTGTGGTGCGCTCGATATAGTTATTGCGTGTAGCGCAAGCTATTGAATTACTTTAATGAGATAATATACTAAGAAATATTGGGGTATTACATTCTACCCTCCTTCAATAAATTTCAACCTCTCAATTTGAAATTTTTATTTGAAAATAAATGGTTGAAAATAGAAAATTACCTTTGTGTAAAACCCACATCGGAAATTGGGTTAATAAAATTTGTTCTCAATAAGAAGGAAAGGGAAATGAAAAAGTCAGCACCAAATTATGATATCAATTAGGAGAAAATTGGTGGAAATTAGAGATAGATAATTGGAGGGAAAACTAAAATATTTATAGGGAGTGATTGAGGACATCAATCACAAACAAGTGTAAAATTGAGGGCCTTGAAGCCATAAATATAAGATGATGTAAAATATCATCGGTTCAACAAAACATAAGGTATTAGGATAACACATTTTTGGTTTTAAGATCCTTTCCCTAAATTTTAAGAATTAATTTATTCATATAATAATTGGAAATATATATATATATATATAATTGACAAGTAGAGTTTCATTCTTCAACTAATTCCTACCACAAACTCATCTTTCACTCCAAAATATAGTAGAATTCAAAAATATTCTATTTATCCAAATTATATGGGTTTCCAAATATAATGAATATATAATTCATTTGTCAGAGTATTTAAAAAAACAATATTATTCAAACTTGGACATCATGTAGGCTAGTGGTAGGTAATGCACCCTTGTCACCCTTTGCTAGTGGGTTCAAGTCTCACAGCCTTGCTGGACGCGACGGGTTGTTGTCCGACCTCTTGGTTTCTATTTTTATGACTATCCAAAAATAATATCAAGAAATTATTTAACCTTAACAATAGTATCCAATGTCAAACTTATTCGATTCCAAACATTAGACTTCTCCAATATACTTCTGTCTAAACTCATAGTCCAAAATTTATCAGGAAGTTAAACATAATGAAGATCCTTTTTGCAACATAATAACATGTGAATACATTCATCATGTATTCTTTTAAAACACAGTAACACCCTGAATTATCATATAACCATATTGATTACATTCAAGCTTCATTATTCCTTATAGAATACTGGATATAGTCTTTATATCAGAAAATGTTGTAAACTCTAACAATGGTGGATTAAACTAACCATTAACTAGTTATAAAAAAGTCCATAATAGCCAATATAATTTATCCAAATTAATAATCTCTTATTTCAAAATCAATACCTCACTATTAGGACCATATTAAAGTTTTGTCTTTTCTTCAAC
Organism: Viscum album; assembly: GCA_963277665.1. NCBI lineage: Eukaryota > Viridiplantae > Streptophyta > Magnoliopsida > Santalales > Viscaceae > Viscum > Viscum album. Next base: position 1,498,297,157 of record OY728147.1, on the reverse strand, counting down.
CATGTGTTTTACAAAAAGTTTAACTTGCAATTGAGTCACTTTTCTTGGTTCCACACAATCTGAAGTCCTTAATGAAATAGTACTGCAGTAAAATCCTTATATACTCTATAAATATTATAGCATGTACATCAGTAATACAGTACTCAAATGTCACAATACTTTAATAACAACATAAGAACTCTAAATCATTCTTCTTCATCTTTGGTAGTATCGTAACCGGATTATTATCAGATATCAGCATTTGTGGTATACTCTGATGAATTGGGAATTGATCCTCCTAGTGTCCCAAATACATGTAGATGAAGCATTGTACATTTGAAACCTTTTTCTTACCTTTGCAATCACGTACTTGGTGTCCTTTTTCTCCACACTTATAACAAATACCATTCCCTTCAATCATTTACCAAGGTGATTCTTTCCACAGTTATCACATATGGGAAAATCCTTCTTTCCCTTATTCCCTTTATCCATCATTATTTCTACCATCCTTTTCTTCTCTGGCTTCCCTTGAATGCCATAGGACTCAGAGAATTCATTACTTATCTTATTAACACATGATATTATTTCTTCATATGATGATAATATATGGGAGACAATTTCCTTTCTAAATTTTGGAATAATACCATGAAAGATATGATCCTTCTTAATTTTTGGAACATTAATATTGTTGGAGTTCTTATTTTATCTACTGGGTGCCATTTATAAATAATAGAATACACTAGATTAGTTTATGGATCACAATTCATAATTAAAAACTTGTAAAATACCTAATGTAAATTGAAAATATTATGCATATAATCTATAATCAAAAAATGTATTCTTTGAGAAATTATTTACTCTTAAATCCATCATAATGGATTGTAATGAAAATGTTAATTATCCAAAGAATATCCCCTAGGAGTGTCGTAACCAAGAGTGCAGCAAGGCCCGTTGTCATGTACCGGTTCCCGTTCAAGTCTAGCTCAATGCTGTGTTTTTGGGTTTTACACCTAGGTATATCTATGCTAGAGCTGCCTCTACCTGCATGTATCCATACAGGGATGTGTTGCTTGGAAAACTCTCAAAATCTATACAGTACCAAAATTAAAGGAAATCATTCTATACTAATCCTCAATGTCTATCTAAGGGTAATTTTCTCTAATCAAATCTTATCTAAATCTATTTACAAGTTTGTTTCTAAAATTTCTTTTATAAAAACTATAACTCCCCAATCCTAGTTACCTAGAGTCAGTGCTTTATTACATAACATTGGCATGATTACAAGGAATCAAGTCCCGAAAGACCGATCAATTTAGCAGTTTTAGAAAATAGATTACATACATGAACGTTACATTACACATTGGAAAATAAAACACAACATAAATGATCCTTTTAGAATTCCATTAATCCCCTAGCTTAATCCTGCTTATCAATCATAATACACTTCTTGGAATCCTTGGAAAATTAAAACATAGAAAGGGGTGAGCTTAGATTCTCATTAAGGATAACAATATAGCAAAAACTTTCATTAATAAGCTTAAATATTTAAGGCAATGTATAAGACTAAAACAAAATCCTTTTAAACTGAATCTTCAATATAATATGGCAAAGATACAATAAAAAAAATTCCATTTACTTATTCAAATGGATATTCTACTATTCTAATAATCACATGATATATCAACAACCACTTTCATAATAAGGGTATGCATAATGCCAGACTTCATAACCACATAGTCAAGCATTTGTGCCAAGACTACAAATAATATTTTTCCAAGGCCTTGTTCCAATGCACTAGTTTGTCTCATGAGACCTACCGATGCATCGAGGAGCTATAGAGGGATCCACCTGACACTTACTATGTCCAATGAATTCTTCATATGAAAATGTTTAAACATAAAATAAATATTCATATTAAAAATAGCATATAAAATGTCAATAATTTATTCATAAACCATGAATGGTATAAAAATAACACATCCACCTTGGAAAATATCGAAAAATATTCAATATAATATGAAAGATTTGTATCATAATAAATCAAATTCAAACAATTTTAAAATCCACTGAAGGATGTTGACGTAGATGAAAATGATTTTTAAAAATCTTTGAGAGAAATATCCCTTTTTCATGAAAACATTTAAAAGTCACACAATTTAAAAAGGAATACATTTAATGACATTTTTGAATCAAAGTGTCACATACCACTTCAAAACATTTGAAAGGAATTAACATTTTAAAAATATTCATGTCCATATAAATAAATCCTTAAAACCCATTTTGAAAAGATGGAAATTAATGAGAATGATTTAGAAGAATAATTATTTAAAACATTTAAAAATATGTTTTAGTAAAAATGTCCCTTAAAATAATCCCTCTGAAAATTCTTTCATGAAACGTGGACATGGATAATAAATATTTCCTAGTAGATTCTTACGTAAAAATAAACTCGGATAATAAAGAAATTTTGAAATTAACCCTTACCTTGAACTTTTCCTTGGTCGAGGATACATTAAACTTCTGTATAATAGTGAAGTAATTGTTATTAAATTATACAAGAACCATATAAGTAAATATGATATCATATATGATCTTCTAATATTACGTTGTTAACAGTTTTTTAGTATTATCATCGTTTTGGGTATTAACTGATTCGTTTTTCTTTATATGATTTGTTTCGTAAGTAATGTTTGTTATTGATAGGAGGTATATTATTCATATTCATAATGATATTATGTCTTTAATCATTATTTTTTTAATCATCAAATTAAAATTAGTATTTAATGGATATGATGGGAAATGAATCTCATCGCGTTCGTGGAGACGATAATCCATACATACGCACGAGCAACAATATCATTCTTTTTATATCAAAATCATATATAATTGGATGTTATATAATATATAAATAATAATTATCATGTTATATTTATTATTTACAGCATTTATACTCATTATTATACCCATCCAAATGATGAAGCGTTTGAATAACAAACTACACCACGACATGGAGACGGTAATCTGTACATACTCACATATAGTGAATTTGTCATTTATAGGATGGATAGAATAATGAATATGGTTGTACCATTTTATAATAACATCACATTATATATAAGAAACTAGATTTATTATTTTATAATGAAAACAACAAAGAAAGAGGAAGTGGAAGAAGAAAATAACTTGAAAGGGGTGATGAAATATTTAACTCTTCTTTGCGTTCTTCTTTGATTTGATCTAAAGGGATCCTTAGGATGTATTTATAACTAAATTAAGGACTCTAGAATTAAGGGAGGACAATTGAGATGAAATTTGGGTAGGGGTTGGCTAATCCAAATGGCTTTGAAGGTGTGAATTTGAGAGAAGGTGAAGTTCCCTTTTATAAGATAGGTGATGGTCACTTTAGGAAAAGCTTGAAATATTATTTTATAATAAAATAATTTTCGGTTTCTAAAGGCTAAAATATCAATCATTTAAATTCTAAGGTGGGGATGGGTCGAAAACCTTTCAACCCATAGGTTTTAGGCAGGTTTAGGTCATCATATTAACCTTATCATTTATATTTAACTCTTAGTTAAATAGTTTGACATTTACTATGTCTCTTTATTTTTTATATTATATGGTTAATAAACATACTATAAACATCTCAGTGAACCTGAATTGGAACACTAATGACATATATAATATTATTTAAGCCCTTCGTATGAATGTTAGACTTTTAGGAATAGAATACCAATTAATAATATAATATTTTTAGAAAAACTCTTTTATGTCAATTTTGACACTATTTCTTATTTTGTTTTTGTTAAATTCATAACAACATTATTACTTCAAAAAATCATTTCATCAACTATAACATGTCATATTAAACTATAAAATTATTCCAATTCATTAAAAGTCCCAAATTATATTTATTTGGATATATATAATATCAATTATTTTAATCTTTCATTAATAAGGTAATTATCCCGAATGGCCCGAAGGCCTTCTTTTTTATTGCATCATCATTGTGTCATAAATAAATTTCATTATTTAATGTAAAAAAATAATAAATAAACTACAATTATATAGGAAATATATTTATCTTTCTAATGAATATTTATAGTTGAATTTATCTTATGGATTACCCTATATTAAAAATGTTTGAGTTATTATAATTTTCATTTAACTCTTTTAACTCTTCTGTAAATAAAATAATAATAAATGTCCTAATCTAATCTATGTGGATCTAAAGGATTATATTTTCTCCGAAGTTTTTTTGGTCTAATTACACTTATCCAATAGAATTAGGAAATGTGTTAATATAATTATCATATCATTTTTACCCTTAATTACCTTATTTACTTTTAACCGTGACAAATAAAAGACAAAAGTTACTATTCATAAAAAATTATTGTAATCTTATTGAACCACATTTTACATACTATGGTTAACCGTGTCTCTCGGATTTTTGAAATTCAAATCACAGAAGTTGTAAAATTATGTTTTATGCAACTTTTCAAATGCTCCTAGAGGGTGGGCAAACGATGGTAAAAAGTTGAATAAAATTTTATATATCTAAACGTATTATAAAATGACTCCAATGAATTATGTTTAAAATATATAGGTATTATGTATCTATTATAACCTAATATAAAATAAAAAAAATAACTTATTATTTAAATAAAAAGTCCTTTTTAACAAATAACGCGGTGTTTTTTCACTATTCATCAAAAATTGAATGTTTTCAGGAAAATACCCAAAATTTAACCTAAGATAATTTTGACATTAAGAATTAAAAAATGATGTCTATTTTACCAAATTAAAATCATTGAAGTTTCATTTATTAATTTAAAATAAATTCTCGTTGTCAAAACAAAAAACCGGGGTTTCAAAAAGTAAAAACTATAAAAGATTGACATGTGTTTATGTCAAATTTAAATGGGAAATTACTTATATTGACCTAAATTATTTTAAATGATAAAAATATAATCTATTTATACTTCTAATTAATTCAAATGTATAATTAGTCACTATAAATTATTTCAATTAAAAATTTTTTTTTTCAATTAAAACATAGTATTTTTCACTATTCATCAAAATATGAATGTTATTAGAAAAGTACCAAAAATTTAGCTAAACTAAATTTTTATGTCCCTCTTGTAAAGAAAAATTTTATTTCATTAAATTGAATATTTGAAATTTCAAATATTTTTTTTAAAAGGGTTCACCAATAAAAGGCGGTAAAATTTCATTTTTTGAAAAATACTTCTTTTATCTAAAAAATTGAATTTGTTCTTATATTATGTCTCAAAAATACATAATATTAAATTTAAAATTATATAGAGTATATAAGATTAAAAATGATGTGAATACTATTCATAACTGCTTTTTGAACGGTTAGTGTGGCAAGTTGTGGTGCGTTCGAACTCGGTGTTGCGTGTAGCGCAAGCTATTGAATTATTTTAATGAGATAAATATCATTTTATTCATAAAAATTTATTTCTTTTAAATTGAAATTATAGGTGTTTTATTTAAAGAATATAGATATTTGATTAAATTTTTTTATATTAATAATAAATGAACACTAATTATTAATTGATATGAAATAAGAATAAAAATAGTTAAAATTGTAAAAAAAATTATATGAAACCCATTTTCATGATATTTATATATTATTATTTAAAAGATAAATTCTAAAATTATAAAATAATAATTCAAAAAATGAACACGATTTTTTAATTTTTCAAGTAAATATTTTTTTATGATTATTTTTTGTGGTTTCTTGAAATAATTTATTTTTAGGAGAATAGTGAAAAATAAAGTTTTTTTCTAAAACCATCGAATTTATGACTATAATATGAAATCAGAACAACTTAAAAAATTACAATATTTTTTCCTGATAAAAAATCTGTTTATGGGGTAAAATGATTAATTTTAAAATACTATTTTGAACTTATAAAACCCTTGTTTAACGTTTTAGATACTTAATTAATATTTTACTCAATTATTTTTTTTATTAAAAATTGGTTTTAATCATTTGTAAAATAAAAATAAAAAATTTTATTTCTTATTTTGGGTCTAAATTTTTATATTATTTATGAATGAAAATTTCATTTTTAGGGACAAAATTATTATTTCTATGATTAAATTTAATAATCATGATAACTGGGAAACAATGAATTTCAAACAATTATTTAATTAATGTGGTGTAATTTTTTGTTTAATAAATTAAAATTATATATTTTATATATATAGTCTAATATTATATTTACACATATTTAAAAATATACTAGAAATAATTTACTTAGTAATTAAAAACATCAATAACAATTAATGTTTAAAAAAACATTTTCAATGAAAATTGATTTCCCATATATTATATGTTTAAATTTAAAAGTAAATTTTCAAATATTTAGAAATTTTTCTAGGATAAATTTATAATAAATTTTGGATTATGAAATAAAAAAGATGGTATGTGGGATTATCTTAATTTTTTTATTAAAAGTTTTAATTCATAGGCAAAAACTAATTACCATTGTTGAAACCCCAACAAAAAAATTTATAAAAGAACTGTAAAGTGGAAAAAAATAGAAAAAAATGTTGAACTAAATAAATTGTGGAGGATTTTTTGAACATAAATCACCATAGAAGTAATTATTTTCATTTATTAGATCTATTTAACCTTGAGTAGTGTCATGCTATTATTTAAAAAGAAACTTGTATTTATAGAAGTTCTATTTTCCCCACTTATAAATTAAGGTCACCTTCCACAAATTTATATACCCATTAAAATGATTTGTATATTTGAAAAAGATTCACCATTTTATTTTGAACCCTATAACCATATCTTAGAATCCTAGGTCTTTCCAGAATTCTAGGCTAAGGTGCATTAATGTGTCACCCAAGGGAGAATATCTTAGGAGGGAAGAAATGTTCTCTATCGATCTCTCTTAATTATGTTCTTCTTATGAACTCCTAGTCTAATTATATAGAAGAAATTATTATTAAATAAGTTTTTTAATATACTTAAATTTTATTATACCAATTAAACATCACTTTTACACCTCCATTTAAAACCATTCAAAAAAATGAGGACGATATCACACATATTTGTAGACCATTGCATCCATGAAAGGTTTGTTCTATATTTCAAAACCTCATCACATGTATAGTACAATATATTAATTTAGTGAAATTTTATAATAAATATTACATGATAAATATTATTAAATGATAATTATTTTATTTTCAACCCCCTCATATTCTATGGAAAATGAAAGTGTTTTCAGTGTAAGTGTAGACTACTTTCTCCACAGAATGACGTATTTCATTTTCCCATTACCTTTTAACGTGGATGAATTTTAAAAAATATTTAATGTATTAAAATGAAATTTGTAACACTAATAATATTATAGATACATAAAATTGGACATTATATATGTGATATTAATAATAAATTATCATTGTCAACGTATCCACTAAAAATGAACAGATGAAGCTACATTTCTTAATTTGAGTCTATTTTGTAAAAAGCATTGAATATATAAAAATATTGTTATAACAGAATAAAAAAAATAAATAAACCTATAAAGTTATAAAGATAATGAATATATTTTACCTCACATTTTATTATGATAAATATATGTAGGATGTTTCCGAGAATTTGACCAAACTTCTTTAAGTAACAGACACATGCTAAAACTATTTGAAAAATTAATAACATATGAAAATAAATATGTCTTATATAACAAAATATGGATGAAATTCTGTACTAAAAAAGTATGTAATAAACATTATTTTATTTTCCAGTTATTTAAGAACATTCCCAAACCGAATAAACACCATAGGTTAGAGTTTACACATATCAATTATATATCTTTTGGATATGATTTTCATTCACCACATGTTCCAATTTTCTGTTGAAAATATTTCTAATATATGATTTTTTGAAAAATATTTTTAATAATCTAAGTGAATTAAAAATACACATGATTTTTTACCCTTATGGGGTTTCAAGTAGAATGATAATGAAGTGATAAGTGGATTGTTGACTCAATTTTTTTCCCATTTTGGTATTGAGCTTTCATTTTTGATTATTCATTTATAAGTTCCCTTATTATTCCGTTTATCTATTATATATGGTAAATACAATATATAGATTAGGTTAATTACACTAATAAACCAAGAACCTATTTTTTGGATGATTACTACCTAAAGTGGTGAAACTGTTTGGATTAGTATTCTTAATTTTTAATAGTTTTCCCCCCCATGACAAAATTTTCACTTATGCAAGTGTTCTCCATTCCTATTTATCATCCCAAATAACCTTTAACTCCATTTATCATCATATTTATACTAAAATATTTAGAAAACAATGTATTGTTATCCTTTTAATAATATGGATTTTAACAAAGGTATTTTAAAATATAAAATGAGATATTCTAAACCACATTTTTTAATTTTATGTTAAACATTTTAATTATTTTTCTCCCACTTACTATATATTATTCTAATGTATTTCATATAAATTCAGTTCATACGTTCCTTAAATAAAAACAAAGTATATTCTACCATTCGTTTCTGTGGATAATACATGTTTTAATTAGGCATCACAATTGTATTCGTTAAGTGAACACAATTCAAGCTAACTTCCCTATTTATTATTTCATGTCATGTATAACCCATATTAGTTGGTTCAACATGATTATTTTTAAATCCATATTTATTTTATTAAAATATATACTAGTTTAATTGTATTTTAATGGGATGTAATAATCTCTTCCCTCTGTAAAATGATCATTTTCCAATTTTATAAACCCAAAACTATGTGGTTCTATTTTATTTTTATTTTTCTAATACTTTTCATAAATGTTTCTATGTTAAAAATCCAATTTCAAAAACATTTTATAATTCATGTATGAATTTCAAAAAATGAATTAATTATTCTTCTCTAAAGAATATTTATATTATAGGCTTTGGTTATGCTTTGAAATAATATTTTTTAATCCACTTCTTCCTGATGGGTTTTATCATGCTTATGATTTATTTATTTTTTATTTTACTCTTATGGAATACATATCCAAGAACATGTTATGAATATGAAGGGTCTTACTTGACAGAGAATTAATGTATTGAGTAATGTTTTCATATCATGAGATAACATGTATGGTGTGTTGGATGTTTTCATAACACACTATAATATATTTTCTAGGTAATTATACATGAATTATATTTTACTAATAGTTACCCTAAACAACTATATTATTTTGTCTTGGTACTAACCCTTGAATTATGGTTATGATGTACTGATTTATGGTGCTACACATATTTATTATTATATGAAATTATGATATCATTCATTTATTCAATGTTTCTAGTATTTTCTCACACTCTTATTCCATGGTACATTATTTTTCATTTGAGATTACACGTTTCCATATGAAGATTTATTGAAAACACTTGTTGTTCTATGTTTTTTTTAATAAAATATTCTCCCTTATATTGGTTCCTCAAATTATTATAATTCAAAACAATTTGAATTGTTGATATATTTTTCCTTATTTATAATTTCATCTCACCCCTTTATTATGATTCCATTCTCCTTGTTATAAAGATGAATTTAATTTATGAGTGGTCTAGAAGGGGGTATAGTCTTGTTCAATTATAGGGAAATGATCACAATTATATTAAAAATATTTTTCTTAATTTGATAGTCATTAATGAAAATAACCAATTCATTCTTTGTTTAGTAGTATTTCTATGATATGTAATGTTTGTAATATAGAAAAGATGTAAAATAAAGATATGTTATTATTAAGTTGTTAAAGACATGGTATCAAATCCAACAATGAGATTATGTTGGTTATAACATTCAATAAATGATCTTTATTATAGTTTTATTGGATATCATAGCCCAATCATTAAATACAATTGTTGGATTTATTATAGTTGATCGAATCACATAATACTATATCATGATATCATAAGTGGTTATTTAGTACAAATATATATATTTATAGACATGATATAATATGAAATTAATATATCATAATTCACATGACCCTCCCCCTAAAGGTACTCGTCTTATGCTCACAATGATTGAAGAGAGACAATTACACTTGATTCACACCACCAATAGTCCCTAGGAATTAGAATAATAACTAGGGTATAAGAATATCACACATAGGAAGAATTACACTCAATGGTGATGTACAATACGGTGATAGGATATCATCCATCAAGAAACTCAATGAAATATAAGAAAATGAAGAAAAACATAACTATTCCCAAATTCATGTGCAAAAGAAACAAATAAAAATAGCCTCTAAATAAGTACACTAAAGAAAAACCAAGTTATCAAAAAAACAACCAATCCATGGTACTTGTTAGTACTATCCACCATGATCTCCAAATTCCCCTTGGAAACCAGAAAAACATTTTGTATATATATAGGTTTAGAATACATATATAATTAGTAGGATCCCACCCAATGTTTCTCATGAACTTATGAAAAAATCCTACTAATTCACCTAAGAGAGAAAAAAACCAACAACACATATGTTGGTCAAATATCCAATCACAAACTCATTTAGTAATACTCAATAATTAATTAATCCTTTTTAAATAATATAGTAATAATTATATCAAGAAAAGGGTACATCATACAGATTTCTCACTTGGTTTTAACTCTCACACCCGAATGTTGTATGACCGAGTGCTCTCTTCTCTTCCATAAAGTAATGGTTACTGTAGTGACCTATGAAACTGTATCACTACAAGAACCTTGCATTCAATTGGGAATCTCATCCCACCCTAGGAAATCACAACTACTATATAATATCTCGAGTATAACCATAACAAGTATAATAGGATTTCATGAACATAAATGATTTCAAATTCATGTCTTTCTCCAACCATGCTTGACCACAACTATAATACACATAATAAATGTAATTATCCCAACATAAAATGTAATATATATAGAAGCCTTCACATATTGTGCATAAAAAACTCATCTATAAGAGAGATCTCGGATGAGGGGGTAACCAACCATTTGTAGTCACTATCTTGAATATTTGGGAAAACTGTCTATAAAAAATATGGGTATTGGTACATAGTGTTCAACTCATGTGGGGTTTGTTTATATATCATAGTAAAAATACATTATATTATTATTCTCACACTTGATCCAATACTATTGGGTTTTCAAAAATAGTATCATCTCACTCACAACATCTCCACAAGGGCCTCACAACCTTTACCACTTTCACTACAACTTCTAAATGCACAACACCAAAAAAACAAGCCCCAAAACACAAAGAAATATCCTTATTTATTTGAAGTTAATCCAAATTCGAGACTATCCCAATAACAAAATGTCATTATTTATCAACACAATCATTTTCACATTAATAATACACTACTTTAACAACACTTCCCATTTTAATTAAATTGTTCATTGTCCATTTAATCCCATACCATTTACATTTCATTATTAACATTTTACTTCATCACAAAAAAGAAACCAACACAACACTACATACCACATATAGACTTCCACCACAAGCCAAAAAGTCCAACATTGAATCTATTTCACATCACTACCACATCCCATCACAACCACCACAAGTTGCAACCACATCTCATCACATTCATCCCACATGTCAATACCACTCATCAAAACTTATTTTTCACGTATTTCACATTTCTTATGTCATATTTATACATTAGTCCTTTCAAAACATTAACATATTTAATTTTCAAGGGCATTCTCACACAAACCAATATTTCCATAGGAAACCTATTTATTATCTGGAGATACATTAATAGCCAATTTCATTCAAGATGATATATAAAATCACAAAATAAGAGTTCTTTAATCAAATTAACTATAAAAAAATAATCTAACATATGTGATTTTCAATAAGGAAAAATCATGGATAATCCTTTAAATAATATCAAAAGAAAATAGAAAACATGCATGGCATTCCTTTTTATAAAAAAAATAATTTTATTCATGTAATAATCACCTTTTCATTCTAGGATAGTATTTATATGAACATATTTAACAAAACATGTGACAATAATAATAACAATTCTTCATTCATGTGATAATATTGTCATATGAAAAAAATGAGAAAAACATGGAGAAAATATATAAAATATAATTGAAACTCCCATTTATGTTCAATTTAATGTAGGAAACTTATTGACATCACCAAGGTAGTTAAAAAATATTGTTAAGGAAAAAAATAATGATCCATCCCACATATATAACATTATGAATTTTTAAGGATACCATCCCTGGTATTGTGGAATGATGTTACCATAGAAAAGTAGAGAGAGAATGTTATTCCATGCAAGGAAATATGAATGGAAGAGTTCCATGAAAACTATTGATGCTTTTCATTTTGAAGTGAAAGTTTTTGGTTAATTTTAATGTGAGTAATAATGAAGGAAAAAATATATAAGAAGGTTTTAGGAAATTAAATAATCCTACTAATGGATATTTGGAAAATATAATACTGAAATCCACCTTAAATTTTCTTAATGACTGTCTAAATATCCAGATTTAATTTCCGATAAATATAAACGTTACAAAAAGGAGTTATAAATATTTTAATGAGTTAGAGGAAGTTAGTTACATTATTTTATAAATTTAATAATTATGAAATCAATCCTATGTGGTTTTAGAACAAAAAAAAGTAAAAAATTAAAAACAATAGGAAAAATACACTACCTAATGCAAAAGAGGTGTTCTTCAATAGGGTAAATTGTATTTCCCTTTTTTAGTACATAAAAAACGATCAACTAAGGCTAAAATAACCTTAATCTTTCTAAAAGGATAGATTTTTCCTTACCTTAGGAATAGCCCAACCATTATAAGAGCTTTTGAATCCACAATTTAGCCTTACACATGTATAGTTATGCGAATTCACCCTTATATGATCACCCTTACACAAAAAAATATTATGGCATGGTTACCCATTCATGAGAAAGAAAACCATGGGCTTAACCTTAAGAATCTAAAAATTTACCCACACACATTATAAACAATCCCCTTTTATAATGTATAAAACCAAGCACCCACCGTTATGAAACCTATGGAAATTTGCGACACACTATTACTCAGTGGAGAGATACCCTTATTCAAGGAGTAGAAAAAAGAACTTACCTATACAAAAACACATGAATACAAAGGTAGCCCATTAAAACCCCCAAAAAGTGATCTATTACTTTACAAAATACAAGGGAAAAAACTTTTACCATTTTATAACCATTTGAAAAAAATAATAAACATCACATAACACAATTTCCACGCATAACAGTAAATATTTCATTGATAATATTTATTTTTCAATTAAACTAAAATTTAAATATTTATGAAAATTTTATTTATCATATAAAAAACCAAAATATAGTTAAAAAACATAATCTTGTTTTATCTTCTAAATTAGTTTCAAAATAAACTTTTCATACTTTTAAAATCCTTCCATAAATTTCAAAAACTATTTAGTAAAATTTTAAAAAATTCAAAATCATTTTTAAAAAACTTTTATATTTATTATCTCACTATTGAACAACCTAGAACCCTTGTATGATAATGGAGGGGTTTCAAAAAACCTTAAAACTTACATAAAATACCTCTTTAACAATTATCATCCTTGAAAATTAAAAAAATCCAGGAAAGAAAAAACGGTAGAGGTCCAGACAACCATCCCATGAGACACCTCTTGGGAATCTCATCATAACTAAAACACTACCACTATCTCACATCTACAATTAAAAATTTACCTCACAAAAAATTACTCAGAGCCATTCCATACAATACACATACCAAGACAATTATTACCACACCCGACACAAAATACATCCCAAAGTACACAATTCAAGGAAATCCACTTCCCATATGAAAATATAATCATCTTTTGGAAGAACTCACTTGCCTTCATAATTTTAATCATGTAATAATATAAAATTAATTTATTAGGAAAGGGTTATCCTATATTCATAATCCTAAATCATTAATCACATATTATCATCAATAAAAAGAAAATCTCACAAACTAATATTAATTTGGGATCACATCATCAAAGGACAGAAAAATGAAAAACTCAAAATACCTCTGGGTACTAGAAACCCATTTGGGCATCGTGATCCCACGTAATCTCTTTCAGGATTTAATTTCCTTTGAAGACACAAACCAAAGTAATTGTATGTACATTCCACACCTTCATATAGAAATCCTAGATCTTTACTAATCACTATAGGAATGTCATGTTATTGTCGATATTTAACTCTCCACAGTCAATGACATGAGAGTCGTCATGAATATACTAACAGAGTTGATAAGTGTGGACTATGTTTTAGATCCTTATTTACTATAATAGGATCACCAATTGATAATATATATCACCAATTCACCTTTACACCTTGAAGGGAACAATAAATAGGTCATGTAGCCTTCTTCCCTCGTCAAAACTCCTATACCCATGATTATGAGAAACTATCTGAAACATGTGGTATACCTCTACAAATTATAAGGGTGTAATATCCTGTTTTTTATATATTTTATTATTAAATTAAATTTCTTTTATTTTTTTATTATATGTTTCACCAAGTTACACTTTCATTACACATAACACAGACTTAGCTTGCGTGACACACAACACTGAGTCTCTATAAATTTTTTTATTATTGTTTATATTTAAAGACAAAAACTATAATCAAGATATTAGAATAAAGAGTTAAATAATTATTAAATGAATCATGAAGATTGAGTTTACACACACATATATATATAATTAATTCTTTGGTGACCAATTTATTATAAATGAATATAATTACCCTTTGGTAAATAAAATGAAATCTTATTTCTTGATAAACTATTTAATTTTTTACAAGATTATTTGATAAAAATGAATAAAAAAATTAATATTTTTTTATTATATTAATGAAATATATATATATATATATATATATAATTTTGTCTAATTTTAAACTTTTATCCTTTATGTTTTTTTCACATAATAAATCTAGTTTTAAGAATAAAAATGGATTTTTGTTTTTAAAAGAAATTTTCAACCTTTTGATAGAGACCTGGTTATAAAAAACATTTGACCAATTTATTAATTTTATTTGAAAAAATAAACCTACTATTTTAAATTTTTATATCAAAATTTAATTTGGTTGAATTTTAGATATTTCTCTGATATGTTTTTTACATCAAACTGATACCTTTCCCAAAAAAATCAAGATCGCTTTATTAGAAAAAAAACTTACACAAGTCTGAAAGAAGAAGATGTTCAAAAATTCATCCAGAAAAAGGAAGGAGATCATCTAGAACATGATCAACCCAATTCAAATAATTACCATTAACACTTTTGTTGGAAAGCCCATCCTCCAACAAATTTTCCTCTCTATAAGTATGAGTAACAAAGTGGTCTCTTGAGTAGAGAGATTCCATACATCTAGTCCAGTGATTAGTGAGCTTCCAAGAAAGATGCAAAGCCCCAGTTCGACTAGCAGAGACTACAATAGTGGAGTCACATTTAATCCAAATCTTGTTCCAACCCCACCTTCTAGCTTTTTCAACCGCAATTATAACACTAAATATTTCTACTTCTATAGTAGAAGTAATACCACATGATCCATAGATGCACCCTAGAACATTTCCTTAATAGTCCCTACAGACAACACCAAAGCTAGAGAGACCATAATTTCCCCTTGAAGCATCATCAGAGATAACTTTAATCCTCCCATGAAATGGGTCATGCCAAAGGACTTCTATTGCACCAAGAGGAGGATTGAAGTTCCCTTTCACCCCAATCTGATTAAGCATAGAAAAATCATGAATTGAGTTTGAACAAAACACACTTTTAATGTTTCTACCTCTCAGATAGCTGCGAGAATCCCTACAAGAGAAGCATCAAACCGAAAACATTGCAAGTCATGTATGAACTTATTTTTTGTTGTCCATATCAGATGAATAGCCTCCACTACAGCAGCCTGAAAAAGATTCTGGAGCTGCAGTGACCAGTGCAAAGAGCATTATCTCATAATGAAATCTCCAATTGAGTTGAAAAAATTCATAATAACATAAAATATATCATAAAACACCTTCCACATTACTGAATATGCAACAAAACTAATTAAAATTTGGTACACATCCTCCCTATGCTGAAAGCACAAAGCTGAAACAGAGCAATGAGAAATACCACATACCTGCAGAAATGCATCAGTTGGTCCTTTTTTGAGCCAACCTCCAGGAAATAATAAACCAGTATGGCCTTAATGACATCCTCTTCAGGTTACCAATCCATTTCATGTCAATTGATCTACCAATGGAGTGATTATAAAATCTTTTGAAGGTGATAATTCCATTGACAACAGGCTCCCAAACCCAAAAATTACCCCTAGGGGACCAACAATATTCATCCATAATCGAAGTGATATAATATGGATGATTATCAATTTCACCAATATGATCCTTGATTGAAAAATCAAAATCCAGGATTGAATCCCCTTCTAGGACCAAGTCACTCAGATGATCCCCAATTCAATTGGATTTCCAAAAATGAAGTGCGGAATCCTTGGAGATGAGCCACCGAGAGTCAATATCAATTTTTGAAAAAATATTCATGACGGAAGGCCACATCAAAGACTTGACATAATTAAAATTAATTCTCTTAACCCTATGAATAATCTTATCTTGAAGAATACCAGTATCCTCATATTGAATTTCCATAAGCTTCCATATAAACTGGGCCAAAAAATAGTCATTGAAACCTAATATATTCTTGATTCCCAAACCACCCTCGTCATGTGACTTACAGACATCATTCCAAGGAACCGTTGCCAACCTCCTTTCCAAAATACTTCCACTCCAAAAAAATCTTAATATAAGTATTTATGATCTTGATTAATGAAATCATCCATTTATACACCATAAAAGAGTACACAAATTTTAAGATTGTGTTTTATCTCAGCAGGCAAACCCTGCCATGCATGGATAAAGATTTTCCATTACATGGGGAAAGTTGTCTTTTAATCATTCTAAAAATTATAGAGAATTGAATAACCTTTAGTCTCCCTTAGAATATGGGAAATCCAAAATAGTTGAAGGGTATATGGCCCTTGAGAATGCCCAATTATCTAATGATATCATTTTTCATGATCGATGAGAAGCCACTTCCAAAGTAAACAAAGGACATGCTCCAAATAATCACTTACCCAGAAACCAATTCATAGAAGAAAAAGGCTATCTTTTTATTCTTGATATTACCCTTATCCCCTTGTGTGAAAAGGATGATATCATCAGCATATAAAAGATGAGAGGGAGAAACAACCCCCCTTCCAGCATGAATAGACATCAGATTACCATTTCTAGACATTGTAGGAGGAATCCTGCTGAGATAATCCTCAACAATATAAAAAAGGATGGTTGATAAGGGATCACCTTACCTAACACCCTTAGAACAATAAAAATATCCTTAAGGGGATAAATTTATAAGGACTGAGATATGAAAGGAATATAATATGGTTTTGACCCAAGTAACGAAAACATCATCGAACCCATACATGACAGTGATATTGCAGATGAAACCTCAATCTATTGTATCGAATGATTTTTCAACATCCCATTTGATATAAATATTTCCACCTTTTATGTTTTTTTAAGATTATTAACACACTCTGAGGTAGTGATGCTACAATCCTAGACGGATCTTCCTTTGACGAAGTCAAACTCATTTGCTGAAACAATTTTTCAGGCAATGACGGAAAGCCTATTGGAATGGATATTTCAAATGATTTTGTAAAATGTCTTAGCCAGAGAAACTGTCCTGAAGAGATGAATTTCATTTTCATTCTCCTCTTTCAGAATAAGGGTGAGAAAGTGAGAATTCCAACCTATAGTAAGAGATCCACCTCTGAAAAAGTTAATAACTAACCAACAAACATCATCACTATTGAGATTCCAAAAAGATTGAAAGAAGAAGTTACCAAAACCATCTGGTCTAGGTGAGCTATCAGGTTTGAGGCTAAAGACAACCTCCTTAATATCCAGATCAAGAGGTACAAAAGTGAGAGTGGAATTTTACTCTTGATTCACCAGTCTAGGAATCACCCCATCCATAGGATCAATTGTGGATTGGGGTCCATTAAAGATATCTTTAAAATAGGATGTGACATGCTATGATAGATATTTAATTTTAATTGAAAATAAAATTATCATCAAAATTATTAATAGTTTTGAATATTATTTTTTACTTATTTTAAATTATAATTTGATTAGTTTTTTATATTTTAATCTAATTTAGGTCATTCTAATCAATTTCAAATTGAATTTTGATATAAGAACATTTTAAACTTTTCAATATTTCCATTTTAAAAAACCATTTTCTCATTCCATTAACAAGATTGATTTTAAATTAATTTTTAAAAATTAGGTGTTTTGAATATTTAAAAATGGATTCCATATTTGGGATAATGAGATACAAATTTATTAAATTTGTACCTTTTATTATTGGATAATATGAATTCTAACTTTATTAATTTTTATTACCAATCTTTATGGTGAATCAAGTAATTAAGGGTAACAATAATATTATAAATATTATAAAACAACCCTCAAACTTTCCCAATTGTTATTGTATGAATTTAATTATACCAATAAAAAATAATTCTATAAATTTAATAATTTAATGAACATTTTTGAATGAAATTTACTAAGATATTATTCATGTGAAAGAGAGTGAAAAAATGTAACACTCCTACATTTAATAATTATAATATGTTTAATATAGTGATAAATAGATAATAGGATCAACAATACATATTATTATAAAATATAAATGGTTTACCTACATCATGTAAATTGATTTTTAATTTTTAGCGAATAAATATTAATCATAAATAATTACACAGTGATGGTATAGTAATTATTCAATTAATTAAAAAATCAATTAAGTGATATTAAAAATATTAAAATAAATATAATTTTAATTTCTTAAGGTTATCAATGAATTTTATAGGTGAGTATGAAATATTAGGTGTGTATAAAATGATTTATTTGAAGTTTTTGTGATGTATTAATTTTATTAAAATCAATGTAATGAATAAGTTCAAATTTGACATAAATGACATTTTATGAAAATGAATTTTATTTATTTTAGTTAAAAATCATAAAAATATTAAATAAGGGAAAAACGTTAAATAATAGTATAAAATATCCTAAATTAATCTTTTATAGATCAATTTTCATATTGTATTCAAAAATATTCGCATTTTAATTTTGAAAATGTTGTCACCATAGTTAGAATTAAAATAGGTTAACTAAGGGTTAATCTAAATGATAAGGTTTAAAATTACAAAAAAAACTTTTATAGAATCTATTAGTTTAGGGTATTATAACCCTATATAAAATTTTATTCAAATAAATTTCTATTAAGAGGTATTAATATTGAAATTTAATTTATTATAATTAAATATTTTTAGAAATTAAAAAAGTACCCCTTAACTTCATTATAAAATTACACCTCCTCCAAAATCTCATTTCACCATAAGGAGTATTATATCCTGACCAAAATTTTACAAATTTTCTTCTCCACTTACCTTTACACATTTATAGGTTTTCGTCCTCCCAAATGGAAAATTATAGAATCTTTTAGCGAAGATATAAAGGAGTCGTTCCGAAGAAGAGGTCATCTCTCTAACCGGTCACTATTTTTTCTACTATTCTATACCAACTATAAATCCATGTTTAGTATCCTAAAATAATAAATTCAGTATCCTAAATATTATAAATGTTATTACAAATATAAAAAACCATTATATGTACCCTTTCACATTAAATAAGAAGTGAAATTATTTCTTATGTGTACGTAAGGATTACCGTCTCCACATAGGGATACAATTTCTTTTTCATAACCATAATTTATGAGTGGTAATTATGATGGTAATAATTTTTATATATGATATTTATGAAATAATTATTCTTCTACAATTGTAATTTCATATCTCTTTTTTTTCACTTAATCTTTTGGTAAATGATAACGTCTTTTGTGCGCACATATAGCTTACCATCTCCATGATGTGATGCGAATCGTTTTTCGTATATATTTCAACAGGGTTGTAATAAGGATGAATTTAATGAATATAAATGATATATATAACATATTAATTATTCTAAAAATTATGGTTACATTATCAAAGAATAAGTACATAGGCTGTTGAATCGAAACATGATTAAAAAACAAAGCAGATATAACCTAGAATAGTGATTTTAATTATTAATAAATGTGTCATAAGATGTTATAAAAATAATCACACATGGTGTGATTTATATATGGTTAGAGAATATAGTTATAATAAATCTTTATTAATTATATTAGAGTTTTGAACATGAACAAGTAAAGGAGAGACTTGAGGTAAGGGATTTATGTCTCACTTTTATATATGTGGGGCACACGCCTTATACACTAATAGTTTCTTATATGTGGTGTATTCATAGAAAATTAAAGTATTTTATGAGTCTTATACGTATTAATATTTTATTATTATATCTATATAACTATATTTCGTTCATTGGCTACATGAATCCATTGATTATAATGTTATAAGGGTTTATTTCACAATCTGATCAACATTCAAGACTATTTTGTTTTAAATATTTATTGGGGAATATTAATCTTCCATGTACATGTTTTCTAAAAAAATTCAAAAAGCTTTATAATATACTCCTATGAATATTTATATTTATTTTTACCCTTGTTGAAATTTTTACTAAATGGGTTGAATGGAATCTTTTTTTTCAAATGAGTTAATTTGTTACTTTTCGGGAAAAAGTAAAAAGGGAATGTTGTTTTATGTTACAGGTAATGAATGGATTTATCCAGTATCATTTCTCCAAAATTTCTTCATTCCTACATTAAAATATTTTAATGTTATTTTCAAATAAAATTATTTTTCTTCAAAATTGCGTGGATTTAAAGAAAATGATTTCATAAAGGAAACTATATTTTCCCAAATAATATTTTTGGGTGATATTTCAGAAATAATTTTCCATAAAAGATTAAATTATATAATTTCACTTACTATTTACTAGTGATTAAAACCAGGTATAAATGTATTATTCATTCTATTAATCCATGGTGTTCATGATTATTTGATATCTGTGAAACACATTTCTTTTCCACGAGTTAGGTTATGATGTAGTGGTAATGAAACTCATTTCTTTACATGGTTTCTAATGTGTTGAATGATTTATAGTCTTGTGGAAGACATATGTAGTGTTTTCATTAATTTAATGGTGGCACATATATCTCCCTCTAATAAATTTAGTTATTAATTATATATCAAGGTATATTTAATGTAAACAAGTTGATGTTCTTGATTTGAGGTAGGAAACAAACTGATGTGCCTTATTTATTTAGGGAAACTGGTGATATGGTCTTATAAAAGTGTCTTGGTTATTAAACATGACATATCAATTTTTTCTATACTTATGATGATTCCATAAACATTTATGACTTGGACCTATGTTTTAATAATTAGTTATCATGATGTTTCATTATTATGAATCATGTTAATGTTTTATGCCATAACACAAGTTTATTATCTATGTCAGGTTGGATATGATATTTTTATGCTATTCTCATGATAAAATTCTCATATTTCATATCTTATTCTTTCATAATATAATTAATTTATTTCTTCCATTTTTACCCTTACTGAGCATCTGAGATCACCCTTTTCATAGGTTTCATTTTCACATGAATTAAAAAGATGTTAAGTGTGATATTCTAAAAGGGGCCTAATTATGAAAAAATAAGTGGGATACAATATAGATATTTTATGAACTAGTTTTTCATGTTTCCGAGTATAAAAAGGAACTATAACATTATGATCATCAAGAATATATTTTTATAATGAAATTAACATTCATCTAAAAATCTATAATATCTATGTATTAAAATCTTGATTTTTATAGTTGGTATTAGAGAAAGGGTTTAGGTAAACAATGGAAACTAGGATGAGAAATTCTTAGTAATAACCATATGGTAAGTATTTATATAGGATAAAATCCTATAGTTTTGGTAATGATTATGAATGAAAAAGTCGAAAACCTAATGTTTCATAGATGGATTCATGATTGATGACATTTTATAAATGATTTTTCATGCTTCTCCACAATGGTTGTTATTGATCATTATATTCCTTTTGGTTTTGTTCAAAAGATTGTACTAGAATGAATCATGCTAATGCAGAATGTGATGGATAGTGAAAAGAATTTCCACTTGAGAAACAAAATGTTTTGGGAGCTTTAATACTGAACCATCCTACCATGATAACGTAACATTATTAGGCTATGAATCATAATGATTTTACAAATGATCAAAGAAAATAACAATGCAATTTAGAATCCATTGTGGGAAAAAATCCACAAAATTTTAGTGGATCTTCTGAACCAATAGTGGCTGAGATATGGATTAAATCCATTGAGAAAATATTTTCTATTCTTTATCATCCAGGACCTGAAAAAGTTCTCCTAGTTTTTTATCGTCTAGAAGTTGAGGTAGATCTATGGTGGAATATTATCACAAATATGAAGCAAGAGGAATAAATTGAAACCATGGAATGAGATGAGATCAAGAACATATTTTTCCTTAATTACTTTCCTCATATTCTTTGTATGAATATGGAGATGGAATTCCTATAGTTAAATCAAAAGGATGATGAATCAGTTGCTACCTTCGAGGTAAATTTTACACAACCTTCATGGAAAGATTGTAGTGTTATTAACCAACCTGAAATTAATATTGATCAATTATTCAGTGGAGTAAAACCAAGTTTCATAAGTGTGAAATATATATGACCCTTTAGTAGCTATGAATTATTTTTTTTGATGTGATCTTAATGAGAAAATGAAAATTGGAGATACCCACCATTTCCATGGTTCAGATAAGAAAAGAAAGTTAAAGTCACATGAGACCTCAATGAAATCGTTGGAAAGAGATTCCAGCCATCTAAACTCCAAAAAAGTGGCAAGAAACATCATGGATTATGTTTAAATGGAACTGGAATATTATTAAAATGTGGAAAGGAGGGTCATAAATCCAATGAATTTTTAATGGCAATGAACATGGTGATCAATGAAATAGTGGTAAATATGACGATAACTGATGCACCACCCATGCTCCAATGCTATAAATGAGATGAGTATGTAAATTATGAAATTTAGTGCATGAATTTGATGGTTTTTTATGATCAACAAAAAATATATATATATCCCAAAGACCAAGGGAAATATATTACAGTCATGAGTGCCAATATGGGTTATGAGAACGACTTGGTGAAAGGTACACTTATCATCCAGTCCAAAAAAATTAATTTATTATTTTATTCTAGATCCACATACATTTTTATTTCCAAAGACCTTTAATAGTGTATCATTGTATCACCTAAAAAATTAGATGTTGAGTTAGCTATGAAGACTCTTAGTGGAACAATTATGATGACCCATCCCCCGTGGCCCGGGCCGTGACTACCCCAAACCCGCCTTACATAGGCCAGGGGCTGGAGATTAGCACCGAAACACATACTCCATAAAACAGGGAGGCATTGGCTTTAATCTTGTTCAAACACACAGTCCATTAACATGGAAAGAAGTAACTGTGAAGTAAACTGCTGTAGTAAAAGAGTGCTGAAAGTAAAAGGGGCCAGAATACAAGCCCAACTGTAAAGGTACAAGTACAACTAGAAATACAATACAACTAAAAGAAAAAGTCAAACAGCTATTGGGTCATCCACCAAGGTTCTTACCTGAAGGGTAGGTACAGATCGCCTCCTCAATACTCCACATCCACCTGTCTCCTCTGCGTACGGCCTAGTCCTGGCTCCCTCAAACCTGAGCCCAGCTGCTCCTCGTCTGCACAAGATAGAATGAGGTGCGGGCATAGCCGGTGAAGGGGTGAGTATAATGATACTCATTAGGGACCCCAAGACCCTAAAGGTCTCCAAGATTTCCAAAAAGAAAAACCATAGGGTAACACCACAAAGGTAGATTACCACACAAGTAAAGTACCACATAGTGTAACCTCAATCACAAGCACAAGTTAAAGATAGATCACACCAGGATGTATTATTGGGGTAGTAACAAGTAACATCCCCGGTCACCACATCGAATGCCTCTACTACTGTAGAAATCCTCCTCTATCAAGTACAGTGGGCCTGCCGGGTCACACAGAGGCGCTTCTCACTAACCTTGGACTGCTGAGGCACTCCTCTTGTCGAGTAACGTGGGTCTGCCGCGTCACATAGAGGTGTTCCCCCTTGTGGAATGCTGAGGTACTCCTCCCGTTATGTACCATGGGACTTCCTTGTCACACATAGGCACTCCCCACTGTAGGTATACTGTGTCACACAGAGGAATTCCCCACTGGTCCTATCGAGTCGACTCGAGTCATAATAGTCAGCAGTCGTCAAGTCTCAGCCAGTCTTATGGTTCCGTACATAGTGTGCTTGGGTGAACCACCCCCAAGACCTCAGTCATACATAAAACATCTCTAATTCTCATGAAGAAGTTCCACAATGATCTGTCACATAATAAGGGACCCAATGAAATAGATCATGCCTCAATCGGACGCCCGGTCTATAAGTTATTAGTGTATCTGCTATTAGGGCCCGGTTGGATTCAGGATTTGATCCAATCCAGCTATACTCCAAATTTATCCAAAAATCAAGTGATTTATACCAAAATTACAATCCCTATCCAAGTATTCTGGTGCCATAGACGGTTCATCAAACAGACACATGGTTTATAAGTTACGGGCAAAAAGGGAAAACTAGGTTCAGATGGGCCCGGGTCCAGTCCAACCCAGTCGGACAAACTTGGCCTGACCCCGCCTGGGCCGACCCGACCCAGTTTGTGTTGTACCATCTTGACTTGGGTCTGGCCCAGAGGGAATAGCCTTACCGAGCCTGGCCTGCATAGGGGACGGATCGGTGCGGCCCACTGCGGCGCAGCCTGCTCGGCTGGTGGTCCATCGTTGCGGGTCTTCCCTAATCAACACACAGGGTAGGTGTAACCTGGTCTTCCCGAACGGTCTGTGGATTGTTCGGCTGCTAGCACATGGGCCCGCTGGAGGGGTCCCGCCCATTGTGGCACAGCCGGCCGGTCTTCTTCCCCCCGACACGGTCGCACACCACTGCTCCACCATGGCTGGACGGATTGCCAGTTGCCCTTCGGCCTCTACCACATCCCCCCTGCTCCAAAGGCGGCATGAACGCACGCCAACGCTCCGCTATGCGGCCGGCCAGTTTCAGACCACCACCATGCCCTGCCACAACCGACGGTCCATGACTTCCTTATCAACCGGCGGCGTGGACACACACCTTCCTCACTTCCTTGTGGATGGCCGAGTTGCTCTAGCCACCTTCTTCCGCAAGCCACTGCGGCTTCGTTCAAATCCTGAAAAATTAAACGATCACATATTTTTTATCCTTGCATCGAGGGATCTATGTCCATATATCGAACTTAGCAAAACTCTGTGTTTCTAGCATCAATAAATATTAGGATTTGAAGAACACGCAAAAAAAAGTGCAGCTAGGTTTATGTGTGGGACGACGGCCATGTTCATTTGGACATTGTTGTCATGAATTTAGTATATGAAGAATAAATAATGTAAATTAAAACAGAAAATAAAACCCCGTCCTTGAAACGTCATAGAATCTTATGCAATTTTCTGTGGACTGTGTTCTTAGTTCTCGTGACTGGCTCCAAAAGACACCACTCGCACATCTTCCATTGGTGGTTCGGTGTCATCCGTCACCTCATGTTGGGTCGGTTTTGGCTTCTAATGGTCTGGCATCGTGGAGTTCATTCAACAATTTGCTTCTTGATAAAGCTCTCTGATACCCCTTCCCTAGAAACATATTTATAGGAGAGGGGGAGGGAATGTAACAACGAGGGAAGTTAATGGTCTCATTAATTAGGATGCTTCCTAATTTCCCACGCCATTTCTATTACTCAGATTGGAGGGTCAAGGAATTTATTGGATTGACACATTGTCGGTCCCACCTTATCGCTCGTCCGTTGGAGGAATAGAATAATAATAAAATAATAAAGGAATTTTATTTATTCTATTAAAAAGATCCAAAAACTAACTTCTTCTCCAATCCTACTGTGGTCAAAGTGAAGGTCTCCTTAAGCGAATATTGGCACTGCGAGTTCAACTGGGTACTCATATTTATATTGCATGCACTAGTTCCAATGTTACAGAACACCATTTGCGCATTTACTGAATGTACCCAAAAAAAATTCTAGAAAATTATTAACAGTCACCCTCGACCCGCGACGGTCGAGGATAGGCTCTGCCCAAGTGAAACACGCCCCAACGAACCCAATGGTACTCTTAGATTTTTAATCCTAGTTACCTTTTAGAAGTTTTAGATTTTATTATAAAATAACTGTAACATAATTATTTTATTTATGGAAAAAAAATAACATTCTCTGGTGGCCCGCACCGGCCAAAGCTAGTATATACCTAAAGAAATCATACCCTCAAGAGTTCAACAGTGCTCTCGTATTTTTAATCCGAGTTACTGCTCGTTAGTTATAAGCATTTGACAAATAAAATAACTTTATTTATTTATTTTATTTACAGTTATACAATTTTTGGGATTCCTCACCATATGCTTGTGCCAACTAAACATAAGTCGCACGTAGTGTAAATCCACCATCTTGAGTGCAAATGTGGCCTCAGATATCTAATCTGGGTAACCGTTTAAGAGATATTACACTTTTTTAGGAAAACAACGTACGTGTGTTAATTAAATCTTAACAAAACTTTGAAAGTTCATTTTGGTTACTCCAGGCCTTAGAATTTCGCACCGTCATATTTTGCGGTATCGAAGTAAATCCATATAATTTAAAAAAAATTATACAAAATTTCTGGGACATTACATTTTCCCCACCTTAGGGATTTATGTCCTTGAAAGACACAACATAGAATAAGAAAAGAAATGGGGGTACTGAGCATGGATCTGATCCTCCTTCTCCCATGTTCATTCCTTGAGGATCCCTTGATGCCAACGAATGTGCACCAGAGGTATCGACCACCCATGAAGGACCCACTCTCATCGAACCACAATTTCTACTAGAACCTCCGTAAAAATTTCCCCATCATCTATGTCCATCTTCCCATGGTCAATGACTTAAGAAGGGTCATGCACATATCTTCTCAGCTATGATACGTGGAAGACATCATGCACCCTCTCCAACTGCAGAGGAATTTCCCAGCTGTATGCCACCTCAACTATCCTCCGAAGTATCAGAAATGACCCAATAAACCTCAATTATAACTTGATTCCTCGACCAAATCTCTGTATGAAGACATGGTCTCCCTCCTTGATCTCCAAGGATCTCTATCTCTTATTGGCATAATACCTCTGCCAACTTTGTGCAGTATTCACTTGGTGAAAAGTGAGACATCGTGACACAAATTATGCCACTTCTCTCTTTATCCTTCGCCATCAGTACTAACATCGGAGGCCCAGGTACATCTTCTCCACTCCATGATGTACCACTAGAGGGGATATATCGAACGCCCTCAACACCCCTCTCTTGTAGTGCAACTGGTACCATGGTGTGTCCTCTGAATAGGATACCATGCTCCCCACCTTCAAAAAATCCATTAGGTGCCTGCGCTGAGGATATCTGAGCACATCGATCCTTGTAGTCAGTATCCCCAAGATGCGCCTCCTTGAATCGCAGAAGGAGTGGGGGTGTGACTGTCATTGATTAGAGGTATTCTTCTCCATCTCTATCCATGACACATATCTGCTAGACGGCTAGATGCTCTGTCACCTCACTCAGCAATTGCAGATCATACATCCTACTGAGTGCTTCTACTACCACCTTCTCCTTCTCAGGATTATAGACTATATCATGGTCACAGTCCTAGATGAACTCTAGCCATAGTCGTTGTTTCAGCTCCTGAAAGCTCTGCTGACACTTCTCTATCCATAGGGATGGCTCCCCCTTCTTTTTCAAAGATAAAAATGGTGCCACTACCCTGGAGAAGCCAGGTACAAATATCTGGTTGTACCTAGCCAAAGCAGACGTCCCTCTCCCTTCGTAGAGGTAATCTTTGAAATATCTTTCGAAAAGATATCCCCATGATCTTCCACTCCTATTTGGAGCTGAAAACTGAAAACTCCTACTTCCACGAGGGTAGGTCTAGATGACTCAATAATGATCGGTTGCACCCTCCTATGCATGAGTTTATCCTGTACTGCATGGGTTTCCTTTTTCACCGACCAAGGAAAATCCCATTCCAATGTTGTAGGTATACCACAACATTTTGGTCTAATACAGTCAATCTGTGTATGAACTATGGATGTCTAGTCTCTACCCAACCTAACGTCATAAGGCCTCAACACTGCCACTGTAACGCCCCGACCCCAGTTAACCAGAGTCGGTTCATTACTTCGTAACATTGGCATGATCACAAGAAAGATCAAATCTCTAAAGACCGATTGGTTTAGTATCCTTGGAAACACTAGATATATTCATAAGTTTTACATTACATCATAAAATGAAAAACTACTACAACAACATAATGTTTCTACAGTCCACACTATAATCCCCTCATAATATACCTACAGGTCATTCATAACTTACATCTTCACATCCTGGGAAAAATAAAACATAGAAAAGGGGTGAGCTCAAATGCCCAGTAAGGATAACAAAATAGCGGAAGCTTTCATAAATAAGAATAAACTTTTAAGGCAATGTATAACTAAAACAAAAGCCTTTCAAACATGAACTTTCAACATGGTATGGCATAAATAAAATGAAATAATGCCATTTACTTATTCACATGGATATTCTACTAATCGAATAATCACATGCAAAAATCAATAACCACTTTCATAATGTTGGAATGCATAATGTCAAACGTAAATTTCATTGTCTAGACCTCATCCCAAGACCTAGGGGTTACTTCTAACCGGAACCCAACCCGGAGTGCCTCTAATAACCGGACACCAACCCGGAGTGCCTCTAATAACCGGACACCAACCCGGAGTGCCTCTAATAACCGGAAACCAACCCGGAGTACCTCTAATAACCGGAGACCAAACCGGAGGGCTTACTTTTACCAGTCCCTAACCTGGAGGGCTTAATTTAACCAGTCCCCAACCTGGAGGGCTTACTTTTACCGGTCCCCAACCCGGAACATACTTGTTTAGCACATTCATCTGAAAAAAAGTTTGAAATATAACATAAACATTCGGGTTAAAACTAGCATACGAAATGTCAATAGTTTCACCATAAACTATGAATGGTATAAAATAGCACATCCACAGTCAAACATATCACAAAACCTTCAATACAATATAGAGGTTTTGTATTATAATAAATCAACTTCAAATAAGCGTAAAATCCATTAAAGGATGTTGACATAGATGAAATCAAAACACTTTTTAGAGAAATATCTCTTTCTATTTTTGAAATCATTTAAGAGCCATATAAAATAAAACATTTTCTTGAAAATATTCTTGTAAGCTTGTAAGGAAAGCTTTGACGATTTTATAACGGCGGAAAATAACCGCACCCGCCGTATAAGTAAAAAAAACATTCTTATCTTAATTCTGTCGAAAAGGTCAAAAAGGACCTTGTTTTGAAAACAACGGAAAGATTCCTTTATAAACCTCTTACAAAAAGTCAAACAAGGGTATAAATGAATTTAACCCATATTCTTGTAAATAATAAATATGTTTTGAAATACATTTCGAAGAAACATGGATGTGGATGATAAAGAAATCCCAGTAGATTATTACGTATAAACAACCTCGGATAATGAAGAGATTGTGAAATAACCCTTACCTTGTACTTTTCCTTTGTTGTGGTAGGTTAACCTCCTGTATAATGGTGAAATAATTGTTATTAAATTATACAAGAATCATATACATTAATATGATATCATATATGATCTTTTAATATTGATTTGATAATAATATCTTAGTATTATCGCTGTTTTGGGTGTTAACTTACTCATTTTCTTTATATGTTTTGTTACATAAGTCATGTTTGTTGTATCTTATTCATATCCAGAATGATATCAAGTCCTTAAACATCATTTTTAAATCATTAAATGATAATTATACTTGAATGGATACGATGGAGAATGAATCTCATCGCGTTCGTGGAGACGGTAGTCCGTACGTACGCACGAACGCTACTTCCATTTAATTTTTATTTTAAAAGAATCGAATCCAAATGATACATAGGTATATTACTATTCCAGTATAATATAATATTTTATATATGTTACTTAAGTTCATTAACACCATCCTTTATACGTTCCATGTGTTGGATGAACGAGTCATATCATTTTAAGGGGGCGATAGTCCACACTTCCTCAAATGAAATTATCGTATGTATATACAACATGAAACGAATAATGGTATGAAATAAAATGGAATTACAGAAGCTTATATATAAAATATATATCATTAATATCATATTTAATTACAGTTCCATCATAATGGCCACCATGAGAGGCGGTAAGATGTATTTGAACAATCATCGTTTCGTGAGGCGTTAGTTTGCCATCCACAGAAACATTATGTTCATCATCCATTAGATGGAGTTGTGTGCATGTGTAGTTTGAATCCTTCTTATAACAACATTCTAGTATATTGAGGATACTGGTGTTGTTACAAAAGAAAGGAAATAAAAAGAGTTTGGGGGTTGAAGAAGCAAAATAAATGAAAATAATTTAAGAGAAATCGTTACCTTTAATTTAGGTAACTCACTTTGGTTGGAACCAATGGATTTGTTGAAATGCTTTCTGCCTAATGGGAAGCTTCGAGGAGGAGGAGAGGGATGTGGGGAGCTTAGTTGGGCAGAGTTTGGACGAGCCAAGTGGCCTGAGAGGTGTGAGGAATGAGAAGAAGTGGTCTCCTTTTATAAGGGAGAGGAGGGGCTCTTTAGGAAAGAGTGAAAGTATTACTTTATAATATAATTATATTCGGTTTATAATGGTCCAAAAATCATTGAGGTCGAAGATAAGATGACTAATATTCTAAATAACATCAACCAATAAGAATTGGACAGGTGTTAGATAATATTTGAATCATTATAATATTATTTATTTCAATGATTTATTAATGAGGTAAACATTGCATCATTATTGTGTCATTAATAATTTAACTTATTTGATGTCTAAAAATTATAAATAAAATATCATCATGTAGGAAATCTTTTTATCTTTCTAATGAATATTTATAATCGAAAATCCAACATGTATAACCCTATGTAAAAATTGTTCTTCTAAAAGATGTAAGCTTATGCCATTTTTATTTTTATTTTAACTTTGTTAATATAATGTGTCCCTACCACATACAAGTGGCTCCAAGGGGTCCCAAAATTGACCCAAGGATGCCCATGGTCGGGTATGTGTCCACCAAAAAGGTTAGGACACGTTTTAGGGTAATTTCTTATTATGATAATATTATTTTTTAACCCTTATTTACCGGATTTACCCTTTAACCATGGTAAATAAAATATTTACCACAGTAACTATTCAAAATGTCAAAAAATAAAAGTTACCTATTTACACAATTTGAACATCCTGATTCCAAATATGGAATCCATTTTCCTAAATTCAAAACACATTAGTGGCAGAAATTAATTTAAAATTAATTCACGCTGTCAAAACAAAAAGCGTGTTTTTAAGAGATAATAACTATCAAAAGATTGACACTTGTTTATGTTCGGTTTAATTGTAAAATTATGTTCAATGACCAACATTATATTAAATGGTAAAAATATATTCTAAATATACTTTAAAACCACTAAAATTCATAATTTATCACTATTAATTATTTTGATTAAAAAAGTTGTTTTTAATTAAAATTTAGTAATTTTCACTATTCATCAAAATATGAAAGTTATCCGAAAAGTACCAAAATTTCACCTTAGGGTAAATTCGACACTAAGAATCCAAAAATGAAGTCGATTTTGAAATATAAAATATATCTAATTTCAAAAAGTAGGTATTACTATTCATAACGGCTAGTTTGATCGGTTGTGGTGTGTGTTAAAACTCGAAGTTGCGTACAACACATGCTACTGTATTATTCAAAGGAAAGCGTACCGTGGAAGCTTGGGATGTTTCATTTTAAATTTTTGATGTCCCAATTTAGTCAAAAAGTTTAAAATATTGTATTTAAAAAGGGCTCACTATTAATAGTTGATAAAAGTGCAATAATGAAAATGAATTTGTTCTTGCATTATATCTAAGAAACTCATAATATGGATTCTAAAATTATAAGGATTATATAAAGTTTAAAATTTAGATAATACTATTCATAACCTCTTTTGAATGGATTTTTTTTTGTAAGTCATGGTGTGATTGAACTCGGTGTTGTGTGTAGTGCAAGTTATTGAATTATTTTGATGAAATAACACACTATGAAATCTTGGGGTGTTACATTCTCCCCTCCTTCAATAAATCGCGTCCTCGCAATTTGAAATTGTTCTTCAAAAATAAAAGGTTGAAAGTAGAAAATATATTTGTGGGAAAACCCACATCGGAAATTGGGTTACTAAAATTTAGTCTTAATATGAGGAAAAGAGAAATCAAAGGGTCACCACCAAATTACGATCTTGATTAGGAGAACATTGGTGGAAATTAGAGACATATAATTGGAGGAAAAACGTAAATATTTATAGGTAGTGATTGAGGTCATCAATCACAAACAAGTGTAAAATTGAGGTCCTTAAATTCATAAATCTATGATGATTTGAAATACCATCGGTTCAACAAAACATAGGGTATTAGGATAACACATTTTTGACGTTTCAAAATATCTTAGTTGAAATCCCACATCGAAAAATGAATTAATGAGGCCTCTATTTAAAATAAAGAGTCAAAAGTATGAAGATTACCGAAAATAACACATACTAGGGTTCCATGTAGGAAAATATGGATATGGAAGAAAAATCTAACCATCAATTATCTGATGGAGAGTGGTAGAGAACATGGCTATGAAAAGGCCAACAATCCCAAAGCCATAAATTAGTGACGATTTAAGGTACCATCTAGGAAAACATTTTTGTTCTAAGTTTCTTTTCTTAATATTGAGGAATTTATTTATGAGATTGGCTAAGATCATAAGGAGATATACTTACTTTATAATTAGAGTTTTATCCATTAATAAATTTCTACCACAAACTCATCTTTCACTCTAAAAGATAATAGAATGTAAAAAATTCTATTTACACTATTTGTATAGGGTTCCAAAATAAAAGAATTTCTAATTCATCTACAAGATCTCTTAATAAAAACTACATTATTTAATCCAGGACATCTCGTGGGCCAGTGGTAGGTGATACACCCTTGTCGCCCTTCGGTTGCGGGTTCAAGTCTCGTAGCTTTGCCGGACGCGACAAGTTGCCGCCCGACCTCCGGGTTGTCCTTTTATGTCAATCCAAAATAATCCAAACTAGAACTATCCAAAATACTTCTATCCAAACTCACAGTCCAACATTTATAAGTAAGTTAAAAATAATGTAGAACTTTTCTACCCCGTAATAGCATATGAATACCTTCATCATGTATTCTTTTAATACACCGAAACATCCTGAATTACCATATTCCTTATTGATTACATTCATGCTCCCGTATTCCATAGAGAAAGCTGGATATACTTCATTAATCCAAAAATGTTTTAAACCCCAACAATGATGGAATATACAAATCATTAATCAGTTCCAGGGTAGTCAAGAATATCCAATATAATTTATCCAAAACAATCACTTATTATTCCAAAATCACTACCTCAGTATCAGAACTATATTATGATTTATCATTCTCTCAACCATATATTTTCCAAAAATTTATCCTGCTATTGAGTCACTTTTCTTTTTTCCACACAATCTCAAGTCCTTAATGAAATAGTACTCCAGTACAATCCTTATATACTCCATAATTATTATAACAAGTACATTGTTGATACAACACTCAATTGACATAATCAACATAAGAACTCTAATCATTCCTCTTCATCTGTGGTAGTATCATAACTTGATTATTATCCAATAACATCATTTGCGGCATAGTCTGATGACTGGGACATAGGTTCGCGTAGTGTCCAAACTCCTTGAAAATGAAGCATTGTACATTTGAAACCATTTTCTTACCCTTGCAGTCATGTCCTTTCTCCCTTTTCCTCCACACTTATAACAAACTCCCATTCCTTTCAGGCAAGTTCCAGGGTGTTTCTTTCCACAGTTACCACATATGGGAAAATTCTTCTTTTCCCTCTTCCCTTTATCCATCTTTCTCTCTTCTATCCTTTTCTTTCTTGCTTCCCTTCAAAGCCATAGGACTCAGTAAACTCTTTACTTATCTTATCAACACATGATATTATTTCTTCATATGATGATAATACATGGGAGACTATTTCTCTTATAAATTATAGCTTAAGACCATGAAAGATATGATCCTTCCTTCTCTTTGGATCATGTGCATTTCTGGAGTTCTCATTCCTTCTACTGGGCACCATTTCTAAACAATGGCATACACTAGATCAGTTTATGAATGAAAATACATAATCCCATACTTATAAAACACTTAACATAAATTGAACTATTTATGGATATAATCCATAATCATAAGAATGTTTTCTTTAAGGAAGTATATACTCATAATCCCTTCAAAATGATTTGTAAAGAAAAATGAGAGTTATCCTAAGCACATCCCCCGGGAGTGTCGTAACCAAGAGTGCAGCAAGGCCCGTTGTCGTGCACCAGTTCCCGTTCGAGTCTAGCTCAAAGCGGTGTTTTCGGGTTTTACCCCTAGGTACATCTGTGCCAGAGCCGCCTCTACCTGCTCGTATCCAGACATGGATGTATTGCTCGGAAAACTCACAAAATCTCTACAACACCAAAATTCTAGGAAGTTCTTCTATACTAATCCTCAAAGTTCATCTTAGGTCTACGTGCTCTAATCAGAGTTTATCTAAATCTAGCTTCCAAGGTTTGTACTAAACTTTCTCTGATACCAACTGTAACGCCCCGACCCCAGTTACCCAGAGTCGGTGCATTACTTCGTAACATTGGCATGATCACAAGAAAGATCAAATCTCGAAAGACCGATTGGTTTAGTAGCCTTGGAAACACTAGATATATTCATAAGTTTTACATTACATCATAAAATGAAAAACTACTACAACAACATAATGTTTCTACAGTCCACACTATAATCCCCTCATAATATCCCTGCAGGTCATTCATAACTTACATCTTCACATCCTGGGAAAAATAAAACATAGAAAAGGGGTGAGCTCAAATGCCCAGTAAGGATAACAAAATAGCGGAAACTTTCATAAATAAGAATAAACTTTTAAGGCAATGTATAACTAAAACAAAAGCCTTTCAAACATGAACTTTCAACATGGTATGGCATAAATAAAATGAAATAATGCCATTTACTTATTCACATGGATATTCTACTAATCGAATAATCACATGCAAAAATCAATAACCACTTTCATAATGTTTGAATGCATAATGTCAAACATTTATTTCATTGTCTAGGCCTCATCCCAAGACCTAGGGGTTACTTCTAACCGGAACCCAACCCGGAGTGCCTCTAATAACCGGACACCAACCCGGAGTGCCTCTAATAACCAGAGACCAAACCGGAGGGCTTACTTTTACCATTCCCTAACCTGGAGGGCTTACTTTAACCAGTCCCCAACCTGGAGGGCTTACTTTTACCGGTCCCCAACCCGGAACATACTTGTTTAGCACATTCATCTGAAGAAAAGTTTGAAATATAACATAAACATTCGGGTTAAAACTAGCATACGAAATGTCAATAGTTTCACCATAAACTATGAATGGTATAAAATAGCACATCCATAGTCAAACATATCACAAAACCTTCAATACAATATAGAAGTTTTGTATTATAATAAATCAACTTCAAATAAGCGTAAAATCCATTAAAGGATGTTGACTTAGATGAAATCAAAACACTTTTTAGAGAAATATCTCTTTCTATTTTTGAAATCATTTAAGAGCCATATAAAATAAAAAAATTTCTTGAAAATATTCTTGTAAGCTTGTAAGGAAAGCTTTGACGATTTTATAACGGCGGAAAATAACCGCACCCGCCGTATAAGTAAAAAAAACATTCTTATCTTAATTCTGTCGAAAAGGTCAAAAAGGTCCTTGTTTTGAAAACGACGGAAAGATTCCTTTATAAACCTATTACAAAAAGTCAAACAAGGGTATAAATGAATTTAACCCATATTCTTGTAAATAATAAATATGTTTTGAAATACATTTCGAAGAAACATGGATGTGTATGATAAAGAAATCCTAGTAGATTATTACGTATAAACAACCTCGGATAATGAAGAGATTGTGAAATAACCCTTACCTTGTACTTTTCCTTGGTTGTGGTAGGTTAACCTCCTGTATAATGGTGAAATAATTGTTATTAAATTATACAAGAATCATATACATTAATATGATATCATATATGATCTTTTAATATTGATTTGATAATAATATCTTAGTATTATCGCCGTTTCGGGTGTTAACTTACTCATTTTCTTTATATGTTTTGTTACATAAGTCATGTTTGTTGTATCTTATTCATATCCAGAATGATATAAAGTCCTTAAACATCATTTTTAAATCATTAAATGATAATTATACTTGAATGGATACGATGGAGAATGAATCTCATCGCGTTCGTGGAGACGGTAGTCCGTACGTACGCACGAATGCTACTTCCATTTTATTTTTATTTTAAAAGAATCGAATCCAAATGATACATAGGTATATTACTATTCCAGTATAATATAATATTTTATATATGTTACTTGAGTTCATTAACACCATCCTTTATACGTTCCATGTGTGGTATGAACGAGTCATATCATTTTAAGGGGGCGGTAGTCCGCACTTCCTCAAATGAAATTATCGTATGTATATACAACATGAAACGAATAATGGTATGAAATAAAATGGAATTACAGAAGCTTATATATAAAATATATATCATTAATATCATATTTAATTACAGTTCCATCATAATGGCCACCATGAGAGGCGGTAAGATGTATTTGAACAATCATCGTTTCGTGAGGCGTTAGTTTGCCATCCACAGAAACATTATGTTCATCATCCATTAGATGGATTTGTGTGCATGTGTAGTTTGAATCCTTCTTATAACAACATCCTAGTATATTGAGGATACTAGTGTTGTTACAAAATAAAGGAAATAAAAAGAGTTTGGGGGTTGAAGAAGCAAAATAAATGAAAATAATTTAAGAGAAATCGTTACCTTTAATTTAGGTAACTCACTTTGGTTGGAACCAAAGGACTTGTTGAAATGCTTTCTGCCTAAGGGGAAGCTTCAAGGAGGAGGATAGGGATGTGGGGAGCTTAGTTGGGCAGAGTTTGGACGAGCCAAGTGGCTTGAGAGGTGTGAGGAATGAGAAGAAGTGGTCTCCTTTTATAAGGGAGAGGAGGGGCTCTTTAGGAAAGAGTGAAAGTATTACTTTATAATATAATTATATTCGGTTTATAATGGTCCAAAAATCATTGAGGTCGAAGATAAGATGACTCATATTCTAAATAACATCAACCAATAAGAATTGGACAGGTTTTAGATAATATTTTAATCATTATAATATTATTTATTTCAATGATTTATTAATGAGGTAAACATTGCATCATTATTGTGTCATTAATAATTTAACTTATTTGATGTCTAAAAATTATAAATAAAATATCAGCATGTAGGAAATCTTTTTATATTTCTAATGAATATTTATAATCGAAAATCCAACATGTATAACCCTATGTAAAAATTGTTCTTCTAAAAGATGTAAGCTTATGCCATTTTTATTTTTATTTTAACTTTATTAATATAATGTGTCCCTACCACATACAAGTGGCTCCAAGGGGTCCCCAAATTGACCCAAGGATGCCCATGGTCGGGTATGTGTCCACCAATAAGGTTAGGACACGTTTTATGGTAATTTTGTATTATTATAATATTATTTTTTAACCCTTATTTACCGGATTTACCCTTTAACCATGGTAAATAAAATATTTACCACAGTAACTATTCAAAATGTCAAAAAATAAAAGTTACCTATTTACAAAATTTGAACATCCTGATTCCAAATATGGAATCCATTTTCCTAAATTCAAAACACAGTAGTGGCAGAAATTAATTTAAAATTAATTCCCGCTGTCAAAACAAAAAGCGTGTTTTTAAGAGATAATAACTATCAAAAGATTGACACTTGTTTATGTTAGGTTTAATTGTAAAATTATGTCAAATGACCAACATTATATTAAATGGTAAAAATATATTCTAAATATACTTTAAAACCACTAAAATTCATAATTTATCACTATTAATTATTTTGATTAAAAAAGTTGTTTTTAATTAAAATTTAGTAATTTTCACTATTCATCAAAATATGAAAGTTATCCGAAAAGTACCAAAATTTCACCTTAGGGTAAATTCGACACTAAGAATCCAAAAATGAAGTCAATTTTGAAATATAAAATATATCTAATTTCAAAAAGTAGGTATTACTATTCATAACGGCTAGTTTGATCGGTTGTGGTGTGTGTTAAAACTCGAAGTTGCGTACAACACACGCTACTGTATTATTCAAAGGAAAGCGTACCGTGGAAGCTTGGGATGTTTCATTTTAAATTTTTGATGTCCCAATTTAGTCAAAAAGTTTAAAATATTGTATTTAAAAAGGGTTCACTATTAATAGTTGATAAAAGTGCAATAATGAAAATGAATTTGTTCTTGCATTATATCTAAGAAACTCATAATATGGATTCTAAAATTATAAGGATTATATAAAGTTTAAAATTTAGATAATACTATTCATAACCTCTTTTGAAAGGATTTTTTTTTGTAATTCATGGTGTGATTGAACTCGGTGTTGTGTGTAG
The DNA here is from genome assembly GCA_963277665.1 of Viscum album. Classification (NCBI taxonomy): domain Eukaryota; kingdom Viridiplantae; phylum Streptophyta; class Magnoliopsida; order Santalales; family Viscaceae; genus Viscum; species Viscum album. The sequence continues at coordinate 1,498,258,180 of OY728147.1, read as the reverse complement.
TGCAAGTTATTGAATTATTTTGAAGAAATAACACACTATGAAATCTTGGGGTGTTACAGCCACCAAGGTGTTCCAACCGAAACACTCTCCTTAAGGGATAAATCACACCGTCAGCGTAAGTGTGATTATTTAGTCTCCCCCGATTGGTATCTCAAGTTTTGAGGGTCAAATCGACATCTTAACAAGAAACTCTAGGTCTTGGACAAGATTCGTGGAAGGAAGGAATGATTGGTACCAATTTCTATTAATACCACAACTAGTTGTAGCCATAGAATTTTCATCTAATCATTCTTAGAGCCCTTGGGTTTCACTCCATGACCGTATGAAGCTACTCCCATGTCCTTTCCTCTGGCTTCCTGAGCCTGGTGGGGACCATAATGGGGTGGTGGTTGTGACATGTTGAAATGTAAACTACATCATGATGCTCTCCAAGCTCTGCTTCCACGTCCGCAGCCCTGCAAATTTAACTGTCCTTAACACTTCATCTTCCCGAAGCATTTTACATGCCCAGGTCTCTGATACTGGTGTCAGTTTCCAACATTCCCTCTATTAACATTCGCTGGCTGCATCCACTCAGCCAAAGAACATTCAACCGTAAAGGTTCTATTTAACACCCTAACATAGGTAGGAATGTATAGAATAATCGTCTGGGCTCAAACGTCCTTAAACACACCATGCTCGGAAGTCTGATCCCCAAAGAACTTATCGTATTGTATTCATCGAGTTCTAGGAATGGTCGGTATGCCATGATGAATACTCAACCATTGACATGTTGTTTTGCTGAAGTTGTAGAAGCTCTAGATAACTCTCAGCCACCTCCTCAAATCAGTCCTCATCCGCCTATGAGTTAGGCTCGCCCCAGAACCTGAGGGGTATCTGATGCTGAAACTCGTGTAAGGAACTAAGCCTAAATGTGTCCTCTACCAGTACTACCAGTTGTAACTACCGACCAAGGGCCAGTGATATAGATAACACACTACCCAAAGGAACTATCTCGTGCAATGTTCTACATACCAAAGCCTCATCACTATGCAGACCATCCTCATGGTCACTCAATGGAAAATAAGAGAATCTAAGATCACCATCTTCTCTACTGGTGTCTCAACTAAGAGAACAAACTCTAACCATATCCTTCATCTAGTCCTTAGCTGCCTCTGGTTCTGTCTCACCTCGAAACCTTGGAGGCCGCTCCCACTGAAACTCATGCAACACGCTTAGTTGGCGTGCATCCTCCACTAGTATAGCCTATGGTAAGGGCTTCCCAATGGGTAGGGGTGTTGTTGGTAAAAACACACGAAGGTTCTAACCATGTAAGAGGGCCTTGCACTGGATCCTCATCCCTCGGTTGGTTGTCATAGTCTACTCTCTCGCGAATCCTATATGGTTGTCTTTGTGGTGGCATTTTGATAAGGAACAGGAGATCCATGCACATCAATTTATATCTAGTGAGCAGACTCAATGAAATCATAAGAAAAACTTTTCAACAACACACACAATTTGTGTTTTGGTGCACAGAGTTGGAAATCAGAATTCAGGGTCCTGGTGTATGGATACATCAGCCACCACACAGACACTAGATTTCCTAAACTGAAGACCACACTCATAACACTTAACAATATTTCCACACCAAAAATATAAAAGTCTTAGTTCTTTGGTAGAACCAACTCCTCTAATACCACTTTCTCATGACCTATCCCCCAGGGCCCGTGCCATGACTGCCCCAAGACCACCCTCCATTGGCCAGTGGCTGGCGACTACCACTGAAATGCATACTCCCTAAAATGGGAAGGCATTTTGTTACACCCTGAGATTGTATGAAAATATTATTTTAATTTCATTAATGTCTTGTGTTGTATTCTACACCAAGATTACCTTGCGCTATACGCAACACCGTATTAGCTTGCAGTATACGCAACACGATATTTGGACCATGTTACACACAATTTTGATAATAGTTATTCTACGCAACATTGAGTATATATATATATATATTCAATGTATAAATGAAATATGGTTGGATTCTGTTATACAAAACAACGAAGGATTCTTTCACATCACGCAACCCTGACTTGGCTTGCATTACACGCAATCGCGAGCTTCCTCAATAGCGTGGGTTGTACGCAATACTGAGTTTTAATAAACAACGATATATTATTATAATATTGTCATGAACTAGCCGTTATGAATAGTGTTAACTAAATTTTGAATTTTATAACATTATTATTCATCTTACACATTTCTAGAACATGGTATAAGAACAAAATAAATTTTTCGGGTAAAATAAATATTTTTCAAAAAATGCAGTTTTGCCGCCTTTTGATGGCGCACCCACTTTAAATCTAGTTTTTGACATATTTATAAGTTCAATTTGACAAAATAAAATTCTTCTTTTGAATCAGGATATAAAAATTTACATTAGATAAAGTTTAGATATTTTTCCGATTAGTTTCATATTTTAATGAATAGTAAAAACACGCTATATTTTAATTAAAAACAACTTTTTTTCATCGTAATATCTTATGTGGTAAAATTATAATATTGAATGGTTTTAAAGTATAAATAGAATATATTTTTACCATTTAAAATAATGTATGAAATTAGCATTGATTTTACCTTGAATTCGTAGGTTAAATCAATTCAATCTTTTGCAATGTTTTAAAGAAAACCCGTTTTCTTTCGACAACGGGATTAATTTTATTTTAATTTCTGAAACTTTTGTGTATTTAATTTGGAAAAATGGATTCCATATTTGGAATCAGTGGATCCAAAATATGTTAATAAGCTACTTTTTATTTTTGGGAATTATGAATAGTAACTACGGTAAATTTTATTTACCATAGTTAAAGGTAAATCGGGTAATTAAGGGTAAATATAATATTTTAAAATTACCCTAACAAATGTCAAAATCCTATTGGATGACTAAAAGTCGACCCATATCACCTAAGGGTCGGATTAGATTCATTTAATTAAATTTTTTCAATGAAAATAATTTAATTATTATTAAAACCAAAGAATGTGACAACATGTCACTTTCTTAAATCTTATAAGTATAATAATTTCAATCTAGTGATAAGCTTCATGAAACTTCGAACATGAATAGTCTCCAGAAATCTAATACAATTATCGAAAAAATAAGAATTTATTTAGAATTATTAGGGATTAAATATTTATCATTTATTATGACACAAAGATGATGCAGTAATTGTCTTATTAATGAAATATTGACATAATTGATGTTATAAATGCCCAAATAAATGTAATTTGAGACTTTTTATGACTTAAATTAATTTTATCGGTTAATATGACATGTTATTGTTGATTTAAGTAACTTGGTTTGAACTTAACATTCTGTTATGAATTTCATAAAAATCATGTACCAAATAATGTCAAAAATGACATAAAATAGTTTTTAAAAACAATATTATATTATTAATTGTTATTTTATTCCTAAAAATATAAGGTTTGGCCAAATGACTTAGAAAAGATTATATATATTAATAATAAACAACTTGGGGTTCTTTTGGCCTGATATAGTAAATTTATTAACCATATAGTGTAAGAAAACAAAAAGACACGGTAAAAGCTAAATTATTTAACATAGAGTTAAATCTAATTGATAAGGTTAATATAATGACCTAAACATGGCTAAATACTATTGGATGATAGGATTTAGACCCATCCCCACCTTAGCTTATAAATAAATCAATTTGGATCTATTTAAAACTGAACATGACTTTATAATAAAATAATATGTTTAGTTATTCCAAAGGTGCCCCTCTCCTCCCTTATAAAAGGGCACCTTCTCCCTCTCTTCCTCACACAACTTTGAGCCTTCAAGCTTGGAAAAACCCTTCCAAATTATCTTCTCCACCTCCCTATCAACATCCTAGAGGTTCTGTTCTTCCTCAAAGACCAATTTTATTTCCCTAAGAGGAGGTCTCAAAGAGGCGTTTCAAAGAAGAGGTAATTTCCATTACTGATTCTTTCACCTTTATTTCTTCTTCCACTTCTTCTTCTTAGGTTGTTTCATTATGAAGTAATAACATTAGTATCACTCATATACTGGTATTATAAGTATGAAACAATTGTGTTTCACCATCTATCCATCCTACGGAAAATGAAATCACCGCGCGTGAGTACGTACGAAATACCGTCTCCACGCCATGGTGAAATCTATTTTCCACCACCACCTGACATGGATGGGTATAATGGTGTAAATAATAACTATATATTATTATTTTAAAGTGATATTGATTCTGAAATAGTATACATACACTCAAATTCAGTCCCACGATCCTGAGAATGATATCATCGCTCGTGCGTACGTACGGACAACCGTCTCAACGACGCGATGAGATTCTTTCTCAACTTTAACCATTAATGAATGATTGTAAGGTATATATAATAAGTAATCATGAAATATATGACATAATAATGATACTGGATTTATGTGTATATATATGTATTTCATCTACTTAATTCCGTTCAACTCAGTAAGGAAATGAAAACAACGTTCATGCGTACGTACAGCCTACCGTCTCCATGAACGGTGTATTTCATTCCATTTACTGATTTATTATATATATGTATATTCTGATATATATATATATATAAATCATGTTTTATATTCTGGAATTAATTAATCATGATCTATGTAATCATAAGAATAATTACAAGTCAAAACACGGACGACAAATGAAACAATTTTACCCAAAACGCTCTTTAACATGGAATTTACAAAAGAACGGGTAGTATAAAGTCATAAGTGAACCATATATGATATCATAACAATGAATATGATTCTTTAATAAGTAAATGACATTATTTAAATCATTATATAGGAGGTTCGGACACTTACGAAGCAAATCAAACCTAAGGTAAGGGAAATATCACAATCTCATTTTTATCCGAGATTGTTTATAATTTGGTATTTACTGGGTTGTATTTTATCATCCACATCCATGTTTCATCAATATTTAATATTTTTTCCATCCACCTACAATTGTTTAAATCCAATTTTACCCTTCAGTGAGATTTTAGTAAAAGATATGAAAGGAATCTTTTGTCATTTTTCGTACGAGGTACCTTTTTGACTTTTCCGACAAAAGTAGGAGAAGAATGTTTTTTTTAACTTATAGGGAAAGAATTTATTTTTAAAACATTATTTCCAAGAATATTCCTTTATAAGTTTTCAAGTTTATTTTTAATCAACTTCTTTTAGTTTATAATTGTATGACATGTTAAGAAAAGAAAAGTGTTTTTGAAGTAGAAAGGATATTTTCCTCAAGAATGGAGTTCAAAGGTTTTATCAAAATTATTTTCCATCTAAGATAATATAGGGTTCTGTTTTTATCTCTATTATTAAATTGATTTGAATATGTTTTCAGGGAATTATTTTTATGAAGTCATTTACCTTATATGATTTGTTTTATGATGTCATGATGTTTCAAGAATCCCATTTTTGTTACATGTGTTATGCGATGATGTATGATTTATGATTATGTGGCACAAATAAGAAAGGATTCATTATAAGATGGGTGGGACCTGTATCTTCCTCCTATGCATTGGGTAAAGATTTATATCTCATGAGATAGACATGGCTGGAACGGAAGGTTATTTCGGTTCAGTGATACAGGACTGAAACGAGGAGTGAACTCGGATCAGAAATGGACTTTGTCTGCTAAGATAGTCTTGGCAATGAGTCATGACTAACAAGAAATGATTTTCCATGATTATGTGTGCATGACACAAAGTTTCAAGTTTTATGTTATGATTATAGGGATCTCATTTTCACTTCTATGATTTATTCCATGTTAAGATATTATGATCTTTTTTGCAGATTATGATTTTCAAAAAGATATGATATGATTTTTATTTCCTTTATTTGCCCTTGCTGAGCATTTGAGCTCACCCTTTTTTGTATGTTTTCTTTTCCCCAGGTCAGGAAGATGGATATTAAGTAGAATATGCTAAAAGGGACCCTATATATGATGAAATAAATGGGAGACACTGTAGAAGATTTATGAACCAGTTGTTTATGTTTCCCAGTTTCTAAAGACACTATACCTATACGGTGCTTTGTGGTTTTTCATATGTTGTAATAAGTATGCTTCAATTTTGAAGTATTAACAATGTATGTAATGTATGGGTCATTATAGTTGGTATCAGAGGAAAAGTTTAGTCAACCTTTGGAAAATAGGATGTGAAAACGTTAGTGAGATCCCTAGAGATATTTCTAAGGTATGTCTAGGGATGTCCCTAAGGATAAGTATACGTATAGGATATAGTCCTAGAACTATGGTAACGATATTTGATTAAACCAAAGATGTTAGATATTGAAGTTACTCCCCCTTTATTATGATTTTTTCTTCTCACACTATTCTTGTTGGGTTTTAGAAAATGGCCGGAAACAAGATGATTCACGATAATGGAGGATATGATGGACAATGGAATGATATTCTTCATGAGCAACCAAATGAAATGGGATTTGGAAGTCCAAACATCATTATTATGCCGAATCAGCAATATCATAATATGATCAATAAAGTAAAATTTGGTAAGTTTCCTGACTCGGCTAATAAGAGAAAGATGGATTTTCATGATGATCATAGAGGAAAGAAAGTTCAATTTCCCCTATGTAAATCATGTGGGAAGAGGCATCAAGGAGAATGTTTCAAAGGAACTGGAAGATTCTTTGGGTGTGGAAAAGAAGGACACAAAGCCAGTAAGTGCAAAGGAAAAGGTTCAGTTAACAACAGGGATGAGGATAATGGTATTTCTACGACATCAACAATGGTTAAATGTTTTAAATGTGGAATGTACAGGCAGTATGCAAACCAATTCCCTAAGGGAAATTCTCATGAAGAGAATCAGTATGGTCGTATGTGTAGTATTTATGTGGATGATGATGAAGAGAATACAAATGACATGCGAGATGAAAGAATTGTTGAAGCTCGGTCAATGGTTTAAGAATGTAGTGGAATGATTACATGTTTATCATGTGTAATGTTGTATAAGTAATCTCATGCTACTATAGAATAAAGAGACATCTATGGATTGTTACACTGTTGTCTTTCCTTGAGTTTTGAAAGTGTATGATTAATGTTACCAGTATCCATGTAAGGTTATTCAGATATTTTTGGAATGTAGATGATATGCGCATAATGAAGGGATAAGGGGAAAATTAAATGTTTGATAGTATTCATGAGCTCATGACTGATATAAGGAGAAGGTTATATCATGGTTTGAGTATATTGAATTTTTGGATTTTGGTATGTGGAAAGAGTTAACTTTTGACAGCATTCATGTTTTCACTAAGGTTCAATGGGTATTAATTCTTCAAGAGAATACATGATTAAGGTATTCACATGTTTCTAATTTGACCAACAAGATATATCTTATGATATATGGGGGATAAATGATGGCATTCACGTGATTGTTCTGTGACATTTCAAGTAGTCATTTTCTTTATACTATGAGCTTGGACCGAAGTATTTTAGATAAGCCTAAAGATTAGAATGGATTATGTTGGACATAAGTTAGGATAAAACATTTTTCGATATTATTGATGGGATGTTATAGCAATATAGATTTAGAAAAAGGACAACCTGCAGGACGGGCGACAGCCCATCGCGTCGGACAAGGCTGTGGGAATCAAACCCACAACCGAAGTGCGACTGACCTTTATCGCCTACCACTGGCCTACATGAAGTCCCTATTTATTAGAAACTAGTTTTATTATATGAAGCAGTATGATATATGAATTATAAGTCCATTTTAGGAACCATATATGATTAATATCACTATTGAATGACTTATGTATATTTAATAACTTTTGCTAACCTTTTGTTTGAGACAGATGGAATGACCCGTCATTCTATCACATGATCTGCTAACACATCACGAATGACAAATTCAACTTCATTTCTTTAAGAGATGAAGTGGAAATTTTCCAAAGAACGACAAACGGTGAGACTATACCAAAATCACGAAAGTTTTTCTTCTAATTCCAATTTCATCAACTTTAGGGAAATGTTCTTGAAAACAAAAAATGTTGTCTTAGTGCTCTTATATCTGATGAATCAGATGGTACCTTAGATCGTCACAAATTTATGGCGTTGTGATTTCTAGCTTTTCTATAGCCATGTTCTCTACCACTCTCCATCAGAACATGATGGTTAGATATCTCTTCCATATCCATATTTTTACCTATGTGGAAACCCAGTGATTAGTTTATTTGGGTAACCGTTATGTTTCATACTTTTGTTTTTAATGATTGGTTTTGGTATTCCTTTTTACAATGTGGGTTTCTATTAAAGAAACTTTCAGGTAGTAAACCATTTATAACCCCGACGAATTTCGAGGGCGAAATTCATTTTAAGGGGGGAAGAATGTAACACCCTGAGATTTTATGAAAATATTATTTTAATTTCATTAATTTCTTGTATTGTATTCTTCACCAAGATTACCTTGTGCTATACGCAACACCGTATTAGCTTGCAGTATACGCAACACTATTCTTGGACCGTGTTACACACAATTTTGATAATAGTTATTCTACGCAACATTGAGTATATATATATATATATAATGTATAAATGAAAAATGGTTGGATTCCGTTATACGAAACAACGAAAGATTCATTCACAACACGCAACCCTGACTTGGCTTGCATTACACGCAATCGTGACCTTCCTCAATAGCGTGGGTTGTACGCAATACTGGGTTTTAATAAACAACGATATATTATTATAATATTGTCATGAACTAGCTGTTATGAATAGTGTTAACTAAATTTTGAATTTTATATCATTATTATTCATCTTACACATTTCTAGAACATGGTATAAGAACAAAATAAATTTTTCGGGTAAAATAAGTATTTTTCAAAAAATGCAGTTTTGCCGCCTTTTGATGGCGCACCCACTTTAAATTTAGTTTTTGACATGTTTATAAGTTAAATTTGAAAAAATAAAATTCTTATTTTGAATCAGGATATAAAAATTTACATTAGATAAAGTTTAGATATTTTTCCGATAACTTTCATATTTTAATGAATAGTAAAAACACGCTATATTTTAATTAAAAACAACTTTTTTTCATCGTAATATCTTATGTGGTTAAATTATAATATTGAATGGTTTTAAAGTATAAATAGAATATATTTTTACCATTTAATATAATGTATGACATTAGCATTGATTTTACCTTGAATTCATAGGTTAAATCAATTCCATCTTTTGCAATGTTTTAAAGAAAACCCGTTTTCTTTCGACAACGGGATTAATATTAATTTAATTTCTGCAACTTTTATGTATTTAATTTGGAAAAATGGATTCCATATTTGGAATCAGTGGATCCAAATTATGTTAATAAGCTATTTTTTATTTTTGGGAATTATGAATAGTAACTACGGTAAATTTTATTTACCATAGTTAAAGGTAAATCGGGTAATTAAGTGTAAATATAATATTTTAAAATTACACTAACAAATTTCAAAATCCTATTGGATGACTAAAAGTCGACCCATATCATTTAAGGGTAGGATTAGATTCATTTAATTAAATTTTGTCAATGAAAATAATTTAATTATTATTAAAACCAAAGAATGTGACAACATGTCACTTTCTTAAATCTTATAAGTATAATAATTTTAATCTAGCGATAAACTTCATGAAACTTCGAACATGAATAGTCTCCAGAAAGATGATACAATTATCGACATCATAAGAATTTATTTAGAATTTTTAGGGATTAAATATGTATCATTTATTATGACACAAAGATGATGCAGTAATTGTCTTATTAATGAAATATTGACATAATTGATGTTATAAATGCCCAAATAAATTTAATTTGAGACTTTTTATGACTTACACTAATTTTCTAGGTTAATATGACATGTTATTGTTGATTTAAATTACTTTTTTTGAACTTATCATTCTGTTATGAATTTCATAAAAATCATGTACCAAATAATGTCAAAATTGACATAAAATAGTTTTCAAAACAAATATTATATTATTAATTGTTATTTTATTCCTAAAAATATAAGGTTCGGCCAAATAACTTAGATAAGATTATATATATTAATAATAAACAACTTGGGGTTCTTTTGGCTTGATATAGTAAATTTATTAACCATATAGTGTAAGAAAACAAAAAGACACGGTAAAAGTTAAATTATTTAACTTAGAGTTAAATCTAATTGATAAGGTTAAAATAATAACCTAAACTTTTCTAAATCATATTAGATGAGAGGATTTATACCCATACCAACCTTAGCCTCGAAATAAATCAATTTGGAGCTATTTAAAACCGAACTTGACTTTATAATAAATTAATATGTTTAGTTATTCCAAAGATGCCCCTCTCCTCCCTTATAAAAGGGCACGTCCTCCCTCTCTTCCTCACACAACTTTGAGCCTTCAAGCTCGGCCAACCCCTGCCAAATTCTCTTCTCCACTTCCCTAGCAACATCCTAGAGGTTCTGTTCTTCCTCAAAGAAAAAGTTTAGTTCCCTAAGAGGAGGTCTCAAAGAGGCGTTTCAAAGAAGAGGTAATTTCCATAACCGATTCTTTCTCCTTTATTTCTTCTTCCACTTCTTCTTCTTAGGTTTTTTCATTATGAGGTAATAACACCAGTATCACTCATATACTTATTTGTTATTATAAGTATGAAACAATCCTATTTCACCATCTATCCATCCTACGGAAAATGAAATCACCGCGCGTGAGTACGTACGGAATACCTTCTCCACGCCGTGGTGAAATCTATTTTCCACCACCACCTTACATGGATGGGTATAATGGTGTAAATAATAACTATATATTATTATTTTAAAGTGATATTGATTATTAAATAGTATATATACACTCCAATTCAGTCCCACGATCATGAGAACGATAGCATCGCTCGTGCGTACGTACGGACTACCGTCTCCACGACGCGATGGGATTCATTCTCAACTTTAACCATTAATGAATGATTGTAAGGTATATATAATAAGTAATCATGAAATATATGACATAATAATGATACTGGATTTATGTGTATATATATGTATGTCATCTACTTAATTCCGTTCAACTCAATAAGGTAACGAAAACAGCGTTCATGCGTACGTACAACCTACCGTCTCCATGAACGGTGTATTTCATTCCATTTATTGATTTATTATATATATGTATATTCTGAATATATATATATATATAAATCATGTTTTATATTATGTAATTAATTAATAATGATCTAAGTAATCATATGAATAATTACAAGTCAAAACACGGACGACAAATGAAACAATTTTACCCAAAACACTCTTTAACATGGAATTTACAACAGAACGGGTAGTATAAAGTCATAAGTGAACCATATATGATATCATAACAATGAATATGATTCTTTAATAATTCAATGACATTATTTAAATCATTATACAGGAGGTTCGGACACTTACGAAGCAAATTGGACCTAAGGTAAGGGAAATATCACAATCTCATTTTTATCCGAGATTGTTTATACTTTGGTATTTACTAGGTTGTATTTTATCATCCACATCCATGTTTCTTCAATATGTAATATTATTTCCATCCACCTACAATTGTTTAAATCCAATTTTACCCTTTGGTGAGATTTTAGTAAAAGATATGAAAGAAATCTTTTGTCGTTTTTCGTACGAGGTACCTTTTTGACTTTTCCGACAAAAGTACGAGAAGAATGTTTTTTTAACTTATACGGCAAGAATGGATTTTTAAAACATTATTTCCAAGAATCTTCCTTTATAAGTTTTCAAGTTTATTTTTAATCAACTTCTTTTAGTTTATAATTTTATGACATGTTAAGAAAAGAAAAGTGTTTTTGAAGTAGAAAGGATATTTTTCTCAAGAATGGAGTTCAAATGTTTTATCAAAATTATTTTCCATCTAAGATAATATAGGGTTCTGTATTTATCCCTATTATTAAATTGATTTGATTATGTTTTGAGGGAATTATTTTTATGAAGTCATTTACCTTATATGATTTTTTTAATGATGTCATGATGTTTCAAGAATCCCATTTTTGTTACATGTGTTATACGATGATGTATGATTTATGATTATGTGGCACACATAAGAAATGATTCATTATAAGATAGGTGGGACCTATATCCCCCTCCAATTCATTGGTTAAAGATTTATATCTCATGAGATAGACATGGCTAGAACGGAAGGTTATTTCGGTTCAGTGATACAGGACTGAAACGAGGAGTGAACTCGGTTCAGAAATGGACTTTGTCCGCTAAGATAGTCTTGGTAATCAGTCATGACTAACAAGAAATGATTTTCCATGATTATGTGTGCATGCCACAAAGTTTCAAGTTTTATGTTATGATTATGGGGATATCATTTTCACTTCTATTATTTATTCCATGTTAAGATATTATGATCTCTTTTGCAGGTTATGATTTTCAAAAAGATATGATATGATTTTTATTTCCTTTATTTTCCCTTGCTGAGCATTTGAGCTCACCCTTTTTTGTATGTTTTCTTTTCCTCAGGTCAGGAAGATGGATATTAAGTAGAATATGCTAAAAGGGACCCTAGATATGATGAAATAAATGGGAGACACTGTAGAAGATTTATGAACCAGTTGTTTATGTTTCCCAGTTTCTAAAGACATTATACCTATACGGTCCTGTGTGGTTTTGTCACATGTTGTAATAAGTATGCTTCAATTTTGAAGTATTAACAATGTATGTAAAGTATGGGTCGTTATACATATCCTTTAATCCGATACAAAAACATGGTCTAAGAACACAACAAGATGAAACTATCAAGTAAACTGCTATAGTAAAAGAGTGGTGAAAGTAAAATGGGTCAGAATACAAGACCAACTATAAAGGTAAAAGTAAAACATGAAATACAATACAACTGATAGAATAAGGAAAACAACTACTGGGTCTTCCTACGAGGTTACTATTTTAAGGGTAGGTATAAGACACCTCCTCATCACTCCACGTAAACCAGTCTCCTTTGTGTACAGCCTAGTCTAGGCTCCCTCAAACCTTAGCCCAGCTGCTCGTCGTCTACACAAGACAAAATAAGGTGCGGGCATAGCCCGTGCAGGGGTGAGTATAATGATACCCAGTAGGGACCCCGAGACCCCGAAGGTAACCTACAGTTCCAAAAAGAAAAACCAAAGGTAAACACCACGAAATTAGATTAGCACACAAGTAATGTACCACATAGCATAAGCTAAATCACAAGCACATGTTAATGACAGATCACACCAAAATTTATTATATGGGTAGTAACAAGTAACATCCCCAGTCACCACGTCGAACACCTCAGCTACTGGAGAAATCCTCCTCTATCAAGTATAGTGGTCCTGCCGCATCACATAGAGGCACTTCCCAATATCCTTGGACTGCGGATGTACTCCTCTAGTCGATTATCTTGGGTGTTCTGTGTCACACAAAGGTGCACCCCACCATGGGTCTTTCACGTCACATAGAGGCACTCCCCCCTCATGGACTGCTGAAGTACACCTCCTATCGAGTACCATGGGTATTCCGCATCACATAGAGGCACTCCCCACCATGGGCCCGCCACGTCACATAGAGGCGCTCTCCACTGGGCCTGTTGAGTCACTTCGAGCCATAATGGTCATAAATTGTCATGTCTCATCCAGTCATAGGGTTATGTTCGTAGCACATTTGGGAGAACTGATCCCCAAGCCATCAGTCATACCTCAACTATCTTGAATTCCACTGAAGAAGTATCCAAAAGTTTTGTCATGTCATAAGGGATCCAATCTAATAGGCGGTGCATAAATTGGACACTCGATCTGTAAGTTGTTTCTGTTTTCTCTCTGAGGGCCAGATTGGATTCGGGATTCGATCCAACCCGCCTATGATTTAACATTATCCAAAAATCATGTGGAGTATTATAAAAGGATTATCTCGATCCAAGGATTCTGGTGTGTCAGACGGTTTGTCAAATGAATGCTCAGTTCTCAAGTTATAGTCAAAAAGGAAAAACTGGGTTTGGATTGGCCTGCGTCTAGTCTAGATGGCTTGGCCTTGGTGGGTCCATCCTGCTTTGGGGATGGCCCAACCCGACCAAATGGGTGTGGCCCACTGTGGTGCAACCTGCTTAGCTGGTGGTCCACCATGGTGGGTCAACTTTAACTGACACTCGAGGGAGGCACCCACCAGTCTTCCCGAATGGTCCGTGGACCGTTTGGTTGCTAGCACCTAGAACCACCAGAGGGGTCCCTCCCAATGTGGTGCATCTGGACATTATTCTTACCAATGGCACAGTCGCGCACCACTACTCTACAACGGCCGGTCGGAAGGCTGACCGCCCTTCGGCCTCCACCGCGGCCCAACGGCCACCACCCCCTGCTCTACCGGTTGTGTGGATGCGCGCTGCAACTCTGCTATGCAGTCGACCAGTTTTCGTCCACCACCCTACCCTACTATGGCCGACGGGCCACGACCTCCTCATAAACTTGTGGTGTGGATGCACACCACCCTCCCTTCTTCGTGGTCGGCCGGGTGTCGACCACTGCATTCTTCCTCAAGCCACTACAGCTTTGTTCCAAGCCTGAAAAATTAAACGATCGCATATTCATGATCATTTAATTGAGGGCTCTATTTCCATATATTTCACCCAGTATAACTCCGTGTTTCCAGTGTCAAAAAAAAATAGGCGTTGAAGAACGCATGAAGAATGCGCAAAGAATAAAAAGAAAGATGATCATGGTTTATGTGCGGAATGATTTCCATGTTTGTTTGGCCGTCATCATTGTGAATTTAGGATATGAAGAATCAATAAAGTAATTTCAAACATAAATAAAACCCCTAACTTGAAATGTTGGAGAATCATCCACGCTTTTCGGTGGACCGTGTTCATAGTTCCCGTGACTGGCACCCAAAGACACCACTTGGACATTGCCAATTAGTGGTTCAGTGTCGTCTATCACCACCAGCTAGGTCGGTTTCATCTTCTAGGGGTCTAGCATCATGACATTCCTTCAACAATTCACTCCTTAGTGAAACTCTCTAATACCCCTTCCCTAGCTCCATATTTATATGAGAGGGGAAGGGTAGGTAACGATGTGAGGAGTTAATGGGATCATTAATTAGAAAACATCCTAATTTCCCCAAACATTGTTGTTACTCAGATTGGATGGTCAAGCCATTTATTGGATTGACACGTCATTGGTCCCACCTTACCGCTTGTCCGTTGGAGGAATGGAATAAGCATAAAACATTAATGTTATTTAATTTATTCTATTAAAAATTTCCAAAACCTAACTATTTCTCCGAACCTAATACAGTCGGAGTGAAGGTCTCCATAAGCGAATATCAGCATTGCGAGTTCAATAGTGTTCTCATATTTCAATTTCGAGCACCGGTTCAAATGTTACAAAATGCCACTTGCGCCTTTACTGAACCCCCAAAAAAAGTTCGGAAAATTATTAACAGTCACCCTCGACCCGCACCGGTCGAGGTAAGGCTCTACCTAATTGAAACACGCCCCATTAAACCCAACAGTACTCTCAGATTTTAAATCCATGTTACCATTTAGAAATTATGGATTTTAAAATAAAATAATTTCCACATAATTGTTTTATTTAAAGAAAAAAACTAACATTCTTAGTTGGCCCGCGTCAGCCAAAGTTTGTATCGGCCTAAAGAAAGAAAACCCTCACGAGTTTAGCGGTGGTCTCAGATTTTTAATCCGCGTTAATGTTCAAGAGTTTTAATCATTTGATAAATAAAATAACTTTATTTAATTAATTTATTTATGGTTATGCCATTTTCAGTATTCCTCACCGTATGCTTGCGTCGAATAAACTTAAGTCGCGCCTAAGGAAAATCTGCCATCCTAAGCACAACAATTCCCTCAGATTTCTAATATTTGAAACCATTTAGAAGTTACTACAATTTTCAGGAAAACTACTTACCCATGTTAATTAAAGCTTAACAAAACATCGACAGTTCATTCTAGGAACTCCTAGAATCGGAATCGCACGCTGTCAGATTTCTCAGTCTTGAAATAATTCGGTATAATTAAAAAAATATGGAATTTCTGGGACATTACAACAGTGGTCACATGTCATGGTTATAGTTCTTCTCTGATAGAATTTTTTGGGAATTTACTTCCTCTGAATCATGTGATTCTCTTAGTAGTTGAATATTATGTGATTCTTGGCTTGGATTTTATTTCTATAAATAATGGTCATATTAATTTTCAGTGATGGGAAGTTATATTTTATATTCTAAATGAACCTATAATAATTTATTGATGAAAGTATGAATATTAACTTCCAATAGAAATTTGTTCCATCTTGTAGGTCTTAATTACAATACATGAAGGTCATCCATCTTAATTGGTTGGGGATAAAATCAAAATTAAGTATACAAAAATTGTATGGGTGTTTTTTTTTCTTTTATGGAAGAGTTTACAGGACTTCCACCAAATTATAATGTGGAGTTTTCAATATAACTGATGCATGATGCTATTATTGTTTCGAAGACTCTTTATAAAATGGCCCCAATTGATTTATAGAAATTAATGAATTAACTACAAGAGAATATTGATAAGGGACTAATACACCATAGTGAATTATCATAGGGGGTACTCATTCTATTTTTAAATAATAACGAAGGGTCGATGCATATTTGGAGTGTTTATCATGAGCTTAAAAAAATTAAAATCAAGAATAGTTATCCTCTACCCGGTATGAATGATTTATTTGATCATATTTGAAAATATAGATATTTTTCTAAAACATGACTTCGTTCTAGATATTATCAATTGAGGATCAAGAAGGATGATATACACAAGAATACATTCCAAACTTGGTATGAAAACTATAAATGTACAATGATTCCTTTTAGTCTTACTAATACAACAACTATAATTATGGACAAGATGAATAGATTCTTTAGAGACTATCTTGATCAGTTTTTGGAAGTATTTATAGATGGTATTCTTATATATTCAAATATAGAGGAAGAGAATGGAGATGAGATGGGGATTGTGTTTAATATCCTGAGAAACAAGAATTTTTATAAAAAAATTACCAAGTGTGAATTTTGGATTTATAATGTTTAATTTCTGGGGCATAAAATCTTATGTGATGGTATATTGGTTGATCCTCCAATGATAGTCATCATTAATAAATGGAATAAACCATCCATGGTTATTGAAATCCATAGTTTTCTTGGATTGGATGGATATTATCGGTGATTTGTAGATATTTTTTCTCGACTGTCCAATCCACTCACCATGCTAAATCTTAAGGGTGAAAAGTTCCTTTAAAAGAATGAATGTGATGAAAATTTTAAGGAACTAAATAGAATATTAGTTAGTTCCCATATTCATATATTACCCTATAGTGGAGAAGGCTATGAAATTTATAGTGATGCATCCCAGAATGGTTGGAGATTTTTTATTCTATAAAATTTCATGGTTATAGATTATTATAGATGCTGAAAAACACTCCAGTCCTAGAAAAGGGGTCTTTCAGACAAAGCAAAAGCATTTTTGGAATCGACACTATATTTTAGGAGGGTCAGAAGGGCCGTGTGAAAAATCCAAGAGGTGCACGAAAAAACTTCTCTCCCGTGTGGAAAACCACTGGATCCATGAAGTCTTTCCACGCCGGTGCACAATCTTTCGCACCGCTGACCCGGGCGTGCAATCTTTAGCGCCGACCCGGGCATGCAATCTTTCACGCCGGCAAAACAGGCATGCATTCCTTCACATCAGCCACCATTGGGCTCGCATTCTTTCACGCCAGCCACCCCTGGCACACATTCTTTTTCACAACCGACCTGGGCATGTGATTTTCATGCCAGCCACCAGGGAAAGCCTTCTTTCACATCGGCCCCCTGACATGCATTCTTTCACATCGCCGAGTTAGGCGCGCGATCTTTCATGCCTGTCGACTTCTGCGTGGATGAAAGGACCATGAATTCCTATAAATAGAACGGATCCCCTACAAATTCCATCATTTGAAGAATCTGAACAACCTCTCATTCACCAAATCAACCTCTTAAGCATGCAAAAAAAGGCTTTCAGGTACAAGACATTTCACAACAGGTATTCCAGGGGTCTTCCTTCGCACAGGACCACTCAGGCAGAACCATCACCCAAATCCCTGTATTTCCCACTTCTTTCATGCAACCCCTTCCCTTGCACGCAATCCATTGCACGTAATTCATTTCCCGTGCACACAACCCCTTTCCCTGCACACAATTCATCTCCCTTGTGCGTAATTTATTTCCACTGTGCGCAAGCATCAACCAGTTCTGGCGCATAACTGCTTTGACTTGCACGCCCAACCTTGAGCGCAATCCCATTAGTTTGCGTGAAAATCCTTGGCTCCCCTTCGCATGAAAATCTCTCCGATTGCGTGAAAACTAGGTCTTTTTCACACAACTATTCCAATTTCAAATCAATAACGTGCAACCCTCTCCAATTGTGCACAAAAATCTAGGACCACTCACCTAACATTTCTGCACACGTGCTCCATTTGTGCATTAGCCTCCTTGCTTGCGCGAACCTCACATTTCACGTGTCTGATGTACCACTTTCAAACATCATCTTTAGGCACCTCTAGCACCCAAAAGATCTAAACCACACCCCCCTTTTGTCGTGCGACCTTATAGATTTGCACCAACAAATATCAATGTCCCTTGGACAATACTTCCCGTTACGTCGCTTCACCTCATGCTTCTTCGCATAGGCACGCTAATGACTATTTGTTCTTCGTATAGACACACAAACTAGACACCCCCAATGGTTCTCTCCATAACACCCCTCGCCGCATCATTGGTGATGCCTTCTTTCCCTCAAGGGTGTGAAGGTATCAGTTATATAAGTCCTAGGGGTGGGAAGAGAACCCACCTCATCCGAGCTTCAAGATGTTAAAATACCAAGTGCCATCGTCCTCATTACATGACGTTAATCTTTGACCACGCCCTATGTTGCGCACTTAGGGTGCCTCGTCTCAAAAATTCTCTATGCCCACTAGTCTCTACAAGAGTGAGATCATTCCTCACATGGGATGACATCCTCTTTATTGGATTGGCATCCGTCTGTGGGGAAAGGGCCACCACCCTAGTGTAAGCCCCAATCCTTTCTTACATGAAGCAGCACCCATGCTCCTCCTCTCTTCATGGGTGTCAAATCTGTCTCCCGCTGGGCTTTGTTACCACCTAGGTCTCCATCCGAGAGTAAGTCCCAATCTCAAACTCTCTAGGCTACTAACCATGCGTAAGCCCCTGTTTCCTATTTGGGTTGCGGATCACACGTAAGCCCCTATTTTCTTTTTGGGGCACTACCTACACATCATCCCCACTCTACCTCCCATGGACGCACCTTCCACGATGTGATCATCAGGTTTTTGGTACCTCTTGTTTCTCACATCGAGCATGAATCACATGGTCTTAGAGCAAGCATCGACCATGACATCTTTTTTGGGCTTCCTATAGTGTAATCCCCACACACCAACCTAAACTAAGTGATATTTGATCCTTTCCATGGCAAGGTACGTAGGAATCCTCCTTGAGGTTCACGCCCACCACCCATTGGTCCTGACCATCTTCACGTCGGTTCCCACAAAACCTGAACTACGTGGAATTTTATCCTTTACAAGGCAAGGTACGTAGGAATCCTCCCTAAGATTCATTCCCAACGCCCGTTGGTTATGACCCCCTTCATGTCTATTTACACCACCTAAACTACATGGAATTTGATCCTTACAAAGACAAGGTATGTAGTGAGCCTCCGTAAGATTCAAGCCCAAGAACCTTTGGTTCCAGCCCCCTTCACGTCAAACCAACTTCATCCCACATAACATTAAATTGCACGCCCCCTTTTCGTCCTGTATGACGTTAAACTGCATCCACCAACACGAACTACGTGGGATTTGATCCTCGTCTCCTTGATAAAGTATGTAGGAAAACTCCCTGAGTTTCAACACCATCCAGTGGTATGTCATTTTGACCCCATTCAGTAGTAATCCATTAACATCCCTATCCAAAGGTAAGCCATTGTGACCCCATCCAGTGGTATGCCATTGTGACCCCATCTAGTAGTAAGCTGTTGTGACCCCATCCAGCGGTAATCCATTGAAATCCCCAATTTTTGGTAAGACGCCATCAGATAAACTACGAGGACTTTGATTCTCGGCCACAGGGATATGTAGGAGGTCTCTTCAAGTCTCAAGACCAACATCATTGTCATCCTCGAGTCAACTCCATCTCATTCTCCACCCACTTCAGTTAATTATCTATCATCCATTCTGATTCTTACCCGGGCCACCACATCGCAGTGGAATCAAGCCACCCCATTCCCCATTCACTTTAACATCAATCGTGTAGCTAACAATGTGTTGGCCCCAACATCAGTGTTCCTTCCAGGGGTTTCACCCACTTGATCCACTCTAATCATTGTTCTTATCTATCCGATCCTTCTCCGCTAGACATTAAACGTGCAGCATACCCGATGTTAAACATAGGAAGCTGATGAAAACCTCAAATACATGCCTATGGAATATGATTCTTCGCATTCGACAAGGGATGCCTCGGACTTCTGTTCCCTTGAGAAGCCTAATAATAATAATAAGAAACCCAGACACACCAGGGTTCCAGCATTCGGACATGCCAACGATGTCCTTTGTCACTAATCCCCTGACTGAAAGTTGATGCCCTGACCGGACCACTTGGAATGTCCTGAAAGAAGTAGTGTAAATAACAATTGTCTGTAAAGATTTGGCACTGAGAAGAGTTTCACGAACAATGTCTTAATCTATATGGGAGAACCGAATTGGGTGATGAGTTCTGATGAGGAATCCATGGAATGAAAAACCGTCATCCCATCATCCCATTACGATCAAGGAGAAAACGTCCCTGAACAATGAACGGATACCGCCCGCCTTTGGAAGGTGGTAATGTGGGGCAAAAAACGACATCGTCGACCTCAAACTGATGGTCGTGTTCCCCCTAAATAAAGCATCGGAAACAACAATGGTGAACCCGACGTGAAGGTATTCTCCTCAATATGAAGATTAGTAGCATTCGAGACATCAGCAAACTAGCATGTCACCAGATCCAGCTATCTGGTGTTGGGTCCCACCAAGAAAATAGTGGGTGTAATGTGAAACTCACCAAAAGTTGGGGCAGTCAAAACATTGTACATCCCGGTCTATGACATTTTCTGCACTGATCCATGGAATATGGAATGGCGTTGGGGCCCTGATCATCGAGTTCATTACTTTCAGCACTAATGGGTTAATCACCCTAATTTTTATGAACCAAGCTGCTGAAGGAATTCGATCACCCCCACCGACACAGGGGTACAGGAAATGCCAACATGGAAATCCCACTCTGCTCCACCACTTTAATGAAAAACTCTATGCATGCAAACATTGGGGGCCCATGCTCTGTATCCCCGTCAGAATTTATTCAGAAAAGAGTGATCAATGACCTCATATGCTAGTAAGAGGAGGAAGGGATTATCCCGACTAGAGATATGGACCACCAAGATCTGGAGGCATCTATGCCTTTCCACCAATGCCTCCCCAATGGGCCATATAGGGATCCACTACTCCCCGCTCAAATTTACAATTATTTAGGGAGCCTATCCCTAGAACGCCTCGACGACTCTCTCCCCTACGCCGATGAGCTAGGAGATGTTCGGCCCGACTCGGTCGGGATACCATTTCAAGGGACCACAAGGAGGGCTCCCACTAGGCTGCTCCAGCACCGCCATCTGATCCCACAAGTCTAGGAGTATGTAAGCCATGCGCCTGCACCGTTAGACCCATTCTAGTTGACCCGACGCCAGCATCAAGAACAGACCGAGTAGGACACTTTCCATGAGGCATCAATGTTAGCAACTACTGTGGATCAGGCCACTGCCAACATATATCATCAACCCCCTTGTGTATGCTGAGAAGGGTAACTTGTATATCCAGCATGTATTGAGGCCCCAACCACCCCACGGGGAGGATGGGTCAACTCTCCTGGCCTCCGATGCAGGTAATGGTCGCCACCAGTATGAAGGCCCTCCCCGTACCTCTACCATGGAGACAATGTGTCTTCTATAATTCCAAGATCGGCATAGTGGTTTGCCTCACGCTACCCTCATTCTGACTAAGGGACTTCCCCAAGATGGTGACACCCAGCTTGGAAGCCTCTCATGTGCTCATTACATCGGGTATGGATTCATGCCACCTGCCACCGAACACCAGTGTGGGGACATTGCACATCCAGTCAATCTCCAGCATGGGGAAATTCCCAATGTTCTTACAACAGCCAACAAGGGTCCTCCTCACCTCAATAACTAGAGGGGTGATGGCCATCCTCACTTTACCAGAAACCAGCACAGAGGCCCTACCTCTGTTCAGCTTGACCAGTACGAGGACCTTCCTCGCATTGATGTCTCTAGGGGAATCAAACATGGGGGTCCCACCCATTCTCCTATGGGCTCGAGCGGAGGTCCTACCCACTTCAGAACTTCCCACATAGGTAATCCACATATCCCCTTTGATATCTATATCGGTGCTCCTCGCATCTTAGCTTTCTCTGGAAGAAGTCCTCTCCGCCCCTGCACCAGTACGGCCAAAGGAAATCCTCGTGCCGAAAGTCTGCCCTACCCTGAAGAACCATTCCATGGAAGGAGGTTAGGTTGTTTCCACCATTAAAGGAATTCTGAGAAGAATCATACTAAGATCATACTGATTTTCTTCTCATATTTCGAAGTAGAATATGTCTAAACAATGGAACGCTATCCCAGGTACATCATGTCAAGGGTCAGGACAGGAACAAGGCGCATCAGCCTCGTACACCTAGAATGTGAATTCCACCGGATTCCTGCATCCCTACGCAGGTATATCCAAGAGGAAGAAAATTTGGCAACCCCACATGTTACAGTCATGAAATCACCGATTTCATAATTAGAAGCACTATGTCCCTCAACTAGAGATCACTGAGAGCTATTCTGGGGCCAATGGTGGATGAGCAGCAGCGCTTTCCTTCGCCAGAAACTCTAGTCCCTGCATTAGAAACTACAGCCGTAAGCCCATCCTACCACGATGGGGTGGCTAAGTCGCTACAATATTCATAGGACAGCCTGATATGTGGTAGTTTGTCAGCTCGCTCAACGTACCCTCCACCAGCCAGCCTAGCATCCCATCAGTGTTCTTCGTTACCGATACCAGTTCCTCAGCCGCCTCTAGTTGACGAGTGGGGTAATGAAGGGCCAGACCCTGAATCCAAGCCAAGGATCTTATGGAATACCATCACATCAGACCACATCTCCTTGATGTTTTGGCTCGGGGCAGCGCCGAATTTCCACCTTCCAGAATCCCTCACCCTAGAGGAAGTTGAGTGTTTCGGTCAAACCCTCTTGGCAACACACATCTTCCTTTGCCATCAGTTAGTGGTTTATCTGAAAATCCAAGAATATTTTGAAGACATTGGAGAGAAATGGTGTCTAATTGATCTGACCAACCTTCCCGGGGCTCAGCACCCTGATTCGCCAGGCCACCATATGGCCATACATCAAATATGTGTCCAGTGTTTCAAGGTACTCTGCAAGATCATCAATGAGGCTTCCCCCATGTGTAGATCTATGATAGGGGGAATATGCTGCCCTCCCCTTCAGTCCTATCAGGTGGCAACCCAACCTTCCAGGGGATATCGAGGAAATGCCCCTGGGTAGAGCCACAGTAAACATGGCCAGCCTATCAGAAGAGGAGAATGAGCTAGAGCTCCTTGATGGGGACCTCCCCCTGAAGGCATGACACAACTATTGGATTTGTTGGGGAGGGTTACACGCCAACAGAGGATCCTGTTGGGTCTCCCCACCCCCACCGAAGAATTAGATCTTATCTATAATCATGGTAAGGGAAACGGAATCCTTGGATTGGTCAAGCCCTCTGACCCATCTGGCTCAGTGCAAAACACGGAAGACGACACCGAGAAATCCGTGTTGTGTCAGCAACTCTCCAAACAGAAGAAGGAGGTCGATGACCTCCTTGTTGAACAGGTTGCAGAGTGACGAACGAACTACGATGATCCTAGGCCAGGGCAGCAGGGGAATGCACAACTTCCCATCAATGAATTGCCTCTAGTTGACACTGACCATCCTACCCACGTAAATAGGGATGAGGCCGTATTTTATGGAAAGAGGGCGTTGTACATATCTCCAAATCCTCTTAAATGGTGTAACAACAATCGAGATCCAGCTCGGGCTCCTGCATCTTCCCCATAGGTCATTCCACTAGCCACCCCACGAGCCGCTAGTCCACCTTATCTTGTTGAAGAACCCACCAATGCATTGGTAGTTAGGGATCCCCATCAAGATAGGATCCCCCGAAAAGATGATCTTATGGAGACCCTCATTGCCTATCTCGGGGCATTTGAGACATGACATGTGGCACTCCCACCCGTTGGCAATCCATATCCAGCATGGGTGGATGATATTCCAGCACCTCCTGGTTTGTGGAATCCCTCCTTTTCCCCCTTAAACGAGACAGGGGACCCACCACAACACTTGGCCCACTTTACCTCAAGGTGTGGACGCATGTTGGGAACTCCGACACAGCAGGAGACCGCCAAGCTCAGACGTCTTGTCCAAACATTGGAAGGGAATGATTTTGTCTGGTAAACAAGCTCCCCATTAGATTAGTAACTAGCTGGGAGGACCTCCATAAGAAATTCCTCTACCAGTTCAGTTCCACCACGCTGAAAACAAGTATCGCAGACCTCATCAATTGCAAGATGAGGCCTGATGATCACATCAATGACTGTGTTTCCCAGTGGAAAGGACTCAAGTATTCCCATGACATTCCACTGACTAAGGAGAAATTGATGACGATGTGTGTTGGGAATGTCAACACAGAGCTGGTCCCCTCTATGATCACCTAGAACTATCCTGGTGGATTTTGAGACTTCTCTGATAAGGCCCATCATTTAGAGGAAGCCTTACAGTAGGCCAAGAAGGCACGTCCGTTGCTTCTTACAATCCCCGAGAGAAGGGCCTCCAAGGCCGAGCCTACTGCAGTGGTGCAAATAGGGCCCCCCAGAAAAGTATAGTTGTTTCCAATGGAGCCACCTCTGTAGCTTCATAGAGGCCCTCTACCTCAGGCGCGACCACCAGCCTTGCAGCACCCACCTCAGAACCAGCAGGTTCCCCCACACAATGCACTGTCACCACCTAGGCGAGATAACCGAGTTCCACCTCCTTGGTAAGCTCCTCCAGGCCCTCGTCAGGGCCAATCTTCAAGGGCCCCTTTTCCAGACAGGAGAAACTGGACCAACTTATTCAATGAGACATAGGTCCCCAGTTACTTCCGATGTTCCTTGGAGCATGGGATTCTACGTTTTCCTGACTGTAGAAGACCATAAGAGGCAAACCTCACTGGTCATCCTATTTACTTCCCCCTACCACCAGATCCTGGGGAACACTATTAAAAAGTTCTATGTGATCAAGGAATGGATTCAAGACCAGGTGGCAGGTGGCATGCATCTTTCTGAGGCCAGATAGTAGCAGCAACAACAAGGCGATTGGAATCAGTTTTCCAGTCACAAGTCTCAGAATTATGACAACTGGATGGCTCAAAAAATAGTCACTCATGACCATGGTGTCATCCGGGTGCACCTGAATCGGCCAGATACTTTAGACGCTATGGCCACCACTTTTGCATTGTCATCTCATCCAACCTCTTCTGAGAATAGAAAACACTGGTGATGTAAGGGAAAACAAAGTCCCCTGTCGATGTCATCATCATCTCGTACTCTGGGCAACTTCATGCCCCTAGAGACGCAAATCCCTCCCAGAATCCATCCAATAATGGACGAATCTTCAAGTGATGGTCAGGGGTATGCCTTGGTTAAAACCGTAGAGCTGGTAAATCCCTACTTGATTACTGACAATGAGGAGCGCCAGACAGATCCTCCCAATATCCCCAACCATCTCCAGCGTCGAAAGAGTCATGGCTATTTGGGTCATCGGAGTGCCTCGATCAGCACATCAGCAAGGCAGTGCATGCTACCGAAACTAAGAAACAAGCTCAACGTAGAGCTCAGTATGCACATCCTTCTCATCTGGTGGCATCAGGACCACCTTCTTCATCATTCGTGTTGCTGGATCTAGAAGAGGCACCACGACTATACTGTGACCAGCCACATCCTGCTACAGGCTGGTCTCAGTAATTTGGCCCTCATCCGGTAGCCACTATGTAGGCCTTGATTAGTGGGCAGTGGGATGTTTCCAGTACTAGTCAGACGCCAGTCCACTTGGCAGGGCCCAACATACCTCCTATCATAGAGTGACCTCCTACAAGCATAAGTTCACGCATGGCACGAATGTAGAATTTTCTTAAGCATCTTTCCAGTATTCCAGAAATTCTCTCCATACTTGATTCCCTTCAACTTTTTTTAGATATGCATGAGGCTCTCATTGAGGCTTTAAGAAGACCCCTCTAGTTTGAGATGTATGTAGAAACCACAAAAGCCGTTCATGTTGAAGCAGTTAAGAATGCTGAATGCGAGGACATTATCTCGTTCTCTAGAGAAGATGAAGGCTCTTCTATACAGGGGAACATTCGCCCACCGTACATCAACGACCAGTTCAATGTCATAGAGGTTTTCCACTATCTTGTTGACATGGGCTCTGGGATCATCTTTTTGTCGAATCGGACATTGCGAAAACTGGGATTGTCTGATGATGATCTCAGCCCCTCTGAACTAAGAATCCAAGGTTATGACAGGAAGAAAAAGACAACGGTTAGTAAGATCCACTTGAATACCCAATTTGGTGGCCTAGACCCCATCACTGAATTTATGGTAGTCTCTACAGACATTGACAACAATGTGTTGATGGGAAGGCCGTCGCTCCGCCTGCATGCAGCGGTTCCCCCATCATATCACTAGTGTCTCAAATACTCACTTAATGGTCGTGTGGGCATTCTTCAAGGTGATTTGTCTCTCTTTGCGTCTTGTGAATCCCACTACCTGGATGTAAACTAATACAAGATTAAGGACAAGCAGATTCAGACTAATGAGGCCGAGCATGCCACGACAGCAACCGGTCTGTGGATAGATCTAGATGACACTTACATATTTCCAATCCACCGATTGGCGGCTACATCCCCAGACAGGGGACAATGATTTTTTGTTCCTGGGAAGAGGGGGGAAAACATTCCCTGGCCAAAGTGATGTAGGAAGATCACATCGTAATCCTATACAAATTAGGCTCAAGTGATCCCTAATCCTCCTACCCTTATAAGGTATTGGGATGTCATCCCCATGGAAACGACGACCCGTCATACGTGCTTGTTCTGCTAGGCTAGAATCAACCAGATCAATCCAATGCACAACATTTGTTTTGACATCATCAAGCATGGCCGCTTGGGTCAAAGGCCAGATGGGATCGGATCAACAGCCTTCATAGCTACGGTTGCGACATCACAGGTGTCCTTTGATGCAGTGACCACTGTCACTCAAGCTGGTACCATCCTTCTGTCTGGATCTGCCAACTCAGAAGAAACACCTCCTACTGAGGATTCCCACTCCACAAGTGAGGAAAAGGGTTTAGAGGATGCTCCACCCACCATTGAGGAGGTAATCTCTACCACAGTCGACGAGTTGGTACATGTGAACCTCAGTAGTGAGGAAGACCCATGATCCACAATGATCAGTCCCTCCATGCACCTCGAGGAGCCACAACAGAACATATAATTCCTGAGACAACACCATTATGTAATCACATAGAGTTATGACGAGATTCCAGGACCACCACCTCGGTCTCCCAGAAAATCATTGTGGGTTCAAGAATCCTCCCAGAAATATGCACCCTTCCCATTATTCAATGGTCGAGGCAGAAGTCAACAAGATAATCAAAGCCAATTTTATTAAGGAGGTCTAGTACCCAAAATGGATGGCCAATATTGTTCTAGTTAGGAAGAATAATGGATAGATCAGGGTCTGCATTGAATTCCAGGATCTCAACCGTCACCGTCTGAAGGATGATTTTCCCCTTCCTGTGACAGAATTGTTGATTGATTCTACAGCTAGATTCCAAGCCCTCTCTTTCATGGATGGGTACTCCAGGTACAACAAGATCTGAATTTCCCCTGAGGATGAGGAGTTAATAGCCTTCAGGTCACCATAAGGAACTTTCTGTTACCGAGTCACGCCCTTCAATTTAAAGAATGCAGGTGGCACCTATCAGTGGGCTATGCATCACATATTTAAGCTGAACCTCAGAACATTTTTGTAATGATTTTTAGATGATCTGTTGGTCAAATATCTCCAGCATTATGACCATCTCAAAAACCTTGAGAAAGTTTTCAACTTCCTCTGTTCCCATCACCTAAAGATAAACCATTGAAGTGTGTATTTAATGTCACCTCTGGAAAGTTTTCTGGCTTCGTTGTTAGATACAAAGGCATTGATATTGAACCAGAGAAGATAAAGGTCATTATCCAGATGTCTCCTTTGAGCAAAATTTGTGAGCTTTGAGGATTCCAATGCCACTTAGCCTACATACAAAAAATCATTGTGAATATGTCTAGAAATTGTAAGCCCTTTTTGTGGGTCATTAATAAAGGCACCATCTATGAGTGGGATGAAGAATATCAGACCGCATTCAAGGAAATCAAGCAGTATCTACTCTATCCTCCAATATTAAATCCACCGGTCTCCAGAAATTCATTGGTCCTTTATGTTATCGCTCTAGAATGATCTCTCAGTTCCCTTCTTGCCCAGAAGAACAATGGGGGATAGAGAACAACCTTTACTACATCAGCCGTATGCTCCTCGATACAGAGACCAGATACCCCCCCCATCGAAAATAGCTACCTTGAACTAGTATTTGCATTACAGAAATTACGACATTACTTGCAGCACCACGAGGTATAACTGGTGTCCCGAGTAGACCCAATGAAGTACATCCTGCACCGCCCCATGTTGAAAGGCCATCAATCTCTGTGGGAACTGATTCTCGAGCATTTTGATATCAGGTTTGTCCCTCAGAAATCTATTAAGGGGAAAGAATTGGCAGACTTCCTTGCTTCCCATCCAGCTCCTGCTGACCAGTCCTTGGATATCGATTTCCCCGATGAGGTGATCCTCTTAGTAGACCAATCCATACCATGCTGGAAGATTCACTTCTATGGTGCTTCCTGAAGCCCCAATGGCAGAAGGATTAATGAGCCTAGTCTTAACAGAGTAGGAGTAGCTATCATCTTTATAACCCTGGCACAATCCATTCTGCCAAACTCATTCATGTTTCTAAAAGGATTCATCAACAAGGATGCATAGTATTAGGCTCTCATCACTAGCCTCGAGCTGGCCCTCGAGATTGATGTGCCCCATTTTCATGTGAGAGGGGATTCCGAACAAGTCATCAAGAAGATCAATGGTGACAACATCATTATTAAGACAGAGATCGTTCCGTTGTTAGATTGCACTCTCCATCTAATGGATCAGTTACCATCCTGGTTGAAATTTACTCATATCCCTAGATCTCAAAATGGTCGAGTTGATGCCCTGGATGGCCTTGCTGCATCACTTGCAGAACCCGAGTAGGATGATCTGATTATCCACGTGGCACATTGGAGAGTCAATGCTCATGTTACCCGAGATGATGATGACGATCTTCAGGTGAGCCATCATACCACCAGAGCCTCCACGTCTGGACCCCCAGATGGATTGGTTGAAGTTACTCCAGACTAGAGAGCCCCCTTTGTCGAGAATCTCCAAAATGGTTACCTCTCAGCTGATCGGGCCGGGCGTGAGCGAATCTGATGTTGCACGTTGCAGTTCACCATCCAGGACGGCCTTGGCCATGAGCAGATCCTCAACAAGAATGAGTTTGATGGGGTTCTAATCCATTTCATTCAAGGAGTCGAGATTTCTCATGTAATGCATGAGTTTCATGCTGGCTCCTATGGGGCTTATCAGACCAGGCCAAAACAATCCCACCAGATCTAGAGACTGGGGTACTTTTATCCCTCCATGATCCATGATTGCATCGTGTTTGCCAATATTCATGACAAACTCATTCTAACTTTATGCATCAGTTGTTAGAGCCTCTCCACTCCACCAAATACTCTTGGCCATTTTCAGTATGGGGACTCAATGTTGTGGGACCATATCCACCGACTATAGCTCACTAGTGCAGATTCATCCTGACAGCTATAGATTTCTTCTCCATGTGTGCAGAGACAGTCCCACTCAAAAAGGTCAAGGCCCGTTGAATCGTTGAATTTGTGAGTTCCAACAACATCTATATATTTGGAGTCCCTCACACCGTCCTCACCGATAATGACATGAACTTCTGAGAAGTTGAGAGGAATAAATTGTATGCTAAGTAAAACATCCATTCTAACCATACCTCCCGCTATCATGCGCAAGAAAATGGACAGATCGAGGTGTTCAACAAAATCAACTCTAACATTCTGCAAAATATTTTTTGTTAGAATACGAATAGTTGTCTGGACATGCTCCCCAATGACCACTGGGATTAGTGGACCATGACTCGTAATTCTACACAGGTGACCCAATATTCCATGGTGTATGGAATGGAGGTCGTCTTACCAATCGAGATTCAATTTCCCTCAATTCGCACAACTGTCTATGATCAGTAAGCACCAAATAAAGTAGCTGAAATCTATCTGGCCGAGTTGTAAGCACTTGAAGAGAAGGGGCTTCGTGCCCAGTACAATCTATAAAGGCATCAGAACAATATAACCATATCTTTCAACAAGAAAGTCTGCTTACGCTCCTTCTTTCAAGGCGATTTAGTATTATCCTTGAGGGCAATAATGATACCAGGTAGGAAACCAACCATGTTGGAACCCAAAAGGGAAGGACCTTATATCATTCACAAGGTTTATTCCCATGGTGTGTACTCGCTAGTTACAATGGACGGTGAGAATATAACCCTTCCCACCAATTCCAAGTTCCTCAAGAAATACTTTTCTTAAACCATAGGGTCCCACGTTACCATAAACTATATGGTCCTACATGACCTTAAATTGGACGGTCCCGCACGACCCTAAACCACAAATGGTCCAGCATGACCTTAAACTGTTTAGTCCTATAAGACTATAAACCATGCATCATCCATCAAGATATTAAATTGCATCTTAATAACTACGTATGGATTTATTCCCATCCTTGTGGAATACGTAGGAATGCTCAGACGCCTCGTCTTGAGTCCAGCCCTGTTTCCTCTTTGACTATCCCCTCATGGGCATTGTTCTTTTGGGGGATCTCACATGGCATCGTGTAGGCTTCTTTGGTCCCACCCATGTGCAGGGTAACAATGATTGCACCATGTGCCCTCCTTCATTCTTAGAATCCTCCCACGTCTTTACCGCATGACGCTAAACTGCATTTCCTTTCCAGAACTATGCGTTGCTTGATTCCCATCCTCCTGGGATACACAAGACCTTCCAAACATTTCATCCATAATACCAGCCCGAAAACCTCGGGAACATCCATTGTGAAGAAACACATGGTGTGGCGTAGGCCTTTTCCCTCATTCGCGTCGAGTTCATCATGACCGTACCATGTATCTCTCTCCCCTTAAGATCTCTATCTCTTCTCTTATTCAACTTGATTTGAGATTACATGGGCACACTTATGCTCCATCACCACACCATTTGGGTTCCCATTATCTTCCACATCCGAAGGCCTCCCCAAGCGATAAGGATACTTATCCAAAGGGCTCCCCTATCATTTCGGTCCAACACCCTCAAGGGTTTCAGAAAACAAATAGATACAAGTCCCACATTGGAAATATGGTTAGTGGTTGATGCTCATTTGTTGTTCCCATTTTTGTTCACACAATATAGATGATGTTTTTTGAATCTGGTCAATAGTTATCTTTTTTCATTTTCACCACCCCCATATGTCCCAATCTTGGATACTTTTGGTTCATTCTGCCCCACCGTCTCTCTAAATCTCGGTATGCTTCGAGAAAAAGGGTGATTCTAGTTTTCGGACCCTTATATGATGGGGAGGCCCCAATCATACACCCTGTTTCCCACACCAAGCATTTCTCATGTGGGATTAAGATATGTTAAGGCAATTCCCGCATGAGAGGTCATATGGTTATAGTTGGTCGGGATGCTCAGCCTCTTGTCCTTCAACCCCTTTGGTCCCCTGTCCTATGTTCACATTTAGGATTGTGTAGTGTGGTATGGAATCACATTATCATTCACGTCAAGCTATTTAACCATGCCACACATGTCCCCATGAAACATCCCTCCCTTAATTTATCCTCTTTATGGCGAGCACATTCCCTACTATGATTCATAAGTCCCATCATTTGGGTTTCCATCACCCTCTATATCCAAAGGGGCCACTAAATGGCATGGATGCTCAACCCAAGGGATCTTCTACCATTACGGGATAACGCCCTCGAGGATTTCAAGCAACAAATTGATACAAGGTCCATGATGCGAATATGGTCAAAAGTTGACACTAAATTTTGTGCCCCAAATTATGGTCACACAAGGGTGGATACTGTGTTGTGAACCTTGTCAACAATTGTTCTCTATCATGGTTTCCACTTTGTGGTCTTCCATTGGCATGATGATTTGCCCCCTTTGTCCCACACATATGACATTAAACTAGAAATATATGGTCAAAGTTCTACAAACCTAAACTATGATCACATTCTTCCTCATTATAAGACGTAAAACTGCAAGTTGGCCATGAAATTCTGTCCATGAACACGCCTCAGGCCCCTTGGTCTTTTAGGGCCCCTGGCCCAAGTTCTCATCTAGGCTTGTGTGGTTTAGTGTGGGATTATGTCCCCATTCATGTAGGTATACTCACCATTCCGTACACATCCCCAGATGAGATACCTTACCCATACCTTCATCCTCACTAAAAGACGTTAAACTGCAAGCTGGCCATGACATTTTGTCCATGTCCCTACCTCATGCCCCTTTTCCTTTTCAGGCCCCATCCCAAGTTATCAGTTAGGATTGTAGGGTGTGGTGCAAGATAATGTCCTCATTAACTTCGGGTTACTCATTATCCCATACACACCCCTAATTGGGGTATCTAGCAATTATTTTCATTGTCCTCTTCCCAGAACAATGTGTGGCTTGATTCCCACCCTCATGGGACACGTAGGATCGCCTAAGCATCCAGTCTTTGGGTCCAACCCCATATCTTAAAAACCTCCCTATAATTTTGGCCCCTTGGCCTGTGTTCTTCCAGAAGAGGGGTATATGGTGTGGTAGGGACTCACTTCCTCATTCACGTCAGGTTTATAATGACCATGTTGCATACCTCTCTATCTCTCTCTCTTGAGTGACCTTCGCTCCCTTTCCCTTCTTTAATCTCTTTGATTCGACTACCCCTAGATCAGGTGGATTTTACCTCTTCAGGGATTCCCCAATTGGCCCATTATTACTCTGGTCTAGAAC
The DNA here is from genome assembly GCA_963277665.1 of Viscum album. Lineage (NCBI taxonomy): Eukaryota > Viridiplantae > Streptophyta > Magnoliopsida > Santalales > Viscaceae > Viscum > Viscum album. Next base: position 1,498,224,721 of record OY728147.1, on the reverse strand, counting down.
CTGGAGTGTCAGATAGTACCTGGACATGTTTTCACCCATTTTTATGGCTTTGTGTTCCCCTCCATTTGGGCTTCCATTATCATTCACATCCAAAGGGACCCCCACAAGTGGCATGGATTCTAGGTCTAAGGGATCTCCAACCATTAGGGGCCAATGCCCTAGAGGTATTTAGACAAAAAATCGATACAAGTCCCACGTTGCGAATATGGTCAGTGGTGGACGCTCATTTGTTGTTCCCATTTCATGCCACATGATATGGATGTTGTGTTTCGAACCCGGTCAACAACCATCCTCCATCATCACACCAGCCCCTTCAACCCATGAATTTTGGTTACATGATTCATAGTAGTTTCCACCCCATCATGTCCAAATGTAATTTTGACACTCCTGCCACTATCCCTCAGTGCACATTTTCACATTAGGAGGACAAAAGCCACGGTAATGGAATCATTTGGGGTTCCCCATTGGCTTCCCTTTGGTGTGCATTCCAGGTATTGAAAAGACCTCTTCTACCCTTGTTTCCCACACTGAGATTGACTCACATGGGCTTCGTGATTGGGTTGAGGTCCGCACTTAGTTGGAAGGATTCTTATTCTTTATTGTCTGAGGTCTAAGACCTTAAACTAAGATATCTTTTAGAACAATGTATGACTTGAATCCTATTCTCATGAGATACGTAGGAACACCCATACATCTCGTCTTTGGGTCCAGATTAACTAGGGGTTAGCCTCTCTTTACCCATATCCTCTATCCTTTTCTGGCCCCTCATCCTGAGGTTTCCTACTTGGAATAACGCACGGTATGATGTGGACCTCATCCTCATTCATGTCGGGTATGCTTTATCATGTCATGCACATTCCCGACTAAACCTCATCTTTTGTACATATGTCTGAGCCATATGACTTTAAACTATGTTGCTTAGTCCCACATGACTTTAAACTATTGCATCTATACTGCAAGATGTTAAAATGCATGGTTGGTCACCTCACATGACCCTAAACTGTGACATTATCATCCTAACCGCACGACAAAAAACAACACTGCTCTTTGATATCCAAACTCAAGGGGGCATCATGTTTTGTATTGGTCACACACCATACCATTTGTCAATTCTGACATAAGGCTTTATTCCTATGGCGTACCTAGATTTTCTATCCTAGGTCCATCGCTTAAAAAACACACATTCATCCTATAGGACAAACAAAATCTATCAAATAATACTTCTTTCAGTGCAGGATACATACCCGCACAACCTCATTATCTCTGACACTAGTATCCTACCATTTCTCTTGTTGAACTACATACCACTAGATTCCCATCCTTATGGGATATGTAGGAATGACCAGACAAATTGTCTCAGGGTCCAGCCTCAGGAATCCAAAATCATGTCCCCCACTTTTGGACCCTTGGCCAAAACTTTTTCAGGAACATGTGGTGTGGAGAGTACCTCAAGGGTCCTCATTTATTTAGTATTTTGAAAAGGCTGCACCATGTGCCTACCATGTCTTTTCCCCACCTGGTCCGAGTTCTATGACCCTAAACGAAGATATCCCTATGGGAACTGTGCTTCAAGTTTGGCCACTTCGCCACCCTGCACATAGTCCATTAAATCAATCCCCCTTAATTGAACATACCAAGACCATTAAGTTAAAAGCATCCATCCTCAGGACCAATGTCCTTGGAGGGGGACTTGACTCCCTCTATATGATACTTCTTACTATCGTACTCAGATGCATTGTGGCAGTGTCCGATGTGTAGAATTTTCACAGGGACATTCCCCATGTTCCATGCCCAAAATTCATGACCCCATTATTTGAATCCTAATCCTCTTCCACTTCTGAAGGGACCCATTTACAGCATGTTCTCATGCCACATTGGTTTACCTACTGTCTTGGGCCAACATCCCTGAAGACCCCAGACGACATTTGAGATATGTCCCATGTCCTGAACATGGTCAGAAGTCGACCCTCATTTGTCTATCTCTGTTCAGTGATAACACTATATAGATACTATGTTTCGAACATGGTCAACAATTATCCCCTATCGACATGCCACCATCATTGTGGTCCAGATCTCGATCATCATGATTCACATATTTCCACTTCTGTATGTTTAAATGGAATTTTAACACACTCAACTTTACTCCTTAAGGCATCTAGGTGTGTTATATAGGCGGATATGCATCAGTGGTATGTCATTCAACCAGTCTCCCATCGACCCTGATATGTGCCTCCCTGTGATAGGAAAGTCCCATCACTACTACTTGATTCCCTCATCGAGCACGAATCACGTGGGTTTAGTAGTTATGGTAGGAATTGTACTAGCACAACCAATCCACACATTCCTTTCATCATCCCACATGATGTTAAACTGTGCTTTTAAAACTACGTGTGGCTTGATTCCCATCCTAACTACGTATGTAGGAATGTCCAGACACTTTGGTTTGGGCCTGGCCTAACTTTCACATTTTTTCCCTTTTCTGCAGGGATACATGGTGTGGTGCGGACTCCTTATGTAATCATTCACATCAGGTTCATAGATACCACACCACATACTCCCTTCCTGGGATCTCCCCATTCACCCTTCATCCTATCGTATGATGTTAAACTTCACGAGTCCTTTTGTCCTCAGTGCATGACACTAAATTACGATTCTACCTCAAACAAGTTCAGGGTGCCCCATGTTAAACATGGGATGCACCGGATCCATTGCTAAATAGGTCCTTCTCAGAAGTATAGTTGACCCTTGATCAGAAGGATACACCCACATAATGTTCCTTCATCACTGTGGAATTATTTCAAGAGTGTTGGACTCCATTCAAAAAAACCCATCACTCAAAATCCACACATTGTGTGCCCTTCATTCAGATCCTTGTCCCCTTTCACATCTAAAAGAACCCCCTAGTAGTACGGATTCTAGGCATACGACTTTCCTACTATCCTAGGCCAATGTTCTAGAAGACTAATGGATGAGATTCTGAGTCAGGCCCCGTGTTTCAAACATGGTCAGCAATCAGTCCTTAGTTGTTATCCTTGTTTCAGGATAATGAAATATCGATACTATGTTTCAAACATGGTCAATAGTTATCCTTTATATTCATGCCACCCCCATAGTGTTCCAAAACTGGGGTATCATGACTCACACTCTCCACTCCCATATGTGTGGATTAATTCTGACACCCCTGGCATTACCCCACTTGTGCGCTAGGGAACATTGGAAGGACGAAACATTGATTGTTCTGAGGTCCTCATCCTCCAATCAGGCCTCTCCTATTTCTTCCCAGAAATATGAGTTTTTTGTTCAAAACACAAATTCTTGAAGCTTGGTTGGCACTCCTACATTCAAATGATGTAATAGTGTGAGTATCCCTTGTTTCTCACATCAGGAATGACCCACATGATATTAGGAATGAATTTATATTTATTTCACGATTGTGTTTGAAATGAAAAGAACCAAATGAACAAGTAAATAAATCTATTCATACATGATGTTCAAAACAAGAGGCAGTATGAAGAATTGAGTTTATGAGTTCGACCAAAACATGGCCCTTAAGGATCAACATCTTGGAGAGATCACTCCTGCGCCCCTACCTTTTGGCTTGTGGCCTTCAGGATTGCCTCCCGCCCCCTGAGAACCCTCTCTTCATCAGCAGACACAGAGTGCAGTTCACTAAACTTAGCATGTGCTTGCGCCTGTTCCATTTGAAGTGCAGTCATTTGGTGACCTGCTTCCCCTAGCTGCTCTTGGGCATCCACCAGCTGGGCCCTCAATTTCTCTATAAGCTCAAAACAGTTTGTAATGAATACCTAATTTTCCTTCACGTGTTCTTTAAGGAGTCATACCTCTTGTTCCACCTTCACTAATTCTTGGGTACTCCTTGACTGTTTCTAACACTGGGAAACTTTGGTGCATCGGCCACTCTCATGTAGATTCTCTTCCATGTAATCATGGACTATCGATTAAAGACATTGATCATCCACCCCTCCAGCACAGAGAAAGAAAAACCATGTGTGGGGCGATCCCATCCATTTTAGCCATTCTGTCTGAGGCCGATAAAGAAACCACTTTATACACTTCCACCCTTTGTGCAGCATCTTATGGCTCTCATCGGCCACCTCTGAATCAGAATCGTCTATCTCCTCAAGATCTGTAGGCTGATAGTTTGGGAAAGTAGCCAAGTTATTAGTTGTAGGGCCTTCTTCATGTATTCCTCCTAAGGCGTTAGGCTCTTCAACACCTGGGTGACCTTCCTCTCTCGCCTCGGTCTCAAAAGCTCCTTCGCCAACATCAAGAACCATCGCGACATTAATGTCACTAATATCCAAAGCTCATTGCTCACCGAGTGCCCCGACCGGCTCGGTTTGGGAAGTGTGTCCTGAATAGACAGTCACATTTACCATTGAATCACTCATAGATGGTCTGGATTTAGCAGCCTTATGATCCTCCAATTTCATGATTACTGCACAAACAATTAACACGTTGATCTGTTGGGTTCTTTAATAGCCAATACAAGCGTTCAAGTGTTAGAACATACAAGAACTTAGTGCATCAGACTCTGGCATTCCCGCCACTGCCGGAGCTATCATGATGGGGGATTCCTCAGCACTCGTTAGCTCAATAATGAGCATCAGTTCCCCACCTTGTTCTGTTGGCACCTCCTCCCCATTTGGATAGAGTTTCTCAGTTAGTGCCAATATGCTCCTGACCAAGATAAATAAATTAGATTGAAATTACAGAGAGGATAAAAGGGGAGGGGAGGATGGGTAAGGAACGAGACATACCTCATGTAGCTCAGTTATGTCCACATTAGAGACAAAAAACTCGCCACTCTCTAGAAGGCTCCCTTGGTGGGTCATCCCTAATACCCCCACCTCCAATATCATCTCTAGCTTCCCCCACTCCTTCACCCCCTCGTTCTTCCTCATCCTCTTCTGATTCATTGCTCTATGACTCCTCATCACTATAGTCATCCTCAGAAAAAATATTTTCTGGATCATGCTCCTGGCTGACCATTAACTTCACCATGAGAGGTGGTTCCTCACGTCGACCCTATTGGCATGAATATGCATCCATGGCTGTCAGGTACATATCTCGTCAATGGTAGTTCACCCTGCGGACAATCCGAATGAGTCTTAACTCTGGCAGCTGGATTCCGTCTCGTACTATCTTTCGTTAAAGGGCTTCAGTTCCCATTGACTGTCGTAGGGTCAACCAGGATGACCACAACACCGGGATGATTGCATCATTGGAATGTTGGAGTAGGTACCTTATCTGCTTCTTTGGAAGCTTCTTGGATACTCCATGAGCCCCTCTTCCACTATGCAACGAGGGCGTGACCACGTCGTGCGACATTCCCGCTACTGTAGTCCTAACCTGTGTGGGCCCAGTTGCCCGACTTACTTCCGGCATTTCCTCCCCAACAGTTCCCTATATCCTCACTCGCCACCCAGGTTTTACACTATCTACCTTGAGCTTCCAGACTCGGTTCCGCAAAATCCCTTCAGGGTATGATATGGCCCAATGTCTGGCATATTCTGTCGAGAGGCCATCATCAACTCCAGTGGGGGAAGGGTAATGACATAACCAACGCACTGAGTTATGAACATTAGCCATATTTTTCTAAGCAAACATGGGTGACTCTCCTCCCATACATCTTTATAAAATTTGTTCGGCATCCTCTAGAGGCATCCAAACTACCATGAAAATTGTGATGACAAGTAGGGCTCCGAAAGGATCTTCCCATCAACCTGGGCCACAAGTATCCCACCTCGGATGCTCTAGAAGTATTCCCTTTGCTCCAGTGAGCCTTGCCCATTGTCTATCATTTGGATAGTCAGAGTGGGTAACATACTAAAATTAAAATTGGCATGATTTACGATTCTGATCCTCACCCCACCACGTTGAGCGTCAATGGCATGACCCCGACAATATTCCACAAGGAAGGTCTCAAGCCGTTACCCAGGGGGAAAATGGCATTTGGAAAGTTATATCTTCCGCAATGAGACATGATCCATCCATGAAAGATCTAGAATGGGTACCGATCCTCCTCAGTGAGCCCCCTCTCGAAATGCTCCCCGGAATTGCGTACAAAAGGGCTAACATGGGGACTCCCAGATTGAACCTATGATTAGTGACCACGATGCCATACATCACCAATGTCGTTGGAAGAACTCCCATCCTTGTGTCCCTCACTTTTAGGATACAACCACTCAGGAAGGTTGCAGGAAATACGGTGTTCCAGATGTTTGGGTCCTGACCCTCATTTACACCGAAGCCCCATCATAGATATATCCCTGCCTCCAAGAGCCTCCGGTACAATCCTCTTTTGCTTCTCTGTTCCGCGGTCAGACACTATCTTCCTCACACCGATATCGTGAATTTAGGATCTCTTTGCAGAAACAAACTAAACCATTTTTTTGTAGGTGATGTACTTCAAGAAGTCCTTGACCCCCAACCTCTCCTTATCTAGATCCAATATATGCCATGTTAGGACGGGGGTTCGTGATCTGTCTCCCCAGATGTTCCTCGTCGGAAGGAATTCATCATACTAGTGCCCATCCAAAGGGATACCCCTGATGCAATGAATGTAAAAAAGGGTGATACCAAATTCCCCATGGTGAAGATGGAAGGAATTGGTATCAGGGGACCCTCACGTAAACAGCTCTAGCCTATGTTCATGCTGACAGTAGAAATGAAACTGCAACTTCCACACTACCTCGAAGAATTTGATGTGCCACATTTCAGCCCCAAACTAGTCACACGTATGGCATACCAAATGCACCCATGCCCATTCAGTTGTGAAATTACCTCAAGACCACATGTCCCAATCCTATAGCCAAACTTTGGTTTCATCAGTGACACTCTATCTGTAAGTACTTTTGTAATGGGATGAAATATCCTCTATGACTGGGTCACTTCCTAAAATAGTTCTGGTCTCGGGGTTTAGGACGTAAACATCCATATGTCTCATTTCTCTAGTTGGATGTCCATTTTTAGTGATATTATACCGAGTGAGGTCATCCTCGGGTGTCACCCATGACCGTGGTTTGTCGACTTCAAATCCTGGCATGAGTACCTCCTCCAAAATACCAAAGTCCCATATTTGTATGTTTTCAGACAGTGCATACTCTTTCTGGGATGGGTTCAACATGTTGAAGTGATTTTAGTTTCTGGATACAATCTTCCAGGCACCCTAAACCTCTGGATTGGAAACTATCTCATCCCTTCGAGTGGCGAACGCAGCTTCTCTCTCAGCGTCATCCCGATTAGAAGCCACCTTATTACATCAAAGTCCGAAAGAGTTGGCATGAAAAGAAGGCTATGGAGCATGAAAAATCAGTGGGTGGTGTGAAAAACCAGAGGGTTGTGCCAAAAACTGAGGTAACAAAACGAAACACCGGTCCTGCGTGTAAAATAAATGGCCAAACTCAGAGAATTACGTGACACGAAAGTGTTTGTCGCGCAAGGAAAGGATGTTTTTCGTGCGTGAGAGCTCAGGACATATCACCTGAGAAAAATCCTTAAGGGTTGAGGGACCCTCAAGGTTTTTTATAAGCACAGAGCGGGGTTTTCATGCATGTGAAAAATGGTTTTCATGAAATTTCTATCTTTTAGTTTCCGAGGCTGTTTTTGGCGTGCATCGACCCTAGGAGACTGTGCATCTCGGCGTTCCCCTCAGAATCCAATCTTTACGTATCCTCGCTGATCAGATTTTTTGGGGAGGTATTTTTAGACGCCGAAAAATGCTCCAGTACAAGAAAAGAGGTCTTTTTGGACAATGCGAAGGCATATTTGGCCTTGGTGATGTATTCCAGGAGGGCTAGAATGGATGCGCAAAAAATCAAAGAGGTGCGCGAAAAAACTTCTTTCCCACACGGAAAACCGTGGGATCCATGGGATATTTCAACACCGGTGCATAATCTTTCACACTGCAGACCCAGGCACGGAATATTTCATGCTGACCCGAGCACACAATCTTTTGTTCAGGCCACCCTGGCGTAAATTCTTTTGCATCGGCCACCTCTAGGTGTTCATTATTTCACACCGGCCACCCCTGGCATGGATTATTTTGCACTGCCGACCCAGGCACGTGATCTTTCACGCCGAACTCCCAGGCACACCTTAATTCACACTGACCACCCGATGCACATTCTTTCACACCGCTAACCTGGGTGTGTGGTCTTTACTGTGGGTCGACTTCTGCAGGGAGGCAAGGACCCTGAACGCCTATAAATAGAAGAGATCCCTTTTAGGTTCTGGTGGCTGAACAATCCAAACCACCACCCATGCACAAAATCAACCACTTTAGTGCGCAAACAAATGGATTTTAGGTATGGGACATTTCGTGACAGGTATTCCAGGGGTCTACCTTCATGATGAACTACTCGGGCGGAACCCTCTCCAAAATCCCTTCGAGTCCTAGTTCTTGTGCCCAATTCATTTCCTTTGTGTGCAACCCTCTTTTCTTGTGCACAATCTGTTGCATACAATTCATTTCCCTTGCGTACAAGTTATTTCCTCTGCAAGCTAACGCCGACCGGTTCTTGCGCGCAACTGCTTTGACTTGCATGCCTAACCTTGTTTGCAATCTCTTTAGTTTGCACCCAAAAGCTCGGCTCTTCTTCGTGTGCTACTCTCTCCAATTGCATGAACACCCTGTATTTTTCACTAAAATATTTCAATTTCACATAAATTGTGTGCAACCCTCTCCAATTCCATGAAAAACTCTGGGACCACTAACTTGGCCATTTCGGTACACGTGCTCTATTTGCGTGTGAGACTCCCTCCTTGTACATACCTCATTTTACACGTGTTCGACGTCCCTCTTCTGAACATCATATTCAAGCGCCACATTCACCCAAAATATCTACACCACACCCCCTTTTCCCCTGTGACCTTATAGATTTTTATGAATAAATTTCAAAGTCCCTTGGATGATACTTCCCGTTGCGTTGCTTCACCTCATTCTTCTTTGAATAGGCATGCTAACTGCTATTTTGTTTACGCATAGCCATGCTAATGTGGACCCCCAATGGTTATCTTCATAACAACCCCTCACCACAACATTTTTGATGCCTTCATTCCCTCAAGGGAGGGTGAGTATCAGTTATGTATGTCCAAGGGGTGAGGAGCAAACCCACCTCGTCCAAGCTCTTGGTTTTTAATCTTCCATGCATGATCATCCTCAACACATGATATTAAACTGTGACCTCTCCCTGTGCCCTACATGTGGGGTGCCCCATCTCGGATATTCTCTATGCCCACTAGTCTCCAAGAAAGTGAGATCATTCCACCATTTAATGACATCCTCTTTATCCGAGCGGCGTTCATCCGCGGGGAAAGGGAAACCACCCTAATGTATGCCCCTGGTCTTTCTTGCAGGAGGCAGGACCCCTACATCACCTCTCTTCATGGGTGCAAAATATCTCTATCGTTGGGCTTTGTCACCACCTGGGCCTCCATCCTAGGGTAAGTCCCATTCTCTACATCCCTAGGCTGCTAACCATGCATAAGCCCCTGTTTCCTCTTTGGGCTGCATACCATGCATAAAACCCTGTTTTTCTTTTTGGGCCGCTACCTATGAATCAGCCCCATTCTATTTCCCACAGACACACCTTTTGTGAAGTGATTGTTAGGTCTTTAAAGCAACATGTTTCTCAATCCAAGAATGACTCACATGGGCTTAGAGAAAGCATCAACCATGATATCCTTTTTGGACAGCCTAGAGTATAAGCCCCACAAACAATCCTGAACTACGTGGGATTTGATCCATGCCAAGGTAAGGTATGTATGAAGCCTCCTCGAGGTTCAATCCCACCACCCATTAGTCCCGACCATCTTCACATTGGTTCCCACACAACCTGAACTAAATGGACTTTGATCTTTTCTAAGGCAAGGTATGAAAGATGCCTCTCTGAGGTTCAATCCCAACACCCCATTGGTTCTGACCCTTTTCATGTTGATTCCCACCACCTGAACTATGTGGAATTTGATCCTTCCCTGGACAATGTATGTAGGAAGCCTCCCTGAGGTTCAAGCCCAGTAACATTTGGTTCTGTCCCCACTTCAGGTCAGACCACCTTTCTCCCACATGACGTTAAACTGCATTCCCCCTTTTTGTTCTGTACGACATTAAACTACATCCACCATCACAAACAACATGGGATTTCATCCTGGTATCCTAGACAAGGTACGTAGGAAGCCTCCCTGAGGTTCAACCCCACCCAACGGTAATCAGTTGTGACCCCATCCAGTGGTAAGCCTTTGACATCCCCATCCAATAGTAAGCTGTTGTAACCCCATCAAGTGGTATGCCATTATGACCCCATTCAACGGTAAGCTGTTAAAATCCCCAATCGGCGGTAAACCATCTTCAGATGATCTATAAGGACATCGATTCCCTACCACAGGTATATGTTAGAGGTATCTTCAGGGCTCAATCCCAACATCATCATCATCCCCGAATTGACTACATCTGATTGTCCACACAATTCACTTAACCATCTTTCATCCATTTTGGTTCTTACCCAAGCCTCCACAGCCCAATGGGATCATGCCACCCCATTCCCCATTCACTTTAACAACAATCAGGTAACTAACCACATGTTGGATCCAACATCAGTGTTCCCTCTAGGGGTTGCACCAACCTAATAAACTCTAATCAGTGGTTTGATCAGTCTAATCCATCTCCTATAGACGTTAATCCCGCGACATACCTGGTGTTAAAAATAGGAAGGTGAGGAAAACCTCAGATACATTCCTATGGCATACGATTCCCCACATTCAACGTGGGATTCCTCGGGCTTCCGCGCCCTCGAGAATCCATTTAATAAGGGAAAGATATCCAGACCCGCTAGTGTTCCAGTATCCTAACATTCCAGTAATGTCCAACGTGACTACTCCCCTGACCGAAGGTTGCTGCCCAGACTGGACCCCTTGGAATGTCCCGATAGAAGAAGTGTAATTAACTAGTGTCCATGAAGATATGGCACCAGGAAGAGTTTCAAAAACAAAGTATTAATCTATAAGGGATACCCAGATTAGGTGACGTGTTCCGAGGAGGAATCCATGGTAGAATGAACCGACATCCCATCATTCTATTTTGATCAAGGAGAAAACATACCTTAAGAAGGAACAGATTCCACCTGCCTTTGTAAAAAGAGAATGCGGGGCAACAAACAGCATGATCGACTTTGAATAGATGGATGCGCACACCCCGAAGAAAGCATCAAAAACAATTATGACTCATGAAAAATAGAGGATCCTTTGAAAAATTACACAAATCATTATTTGGAGTTAGCTACGGTAATATTTCCATTAATGATATGAAAGAATTATCTTTACATAGAAAAGTTTCAAATATATACTAATCAAAAAATATTAAATTATATATTGAAAAAAAAGAAGTATATGTCCCAAATAAAATGTTTGGAATGGATTAAAGAGTTTTACTTCCCAAAAACTTACAAACTTACGAAAGAGAACAAGGTGGTAGATGCACTGATTCAAAAGTACCATGATATATTATATAGGATGTGGATCACAAAAGACTCAATATTTCTATACATTAAAATGTGGATATAGAAATCAAAAAGTATGGGGATAAATATTATATGGACCAAATTAATGTTAAAAAATCTATCCATGTAAAGATTAATGAGTCAGAGAAGGATTATGTAGAGATAAAAAAGAAGTTGAATAAAGTTCATGAGTTCAAAAACGATTTTGATGAAATAATAAGGTTCATGAACTTGTATGTGTTCCTCCTATACAGGATTTTAAGAAGGAAAAATTGTATAAAGCTCAAAGTTTATCATTATTTTTTCATCCAGGAAGTACAAAGATGTATAGAGACTAGAAAAAATATTTACGATGGGATGGATTGATGAGAGATATTATAGAGTATGTTTCTCGATTCTTGGTTTGTCAGAAAGTTAAAGATGAGAGACACAAATATATAGGGATGTTACAAAAATTAACAATAACTGTATGAAAATGGGAAAACAACACCATGGAATTTGTGGTCGAACTTCCCAAAACATCTAAAGGCCACAATCCAATATGGGTTATAGTCAGTCTCCTTAAAAATTCCCCACACTTAATTTATATTAGAGAATACTCAACTATTGATTATCAAAAAATATATATATTAGGTAAGTCATAATATTTAATGGAGTACCATATTCAATTGTATCAGATTAGGATATATGGTTCACCACAATTTTTGGGCGAAGACTTTATCAGGTTCAAGATACTGAGCTATGTTTTACAACTACTAATATTCATCAGAAATATGGTAAATCTAAGATGAAAATTCAAAATCTATAAGATATTTTGATGGATTTATCTATGTATTTAAAAGGTTCCTGGGAATAATAACATTCAGTTGTATAATTTTCCAACCACAATATTTTTCACTCTAACATTTAGATGGTGCATTAAGATTCCCTCTATAGTATAATGTGAATAACTCCAATGTTATGGAATGATGTTTAGGAAAAAGGTATTGGGACCTATTCTTGTTGAGAAAATGGTATAAAAGGATAGATCTATTAAAAACACATAATATTAGATTAGGGTTGACAAAAATGTTATGCTGATAATCGTCTGAATGATCTGGAGTTTTAAGTATGTGACATGGTATATCTATGACTTCCTCCCTAGATGTGAGTAATGGGATTTGGAAAGAATAGAATTCTATACTCGAGGTATATGATTTTATTGAAATTAATTATTTTATTGGGATAGTATATTATATATGGATACAACCACAAGATCCATCTAATTTTTATAATGTGTTCCACAAATCTCCCTTGAGGAAGTTCATACCTGATCCTTTACATGTACTAAACTTAGAGGTAGTACCAATAAAACACTATCATTCTTATGAGGAAAAATCGGTAGAGATTTTTGGACTTTATAGATAATGGTCTATGAAAAAAGACAACCCAACTAGTTAATGTCTTTTTAGAGAAACCATTAATTTGTGGAATCTTCATGGGAACATGTGGATGTTATGAGGGAGAGGTACCAACATATATTTGTATCCAAGTGATTAGTTTTATGGGAGAATTGTTTAAAAGGGGGTAGAATGTAACACCCTAAGTTTTTTTGAACATTATTTTCATGTAAATTAAATTTATTTAATGTATTTTGATATACTATATACCAAGTTACTCTTGCGCTACACAAAACACCGACTTAGTTTGAGTTACACAAAATATAGAGTTTCTTTGGAACATCATTTTATTAATCTAATTATATGAAAAAAGACAATTATAACATAGATATTAGAATGATGGGTTTAAATAGGACAAAGAAAATTATGAAAATAGGGTTTACACATGTATGTATAATTAATTCTTTGGTGACCAATTAATTATAAATGAAAATAATATCCCTTTTGAATATACACAGATTTCCTAAAAAACTATTTAATTATTAACAAGTTTGTTTTATATCCATAATTAAATAAATAATCATTGTTGGATTATATTAATGATATATATATATATATATTATTTATAGTGTTCAATATTGATCATGTGTGTTTTTTGACATAATAAACCTATTTTCATTTATAATAACAATTTTTTCAAAATTAGTTTTTCTGCCTTTTAATGGTGAAATTGTTTCCATAGAAAATTATGACACTATTATGAATTATAATTGTGATAATAAATTTATTCTTTGAAATGAAGATATAAAAAATTACTTTGGTTGAATTTTTGATATTTTTATGATAAGTTTCATGTCTGGATGAATCGTAAAAAATAAAGAATTTAAATTGAAAACAAATTTTCCATAAAAAAAAATTATAGGCTACTTTATATATTTTTTAATTTTAAAGTATAAAGAGATTAATTTTTTATCATTTAATATAATTTAGGACATTAGAATCAATTACACCTAGAATTTGGATATAAATTCATTTCACTCTCTGGAAGGTTTTCACTTTAAAAACCTGTTTTCTCATTTCGTTAATGAGATTAATTTTAAATTAACATTAGAAAGTAATGTGTTCTAAATTTGAAAAAATTGATTCCATATTTAGACTCAAAAGGTAATAATTTAGTAAATAGGTCCCATTTATTTTGTGGCAAGATGAATTGTACCTTAATTAATATTCATTACAACTTTTATGGGTGAATCATTTAATTAATGATAAAAATAATATTGTAAATTTTATAAAACAACTCTAAAACAAGAAAAAATGCCATTGGATGAATTTAATAACACCATTAACACAAAAGTTTCTAAATTTAATAATTTAAAGTAAAATTGTCAAGGAAAATGAATTAGATATTTTTAAAATCAAAGAGAGTGAAAAAATGTCACTGTCTTACATTTAATAAATACAATATTTTTATATGGGGTTAAATAGAATATATGATCGAATATATATATTATTATGATATATTAAAGGTTTTAATACATCAATGGATTTTATTTTTAATTTTTAGTGAATAAATATTTACTATAAATAATAACACAATGATGTTGTAGTAATTATTCAATTAATGAAAAACACAATTAAGCGATATTATGAATATTAAAAAAATATACATTTAATTAATTAAGGTGATAAACTAATTATATAGGTTAATATGAAATATTATGGGTGTATAAAATGGAATTTTTTAAGTTATATTTCAATATTTATTTTCTTAATATCAATGTAATGAATATGATAAAAATTGACACTGAAATACTTTATTAATATGAAGTTTAATTTAATTAGTTTAAAATAATAAAAATAATTTTTAAGGTAATGTGAAAATTTATAGTCAAAAATATAATAAATTGAACTTTTATGGTTCAATTTACACCTTACAAGTCAAAATATCCACCTTTTCATATTGAAAATGTTGTTACCTTATTTAAAATTAAAATAGGTTGACAAAGGGTTTATAAAAAATATAAAGTTAATATTAAAAAAACAATCTTGTCAAAAATATTTTAATTTCCATTTGGAGTTCTTTAGATTGAGATTTAATTTATTATAATTTAATCTTCTGAGAAATTACAAAAGTGACCCTTGCCACATTATAAAAGGAAACCTACTACCACATATAATTTCACCACATTTAGTATTCTACCTTGACAAAAATAATACATATTGTATTATCCAATTCTGTATATAAGTTTAATAGGATCTAGATCTCCCCATGGTCTAACTCTAGTTCCCTTTAGAGGATATCTAAAGGAGCTATTTTGAAGAAGAGGTTATCGACCTTACTAATCACTCTTTTTTAAAAACTTATATAAATACTCTAAATATGTGATTTATATAAAAAAATAATAGCTTCATAATCAAAAATATTCTGAAATGTTATTATAATTATTAACACACTGTTATACATCCCCTTTCCCATTGAACAAGAAGTAAAAGTATCGCTCGTCCGTTTGTACGGCTTACCGTCTCCACGTAGCGATGGAAATCATTTTTCGTCATAGTATTTTAAGAGTTGGGATTATGATGGTTTTAATATTTATATATTATATTTATGACATAATTATTATATTGTAATTATTATATCATATCCCCCATTTTACCACCTAATCTTTTGGGAAATGATAATGTCGGTCATGTGTACCTATGGATAACCATCTCCCCGATTCAGTGTGATTCATTATTAATATATCTTTCACATGGGTGGTAATAATGATAAATTTAATGAATATATATTATTTATATAACATAAAAATTATAATATAAATTATGGTACCATGACCAGAGTATAAGGAAAATGACATTCAGACCAAAAAATGATTCTAAAACTAAGCATATATCACTTAGAACAATGATTTTAATTATTAATAAAAGAGTGACAAGATGTTATAATAAAATAATAAATGTTATTATTATTATATGGATTAAAATTAAATTTATAATAATTAAATATTTATTAAATAGTGGGTTTAAATGTGAACAAGGAAAGGACATACTTTAGATAAGGGATTTATGTCCACCTTTTATTTTTTATGGACACTTGCCTTATACACTACTTGTTTATTCTACGTGGTTTATATAGTTACCATGAATTTATTTTATATGTATTATCCAGAATATAATGGTATTTTAATATCCATATATTTTTAATTCTTTCAAGGTGCAAACTATTATTCTTATTATGGTGTGGTAAGGGTTTATTTCACTATCTCATCGACATTTAGGATTGTTTCATTTTAAATCTCCATTCGAAAATATTTATTTACCACGTCCATGTTTTATAAAATATTTTCAAAAGATATTTTACAATTATTTTATGTACAATTAAATTTATTCTTACACATGTTTGACTTCTTACTAAATGGTTAGAATGGAATCTCTTTGTTATACAAGTTACTTTGTGACTTTTTCAGCAAAAGTAAGAAAGGAATGTTTTTAAATTATACATCATGAACGTATTTCACATCCATCATGACACATTGATAGCATGGATATTCCCATAGAATCATATAAGTATAGTTTGAAATAAAATGTTTCCCTCTAAAACTGGATGGATTTAAAAAAATTATTTCATAATGGAAATGATATTTTCCTCAAGAATTATTTCAAGTAATCATTCAAAAATAATTTTTTGTCTATGATGACATTGTAACGACCCAAATTTTTTTCAAAGGAATTTATCCCTTATTATATTAATTTCACATTGAATAAATAACAAAAATGCACTTTGAAGACATAATAAAAACTATATAAATGAATAATTAATTAAATAAAATGTATTTCTAGATGTTATGGAACTAATACTGATGAAATAGTAACTTGACCATAGGAATTATAAAATCACCCTTATGAATATTAAACTAAAAAAATGAATAGTTATGACACCCATGAAATTATAAATAAAAATTTGTGATATTATAATTTAAAATATGATATAATTATTACATAGTATAAGTAATAAATATTTGAAAAAAAAATTAATTAAGTGTGGAAATTTTTATAAGTCACAAATATTTAATTACAATTTTATAATTAAATTAATAATTTAAAAGAAAATATATTATCACTAAATGTATCCATAAATTATATATTTTGATGCCTTATAATTTTAAGATAATTTCACGAGACCTTGTGTAAATTTATAAAGTGTTATAAAACATTTATAATTTCAAAATCTATATTTTCAAAGTAAATGATGTTTATAATTAAAATTAGAATAATTATATTTAGAAACTTATTTTCATAAAATGTAGTTATTTTATTCATTCTATACATAATAAAATAGTTAGAGTGAATTTTTTGTATTTATTTTAAATAGCATAATTTTTTATTAAAAGT
The DNA here is from genome assembly GCA_963277665.1 of Viscum album. NCBI lineage: Eukaryota > Viridiplantae > Streptophyta > Magnoliopsida > Santalales > Viscaceae > Viscum > Viscum album. The sequence goes on along the minus strand of OY728147.1, from coordinate 1,498,207,431 downwards.
AAAATAAAATAATTTTCGAGAAATGGTAAACACATGAAATCTTGTGCCATTATTGATGTAAGGAAGATGTAAGAACCTAAATATCAAACCATAACTCATTATTTTAATTTATTTAGATATAATTCTACAACATTTCATTTTTGTGAGAAAGAGTAATAAACTAATGAATATAATATTGAGAAAACACCACTCTCCTCCACTATAAATACCACCCCCACACCCACTTCTCCTCACACCTCTCATGATTTTAGCGTTTCAAAAATTCCACTCAAAACTCTTCCCTAGCCCATCCACCACAACAAGGATCTCTTGGTCTCATCAAAATACCAATCCTAGGTTCCTTGAGGAGGATCTGAAGAGGAAAATTCAATAGGTAAATCCTCAATCTTTTTCTTTTACTTTCCTTTAAATTTCATTTATTTTATTATTATTTCCTCACATAACTTCATAAAAATGGTATGATAACTCTAGTATGTTTCATATATTGGAATAATATATTGTTAATTCAATATTCATCACTAAAACCCACACCTCTCTTTTACTTAAAAAATGAAATTGTCACCCATGATGTGTCAATTTACCGGCATCATGGGTGATGCCCCTTAATTTTTATTTATAACCTTCAAGGATGATAATAAAACCATAAAAGGTTTTAAAATATATTTTTAATATCTATTTTATGACCATATTAATATTAGGGAACTATCTTATATACATAATACAATTTGGTTAATCAAAACGAATTTGTTATGATAAAAAACCCGCAAAAATTCACCTAAAACGATTATCATTAACTTATATATAATGATTCATTCATAGGAAATATATCGAATTTCTTTATATATTTGTTAAAACACATAGAATATCATTAATAAAATATAACTACAAATTTGTATATTTATCATCATTTTACGGAAACTTTCTTTCATGAATTCAAGTGAACCTATAGTGAAAACCACAAAAACTAATGCTTTCGAATGGTGAAATTATAATCCATAACTTATCCAAAGTCCCATAGAAGAAAATAATATAATCATAATGAATCATATTAATTTATAAAAGGTTCTTTAATTGTAAATTAATTAACCTAATGTTATTGTATTTGACTATAAAGTTAATGATCATTCAGACTTAATGTAAGGCGATTTCTCAAACCCAACTATCCTTATTTGGGGTTTCCCTCTTTCACACCATTTTCTATATAGATATTAGTAAATATAATTTTTAATCATTATCATACCTTTTCTGGGATATATATGTTTTCTAATTGAGTTTTTGACAAAACACTATTTTCCAAAATAACTCTTCTTAAAAAACCACTCCTTTTAGTTCTTGAGATTGTTTCTTCTTAACTCAATGTTGACGATTCTTATATTAAGAATGTTATTCCCTAATTTATTTGGGAAAGAAATGTATATGAGTTTATGATTATTAAATAGAGCATTTTTCTTACAATGAGTTATTTTATGTTCTAGATTGATATATGTTCTCTATGTCATTCAAGATAAAATAAATGTTGTGAGGCGATGGGTGCACCCATAATTATGTAGTGGAATGTAAATGTAATAATGTGATGGGTGAGAATAGAATTATATATCTATCCAATGCATTTTTTAATGTGAATAACCTTATTAGATAATTTGAAATATTCATTAACATGATGATATCATTGTATACAACTATGTGTGGTAGTTGACCACTAAGACATGATGATTCATTTTTATTCATTACCACATTCCATGCCTTTTCTTAATGTTCCTATCATGATAAAGAACCTATGTATAGTTTATGATTATTCTCTCCCCATGTTATATTGTTTCATTTTTTTATTTTTCCTCTTATTGGGCTCTTAGGTCACCCCTTTTTGATGTATATCCATAGGTGATTACATGTACTAAATAGAATTAAAGGGACAATAAAAAGCTAGGGAAGAAGAAATTAAATAAATGATTATGTTTTATTTTTTAAATGTTATGTATGGTTCTAATTTTACCAAGACTTTAATCCTTTGGATCCTCATTGTGTAATGATATTATGTTGTTTTCTTTTAAAATGATGTAATAATAATGTATGAAAAGAAGGGTCACGATAGTTGGAATTCAAGGGGGGTTTAGTTAATTTGGGAATGACGATTAGAAATCCTATGTGAAAATCCTTAGTATGAGACTAAGTACAAGTGATCACACAAGAAGCATTGTTTTAGAAAATTCTAGTCATAGGGATACCACAATATATTCCTTTAGACATAAATTCACAAAGGAATATACTATTTTTTTAATGTCTTGTTGAATTATTTTTTGTTGTAAAATTTTCAAATTTAGAAAAAGGTGGGAACCATGAGAAAAATAGACAACAACAGGTGTGAGGGACAATACAATGATTTCCCGAATGGTGTCCCCAATTGTTTGGGATGCAGAGTTCAAAATTTCATCGAAATTCTTACCCACCTATCACCGGTTATGAGCAATAACCTAAATATTGTAGAATAAACTCCTTCCCCAAAGAGATAGAAACTTACTATTAAGGGTATTGTGAGGTAAAAACCACCAATTTTTAGTGTATTTTCTGATCCCCTAGTTGCAGAACAATGTATCATATATTGGAGAAGATATTTTATGTGCTTCATTGTTCTGAGGTGGAGATGGTGGCTCTTTCTGTTTATCATCTACATGGAGAGGCTAATCAATGGCGGGATTTAATTAAGAACACCTAGTTGAGAGAAAAAATTTAATATATGGAGTGTGAAGAGATTAAGATAATGTTTCTTAACATATATTTCTATCAAAATATTCAAAAAATATGAAGAGAGAATTCATAGAGCTGTTGAAAAAGGATAAGGAATGGGTCACGACCTTTGATGAAAATTTCACAAGGATTTCCAGGAATTCTTTGGGTTTTGTTGTCAATGTTGATAGAAAAAATGATAGATTATTTAGTGGATTAAAACCACACCTTAGAAATTATCTTGAAATTTGAGACATTTAGAGATATGAAGAAGTTGATTGATGTTCTCTCTATGTGAAGATAGAGTTTGGAGAACGTTCTCCTGGGTATGGTGATAAGAAACAAAATTTGGAGTTTTTTTGGGGATTTAATGATAAAGGTTGAAAGAAAACTAAACCACCCATATTTCAAATAGTGGGAAAAATACTCCTGGGAACTACCTCAAATGGATGGGGATATTCTTCATGTGTGGGAGATAAGGCCACCAAGCTCATTAATGTCAAAAATAAGACATAGGGAAGATGGATAATGTAGTATTGGAAAGGAGGGAACCTTCTATGGTCCACTGCTACAAATATTGGGAGAAAGGGAATTATACATGCCATATCACCAAACCTCTAGTTCTAAATGGTAATTAGCTTTATCTTTCAAAAAATAAAAAGTATAAATGGAAGGATTATGCTATCACTAATATAGAAGAGGACATATAAAATGAAGTCGTACAGGTTACACTTCATATTCACTCATGAATAGAAAAAATATTATTTGATTTAGGTTCTATGCAATCCTTAATATCTTTCTTATCTACTAGAACTACTGAATTGACGCTCCAAAATCTTTAAGTAGATATATCTATAAAAACACCAAGTGGTGCAATCATTTCAACCCAATTTTTTGATTGTTATCTTGTTTTCACATGGGGGGAGATTCTTCAGGTGAATCTCATAATACTTCCCTTGGTGGAATTCGACCCTTTACTCAGGATGGATGGGATATCCTTATATAGAGAAAATATAAATTTACAAGAAAAGGAAATATCATTTAATATTACAAAACATCCCATGATCCTCTAAAAATGCAAGGAAGATCACAAATGTCATTTATAAAATCCATCAATGGTGTGTGTGTGTTGATTCCCTGTGAAGAAGCATAACTCGCTCAATTGGTTGAGTCAAATGAAGGAACCAACCAAGGGAATTCCACATTGTGAGGTTATACATCATTTTATTTACAAAAGAGTTACACAAACTAACCTAGGATCATGAGGTAGAGTTCTTAATAGAACTCATACATGGATATACTTATATCTTGAAGAGTACCTATAATATTTATCCTATGAAACTGGTGGATTTAAAGAAGAATCTTCAAGATCATTTGGACATGGGGATTATAAACCCTAGTGAATCACCTTGGGGTGGACCAATTATCTTTTTCAAGGTGAAGGTTAAATCAATGAGGTTGTGTATTAATTATCAAGAACTAAAAAAGATCACTATAAAGAACATGTATCCTTTTCCAAGGATTGTTGAATTGATTGATCAGTTGAGATGAGCTCAGTACTTCTCAAAGGTTGATATTTATTAAAAATATCATTATATGAAAGTAGATAAGGAAGATATTACGAATACTACCTTCCATAAAAGGTATGGGAACTTTGAGGTTTTTGTGATGATCTTTGGACTTATTAATTCCCATAAAATCATTACAAATTTGATGAATAGAGTCTTTAAACATTACCACGAGAAATTTATGGTGGTTTTTATTGATGATATTATCATCTTTTCCAAGAGAAAGAATGAATGAAAAGAACATATAAGGTTTGTGTTAGAGATGTTAAGGAACGAGGATTGGTAGGCCAATTTCAAAAAGTGTTCCTTTGGGATGCAGTGAGTCACAAACTTGGGAAATGTGATCACAAGTGAGAGAATTTCTATTAACCCTTAAAAAGTGATTAAGGAATGGTCTTGAGTATTTTGTGTCATAGAAATACATTGTTTTAATCGATTAGTAGGGTACTTTTGATGTTTTGTGAGAAATTTATCACTATTTTCAATCCTGAAAACTAATTTAATAAGGAATGGGGTAAAGTATGTCTAGACTGAAGAATTTGAGGAATGATTCAAAGAGATAAAGAGAAGGCTTATCACTGCACTTTCACTCACATTACTGAAAATTGGAGAATGTTTTAAGATATAAAGTGATGTTTTCAAGAGGTTATTTGGTTTTGTACTCATGAAAAATGATAATGTGATAGGATACCCCTCATTGAAGTTGAATATCGATGAAAAAACTACTTGAGGCATGATATGGAGCCAGAAACTATGATTTTTCACTTGAAAATATTGCGAAACTATCTATATGGTGAGAAGGGTGAAATATATATAGATCACAAGATCCTAAATATATATTCACATAAAAGGAGATCAACATGCATAATATGATATAGCTAGAGATAATCAAATATTAAAATTTCTCTATTCACTATCAACATGGAAAGGTGAACATGGTAGATGATGCCCTTAGAAGAAAAGAACATGCTACTATGTCAATTTTGTTGATTGAGAAAGACCCAATATTCATGGATATAAAAAGGATAGATCTGGAAATCATAATTATATAGAATATGTCCTACATTTCCCAAATGACTATCTGACCATCCATCCAAGAGATGATTAAAGAGGCACAAAGGGATGACCTAAAGTTACAAAAGAAGTTGAATATAGTAAAGTAAGGGAAGATGAATCAGTTCCATATTGATGATGATGGTGAGGTTATCATTAGAATAAGACATTGTGTTAATTCATCATCTGCGATACAGATGGAGCTATTGGAAAATGAAGATAGATCAACATTTTATATCCATCCTGAGAGTACCAAGATGTAATGCGATCTCTGAGAACACTTCTGGTGGGACAACATGAAGAGGGAATTTACTAATTATCTCTCAAGGTTTTTGATATGTAATAAATTTAATGTCTAGTGACATAATTCCAAAGGGATGATGAAACAATTTCCTATACCCATATGGAAACGGGAGAATGTCACTATGGACTTTTTCATGGGTGTCTCAAAGAAATCCAAATGAAATAAAGTGATATAGGTTATGGTGGACTGACTCACCAAGACTTCCCACATTATTACTATTTAGGAAGATCCCTCACTTGAATAAACATGCAATGTTATATGTGAATGAAGTGGTGAGACTACATGAAGTTACACACTCAATTTTCTCTGATCATGATCCTAGGTTAACATCTAAATTGTGTAGGAGACTTCAACATGCCTTGAGTACTAAATTGAATTTCATCATGGCCTGTCATGACCAAACTGATTACCAATATGAATGGTCTATGAAGTCGCTTGAATATCTACTAATAGCCTAATAATTAGAATTCAATGGTGGATGGGATCATCATATACCATTTTTTGAGTTCCGATACAACAATATATTCTACTTGAGTATCCTGATGGCTCCTTAGGAAGCTCTATATGGAAAGAGATATAGGAATCCAACCTGCTGGGATGATGCTGGTGAAACTTGGAGATGATCGTATGTAAGGGATGATAGAGAAGGTTCAAGACATACAAAAACATATAAAATCCACTAAGAGTTAGAAAAAGTGATTTTTTCACAACCATTAAAGGGACTCGGATTTTGACGTTGGGGTTAAATTCTTCCTTCAAATATCACCATGGAAGAGAGTCATGATGTTTGGAAATAAAGGGAATCTATGGACATGATACATTTTCCCCTTTTAGATCCGTGATCACATCGGATCCATGGCCTGTTGTCATGCACTTCCACCGAATATGGATATGGTTCATGATGTATTTGACATATCACTCATCCATAAGTACATAACAGATCCCTGACATGTTCTAAACTCAGAGGTGGAACCTCTGGAAGATGATAAATCTTATGAGAAGTAGCCAATAAATATTCTGGATTAGAGGGATATAGTTCTACACAACAAGACAACACCCCATTTCAATGGGTTGTGGAGGAACCATAAGTTTGAAGAAGCGACTTTGCATCCATAGGATGAAAGGAAGGACAAGTACCCTCACTTGTTTTTCTAAAATGAAATTTTGAGGGTGAAATTTCAAAACTGGGGAAGAATGTAATGATAAAATCATTTATCAAAGGAAATTATCCATTATTATATTAATTTAACATAGTATAAATCATATAAAATAACAAATTATCCACAATAAAAACATTATAAATAAAGAATTAATGAAATAAAAAATATTTCTAGATGTTAAGGATCCAATAATGATTAAATAGTAACATAACCTAAGAAATAGTAATATCACCCTTATTAGTAATAAACCATCCAAATGAAAAGTTACAACACCCATGAATGTATGAATAAACTTTTTCATCATATAAGTGAAAATTTGATATAATTATACCATAGTATAAGTAAGTAAATATTGTAATGTTTTTTAATTAACTGTTTGAATTTTTATACATCATAAATATTTAATTATAAAATTTTGTGTAATTGAATATTTTAAAATAAAATGTATTCTTACAAAATATATCCATAAATTAATATTCTTATGTTTTGTTATTTTAAGATAATTTTATGAGGCATTATGTAATTTTTTAAAGTGTTATGAAACGAGTTATTATTTGAAAATCTATATTTTATAAGTAAATGATGATTTTCAATAAAATTAAATTAATCATATTTAGATTTTTTTCATAAAATGGGGTTTATTGTTTAATTATATACATTTAAAAATAGTTGGGGTGTTTTTTGAGATTTTTTTGTAATACATTAATTTTTTTATGAATATTAAAATATGATAATTTTTTATAAATGCTAAATACATGAATTTTTGAGTCCTTTTTATTGTAAGGATAATGTAACCACCTTAATCACAAACCATCATTCATTATTTTAATATATTTAGAGATAATTCTCAAACTTTTCATAGTCTTGATCCAAAATAATAAACTAATGAATATAATATTGAGAAAAAACCCCTCTCCTTCAATATAAATACCACCCCTTACTCCCTCTTCTCCTCACACCTATCAAGAATTGATACATGCCTAATTTCTACCAACAACACTTCCATATCCCCTCCCCCACGTTTATGAGTTCTTGGTCTCATCAAAATACCAAGCTTAGGTGCCTTGAAGAGGATCACAAGATGATAATTGAAGAGGTAAATCCTCTCTCTTTTAATTTCCTTTCCATTTCATTTATTTACTTATTATTTCCTCACATCCATTAATCAAAATGTAATTATAACTATAGTATGTTTCGTATACTATAATTATATCATTTTAATGGAATATTAATCATTAAACTTCACCCTCTATCTCTTTTATTTTAGAAATGAAATCATCTCCCGTGATGTGTCAATTTACCGACATCGTGGGAGATGCACATTCATTTTAATTTAACGCCTTAAAGGATGGTAATAGAACCATTAAAATATTGGAAATAGATTGTATATTTTATTTTATAACAAAATTTATTTTCTGGATCTAACATATACACATAATACTAAATGATAAATCAAAATGAATTTGTTGTGATTAAAAAAATACCAAAATTAAAATTAAAAAAGTCATAATTAAATTGTTTCTAATGATTCATCCTCATGCCATATAGAGAAATTATTTATAATATCATTAAACCTCCTGAAAGGTCATTAATAAAATATAACAACAATTCTAGATATTTATTCTCATTTCACACAAACTTCCATTCATGAATACAAGTGAACCGATCATGAAAACCGTGAAAATGAATGCTTCAGAATGACAAAATGTAATTCTATAACTCATCCAAAGGATTGTAGAAGAATAAAATAAAAACATAATGAATTATATTCATGTATAATATAATTTTAATTTTCTATTTATGTATCTAATGTAATTATATAGCACATTGATGTTAAGGAAGCATTCAGACATTAGGTAATGTGATTTCTCAAACCCAACACTTCTTCTTTGGTGTTTCCCTCTTTCATCCCATTTTAGTATGGATTTTAATTAAATATAATTTCTTCATAATTATCTTACCTTATCAAGGATATACATATTTTATACTTGATTTTATGACAAAAACTATGTTATCCAAAAGAAATTTTCTTTCAAAACAGTACACACTTTTTACTTCTCGAGATTCTTTCTTCTCTAATTAAGGTTGATGATTATTATATCAAGTATGTTATTCCCTATTTATTATAAAAAACCTATGTTTATGAATTTATAATAATGAAATTAAATTCATTTATTTACATGGTGTATTTTATGTTCAATGTAGATATATCTTCTATGTGGCATGCTTGATAATTTAAATGTTGTGATGTGATAGGTGCAACCAAAATTATATAGCGTAATGTAAATGTTATGATGTGAGTTGAGTGCCTATAATAATATTGTTATCCAGTGAATTTTGTAATGTGAATGAATTCATGATATAATGTGATATTTGTGGGAACATGATGCTATATTTTTTCACAACTATGTGTTGTAGTTGACCACTAAGACATGATGTTTTATTTATATGTATCGCCACATTCCATGAATTTTGTTAATGTTTCCTATAATGATTGTGATCCATTGTCTATGTTATTATTATGATAACCACGTATTATATTGATTCATTTTCTTATCTATCATCTTATTGGGTTCTTATCTTATCCCTTTTTGATGAATATCCTCACCTGATTATATGTACTGAGGATAAATCAAGGGACAATAAGAAGCTTGATAAGAAGGAATTAAATAAATGTTTAGGTTTTATTTTGTAAATGTTATACATGGTGCTGACTTTCCAATGAGACTAAACCTCTGGATCCTCCTTGTGTAATGATTTTGTATTATTTTATTTCAATATGATGTAATACTAATGTTATAAAATCATGGTTTTTTGTTGGAATTAGAGGACAGTTTAGTTAATTTGGGAATTAGGATTTGAAAACCTAAGTGAAAATCCTTATTATGTGACTAAGTATAAGTGAGCACCCAAAAATATTTATTTTAGAAAATCCTAAACATAGGGATCCCAAAAGATATGCCTTTAGACATAAATTCATAAAGTAATATATTATTTATTCAGGAATTTATACTTATGTTTTGTTCTAACCTTTTATATTATATAAAATCATGGGAAAGATGTGAATCCATGCGAAACACCCATGTGAGGGAAAATGTAGTGATTTCCCGAATGGCATCCACAATGATTTGGGAGGTGGAGTTCAAAATATCATTGTGATTATTACCCATCATTCCGAGTTTATGAATAGTAAAAGGAATATTATAGAATGAACTCCTTCACATAAGAGGTAGCTGCGGGCTATTGAGTATTTTATGCATAAATGAACAGTGACGTTTAGTTGATCTTCTGATCCACTATTCACAAAACAGTGGGTCCAATCAACAGAGATGATTTTTTCTATACTTCACTTTTCTGAGATAGAGAATGTGATTATTTTAGTTTATCTTCTAGATGGAGAGGCCGATCAATGGTGGTATTTGGTTAAGAACACCAAGATGAGGGACAAAATTGAAGAGATGGAGTGGGAAGACTTTAAGATAATATTTCTTAATAAGTATTTACTTATAACTATTCAAAAAAATATGGAATTATAATTTATAGAGATAAAGAAAAATGAAGTAGAATCTATCATGGAATTTGATGGAAATATCAGTAGGCTTTCAAGGTACATTGTTTGTCTACAAATGTAGGAAAATTGATAGATTATTTATTGGTTTAAAATAACACCTTCAAAAATCTACTTAAATTCGAGACTTTGGGAGTTATGATGATGTTTTTTGATGTGATCTAAAATTAGATATGGATTCTATAGAATGATCCCATGGAAATGGTGATGAGACATGAATGATTGTGTTTTATGTTGGATGATCTTTTGAAAAATGTGGAAAGAAAACACAACTACCCACGTGTAGCAAATGTGGGAAGAAGAGTCTTGTGAACTACCCAAAAGGGAAATGGAAATGCTTTATATATGGGAGAGAATTCCACTAATCTCATTAATGTAAAAAAGACATAAGGAAGGGAAACAATGTATTTTAGGAATGGAGGGCACCAACCACGATTAAATGATACAACTATAGGGAGAAAGGGAACTATGCTAGACAGTGCACAAAACCATGAGTTCTAGAAGGTAATTAGCCTCATCCACCATCACAACCCAAGGAGAAAGAGAAATATTATTCTATTAATACTGTGGATGAGGATAAAGAAAATGAATTCGTACAATGTATACTTCCTATTCACTCAACACTTTAAAAAGTCTTATTTGATCTTGGTTATAATAATTCCTATATATCTTGGAAGTTCGCTAGAACAATTGAATCGCAGCCTAGAAACCTTGAAGTAGATATATCTATAAAAACACCAAGTGGTGAAATCATTGCAACCCAAGTATTGGAATCCTCTCCAATTAGTATATGTGAGATTATTTTTCCTGTGAATCTCATAATACATCTCTCAGTGAAATTCAATGCTATACTAGGGATGGATTGGCTCTCGTTATATAGAGCACATATAAGCTGTCAGGAAAAGGAAATATATTTTCCTATTCTAAACCATCTAATTCTCTTCTTAAAATGTAAGGAAGATCATGAATCTCATTTAAAAAATCCTTCAATAATGTGGGTGTTGATTCCCTGTATAGAAGCATTCCTCCCTCAAATGGTTGAGTTAAAGGAAGATATCAACCTAGGGGAAATTCCCATTGTGAGGGAAAATGAAGATATATTTCTGGAAGAGTTACCTGAACTACCCCCAGATCGTGATGTAGAGTTCTAAACCAAACTAATACTCAGAGTTACTCTTATATCAAATTATCTACATAGTTTGGATCTTATTGAACTGGATTATTTAAAGATGCAGCTGTAAGAGCATTTGGCCACATGGTTCATATTCCCTAGTGCATCACCATGGGGTGTGCTAATGATCATTGTAAAGAAGTTGAATGGATAAATGATAGTGTGTATTGATTACCAGGAACTAAAAAATATCACGATAAAGAGAAAAATATCCACTACTGAGGATTTGTGACTCATTCGAATAGTTAAGAGGAGATCAGTACTTCTCAGTGGTGGATCTCCATTCTAGATATCATATGCTAATGGTGAAGAATGAAGATATTCAGATTACTGGCTTCCATACAAGGTTTGAGAACTATGAGTATTTTGTGATTCTCTTAAGACTTACAAATTCCCATGTAATCTTCATGGATTTGATTAATAAAGTCTTTAGACATTACCTTGAATTTTTTTGGTAGTTTTTATCAATGATATTTTTATCTAATCCAATATCAAGGAGGAAAATGAAAAACATCAAAGGCTTGTGTTCGCGATGTAAAGGATGTAGAATTAGTTTTACATGTTCATAAAGCATAACATTCTGATACAACAAGTCACATTCTTGGGACATGTAATCACAGGTGGGGGAATTTATTTGGAAACATTAAAAAAGAAAGCAATTGAAGAATGGCCCATAACATCCAGTGTCAAAGAAAACCATATTTTTCATGGATTATTATGGTACTTTCAAAATTTGTTGAATTTTTTTTAACAATTGTCAAACACAATAGCTATGATTATAAGGAAATGGGAAAAATATTTCTGGATGGAAGAATGTGAGGAAACCATCAAGGAGAAACATATAAGGCTTATCATTGCACCTGTACTCACATTTCCAAAAAGAGGACACTATTTTGTGACATTCATTGACGTTTCCACGAAAGGATTGTGATTCTTACACATGAAAAATGATATTTTGATAGCATATGCCTCACGATAGTTGAAGATCCATGAGCACAACTACCTGGTGCATGATTTGGAGCTAGCAGCTGTGATTTTTGACATGAACATCTAACGATACAACTTCAATGGTGAGAAGTGTGAAATATATATAGACCACAAGAGCCTAAAGTATAAATTTAGATAAAAGGAGATAAAAATGCACCAAATTATATGGTTAGATCTAATCAAATAATACGACTGGTCTATTCACTATAATCCTCACAAGGAGAACAAGGTTGTTGACACTCTTATAAGAAAAGAACCTAATACCCTATCAATATTGTGGATTGAGAAGGAACATATCTTCATGGATATGCAAAGGATGGATTTTGAAATCATAATGATAGGGAATAAATCCTTCCTTGGCCAAATCATTTCCAAACCATCAATCCAAGAGAAGATTAAGGAGTTAAAAAGGGATGGAATAGAGTTAAACATGTATGTTAATGCAATAATGGAATGGAAGTGGAGAGACTTCCATATCGACGATTATGGTGTGATTTAGTTTGAAACATGGATTTATGTGTCTTAATCACTAGGGATAAAGCCTGATCTATTGGAAAATTCACATAACTCAAATTTATCTATCCATCATGAGATTACCAAGATGTATTGTTATATCTGAGAAACATTTTGGTGGGACTACATAAAAAAGGATATTACTAAGTATATATCAGGGTTCGTGATATAAAAGAAAGTTAAATCTAAGAAAATAAGCCCAATAGGAGGATGCAACCATTGCCTATAGCTATGTGGAAATGGGAGAAAGTCACTATGGACTTTTTCACGGGTCTGTCAAAGACATCCAAAAAAATTAAGCAATACAGGTTGTGGTGGTCCAACTCACTATGACTTTCAACTTTATTGATATTTGGGAAGATCGCTTTCTTGAACAACTTGTAAACATAGATGTGAAGTATGTGGTTAGACTTAATGGAGTTCCACTCTCAATTGTCTCTGATTGTGATCCTAGGTTCACATCTAAATTTTATAGGAGTCTTCTACATTCCTTGAGTAATTAATGGAATTTCATCACGACAAGTCACCTCCAAACTGATGGTCAATATGAATGGACTATTTAGATTCTTGAAGATATTCTAAGACCCCGCTCTTCAGAATTAAATGTTTGATGGCATAAGAAACTCCCCTTGGTTGAGTTCTCATAAAACAATAGCTTCCACTCGAGTATTCAGATGGCCTCATAGGAAGCTCTGTATGGAATAAGATGTAGAACTCAAACATTTTGGCATAAAGTTGGTGAAAGAAAGATAATTGGGCCTAATCCTATGAGATAGATAATAGAGAAGGTTGAAGCCATCCAACAACATATCAAATCATATCAGAGTTTAGAAAAGATCTATGATGACCACTATTTAAGGGAATTGGATTCTGAAGTTGAGGATAACTTCTTCCCTCGAATATCCCCACAGAATAGAGTCATGCATTTTGGAAATCAAGGGAAGTTAATCCCATGGTACATTGTCCCCTTTGATATCCTTGATTGCATCAGATCACTGGACAATCAACTTTCCCTTCCACCAAACATGGATCAGGTTCATAATGTGTTTCACATATCACTCCTGAGGAAGCACATTCTAGATCCCTCACATGTATTGGACTAAGTGGTTGTACAACTAGAAGATGATCTCTCTTATGAGGAGTAGCCAATAAAGATTCTGGATCGAAGAGATAAGGTTCTATGAAACAAGACAACACAAATTTTCAATGTTTTAGGGATGAACCATAAGTGTTAAGTAATAACATGGGAACCGGAGGAGGTGATGAAGGATTAGTACCCTCACCTTTTTTGTAAAATGAAATTTTGAGTGTAAAATTTAAAAGGGGGAAAAATATATTGACCAAAACTTTTAAAAAACATATGTGTCCCTTCTTATAGAAATTTCACATAGTATAAATCATATAAATCAATTATAATCGAAAATAACAACATTATAAATTATTAAATAAGGAAAATAAAAAGAATTTCTAAAAGTTAAGGAATCATTACCAATGAAATAGTAACATGACCTTAGGAATAATAATATGACCCTTATGAATAGTACACTGGAAAAATAAATAGTAACCACACCCGTGAAAGTAAAAATAAAATTTTGGCATCTTTGATGTGAAAATATAATATAACTATATAATAGTATAAGTAAGTGAATATTTTAAAAGATGTGAATTGAGTGTTGGATTTTTTGTAAGACACAAATATTTAATTAAAATTATATAATTAATTTAATAATATAAAAGAAAATATATTTTCAAAAAATGTATCCATAAATTAATATTTTGATGTCTTGTGATTTTATGTTAATTTAATGAGACCTTATGTAATTTTTTTAATGTGTTAAAAAAGCAGTTTTAATTTTTAAAACTGTATTTTCCAAGTAAATGATGATTTGGATTAAAAACTAAAGTAATCATAATTATGAAATTATTTTAATAAAATGGAGTTCATTTTTAAATTATAAACATCCAAAAATTGTTAGGGTGATGTTTTATTTGTTTTATGAAATACTTAAATTTTTTATGAATAATAAAATAATATAATTTCCTATAAATGCTAAATACATGCATTGTTGAGTCATTATTTAGGTAAGGATGATGTAATAATTTTAATATCAAACCATCCTTCATTATTTATATATATTTAGAGATAATTCTCAAACTATTAATAATATTTATCCAAAATAATAAACGAATTTATATAAAATTGGGAAAACACCCCTCTCCTCCACTATAAATACCACCCCTCACACACTCTTATCCTTACACCACTAAAGCTTTGAACCTTAGATAAATTCTGACAAAGACACTTTCCCATGCAATCCCTCACATCTGGGATCTACTTTTCTCATCAAAAGGATAAGAATATGTTCCTTGAGGAGGATCTCAAGAGGATAATTCAAGAGGTAAATCCTCTCTATTTTTCTTTTAATTTTCATTCAATTTCATTTATGTTATTATTATTTACTCTCATACCTTCATCCAAATGGCATGATAACTACAATATGTTTCATATAATGTAATTATAATATTTTAATGAAATGTTCATCATTAAAATAATCCCTATATCTCTTTTATTTTCAAAATGAAATCATCATCCATTATGTATCAATTTACCGACATCGTGGGCGATGTACTATCATTTTCTGTAAACATCTTCAAGGAGGATAGTAAAAACATTAAATGGTTTAAAATAGATTATAAAGTGTATTTCATAACAATATTTATGTTCAATATAAAAATTATGCACATCCTACTAAATGATAAAACCAAAAAAATTCATTGTGATTGAAAAACCACCAAAATTAACCTAAATCCACTACCACAGAATCTCCGTTTAGCGGCGGTTTTTTTTTTGCGTTTCGTGGCAGATTAAACTGCCACTTAATACGGAATCCCCAATCTATTTACAGCGGTTTTTTCCATTTCATGGTGGTTATCGTGAATTTCGCGGTGATTATTACAATCCCTGGATATCAATTTATTCGCGGTGGTTTTAACCGCTACGAATAAACTCAAATTCAGTGGTCGTAAAACTGTCGCAGAAGTCACAGTAACCACCACGGAACGAGGCAGCAAAAATTCGGCAATGTCGCGGCGATTAAAACAGATGCTAAAAATAAGAAACAATTTAAGTTTAGCGGCGGTTATCATAGTTTAGTGGTGGCTTAAACCGCCACCCATATAAATTTCACGGCGGTTAAAACCGCGACTAAAAGCTGCCCAGAAAAAAAAAATCTGCTTTTGCTGCACCACTGCCCAGAAAAACAAATCAGACCAGAAATATAACCCAACTGAGATACATTATATCCCTCCTACCATGAATAACCCACATAATGTATCATCATTACTAGCCCTCCTCCTTCACTACATCACATTCCCATAACCACTTCCTCAATATCAAAAATAACAACATGACAATCACACACCAAAACATCACTTTCCACAAAAAATCATTTGTTATGAAATTATATTTTTTTAATATTTGGTTAAATTGGATTATTTAATTATAATTGATGATAAAATATTATAATCAATTATTTATGATTCCTTTTTATGTTATAGCACCTAAGAAAATGGGTGGTGAAAGATTGGTCCATGGAAAGATTGGGGGTGAGGTCTGTCCATGAGCTGTTAAGTGGTGTGTGAATGGAAAGGGGCTTTAAAATGAGTTAGTCTCTCTAATGTTATGGACCTATTGTTTTTATTATTATTTTGTGTGGTTTGAGGTGTGTAATATTTCCATTGGATTCCATTATCCTTCTGTTAACCCAATTATTATTTTTTAATTAAATGGTTAATTGAAATTAAAATGTTAAGGTGATTGAAGAACATGAGAAAACTAAACTATGTGCTAGGGAACAAATAGAATACTGTGTACTGGCCTAATTCCTCGGTCTCTAAAGGATGAGGCATTGAACTTAGAGATCTCAAGTGACTTCCTAACCCCTTCATTGGGGGGGGGGGGCTTTTGAGATTACTTTTCCCTAGAGGATGAGCCTTTTATACCTTTTTATGGAGGTGTTTTGTGAAATAAGATGACCATCCAATGTGGGCTAGCTAAGACCCTTGAGAAACCTCCAACAATTAATTAATTTTTGACTTAGAAACCATGGCCTGTCTAGTCTGGAATGTGTCTTGGGTATACCATCAAGTTATGAAATCATAGTAATTGTTTGTATTGACCAAACCATTTTCCATTTGTTGTGATTTATTCTAGGTGGAAGAACATAGGATGGAATAGGATTGGGTTTGATGAGTGGACCATCTAAGTGTAACCATATAACTAAGATGGTCCATGATCCATATTCCTTGAAAACCCATTATTTGGATTCTTCATTGAGGCCGAGATGTTATTTTATATATTGACACTACTAGAAATTGTGATTTTATCGAATGAAAAGTACTAGATTGAGATAGTGGTCCATGAACAAGGATCTCAAGAGAGATTCCTCTACATACATACAGACCTAGAGGACCCATGTGGGTTCCCAGTAGATAGACCAACCCTGAAAAGGTGCATGTGTTTCTTTAGAGATGGTTACATGTGTCACTATAGAACCTGAACCAATGTGGATGCCTGATGGAGCTAAGATGATAATCTTGTGAATGGGTGTTCGGTTGACCATGGTTTTATTTTTATTTATATTTAGTATTGATTCATGATATTTAATAAGATTCATAAGAATCTCTAATTGGGGATGACACAATTTTCATTACTTGTGACACATGTGAATCACTTGTTGGGATGGATGAGACCCTTTGATTATTATTGTGTTTCTAATCTATTATCATGAAATATTTGGGGTGGACACTTAGTACAACTAGAATCAATCATATATGATAGATGTATAACTAATGGTGGTACCTTTTTTTAAAAAAAATATCCATTGGGTCCTGTGTGCTAGATATATTCTAGCAATTTATATATCTTCTCACTAGAGTGTTAGTTTGGGACATATGAGTAGTCCATTCTAATAATTTTTCAATATAGAACATGATGATACACATGTATTCATAATCTGGTGTTTATATTGATAACATATAGGTAGATGGTGCTTTATTTCATTGTATGGATTATGATACATGTGGCCGGACAATTGGATCATCCATCGGGTCGATAACCCTCCTGGTGGCATAATGGATCCAAGTAACGAGTCCTCTTTATTTTTTGGATTACGTAACCCTATCATAGTGATAGGAAATGGGTCCTACATTTATATAGTTGGTAACCCTCTCAGTTGATACACACAATGCACTTTGAGGCATAGATCATTCATTGCAGCCAGTAACCCTCTTGAATAATAATGTATTTAGTGTTTAATGAGTCCATTATTACTTCTACTATTGAGGGAGGACGTAGAAGTGATTGATGTGTGATAGTATGGGTGAATGTTAGGACATGAAAATGTGTGGTGGGAACTACCAATTCAAACACAGGCATAAATGGAATGATGTATACCACACTCGAGAAATCAAGATATAAAAAGAAACATTAGAAATCAATAAAATGCTTAAAAAGAAACATGAGAAATCAAGGAAATATTACGACACGAAAATGTGTGGTGGAAACTATGTGCCACCAATGTTACATATACAAACCAACTATTCCCATGTTTTTTCAACACATCAATAATAAAACTACTCAGGGTCCGATGATGCATCATCACCCTCTCTACCGTCATCTCCACTTTCTGTTGTCACCTGTAAGAACATTATATTGAAAATTAAATATGGTTGCATATTTATATTAAAAATGAAAACAAATGAAAGTTAGAAAAATAAATGAATTTGATTTTTTTGTGATTTACCTGCAAAACACCAGTCGATGTACTACCACTGGGGGCATATCTGCTCATCTGCTGACGTATTTCATTGAACTCTTTCTGCAAAGCAGATATCTGATCCCCCTGCTGGTGAACTGTGTTTCTAAAAGAAACAATCTCTTTCTTATCATCTTCAGGTATGGGCTGAGTAAAGTAAGTAGTAGATGCATTTGACATCCCCGGTTTTCTACTAAAAACATCAGATGGTGCGAGTCCCAAACCCATCCCGCGCACTCTCCCAGGATGCTCCTTCCCATGGACTTTAACAACCAGGTCGTCCTAGGAGACTGAGTAGGACTGCGCAGGATTCACATCCCATAGTTCTTTAATTTTTACCTATAAATAAAAAACCAATATATATTAAAATAGTAAAAACTAATAATAAGTTATTATGATAAAAAATTGACTTCATACCCCAACTTCTTTAACAGGCTCATTAACAAAGCTTCCATATGATTTCTTGTGAACATCCAACCACAGTTCAGTTATGGATGCTTCATGCCCTAAACTCTGGGACTGCATTAAGAAAATATAATCCAACAATTAAATATAATAAACAGATAATATTGTCTTATAAATATTTATACTAATTAAAATATTACCAATGTCGTTCAGCTTCTAGAAAAACTTTTTGATCCCGCAGTGTGCGGGATGGCTTGCTTAGCCCGGTTTGATGCATTATCTCTTAAGAGATCCTGAAATAAAAAAAATTAAATTTAATACTAATTTATTGAATGTCATGTCATTTTCATATACAAGTAAAAATGTAAAATGAGGATAATATAATAATATATATTTCAATACCATCCACTTCTGATCACAATGTCTATCAACAAACACTTTCCATTGTTCTTTCTATACCCCACTGGGTAGCTTCTCATACATTTGCTGCGTGGTCAACGATGTATCATTGAAATTACACCACAATCTCCATTTGAAATCTTTCCACTTCTTACCTTGATTTTTCAACGTCCACTTCTGTGCTATCACATCAGCAACTGTAAAGTGGAAGAACATCTGTATATAGAAATTCATTTTGAAAAAATTAGTAACATGAAATTCAATTAAACCATAATGTAATAAATTTACCTTTATTTGAGAATCATAAACATCTTTTTTCCAGCATGGAGGCATATGTCTCCAATCGTCATATGAAATGGGAAGGGAAGCAGGATCTGCTGCCAGCTGTCCTAAAATCTTGCAAAGTAACCCCGCGACGTTAGCCGTAGGGACCCCATAAGAATCAAATGGCACAACCATCATCTTTCCAGTCATATTCTAAACATCTGAACTTTATATTGTTTTATCCATGGTTTCATTTTTTTCATCTTCAATGAGCAAACAATTTGTATAAACAAAATGCAATAAATTTCTTTAATTAAAATTTGTACCTATGACAGTGACACTCCAGTATGCGCATGATGAATTGGAAGGGGCGTGTCGCTGCCCCAATACTGAGTCTCTTGAAGGGGGATTCTAAGACTCACCCTCTAATGGGACATCCACAGATAGTGTGAGAGATGGTGCAGGGGGAGATGGTGCAGGCGTGTCAGGAGCTGATGCCTCAGATGTTGTGGGGAGGGAGCCAGATGGATCACCATCTGTCGTAGAACTAGATGAAATAGTATACCTCTTCCTCCTTGATATTCCTGTCATTTAATCAAATAAAATTATGTTCAGAATATATAATTAAAAAAAATTATGCAGAAAAAAAATTAAAAATGATCATAGATGCTCAGTACTAATAGACAAAAGATATATAATAATGAAAATGAATGACTGTAGAAATGAAACTAGTGGTTGTTGAATAAATAAATAATTGTACATACAATCATTTTCCCCTTCAATCATGTCGGTTTCCTGCTCCATTGCTTCATCCACTTCATTCATCCGTGCTAGACTAATATTTTCAATATAATGATGGAAAAATAATCATGCTTCCTGTTGCTGATTAACATCAATTTCAGAGGTCAAATTTTCCACTTCATCACCCATATCATACAAATCTCTTTGTATTACATGAGAAAATACACTCCAACCTTTATTGGAAACATCATTCACTTAATATACCATTTTTTTCTTGCAATGCTATGATATATGGATCATGCAGTTCACGATCACCAACATCCATCAAGCGAGAGATGTTCACAGAAGTAAATTGCAAGGAATGTCTTTTAACACCTCTGATAAAATCAACCCATTGGAATTTGAATAAAACAACCGACAAATGTCCGTGGTAGTTTAATTCAATAATATCATGCAGATTTCTATAGTATTCTACTTCAGCAAATGTAAATATACCACTATTCTGTGTTTTCAAACCCACTTCTCGATCGACTGTATGAAATCTAAAGCCATTCACATTATAAGCGTTGAAATTTATAACTTGTTTTAGAGGACCTCTAGCAAGAAACATCAAATCTTCTGAAACCTCTGATCGAGTATCATTATTCATGATCTAAAAAAAGAAATATAATTTATTAGAATAACAAAATGTATGTGTCAAACTAATATTCATATTTATTGCAATATTTATGAACTTACACATCGTGCAAACCATTAAACAATCTCTTTATTAACATCTTTCATTATATCTTTCTCATTTAGTGTTCGGAATCTCTTTCGTCTCTTTGTTTGTATCCTAAAATCTTCAATAAATGGATCTGCAATTTCACTATTCAGCAGCACATATCTACGTGCCTGCAATAATTCCAATTCAGTCAATGTCACATTTGAGGTCCTCCCAACTGATCGTCCAATAGCAGGAAATATTTTGGATTTCTGGTGTATTTGAGATTGAGTCGATGTGTCGTCAACACATCCAACTCGATTAAATATTGTCTCAATATCATCCAAGTATTGAGAAAAAAAGGTCAGACACTCCTCATCCAAATAGCCTTCAGCAATAGAGCCTTCTGGTTAAGCATTATTTCTTACGTATGATTTCAAATGCCCAAAAAATATGTTAAATAAAATAAACATAATTATGCATTTAATTAAGTACCAAAAACTGTTTACTTAACTAGAAAACATATAAATAATGGTCCTCTCAATTGGATACATCCATCGATAATGAACGGGGCCTCCTAATTTAGCTTCCTCAACCAAATGTGCAGTTAAATGAATCATTACAGTAAAAAATGACAGAGGAAATATCATCTCCATTGCACAAAGGGTCAATACAGACCTCTCTCAAAGGTTGTCAAGATGAAATGGATGTAGAGATTTCTCACATAATTGTCTGAAAAATGTGGAGAACTGGAGTTCAACAGCCGTAATTTTTTCAGGTAATAATGTATGCAATGCCAATGGTAGTAACTTCTGTAACAAAATATGTGAATCATGACTTTTTAGTCCATGTAACTTATGATTCATTAAGTCAATACACCTCAGGAGGTTACTTCAATACCCATCAGATACCTTAAAATTATTTAACATTCGAAGGAATGTATCTTTATCCCTATTTTTCATTGAAAAAATTATCGGAGGATACTTTCCATTCTCATCTTCCCAGAGATCGCGTTTTATGTTCATTGCTTGTAAGTCTTTGCGAGCATTGAGATGATCCTTGGAATTTCCATGCTCATTATGCAATGTGAATATCAAATTGTCATAGGCATTCTTGTCAATATGCATCAAATCATGATTATGCTGCAACAAATTAAATTCCCAATACGGAAGTTTGAAGAATAGACTTTTTTTCTTCCATTTTTGCGTTCTGGTTTCGCTTGACGATGCACTTCAGACCTTTTTTCCACTCTCATTCAATTGATGAACCTTCCCAAATTCTGTTTCAACATTTTCAAGATGTGTCAATATTTCATAACCAGTTAACAACTATGGAGGTGGTCTATGATCAATGGAACTATTAAATTTTGATCTGTTCAGTCGAAATCTATGAGATGCATCGAGAAATCAACGATGACACAAGAAGCACCATTTTATACCTTGAGGTAGACATTTGGGCTCAAAATCAATGTTACAAGTGGGAAAAGCCAAACCCGTGTAACTGTTCTAACCAGATAAGTTCCCAAGCCAAGGGAAGTCACTAATGGTCCACATTAAAGTGGCATTCATTTTGAACATTTTTTTAGAAGAAGCGTCAAATGTATCGACACTGTTTCTCCATAACTCCTGGAATTAATCAATAAAAGGATGAAAGTATACATCAATATCATTTCTAGGCATTTGTTTTCTAGGAAATATCATCGAATGAATTAAATATGTTTTTTTCATACACATCAAAGGAGGCAGATTAGAAGGGATCAAAACAACTGGCCAAATGCTATGACTGGTGCTCAAAGTCCCAAATGGGTTGAATCCATCGAAATCCAATCCCAATAGAACATTCCTAGGATCAGGTGAGAAATCGAGATGCAATGAATCAAATGTCTTCCTTGATTGAAAATATCGTGGATGTATCATTAACCCATTATTGTTATTATCTACAGAATTCCACTTCATGTATTCAGCGGTTTTCGATGACATGAATAATCTTTGAAATCGAGGCTTAAAGGAAAGTAATGAAAAACATTTGCAGGTGTGTTCCTTTTCTTCTTCTCAATGAAATTATGTTCATTCAGACTTCCAACATCACCCTTTTACTGCTATCTAGAAGAAGAACATTTCTTGCAATTCTGTCTACTTGAATTTTATCCCCAATAATTAATACAATCATTGGGACACACATGTATTTTTGTATAATTCAGACCAAGCTTGTTAACAACTTTTTTCATATCATAAAAATATTCTGGGGTTTTGCTTTCGGAAATGCATCACGAATCACTTCCAATATCATGGACATTGCCTTATTTGTAATTCCACATAGACATTTGATATGGTCTGACTTCAGTAGAAATGAATGCTTTGAATATTTCAAACACCCACTATACAACTCTTGATTTACATTGTCAACTAAATCATGAAACATATTTTCCTCAGTGAAGTTTTCTCTTACATTTGGCTCCACAGAATCAAGAGGAGGATCTAATGATATGTTACAGTCTTGATCTTCCTGTGTTATAGTCTCAAAAACATCATTTGTAACGATGCAATTTGTAGCACCCTCTTCTGGTTGTTCTGATATGTTTTGATACTGATAGTGGTGTCTTGCAGTGACGAATGCATCATTGATGAGGTTTTGCATTTCATTTTCCATTTCCGACATACTTGGGAACTCATTCTGTGGATTAACATTAGTGCTCAATCTTTATGTAATATTTGAATCTCTATGTCAAATCCAACAAAAATATTGACCAGGGAATTGCATCAGTTTTAAATGTTCATAAACCTCATCTCTATTCAACCATGTTCTAAATTTACATTTAGGACATGTACATTTTATTCTCCATTCAACGGATAGATTAGATATTGCAAAATCTAATAACTCAGTCAAACCCTTAACATACTGAGGTGTGTTCCTTAGTAATGTGATCTAGCTTTTATCCATGTATATCACAATGTGACTACACAATAATAAAAATAATTAAAACACGTAGTTTCTACTATATAGAGAAATAGATTCATATATACGATAGTGTAACATTACAGAAATATAATATAATAAAGATGAGCCCCTGAGTTAGATATGAACCCTCTAGTGTTTGGGATAGGGGAAGTTTCTTTTGTAAAGAGAAACAGTGTGCTAACAACATGGTAGCTACTTTACCATGAAAACCAAATGGGATTGTTAATTTGGAATAACCCCAACCTATGTTCTCTATAGAGGCCGCATATAAAACTCTAATATCGAATAAAACTATTATAAATAATGTTTTGGGAAAACCTTATTATGCTTACAAAACTCAACACATTGTTAATTTGGAGTGTCAAGAACTACGTGAGGGATAGTCTTGAGGCATGATAAGTGGAGGTGTTCATGGAAATGCATGATGAAATATTTAATCAATAAAGATCAATGAACATTATATAACATCAAAACAAGAAAATAATTAGAGGGGGTGACACGTATGAGAGGAATCACTTTCTTAATTTCCTAGGTATAAAATTAGAACCTCCAATCAACTTAAAATATATATATTTATATATATATAATAAAATTAATAGAAAATTTCATACAGCTTAAAATATATATAATAATGAATATAATGCATCAAGAACAATGAACAAAGACCTCTTAAGATCTAATCTGGCTTCCCAAATAGTATAATCTAAAATACCTATCGATTTTTCCAGAAATACAACTCAAGAACACTATTGAGGGGGTGAACACTTAGGAGTACTCAGTAGGAATATATTTCTAAGTAGTTCTATATCCATGCAAGATATATGTGCCAGAATAGAAATATGTGAAACAACTATGCAATAATAGAATATGGGTTATGCTAAAAAGAAATGTAACACATTATATATTTTCTATCATTAACCATATCACCTGTAAAGGTATTATCGTATTAAACCAATGGATTATCAAAATAAAGTAAGCAATGGGGATTTTGATTTCCATGTAATTATAACAATAATGTACAGATTCCATATTTATAACATCATCATCGAATAATTATTCCACTTCACAAAAATTTCCATAATATGGAAACCATCAATATTTTCGACAAAATAGAAAACCCAACTCTTAACATTTGTCAATCATCATGGTCACATCATCATATTAGCTAGAAAATAGGTAATCCCAACTCTCAACCTATTTCAATCATCTCATCATCATCACATCAACATAACAAGAATGTACAACTCTCAACTAGTATTAACCAACCCAACATCCACTAAATTTCCACATCATTACCTCAATGAAACATGTTATAACCTTGAGCCATCACAACCAAAAACATGACATAGCCTTAAAGACACCACAACCTAGGGAAATGTGTACATGTTATACTTTAATCCATTATAACCCATAATATAATCATGTATTTTAACCATGAGCCATCACAACCCATGAGTATAGTATCAAACAACCACAAATAATCAAGCAGATTGAAGAACAATCACTTAAGAATATAAACTAACAAACACATATAAAATATCACATGCAATAAGTAGAAAATCAAATAATCATAAAGTAAATCATCTGTATACTATACAATAAATACAATATTACAATTTATTATAAGAAACAATAATAATAAAGAAATAAATAATATCAAAACAAAAAAAAATTATAAATCAAACCCTACGGTTCGTATAGGTCATTGGGGAAGCAGGGTCGCCGGGGTCTCAGGGGGCCGGGGTCGCCAAGGTTGCGGGGTCATCGGGGTCGCGGGGTCGCCGGGGTCGCGGGGTCGCCGGGGTCACTGGGGAAGTGGGGGGGGGGGGGGTGGGGGAATCACAGTCACTGGGTGAGAAAGAGGAGGGTAGAGGTGGGGGGGGGGGGGGAGGGTCGGGACTGTTAAAAAAAAATGTTTCGCGACGGTTTATTATAAACAGTCGTGAAACCTTTTTTAAAAAAGTTTTAGCGTCGGTTCTAGGAACCGCCGCTAAACGATGATTTTGTTGTAGTGAACGATCCTCATTAAATTGATTCCAATGATTCATCATTATTACATATAAATTTTTTTATAAGATAATTCAAAATTCTTTAATATCATTATTAACATATAACAACAATTTTGGATATTTATCATCAATTTACACGAACATCTATTCATGAATACTGGTTAACCGATCATGAAAACAATGAAAATTAATGATTCATAATAATGAAATTAAATTGTATAACTCATACAAAGGCTCATATAAGAAAATAATAATTCCTTAATGAATCATATTCATGTGTAAAAGGTCTTATAATTTTTAAATAATGAATCTAATGTGACTATAAATAGAATTAAAGTGAATGAATCATTCCGAGTTAAGGTAAGGTGATTTCTCAAACCCAACTCTCCTTCTTTTGGTTTTCCATATCTCACCCCATTTTTATTATAGATATTATTTTAATATAATTTATTCATAATTATTATACCATTTATAGGATATTAATATTTTCTAATTGAGTTTATGATAAAAACTATGTTTTCCAAAATAAATATTCTTTTAAAAAAACCAAACATTTTACTTCTCGAGATTCTTTCTTCTTTACTCAAGGTTCGTGATTTTTATATCTATTATATTATTCCTTATTTTATTTGGGAACCCAAATTTTATGAATTTTTTATTATTAAATGGAACCTATTAATTTTCATGGATAATTTTATGGTCAATATTGATATATTTTCTTTTTGGTATGCCTGATAATATGAATGTTGTGATGTAATGTGTGCAGCCTAAATTATATACTGAAATGTAAATTTTATGATGTTATGGGTGTACTTGGAAATATATATAGCTCCAATATATTAGGTAATGTCAATATCCTCATTAAATAATGTGAAATATGTGTGAACATGATTATTTCTTTGTTAATAACTATTTTGGGAAGATGAATACTAAGACATGAGGTTTCATTTTTACGCATTGCCACATTCCATTAATTTTATTAATTATTACTCTCATGATTATGATCATATGTGTATTCTATGATTATTCCCACCCCATTTTATATTATTTCATTTTTTTATCTATCCTTTTATTGGGACCTTATTTCACCCCTTTTTATGTATATCCTTAAGTGATTACTTGTACTAAGGAAAATTCAATTGAAAATAAGAATCTAGGGAAGAATTAATTATATAAATGTTTATGTTTTATTTTGTAAATGTTATGTATGGTTATAATTGTTCCAAGACACTAAACCTTGGTATCACAATTGTGTAATGATTTTATGTCTTTTTCTTTTAAAATTATGTAATAATAATGTAAGAAAAGGAGGGTCCCTATAGACATTATATGATGTTACTTATGAATTAATAGGGAAATGAAATAATGATACTATTCAAATCATTTATTTAAATGGTTTATGTTTATGATGGAATGGTATTTCTAAAACACATTTCTTTTCCCTGAGTTAAGTTATGATGAAGTGTTTATAAAACTCATTTCTTTATATAGGTTCTAATCCGATGAATGATTTATGGTCATATGACACACTTATGTATTGTTTTCATTAATTGATGGGTGGGACCTATATCTACATCCAATGAATTGGGTGATGAATTATATCTAATGAGATATTTATTGAAAAAAAGATGATGGTGTTGATTTGTGATGGGAAACAAGTTAATGTGCTTGTCCTATTAAGGGAATCATGTGATAAGGCCTGATCCGAGAGTCTTGGTAGTTAATCATGACATATGAAATTCTTTTGTACACTTATGATGATGTAACAAACATATATTACACGAATATATGTTTCAATTATGATTTATGATGATTTTTCATTCTTATATTTCTTTTTAATACTTTATTCCGTAACACGTGTTTAAGATCCAGGGAAGGTTGGGTATGAACGTTGTATGTTATGATCATGAGAACATAGCCATATTTCTTATCTAATTATTTCCTAAGTTAATAAATTGATATCTTACTTGTTTACCCTTAATGATCATCTGATATCACCCATTTTATTATGTTTCCTTTCTAGAGGATATGAATAAAGGTGTTATGTGAGATATGAAAAAGGGACGTAATTATGAATAAATATGTGAGAAAAAATGTAGATATTTTATGAACAAGTCGATTATGTTTTTAGTTTACAAAGTCATTAGTCTTTTACAATACTCAGTCATGTATTTGTATATTGAAATGAATATTCATCTAAAAATATGTAATTTCAATGTCTGAAAATACTGGGTCTTTATAAAGTGCCTCCTCCTACGATCAACATTAATCCTATTCCAGTATTTTGGAAACTTCACTCTTTCATGAACAATGTAATGATTTTTTTTCATACTCTAAAACCCATTAATATTGAGATCTTTTGAATCCCCATCCTTTCCCTAGAATAAATTAAAATTAAATGGTTCTCCATTCAAATAATCAAATAAAGTCATGAAAATAGATAAGTGGAATCCATTTTTGTAATAAAATTAATCTAAAGGAAGGTTCATTTTCCAAGATCCACGGTAGTCCAAGATGCATACCTGTAACATATCCTCTAGCATCATGATTGTGTACTATATTTTTTCATCAATTTGGGTGTGGCAAGAAGTGTCGAGGTAAAAATGAGTGATAAATAATAGATTCTATCCTCTCTATACTCATGAGGTAAAACTATCATCCTCATTTGAGAAAAATTTATTCATAATTATATGTTTCTACATAACCACATAAACATACCCCTTTCCATGATATACATGGTTCCCTAGTCCTTGATTTTTAGGAAGTTTGGAAACATTAGTAGCTGATCCATGATTACATACCCAACCAAGAACCCACCCTGAGATAGGGGGAAAACCATGATGAATTCCATAGATATTTCACCATGATTCTACCCAGAAACATCCCAGGTGTAAAAAAATACTATTAAGAACATAATGATCAACCTTTAACAAATAGAAACCCAAATATTTATCCACAAACACTAAAACTTCCCATTTTATCTAGGGTCAAAAAAAATGCATCTAATAACCATGGTACACCTTAGATACTCATGGATATACCACTATTGTTGATCTATGTAACTCGTCAAGGACTCTGTCAGGCATCTCCCTGAGAATAAATATCCTCCCAAAAAAACAAAATTTTTCTCCCTAAATCCTTTAACCATTCCTCTGGGTAATCACCATAGAATCCGAATTCACATATCCTCTCTTAAATTGAATCTCCCAACATAGACTCATCCGCACAGCACATCAATGGGGATTTTAATTTCATATGAAACAATTAACTTTCTCCACCAACCCAACTAGAATATTGGAGAATGAATTTAAAATCATTCATTTCCCTCTATGAATATTTATATTAATGAATAAAATACATTTCCATTATCATACTCAATGATTCCAACACAATATTGTCCTCTCTCATGGTATAAGAGACCTCAATGTCATAATATTGGATAAACATCATCTATATTCATGAACAAATATTTGTGTCGCATTGAGAAAATGTATACCTTATGATCTTATGACTGGTGAAGACCAAAAAGAATTCTCTAATAATATAATGTCACCAAAGAATCAACAAAAACATAATTTTTGTAAGATCAAGATCATGGGTGGAATAATAATTCTTCTTGTGTTCTTACTACCTAGACCCATAAGAGATTACTACCTTTTAATGCATCAATATGAAACTCTGACCTGATGGGAAGAATCACAGAATACCTTAAACATCAATTCATTCACTATAAAGTAAATCATTGAATAACTGATCAATATTTATTTGTGGTAGTCAAATGCTACTTAAAAATTATTAGTCTATATAAATTCATTGTCCCTCACAATCAAGGCTACAAATGAAGTTGCATTCCATGGGAAATATTACATGATCCTTTGATAGTATCCCATTAGACTGAGAAAAATAAAACCCTATATTACATTCTATGGTTTTACCTAATAATAAGTTCATATATCTTTAATGATCCTACAATCACAACCTTCTAGGACACCACATTCCCAAGGAAATCCACCTCATGATTCTGAAACATACCCTTATATAATTTTCCATAGAACTGGAGGCGTTAGAAAGAAATGTAGGATTGATCTATGATTTTCAAAATGATTATCCTATAAATTTTAGTATATCAATATTTTACCAAAGGAAATGAAAATGAACTGGTCCATGAACACCTGGAAGATAGACTTCGTGATCTCTATGAACATAATTGGTGTGTTCGTAACACTGAACGAGATGAACACTAAGTGATGTTCCCATAATTCACTAGAATATAATTATTTGTGATATCTACACCCTTCAACCTAAAATGGTTATGCATATAGTGAAAATCAATATTATAGAACAAACTATATCCTATCAGTAGGTCAAAAATATCATCAATCCTTTTGAGAGTGTATCAACTATTGATTTCACCTCATTCAGTCACTAGTAGTCTATAAACCAACTCAAAATACTATCTTCATTCATGGATAATAACATTAGGTCACCCCAAGATGACACAATTGACCAGATGAATCCCATCTAAAAGTTTTAAATAGCGTCATTCAAATAATACAACTAGTTGTTATTGAGGATGTTATCAGAAGTACATATTTTTTTATATAAAATGTCGCCACACAACTAATGTTTTCCTATATTCATTCTTCACTACATGAATTCATCAAAGAAGCCTATCTAGCCTCTGATATGCATAATCAACACCTTAGGCAGAAGACTATATCTAATAATAAAGCATGTACTAGGGAGGTTTTAACAAAGGTGTATAAATCACCTAAATTAAAGAAGGTATAAACAAGGGTCGATGAAAATCTAATTGAACCTTGAACCATATCCTTATACATAGGAATTTTCAACCATATAACAGGAAACCTTCCATGTCCTTCTCTTATATCTCATTGTTGAAGGCCACCCCAATGATCACACCCAAGTCGATGTCAATAAATATAAGGAATATCCAATGGTATAACTATACCTACCCCATCTCCACTTGGTGGAGTATATGTCTCTTTCTATTACAATTGAAATGGAATTATGGGTAGTTATTAATGAGTCTAACTCTAAACCTGACCACCTCTACCTCATTAAGAAATAATAACAATGGTTCAATGATTTTGATGATGACTATGAACCCATATTATTGTAACACTAGCCAGAATCCACATGGAAATCAATTAAAATTACTATCCGAATAAGATTGAAGAGTAAGCTGTTGAGGTTGAATCCTCATTGGTTGAAACCTCTATGACATTGGTTCTTGGGATCTAACTCAAAAAACTATTCCCCTCAAGTAATCCTTCTATTTTCCATCTCAGTATAATCAACCTCTGAATTCTATATGCTCAATCACCATTACCTTTTTTATACTCCCATGTTCATTGAGAACTGGAATAGAGTAACCTCATACTTGATAGTAGGGAGGAGTACCATCTCAATAGGCTACACATGAGTATCCTCCTTTTAAAATATTTTAGGGGTTCAATTTTAACGATCCTTGAAATTGATCACCAATTATCAAACATAAATTCTCCCTTAGAAAAAAGAAAGAAACTCTAACATCTTCACTACCATCATGGTTGACTATTGTAACTCTATACAAAACTTGTTCTAAAAGTCCAAAGAAACACACCATCATATTTCTAGTCACATATATGTAGTTTCCATCACATTAACACAACTCTTCACATCTTAATAAATACCAAAAAACTCAATTATCTTCCTGGGACTGTATCAAAATCACGTAGTTCTTGAGATCCTCCAAATAGATCCCTATCTCAAAATTAGACATGCTTCCCCTCATACATTTACAAATCCTTCCACTAGAATATGAAAAATATCCTTTTCTTCTGATCATCCTGCTAAACATGATAAACAATCCTATGATGAACTAGGTTAGAATATGTCTCTAACATGTAAGTAAAGTCACATCACAAGGTCGTTTGGTAGGCTCCAAGTCCTTATATCAGATTAAGGGGGGCCCTAAAATCATATGTCATAACTTTTATTTTTTGGATTATGTCACAAACCAAGACCAAATAAAAAACTTTTCCATCAAAACAAATTCAATTATCATAGTTTATAACTCTAAAATCCATCATATATCTCAACAAAATCCATTGATACCACTCTATCATAAACCCTCCCTAATGAGGACTGACTCCCACATCTAGTGGGCCCCAGTTTGGTGACTAGCACCAATAATATAAGAATATCATATATGAGATACATTACTATCAAAGATTATATAGGATCAAAATACAGGATATCAACCATTAAGAAATTAAATTAAATAAAAAAACAAATGAAACCAAAACCATCCCACAATGTCTGTGCAAAGGAAACAAATACAAAGAGCCTCCAAATAACTACACAAAAGAAAATCATATGGTATTAAAAAAACAATAACTCCATGGTCTAGTCTATAAGTGTTCAATATGGTCTATGATATCTTATTGGATACCTCAAAAAAACATTGTATATATGTAGGGTTAGTATAAATATTTTCTCAGCATGATCACACCCAAAGTCTCTCATGTACATTTGAAAAACATACAAACTAATGCACTAGTGATAAAACATTAGAACCAATAACACCTAAACAGGTAAACAATCTTTTACAAGATGAAATAAGTCATGATATACAAATAACACATATAATTATAATAACATAATTTAAGGAACATAAATAAAGGGGTACCTGAACTGCTTTCCCATCTATTTTCATCTCTCACACCCAAACGTTGTACATCTTGGTGCCCCCATCTCTCTTGTAAAGTAATACCACAGAAAGACAGCTTGGCAACTGCATTATTTCAAGAACCTCACTTGTAACTGGACATTTCATCCTATAGAAATTCATATAGGCTACCATATCACATATCAACCACAACCATAATTATAATAAAATGGTATAATGAATATAAAGGAGATTTACCTCACATCCTCATCCTACTATTAATGACCCCCAATATAATCCACCTAAATAATCTCATCAAACCAAAAATAAAATTTCTATATCAACATTCTATCATAACTAGTGAATAATAACCACATCTGGAAGAGTGGGCCTGGAGGGGGGGGGGGTAACCATCCATCCATCCTCACCATCTTTGATATCGGGAAAGAACCTCTGAATCTTCTGGGTGTTATCATAAAATGGTCGCCTCAGGTGGGGTAAATATATAAATCATAGTGAAAATACCATATATATTTTTTCAAAAAACTGAGACTAAACTACCGGTTTTTCTACAAGAATAAAAACCATCTCAAAAAATTTCCATAAGGGTTTAGAAACCCCCTCCACTGTCACTACCACTTCTAATACACAACACCACTCAAAAATTCCAAAAAATAATTATACAGTTTCCGAATCTCTTTTCAATTTATTAGAAAATGTAAATTTTATCGATTAGTAACAATATTTGTTTATTAATCCCTTCCGTTTCAGATTAAGCATCAACCATTGTAACCAAACATCTTTTTTTAATTCAAGTTTCTATTATCCATTACTACCCATACTATTTATAAATTATTTTTTATTACTTATATGATCACTATCCGGAAACCATCATAACACCACAAAACATTTCAAGCTATCCCCCTCATGCTAACATTACTCGACATTCCACTATTTCACATCGACACCACTTCCCATCACAACTACGACATGTCACTACCAAATATCTTCCCACCGACCCAAGACACAAAAACCACACATCACAACTTATTTTTATATATTTCACATGTTTTATTGTAGTTTTGTAAAAGGATCCTTTATTAACAATTACATATTTATTTTTTAAGGAATTATCATAAAAAATTAAATTTCCACACTTACCTAATTTATAATCTAAATACATTTTATTAGAATTTTTTTTGAAGGTGATATTAAAAAATCACACTATAAGGGCTCTATAATCACATCATCTATAGAAAAAATCCTCAATTTTTCATGATTTTAATAAAGGAACCAAACCATGATAATCCTTTAAAAAATTCCTCAAACAATTTAAAGTATGAAAGAACTACATTTTTATAAATAAAATGATTATCATCATGTGATAATCATATTATCATTCTAGGATATTATTTTGATTCATTATATTAACAAAACATTTGGTAAAATATATAAATATTATTTCACTTATGAGATAATAATTTTACAAGAAAAAATATAAATAACATAAAGTAAACATATAAAATACATGTGAAACTCCCAATTCCATTCCATTTCAATTTTCTAATTTATTTTCTTCCTTGAGCTACTATAAATCATCTCACCAAGGGAGATGACTAATGGATACCTCCCACATATAAAAATAAAAGATAGATTAATGATCCTATACATGGTATTTTCAGAACACTGTATCAAAGGAAAATAAAAGAGATACAGTTCTACCTCACATGGAAATTGAAAAGGAAGAGTTCCCACCAACCAACTTAATATTGTCATCTTCCTAAGTGGGTTTAAAGGTCTTCTAGATGTGATGAATAGTGAAGAAAAATTTAAGGTAGAATGTTTTATGTATTTTAAAAATCACAACAAATTGTATTCAGAAAATATAATTTGAAATAACCCTTAAATTTTATAGATGATTGTTTATAGATTTGGTTTTAATTTTGGATCACAAAAAACTTCCAAAAAGGATATAAAAAATATTAAAATAATTATTCGATACCAAATTACTTAATTTTATGAATTTTTTAATTCTCAAATGGCACATGGGAGGCTATATATCAAAGAAGAAAGGAAAAATTATAACAAAAGGGAAAATCCTATACCTTTACGTTAAAGAGTAGTTTTTTATAAGTTTAAATTATTTTAAACTTAAAAAAACATTAGAAGGGGTAAATTAGGTGTATAATACCCTTAAAAATTTTAAAATGGGATCATCACTCTTACATGAGTAGGTAACTCCCATTATTTGAGGTTTTTGTCCAATGGGTTACCCTTATATAGGTACCCTTTCTCTACTCCATGCTTATAGGATTGCCCTTATATAGCTTATTTAAATGCCTAGTTAACCTTACTTGAGAGGTAAAATCATGGTGTTACCATTAAATATCTGGAATATTACCCATATTCATGCTTGGAGGGCCCTTAAAAAACATATGAAAACCATCCCATACCCTTACACAACATATGTAAACCACGACATACCTTTACACCGAGGGATCTACCTTTACAGTCACCTTAGAAAAATGACAATTCCCATATATAGTGCATGAAAACTAAGGTGACCCTTATGAAACTCTCTGAATTGGAGCTATACTTTTCATTAGTACTTGGGAAACATAATTTACCCTTAAAAATCCCTTTAAAAACAATATTACCCTTACAAAACATCATTTTCATGCATAATAGTAAATATTCCATGGAAAAAATTTCACTTTTATTTAAAATAACATATAAATAATTATAAAAACCAATTACTATTATTTCCAAATAATTCAAAAACACTTCTAAAATCATTAAATTAATTTTAAATCATCTAAAATAACTTTAGAGTAAACTAATAATACTTTTATGTTACTTCCACAAATTTGAAAACCACTTTTGTAAGAACCCAGATCTTCTTTTCAGGTATGTTTTCCTTTTCTAGATGTTTTTTCGAAAAAGAGGAATTTTTGGAAAATTTTCATGTACACTACATGTACATTATGAGTACCCACAGTGTACTCGGTTACAGTAGGTAGATGGGTGCTGGTCATGTAACAGCCATTGGCACGGTTGTGTGTGGTGACATGGAGACTGACTAAAGAGGAGTATGGAAACGACAAGTACATGACGTGTACTTCCAACATACATGTCGTGTATTTCTTTTTTTCATTAAACGTATCGGGGTCACGTCTGACGGGCATAACCGTCTACTTCGCAACCTAGTTCGTCCGAGAGAACCCGTACGGCTATGATCTTCATCTCAACCCCTGATCAAGCATCTATTATCTAAATCAATCGACGTTGATTGCATTGGGATAGCCTTGGTAATAAAATCCTTTTTTTGGAGCATCGTTTCCTAATTCCTCATCCTTCTTAGGTAATACTCTGATAATTCATTGAGAAGTTTTTGTAGATATATGGTGTTCTTGGGCGATTCAAGGCTTGAGGTTCACGTACAACAATCTCCCAACATCGAGGTAGGTGTCTTGTGCCTTTACATTGTAAGTATTTGTGTTATGTGTGCAATTTTGGCCAATACCCTTGAACGGGGTGTTGCGTGTTTACCAATTTAAACCTATTAATTTTCTATTATGCTGGTATGCATGAGTAGAGGATAATTAGATGCAAATAGGGTTGATTTCTA
The DNA here is from genome assembly GCA_963277665.1 of Viscum album. NCBI lineage: Eukaryota > Viridiplantae > Streptophyta > Magnoliopsida > Santalales > Viscaceae > Viscum > Viscum album. The sequence continues at coordinate 1,498,170,787 of OY728147.1, read as the reverse complement.
TGCTTTGGAAGTGTTTTCCCATGCATGTTTTGTTTATGACTGTTTGGTCCTATTTAGCATGTTAGGCTTCTTGATGTTTTCCCAAGCCAAGTACTGTAGGATGGAGTGATTATTTTTATCTGACTTGCTTGATATGTTGTAGAATGTTTATCCAAGTAGTTCATGAGGTTTACTTTAGCCGTATTCCATTAATATACTCGTTGACATAAAATGGTCCATGAGAACCTGATGTAGTATACTATAAGTGGAATTGACTGTGTGAGTTTCCTCAGAGAGTCTTTGACCACTTTTGAATATATGGGGAATTGACTGTGTGAGCTTACTCAAAGAGTCTTTAACCACTTCTAAATATATGGGGAATTGACCATGTGATCTTCCTCAGAGAGTTTTTATCACATTTTACTATATGGGTAATTTACTATGTGAGCTTCCTCAGAGAGTCATTATCACTTTTCACTCTATGGTCAATTGACCATGTGAGCTTCCTTTGAGAGACTTTACCAGTTTTGACTATAATTGGAATTGCATGAGAGTGATTCCTCATAGATCCTTTATTATATCCTTATAACTGAACCAGAGGGGATAGGTTTTGTGTATTTTCCAAGGGGTTTCTGGATTTGATTAGCCGCTTACATGATGTGTGGAATTGAATACTTTGAACTGTGGAATTGTTTACTGTTTAGTACTTCCTTGTTTACTGCTCATTCACTTATTTCCTGCTATATATATTCACAGACTATAAGGCATATATTTTTTGGTGGTGGTCTTCTGGTATTAGTCTCACACCATGTTTGGGTCATGCTATTGGGCCCAAACAGATTATAGTTTTGCAGGTATAGATAAGGGAAAGTACCATTTTACTTCAGGATTTTGACTGCTTTGGTGTTGGGGAGCATGGGACCATGCTGAGGCTTGAAATGTTGAGGAGTTGTTATCTATTTCCTTTATACCTGGTTTAGTAGTATTTTTATTCTAGCATTGTGGTTTTTTTGGATTTTTACTACACATATTTATCATGCATAATTTATATATGTGGGCTCTAGTTGTTATTTACTTCCTCCGTTTACTTATTACATGATTTATTGCTTCCACTATTTCCATTTGTTTACATCCACTGTGTTACTATGCCAATGAGGGAATGGTATCCCCACTATCACAACCAAGGCCCACACTACTAGTCGGCAGCCTCTGGCATTTGGGGAAATGCACTTGAGGCCATGTGACCAACTCAGTTCGGGGAATATCTAGGCGGCTTCTGGAACTGGGATGTTACAAAGTGGTATCAGAAGAATTAGTTTCATCTTAACATACAGTTTGGAGCCTATTTCTAGAGATTTTAAGTAATAGGTACTTGGTAATAATTGGTGCCGGGGAGTAACTAACCCGTGTACAGGGAAAAGCCAATCTACCACATCTAATGTAACTTTTCTGGTTTTCAATTTTATAGTTGATTTGATTTCACCATGAGTGATTCACATGTTTTGTGTTGTAATCGTAGATGTTATTGAGGTCCTATCTCTGTCTCAACCCGATGAGATGAGGGTATTCCATCTCATGAATCATATAGGCACGTGCTTGAAAAATCACATGTCATTCACTCTTACCATTCCATTTTTGATCCATTGGAGATTTCATGGTGTTCTGATAGTAGATATGTTAGATATTCATGCTATTGTGATAGATGCCTTGATAAAATACCTGCTATTTGATAGGGTATTGTTTGTGCAAGGTTTCGTTTGAATTAATTCCAAACTTTGGTATTTGAGGTGTTATGGGCCCTCATAGACCAGAAACTGGTGGGTCATTGACTGGTTTTCCTGGTATATGACATGTATAAGTTGTCGAGCTTCAATTCACGGGGAGTATGGGCCCTCACAGATCGGATTTTGGCACATTCACAGTTATTTTCAGTGTTTTCTAGGTTCCAGAGTAGTTTCTTGAGGCTTAATATCTAGAGAAACTCAGAATACATGATGTGTGATGTTAAATACATGGAATGTGTTCTTTTGTTCATGAAGAAAAAGTTTTTCTTAAGTACACACCACGTACCGTATGTATATGACGTGTAGTCTCTAAACGTGTCTCTGACTGTGTGGGCGGGGACACGGGGTTTGGGAAATTTTATTTTTTGGTAAAACACGCTGTGAACCAGATGTACACATCGTTTTATAGAACCATATAACCGGTCGTGTCACTAACAACACAGTTTTGTTGAGACTCTTATTGTACACGCCGTGTCTGGCTAAAACACACTGTGTAGTGTGAGCTATGTATTCGGCCGTGTCACTAACAACACAGGTCGGTTAAGTTCCTATTGAATAGGACGTATCATGTATGAATACACCGTGTAGTCTCGTTCTAGGAGAACCATGTGGCTTAGACTTTTAAGTGCAATCATGTAGGGGAAGATGATTTAAGTACACACCGTGTGTTAGGAAAAAACGTTGTGTATGGGGTGTTACATGACTATTTTGGAAGAAGTACACACCCATGTGAAAGGCATAAGGGAACATTCCGTGTAGACATTTTACACTCCGTGTATCCATGTTTTGGAAAAATAAAATGCATTCTATCTCTTGTTCCCTTAATACACATAGAAGTTTTGGTCCCTGTTAAGATTGATCTAAGGTGTGTGCTTGACCATGCAGAGTCATGCCATCAAAAAGTCCTCCGGTTGTATGCCAGTTACAGGGTAGTGTTTAGACACCGAACATAGCTCATTGGGGGATTCCAATAGATCCTCCCGTTTCACCAGTCTTGGCACCAGCCATCATTTAGGACATAGGTGAAGTCGCTTAGTTCCGAGAGGGCTTTATAAGGATGATTCAGACCTTTTAGGGAGAACCGCCTCTAGCCCCATCGATGGCAGATTTGACGTGGGTCTTTCAACAGTATCATCCTCCCAATTTCTCAGGGAATAGAGGACCCCAGGCTGTAGAGTCATGGATAGAAGCCATGTTGACAATTTTCAAGCATCTAGAGACGCCTCAAGAGAGGAGGGCCAAGCTCGCTACTTATATGCTTCAATATTCTTCCAAGATATTGTTGGATGTGAAGTTATAGGCAGGGAACCAACAGGTTATGCCATGGGATGTGTTTTATCATACCTTCTATGACTACTTCTAACCAGAGACGTTGAGGGACGATCGAGCCTGAGAGTTTTTGATTTTGGAGCAGGTTACTCTTTCTGTTTTGGAGTATTCCTCTCGCTTCACCGAGCTGCAGTTCATTACATCCTTCCTAAGGGGAGATTAGTTTTTCTTTACACAATATTTTGAGGATGGTCTTAGGCAGGATATTTGATATTAAGTAAACATCTTTAGGTTTAGATTTATATCATCAATATTCAACTAGGTGCTGATCACCAAGAGAAATATGAGGGACTCTGAAGCTGTGAGCTAGGGCTGTCCGACATCCAGAGTTAGTGCTCTTCCAGCTGATATCCGGAAGCGCCATAGGTAGGATGCACATGGAGATTTGAGTAGGTGAGATGCATCTTATGGTAGCTGGTTGGTGTGCTACCAGTGCGGGTAGAGCATGCGTATGAGGCAACATTTCCCCAGAGACCTGGTGGAGTGCCGATCATGAGAAAAGATGGGTCATCTTCAGCATTTCTGTTAGTTCATCTCACCAGTAGTTGGTGACAGGGTTCCCCTATGACTCCTTGTGTAGGAGCAGCACCAAAAGTTTCTCACCAGTCTAGGTACTGGAGTTATTCCGGCCATTCAAGCCGATGTGGAGGTTGTGGTTGTGGTAGTCAGTCACCAAGATTTCAGCGACAATAGGGTGGATCAGCTCAAGATGGACATGCAGGGTCACATGGCTGTGGTGTAGGCCATAATTTTGTAGTTGAACAGACCTAATAAGAGTAGGATCCCGGACCCTCTATAGTTTGAGGTATGATCCTAGTTGCCTTAGTTTTATCTTCTGCACTTTTTGATATAGGGGCATCCCATGGCATTATATCTGTTGCTATTGTGGAGAGGCTTGGGCTCTGCATCTTTTCTTCTGCTGATACCTTGATGCTAGACACTCTGTTGGGGACTAGAACAGGTAGTGTGTGTCAGTGTAAGAAGTTCCCTCTAGAGGTTAGTGGGTGTCACTTCTTATGGGATCTCTATGTTCTATATATGACAGGCTTTGATGTCATTCTTCGAATGGATGGTCAGTTCCCTTCAAATAAGTCATCTACTGTTATCGCTATTGGGTGATTTTCACATCACCAGAAAGAATATTGTTTCTTCATAAGGGTGAATGGGATGTCTAGGCGAGAAGATAAGGACACGATCATCATGGTTTAAGAGGATTTACTTCCCAGATTTCTAGTATATACCTGGATGACCAGGGGATATCATAGTTGGGCAATCTTCTAGTGGTGGATTGTTTCAGAGATGTCTTTCCAGAGGAATTTCCAGGTTTTTTTCCGGAGTGTGAGGTAGAATTTTCCATTGATCTTGTTAAAGGAGCGACACATCTGTCTATTCCTCCTTATAAGATGGCTACACCAGAGTTACAGGAGCTCAAGAAGAAGTTGGGGGAGTTTCAGGAAATGGGTTTCATCCGACCCTGTACATCTCTGTGGGGTTCGCCTATTCTGTTGGTGATGAAGGTAGACAATAACCTCAAGCTTTGTGTGGATTATCAAAAGCTGAACCAGTTGACGGTCATGAACTGATATCCCTTTTCTAGGATTGATAATATCTTTGGTAAGCTTTGAAGAGCCTGTGTATTCTCTAAGATTGACTTGAGATCCAGTTATCATCAGTTGCGTGTTAGACCATCTGATAGTCCTCCTACATCATTCTGGAGAAGGTATGATCTATAAGAGTATGTGGTTTTGTTGTTCGGTCTCTTGAATGCGCCTGCAGCCTTCATGGAACTGATAAACCAAGTGTTCCTTCAATACTTGGATTCTTTTGTGGTGGTCTTTGTTGACGATATATTGGTGTACTCTCACACTCAAAATGACCGTGATGCCCATCGTGAGATCATTTTGAGTACACTGAGAGAGTATCTGTTATATGCTAAACTCCCAAAATTTCACTTTCAGATAGACCAGATTCACTTCTTGGGTCACGTTATCTTAGAGGCAGAAGAATCAGTCAACCCATAAAAAGTGAGAGCAGTTGTTTTTTGGGATTATCCAAAGAATGTCTTTGAGTTACCAAGTTTTCTAGGGTTGTATGAATACTATATATGCTTCATACATGACTTTTCGTGCTTAGAATCACCACTGACATGTCTGACTAAGCGGGTGAAAAGTTCTTGTGGTCAGATTCTTGTGAGTAAACCTTTCAGAAGCTGAAAGGGAGGTTGACTTCAGCACCGATTCTAGTTTTTCCATAACCCTAAAGAGCTATATAGTGTATTGTGATGCTTCAGGTATCGAGCTTGGAGCTGTTATTATGCAGGGAGAAGAAGTCATTGTGTATGGGTCTCGGTGGTTGAGGCGACATGAGAGAAATTACCCGACGCACGATCTCGAGTTGGTAGTAGTTGTTCATGTCTTACACTATTAGAGAAATTATCTTCTGGGAGATCATTTTTTGGTTTTCACCGACCAAAAAATCCTCAAGTACATCTTCACTCAGTGTGACCTGAATCTGAGACAGTGTAGGTGGGTTGAGTGCTTTCAGTCTTTTGACTTCGATTATTCTTATACGCGTGGGAAATGCAATGCTGTGGATAATGCGATGTGCAGTAGGACTCAGATACAGGCTGTTCAAGAGGTCAGTAGTGAGTGACAGCTTATCGCTATGTTCTATAAGATGCATTTGGAGTTGCATGACAGACTGGGGTAGACGTTTCCTTCTTCTTTAGCTGTTACCTCTACAATACTTGATCGAGTGTGAATGAGGCAACTATCATATTCTGAAGGCCTCATCTAATGGGAAAGCGTGCAAGGAGAGGACACTATTCTTGGATGGACCATAGGCGAGGTGAAGATATTGTGTTTCCAGGGCTACATATGGGTGCCAGAAGAGAAACGAGAGGAGTTGATGTAGGAATTTCATTCCTTAGTTTGGTCAGTTCATCCTGATGTCACCAAGATGTATCGTGACCTAAAACGTCAGTATTGGTGGCTAGGTAATAAGAGAGATATTACTGGTTTCATCATGAGATGTTCCTCCTATCAGCATAGGAAGGTGGAGCATCAGCAACCAACATGTCTTTTTCAGTAGTTACACATTCCTGAGTGGAAGTGGAATGATGTTGCGATGGACTTCATGATAGTTTTGCCGAGGTCACCTTGAGGGAATGATGCAATATGTGTTGTCATTGACAGGCTCACAAAGGTTTATCACTTCTTGCCGATCAAGGAGACCTTCAGTGTTGATGAGTTGGGATGTTTTTATATCCAAGAGATTGTACGTCTACAAAGGGTTCCACATTCCACTGTTTCAGACAGGGATGCTCATTTTACATCTCAACTCTAGAAGGGGGTTAAGAAGGCTTTGGGTACACAGGTACATTTGAGTACAACATACCATCCCCAGACAGATGGCCAGTACGAGCATATGATTCAGGTGATTGAGGACATGCTCCAAGCATTCATCCTAGATTTTTAAGGTTATTATGAGATGCACAAACATCTTGTGGGGTTTTCCTAAAACCATAGTTTTCAAGAATCTATTCAAATGGAACCTGATGAGGATTTGTACGGTAGGTCATGTCGATCACCCTTATGTTGGCTGGAGGTAGGAGATGTAGCTTTTCTAGGACCTTGTCTTGTTCAGGGGACCACAGAGTAGATATTCAGAAGAGGATAGCTACTGCACAGTCTCGGCAGAAGACTTATGATGATCAGCGGAGACAACATATGGAGTTCTAGGTCGGAGATCAGGGTATCTTGCGGGTCACACCGAGGTTGGGACAGATGAGGATTAGGAGACATGGTATGCTTTCGCCGAGGTATGACGGGACGTTTGAGGTGTTTGAGAGAGTTGGGCTGGTTTCCTATCAGTTACTGTTACCCCAGAGGTACTGGGCTATGCCCGATGGCTTCCACGTTTCTCAGTTTTGAAATTATTTCTCAGACCCATCTCATGTCTTCCAACCCGATGTGGTTGAGTTCGAAGAGGATGCATCGTTCGAGGAGTATCCTATTCTGATTGTCGATCATTGTACGAAGGTTCTCTGTGGCTGGTCTATTCCTCTGGTATTAGTTCTATGGCATCATGGGTGAGTACAGGATGAGACTTGGGAGAGGGAGACTGATGTAAGATCACAGTGGCCAGAGTTGTTTGGGGATTTTTCTTCTATGCCACCTTGCTAGGGAAATTTGAGGACAAGTTTCTTTAAGGGGGGATGTTTGTAAGAACCTAGTTCCTTTTATCAGGTATGTTTTCCTTTTATGGTCATTTTTGAGAAAAAAAGGAATTTCTGAATTTTTTTGATGTACACGTAGTGTAATTTATGAGTACACACCGTGTATTTAGTTACCGTAGGTAGCTGGGTGCTGGCCATGTAGCAGCCATGCACACGACCACGTGTAGCGACCTTGAGACTGCCTAAAAAGGAGTACAGAAATGGAATGTACATGCCATGTATTTATTTTTTTATTTAAATGTACAGGGGTCACATCTGATGGAAAAAACCATCTACTTCTCGACCTAGTTCATCGGAGAGAACCCATATGGCCTCGATCTTCCTCTGAGGCCCTGATCGAGCATCTATTATCTAAATCGACCACTATCAATTGCATTGGGATCGCCTCGGTAAACTCTTCCTTCTCCTTGAGCTTCATTTTGAGATTCCTCCTCCTTCTCAAGTTATCCTCCATTAAACGTTTTAGATGTTTTTGTAGATCTATAGTGATCTTGGGTTATTTAAGGCTGGAAGATCATGTATATCAATCTACCAACACTGAGGTAGGTGGTTCATGCCTTTCTGTTGAAAGTCATTGAGTTATATATGTAATTTTGGCCAATAAACTTGAACGGGGTGTTTCATGTTTACCATTTTAACCCTGTTAATTAGATACTGTTCTGGTATGCATGAGTAGAGGATAATTGGATGTGAATAGGATTGATTTCTATTCTTTGTAAGTGTTTGCCCATACATGTTCTATTTATGATTGTTTGGTCCTATTTAGCTTGTTAGGCTTCCTTAATGTTTTCCCATGCCTAGAATTGTAGGATATAATGATTATTTTTATCTGAAATGCTTGATATTCTTTAGAATGTTTATCCATGTAGTTCCTGAGGTTTACTTTGGTCGTATTGCATTTCTATGCTCATTGAATTACACAGGGCCATGAGAACCTGGTGTAGTAGACTATAAAGGGAATTGACCATGTGAGCTTCCTTAGAAAGTCTTTGAAAACTTTTTAATGTATGGGTAATTGACCGTGTGGGATTCATTTGAGAGTTTTTATCACTTTTGACTATTTCAGGAATTGACCATGTGAGCTTTCTCATAGAGTCTTTTTCACTTTAGATTATATGGGGAATTGACCGTGTGAGCTTCCTCAGAGAGTCTCCATCACTTTTGACTATAAGGGGAATTGACTGAGAGTGCTTCCTTAGAGAGTCTTTGCTATATCCTTATAACTAAACTAGAGGTGATATGTTGTGTGTACATCCCAAAGGGTTACCTACTTTGATTAGCTTCTTACTTGATGTGTGAAATTGAATGCTTTGAACTGTGGAATTGTTTACGGCTGAGTACTTCCTTGTTTAATGATCTTTTACTTATTGCCTTACATATATATTCACTGACTGTTAGGAATAGATCATTTGGTGGTTTCCTACTGGGATTAGTCTCACACCCTATTTTAGTCATTCTTTCGGGCCCAAATAGAATATATTATGGCAGGTATAGATAAGGTCAAGTGCCCCTCTACTTTTGGATTTTGACTGCTTTGGAGTTTGGGAGCATGGGACCAAGCCGAGGCTTGCAATGATGAAGAGTTGTTACCTGTTTCCTTTGTACATGGTTATGTAATGTATGTATTCATGCATTGTGGTTAGTTTGGCAATTTTCCTAGACGTATGTATCATGAATCATTTATATATGTGGGATCCAGTTATTATTTAGTTCTGATGTTTACTTATTTCATGCTTTACTACTTTCGTTATTTCCATTTTTTTACTTCCACTATGTTACTCTTCCAATGAGGGAAAATTTCCCCCACTATCACACCCAAGGACCTCGCTGCTAGTCAACTACCTCTGAATTTAGGGAAATGCATTTGAGGCCATGTGACCAAACTGGGACGGGGCGTCTCTGGGCAGATTTTGAAACTGGGACGTTACAACTTTAAAACTATTTTAGAAATTAAAAAATAATTTTAAAAAAATTTATAGAATTTATAAAACTTATATTGAACCACTATACACAATTGAATGAAAAAGGAAGGGTTTGGTAAATCATGATCCCTTACAGTAATATACAATTATGATGTTGAGTTTTATGAATGAAAAGTTTCGATCCAACCTTAGCGATATAGAATTATATCATAAAATTTGTTATTGATATCGTAGAATATGAAAGCGTTATAAATCATAAAATAAGATATATAGTATTCCTGCAAACCCTACCTACGTGTAACCTAATTTTCCTATATTGTTAACTATTATTTATTGCATAATATATGACTATAAAATAATTTTAAAATACTATTGAAGAATAAAAGTTCTTTTTGCTTAGAATTAAATGATAAATTGATGTATATAATTATTAAATTATTTATAGATAATGATTGAGAAATTTTCCAGAAATTTTTCTATAATAAAATTTTTCATAAATTGATTAATTACAAACAGTACATAATTAATTAATATCTGTGTAATTTTTTTTAAAATAAATTTTCTTTTATAAAAAATTTAATTATTTAAACAATGCACTTTTAAATTATATATAATTACATAGGAATTTTAAATAATGTAGTTATTTTGTTTTCTTAATGAAATTTTATAAATTTTTTATAAATTACCATATGTGTTGAAAATTACAGTGCTTAAATTTAAATTATAAATTATTAATAATTGATTAATTTGAAATATTTATATTAAAATATTCTTTTAAATATTATTTAAAACAAATAAATACTATTTTGATAACTCATTTTATGAAGACATAAATATTTTTAATTATACGATGTTTATATTTTTTAAAATATTTTCCTAAATGAAATTGAGTTATTAAATGTTTATAATTCATGAAGTATTATATATTTTAAGGAAATTTTTTATATAATGAATAATATGAAAGTTTTTACATTATAGAATTAATTTAATGTTATTATATCCATTAAATTATATTATCCATAAAAATTAGGTAAAATAATAAATTGTTCATCACTGGATTTTATTTATGATTTTTTCATAATGATTTATCTCATGAGTAAATATGAGAACTATTTATTTATTGAAAATTTATTCCATTTTTTTCATTAATAAAATTTCATGTTTATTGTGAATAATTTTACTCTTTAGATTAATTTTTTAATCAACTTCTTATAAAATTACTAAGCCATTCAATATATACTAGTACAATTACATAAGATATTGTTTCATTTCACACTGAACACAGTTTGCAGTTCAGGTTATTAGCTTCAATTAAGTAATTAAATATTCTTTATATATATTTGGTTTTAATTATATGATGAATTAAATTCTCCCTTGAGAAAAGCATCCCTAGGTAGAGAGACTTTGTATCAGACTTTCCACAGGCCTAACAACTTATGCATTTTTCAAGAAAGGCATTGGTTGGATACTTTTGGCTTCAATCATACTAATAAGAAAATTATCAGTCTCATATAAATTTAACCATTACATGAAAAGATCATTTATGTAATTATTTTAATTCATTTGGATATTTATAAATATTTTTGGCCATTATTTTTTTTCATTTAACATATGTTTCTTGTTGTTTGAATAGTTTCAATTTAATATGGTTTGGACATATTAATTTTGGGATGCAATATAATTCAAAAAATAAATCATTAGTAGCATATATAAATAAACATAATGATATGTGATAAAGAGGATAGATCTAATTCAATTTTAAAAAACCAAGTGTCGAACTCTATCCAAATTAAATATTTTAAAGACAACGATCATTAGGTATGGGTGACCCTAACTGTTAGGTACCCATGGATTATCTTGTGTAAGGAACATAGTTAATAAATTCAAATTACCCATTTGGTTATTTATTCTTATAATTTTTTGGTTAATCATAGTTCATAAAACCTTATTGCTAGGATAACCAAGAAATATAGTTGAGATTATATCCTTATAAAATATTTTTATAACAATTTATATTCCCAAATATCAAAAAGTCATACATGACATGGTTAAAAATAGTTGTATAATAGACATAGTCAACTATTATTTATATGATACCCAATATAATTTACAATGAAATATGTATCATGACCTACTATTTAATATTATAATTTATAAATGGGTAATCACTTTAGTGTGATTTGGTTTAATAAAAATCCTTATTAAATGGTTATAATATGTGATACATAACTGATAAAATCTTATATTGTTAGTAAATAATACCATAATCATAAAACATAATTTTTAGATCAATCCTTTTTAAAGGAGAAGCATAATGTATGAAATTCCTATGACTCGTAACATATGATCCTTTAAAGTTATATCCGCTCTATGAGCTATAGAATCACCTCCCATGCAACCAATTATTGGTTGAATAGGTAAATATAGATGGTTATGGGAAGCATAAATTTATTCACATATTATTTCAAAGGAATTTTATGTAATATGAACCATGTAATTTTAAACCCATATATTATATATGATTTTGTATTTCAAGGATATTCAATATGAATGAGTATACTAATGACTCACTGAGACTACAAGTTTTTTAAATTCTTATTCTTATAAAATATTTCATAATAATACTATCTAATAAAAGTTATGAAAATATAAATGAGTTCAACAAAATTTTACGTAACATTCTCAACTATCTATAATCTATAAACTACGCATGTGATATCTATGTTTTAGTGCCGTATTGACAGTACAAGTTGGTACAATTTCTTATAAAAAATAGGAAAATAGAGTTGTAGAATGCAATAATGTGACTTTAAGTACCCATTAAAGGTCTTTTAAAAATATAGATAGAATTAGGAAGAATTTAATATTTTGGTAGATGTAATTTCATAAAATATCTAATGGGGTTTATAACACTCTATGGAATATCCATGTTAGGTATCAGTTTTATATAAATAAATTCATTGGATTTGAAGGGTAAATGCAACATTATATACATTAAAATTTTATTAATATACAAGAGTATAAAATAATTGTAATAATTGTTAAAGCCTATAGTATTCATTGAAGTGATAAAAAAATAATATCTATATTAAAAATATTAATGTAAGGAAATTTATCAAGCTCAGATCGATTTATTTAAAGGATTTGTATCATCAACTAATTCACATATATGATAATAGAATTATATAATTATATGGTGTTTTTTAACAAAATGAGATGATAAATTACATATACAAGATTATAATTCAATGAATCCTACAATGGGTTTAAAGTGGAGAAAGGGTATATTTTTTTAATCCAAGATAATGTGTTTATCATGATGATTATTAAAATATGATGGAAGCTGTTCCAAATTTCAATTAGTGATATATTTCCAGTAATAGTCTTATTTTCATAAAAAAATGTTTCATACACATACAATATGATATATGTTGTGGAAAAAATTGGTTATATGTTAAATATTTTTTTAAAAGGAAATGAGAGTTATTTATGAAACAAAAATAGATTTTATATTTTAGAATTATAGTCAATGAATAATATAGTTTCTAATAAGATTATTGAATTTTATTTTATCTTATAGAAGTTAAATGATTCTAAAATATTATAGAAATATAAAATTAATTTGATTTATATTTTATTACCTAAAGTGTTTATGATATGTGGTAGTAAAGAGAAATATAAATGTAATATTTAGTTATAATGAGAATGTAAATATCACTATTTTGTAATGTATTATTCCTAGTTTAGTATATAATAAAATTTATTTAATATCCTAAAAGTGTTTTAGATTTTGGTGGTAAAGAGGAATGAAAAGAGTTACATAAAGATTCAATAAAAAGGTTAGTGTCACATTATCCCATAGGTGTTTAAGATGTTCCAGATAAGAAAATGTAAATAGTTACATTAATTAGTATAAAATATCAAGGAGAAAGATTTTATTTAATGGCTTCTAAGAATTACGATGGTAAATATAAAAATTATTAATATTAGAAAACATTAATTGAAAAAAAAATTAATATTATATAGAAAAATATTTTAAATATGTTCAAGATGTTAAAGTATGGGAATATGATTCCTAAATCTTACTAACACATATAATTTAATTCCTTACACATACTAATCACTTATGATTTTATTGATAGGGCTTTATTTGAAAATTCCATTGAAATTTCATAGGAATTATATAATGATTTAATGATGTAACAAAACCATAAAAGTGCGATAAATATGAGGATGGTTTGGAAGTTTATCATATAATATATAATGTATAGTTTCTTATATAGGGATATATTAAGTATTACCAAATTAGATTTATGAATATAAAATGGATCATATAAAATTCAATCTCTACTTTATCACTCTTTAACTTTAGTTACATATATGTATACATATTTATAATTTTTTTAAATGTATTGACAATTGAACTCTAAAAGCATAACTTTGATATAAACATTATCTATCTTCATCATGGAGTATCATATGTTGAAATTATATATTAAGGTTAGCAAGAGGCGTATTCTTGTATAAGAACCATAATTTATTCTTGAGTCACAAAAAGTGTTTTTTCACTCGATGAACAACTAAGTATACCACAGGTAGTTTCATATACTATGTATTTGGTATACTGGAAGTGTATAGATCATATAATATTCCCCATTAACTGAGTTTTGAGATATACCTTGTATGATAAAATTCATAATTTGATACATTTATTATGAAAACCTCAAGTATTAGCTAACCATGATGTGATTGGTTTTATTGATGATAATATATTTTATTATAGCTCTACCAATAAATAATATATCATATCATATGATCAGTATGTTATTAAATACTTCCATTTAGATAGTTTTTAGAGTGTGGGACCACACCTAGAATATACATGTGATGTTCATATCAATATAGATGAGTTGAATACGATGTACTCATCCATTAAAGAGAATGAAATGTGATATATTCATTAACCAGGATAGTAAAAAAATAATTAATGAAGAAAATATATTTTCCACCTAGATCTTCAATTTCATTCTTTGTTTTGAATCTTATTTTGGTTTATAGTTTTTCTTCGATTCTGGGTGTTTCGGGATTAGATTTGGTGTCTCGCGTGTTCTTGATCTAAGTCATTAGTAATGGAACTATTGGATGGTATTTGTACTTAATTTTTTAAAGGGAAGGTATAATGATAAGATGTCTTGTAATTGAATTTGTGACACTCCAAGTGGAACTTTTTGTGGGGTATGTTAATTTTGATGGTTTCATCATGATTTGGGCCAAACTGTGTGCCCATTTCCAGATTTAAAAACAAAATTTGTTTATTTTCTAAATCCTTCATTATTCAACATTTTTAACCCATTAAACTTTCCACATAGACTCCCCTAACCTATTAAAACCAATATATCCATTTGTACTCCTTAGGATCTTATAATACTGTTGTATTTGGATGATTTATTTAGGCAATTGTCCAACCTGTGATCCCATTTCTAGATTTATGGAAATAAATTATTTATTTTATATCTCAGTAATTTATTATCATTTTTTGGCCATTCTACCTCTTACTCGAGACCACGAATTCAATGCACACCCCCATGTTCAATTTTCCTTCTTTGGAGCTCAACTTCCTCGCGGATTATGGTGAATTTCATTAATGTTTCTCAAATCATCCATATTTGATAAGGGGATTTGTTTCATTCATAAATCATTAATTTTTTACACTTTTTACACCATTTAAGACCCTAATCTCCTTATAATACCTTATTAACACTTCCCTTCTAATTTTGGATGCTTGAGGATTTAATTATTGGTGTATTTGTGATGATTTGTTCAATGTTTCTCAAGTAAGTTAATTCCTATGCTATTTATTCCATTTCCTTAGGGTTTCTGCCATCCATCTTGATGTCCAAAATATCCAGTTACTGGTGTTTCTTACCGATGGTTTCATTTTGGGTTTCATGGTCTAATATTGTGGATTTAGGTTTGTTTTCACTTCCTTGTGGTGAGGTGGTGGTGCGGTTGAAGAATCACACAATGATTTGGGGGTTTTGACAAAAAAGGTAGGAGATTTAATTTGTAAGAATTATTGATGAGTTAGATTGCAAGACATACATCTTCATCATGTTCCTAATAATTATTTTTTGGTGAAAAATATGTTTATGATATAATTGGTTGAATTTTTAATTTTAATGTTGCATTTTTTCTTGAAATGGTGTGTTTTTCTTATGTTACTTTTGTTGTATAATTTTGGTTCGTTTCATAACATATAAAATGATTTATTAAATGTTTAATGGGCTGAAAAATAAATTTTTATAGGGTTTTAGTGTGTTTTTGGCCCTAAAAATGATTTTAAGGGGGTTGAAGTAAAAAACATTATTATGGTTCATGGAAGTGTTTTATGAAAATTTTAAATAGATTATTGAGTAATAAAAATTTTGAAAAAGAGGTTTATTTTCTATTTTGGTGGTTGTATGCTATTAAAATGGGTTTTCTAAAGTGAAAATGATGAATAGGGATGTAAAACATTTGGATAATTTTTTATGAATTGTTGAAATGTTTTATTAAATTGTAATATGGGTGTGAAACAAGTTTACGAGCAGTTTTATGGGACAATGAAGTTAAAATGAATTTAAATATGAATGGATTATTATATAGAATGGTTTTGGGATGCTTGATGTGTGTATATTTTGGAAATTGAATTTTCATGTGAAAATGGTATTTTGTGATTATGGAACTTGATTGAGAACAATGTGGGAAACCCGTGTATCTAGGTGGGCGAACGTGTACTAGTTTTCTAGTGACCCAAAGTGATTTTTCCCTATTTCAAATAGCAAGTTTGACGATGAAAACACTAACTAAACTATTATTATGATGTTGGGGATCAATAGATTATGAGTGTAGGACACTGGGACACCCTAAGAGGGAAGGGGTGAATCAGGTTATTAAATTTTTCTCTTAATGTGATGGATCTTGTCCCCACTTTGGTAGGAACTTGTAAAACTTTTATGATAGATATGATTAGAAATCAAACATTCACATGCAAAGAGTTGAAACAACACTTTTACTTGGTTCCCCACTAAGGGATACGTCCCAGGTGAATACACAGACTGGTTCCCGGTCATACCAAAATCCACTAAACTTTACTAGATATAGATTAAAATGTTTGGGTACAGTTACTCTGTCCCAGGCTCCCATGCCTTTACAAATGTTCAGGGATAACCCACTGCGTCCCTCAGGTCTCTCCCATTGACACCCCCTCACTCATTGCCCTCGGTGAAGTCTCAGTCAGTTTATAGACATGAAGGTCTCTTCAATATATAAATATTGAAGTCTTTGTCTCCTGTTCAGCATGAGAAAATGCTTGCATCAGAGTCTTGAGTTGATGCTATTTTGTCTTCAATCTTCTACTTTAGTACAATAACTGAATGCACTAAATCTCATTCTTATCTTCTATGAATTCCCAATAACATAACCTGAGTGTATCGTTATATTTCCCTCATTCTGGGCATATTTGGGTTTATATTCACGAATCACTCTTCTTCTCTTCAAAAATCACAACGAGGGTGTTAAACACCAGTCATGTGTGTGTGGTACTTCTTCTCTTCGTAAAACCAAATGGTTCACTATTCCTCTATATTCATAAAGTATATTTGAGGCTGCTAAGCACCGGTCAAAGGACTACGGGACCCCCAAATGTTTCATGCACCCTTCCTGGTGTCTTGCATATAAAATTCAAACATTGTTCGTAAAAATATCTTTTTGGCGCCAAAAAGGATTTTCGCACAACCCTTCTTTTTCGCATAGAACTTCTTATTTTCGCACATCACCTTCTTTTTCACACTACCCTTCTTATTTTCACGCACCACTCTATAACTCAATTTTTCCACGCGTCAGAGCTCGGGATTTGTCTAAGTGTCGAGCCACTAAAAATGCGAGGGGTTCACCTCATATTTATAAGCATTTTTTACCTTGTGCATAAAACCCCTTCATGCACGTAAAACTCTCTCTCAATTCTCTAGATTACACACGCATTCCTTTTATTTTTTCGCGCACCACCTGGATTTTTCACGCACCTCATGACTTTTTCATTTTTCATCATTCTGATCATGAATCCTTTCTTGCACATAAAACATTAAACACACATTTTGTGCACAACCATCTTTTTGCACAAAAGTTTGATTTTCCGCTAACATGGCACAAACATCTTCGATTTTTCGCGCACCTCTTGCCTTTACCGATTTTCAGTATTTCCGATCCAAGACACTGCTTTCACGAAAAACTCACCCAGCTATTCCTCACAAAACATTTTTTTCCCACAACTCTAGTTTATCGTGCAACCCATGCCTTTACCATTTTCAACGTTCTGATGCCGAAACACTATTTGCGTGAAAAAACTCGATCCATTATTTTGCGCACCATGCTATTTTCCATGCCCAACTCAAATATTTTGTGCACAACCCACCTATTTCATGCCCCAGTTCCTCTTTTCATGCAACTCCTTTAGCGAACAACCCATGTATTCATTTTTCGATTTTTAGGACCAAAAATTGGTCAAACACCAGGAAACAATGCCACCTTCAATATATTCTATGACCATGACCTTCATGCTTCTTTTCTGAGGATTACCTTCTTTAGCAACTCTTATTCTTTCATCACAAACACCACTATCATGATATATATCTTTTGATAGATCAACTTTATCATCATCATATTTTGATACAATGTGAAGTGCAAGGCCTTCTTAGAATTCCAATCCCTTCCACACTGCTTTCTTCTTGAACCGTCATTCTCTACTTCATTCAAATCATATGATTTTACTCTTCAAGAAGTCCCATGCATGGTTCTCAGGCAATCATGAATAATTGCATGGTCTTCATCAAATCCCTATTCTTATTTAATCATCCTCAGATGGATTATACCTCACCATTCTTCACTGTTGTAAATAATGTGTCACCTTTGACACAAGTTCTTTGACTTTATGATCAGTACAACATTCCTCTGAATTTCCATTCATCCATTTCATTAAAGTAATTTATAATCTCCTTTATTTTTATCTTCATTGACAACTATTGACAACAAATAAAACCTTATACACAATGTGGTCCCAACAATGAGTTTGTTCCCTATTACTGGCTCGTGCAGAAGAATGAATGTTTATTATGGTTACTTTTCACCGAAATACAAGGTACCTAAGGCCCACTACTAGATAGTGACTAAGGGTGTTCCTGTGACTAGTTATAATAAACAATATGATTCTCACTATCAGTATATGTTGTGTTTGGTGGAAAAATTCATAATATTGTTCATTTTATTTAAAAGATTTCATTTTTTAAAATAGCCCCTTGAAAACTGTTTTCATTTAAAGTGGAATGCTTTAGATAAATATTTATACCTTTTCTTGTTCATGAAAACATGAAATATTTTTCTCATATAATGTTTATAACATGTAATGTTTTGATGGAATAGTATTGGGCTTCGGCTCACACACTACATAAAACATTAGGTGTACGTAGACTTGGTAATCTTTGTCGTAGGTATGGAAAAATATATTTGTGACGACAATTTGGATTTTTAGCTTCCATTATTGGTGCCATGTTATGGAAAAGTCTTGGGGATGATGAACCTTTGATGGGTAGGGTCCCAAGAGTTATTTTTTCATCTAATTTTGAGTTGTGTCCATCTTGATATTTGTCTAAAACCATGTATTTCATTTCTGAATTTTATCAATGGACTGTTTGGAATAAATTTTTGGACACATTTTATTATTTCTTTTTGGTTGTTTACTGCATCTAAATTTGGTTAAATCATTCCCAATGACATTTTTATAATACCTGGGCACTTACTCCAGGCCCTGGGGATCAGGAACGCCTCTAAGAAAAATCCATAGACTTGGTCGTGACTCGATTTTGATGGTGACCTGATATTGTTCATGATAAAATAGTATCAAAGGAGGTTCTCTCTTTTTGGGTCATGTAATTTTGGGAAAGATTCTAGGTAGGTAGAATTTAGGATTTTCAGGACATGAAATTACGATTAGGAGTAGTGTTCCTCTCCAGAACACCTTGTGAAGGGATTCATATCACTAGGGTAAGTTAGGTTTAATCTATGTTCTTTTGTTCTCACGGTTTGTCGAGGATTGGTGAAATAAAAAGAGAGTTGGGTTAATGCTCTCAGTTAGCTCGCATGGACCTAGAAACCATGTGGTGATGGGTATATTTCTCTAGAACTCTCTATATGATGGTGAAGATATTGGTGTATATACTAACCATATGTCATTTCCACCCACCAGCACTAATTTCCCCTCATATTTTCTTGTTTATTTTTTATTTTGGAATTTTGGAAACATTGTTTTAAAGAAAAAAATGATGAATTGATTTTAGGAAATGTGAATTTTTGTGGAATAATTTTTTAGAAAATTGGTAATTTTTTTATTTCTAAATGGTTAGAAATGAAATTTCAGTATTTTTTTGAAAGAGTAAATGATGTAGTTACACCTCTTTTGAATGTGTGAATTATTTTAAGGTGGGTTTTGAAAATCTGTTTCAAATAGTGTTTTCTGAGCTGTTGAATAGTATTTTTAATAGAATGAAGTGTTTTTGAATTTATGTGTCATTTTTGAAGATGAATTTTTATTTTTTAATTAGTGGGATTTGGAAAAGATTCAGGAATTTTTGGAAACTTGTTTTAAATGGGGATTAATGAGTTTCAAAATGAATCGGTGTTGATGAGATGGTGTTTTTCATAAAACTAAATGTGATTTGAAATGGGTTGAGATATTTTGAAGGTAATATATATGACTTGATATTGAGTTTTAATTAATTTTTGGTTTTTTTCTTAAAAGTATTGAATGATTTGAATTTGGGTATGATATTGTGGTAAGTGGGTTTGAGAAAAAGGATGTTTCAGATGAATATTTGGATGTTGAAAAGTTGAAATAATTATTGTTTTAACCATTGGTATTTATGTGAGAGACCACATTCATAGATTTACATTGGAATATGGATGGTTAAAGGTATGACTATATGGGTGTCGGTATGGATATGAGGATGGTTCCTCATGTGGCACAACCACAAGAATTTCTGATTCCCATGGGGTACCATTGGTGGAGGCGCCAACCGTTGACCCTTTTATTTTTAAGGAGATGAATTTTAATGGAAAATTTGATATATTGATTATAGGTTTGGGAGGTGTGCATTATTTTTTGGTAATATTGTGGTGGGGTGTATTTAGTTTAAGATACCCACTTATTTTATGATGTTTTGGGGTTTTGGTTTGTTGGTATGTTAGGTTGAAGTGTGGATTGGTGGTCCTTTGTGAGAAATGTATCAAGAATCCAATGTAGTTGCTCTCCTCATGTGTTCTGACCTAGTTTGGGGTATGTTTTGACCAAAGAACCATCTTGGTTGGGACCTTGGATTTTCTTGTTGGGTAGGGTACACCCCCATAAAGAGTTAATACATGATTGAAGTGCATCCACATGTGAGTCACTATTGACAGTCCCTCCTGGTGATCAATATACAAATTCTCTTTCTAAGTTTTAGGGTTGAGTGTATCCCTTTTTTTTTATTAAGTGGATTCTTCCATGGAAGGAGAGTGGTTGTGGTAGTTTGAAATACTCATTGGTTCCTTATGTTTCTAGAGTTTCTTAAATCACCAATGGTGAAGTTTGACATCATTGTGTCTACATGTTTTATTGTATGTGGTGAAGGATAATTTGAGCAAGGATTTCAAAAAATATCAGGGGTAATCGGTATTGAATGATGTCTGGATGGGCCTTTTGGTATTTCATCAGTCTCGTTGAGGCAAGGGTTCATGTTGGGAAACTAGTGTGGGAAAAACAGGTTTTTTTCGACTGTTTTGATTTCTTGCGGTAATCTCATGCTACATGGAACTCTATTGAAGGTTTTACTCATGGAAATTACCCATTAACTTTCAAGGGTCATATTCAGTGGTGTCCTATTATATTTTGTTTTATTTTGAGGGAAAATGTGGATGCTATGGAACCTTTTGAGGAATTATTAATAAGTTAAACCGTGTTTCTATTATAAGAATTATGAACTCATCATTCTATGTGAAGATGTCTTCTGTGTGTTTCTCGTCTGCTGTTTATTATTTGGGGAGAAATATGTGATGCATATGAATCACCCTTGTACCTATTCGGGTTAGGGTGAGTTGTTTGATCTAGTGATTTTGTTGTGTGTTGTGATCATTAGCTCCAAAATGTGGCACATAATATGATTCAATCATTAGGGCTCTAGCCATAGGCCTCCATGTGAATCTTTTAATGTATTTATGAAATACCCAGATGTGTAAGGGATATTGGTTACTTCTATCACCATTGTGGGGTGTGAAGACATTTTTATGTTTTGATATGGTTGTTTCATTTCAAGTGGTCCCATGTGGTGAAAAGGGGCATGGAGACCCTATACTTCTTGTTTGTAATTTGTGTTGGTGGAGAAGTCCTTCTGTTGTTTTTGGGGGATGGGTGGACTTGTTTCATCAAACCAAGTGCTATATCCCTTGTGGGTGAAACCCTTAGTGTAGTTGTTCATGTATGAATAACCTGGTAGGCTCTTTTTGATCTAGTTTTTAGTCAGCCTTAGTCAAGGATGGCGATGCTTGTGGAAGTGGTGAACCATGGAATGTATTTACTAGTTTGGAGTTTCATTGACTAATCCCCCCATTTGTAGTGGGGATTGGATATTATGGGGTCTTCATCATACCGGCCCCTACTAGTTGGTAAACGTGGTTGGTTATTATGGTGGGGAGACCCCCCATGTGTCTCATATAGGTTCTTCTGGAATAAGTCTAATTTTAGTCTATCCCTTATGGTAGGTATTTTGTTCATTTTATCTTTGTGGGTGTCCTAGGTATATCTCAAGAAATTATGTTGGATCTTATATTGGTGATTCTAATCAGGTATCCTCATTTTAGTAATTCGATTATGTTATTGGTGTTGGCATGGCGACTGGCTGTCTCATTCAAGGATATATAACAACCAATTTATTCTATGGGTAAATGTGGGATTTGAACATGAAAAATGAGATTTGGTTTGAATTTGTGTGATCATTTTCGGTAAGTGGGGTAAATTTTGGTTGGAGAGAGAATCTATTCTGTTAATGGATCAACTAGAGGTGTTTTGGCCTTCTGGGGGCGGGCGAACTTAGTAAGGGAGTCCATCTTGGTCAATCAGTTGGGTTTTTTTTCCGCATCTATAATTGATAGGGATTTATAGGGGTGAAATGATTTATATTGGGGATAATTGTCACATCCAGATCATGAATTCCTTTCATTTTTTGAATCTTATTTTGTTTCTTAGTTTTCTCTTAGTGTCTGGGTTTGTTGGAATAGATTTGGTCTCTCGGGTGTTCTTGATCTACGTCATTAGTATTGTATGTATTGGATGGTATTTGGATTTTCCTTTTTTAATGGGAATGCATATGGATGAGGTGGCTTGGAATTTAATTTGTGACAGTTCTATTGGTTCCTTCTGCGCTTTATGTTTATTGAGTTGGTTTCTTCATGATTTTGGACAAATCGTGAGCCCATTTTTAGATTTTAAAAAACTGTTTATTTTATATCATCATCATTTTTTTAAAAATTTTCACCCATTACACTTCCGAAATGTCCTCCATTTTCCTATTAATAATACCATATCCATTTAAACCCATTAGGAACTCATAATCATGGTGGATTTGGGTGATTTATTCAGGCATTGGGCCAACCCGTGAGCCTAATTCTAGATTAAATGAAATACATTATTTCTTTCATGTCTCATTCATTGATTAACATTTTTATATCATTATACATCTCACATGAGGCCAAATAACCTATT
This sequence comes from Viscum album, assembly GCA_963277665.1. NCBI lineage: Eukaryota > Viridiplantae > Streptophyta > Magnoliopsida > Santalales > Viscaceae > Viscum > Viscum album. The sequence goes on along the minus strand of OY728147.1, from coordinate 1,498,147,711 downwards.
TTCTCCCCCATGTTACATTTTCCATTTTTGGAGCTCATCTTCATCATGGATATGGTCGAATGTTCTCAAATATTCTCAAATTGTCCAGAAATGTGAAGGGAATTTGTTTCTTTCATAAATAATTCATTGTTTCGAATTTTTACCCCATTAATGTCTCCACTTGAACGTTAATGCCTTATTATAACATCCCATTCAAATGTTTTCTAACTAGAGAGTCATTTATTGGTGTATTTTGGGACATTTCGTCAAATTTTTTCATTTGAGTGAATTCCTCTCTTGTTCGTTCCATTTCTATAGGATTTTCCCCTCCGTGAGGTTCCAAATTTTCAGAAACCAGGGTTTCATACCTATGGATTTATTTTTGGTTTCATGGACTAATATTGTGGATTTGGATTCATTTTCACTCCCTTGTGGTGTGTAGGGGGTGCAGATGAAGTTTCACACAATGATTTGAGGGGTTTGACTCAAAAGGTAGGTGATTCCATATATTATAATTCTTTATGGGTTAAATTTCTTGATTTACTTATTTACCATGTTCCTAATATTTTTTTTTGTGTGAAGTCTATTTATGATTGAATTGGTTGAGTATTTGATCTTAATGTTTCATTTTTCATGAAATATTGTTATTTTCTTGTGTATCTATTGTGGTATCATTTTAAGTTTTTTGATAACATATGAAAATGGTTTATAAAATGTGGATTGGGCTGATAAATCTTTTTTGGTAGGGGTTTGGTGTGATTCTGGCCAGGAAATAGGGGTTTTTTATGGGTTTTATGTGCAAAACATTATTATACTTCACGGAAGTGTTTTATGAAAATTTTTAAAGGATTATTTAGTTATAAAAAGTGTATAAAGGATGATTATGTACTATTATGATGGGTTCATACTATTAAAATGGGTTCTTGAAAGAAAAAATGATGATTTTTAATGTCAAACATTTTTATAACATTTAATGAATTTTTGAAATGTTTTATTAAATTGTAAGAAGGGTGTGAAACATGTTTATGAGTTGTTTTGTGTGACTATGATGTTAAGATTAATTTGAATGTGAATGGAGTGTTATGTGACATGCATGTGGTATTCTTGATGTGTGTTTAGTTTGGAAGTTTAATTTTCATGTGAAAATATTATTTTAGGAGATATGGAACGTGATTGAGCAAAAATGGGGAAAATCGAGTATCTAGGTGGGAATAAGTGTACCAGTATGCTAGTGACCAGGATTGGTTTCTTCCCTGTTTCATGTAGCAAGTTTGTCTATGAAAACACTAACTAAACTATTATGAAGATTACAGGACCATGATATTATTTCCATGTTACCTACTAGTGTCTCGTTCATGAGAATGGCTATTTATTATAGTTACCTTTCACTGAGATATGAGGTACTTGGGCCCCAAAACTTTCTAGTGCCTAGGGGTGTTCTCGTGACTAGTTCTCATTGACTATATGATTGTCACCATCGGTATACAGAGTTTTTTGTTGGAAAATTAACTTGATTTCACATTTTATTTAATTGTGTTCATTCCTTAAAATAGACCCCTTGAAAACTGTTTTCATTTAAAGTTGAATCCTTTAGAATATTGTTTCTACCTTTTATTGTTTATGAAAACTTACAATCCTTTTATCTTATAATGTTTATCCCATGGAATCTTTTGGGTGGAATATTATTGGTGTTCTGATCACACCCTATATACACCCTTGGGTGTAAGTATACATAGTAATTTTTGTCATAGGTATGGACCAATCTTTTAGGGTAGGTGGTTCGGGTTGTTAGCTCCCATTCTTGGTGAGGTGATGTGGAGAAGGATTGGGGATGATAGACCATTTTGGTGTGGTGGACCTTGAGTAATTTTTTCTACTACTTTGGATTTTTATCCCTCATGGGTTTTTTCAAAAACCATATATTTCAGTTCTGAATTTTATCAAAGGCTTGTTTAGATTAAATATTTACATTTGGTCTATTTGTTGTTTTTGGTTGTTTAATGATCATGTAAATCATTCCCAAACACTTTTTTATGATGCACAAGCACTTGTGCCAGCCTGTGGGGATTAGGAATTCCCCTCAAGACTTACCGCAGACTGGGTTGGGCATTGGTTTTGATGGATACCAGATTTGGTTCAGTACTATATAAGTTATCTATATGGGATTACATTCCAAATGTATCATATTCCCTCGATGTGTTTGGTAAAGGTAACATATGAGCATGCAAGATAACATGTGATGCAGTTGGTGGGAAGATGTGTATAGATTCTTGTGTTTAATAGAAATCATATTTGATCTATTTTTATATCGACTAGAATCGAGGAATTTAGAAATGATGGTCTTTTATTATAGATATGGATCTAGATATTCATATTCATTTTCAATTCAACTAAGGATCATGGGTTCACATTTTATTGTTGACGGTATACGGATTGAATTTTACTCAAATAACTTATCTAAAAATGTTTTAGAGTTATCCAATGTTTTTTCGATGGGTATTCATGAGGTGTTTCTTATGATGTTATATATATTTAATTTACTAATAGATTTCCAAAAGTGTTTTGGATCACATTAAAATGGGTTTTGGATATGATTTCATATGTTATCATATAGGATACAATATATAGTGGAATGGCATGTAAATTGTTTATGCTTTAATACAAGTATGGGATTGAAGTAAATATTCCCTATATCCAATATATATATGATATATATAAGTTATATCATATGTTAGGATATATGTATTCAAATAATATTACAAACATACAAACCATATTATTCATGCAGTATGGGGTATAATTTTTTATACCATATATAGAAAATCTAAAGGAATGAATGAGATTCTGTCCCATTGTCTCCTTCAATCAGATGGTAAAATTGGTTTAATTTAATAATATATTTACATGACATGTAATATTAAACAAATAAGTCATACAATATGTAATTGTATATGATATGATCTTATTGTGTCAGATTGAAATAGAAACTGAACAATAAGAGAGGCAATTCTACCAATCAGCTTATTTTGGCAATAATTAATGTAGGTGTTTCATATGACAAAACACTTGAAAGTTCATCATTTATGGATGAGTTTGTCGAGGCATTAAAAAACCTGTTATAATTCTAGGTTTTTTTCATGTACAATCATGGATATTACATAAGGAATTTATAAATCATTCTACCATAAAATGGATGTATAGATTGTAACATCTCAACCCCAACCCATTAACATGGATATGAATAAAATGATACTAACCATAGGTGTATCCCTTAGAAACCAAATTGCAGAAATAAATACCAAGGGTATAAAATGTCATAGGGGGATTATTTAACCTCATATTCAACACAACCAGTAATTGAGAACTAGTAATAATTTATTGATAAAATTCATGCATGATAAAAATCCTTGAAATTTAAATTGAACATAATTACAAAATAATATGATCCAGGGTAGTTAGAAATACACCACATATGTGTATATTAACCAATGACATAATTAATAATAAGGTAATCCTATGGAACTATATTGAACTCCACTTCAATACTATATCCAAGAACTAACAACTATTTGAAAAGACGTTAGCATAAATATTATTTTTTAGAAAAAAAATGATATTATGCTTACCCGTATCATGATAAATGATTTCAGCATATGCACCCAGGATCATATAAAGGGGTAGAGTATATATATCAATAGGAATATCCTAATAATTGCCACACATTATATAATAAATATAAAAAGTTTTTTGAAAATAATAAATATAAAGAGATAAATAAAAAAATTTATATATATAAAACTAGGGAGGGTATAATGAATGATAAAGAGAGATATAAATGTTGGATAATTGAAAGTAACTCACACTATAGAGGCCACCCATGTCATAAACCCATCCACACTAATTAAATTTTCCATCCAATGTATTATACATCTCATATGTACACTAAACAATCAAAACATTATTGTGAAACCCATCCCACCAGACCCAAGTAATCACTTGGTTGTACTATCCATAGTTCCCCAATTTTATCATGATGACTATATTAGAACAAATAAGTCCCCAATACAAATCATTAACAAATTCCACCCATGTAAATTACATAATTATATTACCAATGTATTATTTTAAAAATAACATACAATTTAGGAAATTTATTGAGAACATTGTGGGAGTATCACACAATCCATATTATAAAGCCACAACAAAGAGAGGATTTCTAGAATAGGGTTACCCATAATTTCGATCAATAAATAAGTAATTTTCTTTAAAACCAATGATTGAAAATTTAAATTTTTATTAGAGTGAGAGAGAAGCCACGTAAATCTAATAGGTTCATTTCAATGAATCATCACACATACTCATAGATCCATGATCCCATGACCATCCATTTAATGGATAACAATAAATTCCTCTTAAAACTTATAATAGGAATTATATTAAGGAATGGATTCCTTAGTCCTGGGTTTTTCATAAGAGAGAATATGATTAGAAATAGGGTAAAATGAACCAAAACTCATAAATTCAATTTCCTAGGTCCAAAGATCCAATATTTGATGAAATTATCCACTTGATGAAAGGAAATCATCAAAGTCACCCATTTAATGGTAAAGGATTGAATTCCTTACTTATAATAAGATTAATGAGCATCAGGTGAAAAAATAAGTTAAAAATATATATTCTAGAACCCATTTATTATACACATGGATTGGCCTTACATTTTTCCAAACTATGAACTAATCATTTATTCATTACTGGATGATTCATAGGGTTATGGGGTTTGGAAAATGCTTCACCAACTATATGAATATTCACTATAAAAAAATAATAAATCCTTATGGTTACCACATGGGTTTTCAAAACCATGTCTATATCCATCCTCTCTAAAAAAACCTTTTTATGCAAACCTGGGACTTCATTTTTGTTTCCCCTAAATATGTGACATCCAAAAAATCTTATAGGAAATCTAAAAGAATCAATGAATTCATATAACCATCCCAAATTATTTCATAAGTCTAATAAAGAATATGAAATTTTATAATATCTGAAATTGGGGGTGTCACATTCTACCCACCAGAAGGATTTCCATCCATTGAATTCTGGGGATTAGTATTATGTAGAGAAATGATCAGGCTTCTATCCCTATATATGGTTCCATGTTTCAAAGACTACCATGAGCCCAATATGATGATAAAAATCCATAAAAAGGGTTTTATTCAAATGAGAAAGAGTTAATCATCCCCATACCATGTTATGATACATGGAGAGAACCCAATGAAACAAATGAATTCAAACAAAAAAGATTCCAAACACCTATGAAACAGAGTCTGAATCCGATTTCTACCATTAAGTCAAAAAAAAAAGAATAACCACATAGACTTTTTCAATAACAGAGATGTGTCCAATTGAGATGTAAACTCAATGATATAGTTATCAATCTAAAAGTTCCTACACACTAAGGAGTTAACTAACCTAGATTACTATGATGAACAGTAAATAATCCAAAATATACTCACCATAATCAATGATTTATCCCTATAAAATTAAATTTAAGAAAACTATAAATAAATATGGTATCTAGAAACTAAAATCCATATCCATGTTTCCCAAAAATATCACAAAAGAATCAGTTTAAGGAAATTAATTATATAAAAATCCACTCAAAAATTGGAGTTGGAAATAGAGAACCATAAAATTATCTAATTAGGACCATGTTATGAATTTATAGATAACCCATAATTTAAAATTAGTGTCTCTATTAATGATGATGGAAATTTGTTATAAGGACCCAACCATAGACATTACATAATCTTGAGTTAAGTCAAGAATTCCCATTAAGAATATTTTTGGGTGTATATTTTTAGAGAATTAGGCCATAACTATTACATTATATCTCAAAATATTACAAAAAATACACTTATACTATATCTATTTTTTAACAATAATGAATCTCCTTAAATAAAATAATAATTCTTTTAATGATATAACTATTCATGAATTATCACATTCCCTTAACCTTCCTTATATCCTGTGATTTTTTTTTTAAAAACATGGGATGAGAATAAAAATCTCAATAAGGGTTATAAAACAAGGAAAGAAAATATTAGTACATCAATACATAAAAATAAATGAAATCATACTTTTAAATCCTAAAACATAATATCTTTAATAGACCTTAAAAAATAATAAGATTTATGAATAACGCATAGAATCATAAATCATAAATGTAACTTATGGCATCCATATCATACATAAAATATATCTTTCACAACTATATTGAAAGTTAAGTTTGGAATACACATCACAATATATTCCCTAAATCTCATTGGAGAAACATTAACGTTTACCTTTTTCATGATACCTAATTCATTGGAGAGAAATTTTGGTCTCACCTGCACTAGTTTTATCATGGAACCACATGTATACTTAAACAATTCCCTAGAAACATAAAACATAACACAAGAATAAAGTAATGATAAAATTTACCCATTGAAATAATTATATATCATTTTAAGATATTGAAATATTCAATCCATTTCTAAAACCATTTAAAACATTTAATAAATATATCTTTTAATCAAAGTATACCATAACACTATGAAACATTTAAATTAATTAACATTTTAAAACATTAATGTCCATATAAATAAATCCTTAAATTTTTTTGGAAACATGGACATTAATGAGAAATATATAGAAAATTAAATCATTAAAACATTTAAAACAAATTTTTAGTTATAGAGAACCTTACCACTTGAGAAAATAAGTAAAAAAAATATATGAAATAATAACATTATACAAAAAATATAATATAAATAGAATAAGGAGATTCATGATATAATATGTCAAAGGGGGTATATACACCATATACAAGTGAATTGGTTCACAACAACCAATAAGTCTTAATGGAATGTAAATTGAGAAAAAATCCATTACAAAGACTGTATCTTTAGATTATGGATAAATAAATGACATTAATATGTGTGAAAAAGATAAATACACCCAATATAATTTTATATTATGTGTAAAAAAATCATATTTAATTCACACATATTATTGGAAAAAAACCAATAACATGGATATTTAACTCAAGGAATGGATATTTAGCTAAGATTTCCCTTACAGAGTTAGTATAAATGAGGTAAGAATTTATCAATGGGGTGATTATGTGTTTAAATAGTATATCAAAAACGGGAAGTAGAAATTAGAACATAAATAAATAAAAATTGATTCCACACATAATCATTAAATAATATAATCAACAAAATATGCGTTAAACCCAATGAGTGGAAATTGAGTTTATAAATTCCCTTATGATCATTCGACAGCCTAACGATGTCTCTAAAAAATTCATAAAATGAGTTGATGAGATCAAAAAGGGTCTCTCATGAATTGGACATAAAATTTATAGTAATAAGGACATATAATAACATACCCGAACATGAGGAAATGGAAATTAAAAGACATAACAATAGAAAATCCTTTGACTAATAGAGGAGGGTGAAATGTTCCCTTACCTTGTTTCTGACTTATCTTGTTCGCTCTTTATCTCTCTGTATAATAAACTTCAGTTAATTATAATTACTTTATAAAATTTTTCTTGTTTATTATTCTTTTTATATCACTTATTAACCTACTATAAAAATCATATAATTATTCAAGTTTGTATCGACCTTTTTGTTGATGTATAGTACTTGAGTCAAAAATGATCTTTTTATAATTATAAATTGTCCACGTTGTCAATATTCCATTATATAAAAAATTGTATACATGATTTTACTATAATATATATCTAGTATATATTTATTTACATACAGTATATATTTATTTTATAATAGTCAATAACATTTGGATATACAAAAATGGAATGCACCATTCAAGAAGACGGTAAGTCGTACGTACGCATGAACGCTACTTTCATTTCCATTTCATTTTTAAAGGAATGAAAACTAAATGATAAAAAGCTATATATTAATTAAATTATAATATATACGTTATATATGTAACATAAGTTCATTAATTCTATATTTTATACGTTCCATGTATAGCATGAACGAGTTATATCACTTTGAGAGGGTGGTAGTCCTCACTTCCTCAAACAAAATTATCGTATTTATAAAACATGAAAATCATAAAGGTATGTTATAAATGATAGTTAAAAAAGAATATAGATAACATAAATATCATAAATATCATATTTAATTTTGGTTCCATCGTAATGGAAACCATGAGAGGCGGTAGGAGATAATTGAACAATCATCGTTTTGTGAGGTAGTTATTCCCCGTCGACAGAAACAATATGTTTGTACCCATTAGATGGAGGTGTGTGGAATATTATATTAAACAATTCTCAAACACAAATCCGAGTATATTTATTATACATATTTTATTATTAAAAAATGGAATATTTTGAGTTTAGGGGGTTGTAGAAGGAAAATAAAAGGATGAAGCAGGAAAGAAGACATTACCTTAAATCGGGTAATTCCTTTTGATTTAAGCTCAATGAACTTCTTGAATGGCCTAGTTCCTAAGTTAAGGCTTCTAAGATGATGAAATTGATGTTGGGAGGAAATTTGGGTAGAGTATGAATGAGAAAATGGGGCATGAGAGATGTGAATAAGGGTTAGAGGTGGTGACTGTTTGTAAGAGGGATGTGGGGCACTTAAAGAATATATTGAAATATTATTTTATTATAAGTTAGTTAAAATATAACTTTAATAAAACTCTTAATAATATCACCCAATAAGAATTAGACACGTTATGGATATTTTTTAATCCTTATATTTTTTAGTTAACTCGTTTTTACTCTTACCATATTATCAAGTATTTAACATTTTTGAGAATCTAAATAGTTACCAAAACATGAAAAATATCTAATTAAAGAGTCAATAATAAAATTTTAGACATATTATTACTTTCTATCCAGATATTATATTTTTTTATGTTATCATTTTTAATAAAATATTTTATATTTTACAATATGAATTATTTCAATTTTGGTACTATTAATACAATGAATTTTTGAAACATTTATAACAACTTGATTACTTCAAAAAAACTTCATCAATACAAATATTACATGTTACTGTCATAAAACAAATTCATGGATGACATCAAAATAACAATATCACCTTTATTTTTACATTTATAATGTCATTTTATTGAATCATTTATTAATAAAGCAATCACTACATCACCATTGTGTAATAATTTAATTTCCTTATTTAATGACTAAAAATTATAAATAAAATACCATGTTGTAGTAATTTTTTTATATTTTTAATGAATATTTATAGTTGAATATATCACTTATATTACCCCATATAATTGTTTTTACTAAAAGATACATGTTTTGGTTATATTTTCCATAACATTAAATTAAAAGTAATTAAATGAAATTTTCACACACAAGTGGCTTCATGAGATCGAAAAATATACCCATGGATTCCCATGGGCAGAAATATCATATCAAATTGGGTTAGGACATGTTTTTGAGTAATTTAGTATTATTATATTATCATTTTCTACCCTTACATACCAGATTTACCGTTTAACCATGTTAAATAAAATATTTACTGAAGTTACTATTCATTATGTCTAAAAATAAAAGTTACCTATTTATAAAATTTGGAACTCCTGATTTCATATATGGAATCCATTTTTTTAAATTCAAAAAACATAAGTTGCAGAAATTAATTTAAAATTATTTTCTGTTGTCAAATCAAAAAGCGTGTTTTTAGTAAGTAAAAACTATGAAAAGATTGACGTGTGTTTATGTCCAATTTCAAATTTAAATTACTTATAATTGAAAAAATTGAATTGAATGATGACAATATAATCAAATTACACTTTAAACCAAATTAAAATTACAATATATCTATATAAATAAATTATATTAAAAGGAAGTTATGAATTAAAATTCAGTATTTTCCACTATTCATTAAAAAATGATCTTTATTAAAAAATACAAAAATATCATCCAATGTAAATTTTTATGTACTTCTTCTAAAGAAGAATATTATTTTTTCAAATAGAACATATAAAAGTGACAAAAATATATTTAAAAAGGGATATCCTTCAAAAGTTGGTAAAATGACCTTTTAAAAATATTAATTTTTTCATGTTTAAAATTGGATTCATTATTATTTTATGCCTCTAAATTTTATTAGATAAGTTTAAAGAATTTTAATAATCATATTGTAGTTAGTTTTTTTAATTCCTTCAAATACAATGAATAGGCTTTAAGTATCATTTAAAATAATAAAATTATTATATTATTTTTTTGGTATAACTCAATGTTGTGTGCAACACAAGATTTCAAAGAAACTTATTGATGCCTGTTGAGTGTGCTATCAGACAAAGAGCCCTCTTAAAAATAAAACTAATATCTAATTTTTAAATATTAATAGATATGAGAATGTATTTTACTATAAATACCTGGGTCGTTACATCCTTCCCCCCTTTTGGAAATTGCATCCTCACAATTTTAAAATTGGGCTTTGAAACTTCATTGAAAGTCCCACATCAGAAAAAGAGTCAATAAAACTATCACTTTAAAATAAAGAGAAATTAGTAAAAAGGTCTCCCAAGATAAAACATATTATGATTCTATGAAAACATGGATATGAAGGAGAAAATAAGTGTCATATTCTGATAGAGACTGATAAAAAACATGATTAGTAGAAAGTTTACCACCAGAAAACCACAAACTTGTGATAGGTTAAATGGTGTTTGATTCCATATTAGGAAAATTAAAAGTATTTTTTCTGTTTTAGGTTCCCATCCATAAATTTGGAGATTTTATTTATGATATAGGCTAATAAAATAAGGAAATATTCTTACTTTTAAAATAGAGTTTCATCCCTTAATATGTTTCTTCCAAAAACTCATCTATTCTCCAAACGACAAGTATTCATAATGACTTGGTAACACCTGTAGAACTAGAATCAACTTTTAGAGAATAACATGATCCAAAAATTATGAACCATGTATTTCCCCTATATTTAGACATTAACCAAAACCAATAAGGTTAGTACAAGATCAGATAATCGCTAAAAATATAATATCTTATAAAAAAGAAATACTACTCTAAATCTCCAAAATACGACAAACAGTACCCAATTATCAATAAAGACCATTCAATGAACAACTTTACTTAAAATTATTTTATATAATCCAAACTAATATTGAAACCCAAAACTAAGAAGAATTTAATCACATAGTCTTCCATAGTAAACCTTAATATTTATCTCCAAATAACATTGATAACTCTGAAATTCTCATATTAAAGTGTAATTAACCCGATCACACATTCTCTATGATTTGTTAATTATTTCCATAAATTACACAGATCACAATATGTCCATAATAAATACATAGATTCTTCCAAAATATAATTTCAATAATTAATTCACAAATGAAATCCCATAGTATTCTATTTTCCTTAGGAATATAGTGTTCCCAAAAAGAGAGAACTTCTTTCAAAATAAATTTTATTACATAATCACCAAATCATTTTCCTGTACTAAGTATATCTATTTGATAAAACATATGTTCCAATAGTCAACTTATTATTCATCCATAAAATCATATAACAAAAATGAATTATATATACTAACTAGGGACTTCACATAATTCGGTGGTAGGTGATAAATCCTAGTATCACTTTGGTTGTGGGTTCGATTCCTAGAGCTTTTCCTACGCGTTGAGTCGTCACACGGTCTGCACGTTGTCCTTTTTCAAAAAACTGTACAATTCTAATAACTTGAAAAATGAGACAAGATCATAAAAAATAACTATAACATATTTTAACATCAAAGTTTATCTCATACCTCACATTTTCACCCTAAAAAGTAATAACCCTTAATTTCCTCAATAATAAAAAATCATATGAACCCCTAAGTTTATCCATTATATCCACACAGGAAAAAGTAATTCTTCCTTGAACAAAATTTTCAAAAATCAAACACCAAGGTTACACATATTAGAAATAGTATTTCCAATATAGTCTCATAATCAAAAGATCATTAATACATTTAAACGTTTCAATATCATGCAATATACCAAAACTCTTTAATACCTTATATGTTGACTTCTTACTAAATTAGTGCTCTTCAAAATCCATTAATTTTGAATTTCCACCTTATTTCTTAATACATAATTCTTTCAAACTTAATATCCTAATCATTTATAAATATCAATCAAAATATGATTCGTTCTTCATGGATATGAAAATAAATCATACCTTGAATCCAGATATCATGATCTACATGATGTTCCCTTTCTTTTTCAGTATGTTTTCTTACATTCAAAAAGTAAAAGTTCCCTCCACTTTTTTAATTAGAGTTTTTGATAAAATTTTAAAATTTGAGATCATTAAATCATATGAAAAAGGTACAATGACCAGTAAAATTGTTTTAGTAATGAGTAGGTGTTGGATAACATAAACAATTTCTTGAAGAGAATTTGAATACTCAAGAAGCTGTCAAAATCATTCAAACATGCTTTTTCCATAACAGTGATGATCAAATCGTTGGGGAGGGATAATGTGGTTGTGAAAGATCTCTTTCCTTCCATCCTGAGGAATGATCCTTAATTTTTTAAAATAATCAACACAAAAACATGAAACAATATACTATAATTAAAAAAATTAGAATCCTCTATAGGTTAATGATAACATAAAATTTTTTATATTACTCAAATCCATAAAAATCCTTATATCACCATTTTTAAAGTTATTATCCAAACAACCTAATTTACTACAACCCTTAAAAACATTCCATATGAAAATAAACCTCTTGGTTGTATTGGATCCTTTACCTACACCCAGATAACACCTTAACCTCTAGAGATATCTAAACCAACCATTGATACCAACTATAAGGCCCCATACTTAAACATTAGATAATCTTGATTTAAGTCATGAATTCATGTTGAGGATATTTTTACGTTTGGAGTTTTAGAGAATTTGGATGTTACTATTACATTACATTTCAAAATATTACAAAGTAGACACTTGTACTCTTTCTATTTTTTAACTATAATAACACTCATTAAATAAAACAAAAATTATTTTCTTGGTATTACACTTCTTGAATTCTTACACTCCCACAACCTTTCTTATACCCGGTGAAAAAACATTTCAAAAATGTGGGATGAGAATAAAAAACTCAGTAAGGGTTATAAAACAGAGACTAAAAATATTAGTCCATTAATATATAAAAATCAATGAAATCAGACTTTTCAATCAGAAAACTTTATCTCTTTAACATACATCACTAAATCATATGTTTTATGAATAACATATAGAAATAATAAATAATAAAGGTAAATTTTGTCATCCATATCATAATTACATTGTAGATTTCACATATCCATATGGAGTTACGTTTGGAATATCCATTATAATATATTCCCTAAATCTCTTTGGAGAAACATTTATATTAACCTCCGTCATGTTACCCAATGCATTAGAGAGCTATCTTGGGCTAACCTTCCCTTGGATTATCACAGAACCGCTCGTATAATTAAACAATGACCAAGAACCACAACACATAAACTAGACAGAAATGAAAGATATCATTTCCACATTGCAATCACAATATATCATTTCAAGATATTGAAATATTAAATCAATTTCGGAAACCATTAAATACATTTAATAATGATATTTTTGATTCAAAGTGTCTCATACCACTATGACACTTTTAATGTAATTGACATTTTGAAACATTAATGTCCATATAAAAATACCCTTAAAACCATTTTGAAAACATGGACATTAATGAGATATATTTAGAAAAATAAATCATGAAAACATTTCAAACAATGTTTTAGTTAAAGAGTCCCTTAACAATTGAGAAAATACTTGAATAAAAATAATGAAAGAATAAAATTAAACAAAATTTATAATATCATGGGAAACAGGAGACTCATGATATAATATGTCAAAGGGAAGTATATACACCATATAAAAGTGAATTGGTTCACAACCAAAAATTAGTCTAAATGGAATTTAAATTGAGACAAAATTCTTTACAAATATCATATCTATGGATTATGGATACATCAATGACATAAATATGTATGGAAAATATAAATACACCCAATATAAGTGGATATTATATATAAAATGATCAATGTTCATTCACACATATTCTTGGAAAAACAAAACCATTAACATGGATATTTAACTCAATGAATAGAGACTCAGATATGATTTCCCTTACAAAGTTCATATAAATGATGTAAGAATTTATCAAATGGGTGATTATCTGTAGAGAAAGTATATCCAAAAAAGATATGTAGTAATTACAACATAAATAAATATTTATTTATTCCATGCATAATCATTCAATAATATAATCAATGAAGTAGGCATAATACCTAATGAGTGGAAATTGCGTTTAGAAATTCCTTTATTGAAATTTGGAAGCCTAATAGTGTCACTTAAAAATTTTGAAAATGATTTGATGAGAGATAAAAAATGTCTCTCATCACATGGACATAACATTTATATCAAAAAGGATAAATAAGAACATATCCCAACTAAAAAATTAAAATTAAAAGACATAATAAAAAAATCCTTTGACTAAAAGAGGAGGGTGAAAGGTTCCCTTACCTTGTGTCTGACTTGTCTTGTTCATTCCTTGTATCCCTAAATAATAAACTTAATATAATTATACTTTATTAATAACATTATTAAATTTTATTATTCCTTTTATATCACTTATTACCATGCTATAACAGTCATATAATTATTCATGTTCATATCTGTCTTTTTTGTTGATGTTTGATACTTGAGTCAAAAATGAACTCGTTTTAATTACAAATTGTTTATGTGGTCAAAAGTACATTATCACCATAATTGTATTCATGATTTAAAAATCATATATATTTATTATATATTTATTTATATTAATTATATATTTAATTTATAATATTACATAATATTTAGATATAAGAAAATGAAATGCACCGTTCATGGAGATGGTAAGTCAAACGTACGCCTGAATGCTCCATTCATTTATATTTCATTTTTAAAGGAATGAAATCTAAATGATAAATATGTATATTATAATTCCAATATAATATATATGTTTTAAATGTTACTTATGTTCATTAATTACATTCTTTATATGTACCATATATAGCATGAACGAGTTATATCACTTTGAGGGGGTGATATTCTGCATTTCCTCAAATGAAATTATCGTATTTATACAACATGAAAAGAATAATGTTATTTTATAAATGATAAGTATAACCTCATAGAGATAAAATAAATATGATATATATAATATTTATTTTAATTTCTATTATAATGTCCCCATGATATGCAGTAAGAGATAATTGAACAATCATCGTTTCATGAAGCAGTAGGTCATCATCCAAAGAAACAGTATGTTCGTATCAATTAGATAGTGGTGTGAGGAAGTACAGTGAGAAATATTATCATACCAACATACTTATGCATTTAAGATAATGTTTTGTTTATAAAGTAATGGAATAAACGGAGTTTAGGGGGGTGGAGAAGGAAATGTAACAGAAGAAGCTTGAGAGAAGACATTACCTGAAATTGGGTAAATCCTTCTGATTTAAGCTAAAAGGCCTTTTTTAATTAATTTATTAAGAAGATAAGGATTATAGGAGGAATATATGGGTTTTGGAAGCTTATTTGGGCTGAGGATGGATGAGCCAAGGGGAATTGAGAGGTGTGAGTAAGGGTTAGAGGTGGTGGCCTTTTATAAGAGGGAATATGGGCACTTAAAGAATATCTTGAAATATTATTTTATTATAAATTCTATTTCGATTATAAATGTGTGAAAATTCAGTTAGTTTAAAGTTAATATGAATATATGTATAAATAAAATCATCCAATAAGATGTAGATAGGTCGTGGATATTTTTTAATCTTTATCTGTTTTAGTTAATCTTTTTTTACTCTTAGCATTTTATCAAGCATTTAAAACTTTGAGAATCGAAATAGTTTCCAAAAAATAAAAAATATCCATTTAAATGTTAAATAATAAAATTTTATACTTATGGTAACTTTTTGGCTGATTTTTAGATTTTTTGAAATTTTATAATATTTAAGAAAATATTTTATATTTTAAAAAATGAATGATGACAATTTTGACACTATTCATATCATTAATATTATAAAAATCGATAGAAACATTATAAAATCAAAAATAATCAATAATAAAAATATAAAAAACAAAATATAATCCAAAAATTTCATGTATGACATCAAAATAACAAAATTTCATTTATTTTAACATTTATAATATCATTTGTTTGAATCCTTTATTAATGAAGCAATCACTACATCACCATTGTGTCATAATTAAATTTATTTATTTGAGGTCCAAAAATTATAAATATAATATAATATTTTCATAAATATTTTTAGCTTTCAAATTAATATTTATTTTCGAAGATATTCCTTTAATAACCCCATATAATAATTGTTTTACAAAAAGATATTTGTTCATGTTATATTATCATTAGCTTTAAATTAAAAGTAATTAAATGAAATTTTTACATAAAAGTGTCTCCATGAGGTCCTAAAATCAACCCAAGGATGAAAATTATCAGACATATCTCATCCAATTGGGTTACTACATGTGTTAGTGTAATTTAATATTATTATAATATTAGTTTTTATCATTATTACCATATTTACCTTTAACCATGGTAAATAAAACAATTACTGAAGTTACTATTCATAATATCTAAAAAAAGTTACCTATTTACATAATTTGGAATTCTTTATTCTAAATATAGAATCCATTATTCAAAACTAAAAAATAGATGTCGCAGAAAATAATTTAAATTAATTTCCGTTATCAATACCAAAAAACATGTTTTTATGAAGTAAAAACCACCAAATTATTAACATGCTTTTATGTCCAAATTCAAAGTAATATAACTTACCATGACCAAAATTGGATTAAATGATAAAAATATAGTCTAATTACAATTTTAAACTAATTAAAAATACTATCTAACTATATAAATAAATTAGATTAAAAAGCTGTTTTGAAATAAAATTCAGTATTTTTCACTATTAGTTAAGAAATGAAATTTATCAAAAAACTAACAAAATTTCATCCAATGTAAATTATTATGTCCCTATTCCAAATAATAATATTATTTATTCAAATAGGACATTTAAAAGTGAAAAAAACTACATTTTAAAAGGGTTCACCATCAAAAGGTGGTAAAACAACCTTTTAAAAATATTAATGTTTTTCAGGCTTAAAATATGATTAATTATTATTTTAACCCTCTCTTATTTATTAGATAAGTGTAAATAAATTTAATAATCATATTTTAGATATTATTTTTCATTCTCTAAAATACAACAGTTATACGTGAACTATCATTTAAAATAAAAAAATCATTACATTATATTTATTTGTATAACTCAATATTGTGTGCAATGTATGATTTCAAAGAATAATTTTGTTTCATGTTCAATATGCTATCATAAAAAGTGACCTCTTTAAAATAAAATTAATATCTTATTCATAAATATTAAAATATATTAAAATTTGTTATTCTATAAATACCTAGGTCATTACATTAGTACATTATGCAAGGCCTACACTTCGAGAAAAAATTACCTAGCAAGATCTTCTATAGAATCCAACCGCCTAAATTAAATATAATTCACTACTTGATGAATTGGTCAACTAACACCTCAAAAACATTATTTTTTTTGTAGAAATGAATATTATTATTCCCATGAGATTTTGCAATAAATGATGGAAATGTGTAGGTAATAATGGAAACATAGACAGTAGTTGGGTTTCAACATTGTTACCCTATGTACCATCCTAATATTTGAATAGACAACCAATTTAAAATATTTTTCATATTTAAAGGATCCATAATTAGATAATGAAGTGAAATAAATAATTTTAATTCTCATTTCACCCCTTTAATGACTCCCCACTATTATGATTTAACTTAATAGTATGAATATCACAAATTTACCTTTAAACACACTCAAACTTATTTTACCAATATACTAGTGCATTTATTCTAGTGAAACACCAGAAACGTCATATTTCAATGAGTAAACCAATTGTATGAAAATAATTCAACACATGAATTTTTTATAACACCATGTTTTACTAACCGAAAACTGGTAAAGCTACAAGTATGACTTCTTACTTCCCATAGATCATAAAGTGTTTGTCCTATTAAGAATACTTCTAGTTGAGTCCATAAATTAGAAAACCTGGGTAATGTTAGAGAAATAACCCTCTCATTACATAGGGTGAGAGGCATGTTGTATCGAGAAATGACACCATTAAATTGTTCTATGAAAACTTATCACACATTGATAAATATAGAGGCATGAACATGAATTTATCCTCACCCTAGAAAACATAAAAGGATATTAAATAAAATAACATACACTCGAAGAATAAAAAGAATTGATAAATGCATCCATGGATGGTTCTTAATCACTAAAGTGAACATAGTTTCCCAATAACTTCAACTAGACATGTGGTCCACAATGTTTATTTTTGTGGCTGAAACGATATGGTTTTCATGTCTTCCTATAAATACATAACTCCTATCAGATTCAAAATTTATTTTTATTTGAAGATATGAACATATCTTTTATAAGAAATAAGAGGTAATTATAATGCCAAGAATTCAATAAGACATTAAATGATACTAACAATTTTATCCTCATTGTTATACCAGAGATATATATTTGCAAGGAAAGTAGATTCCTCAAAATCTATTCCATGTAAATGATTATGGATCATGGTGACTAGATTATAATACTAGGCGATCCTATTAACCATGATGTTTCTTGATTATCATCCCATGAGAGATAATTTCAACATGTAGTCCATTTACACCTTCTGTGTATCATGTATTCCACTAAAAAAAACATGACCCTACAAACACAACATGTTCATGAAACACACAAATCCTACCTTCACTAAAAGTTCAAAGAGCATGAATTATAAACAACCAGATTATGTGTAATAGGTATATATATCGTACAAAAAAAACCTCCAAGAAAATATTTTTCAAAATATTTCCTTGTTTTAATAACATAGTATTTCTAGTTCTAGAAAACCACTATTGGGTTTCCATTATCCATGTCACTGCATTATAATATTATTATAAAACCATGTAAAAGTTTCTATTATTCTCAAATAAATTGAATGGGTTTCATTAAACATTTACATTTTTAGAAACTAATTTAAAATCCGAACACTTATAATTTTTTATAATTCCATCTTTTTATAAAATATCATTAAAAACTAGCATATAAAGACACCAAATATATAAAAAAACATTATTAATACTATAAAAATATATGTTTCAAGATAGTGAAATAAATATTTTAGAAATTATTCCCCCATGTTCTATTTAAATAAGGGTTTTATAATCTTTTTTCCAAAAAAATATACCTAAAACTTTTCTTACAATGTTCTAAATAACCAGTTTATAAAAACATCATTAAATTAATAAAATAATTATTTAATAAACCCACCAATTATGTTAATTAATATGAAAACATATTTAACATTAAAAAAATGTCCTCATTAACCTGATCACATAACCACCAATAAAAAAATCATGTAACCACCAATAAGAAACCACTGAATAATATACACACCCCTTTCCTTTTCACGACAATCATTACTATATTCGATACAAAATTAATCAATGAGTTTCAAAATAGAGGATAATTATATCATGTTATTATAAATTTTATGTATATCTATTTTTTTCTAACTTTGTACACCCAATAATATTAGTAGGTTAAAAGGGAAATTTTATTACCCATGACAAAAGGGAACCTTTATTTTTTAGGATTATATATGATTATAACTCTCTAGTTAATGTGGTTTGTTTTGGAGTAGTGATTAGGATGGGAGAACTCCTAGAAAATTTTCCAAGGTTTGTGTGAGTGAGGAAAAACCATATTAGAAATAATAAGTGTTTCCCTAGGGGGAGATTCATTAGTCTGATGACACATCCAGGCAGATGGGTGGGCCGTAGGGAGGGCATAACATGTGTCTATGGAGAAACGTGGTTTCTTGTGAGGCCCAATTGTTACATTGGTATCAGAGGAGTAACTCAACCAAAATTATATTGAAACTTCTTAGTTTGATATATAGGGTCCACAATTAAGACTTTCTTCTCTAATGGTGGGGTGAATTGTATTATTCATAGATTTTAAATTTCATTAAAACTCTCTTTTGAACACAATTTATCTGTATTTTATATGAAAAGTTATTTTTTTTTGAGTAAATTGTTACCCGTATGTAGAACCTATGATTTTAATAATGGTATTGATGGTTTTAAAGGCCCTGGGTAGGGTTAATACCATGGATTTATGAGTTTCATAAAGGAAACATTGAAATATGTGAGTTCCATAATGGTAAGTGATTTGTTTGTGCAGTACGTAAAGGTATTACCCTAGATGCATAAGGGTAACGCCTTGTTTGTAATAGACACATAAGAGAATGAACTATATTATAAAGGATGAGTAAATGTATCCATGAGTTTATAATAGTTTCATAAGGGTATTCAGGGTCAAACATAAAGATAAAATGAGTTTCATAATGGTACCTCATACATTACAGAGTGGTAGTTCCAACTTTCCATAGGATGTGTAAGGGTAGTCAAACCGTTGAATAAGGGTATATTATTGTTTTTAGAGGACATGTGAGGGTAATATAGAGATGTGTAGGGTTATTTTTTGAATTATGAATTGTGTAAGGGTGGAAATAATTACCCTTACATGAGAACTATGATATATATAAGGGTAAATCCATGTTAACCTTATGTATTTCACTTTTTGTGAAGAAGTTATTTTATACTTGTTATATTCATTTTCCTTTACCATTATGTACCTGAAATGTGTTTTAGGATATAAGATTATTTATATCATGGGAGTTTTATCTTTTGACTCATTTTATGGTTTTAATGCCATTATAAAGAATTTTAAACACTCTAAATTCAATATTAGTTTTAATGGCAAGTTAAAAGGTGGATTTAATTTTGGGATTTCAATTCTATGAAACTAAAATTTATATATTTATTTTAAAAAATTATATACTTTAATTCCATTAGTTTTTTGATGTTCTCTTGAGTATGGGTATTCTTTGAATCCCATTTTTCAATATTGCTGAATCTTCCTTCAGAAAATATGATTTCTAAATCCATATTAAGTTGAATCAGAACCTTCTCTATTCTTTATTCTATGATTTTGTGTTTTAATGTGATTATTCTAGGTGTGGTTTCATTATCCTTTTATTTTTTTCATGATTATTTTCTAAATACTTCTAGAAATTTGATATGGATGTATTAAATAATAATAATGTAGAATTATTAATGTTTGATAAATAATAATTATAATTCTTATAATATTTTATTCAAGAGAGATATAATATTATCATATGATACATTATACTCAATATTTAAGAAACAATATATTAGTAACATTCTACAACTTAAATATATAGTTTGAAAAATTATACAGGAGTGAGAAAATATTTTATTATGTGTTTTATTAATTTTTCATTGGAAATAAAATAGTTGTAATTAGTTCTAGGAATCATTAGTGACTTGTTGGATGCATATAATATGGGGATAAGATTTAAGTGATGATTCTTTAATGAACCTTTAAGTTCTTTTACCACAAATTTGAGTTAATGGGATCCATAACTTTTACGGATATCATTTAAATATGTTTCCTTGGTGTTATTCTTATATTTGAAAACATTTTTACAATTTTTTTGTTGTAATTTAAATTTGGTGTGAGTGTATCCCAAGATAACCCTAAAGATATTTGATTCCATAAGTATTACTAGAGCATATTGTTACCATATTTTATTATGATAGAAAGTTGTTATGTATTGTTATTATATTCTCATAATTATATTCTATGATTTTCTTGTTTGATATACACCATTATGTGTGTTACCAAACTTTACAGGTTGTTGTTATCACTTGAGACATGTGGGACACCATGTGTTGTTTATCCCTTATCAAGGAGATTTCATGTACTTTGACAATAATAACAATGGACCTATGAATTTGGTGGGTTCATGAAGGCCTAGGGCCTGACCTAAGTAGTGTATTAGGGCAATAATGCCCCAAGGGCCTAACCGAAGGCCTAGAAAGGGAATGATGTTCTAGAGGCCTGACTGATGATAGATTATAGATATGATGGTCTGAGGGCATAATCCAACTCGATGACTTCTGAACAAAGATAGGATTGTTACAAACTAAGTGGACTCTTCTTTCTCAGTTATGTAATCGTATGATTGTCTAACTAGTATGGAGTTGATTAATGTATGTCCTGAGGTCAGTGTCATCTTAGATGGTGCACGAATACTCAGTACATGTGGTATGATATTGATGATTGTTAAATTTTTTTTACTATAATGATAAACACCTATTATTCTTGATAACAACTATAAAGGTTTCTTTTATGGTGTCATATTCAATTCTATTACTCACACTCTAAAATGGAATTTCAATGAGTGTGAAAATTTCATGTCTAAGGATCTGAGTAAGGGTAAGGGGACCATGAAAAAGAAATTTAAAAAGGTTCATGGAACTAGAAGTGGTCCAGGATAAGCTTCATAGGACCACACTATTTTATTTAATTTATTTATCTATAGATTTTACTACTGTAGTTTGGCTTGCCACTTTGTTAGCCATTTTATTACCTGTATGAATGATATTCCATTATTTAGTTTCTACATGAAACACTATTTATTATATTATTATATTATTTTAATATTCCATGATACTAAGGTTATAATTTTCCCACTCACCAAATTAGATACTCCCTACTAGTTTCCAACCTATTACATATGGGGAGGTGCACATGGGAATATAAGACACCATAGTTAAGATCCAGTGGTTTATGGTGAGTCATTCCAATACAGTATCAGTGCTTAATTTTTGAATTTTAATTTTTGAATAAATTGGGACATGGTAGTATAGAGATAGATGACTCAGATTCATATAGGGGAGTTTCTTGTGCATGGAAACACATGTGTAAGAGACCTTTGAGTTACCATTGACATGATTTTTTTGGAGAGTTAAAGTACATTCATGCAACATTATTTTTGAATATATGATCACATTCCATGTATATAAATGTTTTTTTTATATTTTATTTTTAATTTAATTACATTAATTTTGATAACTAATTTGAATATACTTGTATTATCTATAGTATGATATATCTATTACCATTCTATTATGATATATTTTTACTAAATATAATAAAATAAAACTTATCATGATGTTCTGTTATTATATATGTGATTATGACTGACATGTTGGTATGTAGGCCTAATTTTGTTCTAATAGAGATATAACATGGCTTTTTGGTTGACTCATAATAGTACCATTGTGTGGCCTCACACACTAATTAGGATCTGTCCAAACTGAATCATTATCTTGAAGTACTTCCATTATATTATAGAAGATATCACCTCGATGTAGTCGTATGGGGATACATGAAAAGTTGGGTTGTAATGGTCTCACAATGGATGATGTTCCTACATTACCTCCAAGCAAATAAGATTATTTAGTGATCCTGATCCCACACCTTTCCTATGGTTTAGGAAGCAGCGCTGCTTTACCCAAATATATTTCTCTTTATTCATTTCCTTGGAATTTATTACAAAACTATGGTATACTATTCTATGAATTTTAACTCTATTATTGTTAATATATCCATGGAAGTAAATTCCCATTGGTTATTGAGGAATGTGTTGAAATAATTGTGGGAATCCTTGAACTATTAGAGACTATGAAGGATCAGCAAGTTAAGTTGAGATAGTTCTTATTCCAAGTGCACAAACCATTTTAATACCCCGATATCATATATCACCAGTTGAGTAGAAGGTGCACAAGGTATAGATCAAGGAATTATATTACAATGGATTGATCTGGTAGAGTGTTTCTCCATGGGGTTCACCTATCTTTTTCACCAAGAGGGATGATTGTAATCATTGATTCTACATCAATATAGGATGTTGTGCTGGGTGATGAGGAAGAATTGTTATTCTTTTACAATCAGCAAAAATATTTTTAAATAGTTAAGGGGATATGGGTTGTTCTCTATGATTGAATGTTGATTAGGGAATGACTAGATATGGTTTGAAGAGGATGATGTCCTGAAGATGAAATTTCAAAGACTGTATGGGTTGTATGAGTATCTAATTATAACAATTGGAGTAAAACATTTAACCAAAAATGTCCATGGATCTCATGAACATGATATTCCACCCATATATGGACTCTTTCTTCATGGTAATCTATGAGGACATCCTCTACTACTTACTGTCACCAGAGAAACATGAAAAAAATCTCTAGATAGTTTTGAGTATGCTTTGAGCACATTAGCATTTAACCAATCTATCAAAGTGAAACATGAAGATTTTTGGGGTTAAGTCCATGGGGTATTATGTGGTTTATGCTATAATTATATCTATGGAGCTCTAGAAAGTGGGGACAATAATGTCCTTCACATGTACATGAATGGTTTTAAAGATGAGGACATTGATAGGATAGCTAGATATTGAAATTTTTTTATCAAGGGATTCTATCATCTATCAATACTAAAAAATACACTGAGAAATACCATAGTGAAGTTCTAGTTGTTATAATAGTGTGAATAATCATTTCTTGATGTGGGGATGAGGTGGAATACATATATAGTATTGATGATCCCCACACTAGTAATTAGTTATGCCCTATACTACGAGGCATCTTGCATTAGTTTGTGAGAAGTAGTAATGCAGATGGAGTAGGTAGTAGCTTATGGTTCATGTTTTCTATGATCCTAAAATTGCGAGTACCCTTATTCTAACTTCCTGTTTGAATCCTTGGTCCATGATCTAAATTATTAGACACTATTTAATGAATGGAATTTTTATTGTATACATTTACCATTAGAGTATTCTTTATATCTTCACATATTAAGACCTCAATTTCTTGTAGAGGTGATGGGTAGAGTATCTACATATGTTTGAATTTGATATGTCCTATGAATTGGGGAAAGGTAAAATTTTAAGAAATTCTCTTAGATATAAGTCATATATAAATTAGGATCTTGGTCAGAGACATTAATATGAGAAGTGGAGCTTGATAAGCATCTTGGATGACTAGAGGATGAATGCTTGCAAGGATCAGGAGTGATGATTTGTTCTTCCTTACTGGTAAAACATTTTACAGTAAACAAGGATATTTCTAGGTGATACAGTAACACAAGAATGTTTTTTGATGTGGGAACAACTTTCTAGAGGTTACCTAATACCCATGTGTTCAATCCAATGTTAGTAAATTTTATTGATAAGGGGGGAAATCCTAAAAGAGTCACAAGGGCCTAAAATAGTGGAGGCCAAGAGCAGCAACTATCACAAGACTCGCACATTCATAGGGTAGGGACTCGGTGGTGTTAAAGGTGGTACATGAATTGACCATAGAATCATGAGAGGCTAGGAATTATGAAAATATCTTAATCCCTTTCCATAAATGGGTAATGTACATGTGACTATAAAGTTGGTTTCTACATCTATGAACAATACAGGTGGTAGCCCAAGGTATTGAGATAGCCTTTGTGATATACCCCAAGAGAATGGAGGAATCTGTTTCCACCCCTGCTAGCAATATTTTTTGATAGAGGCAAAATTACAGCCCCTTGTTCATCGATAAAGCTTCCGTAAGGATATAATCACCACTACCAAAACATGCCATTAATGGAAGGATGAAAGAGTTGTCCTGGTTGTGGAAAACCACCCCCCTCTCTCATGATACTATTGACACATGACTAATCAATATTCATTTTGAAACTAAGAATAGGTGGAATCCATTGAACCCATTTTCCCTGTGATGAAGATCCGTGAGTCATTCTAGGAGAGGCCTTAGGATGCATGATCCATATGAGTGAAGGAGAAGTATCAGGATACATAAAAGCCAAATCTATAACTAAGGAACGAGTCTAGAAAATAACAACCAAATATGATCTATGCTCCCCCTTGTGTCAGCACTTACTGTAGCCATTCCATAATATCTATCATCCAACATCTATGAACATTGTCTGTAGCCTCATCTCTTAAGATTTGACTTATAAATCACAAAACCAAATATGCAGAAAATTATTACAAGAGATCTTCTAAACAATCATTCTGAAAAAGTTCCATGACCACTCCACAAAGAAGCCACCCATTCCCCATTGAAGAAAATTTGGCTGATGGTCTGCTCACTGGGTTGGAGAAAATAGATTCATTGGGAGGATAGTGAGATATCTCACTGTCTCACCAGCTCAGCAGTCAGCTATGCATGATTATGTACGTTCCAAAGATGGGATTCATGTTTGAAATCATACTTTTGGTAGGTCTTCAATAAATCCCAAGGGACTCAGCTGTGAATAAGCATAGTGTTACATACTCACGCAGATGAATGTTATGAGAAGATGATTTTCATACATGACGATATGCTCTAAATTTATGTTCAATATTTTGGTGAAATATAGTATGTAGACCTAGTATTGGTGGAGTTTATTTATAATTTTTTTTTCAAGAATCTATACACATGGAAAAATTGGGGGCTTTCTATTGATGGTCATGCTAATCACCACAATATTAGCATATGGTAGATGAGGCATAAATTTTGGTCCTAGTATGGGGTAGGAGAACTTAGAGAGGGTGATGTTTATTAGGAAGTGGTCAGTGACCATTCATAGAAGGAAGATAATTTATACAAACCAAAGAAGTTATCCTTTTGAGTTATCTATTAGAGACCATGTTTTCATTAGAGTGTCAATTCATTTGGGGATTTTTTTTAAATAAAAGGAATCGTGAACTGTGGTTTTTTGTACCCATTGAGATCACCAGATGGGTTGGGATAGTGGTGTGAAATCTGTAGGTACATAACATTTGTTGTGTATGCAATAGACTATGATGAAATTTAGTTGAATCGAGATGAATCCTATAATGATTTTATATTGTGGATTATATATTAGAGAGTAAAATCCCTTCATGGAAGTATGGTACCACTTTTCTGGATCCTATGGCAGTATAGGAGAATTTAGGAGGAGTTGTGGGTGGGGTAGTCTAATGTTAAATATTAGTGGATTGAGTTGATTAAGAAAGACAAGTAAAAACACTTATAAATAATAGTAATCCATTACAGGGGAATAATTTTTATATTCAAAGTTTTTAAATGTTATTAAAGATCACTTTTAAATATTCTTTATAAGTAATTTTTATGAAACATTTAAAAATTTAATGTAATTAATTACCCTTACATAGAACATATGCCTTGATTTAGGGTAATGAAGGGTTTATGGAAAATTTATAAGTGTAATATCAAGATTTCATGAGATATGAAAAGGTAACTCAAAAGGTATGTGAGTTCTATAAGGGTATGGAGTTGTTTATCCACTATGTAAATGTATTTACCTACATGCATCAGGGTAACAACCTATTTATAAAAATTACATAAGGGAAATTATCATATTTTGAAGGTTGCATAAGAGTAAACATGAGTTTATATTGGTCGAATAAGTGTAACCTAGGTAGTATATAAAGGTAAGCTATGTAACATATAGGTACCTTCTACATTGCGTTTGGGAAACACCTACTTCCAATAGGATATGTAAAGGTAGTTTAGCATTTTTTAGGGTAGATCACTGATTTTAATGGTTTTATAAGGTCTACCCAAATGTTTGTAAGGGAAATTATATGTCTATGGATTAAATAATGTTAAAATACAGTACTCACACAAGACAAATAGGTGGTGTGTTATATTAAAATTGTGTTTCTATTACACAATGAACATTTTGGGGAAAAAGTGTTTCAAAACCATTTTTTTATTTACCTTTCCTAATATGAACCTAAAAAGAGTTAAAAAAATGTAAATTTCATTAAATAATAAGAAATATTTCTTTTGTATCATTTGATGATTATAATCCATTTATTAATGATTTCAAACATTCATCATTCAAGATTTGTTTTAATGAAATGTCATATTGAGAATTTAATTTTGGGGTTCTTATGATGTAAAACCAAAATGTTTTTATTTTATTTTAACCCAATACCTTTTTAAATTCTCTATCTGGATGTTCTCTCAAGTCCCCAATGTCCAATAATCCCCATTTGAATGATTATTGTATCTTTCCTTGAACTATATGAATTCATTATCTTGTTTCTAGGTGAATTGGAACCTTACCTATCCCTTATTTTTGGGTGTGATGTTTTGAAAGCATAAATATAGGTGGGTTTACATTTTAAATTTATTTTTGGGTTATGAATTTCAAAATACTTATGGAATCTTGATTAATATATCTTTATAATGATAATTACATGGAATTATTAATGTTTTATCAGAAATAATTTTCATGACAAAGTATGATAATTCTAGAAACATATAAAATTATCACATATGAAATTAAAATTACTATTTAAGAAAGAACCTATTAATTACATGACTTGGAATAAATTGATTATATGAAAAATATCAATGAATGATAACATGTTATTATAATTGGAGTTTTATTTATTTTTTTAAACAAAAAAAGTTAGAATTGGTCTTTGGAATCCTTGGTGAGAGGTTAGAAATGACTAATACATAGATAATATTCATGTAACATTTCTCGGATGATAATTTAATTTTTTCATCAATAGATTTGATGTTGGAACTTCTAAGCCTTTTTATTCTCCCATTAACACATGTTTCCTCGGTATAATTATTATGTGGGGAAACCACTATTTATTATGATTGATTATGACCACAAGTAGGTGGGTGTGTAGCCTATGTGACCCATTATTATTTTTAATCCAACAGTCTTGATAGGGTATATTGTTTCCATATTAGATTATGATCACATTTTTTTATATATATCTACTATATAATAAATATGATATATTATTTTTTATTAGCACACTCTATGAAATTATGTGTTTCACCATGCCATAGTGGTTTTCAATGGTACTTGAGATAAGTAGACCATTGTGTGATATTTATCCCTTATCAAGTGAGTGCACATGGATTGAGGTGATGATAAAGATGGACTTGAGAACCTGATAGGGGAATGATGGCATGTGGGCGTGACTCTAGGAAGTAAATTAGTTTCACAATGGCCTAAGGACCTAACGTGATGTATATATAGGGTATGATTGTTGTGAGGCATGACCCATGATAGAGCCATGATATGATGATATAGTGGCCTAACTCGAATCGAAGCCTTGAGATTGTAGAGAGATGTGTCACAAACCTAGTGACTTGTTCCTTCTCAATTTTGACATAGTGTGATGTTCATATCTACATGGAACCAGAAAAGGTATGTCTAGTGGTGTGTTGTGTCTTTTTTAGTGCAAGAACACTTTCTACAAGTGGTTTGATTTTCATGCTTGTTATAGATATATTCTAATCATGGAATATAATTTTTATACTTGAGAAAACATTTAGGGAAAATTTATGTCATTATACTAGGTTTTATTAATCACACCAATACGAGAATCTCGATGTGTATACATATTTTATGTTTAGGGATATGTGTAAGATAATGGGTCCCATGGATGATGGTTGAGAAGAGGAGAGTAGAGACAATTGAAGTATGTGATGCACTTTAGAAGAACGATTTATTTTATTTGTTTTTTAACTATTGTTTTCAATACATTGGGGATTCTTTACACATTTGGTGTCCCCTTATTTTCTATTTGACAGATATTTCATCTTTTAAATTCTTTGGGAAACTCTTTTATATTATTTATCATATTGTTTAATAATAGTTCTATTACATTATACTAAGTGTATAGTCTCCCCACTGATGAATCTAGACCATATCTACTAGTTAGAAGCCACTTGCATATAGGGAGGAGAATATGAGATCATGTGTCACCTTGGTTCATGAATTGTGGTTCAAACATGGAAGTTGTGTAACTTGTGTGAAAAAACATTATTGAATATTATTTTTATAATTTCCCGAACCTCTTTGACCCATTCCATTGTTGAAATCTAGATTTAGAGGTGTTCTGTGTGGTCTAGGGGACTTATCCCCCACACTTTCCCAAACAATTAGTTCTGTGAATAGTGTTTCTATTTTTATGTATAGTATTTCCAACCATCAATTGGTATACATTGTTTCCAGCTATGAGTAGGTGTAAAATTTTTCCAAACATTGGTAGGTTTATAGTGTTTCCAGTCATCAGTAGGTGTATGTTGTTTCTTGACATCAGTAGGTGTACAATGTTTCTAGATGTCGATAGGTGTACAATGTTTATATATGATAGTAGGTGTAATATATTTCAAAACATTTGTAGTTGTATAAGGTTTCAATACGTCAGTAGGTGTACAATGTTTCTAGACATCGGTAGGTGTATAGTGTTTCCAAACGTTGATTAGTGTATAATGTTTCTAGATGTCGGTAGGTGTATAGTGTTTCCAGCTTCCTACAGTTTCACCCCTGTAGTGTTTAAAAAAAACACATTCAAATCCCTTTTTAGGTATTTTATGATGATTCAAACACCATAACTCATATATTAATTTTCCTGAGGCTCAGTATGCCTTTACATGGAGAAAAATGTGAATTAATGTGGTCCTCTAAAAATAAATTCTAATCTGTTTCAAATCCCATTAGTCTCGGATCAAATCCTTGAAAACCGGGCACCTTCCCTTCTTTTATTCCTTCACCTTTCTCTTGGTGTGAGGCACCCTGAGAAATTCTCCCCATAGGATTGTTTTGATCTAACCATAATCCTTGGATTTATTCTCCTTGAAGTTCCTTCTTACTGCATGTGCACCACGTGTGTTGGCGCAAGCAGCAAGTCTCGATCCATCATCGAATGAAGTTGACACTTGTTGAGGAGATTGTGATATATTGTGTAGATCATTCTCATTTAATGAATGTCAATAACCAATTTTGGTAGAGGATTCATGGATTCTATATTCATTTACATGAAACTGTAGAGTTGAGTATGTTTTATCTCACTAGGTCACAAAGTAATTGAACTAATAAATACTTGAACCTAAAAAATATATTAGTATCGATCGTATGGTATTTCATATTTTTTTCAAGATTGTGTGATATCTATGCATACCTTATTTATGTTGTCATTCTTGATATAGAAGGGTAAATATTTTAAATTGGGATAAAATGTAGTTATTTTTTTCAAGATAAAGAGGCATGTAAATGAATCTATTTGTTTCTTTTGTAAATTAATTATCATTAATTTGATTTAGTAAGTATGTTTAATTAATTTTTGATATATATATTAGATTAATTTTTGGTTTTCCCATAGTTGGATCCTACTAATAATATATCCTCTAAACCAAGATATATTTAAGATCTGGTTGATCCATAAAAGTTAATTCCTCGTAGGGTTATGAGTTAACCTATTTCTTTTAAGGTTGAGTGCCTTCTACTTCGGATCTATGCAATGTCATTGTGTGTGAATGAATAATTCCTTTTTAGGGCCAATATTATAGTATTTATATTTTTTCTACTTCGTATAATGTGTTATGAGCCTGGATGGATGTTGTGAGATGTGGGGGTAGGGAGGCCTAGTGGTTGTGGAAGGAGTTGATGTAATAGTGGATAGATGTATTAGTTTATGCATGGGTGTATCAGGGAGGACACTAAAGTTGATGAAATAGGATGGATATGAATGATTGGAATCTTACTAAATCTTGTGGGTTTCTTATCTACTTTACTTTCCCCACTGCTTAAGGAATCCAGTCTATCAACCCTCCTTTCAAAAAGAGGAGGAGGTGCATTGGGTTTTCCACATGACATCTGTGTTTAGATTCTTGAGGATGGATGGGTATTCACTATTTCTATAGGTGGTGAATACTCAACGAGACATTCATCTACTCATTGTGTTAAGAATATTGTTCTTGGTAGAATAGAATGTTTTCTAGAATTCCTGGTAATATGAGCAAGTAATAATTCTGTTGATAAAATATTTAATAACTGATGATTACCCATGGGGTTAGAGCTTTCCTTGACTTAATGCTAAGGTTGAAATTTAAAGAATCAGTGGACTTTGGGAATGATGCTAATAAAATATAATGTGGAACCAATAATTGTTAATTAATGTATAAAGAATTATTTATGTAAAGTGAAACTAATAGAAATGGAAGGAAGTGTTATAAAAAAGATATTTTAATGGTTATGTGCTTATAGGATAAATAGTCTTAGCAGTGCAATCCAGGAGTCCGAGATACGTTAGCTGTAGTTGAGTCTAAAACTAGGATACTCCCATAGTGTGTTTGTGAGATATAATATATTATATACTTTTTGTATTTATATACGCTACTCCACCTCATTAGTTAGGGCGACTGACACCCTGGGGATTTGGAGCCCTAGGTGGGGTGGGGGTGTTTTCCTCAACATCCTAATGGGAGGATGGATTGATGACTACACCCTTTTTCTCTACTCTCTTCTCTTGTTAGTAATCAGTGCTGTTAGGAACAATGGTTAGTTTACCCATATACGTGTGTAGAGGGATATAAATAATTTTGTTTATTCACACGCACATATTCGGGATATAGTTTCATATGGACTACTATAGGTGTAACATGTATAGACAATGATGGCATGAGGATCCTTACATGATGTATGGGCTATAATGGCTTGAGGTATAATGCACGACACCAGATACATGTTATGCGAGATATGGTGGCTCCTAGAAACTAAATGGTTATTTGGTTACGTGGATGTAGTGGTTGTGTTGCATGAGGTACGTGTTGTGGTTCTTTGACCAAGTGTCTACGGGAAAGCCTTTTTTGAGAGAGGTGCTTTAGACGTGCGATGTTGGGAAAAAGCGACCAACCAATGGGGATGTGGAAGCATGGTAACCTTGATATTCTTTATTATATTATATAATATTTCATATGATACTTGGTGAGAGTACCCATGGTGAGGCTAGGAACATAGTATATCTTTTTAGGTTATGAGTCAATTTCACTTGTTGTTCACAATTCATTAGCATTCTTTCTTTACTTTTTCAAGGAACGCTTAAGGAAGGATCCTACTAAGTATTCTTTTATAATCACCATATACATATATAAACTATTTTTCAGGTCACATGGGTCAAATTGGAGATCATTTTAGATACTACTAGCCTGGGGTTGCTTGAGCTATTCGGGCTTTGTGGTCACCATTGTGTTTTACTTTCTTTTGGTACTTGTAGTTTTCCCTTTCAGTTTTAATAGTTATTGCATAGAATTACATTTGTGTACCTGGAAATAATTTTATATTTCTGTATGCTTAGAGTTTGTGGATGTCTATTTTATCACTCTCTTATTCAAGTGTTCACTTTGAGGTTAATTCCTTTTATTAGTATGTTTACTATAACCTTAGTGCTAGTCCCCAACTAGGAGCCCACTGGAGGTAGGACTCGGGGGGTCAATATCCCCCTTCTCGCATAGCTGGCCCAGTAGGGGAACACCTTGTGCGGAAGGGGTCATGATAAAGCTGTATCAAAGATCATGTTGAGGGATATAATAGAGTTTTGTGTTAGCCACCTGTGAGGTTACATGGGTTGGAAGTTTTACTACGTCAGTCTTGTTTTGAAAGTGATGTAATCAGTGGAGACTGACTGAGACCTATGTGTTTATGACCCCCCATGATATGATGCATGAGACTTTAATTTTATAGTGGATATTGAATGAGGTGATACTAGTTTCAGGGTAGAGACATAGATAAAAACAATGCATTATTCTTCTTTGTTCCTTTGATTGAATGGGTATACCCTAGGAAAGGTTGTCCTAAAATGAATAAAAGAATACAATTAATTAATTATGTTTGGGTCATCTATAATCGAGGTTTAGGAGATCTAACCATTTTTTAATTTATAGGTATGGCTCCAGGTCGACGTCCTCGTCCGGTTCGCATGGAAGATGTCTAATAGGTTGTGCTAGCATATCATCACAGGGTAGAGGTTGGCAATGATGGAACTTGGAGGAGGACACTCCTAGATTTTTAGTGCCATATTCTGTAGAAGTATTAGGGATCTATTTCATATGTAGTCATGGAAGACTGGTTAGATGAGGTTTAGATTTTAGATAGCCTTCAGTTCGATTTTTTCTCATAAGGATCACTGGGTGTCTTTGGTTATGACAATGTAGTGTGGGTCAGCATGGTAGTGGTGATTCTTGTTCCTCGGGGATCAAGAGGAGTCGATGATCTCGTGAGAGGTGTTCTGAGACATGTTCTTTGTCAATTTTCTTTCATTGACAGTGAGGGTACCCAGTCACTAAGATCTTATTACCCTT
Source organism: Viscum album (assembly GCA_963277665.1). Lineage (NCBI taxonomy): Eukaryota > Viridiplantae > Streptophyta > Magnoliopsida > Santalales > Viscaceae > Viscum > Viscum album. The sequence goes on along the minus strand of OY728147.1, from coordinate 1,498,113,443 downwards.
TGACAGGGGAGCTCAAGTGTATGAGAGTTTGGAATCAATTTTAGGAACCTTTTACAATATGCTTCAGACCCGTAGCTAGATGAGGATTCTATGGTGATACATTTTAAAGAGGTTTTAAATCCAGAGATCCTGTACCAGGTCACCTTGTTTATACTAATGGAAAATATTTTGGTTCTGGAGAGGGTAGAGGACATTGAGGGGACAATATCTAGAACTCTATAATCATTAGAGGGGATTCATAAATATTTTTTGTGAAGTAGAGATGTAGTCCGAGATTCCTTGTTTTTAGGATAGAAGAGTTTCTGTTCGTATGGGGGTAGGTCCTGGAACAAAGTATCTCTTTTCTTCTAGGAGGATAACACTTAGGACTATTTGAAGTGATCGTGCCCTTGTTTTTCATATGGAGGCCAAAGTCATCATCAGCCAGAGTGCATGACCTTTCAAAATAGTCAGATGGCACCATGTGTTCTGCTCTAGGTTCTTCCATTGAAGTATTTCCAACTGAGGTAATAGAAAAATGTTACAAAATAATTGGATCAGTACAGAGTAGATGGGTGTAGATAGAGGATAACACTATGATTATCCCCATCCTTAGAGAGAAGAGTTCAACCTAGGTGGTGGTCATCATTAGGGTCAGAGAGGTCGGGGAGTTAGATGGGGTGAGCGTCATGCTCTTTCATTTCTTGAACTAGGTGATCCAGACATCGTTTGAGGTACCCTTTTCTTGTTTTCTACTTGGGTGTATGCATTGATTGATTCATAAGAAACTTAGTCCTTGATATCACTTTCTATTGTCCATTCCGTGTGACTTGAGGTAGCGAGGCCTCCTGTGCCTTTGGAATTGACTATGCTAGTTGGAGGTCGAGATGACTTGTTTGAAGTATTTATAGATTGTGATCTAGTGCTAGGGAATCACCACTCTTGGGGATATTTCCTATGTTTATGGATAAAACCATATAATGTCATCCCCAGCATGTATTGGTTGTATTTGGTGCAAGCTATCGAGAATTTCTTCAGGAGGCAGGTGGATTTCTTTGATGCTGATGGAGATCCATTGATGTTTTTTGAGAGAGAGTCCCTCAGATGGGTAAAAGGAATGTTCTTTCCTTATCATCATTGATGGATGAGCTGATTCGATGTTCTTTAGAGGTTCAGAAGTTGGTGTCTCCTAGGGTCATAGAAGAGTACCCTGATGTCTTCCTAGAAGAGTTTGTACCATTACCCCATTGAGGAGAGATTGTGTTTGGGATCGAGCTATAGCGAGGAGCATATCCTATCCCTATGTATCCATATAAGATGACACCTTATGAGTCATGAGAGCTGCGTATACAGCCCGATAGTCTGTTACAGTGCAGTTTTGATTAGTCGAGTGTGTCACTGTAGGGTGCACCTGTTTTGTTCATGGAGGAGGATGACTGATGTTTTCATTTGTGTATTGATTATCATTTCTTACACAAAGTGACCGTGAAGAATAACTATCCTATTCCATGGATTTATGATTTATTCGATCAACTAAAGGTTGAAAGTTGGTTCGTGAAGATTGAATTATAGTCGGGATACCATCACATGTGTTTTAAGGATGAGGATAACCTGAAGACCGCTTTTTGTTGTCGTCATGTGAATTATGAGTTCGTTGTAATGTCGTTTAATGTCACATATTCTCTATCTGTGTTCATGGTTTTAGTGAACGCTGTGTTCTGTGATGGTTCTAGTGATTCGCGATGGGATGAAGGTAGCACAAGACCATCAGAATTCATATGATGATCATAGGGGGAGAACTTTGGAGTTTGATGTTAGGGATAAAATGTTTTTGAAATTGAATCCCCATCATGGGATGTGATGGTTTTATTGTGGGATTAATATTTATCCTCAGTTAGTTGGGATTTTCTATGTGGTTTTTCGTGTTAGAGTCATGGTCTATCGGGTACCACTTCCCCCGTTGATGATCTGAATACAGAATATTTTTCAAGTGTCGTGGCTCTATCATTATCATCATTATGACTCTCACATCCTAAATTGGGGAGAGATCAACATTGATGATGATGCAACCTTAGTGGAGTGGATTTCAGAGATCTAGGACCTCAAGGAGAAGGTGTTGTGTGGGTATTCTATCGCCTTGGTCCTTGTCTTGTGGCGACACGGGGGCGTAGAGGAGAGTACCTGGGAACGTGAGTCACATATATAAACTTAGTACCCAAATTTGTTTAATGTTTTACTATTTTCATGTAATGATGTTCATTTTTTATTGGATACCTTTTTTATTATATGGCTTTCTTTTGTTACTTTTGTGGATTTCCCTCTTTTGAGAGGTATCTTGATGGGCGGTTTTTCAGAACTCTTTTCTATTTTTTTAGGTTGGTTTTGAATTATCAAGGTCAAAAATGGTTGATAGGTTTATTATGTAATGATCTAAACCTCTCTGATCCATTTCGTTATTGAAATTTGGTGTTTGAGGTTCTATAAGATGTCAAGGGGACTTATCCCCAACACATTTCCATATTTCAAGTTCTATGAATAGTGTTTCCAGTTTTGTGTACTATATTTCCAACCGTCATTAGGTGTATAGTGTATCCTACCATCAGTAGGTGTATAGTGTTTCTAGACATTGGTAGGTGTACAGTGTTTCGAACCGGTGGTAGGTGTACACTATTTCCATACATCGAGCGGTGTACAATGTTTCCAGACATCAGTTGGTGTAGTGTTTTTCCAGACATCGGTAGATATACAGTGTTTCTAAACGTCTGTAGGTGTATATTGTTTCTAAAAGTCAGTAGGTGTATAGTTTTTCTAGACGTCGGTAGGTTGAAAGTGTTTCTAGACATTTGTATGTGTATATCATTTCTTGCTTCCTACAGTTTTTATTCTTTAGCACTTTCTTTGAAAAAAACACATTCAAATCCTTGTTTTAAGGGATTTAGGGCCGATTAAAATCCCATAACTCCTATATTAATTTTCCAATGGATCTAGATTCCATTACAGTGTCAAAACGTGGTCATTAATGTGTTCTTAATTAATGGAAATTCTAAACCATTTCAAATCCCATTAGTTTCATATCAAATCATTTAAAGTCGAGCACCTTCCCTTATTTCATTACTTCCCTTTTCCCTCAGTGTGAGGTACCCCAAGTCATTCTCTCCATAGGAGTGGGGTGATCGAACCTTACAAATTGGAATTTTCCCCTTGATGTGTCTTCCCTCTACATGAACACCCCCTATTTAGGTGCAAACAACATGTGTCAATCCATCATCGAGAGAAGTTGACATAGGGGGATGATAATCGTGATCCATTGCGTAGATTGTTCTCATCTAAAGAATGTCAATAAAATTTTGAAGTAGTTGATTTTTGTATTCTTCATTCTTTTATGTGAAACTATATGGTTTATCATGTTTTATCCCATTGGATCTCAATGGATTTGACATAATAAATATTAGAACCTTATAAATAAATTGGTATCGATTGTATATCCTTACCTCTTATTTTTCAAGATAGTGTGATATCTATGAGTACCTTGTCTAACATGTCATTCATGATGGAAATTTGTAGAGAATGTAAACTGGGATTAATTTTAATTATTTTTCAATGATAAAGGCATGTAAATGAATTTAGTTGTTGCTGTTGTAAATTGATGATAATAAAGTGGATGTTGAAAGAGAATTTAATTAATTTGTGATTGTTATGATAGTTTATTGTTTTGGTTTCCCATAGTTGGAACCTAGAAATAATGAATCGGGTAATTCTATATGGATTAAAGATCTCGTTGATAGATAAAATTTAATTCCTAATGGGGTTCTGAATTACCCACTTTCTTGTAAGGTTGAGTTTCTTATGCTATGGAGCCATGAGAGATCGTTGCGCGTGAAGGCAGAATGCCTTGTCTAGGTCCTGGAGCCCAGTTTCATTGTTTTCATATTTCTTATGATTTTTTATATGCCTGGATGGATGTTTTGAGATGTGGGGGTAGGGAGGCCTAGTGGGAGGGACTATAGTTGCAGCCTAGAGTGGTGAGGTGCATCAGTTTATGCATGTGGGAGTAAGGGTGGACACTAGAGGTGATAAAACAGGTTGGATATGAATGATTGTATTCTTGCTAGATCTTGTTTGTTGTTTATCTAATTTACATTCCCCACTACTCAAGGAAAATAGTATTTCTACCCTCCTTACAAAAAGAGGATAAGATTCATGAAGGATGCCACATGATTTCCATAGTTAGCTTCTCGGGGATAAATTGGTCTTCGCTCTTGCTATAGGTGGAAAGACTAGATAGGTAGTTCTCATACTCACCCTGTTGAGCCCTCTGTGCTTGGTATCTTATAATGTTTTCTAGAATTCATGGGAATACAGGAAAGTGATAATGTTGTTAATAAATTATTGAATAAATGATCTTAACTCATGGGGTTATAACTTTCCGGGATGAAATGGTGAGGATACAATTTAAAGGAACAATGGACATTGGGTGTGTTGCTAATGAAATATAACATGGAATCAATAATTTTTATTTAATATTTAAATAATTAATTAAGATAAAGTGGAACTAATTAAAAGGTAATAAAGTACTATAATAAATCTTTTTGAATGGATTTCTGCTTATACAATACCTAGTCTTAGCTGTGGCAGCCGGGAGTCCGAGAGATGCTAGCAATAGTTGATTATAAGACTAGGTTATTCCCATAATGTGGTTGTGAGCTATAATATATTCTGTAAATTTTATGTTTCTATACGATAATCCACACCGTCAATTATGGAAACTGAAAACTCGGGGATTCTGTGTCATGGGGAGTGTTTTTCTCAACATCCCGTCCGGAAGATGGATGGGTGACTACCCCCTTTATCCCTTATCTCTTCTCTTGGTTGTTACTTTTTATGTTATGAACAATGGTTAGTTTCCCCATATATGTATGTAGAAGGATGTAATGGCTTGGGGTCAATTACACACATATATTCTAGATATAGTTTCTCATAACTACTATACGTGTAACCTGCATAGGTTGTGATGGATTGAGGATCCTTACTCAGTGCATGGGATGTAATGTATTGAGGTATAATTACTGACATATGATACACGTTTTTTTAGTTGTAGTGGCTTCCAAGAAATACTTTCTTACTTTGGTTACATAGAAACATTGGTTTTTTCACACGAGGTTCAGGTTGTGGTGCTTTAATCAGGTGTCTGTGGGAAACCCTTTTTGGAGAATGATTCATAGGATATTTGACGTTGGGGAGAAGAGGAAAACTAGTGGGGAAGTGGTAGTGGGGTACCCTTGATATTATTTATTATATTATATACTCTTGTATACTATACATGGTTAGTGTATCTAGGATGAGGCTGGGATCCTAGTATACCTGTTTAAGTGATGAGTTAGTTACAGTTTTTGTTCACTATGCTTTAACATTCTTTCATTACGTATTCATGGGTGGATCCAAGAAGGATCCTACTTAGTATACTATTATACTCACCCAATGAATATATAAACAATTTTTTAGGTCACATAGTGTGGGTTTGAGATTATGAAGATTACCACTAACCTGCGGTTTCAGGACATGTTTGGGCTTCTTGGTCACTATTGAATTTTGTTTCTTTTTATAATTGAACTTTTCCCTTTCAGTTGTAGTAGTTAATGGATGAAATTACATATGTGTACATTGGATTTAATTTAAATTGAAGTATTGCTTGGAGTTGGTTGGTGTCTATCTTATCTCTCTATTTCACATGTGTTCTATTAGAGGTTAATGCCTCCCATTTGTGCATTTACTGTACCCTCAGTTCTAGTTTCCAACTCAAGGCTTACTGGAGGTGGGACTCTGCTGTCAGTATCTCTATTCTCACAAAGCGGGCCCAAGAGGGGTACACCTTGTGGGGAGGGGTCATGACACATTTATAATAATATCTCATTTTATAATATGAATATTACAAATTTTACATATAATTCTATATTTACTATCAAACATTATCAATAACTGAATTATGATACATGACATGTTAACATGTTAAATATTCCTAACATGTTTCATAAACATTACTTAAAAACCATAAGAGTTCCAAAATAATTTAAACTTTTTAGTAAGCTATATATTTGTTACATATAATAAATTTAATATCTATTATATTCATTAAAATAGACATTATTTATTCATTATTGAAAATTCTTCAAATGAAAAAAAAATGAAATTTATTTATTTTTTAAATAAAAAAATGCATAAATTTTATATGGGATTTTTTTCATTTTATTGTTATCATGCACCCATATTTATATTATTAGATTTAAAAAATCACATTGAATATTATAAACAACTAAAATATAATAATTAAATAGGAATGAAATATGAAAATATGTATTGCGATAATCCTATTGAAATTATAAACACATTCTTGAAATAAAAAGGTTTTCATTTATACTTTAATCAAATATTTTCAAATAGGGTCATAACTAATTTTTATTTTAGTTACAACTTAATTACATAGTATTTTAAATGATAAAACCAAAAAGGAGAGAAAAATAAAAATCAATTCCAGTAGGAATTAACAAACTATAAAACTCCAAACCATATTTTCCATTTTAGAAAAACTATTTCTTATTAACTGTCCATTAAATCCCCATGAAAAAAACAATTTATATGAAATTCATCATGATAATATTAATCAATACACAACCAAGAAAATAAGTCATAATTCTACCATTTATCTATGAGTAACTTATAAAACACCCACTAAATTCTAGATTCATAATGGGAAGTCTCTTTATTAATGCATGATCCCAAAAACTCATTAGATATACCCACAATGATAAGGTTACTACACCGATTTGAGTAATTAACACTAGTTTTTTTTACTTTTACCATAGTAGTGACATGATTTTCAATATAAATAGGTTAGCTATACTATTTTTTCTATAAATTTGATGTATGGAATCATCTTATCTCCCTACCAACCACCCCAAATGGGGTACCATACCAAACTGATTACATTTGTAAAAGCCCTACTCTAACCCAATGTCTTATGATGGACCAAGATTTAAAAATCATTAGGAGCATCCCATAGACACGAAAGGCTAGAAATATATTCCAAGGGAATATAATATTGTGTTGGGGATGATTTACCATCATCCACAAAACAACCTTTAACAAATATTCAATAATTTTATAATGAATACATATGATTAATGATAAAATATGATGAGTTCTAATAGAATATAATGAGATAGTAATTAGAGCGGTAATAGTCAACAACACACCAGACAAGTCTATAATACCAAAAAAATAATAGATAATATGGTACTGATGTGGAAACATGATTAACACAACTAAAATACGCTCTCCAAGCGCCACCAACCATTGAAATTGACTGCAACATTGATATGATATTCCAGAAACTATGAAATATTAGCCTTACGTGTATCAAGATAATCAATGTCTATATAGGATCCAAGGAGAATATGTAGGCACTATGTATACAATCTAGAATGAAATATTCATGACTTTCCACACACACTACTACAACATGAACAAGTAAACTCACAATAATATGATTATATATATATATATATATATATATCTAAAGATAGTTTCAATAGTGGGATAAAGAGATATTAATGCAAGATTTGTGAAAGTAAATCACTCTATATAGGTCACCAATGTCATGGAGAAAAATCATTCAAGGTCCCAAAATTTTTATTCCCTATCTCATATACCCACTAAACAGTCCCAACTCATGAATAGTAGTCATATATCCACACTTTTTTTCAATATTATTTATAATCTCAAGTGCCCCCAAATCAGAGTTATGGAAAATTTAGAACAATCCATGCCCTAGTATTTATCATGAATATAGTCCACCCATGTGCAAGATATATTTACACACCAAAAAAATTATTAAAATAAAAAACACCATTTATATAAACTATCAATTATATTTTTAGTGTTCCCTACAACCTTCATTTTTAAAATTAAAAATGGAGATGTTTTCAAAATTATGTTACCAAGAATCTTTATCAATAAAAAAGTTCTTAATTTTTAGAAACAAAAAATAATTCTACTTCTAGGTAGGAGTTGTGTGAGAGGGAGTCCACCAATGTATTATAGGATTGTTTTGAAGAATAATTCTATAAAATTTTATATTATGTCTCTCAATTCATTCCCTTTAATGGATAATAGGAAATTGTCATCAAAATTCATCTTAACCTATAGATCTAGGCATAAGTGTAAGGACTCGAACTAAAAACATTACATAATCTAGAATTAAATGAATAATTCACATTGAGGATCTTTTCAGGTTTAGAGTTTTAGAAAATTAGGCCATAACTATTACATGACACCTTGAAAATTACATGTAGACACTACTAACTAGTTTCCATTTTTCAGAAAATAAAAACCCTTATAAATAAAAAATGTCCAGTTCCATGTTTTAAATAGAATGACTATTCCATGATCCCATCCTTCACCATATTCATCTTTAAGTCATGTGGAAAACATTTAAAAAATTAGGATGAGCATAAAAAGATCTGTATGGGTTATAAAATAAGAATGGAAAACATTAGACTATCAATAAATAAAAACCAATAAAACCAATACTTTTCAATCATAACATACATTACGAAACAATAATATTTATGAATAACGCACATAAATCATTAATCATAAAGGTAACTTGTGGAAGCCATAAAATACTTACATTTTAGCTTTCACAGCTATGTATGGAGTTTCTTTTGGAATACCCATCACACTATATTCCACAAATATCTTTGTAAAAATATTCATTTTTACCTCAATCACATTACTCAATGCATTGGAGGGATATCTCGGGCTCACCCACCCAAAGTTTATAACGGAACCACCCGTATATGTAAACATTACAAATAACCATATCATATTCATAACACATAACACATGAATAAAAGAAAGATAAAAATTACACATTCCAATCACAATATATCAAATCAAGATGTTGAAATAAACAATGCTTTATCAAATCATTTTCAAAACCATTTAAAACATTTAATAAAGAGATTTTTGAATCAATATGTCCCATACCACTTTGAAGCTTTTAAATGAAGTATCATTTGAAAAAATTAATGTCCATATAAATAAATCCAATTTCTTCTGAAAACATGGACATTAATGAGAAATATTTATAAAATAAATCTTTTAATCATTTAAAATGATATTTTAGTTAAAGAGTTTTTAACAAAATGAGAGACACATGAATACAAATAATTGAGGAATAAAATTTAATCAGAAATTTATAATATCCTAAGAATGAAGGGATTCATGACATAATATTCCAATGTACAGTATATACACCCAATAAGAGTTAATTGGTGCATGACAACAATGATGTCTCAATGGAATGTAAATTTAGACGAAATCCCTTATAAAAACTATATACTTAGATTAAAGATAAATCAATTACAAAATAATATGTGAAAAATAATAATGTACTCAATATAAGTGCATATTAAGTTTCAAAAAATAAGAGGTTATTCACACATATTCATAGCATGACATAATCAAGATGTATAAGTTTAACCCAACGAATTGATATTGGGTGTAAAAGTTCCCTTACATAAATTTGACAGCCTAACAACGTCACTTTGAAATTCAAAAAATGAATTGATGAGAGAGAAAAGGATATCTCATCACATGGATATAAAATTTACAGCAATAAGGATTTACAAAAACATATCCCAACATAAGATGATATAAATTAAAATACATGACAAAAAAAGTTTTTTAGAAAGAGGAGGGTGAAAGGTTCCCTTAATAATTTCGTAACTTACGAAACATACACCCCATGAAAGAAGGATCATAAAATGAAGATGTAAATACCCATAAATGTAAGTATATTACACAAAAAATGAAATCAAAGTCAGTTAATAAACCACACAAAAGAAAATACTGACAATATAGTATGAATCTCACGGGAATAAAAAGTGAGATGAAAACCCCTTACCATGTTGTAAGCAATAGAGGTGTTTACCAAAAGTTAATAACCGCCAAAAGGAATCACATAATACCATTAATATATAGAGAATAATGATAATATATATCAAATTGATAAACACAGTACTCCACATGCAATAAATGAGTGGCGAATAATGGAAATATCAGGGAATTAAAAGTGAGATACGAAATCCCATACCATGTGTCTAACTTGAATTGTTTGTTCATTGTTCTTCCTGAATAATAAAATAAAGTTAATTTATACTTTTTTAAGAACCTTTACGTAGTTTATTATTCCTTTTATGTCACTTATTCCCATGTTATACATATTATGTAATCATTTATGTTAATAATAGCTATTTGGTTGATATTTGGTATTTGAGTCAAAAATAAAATTCTTATAATTACATGTTGTTCATGTGGAAAAATATAAATTATCTTTAGAATGATATTAATTATTTAGATATCTTATATATCATATATATCCATTATATATATGTATTTATAATATTACATAACATTTAGAGGTAAGAAATGAAATACACCATTCATGGAGATGGTAAACCGTACGTACACATGAACACTGCTTTCATTACTATTTTGTAATTAATGGAATGAAAACATAATTACATGGAGGTATATTATAATTAAAGTATAATATCATATTTTATATCATTAACTAGATCATTTATACGTCCCACATAAGGCATTAACGAGTCATATCACTTTGAGGGGGTGGTAGTCCGCACTTCCTAAAATGAAATTATCGCGTTTAACCATTTTGGGAACCATAAAGGTATGCTATAAATGAAAAATACAGAATCATAATAAAAATATAAACATAATATATATCATATATAAATAAATTTCCATCATAATGTCCACCATTAGGGACGGTAGGATATATTTGAACAATCATCATTTCGTGAGGCAGTAGTTCGCCTTCCACAATAATAGTATTTTATTTATCCATTAGATGGAGGTGTGTGTAAGTGTAGTCGAATAATTATCATAAAAACATAATAGTATATTGATGATACTTTTTTTTATAAAATAAATGATTAAAAATTGGTTAGGGGTTGGAGAAGTAAAATAAAAGAAAATAATTTAAGAGAAATCGTTACCTTTAATTCGGGTAACTTCCTTTTGTTTGAAGAAAAAATACTTCTTGAAGTGCCTTTTTCCTAAGGTAAGGCTTCTATAAGGGAGAGAGGAATTTAGGGAGATTAATTGGCAAGATTTGGGATAAGAAAAAAGTCTTGATAGGTGTGATGAATTGGTTATATATGAGGGAATTTTATAAGCCGGAGGAGGGGCTCTTTAGGAAAGTTTGAAAAACATATCATAATATAAACATATCATTGGTTTAAAAAGGTCTTAAACACATTAAAGTAGAATATAATACGACTCATTTCTAAATAAATTCATCCAACAAGAATTGTACAGGTTTCATATATTTTTTTAATATTTATAATCTTATTTATTTAAATCATTCGGTAAAGAGGTAAATAATACATCATTATTGTGTCATAAATAATTTTATTTATTTGATGTCTAAAAATTATAAAAAAATTACCATGATACAGGAAATATTTTTATCATTCCAATTAATCTTTATAGTCAAAATTATTACTGATATAACAACATGTAAAAATTCATTTAATAAAAGATATATGTTTGTGTCATTTTTGTCTTTAGTTTAAATTATTTAATATAAAATGTCATTATCACTCTTAAGTGGCTACATGGGGTCCCAAAATCAATCCAAATATTCCCATGGTCAGATATGTATTGAAAATTAATATTAGGATAGATGTTAGGGAAATTTTATATTATTATAATATTATTTTTTACCCTTATTTACCAGATTTACCCTTTTACCATGGTAAATAAAATATTTTTTGAAATAAATATTCATAATGCCAAAAAATAAAGTTACCCATTTCAAAAATTTGAACCTAATTATTACAAACATGACATCCTTTTTTCAAAATTCAAAACACAAAAGTAGCAAAAATTAATTTAAAATTAATTCCCACTGTCAAAACAAAAAGTGTGGTTTTTAAGAAATAATAACTATCAAAAGATTGACAAATGTTTTTGTCCATCTTCATAGTAAAATTGCTTCAACTGATAAAAATTGGATTAAATGGTAAAAATATAATCTAATTTATATTTAAAAATATTTAAAAATATAATCTAATGACATAAATAAATTATTATAAAAGGTAGTATTGAATTAATATACATTATTTTTCACTATTCATCCAGAAATGAATTTTATCAGAAAAATACAGAAATTTTACCAGAAGTTAATTTTTATGTCCTGATTCTAAATAGTAATTTTATTTTGTCAAATGGAACATATAAAAGTGACCAAAACTAGATTTAATGATGGTTTTCCATTAAAATCTGGTAAATCAACATGTTAAAGTAAATTATGCTTAAAATTACATTCATTCACATTTTATGCCACTAACTTTTATTGGATAAATTTAAAAACATTTAACAGACATGTATAATCATTTTTCAGTTAGTTCTTTTCATTCCAGCCCTTAAAATGGATAGGGGTTATCTCCCATTTAAAATAATATTATATTATTATTTTTCAGTATGACCCAACGTTGAGTGCAATGTAAGATTTCAAAGAAACACATTGTTGTGTATCACGTACTCCACTGAACATAGCATGCCCTTAAAGTAAAATTAAAAATTAATTTACAAATATTAATAAATATGAAAATTTCATATTCTAAATTTACATGGGATGTTACAATAAGATACTCATTCATTAGTTCCTCCCGATAGATAATTATAATACAAGGAAGTGAAAGTGAATATGAACTCTTTCATTTGATTCTCTATCTCCAATCCAACAAGATTCTCAAAATAATCCAATAAAGGGAAGAAAATTTTCTAAATGACCCAAAGTATTCTAGATGATTGAGATACCATGCCACAAGAGGAACAGTGATAGTTAATGGGGGGTTAATGGGGAAAAAATAATTTTCATAACCACTTAATTACAAGAATGGTTTTCCTTCCAAGATTAGATAATCACGCACTTGATTTTTGAATTATAACTATATATAAAATATACATTCCAAAATAGTTACTAAATAGTTTGTTAAAATATTGCATAAATTTTCACCAACATAGAATCACCCAAACAATCTCACATGGTTAACCACGGCTTCTCAATAGTTTCTCCTAACCACGAGACCTCAGAAATCTTCAAAAATATCAAAAAACCCTCCAAAATTTACAAAATCTTCCAAAACAATTTCAAAACATAAAAATAATATATAAAATGGTATAATAACTCAAATTGGGGGATTTCACATGCTTAATTTCTCAATATTCAAAAAAAAACAATCATATAAAAATGATCTTATATTCGAGATTCTTTGTCTCCTATGGTGATAACATTTCATGGATAACGTAGTGTCATTCTTGTACAAATATTTGTTCAAATTTATCACATAGATACATCATAGTGTGAGGATTATTTTGGAATCCATGAGGATATCCAAATCAATCATTTAAAACACAGTTTCTATGATGGATTAAGGTACAATGTTTATTAATTAATTTTTTTCAAGTGTTATTTTGGTTTTATTTATCTAAGAGTAGAGATATATTTTAATACTATTTTATTTTAATCATATTCATCTAAATTTTTTTGTTATAACTCTATGAATTGTATAATTTTATTCTTGGTTATTTGTTATAATATATATTTTATGATGGAATATTTAATTTTTTTAATGTAAATAACTATTTTGAATATGAATCACATAACGAATTTAATTTTAATGTAAATCAAAATATGTATACTGATCAATTGACATGGTGTGTCCCATATATACCTAAATAATATTATACCATTTAGCAACACAATAATTTTTGGTTCGTATGCAGCAATGATCTCTTGGTTATTACCATAATTCTAAATATTTTCATTAAATTTTCCAAATGTGTATTTGACACTATTATCTATTTGGATCCTATTAAAAGAGAAAGCAAAAATACTTATAATCTATTCTAATTTTTTTATAAATTTCTTAAAATCAATATTATGACTCATGGATATAATTAATGTGATATTATTTTAGAAAAATATAAAAATATAAAATATTTATCAACAATTATATATTGATTTCTCATAGACACACAAGTATCTGATTAGCTCAAATGTGTGAGATGTTGGAATATTAACATTATTGGAGATGAAATAACAACATTTACTATTTATCATGTATAAAACAACTAATTTCATTCCATTAATAGTATAGGAACATCACTAAACCTCTCTCTTCTGGTAAGATTTCTTATAATCTCTTTTACCAAGACGACCAAGACTTTAACATCATAAGTTATTTGGATCAATTATGTTTTAGAAGAATGTATATTTAGAATCTATAACCTAAAATATGTTTTTGTATGATTTTTTTTCTCTAATCAATACAAATACCTATTTAATCTTCTGATCCAAGAACCCATTTTATAAAAACAAAACATTATCATTATCATCACATAGCTTGGATACTCCAGATAATTTTTTTTCAACCCATCAACATGTAACATGTCCTTGGACATAAATTTGTATTTTATAATCATTTGTAATTCAACTTTTTTTATTTTATATTCCACATTATTTATAAAAGTTACTAATAATTCCATTATCTTCTCAATTTTTTTTATTAGCTTCAAATATTGAACATATACTATAAAAAACCATGGATTTGTTTAATTATTTATGTTAATTTTTTGTCTATCATCAAATTGTTAATTACAGTATTAAAATTAATATTATTTTAAGAATGCATAATGGTGGTATATTCATCAATAATGTGAGCCGAAAAATATTATCTAATTCCTGGAACATGTTCTAAACCTTAAATATAGTTTTTATAGATTTGTTTTAAAATTTTCTTGATTGAGTGGATTTAATACCCATAAATGCTTTTCTTTAGAATATTCCAGGATCATATAAATATTAATAATTTAAAAAATATATCCTTACCATGTCCCCAAATGCTATACAATTCCAATCATACCCCTTGAATTCATACAATCATATAGAAACAACTTACTGTAAAGATACACACACATGATCTTCTTCTATTTTTTGAATATTAATTTTATATAATTTTTGAAAACCAAAATTATTATAGAATCATGAAACAGTCCTGTTAACTCCAAAGCTATAACATGAATTTTTTCAATCACTTTTTATAATATTTTTCAGTTTCAAATCAGTTTTCTCCGAATTTTTTTTGAAACCATCTTTTTTCTAAACAACTATCTTTCACCACTTTTTATTTGGAAACAACTTATCTCCAACACTTATAAGTAATTTATAATCACTTTTATATGAAAATTTTAATATCAATTGAGTTTCACAATTCCTTTAAACTTATAGTCCTTCCCTAATAATCTCTTTGGAGATTTCACAAACTTCATGCATATAACTTTTGAAGGTGAATTTGAATTTGTTTAATTACACTAAAATATCTAAATTTTTTATTAAAAATTTAAATCTACATATTCTAATCTATACCAATATCATATATTTAAATGTTAATATACTTATCCTTAGTGGGAAAATTATTAACATAATCAATCTTAATTTTTTTAAATTGAAAAATATTCATGATGAATAGAATCAACATTTCATAATGATTGATTTCCTTTCATTATTTTTTCTCCTTCAATAATTTTATGATCATTGAAATACATTCATTAATATATCACATGAACATGGAATATATTTATATTTCTTCTCTAGTTACAAAACCACTAATTTCAGCAATATTAAAAACTCCTAGTAAATTTAATAATAAGTAATTTTTATCCACTTAAATGAAAGTCTCAACATCGTTTTCATCCTCAATACTATAATTATAAAAAGTCATTGATTGGAAATTAATCTATTTTCTATTTAGTTAAATTAATTCATTTCTATTTTTATGAATACAGTGAATTTTCAAAATTATCATTTTTCTTCATTATAGAAGTCCATTTACTTTCATCCACATATTCACAGTCTTTTTATCCAATTAACCACTTTTAAATTTTTTAAAATATAAAATTTATATAAAATTGAAATGATTTTGTGGTTTATTTCCCTAAAACATTAATTTTACTCATCTCAAAATCATTTTAATGAATCACTTGAGTTTTCCAAAATTTACTTACACAATTTATTATTCATTATAATCTCATTCTTGTCACAAATTTTTTTAATCTCATATTATTTAAAATATTTTATGGAAATTTATTTCATATAATTTATCATCTTATTGAATAAACATCACTTATGGATTTAATAATAAATAATATTTTTGGGGATTTCATCATATTTATGTGATCCCAAATCATGATATTCAATTACCAAGACAATTGTGACCGATCGGTCTAGAAAACTATATAGTATCATATGAAAAATATAGAATCCTTTAACTTATCACTAAGGACTCTAATGGATCTCAACATTTATTTAAGTTGGATGACAAACTCATTCACTAATTCATTATCATTCATGTTATGATCATCATATTTAAGTCTCAAAATTTATTTCATAGATTATAATACATTCAAATTACTTTCATAGTTATTGAACAATTTATCAAAGATTACATGACTATATTCATCTCTTAAATATTGAAGAAATTATTTTCCGAAAGGGATGATATATTGAAATTTTGAGGATAAACACAATTTTAGAAATTTTTTATATCAAGTATTATCATATTATTTCCTACATTAAAATGTATAAAACCACTAATATCATCCTTTAAAACATCTTGAATAATTAAAAATATATATTACAACATCCAATACTTCTATATTTAATAATTTTTCACTTTAAATGTGGAACTACCATTTATATTAACTAAATTGATTTAATGTATGTTTAAAATTGAAATTATGATCCTAGATCTTCTTATATATAGGGTAAATATTCCATTAAAAATCCAAATATTTGATCATATTTGAAAAGAATATGTTTCCTATAATTCCACATGAAATAGACATAAATTATCTATGAAAATTAAATTTTGGGAGGGTTGAATTAGTCAATTCACTTTTATTTTAGGTTTCTTTTAAGAAACCATAAACTGTTGTTAAAGAAGAAAACTAGATCATTTTCACATAAATGAAATGAAAAACACATTAGATGTGATATATTATTATAAACCATGATACTTAAAACAACTACTTACATCTATGGTATGATTCAATGAAAGCTTCAATCATATGACCCTATAGAGTATGTGTATGTGTATGTGAGATGAAAATGAATTATTTAATATATAAATATTCTACAAGGGTAAAATAGTAAACTACCAGAGGTTGAGATCTTAGAAAAATATCCTGATGGTTTCATTGGATTCCAATTTGTGTTGTTTACAAATAAGTGGAGAGAGGGTTTGATTTTTTTGCATTAAGGGTTTTATGAAAATATTTAATTCATAAAAATAATATTTCTATCTCATCCCACCAAATTATTATGAAATGTTATTTTCCTCAACTGTGGAGAATCAGATGAATAATATAACATGATAGTCACATTTAGGACTTGGGTTTTATATTATGGTGTTAAAAGGATGGTTTTTATTAGATATTCAATAGTTGACCATCATTGGTAGGTTGTGTTGATTTTTTTAAAATGTGAATAATTTATTTAATTAACTATATAATTATAGCTATTAAATGTGGATAAACCTTAACAACTATCATTACATATATGTTTAACACAATTCATAGGGTATGATTCTAGGGTATGTATGGAATTTTATTCAACAATAGAGAGATCTATTTATGAGAATGTGTAGGAGGATAATGGATAAGGGAACCCTGAGATCAAGATCTTGGGATTTTGAACTATCATCAATGAATGATCTAAAATCATGTTAGGAAATTATGATTTATCTTTTCTTTTATCTCTATTGTTTAACAAATTTTAAAATAAATAAAATCATTAATGTGATATTTATTTTTGGATTATTTATAGATTATTATTATGATTCCTAATTCCTTATGAATTATTCCATCATTGATTAATATCCATGTTTTTAAAAGTTCATTACAAAATATATTAATGGTTAAATATTTATCTTTCTTATTAATGGTGTATATGTTATATATATACATATAGTAATTATCCTCCATATCTACCCCACTTGATTATTTAACCACTTCCCTTGTTTCCTCGCACATGGATATGGGATATCAACCTTAGCATTGGCTGGCATTGGTGTGATGTAAAGGCTTGAAGATATAATGACATATTGATGGAGTGAGGAGGAGACTAGATAAAGATATGATATCAAGACACATGAGGATGGGATGTTTGTGGTGGTGTGAAGGTGAGGTATATCAGCTATTTTTGTAGTCAAAAAAGATAATGAAAAGTGTTAGATCATATCATAGATGTGGGTGAACACATATTCATAGATGGTGGTGAGTAGGGAAGGTTAGTATTATAGACTTGGTGGTGGCTTGAGATGGTTTTTATGATATAGGGATGTGTCACCATTAAAGGAACCAAAACCTCACCATAAAACAACAAAAAATTGGGATAATGTGAACCTTAAGGGATGCTTGAGTAGGCTATAATTGAGAATGAGTTATAACAACTTAAATTTGTTTTATTCCTCCCTTGTAAATGGAAATGTTTTATAGATATTTTTTCATATGGGAAGTGACCTATGGGGGTCTTCATACAATGAAATTAATGAGATCTAGTATGTACCTACATCCATCTGTGATTGTAGCGCCCAATAATTCAAATAGGTTCGACCAGCCCCTTGATGGGTAGTGCCCTAAGCGGGTAGGAAAGGATAGTCCCATGGTATGGACTAATAGGCCAGGAGGTTTGGGTATGATCAATGATCTAACATACACATCCGAGAGACAAGTTCTGACCTACTGGTGGGTGAGGTTTGTGGGATCAATATTCCAAACTAGAATTACTACATTAAATATGTTACCCACGCACACACCATCATAATATACTATATAGAATACCCCAAATGTTTTCCAATTTACTAAGGATTTTGAATATGTGGTTTCTTCATGAACGTTCTATCAGGAGTCCATTTAGAAAAAGTGATCAACATATCCATAGTGTTTTTCTACTTATATTACAACGATTTGATCTGTTTTGACATCTGAGTCCATTTAATAGGTTAGATAGGAATACATTTAGAAGCATCTTCCTCAGAATGATAGTGGTGTATGGTAATAAAAAACTAAGTATTTTGTTAAATGATATGTATCCCCTATATGTTGAGTTCGATTCTCAATGGTTTTTATATACATAATTTTTGTGTTGTACACTCTTGATATGTGTGATATGGATATTTTTTGTTCTTATTTTTTAAACCTAATTTCTATGTTCCACTCACATTTACATTTTTTGATTCAATGGTTCATGGGATCTTCATTCTTTTAAATATATTTACAATATGATGTGATACTATTTTGGGGACATGAAACATAAGTCAATGT
The DNA here is from genome assembly GCA_963277665.1 of Viscum album. Taxonomy (NCBI): domain Eukaryota; kingdom Viridiplantae; phylum Streptophyta; class Magnoliopsida; order Santalales; family Viscaceae; genus Viscum; species Viscum album. Next base: position 1,498,093,991 of record OY728147.1, on the reverse strand, counting down.
GTCAATTTTTCAATGGATTGATTTGTAGAGTAGAAAACTGAATAGTATTTTTGGTTTACTGTATGCAAATAATATTTTATGTTTTAAAGGATTATTCTTTAGATTATTTTATTTTTATTAATATGGAGTCTAAATTCCATTTTTCTATCATTTATGGTTTATGGTCATCCTACTTGGATTTTTCTTCTTACTCCACATGAAAATATTTCCTACACATATCCTGACTTCTGAAGACAACATATAGTTAAAAGATGTTGTTGGAGGAAATAGTATCAGTAGAGATAAACGGATCCATGCTATGAAGTAGTAGTGTGGATCATGATTCAATCTTATACGTATGAGTCATACCTACTTATATATAAGCTTGTGACTATCTATTTGTGTGTACTACTAGGAATCATGTTTTCCCACGTACATTCTAGTTACACAATTTTTTGATTTCATTTTCTTAGTGGTAGGCATGAGTATTTATTTATATTGATGTTACTTTACCTATTTCTCTGATTTATTATATATCATATGGCGGTGTGCGTTTGGTACAAGTGAATTAGTCTAAGGACATCCATTGTGAGTATTATCTCTACCTGGTTATTTTCAATATTATCTTCTTTATTAGTGGCCTCATTTTGGTGGAATAATAAACTAACCACCTTACAATATGGGTCTTAGTGGGTCAGATCATATCTTAGTGGTATCAATGTGAGTTTTTATGGAGAATGAGATTGGAGCTAAGTGTCTGGTGGGATTTATTTTGGCGGAAAATTTTGAAATGATGTTAATGTTTCTCAATTTTAACTCCCAATATAGGGAACCTAGTGATGATGTAGTGGACAACATATACAATCAGAGATACCTTTATGACCTTTTATTCAGCTCAGTACACAAAGGAACTAGTGGAGAGAAAAATGAACTGGTATATGCGTCATATATTAACAGGCCCTTGATTTGCATGTCCATTGTGAGTTAGATCTTCAGATGTGATTTGTTGACCATGGTTTTTAATATTTATTAGAGGATAGACCTATATTGATTTCCAATAATAGTTCCTTGGTAGGGACATTATATACCCATGACTATCTTTGAACCCCCTATTAGTGATCAGCTGAGTGACAAGGCCTCTCTTCAGGGGTGCTTCCTGGGGTATTCCCTATGAGATAATAGAGATATATTCCCCCATGGAAGATATTGTAGGAGGATCCATATCCCATTTTTTAGATAGAAAAATACCTTCATTCCAAGCATCATTTTATTATAATTAGATAAATTGATTATGTGTGTAAGATGATTACATTACAAGAGGTTCAGTAATTTATTTAGTAGAGGTTTTTAAAAGAACATGACCATAAGTAGTAGAGTACTAGAATGAGTTTATACTGATGGTATTATACATAGTATATATACCCAAACAATATATGGCAGTTCTTGTTTCCAATATAATTTATAGAATGAAATTTCAATTGTTTTTCTTGATCCCCCAGACATATGAAGAGGAGAGGTTACCATAGGTTGAGTTCATGATCCTCTTTCTTGAGGATCATTATCCAATGAAACTATATTACATATGGATTTAGGAGATTTTAGAGTGGATGTATGGTAGGGTTCTTATCACCAAGTATACCATGAGAGTTACTAATCTCAAATGATAATCTTCATAATTAATCCATGATGAATTTATATTAGCATAAAATTTCTTTCATGGACTTCACATTGATATTTAACATGGTGTCATAAATTTTTCTATTTAAACCTGTATTAGATTTTGGGATGTGGCCCACATTATAGATAGTTTCATAGCTAAGGTGAACTAAATGATAGGAGTTAGTATTAGTCACCCTCGTGAGATTATTCTACTAAAGCTATTCGACAGCTGGTACTCAAGTCTATACAGTGGATATAGTTCTTTGTGAAAAAATTGTTAAATAGAAAGATATTGAAAGGGATATGGAGTGATTTTTTCCATAATAGAGACATGATGTTCTATTATTATAGAGGGAATGAAAATTTGGTGCATGGCTATCTAACCTTCCTAGATGAAGAGGGCGTTTATAAAATTTTAAAGACCTTCATGATAGATGTAGAATTTTGATTAGTGGACACTCAGGGGCATGCACGATCATCCTCAAGGAAAAATCAATCGAAATGGTACTAGTGGTGTTCAAGGGGGAGTTAGAGGTTAAATTAATTATATTCTTCTTCCATCAGCATCGCCCATGGAGGCCCATATTAGAGTTTGAGGGTTGGTGACCTGAGGGATGGTTTGTTGCAAGAGATTGAGGGCTATGTCCTGGTTTTACTCAAAATAATTCAACGTAAGATCTGTATATTTTATATGTTATAAATAAAACTAATATATTTGGGTATGAATTTTTTCCTTATTTCATTAATGGTTCAATAAATTTATTTTTCAATAGTTTCTGGAACATTACGCATGTGATTAGAGAATCTTATTGAGGGTGATCCATTTCCCATTCATATTGTTGTCGTTGGTGACAAATTTCCCTTATTGGGAATGATTTTTCAATTGACCTTGTGTTGGTTGTGATTATTTTATATGATTCTATCCATTGTATACATTGTATTAAGATAATAAATTCTTTAATTGTCCTATATTATTACATAATGAGATCTATCATAGATTATTTTTAGAGATTCTCTTTCATGGGTGAAATGGACATCATTAGAGATTATTTTGACCCTTATATTAATGATTTAATTGACTATTCATAATCGAGAGGGTCTAATATTTGGTGAGGATAATTCTATAAGTGATTAGTTTCCTATGGTGTTAGAGGATTATACAAGAAGTATTTCATTAGTATATAATAGGGTTTCACCGTTGACATGGGTTTGGTTTTATAATTGAATTGAAATGTTGGAGCTCTTAGATATCTTCAACATGATATAAATTATTCCTGAATGAGATTTGAGAATTAAGAGTGTTTTCTACTAGACTTATAGAAAAGGGTTTTATTAAACACAATGTATCTCTATGGGATCCTCTACTGTTTTTTGATAAGGAGGATGGGAACATAAGGCTGTGTGTTCAATACCATCATTTTAACTAGGTGACTATTAAGAACATGTACCCCATATGGTATTAAATATATTTTCAACCAACTAAAGGGGACATATTTTATTTAAAAATTGATATTAGGTTTTTAACATTATTTTAGAGTATAAAAATAATATATCTCAATGATGTCATTCCATTTTCAATACCACCATAATGAGTTTTTTATGAATTATTTTAGCATAATGAATGTAATAGAATAATTCATGGGTTTCATAAAACAAATATATCATTCTTTTTATATAGATGTTCATTTTGTTCTCATTAATGAAATCCTAATCTATTCAACTATGATGGGTGATGATACAATAAATATGATAACAGTTTAGGACTTATGATAGGTTCATCTAATATAAGGTTCTATATCTATGTATAGGTTTTGGCTTAGTGAAGTGAAATTATTTAGGCATGTTATCTTAGATTGAGGAGTTTTCATCTACCATGTATATTTCAAGGTAGTTTATTATTGTGTGATTCTAAGGATAATGTTTTAAGTTCATTATATTCACCATTTGGAAGAATTTTATTAAACATTTATGGGTGATTTTTCATGGTTTATGGACGTCTAACTATTCTCACTAAAAAGAAGAAGGCCTTCTTACATGATAATTTCTATTAAGAAACTATGAATTTGTAATTGTGGATAACTATTGACCCAATATTGTGGTTATTAGAATCCTAATTCTTGTATATGGTATAATTTAATTCCTCTATAGCGGGACACATGTATGTGATAATGAAAAAGTATGTAGTGATTTCCAAAGGAAAAAAGCAGGTAAGATCCCATGAGTAATATTTTATTAATAATAAATTAGAATAAGCATTGATAGTGTTCACATTAAATACGTAGAGAACCATATTCATAGTGAGAAATTTATTGTCTATTTAGACCATTAGAGATTTGGGTACATCTTTAGCCAAAGATATCTTTACATGAGGTTGATAAAATTGATGATCTTTATACAGGATTATGAATATGAGATAATATATAATTTAGGGAAGGTAAAAAAAGGTATTTGGTGCTATTATAAGGAATTACCATACCTATTCTTTGGATGTGGTGTTGTAGAAGTTGTCCTCATTAAAAGTATCCACGGTCGATTATGGAGGAATAGTTTATATACGATTGATGAACATGATGCCCCTACTTATTTATTGAGTGTTGTGGGTATAGTTGGGGGATATAAATATTGATATTATCCATGACAAGATATTAACAAGATATGATCCCATTGGATATTTGGATATTGGGTCTATGTCATCTATTATCGATTATTAATAGTAGATCCTCATATGTTTTTAGGAACTTCTAAGTGAGTTTACTAATTCACCTTTATAAGTACATACATGAGTTAAAAAATGTATTGAGACCTTCATAACCCACATTTAGTGTTCTAAAATGAAGGCATGTTTTACAAAAAAAATCTGTGTTCCTAACCTATTAGTATGTGATAGTGGTGCAAAATGTCCCAACAGGTGTGACCTAGACCATTTAGGTTCTAGAGTGGATATGTGATGACATATAAATAGATTTTATGATGGGACATATTTACATAGTGAGTGGAGATGATTACATCTATGTGATCATCAAATGAATAAAAATTCATACCACTTCTCTATAATTTGGATGAAGAAATAATTATAAATTTTACAGTGCTTGTTCATGTTAGATCATTTAGAAACATGGGGTACCATCAAGTGTTGTCTGTTAACATGATACTTTGTTTATATCTAGTTTATGAAGAAGATTAATGAAGGATTTTGGGACCCATTTATGTATGAATAACATTATATCCTTAACTGGATGGCTAGTATGAGCGAATCATTTAGGTTTTTGAAGATATAATGAGGTAATCCATGTTGGATTTTTGGCTGGAGTTGAGAGGATCACATAGATATTCAAGACATACCATAAAACAATAGTTATATATTTCTATTTATATGAAACAATTATTTGACCAATATTAGAGACCATTTAGGACACCATTTTGATGGATATTGGATGGTGATTTATTACTAAACGGGTTTAATCTTGTGCATCAGATGATAGTGGAGGTGCATGCGATCTCGGAGTGGATGAGAACTATGAAGATCCATCATGAGTACTTTGCATACTGATGAAAAAGTACATTGGAGTTTTAGAAGGGTGATTATATTTTCCAAAATTTTCACCTCAATTTGGTTTATAGAGACTTGGTCTGGGTATTAATATCTCCTCAAGATTCACTGGTCCATTCCCAATATTATATTGAATGGGTGAGGTTTCCTATTACTTAGATTTTCCCCAATAGTTTGACTGGGTACATGACGCATTCCAAATGTGGTATATGAGGATATATGTACATTACCCATCATACATAATTTACTCTAGTGAGATGAAAATACAAGATTCAAAAACCTTTTTATAGTACCCCATGGAAATCATGGAATGGAAAATGGGGACCTTTGTCAATAATACATTCCTTTGGTGTCCATCCTATGGAATCATAGGAATATTTAGGATAAATAATGTGTGTGAGAGGCACTTGTATATACCTAGTATCCTCAATTTTTTATGGAATGATATTTTATAGATGAGAATCCTTGATTATCTGGTGTTTATAATGATACAATTTTTTGAATACATTATATAATTTAAATAGTTTTTTAGATCTGTTGAGGAGAAAAATTTATTAAATTAACTTTGTGGAGTTCAATATAATTATATATTGAAAATTATTATTATTATTATATATATATATATATTTTCTTAGGGTAAAATATAAAATTACCCTAAGTAGTGATATCTAAAAAATAATTGATTGTTTCATTAGATTCCAGGTGTGGTCACTACCCCCGAGTGAACCCACTTGATATTATAAGTGTGGTAAGGCCTGGAAAAAAATTTAAAGTATTTAACAAAAATTCATATCACAATCATTTTTATTCCTTGAAAATTTTTAATTCCTTCCAATTAGATCATAAATTGGAAAATTTTACAATATGGTTGCATATATGATTCAAGTTTTACCCTATGGGTTGTAAAGGTTTAGTTTTAATGGGAGGTTTAAAAGTTTGTCTACATTGGGGGGATGTGGTGGATATTAAAAATGGTAATAAATTTTTTAATTAATTAGGTTACTATGGATGTTAAATGATGAAAATATTATCAATTTTTTATAAATATATATTTTAGATAATTCATAGGGATTGATACATAGTAACTCTATGAATTTTCATCACTAATGGAATGATCTCTTTACAATAGTATGTAGGATGGGACTGGGGATGGGAACCACAAGATGGATGTCAATGGACATGAAACCATCAATATTTAAGAATAAAACAATGAGTTATGAATTTATTTTTTCCTTTCTCATCAATCTCCATGGTTTAATTTCACTAAATACCATTTTTTTCTATTCCTTTATAGATTATGAAAAATTTATTATTAGTATATTTATTATTCATAGAATATGTTTTCTATGACTAATATATATGTTTTTACCATATTATGCATTAATTATATTATTTATTAATTATATAACTTTTTTCATTGAGAAATTTTTGTTTGGCTGATATGTGGATGAACTATCTTCCTTTTCCTCTCTATTCTTCATCCCCATCCCATATTCCCTTGAATGGAAATAATGGCCATCGAACATATCACTGCATGATGGTCAGATTATGTGAATTCTTAATGATATGGAAACATGGTAATATGGTGAGGATGATAATTAGGTAAGAGATGATGTGTTGACACATGATGATATGACACTAAATCTAGTATAAAATTAATGAGTACAAATTTTCATCCAAACCAATGATGAGAAAGTAGAGGGCTATCCACCATCATGGTTGGTTGTTCTTTTATAGGAGACTCGCTTCTGTCATAGATGACTATGTTTAGGGAATTCTAGATACACGAACAGCTAGTACTACACAAATTGTGGTTTCCCAAGAGGGATTCCATATGTCAGTAATGAAATCCCATTATAAACATAATGGCATGTATATTACTTTTGAAAAAACATAGAATCTATGTGCCTTGATAGTGGATGAGGGAAAAACTACTACGATAGAGATGTAGTGCCTTCAATTCATTGTACTCCTCTAATCCAACCAACCACATTAAACATTTAAAAGGTATTATGGCCCCTGGGGGTCATCAAAAAATGTGTAAATGTGGTGCTATTGTGGAGTTGTAGCATCAAGTGATCCCACGCCCCAAAAATATGAGGTGGATCTCACTAGACCCCTAGCAGGGTGGCAATCAAGGATTGTCACATAGGCTACATTAGATGCCCAAACCAATGGGACATCCCAGAAAAATGTGACCAATAATCAATATTTCATGTATGGGTGGTCTTACATGGCTAATAATAATTTGAGATGTATGGGTTGGGTTTGCCTAAAATGATCCAATGCATGATAGTTTTGTCCCTATCACTCCACCACAGCATGAATTGGATAATGTCGTAGGGGATACCATATGATTAAGGACTAAAAATTATGGTTTCATCATTATTTTTATACTAGGAGTTTATTTTAAACAATTGAATGACATATCCTTTGTTCTTTTCCCTGCAAATATCAATGGTCAAATTCATTCATCTATCCAAGTATGTTTATATGAAGATATATACATTGATTTAGAATTATATTTTAGGGAATGATAGTGAGGTTATTCCATGAGAAATGAAGCATCCTATGGAATAATATGTATCCCTTGATATGTTGTGTTCCATTATTGATTATATGTGTATTCTTGATTAATATTTTCCACATTTTTCCACTATGTGATATTCGATGATGATCATGTTATTATTTATACACCCTATTTCTATATTCCTCCCGTAACTATTTTGTTATATTAGTAGAGGCATGTGTTCTTCCTTATACATACTCATCTGAGATGAGTTGGGGATACTAAGTGGTCCACATGAAACTCAATGATATGTGATTAATATTATATAGAAATATCTATAGAGATGAGATTCATATATTATCATGGATTCAGTCTACCCAAATAATATTTATTTTTTAATTAATCATTCTTACCCTCTTTCATTTATGGTTTATACTAAAATTTATGGCCTTATATATAATCTTGGTGTATTTCAACACATCATATAAGGTATTTTATAGTCACCCTAGTATGGGAATCAATCCAACCCATGTTGTTTCTTTGGAAAAGGATGTACTGTTTGGAGGTATTATTGATGGACATAGTATTATTAATTATTAGTGGAGTTAGGGTGTGTATTTAAAGAGTGGATTATGATTAAATCAATGATTTTTAAGACATACCTAATACAATTAGGGCCAATGTTTCTATCTTCACAACTATTATAGGGTATTTATTTTTTATGTACTATCCTATTTTACAGCTTTGTGAATGAATGGGTCTTATTGGTTAACATGTATATTTATAATATATTACTATTATAATATTTTTACTTTTCTTATATATTATATCCTTTGAGTTTTTGTGTGTTGAATATAGGTGTGTTAGGCTAAGGCCTCCCATTGCGAGATGTATGACTACTCGGTGTTAGTGACTAGCCCCTAGACTATTGGTTTTGGTCTTCAGGCATCATAAATGAATTATACCAATATAATAGGGATCCCAGTTGGTAGGGTCATGTCTTACAACATATATAATGTTAAATAATTTGTTTTTTTATCATTAATAGAGTCTTCAACTAAGTCATAAATCCATGATGTTTTCATTGAACTATTCTTCTTCTTCCAACTCCTCTTCTATTATTCTAAGTATACTAATTTTTACAAACTATTATTCATACTATCATCTTACACACAATTTTGAATAATCATGTATGATCTCTATTAATAGTCTTGAATAAAAAATTATTTCCCCTCTTCATGTAATAAGTTCAAATTAAATATTTATACAAGTATATACCTATAACTACCTCTAAAATTATCTTCTTATTCAAAATTTTACTCAATCTGGGCTATAAATGTTAAATATACACATTACTACATTTTAAATTAGTTCTTAGAATTTTTTCAAAAACATCTTATATCTTTATGGCATGAAAGTATTCTTTACAACGCAACCCTTATTTTTTCCTCCATGTTTTCATAATCATTGAATAACTATCATTGTTAGGTCATTACCAATCTAATAACTTCAAGACATCCAGAATCATAACTGTAATTGGTTTTATTCATCATTTGACTTCATTATATAAACCAAAAATTATTCTTTACAACAACATTGCCTACTCAATAGGGAATGATCATCATCTTTATGATGCGACACTAATTCTCCAACTAAAACATCAATTGTTCTCAATGATGGAATCCAATGTATTAAACCTTACTTATGATTATTTTTTCACTTTTAGTCTATCTTCTTAGAGTAACCATTACAATATATAAATTATCATTTTCAATCCATCTATGATGATTAACCCTTATATTTCAGATTATAAATATTTTCATATCTTTTGAATATAAAAACATTATGTATCACAACAAGGAAAAAACATATGTTTTAAGAGGTCATTGATTTATCAATAGTATAATTGGGTTCACTCTTATAAAATTATGACATAATAAATTTTTTAACCAATAATACCCAACACTAAAATGACTATTACGTATATAATAATTTTTCTTTACCAAACCAAATATGATAAACACAAAAACTCATCAAATTAACTCAAAGACTCCCAAAAACAAGTCAAAACATATTTATTGCCTTCATATCAAAATGTTAAAATTATAATATTTTAGTTTCAACATGATTTATGTATTCAAAAAACAAACATTAAAAAATGACAAAACCTTCTCTTTACTTGTTATTCTTCCTTGGACAAGCACCACAATGCTAGGGAAATTTTATTCAACTCCAAATCTCAATAAATTCAACATGGGTCTCTATAATATCAGTAAGGTTACAAAATATCTATATATTAGAAAAACCAATATTGATATTGGTTTAAATATAGATGATTTTGTGGGATATTAGAGTGGGTGTTGATGTGTAGGTTGTAATAAGGTTAATATTTTTAGCATAATTTCTTTCTAAGATATGGATAAAATAATTAAAAATAAAATATTTAGAAAAAATGGGAATGGGTTGAAATAAATTATGATTTTTTGAATATAAAGTGAATAATGATGAATTAAATGATTTCATGGATATGATATTAAGGTGACTTAACATAATTTTAAGAATCGATGTATAACAGTGAAGCAAATTTTAGCATTGTAAAATTATATAAATATGATATGAATTTATAATATGGATATCACTACTCTTACTATGATTAGTAAATTTTAATGATTAATGATCGAATTTAGGTAAGGTAAATGAAAAACAATATGTTTTATAAAATGTTCCCCTGGTTTTCTAAACATGAAGTAGTTTACAATTTTTGTGGATGTTAAATATAAATGTGGTTAATGAATCGAATTGAATTGATTAATATATAGTGAGGAAATTATATATAGTGAATATAAACAACATTAAATTTTTGTACAATGTAAAAGTTATTATGGGATATAAAATGACATGCATATTTTTTGTTGAGCATAGTTATTTACATAGTGGTAGGGTAATCCATATACAGTTATGATCTTATTGGTCCATGCTAATAATTATAGCTATATTGACATGTATTAGGTAATAAAACTTGGATTAGGTATGTGTTTTACTATATATTTTTTATATTTTTTAATTCTTTTATACTAAAAACAGACATACATAACATGACTAATTCCCAACTATGTTCTTGGATTTTAGGGTTTCTCCCTAAATATTGGTTATGGAAGATACAAATTGTAGAATATCCCCATTCAATACTCGTCATTTCAAAATTAGTATGAGAAATGATGTATTATTTCTATATAATTATTAATATAAAATATATTTCCATTATATGATTATGTGGTGGGTGCGTGGTGGGGTATAAATGAAATTATTAGTGTTCAAGGTTTATTTCATACATGATTATATACTCTAACAAGAAGGGATGTGTCGATATTATAGTGATGTAGTTTTGATATGTGGTTTGTGGTTATGGATAAGTGGTTTTGGTTGAGTTGTTTGTATTTCCTTTGTATATGGGGCTATGGTTTATGAAATAGATGGTAGTGAAAAATAATAATCTATTGGATTGTGAGGTCCACTAATTTGATGATTAAGTGGTTAGGAGCGACATTATATATATATTTCCTTGAAATTTTAAGAAAAAACATGAATGCGGATTTGGGTGAGTGAGCCTTGGTGAGGATTGAAATTAGTTTACCTTGTTTAGGTAATGAGTTAGTTTCACTGTACTTATGGTATTTTATGTTGGGCTTTAGGCCTCTGAATGAATTTATATAAATTGAAGGATTGGTTTAATTTTTATTTATATTTGCTTAATTAGTATGTTTATCATTATTATTGGTATTTATTATAGTAATTTCAATCATATAAAATTTTTATACCCTTAGTGGTAGAGGAAAATCCATGAACTATTGGAGTTATAATAAAGGATTTATAATAATATTTATTCCCGAAAAAGAGTATATTAGTTAGAGAAGTCCATGATAAAGTGGAATCATATATTTTTTTGTTGATATTTATGATACGTTTTGATGATTCATAAGTGAGGATTACATTTGGTTGGTTTGGGGATAGTGTTAATAAAACATATCATCTGACATAGTCAGTTGAGGTAATCTAGGACTCATGCATTTAGTGGCCCTACTGATTTGATCAAAATACCTTATAATTAATGGACATACTATGTCATGTGACGTTGATTGTGGGGTTGATACTGGCATATTAATCATGTATAACATTGATTGTGCATAGGTTTGAATTTTTAAATGTTTGGAGTTTAAATAAATTTAAATCAATTGACCATAAAATAATTTTTTTTCTTGGGATTTGGAATTAATTTCATTATCGTGACTAATGTAATGGATTTAGGGCTGTGATTTATAATTTTAATTTTTTTGTGATGAATTCTTTCATCCTTACATTCAATTTATTTTGAGAAATTGTTAATTTTTTAATATTCTGAATTTTTACTAACATTTTTTCCCCTAAGTTATTCTAATTTTTGTTTTAATTGAATTTTATCTATTATAACATTATTTTAGTTAATATTATTTATTTCCCATATACTTATAATATTTAAATGGACTTAAAACTAGTGTTAAATAACATCTATGAGAAGTAATAACCCTTTTTAATATTAAACAAAAATAAGGAATGAAAATAATAAAAACAATGAAATATACTTTATATTTACACAAGTGTTATTAATTATATAAGTTTTGTGTTCTAAAAATAGGTGAACTATTAAGAAAAAATTATTAATAAGGTATTATAATAACACTATTATATATTATTTTTATTTCATAAGAATTTCAGGTGTCTTTTATGAGAGGCATTTTTAAATACACGACGTGATAAAATTTTAATGCTTTGATACAAGACATTAAGATAATCATTTATGCATGATAAGTTATAATTGTTTAAATTATTATAATTATTTAAAATTATTAAGAGATAATTTAATATTTGGTAGAATTATATCATTTGAAACGTGGTTATCTTAAGAAATCATACAGATAATTTTGTAGCATTTTTGGATATTTTAGAATTTAATTATTTAGTTAATGGTGTGTTTTGTTGGTAATGTCCTTCAATAAATAAGAAATATTGTTGAATGTTTTTTTATAATTAATGTTTAAATAGAGGTATTATAAAAAGGTTTTATGGTTGTTTGTTTTAAATATATATTTATGTGTTTTATTTTAAAAGCAATTTGGGGAAGTTATTTTTAAAAGAAATTTAATGTTGATGTGAATTTCTATCTTATGAATATGTGAATTTAAAAAACGTTATGGTGTTTTGGTTTAATTTATTATATGCCATGTTTTATCATGATATAATTAATGAATTAAAAAATAGTTATGGCTTATAAAAAATAGATGTCAAATAGAATTTAGATTCTTAAAATGAGATTGTTGGATTGTTTTAATTATCATTTTTTTATGTTTTTAATTTTTTTTGTTATATGAATTATTTTATGGTGGCATGTATATAAAATAAAATTTTTGTTTCTGGAGAATGATATATCAACGATTGATAAATATTTTGTGGTTATTTTTTTCAAGACGAATTGGTTTCAGATTTCAGTGGTGTGGAAAGGAATGTGATCCATAATATGTTTTGTTTTTCTAATTTATTGATGTATTTTATACTATTTTAACCATATTTAATTATTTTAATGATTTTATTAATGCAATTCCACTATATCACCATCATACCAATTGGTTTAAGAATTAACAGGGAATGAAATGAGATAATGTTTTAATAATATTTTATCGAAAAGGTGGATAATTGTTTATTGATTGAGTGTTGGGTCTCTATTAAGAGGAATGAATTGAAGTGGTAAAAGATTCTGTTGACATGATGAGGAAATTGAATTATTTTCATGATACCATAGCTATGGGTTTTCTGAAGAGTGGCTTTGATAGATACCATAATGAATCATGTGAACCCATATAATATTTCTTGGGAAGTGTTCCTCATGATGATTCAAAATAAATATAATAAATTGGTGTATGTTAATGGGCACTGGATATATATTCTAGTGTTTCAAATGGGGTATCTAATGTATGAGATTTCATAGTTTTATATTTGTATATTATTATAAAATTACTATTCCTTTTAGATAGTTATGATTTATCATCAGGACATTTTCATCTTACTTTGACATAAAATATCAAATGATAGGTGGTTTGTTTTTTGTTAAATTCCTAGACAAAGGTAGGGGACCACACAAGAATTATAAAATATGAATGGTTTTATATTTTATATAGAATTTAGTTTGGTCATCTGAATCATGGGTCATGTGGTTTGTAAAGAATAAGAGTGAGGTAATCATCCATATTTCAAGAGATAATTTTATCATTGGGTTTGAGTCTATGAAGGAATCTTGTATCATGTGGGATGATATTTTCCATTATATTGTGGTATGGTATAAAAAATATGAGTGGTATATGATTCATGGTGTTCTTTTTCTATAGTTCAGTGCATGCTGGTTGTTCTATCATAGTTGACTGTGGTTGTTCTTGACGAGTGGAGGGTTTCAAAAGTAGGAGGCCTTATTACATTCATAATAACCTCTCTTGAAATAATCCTGAGGATTTTAAATTCAAAACATTTGTCGAATAAATTTTATGAATTTATTTTCCTTAATGATTTTTTTAAATTTAAAATTATTCTTTATATTTATGACAGTGGAAATTTTTTTATATGTATCCATGTTTAGAAATAAAAATGGGTTGAAAATAAATATTAATGCAGCATAAATTTTTAATGGTTTTGAAAATGAAAGAAGTGTTTTGGGATGTTGTGGAAATCTTTTGTTAAAAGCATAATTTATTCCAAAATAATTTCATAATATTAAATATTATTTTAAATTATGAAAGGAGTAATGGTTAGTAATGTGTGATTTAGAAGAGGGAGGGTTAAAGTAATAATTTTTCCCACCATGGAATGTTTGAGTCTTTTCGGTTGAAAAATTAATTTTTTAAATGCATCTCACATAGAATTTAAATTTTGAGATATCTATTTTTAATGAATTCCTAATTCTACAGTGTTGTTATTGAGTTCGGGATCATTGGGGATTGACTAGCAGTTGAATTAATTTAAGTGTGGTTTTCCCAATAATTTTGAGTTTATTATTTTTGAGGGGTGTAGTTATTATTAGTAATTGGAAACTATTTTTCTAATTATCTCTTGTATCATTTGAGAGGTGTGTTCCTATTGTGTTTTGTTTTAGTAGTTTCATTCCCCATGTTTGGATTTTATTATCGATAATGATATTAATATGTATCTAATATAGAGACCAAAAAATACCATTTTATTATAAATTATGTTTGAGACTATTTGGGGTGTTTATGAGGATATCTAAATGATTTGAAAAATTTAATGACTATTTTTTTCATATTGAAGGATAAGATAAGGTTTAATAAATTATAAAAGTGCAATATAAGAAAATATTTGTGCCAGGTGACATATATTAACATTAGTATGAAATTATTTTCTCATCTTTCTATAACACCCATATGTCACATGAAAACCAATAAATTCGAACAAACCTCAAGAAAATATTTTTTTGTGAAGTGAAAATTGTAGATACTCAATGAGTGATCGATCTTGATTGTGTAAAAAGATATACCAAATTCACATGGACCTTTCCGAATGATCATGTATTATTCCAAAATATAATCATTTAAATTATATTATAAATTCATACATCCAACCATCACTTTTGGATCTCTCCTTTATCTCTCAAACCCTAGTCCATTAGAGGTCCATTTTTTATGGATCATAAACCATTCACTTCATATGACTGATCTCCTTTGGATACAAGGTGTTTAGGTGAATTCTAACATTTTTTGAGGTTTTTGATCATTAGATTATACTCATTCTTGAACAATGATTGTTAGGTATTTATTTAATGTAATGTTTTCAATATTTATCTTCATATATTATGCATTTAATATCGAATTATCACTCTTTCCATTTTCTATGGATTTTTTATTAAAATTGACATAATAAGATAATGACATGAACTAAAGATATTAGAACATGGAAATGTAGTCATAGGTCATATACACATTTTCAATGATACTAATCATGAGTTACTCAACATATTATATTGATCACGTTGTTGTGGATTTAAAAAATCTTTTCAAAACAAAATTTTTTATTAAATAAAATAAATGATTTCAAATGTTAATGAAATATAGAATGCAGGGATTTGAAATTAATGTTTGAATAATTATAATAAATTTAATGGTCGATGAGGACAAAATGAATTTTCCTCACTCTTATGAATATACAATGGCTTCATGTTTTGATCATGTTGTTTTAGTATATCGAATGTTTTAATTTCGTTGGTTGGAATGTTTATATTAATGTATTATTCTGGTGAATTTATTATTTGTACAATATTTTTATATAGTTTTTAATTAATCATGTCAAAATTTAAATAAAATTAAAATTCGTAAAGAAGGCGTGGTGGTGTAAAATATAAAAATCTTATTGATCAATTTTGTGATAAATTATATGATGTAAGGAGTTATTATTATTATTGTGGTTTTATTGTACTATTTTTTAGATGATGGGGTTATTATGTAGTGGAATTTTTGTTGTAAATATGTAATAGAATATTTTGTTATGATGATGGTTGTTATGGTAGATGTGGGGTTGTTTGGGTGATTTATTAAATTTCAATGAGATAGTGCTCAAGAAATTTTCATGGTTGTTGTAGTGGTTACTCATGATGTGCTTAAAATAACTAATAAATGAAATGTATGAAAAAAAATTAATGGATTTAAATTAATTTTGATGTATTGAAATTAAATTGATTAATGATTAATTAAATGAATTCATATATATAAACATTGGGGAATTTAATGAAATTTTTCTATAGCCCTCTCCTTTCAACAGTACCCCTACTTGGATGTAAATAATAGAAGAGTAATAATGACCCATGAGCCTCACCTTTTGAAGGCCTCAGGTTGGAATCCGGGACCAAGGGTATAAAAATATAACATATGAAACAAATTAACTTAAATAATAACATTGGTTCAAAAATATATTTAATAAACACTATGAAACATAAAACTAATGGTTATATGAATGGAAAAAACCATCCCACAATGTATTAAAAATATAAACATATATGGACAAAAATCTACAAATAATACCAAAAGAAAATTATTACTAAAAAAACTCAAAAAATCCAATATCCAAGTTATTAATATCCAACTCAGACAAAAAAATACCCCAAAAATCCTAAATATTAGTATATATATAATTGTTGAGTAAAACATGTATTATTTGTAGGGTCATACCTGTGATCTCCTGTTTATGTGTGATAAGAGTTGACTAATGAACTAGTGAACCAAAAACTAAACTAATAAGACATTAAATAGGAAAAATTAACTTATCTGAGTCTCACCATAGAACTCTCACTAAATAAGAAATCCAATACAATAACATATTACTAAAAACTACAATCAAAGGAACCCAGTGGGCCGTTCCATACATATTTTCACTCTCAGACAGCATTATCAAACATTTTATAATCCTATCCCTTTAATGGATATCACACGACATATCCACTCATATATGATTTAAATTGGAACACATCCCTATTCCCCATATCCTCCCATGTTTCCAAATAAATTGTATTTGAATTTGTTCATACCATAACCTCTTCCATATAACCTGTGAAATACGGTATCTTAAACCTGAAGGAAATCAACCTCATTCCCTACCATTACCACACATGTCCCAAACACATATGAAATCCTCAAATATAGGTGGTCTCCAACAATAAATCATGATCATTGGTAAACCCCCAACACCAAGCCAAAATCATTGGGAAATATCCATCACTAACTCATCATCCCCGACACTATTGAAGTAATAACAGGGATGTGGAGGTATCCAACCATCTAATTCACCACTATTCTGGGTGTTATGGATAACACCAAAGTTCCAAATCATTTGGGTATTGACAATTTTTTCTTAATAAGGAGGTACACAAAACAAAATATCATAATATACATTATATATAAGGAGAAAATAATTCATGACCTAGTGTTCCATAACAATATCACCAACTTTTTTCACAATATAACCACAATTTTTCACAACCTACTCCATTATCCTCTTCCACCACTATTGCATCAAACTATCCAACTAGCACACACAAGGTGTACTACATCTTCCCTTTCCAGTTACATGTTTCACCATTTCTAGAATTTTGAGTTTCTACCTATCCTCAATTTACTAATACAATTAAATTTACATTAACTCACCCTATTGATTCATCATTCAATTAATTCAATCCAATTAAAACATAAGATTTTCATCCATGATAAGTTAAATCTATAAAAGGATATCATATTTTCTTTATTTTAGATTAATTGACTAGATAACCTAGAAGATTAAAAACTATATCACACCATATCATAGATACCCGACATCAAATAATTCCACCTTGCAAACATATTCTAGGCTATCACCATAACCCAAAAATCTCAGCAACATAATTAAAAAAATATTGTCCAACAATCGATATCACGTCACATGACAATCAAACATTTCCTATATGCCACCAAATTCTATCCTATACCTGATGACCACCATTACTAGAAAAATACGCATTGTAATCCCACACCCACATCAGATAATACAACTCCACTAGTATAAAAATTGATGTCATCACATTCCTCCTTCTATATCAACTATAATTTTTGTTTCTTTTATCTTATTACTTCGTCAATTTCAAGGATATTCTCACAAAATTCTATAATTTTATGAGAAATCTACTTAATATCGATTTTTATTTTGTTTATCAATTTATGCGTGCATAATTAAAGTAATCAACATAGGTAGGGTATCATAAATAAAACCAATTAAGAAACAAAAAAGGATCCCAATAGCAATTATTTTCATTATGGGAACAAACATGGATAATCCATTAAAAAATATCACAAAACAAGTAAAATAATTTGAGAACACCCATACGAATAAATTTTAGATTCAATATTATTATATAACTAATTATGTAACCCATTAAATCCACCAAAAGCAAGAAAAACACGCAATTTTAGACATTCACCTGAATACATTTTAGAATAATGACCCACTTCCTTAAACAAATCAAACTAAAATGATTTTAAAGGATGGAAAAGGATAGAGATAATCACAATGAACAAAAACATAAAGAATAAACTCCATCAATAGATAATTGATGATGTTTTAATCCCATATAATATGGTTTAAATCCCACAGGGGGGGTGAAATCCCTCCAAATATTATATAGGTTTCACCCTTGAATAGTGTGAAAATATCAATATAGGATAAGGATTAATGGGGGTTATATAATTTAATGGAAAACCTGAAATTATAAGACCATGACCCAATACCCATCATCGCACAAGGGTTCCCAAAAAATAAAAAGGATATGATGTAAAAGAATAGGCCACACAAAAATGGGGATGGTCAAAACCATATCTAAGAAACATGCTAATATCTATGCCATTGATAACCTAAACTTGGAGAAGGAACATGTCAGAGGGAAAAAACCCCATCGTTGAATTTTGTTTCCAAGAAGAAGGACATGGTTAAACCCACATCTATATAATAAATAAACTAAAATCGATGTAGGGAAAATATTCCTCCCACATAATTACACATAATATCCTAGAATTAATTCCACAACTGTAAAAATATATAAAAACCACAAAACACAACTCCCTATGTCTCCATGCTACAAAAAATCTTCCCTTTCCACAAACACTCCCTTTACAGTGAAATATGAGCCTCCATGATATAAAATCATTCCCCAGTAAAAATTTTATTTTAACACCACTATACACTCTAAATATTCTTCACCACTTCCCCCAAAAATCTCCATCACCTCTATTTACTCAATATAATAGGTCAAAAAGTATGGACCTTTATATTAGATACATATCGACTGATTATTAACCATGGGAATAAAATAAAACCCCAGAAAAAGGAAAAGGGAGGTTTAAAAACAACAACTCTATGATATATCTATCAGGGATATAATAATAATTAAAAAACCACCACCTGTCAATAACACCAACAATAGTGAAAAATAAAAACTCTAAAACTATAAACATTTTAGTTCCATATCCTTTTAAAAAATAAAAAATATAAAAAAATATAAAAAAATATTAGGTTAAGGAGAAACCATATATATATCACACTCTCAAGAAATATAATCTAATCCACTATTCCTCTACATCAAATGAACTCAATAGTTTTTTTAATCACATAGAACCCTCTCTTGATACTGGATATCTAATGGTTTCTCTATAAAAATATTATTATAATTGATATCTTACTCTCCCAAGTAAATTAAATGGGTGTTATTATGAAGATATTGATGGATATGAGAAAGGTAAAATGTATCATGGATCCTATGCATCCATTGTGGGTGTTACAATCGATATTTCACTTGTCTAACATACTTCAATACCTTAAAATATCCATCAATCCATATATAAAAATAACACCCTTTACGAAACATCAGCTTCCCCTAAATAAGGGAAAACTTTAAGAACATGTGGTAACCAAACTAAAAATCTAGTGGCCTCCACCTAAAATCATCGTAGGCCTTATACTAGTCATACATCACCTAAATATTCTGTTTAACCACTTGTATCTTGTTGGTCATGCTCTGCACAATATCATAACCAAGCACCTCTAACTCCCCAACCCCCATTCTGAATAACCGAGATTGAAAAGTCTTCATATACAATGTTTCAAATTGAGAAATGCTGATACATGAGTTATAGATATTTTTATAAGCAATCTAAACCAATTTAGTTACTTGTTCCTTGATTCAGCATAATTCAAGACTCATGCTCACAACATATCTTCTAGTGTCTGGATCATCTGTTACATTTTCTCATCTGTATGGGGATGAAAAGCAGTGAAAATGTATTACTTGGAACTAATGTTATGATACAATATTATAAAAATTAAAATGGTTAAAGGATGATACTGATATGATATGAGTTCCCATGTCACATTTGTAATCCTATAAACATCCCACATCATCAACCTCTCCATAATATGCATGATACTTGATTCACGGATCACTACAAAATGACATGTCTTCATTAGTCGATCCACTACCACGAGAAATTAATCATATTATCCTTGATAACTAGTTAACCTAGTGAATTAATGAAAATTAATTTTCCACCAAATTCCATTATGGGATATCCAAAAGTGTAAAAAATCTCTAGGAACATAGTACATGAATTTCATCCACTAATAGAAGAAACACTTTTCCCTAACCTCCATCTCCAACTAGTTCAAACAAGGACACCGATGCTACCTCTTCAATAAATGATACCTCTTAGACACTCCCAAATTTAAAAATAATGGTGCTATGTTATACTCATGAAGAAAACCATTATTATTATCTCATATAATAGTAACTTCCCCTGAAATAGCCTTAGATAATGACCATCCTATGACTGTCCCTTTATGGCATCATAATCGAAAATGTGGTCTCACATTACGTATGCTTCTAAGTCTCACCACTAATAATCATCAACATAGTACATCAAGGATTATTCCACCATCATCTGATAATGAAAACCTCCACCAATAACTTCATTATAATCATGATTCATTTTCATAAGCCTCTTCCACCCCTTTCTATTCAACATCCACTCTCGAACAACACCCCCATATAACTTCTTAAATACGGTATCATTTAAAATGGTTACATTCCCTAGTATGAAAATGATATCAAGTTGATAATTCTATACAAAATCCATCAACCTCCACAATTTAAGACTAAAATACCACTAATATAATATTTAATTCCTGAATTTTTGATATGTGAATAATTTAAAATGCGCAAGAGTGAGGTAACATCACGAAATAATTAGGGAAAACACCACTACCACAAAATCCAGATATTGGATGGAATATGGATTCTCATGGGTGGGGGTGCAATATAATTAACCCATAATGGATTAATACCCTTAAAAAAATAAAGAAACAATCCAATCATAAATTAGAAGTGTCATTTAAAACCTCAAACATCACAACTTCATATAGAAACCATAGTACTGGGGAACTAATCAACATTTCTTTTTGGTAACCAAATTCCACAAGATACTAATTAGTCATTATTATATACTAATAATTCTGGGTCAAAGATTTTATTGGGTTGGAAATCTTGGTGAAATTTTACACCAACAACTGATAATATGAAGCAATACCAATGATTCTACAAATCTCTACCACATTATTGGGTATGACACAAAACACTACCCAAATATTTGACAAGTACATGACAAAAACCTACTAAGAAACCACATGCCCATGAAAATTCACCTCCCACATCCACAATATTCACATTAATAAATTTCAATAGAACCAATGGTGTTGATGAAAATTCAGGGAATCCCTAATAAAATTGATATTCCCCTTCTTCGACCTTGATAATATGAATTTTACTATAATGGAAAAGACTTTGAACTAATTTGGTAACTCTTAAAAGAAATATTTCCTTGGTCTCTTTAACACAACTAGTTTATTTAAGACACTGAATGATAGACCATAAACTCAAAGTTAAAATATGTACACTTAAATGTATTATTCATGATATCTACATCCTTCACCTGATATGTTGATATCTAGAATGTTAAAAACTCTTTGAAAACTAACTACCACCCATCACGTGGTCAAACAAATACTCAATCCTCATACGGGGTTATATTTCTTATATGTCACCTAATTAAACCTTTATTAGTTTATGGTAAACCTTAGAATATAATTCCCCTTCTAGGTGATCATAAAAGGAGACAAATATTGAGACACACTTGAATAAATGAAACCCCTCTACAATAGATCAAAAATTTACATCATGAACTCACACATATCTATAGGTTCTATTTTTCAAAGAACCCTCGATATTGGTGACACTCATGGATGTAACTATATTCTAAAATTGACATTACACTATGGGGTTAGCATTAACACCTCATATAGGAAGATATAAAAAGCTCCTCCAAATCCTAGATAACATACACTTCATCATGTTCCATTGATAATTCTTCACATTAAATAATATATTCTCCACATTCTTATAATGTATCTAATAGGTGTTCTCACCAGAAAACGCCACTCACTGTCCTCTATATCTAAAAATTTAAATCTCCTATGAAAAAAAATCGATAATTTCCTTCAAAGAATTTATAAATTATATTCCATGATTACATTTTTATGGATGCATCTATATACACATGAAATCCCCAATGAACAGTATTGTCCAATCACATTTCTATATCCCTAGCACACATTGAACAATGATTCTTGACCACCCACTGACATGGAAAACACCATGGGAAATAGAACACTATCCACATCCTACCCACGACATATAATATATAAGGAGAAACAATAGAGTATGTGTTTCCCACTTCAAATTGGTTATAAAATAAGAAAGATGTTAAATTGATCATATCTCAAATGGCCTATGAACCTACTAATATTAACACCTCTATCACATATGTCTTCCCATTCCCATGTCCAATTCCTATCAATCGATGTCCTTTGGGACTACATTATGGTCTATGTACCAATGTATGGGTACTATAATGAGGCTTCCATCATCTAACATCATATACCCTTATCTAAACTAAATCTTTCTTCTTGGCTGATGAACAAAAAACCTATATATCTACACTTGATATTACCACAAAGGAAACTGCCCATGCTATCAAAAAAAAAGGCTATCCTCCCATTTGATTCTGGACTCTTTAATCTATCTAAAACTATGATTTAATATGACCATGACCCCTAAATAGTTATAATGTAAAAGATAATTCTTAGTTACATTCTCTTGATACACCTTCCATAAAATTATGTGAAAATGTCTACTAAGGTCTGTTCACCATTGGTTGGAACATTGAGTTCTTAGACATCTATAATCCATTTAATTAACAAAATCTATACAATATGCCTTTTTTTAAACCTTTTTGAGGAACAAACCCATAGAATACATCCACTCAATAACCTTGTCCATTTTCTACATGGACAAATATATTGAAATCATTAATAGGGAGATCAGATATATGATCATTGAGTGATACTACTCGTTTATAAACCATGATATAGACTAAACATCTTGTATGAAATCAGGGGAAAATGTATAAGGTCCTTACAATTTATATAATACCCCTCAAACTTAGGATCCCCTACTAAATAGAATGAAACTTCTACTCGTTTTCTACATTTATCATGCATGACAACAATTATGTGTGAGACTTTTTTGGAAATCCATCCACGAAACAAATGTCTCATTCCCATCACAGTGATATAGTATCCACCACTGATATTCTACTCTAGAAAAATTAATAACTTCTAATAATGATGAAAAAACAGCCAAATCATAAATCATATTGAAACCAATATCAAGAACATTCAATGACCAATTATTCATTAGAATAGAGTCACACCCCTCATACATTAAAAAGATCTACCTTTGAAAAGAATGAAATTACATCTTTTATGGTTTGTCGTACTCTATTTTTTGATCATACAATTATATGAAGGGTCATCTTATTAATCATATGCTTCCAATAATGCAAGTGGATGAAAAATATGATCCATACATGAAAAATAAAATAGAAACCACAATCTCGATGGATGGAATTTGATCTATGTATATCTAATAAAATTCAATTTATTTTCCCCAAATTCTCCCAATTAAGACAAGAATACAAAAAATCATGATACTTGTACCTTTATTGGGTCTCTACCCTTGTTTTTTAGTTCCTTGAAACTTGTGTTCTAGTTTTAAGAATCACTGTTTCTATGTGGTTTCTAATGGATTTATTCATGGAACCAGAAACACACAACAGTTCTTTATCCAAAAGGGACATGCCTTGGAATGGAAGGCACTCATTATGTTTGAACTTTACGAAACATAGGAATGTGCATCGGTCGAGAGTATGAGAGGTCGAACTCAGCACACCATTTTGGGGGGAATTATGGTCTACTCCCGGACACTCTTTATAAATTTAAGATATTTTCATGAATCCTTATTAATTCACCAAGTATAACATAATTTTCCCTAGGAATTTTTGATAACTTATTAACATGTGTGAAATTTTTAATCATCAATATTTATTCACATATCTTCATTAATGGAGATATCTATATGTATTTGAGGACCTACATCAATGGTACCCTCTCATATACTATTTAGATGTTCTTTTAGTCATCACTATGATGATACTGGTTTTGAATCCACTTAGTGGGGAACTTAAGAATTTATTGTTGTCCAGGGACAGAAAGGTTTGTTTTGGTACTGGGATCATACCCATAAAATTGGCTACCTACTTATCCTTGTGAAAGTAATCAGAACCCTCGTAGTTCAGTGCCGCTTAATGGGACACATCATACCATTTAAGGTCAAGAGATAAAGACCGAACCATACAGTTTAATGTCATATGGTAAGGAAATGTATGGGAAATGTGCTTAGTCAATGATAGGTGTGGGGATTATGCTAAAGCATACTAAAAAACACAGACATGATATGGGTTTCCAAGTATGATTATACCCTATTGGGAATATGGCCCAAGGAGAACATGGTTGATTTTATGTGTTGGGTTTTAATATCAAGGAAGACTCCAACATATCCCATATGAATGGGAATCGAAGACCATGTAGTTCGATGAGTCTCATTGGAGAGTATAGTCATTTTAGAGAAATGAGTTTGGGCCTACTACTTGAAATGGATCCCTTGATGATTTGATAGTTTAATTTGGGGCTTAACCCTAAGAAAGATGCCTAGATTATGGGAATTAGGGTTGGATTCTTGAAGAGGATACACAATGAGCTCTGGCCTTAAAACGAATTCCTATATATCCTAGTCTGAATAGTAATTAGTGTTCTCGTAGTTTAGGTGGTTATGCAAAGTTGTGATCATGAAAAATCTATAAGCCCATGTGATTCATGATCAGTGTGATAAATTAGAGGATGTCAATGATTCAATAAAGGAACTCACAGTTTTCCTCCTCCGCTGGTGGAATATGGTGTGCTTATGGCGGCGACGGTGGACGAGGGTGAGGCAACTCAGGATGAGGGTGAGGAAACGAGCCCTCCCTCTGTTCTCTTTACATTGGACAGTGGTCCAATGAAAGGAAAAAGGGATGTTGGTTAGGGGATTAAACTTGGATGGATTCCCTAAAATTGATCTTTGTAGGGTAGGGATTCATTTAATTTTCTTTCTTGGAAAATCATGTGTGAACCGTACCTTCCCAACCAGAGACCCGAGGATCCGGGTTTTAGAGATGATAATGGGAGGTGAGAACACAATTCTCAATCCTCCCAACCGGGAACACCTCAACATTGTTCCGGGAATAATGGTCCATGTGACTGTTGATATACAAACCCATAGACACTCCATGAATCCCAACCCCATTGTGAAACATATGCGGGAATCATATGATGGCGGATATACAAACCCAAATAGGATACATGTAGATGTGTCTTTACAAATGGTTTGATTAGGTAGGAGGTATTGGTGGAGGTATCAATATTATCCCTTTTTTAAAAGGGATCCAATGAAGAAGAAGCCTTACCGTGAATGTATTTGAGGAGGGCTTGAAGGATTGTAGACATAAGAGAATAGGTGAATTAAAGAGGCGTACCAAGTATATATTGGCATGAAATTATGGACATGAAAGCATACTTCAGTGACTTGATGTTAAACTAAGTGATGAACAACCTATATGTTAATACTTGTGTGAGACATGGATCATGCCTTCAGGGGTATTCATAGGTGATCCCAGAAGTGGGGAACTTAAGATCCTATGAAAGGAATCAGTGGTGCACAAGTGTATCTGATTTAAGGAGGTTGGGTTCCTTAAGCACACAAGTGTTATGGATTTCAAACACTAAAAGGACTTAAGTGCTTTTATCCTCCTTTAATTAATCTTCATTATGTGTTAAAGAACTACCTTGACAGTTTCAGAGAACTTGGGAAAATCACTTGGGAGACCAGAGAAGAAATTATGTTTTAGGGAAATTCATCCAGACAAATGAAGGCCCTAAGGGTCTATTTATAAGAGAAATTAGGACCCTGTTTGAAAGTATTTTGGTCATGCAAGTGGGATACAAGCCAAATTTGTGGCGCGAGAGTGGTTGCATGCCGTATGGGTGGAATTGAAGTATGATTTCCCACCACCATGGATTTGGCCTAACTAGGGCCCCACATTCAAGACTTAGCCAAAATAATAACTTTATTCATCTCCAGCATGGAGGCATGTCGCTGTTTGCATGAAGATACATTGGGTGCCTCTTTAAGGGATTAGCCAAATTTATTGATCTATATCATGGGGTTTAAACCCCAACACTCCTACTTGGGATCACAATCGGGCTACAGTCCCATCCCTTCGACCCGATGTCTTTGCTACTGTCACTGATCCCCATGAAAAATGCATAGTCTCATTACAAACTTTTTGAGCCTGGTTGAGGAAATTTTGTAGAGAAGTTCATGGAACACATTTAATGGTTTCTACAAAATCCCCCCTAGAAATTGATTCATCCAGAACAAAAATAATCCTGTTATATGGTAAAATTATGTCACTTTGATGATTTCCAACATCATTTTGTTAGATATAAAGCTACGACATGTTTGGAAGGATGCTCTAATTTTTTCCTAATCCATGGGGCCTAGCGAGAATAGTTTGATTATTTCTAGGGTCATTTAGACAATCGTAGAAATTTTATGTCTTTTGAATTTTTATTTCTCAATATAACGTAAACCATAAAAAATGCATGTTTAGTGAGTTGGGACTTGACTTTTGCCAAGAGTGACTATTGAGGGTACCCAATATGGTGAGTACCACGTCTCTGATTGTATGCAGTTTACAATAATGCATGTTGGCCTATAAAGGGATATTGTTTACGTTTGAACAGCTTTGGCCATAAATTTTGAAATTAGATCCCAAACTAGACTCAATGTATTATAAGGGTCTAATATTCTATTAAATATTTCCCTGGTGAATCTTGAGCCATGATTTTTATGGTCACCAAATCTAAAACATGTATAAACATAAAATAAGTCTCTTCCAAGAATTATGTTACCATTATTTGAAAAATATGTTATAGGAATTGTGTTATGCAGGGCCAACTAGGGCATATTATGCATAGTCAAATAGTAGAATCTTTTGACCGGCATGCCTGTTATGTAGGAAACTTATGCAAGTCCACCTAAGAGCATGTACTGCATATTCCAACAAAAGAGATCTTAAGAATTTAACATTTTACTGTTGAAAGAAATGGGAAGATATGATTCGTTTGAATCAAGACCAAAGTGGGTGGTTTTTTCAAGGAAATGAATTTTGAGAATAAAGGGTTATCTATGAAGAAATATGTCATGAATAGGAAAACCATTTTTATAAATATTTTTTGTTTAAGGAATGGTAAAAATTTATCAAAAATCGGTATTTTTGATATCAAACTGTAATGTTTTAAGTCATGCAGTGAGGACATTGTAATGTGTAGTTTTAAGTCATGCTATGATAAAATTGTGTGGATTTAATTTATAATATTTTTTATTGACCAAAAGATTGAGACACTTCCAATTTTGGGATAATTTGTTTGTAAACATACTACAATATTCAGGTATGTAAGGGAAAATTATAAACTATTATTTTGGAATTTTTGGAACCGAGGAATGATATGGGAAAAAGGATAAAAGCTTTAGAGGATGTCTTTTACAAGAACGACATTTCAATTATTTTGAAAACCTGTTATGTGGGATGTATTATGTAGGGCCAACTGGGGAATATGCTGCATAGAAGAATAGTGGCATTTTTTGACTGATAGACCTATTCTATGGGCAACTTAGCAAGGCCACCTAAGGGAACATGCTACATAGTCAAGCAAACGAGATCTCAAAATTTTGACATTATATTGATAAAAGACGAAGAATGTATATAGAGATTCATATTTTCTAATGAATAAAGTTTGGATTATGAAGAAAAGTACCTGATTATGGAGTGAGTATTTCCAATCACGATTTCCAAAGAGTCATAGGAATAAGATTTCTTCGAAGGCCTGACCGAAACATAGGGAGTATGGTGTTTGTAGTTTTAGGTTGTAAAACTAGGACCACAAATGGAGACAATATATGATATGTGGTCAAGTGATCCAAGGTTATTTCATATTATAGTAAAAAATTGAGAGGGAGATGTGTAAATAATGGTTTTAAAGACATTCAGATCAAGAGAAAGATAATGGAAATAGTATACATGAATGAATTTTTTAGAATACAGATTCTTGTATATTTTCATCAATGTTTGAAGGGGAAAGAGACATTATAACCAAGAAGTAAATTAATATCATTTGAGAAATTTGTTTTTGGGGCTGTATTATGCATGGACAACTAGATCATATGCTGCATAGTAAAATAGTGTCATCTTTTGACTACCAGACCTAATATGTATGTAACTTATGCAAGGCCACCTAAAGACACATACTACATAGGCAGGGAAAAGAGGTCTCAGATATTAGAAAACATTATCACAAAAAACTGTAAGAAATATTATGATGATCATAAAATATTCAAGATTAAGAGTGTGAAATATGGAAGGGGGTTATGCTCAATACACATCAGAAATATTTGAATCAATATTGGCCATGAGTTTTAAGTCCATTACAAAGATCTAACTCATATGTAAAAAATAGAGAATTTATTTTTTTCCTTTGAATCAATATTATGATGTGCAGTTTAAAGTCATGCAGTGAGGACATTCTATTGTTCACTTTTAAGTCATGAAATGAGGACACTATACTGTGTACTTTTAACTCATGCAGTAATGCCCATTGTTAAACCCATAAGAAATTGAGGCACCTTATTTTTACAAAGAATCCTTTTACCCAATTCCTAAGACCATGTGAGCTATTCTTGGTGTGAGAAACAAGGAGTAGTAAGGGTTTCTTATGTAACACAAAAGGTGACACAAGTTAATAATAAGGGTATTATGATTATGTGATGGATGATCAACATAATAGAACCTAGGTTCACTATGTATATTGTTGGAAGAAAAATCAATCCAACTGTAGTGATTAGATTTTTATGTAGTTTAACATTATGCAGTAAGGACGATGACGAACCAATGTGAAATGAAAAGACATATTGTCATAAGAATAAGGGTTAAAACCTAAGTGTATCTATTTGTCTTTTTGGGGGAAAGAATCAATCCATACATTGTTCTTTAAAAATTCTCTATGCTGCAATGATTCTTATATACAGTATAAAGGTAGTTTCTTAATATCTTAGTTGGGCCCATGATGGGAAATATGAGTATATCGACGTATCTCAAATAGATAAGAATAAAGTCGTACATAGTTCTTTAAACATTCATTTCCCACACCAATCGAGTTTTATATGGGGACAGGGGTTTTTGACACATTATAAATTAATTGTTAAACATAAGACACAAAATGGTATAATGATCAAACCATTTATCATAAGGGTACACTCTATATAAATCTGATTCATATAGAGGAGGAGAAAAGGAAAAAAAAATTGTGGTTGTGTTTTGGCCCAAGATTGGAGATGCATTCATCTCTACATATCTCAAATAGATGAGAATGAAGCCACACATAGCTCTTAAAATGAGGTCCCTATGTGGATCTCATTCAGACATAGGTAAGAAAGCAACTCATGTGCCACTAAGGAGCAACAATTATATGAATGGTGCTTCCATATGGAAGCTCCTAACGTCAAGTAGTGAATATTTTATCCATACATTTGCAAGTCGTATAATGAGGAAAATGATGTCATGAAGTTTAATATCATGAGACAAGGACAACGATGCTACACATTTTATCTTCATACAACATGGATTATTATGGTTGTAATGTAGTTTAACGTCTCGCAACTAGAACCTTGTGCTATGTAGTTTAATGTTTCACAGTTAGGACGATGTGTGAAATTACACAAAGTATTTATTCAAAAGTCTTGTATTGGTTGGAGTTTTAATAATCTCTCCATCCATTGAAATTCTGGAATACGCTCCATTTGAGTAGGCATTATGTATGGAATAAGGCCCTTACCACTTTGGCTCAAGATTTGGAGGTTTATTTCCGGGTATCATAAGAGTTCGAAGGACTAATACAAATTATCCTTAAAAAATGAAAAGAGGAGAACTTTCTTGTTAAAAGATCTCACTATTCTATTCTGATAGACTTAAATATGTGATCTTTTTTCGTCTAATCATCCAAGCTGATCAAACTGTTTTAGAGGCCCCTCATATGTAGACAACTGATCATAGATTGATATTCTGAGGGAAGGTAATTGAATTTCAGTTAGAAAAACTGCTTATGTTCTATACACCAAGGAATAAGGGGTTACTTGGGTGGTAGTACAGGTAGTAGTCCCATAAGCCCACAAATAAAGAAAAAGTTAATCAGGGCAAGATTTATTGTCTTTATCCACTATATTATAGAGTATATTTGATAGGGTACTATTAAAGGACTCTATCTGTCCATTGGTCGCTGGATGATAGTGAGATGAATGGTTAGATTTGATATTATGAACTTAATATAACTTCTTTACCACAACATAATAGAAATTGGTTCATTTGTCCATAAATATAGTCTGAGGGACACCAAATATGGGGATGATGATTGTTTTAACAAAAATAAAAGTTCTGTTGGGTCTAATTTCTTTGAAAATAATTTCCCTATCCCATTTAGAGAATAAGTGAGTAATAGTAAAAATATACTAGAACTGCTTAGCCATAACTGGAGGATAAGGACCTACTACATCCAATACCCATTTTGAAATTGGACAGGACTATTTATCAGTATGTAACAACTCCGAGGGTTGATGAATAAAGTTGGCATACACATGGTAGGGATGACATTTCTTAGTGAAATTTATGCATTTCCGCGTCCTTGAAATCCAAAAGTATCCAAGCCTTCAGATTTGATCAAAAAGGCTATGCCCATACTGGTGATCCTTACAAGCTCCTAAATGTAATTCTTCCTTGAAAAATACAGTTTCATCTCCATGAATACACCTGGAAAGGTTTCCATCAAATCCTCATTTTGAGAGGATCTTCTGGTGATCTGGATTATCATAAAGAGTAAAATTGGCGCCTCTTCATCGTATCTATTATATTTTAGCCTTATCTGATGGAAGTACTACATTAGAAGTTAATCAATTATGGGTTTTCTCTAACCCATGGAAGGACCATATGGCTCATAAATATGGATAATTTCTTTAATTTCCTCAATTATATTTTGAATGAAAGGTGAGACCACACAACATTGGCCTATACTGATGATTTTCTCATCCTGATTCGGATGTGAAAACATTGTACACACAATATCCAGTGTATTATCATGGGTGTTTTGTGAATGTGGGACACAACACAATGTCATATCTGATGGAAATTCAACCATTAACCCTCTTGTGTAATCACACAAAGGGATTAAATCTTCTTTTCTAATAGAATAATTCCTATTGATTTGTTTTATTACCAACTCTAAATCACCTTTGACTTTCATGTGGTTAACTTGTAAATGATGTTCCAATTCCAGACCTTCTATGAGAGCTTGATATTATGCATCATTATTGGTTCCACCTTCTAAAAATTGGAAGGAATAAGGTAAAACATCCTTTTCTATAGAGATAAGTAAAATTTCTAACCCAAATTTTTTGTGTTTAGGGTTTTCAATTCAGTTTCCTGTTAGAATTATGGAGGCACCATCAGAGTACATTTCCCATGTTTGGGAATTATCATGAATAGAGAAGAACTATTCATCATGAAGTTCATTATTTAATGGTGTATCTTCTATATATGGGTGTTCAGCATGGAAGTTGGCCAGATCAGGGCCCTTTATTGCCTTCTCAGTTACAAACTAGATGTCAAACAAATGGAAAATAACTTCCCACTATGCTCGATGCCTTGTAAGCATAGGAAAACTGAGGATAAATTTGGGCGGGTTTTTACGAGACACCAATTGGACCTCATGATGTTCTAGGTAATGCCTCAAATTCTAAACTGTAAAGACTAATGCCAGAAAGAACATTTCAATAATTTAATATTGAGTTTATTCATCAAAAAAAGTTCTATTGAGATACTAAAGGCTATTCTCATTCCCAATAAAATTATTTTGGGAAAGGAAGGCACCTAGTGACCAATCTAATGCATTAACTTAGAGAATAAGTGGTCTTCCATCAATAGGAGGAATTACTACCGGTGGACTCAAGAGATATTTCTTGTGGGAATCAAATTCTTTTTGAAAATCTTCAGTCTATTGATAGGTGACTCCTTTCATCATTAATTTGGTGAAGGGAAAATACTTTCCTACCAAATTGGAGATAAAACATCAAATATTTTCCAAGTGTCCTTTGAGTCCTCTTAATTATTTCAAATTTCTATGAGGTGTAATTCCTAGGATTGGTTTTGTTTTCTAATGATCAAATTTTATACCATGATGGTGTACAAATAAGACTAAGAACATCCTTGAGGTTACCCCTAAATCCCATTTCAAGGGGTTAATATTCAAATTGTGTTGCCGAAGATTATTGAAAATGGTCTCTAAATCATCCAATATGTTGGAACATTGTATGGATTTAACCACCAAATTATCCACATAACATTTGAAAAATTTCCATAAGAACGTTTTGGAGAAATGATGCATCGAAAATTGATATGTTGCACCTGCATTATTTAAGCCAAATGGAATTACCCGATAACAAAAAACACCTTGAGTAGATCTAAAGGCTTTATATTCTTCATCCTATAGGGATATTTTTATTTTATTATTCCCAGAGTAACCATCCTTAATGGAAATATCTTCATTGATAGCTGTTTTATCAATTAAAAGTTATGTGATCAGAACTGTAAAGTCATCTTTAGGACAATGCTGGTCAAGATCTCTGAAATCAAGGAAAACTATGATTTCCCCATTATTCATTTTCATTGGGAAAATATTGGAAATAAATTTGGGATATTTCACCACCCTAAAAAAATAGCCTTTATAATCTTTTCAAATTCAGATTCAATTTTAGAGGCATGAGTTGGGAGTGTTCTTCTTGTTGCCAGCTTGAATCCTCAACGTTATTCTGGAAATCCCAAATGATGAGTAGCTACATCAGGATTAATTCCTAGAATGTTTTGTATAATTATTTGAAAATATATCACAATTTTACTTTAGAAATGAATTATCTATCTCTTTATCTTTAGAATTCAGGGATTAAATAATTAGAGTGGGGATTGGATCATCTTCTGTAGATAGATTTATTTCTCTGAGCTCATCCACAGGTGTAGAGACACAATCCTCAAATGTTGGAGGAGCATCCCTAGGACCTTTCTCTTCTTCTTCATTACATGTTAATTTTTTGTTTCTGATTTCATATTAGATGACAATGAAAAACTTATAGAGTTAGGGTAGTAGTCAGTATTTGAATGTCCTCAAGAAGAGGCCACCATTTCTGACCCTACTAATAATGCAGGGTCTTCTTGTGGTAAAAAAGATAAAGTTATGGATTGGGAATAAACATCTGTGTCTTACTCTACTATTTCTAAAACTTCTTCTAATTTGATTGGTAAAGTAGAGGCTTGGTGATGTTCAGTGGATGAAATGAATACATCCCTATTTAATATTTCACCACATCTTGGTGAATCCACAATTTCTCCCATTATTTCATGCTCAATTGCCGCAATTGACGCTATGGAACTTATTGGATGAATTCTTGGATTTGGTTTTCCCTTTTCAATTTGATTGAATGGTGAAACATAATATATACTCAAATAAATGAATGGATTTATTGGGATCTTTTACAGGCCATTCGAAGCATTAATTCTGGTTACCAACTTTGCCATGAACCTCGTTCCCTTCATGTGATAAACTTCTACCTCAATGTATTGAGATTCACACATTTTGAATAGAGCCTCGTCACCATAAAATGTCCCGATTTGACCATTGAAATAGTATTTGAGAGATTGAGGGTATGACGAAGGCATGGCTACATGTTGTTGTAGACAAGGCCTTCCAAGAAGAATGTTGAAGTATGTGTCCTCATAACCAACCATGAAATTTGAATTAGATACAAGATCCCCAAACTAATTTCTGATTGTAATCCCACCTATAGTTTCTAGCTCATTTGTGTCATATCCTTGCAACATTAAAGTGAAAAATCATAAGTTATATTTAGTGGGGCCTAATTGACTAAGTTTATGGATCAGAATTAGGTTGAAAACTAAGCCATTATCAATGAAGGCTCGTCGGATCTCTATGTCACTGACCTTTCTAGATAGATTCAAAGGCCTAATATGCCCATGTACAACATCATCTTCATCTTAATCCGTAAATAAGATAACTGCATGGAAATCTATAGGATCATTGTCTATAGGGTAAAACTCAGAAGTAGATACATTTGTTTCAAACTCTTGAAAACTTGACAAAGCCTCAATAAGTGATTCTCGAAGATCTTTTGACAGATTTAAGGCGTCCAAAATTGAAAAATTGGCCGGTACTTGGTCCAACTATTTCATGTCATCATACTTTTGGTCCAACAGTCTGCATTTCCCTTCATAGATATGTGGGTTTGTAGGTTCCTTGGATGTAGAGGTTTTTGATGTGGATGTTCCCTGTGTCAGAGCATAAACTAGAAACACTAAAAGATTTTCTAGAGTAGAATGACTAGGTCAACCTACTTTCTGAGGGGTTGATGGTGTAACCTCAAATTTGTCCTCCAAAATAATCATGTCTGGACCAAATCTGTCATGGGTAGAAGAATATCCTTGTTCTTGTTGAGTCTGCTGAAGGTCACTCCCATGAGTTTCCACCACATATATGGTTCGAGTTGGGGTAGAGTTAAAATAGATTATTCTATAATACCCTTGTATTTACATGTATCCCTTACCTTGTCCTCTTCCTCTGGTTCTACAGTTAGATACACGGAAATCAGACTCATTATTACCAAATCACCATTTGAATAGGGATCTGTTAAGTGGATATCATTGACGGAACCAAAGATCAATTCTTCATCTGATGAAGATTCTTCCTAGAAGGTTAGTTTTTGTTGATCCTTTAGGTGGGGAAGTGCCTGTACTTATGAATTAGATGGCAATAAATATGGTAGTGTCATAGTCTACTTTTACCTTGACACAGGATCATCTTCTTCTAACTTCTCCTTTCCCTTCTTATCATGTTCCTTCTTTAAGGATTGACTTTTAGAGGACTGATCTTTTGATGAAGGTAGATTTGTTATGGTAGGAGTTAAAGAATACATAATTGGTTGTTTCAACAATGTTCATAAAATGGCATGAGTTCGGTTGAACATTTTTTTGATCATCCAAAAATCATATTTCTACACATTTTTACTTTTGAATTCCTGCCATTTGCCTTCTTCCTCTGGATTAGTAGCAATAAAACATGCCACTTGGGCTGATGAACATTTCAATTTCACTTTCCATAGTCTACCATTTTTTACCGGAGGTCCTTGAAAACAAAACACGCCTAAATGAGATCCCCCAACATCTAGTGAAAGGGAAAATAATTAATAAGATCTTCATATCCTTATTTTTTTGATTTCTTCAGCATTGGAAACTGACCCAAATTGTTTTCAAGAGTTGAGATGAATTAACTATGAACCAATTATTTCTAGAATGAATAAAATTTGATCTTTAACTCCTCAAACTATTTCTCCCTTTGATCTCTTTTATAATCATGATGAGGTGGTCTTTATTGCTGATGCTTGAGAGGCAGATCCCATCGATATGATGATAGATTTTAAGTTGAATTAGGTACAAGTTCATTTTGGAGTGTAACAATAGCAACCTATGATTTTCCAATTCTCCATTCTAGATCTAACGGAATTACAAGAGTTTTAGAATTAGTTTCCATAATGGAATCTTCAATCTATTGAGAAATTGAATTAAGGTCTCAAAACCCTCCTTTTTATTTCAGAGGGATCTATGGTTTTTGTAACTCATCATGTAGATTTACCACACATATTAGCCGCATCTCTTCCTGAGGAAGTGCTAGATTTAAAGAATACGTTAATCATTTCAATCAAGAAATGACATTTGAAAATCTTCCATTTTCCCATCGATTGCATATTTTAAGATAAAAACTACTGTATTCGATAGTGTTTAGTTGAATTGAAGAAGGAATTTATGCTGGGGATATTCCCATATAGTAATTGATCGAGATAGAAAACTTGTATTCCATACAAAAGATAGGCCTTGTAATGATTTAAAAAAACACATAAGATTTACAGATTCTGGTCCTTGAGGAGTTCCCATCATGGGATCAAAATGCGGAATGAAATGTGTTAAGTGTTGTTACAAATTTTCAGAACAATTAATGGTTGGGATGGTAGTATTCATAAAATTTGGTGGGGGATGGATCAGATCCACCCATTCGGGGTAAGCTTTATTTTTCAGCTGAATTCACGCACACAGTTCTACCATGGATTCAAATTGATTTTTAATGCCTAAATTGTGGTCATAACCACTTGGGGAATATCTGGATGAGCTCAGACCTATAGAGGTACAACATATGGAGTGTAAACTGGTGCAATGACCCCTAAAACCACTTTTGGTGGTGCTTGTATTTTCCTTGGATAACCCAAGGTAAAATTCCTATAAGGATGTGTTTGATCCTACCCTAGTAGTGTAAAAAATAGAGGGAATTCATTATCTGCACCTGTAGTTACCAAAAATACTCTATTTTGAGGAGTTCCTATAAGATGTGCATGTTGAGGATCTTCCTGGGGAGTATGTCCACCAGAAATTATTCTTCAAAGTATTTCTGTATTGAGTCTTTTCAACTCTTTCATTTCCTCTTCTTATTGTAAAATTCATTCTTTAAGTGAATGAGATTGACCTTTTCTAGTGGTAAAGTGAGATACAATCTGACTTTTATTATTCCGGTTTTTAGTTTTTTTAGAGGGGTGGGAGTTGGTTATTTGATGGCATACCTAGATTCTGGGTAAGCCTTTGATTTCGGGTACATACACCTTCTTCATTTGATTCAGTGTCTTCCTCATTATGGATATGAAATTGATCTTCTGATTCCCCAGAGATAGACTCATTTCCTGGAGGAACATTTGCAATGGTGTTAATATCATTTACTAACTCATAATGCATTTAAAGAATTATCTTTGTATCTTTGTAGTATCATCTCCTTATATATATTTTAGGAGACTTTATTCTCTAATATGACGAATTCCTAGGAATTTCTTGATGGAGAGTTAAATAAAAGGAATCCCTAGATAGTTTATTTGGGCACTCTCTTTGTGGAATCTTCCCTAATCGATAGAAAATTGACTTCCATTGTGAGGGGATTTTAGATGTGAAAAAATCAACCAACCCTCTAGTCTGGGGCTATTCATG
Source organism: Viscum album (assembly GCA_963277665.1). Taxonomy (NCBI): domain Eukaryota; kingdom Viridiplantae; phylum Streptophyta; class Magnoliopsida; order Santalales; family Viscaceae; genus Viscum; species Viscum album. The sequence continues at coordinate 1,498,055,947 of OY728147.1, read as the reverse complement.
TTATTTATCTTCTTCAAACCATCGAATTTTGTTTGATGTATTCAAAAGTTGAATTAAACAATCCCCAACCCCTGTATGCTTTGGTGTCTCTTCAAATACAATGGTTGAGATCCGCCCAGCTGCTATTTTGATTTTGCAAATTTTGGTTCAGAAATTAGTAGTGTGGATTATCCAGTAACCATTCAAAACACCTGTTTCTGATGATTGTTGTTCTATATCATACATTTACGTTATCTAGCAGCTGACATCCTTTATGTGGGAGGCCTACTGATAATTCTCAGATGCTTTATGAAAAAGTAACTCAACAACATGTTTTCTATGGGATCGACTATGATGTGATCTAGTTGAGGCATGTTCTTGAGCATACATTTGATTACATACTAAATCTTTTGATTGTAGCTGGCCATGGGTAATAATGAATCATGTGACAACTTTTGGAATACATTGTCAATTTTGGAGTGCAGTGAAATGCAATGCTTCATGAGAACCCCATCCTCTGATACAAACACTAGATGGGGAATCATAAATTAACTGGTGTAGCCTCTTTAGAGCATTGAGGCATGCACACTAAAGGGTTCTCTACTGCTTTTCCACATTTGAATGTTTGGAAACTAAGAGTGATACCAAGTAAATTTGAGTTTTCAACACTTCTGTTACCATTAAATGATTTTGATATTCATCATATGGTAATAATTAGTTTTTCAAAGGATGAAGAGTCTTCTATAAGTTGATACAGTTATCATAAATTCAATCTTCTTCTATCAATTCTAGAATTTTATATTATGAATTTTCCAAAGTCCAGAACATGACTGGTATTTCTCATTTAGCCAATTCTTTTTTCTGTGGTAACATATCTTCATCATGTTTCACAAGAGGTTCTCCCACTTGGTTTGACCAAAATGGGTGTTTCTTGATTGTTTTATTTAAAAAATCAAATTAGTAATTGAAGGGGGAATTTCGGACAGAGATATTCCCATCCAGTAATTGATCGAGATAGCAAACTTTTATACCATACAAAATTTAGTCCTTGAAATGATTGGAAAAAACATATATGATTTACTGATTGTTGTTCTTGATGAGTTCCCATCATGGGATCACAACGAGAAACTAAATGAGTTAAGTGTTTTTCTGTATCTCTCAAACCATTAATGATTGGGAATATAGTATACAAAAACTATTTTGGGGGAGGGATTAGATCCACCAATTCGGGTTATGAATTATTTTTCGGTTGAATTCTCACACACCGTTCTTCCATCGATTCAAATCGAGTTGTTAATGACTCAATTGTGTTCATAAGAACTTGGGGAATATTTGGATGAGCTAGGACCTGTATTGGTACAACATCTAGAGCATGATCTGGTGCAACAAACCCCAAAACCACTTGTGGTGGTGCTGGTATTTTCCTTGGATAACCCAAGGGAACAGTTCTATAAGGATATGTTTGATCTTACCCTTGTTGTCTACAAAATAAGGGAAATTCATTATCTGCATCTGTAGTTACCAAAAATCCTTTTTTTCTAAGGAGTTCCTACAAGATGTGCATGTTAAGGATCATCATGGGGAGTATGTCTAGAAGAAATGCTGCTTGAAAGTAACTCTGTATTGATTCTTTTCAACTCATTCATTTCTTCTTCTTATTGTGAAAATCCGTCTTTAAGTGAATGAGATTGACCTTTTCTAGTGGTAAAGTGATATGCAATATGACTTTTACCATTCCCCTGTTTAGTTTTATTTTGGAGGGTTGGCTGTTGGTTATATGAGGGAATACCTAGATTCTGGGTAAGCCTTTGATTTCGGGCACATACACCTTCTTCATTTCATTTAGTGTGTACCTCATTTTGGATAATAAATTCATCTTTTGATTTTCCTGAGATAGACTCATTTTTTGGAGGATCTTTTCCAATGGTGTTAATAACATTCACTAACTCATAATGCATTGATGTCATTCTATCTGTATCTTTGTAAGATCATCTCCTTATATACCTTTTAGGAGACTTCATTCATCTATATGAGGAATTCCCAGGAATTTCTTGATGGGTAGTTACCTGAATGGAATCCCAAGATAGTTCACTTGTGCGCTCTTTTTGTCTGTTATACCCTAGTTGGTAGAAAACAGACCACTATTGTGGAGGGGATTTCAGATGTGAAAAAATCCACCAACCCTCTTGGCTGGGGCTATTCATGTTCTTATTTTTCAAACCCTCGATTTTTTATTAATTAATTCAAAGGTTGAATTTAATAAGACCCAATCCCTTCAAGCTTTTGTGTCTCTTCGACTGCTATGGCTGAGATTTGCACAACTGCTCTTTTGAGTTTGCAAATTTTGGTTTGGGAATTAGTAGGGTACATTATCTAGAAACCATTCAAAACACATGTTTCTAATGATTGATTTTCTATATCATCCATTTACGTTATCTAACAGCTGGCATCCTCTAAGAGGGAGTCCTTCTGAAGATTCTCAGATGCTTCAAGAAAAATTAACTCAACAACTTGTGTTCTATGGTCCCTACTCTGATGAGATCTTGTTTAGGCATATTATTTAGACTAAATTTGATTACATACTAAATCTGTTTATTGTAGCTGGCCATGGGAAAAACGATGCATGAAACAACTTTTGGAAGACTATGCTGATTCTAGAGTGTAGTGAAATGCAATGCTCCATGAGAACCCCATCCTCTAATACAAATACCAGATGGGGAATCATAAATTAAATGGAGTAACTTCTTTAGAGCATTAAGGCATTCACACTGAAGGGTTATCTAATGCTTTTCCAACTTTTGATATTGGGAAACTAAGAGAGATACTAAGCCAATTTGGTATTGCAACCCTTCTATTACCTTGAAAAATGATTTTGATATTCATCATATTGTAATACTTTGGTTTTCAAATGAAGAATATACATCCATAAGTTGATGCAGATATCATGAATGCAATCTTATTCCATCAATTCTAGAATGTCATATTAAGAATTTTCCAAAGGCCGGAACATGACTTTTATTTCTCTTTTAGCCAATGGTTTTTTCATTTTTAACATATCTTCATCATCTTTCACTAGAGGTTTCTCCACTTGGTGTGACCAAAATGGGTGCTTCGTAATTGTTTTATTAAAAACAATGGAATTAGTAATTGATGAATAAATTTCTAACATAGATATTCCCATATAGAAATTGATAGAGATATCAAACTTGTATACCATATAAAAGATAGTCCTTTTAATGATTGCAAAAAACTCCTATGATTTACTGATTCATGTATCTGAGGAGTTCCCCTCATGGGAACCCAATGAGAAATGAAATGTGTTAAGTGTTGTTCCAGATCTCCCAAATCATTAAATATTGGGAATGTAGTATTCGAAAAATTTGTTGGGGGAGGGATCAGATCCACCCATTTGGGGTAGTCTTTCCTTTCTGGATGAATTTTCACACACCATTCTTCCATGGATTAAAATTGAGTTTTTAATGCCTCAATTGTGGTCATAAGCACTTGTGAAATATCTCGATGATCTAGGACCTGTAGAGGTACAAAAACTAGAGCTTGAAATTGTGAAATGTCCCACAAGACCACTTGTTGTGGTGATGGTATTTTCCATGGATAACAAAATGGAACAGTCCTATAAGGATGTGTTTTATCCTACCATGGTGGTGTAAAAAATAGAGGGAATTCATTATCTGCATATGTATTTACCAAAAATCATCTTTGTTGAGGGGTTTCTATAGGATGTTCTTGTTGAGGATATTCCAGGGTAGTATGACTAGCAGAAATGCTGCTTCGAAGTTACTCTATATTGAGACATTTTTAAGTTGTCATTTCCTCTTCTTATTGTGAAATTTTCCTTCAAGTGGATGAGATTGACCTATTCCAGGGGTAAAGTGAGATGTAATCAGCCTTTTACCATACCCCTTGTTAGTTTCATTTTGGAGGGGTGGGAGTTCGTTATTTGAGGGCATACCTAGATTCTAGGTGAGCCTTTGATTTCGGGTACAAACATCTTATTCATTTGATTCAATGTGTACCTCATTATGGATAAGAAATTCATCTCTTGATTCCCCTGAGATTGACTCATTTTCTGTAGGATCTTCTACAATGGTGTTAATAACATTCCCTGAATCATAATTCATTGATAGAATTATGTTTGTATCTTTATAATATTGTCTATTTATATATCTTTCAAGAGACTTTATTCTCATATATGATGAATTCCCAGGAATTGCTTGATGGACAGTTACTCGAAGGTAATCCCTAGATAGTTCATTTGTACACTATCTTTGTGACTTCTTCCATAAATGGTAGAAAACTGACATCCATTGTGGATGGGATTTAAGATGTGAAAATATTCCCCAAACCTCTAGGCTGGGGCTATTCATGTTCTTCTTCTTCAAACCATTGAATTTTGTTTATTGAATTCAATGGTTTAATTAAACAAGCCCGAAGCCCTGAAAGCTTGGGTTGCTCTTCAACTGCTATGGCTGAGATTTTCACAGCTGGTCTTTTGATTTTGCAAATTTTGGTTCAGAAATTATCAGGGTGCATTATCCAGAAACCATTCAAAACACCTGATTTTGTTTATTGTTGTTCTATTTCATACAATTATGTTATCTAACCACTAACATCCTCTAAGAAGGAGGCCTGCTAGAGATTCTTAGATGCTTCATGCAAAAGTAACTCTACAACTTGTTTTCATTGGTCCTGAATATTATGAGAGCTATTTGAGGCATGTTCTTGAGAATACATTGGATTACATACTAAATTTGTTGATTGTAGCTATCCGTGGGCAATATCGTTTCATGAGACCACTTTTCGAAGACTTTTCTAATTCTGGAGTGCAGTGAAATGCAATTCTCCAAGGGCACCCCATCCACTAATACAAACACGAGATGGGGAATCATAAATTAAATGGAGTAACTAAATTAGAGCATTGAGGCATGCACACTGAAGGGATGTTTGCTGCTTTTCCACATTTGAATGTCGTGAAACTAAGAGAGATGCTAAGTAAATTTGGTGTTTCAACCATTCTATTACCTTTAAATGATTTTGATATTCATCATATGGTAATACATTGGTTTTGAAATGATGAAGAGTCTTCTATAATTTGAGGCAGATATCATGAATTCAATCCTTTTCCATCAATTCTAGAATGTTATATTAATAATTTTCCAAAGGCTAGAACATGAATGGTATTTGTCTTGTAGCCAATTGTTTTTATTATTTTTTAAAACATCTTCATCATCTTTCACCAAAGTTTTTTCCACTTGTTATGACCAAAATTGGTCCTTCTTGATAGTTTTATTAAAAACAATGGAATTAGTCATTTTTCATCTACTGTATTATAAGACAAGTGACTAAATAAAAGTTTATAGAGTGATTGTTCCCTTAAGATATCTTCTGGTTGAGAAAGTATTTCACATGATAATGACAAGGCATCGGACATGAATGGACTTGTATTGGATTGTACCTCTAGATAATAGGGATTTCTCATTACTACAATGTCAATCAATGAATTTTTTTGACAATGCAAAAAACTTCTGTGCTGAGAACATCCGCAACAAATTCCATTATGGGGGGGAACCATGGTGAATTATAGTAAGGGATAAATCATATTGTTCCTTGGTCTTCTGGACATAAAAAGGGTTGTCGTGGCTCTCATCTAGAGATATGATCTATGGATTGAAAGAATTTTTATGAAGCAAGAATTCAGGATAATGTTTTCAATGGGGATTTTCGGAATTATTACTACCAGTCCTATAATTTGGTAATTAGAGGGTAGGATCTTGAATTGCTACAGATAAATGTCTGAGGGCATCAAGAACCCTAGCATTAAGAGGACTTATATTGTATCTTGAATCCAGATTTTCCAATTGTGTTTGGAGAGATTTCTTCTTAGATGCTCTTTTATAATTAGTTGGGGACACTTTATAAGAGAAATGGTTATCATGGGAAGGTGCATGTGCCTTCCTTAGAGCGATCACCAAAACAGACAGATTACCTCTAATTGGAAAGTGTCTATGTTCTCGAACATGTTTTCCATATGATATGGGGGAGTATGATCCATGACCCTTATGGACTAGAATAGTGGTGTATATTTGCTCTGGGGATGGCATGATGATGTTTCATCCCTTGTGTTAGGACATGTTTATGTGTCTGTTCCCCTGGTACTGCTGAAGTAGTTATTACAATGTTTTGGCACACTTCCAGAATATGGGTAGACATTTTTGTCTTCCCTTTCCCCATTGATAAGATATGTTTGGTGACTTCAACGGACGAAAAAAGAATATATGTCCATTCCATATCTGGATTAGGTGTATGTACCTACTCATGTCCTCCTTCTTTTCAATGAGTACTGACAGTACTCATCTATGGGGGAAGAGAGTTGGGTCTACCCCAAATCTGTCTTCAGAGCTTTCTGACTGACTTCTCCGGGTACTTCCAAACAAGACTATTGGTAGGCTTGATGAAAACTTGCAGGTTTCTATGACTTCTGGTAGTCTTACATCAAGCATTGTCATTAAACTTCCTTCATTACTAGCAGAAGAGACTACTGGAAGAATTGGTGATTGGAAGTAGGTGTATGTTCTTGTTTTCCAGTTTCCACCACATTGGATTGGCGGGCTTCGTTAAATGTATAAAAATGATCCTAATGACTAGATGATAATTTTTGAACATGTGTACGTGCTTTTTCATGGTAATCCATCAAATTTTCCTTGAGGTATTGGTGGGTTGCTTCCAGACGAGCCTGCTGGGAAGAATAATTTGGACGGATGATTGTATGTACCCACTCATTGTTCGCCATCAAGTTAGGTTGATGGACTTCTCTAGAGGGGGAATAGGTATTAACCTTCTCCATATTGATCGTACGTTGTCCCAGGTGTTTCGTCTTGCATGCCCGGGTCTGAGGGACCTGGGATGAATGTCTAGAGGAAACACCCCCACCATGTTGGGGGTTCACTACAACATGATTCTACTATCAGTGATTGTTGGTGGGAGTCCTCAAGAAAGAACCTTGTATCTTTGGATTGAGGCTCCGAGTGACCAATTGATCTACCTATATATAGTACATATGGGACTGGTTGTTGATTTTGGGGGATAAGGACCTGAAATGGTTTAAGATGGTGGTTGGCACCATTTTCTTCTTGATCATCGGTCATCATTGGCTGGACAATCGATGATTGTTATTAACCTGGAGAGCCTATCAGACAACCTCTAATTTTGGGATTTTATGTTGCTAATGGTACTCCTTTACCAGCCTATTTGTGAGCCAACATTGAAAATTCTTGGTGGGAGATAATGTATTTCTCATGGACGAGGATCAAGCCTGAGTAATGGTTGGGAAGTTCACAGATGCGGTCTTCAAGAAATCCATTTTGGGGTGAAGGGGGTTCTGATAAAAATACATGAAACAAAAGTAAACTTCATTAAAGATTAATCTTTTATATTGATACATGTGTGATTGATTCCTTTGTCAGGTCTTCCTTTATCAATTTATAAGGGTCTAATATGTGGGTAACATTATTATATTGGTTGGGGATTCACATCAGGTTCACCATTTTGGTTTCGTTGTTCCTTGAAACTTGTGTACTAGTTTTAAGAATCACTATATCCAAGAATTTCCTTTTGGATTTATTCATGGCACAAAAAACACACAATATTTCATTATCCAATATGGACATTCTTTCCAAAGACAACCATTCATTATGTTTGAACATTACGATACTTAAGAACAAGCATTGGTCGAGAGGATGGGAGGTCGCAATCATCACACCCTTTTGAGGGGAATATTGTCCACTACAGGACTCTCTTTATGAATTTTAGTTATTTTCATGAATCCTTATTAATTCACCAAGTATAACATAATTTTCTCTAGTAATTAGGCATCACTTATTAACTTGTGTGAAATTTAGAATCATCAGTATGTATTCTAGGTTCTTTATTAGTGAAAATGTTCATATGTATTCAAGGTTCTCCATCAATGGTATCATCTCATATAATACCTTAATATTTTTTTAATCATCACTATGATGATACTGGTTTTGAATTCACTCAGTGGGGCACTCTGGAATTTATTGTCTTCTAGGGTGATGGAGGTTTTTTTGATATTGGGATCATACCCATAAAATGGGATACCTACATATCCTTGTGAAATGAATAAGAACCCTCATAGATCAATGCTACTTAATGGAACACATCAAACCTTTTAAGGCCATGTGATAAAGACCTAACCATACAATTTAATGTCAATTGTTAAGGAAATATATGCGAAATGTGCTTAGTAAACGTTTGGTGTGGGACTTATGCTGAAGAAACCTAAAGAACTCAGAACAGATATGGATTTTTATGTAAAATTAGACCCTATTGGGAATACGGCCCATAGAGAACGTGGTTGATTTGATGTGTTGGTTTTGAGACTCATGGAGGCTTCCTACATATCCCATATGAATGGGAATCAATTCCCACATAGTTTGATTAGTCTAATAGTAGAGTATACTCTTTTGAGAGAAATGAGATTGCACTTACTTCTTGAAAATGATGCCATGATGATTTTAGAGTTTAATTTGGGGCTTACACCTAATAAAGACGACCTGATAAATGAAATTAGGGTTGGATTCCGAAAGAGGATATTCAATGATCCTGGGCCCTAAAAAGGATTCCTACATATCCTAGTTTTAATATGAATCAATGTTCCCATTGTTTAGGTGGTTGTAAAAATGTTGTGAAAATGAAAAATCTCTAAGACCACATGAGTCATGCTTGGGGTGAGAAACATGAGGATTTCAAAAATTCAACAAAAGATATCACACCTTTCCTCCTCTGCTAGTGGAAGAGGGTCTTCCTATGGCAATGATGGTGGATGAGGGTGAGGCGACCTGGGATGAGGGAAAGGTGACGGTCCCTCCCTATGTTCTATTTTCATTCCACAAGGGTCTAATGAAAGGAATGAGGGATGAGTGATAGTGGGTTACACCATGATTGATTCCCTAAAATTGAACCAAGTATTAGAGGGAGATGTTTCATTTTATTTCATGGAAAATAAAGTGTGAACCATACCTTTCCTACCAGAGACTTGAGGTTCTAAGTTTTAAAGATGAGAGGGGGAGGTCAGAACCCAAACCTCAATCCTACAAATAGAGAACTCATCAACACTTCTCCTGGGAGAAAGTTCCATTTGACTATTGATATACAAACCCACAGACACTCCCTGAATCTTAACCCCATTGTGAAACAAATGTGGGTTTCCTCTGATAGCAGATATAAAAACCCAAACAAGATACGAACAGATGTGCCTTTCCCATATGTTTTATAAGTCATGATGTTTTGGTGGAGGTCTCAGGATAATACCGTTGAGAAAAAAGATACAATGTAGAAGAATCCATGCCATGAATGGATTTTAGGATGGCTTGATGGATTTTAGACTGAAGAGAATAGGTGAATCATAGAGGGGTTCCCCAGTAGATATTTAAAAGAAAGTATGGGCGTGCAAGCAGGATTGGGGCATGATGTTCACCTATGTGATGAACAAACTGTATGTTAATACATGGGACATACTTGGATCAATCCTTCAAGAGTATTCACAGGTGATCCCAGAAGTGGGGTGCTCGAGTTCCTATGAATGGAATCAGTTGCACACAAGTGTTTCAGATTTAATGAGGGTGGGTGCTTTAAGCATGAATGTGTTATGGATTTCAACAACGAAAAGAACTTAAGTCCAATGATTCTCATTCAATTCCTCAGCATTAAGATTTAAATAACTACGTTGAACGTTTTTGAGGACTTGGGAAAATCACTAGGGTTACCCGAGCTGCATTTTGGTTTTTTAGAAATTATTCCACACAAATGAAGGCCCCAAGGGTCAATTTATAAGAAAAAATAGGACCCTCGGTGAAAGGAGTTTGGTCGCATATGTGGGTTACATAACAACATTGTAGCATTAAAGTGGATGCTCGCCGTATGGGTCATGCCCAAGTATGCTTGCGACTCTCATGTGATTTTCCCTAACTAGGGTGTCACTTTTTGGACATAGCCAAAATAATTACATTATTCATCTTCCGCATAGTGGGGAACATGTGTTTGTGTGTAGGTACCATGGGTGCTGCTTTTGGGACATAAAAAAATTTATTGCTCCATACCACGAGTGTTGTGCCCCTGCACCCCTGGTTGGGATCACTGCCGGGTTGCGGTCCTGACCCATCGGGCCGATGCCTTCGCTACTGTCACTGACCCCCATAAATAATTCATAGTCTCACAATGATCTTTTCGAGCCTAGTTGAGGAAAATTTACAGAGAAGTGCATGTAACACATTTCATGTTGTCTACAACCCTGCATACGAGACCACCTCACAAGGTCATTCTATAGATTCTGGGTCCTGACATAAGATCACAAGGGTCCTTAAAATCCCTTTTTCTAGATGGTATCCCTGGTCTATGTCCCATACCATGATCATCTTGAACTATTTCCCAACCAAACCATGAAATTATCATGGTTTATAGCTCCAATTTTTATCATATATCTCAATATTATACTTTTATATCACTATGTCAAGACCCCTCCCATAAAAGGAACCCCTCCTGGTCCGACAATGATGGAAAACATATAATAACCCATGACCAGCTTAATTCGGACCCATGATGATGACTAGAAATAAGTGTTCAAACATTTCACATATGAAAGGAGTTACCCTCAATGAAAATATAGAATCCAGAGATAGAATGAATAAAAATCCTGAAACTCCATAATAAATTATAAAATAAGGGAAACCAAAACATCCAATAGTGAATAAAAAAATTTATCAGATAGAGGTAAAAGTGTCTAAATAGTACCAAATGACAAGTCCTACGGAAAAAAATAATCTGATAAAATATCCAATATACTAATGTCAATTTTAGTCCCTAAAATCCACTCAGAAACCAGAAAATAAGTTTATATATATACATAGGATGTGAATAACATATATTCTTAGTTGGGTCACATCCAAGATATCTCATGCACATGTGAAAAGATCATAAAATGTTACCATTTAACAAAAAAAGTACAAAAATGTACATAAAAAGGTTAGCTAACCAACATTAGTCTCACCAGGACACGATCACCAAATACCACATCCAACACATTAACATTTTAGAAAATGAATATAAGAAAAGGCACACCACAACCATTTCCCCCACTGATTTTCCACTCTCACATCCTAATTCCAAATGTGTTTTTTTATCATCCCATATATGAATATTAAACAATATATCCACTCATCTTGGATGTGGGTGGGGAAAAATCCTTACCTACCCTAGCCTCCTATATGTCTCAAAATGTAATAATATAATCAGTCTATAACACAACCTCATCATCATATGTAGTGTAATATGGTTTCATGAAAATGATTGAAATAAAACTTGTTCACTCCATCTACAATGCCTGACCCCTACCCATACCACATCCTTAGGTATGAATAAATTCAAAAACAAACCCATCATTATCGAGTAATATCTTGCACTAAACCATCATCACTTGTCAATGTCCGAAACAAATCCCTCATCGTCACTACTATTGAAGAATGATCAAGGAATTGGAGTACCTACCCATAAAATTTACTACCATTATGGATGATAAGGAAGACACATGAAAACCAAAAAAATTGGGAATAGTAATTTAATCCAACTTCAGTGGGGAATGTAAATAAATAATAGAAAATACATTTTATATAGGTATCATGAAATTTAAAACCCATGATTTATAGAATGTGAACCAACTCATCCCACCCCATGTCTATATATTTTTATAACTATCTCCAATAAAAACTTCCACCACTAATGCATCAAACCATTTTACAACCACACAAAACACATAAAACACCATCCACTTTCATTTAAAAGATCCACTATTTCTATAATGTTGATTTCCCACCTCATTATTAATTACTAAGATGATTAAAATCAAATTAACTCAGAACAATAATTTTTAATTCAACTAATTTAATCCAATTAACAAAAATAATTTTCAACCCATGATCACTAAAATCATACACATGATATTTCATTTTTATCATTACATATTAATTCCATAACTATCCAGGAAACTAAGGAAACCGAATCACACCACAGGTCAAACAACCCCCACTAATCAATTCCAGAACATAGTAGAAAAAATCTATCACCACAACCTAACCATCCCATCACCACAACCAAAATAAAACAGAAACCACAAAAATACATACATCACTTACCATTCCAAGAATCTATATCCTTATTTCTGCCACATTCAACATTGAACTCTACCACCACCATCCCTTGTAAAATACCCCCAAGAACCCCCTTACACCTCACATTGTACAATTAAAGGAAAAAAATAATAGATAACATAACATTATAGCTTCTACACATATATTAATTTTAGTTCAATGAATTTTCTATAATTAATTCATAACATCCATGGATATTGTCACACAATTCTAGAATTCCATGGTAAATTTATTCATTATCCATATACATGTTCTTCAAAAATTTATTCATGTTCAATTAATGTAATCATCATAAAATGTATTCCAAAATTCCCAACAATAACAAAACAAACAATTCTACAAAATATTTTTATTTTCAGTAAGGAAACACATATGGATAATGCATTAGGAAATATCACAAAACCAATAAAATTATTTAAGAACTCCCATTATCTTAAATTTCACATATAATGAAATTATATATCTTATTATTCCAATTCGTACTATCCACCTGAATGAATAAAAAAGATTCTTCTTTACACAAATAGACATGACATAATGAGTGAACAAGAAACCCATTCCTCAAGAAAATATTTACAAATGAAATTGAATGGTGTAACAAGATGAATAAAACAGCTAATAACCACAATTTAAGGAAGTACCATGATAAAATTAGAATCAATGATGTTATGTATTTAGATGATGAGGATAAAATACTATTTTGGAGTGGGGGAGTGAAATGCCTCCAAGTAATTGTTAGGATCCAACCATGAATCAATAGAAAATATAGGATTAATATAGGGATCAAATGTGTTTCAGAAATTTTTAGCAAACCAGAGAGTTGAAGACCACAATGAAAAATCCTTCACTATGGAATAAGGATGAAAATACAAGAAAAGGATATGATGTAAATTAAGTGACCAAACCATAATGGAGTTATTCAAAATAGTGTCTAAGAAACACGAAATTGTTCACAATATCAATCCTATAAATTGAGATAAGGACCACATTTCATGGAAAACAATAATTCAACTGTATTCAATCAGAAAGAAGGACACATTGTAACCCAACTCTATGATTTAACCACACGAACACAAAAATAAACCTTAGAATCCCTCATCCAAAAAACTACCATATATCTTATATTATACTAACTATCTATGAGGAGCAAGGTAAAACAACAAAAAACCCCACTCTCCTCAACTCTATTCCCCATCAAATCCATCTATACCAAAAACAATCCATTTATAGTGAAATATAATCTTCCACGCTGAAAAATACTTCCCAAAAAGAAATAGCAGGTTCAACTCCCCAAGATACACTTCACACCCCTCAGAACATCCCCAAACACCAACATCACATGAATTTACACAAATTAATTGGTCGTAAATTCTAGGCCATTAGAAATTTTAATAATGTAAAATGATTAAGTAAAATGTTGCGTAGAATATTATATTAAGTAAAGATAACTATGTGCTAATAAAATATATTACATTTGTAATTCGTAATAAATTTTAGAGACTAATGATCAAATAATTTAATTGTATTTTAAAAAATATAAAGAAATTTATAAATGTGGAATTTGTTAAATGAAAGTGTACTAGTTAGATATTGGTGATAAGATGGAATATATATTTTCTTAATGAGTTAAATGGAATGAATTGATATGGGGTAAAAGAAATATATTTAATGAATATGGAAATGAATATTTTTTAATATTTTGAAATTGATTATGATATATAAAATTAGATAAAGATGATTTTTGTGAATAGTGATGCTTTGTAGTGGTTGGGTTAGTTAGTGGTGGGGGAAATATTATTGTTGGGGATGACAGTTATTGTATTAGTGTCAAGTGTTCAGTTGTTTTACTTATATTGGTTATGTGGGATATTATATATTCATCATAATTTTTTTTCATTCACCCCACCCAATTTAGGAAATGTGGCCGACATGGATTTGACATCTTAGGTTCCCAGTGTACCTCTTATATTAAAGTTATAAATGACATGGATGTGTGTATACTCCAAATTTACTTATCTTTCCAAAACATAATACAATATTAAGCAACCTATTTTTATAAAGTTATTAGGTTTTAATGTATTTTGATAATATTATTAATATGTGGGTTCATGGTGGGGGTGTACATAGAATAATGAGGGCACAAGGATGATGTTATTTAGGATTATATAATATATAGTGAGGAGATATGTGGTTAGGGTTTTGAAGTGGTCATTATACATGGAATAAAAATGTGGATTTAGGGTTTTGGATATTATGGGGATATGTGGATATGTGGAATGTCTTGATGTGGTTTATAATTTAAATGACAGCACCTGGGTACATGGGTTTAATGAACGATGGTGACCAGTTCATTGTTGAAGTGGTTACTAAGTACCTATATATATATATATCCGTTTTATATAAAACTTAATTAACATGGATTTGGATGTGTGAGCCTTAGTAATGATGTGAAATAGTAAACCTTATCTACGAAATATGTTTAGTTCAAATAATATTCATCGATATATTTATTTATATTCATCGTATTCATTTCAATGAGAGGTTTTTTGGAGGATCCTACTAATTATACTCGTTTTCCAGACCCCCATGTCTGAGTATATATATATTTCTAGTCTATAGGATGATATTAGTGAACAATATAAATATAAATATCACATGGTGGTTTTTTGGTTCTAGAATATGTTCACTGGATTTCTATCATATGATTATTTTCAAGGTATTTGTTTTTTAGATTTTAAAATATTTTTTATATTTATAGGATGATACTAGTGTATGATAATTACAACATAAACTCATAGTGGTTATTGGATTTATAAGGTTTTTTGTGTTTCTTTTAGTTTATCATATTGTGTTCATTAGTGGGTCATTGTATTGCGATGACCCCAGAAACATGGAGCACATGCATTGATTTATTATATTAGAATGATTACAAGGATTCAAATTCGGAAGGACCAATCAATTTAGTATATCTTTAAAACTAGATTAAAATCATTATACCCATATTAAATTGGGTAATATAAAAATAACATGATATATAATAAAATGAAACAAGATATATCCATGAGTGTTTATTCTAATATTCCTTTTTCATTACCTGGGGAATGGAAACATATTAAGGGTGGGATCAAATTCTCAGAAAGTCTATGAAAAAAATAATAAAATATGAATCAATGATAATAATAAACATGGAAAATTAAATAACTCATAATACATGATATTCAAATAACTATATAAGTCATAATCAATATGGAAAGGTAAGAAACTAAAAACTCTTTCCATTTAATTGATAGAATGAGAATATAATGCATCCATTGATAGGTCAAAGAAGAAATGTAGGGGATAAATAAAAACTATGTCGAAATTAGGGAAATTATTAATTATTGGATTCCATGTTTCTTAGGTTTGTGGTCCCTTTAACATCAAGGCCATTAATATGACACTTAAGAATATTTGGTAAAAACCCATCTAATTTGGCCAACTAATTTATCTCACGAGACTAACAATACATTGAGATTATATCTATAATTGGGGCCCATATGTGTCATATGAGTACAAAGCATACCACATATATCAAGTAATCGATTAAATAATGTGACTTATCAAATATATGTATGGTTTAGAATATATAGATTTATCAATAATTCAGCAGTGGGGTATTAATATAAATAAGGGGTTTTGATGTTGATGAATGTAAATACCATTGAAGTATTATTAAAAACATTATTAAGGAAAATAATTATTAAACCTTCCTAAGTGTCCCATACCATGTTGAAACATTTGAATCAAAATAACCAGGAAGTTATAACATTAAATGAGACTTATAATATCATAATAATAAAGATATTCATGTTATAACATGTTGATAGGGTAGTCTATACACCATATATAAAAGTGAATATGTTCATAACAAAAAATAAGTATCAATGGAATAAAAAATTAAGGTGATATCCCTTACATTGATTCTAACATGTTACATGTGTAGTGAACCAAACATTTATTAAGGAAAATTACACTTAATCTAATTAAATGTATAATTATATAAAATGGTTATATAAGACATATTCACTTCCATGGTTTTATGTTTTAGGATTTTAAAATACCTTTAAGAATTTTTACCATTGCTAATATAGCCATTGAACATATATTACATGTTTAGTATAAATATAATGCATTAACATATTCAATTTACTCAGACAAAGGAAGTGATGGCCTCGACCATTAGAATTTCTCAATGTGATGTCCATTTGTCAAAGCTAAGAATGGAGGCAACATAACTGGGCTTCTCTCTTGACCAAAACCATGTCTAGATTCAACACATTATGATTTAACAAAACGGCCGACAGGAGAAGTGGATGAAAATAGAGATTACCACCCAATCAATGTTTTTTGAACCTCACCAAGAGTACTTCACCATCACACACCTTACCCTAAGTTTTATGTTGGAATTTTAAGTGGTTATGTAACAAGACCCAAGAACTATGATTATGTTCATTATTTTTTTATAGAAAATATACATTCATATTATTATTTTTACATTGTAATTAGATTTGAAAGCATGAATAGTATTGTTAGTTAATATTTAATTAAAAAAATATTTTGATGAATTAATGGATTTTTGAATTTAATAATATTTTAATAAAGTATTATTACTAAATTACTTTTTATTAAATATAAATTATCATATATTTTTTATAAATAAAATTATAATTTTGATTTTGATTTGAATGCCATTTTTTTCAAAACCCATGAATTTTCAATAAATATCGGTTTTTCTTTTTAAAGTCAAAATACAAATTTTTATAAAATTATTTAGGTTAAATGAATATTATTTTTGGAATCATAGTGTTTAAATAATCCAATAGTGAATTTTTCATAATTTTCTGGGATTGTCTAATTTTTTGATAAAAATTAAATACCGTTTAAATATATAATGTGTTTTATGACATCATAATGACCCAATAGTGATGTAAAAAATACTATAAAATGGTTTTTCTAACAATATTTGTTTTTATGTTAAAATAATGTGATTCTAGATTTTTTTTATTAATTTTATGGTGCATTAGTGGACCCTCCAAGACTTAGAAACATTTGAACTTTTAACATGATCTCTATGAGAGTGTGACTCACCTCCACATAAACAATCATAATATTTTAAGAATATCGGAAATTGGAGTTATAAAATAATTTGTTCCACTCCCATTTGAAAAACACTATGGGAAAACCATGTGTTGGTTTATGGTTATGATTAGTTTAATTTGTGGTGTTCAAAACCTAAATAATAAAGAATTCACTCTCTTTTCCTATATAAACCCACCCATTCTCCCACTTCTCTTTAGTAAAAACCCATAAGGAACAACCCTTTTCTTACATAATCTCTCTAGTATCCTCCCAAGGTGCCCCAAGATCCCTTGAATCCTCTCTTAAGTCTCTCCCAAGCCTTTGAATCACACATCCAAGAAAGGGATTTCATCTATTAAAATTTTGTCCAAATTTCATTATGTTGTTACAACATATTTTCCAATTAATAATGTTCGGATATGATTTAACACCCCCCATAAATCCCTCCTTATGTTTTAATGATTAGATACTACTTTGTCTCTCATTAATCCCTCGAATGTACACCCATTACTATACAGATTTTTTGTAAGGGATTTCAACCTTTTTTCATTTCATCCAAACTTTATTATGTTTTTATACGATTTTTATTCAATTAAAAATTTCGGTTCATGATTTTTCACCCCACATACTAAACACCATATGTTTGAATGATGAGAGACATCTTTGTCTCCCATTAATTCCCCCCATGTACACCTAGTACCATGCTTAAATTCAATAATAATTTCTCTCTTCTCATTTACATTCCAACAATTATTTTGTATTATGAATCTAAATTCCATTACATATATTGGGATGTGTATCTACTTGACCCCCTTAAATTCAATTTCATGTAAATATGATGATACACCTCTTTATTACTCATCAACCATTTTTAGGAATTCCTATGTGACGTTGTTATGCTGTCGAAATTGCACCGTGTTTTTCCAGGCCAAAGTCATTGTGTAGTGAATACCATGCCAAATTCCCTATTAAGGGTATTCACCTTTATGAAAATTTAAATATTTATAATATAGTTTCTTGTATGAATTCCACATTCTTTTATCATGGAATAAATTATGATGTATAATGAATCCATGTGGCACACATATGGATGAAATGAAATGATTAAGAAGGGTGTGACCTAATACTGGTCCCATGAAATGATAAGTACGAAGGAATTTGTGTGGTAATGTAAAATAAGTATTCAATAAAGATGTGTATTTCATGTTTCAAGATGTTATGTAATGTTACTAAGACACAAAGACAATAGAAATCTTGATCTTATATATTGTATCAAGTGAATATTTTATGTATTAAATCATGTTTAAGTGTGTAATAAAGAGCAGACTTGTTATAGTTGGTATTAGAGGATAGGATTAGTTATTTTTGGAATTAGGATTACAAAAACCTAGTGAAAGCCTTAGAGAAAAGACTATGTTTGATAAAAAATCCCCAAATTTCGATGATTATTGAGTAGTTTTTTTATCAAACAAATACATTCCTATCTGGATATGAGCAGGTAGAGGCGGTTGTGGCATAGATGTATCATGGGGTAAAACTTGAAAGCACCGTGTGGTGCTATAATCAAATCAGAGCTATTGAACAACAATGGGCCTTGCTTCCCTCGTAGTTATGACACTGACGAGTGGTATGCTTTGGTAAATTCATAATCATAGTACAAACCATTATTAAGGTAATAAAAAATGCCCCTATGAATATATGTTGGGAATTAGATCATTGATAACATAGATTGAAGCCTATAAATTCATAAGTTAAGGATATAAAAGTAATTTTTAAGTCATCTATTTTTGTCTTTGGATTACCCTTTATGTGTTACCCATAACTTTCCTTATATTCTATCTAATGAATGGTAATATGGGAACTCCAACTAACAGACAATGCAACGATCAAAGTGATGACTATTCTAATGAGATTCCAAACCCAATTGGAGTGGGAATCACAAACTTTTTCGCTTTACTCAATCAGTTAATTAAATTTTTGAACAAAAACATTGGTCAAGACGATCTTTGAACCCCACAAAGAAATAACAAGTTGCAATCAAGAGCTTCATGAGACAAATTCCACCAACTTTTAATGAATAATCGAATCCCCCAATTGCCGAACAATGGATCAACTCCATTGAAAATAGTTTATCTAGCCTTTAATTTTGGAAAAAATAGAAGGTTCTTTTGGATGATTATTGTATGGAGGGCGAAGCTGATCAATGGTGTACATTATTTATAAATATAAATCCTAATGAGGAGATCGATGCATTTTAATTGAATGATTTATGGAAAATGTTTTTTGATAAATATTTTCCTCGCACCCTCTGGCTTAAGATAGAAAGTAATATCATTTCCTTCAGGAAAAAAGAAGACGAAATCATCAGAGCGTAAGAGGAAAATGTCACAAGGATTTCATGATACACCTTCTTCTTTTTCATTAATCCTGAATGCAAGGTTGAACACTTATTTGGTGTGTTAAAACCTAGACTATAAAAATCCCTAGCGATTCGTGGCTTCGAGAGATCTGAGAAAATTGCCTGATGTGCACTCATGGTCAAAATGGAGATTGGAGAATCTTAGGGGTATCATGGGGATAAAAATTATTAGGTGGTCTTTAATTATGTTGGCCAGATGTATAAATTCAACGGTGCTATGAAAATCCTACACCCCACTCGCCAATGGTGTAGAAAGAAGCACCCTAGATATTTCCTTAATGGGACGAGGAAATTCTTTAGGTGTGGAAGAGAAGGGCACCTAGCAATTAACTGCCGATAAGAAAGTCCCACAACTATGACGGAGGAGTGTAATACTCTGTTAGACCCTCAACACATTGTTCCTTACTTCAACTATAACTAACCATGGCACTTTGCAAACCAATTCCATAGGACAATGGTTTTTAGAGGAAACCAACAACCTCCAAGGGAGCAATGGAGATCTTTTTCCAACACTACCACCGAAGTGAACCCTGAAAATGAAGTAGTGATAGGTTTTGTAGTTATTTATTCAAGAATTGAGAATATATTTTTTGATTCTAGTTCTATGAATTCTTCTATATCCTGAATGTTTAATAGAACAATCCCAAAACCACTAAAAACCCTGTAAGTAAAGCTTTCTGTGAGAACAAAAAATGGGACAATCATTACCTCCCATTTCTATAACTCATCCCTTGACATGATTTGGGTATTTAAATTCTATGAAAACCTCATCAATACTCTATATGGGGGAATTTGATTCAATTAGTGGCATGAATTGTCTTTCCTTATATTGTGCCAACATAATTTTCCATGAGAGAGAAATAAATCTCAATATGGAGAATCGACAGCCGATTCTGTACAAGTGCATGGAGGAGGATGAATCAAATCTAGAACAATAATATCTAGAATGGATATTACTGCCCTATGAGAATTTTTATCTTACTCATATGTTTGAGTATGTGGAAGAAACCATCCTTGAAGACATTTCTATTATGAAAAAATTCACTAATGTGCCTCCCATGTAATCTCTTATTCTTCCTCCTAGAAGAGATGTTGAATTCTAAATTGATCTTATTCATGGGGATTTTCTAATATCCAAGACTCTATAAATAATGGATGTTGTAGTGCATGAGGAGCTGGAAAACAAACTACAATTGAATTTGGATAAAGGGTTTATACGCATAAGTGCATCACCATGGGGTGTGCCGATCCTCTTCGTTAAGAATATGGATGGGTCAATGCGCCTTTTCATCGATTATCATGAGCTCAAAAAAATCATGAAAAATAACAAGTATCCTCTTCCAAGAATTAATTACTTGTTTGATCAACTACATAGAGCACAATACTTCTCCATGATGGATCTATGGTCGGGATATTACCCTGTAATGGTAAAGAATGAGGATAACCCCAAGAAATATTTTCATACAAGATACAGGCACTATTAATTCATAGTACTGCCTTTAGGACTCACTAATGCTCCCGAAATCATCATGAATTTGATTAATACAGTCTTTAGAAATTACATGAACAATTTAGTGGTAGTATTTATAGAAAATGTACTAATATAATCCAAAACCAAGGAGAATGAGGAGGAGCATCTAGGCACTATAATAGAGAACTTTCTAAAGGAGAAGCTCTATGAAAATTTCATCAAATATGAGTTATGGTTGAAGGAGGTCTTCTTCTTGGGTCAAATCATCACAAGAAATGGGATATCTAGGGATCCCTCTAAGATAGCTACAATTGAGGGATGGATATGGCCAACATCAATAAAGGATATTAGTATATTCCTAGGGTTAGATGGATATTATCTCTGATTTGTGAGAACTTTCACTTGATTTTCCAACCCTCTTACCAAGATAACTCAGAAGGGAGTAATGTTTTCTTGGAGTGATGAATGTGAAGAGATCATTAGGTAGTTGAAATTGAGGATTTTCACTATGCACGTGCTCACACTACCCAAAATTGGATAATTTGTTTTGGTATTTAGTGATGCTTAGAAGAAAGTCATGGGTTGTGTGTTGATGCAAAATTAATAATTCATTTCCTATGATTCAAAGAAATAGAATGTTCATGGGAAAATTATCAAACATGTGATCTGGAGTGGGCTATAGTAAAATTCGATTTAAAATTTTTGTGACATTACCACTTTGGAGAGAAGTGTGAAATATATATAGATCAAAAACAACTATAGTCTATATTCATATAGAATGTGTTGGACATGCACCAATGAAGATGGCTAAAACTGAACAAAGACTATGACTGCTCAATCAACTACCAATCTGGGAAAGAAAACAAGGTTTAAGATGCCCTATGTAGAAAGGAAACATCGATTCTATCATTTATGAAAACTAAAAAAGATCCAATATTCTTAAATTTGTTGAATATGGACATGGGAATCTTAAAGAAGGGTGCATCATCAACCCTTTCACAAGTGATTTCTTAACTCTCTATTTTGGGAAGGTGAAATTATGATGTGGAAATTCTATAGAAAATGTAAAGTATAAAAAATATAAATCCCCAGTGTTCATTGTTAATGAAGAAAGAAATCTGAGATTTCGGACTAGAGAATGTGTTCCATCAAATCTGAAGTTAAAGAATGAACTTTTGAATGATGCACATAGTTAAAATTTCTCCATTTACCTAGGAAACACAATGACATATTGAGATCTCTGAGATAATTATTGGAGGGATATCAAAAAGAAGGAGATTAGTTAGTATACATCAAAGTTCCAAGTATTTTAGCAAGGGAATGGTCTTCAACCTGATCTGATTAATGAGCTGAACTTTAGTACAGCTTGTCATCCTCAAACTGATTGCAAATCTGAGCAGACTATGAAAAAACTTGAGGAAATGTTGAGAGAATCCTCAATGGACTTCAAAGGAGGATTGGATCACAATCTTCCTCTGGTTGATTTCTCTTACAATAAAATTTTCCACTCAAGTATCCAAATGGATTTTTATGAAGCCCTTTATGGGAAGAGGTGCAGAACACCAACATGTTGGGATGAAGATATGGAGAGAAAACTCCTAGGTCCATAAATGGTCAAAGAAATGGTGGAGAATGTTATGACTATCCAACAACACATTAAAGCTACTCAGAGTAGAAAAAAGAGATATGTTCATAATCCTTGATGAGGCCTAGAGATTAATGTTAGAGACATGGTATTCCATTACATATCACAATGGAAGAGAGTTATGAGATTTGGGAAGAAGGTAAAGCTTAGTCCAAGGTACGTCGTCCCTTTTGAGACCCTCCTTCACATTGGAGTGGTGGCCTATCCACTAGCACTCCCACCGAACCTATCTCATGTATATGATGTATTCAATGAATCACTCTTGAGGAAGTACATACCTGACCCATCGTATGTACTCAATACAGAGGTGGTACCACTATAGAATGACCTCTACTATGAATATAAGCTGGTGAATATCATAGATCGTAGGGAAAAAATTCAACAAAATAAGAAAATTCTCCTTGTCAAGGTGGTGTGGAAAAACCACAAGATTGAATAAGCAATGTGGGAATAAGAGGAAGTGATAAAGTAGAGTTACCGTTATCTATTTTTGTGCCGGAAAAGAATTTTTCAAGGGAAAAATTATTACGGAGGGACGATTGTAACTGCCCAAACATTTATTAATGAAAATTCATTTTAATCTAATTAAATGTATTATTATGTAAAATGGTTATATAAAACATATTAACTTCCTTAGTTGTAAGTTTTTGGATTTTAAAATACCATTATGATTTTTTATCATTAATAATATAGCCTTTTAATTGTGATGGCATGATTAGAGTAAATATAAGCCTTTAACAAATCCAATTTACTTAGAAAATGGAAGTGATGGCCTCATCAAGTAGAATTGCTCCATACTAAACCCATTTGTCAGATCCTGTAAAGGAGGTAACATCATTGGGCATCATTCATGACTAATCCCATGCTGACCTTCAAGACGATAATCTTGAACATAACTGCCTTTGGGAGAAGTGGAATTTAATAATGATTACCACTTGAGTGATGTTATTTCAACCTCCCAATGAGTTTGTAACCATCACACACCTAACCATTAGGTCTAATATGGGTGTTTTAAGGGGTTATTTAAGCAAACCCTGGCATAATAATTAGGTCCATTATTTTTTTATAGAGAGTGTACATATATATTATTATTATTACTTCGTAAATAGGTTATTAAGCACAAATAGTATTTTAATTAATATTAAATTAAGATATATATCTTGATGAATTAATGGATTTATGAATTAAATAATATTTTAATAAAATATTATAATTAAATTAATTTTTATTTAATATAAATGATTGTATAATTTGTAATAAAATAATTGTAATTTTTATTAAGGATTGAAAACCGTGTTGGTCAAAACCCTATGAATTTTCAATAAAAATTGGTTTTTATGTTAAAAGTAAAAATACCCATGTTTTGAAAATTATTAAGATAAAATTAATATTATTTTTGGAATCATAATTACAAAATTATCCAACAGTTAATGTTGCATAATTTTCGGAGGTAGTTGAATTTTTGGGAAAAAATAACATACCGTTTAAATATATAATTTGTTTTATGGCATCATAATGAATAAATATTGATGTGATAAAATACTATAAAATTTATTTTCGTCCAATATATGTTTTAACGTTAAAATAATGTTATTTTAGATTTGTTTGATTAATTTTATTGTTCCTTAATGGACCCTCCAAGTCTTATAAAACATTTTATCTTTTTAAATGATTTTGATGAGAGTGTGACTCACCTCCAGAAACACAAGCCTAATATTTTATGATTTTTGGACATTGTCCTTATAAAATAATTGTTTCCCATCCCCTTTGGAAATAACCATGGTTAAAAACCTTTTGTTGGTTTATGTGTTGGATTAGTTTAAGTTGGGGTTTCCAAAACCTAAATAATAAAAAATTACCTCTCTTTCCTATATAAACTCACCCAATCTCCCACATGCCTTCACAAAAAACCCTTATATAACAACTCTACTCTGTCCTAAACTCTCTATTATCCTCTCAAGGTTCTCTATTCTCTCATGAATCCTCTCTCAAGTCTCTCTCAAGCCATTGGATCACACTTCCATGTAAGAGATTTCTTCCCTTCTAATTTTTTTTCCAAATTTCATTATATTATTATACGATTTAATTTTCAATTAAAAATGTTGTTTCATGATTTTGATCCTCCCCCATACAGAACTCCTTATGTTTGAATGTTGAGAGACATCTTTCTCTCTAACTAATCCCTCCCATGTACACCTGTTACTATGCTGCTTTTTAGGGATTTCTCCCATTCTAATTTTGACCAAATTTCTTTATGTTGTTATACCATTTTCTTCAATTACAAATGTTGGGGTATGATTTCTCACCTCCCAAATACTTTCCTCCTTTTTTTAATGATGTTATACCTATTTCTTTCTTATTAATGCCTTACATGTACACGTAATACCATTCTGAAATTATATAAGAAATTTCTCTCTTCTCAGTTTCATTCAATCAATTTTTTTGTTTTATGAACATAAATTACATTACATATGTTGGTATATGTATCTATATTACTCCCTTAATGTCCATTTAATGTTAAAATCACGAGACACAAATTTCACTCTTATCAACCATTTTTATGAATTCTTATGACACGTCGTCATGCTGGCGAAATTGCACCACGATTTTCCAAGCCAATGCCATTGTCTAGTGAATACCATATACATTTAACTTTCAAGGGTATTCACCATTATGATCATTTATTATTGATTATACAGATTAATTTATGAATTTAACATTTCTTTATCGTAGAATAAATGATGATGTTTAATGAATCAATATTTTAGGATCCATGTGGAATACTTATGCATGAAATGAAATGATTAACAACGGTGCACCCATATTACACTCAACTTCATTGGGTAAATATTAGTATTGTGATACTTCAAGTAAATTAGGGTTTACTCATGCTAATTAATTGCAATAATGGTTTAATCATGCTCTATATGCAACGTGCCTTGGCTCATGCTGATATCATATTAAATGTTGTTGCCACATTTTATTGATATGATAATTATGCTATATCATTCCTTTATGTTAATATTTATATTATGATCCATGGATAAGACTATTTCCTAGAATTTACTATATTATTAATGTTATTCCTTGTTTACTCCCTAACTGGGATTTATAGCTCTCTGTTTTCTTATGCATGTCCTCAGGTTATCCAATACAATGATAAGTACGAAGGAATGTGAGTATTCTTGTAAAAGAAGTTTTCGATAAAGATGTGTATTTCATGTTTTATGTTGTTATGTAATTTTACTAACCCCAATGACACTAGACCTCTCGATCTTCTATGTTGTATCAAGTGAATATTTTATGTAATAAATCATGTTGAAGTGTGTAATAAATATAAAGGTTGTTATAACATGTTTCTTTATACTATTGAATAATTTACATATATTAAATATTTACACGAATAAAAACATTTTCTTGATTATAAATTATTTTATTTCAATTATTACAATGGTGTAAAAAAACTACTTAAACAATAATGTTTACATCATGAGTTTTGACCATATTTAGATTATGTGTCAAAAATGAATTTGATAGGATAAATATGGTCAATGGGGTCATTATATAATAATAATAAATACAAAATTATCATATTTAAACATTAATTATTCCTTTAACACCAATAATAAACTATGATTTTGCAAAATGAACAAATGGTACAATCATGGAGAAGGTTGGTCCTATGTACACTTGAGTAACGTTCCCATTTTTCAGTGGTAATTATGAAAAGAAGGTATGTGAAATTACATATTTCTAGATTGATTATTATATCATAAATAACAGGTTACGTAATATTATATACTTATTTATATGATTTTGGTGACGTAAAAGGAATAAAATCATGTCGAGGAGGTGATAGTCCACATATCCACGATCGAAGTTATGAATTTTTAATGTGTTAAAAGGGAAATAAATAAAATGATATATTATATTTATTAAAAGGTAATTATGTCATTAATATACTATATATTTCATTGGGGTAAAATATTTTTAATCAATAACAAACATTATATGTTCCATTTATAGTGTGAATTAATCACATCCTTAGGAAGAGTTAGTAGTCTACACACCCACAAACAATGTTACTCTATTTACCGAAAATGCAAACATAAGTGTATGCGTTATATAAAAATTATAGAAGTACAAAGAAATTAAAAATATAATATATATCATATATAAATAATGTTTTTATCTTAATTTAAACCAAGAGATGTTCTAAAGGAAAAATTAACAGTCATCATTTTGTGTGGTGGTAGTTCACCATATACATAAATGGAATGTTTGTTACCCATTAGACAAGAATGTGTATATGTGTTGGTAAAAAAATTACTATAAAAACATATTAGTATATTTATTATAAATATTTGTAATATAATAATTTAAAAATAATAAATTAATTGGTGTTGTAACAAATAAAACATAAAGAGATTGGGGATTAATGTTACCTCTAATTCTAGTAACTAATTTTGGTTACCACTAAAGGTATTCCTTTTATGGATTTATGAACAAGGTGATGATAATAGGTTTTTTATAAAGGTATTTTAAGGATATATTTTTAAATAAATTGGTCTATAAAATGTGGTATGGATGGTGTCAGAAAGTGGGATGGGTGGGTGTCAATTTTTAGTGGAGGGGAGTGGTACTCTGGTAAATTTTTAGAAAAAGAATTCCAACCCTATTTTTCCAATGTCATGTGGATCCAATAATGGTAAAAAAATATATAAAAGATGTAATAGGGTTTAAATATTTACATAGAATTTTTTCTGGACAAGCTTATAGGATATTTTCTCCCTTATGTTTTTGATTGAGTTCCTTGTTAAGCTAGTTTTCCACATATTCACAATAATTAATTTTAATCACTTTCACTATTTTTAAAAAAAAAATCATTTGACATTATTCGAAATTTGAAATTATTATAATTAAAAATATGGAATCCATTTTCCAAATAAAAATCAAATATGTGTTAGCAAATAATTTAATATTAATCCCACGGGCGGGATGACAATGTAGGTTTTTAAAGTAAAAACGTCCCGAAGATTACAATGTTTTTATAAAAACATTTAATGTGAAATTAATTAAAATAAAATAAAATTGATAAATTTATATATATAATTTATATAATTTTACATTAAATAAAATTTAAAATATAACTTATCCTTTTTATTAAATTAGGCAAAAAAGTAGTTTTGAATTTAAATTTAGTAATTTTTCACTATTCATCAAAAATGATATATTATAGAAAAATTCACCATAACATAATTTGGATGTCTATATTTCAAAAATTAATGTATTTGTCATATTAAATATCAAAATGTGCCAAAAGTTAAATTAAATATCAGTTTTCCCAAAAAAAGGCGTTAAAATTTTCTTTTATAAAAATATAGGTTTTTATTGAATATATTATAAGAATATTATATTATTATAACTAACTAAATGAAATTATTGTTTAGTTTTAGAAGACAATTACTCCATGAGCATTAAAATAGATTTTTTTATAAAAACATTCCCTCTATATTCTATTAGTTCATGAATTCATTTATAAATAATTTTTATCCAACGAGTTCAACCACATATTTTTATATGTTAGTAAATCATATTCATAACCATCAATTTAATAACTACTTTGTATCTTATTATATTAAATAATTGTATTTTAATAGTATATTATTGTTCGATAAAACTCAGCCTTTCCTTTTATGCAAGCCATCGAGGAAGGTCAGTCTTGTGTATAACACAAGATAACCTCGATGTTCCATGTATAGAAAGATATTCTTTACATTGAATTTGACATAATAATAACATGGCGTTTTTATAAATAAATCTAGGAACATAATTTAAATTTATTCTATAAGGAAAATATTTTAAAGCCTGAGGGTGTTACAATATTTATTTATTCATAGGTTCTAGAATATAAATACATACACTATTTAGATTTCATACCCTATATAATATTATCAAACCCATTAAATATTATATTAGTGATTTGGGATTCATAATCATATTTATTAATGGTATAAGAGGTGTTCCCTAATGTGATGGTCCTAAAAATTCCATTATCAAATTAACATTATGAAACCTGTATATTAGTTTCAAATTTGGATATATAACCCTTTATAAAATAACACCTAATACTGGAGATAGTGATAAAAAATTCTCACATATTCCTAGGTAAATACTATTCCTATTTGGGAATATTTAATTTTTTAAAAATTATAAATTATTATGAAATAGATAGAGGGGCCCCTATTAAAAATTTAATATCTATATTAGAAAAAATGGTATTCAAGGGAGTTATATAAATGATTTCTATTAGAATTATGTATTACTATTATAGTATATTTATAAACATTTTAGTGACGTTCAACGAAACGAAATGTAATAATAATATGTATAGTACATGAAATGGAAAATATAAAAATGTGTATAGAACAATATATCAATATGTACCAAAAGTTTAACGGATTTTCATAGAGGAATTGTACATAGAATGGAGAGTATGAAAAAACCCTTACTAGGGACTCAAATAACACTAATATTTATTATATAAATATCTTGGTAATTTAAATTATTATTAGTAGTAATAAGACACTAAGATTGCAAATAAAAATATTAGAATAATTATTAAATAAATTTTGTTTTTTTAATTTATATATAATGTTCCATGTTTTAAGGGCTCAACACTGATCTACCATCATCCCGATTTGGACGGTTATATCCACAAGAACAAACATTGAATTATTATTATAGAAAAAAACCATAGATGTTCGATGTTTATCACATTGGATGGATATCTAACTTTTAGGGTATTTATATGTAAAAATCTGATTTTTCTGAAAATATTACAAGACCCACTTATATATATTATATGTTTCCCATAATTAAAGTAATATTAATATTATATGGAGTACCTATTATACCATTAAAATATAGAAAACTATTTATATTTATGAAAATAATAATATATCGTAGAAATTCAAGAATAAAATCATAGACTAAACCAAAGGCATAAATGATACAGCTTGTAGACCATAAAAATGAATAAAAAATTGTAGCGACATGATGAGGACTACTTAAACCAATTTTTTACAACCTCACTCCACCACATGGTGATTTCATATTCCAACAAATAACACCATCTTATACTAATGAATATGTAAGGAACTATCATTTTATACTTTCATATACATGAAATACAACATGGGAATCTATATCAGTTGTATGATTCACATGCAAAGTGTGAGTACACAACTCAATATTATACTACCAATAGCATACCTAACATAGTAAATTATATATATGCTTTCATCTATGATGAGGAAAAAATTCAAAACCCTCACAAAATAGTTTGACCAATAACCAAGCATAGAAAAATAAGAATTCATATAAAATTTATTGATTGAAATAAATAAATTTATATATAAAATTTGTGTTAGTTTCTATATTCTCACTAAATCTATATGAAAGTCACTATAGAATATATTATATTATCTTTGGATATACCAATTATTTCATTGAGTTATAACACAGAATCCATGTAGAGACATAAAACAATTAATGGAACATTAAGAGAATAACATGGGAAATGGGAAATTTAAAAAATATAAAGGCCCATTAAATCCAATCCCATATGAAATGGTGAAAATGTATACAAATGGTAAAATAATTCCTACCCCAAGATTATGGTGCTAGTGTACACATTACAATGTATACATGAAATTCCATGGTGAGAGTGGTACACCACTAAAAGTTGGGATTAGTGATTATAAAAAAAATACACAACTCTCTTTCACATAATATTCATTTGTAATACGATCATGAAGGTAATGATATGATGATAAGAGAAAGAATGATAATGAACACACATATAAAATGGTGTAATATAATGTTCACCAAATCTTATTATAAAGTTCATAATCACTAATATTCAATTTTTAAAACCCACAAACCACAACATTATTTTATTATTAATTAGGATAGACAAGGAAGTAGGGAGCTGGACTTGAACTCTCAAATAAACAAATAATTATAAGTGTAAACGTGTTTATTGATTTACATTCCCCAAAATCATATCCATACAAAATTTAGATCTTAGTTTCTCCCCAATTAGCCTCCTCAAAATATATCCACAACATCAATAGAATTTTTCTTGAAATTAGTTTTAACAAAACAAAATGCTTCTCTATAAAATATCACTTCCAATATATGGTGAGACACCATTAAATTTATAAATAATATATGTATTGTAGCTAGACTATTTCACACTTGGTGTGATTTATAAATATAATTGAATGGAAACCTAATCTCAAATATCACAAACCATTATTTTTTTATGGTGAACTTTTTTGATATGATCACAATATATAACTATATTCACCTATATATTAGGAAGAAATTTTTTGGTGTGGGTATAGTTCTTTATAGTATGATAACCTTTAATTCTTATTCTAATAAGGTAAAAAAGGATAATAATATAGTCACTGAGGTGTAGACTTACCATTTGTGTTATTAGTTGTTTCATTTAAGCATGAGACTATTTGTCTCCTAAACTAATTCAATATAAATAATTCACATAATATGCATTCTAATTAATTCAACACACCCAAATCCTCTTGATATATCCTTCATAATGTAATATATATGACTATGGCATGGATATTCTCTATCACAACTCCTTCTTTGATTTTTAAAACCATTTTTTGAATGATATTCATTATTAATGTGAGGTAATTAATTAAAAACACACAAATAATGGAATAGAAATATCCTTTAGTCCACATATACTAACCTAGATTCATATACCAAGATCTAGTGAAAATAACATAATCTTTATATACATGATTTGATACCAATAAATTTGAATCAATATTAACAATACATAATTAAATTATAGACTAAAAATATTTAATAACATACATACCCTATAAATTATAGGTTTATATATTAATAGAATCATGGAAAACCCATTGGGTATCAATACCCATGTCGTTATCATCAATATAGAATGTTTTCTATTATACCCAAAAAATATTACTTTGTAAAATTTCTCTAATATTTTCAAAAAAAAATTTCCACACATGATAGCCTACTGGATATATCAAAAGTAATAATTTTCATCACAACATAGGGAATGAAAAATGTAATATATGTGATTTAAAATCCATAGAATAGTTAAACATAAGAACTATCAATTGAATATCATAAGTGAGTAAAATATGATAATATTGGTATGAGGATGTAAAAAACATTAATTTATATTACATAATATTTTTAAAAATGAAAAAGTATGACATTGATATGTTTCAAATTCATAACTGAAAAATTATATTTAATAATAGCATAAGTAATAATAAAATAATAATCATTATGTTTACTTTGGAAAATATGGGATCCCACGAATAAAAAATATTCCCGTTTTGAAAATAGTATTTTCACCATTACAAGATTATAAAAGTTTATTTAACCATGAACACATTTTCTTACCAAAGTATATCTATTTGTAATTATAGTATGTATAGAAAAACCATGATAGAATACTGGGACATTATCCTTATAATCACCCTTATGAAGGAATAACACTCACATTTTATTTTAATTTGTATCTTCATGAGATCATATCATTACTCAATGCAGTAAAGGGAAATATGAGACCCATGAATAATAATATATAATTTCAATGAACCATATCATGATGAAAACCCATAGAACCATACATTTTCATCATAAAACACATACAAAATATTTTTTCATTCACAGCTTAAATAATACTGGGAATAGAAATGGGGTTTCTAGAAAAATTCCTTCAAAGATCATTATAATTTATCTATAGAATGAATTTTGATGGAATAATCATAAATTATCCACAAATAATCATAATATTCATTAAATTATGTTAACTTAGATAAAGCATATATAAAAAATAATTATAAATATGCTTTGAATAATAAGATTAAATTGTATTTCTTTTTTTGTAACTTATAAAAAATAAAAAATCCAAAAATAGTTGGAATATGTTATTAATTTGAAAAAACATGTCTAATTTTAAAATAATATTATTTAAGATTAAATTAAACGGGGAAAAGACATTTCTTCATGATGTAAACATTAAGAAACACTATTTTCAAACCTTTTATAGGAGAGTTAGAAGTGATTTATATAAAAAATATAATAATGATTTCATTTAATGTTTTTAAAGTTACTAAAAAATATGTTAAAAATTCACATTAATGTTGTTTTAATTATAATTGGAAACATTTTTGAAAAAACCATAATAACATAGACATGGAATTGTAGGATTTAAAATTAATTAAAATATGAATTTATAGAAAAATACCTTATGTATTTTAAAATAAAAAAAAATATGAAATAAATAAAATTATAGGGAATTTAAAAAAATTATTATAAAATGTTTCATTAAATTATATATCAACGAAGATTTATATACACTATATAAATAATTATTGACCCATTAATCAAAACATTTCTAAATGAAATATTTTTAAGATGGGAAATCCTTAAAACCATGGAAATTCTGGAATAAAAAAACCACTGAATGAAGGGAAATATTATTAATATATCAAAACCAATAATTTACTTGAAATAATATAATGAAATAAATTGTTGGGTTTATGGGTACATCATATAAAAGAAATAATGATGCAAAACATGAATCATGTCTCACAAAAATAAAAACATGAACAAGAAAAATTAATTTTTCTGACATTGTAAATATGAATTGATCAATGAAATATTTATATGAGAAAAATATAAATACAAAATAATCATAAAATATGAAAAAATATAGGGTATAAAATAAATAATATTTGTAAAACATTTTCAATAATGAAATGATATAGACTAATGAAGGGAAATTGAGTTAAAAATCAACTTACCTTAGACTTCTTCTTAGTCAAAAACATTCTATATTATTGTATAGAAAATTTAAACATATTATATATATATATATAACTTAACCATATTCAGAATTGTATTATAATATACCATTAAATTATTATTTTCAATTACATAATTATTAATAATTCATTGTTAAAAATAAATATCTATATATTAAAGGTCTTGAATCACATACTTCTCTCAATTCGGGGTTTTTAGTACATGATCCTTTTCCATGGTTTAATAATGTCCCAAATCATAAATGTTTTATAACGGTATTGTTAATACATAAAATATACTTTTATAACCATCAATATTCGATAATTATAAAAAATGGAATACATATCATTATAGAGGTGGTAGTCTCCAAGTACACATGAGAGATGTTTTCATTTTTAAATAGATGGAAAGTAAATTAATTAGATAACTTTTTACCTTTAAATAAGAATAATAATATTATAAATTTAATATGTACACACAAAATACACCATGAGAAACATCTATGTTATATTGTAGTTGAAAACAATATATGTTGCTCATTGAGGAATCAGTTCAATTGTATGCATGAGCAATGTTTCCAATTTCAATATGATGTAAAAGAGATGGAAATTGATTACAAATAAAATAATAACATTAAATTATATTAAATATAATTATTTTATTATGGTATTCTGGTTATAAAATATTTGAAGGAGGTGGAGGAGGAAATAAACATAAAATGATTTGGTAATTACAACTACCAATTATTTTTAGGTCCCCATTAAGATTAAACATATGGAAATTTGTGGACAATGATATTATATTGGGTTTAAAAATATGTTATGGTTAGTAACGAGAGTTATTTTGGAGTATGAGTGGGACAATAAAATTCATATATTTCTTTTAAAAGTTTAGATTAAGTCCTATTTATAAGTAAAAAATCAATGTTGCTTTCAAAAATATTTAGATTTAATGACATTTAAGTTAATTATAAATATTAAAATTGGAACAAAAGTGGACCATGGAAGATATTTTAGAACATTTACCATCCCACTTGTACTATAATAATTGTTTTATGATTTTGAAATCAATTAAAAAGTTATTTTTGATTAAATATTCTAAAATTAATTTTCTGGACTAGTTACATAATTTGAATTTAAAAACCTCAAGATAATAATTGAATTAGAATTTTAATGATTAAATAATTAAATAGAGTTCATTTATATCTAGATAACTATTTTAATACCCTAAATTATTAAAAAGGATCACTTCTAATAGTTTTAAACTGAATTACATTGACTTTCACCCACTTGCACAAGCACTGCATCCATGAAGCATATGAATTATAGGAAATCACACCATCACAAAACACTAATAATAAATAAACATATTATATGAAATATTATCATCACAAAACTTATGTTATTGAAAAATAAATAAAGTATTTTTATCATTATAGTTACAATGAAAATTTATTATGTTTATAGGAGTTTTTTTTAATTTTTATTTTATAATATATATGAAATGACATGAACCATAGGACTAGATTTGTGGAAAACGAGCCTATGGGGTGTTGGTGAGGTATTGGGTTTGAGTATTTCTGGATTCCTACAGTTCTGTGATTGCATGTTTCTTTTTAGCTTTGTAGTTTTTCATTCCCTAGTCATTTGTAAAATATAATAAATGACATAATACATGAAAGTGGAACCAAATAGAAATTTTTCAGTATATAGTGTAATATAGGGTATAAATTAACTAATAAAATAATTTATAGATAATTTTTATTGTCATTTGGGTTTTTATCATGTTGTTTAACACCATCATCAAACCCTTTAGCTTTATAATGGTGAAAAACCTTTACAATGATTTATCTTCATTGTAGAGTAACATGAGATGAAATATGTAACCTAACTTGAAATTTACTATTTGAAATATGGAATCAATTATCTTTTATTATATTTCCATTACAGGTAAAACTCACATTTAATATAATTCCCAAAACACAATGTAAGCCTATTTA
The DNA here is from genome assembly GCA_963277665.1 of Viscum album. Classification (NCBI taxonomy): domain Eukaryota; kingdom Viridiplantae; phylum Streptophyta; class Magnoliopsida; order Santalales; family Viscaceae; genus Viscum; species Viscum album. The sequence goes on along the minus strand of OY728147.1, from coordinate 1,498,020,184 downwards.
TAGAAAAAATTATTTTGAGTAATTAAAACAATTTTACTTATAAATAAAGTGTACTATTGTTTCCCATGTTATAATATGGATATATTTAAATAAAATTTGTGAATAATTTAATTTAATACCAAACTAAAACACAAATTATCCTCTAGAATAATTCATTAAAACAGAATAATAAAGAAAATGGTTTTTTATTTTGATAAAATCATTAATGAGATTTCTAAAAGTCATACATTGAGTTTATAAGTTGAATGTAAAATGATTTATATTACCTAATAAATATATATTTGGTCTGTCTAGAAGTATTTATAAATTTCAATTCATTCATCTATTATAATAATTTTAGAAAAGTAAACATATTTGAAAATTTAGTATTTTCACTATTCCGCAAAAAACAATATTTTTAGAAGAATAAAAAAAAATCAACATAAGATAATTTTCATATGATTAAACTAAAAATTAAAACCCTTTTTTAAAATTTAATTTCAAATATTATAAATTTTTTAAATTAAAATATAATATTTCAATAAAAACACAGTTTTTTTTAAAATGACTTGTTTGAACTTTAAATGATCTTGAACAAATACCAATTTAATTACCAATGATTGGTAACAAATATATTTTAAAATTAAATAATTATATTTTTTGGGGTTTAATATTTAATTTAATGATGTCTTAATTGTTAAAGTATCCCCTTTATCAACTTGGTTTATTTTCATAATAATTATAATTTTATATTACATAATTATAATTTCTCACAGATTTTATATAAATAATTTATTGCCTCTAACAAGAATTATTTTGAGTGGTTTATAAGTTTACATTTAGTCTATTTTTAAAAATTTGGCAATATATTGAATCAAACATTAGTTAAAATTTGCAAAAAAATTTAATTAGCCATGTGAACAATAGTGAAGAAATTACATGAACAAAATCTAAATGACCACTTTAATAAATGTAAACTTCCCATAGACAAGTAGTCAAAATTTTTATAACAATAAAAATTAATAACTGACCATATTCATTGACTGCAGGAAGAATGGTTGAATGAACATAAGATATAGAGTCCTTATTTTTCAAATTGTTGAATGTAGAGCATTTATAAATAGATTGACTAAATGAAAATGGATCAACAATAGGACATAAAACCATAATTCTTGTAACGATTTCATTGGAAAGAAATTGAAAAAATATTCAGTCAAATGTTTAAAATATGATTCTTTTTATAGTGAAACTTATCAAACATCAAGGAAAATAGTAACATACTACAAGTTATGAGTTATCGTAAGAATCAACCTACCATGATAAATCTACCGTGCCTTAATGTAATTATTTTCTACCCTACATTTTTTCGGATTTTGTAAATTATGATTTACTAAATGTTATAAATATGGTATATTAGTGATATAATTATTTCCGAAAAAATATTATTTATTATAATATTATTTATTTTTTTGGAAGAATTATATGCAATATTAAATTCTTATAATGCGAGTTAATGTCTCACACAGGGTTCTTTGAAAAAAAATGGGTTTGAAAATAAAATTTCATAGAATTTAAATATATTTCATGATATGATTTATGGGGATATTATAATGAATGTGGATTTTTTTTCATATTGTTAGTGTTGTATTAATTAGCAAATGACATTCACTATACAACATTTTTTAGTTTTAAATATTCCATATCTAAACCCATGTGTGAATAATTTTCATTCCAATTCATTAATGAAATCAATTGTTGTGTTGTGAATGATGAAATGAAATGGGCTTAAAAAATTCAAAATATCATGCATTAAATAATAATATATATCTAGTTTGATATTACGAGAAAATAATGAATGAAGTTTATGATATTCTTATAATGTAAGGCGTGAAACACTTTGACGATCAATTAATACTCCTGGATAAAAATTAATTTTTTGATTCAATTATTTTAGAGAAAAAATTTCTACCTCCGTACTTGTATCCCTTCTTGTTCATCTAGTTTATTTAATTATTACTTATTTTAATTAATTTTTTTCTGATTCTTATTTGGTTATAATACACAAAAAAGTATGAATAATATTATTTAAATATGAACTAATATAAAATTGATAGTGTTAAATTCTAAAAAAATTTCTACTACATTATCCTTTCTTTGATAAATGGTTGAAATACATAAAAAGGTAATTTTATCCCCCCTTTTGACTAATTACCCAATCTAACTAAGAATAAAAATTAATAAATTTAGATTTATGTTTCATATATCACAAACTATTCTATAATATAATTATTTAAAATAATACATGAAAAAAATTAGGGTGTTACATTCTGCCTATTTAAATAAATTAAATCCTCATTATTATTATGTCATGTATTATAGTTTAGCATATTAATTGAATAAATTACATGGATTGGAAGAGGAAATTAGAAAATTATTAATTTTACAAGGATCTATAATAATGGAAACATAAAAAAAGGAAATGAAAAGAAATGCATAGTGTAAGATAAATTAAAATTAATTGTAAAACATACCTTACAATTAACATCGATTACATTTTATTTTGAAAAGGATTTTAACATCTTTCTTAAGAATAAAAAACTAATAATTTCATATATAATTCATTAATAAAAAATTTAACATTAAGATTATTGTTCATTTTTAGGATTTCCAAAATTACAATTCATTGATATCTAAGTGATATTTTATTGTATAAGACTTAATAGACTTATTTTTATCATTCTTGAGATTAATAATGTTTTTACACTTAATGCATAAAATATGAGAAAATATAATTACAAGATTTATTTCCATTCCATATGAATAACTCTTTAATTAGTTGTGCTTCGAATAGTTTTACATATTCACTAAATCTTATAATCTAAATGTAAGATATCAATTATGAATTTTTTTAGGCCTGGAGAAATAAAATTAACATTTAGTGGATTTTAATTTCAACAAAAGGATAAAATATTTTCCTTTTATTTATACTCAAGTACAAAAAAATTAGCACAATTAAATATAATATCATCTATGAAAAATGCTTCATATATATTTATATTGAAAAATTCAACAATAAAAAATACAGATCAACTGAAATCATCTCATTAATAGTTAACCTTAAAACTCTTCAAAAATATGATATCACAAATTTGAAACCCAAATATTAGAAATCTATAATCAATAATTCTTCTAAAATCAACATAGTATTTTTATCCAAACATTATTATTAACTTATAAATTCGCACTATAAAATGTTAAATGCATTTATCATATATACTCGAAAATATACACTCCCAAAATAACCCAAATCACAATAAAACAACCATAAAATCACATATTCTTAAAACAATAACTACATACTTATTTATCAAATAAAATCAACAAAATAAAAATTAAATCACATATAAAAAAATAATTTTTCATTTACATTAATTACTATAATGGTCCTAAAAATATCATGAAAATTTTCCAAAATAACTTTAACTACCTATTAAAATTTTAACCACATGCTTATGTATATGATAAAATATAATTTCACAATATAACAACCCTTCATCTCAATTAAATTATACAACATAAATATCAAAGATAAAATTGACAATAAAGGATATTTATACCTTTTATCTTATATTTCCAATAACATTCACCCCAAATAACCATCATGCCAAATCAAATATTTATCTTAAGGGTAACATATTCCACAATAATTTATTTAAAAATGAATTTTTTATATAAATATTTAATCTTATTAAATTCCCATCTTATAAAACCAAACAAAGGTGTCTATTACATTAAACATATAATCAACATAGAGTTATTAACCCTTAAATATATATATAACACATAAACTATCCTCAGTTGAAAACTTACTACCCTCTAATGTTTTATAACCCCTGATCTTAAACCAGCTATAGTGTCTTAGAATTGTAAATTCAAATTCATTACTAAAAATATATTATTCACAGAAATTATCTTATTCAAATAGATTTCAATAAATTATTAAATTTCTTGGTGACATTATCAATAAACCATTTGGAGTAACATTCAAACTCAATAACGTTTATATTAAGAATTTTATAGTATTAAGAGAAATCATTTATATAAAAATACCTATTCCTTTCACATCCAATGGTAATTTTTACCATTATACCAAGAATTTATTAATTTTCATAAAATATGAAACATTTCCAACGAAATTATACACACATGTTACCATTTTATATATATCATAACTCATAATTTTCTTCATAACCTATTTATATTTAAAAATAATAATGTTGAACTCATGTTCTCCATGATTTTAAATATAGAAATTAATAATCAATGTTTATAAGTGATCATAAGATAATAATATAGGCATGAGGGAATAAAAAAAATTATCCACTATAATATAATATCTTAATTACAAAAATACCATAGAATATATTGAATTTAACTTAGCTTCACAAAAAAATATATAGATTTATTCCATAAGCTATATTAAAAGAATAACGATGATTATTATATTTAAAACCTTATAACTTATGAAAATAAAATAACTCTTAAAAAAACAATTTTTTATATTATCATAAAATTTCATTAAATTAAGAACCCATTTTCTAATAAAATAGTTCCCTTAGGTTTCATATAATGTATAAAAAACCATATAGTCATCATTGGACATTTTTCATTTTAATCACACTAATAAAAAATAACCTTTATAGTTAATTCCAGCATGTCACTTTATAGGAATATATCATTACCTAATGAATTGATGGGATATATAAGACCCTTGTATAATTATATAAAAATTATTAGAACCATGAAATAAAATAAACACATAGGTTCTTGTAGTAGCATTATAAAAAAATTTATAATTCCTTATTAGGATAATGAAAATTAGAAAAAGAAACTTATTTTTATGAAAATTTAAATATAAATTTATCATAAAATATCCATATAACTAATGTGGATGTAATTATTATAACATTTACATATTAAGTAATGAGAATACATGAATTATTTTCACTTATATGAAAAACCATTTTATAAACACCATAGAAGATCATATTAAAAAATTGGCACACATGTTCTATTGTGTAATTTTAAAAATTGAAAATTAATTGAAAAAATGGAAAAAATTTCTATAATAAGAATTTTTTTAACTAATCTTATTAATAAAAAAATAACATTACTATTCTAAAATATGATCATGAGGTGTACATTAAAAAACTTTTTTCACATGTTTGTAAAGTGACACCATAGTGACTCATAGAGAAAAATTGTAATGATTTGTATAAAAATACCGGAAACCCAAATATTAGGTGAATATCACATTTATTAGTATTTTATGTTAAATTAATAAAAATTCAAAAACATTTAAAATAACATGGATAATGAAGAGAATGTTTACAATATTTAAAACTATTTTATTGAAAAATACCTTATGTATTAAAATAATATTTTTTTGATGTAATGAACATGAGTAGGATCTAAAAAAAATAAGTACACATAAATTTATGATATTATAAGACAAATAGTTAGTATATATACCATATAACTTAATATATGTGAATTAATCCAAACAAGTATTAAAGAATGATGTTTGAGATGAGAAAACCAGACAACATTGGTAATGATTGAATTTAAACTCCACTGAATAAAGGAACACAACACGATTATATAAAGGACTTATTTTTTTGAAATAATATGAATCCATATAGTTATGTGTAAGATTATACACCATTATAAGAAATAACGACGTGGGACATTGAACATGTCTCAATGAATTTAAATTTAGACAAAGAACCTTTAAAGGATAATAAAATTTGAAATATGATTCCACCAATGAAATAATTATGTTGAAAAAAATTCAAATTTTTTTTTAATCAACATAAAATACCATTGGTCATTAGATAAATTATATTGGAATGACATAGTTAATAAAGAAATGATATAAACCATTGAAATGAATTTTAGTTAAATATCCCTTTACAATTGAATTCCTCTTAGTTGAATACATTCAGTACAACTATATAAAAAATTTAAACATATTATATGTAAATAATATAACAATATTAATACATATATTAGTACAACCCATTTCATTAAAATTTGAAATTAACCAGTTATTAGTAAATCCTTATTTAATTTTAATGTTATATGTGCTAAATGTCTTTTTTCCCATGTAAATTTTGATTTGGTTGTTTCATTACTTTAACCATGGTCATTTTTTCATAATCCCATGTTATTAAACATTTCATAATTATCAAATTTTTACATTTAGTATAATTTTATAACCATCCATGTTTGGAGGTGATAATAAATGGAATACATCACTTAATGGAGGATGTAGTATGCATAGAAACACAAGCAATGATTTAGTTTTTCAATAGATAGAAATTAAATAAATTTGAATATTTTTTAACCAAAAAAAATAATTATAATATTTTTGATATCTTATTTATTAATTAAATATATTCTTTTGGCCATTCTTGTGAGATGGTAATGAAAAATGAAAAACGTCATTCATAGAGGTGGTAGTCCACACGCACACATGAGTAATGTTTTCATTTACCTCGATATGGAAAATAGAATGATAAAGGTAATAACATAATCATTATAACATCAAATTATAGTAATGATACTGGCCTCATTATATTAGTGCAATTATAAAATATTTTAAGGATATGGAAGAGGAAATGAAGTTGAAATAATTCTGTAAACACAATTTACTTTTCTTTTGATATAAAACTTTTGGTTGAACTAAATACCTTTATAGGAGAGGTTTATGGTCACATAAGATTCTTGGGAACATTAATTGGTATTTTTGGAGAGCTATATTTTCATAATTTGTATAAAAAAACCTAAATCAGATGTTTCATTTTAATGTTTATATTAGGTTCCCTTTAATATATAACAAATATATTGTGTTTTAGAAAATATTAAGTCCATAATGGTATTGAGAGTAATTTTAAAAATGAAAAGTGGAACACAAATGGAACCATGATGAAAATTTAGACAACTTTATATCCTATTTGTCTTATTATAATAATTATATAATTTTTAAATAAATTAATAAAATATTATTTTTAATATTAAATATCCTCAATGTGATTTGTAGAAATAGTAAAATAATTTGAGTTTAAAATCATCAAGAAAAAAATTAGAATTATAAATATTATTTCTCCACAATAAAATTGAGATATTTAACCATTTATTTTTTATTTTTATCCTTATCATTATCATGAAGAAGTTTGGAGTTAGTGAGAGAGACATTTTTGTCTATATTTTTGTATTATATAAAAGGAATGTCATAATTCACAAAAATGGAACCAAAGGGCCAATATTTAGAATATATTATATGTTAGATTCTAAATACTAATATCGAATCTATTTCATACATATTTTTAATGTATTTGTGGCTTTATTTATTATTTTAACCCCCACATAAAACCCTTTAACCTTTATCGTGGTGACACAATTATACTAGGATACTTTTAAATATGGACAAAAATTAGGTGATACATATTAAATAATTATAAAATTATTATTAAAAATATATAAATAAATTTATTAAATTAAATTTCTAGTTTTGGAATTAGTATCATTTAAAATAAGTTCCCAAAATTCAATGAATTTTTTTAGAAAAGTTCAATTTTAAGTGTTAAAAGCTTTTTCTCCAAAATCTAGTTTAATTTTGATTCCCATTGAATTAATTAGACTATTTTAATCAAATAAGAGACTTATATATATTTTAAAAAATAAAATTTAATGGAACCTTGTGGAAGCATGATTAAAATAGAAGAATTAAAAATTGTTTTTTATTTGAAAAAAACATTTACATTATATTTGGAAAATGTAAAACAACGATTTTTTAAGTTAAAAAAAATATTATAAAATGAAATATATTACTTCTAAAATATTTATATAATCATTAAAAACTATTTAAATACTTTAAATTCATTCTTTTATAAGGATAATTTCATAAAAGTGAACCAAATCATAAAATTTGAATTTTTCATTATTGACAAAAAAACCTTTATGAAATAATTTGAAAGTTAACCCAATAGAATTTTAAATACTTGGAAAAAAATAAAATCATTTTTTATAAAATTAAATTTCAAATATTTATAATTTTATATTTCAAATTATAGTATAAAATATAAACAAAACCAATTTTGTTTCAAAAATTGCCCCTTTAAACTATTTTCTCTTAGCATTATATCACATTAATTACCATAGTGGGTTCATTTAGTTGATTGATATTTTAATGATCATAATTTATGTCGGTTAACAATTAATTTTAATAATTTATTACAACGTATTTCTTTGTTTTGAATATATGAAATTCTATTCAAAAACCTATTTACTTACAATAATACATACTAATATCTCGAGGTGTTCACCATGATGTACTTCAACATAGAAAAAACCAATTCTCTTATATCTTCTATCAAATACAAAGAGATTAAATATCGTTATTGGTAATTTAATTAATAAATATAACATGAGAACACTTCCAATTCATAATAATAAATTTCATTTATAAGCTATTCGGCATGTGCCACTAATGTGGAGGATATTAAAACACCACACCATTGGATAGAAAGGTGTCTGTGAGAGTACTCAAACTATTGGTGTAAAAAAATACATTGTAATAATATATCTATTCAGATACAATAATATATCCACTTTAAAAATTTTAAATAATGATGATATTAACTAAACATATAAACAACGCCCAATCAACAAACACTCATCAATGAATTTTGGGAACTTCAATAACCCAATATGTATTTATTGGAAGCATATGAATCAATAAAATTCCTCTAAAAATATAATATTTATTTATCTATGACCTGTGAATATGATTGATCATCACCTATAAGAAAAATAACCTTTCACTTAATTTTATGGGAGTAATATTTTGTATTTTAACTATTTCTGTAAAAGTGAAAATAAATAGATGTGGGAATCCAACTGAGAAAAAATATATGGATTTATATAGAAAATGTAGTTACAAAAAACACTATTATGTTCATGGATGAATCCTATATTATAGACTTTATAAGATATAAATAATTTCAAATTATATTTAAAAATCACTACTGAAAGCTCACCATGCTCGATCTTCTCCTTGATGATTCTGTACATGATATGAATTTACTATAACCTTGAATTTTACACCATATTAATAGATAGGTTGATTAAAATATTATTTTTAAACTGAATCATATTTTTATAAGAATAATGCAACCACTTCACATAGACCTTCCAGTTAATATATTTCATTGGTTTCATTGGTTATATTTCCAAAATGTTCATCTTCCTTTTGTGCTCAATTTGATATTATTTTTTTCTTAGTGTTTAATAGAATACATATTCATCTAATAAATAATGAACCAAAATAAATATAATTATATCTTTTAAACATATATCCCAATCAAAATTATATTAACTATATAAGAAAAAATGATGTTTTCTTATCAAATATCAAATAGAAATTAAAAGTTTATTTGATTTAGAAAAATACTTATTTAACCGCATCAGGATTTTACTCATTTAGAATTATATAGAATCTTGTGTAATGTGTGACTGAAATTATGATGTTTCATATAGATACTATCATATAATGTAGGATTCCAATAAGCCTATAAAACTCTACTTTATACACACTTTTTGATTCTTTCTCAGTTGTAATATTTTTCCAAAGAAACATGGTAGTAGAAGCTTCTCTAGATTATTTCATTCTGTACATCCTAAAAATAACATGACCCTAATTTTTAATATAGAAAGATATAATTTAATTTATTTATATATAAATACCAATAAATTTTTCATTTTGTTGATCATTTTCAATTTAAGGTGTTTCTAAATTTAGAATTAAATTCCCCAAAAGTTCCCACATTATTTTTATTAGAAATGATTTCATCAACCTACACAATCACTATGAAAATTTATATAAAATTCCTTGACATAGGCATTAAAATACCACTATAATTTCATGAATTTTATTGATATTTATTATTCTATATAGCTTTTAATTCCATATTTGGTTAAATTTATTGAGCCCATAAGATGCCTCGTTTACATATAAAACTCTAGAACCATTTCTATTAAAGAAAATCCCATCTAATTATTAAATATATAACTCTTAAAAAAGATATACATTAACAAATATTTACATTACATAAATTATTAAAACAATTATGTTTTGAGCACTAGTCACATTGAATATTTAAATCTTTTCAAGTCATTTGAGTGTAAAATATTTCTCATCAAAATAAGAACCCTAAATTTGAGTGTGACTCTTACAAACAAGCTATTATTTTTTCCATGATACTTTTCCTTTCTGACAGAGCATATTCCTAAAAATTATCCTAATCAAAATCATATTCCTATCAATGGGTTATAAAACAAAACCCAAAAAATATTATTCTCAATTTTAATCAAATCCACTTTAATTAAAATTATCCAACACTTATTTTTTTAGATTATTTGATTCATATTGTTTAAAATTATGAATAAAATACAGTTTTATTGGATGTTGTTAAAATTATATAATTTTTCAAAACATTTAAACTATTACAAAGAATGATAGTATCTTTCACATTGATTTCATATATTTTAATCATATAATCACCTTTATCCAAACATTCCCATTCACATGATATTTCTATACTTTCAAAGGATTTTGGGAAATAAAGTTGTGTATTCAGAATACTACCATACTATCCAATGTGTTCTACCAGATATTTATCAACTTATTCATTAGTAGGAAGTGATTTTTGGGGATTTTTTTTACCTTCTATCATAAAAACTTTAAATACAACCAAAATTTTCCTAATATTCTTATTTTAACATTATTAACTCTTTTTACTTGTTATGTATCCAAGAAATATACATTTTGGATATCTTTCATCATATATTTATAAATATTTTCCTTTTATTTCAATATACCAAGGCCTATTGAATCCATTTAATATTATCAAACTTGTATTATTTATATGTATAAACTCATAAAGTGTATTGATAAAATCCAATAAATGTATACTATAATTAAGAATGTATAAAATGACAATTGTGTGTTTTCTATAAAATAATTCCAATGTGTGATGTAAAAATAATTTGATTCCCCTTATATACACCAAAATATAATTATTTTACTGAGGTAATACATTTTCCTAGTGTGACTATCGATCTCTATATACATTCTATATATAATTCTACTAATTAAATGCCTCAAAATATTCACTATTATATTAAGATCCATACTCAAGTAGAAATATTTTGATATGGTATCCCATTCGATTGAAAACATTACTATGAAATTTCTTGAATCTATCAAAATATAATGAATTAATTGAAAAAATTTAATAAAAAAATTATATGATTAAAATCATCAAAATAATCCAAAAATATCAATATCTATTAGTTGAAATCAATCACACTAGTCAGTAAAAATATGATTGCACCGACTAAAAAGGTTTCTTTATCAATTTCTCCAACGAATTATATATTTTTACCCCATATTTTGATTGAATATTTTTCATTACTATTTATCCTTTCACATTATAGCTTTGTTATATTTCTCAAAACATTAGATTTGAAGAACTTATTAATCTAAAATTTCCCTAAATAGAAAATACCTGAATACCGTAATAGAATTTCTTCCTTTATACTCATGCAACACGAACATTAATCATTTGAAATTTTGAAACGGTAGTTACATTTAAACTAATTTGATCAATAATTTACAATCATAATAATTTATTATTACACATCTATCCTTCCAAAATATCACCCAATTATCATGGCCAGAAAGCCATGAAACCCTCATGATATTGTGTATAAGATGATCGATAAATAGAACAACACTTCATCTCTTTTTACCAATTTTTCTGAATCCAATAACCTTGGAATTTGGTGTTCAAACATTTACAAAAGTAATGAATACATTTTATATCTTTTTTATATCATTAAATAGATTCCCTTTTTTAGTCATGTCTGAATGGAAACCACTTTTGAGCATCCAAGTCTTCAATTATTTTTTAATTTGTTAGATCCAAAACAATGAAAAGTTTCTATTTATTTACACATATTAATTGACTTGGAATCATACTGTTAATTTAGTTTCTGTTGTAGAATTGAAAGAGGTTGGATGTCTATGTGCCTGTTTTGATCACATATCCCCCATGATTATTTAATATAATTAAAAAAAAATTAGTTTTTTTTCTCTTTTATATTTTGTAAGATCTTGAATAGTATAATTTATTTCTTAATACCCCTTAGTTCAATATCTCTACTAAATTGAGTAAGTGATGATTATAATAACACAATAATTATTTATGTTAATATACTCTAAGACAACAAAATATACCTTCAAATTTATATATCCCTAGGTACTAAATATTTTTTTAATATTTTTGTTGTGTTTTTATCAAATTATAAATATACCACTTCAGATCTTTCCAAAAATTCTCATTGTTATTATATTTTTCATTCAACCGTAACATGCATTCAATATAAGTATAAATATTATTTTTCTCCCAAACCAAATTTATTTCCTAATTTTTATAACTACTCTATTATTTAGAAATAATGTTGACATTCAAGGTTAATATGAAAGAATTATTTTCCCCATTATCTAAACTACACTATGTTTTGTTGCATTAATGGGTGTGAAAAAAATAGTTTCATATCATTGAAGAGAAATAAAAGAGTTTATTAGTACCATTAATGTCAAATTCCACTAATTTAATGCTTTCAATAACACAACTTATAAAAATATGAAACACAATGGGATTACACATGAGAGAATTTTCAACATTAACTAACTTCACACCATGATAATTTATTTCTCTTTTTTTTCTATTATATTTTCTATGGATATATAAATATTTAAATCCCTTTATTTGATAATATTATAAATAATTAACATTTTTTTTGAACACCACATTCGTCTTGAAAATATATTTGGATTTTGAATAATAATAATATTTCTTCAAAAAAACACTCTCATAATTCAAATATTTATTTACACTCTAAATATTTTTGTTTCCCTCAACAAAAACTTATAGATAAATCGGTTATTAAGTTATTTTATTTTTTCCTCATCATTTCATTATTTCTTTTCAAAAATCTATTTGTCTAATTCAATCAATGAATCTTTGGGTGATTTTATTTATCTACGAAATCAATCTGGTATTGATCCTCAGAGTCCTCTTTTTCTCAATCAATTTACACAACATAGGATGTGGCCCCAAGATTTGAGAATAAATTATTCTCATTTGAGGTATTGTAATTTCCTTTTTTCCATTAAATAAATTTATGACACTATAACCGCATTCCACCTGCTATGTTTTTAATAAAATTTTCTATTGGTTATAATATTTTAAATTTTTTATTTAACAATTTATCTTTCCTAAAATCTTCCAATATATTCGTAATTAAATCACTTAAAAATAATCAAAACATTATATTTAATATTTTATCACTAATTTTCTTTTAAACATAATGAAATATAAATACCTGGAATTATCATATATATCCATTTCAAACTCATGATACTCTATTGAGTAAATATGTTTTAAACATTTTTATGATTTTAATATTCTTTCGTATAATTTTCTTATTCTCCTCCTAGCTGACCCTCTTTTCATAAATTATTTAATAAAGATGTTTTTGGGGTTTTTGATATTAGACTCATCCAAGAAATGATCTTCTATGGAATAAATAATTAAATAAAATTGATCTAGGAGGATTCTCAATTGATTTATCATTACATTAAATTGTTAATGAATTTCCCTACAGTTTCAAATTGGGGTCATGATTTTATTTCACCTCAATGAATAATTTTTCTAGTATTTCATCTCACTCAATTCATATATCATCAAATTGAGTATGAAACATCTGTAACCAAGACTTTTTCACATTATTATCTCCCTAATGGATATGATGATGTTTTTTCTATATTGATTTAATTATTTTTATTCCCATGACCCATGTAAACTCTATCTTTGATAAGAATAGAATTTCTACATTATTGACACTAACATTAACTCTGATAAGATTTAATTAATTTATGGTATAGGTTTTATAAACATTAGAAATATGTACACTATTCTCTAGGAAGTAATGAATATCTCGTCCATGTGGTAGAAGATATGAAACCATCATCACTGTCTATAGATGGAATCATGTTTCTTCATACACATAAATTTATTTGTAGTTTATATTTTTTATATAATACTTAGATGTATTCAATTTAATATGCATAAAAATACAAGGGACGATACCCAGTTTCACAATACATAAATACTAAAGAACAACACATTGTGATTCAAATTTTAAATTAGTAAATCATTCATTAATATGATGTTAAAGACATAGGTTATAGTAAGGCAACACTGAGAGGGGTGGGGTGGGGGATGTGGTGAGGGAAAGTGATAGAAAGTTTATATGGGCTATAAGTCAGAAAAGGTTGTTCACAAACCCTTGTTATAATGTAACTAATCCCCAGTATTCAATGGTTTTAATCCCACTATCCAAACCCCTATTATACATTCAATACAAATAAGGAAATTAAAATGTATCTTGAATTGATCTCTTAGGTACAAGAATTTTATAAAAGTCAATGTGTCGATCAATATTTTCTTCTTATACCAAAACATCCAATTAAATTTAGATATAATGTTTACTCATTTTTTCTCCCCATATATCATCCAAAACATCCTTGTAATTTTCCCTAGAATGAATGGTAGGATAACTATTTTTTTCCGAATCACTCACTTTTTAAATTTAGAAATACACCTTTTAGTGTTGATAGTAGATGTACACAATATCATATCTTCTTCCCACATAGTGTTATTACATGATCCAAAATAAATGAAAACTAAATCCCAATGTCCCATAATCAACATTTTTGAATGGAGAACAAAATTATGAAAAGAGAAACATATCTTATCATATCAACACTGTTTAGTTGAAGGCATGTTATGGTCGGATATAATGCTATCGTCCCAATAATATTGGCTTCATATTCCAATTAAATAGAAAATTCTCATTAAATTTAGAATGTAAATTGATTATTTATGTAAGGATCCACTTCATTATGTCACAAGACAATTTTCCACAAAAAACTAGTATTATAAATTTGATTCATTATATTGGATTTACATAACATTAATCTCCCCATGATTCCTTAATGATAACCTTCACAATGTAATGTATCATAATATGTCATGAAACATCAATTCCAAAATAACATTATATTGAAGATAAAATGGCTATGGTGTGTGTTTTTAAATTAGAGTTAAATAATTTATTATTAACACTCTAGTCATGATGCATAGATATCCTTAATTATTTAATTGACATTAACCTTGTAAAACTCAATCCCTTTTATATAATCTCAACTACCATGTGATTCCTACAAATCCACAATAAGTTTTTCAATAAAGATAATATTAAATATATTTCAAAACCAAAGAATGAATTTCCTAAAAAAAATTCATAACATGAATCCAATGTTAATATCCTCTATCCACAACACCATAATACACAATTAGTTTTGTTAGAGAAATCCAACTCTCAGTGTAAAAACAATAACATATTGATCATGTCACAATTGAGAACAACTCACAACTCCCACTAAAAAATTTACATAATGATAGGATTCTAAAAATTCATCAATAACCCTTGATAATAAAACAATCTTCAATATGATTAATGTAATTCTGTTTTAACCAACTCACAATGGCATTTCTACAAAAATAGATGCTCTAGGAAATAATATAGAATAATAAATTTGATTTTACCATCATAAAAAAATTTATATATATATAAATTATGACAATAAAAAGAATACACATTAATTTTTTGTATTACTCAGAAACAATTCACTGAAAATTGAAAAAACGAATGATATCAATTTTGGAGTACAAAATAGCACATGTTACACAAAAAATAAATACATTTATTGATAAAACACATTATAATACTATCCCAAATACCATTCTAAACATCAATGAAAAATAATTTATCTTTATAATAGGATATATTGAAATAAGATAATAATCAATTTGAAATATATGAAATCATGTTTGACCAGTTATATTTAAATGTGAAATTAATTTCCTTTTTTATATATTTTTTAATTCCATGACACTATCTATATAAAAATTAACAAGATAAAATGAGAGAAATAATCCCCCCTCATAGAAGTTTAAATTTTAATTTAATTAGAACCATCTGTTGTTTAGTAAATAATTTATTTACTTCCTCAAAAATCTCTTTTCTAGTGGTTGGAAGTATTTATGATCGGTGATATCACTTTAAAAAAATAACTAAAAATATAATCCCTCTAAAAGGCCAACATTTAAGTACCCAAGTGACATTTCCATCATATTAATTATAATATAATTACTATATAGATATTTTTCTATGGTGTGGAGATATTTTTCATAATTTTCCGTCCTTTATATACATGAACAGATTAATTAGTCACATACCAACCAGACCTGACATTAATAAACAACACTAGGGTTACATGACACCACTAATTGGTAGTCTCTCTCAGATATGCTAGTTGCATCACCTTTAGAATCAGTTAAAAAATTGATATAATATAATTCTAACTAAATAATCAAATAAGACATGCAATATTACCTGGAATAACTGATAAAATCCCATTTTAAATCACAAAATAGCCTTGGAATAAATTGGGGTTCGAACAACCTTTATGATTATATCTCTAATCAAAGGAAGTCTCCCAACATTAACACAATAGGAGGATGATCCAAAAACACATACCACTTCTCATTTTATAATATTCGTAGTAATAATATGGTTATATCACACTTAAATGAACTCCGCAATCCTAATCACCATATCTTAGGACTCATAGTAAAACGACCCATCATTTATTGTACTCCAACTAATCAAAAAATGAGTTATATTGTGACTCCTAATGCCTTACTCCAATAGGCTGTAATTTATCCCATAACACCTAGTTTATATCAATTTATCTCTACCGTGTCATTTATAATATAAATATAAAGTGCATTCTTAATATATAAATATATTATATTAATGATTATTATGTTAAAAAATACAATTTAATAATAAGGAAATAAAAAACTATTATTTTTTACACCACTAATTTGATATAATACATCCATGTATGACAACATGTTTCTTATTTCCAAAGCTATGACCATTTGAAACCAATAAATTTATATCACCATAATATAAGAAAAGTAAATATAATTTAAGGGGATATATATAATTATACTCTATATGTTCCTCCTAAAAAATATCATGTGTTAATGTGAAAAAATTATACTAAATCCCATGTGTATGGAATAAATAAGAAAATAAAAATCAATATCTATCTTCCAGAAGATAAATATTTTGAAACATAAATTCATTCCACATAATAATATCACATTCCAATCTTCAAAAATTACACATCACACAACATCACCAAACTACTAATTTTAGTATAACAACCAATTATCCATATCTATGAAAAAACGTAGTTTTCTAACCATAAATATAGCTTTATCATACCATTAACTATTAATCATCCCCCATGATACTAGTTATAGTATCCCACCAATACCTTTCAATGAAAATATAGGGAACATACTGAATACACCCATTGGTTTGGGATTTTTCCTCTTTAATTACTTTTTAAGGTTATTTTAAAATATACACATAATGATTTACTAGGATGTTTAAGTAAAATACAATTAATAAATTAGAGAAAATTTCACAATAATTCCACCCAAATACTATCCCAAGATAATATAATTACAAAAAACCTATGAAAAGGACTCTACCAATAATTTATAAGACATAAATCTATGAATTAGAAACTTGGTGGGTTGAGCTGTAAGGATCCACAGTGGATCACAATAATAGAGTGCACAATGCTCAATAGGACATTAAATAAATCCATTAGGAAATATTCAAGCCCAATCCATCTCAAAACCCCTAATAATATCTTCCAAGGATATTATGTTGTTCCGAATTCCATGAAAAATATTCAATATGTATAGATTAACAATTTACCACTATCACAAGTATGAACTACTACATTTTTAAAAAATTATTCCAAAAGAAATAGAAATAATTTCACCATTAGAATTGCATGTTACTTCAGAATTGAATTTTAGAAGATGAAAATAACCAAAAACATAATATTTATTATAGACTCTCAAGTTCTACCCCCCACACTTTCCTAATGACACCATTTTATTAATGAATCGCCACATGATGTAATTAACTTTTTTCAACACTCCATTTCTGTGGGAGAAATAATCCCCAATAATCCAAAAATAATCATATCCCTTGAAGCTATACAATACTAAAATGATTAAGAAAACAATAGTATAGAGCCAAAGGGGGTTGTATCATTGATATAATATTGACCAATAATGTTAGTGACCATAAGGAATGGGGAACATCAAAAATACAATATCATATTAGATATCACTAAAAATATTGAGTAGAAGAGAATAATTATTCCACAAGAAGCCATCCCCTCATTTCATGAGTATAGAATTACACATCCATAAATAATTTTCCTAAAACCATGCATCCAAATGAAATTTAATAAAATAAACCTACTCCAAAACTATCACAATAACATATGATTCCATTAATGGATGAACATTATAAATACATCCTTTACTGTGACAAGGATGATGAAACATCATTTATTATATCTTCTTTACAAAAATTCCCATATAAAAAATAATCATCAATGAAAACTAATTCTAGATTTATATTGAAATAGTGTGGGAGGTAATAATTTGAATACGGAAGAAGGGCTATCCATACATGTAATGAACAAGAGAAATAGACTAACATGAATGTGATTAGAGTGACAAGAAATATAGATACAATCACAAGACACTTAAATGTAGTAGACAAAAAACATGAAGAACACCAAAAAACTCTAACCATTTGGAACCAGAAAGGAATAACACCCTCCACTATCGTATCCCATGAAACCTTAACCTACATCTATTTGATATTCGACTGCAAAGTCTCCAATGACAGAAAATAGTATTTATTGTTTTTAAAAAAATAACTAGATGTCGTTGAAGGAAAAGGGAAATGGAGGATTACTGATTAGTATGTAGATAGTGTTTATCCATGAAAAATGAAATATTGAGGTAATAAAGGTATGAAAATCCCACACAAGTGAAAAGAAAATATGGAAATTAAATAGTATAACAAATTAGTATCCAAAAACCATTATTGATTCAAACAACCTTGTAATAGGGAATGAAACCCATGGAGAAGAAAATAAGCATTAACGTCTGATGCTTAAAGAAAAACATAGACATTAGACTAATAACATTATATTATTTATGTTTTAAAGAAGGGGAGTAACAACAATAGATCAAATAATTTTTTTTGGAATCCACCATTAGGGACTCTCTCCATCAAAACCAACATTAGTTGGGTAGCTATCCGCTACTGGGAACAATCTCTATTTTATGTGGTTCCAATGCACATTGATGATCCGCTCCTTAACCGATATCTATACCACCCTACGTCACATATCAATTATGGTTATCTGTATCGTCCACATTAGCATCTCCACCATCCTTATCCTAATTATCACCACTTATCATAATCATGTATGATGAACTACATTTAAATACAAATTAATAAAAATTACTTCAATTAGATGTAGACACCACTGATGCATTTATTCTTCTACCTAGGCCACTAAAATTCATAGGTCCAAGGGATTATAACCCAATTACATAAATATGTTACAATTCCCCCTATGTCTAACATAATTAAAATAAATGGGATTATAATGTAAAGACTCGGAAATTTGAAAGAATTTTTTTTAAATACTTTGGTATTTTATGAGTCTATGGCTTCTGACGGCGCTTGATTCTGAGGCCCGGTGTGCCCGGAATCAAATCCCGAAGATTGGTTCGGGTACGTTCAGTAAATGAACGAGCGGGTTTTTCTAACTTTTGAACCGATGATCAGAATTAAAATCCGAGGGCACCGATGAACTCGCAACACCGATAATTGCTTAAGGGGACATTTATGGCAGTTGCATTTTATGTGGGTTTGAAGTTTCTTTTTGGGGTTCATTTGAGAAGGAAATAATATTGTTGTACGAATTTATTTTATATCTAGAGAGGTTAATTCCTCCAATTGGTAGTTAAGGGTGGGATCCACATCCACCTAACAACCTAAGGGTGGATGTTAGAGAGGTGGGGCCCACACGAGCCACAACCTTTTAATTTCCTCTAAACTCTTAAAAAACCCCTCTTTAATTTGGTAACCCCATTTTATTTGCCAATGCGTATAATTAATAGGGATATTACATCTCCATTCCTTTAATCAATGGTCAACACATTATTAAATGTGGTGATTTAATTTTGGTAGTTTCATTGCATGAGTAATTAAATAATAGGAGGAGCCTATTATTAAATTTTGGGGAAGAGCTTTCGTTGTGCGAGGGAGATCGAGAGATCTTTGGAGATTTTGAAGAAAGATGGTCTCTGATGAAGAATGACAAAGAATGCCGACCTCCGATGAAGAACAACGAAGGACGCAGGTTTCTCGAAGATCGATGACGCAACACCCTTACTCTTCTTCGCGGCAAGAGAGGAGACGTTGCTTCCTCCTTGGTGAGCTCCGACGATGCCTATGATTTTCTTCCCCGTGATGTTGTCTATCGCGACACTGACATTCGACATCAATTGCTGTGGTAGGAGATTTTGTATATTTTATTATGTGATCTATACCCTCAGCATAGCATGGAATTATTGGGTGATGTTTTGGACCACTAATGTGGTGGGTACAGACTAACGAACAAGTCCGAACCCACCCCTACATTATTCTTGATGTGCGGATTTTTTTTGGTGACAACAAGGCAGGATCACAATGGTGATTAGAGGCCTTCACAATGATGTATAGGTCCCAAGGCGACCGCAGGTGCAGATGAGGGAAAAATCGGACCACCGGAATGACTCCGGTGGCCCGCGGAAGCCAGCTGCGGCATGGGTCTCCTGCGCGGAAGCACCTCGACGCGCCGCCGGTAGAAGCCCGCCACGGCTGACGTCGCGGCGGTGAGGGCAGGATCCCACGGCCACACAGGATCCAGGGAAGTCTCCGTGCCACCCTAGCGCCGCGTCCACGGAAAGCGGGGGCCGCCCACCCCCCCCCCCCTGATCGGCTCGCTGGCCGAGCCAGCGCACCCCCCGGCTGGGATGGGGTGGGTTGTGCGGACCAAGCCACACAGGCCAGGCTGGGCCGCACCCATTCGGCCTGGGCCAGACCTAGACTCGGGTCGGGTCGACCCTGGGGGGGGGGGTCGGGCCGGGTCGGACCAGGCCCGGACCCCCCACTTCGGACCATTTTTGGTCTTTTTCCTATAACATGAGCTACACACTTCAGATCGACCCACTGTCAGTTGCGTAGGAATCCTTGGATGGAGACAGTCGTTTCGGTATATTACACTGATGTTTTCGGCAAATTTTGTGTACATCCGGGTTGGTTCGAACCTAAAACCAACTGGGCCCTTGGAGCCGAAATGCTTATAACTTAAGTACCAGATGTCCGTTTGATGTGCTGTCAACTGCGTTGAATTCCTCTTGATGAGAAGGTCTTTTTGGGTTACTTCTCTTGAGGTTTGGACTCAAATGGAGTATGGTTGGGTTGGTTCTAGCTTAAATACCATCCGGGCCCCTGGAACGGAAAAGCCAATAACACTCAGATCGAGAGTCTGATTGACACACCATTTGTCGCATTTGGTTTTTTTTGATGAGACAAAACCTTGGGATACATCAACTATGGAATTCTTGACAGTTTATGTATCAACTCTTTTTCTCGAGGGGCGGACCCTCCCATAATTGACCATGCTGTGTGCGGAAACCATAGAACTGGCTGCAACTTTGACGATGACGGCTGCACTTGGATCCTCTGTGGGTTCGGTAGTGAGGACGACTGTACTTGGATCCTCTTTGGGTTCAGCAGTGATAATGACGGTACTGGGATCCACTGTGGGTTCGACGGTGATGAGTACTATTCTTGTATCCTATGTGGGTCCGATAGTATTTACCTATGTACTTGTATACTGAGTGGGTCCAGCAGAGTAGCTAGTCTTGTATACTATGTGGGTCCCACAGCTTAACTAGTCTTGTATCCTATGTGGGTGCGATAGCTTAGATGAATCAGTGGATACATCTGATCATATATATCGCTTTACGAAGTGTATACTTGTGTGAGTCGAGTCTTGACTTCAACCATTATCATCGATGTGGTTGACTTGTTTTCATGTGTGGACAGGGTTGTGTTTTCCTGTGTGGACTGGGTTGTGCATGGGCACGAGAGTTGGGGCCGTTTGTAATTGATTACTTAGGTATATGTATGGGAATATACCTAAGTAATGTTGGTTGATACTTCGTGGTTGTATCTTACCTTTGTGGCTTATCATTCGTGGATTCTGAGTGACCTTTGGGGGTCTCGGGGTCCCTACTGAGTATCGTATACTCACCCCTACATGGGAAATGCATGCACTACGTTGTGTTGGATGCAGACGATGGACAACACTGATCGAGGTGGAGGCTTGTGAAACTGGACGGTACTCGGAGATGGACCACTTGGCGGGACGTACATGGAGCAGATGACCGGACCCAAGGAGATGAGGAGGCTATCTATACCCACCCTTCAGGTGGGATTTCCCGTGGACGACTCGGCGTTGCTGTTTTACTTACTGCTGTTTTACTTTCCTTTCAGTTGTACTATAATTTCAGTTGGGTTTGTATATTGGCCCATTTACTTTTAAGCACTTACCATGTACCTAGTTTTACTTAGTGCTTACTTCACTTGCGTACTCTGTTGTGTTTTTGTTTACTTTATAAAAGCCAATGCCTTCCCTTTTTTTGGGATTTACACTTTTGGTTCTAGTCTCCAGCCCCTGGCCTATGGAAGGCGGGCTTTGGGTAGTAATGGAACGAGCAACGCTGATGGGTCGTGACAAATTGGTATCAGAGCAGTCGGTTCTACCACATAACTCAGGACTCTGATCATTTCTTTCTGTGAAGCAATAGTGTTAAGTATTGTGTGTGGTTTTCAGTCCAGGGAGTCCAGTGATGGTGTGGTGGCCGACGTATCCGTACACCATGACCCTGACCTCTGATTTCCGACTCTATACACGAAAACACTGATTGCGTGTGTGTTTCCTTTCAAAAGTTTTCTTTGTGATTTCTTTGTGTCAGCTCACCAGGTATACTGTTTGACTGTGGTGCACCTGTTTCTTTTCAGGATTCCCCCCAAAAGGCAGCTAGCCAGGGTTCCTAGTTACGTGAGGGATGGTAGCCCACCAAGCGATGAGGCGTCGGTGTAGGGCCCTTTTACAATGGAGGCATTAGCGGTACCACTACACGCTGAGCCACCGATGCTATCAGACACAGCGGCGGCGAGTGCAAGCCGCCTGAGCGTGTTGCACAAGTTTCAAAGGTAGAGGCTGCCCAGGTTCCACGGAGAGACGGATCCTCATGCATACGAGAATTGGATAGAGGTTATTGTCGGAGTCTTTAGATAGTTAAGGACACCATCAGACCTAATGCTGATCCATTCCGTGAGTCTCCTGCACACAGTAGTAGGTTGATGGTGGAGCCTGATGTTCTAGGTGCACGACGAGGCATCTCGGCTTTGGAAGAACATCAAGATCCTCTTCTTCTCGGAGTTCGTTCGAGCCACCCTCCGTGCGGTGCACATCCTGGAGTTACTACAGCTGCAATAGGGCAGCATGTCAGTAGCCCAGTACTCGGCGATATTTACCGACCTCTCGTGCTACTCCACGGACAAGGTACGTGACCCATTCTTATGTTTCCGGAACTTTGAGCAGGGATTGAGTCATGAGATCATAGCTTTGATGATTCCCCTCAGCATCCCGACACAGGCGGGGGTGCTATAGTGATCCCTGTTAGCGGAGAGCTTTCTCACCGAGCAGCCATCAGTAGCAAGACCCACTACAGGATGGCACGGAGCAGAGTCTTCTACAGCCGGCAATCAACAAATGTCACAGGGGTCCAAGAGGACCATGTCGTTAGGTGGGTGACCTTAGGATATAGGTTTGGCTGTGCGAGGCACACGGTGAAGAGCCAGCCTTACGAGGAGAAGACAGTGCTATGCATGCGGCGGGTAGGGCCACATGGGTCGTGACTACCCAACCCGCCATGCAGAAGAGTAGCAGACAGTGGAGAGACCTCCCAGGCAGTGGTAGAGTTTCGACCATGGCAGTCTGCAGGGAGTAAGTAGACGAGGAAGAGGAGCTGGCCGAGCATTGGATGGTGGACGACGCTTCGAGGCTCTACCACCACCACCCCCAGGAGGTCCACCCCGACCACAGGGACCTGGTGGGCAGAGACAGGCTCAGCTCCTGGTAGTGGAGGCATACGACCACGGTGCGCCTGAGATGATTCGAGTTACTATCTGTGTCTAATCCACCCTTATCGTAGTTCTTGTAGACACAGGTGCACGTCATTCTTTAATTTCTACTGCCCATGTTCAGAGCTCAGAGATTCCGACGGAGCTGTTGGCTCGATCTTTATGGCTAGGGACTCCTATGGGAGAAGACTCGACGATTATGCACTGGTACCAGAAGTGTGAGCTTACTCTAGGAGGTGAGAGCTTCGGCTGAGATCTTCTTGTAGCGGTGTCGAGGACTTACAACGCTTTCTTGTGTATGGACCGGTTATCCATAGTTCATTCTTTGATTGACTGTATTAGGCGCAATGTGCGGTGTATCCCCATGGATGGGACCAGTTCCAACTTCCTCAGCGAGAAGGGAACCTTCGCTGCCTTGGATGGACTTACGCAGAGGAGAGGGTAGCCGATCACACATCAGTTGGATAGTCTCATCCTCAGAGCAGTTGACATGCGGAGTCCGAGTTTTCCTGTTGTGGTGGGGTAGTATGTGGGCATTATTCCTGACTATGTTCCAGGACTACCTCCTCACAGAGAGGTAGACTTCTACATAGACCTGTACCTCCGGACATCACCGATATCTACTCCAGTATATCGGATGGCTCCCACCGAGCTTCGTGAGCTGTGGGTACAACTGGATGACTTACAGGGAAAAGGATTCATCTGACCCAGTGATTCACCCTGGGCATCTCCGATTTTATTCGCTAAGAAGGCGGATGGGATCTTGCGACTATGTGTCGACTAACATCGCCTAAACTAGGTGACATTGAGGAACATGTACCCCCTTCCGAGGATTGACGACCTCTTCGATCAGCTCAAGGGAGAACGATGGTTCTCGAAGATTGACCTCGGGTGAGGCTATCATCAGCTCATAGTTCGATACGAGGATGTGCAGAAGACGACCTTCATGTTTCAATATGGCCACTATGAGTTCTTGGTTATTCCCTTCGGCATGACCAATGCTCTTGAAGTGTTCATGAGTCTCATGAACAGGATCTTCCAGCCTTACCTCGATCGGTTTTTCGTAGTCTTTATTAATGACATAATGATTTACTCGACTACCGAGGAGGACCATGCCTACCACTTACAGGTTTTACTTGATACATTCCGAGAGCACCCGTTTTATGGTAAGCTCTTGGTGTTCCAGTTCTGGCTTCGAGAGGTTCACTTCTTGGGGTATGTCATCTAATAGGTGGGAGTTTTAGTGGATCCCGTGAAGGTCGAGGCAGTACTTTCTTGGGAGACACCCTGAAGTATGATGGGGGTGCGGAGTTTCTTAGGTCTGGCTGGGTACTATCAGAGATTTGTGCCGGACTTCTCCAGAGTTGCAGCACTACTTACAACATTGACGAAGAAGGAGAAACCCTTTGTGTGGTTAGACAGATGTCATCAGAGCTTCCAGAAGCTGAGGTGGAGATTGACCAATGCGCCAATCTTGAGGCTACCGGAAGATGGCATAGGGTATGTAGTTTAATTCGACGCATCAAGGACCTGACTCGAGTGTGTCTTGATACAGGAGAAATTTTTGATCGCTTATGGTTCACGGTAGTTGAGGCAGCATGAGCATAACTACTCTACCCATGACCTGGAGTTAGCAGCAGTGGTCTTCGCCCTGAAGATGTGGCAGCACTTTCTGATGGGCGAGCGCTTTATAGTCTACTCTGACCACCAGAGTCTCTAGAACATTTTCTCGCAGAAGGACTTGAACCTGAGATAGTGGCGATGGCTCGAGTTCCTCCAGGATTATGACTTTGAGATTGTCTATACCCCTGAGAAGGGGAACATTGTGGCTGATGGTCTCACCAGGAGTTCGGGCATTCAACTACATGAAGAGGTGACAGAGAAGTTAGCCACTTTGTAGATATCCTTCGTGGATAAAGATGGGGCATCTTATCTACAGTCCCTCACAGTCACTCCTCCAATACTTCAGCAGTTCAGGGAGGCACAACTTGGAGACGTCGACCGTAAGGCACGACACCCTCAGACATCCTCAGGGCTAACACCCGATGGAATTTCTGAAGGCGGGGATCACATTATTCTCTTCCGAGGACGTACCATGGCACCATTTTCACTATAGGAGGAAGTGTTCAGGGAGTTTCACATTTCCCCACTAGCGGTACATCCTAGAGCAGCGAAGATGTACCAGGAACTCAGACGACAGTAATGGTGGCTGGGTATGAAGATGGTTTTAGCATAATTTGTTTCCTAATTCCTCACTTGCTAGCAAGTGAAGGCAGAGCACTAGGTACCAGCTTGCTTGGTACAAACCTTAGAGGTCCTGGTGTGGAAGTGTAATGGGATATCCATGGATTTCATGATGGGGCTCCCACGTACTTCCAAACAAAATGACTCCATCTGGGTGATTATCGACCGACTCACCAAGTCAGCCCACTTCCTACCTAACTGGGAGCAGGGCTCAGTAGAGAGCTTGGGACACCTCTACGTCCAAGAGATCGTATGACTTCATGTTGGTCCATCTTCTATCGTCTCCAATCGAGACACTCACTTTACTTTCCGGCATTGGAAGGGGTTGTGGGATGCAGCTATGCCTGAACACTGCCTTTCACCCTCAGATGGATGGCCAGATGGAGAGGACCATTTAGGCACTCGAGGACATGCTCCATGCATGTGTCCTCGACTTTGGTCATATCTAGGAGGATCACCTACCCTTGGTGGAGTTTTCATACAACAACAGCTACCACTCCACCATTGGGATGACACCATACGAGGCACTGTATGGCTGACCTTGCAGATCAACTCTATTCTAGACTGACCCTGGGGAGTCCACACTCTTAGGACCATAGATGGTTCAGAATATGACAGAGAAGGTGAAGATCATCCAGGAGAATATGTGGACTGCACATAGCAGACCGAAGTCTGATGCTGATAGGAGGCAGAGACCACTAGAGTTCGAGGATGGCAACCACGTTTTCATACGGGTCTCACCTCGACGTGGATTATAGATATTTGTCTGGGGTGACAATTTATCTCTGTGCCTCATCATTCCTTTTCAGGTCCTCAGCCGGGGAGGTGAGGTGGCATACCATCTATCCCTTCCACCTCAGCTGCACTGGGTGCACAACGTCTTCCATGTATCTCAACTAATGAGATATGTGCATGACCTAACACATATCATCGACCATGGGGAGCTGTACATCAATGATGGGGTGAATTTTGCGGAGGTCCCGTTGGAGATCAAGGATCAACAGGATCGGGTCCTAAATGGAAGGTCGATTCCTCTTGTGCGCATTCGTTGGCATCACGGGAACCTCCAGGGGAGCACATGGGAGTGGGAGGCACAGATGCGTGCTCAGTACCCTCATTTGTTCCCTTAGTTTATGTTATAGCTTTACGAGGATGAAAGCCCTATATTGGGAGTATTGTAAAGACCCAGAAATTTCAAGGGAATTTTTTTTAAATACTTTGGAATTTTATGAGTCTGTGGATTCTAACGGTGCTTGATTCCGAGGCCCAGTGTGCCCGGAATCAATTCCCAAAGTTTATCTTGGGTACATTCAGAAAATGAACGAGCGGGTTTTTCTAACATTTGAACCGGAGCTCGGAATTAAAATCTGAGGGCACCGATGAACTCACCGCACTGGTAATTTCGTAAGGAGACATTTACCGCATTTGCATTTTAAGAGGGTTTGATGTTTCTTTTTGGGGTTCATTTGAAAAGTAAATAAAATTGTTTTACTATTTTATTTTATATCTAGAGAGGTTAATTACTCCCATGGGTAGTTAAGGGTGGGAACCAAAACCACCTAACTACTCAAGGGTGGATGTTAGAGATGTGGGGCCCACACGAGCCCCAACCTTTTAATTTCTTCTAAACTCATTAAAAACCCATCTTTAATTTGGAAACCCATTTTTATTGTCCAACGGGTATAATTAATGGGGATATTCCCTCTCCCTTCCTTTAATCAATAGTCAACACGTTATTAAATGTGGTGATTTAATTTTGGGTGTATCTTTGCATGAGTAATTAAATAATAGGAGGAGCCTATTATTTAATTTTGGGGAAGAGCTTTCGTTGTGAAAGGGAGATCGGGAGAGCTTTGGAGATTTTGGAAGAATGTTGGTCTCCAACAAAGAACGACGAAGAACGCCGGCCTCCAACGAAGAATGACGATGAATGCCGGTTCCTCAATGATCGACGACGCGCCACCCTTACTCTTCTCCGCGGTAAAGGATGAGATGCTACTTCCCCCTTGGCGTGCTACGATGACGCCTACGATCCTCTTCCACATGACACTGTCTACCGTGACACTAACGTTCGACATAAATTGTTGAGGTAGGGGATTTTTTATATTTCATTATGTGATCTACACCCTTTGAATGGCCTGGAATTGTTGGGTGATGTTTTAGACCACTAATGCTGTCGGTACGGACTAATAAACAAGTTTGAACCCACCACTACTTTGTTCTTGATGTGTGGATTTTTTTTTGCGACAGTGAGGAGGGACTGTAATGGTGATTGGAGGCCTTCGTAGTGATGTACGAGTCCCAAGGTGACAGTGTGGGATTCAGGGGCCGCGCAGGATCCTGCGGCTGCGCGGGATCCAGGGGAGCTACGGCGCCACCCTGGTGCCGCGTCTGCGGAATGCGGGGGTCGCTCCCCCCCACTCAGTTCGCTGGCTGAGCCAGTGCAGCCCCCGGCCGGGCAGGGGGGGGGGGTCACGTAGACCGAGCCGTGCCGGGCGGGCCGGACCTGGAACCGGGGTGGTTCGACCCGATTCGGGCTGACCCAAGGGGGTTGGGCCGGGTCGGACCGGGCCCTGACCCCCCACTACAGACCATTTTCAATCTTCTACCCATAACATGAGCTACGGACTTCCAATCGATGCACCTTCAATGGCTTAGGAATCCTCGGATCCAGATAGTCATTTAGGTATATTACACTTGAGGTTTGGGGAAATTTTGTGTATAGCCAGGTTGGTTCGAACCCGAAACCAACCAGACCCTTGGAGTAGAAACACTTATAACGTAAGGACCATACGTCCGTTTGACCTGTCATCAACTGACTTGAATTAATATTGATCAGATGGTCCTTTTGGATTACTCTTCTTGAGGTTTGGAAAAAGCATGAGTATGGTCTTGTTGGTTTTAGCTTAAAGACCAGCCAGGCCCCTAGAACGAAAAAGCTAATAACTCTCAGACCCGACATCTGATTGACGCACCGTCTATCGCTTTGGATTTCATTTGACGAGAAGGATCTTTGGGATACATCAACTCTGGACTTCGTGATAGTTGATATATCGACTCTTTTACTCGAGGAGAGGACCCTCCCGTAACCGATCATGCTGTGTGCGGAAACCTTAGAGCTGGCTGCGACTGCGACGATGCCGACTGCACTTGGATCCTCCGTGGGTTTGGCAATGAGGACGACTGTACTTGGATCCTCTGCGGGTAAGGCAATTAAGACGGCCATACTAGGAACCTCTATGGTTTCGATGGCGATGACTTCTATTCTTGTATCCTATGTGGGTCCAGTAGTATTGGCCTATGTACTTGTATCCTGAGTGGGTCCAACAGAGTAGCTGGTCTTGTATCCTATTTGGGTCTGACAGCTTAGCTGCTCTTGTATCCTATGTGGATCCGATAGCATAGATGAATCAGTGGATATATCTGATCATCTCTATCACTTTATGAAGTGTATACCTCTGTGAGATGAGTCTTGACTTCAACCTTTCTCATCGATGTGATTGACTAGTTTTCCTGTTTGGACTGGGTTGTGTTTTCATGTGTGGAATGGGATGTGCTTGGTCTCGAGAGTTGGGGACATTAGTAATTGATGACTTAGGTATATGTATGGGATATACCTAAGTAATTTCGGTTGATACTTTGTGATTGTATCTTTCCTTTTTGGTTTATCCTTTGTGGATTTTAAGAGACCTTCGGGGGTCTCGGGGTCCCTATTGAGTATCGGATACTCACCCCTGCATGGGCTATGCCCACAGTACATTTTTTTGGATGCAGACGATTGACAACACTGATCGAGGTGTAGGCTTGTAGAGCCAGGAGGTACCCAGAGATGGACCACTTGGCGGGACGTACACACAGCGGATGGCCGGACCCGGGGAGCTAAGGAGACTATCTGTACCCACCCTTCAGGTGGGATTTCCGGAAGATGAATCTGCATTTTTGTTTTACTAAATGCTGTTGTACTTTCCTTTAAGTTGTTCTATACTTTCAATTGGGTTTGTATTCTAGCCCATATACATTTCAGCACTTACCTTATACCCAGTTTTACTTAGCGCTTACTTCACTAGCGTACTCTGTTGTGTTTTTGTTTACTTTATAAAAGGCAATGCCTTCCCTTTTTTCGGGATTTACTCCTTAGGTGCTAGTCGCCAGACCATGGAATATGGAAGGCAGGCTTGGAGTAGTCATGAGACGAGCCCCGAGGATGGGTCGTAACATATATTCACACAATTTCTTAAATACTACTCATATATTTAGTATAAAAAAGTACATCAGCCATATAAAATATTCAAATAATAAACAATACCCCTTTCAATAAGACACATTATCAATAAATAATTTCATCATTTTAAACTCGAAATATTAATACATGAGAGGTTTATCTAGGGTGGTATTCTATATTTAAGTGACACTACCAAAATATGATCTCTAATTGAAAAATAATCTCATATGTATTAGGCTATAAATCCAATGTTGGATATGAAATAACGATAAAAAAGGTTGCATTAATCCTGTAGAAATCACAAAACACTATGTAACTATATTCTAGAAAGGTAATTCAATTTTAGAACGTGTCATGGCCTTATGACTATGTTTAATGATCCTAGTGTAACTCAATTTTACTGTTTAACCATCTAATAATAACACAATGTATTATTTTTCTTATTTTTCTCATGATCGATGTGGTAAATTGACTTGAATTGTTTTAAGTGTTATGTCTATTAATTTTATTTTTTTAGTATATTAATATATATTTCATTAACTTTAAATAAAATTTTATTTTTATGACTTTAAATATATTTTAATGGTATTCATAAATAATTAAAATTACAAATTTTATCAATAAAAACAAATAAAATAATTCAGATATGAATTATAAATATTATTCTACACCAATTTCATCAAAATCCCAAATCATTATATTGAACCTTCATTAAATAATTTAAAAAAATATATATCATGATAAAATTTTATTTTTATTCCACCACATCACATAATAATTTAAATTATATTATCATATAATTAGATTTTTCACCCATTGTAATATATTAATTCTATAATTTTCTAATATCACTAATTATATATCATTTTATAATTACTCTCATTTTAATTTTTCATTATGAATAATTATCAATTCATTACTTATTCATATCCACCATTCATAATTATAAATTATTAATCCTTCATTTCATAATTCAATTTTCTATCAAAACAATATCTTAAATTATAATGAATTATCTATCCTTTATGAAAATTGAAAACATAGTTTATTCCAAGGGATAATAAAGAGATAATCATTTTTGAGTGACCCACCAAAATTCCATGATAAATACCAATCCATAATAAAATAATGATTGTTCATAAAAATTTAATTCTCTATTCCCCATTTTATTTATTTAATTCATTGTGGCACACCAATACACATGGTTTTTATTATAAGTAAATTTATAATTTACGAAGAATATAGACGTAATTCTGATGATTGTTGAATTATGTTACAATAAAGATAAATAAATAAAAATACTTCCATTGATATCATGTCATAAAATCACATTAATCCTATCATTAACATCCATTATATCCTTCAATTGAAGTCACCTTTCAATTCTTCTACTTAGAATTTCAATAATATAAATTATATTTGTATTTTAATTATCGGTGTTATTATAAAATTTTAAAATATCTCCCTTTTCACAGTATTGGTTTTAAAATAAAAATATATTTAAAATTAAAGCCTAAATTAAAAAAAATTAGATTCCACAAATAGATAAAAATAGTGGTAAATTCTTACAATATTTTAAAAATACCAAATTACAATCAAATTGAAAACATCATGTGTTAATCCAAGAATACGATAGAAGGTTTATATCTCAGATTAATAAAATCAATATTTTAAACATTATATCCAATAAGTAGTAAAAATTGCATAGAACCCCAAATTTCAATCTCATGGTCTTTAAATTACATAACCATTTTAAAATTTACATCCTAAAAAATATCTACTCATAATAAAAAAATGTAAATATACTTAAAACACTTTCATTTAAATATAATTTATAAAGATGATTTCATATAAACCAAAACATGAAAAACATAAAAATATTTAGGATATTAATTATTCATATTTAATTCACTTTGAGATAGTTTTAGTTGATAAGATATCTCAAAAAAATATATAGAACTATAAATGAACATAAATATATATTGTAATCTTATTTCCTTTGCAAACCATTAAACTAAGAATTAAGGAGAAACTATAAAACACATAATCTCTAACTACAAAATACAACAGTGTCCTCCCATAACCTACAAAAAATTTCAATATAATCTATGTTCCCCACATGAGATTCCAAATAATGTCCATATTCTCTATCGTATCCTACAATATATCTTCTCAAACCATAATCTTCATCCCCAAGCTAAATCAAACATTGCAGTGAATGAAATGGTCACAAATACAAAACCACATAAGCTCTCATACTATTGGATAAATTGAATAAATTATTCCAAGAAAACTCAAAATATTATAAATAATCAACCTATTGTCCTTTAAAATATAAAAAAATCTCTTAACATATCGGGTAATTTTTGGATCATTGTTTTAGTATGACCATTGATATAATAACGTAATGCTATGATAAGGGATTTATAGGTGTCAAAGTAATGATGAAATCCCTTATATAACTATAATTTAAACTGAAAATCAATATTAGATATTATCATCCTCAAAACTAATTAAAGACTCATCAAAACCATTACATAATTCTCATCTAAACTATTCTATGATATTGATTCAATTATCATTTTGAAATTATTTTCCCTCATAAATCAATCTATGATAATCCATATATAAATAAACCCTATTAATGTATGTGAAAAAATGTAATGTAATACCTAGAAATACCATATCAATTTATCTATGGAATTTTAAAACTATGAAATAACCACACTAAAACATAGTTTTCAAAATTATTTTGATAGATCAACACCCATACACTAATATCTATTGAAAAAAACAAATACATTACATACTATCCACACACCATCTATAATGATACCATTTTAACCATATATTAAAAAAATAATAAACCAAAATTGATTCACATAGATACACAATATCATATTTTTTTAGTTTTAGGGTTTTTTTTAAAAACCCTCATTTACAAAACCCTTGTATTCCTCATCAAAAGGATTTTTTTTCCATTATATATAGTTTTTCCTTTTACAAAATAATAAATCAAAATATCACCCCAAATTTCAGACCCCTGATAACCTTATAGAAACATCTTATATAATATCAATATTCATAACCCGGGGAAATGGAAATGTAATAATGGGTAATATAAGATGTCTAGTAAGGGTAAATATAGGAGATATAAATTGATGACTGTATGTAATCATAAGAGAAGAATAATGGTATTAGAGTATAATAAAGGTGATTGAAAATAACATAAGATAATTTATACACATCAAAACCCATATCATATATCATGGGTCATGGAATAAAGATTTAACATAAGACAATATTCATATGATTAGACAATAATGAACCTTGTTAAATAAATATTTTTAAAAGGAACCATTATAAATCAATAACTTATATAGAAACCATGTTAGTACCTTAAGAAGTCATATGTTCATCATGGATTTACATAAACATTATCTCTTAAACATGGGGTGATAACCTGGGGAATACACAGGGAAATAGGGTGAGTTAAAAAGCCAAGTAAGTGAATAAACATTTCAAGGAAATATAACATGTGAGTGATGGGTAAAACATGATATCATAAATTAAAGGATCATTATTAATCACATTGAATAATATCATAATGAACATGGTATAATAATATCATCATAAAATAGGGAATGTGGTTGCAAAAGAAAACATAAAAAAACATAAGTCAAGGCTAGTTTCTATGACAACACCACATGGTGGATAGGGTCCCATAATGGAATAGGTTTACTCCATAATACCATACAAAAAATATCAAGCTACAAAATATTTAACAAATGAATTTAAAGGATATATAATTTGGAACCTAGCCATCACATTCATTTTAAGTGCATGCATTTTTGTTCTATATAAAGATAAGAATCATAACACTTAAACATAATAATTACCCATTGGAAGAGATCAATTGCATAATCTTGTATCATAACATTATAAAAATAGATTTATTAAAGATTTTTTTTAGATACGGTATTATGGAATTTATTATCAAATTATTATAATATAAAATAATCTATGTATATATTTTAGATATATATATATATATAGAAAATTCATAGGAAATCCAAATCATCGAATTTTGGAGTCATTTCTGGAAAGGAAAAAAATAAAAGACATTCTTGAGGAAAATAACCTTCCCACAATAGTAATATTTTTTAAACTAAGCTTTCCAAAAATATTTTAAAAATAAATTTCATTGATAATATCTTTATAAATGTATAAAGGAACATTATAAACATCGATTTTTCATGGTGGAATGAAAATACTTTCATATATTACATGTTATAGAATTTTTCCTTTAACATGTTTAGTATGAATTGAATGGGAATTTCATGGAAAACAACATGCAGATTCATTTTGATTTTTCTATAAAATTTAAAACAAAGGGTAAAATTTTATTTGAAAAATATTTTGGCATTTAAAAACCCACGTTCTTGGGGTGGGTCAAATTGCTAACATGTTTGGAATTTTTTTAGATTTGTGTGTATGAAAAATATTTTCATATTAGGGTGAAACAAATTCAATGTTTTATTTAATCCAAAACATTGTTCTTAGAAGGATTTGTAAGTTTTTAAAATGTCTTGGGTAATCAGATGGGTGTCACGTGCATCAGAGGCCCAAAGACACTATTTTGGTTATGTGCGGGCTAAGGTTCAAAGTTTGATTTAACCATGCATTATTTTCGGGAAAACCATATAGTCTAATTTTTTATTGAGAATAATTTGGAAAAATGTTCATTTTGGGTAGCATGGTCATGAGAGAACTTTGCTCTTTCTAGTATATGAAATTCACGATGTTTGTGCATGATTAGGGAAAATTGTGCACAATCCGCATAGTTAGTTCCATCTGTGAAGTTAGAAAGCATTGTTTCATGCATAGTATATGCATGGTTCGGAATCACATTGTGGTATAACTAAGAATGGCTTGGATCTTACTAATCTGGAGCTTCAAAATTTTTTCAGGGTTTTAAAAACTGTGCAAGCTGTCCAGACAGCTCATTAAAGGGGTGATATTTAAAAACGACCCCTTCATAATATAAACCTAATGTATCATCCTTCTAAAAGGAGTTGTAAATAGTAGGTACATATCATATAGTTTCCTCTTATACTTGGGATTGATCCCTATCCTCCATCTGAGCTTCATTCTTCATGTTATTTGTAGCATTGGATCTGTATTGGTAAGACTCTACATCCTCTTGCTTCCATTTCTCTTTTACTTCTCCTCAGGGGCCTCTAAATCAATTCAATTCATTTTTCACTATTTTCATGGTGTTCATAAAAAATTATGATTTATTTTAAATCAATTAGAGTTAGAGACTATGTGTGAGCATTTCAAAATCTATGAATAGATGGTAGGTGGTGGATACTTTTTTTAAGTGTTTTGGGGTAGGGATTTTATCATGGCATTGAGTAGACATAGTGAGACCATCTTAATTTAATGGTTTCTTTTAATTAGAAAAAGTGAATCTTTTTGAGATTCTAATGTATATTATTTCCTAAGACTACACATGGTCTGAGTACTGTGGTAGGATATAGACCTCGTGCAGTTAGGCTAAGGTGTGCCGTTTTATGAAATTGATTTGATTACTGAATTTTAAATATCAAATTCAATTGTATTTATTTTTTATGTAAATTTTAATTTATATTTATTTATTATTGAGTTCTAATGGAATGTGATGGGATTGACCTGAGGATAGAGTTATCAATGGCTATCTATTTTGAAATGATGTGATCGTTAGATTGGGAAAGACCTCTTATATACTATTTTTGGGTGATTTGAAACTCATGTTTGGTGAGTAGATCTTTAGTTGAGGTGGAAAAGACAACAAGATTCTCTCATAGCTTGGGATATATGGGTTGTCATGGAAATCAGATTGAGAGACATGCTCATAGGGGAAAGAAGTTCTAGGAATTGGTTTGACATAGATTCTAATTCATGATTTCTAGGCACCTGTGTTTCCAATGTTCCATTTGTAGTTATGTGCTCATAGATTGACTTAGTGGTGAGGTTGTTTTACCCCATCATATGGGTAGAGGCCCCAGATTGTTTTTTATTAGGTAAAAGGTTGGGTGTTCTTTCCATATAAAGTCATAGAGATGGTGAGGAGTCGTCTAATGAGATAATTAAGGCTTCCACTTGGTGGCCAATTCTTGACATACCTAAGGGCTTTAGGCTTAGAATTATTTGTGGGGACAAGAATCCCCTTTCCCCGAGTAGTTTTCCATTGTGATGAGAATTATATTACTTTGAGGAACGATCACACTATTCTTCTAGACGTCAGGCTCCGAGCTGATAGGTTATTCTAGCAGGGGTATGAGGAACGAAATTTGTTTTTTGGGCCATCCATAGGGATGTTGGTCACATTATTAATGGAACAAGTTACGTGGTGTCATCTGAAGGTGGAAAACAAGGGTTCACCATGAGATATTTAACATCATGGGATTCTGTGGGCTAGGATTCAATGAACCTTCCGCTATGGATTTTCCTCTTTCTCTGAGGTAGGTCAAATAATTCTTTTGAATTTTGGTCACCCTAGATGCTTTTTTCTATTTTATGCATGAGTTTATGATATATTTCTTTTTAGTACACACCATATAAATAAAAGTTTTAATGTTGGAACACATTTTTTGTGACCCACTAAGACTTATTCTCGCAACGTTAATGGGCCCCTCCAAAACAATGTAGATTTTATGATTTCATGTTCAGTAAGGGATAAGGATCTTGAGTTGGATCCTAATAGTTGGGTTTCTTATCATGAATAGAAAGGGGTCATGATGTTATTGAAATATCCTATGTTTACTTTTTCTATATTTTATGTATTAGCATGCTATTTATTTTTATATACTAATGGTTGTCCAAGGGTTACCCTTTTTCAACTTATTGTACTGCATGGCCTTAGATGAATGTATGATCTATTTTTAGTATCTACCAATGTAATGTAGACATGTTTATTTATTTTAAATAATGTTGTCGACTATTCTTTGACTATTGTATTACAATTATTTCTTCTTCTTTCATGGCAGGTTTACTGTTTTGAGTATTTATTTCATCCTTTTAAGTTAATCCTTTCTCTAAGAGTATATCATTCAATCACATTAGATTATATAAGGAAAACCCAATTTTTATATCCTCAAATAATCGAAACCCAACTATTAATACCACATACATGAAGGGAAATCCTGATCCCGACAGGTAGGTGACTAGAACCAAGGAATTAGAAAAAACTAGATGGAATGGTTTTCCAAATAGAATATAGAAAAAAAATTCATATATATATATATATAAATTATATAAATAACAAAAAATATAATATGATGTATATTCTATTAAAAAGGAAAGTGAAGAAGTGATACAACTCAAAGTAGCTAAAAAATATCCAAGATACAATTCTAATAGCAAAGGGAAACTAAAACAAAAAAATACTAATCCATATGATATCATGGAAAAACATCATAATATATCCACAATATACTCAGACACATATGATGGAAGCCTCACCTCCTCACTACGACACATTGACTTTTTCTACACCGAGATACATTAAAGGGTCTTCACACCACCAATGGGGTGCACAGTGTTTGAGATAAATAAAATTAGTAGGATCCCATCTATTGGATCCACCTTAATACTCTACAAAAATATATATACATTCTCATATTTTGAGAACACAAGGAATGATAAACCATTAAATAGTTTTTATATCAAAATAATGGTAAAACATTTCCATTTTTTCACATTTCAAAAAAATTCAGGTAAGATGGTTTTAAAGCATTTCAAATACAATAATTGAAATAAAATAAAGAAAGTAATTCATAATATATCAAATCCAAATTAAAACAAACCAAATCATATGTAATATCACACCAAGGATCACTACAGGTTAGGCTAGCTAGAATACTTGTACCCAATCATATAGAATCATGGTGATCATGTTTATATATATATATATATATTAAATCAGGAGAGAAGAAAAACACCCCAATATGTGTACCTCCAATAAATTATAATATTCCTCTAGAATAACTAGCTTAGGGAGTAAAGGGATGCCCCTGAGTAAATCCTTAATTGTATCAATAGAAAAGGAATATTACTACACCTTTTACATAATCACCCATGTATTTCCATGTTCTATATTTTCAAAACCATTTCATCAAAATCATGTTTCAAAAAATATTTCATAAATCCATTTCACAATTCTTTGAAAATACCATTTCTTTTACCAAAACAAGGGGAAAACCATACATTCTCAAAAACAAATATCCCCACACATAATTCAATCATGCCTGTTCATTTATAAACAATTTATAAAAGCCTGTGAAATGTAGTTCATCCATCATTGGATAGAGATAGAACAAACGACCTCAATCTTGGGTATTACACACTCAAAATTGGATCCCCCAACACAAAATAATGAAAACCCCAAAATAGAACTTCTATAAATAGTCATTACGTCCCAAAAACAATTCATCAAGAAAAGATGTTGGTAGATATGATAACACAACACATAACTCAAGAAGTAGTCCTGAACCAGAAAAACCAATATAGATTTCAAACTGGAGTGTATGTTCGTGCAAAAAAATAGAATTAATTACGATAATTAGAACCATAGTACTTGTGGATCTGATAATGTAATAAAATTGTACTCTTGAAAATGATTGAAAAGAAGAAATAGAATGATCCCTTAATTGAGGAGACCCAACACAACCACAAAAACGAATAATCCTTAAAAAATGATCCAAAAGGAGAAGAGATACCAAAAATCAAATGGGTTAGATCGTAGTTTTTTTTAGAAAATATTTCATGCCAAATGAAAATAAAATCATATGTTCAGTAAGGTTAAGATCAAAAATTCCAAAAGAATCATGACTTGAAAACATTTTCCAATGTGAATTACTTGATTTTAAATATAAACCAAAAATACACCACCATGGATTAATAATAACTTAGATAAAACATTTCATGATGTGAACCAATCTCCTGATGTGGAAACATTTCACACTCTAAACTAGTTCATGGTATCATCCCAATAATATATTATTGTTGTGTAAGCCATTCCTAATGAGAAAACATCCAACAGGAAGAATCTATATAAACACTTAAAAATCCCCCTATGTCAATCTAGACCCCAAATAACATCCTCTTAATCCATTATCACATATATAATTAGATTCTATTAATTAAGAAAAACTTACATCCCCTAATATTTGGTCATTTTACCTATTAACGGCTATCCATCCTTATATCCAAAAAAAGAACCCATAGAAATAGGGGATATGAAAGGAGATATGAAAAATACATGAAATAAGGCAAAGGGATATTACAAACTCTCCCTCCATATGGAATTCCATTCCTAGGATACCTTGTAGATAAATGGTGTTTATAAATCGGTGAGGGCACTACTCCCTCATCAACCACTCACTATATAAACACTTATGAGAATCTAAATTGTGTCACCATAATACATAGACAAATGGAATTAACATTCGATGAAACAATTTTAATTGAGAGTAAATGATCTCCACATTCTACTCTACAATATATATATCTAGTTCTAGATCAATCTCCTCCCAACATAAGAACATTAGAGTGATTAGGATGGTATTATTTAAGCATTTATATGTAGAAAAATCAGGAATACCTTCCAACTAAACTAGGAATTCAAAACAATAAGAACCCTTCCAAATCTACTTAGTGACGTAAAATGGTCCAACACATCTTATACCCAAATTTCAATGTTTTCCATGACAACAGTGACCCAACCGGGGAGATACTTTCAAGAAAAGGTAATCACCAATAGAAAAATCCAAAATATGGAAGAAACCATTGACATATGATTTATATGAACAGTGAGTTGTAACAAGACACCAATGTATAACCTAAGTCCTTACTGATGTCTCCTGAATGAGACTTGGTCCTATAATAGAGGCCTCACCCTCCTCTATACAACACAGTATTGACCTGCATGGGATAATATATAACACTTCAATGGGGGAAAATTTGATCGATGACTGACATCTGTTGTTAAAATAAATCTCCAAATGTCATATATGGTTATACTATGATCCAAAAAAATCCAAGATAAAGGAATGATGTATATCCAATAGGATATTAATATCATTCTATATGTGACCATCAATCATTGGATGATAATATTTACTCAACCTGATATGATTCCCCAATGCCTTATAGAGACTCTTCCAGAACTATGATGAAATCCATGGATACATCTTCAAAATAATGGTATATATTACGCAACACAACCTCACAACCTTCAGTACATACAGCTTAGTCAGGTCTTCTACTATTTGGAAATCCTTGATCAGAATTAAGCGAGATGAATTTTTAAATCGAGAAATCACCACCTAAACAACATTCCTCTCTCAGGGTGTCCATGTTAATAAAACAAAAATATCTATTTACACCTCATCCAATTTTGAAACTATCATCGTAAGAGAATGGAGAAATGTAGAATGTTTCAGATGCTCTAACTTTATCTATTGGTAGAGGTAATAGTGGAATACATAGTCTTCAATATCACAGTTCATACAATCCCACTAGAATCACTATCTCATATCATAATATATATTTCTATTTCCAAGATTAATGTCCCAAGAAGAAATATTGTAACACCCCAAGATTTCATAGTGTGTTATTTCTTCAAAATAATTCAATAACTTGCACTACACACAACACCGAGTTCAATTGCACCATGAATTACCAAAAAAAAATCCATTCAAAAGAGGTTATGAATAGTATTAACCAAATTTTAAACTTTATATAATCCTTATAATTTTAGAATCCATATTATGAGTTTCTTAGATATAATGCAAGAACAAATTCATTTTCAGTATTGCACTTTTATCAACGTTTAATAGTGAACCCTTTTTAAATACAATATTTTAAACTTTTTGACTAAATGGGGACATCAAAAATTTAAAATGAAACATCCCAAGCTTCCACGGTACACTTTCTTTGAATAATACAGTAGCGTGTGTTGTACGCAACCTTGAGTTTTAACACACACCACAACCAATCAAACTAGCCGTTATGAATAGTAATACCTACTTTTTGAAATTATATATATATTATATTTTAAAATGGACTTCATTTTTGGATTCGGAATATCGAATTTAGCCTAAGGTGAAATTTTGGTACATTTCGGATAACTTTCATATTTTGATGAATAGTGAAAATTACTAAATTTTAATTAAAAACAACTTTTTTAATCAAAATAATTAATAGTGATAAATTATGAATTTGAGTGGTTTTAGAGTATATTTGGAATATATTTTTACCATTTAATATAATGTTGGTTATTGGACATAATTTTACAATTAAACCGAACATAAACAAGTGTCAATCTTTTGATAGTTATTATCTCTTAAAAACACGCTTTTTGTTTTGACAGCGGGAATTAATTTTAAATTAATTTCTGCCACTTCTGTGTTTTGAATTTAGGAAAATGGATTCCATATTTGGAATCAGGATGTTCAAATTGTGTAAATGGGTAACTTTTATTTTTAGACATTTTGAATAATTACTGCGGTAAATATTTTATTTACCATGGTTAAGGGTAAATCCGGTAAATAAGGGTTAAAAAATAATATTATAATAATACTAAATTACCCTAAAACGTGTCTTAACCCTATTGGTTGATACATGGTCGACCATGGGCATATTTGGGTCTATTTTGGGACCCCATGGATCCACTTGTAAGTGATAATGACACTTTATTTTAATTAAGTCAAAATGAATACAAAAAT
The DNA here is from genome assembly GCA_963277665.1 of Viscum album. Taxonomy (NCBI): domain Eukaryota; kingdom Viridiplantae; phylum Streptophyta; class Magnoliopsida; order Santalales; family Viscaceae; genus Viscum; species Viscum album. The sequence goes on along the minus strand of OY728147.1, from coordinate 1,497,977,548 downwards.
GACACAAGCATATATCATTTAGAAAAACAAATGTTACATAGGGTTATATAAGTTGGATTTTAGATTATAAATATTCATTAGAAAGATAAAAAGATTTCCTACATAATTATATTTTATTTATAATTTTTAGACATTAAATAATTTATTTTATTTATGACACAATGATGAGGCAGTAATTACTATAATAGTGAACAATTAAAATAATTGATATTATAAATACCCAAATAAATATAATATGAAACTTTTAATGAATTAAACTAATTTTCTAGGATAATATGATATATTAGTATTGATTTAATTGACTTTGTTTGAAGTAATCAATCTGTTATGAGTTTCAAAAAAATCAACTATTGAATAGTGTCAAAATTGACATAAAAGAGTTTTTAAAACAAATATTATATTATTAATTGATATTAAATTCCTAAAAATCTAAGGATCGGCCAAGAGACATATATCATGATAGGTTAATCATTAATGTACCACTTTGGGGTCTCTTGGATGTATATAGTAAGTTTATTAACCATATTATATAAAAATACAAAGAGACATTTTAAAAGTGAAACTAATTAACTTAGAGTTAATACTTAAAGATAAGGTTAATATAAGTACCCAAACCTGTCTAAATTCTATTTGTTGAGTGGTTTGCGACCTATCCCCACCTTAACCTTTGAATTATCAACTTTGGAGCCTTTAGAAATCGAATATGAATTTATTATAAATTAATATTTCTAGCTTTTCCAAAGGTGACCCTCACCCCTCTTATAAAAGGGCACTCCTCCTTCTCATTTCTTCACACCTTCAAAGCCTTTTGGTTCGTCCAAACTCTGCCCAAATACTCTCCCAACATCCCTCACTACAACCTAAAGGCCTTAGTTTGATCAGAAAGCCAACCTAAGGAGCCCTTTTGATCAAATCAAAAGGAAGAACCCGAAGAAGAGGTAATGATTTCACCACCCTTCTCCAAGTTCATTTCTTCTTCCACTTCTTCTTCCTTTGTTCTTACCATTCTAAAATAATAACTCCAGTATCTCACATATACTGTGATGTTATTATAAATATGGTACAATCATATTCAGTATTCTATCCACCCTTTGAATAACATGTCACCATACGTGCGTACGTACGGCTTACCGTCTCCACGTCGTGGTGTAATTGTTATTCAATATAATATTATTTGGATGGGTATAATAATGATGTGTAACTCATGTAAATAATAAATATAACATGTTAATAATTCTGTATATATGATATAACATCCATTTATATATTATTTTAGTATCAAAAGAATGATATTGTCGCTCGTGCGTACGTACGGACTACCGTCTCCACGAACGCGATGAGATTCATTCTCCATCGTATCCATTCAAGTATAATTATCATTTGGTGATTTAAAATTGATGTTTAAGGACTTGATATCATTCTGGATATGAATAATATACAACCTATCCTTTACAAACATGTCTTACATAACAAAACATATAATTTAACACCCGAAACAACGATAATACTAAGATATTATTATCAAATCAATATTAAAAGATCATATATGATATCATATTAATATATATGATTCTTGTATAATTTAATAACAATTATTTCACCATTATACAGGAGTTTAACCTACCCCAACCAAGGAAAAGTACAAGGTAAGGGTTATTTCACAATCTCTTCATTATCCGAGGTTGTTTATACGTAATAATCTACTAGGATTTCTTTATCATCCACATCCATGTTTCTTCGAAATGTATTTCAAAACATATTTATTATTTACAAGAATATGGGTTAAATTCATTTATACCCTTGTTTGACTTTTTCTAAGAGGTTTATAAAGGAATCTTTCCGTCGTTTTCAAAACAAGGTCCTTTTTAACCTTTTCGACAGAATTAAGATAAGAATGTTTTTTTTTCTTATACGGCGGGTGCGGTTATTTTCCGCCGTTATAAAATCGTCAAAGCTTTCCTTACAAGCTTACAAGAATATTTTCAAGAAAATGTTTTATTTTATATGGCTCTTAAATGATTTCAAAAATAGAAAGAGATATTTCTCTAAAAAGTGTTTTGATTTCATCTATGTCAACATCCTTTAATGGATTTTACGCTTATTTGAAGTTGATTTATTATAATACAAAACTTCTATATTGTATTGAAGGTTTTGTGATATGTTTGACTGTGGATGTGCTATTTTATACCATTCATAGTTTATGGTGAAACTATTGACATTTCGTATGCTAGTTTTAATCCGAATGTTTATGTTATATTTCAAAATTTTCTTCAGATGAATGTGCTAAACAAGTATGTTCTGGGTTGGGGACCGGTAAAAGTAAGCCCTCCAGGTTGGGGACTGGTTAAAGTAAGCCCTCCAGGTTAGGGACTGGTAAAACTATGCCCTCCGGGTTGGTGTCCGGTTATTAGAGGCACTCCGGGTTGGTGTCCGGTTATTAGAGGCACTCCGGGTTGGTGTCCGGTTATTAGAGGCACTCCGGGTTGGGTTCCGGTTAGAAGTAACCCCTAGGTCTTGGGATGAGGCCTAGACAAAGAAATTAACGTTTAGCATTATGCATTCCAACATTATGAAAGTGGTTATTGATTTTTTCATGTGATTATTCGATTAGTAGAATATCCATGTGAATAAGTAAATGGCATTATTTCATTTTACTTTTGCCATACTATGTTGAAGTTCAAGTTTAAAAGGCGTTTGTTTTAGTAATGCATTGCCTTAAATGTTTATTCTTATTTATGAAAGTTTCCGCTATATTGTTATCCTTACTGGGCATTAGAGCTCACCCCTTTTCTATGTTTTATTTTTCCCAGGAAGTGAAGAAGTAAATTATGAATGACCTGCAAGGATATTATGTGGGGATATGAGTGTGGATTATGGAGACATTATGTTATTGTAGTAGTTTTTCATTTTATGATGTAATGTAAAACTTATGAATATATCTAGTGTTTCCAAGGCTACTAAACCAATCGGTCTTTCGAGATTTGATCTTTCTTGTGATCATGCCAATGTTACGAAGTAATGCACCGACTCTGGGTAGCTAGGGTCGGGGCGTTACAGTTGGTATCAGAGGAAGTTTAGTACAAACCTTGGAAGCTAGATTTAGATAAACTCTGATTAGAACACGTAGACCTAAGATGAACTTTGAGGATTAGTATAGAAGAACTTCCTAAAATTTTGGTATTGTAGAGATTTTGTGAGTTTTCCGAGCAATACATCCCTGTCTGGATACGAGCAGGTAGAGGCGGCTCTGGCACATATGTACCTAGGGGTAAAACCCGAAAACACCGCTTTGAGCTAGACTCGAACGGGAACTGGTGCACGACAACGGGCCTTGCTGCACTCTTGGTTACGACACTCCCGGGGGATATGCTTAGGATAACTCTCATTTTCTTTACAAATCATTATGAAGGGTTTATGAGTATATACTTCCTCAAAGAAATTTTTTTAGGATTATGGATTATATCCATAAATAGTTCAATTTATGTTAAGTGTTTTATAAGTATGGGATTATGTATTTTGATTCATAAACTGATCTAGTTTATGCCATTGTTTAGAAATGGCGCCCAGTAGAAGGAATGAGAACTCCAGAAATACACATGATTCAAAGAGAAGGAAGGATCATATCTTTCATGGTATTAAGCTAGAATTTATAAGAGAAATAGTCTCCCATGTATTATCATCATATGAAGAAATAATATCATGTGTTGATAAGATAAGTAAAGAGTTTACTGAGTCCTATGGCTTTGAAGGGAAGCAAGAGAAGAAAAGGATGGAAGAGAGAAAGATGGATAAAGGGAAGAGGGAAAAGAAGAATTTTCCCATATGTGGTAACTGTGGAAAGAAACACCCTGGAACTTGCCTGAAAGGAATGGGAGTTTGTTATAAGTGTGGAGGAAAAGGGCACAAAGTACGTGACTGCAAGGGTAAGAAAATGGTTTTAAATGTACAATGCTTCATTTGCAAGGAGTTTGGACACTACGCGAACCTATGTCCCAGTCATCAGACTATGCCGCAAATGATGTTATTGGATAATAACCAAGTTATGATACTACCACAGATGAAGAGGAATGATTAGAGTTCTTATGTTGATTATGTCAATTGAGTGTTGTATCAACAATGTACTTGTTATAATAATTATGGAGTATATAAGGATTGTACTGCAGTACTATTTCATTAAGGACTTGAGATTATGTGGAAAAAAGAAAAGTGACTCAATAGCAGGATAAATTTTTGGAAAATATATGGTTGAGAGAATGATAAATCATAATATAGTTCTGACACTGAGGTAGTGATTTTGGAATAATATGTGATTATATTGGATATTCTTGACTACCTTGGAACTAATTAATGATTTGTATATTCCATCATTGTTGGGGTTTAAAACATTTTTGGATTAATGAAGTATATCCAGCATTCTATATGGAATAGGGGATCATGAATGTAATCAATAAGGAATATGGTAATTCAAGATGTTTCAGTTTATTAAAAGAATACAAGATGAAAGTATTCATATGCTATTGCGGGGTAAAAAGGATCTATATTATGTTTACCTTCCTTATAAATGTTGGACTGTGAGTTTGGACAGAAGTATTTTGGATAGTTCTAGTTTGGATTATTTTGGATTACCATAAAAGGAAAACCTGGAGGTTGGGCGGCAACCCGTCGTGTCCGGCAAGGCTGCGAGACTTGAACCCGCAACTGAAGGGAGACAAGGGTGTATCACCTACCACTGGCCCATGAGATGTCCTGGATTAAATAATGTTGTTTTTTTTAAGATCTGGTAGATGAATTATAAATTCATTTATTTTGGAACCCTGTACGAATAGTATAAATAAATAAAAAATTACATTCTATTATCTTTTACAGTGAAAGATGAGTTTGTGGTAGAAACTTATTAATGGATAAAACTCTGATTATAAAGTAAGTATATCTCCTTATGATCTTAGACAATCTCATAAATAAATTCCTCAACATTAATAAAAGGAACTTAGAACAAAAATGTTTCCCTATATGGTACCTTAAATCATCACTAATTTATGGTTTTGCGATTGTTGGCCTTTTCATAGCCATGTTCTCTACCACTCTCCATCAGATGATTTATGGTTATATTTCTCCTCCATATCCATATTTTCCTACATGGAACCCTAGTATGTGTTATTTTCGGTAATCTTCATACTTTCCACTCTTTATTTTAAATAGAGGCCTCATTAATTCATTTTTTTGATGTGGGATTTCAACTAAGATATTTTGAAACGTCAAAAATGTGTTATCCCAATACCCTATATTTTGTTGAACCAATGGTACTTCAAATCATCATAGATTGATGAGTTTAAGGACCTCAATTTTATACTTTTGTGATTGATGACCTCAATCACTACCTATAAATATTTACGTTTTTCCTCCAATTATATGTCTCTAATTGCCACCAATGTTCTCCTAATCAAGATCATAATTTGGTGGTGACCCTTTCATTTCTCTTTTCCTCATATTAAGACTAAATTTTAGTAACCCAATTTACGATGTGGGTTTTCCCACAAATATATTTTCTATTTTCAACCTTTTATTTTCGAAGAACAATTTCAAATTGCGAGGACGCAATTTATTGAAGGAGGGGAGAATGTAACACCCCAAGATTTCATAGTGTGTTATTTCTTCAAAATAATTCAATAACTTGCACTACACGCAACACCGAGTTCAATTGCACCATGACTTACCAAAAAAAAATCCATTCAAAAGAGGTTATGAATAGTATTAACCAAATTTTAAACTTTATATAATCCTTATAATTTTAGAATCCATATTATGAGTTTCTTAGATATAATGCAAGAACAAATTCATATTCAGTATTGCACTTTTATCAATGTTTAATAGTGAACCCTTTTTAAATACAATATTTTAAACTTTTTGACTAAATGGGGACATCAAAAATTTAAAATGAAACATCCCAAGCTTCCACGGTACACTTTCTTTGAATAATACAGTAGCGTGTGTTGTACGCAACCTTGAGTTTTAACACACACCACAACCAATCAAACTAGCCGTTATGAATAGTAATACCTACTTTTTGAAATTATATATATATTATATTTTAAAATGGACTTCATTTTTGGATTCGGAATATCGAATTTAGCCTAAGGTGAAATTTTGGTACATTTCGGATAACTTTCATATTTTGATGAATAGTGAAAATTACTAAATTTTAATTAAAAACAACTTTTTTAATCAAAATAATTAATAGTGATAAATTATGAATTTGAGTGGTTTTAGAGTATATTTGGAATATATTTTTACCATTTAATATAATGTTGGTTATTGGACATAATTTTACAATTAAACCGAACATAAACAAGTGTCAATCTTTTGATAGTTATTATCTCTTAAAAACACGCTTTTTGTTTTGACAGTGGGAATTAATTTTAAATTAATGTATGCCACTTCTGTGATTTGAATTTAGGAAAATGGATTCCATATTTTGAATCAGGATGTTCAAATTGTGTAAATGGTTAACTTTTTTTTTAGACATTTTGAATAATTACTGCGGTAAATATTTTATTTACCATGGTTAAGGGTAAATCCGGTAAATAAGGGTTAAAAAATAATGATATAATAATACTAAATTACCCTAAAACGTGTCTTAACCCTATTGGTTGATACATGGTCGACCATGGGCATCTTTGGGTCTATTTTGGGACCCCATGGATCCACTTGTAAGTGATAATGACACTTTATTTTAATTAAGTCAAAATGAATACAAAAATGACACAAGCATATATCTTTTAGAAAAACAAATGTTACATAGGGTTATATAAGTTGGATTTTAGATTATAAATATTAATTAGAAAGATAAAAAGATTTCCTACATAATGATATTTTATTTATAATTTTTAGACATTAAATAATTTATTTTATTTATGACACAATGATGATGCAGTTATTACTATAATAGTGAACAATTAAAATAATTGATATTATAAATACCCAAATAAATATAATATGAAACTTTTAATGAATTAAACTAATTTTCTAGGATAATATGATATATTAGGATTGATTTAATTGACTTTTTTCGAAGTAATCAATCTGTTATGAGTTTCACAAAAATCAACTATTGAATAGTGTCAAAATTGACATAAAAGAGTTTTTAAAACAAATATTATATTATTAATTGATATTAAATTCCTAAAAATCTAAGGTTCGGCCAAGAGACTTATATAATGATAGGTTCATCATTAATGTACCACTTGGGGGTCTCTTGGATGTATATAGTAAGTTTATTAACCATATTATATAAAAATACAAAGAGACATTGTAAAAGTGAAACTAATTAACTTAGAGTTAATACTTAAAGATAAGGTTAATATAAGTACCCAAACCTGTCTAAATTCTATTGGTTGAGTGGTTTGCAACCTATCCCCACCTTAACCTTTTAATTATCAACTTTGGAGCCTTTAGAAACCGAATATGAATTTATTATAAATTAATATTTCTAGCTTTTCCAAAGGTGACCCTCACCCCTCTTATAAAAGGGAACTCCTCCTTCTCATTTATTCACACCTTCAAAGCCTTTTGGTTCGGCCAAACTCTACCCAAATACTCTCCCAACATCCCTCACTACAACCTAAAGGCCTTAGTTTGATCAGAAAGCCAACCTAAGGAGCCCTTTTGATCAAATCAAAAGGAAGAACCCGAAGAAGAGGTAATGATTTCACCACCCTTCTCCAAGTTCATTTCTTCTTCCACTTCTTCTTCCTTTGTTCTTACCATTCTAAAATAATAACTCCAGTATCTCACATATACTGTGATGTTATTATAAATATGGTACAATCATATTCAGTATTCTATCCACCCTTTGAATAACATGTCACCATACGTGCGTACGTACGGCTTACCGTCTCCACGTCGTGGTGTAATTGTTATTCAATATAATATTATTTGGATGGGTATAATAATGATGTGTAACTCATGTAAATAATAAATATAACATGTTAATAATTCTGTATATATGATATAACATCCATTTATATATTATTTTAATATCAAAAGAATGATATTGTCGCTCGTGCGTACGTACGGACTACCGTCTCCACGAACGCGATGAGATTCATTCTCCATCGTATCCATTCAAGTATAAATATCATTTGGTGATTTAAAAATGATGTTTAAGGACTTGATATCATTCTGGATATGAATAATATACAACCTATCCTTTACAAACATGTCTTATGTAGCAAAACATATAATTTAACACCCGAAACTACGATAATACTAAGATATTATTATCAAATCAATATTAAAAGATCATATATGATATCATATTAATATATATGATTCTTGTATAATTTAATAACAATTATTTCACCATTATACAGGAGTTTAACCTACCCCAACCAAGGAAAAGTACAAGGTAAGGGTTATTTCACAATCTCTTCATTATCCGAGGTTGTTTATACGTAACAATCTACTAGGATTTCTTTATCATCCACATCCATGTTTCTTCGAAATGTATTTCAAAACATATTTATTATTTACAAGAATATGGGTTAAATTCATTTATACCCTTGTTTGACTTTTTCTAAGAGGTTTATAAAGGAATCTTTCCGTCGTTTTCAAAACAAGGTCCTTTTTAACCTTTTCGACAGAATTAAGATAAGAATGTTTTTTTTTCTTATACGGCGGGTGCGGTTATTTTCCGCCGTTATAAAATCGTCAAAGCTTTCCTTACAAGCTTACAAGAATATTTTCAAGAAAATGTTTTATTTTATATGGCTCTTAAATGATTTCAAAAATAGAAAGAGATATTTCTCTAAAAAGTGTTTTGATTTCATCTATGTCAACATCTTTTAATGGATTTTACGCTTATTTGAAGTTGATTTATTATAATACAAAACTTCTATATTGTATTGAAGGTTTTGTGATATGTTTGACTGTGGATGTGCTATTTTATACCATTCATAGTTTATGGTTAAACTATTGACATTTCGTATGCTAGTTTTAATCTGATTGTTTATGTTATATTTCAAAATTTTCTTCAGATGAATGTGCTAAACAAGTATGTTCCGGGTTGGGGACCGGTAAAAGTAAGCCCTCCAGGCTGGGGACTGGTTAAAGTAAGCCCTCCAGGTTAGGGACTGGTAAAACTATGCCCTCCGGGTTGGTGTCCGGTTATTAGAGGCACTCCGGGTTGGTGTCCGGCTATTAGAGGCACTCCGGGTTGGTGTCCGGTTATTAGAGGCACTCCGGGTTGGGTTCCGGTTAGAAGTAACCCCTAGGTCTTGGGATGAGGCCTAGACAAAGAAATTAACGTTTAGCATTATGCATTCCAACATTATGAAAGTGGTTATTGATTTTTTCATGTGATTATTCGATTAGTAGAATATCCTTGTGAATAAGTAAATGGCATTATTTCATTTTACTTTTGCCATACTATGTTGAAGTTCAAGTTTAAAAGGCTTTTGTTTTAGTAATGCATTGCCTTAAATGTTTATTCTTATTTATTAAAGTTTCCGCTATATTGTTATCCTTACTGGGCATTAGAGCTCACCCCTTTTCTATGTTTTATTTTTCCCAGGAAGTGAAGAAGTAAATTATGAATGACCTGCAGGGATATTATGTGGGGATATGAGTGTGGATTATGGAGACATTATGTTATTGTAGTAGTTTTTCATTTTATGATGTAATGTAAAACTTATGAATATATCTAGTGTTTCCAAGGCTACTAAACCAATCGGTCTTTCGAGATTTGATCTTTCTTGTGATCATGCCAATGTTACGAAGTAATTCACCGACTCTGGGTAGCTGGGGTCGGGGCGTTACAAATATGATAGTGAAAAAACTATGCTCTATATATATGTTTGGATGAAAAACTAATCTATAAAATAGAGAATACCATATGAAGAGTGAGACCAACCAGAAATATTGTTCCCACTATATAGAGTTTCTCGAATTTTAATAATTTCATCGTCTTACTGCTCATCTAAAAAATTAATCTCATGGAGTGATGATAATAACTTAAAACTTGCCATTATTATAATTGAACATCCTCATGAGAATCTAGGTGAAACTACAAGCAGAGTTTTATAAGGTTTTACTCCTCCTCCAATTACAGAATTACATGTGATGGTACTTTCCTGCTATGAGAGTCTATAATGATAATACCACATTTGAAGATATAGGTAATGTCCAAGTAAAATTGCTGAATTTATTCCTCCAACCATATCTATTTCAGAATCATGTATTTCATAGAAAAAGATATATCTTAAACTCTTTGGATCAGAAAGGACAATGAACCTCTCCTTCAAAAGTTTTTGTCACCAATATTTACATGCATTCATAATGGTGGAATTCTATAAATAATGTGTGGGGTAATCATTTTTTGATGTCTATTTTTTTGATTTATTAGCCAAAACATGATTTTCTATCATAACAATGCCACTCAGACCAGTTGAAGAAGAATCATGATTATCCTTCATAACCATATCATAGGATTTTATGATAAATATTTCACATTGTTAATATATATTAGGGATGTAAATGATATAAGAGATGGATATGGCAGGAATGGTTAGTTATTCTTCCCCTTCTCTTCCAAAAAGTGATTGCTTTAGTGGAACACTGGGAAGCAATGGGTTTTTTTATCAAACGTCATCTTGATGAAAAAAAACCAATTGATTCCCAGTGTGCCACTAAAGCTATCATTATGAGGAAGAGAAGGGGAAGAATAACTAACCATTAAAACCATATCCATCTCCTCCGTCATTTCCATACTTACTATATATTAACAGTGTGAAATATTTATCATAAATACCTATGATATGATATCCAATAACATACCCTACATCTATAGCTATTCTTTAAACCAGTCATTCTATAATACCTCTAGAGGAGAAATAAAAATCTTCACAAACCGATTGGTGATTTCTAACATAGAACTATCTCGATTCTGAAAGCACATGAACCCCAAATACATTCTCATCCTTAGTTATTCTAGAAAAAACTACTGAACTATATGGGTCTTAAAACCCTTTTAGTCTAAGAACACATGCCTCTCCCTCTATACCAAGGAATCCCACCATCGCTTACTAGGAGCCTTGAGTCATAATGCCTCCCACTTCACCTTGATATTCTCATGTGTATTTAGGAATTCAAATATATAATAAATATTTTTACATCCATTACACAACCTCTTAGGGTTAATTCTTACCCTAAAAAAAGATGGATTCTCAATTAAGAACCATCGTGATTGATCCATTTCACACGAAACTCCAAGTTTTACGTTGAAAATTAATTTTTGGACTTTTAAAACATCTTATTCAACAACAAAAACTACCGAATGGATAAAATTAATAATATAATAACCTAGAGGTGGAATCCTTGGAGAGTCATATGTTGAACCATCCCAAGGAACCTAAAGAAGATATCTCAGAGGCATACTTATACACACTGAAATAGAGGAAACAATCATAAAATAAGAAAATCATGGTTCAGACCAAAAAGACATAAATATAATCAGAGATTATTTTTATGAACTCAAAATATAAGACACACATCATAGCATCCCATGATCACTAGATTATCTTCATGAAAAGATATAGAGAGGAATTCACCACAACATACCTCTCATGTAATGAAAATACAATATCTAATGTACCAACTTTCCAAAACTAAGAAAAACCATCACAATAATACCAAACTATGATTAATCATACCCAGATAACCTCTAAAAACTGGAACATGATGAAAAATATCACATACTCGAAGGGAATTCCCATTCACCACTACCTGGAACTCGCACCATAATATCAAAATAACAAAATGGAATGATTTCTACCAACCAGAAGCAGAATATATATATATATATAGAAGTATAGAGAAAAAGTGGAAAATAAAAAGTAATTATATTTCCTAAAAAAAGGAAACATAGAAGTGATACTAAATAAAGTATCTAAATAATCTCAAATATGAAAGTCCAACTACAATGGAAAGATAAAAACAAAACAAGTAGTCCATGTGATAGCCTGGGAAAACTCCAACTATATGATAGAAAGATACCCAAAAATAGAATGAAGAAACATGATTTCCTCACTACGGTGCCTTGTATTTCCTTCCATTTAAAGAAATAAAATGGGAGGAACTTGACCCAAATACCCTCCCATACTAGCACCTAACCCAAACCATCACATAGCTGAAGAGAATTCATGATCCCCATGGGCTGAGACAAGAACCCAAGTATAAAAAATATAAATGGGATTATTTTTTTGAATCATAAAGTAACAACTTGTCAAATATATATATCACAAAAATCAATGGAATAAATAAATATATTTCATAAATAGAACAAAAAAGATAAAAGAAAAAACTCGAAAGTAGAAAAAAATAACGATGTAAAAGTCCAACCCTAAAAGAATACCAAAAAGGGAAAAAGAATTCTTTATGTGATAATGTGATAAAATTCCCCCATATCACCACCAAATGCCCATATCAAATGACCGATAACCTCACCATCTCACTGTGGTGCCTTGCATGTCCTTTCATTGAAAGAGATATCTAGGTCTATGCACCACCAAAGAGGATGCAGGGTGTGAGCCATCAATATCAGTAGGGTATCACCTAGATGTACCATATCATGTATTAGAACAATAATCCTTGTCTGATCAATTTTATGGAAACAAGTTCTGATAAAATTTTAAATGTATTTATACCAAAATAATAGAAAATCAGTTAAGTTCCATCGTTTTCAACATTTCCAAATAAAACGAGTAAATCCGTTTCAAATAAAATTCATAACCATATATTCCATTTTAAATATAAAATCATAACAAAATGATAAATGTATCAGATATCATATCAAATCCATGGTATTAAAAAATACTAAAAACCAAAATCATGAGACCAAATTGGCCTAGAATAAAAATAAATAACACAATGCTAAGGATCACAATAGTTCCGGATAGATAGGAAACTCGTACATAATATATAAAATCATGTACACATCAAGTGACTAGACATATGCATCATGTGTAGATTGTAGTAGAAAACCCTTTCATGTGAACCTATAAATAGTTCTAACATGTCCCCAGAACAATAAGCATAGGGGAGTAGAGAAATCCATAAGAACAAACCCCCTAAAAATTGAGGATAACTATTACTATAACTTCAACCCATTTACACATTCATTCCCATGTTACCTATTTCTAAATAAATTCATACTTTTATAAACATTTCACAATGACTTGAAAACCCATTTCAATTTACCAAAACAATGGGAAATGTATATTTTATAAAAACCAATTTCGATAAAAAACAAATCATTCATGTAATTTATTTTCAGTTAATAATTTTATTTATCAAAACTAGAGAAATGAATTTCCCCAACACAAGTTAGAGAGGGAACCACATACTGAAAAACTCTGGTTTGAACACATCTTCAATAGAACCAATCATAATGATTTAAAAAATAACTACATAGGACCTAGAATCAACCTACACCTCTTATAATTGATTCAATTTTGGAAAAGGATTTGTTATGAAGAGAAGAATCAACTAATTCCTCCAGAACGAACACTCGTCGTACCAAACCCAACAAAGAAAATGACTCCCAAAATGTGATCTGGCCATGGATCTAGATGGAAACCAGAAGAAATATCACCACTAGTACATATATCTGATAACCCAACACCAAGGAGAAACCATGACAAAGGTAATAAATAAGTAGAAAGGCCCACTCTGCTAGAGAGATTCAAACCTACCACAATGGATATAAATCACCAATAAAATCAGTCTAGATCGAATGAATACTCATAAAATCACAATAGAAGACTTATTGGTCATTATAAAATTGAGATATAGATGAATCAATGGAAATTTCAGCCTAGAAACAACCTAAAAGACAACACCATTACATTTACATGGAGTATAATTCTTTTACATGTCGTTTAATCCACATGGATCACATATTTCAAAAAACCTCCCAATTTTTTATTTTTAACCAACCTTTGAACAATACATGATTTGTAATCTATTCATAATGTTTATCAGGTTAAAAATATATTCCCTATGGAACATACATGTTTTTTAATCCAAATACAGGAAGTTTAATTCTCATACATACTACAAATCCTATATATTCTTACATGAAAACCCAAAACACCGTGGGATTCCTCTGAAAATTCTAGTGAAACCGAAAAAACCACTAACACATTTATACCAGGACACCATTAATTTGAAAAAACATGCATCCCAAAAATTTAATTCATTTCCCCTAAAAAATTCTCTTCATCCCCAGTTGTCCCATGTTACCCCCAATTATGGTGGAAAACAATTAAAGAGAATGGAAGTACCTAGAAGGGTGTAATAGTGTGTTACAAATGCCCCCCCCATATCAATTTTTATCCCTAAGAATTATTGTGGAATAATGATTTCTAGTAAAGGGGTGAGGACACTTCTCCCTCATCAATGATTCGTGCTCCCATGTATCGTTATAATTTGATCAATTATTCTATAAATCAATGACCAAATGAATATACTTCCAACATAACAATTTCACTTGAGATTCAATGAACTCAACTCCATGGTCACAAATGAAAACATCAGGCTCTAACTCAATCTTTCCCCAACTCAGAACATGAGAGGGATGAGATGATCTTTCCGTAGCTATAATACCTAGAAAAAATCATGAATTTTTGTCAATTGAACCGACAATTCCACCTGTTAAGAAAAATTAAAAATATTATTTATGGCTTCAAATAGACACACATATCTTAGACCTATCATTACCTATTTTCTAAGTTGCTGGTGACCCAACTGAGGAGAAACATTCATTAAAACCCCATCACCTATGTAAAACTCCAAAGGATAACTCTATTCATCTTCGTAAGTCTTTTTTCAACTCTAGGCTATAACTAGACATCATTTTATATCACTAATCCTCATAGATGTCTCTTAACTAGTCCACACTAAATAATCTTCTCCCACTTCCTTTCAACAAAGAGTTGATCTTCACAAGAGACCATTAAATGTTGAAAAAAGATCTATTATGATTGTTGATTGATAACTTCTTTTAAATGAAAAATTAATTAGTCACATATGGTTATCCCTAGATTAAACCAAATTCAATAAATATCAAAAATAATATCCTCCAAAACCTGAATAAAACATTTTTTTAGACAATCTATCTCTTGAAGATATTTTGTACTCAATACGACCAGAGTCCCCCTTGCCTCTTGGAGACATCTGTAGAACCATGATGTAAACCTAGGATCCCTATATGAATTATTGGTAGTAGGAACCCCATCTAATCTCAAAATTTATTTCACATAAATCTTACCTAGATCATCAACATTTGTTGTTTCCATGATCAAAATAAAGTGAGATTACCTTGTTAACCAATCAATCACCACCCTAAAAGAAATTATCCTATTAGTATTTCAAGGTAATGTAGCAAAAAAAATTTATGGATACATAATCCCATTTTCATATCATCACTGGAAGAGTTTTAAGCAAACCAGAAGGTTTCTAAGGCTCTGAGTTGATCTATAGGGAAGTGTAACAGTGAGGTATATAATTAGAAATGTCACTGTTCATAGTCTTCTGTAAAAAATAATTGTATCATTTCATCATTCATTTTCATAGTGCCCAAATGAATGAACCATGAATAAATATGACAATAAAATGAAACTAACCTTCTCATAAGTGATGGGACTAAAAAACAATCCCAAAAACCCAGTATACCATCTGAAGGGAATGACCAAGGTAAAACGGTCTCCCCACTGTATAGGGTTTCTAGAATTTCTCTAAACTTGAAATCCAGCTACTGACTCTGTATAATAGACTCAAGGAGAGACAATAATAATTTTAATTCTCAAAAACCAGTCCTAAAACATCCTCATGTGTATCCATATTCAATTGATTAGAAATAACTATAATGTTCCACTCTTCCTTCATTTCTGAAATAAATTTTGATGAAACTTTCTTATTAAGAGAATCTGTAATGACATTCCCCTTCACTAGGGTTTTGTCGATGTCAATAAAAAATTTATGATGGTATTCCACCCAACATCTTTGAAAAAGATTATAGTTTTTCTAAAAACTATATAATTCAATCACTTATGATCATAAAAGACTATAAAACTCTCCCCAAAAATATATTTATTCCAATAATTTAGCACATTGATAACAACATCAATCTCTAAAGCACGAGAGGGGTAATTCCTATCATGTGGTATAAGATGATGAGAAGGAAAAGCCACAAAATTATCACCCTACATAGGAATACAACCAAACCTAACTTTAGATGCATTATAGAAAACCAAAAACACCTTTCCATGCTCAGGTAAGATCAAAATAGAAGCCGATGACAAATTTTATTTCATATTGTTGAATGGTGACTCACACTTTTCATCTCTTATAAATTTGACCACTTTATTGGTAATAGAAATCTCATGTGATTCCTAAATTGATATATCCTTGATTAATTATCAATAATATTCTACAAGAACAAGGAATATATAAATATAAAATGCATTTTGTAGATCCTTTAATGAAAATAAATCCTCAAAATTATTAGGGTCAGCTGATAAGAAATGATCAGAAATAAAATTACCTAATAATTTATGTTCTTGAATCCAAAAGATACATTTCTAAATATTTTCATGTAGACATTGAATTTTACAGATTTCATGAACCAAACTCAAATGGGTATCATTCTCTCTCTCATATCATGAATTAACCAAAATGTCATCAATGAACACTACCACACCATTTTCAAAATACTAATGGAAAATCCAATACATAAAATTCATAAAAACTATTGGATAATTAGTTAGAAAAAATTACATCAAAAGATATTTGAAATGAAAATACATACTAATAAAAGCCATCTTCATTATATAATAGTCCAAAAATCAAGTTTGATCATAACCTGACCAAAGATCAATCTTTTAAAATACATTTCCCCTATAAAGTAACTGTAGAGACTTTTCATTCATCAGTGACACTAGAAAAACATTCAGTAACAAGAGAGCATTCAAACCCTTACAATAAAATCCCCACATACCTATATTCCTATGCCACAAAATCCCACAAATTCTTTCTAGGACCCTCGAGTATGAATATTGTTCATCTAACTTCGTTATTCTCTAGTGTATCACGTGATTCAAATATTTGACCAATATTTTTAATCCACTCCTCCCCCGCTGATGTTTATTTGTACAAATAAAGGATGGAATATTCTAATTAATGAACTCTCATGATTGATCTATCTCCCTAAAAAATCTAAGATGCACCTCAAAATTAGTCTAATGATCTCGTGGATCATTATGGTCAATATTATGGCCTTATTTCATAATTTTCATGATAAATTTGTGATCCATTATAGGATTACCTTGAGGGGGATTACCTTTACCCTCCATAGGAATAGGAAAAACACATCTCAAAGGTATAATGCTGCAAACCAAAACAATATAATGGATTAAACAATAGAAAAATATCATTTAAGACTACAAAAACCATAAGAAAAAATTGGGATTGAAAACCACAACCAAAAATAAGATTCACACATATGAAAATCTCATGATAACTTGAGTCTCATCACACAAAAGATCAATACATGTGTCTCGACAATCCTATATCAATTCTACCATATGTCCCAAGAAATGAAATATTGATTAAATACCACCTTTCATACTAAATGGTGATGAAATCGACAGTGATATCCTCTTAATATGGTACCTGACCTGAATATTCACGTACCAGAAGGGGATTCCAAATCACCACATGAAGATGCCTTGCACCAAAACATCACACTATAACCATATGGACTAGTTTCTCACAACGTGATGTAAAAAAACCTAGCACATATATAAAACAGATACAAAAACATAAAATAAAAAAATATCACATTACTAAAACTATGTAGCAGAAAAAAACTAATCGAGTGTAGAAACAAATATCCATGTATAATTACAACAAAAAGGACTACCAAATCACGAATACAACTACTCCATATGATATTGTGGGTATACACCCACCATCTCACCACCAGCTATCCATATCAGAAGATTGAAAACCTCATTTCCACACTGTAACACCTTTTCTTTCCATGAATCAAAATAATAAACAATGTCTACACACCAATGAAGAGGAAAATATGTTATAAGGTAATAGGGTCATTAGGGTCTTTCCCAAATTTTCCATATGATGTCTTTGAATAATAATCCAAACATCATCAACTTCAAATACAAAATTCATTATATCTATTTAACTTGTTTTATATCAGAAACTTGTAAAAACACTTTTCCACACTTTCTACTTTTCCTAATAATGTAATTAAAATATATTCAAATAAATTTTGTATCAATATAACATTTTACATATATCATTTCAAAATAAAACAAATCATGAATCACATATCATATAAAATCCTAGGAAGTATAAAAAATAGTATAAACCAAAAGTATGAGCCCAAATTGGCAAAGAATAAGTATATGAAAAATCACACCATGGGGAAAACTAGGCCTGGATATTTGGAAAAATAATTTTTAATAGAGGAAATCACATATACATCAATCCACTAGACATATTCATCAATTATAGAAATAATAGAAACAGTCATGTAAGTGAACCTACTAATAAGTCTAATGAGGCCTGAGAATAAAAGTCATTGGGAGAAGCGATAATCCCCATGATAAAACCAATTGAAAATGGTTGTGAGTTTTTACTATAAATTATAGATAAGAACAAAAGGAATCCCATGAGGTATATTTTCTAAATCAATTTTTTCTTTGAAAACCATTTTAGAATCCTTTAAAACCCATCTTCTATTTTCCAAAAGTAGGGGGAAAATGCTATTTATGAAAACCCATTTCGACACAAAAAAATAAAATCATTTATATAAATATATTTTAGTTAATAAAACAATTTTTCAAAACAAAATAAATTTATCTCACCATATAAGGCTAGAGTGAAAATCACATACCTCAAAACTCAAAGTCACACATGCTCAAAATGGAATCCGCCAAAAATGATTCTCTAATGACCATGAAGGATATAGTATAAGCTTAAACATCCTAAAATTTATTAAATTTAGAAAAATGATAAATATTTATAAGATTAATCAAAACATACATAAAGAAAAAACACCTATCATACCATAACCAAGAATATAAATAATTTCTTGAATAAGATCACATGAAAAATCTAGAAATAAAAAAGAAGAGACATAAATATCAGTCAGAAAAACCTATAAAAAATGTCACGATGCGACCATGAAAAAATCAATGAACAGGTAGATAAGATCACCCACCTAGAGATATTCAAACCTAACAAAAAACGTGATCAATCACAGATGTAATCAATCCAGAATGAATGGGGCCTCCAAAAATTATCTGATAATCATTATTTGTTGATATCCAAATGATATGTTGATTAACGAAATGATGTTTCAGTGTATAAGAACTCTAAAATAATAAATTGTCACATTTACATGGTGGTCAATATGTTTACACATTGCCTAATCCTTATGGGGTATATACACTGATAAAGTCATCAGCATTTTATTTTAAACTGATATTTTAACATTACATGGTGTGTAATATTTACACATCATATAATCCATCAACAATGTTTACTTGTTTCATGAAATAATCCATGTATAACTTACACAACATGAAATCCCATTACATGATGGGTACTTATCCTTCAGATTGAAATGATTGAAGATTCGTACATGAAAACTCAAAACACCATAGAAATCCTCTAAACTTGGGGATAACCCCATAAAACCATTAACACATTTATAACCAAACCTCAATAATTAGAACAAGAATACATCCCCAAACCATTGTTCATTTTCAAAAAAAATAATAATCTTCATCTACATGAGTCCCAAGATGCACCAATTAAAGATGAAAACATGTAAAGAGAATTTAATTTCGTGAAATTTGGTAACCTGATGTTATATAACAAGGTCTACACACCAATGATGGGGTGCACTATGTGTGAGCTAAAAAGTCTATATGGGGTCCCACCAAGGTATTTCATATCATGTTTTTTATACAAAAAACTGAAAATGGTCATATTTAAAAAAATATGGAATAAAAAATGTTAAACAGTTTTATATAAAAAAATTTGGAAAATTGTTCCCCATTATCAACATTTCCAAATAATCCAGGTAAAATGGTTACTAAAAAATTAATATACATTATTTTAGTCAAACCAAATCATATATAACATATCATATCAAATCCAAATACGTAAAAAAATAAATCATATGGAATATCATTACAAGGATCAATATATGTTAGTATAGCTATAACACTAATACACTATCATAGACATTCACAAATATCAAGTCTCCAGATAAATTCATCAAATCTAGACCATAGAGGATCACCTGATCAAGTGAACCTCCAAAAATGTCTAGAAAGTCCCTATAAAAATGTGTCTTGGGAGAATAGGATTGCCTCATGTGTAAACCCCATGATCGTATCAATGGGATTTCCCTATTAATAAACCTTTCACATTATTACCAAAGGCATCCTAGGTTCTAAATTTTCCAAACCATTTCTTCGAAACCATTTTTGAAAACCATTTTGAAGATAAATTTCACAATGCTTTGAAAATAGATTTCTTTTTATCGAAACGAGGAGAAACCCATCATTTAATAAAAACCAATTTCTATCCAAATAATTAAATCATGATAGTTAATTTATAAAAAATTTATAAAAACAATAGAAATTAAGTTCATTGAACATATTCTAGAAACCAAACCACCCACCTGAAACTCAGGTTACAAACACCTCTAATAGTATCCACTAACATAAAAGAATAAAAAACAATATAGTCCCTATAATCAATCCAACATTCTAGAATTATTTAAATATACAAATCATTAAGTATAGAATATTTCCCAACATGTACCCTAATAAAACCGCATTCAACACCACAAAAAATATAATTGATAACCTCCAGAAGAACATCCCACAATTTATTTATAAAGAATTTGGATTGTCAACACCATAACACGAATGGATCTGAAAACATAGAACAATGGTACAATTGTTTAAAATGGAAATGAAGAAACAAAACAATCCCATACTTTGAGAGATTCAACACAACCTTTATGATGATGAATCAAAAAAACAATATGGAAGGTGCATAGATCCCCTTAAATCATAAGGTATTCCACATTGATTTTGATGGAAAGCCTGCATATTGAATGAAAATAAAATCATTTGTAAAGCATGGTTAAATCAAAAAATCCCAAAACATTCATGACATGTTACACTTTACTATTGGGAATTTGATTATTTAAAAGATATATTGAAAAATACATCACCTCATATTAAAAAAAATCTGATTGACCATTTATATTTTTGATCTATTATCATGACATGTGAACATTTCACACTCTAAACCAAATCATGGTATCAAATCCAAAATAGACTCACTTCATGTAACATACTTACGATGTGAAACCATCCGATATACAGAATCAATATAAAAACATAGAAAAATCCCCTATATTAAATATTTACCCAAAAAAAGATCCCTATTATCATTATCACATTTATACCCAGAATCCATTAATTCCAAAAAAAACTATATCCTATAACACTAGTTCATTTTCCCCCTTAAAGGCTCTCCATCATCCAAATCCAAACAACACGCCCATATAAAGAGGTGAAATGAAAAGAGAGATGATAAGTACCTAAAATAAGGTTAAAATATGTTATATTACATCTCTAAAAAACTAACAGATTTCTTAAAAAATCCTTTATTTTACACCAGTTGTTTATATTCCCTTCGACCATGAAAACATCTTATGAAATATCATTTTTCACCTCAAAATTAGATTATATTAATCCTAAGGGGGGGGGGGGGCTCTATTACATTAAAATTATGATCATCCTTATGCACATAAGACTATGATGATGTTAATAAATATCAATTTAAAAAGAATATATATATATTCATAAAAATTTAACAGAATCTATAGACATTTCTTGATTCTTACAACAAAAATTCCATTGGTAAAAACACTTCTACAACAATATTATTGATTCTTAACACATAAATACTTAAAACCTTTTAATTAGATGATTTGGTATAACAGAATTCCTTCCATGGTATAGGTTATAACCCTTATGTTAGGTAATTTATATGGATAATTTCTATGATTCCCATATGCAAAACATCAAATTACATTGAAATTCATTTCTCTATGGACTCAATTTCAAAATAGAAATCATATTCCATTATATTTGACATTATATTCTTGGTGATTATTCCGAAATTTTTTAAATGTAGAATGATAAATCTTCTTTTCCCTATTTTCATTACTAAACAATACTTTATAAAATTCTACCATCCTCTTATTTGACTTGTTTGGAATATCACCAATGTTCATGATTTCAATCATATATTATGATATTTGACTAGGATTAATAAAAATATCTTTTTCCCCATTGATAATCATATTTGTTTACTCTTAATAACCAATTTTTCTATGACATTAAGTGTTATCATTATATATCATGGTTTCTACCAATGACTAAAACCAAAATTCATAGTCTAAACGACAATAATCCTAGTGGGAAATCACATGATCATAGAAAATATTTTATCGGTTTTTTAACTCATGAATCTTATTTTAAATCTATTAAACATTATGATTATCATATGTTATACATGGTTATCATATTTTAATTTTTTTCATGATGGTTCCTAATGAGTTAATATATTTTCAAGGTACATCCCCTAGAAGTGTCGAACCTAGAGCACAGTGAGGATCATTGTTGTGTAATAGTTAATTCTTGGTCCTTGCTTAAAATGCATTTTTTAGAGTTATTAACCATAAGTACATCTATTCTAGAACCATGTCCACTGTATCTAGACAGACATGACATTTCAAGGAAGTGAACCTCTCTAAATTTCACAAATATTCTATATTATTTTCCAATACACAGACTTATCCTTATAGTTATCCTTAGACTTCTACATGTGGTTCTCACTAGGGATTTCTCATCAAAGTTTCCAAATTCTATCCAAACCTTTCCGCCCATACAAAATATCTTCACATAATACTTTTACACATATTATTACATGATTTCTAAACATAAATATCCATTGAAACAATAGAGGGATTGCTTTAGGTTTGTGCGTTTGGAAAACATGGATCATAATACATCCACGGGAGTCTAATTTTATTTCATGTTCTCCATAATGAGATCTTAAATCGTTTTGAGATAAAAAAATCCTTAAGATATCCTAGTGAGTTCAAAGACAAACGTGCTGAGTGAGAAGGTCCAGTAATGGAATTAAAATAATAAGGAAACATAATGTGTGAGTCAAAAGTATAACATGGTATCATAAATGGATGCATAATGAGTAATCACTTGTAATAATTTAATAAAGATCATGGTATCATACGATCTATAAGTCATTGTAAATGTGGAAGAAATAAAAAACCTAATTAAAATATAAGTCAGGACTAATTTCTAAGACAACACCACATGGAGGAAAGAGTTATATAATGGATTAGGTTTACTCATGAATCCTATACAAGAATACTCATGAGATTAAATAATTACATAAATCATTGGAGGGATATATAATTTGATTCCCATGCATAACATTAATTTCCTATACATGAATATATTTTTTTCAAAAGGATATCAATCATAAGACATAGATATAATAATTACCCATGGAATGGAATGATTTTTATAATATTGTCTCAAAACAAAGTAAAAATATATTTCTTAAGGATAGAATTTTATATATGATTATAAGGTATATATTACCCCATAAATATCATTGATTATATGATAGTTTTATCTTTGAGAGACATATATTTATAATTCATAAGTATTCCATAACCTCAATGGCGGTTGTGGTTGATGAATAATAAAAAATTATTTTTTTGAGGAAAAAAACCATCAAATATTGAAAATAATTATATAACTAATGTTTATTAAAATCTTTTGAAAATAATTTTAATTGAATATAATTTTTTTTTAAAAAAATTGATACATAAAATTATTCATTAAAATATGGAGTGGTTATGACAACAAGAAATTTTATTCATGTCATGAATGTTAAGAAAAGATTTCTTTCACATTCTTGGTAAATAACTTATTATAAGTTTTTTGAAAACAACATGAAAATGCATTTAATTTTTCATTATAAAAAAAATATGGGTAAAAGTGTATTCAATAAACAATATGTAGAATATAGAAAATTAATTTAAGAAAACATTTTTTTTGAAAACATATTTTATGAAATAATTTTTTTAAACTTATAGAGAAATGAATTCATTTTTTATTGTAAATTTTTTCATAAATTATAATATGTTGAAAATAGAGCAAAAAGTTATATTACATAAATATTTTAGGAGTAACCCGAGGAGAATGAAATTAAAGGTCTGTATTTTAAAATTATGTAATAATTTTCTTCAATCTATATTTATTCATAATAATTCTCTATAATAAAGAAGATTGTTATATAAACCCTTACATCATTGGTATATTTTGAATCACTTCATAAAATGAATTATATAGATTAATTATAAAATAAAATAATTTTGATTTTGATTTATTGATCATAAATTATTTAATGTGCCTGTATATACACCATTTAGAATTAATTATGCTAAAAATAGAACATGTGCACTATAAAAAAAGTATGAGAAAAAACCCTTGAAAGGTGCATGTCATTGAGGTGAGAGTTAATAAATGATGTGATTATTTGTAACACACGTACATTCATATAAAAAATAGTTTAAATACATAATAAATAAATAAAATTTTATTACACACTTAATCTAAGCATAATATAGTCAAAAAAGTAAATGTGTAAACCAATGAATGTAAATTGAGTTAAAAAACCACTTACCTCATGATTCCAATTAGTTGAGAACTATTTAGCCTAATGTATAGTTGTTTTAAAAAATTTATAAACAAATAAAACATCCATGTAAATATTTCAAATATCATATATTATTATTTTATAATATCTTATTACTCTTTCATTAATAATCTTTTATTATCACTATTGTTTTAGGTGATAATTACCACGTTTTCTCAGGGATATTTTACCCTAAGAGATATGGATTCTGAACATAAGATATATATATATATATCTTGAAAATAATTATATTAATGTGGTAAATTTAAATTTCTTCATTAGATTGATATTTAAAATCATTATTAAAATTTTAATGTGGAAATGAATCATATCTCTTTGTGGAGATGATATGTTATATATACACACAAGCAACGTTATTATTTACTTAATGGGTGAAGGGGTAAGAAATTGGATTCTATATTAAATTTTAAAAATCAATATCATGCCATATTTATCACATATATTCATTAATTCTGTCAATTTTTACATTCCAAGTAAAGCATTTGTGAAAAACAAATCACATCGCTTCGTGAGGCGGTTGTTCGCAGTACACACTAATGAAATTATCATTTACTTAATGATTTTTAATGTAAAAATGATTTTTTATAAATATATTTAATAACTTTTAATATTTAATTACTATCATATATAAACATCCAATTATTTTTTATTACCTTTCATGTAATTTGTATGTGAAAAATGAATCACATTACTTCGTGAGGCGATAGTCTATCGCACACTCGAGCAATGTTATTGTATTCCCTATAGAATGGAAATTAATAAGGTATATGTGATATTATAATTAAAAAATTATAATTATATTATAAATATCATATATAAAAATAAGATACATAATTCTATCAATCAATGAGAATTGGTGGTGGAATAAGAGATATATCGGTTTGTGAGGCAGTAGTCCACCACACACACAATCAACAGTTTCATTTCCCATTTGAGGAAATAAGAGTAGCTTTATTTAATTATTTTTTCCAAAAAAATTATAAGTCTAATTAATATAATTATTTTATTTAATAACCACAGTTTAATAACATTTTATTGTGATTTAAGAATAAATTACCAAAAACACCTCATTTAAGCATGTTATATTGTTTTCAAACAACTTATTTTGTTTTTCTTAAAAAAACATCATAGGATGGTTTTATGACAAAAAAAAGATTTTATTATTAGGTTATAAAAAACTTTATGTTATTTAGGAAGTTATTGGTCAATAAAAATGTTTTATAAGTGTGTAATTGAGAGTAGAGGAGCGTACCTTTTTTATTTGGGGTGATGACACAATTGGTATTACTAAAAATAACTAACTAAAAAATTATCATTAAAAAAGTCACCCAAATAGAAAATATTATAACATCAGAATATATAGGCTAATAATATGACTGTAAAATATGAATTATTTATTTTTTTTTAATTTTTAACACTTATATTTTATGAATAACTCTGGGTAACCCAATTTTTACCTTAACAATGGTAAATATTTTTTTTAATATTTTCACTATTCATTATGGTAATAAATTATGTTGGACTTATTATAAAGTTTAAATAATTCTGATTAAAAATATGGAATCCTTTTTCCAAATTTAACTCGTAGAAGTCACAAATTTTAGTTAAGAATTAAACCCAAAGATCTCTTCAAAAAATGGGGTTTTTGAAGAAAATATTCAAAATGTTTACAAATTTTTATGTCACAATTAAATATGAAATATATTAAATTGAAATAAATTAGATTATTGAATATATTATTTATCTAATATTAGTTTTAAAAACTCATTAAAATTAAATGTTCCTTTTAAATTCATTAAACGAAAAGGAAGTTTTTAATAGAAATCAGTACTTTCACTATTCATTGAAAGATGAAACAATTCATAAAAATCCAAAAAAATCACCCTATTATAATTTTGAAATTCTAATTAAAAAAATGATGTTAATTTTTTATATTTTTTTTTCTATAAGTGGTAAAAATTAATTTAAAATTTTGTTTGAAGAGCCTGACTAAACCTCATTTTGGTAAAATATAGTTTAAAGAAAACATTTCTTTTTTCTAATAAATCCCACTTTTTTCATTGAATTATTTTATATATTTCTAATCCATATAGTTTACATAATTTAGTTATTATTATTCATACCCAGCAACATAAATTAGATGTTATAATGTTCATGTTTATATAATCATATATTAATAATGTATCATTTTTATTTTCAACCTATTGTTGCTTGCATCACAATCTATCAAAGGGATTAAATTAATTTAAAAATAAATATTTCATTAGGTCTTACGGTTTTTCCATATCATATAATCATATTGGTTTCTATCATTTACACTATTGAATAAGAATTTCCTCTTTTAAAATATCTAGGATTTATGAGATTCTTCCATCCATTTAACTTCGTCACATCACCTAATGCATTGAAGAGTTATATTAGGATCACTAATCTATTTTAGCTTGATCAAACTTATAGTAACCCAAAAATTTCATACATAATACTGTATATTTTATGTTAATATTCATAATATATCAAATTTGATACACTCTAAAAATAATATTTTTTACTACATTTGTAAGCATGGATACCTAAGAAACTATTATAAAAATGATCCACATCATTTCCTACTAAGTACATCCCAACTATCATCCTTATCAGACATAAAATATTTCAAACTATTCTCCATAAATCAAGGAAAGGAAACACAAGAAATCGTATTCTAATATTCTCAGTAATATGAAATATAAGTGATGTCAATAGATGATCATAAGTGAGAACAAGATAATAATACAAGTATAATAACATGATTTTAATAATAGAAAATTATACACTTCAATTTGTATAACATAAAAATAAATCATTATAAACATTATTTTCAATAAATATTTATAAGATATAAGAGAGTGGAATAATCAATAAACAATCAAGATACATGATAACATACCATTAACATAATACATTCACTAACTAAACAGGATCAATGCAAATTATAGTCGTCATTAACTCAATAAATATCAGAATTTATGAAACTCATTTGATTTCTATATAATTATAGTCCTACCCATCACATAATGAAAAGCATAAATACGTGTTCCATAAGACTATAAAACATTAATTATATTATCATAACAAAACCCATGGAAATAATTTATGCTTCCTAACTATTACTCCAACCTAATCATTAACCATTTTAGAAAAAATGAATATAAAAATGTTGGATAATATCCCAATTAAACCCTAAGTAACCATAATGGATTTTTTATATATTAAAATAGCATTAAAATTTAATTAGATAATTTCTTATAAAAATACAATTTTCATATTGAAATAAAATATTTAAAATAATAAATTTTTTAGATAATATTGAAATATTTTTTTTAAAAGTATTGATGGCAAATTTCATAGGTTGCTTCAATGAAAATATTAATCATTATGGTGGGGAAATTTGTTTATGTGGTGTTCGTTAAAATGGAAATTCCTTTCACATTTCTAATAAAATCCAAAAATTACCATTTTTTTAAAAGGATAAGAATATTATTTTTAAATAATGTTATAAAATAAACAATTTATTTAAAAATTTATTTATATAATCCTTGAGTAATATTAATTACATTCCTAAAAAAATTGGATAATATACAGACATGGAAGAAAAGATTCCTAACTGAATTGAAAATCAAGTTCAATTATAATTAAAAAAATTATTTTAGTATCATGAGTATGTAAAGGGTGGAAATTAAAAGAAAGAATGTAATATATAGTAATAAATATATTATAATAATAGACATAATACATGGTAGATATAGATAAAATATATTCGTTATTGGGAATTTTTGTATAAACAGTCTCTGTAAAAATGAAATGGTTACAAAAGAAACTTACCTCATGTACTTGTTTTTATATAATCACCCTAACCTACTATTTAATAAATTTTAATTTATCATATTTATAAATAAATAATCAAAAATATAATACCATACAGAGGTTGACTGAATGGCCGAAAGTCCTTAATTTTTCTCATTTTTTCAATAAACGCCCTTTTAAGGGTAAAGGGGAAAAATCTCTGAGACTTCAAAGACGTAGAGAAAAAAATAACCCCAAATGTCAAAATGGCCGCAATCATCCCACAACAAGACAACTAAGGAATACCCCTCCCTAGTATCAACATCAGTATGGAAAGCCTCTACCATTGCATGACTGCTCAACATGTTGTCCTATGCAGCAATCTACGGGCCTGGTACCGATGGCAGCACCATACCCTCTCATATGAATATCCATACATGGTGAGTGCTACCTAATCTAATCCTCTTTCAAATCATTTATTTGTAGAATGTCTGAAAGAAGAAACCCCTGAACCCCTTTTATATATAATTCAATATGTGATTCTTTCTCAAAAACTTGTAAATCATCCATTCTAAAAAGAATTCCACAAGATCAAAGATTGACAATATGTCAAGGCCCCCTTCACCAATGCACCTTTATTTTCTCCTCCACCAAATTCAATCCACCAAAAAAGAAAAAATGAACATTTCAGCATAATGAAAAATCCAGATTCACCCAATAACAAAGAAAAAGCAACCAAAACAGATCACTAATTACTTAATCCAAGCATATCAAGAAAATTACATGAAAAGTGGTTGGAAGAGTCCATCACTTCAT
This sequence comes from Viscum album, assembly GCA_963277665.1. Classification (NCBI taxonomy): domain Eukaryota; kingdom Viridiplantae; phylum Streptophyta; class Magnoliopsida; order Santalales; family Viscaceae; genus Viscum; species Viscum album. The sequence goes on along the minus strand of OY728147.1, from coordinate 1,497,947,989 downwards.
GCTTGCCCTTCACAGACCTCCACAGATCCACAAACCACAAATACTCACCAAAATACAAAAAATGCATATCATATTACAACCAAACGAGAAAAAAAATATGAAATCCAGGAACAAAAACCATCACCAGGAAGCCAGACAACCGAACATGCATCAGAAGAAAGATCTTTCCACAAGCATATAATGATCCCATCGCCACATTCACAACCACACTCAATTCCACAAAAGACCTCCCATTTATACCCATGTCTCTAATGGAAACTAGTAAACAATCCTCAGACTGCAGTAGTAGAACACGACCTCTGGATCTTCACTGCACCGTTGTGGAAACCCTAGCCAATTCAGGGGATAAGGCATGAAGATGGTAGTAACGATAAATAACTGGATGCCAAAGAAGCTGTGATATCACAAATATATTTTGATGCACACACCGCAAGCACAAAGAAAACGAGCGCTGAGAGAGAGGTCACCGCCGACCGGAGGTGGAGTAGAGGAAGGCAACGATAGTGGGGAACCCTAGCGAGAATATCACTTTAGAGGCCCATTCCTATAATAATGTATTTCATGACAACATCTTAATGAACCATCAGTATTTATCACCATACGTGGGTTAGTTATAAAATTTTATCACGTGTTTGTTAACAATATTTCATTAACATCATCATTTTGGGTGTCAACTACCTCATTTTTCATGTATATTTTATTTTGGGCATTATGGTCGTTGCTCATTTATCATGTTTATCTCATAAATATAATGTTTATATTGATATTAATATCATATATATTCTTTATATACATATCTATAACCCATTATATAATGTAGTGATGAAAAATGAATTACATTCCTATAGAGATATGGCAGTTTGAACTTATATACGAGTGATGTTTCTAGTTTTTCATAGATTGAATGAAATAAAGATAAATGATAATTAAAAATTAAATAATCATTATTATATCATAAATATCATATATTTTCATAATATATGTCATTGTGACAAAATAGTAAATGAATAGTTGGTATACAAATCACATCAGTTTTTGGTGGTGGCAGTCCATACCTACGCATGAGTGACGTTATCAGTTACCAAGGGATTAGAAGGTAAACAATTAAATATTATATGGTAATTAAATCATTATAATTATTAAATTAATACAATACATAATCATTAAAACCCTCATTATAACTGTATAGGAAAAATGCTGATGAAAAATGAATTGTATCGTTATGTAGAGAAGTTAGTCCACATGTACGCATGTGCATTATTTTAATCTCACATTTAAAGAAGAATAGAGGTAAATGGTTTTTAAAAAATAATAGTAAAAAATAATTATATTTTATTATACTATATTAATCATGTAATAATTTATAGAACATTTTTATTTTAAGTAGAAGAATAAATAAAATTGATTGATCTTAGTTAATATGTATACCTCTTCATTGAGTGACCTCTTTTGGATTACACTATAATAAATTATTTATTTCTCTTTTGAGAAGAGAATAAAATCTAGGATGAATATAAGGGATCTAGGAAAGCTTTTTCATGTTATCTTATAATCTAGATGTCTAAAATCATGTGTATAATAAAGGAGGAGAGCAATCCCTTTTTAAGTGAGGGGCGAGACACACTTGGAATTTTGTAAAAGAATTAATGATATAGGGTCCATTTCCTGAAAGAGTGGCTATAATGGACAAGTATTAAATTTCAGGACAGTAAAATTCTGTAATATCTTCAATAAATAAGAATTATATCAGTGTGGGTGGAAATTCTACCTTTATCTCTTGGATTAACACCCTTTTAAACACATTTTTACCTTAACTATTGAATTTTTTTTATTAATGTACTATTCACTACAAACACAAATCATGATGAAATTAATAAATTAAATTATTTTTTATGATTCATATTATGGAATATGAATTACTAGATTTAATTACTATAATTGAAATAATTTAATTTTAAATAAGTGAATAACCTGAAATGAAAACATATTATAGAAAAATGAATCATTAAGAAGAAAACATAATTTATATAATTTTATTTCATTATATAAACCATAAAATAATTATTAAAATATATGAATGAATATAAAATCTATATATTTCATGAAGAGAATAAAAAAATAAATATTAATTTAATTTATTAAAATAAAAAAACAATTCATGCCTATAAAAATTATTAGAAAAAATGTGTTTTTAAAACCAAAAATATTTTTACAGAAAAACAAATTATTATAATGATTAATATGTAATTATTTTTATTAGTTTTAATTATTGTATTCTTATGACACATTAAGATTAAATTTAAAAAATAATGAGACTTTTACATGATAAGTAAAGGTGTTCCTTACAAAAATCTATATTTTTTTCTATTCACTAAAAATATATATTTTTTAATTTTTTAGAGAATTAACATTAGATAATACATTAATGATGATTTAAAAAATTATATTAAATTATATTTTTTTTAAATGATAGAAATAAATTATAATGTTAACATCAAAAAATGCGATAAATCCCATTTTTGAAAAAATTCCATCTTTACGAATCATTAGATTGAATTATTTATAATTGAGTATTTATTTATTATAAATTAGTAAATATATTTTAATTATTTAAAAAATTTATAAATATTTTCCATTAAGTGGTTATTTTATCACATTTTATGTATATTTTCTTTTTACAACATGCTTCTCATCATAAATCTAGAGACATTTTAAAACAAACATACTTTACCATAAAAACCCAAACTATAGATCAGGCATGTCAAAGAAACTTTTACTGAGTCCCACAACCAAAGGTTTGCTTAGTGTTGTAACCCATATACAAGAACCCATCCTCATCCCTCAAAAATCCATAAAAAGGTATATCATCTTGGATGTTTGAGGTAGAGTATCCTTCACAAAAATAAACAGAGATTTTAAAAGGAGAAGTTGGATCCTACGGCTTAGGAAGTGAATGAAGTGACCTACAGACATGTCATGAGGGATGATGAATGTTTTCTTTTCCAATTCTGGAAGGTTTTTTTGAGTATCTTTCACCACCATAGGCACTTGGTCAGAATATTTAGTAATGATTTCCTATGACTCCTTCAATAGTTCTTCAAATAAGGAATCATCCATGATGGATCTCCTCTTGATCATTACAATAGAATCCAGATGGCTCCAAAGAAAGGTGAAAGGGCAGAATGTGAAAATTGAAAATGGAAATCTCTACAAGAATCACACTAAACTAAATTCACACAACCCGGGGTTGGTAGGCACCAGCGATGAAATTTCCGTAACATGCCTGAAGTAAATAGAATCCAATTGGAGGATCCGAAAAACCCAGATTTATCGACAGAAATGTAAACGTTTACAAAAAAATATTCAACAATACCACAATTAAGTGGTCATTATTATTAATAAAATTTAATTTAATGGACTGGTTATAACATTTTTCGATATCATAGTTTATATAGACTGAGGGTTAATATATGGAAAGTGATCAAACACGTCATGTTATTTCAAAGGAAATACATATAAAATATTAGGGAATTATATTTTACCACCATTAAAAAGAATATCACCCTCAAAATTATATGAATTTGATACAAAAAATGTGGTATCTCCTCTTCATCACTTCATTGAGTTCCAATGTTGCTTCCTCTAATTTTAGATTCATCCAAATAATAGTAACTAGATTAATAGTCTAGAATAATTTAAATTTACCTCTATAATCCATGATTTATGCAGGGTTTTATTTAAAATAATGACCATGATCTAATGTTAGAACATTTTTTTAGTATATGTGAAGGATCAGATATATACTTCCTCTGAAGAGATATGTGGAAGATATCATGACTATAAGAGAGGTTTGGTGGATACACTAAATAATAAGATACAGTCCGTACTCTGTCACGAATATAAAAGGGACCAACATACCAGGGGATCTACTATCCATTCTTTCCAAATATCATAACCTTATCCCATGTTGAATTTCAGAGGAATACCTTATCATAAACATCAAATCTCAGATCTCGCCGATGATTTACATTACAACTCTTCTTTCTACTTTAAGATGGTTTTATATGGTACTGAACAACACTCCCCTTATAATTGATTTCCTCTTCTAGTTATGTATTAATATATTTATTTATATTCCTTAATCCTAGTATTTTATGTTTAACAAACCTCTCAAACATAGCATATTTCCAAGGATGATAAGACATACTAAATTAAAAAATTGTTTCAGGAACATTCTAATGAGTTTTTTATAATATTGAGGTAATCCTAAAATCCCAGCAAGATATAATAGATTATGGTACTCTATGTAACCCTAAAATATATTTTATGTACATCTTGGAAATATGATAAATTTAGAAATGTGATCTAATTGTAATAAAGTGTACATAATTCACATGTAAATAAAATATAACCGAGATAACATTATGTCTATCATAGGTTTCAGGTATTTTGAGGAAAAAATAAATTATGAATTTTCCCATTGTCATTCTAGTGTAGTAAATGGATATAAAATACAGTTGAAATTTTTTCTCTCATTCTTAACTTGTTGAAATACAATATACTAAGATATATATTTCATAATACATCTCTTCATATTTTCCCATCAAAAATCCACTTTCAATTCTCTATACATGCTCAATCTTATAGGATTAATATATAATGTTGATATATGAAATTATTCCAATAGATCATTCTTAAAGTATGATATCATTTTAAAAAACTTATCATTTTACAATAATTATTGTGGAAATTATCCATATTTCTCACCATATTTTGTGTATCATCATCCTTCTTATGCACCTCATTAATGTTCACATGGATATATGACTAGACACTAATTTTAAATAGATATGATTTCTACCCTTCCTTCATGGTTTCATAGTTCATTACATGAAATTCAACAAATTTTTAAAATTTGGATATCCTTATCATAGATAAAAAAGAATGATCATTTTGATTCAATTTATTAACCACATTGTTAACTTTTTAGTTGTTATAATATATTGAGTAGTTATAATAATTAACTATTCTAAACCATATTTTTTGGAGAATATTCTAATATTTTTGGGTGAATATTTAATTTAAATTTTATGCACAATATATATGTCCAAAATTACTCCATATAGATAATGAATTTATATATTTAATGAAAAGATTAATGTTTCTAACTGCAAATCATGAGTCTAATAATTTTTATCATGAACCTTCAATTGATGTAAGGCATAAGATGTTAACATATCATTCTTCACATGAAAAAACCCTGACCCCATTTTTGGTGTATCACTGTAAATCACAAACTATTATATATAGTAGGGTAGTGTGATTTGATTTGATAGTCTTGAGAAATACTTCACAATGATATGATAATATCCACTAAATATAGGTAAACTATAGATATAAGTCATAATGGTTGGTCTGGGCCAATGTTCAATAACTTCCATCTTTGATGGATCAACGGATATGTCCTCACATAATATTATATGAACCAAAACGAGTCTTTCTATACACAAAAATCTCATATAGTAAATTATTTCAATAATTTCTCTTTACATAGAGTCTTTAGTACAATCGTTAGGTTAAGAGAATTCTTTTACATTCATTTGAAATATATATAAATATTATTTATAAATTATAATATAAAAAATTCATCGAAATATCTAAATATTATATTCATTAAAGGCATGAATATTTTGGGGTAATTGGTGTGAACAAATGGTATAACTATAAATTCATAATGCCCATACGTTGAACATAAATCTGCCTTGTGTATCACTTCACTTTTGACCATTAACAAATAATATAATGATAAAAACACTATCTTGTAAAAAATATTTATTTCCTCACAATTGATCAAAAAACATCAATATGGGTAAGAGGATAATTATTCTGGATCACGATCATGTTAAGTTCCCAATAATAAATATAAAGTTTCACAATTACTTATTTTTTATTAACAAGAAGAATAGGTTCACCCCATGGTGACACACATGCCTGAATGAGAACCTTTTAAATATTGTCTCAGAAATATTTAATTCCAACACCTCAATAGGGGAAATTCTATATAAATTCATTGAAAATTGATTAGAACATGGTATGATTTTTATTGGAAACTCAAAATTACTATTTTGTTGAATAATAGGTAATTCTGTTTGGATAGACATCAAAAAAATCTCATACAATTGACATATATTTGAGGTTGGGTTTCTCCAAAACCGTCTGATAAAATTAACCCCTTTAAATAAAAGTGAAGACCCCTAAAATGGATCCATTTTCCATTGTATGTTCATATTTATGCTCGCACCGATAGAAAATCATAGTTTGGTTTAAAATATCTGATGTGACTGCACTTCATCAAAAATTGATATAAGATTTATATAATGGAATCTATTCCATGCCAAAAATGAAATCAAATTCCACTAGGGGAAGAATAATTATATTCATAAGGTGAAAATTCAAAAAAAAATCAACTAGGGAAGAATCATATAATTGAGATGCTAATTTCATACAGTTAATATTTTTTATCATTAATTCCACATAAAATTGTTGATTTTGTAATGTGATACCATTATAGAATTAATTAGATATAAAAGCGTGGGTAAAAATAAATCAAATAAAATATTATTAGTTATAGAGTGGATAAAATGTGTTTCTTTACACACTTCATTATCATAACCCCCATGAAAAATAGTGACCACATGAGATTTCCATTTTCCCCTAGTCATAAAAGGATGTAGATGTTGATATTCATAATTATCCATTATATCTGATAATTGTTTACCAATATGTTCATACATCTTTCAGTTATATCATTAGAGTGTGGGTGCTTCATTCAGTGGACCATTCTCTTTATGCACATAAATAGATAAATTATTCCCATTACATCAATATTTGATTTCTTAATGACCATGTTTTACAAAAATAACACATTTACCTATACCCTGAATAAAATTTCTTTCATGAACCTCTCCACACATTTGGAATAAAAGAAACCCCATCTTCCTCCATTTAGGGTTTTATTTATTAGAATTTCATTTGAATTCAATATTTCATTTCGTATCAAAACCATGGGATTGAATAAGATTCCAATATTATTTTCCACATTTACTACACATAAAATGATTTCTTCATAGATACTAAGATATTTTATGGATAAATCCCTATACAGAATTGGTTTTTGCGACACTAAATAATTGATCATTCTTACATTTCGAATCAATTATAATATTTGAATAATACCTTGAATGTTTTGAATTGTTTTACTCATAGTTACTAATAGAATCATCATTATTCTTATTAAGCACTAGAAATTACTTTTCTATATTTTTTAAGAATAATTATAATGTACTTATTAGAAAATAGGTTCCTAAAAATATCTCACTCCACTAAGTAAATTTATTCATTATACATTGTACTTCTGATGAGAGAAATAATAAATCAACATCACCGTCAAAATGATTAAAAACTATGACATATATTTCATGTTATGAGAACTAGAGAATGTAAAATATCTTTCTAGTGGTATAGATTCATTGCTTATTAATTAGTGGGTCATGTAACACACTAAAAGAATGTGAGGGTTTCCCTATTAAAGACTCAATAGTATATTGTTCAACATTTTCTCATTAGAAGAATATAATGCTTCATGTATTGAGATATTTTTGCAATCATAAAAAATTATTTCTCATTCCATATTCCATGAAATTGTATTTCTTAATAGAATAATCATTTCATTGCCATCATAATAATATTTAACATAATTCCTTCTGGTTTAAACCACTAACAAAAATGAGAAAACATATTATATGAATCAGTAATCATAATTTTAAATTAAATAATTATTAATAATTAATCTATGTTTTCTAAATATCGAAACATTCATTTAAATATGAGACAACATATATTTCTCGAATGTTATCCAGGGTTGTTAACAATTGGAATTATTATTAATGTTTTATAAATAGGAAGTTAATTAATGAAATATTATCCTCCAAGAGTGTTAAACACATGTGAATAGTAAGAAAATATTCACCATGAACCAGAATGATGGTTGATATATACTCGAAAAACTCTTTTTTGTGTCATAACCCCAAGATTCATCTATGGAAAAACCAAATATGATTCTAATATCCATACAATAATATATTTTCACAGTTGAAACTCACTATTAATTTCCATAAATTATTATGTTCTCAGTTACATAGGAATGTTATATGGGTTATCACTTACATTTTCCCATCATAGTTTAGAAAAGTTACAAATCCTTTGTCTGATTCCAAAAATAAAAACCCATAATTTTCATACATAAATAATATATCATATTAGTGTAATATTCATTACATATCAGTATGACCCATTCCAAAATTGAGAAGGTTTAGTGTATTAAGTAAATAGATACATAAAAAACTAGTGCACATACTTTCAACATCATATCCCATTATGTTATTCAGAACTAGAACCATTATTTGACAAAAAATACTTAAAAACATTCTCCATAACATAGGGATGTGAAACATAATAAACGGTGAGATTTTCTGCTCATTGAGGGTAAAAAATAGATTTAAATGAATGATCATAAGTGATAATGACATCACTATATGGGAATGGTTACATGATTTTAACAATAGATAAACCTACCCATCAATTCATATAATATAATCATGAATCATGACATAATTTTCTTCATTTAAATAGCATAATAAAAAAGAGTGTGAAATAATCAACAATCAATCATTATCCACGATAACATATCCTAAGAATAATATATTACATTATATCTGAAACATATGTGTGAAAAATTGTTTTTTTACTTGACACACTCTTTGAAGTCTATCATAGTGGATTGGGTTCACTCCATAATCGATCACTTCCTTTGTTAGGGTTCACACCCATGATTTTCATATTGGAAAAAGAAAATTATGATATGGGATCAGGAAAAACCAAAATATTTTTTATATTTCATTCAAATGAATTAATTATTTTGATAGATTTTATTATATGAAACACCATGTGATGTCGTCTCTGCACACAACCTTGGGTTAACTTTCATGAAACACGACATTCAGTTGTAACAAAACCATGATATATTATTAATATTGTTATTTAAACACAACCACTATAAACTAGAAATTAAACATTATGATATGAATATTAAAACTATATTTAAAATAACGTATATAATGGTTTTATATAAATAAGTTATATTGATAAAAAATACATAATTCTTATTAAAATGTCAATATCTTTCAAACATACATTTCTAAAAAATGTTTTCAATTTCAATTTTTGAAAAATTATAAAATTATATTTCAACCCTTTTAGAAAATTAATTTTTTAATATATACTTCATTTTTTAAATCCATAGATCCAGAGAAAAATTATAGTTATGTGTTTAGATTTTTCCAAATAGTTTCATTTTTTATAAATAGTGAAAAATAATTAATTTTAATTGAATACTACTTTTTTATTTTATTTGACTAGTAAAATTAAATTATAATTTTAATTATATTTAGTGTGAAAATATTTCAATTCTAAATCCTGTAATACATTTTAGTTCATTTGAATAAATTTCAAATTGAATTTTGATATAAAAACATTTTAAACTTTTGATCATATTTTCTTTAAAAACATACATTTTCATTGCATCTACGAGATCAAATTTAAATTTAATTTTAATTTTTATTTAATGGAAATTTTAAAAATTGATTTCATATTTCTAGTAATAATTATTTATATTATCAATTATGTTATTCCATGTATTTTACCTAAATTAATAGGAAAAATAGAAAATTATTCATTGTGGTTAAGGAAAAAATGAGTTTAACTAGCAAGGGTTATTTAAACTAAATGAATAACGGTTTAAAATAACCAAAAAAAATTCCCATAAACAATATATGGATATATATATATAACTTATTTATTCTATTACATTTAATGGTCCATCATTGGTGCCTTGTTTCTTGAAAAATATGGGTGGAATTAATTATTTTGGAACAATTATAAGTGTGTCACTCACCCCTTCTCTTCTTCTCTTATATCCATAAAAAAAATTCATTGAAAATTATATAAAGAAAAAATTCCCCAATTCCCCACTCTCATATTAAAAGAATTATTTTGGACATAAATTCCAATAAAGAATGATTTCTGTGAAAACATAAGGAGTATACCTAAAGAAGTTGTAACATTTTTTAAATAGTACTTTTGTTGTATTTATTCCTCCAAATCCATAAATAATTATTATTACATAATGATATAACAACCTAAGTATCTTCCATGTAATTATATGTTATTATGTTTAGGCAATAACCTATTACCGTCTACACTTCCATCAAATTGGTTACGAAATCGTCATTCATGTGTATGATGGACAATCGCCTCACAGATTGATGTCATTCATTTTTCAATTACCGACTCTCATGTATTGAAATAATGATGGATTTATTCATTATATAAAATATTTATCATATTATGATGATTTCGGACTTGGTAAATCCCATAACATCTTGCTTTCCATTTTTTGATTATGAAAATGCCACTTTTGTGTATAGTTTACTACAACCTCACGATGTGATGCGACTCATTCACACATTACATGTTAGGTAATATGGATGTGTTTAATGAACACATATAATATATAGCAAACCAAAATTATTATTTAATAAAAATATATAATTTACCATTATTTCTTTTAATCTGACAAGATAATGGAAACAATGTTCATGTTTATTTATAACCTAACATCTCCTTGAACGATGTATTTACTTTTCTATCACTATATTTTATGGATTAATATAAATTAATATATAATAAATAAATAATATATTTATATAATGATTAAAATTATATATATTATGATATCATGGACCATCTAATAGGATCAAAAATAACAAATCAAAACACATATGAAAAAACAATGTGGTTGTTACCTGAAACATTACATTAACATGGAATTGTCAATAAATGGGTAAAATGGTCGTATGAAAATAATATATGGTATTATATATATAATTTTTTTTATATAATATATGTTTAATAAGAATATACTTTTTATATAGGATGTTTCAACGTGTATGATGGAAGTCAAGACATAAGGTAAGAGGTTTTAATCCATTTTTCTTCTCAAGGACCTATTTTGTGTTATGATCCAATATTATTTCATGAGGTATATATATCCAATTTTACATGTAATATATTCAATTTATATATCATATTTATAGTCTATGTTCCATTTTATGTAATTCCTTCCTGTAGCATATAATTTAATATTACCAATGTGGTAATGATATTAAGTGACAACCTTGTTAGTTATCAAGATAATTTTTCATATGTTTTTTTTATAAAATATTATGTTACAACTCTCAAGAAAATAATAAATTTTATTCTCCTCTAGTTATTCATGAAAATTTTATGTAATGAAACAATTTTCAAATTCGTTGGCAATTATAACAATTTAGAACATGGTTTTTTTAAAATATGACTATATTTATCTTTTAGGTCTGAAATTAATTTTTTTTAAATCATGACATTGAAAAAAATAAAGATTATTTATTCTCTTATTATTTTTAAAACTATATTTAAATATTATTTTATTTTTTATATAATTTTTTTGAAATAAATATTCAGTTACTTTTTTAAACAATGCATATTTGGATTTTTACAAAAATGTGACATAAATATATTTTTATGTGTACAATATTAGTGAAACATCCAATAATCAAGAATATTATTTTCATTTAATATTTCTTTATATGTTTTCAAGGGTATTTTCAAATAAAAATATTTTCAAAAGTTTTATGTATTATAATATTTGTTTTAAATAGGGAAGAATATTTTCCTTATTAAAAGTTTAAAATGATTGATCAAAATAATTTTCTATATAAGATGAAATCTTTTGATGTTACCTATAACATACTAGGGATATGACAAAAGAATATCATTTTTATTACTTTTATGAATGGTTTATTTCTATGATGGGACGGTGTTTGTGAAACCTATTTCTCTTTCATGAGTTATACAATGGTAAAATTATTATGAAATACACATATTTTATATGGTTTATGCTATGATGAAATGAGGAAATGATTTTGAAACCAATCTCTCGTCTACATTTAATGAAATTATAAATTTCTTATGAAATCAATTTCATCACTTGGTTTATGATATAATGAAATTTTTAATATTTTTTTCATATATAAATATAGTTGTAATTGTGATATGGATGTGAACTATATCCCCCTCCAATGAAATAAGTAATTATTTATATGGTATGATATTGACAGGACTAGAATGAGAAGAGAACCCAATTCAGTAAAGGACTTATTTCACTATGATGGTATTTATAGTTGACCTCTACTATTGTGATGGTTTGGGGAGTAAACCGATTCTATTATGATATCCTTGGAAATTAGCATTGACTAACATGGAAATGAATTTTTATGTATATTTGAATTCCAAAAATACATGTCTTATGGAAATGATTAGATCTCATGGATAATTTCCTATGATTCCCTTGTGATTAATGAATTTTGAACTACTGACCATTCTTCCATGATCCAAGATTATAATCATTGATATATAGTGTATAGTTTTCAAATTTCATTCACATGTTCTCACACCCTTCTGTTCATGTTATGCTTATATATATCTATATTATACCTTTACGAGGCATCCAAGATTACTTTTTTTTATGTTTCCTTTCACCATGTTATGAAGAAATTAATTATGTATGATATGTATCAGAAGGGTTTTAGTTATAAAGATCATACTGGGAGATGAAGTTGTTTACCTAGGGAATAATCATATATTTTTTCATATTTACAAGGAAACTAAATTACTAAGGTACCCTGGGAGTTTGTGTTTTTTAAAGAAATGAAATTTCTTCAAAATTTATTTATTATCTATGTATTATAATCTTCGGTGTCTACCATTGTTATTAGAGGATAATTTTAGTTAAACTTTGGAAACTTTGATGGGAAACATTTTTTAAGATCTCTAAGTACTTGTCTAAGGATAAATATATGGATGTGTCAATGTATAAAAAATTTCATATAATATTGGGAATGGACTAAGAGAGTTGTTTCCATGTAATTATATATCTATCGAGATATAAAAAGTTGATTTGGATCTCACATATATGTACATTGTGGTAATAAATTTCAAAAGGGATCATTGATCATGACTTGATTATCATGTGGTTCATGACATTAGGCATTTTTTTGTAACTGGTTTAGGACTCAATGGGGATAATCATTGTAAATTCATAAACTCTTTATGAAAAATTAAAAATTATTTAAATATACTATTACTATGAATGACTCAGAAAAACCTAATGACTCAAAGATGAAAGAAAGATCCATGATTTAGAAATTGTATGAATGTTTTTTTATGATTATGTTGTTCCCATCATGATTATTTTTTCTTACAATATGTTTTTTTTCATTTTATCCAGTGGTTAGAACCCTATGGAATCATATTAATTATTAGTTCCATGAACAATGAAATGTTTTTTCTCTTGAGCATAAAAATTTTAAGGGTGAAGGAATGGAAATTTTTATTTCCATTCCCATATAACTTTTTCAAGTAATGAATCATGATGGAAATCCAGATGAACAAAAGAGAGAATAGAATTCCATTGAATCCTTTATGAGAAAACACATAACATCATTAAGAGGGATTCTAAATCAGTTTTTTTTTGAAAAAAGGATCAGTACTAGAGAAATGGTATTTTTTATTCACCAATATTTAGAACATGGAAATGCATTTTGGTTTTATATGATTAGAACGGTGAAGAGAATCAATGGTTCAATATTATCAAGAATATGTGAAAAAAAGATAAAATGACTCCATTGATTAGAATAAGTTGAATAACTTCTTTTTCAATAAGTAATTTACTCATATTATTTTTGTCAAGATGGAGAAGGAGTTTCTAAAGATAAAGAAAAAGGACGATGAATGCATTGTTACCTATGAGGAAAATTTTACCAAAATTATGAATTACAGTTTTGGTATTATCATCTAATATGAATTTAAGGTTGATCAATTCATTAGTGTCTTAAAACCATGTATCCAAATAAAATAAAAAAAATATAAATTTTAGTATCTATGAAGATATTATTCGATGTTTGATCATGGTTGAAATGGAGGTTAGAGTTATGAATTAATCCATGGTATTGATAAGAGGAGAAAAATTTAATTCAATGTAAAATCTATGTATAATGGGGAGAAGAAGATAAGATTTACATTATGATCAAATTATTATATGAATCAAAGATTAAATTGAATTATGGTTAAAATTAAATAATTTATGTGTGGAAGTTAAGGTCATCAAGAAATTTATTGTTTATGTTATCGGACGATGTAAGATAAAAATCTGAATCGTGAAAAAGCTACACATAATGCATAACCTGTCCTATAGTCATTCAAATGCATGAAGTATTCGAATTATTGAAAACCATTCCAAAATTTGAACGTTAATAATGATGACGAAGGTCAAATACCTTTTAATATGATAGAAAAGGTAAATTTCATCTGATCACATTTTCTGATGAGGGTTGAAATAACGATATTGTGAAAGATACACTTACCATCCACTCTAGAACTTCTTGTGTATTATTTAAATCCAGACAAAACTATTCCTTAATATTTGAAGAATTCTATAGGGGTACCAAGATTCCACCCCAACTGATTATATATAGAATTTATAGTGAAAATCCCCAATGGTATGACTATTGTGTCTTATGTCTCATATTCCTCTTTAGTTGATGTTGGTGGAAACATTATTCCAATAAATATTGTTATTCTTCCTCTAGTTGGACAAGAGATCATTTAATGCATGGATTAAAATTCTCTAAATAAATACAACATAAATTTCTAGGGATGGGAAGTTATGTTTTATATTCCAAACCAACCAATGATTATATATCAATTCAATTATAAGTATGAACTTCAGATGGATATTACATCCATTCTATGGGACTTAATTCCAATTTAGAATGGGTATTTATCTCAGATGGTTGGGAAGAAACTCAACATCGATGTTAGGACTATTGTGCATGATTTTTTTGAGTTCATTACATGAGAGTTTCCTTGCCTTCCACCAAAATGTGATGTAGATTTATAAATATTACTCATACAATGTGCCACCCCAATGTGACTTTTCATTGATTATAATGAAATGAAAAAGATCAAAATTAAGAACAAGTGTCATATTCCCTTTATTATTGACATGTTTGATTAACTTCTTTGAGATCAATACTTTTTCAAGATTTCCCTTCATTCCGAATATCATCAATTTTGGGTGAATAATGAGATCATTCTAAAGACAAAATTCCAAACAAGGTATGGATACTATGAATATACAGTGATTCCATTTGGCCTTACTAATTCCCCCACTATCTTCATGTATTTTATGAACATAGTATTTAGTGATTAAATTTATTAGTTTGTGGTAGTCTTTATATATGATATTATTATCTTCTCAATGTGAAATAAAGATCATGAAGATCACTTGGTAATTGTAGTAAAGGCCATAATAATAGAGTAATCATATGAAAATTAAGAAATATGAATATATGATATAAAAACTCTTTTTTGGATAGAAAATATCTTGAAAAGGTATATCAGTAGATCCATCAATGACAGAGAATATTGAATGTCAGCCCAGACCAACCATGGTTACCGAAATCGGTAGTTTTCATGGTTTATTTAGATATTATGAATGGTTTTTGGTGATTTTCTCAGGTCTATATAATAAACTAACAATGTAAACTAGGAAGGGAGACATGTTCTTTTGGGAAAATGACTATGTGGAAAATGTTAAAGAACCAGAGAGAAGATTATTCAGCACAACAATGGTTACATTACATTCTAGTTGGGAAGTGTTTTAAATATATAGTGATTCATCCATGTAGGGATTGTGATGTGTTATTATGTATAATTAAATGGTTATAGATTATGCCACATGAATATTGAATATTCATTAGATGAATTAACCAACACTTTATTTGTAGTTAGCTATGATAATTTTTTAACTACAGATATAGGGGACTTATCTTTACAGAGAAAAGTGGGATATATATAATGATAATAAAAGTTTCAAGAACATATTCCTAGATTATTATTTAAATATTAGATAAATATTTTTGTGATATATTATTAATGATAATGATTACTCAATATGTTACCACCCTAGGAATGAGAATAAGTTGGATGATGATTTGAGTTTAAACTATCAATCTATCTTATCTATAAAAAGGATTACAAATTATCCCACATTTTAATATATTTAAAGGATAAATATAGAAATATTTAATGATGTGGAGAAATATTATCTTTCTAAATTTAATGTTTAATCTTTTATATATTTGATTATTAAAGATATTCAAAAGGATGATGTATAGCTACAAAAGACGGTTAGAAATGTTCCTAAGTTTAACCTTGATCATGATCGAATGATATGGTTCAAAAAACCCTATGTGAATTCATTCCATTGTAGATTTTAAATATGAGTAGTTAATGGAAGATCATAGTTTTTTATACACTATTTATTTGGGAAGTAATAATATATAAATAGGGTTGAAAGGGTATTTGTGGTGGGATGGAATAAAGAGAGATATCCCAGAGTTTGTATCTCGATACATGGTATGTCTACAATTTAAGTCTTAAAAAATTTCTAAGGGTAGGTTATATTAATTAACCACACCATAAAATAAATGGGAAAATATCACCAATTATTTTTTTGTTGGACACCCCCAAAATTTAAAAATGGAATAATGATATATGGTATTTTGTTTATTGACTTACTATGTCAATACACATCCTCTACATCAGTGAAGAATTATCTATAGATCAGATTTCTAGGGTATACATTAAGGAATAATTAAGGTTTCATGGGGTAACGCACTCCTTATGAAACCCTATATGGAAAGAAGTGTAGAGATCCAATGTGATGAAATTATCTTTTCCAAATAAATCTATTAGTACCTGATATAGTTGAAGAAATAGTGAAAAATGTTTGACCCATTCAAAAACACATCAATATAGTTCAAAGTAGTGGAAATGATATAAAATAATCATTAGTGTGATCTAGAATTTGAAGTTGGTGATAATGTTTTTCGATGAATTCTTCCTTGGAAAAAGGTTTTGAGATTTGCGAAGAATGGGAAACTAAAACCTATGTATATTGGTCCTATAAGGATGATTGAGTGGTGGGTTCAAGAGTGTTTGAGGTGACTATGGATGTTCCTAGGGTTTCTTACTGAGCATGGAATTTTCAGATGAATTATATTTCAATCTTATATCTAGAGAATCTTTTACAATTCTAGGTCTAGGCATGGAATCCTCATCAGTGCACAATGGTCATGTGGCATTCATGAAAGATGAAGTAGTAAATAGAATACATTTTTATCCTCTAAAGAACATCATTCCGAATGAATAGTTAGAAAAGGTATGTTTGTTCATGTTATGTCTAATTAAAATTCTATTACTAATGAGACTAAGAAGTGTCAGTTATCTAATCATTCTAGATTATTTTTTCGGTAGTGGTAAAACCTTGGAATGTTCTAAACTTGCAACAAGGTTATTCATGGCATGGTATTTCTCAGAATATAGATGAATTCTGATTGGGATGTGGTTCTTCTGAATTTTTCCCTATTTAAAGAGATGATACTCAGTGCATTAGGGAATGGTTTCATCTCCTTTAGACCAAGAATGATTTTCATTCAAGTTTGGGATTTTAGTTTTAATCATATCTCTTTAAAGAACACTAGAGGTTTGGATAGGATCAAAATATTTGATCTTAATGTGATATTATTGTATCCTCACTTTATATTTGATAATTCTTTGTGTGTTGGTATTCTAATACAGATGGATACGACAATCAAGTTGGGTAAATGAGGCTATTATGCCAGGATATTAGTTGAATTTCATCTCATTTATACATTAGTTGATAAAAATATAATTTCTACTTTAGAGGATGATGTAAATTTACAGATAAAATTTGAGAATCTATCTTTTTTTTATCTTTCATCCTATTTGGAATAGTAATTAATATTGTTTTAGGGATGTTTTTTTCTCATTTTTCTCTCTGAAGTGACAAAATCAACAATCCTATATAAAATTTCTTAAAATTAAATATAGGTATGGTTCCTCAAATTCAGGATGTTTATATGAAGAGAATATAAATTTTAATTTGAGGGTTCCTAAAAGGGATAATGTTGTATAATTATGGGACTCAGGAAATGGGGAATGAGAGTGCTACTCCAAAACTGTAGTGAGATGCTCTCCAAGAGGATGTACTACATAAATGTAATTGGGATATGGATATTAATCCCAACATAATAACAATAATGAATGATTTTCAAATAGTATTGGGCTTAATTGGACAGACATGGAAAATGATGAAACTGAAAATAAAATATCTTATTGGGATATTTATAATAAATGTAAGGTAGTGGTGAATAAATTTTTTTATATGTTTTCAATGAAAAAGGAACATACACGAAAGGATTATTAATATTTAAATCCTACCAAGAAAAAGATTTATTCTCTAAGAAGGTAAAATTGACAAGGTAACTACTTTAGTCCATTAAAAGATGAATCTAATTGGTATTTTTCTAACAATTATAGTTCTGGTTTTGATATTTGATTCTCATTTCGACATTTTGGGTTGTTGAATGAGGGTGGGTCTACTTGTCTAACCTCATTTCGATCCTCCAGTATTTTCTTGCATTATTTATTTAATAAAAGGGATTAGCCCCACTATTTCTACCATATTGGTACCTTTTTAATTATTGGTCATATTGGTACTATATCTTATCACTTTGAACTTCCATTGAACTAATATCAATGAAAGTATGTTTTACATGTATCTCTATAGGGGAATTAAATTCCTTCCGCTTCACATGTATTAAACTCAAATGACATACCATTGGAGTAAGATATTACATATGAGGGAAAACTAGTAGATAATATGTATCTTACAGAGAAAGATCTATGAAACAAGATCACTCACTTGTTCAATTTTTTGCGATGAAACTACTAGTTTAAGAAATCCATTTAGGAACATGAGGATATAAAGAGGTAGAATTATTCTCATTTTTTGTATAATAGTGAATAATTTTGATCAAAAAATTCATTTTTAGTGGTGTATAATGTAACACCCATTGTTTTTATGAATTATTATGTTTTAAAATAATTGAAATTTCTTTGATAAATTTTTCCACACACAACACTAAGTTATGGTTGGGAAACATGCAAAACTATGTTATCTTGCATTACACAAGACACTAGGTTTTAAATAAACTAAGATATATTATTAATGTAGTTATTTAAATGTGACCATTATAACCTATCCACTAAACATAAATAGATGAATAGTAATAACCACTTCTAAAATTATATTTATAATGGATATATATATTTAACATATTTATAGGAAAGTACTTAATTTTTTTAAAATCTATATATGTTTTGAAAATAATTTTCACATTTAAATAAAATTAATTCAAAAATATAAACTACATTTCTTAAATAATAATGTTAAAATTATCTTAGTGTAATTTTTCGGGATTTTTCTAAAATGCTGAAATTTTTGATGAAAAGTGAAAAATAATAAATTTTAATTGAAAGCAGCCATTTAAATTAATATATTCATAAATTTAAATTATATTTTAATTTTTTCTTCAAGTAAAATTATTACAATTGTATATCCATTATTACATTTATGATCATTTGAATTAATTTTTATTTTATTTCGTGATAAAAAAATTTTAAACTTCTGGAAAATATCACTTTAAAAACCGGCTTCCTCATTATGCTTATAAGATTTATTTTATGATAATGATTTCCAATTTTCTGAATGTAATATATAAAAATTGATTCAATATTAGGAATCATAGTAATTTTAATCATATAATACTTTCCCCTTAATTTTTTTATCAATAGGTATAGTAAAAAAGAAAAAAGTATTTACTACGATTAAGGTAGAAATGGGTTTACTAGGAGGGAGAGGTAAACTAAAACGATAAGTACTAATAATTGCACAAAAATTATCCAAAATAAAGTTTATGGCCATATTTAGATGTTATATCTTTTATTATCAAGAATTGATTATTATTGGAGCACAGTGACTTGAAAAAAAACATTACTGGAATTCATTCTTTCGAAAACATTACAAGTGTGCCACTTACCTCACTTATAAAACCCAACCCTCTATCATCTCCTATTTACACCATAAAACATTTTTATATTCTAATACCTTCCCAAAACACTCCCCAAAATCACTATATTATTTCTATAATCCTTATCTTGTATTGAAATGTAACCAAGTATGGATTTTGGTGCAAACATAAGGCGAATACCCAATGAAGAGGTACCATTCATCAATGAACGTTTTTATCTTATTTAATTCTCCATATAATTAAATTAGTATTATAAAATGTCTAAACAATTTTGTCAATATATTCAATATAATAAGATTTTTTTTTATTTTAAGGGAATTAACTACAACCAGCTCCATATCCATTAAATGGGTTATAAAATAATCTTATGTGTCTACCGCGGACTAGTGCCTCATGTACCGATGTTATTCATTTTTTCCATTACCACCTCTAAAGGATGGAAAATATTATGGATTATAAATATATATATATGATATTATTATCCTTATATAATTATTATTTCACACATACCTTCATGATTTCTAATTTGTGGGAATATGATAAAGTCACACATATGTATGGTGGACTACCACCTCACGAAGGGATATGATTCGTTCACGCATTACAAGGATGGTAAAAAGAATGTGTTTAAACAAAATATGTGATAAATGTGAAATAGACATTATTATTGAATGTTAATATATCATTTACTTTTGTTTATTTCAATTCTATAAGAAAATATAATCATTGTTCACGTGTATGTACGACCACCTGTCTCCATGAATGATGTATTTCGTTATCTATCACTAACTTTTATGGATTAATATTACTGCATATATAAAATACATATGATATATATCATGGTTTAAATCAGGGTCTGATTAATTATTTATCTAATTAATAGAACTAAAAATAGAAAATCAAAACGCATATAATAAATAAAGAAGTTATTAACAGAAACATAATTTTATCCTAAAATTATTAATAAATGGGTAAAAAAGGTTATAATAAAAGCCTATATGGGATGATATTTGTATGTATTGTTCATTAATATTTTTATAATAAACTTATATTTATAATAAATGATATTTTAATGTGTATGGTGGAAGTCAAGACTTGTGGTGAGGGATATTTGTCTTAATATTCTGGGGTTCAAACGTGTCTAAAAGAAACTCAATAATTTTGCTAATGGTTTTTTTTTCTCAAATTGAATTCATTAGAACAGAAAATATTATATGATCTTATATTGCTTTATGCGGAGTTTATACCTGCCATTTAATTTTATATCATTAATATTTTTTATCTTCATATTATGTATTGTTTTATTTGATATTAATCTTCAATGTTGGTTATGATTCAATGATACCCAAGTGGTAAAAAAAATTATGTTACAATATCATCATTTACAAAGACTATTTATTAGTATATATTTAATAAAGAAAATTTGTTATCCATATCTCAAAAATAATCATGAATTTTCGTATCCTCTGGTCATTTGTTGAGAATACATGTTTTTCCTTCTTTTTTCTCTCTTTATTTACTTCATTGTTCAAAATAATGTTTTTATTGAAAATCATCAGTAATTTGCCTCTCCTATTCAAAATGATATTTTTCCATATCACTGTTTTCCAAAAAAAATAGAATTTTTTTTTAAAAACCCTATGATTGTTAAAATCCAATTCTAAATTTATTTTACATTTATAAAAAAATTTATAGGAAATCTTGTTTTCAATTTTCAAAAGAGGTGCATTGTATGTTTTTCGAAAATAGAAACGAATCATTTTTTTAGCTATATGGAATGAACATAATTTCCACCATCATGAGAACTTAATGTTTTAATGATTTAATTTCAATTTTGAAATATTATTTTAAAATAAAATAATTTCCTTAATATTTAGGATGTTTTTATATTTTAAAGAACAATTTTATAAATGGATAAGATTTTTTCTACCGGAATGTTTTAATGATTTTTTATAGAATTATTATTCATGAATGAAAACAACAATTAGTGTTTCTTATGTTTTACTAAGGATATGATCTAGATTCACTATCATAAATCTTACTCAAGAAGTCTTTTGATTATTATTAATCAGAGTTGTTTTGAAACAGTTTCTTTTACATGGGTTATGTTTGGATTAAGTTTATTTTTAAACCATTTATTTTGTATAGGTTATGATATGAGACAATGATTATGAAAAACACTTCTTTTCATGGGTTTTGATATGATTAAATTTTTATGATCATGTTACACACATTTCTATTATTTTAATTATTCAAAGGCAGGGACCTATATCTCTTTATAATGTAGTGGGTAAAGATTGAAATATCATGGGATAAAGAGGACTAGAATATGTAGTGGTCCCAGGTTTTTATGGGAATCTTAATTTAGGATAGTCTTGGGAGTGAATCAAGACTACTAAAATGGTTCTGGGAGTGAAACCATTCCACTGTGGTAGAAATTTAAATTATCCATGAAGACAAGGGTAATGATTTTCGATGATTATTTTAATGCAACAATTTTATGTATTATGAAATTTTTATGCTCTGAGGGCTCATGTTTTTTTATTGCATTATGATTATGGTCTTATGAACTTCCAATATATATTACATGACAAATGATTATAAATCTTAATATATTTGTTTTTGATTTTAAAATTTAATTATCTTGTTATCAAACGATTATTACCATATTATGTCATGTTATCTACATTGTTTGTCCCGAATAAGAATCTGATATCACCCTCTATAATGTTTAATTTCCCCCAGTTTTCATAAAAGTTATTAATATTTATCTGAAAATTATTCTATTTGTGGAGATCTTTGAAATAGATGAAGCAATTCACATATGAATAGTTTTTTTCATTAAAAGTTGCGAAAGGAATTATTCTGTTACATTCATCATTTATGTGTTTGTTTATTGTAATGAATTTTCTAAAAAAATATGTTATATTCTTGTATGAAATGTCTATTTCATTACAGTTGGAATCATAGGAATGATATAGTTAAATTTTATAAACTAAGATGTGAAATCCTTGGTGATAACCCAAAGAATAATTCTAGGAATAAAATTATGGATAATTATAAGGATATGTATATATATAAGAAAATATCATGGAAATTTGGTGATGTTTAGAGATTGTGGTTTCTAATAATTGATATCACTATTGGGATATTAAAAGTGGATTTTGTTCTGGAATAGATGTATATAGGTGTAATATCAACTAAAACATTGTGTTGATATTTACTTGAGAATTACCTCGTACATGACAATATGCCTTATTGTGCACCTAGTTTGACACTCCGTGAGGTTATGCATTTAAAATATGGAAATTTTATTTACAACATAACAAAGTATTTATTGAGATGATAATAATGAATGACGTTTGATAAAATTTTGGTGTCATAGATGAGGAAAAGGGTTTATGAGTTGAAAATACTAGAAATGACTTTTCATGATTATGTGGTTTTACAATATGATTGTTATTGCTCATATAATGCATTGTATATTATTGAATGATAGGAACCATAAGGAATTGAGTTATGTTGAATATAGTAGACAAATTTTTTATGAGTAACCAATTGGATTAATGAGTACAAGAAAAAATATTGTGATTATACCAAATAAATTATGTTGATATATGATTTACAAGGTTGTATAAGTAATGGTTTTGCT
Organism: Viscum album; assembly: GCA_963277665.1. Classification (NCBI taxonomy): domain Eukaryota; kingdom Viridiplantae; phylum Streptophyta; class Magnoliopsida; order Santalales; family Viscaceae; genus Viscum; species Viscum album. The sequence continues at coordinate 1,497,924,163 of OY728147.1, read as the reverse complement.
GTTAATTATGAAGAGAGTACCAATGACATAAGAAAGTAAGGATGAACTATATATTAAAATTATAATGCCTCATTAATGTTTTATAAATGAAGTGTAATGATTGAAATGTTTATGTACTTGAATTCAATAATTATGTGAATCATGAAACATGTATATTTGTATTGTTCTATAAGTGTTTTCTGATAATAATTTGAAAGAATAAGATAAATGAAATTAATGAAGTCAAATAGTGATGTAAAGGTAAGGATATAATCTATAAGAAAAATGCATAATTGAGGAAAACATAATCATGGGAACATGCTTGATGTTTGGGTAATTTGTTGACTTTAGGGTAAATAATGAGCTATATTGAAAACCATACTGGTTAAAAAATATTTGAGGAAAACTATTTTTTTGAAGATGATCATTATATTCTTTACAATTTTATTGGATAATGAAGAATTTTGAATATGATCATCACATATTTTTTCTTTTATATTTGGAAAATGGAAAATCCTAAAAGCTGAGTGGCTACCCATCACATCCAGCATGGCCACATGGATTGAGCACACAATTGAATGGTTATAAGGGTGCTCCCCCTACTACTAGGGTACATGACATACTAGTTAGCATTATTTACATGAATGGATTGAATATTAAATGTTATGTTTATTTTTGGAAATATATTATGGGATCGATCAATTTTATTTTTGGTTGAATAATAATATTTTGGGAGGCATTTTATTGATTGAAGTATATATATTCTTTTTGTTTATCATAAATAATTACTTAGGAAGAATGATATCATGTAATTTGATATAAGTTGAAAGGGTATGAAATAACCTTTAGTATAAAATCTGGTTTAATTATGATTTTATTGATGTTATTTGGGATATAGGATCATTTATATATATCAAATAATCTATTCTAAACATTTTTTGTCATTATTTAATTTTTTATATCTATAAATTCATATTCATTATTGATATTATCTTCTTTGTGGTAATCATTTTGGATTCATTATATATGGGAGGGATAACATGTTACTCTTTTATAGATCTTTCGATTTGTTAAAAATTAATTTTTGTTTTAAGGAGTAAATTTTTTTTTTTGATATTCATTTCATTATGATATGAAGTGAAAATTGATTGAAGCACAACCAATGTATTAAAATATTCTTATCAAATAGATTGAAATGAAGTAGGTATATTTCATTATATTCAAAAATAGTAATTGGGAATCCCAATATTAAAAAAGGATAATGAAACCCAAATATCATCATATTACATTCATATATGATTAATCATATTTTATTTGAAATCATTATATATTTATTTTTTTATGGTCTTTAACATTAAATTGATCATTCACATTTTTCTAATCAATGTTATCTATCACTCAATAGAATTAATTATGTTTTTCTTCTAATTCCATATATTCTCATTTTACTAATGTTATCTTATTTATAAAAATATTTATTTTACTAAATATATATTTATCCATCCCATTCTTTAATAGAATTTTTTATAACCCATTTATTGAGGATGTTGGATTCCAAGAAAAGTGTTTTCAAATGACAGACCATTGATTTATCAGATAATGGTTAAATTGTAATAAAAAGAATTATTTAAGGGGAAAGATTTTAACACCTTGATATTTTTAAATGAGAACAGAATGTTAAAATTTATATATGAAATGAAACCAGGTTTTTATATCATAATTCTCTACAAAGACATTATAATATATATTTTTTTTCAAAAATTCAATATTTTTGATATCTTGTAGAAAATACAACCCCAGATCTAAATGAACCGGAATAACCAATTCATCAAAAATGAGTGTATGAATAGGAATAAGTAAATTATAAAAATTATATAGTTAAAAAATGTATAATGTTAATTCAATAATTATCTATTTAATAGATATAAAATAAAAATCATTAAAAATAAAAAAACATTTCTAAAAAATTATATTATTCTAAAAGATGGATTAGCCACTATGATCAAATGTAATTTAATATTAATTTTTACTAATTTACGAAAATATATTTTTTAAAATTATATTCATTTTTAAAATTTTCATATAAAAATTTACATAGTGTTATTTTTTGGGAATTTTTAGAAAAGATACTTTTTTCAATGAATATTGAAAAATGCTAATATATAATAAAAAAAACTTTTTGATTAATTCATTTAAAATACACATTTTTTTATTGTGGGTTTAATTGTAAGAATATATCAATAATATATTAGTTAATTTAAATTGTGTCATTATAATAAATTTAATATTGAATTTTGGAATAACATGTTTTTAATCGTTTGAATGATTATCTATTGAAAATTGTTTTCCAGATATGCATGGGGGTTTAATTATAAAATAAATTCTTCAACTTTAGGGAGTTAAAATTTAAAAAATTGAGTCCATATTTTTAATAATAATATTTTATATCATATAAAATGATCTACTTTATTTTCTACCATATGTAATATTGAAATCCATAAAAATTATTTATGTGGTTGATGTAAAAATGGGTTTATCAGGGGTAAAACATAAAATTTACGGGTTAAAACTTGTCCAAAATATGCATAATTCATATTTTATGATCATAATTCTATTGGTTATATTATTAGCATCTAATATTTTCCATTTTAAAGATTTATTTTATGGAAAAAATGTGGTTGGAATACTTAGTTTTCAATTATTCTGGTTGTGTCCTCTTCCCTACATATAAAAGGCCAACGACCTCCTCTTTTTTCCAAATTTATGTAGCCCATTTTTTCGGCTAATACCACCCCATGTTTTTTTATTCAAATAACATATATTATAATTTTTAGTTTTTTTTAATCTATCCTAGAAAGTCTTTTGATTCAAACCAAGAGATGTTTTCCAAAGAAGAGATTTTTTTATAAAAACAACATTTTATTTTAAACATTCATCCACATCCATAAATTAATATTAAATAATGATAATATAATATTCTAAGTGTATTATTAAAACTAAAATATTTCTATATTAATGTAATTACTTGAAACTATCTCCTTCTCCCAAAAATGGGAAATAAAACTGTTGATCATGTGTGAGGTGGTCTAACGCCTTGCGACCCAATGAAATCAATTTTCCATCTCCACTTCGCAGAGATAAATATAATGATTTATATAATGATTATATATTATATTAAGGGTATAATATTACTTATTGATAAAAAATTTCATATATATATTATTAATTTCAATTCCGAAAAAATACTAGAACATCGTTCGTTTGTACATCGGACTACCGTATTCCAAGGTGATGTGATTTTTTAAATAATTATTTGAATGGACGGTAATAAGAATACAATTGAAAATTATATATTATATATATGTCTTAATTTTTATTCATTAATTTTAAAATTTTCCTTATCATTCTTTTGTTTCATCAATTAATACATGGAGACAACATTTGTGCTTACATAAAACCTACCCTCTCTATATACAATGTATTATATATATATATATAATGGATTAATATAAATTAAAATTATAATAATATATATGATATTTATATCTTGGTTATAATTCCTGATATGATGTAACCATGATCAATTTAAATGGATATAAAATACCAAAACAAAACAGACACTAAAAATGAACATGTTATTACCCGAAACACTATTTTAAAAAGAAATTATTGAAAAATATGAAACTAAAAATTCAAAATTAATTCATATATTATATTAATCATATTATTATGTTTCAATAATATATTTATAATAAAATTATATTTATTATATTAATGTATTTATGAATAATAAAATAATTTGGGACATAAGTTAAGGTATTTTTGTCTAAAACATCATTCTTTAGGACATAAGATATATTATGCACCTAAACCTTTTTAAAAGGTGTATATAATTCCATTTTATTTTTATATTATGAATATAACTATTTTAATGTTATTTATTTCTTCATTTTATTTTAACACTTAATTATTATTATAAATCAAAGAAAAAAATGTGGTAAATAGTTTTTTTTACAATATCATAATTTATCATGATTTTTATTATTATGTTTATGATGATGAAATATGATCATAAATATCTCAATAAAATCATAAATTATATTTGAGTATGGTAATTTCATGACTATACTTGTTTTCCATTCATTTCACTCTATTTATGTACAAAATATTTCAATTTAGTATTTTTTTAAAAATTCTTCTTCATTTCCTTATTCAGTCTAAAATGATTCTTTTTTCGTAACGATGATTTTTATAAAAAAATAATAAAATATTTTTTTTACAAATTACCAAATATTTTTTAAAGTAATTTATATCCTTGATTAACTATGTAATTGTTTTAAATTAATCTTATTTCCAATTCCTAATTGAGGTGCTTTTGAGTATTACATAAAATTTGAATTAAATATTTGTTTTAAAGTATACAACATTAATTGAATATTCTTCCATATAGAACAATCAGTTTATCAAATATTCCACTAAATTTTCTTATATTATTTTCATGAAAAATGTTTAATTTAATATTTTAAGGTTATTAGATTCTATATAAGTGTTTTTAAAATAGAAATTATGTTTTCCGCAAAAATATTATAATTTTTAATTGTTCTATTTTGTATTCATCAAGGACATCAACATTTGGTGTTGATTATGTTATAATTGAGATATAATCATGTTTTACCATCCTATTTCTATATCAGGATGTTTTAAAAAAATTTATTAGGATATTTTTATGAATTTATTTCATTTCCATGGTTTATTTTAACATGAAATAAAATTGAAACCCATTTCTATTACATGTTTCATGAAATGATGTAATGGTTATAAAATGAAATTCTTCTTATGGGTTAAAATATGATAACTATGTTTTTATATTTTAGAACATATTTTTGTGATTTTCATTATTTAAATGATGGGAAATATATTTCCCTTCTAATTTATTGGGTAAATATAGAAATCTCATGTGATAAAAAACTGAATAGGTAGTGAACCCAATTCCATCAGAGAAATCATACACTATCATAGTCTTGAGAGTGAACTCTAAAAATTATGATGGTATAAATTGTGAACACATTCCACAATGATATAATTTTCAATAATCCATAACTATTATTGAAATAATTTTATATTCTATTGTGTATTCCAAAAATCCAAGTATTATACCATTGTTATGCTCTCATAGATCATGTTTATTGATTCCCTTATGATTATTACTTATAAAATTATAATATTTCTTCCATGACCCCTGATTATGATCATTGATATTCATGGTATGGATTTCAAATGTTTATATCATGTCTCATTCACTTATTTGTATGTTGTTATTATATATCTTTCTTGTTTACCCTTACTGATAATCTAATCTCACCCTCTCATATATTTATTTTCCCTATGATAGGAAGCGGTTAATTATGTATGTTTTTTCTTTAAAGGGTGATAATTAGAAATAAATTAGTTCGATTTGATTTAGTTAACCTACAAAATATTTTTATATGTATCCATGATTCCAAAGGCATTGCACCATCGTGATCTTAGACATGTGTTTCTGTTATGTAAATAATGTTATTAGAAAAATTAATATCAATATATGAAAATACTGGGTTATCACATAACTATATACTAACCCTCACCTTGAGTGAGATTATGCTAAAAGGGAACTCCCATGAGTAATAAAGGATATCCCAATTCTTGAATTAGGATATTTTTTGGTGTTTAGTTTTGGTGGAAATTCATGTTTCATTTCTAGAATAGGTATTAATTATAAATTAATACATCGTTTATATTAATTCATTTCTAAAGGATGGGTATTAATGAGGGATTATGTTATGTGTTATCCTATATTATATTTTTTGAGCATTATAGTTATTGTTATCTATATTTTTTAATTAATTTTTTTCTCTATAAGTATTTTTATTTCCAATAATATATTTATTATAATAATTAATTATGTATCGATAGACCATATAGACTATTTACTAAATACTATTATATGTTGTGGGGGGCCATATAGATCATTGTTTCCTATACAATTGTTTTGGGACATATGCTATATGGATAGGTCATGCCAATTATTTTAGACATAAACATAAAATTAGGGACTTATATTTGAGGTTTTAGTCACCCCATAATAATTTTAGGACCACATCACAAATGCAATAGTGGATCCCAGTAACCTGATTATAGTAGTAGTATTTGATTAAAAAATCATACTTATATATTTTTCCATAATTTTTTCTTATTAAATTTGTTAATTTCATCCAAATACATTATTTACATAATAAATTCCATATATTATTTGTCAAAAACAATTATTATAGGATTTCTAAACTATATTGGTAACAGTAATAAATTATCATTGTACTTTAAAAATATGTTCTCTAGTAAAGATATTTAATTATTAGAAGGAACAAATGATTTTTTACTATCATGTTATTCGAAATATTAAACAATGAATCTTATTCTCATGATGTTCATATTTAGTGTTCTCAGGTTGTCGAGATGTTGGGGTATAAACCACCAATAACAAAACCATATGTTTTGTGTTCCATTAGGTGTTATTATCTATAATTATGTTTAATTGTCTCTCAATATGATTAAATTATCAATGTTTGTCATTTAATTTCATAATTTGACCTAAGATGAATAATTCAAAATTTATTTATATAGAGAGATAGCTTTAATCTGGGCTATCTTTTTAGAATCTAAATCAATTGAATGATAATTAAATGATCTATTAATTTATATTATAGATAGAAATATATTTTAATAATCTAACCACGATATTTGTACCTTTATTTAATCCATATATATGGAAAATGAAATTATGTGCACTAGTAATAGTAATTTAGAGAATAAATAACATTAAAGGACGATTAAACAAAGTATGTAGCCCAATTAAGGAGATATCATTAGACTAAGAGAATATAATACATTGAGTATACTCATAAGAGGTTACCATTTAAATTAATGAAACATATCTCATTTGGTTCAATGATGTGTTTCTAAATATTATTCATGATCTATTAGTAACACTCATTTCTATTGAAATGAGGTACAATTAGGTTGGTACCAAGGAGTATTTAGAATCTTTTCGAATAAAATGAATTGGATTTTAAGACATGGGAAGACCCATATGGGGGTTCTTGTAGTATTTTTATCTAATCAATAATATGATGATAAAAAAATACTATGCCATTATATTTTGCTATTATAATTATAAAAATTATTTTTTGTATATATTATATTTTTTAATATAATAAGTGAAAGTATATAATAAATTAATATTAATTGTTTAAAGTTAGATAAATATTTTTTATAGAGATAATTGGAGTTAATTTCTCATATTGTATCATGTAACATAATTTTTCGTTTTAATATTTGGTGATAAAATATTTCTAATGTCTATGAAATTTTATCTAGGTCAAATGTTTCATTATTAGATTATAAAAAAGGTTAAACGAACTAATGTTAAATATTTAAATATTGATATTCTTTAACCAACTGATAAACTAAAAAATGGTAACATATGTTTGTGAAATATTTTATGTTAAATATTTAAGGATCTATATATTTTCTCCCATGTTCTTGCTTTGGGTTTTGAATATTGGTTCATTCTGATCTATGAAATCTCCCCCAATTCAATGAACAAGTTATCCCATGATGATGTGTACATTATTAATAACAATTTCACCTCAATTACTTCATAAAAACCTTGGTGATTGATATAAAAACATATATTTTATTCTTGTGTGGATGATATAGAGGGTTTACAACCTTCATGAAATTATTTCTAATAATGATCATATTTGATTACACCATCAAATAGATAAATGTAATCATCAAATTTTTTTCATAATTAATAATTTCACAGTAGATCCTCAGGTATATTATATGGGGATTCCATGATAGTTATGATGTTGTGATATCAATATAGTGTGAAAATTGATTTTTTTCCTGATTTTAGGTTGTTGATGTAAACATGATAATTACATATGGGATAATCATAATTTTTTGAATTTTAAATTTGAAATAAAAATTATTTTTTCGATTACTTTATCTATATGGAATCGATCCAGTACTAATGGAACTAATAGTGCTTCTATTTGCGGTCAAATAACCATGATATGGCTATCTGGAAATCAAAAACAAATTTTTTTTTAAAAAAACTTATAAAACAATATGTACACACACACACACACATATATTAATCAGGAATATATATGGTGAAACATTTCATTATCTGAAACTAATGGTGTGTATGGATTAAATTCTATACAGGGATGGGATGAAATCAATGTAAACATGGTATATAGAGAAAAATTTCTACAAGTAAAAAAAATCCAAAGCCTATTGTTATTGAACCCATCCATGATATGGTTGTCCCCAAAAAAAATTTCATGGGTAGTAAATCAGAGTTCCATTGTTCTTGGTGTATTATAAATAACAAAATAAAATATTATATGCTATTATTGAAATAAAGAAGAACCACCAAGCCACTACGCATAGCCCACATTGAGTTCCCTACCATGGGTTGATCTTGTTTCCCAGTCTGTGCAGGAAGACCCGCCTAGACTGTCTCTCTCTATAAACGGTGAAAACCCCCTTATTAGATATTTAATTTTTCTATATCCCAATAATTATGAAAACATTCCATAAATATTATGAAATTATTTTAATTAAAATAAAATTATTTATGGGATAACATGGCTAGTAAATTTTCAATTAAAATTAGTTTAGTATATTTGGAATCATAATTAATTCAATAATGTGTAATTAATCAGTGATTTGATTTTATAATCAATGTTTACCACATGGAAAACTGTTCATGAGAATAATTAAATAATTATTTTATAAAAAAAAATTGTTTATCTCAATGAATGGTGTTCTATATAATTAGTTGATTAATGATAATCTACCTGTCACCCCTACATAACATTACATGTGTAATGTCATGTGTTTCCATAAAATATATATTTATTTATATATAATATTTTTGAGACACCATCACCCAATCAATAATATTTTTTTATAATGAGGTCGGTGAATATAGACATAGTTCAAAAAAACATTGGTAAAGCTGGATATGGTACACGGGTTCATCCACAGAGGTATTAATTTAAACTCAAGTTTGAAACAACTATGGGTGTTTCCCATGGGGTCATAATTGATCCTTCTTTATCTTAACAGACCAACCATTAGAAAATATCATGGTCTAACTATTAATTTATGATAAAAACAACTTATTGTATTTTTTTAATTTGTACGTTGTATGAAATAAAATAGAATAATAATAATAATTAATTCATAGAAAAACATTTATTATCCTGCTAGGGGTTTTTTCTTATTTACGGATGGTTATGTTGTCTATGTGATCACACAGTAATAATAATGATAAATTAAGAATATTTTATTCACTAAATAAAACTATTAAAACCCCCAATGATTATTTTTAGTAATAAATGTGATTCACATAATAATTTTGAAAAAAACTATGATGTGTTATATCACTATTTTTAATGTGTGTTTAATTATTTAGGTGTTCTTATGAATTTGTTTCATCCACCTATCTAAAATATGAATCAAATAAATGATAATATCTATATTAGTGAAATAATAGAGTATTGTGTTGAGAAAATTCATATTAAGGATACATAGGGTAAGTGAATCCACTCAATAAATCATGTATCCCAATGTTAATGAAGTTGGCCAACTAAAAGCCTATTATATACTATAGTAGTAGTTGGGATTCCATAACTTTTATAAGAAGGCTTTTAAATTATCATTGCCACTATAATTCTATTTTATCTATATATTACAAATTAAGTATTTTAAAGAGGGTTGGATATATTAAATCATTGGAAGACATTTTATGATTAGTTAATAAATAATTTCTCTAAAATTGGATATAATAATAAAGGTAATAGTATTGAAATGGTTTGTTATGTAAAAAAATGATAGGAATTCCATTAAAAAATCATGATTATTTCTTGATATACATATTTTAAAATTTTTAATAATTTTGAAGGGTTGTATAATATTTTTTACACTATATTCCTAGAGGAAAAATTATATTATCTATTGGACTCCCCTATAATAATTCCACTTACATGCTGAGTAGGTGAAGTTGAATGTAATAAAATGTATATATTAATTGTGGATACTTATTATATTTATTTCATCATGATTTAAGTAATGTTTGGTGATATGATAATGAAAAATAAGGTTCTTGAAACTTATAAAGTTAAAATTCAACTTCTTTAAAATAATATTTAAAAAATAGAGGTTTAAGAAAATCATTATTGATAATAAAATGTATGTGTGTCAACTAGATGGTATAGGGGTAGCTGGTGATCAAAGAATAATTTTTTTTGGGTATATTGAAAAATTAAAAATCATATTCTTCTATAATGTACCAAAAATTATCCATTAAAATAAAATTACCAATCATACCTCCCTATATCTACATATTAATCATGAATTATAGGATACATAGGTTGGATGAGTCATTTAGGAAATTTTGGTGTATATATCGCATAATGGATAAAGAATGGTGGTGTCATTATTCCTCACCAGTCATGGAGAACAAATAGAATGTTTTGTTTGAAGTCTCGTCTCTATTTTCTCAAATGAGTATTTTCCAGTGTACATCCATTTAAAAAGGGATTTAATGGGGGATAAATGGAATTGAATTATTTTTTCTTTCCATGGTACTTGAAAGTTCACTAGAACTATAATTTTGTTAATTTGATGAAGATTAAAAAATATCATCTCACACCATAATACTAGTTATTATATATAATGAGCCTATTTTATTTCTTAGGTATTAAATAAAATATATTTATTTTAATATAGTAACCATGGATACTCAAAAAAATTACGTGATGCAAGTTAAATTATTCCAGTATCTGAGAATGGGTTATTAATTGTTTAGCATTATGAATATGAACTCTTTTATTTTTTATATTGATTAACTATATTTTATGTAATATTTTTTTTAATATTTATAAATAATTAATCCCTTATGCCGATTGGACAAAACAACTAAATATTGATTTAAGAATGAATATTTTTATTTTCCATTCAAACTAATGTAATGGTTTCATAATATAGGTATTATTAATAATAAATGTTGAAAATAAAATATAAAACCCATCACATGTTATGGAAATAAAATTATTTTTTAATAAAAACTATATAGAAACCCATGTATCATATAATTCTTTGACGATTATTTTAGAATTAATGTGTCAACATTTTATAGAAGAAATTTATACACATGATAGAAGATATCAGATCCATTAGTAGAGATTATTAGAGTATATCAGAACTGAGTATTCATAAAACATTTAAATTTTGTTTAGTTATTTTCCTATAATCACATTAACATATATATATGATAGTGGTTATGGTAGTACAAGGTTGATCGATGATGATTCTGATATGTATTTCAAGCCATCTATGATTCCTTTTAAGAGATGTTTTTAAAATAATTGTCTAACAGCTAAGGATATTAAAAATATATTCACAAAGGATTCTCAAATTAGTTATTATATGATTGTAATTCATTATGTTATTGATAAATAATCTATTATTAAATGATAAAACCATAGCAGTGGTTACAAAATCACCAAGTTTGGTGATGTATTATTTGATAGAAATAATGAATCTTACTGGGAAAATTACATTACAAGTAGCTACTATTGGAATGTTGAATTAAATTAAAAAATTTAATGAAAATACAAAAATGATGTTTTGTATTGGTAGTTTCACGAATTTTTGTAATTTAATTGGTGTTTATTAATATCAAAATATAGATGTTTGGTATCCATTAATTCAAAAAATATTTTATTGGTTATAATATTTCACCATGATTATCCCCATTTGAAATATAATTATCATAATAAAATTAATTTATCATTATATTGAGGATTCGATGTCAATTCCACCCTATGTAAGAAATATTTTATAATATTCCTATACAATAAAATCTAAAAGTGTTGTTTACACCTTATTAATTTATGAAATTATATTTTTAGAGATCTCCTTATGGACTAATTAAAGAATCATGATCATAAAATATTCATTCTGAATGAATTTATTCAAAGGGTCTAAAAGTTTTTAGGGGGAGTATAATAATTTTTTTCCAATGGATATGAATGGTATCAAATGTAAATAACATTTTAGTCTTAAAGATAAGTTTAATGATATTTAATCCATAAAGAAATTAATGTAGTATCCTATATTATTGGTAACATGACCTTTTGAGGTTGATCTAATGGTTATTTTGACCAATAAAATGTCAATATTACTATAGCTTATGGAAATATAAAAAGTTAGAATGGATCATGATAGAACTATTTTCAATATTAAAATTTTGAAATCATTTCATGAATCCTTGTATAAGAAATATAGGAGATTAAAAATTTATATACCAAAACATATGGATCAGTAATGGATCAATAACATATTCTACAAAATAAACTAGATATGATATTTATTTTAAATTTATTATATAAGGAGAATAAAAAATAATTCCAAGAGAATACCATATATATTAGATTGATCTATCCAATAGTAATTTTTAATGTTCCAGGGAAATGTATATGGTAATCTGAGGGGGGTGAAATGATGGTTATCAAGGGTATACAAAGTATAAATCATACATGTTAATTTAATATTGAACTAAATATTAGTTATAGATATAACTATGATAATCTCATTTAATATAGTTATAGGCATATCAATGAATATTTACTATGTTGAAAATTTGGACATACTTATCAAATTTATATAAAAAAAATATTTTTTTCTTATTCATACATTTATATACATAATTTAATATATTTTCATATTCTAAATTATTTTATTATTATGGAACATTTATAGAAAACATTTCATGATTAAAATTGAGGAAAATTTGGATATATTTGGAATTATATTCTCTTGAAGTATTTTATTATATGAAATATTATAAATAGTGGGGAAACCATATATGAAAACATGTTAGGTACAATGAATAAATCCATAAATGAGTGGAATCATGATAATATTATGTGAGATATAATAGGTTTATGGGTGTTAATTGGTTGCTATTTCCAGGGTTATTTTTGTAAGAGTTTTTTCCCCATACCCATATTTAGAAGTACATTTTATTACGATATCATATATACAATGTGATATGCATGATGTTTTCTCAATTAAATAATATTAATACTTTTTAGAATACTATTTATTTGGAAGTTTTGTTTTTATATATTTTTTTTAAAAATAGTTTTAGTATTTCAAAAAGAATAATTTAAAAACATGAAATTACTATGATAATTTTCTAAAAAATATGTCATATTACAAAACCTCAAACAATTTTGTTGTAGGTAAACACTATATCATACACAATCACATTCAAAATATTAATTATTATAGTATTTATTAAGTAGTTATATTTTAGATATTTAAATTCACCATATTAACATAATTTTACAAATTAATCGAATAAAATTAATTTATTGTGAATTATTGAGATTTTTCTGAATGGATGACATTTAATTGAAATGTATGGGTTTAACTAAAAAAGTAACTTGTATAAAAATATAATTTTATAGGAATAAATTCCAATTTTAAAAAACATTTTATGTAACGGAATATGAATATTAGGAATAAAAATTTTTATTTTAAAAAATTATATGAAAATATAAATCTAATGTATAACATTCTCTGAACTCTTTAAAAGGGCACATAAATAATTTCTTTTGTATTTTTTTCAAATAATTATTTTTTAGTGATAGTATGTTTTTTATACAACAAAAGAATAAAAAAAATCTAATTTTCATAATAATTTATTTTATTCCACTAAAATTACCATCTAAGATAATTTAATCTAATATAAAATCATTAATCCTAAAATGTTATTTTTCTAAAAGTTTTTATGTGATTAATTGTATTCATTGTAAAACAAACTTTTCAACAATTTATAAATTTTAATTGATTAAATGAACAACAATTTTTGAATTATTGGTATAATTAACTTGAAAGCTAAATTTTATTTTTTTTATTAAAATTCATTACAAGGATTGCATATTAATTTCCAAGGTAAAAGTTAATTAATTAAATAACTTAAATGTCAAAAAATAAATAAAACAAGCAGTTTTTTCTTAAAAATAAGTATTTCAGGTGATTTAAAAACAAAATTGAAACTGCCAACATCTTTTGTCATTTTTGTTTATAGTGAAACATGATTAGTCTCTTTACATTATGGAAAATATATGTATAATTCCTAAAACTAACCATACCTTAAATTATGAAAGAATAACACTTTCACCCCTTAAAGACTAGCATATACTTTCAATTTCACAATTAAAATACATAATTTTTATCCTACTAGAACATTTTATAGTGTAAAAATGTTTTTGTTACAAGTATTTAAAATAATTGTTTAATTTTGAAGGAGAGTTCCTTGAAAACATTAGTTCCCTAATGTGAGTATTATCAACCAAATATCTTTAATTATCAATTATCATCATTAAAATTTATTCTATACCAAAATATATAATTATATTATAATCATTTATATACTTCAATGTTTCTATGTTTGGAATATTATCATTTCTTAGTCATTTATCTAATACTTTATGAAAAATAAAATCCTCGTTGATGCATATGTTCATACTACCAACACCATGAGAAAAAAAATTCATTAATTAGAGTATAAAAATATTATTGGAGATAAAAATTAATTTATTGAGGAAATATGATTTTTATATTATCATTAAGGATTCAATATGAAAAATTGGATAACCGATTCATATGATTATGAATAAATTATATTGGTTAAATAAATCCATTGAAAAACTTTTATAAGAGTAAATTTATTTTTTCAAATTGGTAGTATTTTTATATACATTAAATCAACTAATACTTCCTTATTAATTATTATAATCTCACAGAAAATCACAAAATTTGATTATTTTTCCTGGTCAAATTATATAACAAAACCACCACAACATAATCAATCATATAATTTTGGTATGTTTACATTTGGATCAATTTTCCCACAAACATGAATTCTACTATGAATTTATATAATGACTTAATCTGGTAAAATAAATATTGGTTTAATATGACATAAGTTTCTAAAAATTAATTTTTAATTCTATAGGCATCCTATAAATATATAATTCATAATTTATGAAAACAACCATCCATCATAAATAATAACAGAAACATTATTGTTATCAATTTAATTGTCAATGATAATGAATAAAACACTAATGAATGTAATTAAAAATATAAAAAATTATAATTAAAAACACCAAAAATAAATATTAAGGATTCATTAATTATTAAATTTGGAATATGAATAAATAAATTCTATAAAATTATGATACTAGTACAAATGTAAAAAACTATAAACATAGGACTTGAAAAGTAGGTTGAATTCATATTCTCAATAACAATTCATAAAGTATAAAAATAAAAATAGATATGAAAATATTCTTAATTAAATGATTGATATAGCTATAATTATGATATAGATTGTTAATGTATGTTCATGGATGTTGGGATAAGAGGTGATCATTTTTCATCTTAAATTTTTATATTTTAGACATATTTGGTATTATAAAACTAATTTACTTTATTTGGCATATATAAAATCTATTTCAGATAATATATCCAGAAATTTCATTATTTATGATTTTTTAATATCAATTAGGTTCCCACTCTTTCATGGGATTTGGATTGAATTTTCAACCAATCCATAATTTATGGATTTTCCGTCAAAATTTCCATTATTTGGGGATTATGATATATTCAACACATATTTCTTTTTATGTGGTTTATAAATTTACATTGATTAATTTTAGTATATTACTCATGGATTCTATGGTATTTACATGTTTATACTATTATCCTTACATATTATTATGATTAAATAGTTACCAAAACCATTGCAAAACACAATGTTTCAATATTAGAAAGAATATCCATTGTTTTGTTAATGTAAAACTGTATGCAGTTTCTTTAAAAATAAATTATTTTAATGATACAAGAATGGGCATACAACTTTGTAAATGATGCAAGAGTGGAAATCACCATTAAAAGGGTTAGATTAGAATTAACTAAATCATCACCATAATATATAATGGGTGGGTATATAAATGCACACATGGATAAACACTATGGGGATATATGATTTGCAATATTCAAATAATATTTTATGAACCATGGTATATGGTTTTCACACCATTTACATATTCTCCTACCAATGGATACTATCAAACCTAATTTCATTATTCAATGGATGACCTAATTGAATGAAAGAAACTCTGCCACTATTTTTCGTTGATTAGGTTAGTTTTTGTTACACTAACAACATCACATGACTTCTATGTTGGATAAGGGATATTCTCTAAGACATATAAGTCATTTTATTTAAAGAAGAAGTATTTGATTTATATATTTTGCATAATATAGTTGTCCATGAATTTATTTTACTAGATGTTACTTAGGGAATTGTATTAATGTGATGTTGACTCTTATGATGAATGAATTGGACATATCCTGGTGAAGGGTGGGGTCAAGTATTATATATTCTGTTGATGTATTGATTGGACTTATGTGATAAAATATGTTGGTATTTTGTGTATTCCACTTACCATAGCTAGATTGTTTCATAAAGCAAGGCCATGATAAAATTTATTGAGGTACAATATTATGAATTTAATCAGTATTAGATCAATGAATTTTATTACCGATGTTTTCATTTAAATTTTTGGCATAGAAGTCCCATTGTTTCATTTTATTTTGGATTTGTATTGATAAATTATTCCTTCCATATAACATATTCCAAGATTATGTTTTGAAGGATTCTATTACATAATACTTGTAAATATGCATGTATGATCACAAATATTTGGTTTCCTTTCCAAGGAAACCTAATGTAAAAAATGTATAATTTTCAAGGATATTTTAGATGGGATATTAATATTCTCATGATTTATTTTTTGTTTATTTTATGTTTTAAAATTTTATATACACATGAATATAGTATTACAATATTACAAAGTTATTTGATCTTGTTGGAACTCTTGTATTCTATCCCTATAATTTAACATAAATAATGGTTATTGGTTTTATAGGTTAATTATTTTACAGTTGGATTAAGTGGATGTTTTTTAGGAACCTTGAGGACTTGATTTATAGGACCCTAGGTAGAAATTCCAAGTACAATGAAGCAACCCTTATGATCTCAAAGGAATGTTCTGCAAAAACAAAATATGAATATTTTTTATAATTTAATACCATGATATATGTTTTTGAATTACATTTTAAAAATATAGTAACTAACAAATGTAAGGGGAATAATATCAATAATTATAGACAATGAAGTGATATTCAACATGAAGATGTTAATGTATCCGGATTTGTGAAAATGAGTTCCTAAAAATGTTAGGAAATTTTACCCAAGTAATGAAAAATAAACATTCCTATATAGAGTGACATACTGATCTGAAACATGGTGTAACTATGGTAGACCACTTAATTTGACAATAACATCTTAAATCACAATGAAATAAAAATACTTTCATAGAAAAATAATTGATCAAGACCCTATATATGATCATTCTCATAATGGGATGTAATGAAAATGCAATGTTCATTATGTAAGTTTATCATATCAAGGGAGATATGGAATAATTTTTATCACTAATTAAATTCCGCAATGTTGAAGATGGGATAAACTTCATGGAACTTGGATATTTTATGGAGATATAATATAGAAAATATTTACCTAATGAGAAAAGATAAGAAATTGATTGAAAATTACTCAATATCTAACAAATGGATGTGGAAAATGTCTAGGAGTACAAGGATACTATTAAATGGTAGCTAGACATATTTCTCACTATTTACATAGACTAGAATGGAAGATTGATTTTTTCATTGATGGGTTTATGTTGGTACTTTTATGGACTTTGGTCTCTATGAAATTTTAATCATATGGGGATAAAATTTAGTATGCCATTATGATAGGAATGGAGATCTCTTGGAAATATTTATTCCCTATAAATAAATAGAAGAAGCAGTTTTCTGAGAATCAAGAGAATAATAACAAGATAATGGGAAAGAAATGATGGATAAAATTTCCCATATGTGAAAATCATAGTAAGAAACACCATTGGGTTTGTCTGAAGGGGACTTGATTTTTTTACATTTTTGAAGAAAATTAAATCATGATCACATATTTATGGAAAATGAAACACCTTTTTATGATCACTATGTTTACTTTATAGAGATGAGACATTATGTTATCAAATTACCTTGTGCTGAGATAAATTTAATATGTAAATGTAAAATAGAGCAAGGCTATGTTTATGAGATTACCACACCGTAAGTTGAAGTATCAAATAATGTTGTGGGGGTTAATTTGATCTTATCAGAAAATTTATCTATGATTTTATATGAATACAAATAATCCTATAATTTTCAATTTTCAATTTTTCCCGAAAAATATAATTTTTATTTCTATAACCCATGAAAGGGTATTATCTTCTAAGACATAGAGTGTAAATATCATCACAATAATGTTATGTTTGGAAAGATCCAATTATGATCCATGTAAGGACCCTATTTGAAAAGACGTTGATTATGAATATGTTTTACATGTATATGATCCTTGTTATGGTTTAAAATTCATTGTATAATGAGTAAATTGTTCCCAACATAATGGGAATATGATTCATGAAGGTGGGGACAAATATCTTAACTTTTGAAGGTATAATTCATTATTAAAATCATTTAAAAATACTCCCATAGTAACTATACATAATGAGATTATTAGAAGAGAGAACTATAAATAATGATCTATGCATAAGGAATACATCCTTAGGATTCAGGATGTAACTATGGTAATATAATTCCATATATATTTTTAGAAGAATATACAAGTCATCCATAAGTGTGTGAAGTCGAGTTCTCAATTGAACTAATTACTAATGCATGAACTATATCGAAATCTGAACATTAAATGAAACTAATGGAGTTGGTGGAGTTTAATATTGAAATTAATTGGTAGTGTGATGAGATATTTATATGCCCAGATTTTTCATTGTGGGGGATCCTTTTTTATTTATGAAAAAGAAGGATTCTAATATGAGATTATGAAATGATTATAAGGTGATCAATTCCATTACTCTGAAAATATGTATATTCTATTATGCATTAATTACTTATTATATCAACTTCACAAAGTCTAATAATTATTTATTATCTATAATATCACTAGTTATTATCGTCCATGTTCGAAGAAGAATGTCATACTGAGGTTGGAATTTCGGTCAATGTATAAACAATACGATTTTATGGAAAAGCCTCTTGGATTGACTAATTAATCTTACGACATCAAGGATTTGATAAATTTAGAAATCAAGGGTTATTTACATAAATATTTAGTATTATCCATTAATAAAATGTTTATATACTATAATATTAATCGATGGAATTATTTTTATATACAAATATATATTTAGCACTTATGAAACATATTAAATCTGAAATATAGTACGTGTGAATTCTGTATCAATGAATATTATTTTGATGAACATATTTAATCATTATATGTAATATATTTGGAATCATTAAACACAAATTCATTCCAATAATTTTGTTCACCACTATAAATTACTGATAAACGATTTTTCCTAAGTTGGCTTGTTACTATCAGTGGTTGGATAATTATTATTTTTTGATGGCCCAACCTCTTAACCTTATTAACACATAAAGGGATTAAATTCAAATATTCTAGAGAATGTGATGGATGTTTTTTATATATTATGGAGGATATTAATTAATTCATTGATACTAAATCTATTATTATGAAAATAAGGATTGTTAATATATATCATTGAAGAATTTCCTTGGTTGTGTCCTCATAAAAAATGATATGGTGATTGCATACGCATAGGGGGAATTGAAAATCCTTTTATTCAACTATCCTACTCAATAAATTGACATATAATTTTTAATATTTTCTTTTAAAATGAATATAAATTATGTTGATTTTGAATTATTAAATAAAAATTCAAACCAAATGAGTATGGAGTATATCTTCACTCAAAAGGAACTCTACATGAGGAAAATATGATGGTTTGAACTACTCAAGGACAATGATTGATGGATACAATTCACCCTAGGAAGGTAAAAAAGGTGATGGAATAATTTTATAAGAGTAAAAATGGATTTCTAACCATGATTAGGATTAACAATTATCTGATATACATAGATCTACTAAATTTAGATATGGATATATTTAGGAAAGGGGTTCCATCATTCATTTTCCAAGAAATTATTATTGTACACATACTAGAAAAGATATTAATGTCCCAAAAGAATTACGATTCTATAAATTGGATGAATAATGAAATAAATTATAGGAAATTGAAAAATGACAACAATAAATATAGAGTGTCAATGTTCATAAAAAGGTTATTTGTTCCATTAAAACTAGCATATAAATGGGGACTATAAGATGATGTACATAGCTCAAATTTTTATTCTCTATCAATGAACTCATAACTCATAATGGGGAACCCAGATTGATTTTATTAGACCATAAAAATATTTTCAAATCATTATTTTGTAATATTATTAAAAGGTATCATGAAACATAGACACATATAGTCAATCCTAATAGATGATAAAAATATAAGCAATATAATAGTACAATCCAATCATTGGAAGCATTTACGAGATCGATTGCTCTTCACTTCTAATTTTTTTTCGATTAATATCTACTTTTTGTGTAATTCTTATATAGTAATAACTTTAAATAATGGAACCATATAGAACCACACTATGAATTTTATTGGAATAACTGTTATACTAAAAAAAATTGAGAAAATGATGAAGAAATAAATCTTTTTGTCGCAAATATTATATAGTACAGGATTATTAATTTACAAACTATTCAAGATCATATTAATGAAAATCTAATAATAAGAAAGTGATATGCTAATAATCAAAGGAAAGAGTTAGAATTTCAATATATAAGTAATGTATTCATGATGTATTCACCATGTAAGGGAGTTACAGAATATTGTTAAAAGGAGAAGTTAGTCCCTTTGTAAACTAGGCTTTATAAATAATTGACAAAATCAAAATTGTATCTTACTGATTGGATATTCTTCTCAACCATTCTAAAAGAAATGAAATGTTCAATGTTTCATTTCATTGTAAATTCTTGCACTCTATAATTTATTTTCTAACATTTAATGGAATAGAGTTATAAACAAACTTGCCTTATAATGAGGATCCAATCTGGATTCATGGAACTAATGAGGACATATAATTGATGGAGAATGTAATCCCAAGGCCATAATGCAACTAGTAAAGATCATATCTCATTTATCACTCAATAAAATCATATATTCACAAAATTATTTAAATGTTGAAATTTATAATAATTAATTAACTAAATTAAGATAAATTTATAATTCATTATATGATAAATAAATTTTGGTAAATATTTGATCTTTTTTATAGAGGTCATGTTTTACTCAAAATATTCAATTTTTATTAAACTTTTAATTTCAATAAAATTTCCACTATATTATAATGTGATATAATATTAAAGAACCATTTTACATAATTAAATATGAATTTAATGATAAAAAATGTTCATTATAAAATTTAATTTTATATTATTAGTCTAATGTAAAATAGTTTTTTCATTAAATAAATGTTACATTTTTAAGAAAATATTTTTCTTTATTTTAGTTGAAATAATTATTTTCAATTGAAAATCATTATAGGATTTATTTAAGAGAATCATACATTAAATTATATTTATAATAAATCCATTTATGTCAATATAGTCAGTATCCATGTATATTTTAGCTTATATATAAATATAATGATATAAAACATTACTTTTATAAATTTTATTTTTACTAGAATATTTATTTTTAATTTAAATTTATCATTTTAAAAATTTAGAAATTTTATTTTATAAAATTATCATCAAATTTAAAAATAGAGGGATAAAATTAAGTAATTTTTTATCATAATTTTTCCCAATAAAATTGAATAAATATATTAAAACATAATTATTATTATAAAAATAAATTAAAAAATATTTAAAATAATAAATAAATTATTTAAAACACTAAATGTTAATTAAAAATGATTTTAGTTGATTTTTTACCAAAATTCAATTTCAACACAACTTTTCTTTATTTTGTTTAATTTAACATATAATAGAAAAGTTACATTATCTAAAATGAAAGGTTTACTCAAAACACTACCCTTACATTCTATTATAAAAGTGTAAAAATTTCACCACATTTAGACTGACCTATTCATATAAAGTATCCATAAAACCCTACCATTTTTCTCCTCATATATTCCATTACCAAATTGAAAATATTTTTCTCAACATTAGTTATCCTAAAGCCTATAATTACAAGTTTATATACAATGAAAAATCATGTCCTTGATGTGATTATTATCAAATACATAGTTTTTATTTTTATTTATAATCATTAAAATTTACTATATCCACAAAAATATAATGATATGAATATCAATTATATATATTAATGATACTATATAATGTGTTTTAAAAATTTTTATTCACTTATTAAATACAATAATAAAAATGAAATCATAAATCATATAAACGAGAAAACTACCTCTACCATGAGAAACAAAATTCATCGTCATAACCAACTATAATAAACAGTTATCATCATATATTTAATGATAAAATAAGATGTTTTTGAAAAAATTATGGTTTTGTTATGGATCATTAAAGATCCAATTTATGATATGATCAATAAATTTTCATCATTAATTCATTCCTTCAAAACAAGTGTTCTAAGTGGAATATTATTTATTAGAATTATGTAACATTTTATTATCCATTTCAAATTATTATAAATAATTTATAATTTAGATATATCACACTAAATAATACTATATATGATCATTAAATATCTGGTATAATTTTATTACATAAAACAACCTCATATACATTTAATAAATGATGGTATGTTCTTACATGGGCCGGTTTTACAACCTACAGGAACAATACTATCAATTTATATATTCATTGAAAATTGGAAAAACTATTTTTATAATATAAAATAAATTGTTATATAATTTTTATTTTAATTATGAAAATTTTATACCAATATGTATATCACCAATTATGAAAATTCCCTTTGATCCTTAGGAACAAAATAAACATGATTGTTATGGATTTCATCTTCATGGATAATAGATAAAAGAAACATTATGTGAATTAAAAACAACATTAATAAATTTAAATCCTAAAAAAAGTAACATTAATGACCAATTCATGTTAAAAATTTGATCATGAGTGAATATATACCTAGATATAATGAAACTAGTACAAACGATTAAAACTATAAATGTCCAATGTGAAAACATGTAGAATTCAAAAAAAATGACCATTTATAAAGAATATAAATTAAAGTGGATATTATTATGGTTTTAATTTAATTGATAAGGAAAATTATTCTTCTTAGATAGGCTGTATAATTATGTTCATAGATTTTTGGATAAAAGGTATGTGGTCTCTATATAAAATACATTTAATTTAGACTTATTTGTTATTATGAACCAAATATCATTTAGTTGGTTTATATCCTACCTCATTAAGATGTTACATAATGAAATTTATTTATTATTTATATTTAATGATAAATTATAATCCATATATTTCAAGATGTTTTGATTGAATTATTACCAAATTAATAAGTGGTGTTTTTCTATCTCAAATTTCGTTCTTTGGGACACATGCCATTTTCACAACCTATTTATTTTTGTGTGGTTCATTTGCAATAATGGAAGTATTTTAACCTATTAAATATTTATTTAATGTGATTTAAAATACTATATTCTCATCACTCCCTTAAATTCTATTGATTGAATAGGTACCAAACAATTAAAAAAATGACACTTTTCCAGGGTTGGAAAACCATCTTATATTTTGGTAATGTAAAAGAGTGGTTAGTTTCCATAAAAATACCCATTTTCATGATACATAAATGTGGATTTAATTTTGTAGAAAATTAAACATAGGGTAATGTCCAAAAAGGTGTGGTTTGAGAATTGACCCAACCATCACACTGATGAATAATGATTTGGAATAAATGAACCCTAGGAAAAACACTCCAATGGGATACGATTTGGAATATTTACAAGCCCTTTATTTACTAAGATGAAATAATTTTATTACAATTACCTTGATGTCCTGACTCTTCATAATACTGATCCCAATTACAATCTTCTTTGGAGAAATCATCACATTGAATAAAAAATAACAAATATATTTCATTAATAAGTAATCTTTTTATAACAATTATGATATCACTTAAAATATATTCTATTTAATTATGTTGTTCATGAAATATACATTATTCTATTAAATGGTGTTGTTTTTCAATTTTTTATTTCTCAATATGTGAATATCAATATATTTATTTAGTAATATGTTCTTTAGTGAATGATATAAAATTCCTTGATGACTCATATGTTGAATTCATTGGTCATATTTAGGTTATAAAGAGGATAAAAATATATATCCCCTTGACTCACTATCATTTTTAATGAGACAAAACATGTATTTTTTTGGTTATACTACTTCCCACAAAAGTATAGTGTCCCGGTACAAGTATTTGAAAACTATTTTGATGTATTAAATTATACATTCCATCAATATGAGGTTAATGATTATATTTATAGACATATTAATTTATTTCCGTGGTTATAATTTTCCATTAGTATCATATTATTGTTGATTCATGTTGTCATTTTATTCCCACCAAATAACATATGCGTCAGGACCCCCTCCCCAAAAAGTGTACCCCTCCCGGGCCGGTAATTGGATAAGGGAGATAATGACCCCCGTGTCTAGCCTCCAGTAGGCCCCGGGGTGGAGACTAGCACTGAGGGTATAATAACACAAAAATGAGAGGCATTACCCTATAAGAGAACACATGAGTAAGAGAGAAATAAGATAGACACCAACCAACTCCAACTCAGAATTGAAGTATAAAATAAAACCCAAGTTCACATATGGAATGTCAAGAAAAAGTAGTACACCTGAAAGGGAAAAATGCAAGTACCCAAAAGAAAGTAAAAAAAGATGCAACCACAAGCCCGAACAGCTCCTGGAACCCCAAACTTGTAGAAACGAGATTGATCTCCAAGCTGCTCCAAGTGGCCTAAAAAACAGTTTATATATACGTAGGGTGATTATAACAGTATACTCAGTAGGGTCCTCCCCAAAGTATCTCGTGAAAAAGTAAAGAAATCATGCTAAAGCCCAGTGAACAACAAGTGAATCCAACTCATCACCTAAACAGGTATAATAAGTTCCCAACCTCACCATGGCTACTCTCACCAAGTAACGTATACAAGAATATATCATATAGTAAAGAATATCAAGGGTACCCCGCTATACTTTCCCACTGGTTTTCCGCTTTTCCCCAATGAAATACGTCATATGCATCTCTCTCTATAGGATTGCCCACATACACATTGGATAAGCTCCACAAACTGTAACATGTTCACTATAAAGGATTTCTTGTAGACACCTGGGCGATGCACCACACCATCCTCACAACCAAAAGTTACCAGGTAGTTTCTAGGAGCCACCACAACTCGCATAATGTGTATCATACGTTAGGTATTATACCTCAAGCCATTACATCCCATACACCGAGTAAGGACCCTCAATCCATCACAGCCTATACATGTTACACCTACAGTAGTTCAGAGGATACTATATCCAGAATACATGTGTGTGAAAAACCAAAAGACATTACAGACCACTACAAAAATATATAGGGAAAACAAACCGTTGTGACTAATGGCACTAGTATCTACCAAGAGAAGAGAGCGGGGTCAAAGGGGGTAGTCAGTCATACATCCTCCCACCGAAATGTTGGGGAAAAAAACCTCCCAGGGCTCAAAATCCCCGGGGTGTCAGTTACCCTTACTGACAGGGTGGAGTAGGGTACATAAACACAAAAGGTACAAAATATATTATAAATCACAACCACACTATGGGCATAACCTAGTCTTAGTCTCAACGACAGCTAACAATTCTCGGACTCCAGGCTGCAATTTCTAAGACTATGTATCATGTAATCACACAACCAATTAATGAACTTCATTAGATTACTTCATTCCCTTTTTCATCAATTACACTTAATGTTAATTAATTCTTTACACATTAATTAACCATGAACAATTCAACATTAAATTCCATTAACACCACATCCAAAAATTCCATTATCCCTTCCAAAGTTCTCAACCTCATAATTATGTTTCAATAAACTCCAACCCCATGGGTTCACATCATTTATTCAAACATTCATTAAATAATTACTTTCCCATATTCAAAGGTATTCTATAAAAGCATCCTATGCTAATAAACACAAGGGGGCTCAACACAGTGAGTAAATGTACTACCTGTTGAGCCTTTTCCACCTATAGAAAGAGCGTAGACACATTCTCCCTTGAGAGGCTAAACACAGAAAGCACATGTAACATCTCGTATGTCTTCGCCTCTTTCAAATGAAGGGTAATGAAGACCATCTTCCTTGAGCAGTGGGGAAAAGTAAAGAAGATAAACAACCAAAGAATAAAAAAGCATCCAAAAATCACATCCATACCATTCCATCATCCCTGGTGTCCTCCCTGACACCCACATGCATAATACAATGCATATCACCACTCTAGGAGTCATCCGCTGCCACAACCAAAAGGCCTATATGCCTCTACATATCACAACACCCCTCCAGGGTCACATCACAACAGAAGCAGCATAAAATCAAACATCACAAAAATTGGCCTATGGCCCTTTCAACAAACAAGATGATAACTCAGAGCCTTTCAAGAGATTTCAAACAATCCAAACATAATCTATTTTGAATTAACAGATTTATAAACTGTTAGTTCCAGAATAATGAACATAACTAGTAAGATATCTCAAAATATTATACATGATTACTATGTCAATTTTATCAACATCAAATTACAACAAGAACTATATTTGTTTTCATGCCTCTTTATATTTAGTGAACAAATTATTAATTATTCCCGGTTTACATTCTTTACCTATTTCCACCAAGAACATCTTCTAATAAAGGCAAGCATAGATATCACACTGTCTAGAAAAACATGAGGCAATAAAATACAATCGATATGATTTCTTTATCTGGTTCAAAGTATTTTATTCAGTCAATTCCATTGTCATCCAGTGGGATTCAACATGCTAAAAATACGGTTGCATGTAAACGAAAGAGAAGAAACGCATCCCCTACCTCAATGGTTTTCGACAAAAACCACAACGGTCGAAGAACGCCCAAGAAAAGTGGGCCAATTCACCAAAGATCCACCTTATATCTCTTGTCCTAACACAACCAAGACCAAATATCATCATATTTGGCATCCACACACTTATATATACCCTTAACAGGAGTAGATCTATGAAATAGAGAGAATATGAGAAGTAGATCTATGTAGATCTAAGAAACCAAACAAGAACGATCACATACCTCAAGAAACAGGCTTCGATTCTCCAAGAGAAGCCTTCGAATCGCCTCCAAAACACTTGTGAGAAGTTATCTTACCATTAAGAAAAGGTAATCCCGAGTTATGGTCTCTTAGGAGCTTAAATGGACATGTTATTGGTGAAACGGTTGAGATCCAGAATTTTAGGATCAAATTTAGGGGCCTGCATGGTTTGTTCGCACGGTTTGACAAACCATGCCCCAAACGTGCGGTCAAAAATGCCTCATCAAACACTCCTCACACAGTTAGGCCTCACGGTTAGACAAACCGTGCGCTAACTATGTGTTAGCCACTACCTCCAACACCATCCTCGCACGATTTGACCTAACAGTTAGACAAACCATACGCCACCCATGCGAAAGCTATAGCCCATTATCTCACCTTAAAAGTCCACCCAAACGCACCCCCAAGTCACCTTGATCTCTTGGAACACATTTAACACCACATTTACAAAATGTAATGGATTAGAGAGGTCTGGGCCATAACTATATGTATGTTTTATCTTATAAATTCTCCAGTGGTATGCTACTTCTTATTGAGAATCTAGGTTCACCCTTATCTATTTTTGGTTCCCCAAGAGTACTGGAGGATGACCATTTTTTATTTTAAATTATATAATAAAAGGTATAATGATAACCTTATAATGTATTGATGTATCATATTATGTTTTAAAAAGTAATTTATGTATATATTTAATATTCTACGAATAATACATTGTTTGATCCTACATTAACTCTTGTATTTTATAAAAATAATGTAATATAATAATTGAGGATGGATTTCTCATTTATATGGTTTTAAGTGTATGTTCAAGAGGATTAATAATGTTGTGACATAATTGTTTTTGAATATCCTATCCTATAGTATCCCATGAATTAAGATATATTATCATGATTTTAACATATGGTTATCATGAGTAGATGAGATAATGAGGGAAATCCCTTCAATTAGAACAACACATGTTTTTGTTGTCATTTTATTTTCCTATGTGTGAGAATGTGTAATGGTCACTTGATATGGGATCATAATCAATGTGTATAATTTGATTACAATAATTCTAGGAAGAATAGAATAGTGAAATATAAATTTTCATAGTAGTATCTTTGACCATGTGTGTTATTTCTGTAATGTAATTGATTAAATCATTAATAAAATATTATTGACTTCTGGGTTGAGGAAGATAAATATTGATCCTAGTATACAAGGATTGAAACATGGTAATTAAATTGATGGAACATATAGAAAAAGGTATGTCCTTTTTGGATGGTCATTGAAGGAATAATTTAAGAATTAAAGGTTTATCATAGAATGTACAAATCATTATTTTAGGTGATATTGATCGAAAAATAGATTATATTACACAATGCATTCTCAAAAGAGTTTGTCATTTGTATGAAAAATAATTTCTACTTAAGGGTCTTGATGTGTTTTTAGACACTATTCCAAGATTGTGAGATCCACTCACAACTATAGAGATAATTTCTTATAGGGTATCATGAGATTGGTATTCAATAACATGAACAAATTTAATTCATTTGAGTTTTGAACAAGTTGGGTCATGTGATGTTGTTCATTTAGTGTTCTAATATTTTCAATGTTGATAAAATGAAAATTTGCGTTCGATTTTTGTTTAGAATTATATGTTTGGGATTTTATTTAGTCAAGGAAATCACATGTTATTATATGATTATAAAAAACATTTCAAAATTTAAAATATACTTTGATGCATTTTTTATATATTTATGGGATATATGATTTGAGTTAATGACACATATATTATCATGATGGCCACAACCTCTTATACTCGTTCTCTAGTCATTTATGAAGTAAATAATTCATATCCAAAAATTAAAAAGTCTATTTTCTATAGAAGCATTGGATATCCTACTTGGAAAATAGTTATATTTGGTTATAACCATAAAATAGAACCAAAATATTAATGGAATCACTAACATATATATTATTTTGAATTTATATGAAAGATCCAAGAATTTTCTTAATTTTGATCAGGGAAAAAATAATTAAATAAAATATATCCTTGCAGAAACACACATGAAATTTGGAAATTGTTATTAGATAATCGTTAATGTAATAATCAAGAAAAACATACTAGTCATTATTTTTAATGAAAATGATTTGAATTTTTTATAATTTATAACAATAAATATGTTTCATAAATAATAACTCCAATTTATAACTTTTTCATTAGGTGAAAGTATCAAGTTGATTATTTTCATTATAGAAATGTTAGTAATGATAATTATCTGGGACATACTAAGTTCATAGACACCAAAGGGGATAGATGCAGAAGAATTAAAATAAATAATTTTTTTTTCTTTTGTTTACTAATTTTCTCTATCATAATGTATGAAATTATCATGAAGGTTCATTTCTAAAAAGATGATATTGTGGATTTAGAAGAAAAAACTGAATATAACTATTTTTATAAGCCTTTATTGATGATGTCTCATCCAATAGAGAGATTAATATAAAGAATATGGAAATTAATTGAACATATTTCCAATAAGAATATTTAAACTCAGCACATAAAAAGTAAAAATAAAATTCATCTATAGGATTTGATATGCTAGGAATGCAAGAAATAGGGTCACATAAATCATTATTTCCCACTTACAAAAAGAATCCTAAAGACAATAATAATAATAGAATAAATCCCTAAATGTACTAATATATAGTGGTAATGATGAAACCATGGAATCAAACTACACAACACCCTCATTATATTCAATACAAAAATGTCACATGGAATATATTGAGGTAAAAGATGAAGTTAATTATCTAGAGTCTCCTATATCTTCCACATCCTCATCTATTAGTAATTTTTATTTAACTTACTCTATAAGACAACCATTTTTATAAAAAAATTTAATAGTATAAATAAAATAATTAGAAATATTATTAAAGACACTTTTATTTTTATAATGAATATAAAAATAATTAATCTTCTTTTTCAATGAAAAAGAATAAATTAATAATGAGATAGAAGATGTTTTAAAAGAAATTAACAAATTATTTATGAAATTAAAATTAAAAAAATGTTTAGAATTTATCTACTCAAATAATAGAGCCTAAAAATGATATCACTCAATTAAACCATGGTGATAAATATCTATATAAGATTTTGGGTGATCAATTTTATCCTAATGGTAATTTGAATATTGTATCTTATGATTTAAATAATCATTCTTTGAATGAATTTTTATAAAGTAATGTGCCAAAAATAATTTTTTCTAATATTATATAAAATTTCATCATGTTATTTACAAGTTTAATTGAATAATTTATAGATATGTTGTTATTAAATATATTCATATTTCTTCTAACATCCCCAATATAAAATAATTTTCTAAATAAGTTTGGTTACCTAAATCTATTCAATACAACATTATCAGACTCAATCCTATTGCACCAAAAGTAAACCACATTTTTTAATTAGTGAGACTATGCTGCTAGACCTTATTGAAGTATCATAACGTGTCTTTTAAAAATTATTATAGAATTTTAGTGTTCTGATATATCTGTGCTCAAAATTGTTTCTTTATATTTTCCTAATTATAATTACTTTGTTCATAATATCAATTTTATGGTATATTTATTAATGTAATTATATCTTTTCTTCAAATTATTTCCTTATTATATTTTTAATTATAGTTTTAATTTAATGAATAAACATGTGTGTTACTATAATATTATTTTTTCTATTTAGAATAAACTTAATTTCCATATTTTATGGAATGAATTTAAAGTCATTCTTTAATAATGATTCATTGAAATGTTTTCATAAATCCTTTATTTAATGGTTTTAAAGAAAGAGGATACATTTTTCATCGTCTTTTTTTATAGTGTTGTCATTTTATATTTTAATTCCCTTATTGAATATTTTTAAAAATGTTATTTTCTAGTTTTTAAGAATATTTATTTTCTCATTGAAATTAGTTTTTTATATTACATATCTTCTTTAAATTTTTAGATAATCAATTTATCATGTTTACTATGAAATAATAGATTTATATTTACTTGTTTTCTCTTTATACATTTGATATAATTATTATTATCCAACTCTAATTTTTCTAAGGATACCATCACATCATTAATAAAACCTATTGAGGTGGAAACTTATACATTGAATCTCTAATGGATCCACTTCTTCAGTTGTGTATTATGTTTCATGATTAAAAAATTATCTATCATGATCTTTATTTGAAGACATATCCTCTCTCTTAATAAGTAATTTGAATTGATGATTTTTTTTCATGTAAATGATAATTGTTAATAAAATTCTTAATTTTATTAAAGTAGAGAGGTTATATTTTCAAATTTTGTGTTGTTATTTCTTCTATTTGAATTGATATCAAAATTAATCACTTTTTACCCTTATATTTTAAATATTGAGTTTCTTTTATTATTAATAACTAATATTCTAATATCCTATTTATAGTCTTTTTAGAAAATTTGAAATTTTATTTTGAATTATGAATTTTTAAAAATATTCCTTGATTATATTTATAATTTGATATGCCTTGCTTTTAAAAAATCAGTGTTTTATATATAATTCATTGGATCCACTTTACATATTTCTATCTTAATAATTTTCATGGGCGTTCATCCCTTATTAACTCAACATGTATTTTTAGGGTTACAATTATAATTAAAATGGAGATGGTGTTGCATGTATTATTGTATTAACTTTTTTGCAAGTATCTCTTTGATAAAATTATTATTCATTATTTTCCTCTCATTGTTTTCATTTTTGAAAATCACAAAGGTGGAGATATAATCTAACATGCAGGGAGAGAAATTTATTAATATATTGTGTTGAGAAAGTATAATATATACGTGAGAATATTGACATACTTCAAATATAGATAAAACATGTATTATTCTTCTTGGTTATATTTAGTATATACGATTATATATCACGAACTTTAATATCATAAATTAAAACGAATTCATTATTCAATATATATTTAATGTTTTTATATCAACAAATATTATGTGTTTGTGATAATAAAAATGAGTATATTTTTTATCTATCATTGTCTCATGATGTTTTCATGATAATAAACACTAATATATATATATATATCAGTTTTATTTAAGTGTTTATCTATTATTATCATTGAGTACAATGTCATGTTTTTAAAAGAACAATTGATGAAATGAAAATACAATAAATGATCACTCTTAGGGTAATTTAAAATTTAAATTTATGTTTTGAAGGATGTATTGTTTTAGGGAATGAAGAAACAATACCAAATAATAGTGTCTAAGGATGTTTAGATGTGAAAAGGTGGGTTTTTGGCACTGCAAAATTCACCAACTAGTTGGTTCCATGTAAAAATATTATTACAAGTAGTTAGAGACCATAAGATACTCTTTAGAGGATTAATATCTAGCCTGTGAAATATCTAAAGTATAAATAGTTATAATAGTTCAACCAACTACTATATAGAGGAGTATTGACTAGGTGGTTGATTTTTTAAGAGGATCATTTTTCCATGTGTTCCATCAACAACCCAGTGGGGTCAAATAAATCCAATAGCTTGAGGATAAAAATTATGTGGATTTATTTATAATGGTATATATTTCCATTATTTTGTCCCTATTGAATTCAGTGACCCTGTAAAAGTCATAGAATATTTCTTTTCCATTTTTACGATATAAATAGTGTAATTTTTTCATGTATCTACAAACTCATAATAGTTGTTTCGTTGTGAAATTTGGACATGATAATGTAAAATGAATGTTATATTCTATAATAATTGTTTCAAAGATCTAATTTCATTTCACAATATCAAATTATTTAATCTCCCTTTCTCCCAGTATCTCCTCAAAATTTTAGTATTAATCTTGATAAATAAGGGAGGATCTCTGTAAAATATATATTCTAATAATATATCTCTACTTCCCTACCTCTTCTACACTGGTCTATCTCTATAAAAAAGTGGACAATGGTTTTATTTACTATCATCGTTGATCAATAGGACTCTCTTAGACATATATATGAGGGTGATGGGTGTCTCATTATAACCACAAAATATAGGGGGGGGGGTAATTTATTTATCTCTTTTAAAACCATGTGTGTCATAAGGCAATCCTCTATACCGTAGGGGATGATGTATAGCGGGTCAAAAAAATTTATTTATAAAAATCCATTATCAGCTCTCTATCACATTTATTTACTTACCAAATTACTATTTATATTCATTACACTTCAATAAAATTACCTTATTAAGAATTTATTATATAATTTCACTTAAAAAATCATTGTTATCAATTAATTTGATTAATATAATTTTATATTTGACAAAAAAATATTCAAATTCTAATACCCAAAATATTATTCCTCTAGAAATACCAAATAATATAATGATATCACCTAACATGATTAATTAATTTTTCTTAATTATTTATCCATCATTACTTCTTTTCTATGGTTACTTGTTTTATTTTTTGATATCCACAGATGTTTTGATGAATTAATTTATTAAAGGAAATTCACACCACCTATTACCACACTACTCTATAAGAAAATAATAAATTTGAAAAGGGATATATTAGTATCAACATGATCTTCAATTTATGCATGATAAGTGCTTCTAACACTATATACCTGGATAAACACTCAAGGGTGATATGATTTGGTTGATCCCAAACACTCTAAAACCCATTATTTAAGAATTTAAATTAAATTATATGATATAAAAGATAACTACATATGTTAGGAAACCTAATAGGAAATTGTTCATAGATAACCTAGTTTAAACTGAAGTAGTGATAAGATGATACAAACATATTTTAACTGGATTAAATACATTATAATTTCAAATGGATGTTTCATTGGAGAAGAAACATTTAAATTGAGTTTTCATTGTGATAAATTAGTCTAATTTAAATGGACATTATAATGACCATTTATTTTTTTATTAGTTTTTCAAAATAGGATAACAAAATGAAGCTATGAATGATATTTCCATAAAAACTTCTATAACCAACTATGGAATTATAAAAACTAAAGAGTGTTGTGACAATAGAAAAATCTCAATACATGAAAATTGTATGTAAAATAATATGTACCCTAGAATCAAATATTTTAATATATAATTCCATAGTAAAAAATATATCTTTGGTTTTATATATATCCCTTATATTCTTCTATTAGTGTGTAGTAATTAAAATTATGAGGACCCAATTTTTTTAGAGGGAGTAATTCCCCAAGATTTTATAATATGGTGTTTATTTAAATAAATATAATATGTATGATAAAATTATATTTTAAAAAATAATGTCAAATTAATTCATGAATCATTAAAATATGATCGTTAATTTAGATAGATATAATATAGTTGTTAAATTTTAATGTGTAAAAATTAGTAACCACATTATAAAAACTATGTTCAAAAAGGAAATAAATAGAATGAGGTCCCTAATATATCCTTTATGAATCTAATTGGCCCATTTCTGAAAAGAAAATTTATTTCCTTCAGTTTTCCCTATACCATTATCAAGATAAACTCCAACATTCATGGAATAATAGAAATCATATACAGGTTCAAATAAAAATAATAGAAATTACCATTTGGTTTATTTTAGTAGAATCACTACATGCATTTACCATAACTTTTTAAATGATGCATAGATAATTTATATAGATCTTGAGGGGATATATAGCTATAAATTAGTATGATGTAATAATGTAACCATTAAAGTTGTAATTTATTTTTCAATTATATTTTACAAAAAAAGAATCTTATTTACTAATACATTGATAAAATTATCATGATCATTTTTTTAAAAAAAAATTTATTTTTTAGAAATTTATTTTTTAGGTTCCCTATTTAATGAAACTAAATATATCAAATAAATTTTATATATATATATGTTTTTACAAAAACCTAATTAGTAATTGATTAAAAATATCAATATCAATAAATTATATTTAAAATTTAAATTTACTAAAAGTCAAATTACTGATATTATTTTCTATTTTTATTTGATGTTTCATTTCATAAATTTTAGAATTTAAATTTAAAAAAAAAATTAAATTATTTATTTGGAATAATAATTTAAATATTAGTGTCTAATAAATATTTGGTATTCTTATAGAAGACTTGATTTATAGCTGAATTGTAATAAAAGAAACTTCTTTCTAATGTTGTAATGTTATAAATTTATAATGAATTATTATAGAAAAAAATATAAAATTTATTTTTAAAAAATATATAGTAAAGGATAAAAATTATTCACTTAAAAATACTACGATGAATTTATAAAACCAATTTTAAGACAATTCTTATTCACTTATATAAAATATTAATTTTCATCTCAATAAAAAATTAAATTTAACAAAATGGATTTCATATTTTATATATTTTTGATATTATATAATATGGAAAATTTCATTTTTTTCATAAATGTATGATTACAATATTTTGTTTAATAACTCTAATAATTGTTAAAGGATTATTTTCAGTGAACTGATTTAATTATATTTTTGTAATTATAATAATATAAATTAAATTGATAAATTTAATATATTGACTATGATATGATATTTATAAATATATAAACTCACATTACCCTTCATTTATTTGGTAATTAATTTTCTATATTATTTTAAACACTTAATAATTAAAACATCATTTTTCTACAAAATGGGATTTTATTTATTATATGATTTAAATTATTGGATAATTTTATATTATTTTTCAATTTAAATATATTATGTTGATATTATAATAATATTTAATGAATTGATATTTTTTGAGATGGATTATCTTAGAAATTTAATAAAATTTAATTTTCATTGAAAAAAAATTTCTAATGTAAAAAAATGAAAACAATAAAATGTGATAATATCATGGTAAATGTCATAAAACATATTTCAAATAGGGGTTAAAATGAATAGTAGAGGCTTTATCAACCATATATCACCCCAAAATTCATTAATGGCCAATCTAGATCCATTTAATCTTGAATTATTTCTTTCAATCACTAAAAAATTATTGGGTGTTAACAAAAATACAATTTTCATTACTTATAAAAGGAATTCAATTCCACCATATTTTTATGCCATTTAAAAATAATTATATAAAAAATATATATACCTCATTCCCTCCAAATATCTATACCCACATCCTAAAATAAATGGTTTTTCTAGAGTACAATGTGAAGAATCAATAAGGTTCTACTCAAAAGAGAACATCAATATGGATAAGAAATGCTCTCAACTAAGCTCACTTATTTCATTTCATCTCTTACCAACTCAAAAATAATCCATAAATAAACATATTATATCATACATAAAACTTATATTCTTAAATGTCTATACAATATTGAAATATCCATTTTCTACTCTCTAACAAAAAATCTGAAAAATAAAAAATCCACTTGTGTTATGAGCATACTACCACCTTCGTATGAGATGTGATGCATTTTTTATAACCACCAAACAAGGATGTCTCAAAGGGGTATTAAATGAATTAATCTGATACATAAATAATTTTTTATGCTATAAAAATATATTTTGTTTTATGTAAATGAACATGTGATCCATGAATATGTGTATACTACCACCTCTATGACTCAGATGTATTTAATTTTTTAAAATATAAATTTATTATTTATCTATATAAATTATAACATTATTCTCCACCATGGAAAAATATAAAAAATATAACTAATCTTCTATAATAATAATATAATTCCAAAATAATCACTTTCTTAACCATAATCACTAATTGATTACATCTTTTCCTTATTTGTGTTGGTTATACTTCCTACAAGAATAATACTATAAATTTAAATCATGGATGAAAATAAAAACATAACCAATTTTTTATAATAAAATATTGAGAAAATATAGTTTGGTTTGTGATTCATAGAAATCAAATCAATTATTAGAATAATTTTAAATGTACCTTGTATTTTTGATAAAATTACATAAAAAAGAATATCATAGACTTTATGATCAAAAATCATATACAAATTTCATATGAAATGAAACTAAATCATAATAAATAATAATCTACAATCATTTATTGTACCTATAATTATCTCATTATGATGAACATTGAATTTATAAACAAGAATCTATATGAGCATTATCAAAATAGTAATAAAAAATAATTTAAAATAATATCATATGATGATGTAATTAATGTTAAAAAAATAATATGTTTGTCATAAATGATTATAAAATATGATTATAAAATATTATAGATTTGAAGAAATTTTACCTTAGATAAACTATAAAATTGATTATGGGGAGTTAATGGATGTTTCTTTCGTTTATAAAATTCCATCCAATTATATATAACTACAGGGAAGTAAAACAACAGACAACATGAAAGGTGAATACTATAGATTTTACAGTCATTTAGAGAATGAATATCCCATATCCCACTTAGCCAATATTATCTCTATATGAGGGGTGATATTCAATATTATCATTCCAATATAGAATCCTTCTATGAGAATAATTTGGTTTCATTAAAAAAAGTGAATGAACTACAAATATTCAAATAAGCTTCTTGAAATGAAAAAGAAGTACAATTGTAGTAAATATATATATTTTGAGGGAAATTTTTTTTGGAAGTGAACTGATGAAAATAATAATAATAAATAATTGAGAGTTAGTTTTTTTTCCACTAATATACACATTTTATTTTTCTTTAAATTATATATCATTGTACATATCTTTTATCATGGTTCAATAATTTAAATGAATAAAAAACATGAATAAATCATGATTTCATTTATTTTCAGAAAAAATGTATAGATAAATAAAAAAGGTACTCAATTTTACCATTCATGGAACATGTTCCTTGTGTATTGGTTACCAATACCCTATATAATCATCTATTATTCCAATAATTTGAAAACAAAACTTAATATTCCTTAAAATTCTATGCAGTTAATAAATAAGATGATCTGTAGTATTATATACACAAAACATACATTGAAAACTGAATTCCATATAGTTTATATCATGTAAGAAAAATATTTCCAAGGATATAAATATGTTTATGCCACTAGTTCACATATCCAAATCAACAATTGTGAAAGCTTCACAGAGAAAAATATTCCATATAAATGAGTTTACATTTCCAAAAGAATAATTTTTAAAAAACATCTTGTATCATACTTTTCCTAAGAAATGTATCAATGTGACTGATTATATATAAGCAAATATATCTAATTGAGGATTATATATATAAGAAAATATTATATATAAGTGATTCTGTGTAGTTTATTTATCAACGTAGGTGATTCAATGGAGATCATATCATTGTGTAGAAAATTACCTGTAGTTGTATTTACTATGTAATAAAATGTAAATATATGTACTCCATAAATTATATGTATTCATGTACATGGAGCCATAAATAGTTGAATTTATCAATGAAAAAATTTCCACATAATTTAATTTTTTTAGAAAAAAAATAACATCATTTTAGGGAAGAATTTACTACAACAAGTGAAAATGTAGTCAAAACCTATTTAATCACCTATTAAAATTAATATATTAGAAACATATGAAATGTTTTTTTTATAATAAAAAGAAATTAAACCTTAAATATTATTGATTTATAAAGAATAATATTTTAATGTAATTATCATGATAGATTTATAATCATCAAAATTCAAATATATATATATATATAACCATTTATAGAATTATTATATTTTTTGTTTTCTAGATCATATTCCCCTTTTTATATCAATATAAAATATAATATGATTAATAAAAACAAAAAATATGGTTCAAAAATAAAAAACACTGTTAGAATCTATTACTGAATTTTAAGATAAATTTTACATGAAAGGTAATGAAGAATTTTTTTTATTATTGTGAATATAAAAACAACTCCATCCACTAAAGAACACTAGAATAATGTATTTAATTAAATATTAATAAATGAAAAATAGTCATAGTTATGATTCTGTTGGAACCGATAATATACAATAGGATCGAACACATATTTTATATGAGTTGGTGGTTTCTTGGAAGTAGGAGGTGAGAAATTCAGAGAGGGAGGCTCCATCAGAGGAGGAATTGTAGCTTGGTCAACATCAACCTGAGAAGAAAATTCCACTAAGAATCAAGTACAGTCATTAAAAGAGATCCTGATAGGTGTATCTATGATTTTATAGCGGTGATATGAAGCCTCATCAACGTCATTATTTATAGAGGCAGTGAAAAACACTATTTATTAGGTAGTAGGTGGTGAAACTAGGGTAGTCACCACAGCTGACCTTAGATTCTCTTTCTATGAAATTATAGAAAGATAAAAAAAATTATCTTGCTTTTATCTATAACTGAGGTACCAATCAGGTAGTGTTTTACCAATTAGTATATTTCCTTAGAGATAGAACAAGAATTTATCACATATATCAATCTATATGATAATATCATCCTAGAATAATTTGTAGATAATATTATATTCATTCATTTTTGTTGGAAAAATACTACATGAGATTAGTTTAATTCACTTTTTAATGAATCAAATTGAGTTGATTATTTTTTAGGGAATACACCATACAAGTTTATGAAGTAGTTGAATCTAGTAGAATGCACATTCTATGTAATTACTTCTGAATTACTCGACACAAGAGTGATATAGTTGTAGTATTTCATTAAAATATCCACTATATTGACAGATTTTATGATTTTTCACAACTAAAATTTTACTAAGTTGAGAAACATTGGTCATGATATTATTTTCAGTATAAAGTTATATAAGGTTGGGATTATACGTCACTATAAGTATGTGATATAGATTACATGAATCTGTAAAAAAATTACACTATTCTTTTTTGAAATGTGGAACTATATTCATCTTGTGAATATGTGGATGTAAGGAATTTTTGATAATCTCTATAAGATACATCATCTGAATGTAAATATTTTTTTAATTTTAATTCTCATAGGTTTGGTCCCATTTAATAATTTTTTTTGGATACATTAATACACTTCTGTGGTTTCAGTCACCTTGGATTGAACATAGGGAAGATACTCCTTAAGGAATCCCATGTGAATAACTAGTTAGCAATATATTCCAATACATCCATTGGGCTAAAAATTAATAAATAATTATAAATATGAGTGTATTATTTGTTTATATCTTTATATAATCACTAGAGATATGAAATCCATTTGAACAATTTTTTTGTTCTCCCACAAAACTCATATTTGAATATATTTGATCAAATTGAGAGTACAGATCTTGATTATATTCTTGACCATAAGGGAATTAATTTTGAGAAAACATTTTTAGAAAGTCAAATTTACAAGTCAATATCCTCTTCTACCAATGAAATTCATCATTGACTTCAAATCTAACTCTATATATTTTATTGAGAACTTTATGAAATAAGTATATCAAATTATATATGATAAGAGAAATTTGATTCTCTTGGAACATCATGGGCATCATCATTGGAATAAAATCTACTATTTCCACACCCATATTTCCAATAATAGTAAAATTAGTAAAATAAAGTTTAAAAAAGTTTATGGGACATCTTCATTATCTTTAGTTGGTTCAACATGATGTTAT
The DNA here is from genome assembly GCA_963277665.1 of Viscum album. Lineage (NCBI taxonomy): Eukaryota > Viridiplantae > Streptophyta > Magnoliopsida > Santalales > Viscaceae > Viscum > Viscum album. The sequence continues at coordinate 1,497,883,010 of OY728147.1, read as the reverse complement.
CAAAATTTTCATAAAAGGATCCATAAATTTTTCCCCTTTAGTCTCCTTCCTAGTAGGTGTAGCATACCTAATAAGATTAGTTCTATAAATCTTGTCCTAAATATGTCCAAGAGGTTGTGGAACTGGTCTAAGATCTCTATCAATTCCCACCATAACTAACTCAAATGTGGAATAATCTCAAGGGTACCAAATAGTTTGTTGATGTGCTGTTGTGAGTGTTTTATTTTAATTAAAGTAAAAAAATTACTCTTTTTTAAACTACACATGATTTTTTTAAAATATGTGGTATAATCCGACGAAATGGATAATAACACATCATTAAAACTCCCTCTATACAATTATGCATGAGGCACATCTTGTATTTTGACCGGATAACATTATTCTAATTCAACTATAGATAATAAATATATAAAACCTTGAAGAAAATATTCTCAAAAATGTAGATCATTTATAAATACTATTTCATATGTTCTTAAAAGACCATCATTTAAGACCCCATGTTCTTAAATACCATATTTTTAACCTTATTTTACCCAAACAAGGATTTGATATGATAAACTAGTCCAATATTAGGTGTCCCCACCATGGTTTTAATTAAATGACAGTTTCTTTTTTGGAAAATAGTGAAGGATTTAACGAATTTCATCAGAAGTGATAGAAATTTACTTTCAATTAATTTTAAAATAAATATTATCCACATTCTAAAGAAAATAAAATCAATTTTTTACATAAAACATGTAAATTAATTTATGAAACCAAAACAACACACCATTTCAGCAAAAACATACTTTTAACATTGAAAAATAAAGTCTTGAAACAAGAAAAAAATTTATATCCAACCATGAATGATTGATGGACATAATAAGAAGTTTTCATTACTTCAGGATATAAACATTTTCCATGTTCTAGGTCCTTGTGGTGACTTCATATAACCTATTAGAATTCTCCATGGTTGAACGAGGAAGAGATTTCTCAATATCCAATGATTCAATGGATCTAGTGAAGTATTGAAGAGATTCATTCAATGTAGTTCACGTGTAATCGTATCTTTTGAGGTAATAGGTTTTATATTCTTCATAAAAACATGTAAATGTTTTAGTGAAAAAATATTTTAGGTGTATAAGGTTTTATTGAAATTTTACACAAGGATTAAAAAAAATGAAATAAAACTGACAAATAATCTTTAATTGAAAAAATATAGTATCCCAAAATTAATTATATAAAATAAAATTAAATTGAAATTTCATTAATTAATATTGAATAAAACTATTTATCATTAAATTTATAAAATATTAAATAAGATACAAAGTAAACAAAAATAAATAAAAAATTTCTATTTTTAAAGATAACTATGTTGTCATATAAAAAAATAATTTAAATTCAAACAAACATGTTTGTCTCATAATTAAATAAATCCCATTAGAGGAGATAGGTTCGGTGATAATATCAGCTACATGATTTTAAATAAAAGTAAATTAATGAGAGAAGTGGCATTTTAGTGTGTGATATCTCAAGAAATGATTATTCACAACTATGTTAATTATTACAAACCATTTTGCGGAGTTATTAGAAATGATTGTAACACATGTTTTACAAAATTTTATTATTACATGATTATAATTAATTTAATATTTGATAAAGGTGCGTTTCAACCACAACATTTTCGCACAATAACTACCATCAATAATGATTCCTTCTTCTCTAGTAGATAATGTAACTTAGTATTCCTTATTATATTCTAATGAAGCAAAGCATTTTCCACGAATTTGGTTTGTTCTTAAGGCACTTTTTTAATTTAATCAAAACATCAAAATTTTTAATTCAATGTGACTTTAAATTAGTAGTTTTTGGAAGGAGAGAATGATAAATTGAGCCTTTCAAATACGTTAATATTCTTTTGGAATATTTCAAATGGGATTCTATGGTATATTATTTGAATACACCTAACAAGAATACTACAAAAATAATTTATAGTCTAATATACATAAATTATAGTAAACTCTTATTTATTCCACTATAAAAATTATTTTCAATTAGTTTCCAATAATTATCCATATCAATTTTTATATTTAATTTAATAACTGTTTTTTAACTTAAAAGATTCAATTACGAAGAACATAAGAATGTCATGTCTTTATTTTCATCGATTTAAAAAAAATTCATTGTCCTTTTGAAATATTTCTAATCAAATAATGAAATTTATCTCCACCATTATACTCATTTTAATCTATATCTAAATAGGATTTGAAAAATGATTACAAAATTTTTTATTAGTTAAAGAAAAAATTGCATCATCAATATATATTTGAATATGTAAAATATAATTTGTTACACTTTCATAAAAAGAGTAAGATCTCCCAAATATAATATAAATAAATTTTAGAAGACAAAAAATATTACCTTTTAATAATAATATATGATATCTTATTTAGAATCATAATGATATTTATAAAGTTTGAGAATTGAGTTTTCAAAAAAGCGATTATTAAAATTTTGAGGTTTCCAAACATAAAAACCCTCCATAAGTTAACCATTTTGAAACAATGAGTCAACATATATCTTAAATGATTTAAAATTAAAATGGGATTTATTCTATAAGGGAATCCGAAGATCATATAATCAAAAATGGGAAACAAATCTTACACATAACCTATATGTTATTCTTGATTTCATCCTTTTGAAACTAGTTTAGATTTATGTATATCAATCTCACAATGATCATACTTATTATTTATAAATACCAATAGTGATCCTAAAAAAATAAAGTGAGATAGTACTTAAATTTATTCTCAAACTCTTTTACTTTTGAAAATGTTTTATTCTAGTTGCATAATTTAAAACCAATATTCAACACCAACGGATTCTTTAATTATTATTGATTCATATTTTTAAATAATAAAAGATTTCACAACAACGATTCCGACAATACATATAGTTCATAAATATTCAAATAATCATATAATAATTATTATTAAAATCATGTAATTTTTAGGTAGAATACTATTTAGGTAGCACAAATTTTGGTTTAACAGTTTCTTTATATTTAGGATTGTATTGCTAAAAATAATGTTCTAAATTCAATATCCAATTCAGAAAATTTAGGTACTCCAACCATTTATCAATGAATAATTAAAAATTTCATCCATATTCAATTTATTTTTAAATGGATCACATTAATGAAATTTAACATGACCTAATTATTAAATAATCCATAACTTTTTAATGAAAACTCTATAATCATTATAATATGTAAAACAAAATTGTATGTTTCCATCATCCATCATTGGTTAAAAGTTTCCAAGATAATTCTTACATTTACCAATAAAATATTTAAATAAAAAATATTTTAAGATTCCAAATTTGGTTTTATATTTTTCCATAACTAAGTGGGTTTATTGTTTAATATAGGCTTGATTAAAACTCTATTATTAATATAACTTACTGGGTTAATAGATTCTACCAAAAATGATTTGGCATGTTATAGTATAATAACACTGTTTCAGAAATTTCATTCTATGTTAATTATTAATTTAAATAGAAAAATGTTATTTTGGTATATCATGGGATGAAAAAGTGTGTTTGATATGAGGTTTTGACATGATGAATAAAAAAATGGTTTTTAATTCTCCCCCATTTTCCCCTTATTCACGAATTTTGTCTTAATATTGTTTGTTGTAATCCATCTGATAAAATATAAAAAACAAAATAGTCCTCACTGAAAAGTCTCCAATATGAAACTGCTATAAATGTAGAAATATCATATACTACAACATAAATTTTTTTACATTCTAGAATTAATGTTTAAAATGGTACAAAAAAATACTTGTTAATAATTTCTAATGGTCAAGATGTAGAAACATCATTGACTAATTTAAAATATTACTTCTATTTATTACCAACCTAGAAAGAATGATAATGTTACTTTTTATCCAAATAAGATGAAGAAAATATAAAAGCTGATCTATTTTGATGAAAACCTATATCTATTATACATTTTATTTAATGATTTACTAACTAATACAAACATAATAAAATCTAGTAAGAATGAGAGGCCTACTTTATTTGTTAAATTTTATACATATATCCAAAATTTGAAATATGAATAAGAATACATTATAAAAAATATCCCAAATTCTCTTATATTTGATTGATTATAAATCACTTTATGTTACTACCACGATACATATATTGGAATATAATAAGATATAAATCACATTTACTATCATAATAAAATATTCACGTGATGAAAGTAATAAATATGAGTCAATTTTCATATTATAGTGACATAAATTTGTGAAAATCATAAACATAAACATCATAAGATTATATAAGTTGATATTATCATGGAAATATAGGAATTTTGAAATGACATAAAACCTAAATTCATAAGAATAATTTTAGTTTCAATCTAAATAAATCGTAAAATTGTATTCCCAAGATGAAATCTATTGTACCATACATGGTATCTCATGATATTAAAACATTACATAATGAATTGTAGGGCCAAATAATTTCTATCCCAATTATCACATTCATATTATATATGTGCATTTGTGTACCTAAACTATCACATAGCCTAAGAATGGCTTATCTCACTTTAAATCCAATGATTACAAAGTATGGGTTTCAAATATAGAATTCCCCCAATTAATGATGGATAGTTACCTTTTATTGGAAATTGGTATGGCCATTACCATAGAGAATTTTGGCTTGGAAAACCACAATATTGCATTGGAAGTAAAATGGGTGTACCTAAAGGGTCGTTTAATGGTTTTATAAGTGTTATGGGTGGTATATTATTACATGTGAATCATAAGGATAATAAAAAAAATTGGATATATTTATAATGTTATATGGAGTAGAACATCATTCCCAATGGATTTTGAGTGAAGAGTTGTGGGTATTTGTGTGGTTATTTATTGAAAAATATAGGGGAGTTATTTATTAAACTCTGGACAGAGGTTTTCAAGTCTCTTAGAAAAAATAATGAAATCCACAAGATATGTAATTGATTTTACCTTGTTTTCTCTCATAACTAAGTGAATTTAAATATATCATAAGGCCACAAATTAAATATATTAAAATAGTATAATTGGGGATATCGAAGTATGTGATGTTCATAAAGAATTTATTTTAAAACAATAAAATTAAATATAGGTTTTTGGGGATTAATTAATGTTTTATAAAATTAATAAAAGATATTGAATAAACATTAATTTAAAGGGGAAATAAATATTTTTTTCAAGGATTCTTTTTTATTATCTTATTACATATCTTATGGGATATTATGATTTCTTAATAGAGGCTGTAAATTTATATTGTTTTATATTTTAACTTAATGAATAATTTAGCACAAAAATTTCTGTAAAAATTACAAATTTAACATTTCGACATTTTCAAATATCATATAATATTTATTTCCATAAAATATATTTCTATATATGTGAATTTTCATTTCAAAATAAAAATCCTTGTAAATATAAAATAATAGTTTCTACAACACTAAAAAATTTAAGACCCTTAAAAGAAATACATCAAACTTCATTAAATTATATTAACATCTATATTTATAAAAATATTATTTAGTATGAAAATTTTGAACTATAAATGTTATTTCAAAAATAAAATAATTTACCAAAATATTGTTTTAATTGAAAAAACATGTCTCAAAAGTAATTTTTTTGTCTTCTTGTATCAAATTATAATTTTTATCACTCGTTATATAATCATTAATTAATTAACAATTATAGGGGTTATGTATAATAATTATTTAATTTAAAATATAAAATATAAAATATATATTCCTTGGGTATGGATACATAATCCATTATTACACTAGTGTATTTTCTAATGTTATGGTGTGTGATGGTGGTTCCTTTTCAGAGTGGTTCAATGGATATTTTTTGGGCTACGGTGTCAATAAGATTAAGCATCTACTTCAAATAGTTTAAAACATGCTTTATTAGTTAAATTTCTTCTTTGTAGTTCTCAATGTAGAAGACCCAAAAAAACCATCTCCCTTAAAAGCACTAATTAATGGGAATAAAATGGTATCCTCCTATTAGCCAAGGAAATTGATTCATCCATATATGTCTATTATACATTATCATAACCCTTAATTAATTGTAATCACAATTGCCTCTTTATATTGGCTATGTTATCAAGGATTATCATTCTTAATTTTCATTTAAATCTGAAATGATATATTTTATAAAGGTATAAAATAACCAATGTATTGTCTATGTTTTTTATAAATAAATTTATTAAATAAGAATTTATTAATGTAACTGGTAATTTAATTTATAAAATTTGGGGTCATTATCATATTCCCCCCTTTATAAATTTCTTCTTCAAAATGTCATTTCATAAAATAAAATAGGTGCGGGTACTTCTATTTCATTTCCTATTCCAATTACCATTTTTCTTACTCAAACGTGTGGTTCTAGAGTTGTAAATTTTCCTAGTGATTTTTCTTATTTCATAGTAAATTATCAATATAATCTATAATTGTAACTACCTTTTCCTAATATGAAATATAAATCTTCAAATGTTCCACCTTTGGATTTTGTAAATCTGATTGCTCTTTTCTGTACTTCATCAAGAGTGATACATGCAGCACAAGATATACTTGAGATGTGTTAGGTGGGGGTGATAGTTGATATTTAATAGCTTAGTTTTGATCAATGTTCCTGAATTGTACAATATATATAGAACTATTCATTACCTTATTCTCAAACATCATGAATCTATACGTTGGGAATATATAAGGAAAATCTTTTCATCTACCTCAATCTCTAGTACTCATTAATGATTACATCATTGATTTTATATTTACTTTTTTATATTTCATATAATTTTTATTCGATTGAACCTTCCTTTTCATCTATTGGAAATTATCATGTACCACAGTCTTTATCTCACCGACTTCACTTCATCATGTTGGAGTCCAACAACTCTCCCAAAAAATATTCCCAAAAGGTTCTTATTAAATTCTATAATATAAATTATTGTTATATGAGAACTACCCAAGGGTAATTTTTAGATCTAAATACAATTAAAAAATATTAAACATGATCTCAAAATATCCTCTTCTGTTTTAATGGGTCTCTTCGACATTGCATCTGCTTGAGGGAGATAAGAAGTATTAAAACTCGCCTCTATATCAAACGCTTTCTAAAGGCTTCTACAGAACCTCAATGTATACATTTAATCTTTTCCATATATAATATAGAGTGTCACTCCATTAATTAATGCAAAATATCTTTTGTACAACCTACCAAGGTGGTTGAGAGAGAGATATTACTTCATATAAATAAAATGTGGTAACTTTTTAAATCAATCACCACCACCCAGATGGTGTTATTTCATTTTTATGTCTAGAGGGGTCCTATGAGGAAATAAATGCTTATGTTTTTTTATTTCCATAATGATATGGATAATAGTTTCATCATACAATTAGACATATGTCATTTATCCTTGAATTTTAGGAATACCGAGAATTAAGATAATAAATTTGTAATATCCCTCTTTATTCAGCCCCGCATGAAATTATGATACAAATCTATATACTACATGGTAGTGATTGGATGAATTTATAGAGATGATCAATGTATATCTTCATGATGTTTCAAGTTTAGTACTCACGTTATGGGGACAAAAATCCGGGTTTCAATATAGATGAATTTATCTTTAAAATATCTTTACTCTATAATGTTTTCTACATAGTAGTTTAGATCCTTATTATATTTTTGGTCCTCCTATATCATCTCATGAATGGATGGTTGAGTATATATTTGAAAAACACAGTATGAAGTCCATTTTATGATTTTAATGTCCACCCTTTGCATGTTCAAGACTATTTGATCCCATTAAATCCTCACCATACATATGGTTGAGATATCCTTTATACATGGAGAATCTTCCAATTTATTTACCTTTAAATTATGGTAATGGATTTAAAAATAAAAATAATATCTCTATTCTAACCAAATTTTACATTAATAATAATCTCATATTGTTCGAATATATACATGAGGATTTTATGATCCATATATATGTCAATATTACACCAATAGAGCTAATGTTCCCAAATATTCAATGTAAAATCACAATAATGAATTATAGATTTTTATTTAGTTATTTATTCATATTTATCTTTAAATTTTGGTTGGAATAATCTATAACACAATCATCTAATATGAGCAACGAACAAAAAAATCGACTGTAACACCGTGACCTTTTGTGAAATATTTTTTCTTCTATTGAATTTTAGCATTTAGATAATTTTTAAAAAAATTACTAGGTATAGATTGTGTTATATACAACACCATGTTTATTTTATGTTATAAAAAATAATGAGTTTCTTCAAAACAATATAAGACACGCGACACTGATATTCAGCGAAGCATGAAATCATTTAATTTTTAATTTGTCCATTATAACGTTGTTGTTAAACTGGTTGGTATGAATAGTATTAAAAACATAATGAAATAAACTTATAAAGTCCCTACTTAATATATATTTATTTCAAAATTATTATTAAATAATCAAAAATGTTTTAGAAAATTAGTTATATTCATCAAAACTCTGTTTTCTTCAAAAATGATTTTTATTTTTATTTATGATGACATATTTTTTTACTTAACGTGATTTAAGAAAAATTATTTTAATGAATTAACATCATTTTTTAAATCATTATATCAATATAAAATTGTAGTAAATTTTTTTTATTTTTTTTTGGAAAAATTTGATTTTGCAATAAATTGTGAAAAATTCTAGTTTTTGTAAAAGTGTATTTTGTTTTCAATAAATCAAGTAATTTAAATTACCCATTATGTTTTAACATAAATTTATTATTATTTATTTATATTTAATCCAATTAATTAATTTATAGTCAACCATATAATATATTTTATAACATTTTAATTTTTGGGTTAAAAAGTTTTTTTTTTCAAAAATAGTTCGAAAGTGCATAATAATTTTACATTTAAATTAACTAAAATAATACATAATGGGAAATGTTTTAATAGAAAATTATATAATATATATAAATTACATTAAATTTATATTCATGTTATAATTATTATTATACATAGAGTTAATATAAAATCATCTTGTGTCTAAAAACTAATCATATCAAAAACCCAATTTATTATATCATATGAGGGTTTTGTTTTAAATTTATTTTTTCCCAATTTGAAAATTACTATTATAAAAAATAAATAAAAAAATTTTAAATCCACATTTCAGAATTATATTGTGTTAAATGTTTTATAATTACATGAAAATTATATATTATGAAAATATTTATATTATTGTGGTTAATATATTCAATTTTATGTTGAATTATGACGAAACAACATTTCAGACTGTTGAAAATTTTTCATTTGAAAAACACGCATTCTTGTCGAGTCTACAGGTTTAATTTTAAATTAAAATTTTCCACTTTTATGTTTAAATTTTGAAAAAAATGATTGAATATTTAAAATTACAATAATTTATATTATCTAATTAAGAGAAATTAATATTTCACTTTAAATAACAATAAAAATGTAAAAATTATTTACCATAATTAAGGTACAAATGGAATTAATGTGTGTAAAACTAAGAGGTTAATGATTTAAATGACTATAAAACATGTAAAGTAAATAATTTATAGTAATATATCAACATTATACTTCCAAAAATATAATATATGATCATTTATAAAAAAATTCCTTGGGACCGACTTTATTATTTTGGATTCCACTGGGGAATTTCCATATAGTTTCCAAGTGGGTTCCTTTCACCACATATAAATTCCACCAAATCCCTACACATAATCAAACCTATAAATTCATATGGTTTATGAAAAAACTAAAAAATAAACTCGATAAAATTATTATCTGTCACGACCTGTCCTCGGGGCCCGTGCCGTGACTACCCCAAGCCCGCCTTCCATTGGCCAGGGGCTGGCGACTAGCACCAAGGTGTAATTCCCTGTAAAAAGGGAAGGCATTGCATATGTAATGTAAACAAACACCATAGATCAATCAAGAAGAAGTAAAGACTAGGTATAAACTGGGTACAATAGTAAGTGCGGACAAGTAAGTGGGCCAGAATACAAAACCTAAACTGGAAGTAAAGTACAACTGAAAAAGTGAGTACAACAACTGAAAAGTAAAGTTGCAGCCTCAAGACATCCATTGGACGTCCCACCTGAAGGGTGGGTACAAATAGCCTCCACAGCTCCTCGGGTCCATCCGTCCGCTCCGAGTACGTCCCGCCCAGTGGTCCACCTCCAGGTACCGACCTGCTCTGCAAGCCTCAACCACGATCAGCGTTGTCTGTCGTCTTCAACCAACACAACGTAGTGTGGGCATAGCTATTGCAGGGGTGAGTATAAGCAACTTAGTAGGGAACCTGAGACCCCCGAAGGTCTCCCAGAATCCACAAAGGATAATCCAAAAAGGAAAGATACAATCACAAAGTAATATCTGACACTACTTAAGTATATGCCCATACATATACCTAAGTCATCAATTCTAGTTCGACTCCAACATCTGATCTCATGTTCGATCACATCCACACAGGATAGCACAACACAATCCACACAGGAAAGAAAGTCAATCATATCGAAGATAATGATTGAAAGTCAAGATTCAGCTAACACAGGTATACTTCTTCGTAAGACGATAGTGATGATCTGATGTAGCCACTGATTCATCTAAGCCGTCGGACCCACACATGATCGATAGGTATTAACCCCCGCAGTGACCCACAAAGGATCGATAGGTAACTAACCCTCGCAATGACCCACACAGGATCAGACCCACACAGGATCTGTAGGCGCTGGCCCACACAGGACCGCTAAGCCTTTACCCACACAGGATCTTACCCACACAGTATCGGTAACACTGATCCACGTAGGATTGCTGAGCGTTGTAGTCGTCGTCTTCGAATCGATGGAGGATTTCTATACAGTCGTCATCATCATCGCAGTAGCAGCCTGCTCTAGGGTTCCCGCACATAGAAAACTCGTTCGGGAGGGTCCGCTCCATGAGCCGAGGGGATGATACATCAACTGACACTAAGTCCGGAGTTAATGTATTCAAAAGTTCAGTATCGTCAATAGGAACTCAACGTCACAGACGATGCGTCAATCAGACGCCCGGTCTGATAGTTATTGGCATTTTCGTTCCAGGGGCCCAGTTGGTTTTTAAGTCAAAACCAACCCGACCATACTCCAACTGCGTCCAAACCTCGAGCAGAGTAAGTTAAAAAGGTCCGTCTCACTAAGATAAATCCATCAAGTCGACGACACGTCAATCGGTCGTCCGGAGCTCAAATTATAAGTGTTTCCGCTCTGAGGGCCTGGTTGGTTTCGTGTACAAACCTTCCCGGCCGAACCCAAAGTCCTCCTAAACCTTGAGTGTAATATACCAAAACGACCGTCTCGATCCAAGGATCACATCAAAGCTGACGGTGCGTCGATCGGAGATCCGAAACCAAAGTTATGGGAAAAAGACCGTGAGGGGTCCGATATTAGGGGGTTCGGGCCCGGTCCGACCCGGTCTAATACCGTCTGGGTCGGCCCGCTTGGGCGTGGCCTGGCCCAGCGGCCCGGCTTGGTGGTTCGGTCTGGGCAGGGTGGCTAGGCAGCCAGGTGGCTCGGCCGTTACGGCCGAGCGGAGAGGGGGGGGGGGGGGCTGCCCCCTGCGTAGTGAAGCCGTGGCCCCCATGTGGGGGCCGCACCTGCTGGCCAACCGGGGGTTACGAACCCCCGGTTTTCTCCCTGACCGGCTGGCCCACTCCGGCCAGCCCGCTGCTACAGCCATGGGACCGGGGCAGTCCCGTCCCACTGCTCCGACGCCGGCATCCCAGAACCGGCCGTCGGTCCTGCTCCGCCGTGGCCTCAGTCGCGGCCTTGGTCCATCCGGCGCGGCGTGACGGCGTCGCGCCCCTCCGTCGTGGCCCTGCTCCGGTCGCGGTGTCTTCAAGGTTCTTTCGAGGTTCTCTGGTGTGGCATGATGGCACTGCGCTTCTCCGCCCTTCCTTTCATATTTCCTGCGCGGTGCTTCAGCACCGCACCGCCTTACAAGTGCCACAAAAAAAATCAAACCAACAAGGAGGAGGAGGGTCAGCCGTGTTGGTGTGGTCCGACCTCCTCCCGTTATTGCGATATCAGGTGGCTCAAAATGAAAAGAAGAAAGAGACGGAATTAATAACTAACAAGAAAATAAAATACACCCCTACCTCGATCATATCTGTCGAACGACGTTGTCGCGGAATGGGACGTCGCGAAATTGATCACTGCGGAAGAAGGAAGATCATCATGTCACGGAGGAACGATGTCTCCCTTCCTTTGACACGGAAAGAAAGAATGAGGTGATATGCGTTGGGTCGTCGATCTCGGAGGAAGACGTCTCTCACCGTCGTCCATCGTCGGAGGTCGGTGTTCTTCGTCGAAGAGGAATAACTTCAAGAACTTGAGAAAATTCTCCCAAGCCTCTCACAACCCAACAACTCTAATAAAATAAGAGTTTGTCTTATCTTATTTCTCAAGCCATGCATTTTGAAATTCAAAAACGAAACAATCAATTATGTTAATTAATTGCAATGTTTAAACTGCCAAATTAATTGAGGCGTTTCATAAACAGATAAAAGCAAGGGTTGACTTCCACTTAATAGGTGTGCGGCTGTGTTACCTTAATTAAAAGGGGGTTCAGGAAGTTGAAAGAAACGGTGGGGCTCATATGTGTCCCACCTCACAAATATCCTACCATGTGGGTAGGATATTGTGGGTCCCACTACAAACACTTAGCTTAGGTTAAAATACATTAAGAAAAATAAAAATTGGTCGCACCATTTTTATTTTATTCCTTTACTTAACCCAAAAAAATTTAAAAACCACACCCGAACAAACGCAACTCCGGAAAAGGTGTTTCTAAGAAATTATCGGTGCTACGATTCCATCGGTTCCCTCAAAATTCCATTCCGAGCACCAGTTCAAAAGTTATAAAAACCCACTCATTCGTTCACTAAACGTACCAGGGCTAAACATCGGAAAATTATTCCAGGAACACCGGGCCTCGGAATCAGGTGTCGTCAAAAACTGTGTTCTTGTAAAATCCCAATGAAAATTAAGAAAAAATTTCCCTTGAATTTTATAGGTGTTTACATTACTCCCACCTCAGGGCTTTACGTCCCTGTAAATATAAATCAAAAACTAGGGAAACAAATGTGGGTACTGAGAACACATCTGAGCCTCCCACTCTCAAGTGCTCTCCTGGAGGTTCCAGTGCTGCTATCAGATGCACACCAGAGGAATCGACCATCCACGTAGGACCCGCTCCTGTCGATCCTCAATCTCTACCGGGACCTCTGTAGAAGTCGCCCCATCATCAATGTCGAGCTCCCCATGGTCAATGACATGCGTCGGGTCGTGCACGTATCTCCTCAGATGAGATACGTGAATGACGTCGTGCACCCAGTGCAACTGAGGTGGTAGAGCCAGGCGATAAGGAACCTCTCCAATCCTACCGAGGACATGGAATGGTCCAATAAAGCACGGAGACAACTTTCCACCTCGGCCATATCTCGGTAATCCACGTCGAGTTGAGACCCGCAAGAAGACGTGGTTGCCATCCTCGAACACTAGTGGTCTCCGCATCCTATCAGCATAAGACTTCTGCCGGCTCTGAGATGTCCTCATCCGCTCCAGGATGACCTGGACCTTCTCCATTGCGGCCTAGACCATCTCCAGTCCCACAAGTGCTGACTCCCCACGGTCTGTCCAGCACAATGATGATATACTAGGTCGGCCGTACAACACCTCGTATAGTGCCATCCCGATGGTTGAGTGGTAGCTGTTGTTGTACGCGAACTCCACCAAGGGTAGGTGGTCCTCCCAGCTACGACCAAAGTTGAGGACACATGCGCGGAGCATGTCCTCGAGATTCTTAATGGTCCTCTCCATCTGACAATCCATCTGAGGGTGAAAGGCGGTGCTCAGACGTAGTTGCGTCCCGAATGCCACCTACAACCCCTTCTAAAGACAGGAAGTAAAGAGAGATCTCGATCAGAGACGATAAATGATGGAACATCGTGAAGCCGTACAATCTCTTGAATGTAGAGGCGTCCCAAGCTCTCCACTGAGCCATGCTCTCTTATGGGTAAGAAGTGAGACGACTTGGTGAGTCGGTCGACAATCACCCAAATGGAGTCGTGACCTATGGAAGTTCGTGGAATTATAGCCACAAAGTCCATAGTTATGTCATCCCACTTCCACTCCGGGACCTCCAAGGGTTGTACCAAGCCTGCTGGTACCTGGTGCTCTACCTTCACCAACTGGTAGGTGAGGAATCGAGAAATGAACTCATCCACAACCTTCTTCATGACCGGCCACCAGTGCTGTCGTTTGAGTTCCTGGTACATATTCGCCACTCTAGGATGTACTGCCAAGGGGGATGTGTGAAAATCTCTCAGTACCTCCTCCTGTAAAGAAACTGGTACCAAGATATGTCCTCTGAAAAGGACGTTGTGCTCTTATCCTAATGAGAAACCATCAGGTGACAGTCCTGATGATATCTGCGCATGCCGCGTCTCACAGTCGGCGTCCTCACGCTGTGCCTCTCTGACTCACTGTAGTAGTGGAGGAGTGACTGTGAGTGACTGAAGAAAGGCTTCTCTATCTCTATCCACAAAGGATTTCTACAAAGCAGCTAGCTACTCTATCGCCTCCCCAAGTAGCTGAATGCTCGTCCTCCTGCTAAGATCATCGGCTACTACGTTCTCCTTTCTAGGAGAATAGACTATCTCTAAGTCATAGTCCTAGAGGAACTCGAGCCATCGACGCTGTCTCAGGTTCAGTTCCTTATGCGATAAGATGAACCTGAGACTCTGATGGTCAGAATAGACTATAAAGCGCTCACCCATCAGATAGTGTCTCCACATCTTCAGAGCGAAGACCATTTCTTCTAACTCCAGGTCATGGGTAGCGTAGCTCTGCTCATGATTCCTCAACTGACATGATCCATAGGCTATCACGGCCCACTCCTGCATCAGGACACATCCGAGTCCAGTCCCTGATGCATCGCAGTAAACTACGTACCCAACTCCCTCCTTCGGTAGCCTCAAGATTGGTGTGCTGCTCAATCTCTATCTCAGCTCTTGGAAGCTCTACTGACATCTGTCTGACCACAGAAAGGGTTTCCCCTTCTTCGTCAAAGCTGAGAGTGGTGCTGCAACTCTGGGGAGGTTTGGCACAAATCTCAGGTAGTACCCAGCTAGACCCAAGAAACTCCGCACCTCTGTCATGCTCCTTGGTGGCTACCAAGCTATCACTGCCTCGATCGTCACAGGATCCACCGCAAGTCCCGCCTCAGAGATGACATGTCCCAAGAAGTGGACCTCACGTATCCAGAACTGACACTTCAAGAGCTTTCTATAAAGCTGGTGCTCTCGGAGTGTGTCTAGTACAACCCGTAAGTGGTAGGCGTGCTCCTCCTCAGTGGTCGAGAATATCAAAATGTCGTAAATGAATACCATGACCAATAGATCGAGGTATGGCTGAAAGATCCTGTTCATGAGGCCATGAACACTACTGGAGCATTGGTTACGCCGAATGGCATAACCAAGAACTAATAGTGGCCATACCGACATCTGAATGTCATCTTCTGCACGTCCTCGTCCTGAACTCTGAGCTGATGATAGCCTGATCTAAGGTCTATCTTTGAGAACCACCATGCTCCTTTGAGTTGATCTAAGAGGTCATAAATCCACGGTAGCGGATACTTGTTCATCACTGTCACCTGGTTCAGGCGACGACAGTTGACACAAAGTCGCAAGCTCCCGTCCGGCTTCTTGGCGAACAATATCGAGGAAGCCCAGGGTGAAACACTAGGTCGGATGAATCCCTTGCCCTGGAAGTCCTCCAACTATACACGTAGCTCTCGAAGCTCGAAGGGATCCATTCGATATGCTAGGGTGGATATCGAGGCTGTCCCGGGGTACAGATCAATATAAAAGTCTACCTCTCTGCGAGGAGGTAGTCTTGAAACGTCGTCGGGGGAAAATGTCTACATACTGATCCACCACTACAAGAAAACCAGGAATCTGCATGTCAACTGCTCCTAGGATGAGGCTAGGAAACTGATGAGTGATGGGTTGTCCTCTTCTCTACGAGAGTCCATCCAATGATGTGAAGGCACCCTTCTCGCTGGTGAAAGTGAACGTGCTCCCGTCTGTGCGTACACATCGCACATTGCGCCTAATACAGTCAATCTGAGCATGTACTGTAGATAACAAATCCATTCCCAAGATGACGTTGTAAGGCCTCGACGCCGCTAAAAGAAGATCCCAGCCAAAGCTCTCGCCTCCTATGGGAAGGTCACACTACCGGCACCAGTACGTAATCATCGAGTTTTCTCCTGTAGGAGTCTCTAGCCGGAAGGATCGAGCCAACAGCTCTGTCGGAATCTCCGAGCTTCGAACAAGGGCATCAGCTATGAAAGAATGAATCGCTCCTGTGTCTATAAGAACTGTAGCAAGGGTGGAATAGAAAAAGATAATACCTCGAATCATCTCGGGCGCGCCGTTGTTGTAGGCCTCCGCTGCCTGAAGTTGTGCCTGTCTCTGCCTGCCAGCTCCCTGTGGTCGGGGAGGGCCTCCTGCTGGTGGTGGTGGTGGTAGAGCCTCAAAGCGTCACCCACCACCTAATGTTCGGCCAGCTCCTCTACCTTGTCTGCCTGCTCCCTGTGGACTACCACAATCAACCCTCTGCCTCTGCTTGGGTGGTCCCTCAACCGTCTGCTGCTCCTCAGCACGGCGGGTCGGGCAGTCACGAGCCATGTGGCCTTGCCCGTCACATGCGTAGCACTGTCTTCCTCTCGAAAGACTGGCTATGATCTAAGTGCCCTACACCTCTAAGCCAGTGTCCTAGGGTCGTCTGCCTGAGGGTCTGGTCTGCCTGGACACATGAGTCACTTGTCGACTACCTGCTGCAGAAGACTCTACTATGTGCCGCCCTGTGCTAGGTCTCGCTGCTGATGAAGGCTCAACAAGGAAGCTCTCGATGAGAAGGGCTTGCTCATGTACCCCTACTTGTGTCGGAATGCTGAGGGAGATCAGCGATGCCCTGATCTCCTGCCTCAATCCCTGCTCGAAGGTCTGGGCCCGGAATAATGGGTCTCGTACCATGTCCATCGAATAGCGCGAGAGATCTGTAAATCTCGCCGAGTACTGGACGACCGTCAAGCTACCCTGCCACAGTTGTAGATTCTCTTGGATGCGCACCGCACGGAGGGTGGTTGGGACGAACTATGAGCGGAAGAGGCTCTCAAAGTCCATCCAGAGAAGAGATTCCTCATCGTGCACCTGGAGCATCAAGCTCCACCATCTGCATGCTTCTGCGTGTAGGAGGCTCGCTTCAAGGATCACCATGAGGTCTGCTGGTGTCCTCACTAACCTGAAAACTCGTACAACTGCCTCCAACCAATCCTCGGCTACGTGAGAGTCTGTCTCCCCATGGAACCTAGGCGGTCGCTGACGCTGAAACTCATGCAGTGCACTAAGATGACGTGCATCATCAGCGGCTGGGGCTGGTAGCATCGGTGGCTCGGTGGGTAGAGGTATCGCCGGTGCCTCTGCTGTCAAAGGGCCATGTATAGAGGCTTCGTCGCTCGGTGGGCTGTCGTCCCACACAACGCTCGGAACCCTAGCTGGCTATCGTTGTTGGACCATCCTGAAAATAAATAGGTGTGCCACAGTCAAACAATATACTTGGTGAGCTGACACAAAGTAATCACAAAGAAAACTTGAAACACACAGGCAATCAATGTTTTCGTGAATTAAGTCAGAAATCAGAAGTCAGGGCCCTGGTGTACAGATACGTCGGCCTCCGCACCAACACTGGACTCCCTGGACTGATAACCACACTCAATACTCTTAACAGTATTTCTTCACAAAGAAAAAGATCAGAGACCTGAGTTCTGTTGTAGAACCGAACTCCTCTGATACCAATTTGTCACGACCCGTCCTCGGGGCCCGTGTCGTGACTACCCCGAGCCCGCCTTCCATAGGCTAGCGGCTGGAGACTAGCACCAAGGCATAATTCCCGGTAAAAAGGGAAGGAATTTCCATTGTAATGTAAACAAACACCATGGAGAAAGCAACCGGAAGTAAATACTAAGTAAAAACTGGGTACAATAGTAAGTGCGGAAAAGCAAGTTGGCCAGAATACAAACCCAAACTGGAAGTAAAGTACAACTGAAAAAGGGAGTACAACAACTAAAATGTAAAGCCATAGCCTCGAGTCGTCCACTGGAATTCCCACCTAAAGGGTGGGTACAGATAGCCTCCACAGCTCCTCAGGTCCAGCCGTCCGCTCCGAGTACGTCCCGCCCAGTGGTCCATCTCCAGGTACCGACCTGCTCCGCAAGCCTCAACCACGATCAGCGTTGTCCGTCGTCTGCAACCAACACAACGTAGTGCGGGCATACCCCGTTTAGGGGTGAGTATAAGCTACTCAGTAGGGACCCCGAGACCCTCGAAGGTCTCCCAAAATCCAAAATGGAATGATACAATTACAAAGTATCAACTGACACTACTTAGGTATATTCCCATACATATAACTAAGTCATAAATTCCAGTTCGGCTCCAACATCTAAGCCCATGTTCGAACACGTCCACACAGGATAGCACCACACAATCCACACATGAAAGCAAGTCAATCATATCGAAGATAATGATTGAAAGTCAAGATTCAACTCACACAGGTATAGTTCTTCGTAAGACGATAGAGATGACCTACAGAGGATCGATAGGTAACTAACCCATGTAATGACCCACACAGGATCAGACCCACACAGGATCTATAGGCGCTGGCCCACACAGGACCGCTGAGCGCTGACCCACAAAGGATCAGACCCACACAGGATCTGTAGCACTGATCCACGTAGGATTGGTGAGTGCTGTAGTCGTTGTCGTCGAATCCACGGAGGATTTCTGTACAGTCATCATCATCGTCGCAGTCGTAGCAAGCTCTAGGGTTCCCGCACACAGCAATCTCGTTCGGGCGGGTCCGCTCCACGATCTGAGGGGATGATACATCAACTGACACATAGTCCAGAGTTGATGTATCCAAAAGTTTCGTATCGTCAACAGGAACTCAACGTCACAGACGGCGCATCAATCAGATGTCCGGTCTGAGAGTTATTGGCTTTTTCGATCCAGGGGCCCGGTTGGTTTTTAAGTCAAAACCAACCCAACCGTACTCCAAATGTGTCCAAACCTCAAGAGGAGTAATCCAAAATGTCCGTCTCACTAAGAGGAATCCATCAACTCGACAACACGTCAATCAGACATCCGGAGCTCAAGTTATAAGCGTTTCCGCTCGGAGGGCCCGCTCCGGCCGGCCGGCTACTGCCACCGCAGGACTGCGGCGGTCCCGTCCCCCTTCTCCGACGTCGGCATCCCAGAACCGGCCTCCAGTCTTGCTCCGGCGTGGCCTCAGCCATGGCCTTGGTTCTTCCGGCGCGGTGTGACGGTGCCACGCACCTCCGCCGTGGCCCCGTTCCAACTACAGTGTCTTTGAGGTTCTCTGGGGCGGCACGACAGCACCGCGAATTAGTTTGTTTTCAACGGCGTGACGTGATAGCACCACGATTCTCTACCCTTCCTTTAATATTTCCCAAGCGGTGATTCGGCACCGCGCCTCTTTCACTTGCCCCAACAAAATCAAACCAACAAGGAGGAGGAGGGTCGGCAGTGTTCATGCGGTCCGACCTCCTCCCGTTATTGCGATATCAGGCAGCTCAATATGAAAAGAAGATAGCGATGGAAGTAATCATGAACAAAAAAAATAAAATAAACCCCTACCTCAAGCGTAGTAATCGAACGAGGTTATCGTGGAAAGGGACATCGTGAAATTGATCACCGCGAAAGAAAGCAGAACTTTGTGTCGCGGAGGAACATTGTCTCCCTTCCTTTGACGTGGAAAGAAAGAACGAGGTGATGTGCGTCGGGTCGTCGATCTCCGAGGAAGTCGTCTCTCACCGTCCTCCGTCGTTGGAGGTCAGCGTTCTTCGTGTTCATCGTCGAGGAGGAAGAACTTCACGAACATGATCAAATTCTCCTAAGCCTCTCACAACCCAAAAACTCTAATAAAATAAGAGTTTGTCATATTTTTTTTCTCAAGCCATGCGTTTTGAATTTCAAAAACGAAACAATAAATTAAGTGAATTAATTGCAATGTTTAAACCGCCAAATTAATTGAGGCATTTCATAAACAGAGAAACGCAAGGGTTGACTTCCACTTAATAGGGGTGTGGGTGTGTTACCTTAATTAGAAGGGGTTGAGGATGTTGAAAGAAACGGTTGGGATCATGTGGGTCCCACCTCACAAATATCCGACCTGGTGGGTAGGATATTGTTGGTCCCACTCCAAACACTTAGCTTAGGTTAAACTACATTAACTAAAATAAAAATTTGTCGCACCGTTTTTATATTATTCCTTTACATAACCCAAAAAAATTAAAAATCACACCTGAGCAAAAAAAAACTCTAGAAAAGGTGTTTCTAAGAAATTACCGTCGCTGCGTTTCCATCGGTGCCCTGGGAATTCGATTCTGAGCACCAGTTCAAAAGATAGAAAAATCCACTCGTTCGTTCACCGAATGTACCCGAGCTATACTTCGAAAAATGATTCTGGGCACACCGGGCCTCGGAATCAGGTTCCATCAGAATCTATGTTCTTTTAAAATCTCAAAGAAAATTAAGAAAACATTCCCTTGAATTTTACAGGACTTTACATTATCCATGTTCTAAAGATTCTATTACTCCCAAAAGACCATCACTAGTGTCCCTAATATGATATCAAAAGTTGGTGCTTCTATTTGAAGGTAATTGTCGTCACTAAGATCCTTATTTTTCTTGATTTATTCATACATTAATTATGTTTTCAAAAATATAATATAATTTCACCAGTATATATTATATACCAAGATTTGTTTGGATAATATTGTTACCTATATCTATCTTCACATCAATCAAATTGGTTATGAAATCATTATTCATGTGTACGATGGACTATCGCCTCACTTACCAATGTAATTCATTTTTTCAATTACCTTTTACCACTAATGGTTATAATTACTGATTAAATGTTTTTATATTATATTCATGATATTGTAATAATTTTTAACTATTATATCACATATACATTCATACTTCCCATTTTTTGGGAGTACCATAACATCGTTTGTGTGTATGACATACTACTACCTCGTGAAGTGATGTGATTCATTAATTCTTTAAAAGGACTGTAATAATGATGGATTTAATAAAAATATAATATATAATTGAAATTATAATTATTATTTAAGGATAATACATCATTAAATTTCATTATTTCAATCCAACAAGGTAACGGAAAAAATATTAATGAGTACGTACGACCTATTGTCTCCATGAATGGTGTACTTCAATTTCTGTCCCTGAATATTATGGATGACAATAAATACATAAATAATGAATATATATAATATTTATACTATCGATTAAATTATAGAGATGATGAAAACATGATCATATAAAGAGGACCAAAAATAAAAACTCAAAATGTATTAAAAAACAAAGTGATTGTTACCCAAAACATTACTTTAACATGTAATTGTTCATAAAAGGGTAATAAAATATCATTATAAAATCATATATGGATAGAAATATAATTTTTCTAATATATAAATAATAAAATTACATTTATTATATAAAAATTTTGAATTAGTATGAAAAATCAATAATTAAGAAAAGGTATTTTCATCTCACTTTTTACTTCTATGAGAAAAATTCAATTTTGATCATCTTTTTTTTATGTGGTGTATATAATTATCATGAAGGAATATTTTTATTTTTATACTGAAAAAATATTTAAATTTACATTTTTATTTCATAATCTCTATTTCATGGGTCTTATTGTTTAAAAGATATCAAATCGATATGGGATTTTTAATCATAATATTCATTTTATGGAACCAAAGTTATTTAATGAAATTATCTTCTTCTATGAGTTTTATAATATTCCACATGAAATTTATTAACATGAATATCTATATTTGGATAATATTATACATTTTACTTATCCTTATTAATGAATAAGTCATACATTTCATGGTTACCGAAGTTGTAAATATTTTTTAGTAAAATCACATTATTTATCGGGACTTTTTATAATTATGATTGTGATGATAAATTATTATGAACCGTCTCTAGAGAAGATCGTATCATTTCATTTCATATGGGATTTTCATGAGAGTTAATATTTCCCCTTAATGTTGTTTTATTTATATATCCAATAGCTAAACATAATTGTTTTTAAGAAAACCCTTATTTATTTATCTTTTCAATCGCTAATATGTTTCCCTCTAAAAAAGGGTTTTTAAAAATGATTTAAAAATTAATTTACAAATATCCTAGGATTTTAAAACCCATTTTACTCATTATTGACTATTTAAAAAACATTTTGTAATCAATATTCATGTTGTTTTACAAATAATTCTTTTTTTATTTTACCAAAAATGATATAAGAATCTTTCATTTAACTTGTATGATATGTAAATAATTTTATACCATCATGACCTCATATGATTTAATGTTTCCATTATATATTTTCTTATTTATTTTAAAGAATAGGGTTCTAAAAATGTTTTATGTTTTAAAATTTTTTCATCTTCAAATAAGAAAGGTTGTCTTCCACTTCAAATGTTTCAAATGATTTAAAAAAACATTTATATAATTTTTCATTGTAATTTTCAATTAAAATTATTTTCAAAATGATTATTTATATAAAAAAATCCATGAATAAATGATATTTTCCATAATAAATTATTCAGTATAATTTTCAATCGTATATGACATCCATTGATGTTATTTATTCCATACTAGGGATATTATTCAAGGTTACCATTCTAATTATTTCTCGATGTGATTTATATTTGTTATCGTATGATGTTTTTGTAATGTATTTCTCTTCCATAGATTATACTATGATAAAATGATTATGAAACCTACTATTTTTCACAGGTTCTACTATGATGAAATGATGAAATTATTATAAAAACGATCACTTTTATAGAAATATTATATAATTAGTTGTTTATGAAGCCTATTTTATTTATAAGATATGATACGAATAATATTTTATAATATTTTGACACACATATATATGTTAATTTTTATGAGACTAATCAGACCTATATCTCCATTCAATGTATTTTTCAATTAGTTATGTCTCAGGAGATATATTAGACTAGAATTGTGAGTGAACACGATATAGTAAGGGACTTTGCATGCAATGATGGAATTTGGAGTGAACCTCATCTACTATGATGGTATATGGAGTGAATCAATTCCACTATGATAGCCATGGTTGTGATATTATAATTTTATCGAAAAAATTATGCTTATGTGTATGATAAAATTATATTTCTTATTATAATGTTTTGATGTCAAAGTTCTAGTTCATTTAATACCCTATGATTTATTTCTTCTGAACATCCAATCATTATGCCATGAAAAATGATTATGATATTTTATATATAGGGTATGGTTTTCAAATTCTATTTCCACATTCTCATACCTATATTATCATGTTAAGATTACGTATATCTCTTATTTAACATGACTGAGTGTCTCTGATCACCATTTTTTATGTTACATTTTTCTATTTATTTAATAAAGGTTTTAGGTATGATTATAAAAGAGTAAGATCATTATGGGAATCACTTAATATATTTTATAAAATAATAAAATTGTGCTCCACATTTCCAAAGGCACTAAACCATTATGGCCCTCAAGCATGTGTTTGTGTAATGTTATGAATATTAATCTAAAATGATGCAATATCTATGTGTGGGAAGCCTAGGTTTTTATAATTGGTATTTGAAGAATTTTTTAGTTAAGAGCTCTGAATAGGTAACATTGAGCTTGACTCAAACATTACTCGATGTACTAAAAAGGCCATATTGCACACCTGGTTCGACACTCCTAGGGGACATGCATTTAAAATTAATATATTATTTATGAAACATAATGGGTGATTTAAATATATGATGAATATTAATGACCTATGATAAAAAGATATTGTCGTATATTTAAAATAATTTAACAATTATTATAAATCCTATTAGGGTTATTTTCATTATTATGTGGTCTTCCACTATGATTACTGTTTCACAAAATATGATTTTAGATTTTATTCAATAGAGGGAACCATAATTAACATTGTTACATGGAATGTTAAATAAAACATTCTAATAACATTCTAAATGTTATGAATACTGGGGTAACGTGTTTTACGTTTATTCTTAATCGGTAATCATGATATAGGATTTGAAAAAAGAACCTTAATCAACTCATAGGCTCTTAAACGAAGATAATAATAAATTTGTTTTAGAGTTTTGTTGGTGGAGACCATGGAGGAAATATGATTTAGTTTTATATATGTAGATAATTTGTGAAGAAGAACTCCAGGGAATTTCATAAAGGTATGAAAATTTGTTTCTATTACTTAAAAAGAGGACACAAAGAATGTAATTACGGAGGAAAAAATGAAAATTTAAATTAATTGAATGTGTGGTAATAATGGTCTCCCATGTATATCATCAATGGTTAAATATTTACAATGTGTAATGTATGGAAATTTTGAAAATCGATATCTTAAGTGGAACTGTCATGATAAGAATCAACATGGTTGCACATGTAATGTTATTTTGGATTATTATTAAGAGACTAAAAATGGAATATGAATGTAAGGGTGTGTTAGGTAATAATTTTATGAATTCATATTAATGGTTTTATAAGGATGTGGGTTGATTGATGTGTTTATTATTATGAATTCAATAATTAACATATATGAATCATTAAATTTATAAGGAAATTTTAGTATATGTTTTTCATTAATGATTTCATAAAATATGGCATTGGTGACCTATAAAAGTGAATTAATGGGAAGGTGATATTTTTATTAGGGAATGATAAAACTTAATATATCTAGATTTTGAGAAAATGTATTTTATTTAGGAATAATATATAATTAATTTGATTAAATTAAAAATGATTGTATAGATAACCTTAGAAATGATTAATGATTTTTTTTTTAAAATGTTATATGTTATCATTGATGGAGTTTACATAATTATTGGATTTATGAAATATATTCAATAATATTTGGTTTTATTCTAGGTGCAAGGAATCATATGTCTTTTTAATATCATTTTATATTAATTCATATTATTACGATGTTTCAAGAGAAGACATGATGACGGTATTCAGATGTTTGGTATGTGATAATTGAGATCTATGTTATGTTTTTTGGGGATTAATAGAATGTTCATATTGGAAATTTAGTGACCTTATTTATAATGTTTTCGATTTTAGTCTTTTTTGAGGGTCATAAGATTAACCATTTATGAAATATTACAAGTTGAAATTTGTATGAGTATTTATATATTAAAGTAATCCTCGTTATAGGAAAGATGTATTCATATTGAATATCCTATGTTAACTACTTTCTTGTGATGATATATAAATATAGAACAAATGAATTATCATTCTATTTATTGATCTTATGATCTGTTAGTACTTTAAGTAAAAAATTCACCTTTGTTTCCAAGAGTAATAGATGATGTTAAAATTAATCCAGAAACAACAAATGGGTGAGATTGTGATAATTAAATGGAATGAAATCAAGTAATTATATATTCTATTAGAGATTATTCATCTTTAAGGAAAGGATATTGAAATATTTTTTCATCATATTATAATAATTTTTTATGTTATTAATGACTTTTTTCCCAATGATTTTGTTTATGGTTTTATAGTTTTTAACCTTATATAGATCAACCACATTGTTCTTATAAATATTCTTTATAAGCCACTATAATTATTTACGCTTTTATATTATGACCAAGAATTCTCTTTCCACCAATGTTCCCATATGTGCAATACTATTTTGATTAAAATTTGGTAACATTTAGGTTTCGAACTTTCCAATTTTATTGGAAGTTTATTATTCATTTATAAAAAATTTTATTGTATTAAAGAATTTTCAAATGAAAAACCATTGATATCATATAATAATTTCACAGGATAAATATAGTCTTAGGGGTGTAGAATGTAATATCTATTTAGAGTTTGTGAAATATATTTTTAAAATGAATTCAATATTTTCAATATTTTTTGTTATGGGAAATAATTAAAATACATTTCATTTTATAAAACAACCAAGTTTAGATATCATTACACATAACTAATCATTTTTTTAAGTTGTCTATACCATTAAACAATTAGTATTAGTGAACCATGAAATAATATTAATTTATGTATGCTTATTATAACCTATAAAATAAATAAAAGTTCAAAAAATAATATTAGATAATGTATTAAATATACAAATAAATGTCCAACCTCAATTTAAATTTATGTATAAATTCATAGTAAATAATCAATATATCTGTTGTCAATTAATTATATTCATCATAAATAAATTTTCATATAAATTATTTTTGTTGAATTTTATGGAGAATTATTATATTAATTTTATAATGAATTTATAATTTTTATTTGAAGAAATTAAATTCATTTTTTAAATCATTATATTTTAATTAACTTGTTTTGATGATTAGATATTCTTTTCAAAATATTTATTTTCCTTGAACAGTGAAGAATATTTTTTATCTATAAATCCATCATTTTTTTCAATAGATTATGTTTTTTTAATTCCCAATTAATTTTTTATGTAAAATTATTTTTTTAGTAATTTTTAGTAAACTTAATTACTTTTGAGTGAAAATAATATTAGATTTTTTTATATGTTTATATTTAGGATAAAAAGGGTTTTTTTTCTAAAAACCGTTTTAAAGTGCCTAATAATTCCTTATTTCAATTGATTAAAATAAAAACTATTGATGAATGTTTTAAATTATAATTTTAGATTATATATCAATATATTTTAATTTATATTCATACAATTATTATTATTATACCTATAATTAATATAAATTCTCATCATCACTAAATAAACTCACTAATTGATACCCACATTCTCATCATGTCTATGAGTAATGTTTTAAATTTAATTTTTTTAAAAATTATAATATTTAGATTAAAAATTTAATTTATATTTTTTAATCATCATGTAAAAATTATAATAGGTTGAATATTTTACAACTTTCTAAAAAGAATGACTTTTTTATTAATATTGAAAAATACTAAATGTTAATTGAATAATTCATTTTTGTTCAAATTATTCATAATGTTATATTATTTTACATTGTTTTTATACTGAAATTAGTTAAATTATATATATATTAATAAAATTTAGGTCACTTTAATCAATTTTATTTTAAATTTTGATAAAAAACATATCAATGTTTGTACATTATTTCTTTTTGGAAACCCAATTTCTCATCGCGTCTATGAGATTAATTTTAAATTAAAATAATTAAATTATTTGAATAAAATTTTTTAAAAAGTATTATCTATTAAAAATCATCATAATTTATATTATCTTATCAGTTCAACATAATTTTTTATCATAATGTTTAGTTAAAATCATAAAAATTATTTATTGTAGTGAATTTAAAATTGGTTTACTAGTAGTTAATCTACCATTATATCATTTAAAATGACAATAAAACAATTCAGATTCCTATTTTATGGAAATATATAAATATTAAAAAAACCAATTTAAAATATATTTTTATTTTTATGCTCTTTGATTTTGAATTAATTTAATATTTTTTGTTTTATATAAAAATTTTTAAGTAGTTTTCATGTTGGTTCCTTTCCCCCACTTATAAAATTCCACCACCAACCATAATTTATTCACAAATCTCACACCATATAGTTCTGAAAAAAAACATTACAAAATCCCTCCCCTACATCCTTATTCATGATTTTTATTTTTTGGTCTTCCCAAAAGACCTACAATATGGTACTTAATAAGATATCCAAAAGAGGTACACCAAATTTGTCTCCACTAATATTCTTATTTTTATTTAAAAAATTTAAACATTAAATTATATGATGACACATAATATATAATAACAAAATTATATAATATATAATTGGAAGTTATTAATTTAAAATGATAACATATATCAATAGAAACTTCAATCATGTGGCTTACGAAATCATTATTCATGTGAACTGTGAACTACCACCTGGAAAACCAAGGTCAATCTTTTCTCATCACCACTTATCATAGATATATATGAAGATGGATAAAATTTTTATATTTGATATTTATGATATTATTATTCTTTTAGTTATTATATCACACATACCTTCATACTTTTGATTCTGGGGGTATAAGATATTGTTTCCCATGTATACGAAGGAATACTACCTCATGTAGCGATGTTAGTCTTTCACACAATACATAGAAGGTAATAAGGATGATTTTAATGAAAATATGTGATATATATAACATAAAATTATTTTTTATTTGTAATATATCTTTTATATTACTTTCTCTTATTCCTATAAAGAAATGGAATTAACCTTCATGTGTACATATGACCTAACTTCTACAAGAAGTGTGCATTTCAACTTTTATCTCAAAATATTCTGTATTACCCTGAAAACATATATAATATTTATATCAATATTATAATAATGGATATTATTAAAACATGATCAAAGTAAGAGGAAAAAAATTAATAAATAAAAACATATTTGAAAAACAAAGTGGTTATTACCTAAAACAAAACTATAACATGAAATTATAAATAAACAGTTTATAATAGCTCATAAAAAATAATATATTGTATGAAAAAAAAATATTTTTCCATTTTATATTTATAATAAAAATATATTTATTACACATTATGTTTTAGCTTGTTTGAAAAAGTCCAGACATATGGGAAAATATTATGTCTCACTATCTACCTCTGTGAGACACATGCCATATTCACCATATATTTGTTTTATGTCTTATATTTACTACTGATGAATTTATATTATGATTATTCTCCTGAAAAATATTGGTGTTTACATATAAATCTGAGGATGTCTCTATCATGGGGCTTACAGTTCAAATGTTAAGAAATCGATAAGGGATTTTTTTTCTTACTTTTTCTTCTTCAGATATAAGTTGTTATACACACCCATATTATTATATGAGGTTTATATAATTTTCCATGACACGTAATATAAAGAAAATCCTTATTTTCATGATATTATTATTTTGAAATTATTTTCTTCTTTCATGGGGATTATGTTTGAATGTTACTAAAGAGGTAAAGATTTTATGATACAATCTCTTCGTTTATCAACATTTTTTTGAATACGATTCCAATGATAAAATATTATGATTAAACTTTTAAGAAACTTAAAATATTTATAATCCTATGTTCATGTAATTATAATATCTATTTCCACATAATTTTAATAACTTTATGTACACAATATTTGAAAATAATTATTTTATTAAAAATTATCTTTATTTCTTCGTTCAATAGAAAATATATTTTCTTCTAAACCAATTTTTCCAAAAAAATGTTTTAAAAAATCACTTATTATAATAATATGTTTTTAAAATACATTTTTACCCATATATGAATTTGAAAAAAATATTTTTAATGGAATCTACATGTTTTTTCTAAAAAGTTACCATTTGGATATTATTGAAATGTGAAAATAATCATTGTTTTATATTTTTTGACATGTAGATAATTTTTCACAATCATGACCCTACAATATTTTAAATTTTTAATAATCTATTTTAATGATTAATTGTAAAGGTTTTCTTAAAAAAATGTAATATATTTTAAAAAGTGTTTTGTTTTAAGGTGGAATGAATATTTTCCTCAAAAAATGTATTAAATTATTTTAGAAATGTTCCCTATACGTTTTCTAAGTTATTTTCAATGAATGTTATTTTTTATATTTTTTATGTCTTTTAAAATTTTTCCAATGTGGAAAGAATATTTTACTCAATAAAAGCATCAAATGATCTATCAAAATAATTTTTTTATCTAAGATGATATCTGCTGATGTTGCCTTTATCTTACTTGGGATATGATCCAAGGAAGTTATTATTATTATTTCTCTTAGTGGATTATATTTGGGAAGGAATTATTTTTATGAAACCATTTAATCCTCCATGGATTATACATTGATAATTTTTTTATGAAACCCTCTTATTTTTTAACAGGATATTTTATGATTAAATAATTAAATAATTATGAAACCTATTATTTTTATACATATTATGATATCATGAAATGATTATAACCCCCTTTTAATTTAATGGGATTGATATGATTAATGTTTTATAATGTCATGGAAATAAATATGGCTTTCATTATGAGATGGTTGGCACATAAATCTCTATCCAATGCATTGGGTAAATTTTTATAGATCATAGGAGAGGCAAGACTCGGACATGAAGTAAACCCTTTTATGTATGGTACTTTATCTTATATGATATTCTTGGAAGTGACCCTTGACTACTATGAAGGTTCATGGAGTATACCCATTCCACTATTATTTCTATGGATGTCACCCTTGACTTTAATGGAAATGATATTCTATGATTATATGTACGCCACAATTCTATGTCTTAGTCCAATGTTATGATCTCAAAAATCATGTAATATTATTACCTTATTATTTATTTCTTATGAACTAAACATTTTTATTAGATAAATCCAGATTATTATCTTTTATATCTGGGGAATTTTTTTTCAAATTCTATAGTTATGTTCTCAAAAACTTATTATGAAATTACGCATATGTACCTCCCTTATTTTTCCCTTTTCTAAATTTTAACAAACAACATTTTATGTTTCCTTTACCCAAGTTATCAAGAATGGTTTTTAGGTAAGAGTATTAAAGGGAAGATCATTATGGGAAAAATTGAACATTTTTCATTAATTAAGAATATTTTGTTTAACGTCTCCAAAGGTAATAAAATATTATGGTCACTAGGTGTGGTTTTTTGTAATTTAATGAATATAAATCTAAAAGTATATCCCCATAAGTTGGAAATGTGATCACTCGTTCAATGATTAGCCTATTCTTTTACACATTTTTTCTATCTGCACATTCCTCAATATAAAAAAAATCACCCTCTTATGAGTTAACATGTTTAGTGGTTTTGTAAATTGTTAGAATTTTCTACGAAACTAAAAATAGTACATAGATAATCCCTATAAACTATTTATCTTCATCACAACTGTTAACCTAGTCTATTATTTATTAGCCTTTATTTTCAAAAGATCAAAAGATATACCTTTTTGGTGATAAAATACCCTTGATATTTTAATATAATTATCCAGAAATCACCTATACTATAATTCACTTTTACCTTTTAATATCACATGGTCTTCATTATAGTTTTTAAACTCTCTTTTTTTGTTCTTTATTTAGGAGTACATAATGATATCATATTTAAAGACTACCATTAAATTTATATGGTAATCCCTAATGACTATATTAATTATATCCATGAAAATTGTTAGATAATTAGTGATTTCAAATTGAATCATTATGAAAAAAAATTCCATACCATTATAGAAATATTGGCTTTAGGATATTCTCCTTCCTCACCATTACCTTATAAAATCCTGACCGATATCCATTATGGAGAAGTAGTGAGCACCATGTTTCTGGTCGAAAAGATTTTCAATCCATAGAAGGGATAATTTTCCATTATCCTGATATTTTTAATCTCACGATAGTTATTGTATATTCACATTGACGCATCATTCAAATTGAGAAAAATGCCTATTTGACTACACGGTGGAGAAATTAGGCGTATAAAGACATTATCTAGATTCCCATGTAGTTATATCATCAACTCATCAAATTCAATAATGACCTTTTTTATGTAGTTTTATATTATATAAAATAAATACATAAAATATTGATTGAGAACTCAACCTATCATCTAGATGGAATATAATGAAATTCTTTACGAAACATATTACCTGATCCCCTAAAATGGGCCTACATTTAAAGATTATTTTTTATTAGTCACAATTATTTGATAAAGATACATGTTCTCATAAGTAAATAACATTGATGATTGAGATAATGATTCAAATAGACATTCATCCTCATCCTTGAAGATTAATTAAATTAGCTGGTTCTTTTTGATATGGGGTTAACTTCTTCCCTTGAAATTTTTTATTAGATTAACATAAAGAAAGACAATCCATTCCAATAATAGCACCAGATTACCCTAAAGTTAGTATCATAACGATCACAAGGATGTTCAGTCCATAAATATAGGCATGAAGAAGCCATATACTTGGGATACAATAAATAAAACATTTTAAATTTTCATTGACATAACAAAATCTTTATTTTGATGTTGTTTTGGATTATTTATATTAAACTTGTGTGATATGAAAGAGTGTACAAAACCAGAATCAAATAGGACATTCACTATACTGGAATGAAAAACTGGTGCACCTATCACCACATAGTTTTTGGGATCCACCAAGTAGTAATGATTGAATAATCTTTCCCTTTCTCTCTAATTATCATAGGATTTTATCCTCTTTTATCATTAAATACCACTATTTTAATATATTTATTTTTATAGTGTCATTATTTATAAAAATTAAAAAATTTGATAGTGTGATTATGGTTGAATGGGTCAGTCCTTTGTTCTTTTAAAATTAGTTGGTATCTCTCATAGGAATTCTATGAAAAAGTATCCTCCCTTCAAAAAACTAAATCATTTATTATCCCCTTTATTCATTTTTTGGGATTCTTCTTAATTCACTTTTTACATGTTGGATGTTGTAAATTCTTAAAACATTAATATTTTTTCATTACTCACACAGAATTAAACTCCATTCTCTAACTCCTACTTATAAAAAAATAAGATCCTTGATATTATCTAATTTTTATATTAAATATTCAGGAACATAAAAAAATTATAAAGTGGTATGAAATAATTTATTTAACAAATATTTTCATAGATATTACATTGGAAAACTATAGAAGTGGAAAATTTTACTTTTCTGGTCATTAATAAATATTTTTTGATATAAAACTTATATTGTAATGTTTTCCTCAAATTTCCTAAAGGATTCATCATTTATTTTATAGAAACCAACGTACTTCTTCTCTATTTTTAGTTGTAGAGTGTGACAAAAATATATATTGAAAAACATTTTTTTTAAGTTTTATAAGGAATCACAACTATCTCATCCATGAGATTCATATTTTTATCAAAGCAACCATTTATCATCTTCTTCACCTATATAATAAAAATCCCAAATAAAATTATTTTGGCTAGAACATTGAAGCATACACAACATCTTTTCAATGGAGTTCATGCATGGATCCTTGATTAAGTTATGAGAAGAACAACTGAATGTTAGTGGATTCTTTTCTTATAATGTTCTTAATTATAACATGCACTTTAGTTGGGTGATACAGGTTTATCCCCCAGATTAAATTTTATATTCAATAAATTAGTTAATTGAGAAAGTATTATTATGATGTTACTGACTCATTCTCACATCATACTGGGAATCTCATTTGGTAAATCATCACATTTCCAATCACATTGGGTTTTCACCTTTCTCTTCTTATTTTCATCCATTAACTAAAATAAATGCAATATAACAGACATGAATTCTCAAACTATTACACAACTAAAATTGAAAATTATTAAAAATTATTTGATAACACATAAAAGAAATATATACCATAATCTATGAGTTTTTAGTTTTTAATAAAAGATATAATTTGTCTATGTTCCTAATATAATACATTATTATCATTTTTGATCCATTTAAAATGGTTTTAAAATATCTTGTGAATATAAAAAATCTAATACTCGAGAGTGAAAAAAGGTTTCTAGGGAGGCCTATTTATTGTGAACTGTGGGAATATAGATTTAATACCCAATGTTCCTTTTGGGGGTTATTACCCCAACGTACAACAGCTCCAAAGCAACCTAGATTTTGACAATCTAGACATTAATTTTGATTCCATGAATCCGGTTACTCTATATTTATACAAAATTTAGTGATTCCATCAAATTTTTAGTCTTTCCCCTCCAAATTTCATTAATCCTTTGGAATAAAAACCACAAAAACCTATACCTACCACTAATACCAACTATGACAAATCATACCTGTTATAAATTTAATTTCATGATTTAATTTTAAAAGACTCACATAATACATTAACCAAATATACAGATGGCTATTTTCAGTGACAAATTAGGTGCATTGAACATTGACATGAAATAGGGATATAAATAAATTATTTATAATGATCATAACATGTCCCCATATCCCATTGATATTCTAATACATCATGGGATAACATGAGGATGTATATAGTAAAGGGATGACCTATAAATCCTAGTAAGGGAAAAATCAATGCATATCCCGACGATAGTAATACATTTGAGTCAAGATAATTATAAATATAACATTAAAATGTGGGAATAATAAAAAATAATATTTAATATGAATATAATTTGATAAAATAAGTGAAATAAAGGAATATTACATCAATAGAAAATGTGAAATCATAAGCATAAGTTTACCCTAATCGCAAATTAATTAAGAAATACCGCCCTTAGAATAATCTACATTAAACCATACATGGTATATCATCATAAAAAAGGTTACCCAATTTATTATAGGTCTATATAATTCTATTTCCACCCATCAAATTATTATCATTAACATGGATTAATGTTTCCCAAAGATCAAACAACATAATAATGTATCTGATAACATTTGATCACATGATTATGGAGTAAAGGGTATATTAATAGATGTATACAATCAGTTAATTATAGTCATATCTATGTTAATACCCTTGGTTTTAAATGTTTATAGGTATTCACAACACAAAATTTTCTCTTGGAAAATCGAAATATTATTTTGGGATTACTACTAGCATGAAAAATGTTTAATGGAAGGGTTTAATGAGGGAGAAATGGGGTCTCTCATTACATGTGAATTATAATTATAATGAAGGGATGTGTGAGAATAGAGGACAACAAGAGATATTTGAAATCAAATTGATTATTATAAATAACATGATGGAAATTAAAAGAGAAATTGATCTCTTAAATGAGAGGGTTTTTCTAAAATCATTATATGGACATCTTAAAATAATGGTAGAATCACTAGAGGGGATTTTTGATAGAGTTTGAGAGGAAATTCATGGTCAATGTGTTTTTAGATAATAGGAGAAGGAGGATAGGGGTATTTATAAAAAATAGAGTGTAATTTTTATTAATATTGGTTTGGACTACATCTGATAAAATAATAATAACCACAAACCTTGTTACGACGTTTCCGATGTTTTCTACTAAATAGGAAGAGTTTTATATAAATTTTAATCATATGATCCAATTATATTTAAATAATACCATTGGTGATGTGGAAGTGAGTCATTATTATTAATTATTTATTTTCAAACCATAAGAATATAATATTGGTTTTAGTGGATTCATTAAGAGTTATAAAACAAATCGAATAGATTTAAAAAAAATTAATTTAGTAAGAAAATATATATTTTATCATTCATTACTTTTATGTATTTTAATACTTCACTTTGTGGATATTATTATTTCAAAATACATACCATATATTTATACTTATTCAAATTTCTCTAAAAAATTCAACATTCATAGAAAAATATAAAGAAATAACCATTGGATTACATTAAAGTACTTATTTAATGATTAATATTTATCATTAAAAAGAAATTTTCTATGTAGGAAATTTTTCAATTTTCAATAAAATTTTTATTTTCTAGAAAATAAATGTTTCTACAAAAACAAAAACATTATAACCCTTATAAACGATAAATTACACATCATTAAATTATATTATTATTTTTATTCAAATAGATATTAATTAGTTATAAAATTTTATTGAAATAACTTTTATTCTGAAAAATAATTAATTTAAAAAATAAAATATTTAAAAGAAACTATATTTTCCCAAAAAAAATTAAATTTTTGATTTTCAGAATCAAAATATAATTTTCTCCTATTTTTAAAAGCTATAATATATTATTATAATTCAATTATAAATCATTTATTTTTTTCATAAATTATCAACTTAGTTTTAATTAATTTGTTTAATTGCATTTTTATTTTAATATTTTTAATAGTATTTCAGTGTTTTAGTTTTTTTAAATTTTCTCTTAATATATCATAATATGAGTACGTTATTAGAATTTATATTTTATAATAATTATAGATATTATAATATTATATGTGTTCAACACTTTTTTATTATTAATGATGTTATTAGAGATTTTATTAATTTATTTCATTAGTATTAAATTGAATCATAATTTTTAATAGTATTTTTTATATATTAGTGTTATTATTTTTTAATATAATCACTAAATTACATTATCATTTGTTAGTAGTACTACTACTATAATATTATTATTTGTATAATTATAATATTTTCTAATTATATTTATAATTTATGCATTATTAATATTGTATCTAATATACTAAAACAATATTTTTATATTTATAAATAATATATTTATATATTTTTTATTATTATTATTTTCCATTATTTATTATT
Source organism: Viscum album (assembly GCA_963277665.1). Lineage (NCBI taxonomy): Eukaryota > Viridiplantae > Streptophyta > Magnoliopsida > Santalales > Viscaceae > Viscum > Viscum album. Next base: position 1,497,846,435 of record OY728147.1, on the reverse strand, counting down.
TTTTATTAATTAATTATTTGATAATTCGATGTTTAATATTTCAAATTGTTACAGTATGTTTTTTTTCTTATTTTTAAATTACTTTCTATATGACGGGCACCACTACCTTGGTCCTCTCTAGTGTAAAAGTCAAGTGAAAGAGGGGGTATTCTGTCATGGGGAGAGTATACCCTCTTTATCATATTAACACATCAGTGTAAATTAACAATAATGACCAAATGAGATAACAAGATAGGAATAAAACCAGTGTCACAAGATGACTTAAATTGGAAATACTATATCAAAACAGAACATCAAATATTCCTTGAAAAAGAACATGAAAAGTGACAAAATGAAAACCCAAAATCAAAGAAACTGACAACTCCCTAGAGGGTCCCTAACAATTTCCAGTTCCCTAATCCATTCCCCATACCAAATCAGGCATGTAACAAATTTCGAGTCCCCTTATCCTATTTTGTAAACATGACGTTTATTCAGTACCAATTAGGCATCCCATGTAGGGTGTGTGTATAACTCAATAGAACACCACCAATTACATTTAAAAACTACATTCAATAAGACTATGTTATGTTTTAAAAAGAATTAAATTCAAAAAAGTGAGTAAATTAACTACATTTGTTCCATTATATTTTATTTAACCACATAAACAACTAGTTTCCCAAGGAATATTGAATCTTAATACTTGATTCTACAACTTATGAGTTCTGAAAAATTTCACATTTTCAGTTCACAATTCATTTAACAAAATGGATTTTATTATCCACTTAATTAAAATTTATCATAATTCTAATTAGAACCATGGTCCAATGAAAAAATTTTGGGTCTAGGTCAAAATTCATAGGACCTCATGGGATTTTGATGAATCCTATGTTGTCTGAAACTCAATAATAAATTCCTTAATAAAACCTTTTTATGTAGAAAACCATATCGAACACATGAATATCAATTAATCACTATGGGATTTTGACACAGTAGGCCTTGTCCAACATATGAATATCAAAATATCACTATCGAATTTGTATATAGTAGGAGAAATGCCCCGAATGAATATCGAAATAATAAAATGTATCTGAATTACACATATATCACATCAATTATGGTTAATCACCATTATCATTATCATCTCATTTAATGATCATAAAATCTATTAATTAATTCAAAAAAATTATCGAATTTCAACCAATTCTACACTTACAAAAAATACAAGTAATTATTTCATAAATGAAATAATCCAACTAAAAAAATCATATTCACATCAATCAATTAATGAATACAAAAATTAATTAATCCCTTTAATACCTTTAATTAATTCATCAATTATTTAGTCTCATCAGTTTCGCTAATTCATTCAACAATTAATTTTTCAATTCACAATCCCAATATTCTACAATTAATTCAATATTTAATTAATCAATTCACATTCCCAACATCATATAATTAATTCCATAATTATTTACTCAATTTAAAATTTCAATATCCCATAATTAATTCAACAACTATTTATTCAATACAAAATCCCAATATCCCCAATTTCTCAATTCATTAATTTTTTAATTTAACACATTAATTAATTCCAAGGTAAGAAAATCAATGGCTAATCAATAAATTAAATTATAAAATTATGTAAATTTAATTAAAATCAATACTTTTGGATTTTAATTGAAGACCACATACCCCGATATTGATGATAAAATCTCACTAACATAAATCCCTAATTTGAGTGGAACTAAATTGTAGAATGAGATCTAGATTTGAACCCCCAATTCAAGATAACAATCAAGATCCCACAATTATAGATCGTGAAAAAGAAATCATCATCTATATCAAAAAATACGTGGGATAATATACCTCTACAAGATGATAGAGAGATGGGAGAGAAGAAAGAAACCACATAAGAATATATCCACTTATACAGTGGGGTGAAAATATTCAATCCACCCTATGAATCACCAGGAAATGAGTTTAGAATACATAAGAATGAGTATGAAGAACACAAAATGGAAGGACTATAATATCTTCAAGTTGGGGTCAATTTTTAGCAAAAATGGGGGTTTAAGTGTTTTAAAAACTAATTTCCGAGTCACTTAAAAATTTGTACATTGTATATTGGGTAGGGATGCACAGGTTTCCAAACTATTTACCATAACCATGAACCTCTTTTGGGGGGAATAGTTTCTCCTAGGAGGGTACATGGTTTGACACAACACGTCCTAGTTGTGAAATCCCTCTATATGGGTGGTTTCATGGTTTTGGAAAACTATGTTCCAACCATGCACAAGCCCTCCTCCTTCCTAAATTCTCAATTTTCACCACAAGACACAAAAGGTAAAACCTAAATGAATATACCATAGTAAAATTCAAAATATTACCTACGAATGAGCTCAATACATATCTAGAAAATTAAAGTATCTTACAATATCCCCACCTTATAGGAGCTCATCCTTGAGTTGTACTCCCAATCATATCTAAGAACTAGAGTCAAATATATCAGACCACTGAGCCCTCATATCAGCTTCTCTCTCACAATTTTCCTCCAGAAAACACCCATGCTTCTTATGTTCATGAACTATAAACATATTCTTTCCTCACAAAAAATTGTCACTAAAAAACTACATAGGTATCAGATTCTCATGAAATGATACGTCGCTCTCAAGATTAATATTGGCCACATAAATCACTTGAGTAGGGTCAGGGTGATACCACCGAAGTTATGACACATGATAAATATCATTCATAGAACTGTATCTTTGTCGAACATGAAGAAATTATTCCATTGACTCAATTCTCACCAAAACATCAAATAGTCCAATGAACAAGGGCCTCACCTTTCCCAATTTCTTTATCATGTGGTGACCCCACCTAAGCAACACCTAGAGAAAAACAAGATCAACCTCTATAAACTATAGCAGTCTTTAAGGTATATTATCATATGACTTCGGTTTAATTTTCATCATAGACATACAATCTTCAATAAGATTCTCCTACTCTAATATCTCATATAGGAGACTCGGTCCCAACAACTCCAACTCACCTGCCTCCATCCAATATAGAGGTGGTATATATGTCCAACCACAGTGTGCCTCACATGGATATATATAAATATATTCATTGTAGAGACCCTAAGCTTGACGTACATGGACATTACATTACATTTGCGGAATACTTAGTACATAACAAAAACACACACTAAAGGATCGCAATATTTTAGTGTCTTTGGAAACTCGGAACGTAATCTTCTAATCGTGGTGAAAGTTCTTAAATATCTCCCATAAAGGTCATCCCTTTTTTCTACCTAAAACCTTTCTTTATATCCTGGGGAAAAGAAAACATAAAAGGGTGAGCTCAAATGCTCAGTAAGGGTAAACAAAAGAAAAATCAATCACATCATATACATAGCTTTTGGAAATCTTAACCTGCAAAAGAGCTCATAATATCATAACATGGGATATATCATAGAAGTGAAATGTAATCCCAATAATCATAACATAAAACATGAAACTTTGTGGAATACACACATAATCATGGAAAATCATTTCTTGTTAGTCATGACTCATTGCCAAGACTATCTTAGTGGAAAACGTCCCTTTCGGAACCGAGTTCACTCCTCGTTTTAGTCCTGTATCACTGAACCGAAATAACCTTCTGTTCCATCCATGTCTATCTCATGAGATATAAAATCTTTACCCAATGCATTGGAGGGAGATATAGGTCCCACCCATCTTATAATGAATCCTTTCTTATGTGTGCCACATAATCATAAAACATACATCATCCCATAACACATGTAACAAAAATGGGATTCTTGAAACATCATGACATCATAAATCAATTCATATAAGATAAAGGAATTCATAAGAATATTTCCATCACAACATAATCAAATCCATGTAATAATAGGGATAAAAACAGAACCCTTTTATTATCTTAGATGGAAAATAATTTTGATAAAATACTTGAAATCCATTCTTGAGGAAAATATCCTTTCTTCTTCAAAAACATTTTTCCTTTCATAACATGTCATACAACCTTAAAATAAAAGAAGTTGATTAAAAATAAACTTGAAAACTTGTAAAGGAAGCTTCTTGGAAATAATGTTTTAAAAATCCATTCATGCCGTATAAGTTAAAAAGAAAACATTCTTCTCGTACTTTTGTCGGAAAAGTCAAAAAGTACCTCGTACGAAAAAGCGACAAAAGATTCCTTTCATATTCTTTACTAAAACTAACCGAAGGGTAAAAATGGATTTAAACATTTGTAGGTGGATGGAAATAATATTACATATTGATGAAACATGGATGTGGATGATAAAATACACCCCAGTGAATACTTACGAATAAACAATCTCGGATAAAAATGGGATTGTGATATTTCCCTTACCTTAGGTCCAATTTGCTTTGTATGTGTCCGAACCTCCTGTATAATGATTTAAATAATGTCATGACTTATTACAGAATCATATTCATTGTTATGATATCATATATGGTTCACTTATGACATTATATTACCCGTTCTTTTGTAAATTCCATGTTAAAGAAGCGTTTTGGGTAAAATCGTTTCATTTATCGTAGGTGTTTTGACTTGTTGTTCTTGACATCATTATTACTTATATCATGATTTACTTACTTCCAGAATATAAAATATGATTTATATATCATATATATTCAGTATATATATATATATAATAGATAGATAAATAAAATGAAAACCACCGTTCATGGAGACGGTAGTCCGTACGTACGCATGAACGCTGTTTTTCTTTCCTTATTGTCTTGAAATGGAAGTAAGTAGATGACATACATATGTATATATATACATAAATCCAGTAGCTTTATAATGTCATATATTTCATTATTATTTCTTATATATACATTATAATCATTCTTAAATGGTTATCATGGAGAATGAATCTCATCGCGTCGTGGAGACGGTAGTCCGTACGTACGCACAAGCGATGATATCATTTCTATAAATATTGAATTGAATTGGAGTGGATTATACAATATATCAGAATCAATATGATGTTGTAATAACTATGTATAGTTATTCTTTACACCATTATACCCATCCATGTAAGGTGGTGGTGGAAAATAGATTACACCACGGCGTGGAGACGGTATTCCGTACGTACGCACGCGCGGTGATTTCTTATTCCGTAGGATGGATAGATGGTGAAATAGGGTTGTTTCATACTTATAATAACATATCAGTATATGAGTGATACTGATGTTATTACTTCATAATGAAACAACCTAAGAAGAAGAAGTGGAAGAAGAAATAAAGATGAAAGAATTGGTAACGGTAATTACCTCTTCTTTGAAGTGCCTCTTTGAGACCTCCACTTAAGGAACTAAGAGTGGTCTTTGGAGAAGAACAGGACCTCTAGGACTATTCTAGGGAAGTGGAGAGGAGAAAATGGCAGGGGTTGGCCGAGCTTGAGTGCTCAATTTGGTGTGAGGAGGAGGGGGAGGAGGTGTCCTTTTATAAGGAAGGAGAGGGGCACCTTAGGAATATCTCAAAATATTATTTTATATTAAAGTCAAAATCGGTTTATAATGGTTCCAAAGGGTCTTATTTCGAAGATAAGGTGGGGAGGGGTCGAAATCCTATCAACCAATAGAATTTAGACAAGTTTAGGATATTATTTTAACCTTATCAATTAAATTTAACTCTAAGTTAAATAATTTAACTTTTACCATGTCTTTTTGTTTTCTTTCACTATATGGTTAATAAACTTACTATAACATGCCAAACGAACCCCAAATTGTTTATTATTAATATATATATCCTTACCTAAGTCATTTGGCCGAACCTTAGATTTTTAGGAATACAATAACAATTAATAATATAATATTTGATTTAAAAACTATTTTGTGTCAATTTTGACACTATTTGATATATGATTTTTGTGAAAGTCATAACAGAATTAAATGTTCGAACCAAGTTGATTAAATCAACATTAATATATCACAGTAACCTAGAAAATTAGTTTAATTCATAAAAAATCTCAAATTACATTTATTTTGGTGTTTATAACATCAATTATGTCAATATTTCATTAATAAGATAATTACTGCATCATCGTTGTGTCATAAATAAAATAAATTATTTTATGTCTAAAAATTACAAATAAAATACCATCATGTAGGAAATATTTTTATCTTTCTAATGAATATTTACAATCGAATTTATCTTATGTTTAACCCCATATTAAAAATGATTTACTTATTAAACATTGATTTTAACTATTTTAACCTTTCTTTAAATAAATTAATAATAAATGTCCTAATCTAATCCAAGTGGGCCTAAATGGTCATATTTTATTCCTAAGATTGTTTTTGGTCGAATTAAACTTGTCCAATAGAATTAGGACATGTGTTAGGGTAATAGTAATATCATATTTACCCTTAGTTACCCTATTTACTATTAACCGCGGTAAAAAAGTAAAAAGTTACTATTCACCAAAAAATTATTTTCATCTCATTGAACCACATTTTAGTCTTTGATATTAACCGTGTCTCTCGGATTTTCGAAATTCCATTCACAGAAGCGGCAAAATTATGTTTTATGAAAAATTCAGTTTTTTTAACTACCACTTAGTAGTTTCACTATTCATCAAAAATTGATGTTTTTCAGAACAATGCCAAAATTTCATCCTAAGCTATATTTCATATTCCGAATTCAAAAATGAAATCTATTTTACCAAATTCATAACATAGAAGTTGCATTAATTAATTTTATAATTAAATCCCGCTGTTAAAATAAATAGCGTGTTTTTAGGAAACAATATATATCAAAAGATTGACACTTGATTATGTCTTGTTTAAATGTGAAATTACAACCAATGACCAACATTGTATTAAATTGTAAAAATATATTCTAAATATACTTTAAAACCACTCAAATTAATAATTTATCACTATTAATTATTTCGATTAAAAAAGTTGTTTTTAATTATAATTTAGTAATTTTTCACTATTAATCAGAATATGAAAGTTATCCGAAAAGTACCAAAATTTCACCTTAGGCTAAATTCGATACTACGAATCCAAGAATGAAGTTCATTTTGAAAAATAAGATTTACAAAATTTTAAAAAGTGGTTATTACTATTCATAACGGCTTGTTTTAATAATATTTTAATAGCACATCGTTGTTTAGTGAAACTCGGTATTGCGTATTACACACGCTATTGAGGAAGGTCGCGATTGCGTGTAATGCAAGGCAAGACAAGGATGTGTGTTGTGCAAGCTCCTTTGGTGTAGCGTACAACACAAGACATTAATAAAATTAAAAAGAATATTTCTTTATAAAATCTTGGGCTGTTACATTCTACCCCCCTTAAAATGAATTTCGCCCTCGAAATTCGTCGGGGTTATAAATGGTTTACTATTCGAAAGTTTCTTTAATAGAAACCCACATCGTAAAAAGGAATATCAAAACCAATATTTAAAAACAAAAGTATGAAACGTAACGGTTACCCAAATAAACTAATCATTGGGTTTCCACAGAGGTGAAAATATGGATCTGGAAGAGAAATCTAACCATCATGTTCTGATGGAGAGTGGTAGAGAACATGGCTATGGAAAAGCCAGTAATCACAAATCCATAGATTTGTGATGATATAAGTTACCATCTGATTCATCAGGTATAAGATCACTAGGATAACATTTTTGGTTTTCAAGATCATTTCCCCTAAAGTTGAAAATTTGAATTAGAATAAATACTTACTTTATTTTGGTACAATCTCACTGTTGTTCGTGCCTTGAACAATTTCCACTTCATCTCTTAAATAAATGAAGTTGAATTTGTTCTTCGTGAAGTGTTAGCAGATCATGTGATAGAATGACGGGTCATTCCATCTGTCTCAAACAAAAGGTTAGCAAAAATTATATGCATAAATCGATCTATAGTGAGATTAATCATATATGGTTCCTAAAATGGACTTATACTTCATATATCATACTGCTTAATATAATAAAACTAGTTTCTACTAAACCGGGACTTCCTGTAGGTCAGTGGTAGGCGATAAAGGCCAGTCGCACTTCGGTTGTGGGTTCGATTCCTACAGCCTTGTCCGAAGCGATGGGCTGTCGCCCGTCCTACAGGCTGTCCTTTTTTCTAAAACTACATTACTATAACATCCCATCAATAATATCGAAAAAAAAACTTCTATCCTTAAACAATAATCACTTATGTCCAACATAATCCATTTCAATCTTTAGGCTTATCCATAATACTGCAGTCCACTCTCATAACATAGTGAAAACGATTACCAGAGATTTAATACCATCGTTGATCCCCATATATCATAAGATATGTTTTTTTGGTCACATTCTAAACATTCAAAGTCCTTAATCATGTATTCTCTTGAATACCTTAGTGAAAACATGAATGCAGTTAAAAGTTAACACTTTCCACATACCAAAATCCTCAAAATTCTATATACTCAATCCATGATATCACTTAGTCCTTATATCAATCATGAGCTCATGAATACTATTAAACATTTCATTTTCTCATCTTCATTATGCGCATATCATCTTATTTCCAAAAAAAAATATCTCAATCACTTTGAATACCACATCAATAAATATTGCAATACTCAATGATACAACATTATTTTGGAATCCCATTACATAAACGCTTAATCATTCCACCACATCGTTATCATATTCAACATCGCCAATAGTGATCGCATGTGACTTCCCTTTGTCCTTTGCCTTCAGTGGTTGCTCATGTTGATCATCACTAACCCTTGGATTAGGGCAATTATTAGCATAATGCCCAATTTCCTTGCACTTGAAGCATTGAAGTGTTGGTGGTGCGTTCTCTGCAGTGTTTGCTTTATTCACATCATTAGAAACCCTTTTTCCATTACTTCGACACTCAGCTGCTCGATGACCTTCTTTTCCACACTTAAAACATTTTCTAGTTCCTTTAAGACAATCTCCACCATGCTTCTTTCCACACTTTGTGCATAAGGAAACATTCATCTTCTTTTCACCATTATTATGAGATTTCTCCTTGAACTCCATATTTCGTTTCTTGTCAAAACCATGAGATGGATATGTAACACCAACTTCCATTTCTACCTTGATAGCACAACACACAATTTCTTCATAGCTACTGAAGTCTCTTATAGCTAATGCCCTTTGAAGACTTGGTTTTAAGCCACTGAAAAATCGATCAACGTTACTTTCAGGTTGGATGATAATGCCAGATGCATACCTTGCAAGTCTTGTAAAATTCGCTTCGTATATACCAACAGATTCATCATCCTTCTGCTTCAGCTCAATAAACTCCTTTTCCATATTTGTTCGAAGAATACGAGGGAAGTACTTACTGAAAAACAAGTTCTTGAATTCGTCCCATTCCATGGACTCAATTTCATCCCTTGGCCTCGTATTCTTGATAAGATTCCACCATTGATCAGCTTCACCTTCCAAACGATATACTGCTAAGATGACTTTATCATGTTCAGAACATTGAAGAACTGAAAATATCTTTTCAGTGGTACTGATCCATTGTTCAGCAACAAGTGGATCGGAAGACCCACTGAAAGAAGGTGGACGTTGCCTCATGAAAGATTCAATAGAATATTGTTCCCTTCTCTTCTCATTTGGTAGTCCAGAATGATTCATAGCTTGTGTAAGTATAGCAATAAGATTTTTCACTCCATCTCCCATAACATTTGTTTGTTCAGGAGGGCAATCATTGTATTGTCCATTGCATTGATCAACACGGTTCCTTCGGGTTCCAGCCATCGTCTAAAACCCAAAAAGAATAGTGTGAGAGGCAAAAATCATGCTAGGGAAAACAACATAATAAATGGGGATTACCTTCAATATCCAACATCTTAGGTTTAATTCTATGATCGTTAGCGTAATTCTATTACTATAACCTATACGTATACTTATCCCTAGGGACATCCCTAGACATACCTTAGAAATATCTCTAGGAATCTCACTAACGTTTCCGCATCCTAGTTTCCAAAGGTTGACTAAACCTTTCCTCTGATACCAATTGTAGCGACCCATACTTTACACACATTGTTAATACTTCAAAATTGAAGCACACTTATTACAACATATGACAAAACCACAAAGGACCGTATAGGTATAGTGTCTTTAGAAACTGGGAAACATAAACAACTGGTTCATAAATCTTCTACAGTGTCTCCCATTTATTTCATATCTAGGGTCCCTTTTAGCATATTCTACTTAATATCCATCTTCCTGACCTGGGGAAAAGAAAACATAAAAGGGTGATCTCAAATGCTCAGTAAGGGTAAACAAAAGAAAAATCCATCACATCATATACATAGCTTTTGGAAATCTTAACCTGCAAAAGAGCTCATAATATCATAACATGGGATATATCATAGAAGTGAAATGTAATCCCAATAATCATAACATAAAACATGAAACTTTGTGTCATACACACATAATCATGGAAAATCATTTCTTGTTAGTCATGACTCATTGCCAAGACTATCTTAGTGGACAAAGTCCCTTTCTGAACCGAGTTCACTCCTCGTTTCAGTCCTGTATCACTGAACCGAAATAACCTTCCGTTCCAGCCATGTCTATCTCATGAGATATAAAATCTTTACCCAATGCATTGGAGGGAGATATAGGTCCCACCCATCTTATAATGAATCCTTTCTTATGTGTGCCACATAATCATAAAACATACATCATCCCATAACACATGTAACAAAAATGGGATTCTTGAAACATCATGACATCATAAATCAATTCATATAAGATAAAGGAATTCATAATAATATTTACATCACAACATAATCAAATCCATTTAATAATAGGGATAAAAACAGAACCCTTTTATTATCTTAGATGGAAAATAATTTTGATAAAATACTTGAAATCCATTCTTGAGGAAAATATCCTTTCTTCTTCAAAAAAATTTTTCCTTTCATAACATGTCATACAACTTTAAAATAAAAGAAGTTGATTAAAAATAAACTTGAAAACTTGTAAAGGAAGCTTCTTGGAAATAATGTTTTAAAAATCCATTCATGCCGTATAAGTTAAAAAGAAAACATTCTTCTCGTACTTTTGTCGGAAAAGTCAAAAAGTACCTCGTACGAAAAAGCGACAAAAGATTCCTTTCATATTCTTTACTAAAACTCACCAAAGGGTAAAAATGGATTTAAACATTTGTAGGTGGATGGAAATAATAATACATATTGATGAAACATGGACGTGGATGATAAAATACACCCCAGTGAATACTTACGAATAAACAATCTCGGATAAAAATGGGATTGTGATATTTCCCTTACCTTAGGTCCAATTTGCTTCGTATGTGTCCGAACCTCCTGTATAATGATTTAAATAATGTCATTGACTTATTACAGAATCATATTCATTGTTATGATATCATATATGGTTCACTTATGACATTATATTACCCGTTCTTTTGTAAATTCCATGTTAAAGAAGCGTTTTGGGTAAAATCGTTTCATTTATCGTAGGTGTTTTGACTTGTTGTTCTTGACATAATTATTACTTATATCATGATTTACTTACTTCCAGAATATAAAATATGATTTATATATCATATATATTCAGTATATATATATATATAATAGATAGATAAATAAAATGAAAAACACCGTTCATGGAGACGGTAGTCCGTACGTACGCATGAACGCTGTTTTTCTTTCCTTATTGTCTTGAAATGGAAGTAAGTAGATGACATACATATGTATATATATACATAAATCCAGTATCTTTATAATTTCATATATTTCATTATTATTTCTTATATATACATTATAATCATTCTTAAATGGTTAACATGGAGAATGAATCTCATCGCGTCGTGGAGACGGTAGTCCGTACGTACGCACGAGCGATGATATCATTTCTATAAATATTGAATTGAATTGGAGTGGATTATACAATATATCAGAATCAATATGATGTTGTAATAACTATGTATAGTTATTCTTTACACCATTATACCCATCCATGTAAGGTGGTGGTGGAAAATAGATTACACCACGGCGTGGAGACGGTATTCCGTACGTACGCACGCGCGATGATTTCTTTTTCCGTAGGATGGATAGATGGTGAAATAGGGTTGTTTCATACTTATAATAAAATATCAGTATATGAGTGATACTGATGTTAATACTTCATAATGAAACAATCTAAGAAGAAGAAGTGGAAGAAGAAATAAAGATGAAAGAATTGGTAACGGTAATTACCTCTTCTTTGAAGTGCCTCTTTGAGACCTCCACTTAAGGAACTAAGAGTGGTCTTTGGAGAAGAACAGGACCTCTAGGACTATTCTAGGGAAGTGGAGAGGAGAAAATGGCAGGGGTTGGCCGAGCTTGAGTGCTCAATTTGGTGTGAGGAGGAGGGGGAGGAGGTGTCCTTTTATAAGGGAGGAGAGGGGCACCTTAGGAATATCTCAAAATATTATTTTATATTAAAGTCAAAATCGGTTTATAATGGTTCCAAAGGGTCTTATTTCGAAGATAAGTTGGGGAGGGGTCGAAATCCTATCAACCAATAGAATTTAGACAAGTTTAGGATATTATTTTAACCTTATCAATTAAATTTAACTCTAAGTTAAATAATTTAACTTTTACCATGTCTTTTTGTTTTCTTTCACTATATGGTTAATAAACATACTATAACATGCCAAACGAACCCAAAATTGTTTATTATTAATATATATCCTTATCTAAGTCATTTGGCCGAACCTTAGATTTTTAGGAATACAATAACAATTAATAATATAATATTTGATTTAAAAACTATTTTGTGTCAATTTTGACACTATTTGATATATGATTTTTGTGAAAGTCATAACAGAATTAAATGTTCGAACCAAGTTGATTAAATCAACATTAATATATCATAGTAACCTATAAAATTAGTGGAATTCATAAAAAATCTCAAATTACATTTATTTTGGTGTTTATAACATCAATTATGTCAATATTTCATTAATAAGATAATTACTGCATCATCGTTGTGTCATAAATAAAATAAATTATTTTATGTCTAAAAATTACAAATAAAATACCATCATGTAGGAAATCTTTTTAGCTTTCTAATGAATATTTACAATCGAATTTATCTTATGTATAACCCCAAATTAAAAATGATTTACTTATTAAACTTTGATTTTAACGATTTTAACCTTTCTTTAAATAAATTAATAATAAATGTCCTAATCAAATCCAAGTGGGCCTAAATGGTCATATTTTATTCCTAAGTTTGTTTTTGGTCGAATTACACTTGTCCAATAGAATTAGGACATGTGTTAGGGTAATAGTAATATCATATTTACCCTTAGTTACCCTATTTACTATTAACCGCGGTAAAAAAGTAAAAAGTTACTATTCACCAAAAAATTATTTTCATCTCATTGAACCACATTTTAGTCCTTGATATTAACCGTGTCTCTCGGATTTTCGAAATTCCATTCACAGAAGCGGCAAAATTAAGTTTTATGAAAAATTCAGTTTTTTTAACTACCACTTAGTAGTTTCACTATTCATCAAAAATTGATGTTTTTCAGAACAATGCCAAAATTTCATCCTAAGCTATATTTCATATTTCGAATTCAAAAATGAAATCTATTTTACCAAATTCATAACATAGAAGTTGCATTAATTAATTTTATAATTAAATCCCGCTGTTAAAATAAATAGCGTGTTTTTAGGAAACAATATATATCAAAAGATTGACACTTGATTATGTCTTGTTTAAATGTGAAATTACAACCAATGACCAAAATTGTAATAAATTGTAAAAATATATTCTAAATATACTTTAAAACCACTCAAATTAATAATTTATCACTATTAATTATTTCGATTAAAAAAGTTGTTTTTAATTATAATTTAGTAATTTTTCACTATTCATCAGAATATGAAAGTTATCCGAAAAGTAACAAAATTTCACCTTAGGCTAAATTCGATACTCCGAATCCAAGAATGAAGTTCATTTTGAAAAATAAGATTTACAGAATTTTAAAAAGTGGTTATTACTATTCATAACGGCTAGTTTTAATAATATTTTAATAGCACATCGTTGTTTAGTGAAACTCGGTATTGCGTATTACACACGCTATTGAGGAAGGTCGCGATTGCGTGTAATGCAAGGCAAGACAAGGATGTGTGTTGTGCAAGCTCCTTTTGGTGTAGCGTACAACACAAGATATTAATAAAATTAAAAAGAATATTTCTTTATAAAATCTTGGGCTGTTACATTCATGATAACAGTTTTTATTGGCAAAGTTCACCAAAGAAATGTGTTTATCCAAAGACCCGTCAGAGTCAATGAAATATGACCCAATCATATCCTTATGAACATGTATAATATGTTCTAAATGCCCTTTTATCTGTGAGTGAAATTTCATACTTAGTAAAAGTTTTTTACCCAATTCCTTCGGTAAGACCTACTAGATACACGAAGTAAAATTTTAGTAATAATCAAAATCTATAATGCATGACACCTTATGAAGATGGACAATCTCTTGATTATATAACTCTCTCAATTGATCCAATAAGATATTATCTAGTACCAGGTATAAATGTGCTATTTCTGTGAGTTGGTCTACAATAACCCAAAATGAATCATTCTTCTTAGGCAATCTCAGGACACCCACCACAAAGTCCATGGTCACATCTTCCCACTACCATTCTAGAATGGGAAACATCTATAGTGTGCCACCAATTTTTGGATGATCATCCTTAAACATATGATAGGTGTAGCCTCATGTCAAAAACATTCCTATATCCTTTTTCATTCCCAACCACCAAACAATTGTCATAGTTCACTTTACATTTTGGTCACACTTTGATATATAGACAACATTGTGGCATGAAACTCACACGTCATATCCAATAGTGTGATCATAGGCACAACAACTTGATTCTTGACATTGATGATCTCATCCTCATCCATGCTCTAATAATAAGGTGACTCCCTACCTCCAAGGCTTACCTTGAGGTCTAAACACTAAATACTCATCCATCATATCACTGATATATCTCAAACATGTATACTCCATTGAAACCGACATGAGATTCTTCTTCTACTGACTCTCATATACCACAACATGCATTTCATCCAGCAAATTCATCATCATCAACTAAACCCTAGACTCATGAACTAAATGTGTCTTCGTCTTCCTACTCAAATCATCATCCATAGTGTTTCTCATTACATGGTTATAAAATATCTCAAAATCAAAATATTTCATATAATCAACCCACCTATGCTACCAGAGATTCAAATACCATTGGGAGAATATGTAATTTATGATTTTATGACCAGTATACATAGAAAATTTCTCACCAAACTTATAATGAATCTAGAAATTTAAACCATAAACCATTATATCCAACTTAAGGTCATGTGTTGGTAAGTTCCATTCAAGTGGCCTCAACTGTCGAGAATCATATTCCAAGTCTTGATCTCCCTGCATCAACATAGCTCCAAGACCAATCATAGAACAATCACAAGATATAATATATTACTCACATGGCTCAGGTTTGTTCAAGATTGGTTTCATTGTTAAAATATTCATCAACTCATGTAAGTCACTATCACATGATTTCAACCATTACAAATTTACCACATTCTTGGTCAAGATATAAAGGGGTTCTTAATAAGAAATGACTTACATTAACCACCAATAATATCTAGATAACTCTAGAAAGCTTCAAATATAATACACAGTCTTGAGATTCTCCCAATAACCCACCAACTATATCTTCTCCCAGTCCATTGACACTCCTTCATTAGAGATGACATGATCCAAGATGTGTATGGGATCAATACAAAACTGACACTTAAATATCATTGAGTATAGTCAATGTTCACTTATTGTATTCAGGATGATGTTAAGGTGTTGGTAAAGATCATAATGAGTCTTAGAGTACTATAATATTTCATCCATAAATACAATATCAAACTGATCATGGTACAGATATATACTTGGTTCATCAAGTTCATAAATACTGCTGGTGAATTTTTCAACCCAAACAGCATTACAATGAATTCATATAGACTATATATTACTCTAAATGTATTCTAACATATATCAAAAGTTTTATATCACAACTAATGATACTTTAATATCAATTCAATTTAGAAAATGCACATAATATTCTCAACTGGTCAGTGATATCTTCGACTTGTTGAAGAGAATATCATTTCTTTATGGTAACCCAGTTTAATGTTTGGTAATGGGAACACAATTGTATAGTCTCATAAACCCTCTTAGAGAGAAAATTGGGAAACCACAAGGTGAAATTATTGGATTGTTAAAACCATTATACAAAACTCTTCCAGCTAAATCTTGAGTTCTTAAAGCTTCATCGGTACCATTCTGTAAGGGGGAATAAAAACTATCTCATCACCTAACATGAGCCCAATGGTAAATTCCACATATATATCTAGTGGAATACATGTTAAATAATCAAGAAACAAATTCATAAATATATCCACTACAGGTATAAATACATCCTTTTTTAAACATATATCATCTAGAAAAATAGTAGAACCTGGATAATAAGTTCCCCCAGATGTAGGTGAACTAGCCCGGCATGAACTGCCATGATATCCCACTCACAATGGTGAATATAATTGTAAGACTCAAGATATGTAAAATATAATCTCATGTGGTATAAATTTATATAGGCTCAGTATACCACTATCTAACCCATACCCATAATTATGTTTAAGCTTTTCATATACAGTATGTACATATCTCAACTAAAATGATAATATACAACCTCAAGAGAACACCCATTGCATGAAAATATATTTCTATACCATAGTATGAATTTATATCTATCGTCAACACCACATTCATGTAATCCACGTCCATGATCAATCTATACAAAAAATTTTAGATTTAAAGGAATGAGAGGCACTTGTATCAATTAAGGAACTAGATAATATGTAAGCTATAATAATATTACCTCTCGCTATCGATGGTCAAGAATTTATATCCCCCAAGTGTAGGATAATTTGAATGTAAATTTCTTACCAATCATCATTGTGATAGAATTTTAGTCCTCTAGGAATCCCCACTATGATTATACGAGGACTCTTTCCCAGAATCACCTCATCCACTACCTCTCCTACCACAATTAGTAGAACTTCATTTGCTAGAATGATAAGGTGTATAAGATCTCATTCTCACACTCTATATCAATCTATCAACACCATAACCACATGCCTATTGTGGGGTCATGATTTACCTCTATAGATTTCTCATCCTTCTACAGCATTGACATTCTACTAGTGGTAAGGGGAACTATCTCTTAAAGTTTCTCAACCAACCACACTGGTGATAGATTACTCGAGAAAGATCCTATATAATTGATCTCCATGTCTAGAAAATATTTCTCCCATATATATTATTGAAATTATAATAGTGACACTTATTTACCAAGGATCTAATACCTCATGACCATATAGTTGGAACCACTTGACCTCTACTAGAAGCCTTCTTCGGATACCCCTTTGATATGAGAGCCTAATTAACCACCTCAAAAAATTTATTCAACCTGAAGATATTCACATGGGTCATAATCTCACATTTAATCCCATCCTAAAAACATTAGTATAAATAATCCTCATACACCGCCAATTGTCGAAATAGCATTTCAAATCTATAAATTGACTAGAATAGTTAGTTTCGAACATGCTTTTCTGAGTGAGTCTCATGAAATAAGCCTCTCTATCTTGCCTTAGTGTCTCAAGATAAAAATGTTTCAAGGACATCTCTTAAATTTCCTACCACTCAATATTCTCACAATATCCCTCTTGAATCTAGATGTCTGAATAAATAATTTATTGAAAACAAAACAATTAATAATTCATGTAGACTTTATTTAAAACAATTGTCTCCATGTGGTCATGTATTATATGGATAGACTCAATCCATAACTCACCTGCCTCTAGTCCAACATATCTAGTGAGTGTATGAGGGTGTTGTCGCAGGAACTCCTTCAATGTAAATTCTTTTCATAACATTCCATGGGTTTACTACCTTGAATTTCACAAACTCGTAAATTTCTCTCTTGGAACGTCTCTCTAGAATCCTCTCTCACCACTACCGGTGCCTTAGGTTCAACTAATAGAGGATAATCCAAAACCATGTCCTCATATAATCCTATTAATAAGAGTCATCATGGAGGAATATATCTAAAATTCCAAACACACATCTCAAGACACATATCACCACTTCATCATGTTTATGTATGTATAAATTAAATTAAGGAACATCAAATCTTATCCCCAACCCCCACCACATGTTCAAAACTGAGGCGCTATCACCACCCTTACTATCCTACATCTAGGTCACTATTAATAAGGATCGACATATTTTCATTATTTATGTTTCATTAAGAAACCCATTTATTCACAAATTGCATCAATTGAAACATTAAATTTAATATTAGGCCCCATTTTCAATATAATTACCCTTGAAATGGAAAATAGTTCAAGTTCAACAACTTACCCCAAACCCATTTTCCTACGCATGCATAAATTGATACTTTTCGAAAAATAATCATGAACACCTATGATGAGGATTATATTCTCATCCCTTATTACATACTAGAACATGAGTTAAATCGTAGTAAATATCTTAAAAAGCAGTCGCATCACACAACTAGTACATCACCTAAGGTGAAATAGCATCCAATTGCAACTGAGTATAACAATAAAAATATTCCCACCCTAGGTACATGGGTTATTCCCCCATATATGGGGTAATTACTACCATGAATGAGATCATAATCTTGGACCAACTCTTTATAATACCTGGTATAGCTTAAAAATACTAAGATAAAATAAATAGAAAGAAAACCCCTCTAATACCACTTTGTAACATCTCAACCAAGGTGTTACACCCTGGTGCCCCGATCCGGACCACTACGTGACCTTAGAATTTCCTCCCCATCTGATAATGGTTTTTAGATAGTAGTGAGGCTCTAATACTGATCATGGGGATGAAATATCCTCTTTATCAGAGTAACCCATTAGTGGAAATAAACAACAATAAGGAAATGAGATAACAAGACTAGATTGTTACCAATATCACAAGATGGCCAAAACTGGAAATACAATATCATAACTGAATAGTTGATATGATATTCGAAAGTAAATGCTAAGTGTCAAAAATGAAAACTCAAAAGAAAAGATAGTGAAAACTCCCTAGAATTTCCAAAAACGTGTCTGGTCCCCTTATCCATGCTCCATCCCAAATGAACCATCTAACACATGGCCTTTCCCTTATACTATCATGTAAATGTGAAGTCTATTCAAGTACCAATTAGGAATCCCGAGTAAGGTGTGATTTTAAATAAATATCCCACTACCAATGATGTCTGAAAAAAAATCCACTCAATAATAGTGTAAACTATTATATATAGTGTAAAAATTCATGCAATAGTGTAAACAAATTACACCAATTCATTTGTCCTTATTTGACTGTATAAACCATTAGGTTCTCTCGGATAAAAGAATCTCAATACCCACTTCATCCAAGTCTTTATTTTGAACAATCTCACATTTCCAATTCACAATTCATTTAACAAAAAAAAAGATTTTATTATCCACTTAATTTCAATTTGTAACATAGCTAATTGAAACCATTGTCTTATGCAAACATTTTGGGTCTAGGACACTATACTTAGAACCCCGTCATATTTTGATGTTGTATAATGTATCCCACCCTCATTATAAAATTTATACCTATGGTATTTTGACGCATATTTCTATATCTCACACACAAAAATCAATTTGTCACTATGGGATTTTGACAAAGCATGATAGGTCCCACACAATAATATCGATGTATCATTATGGGATTTGGACACAACAGGTCACATCCTACACAAAAATCTCACAATAATCATTAGTATTTAAATTTAAAATATATTACTTCAATCAAGATTAACCAACATTAGCCTTCTCATCACATTTCATGATCATAACATCTATTAATTAATTAAAAAATTAGATAACTAATTTCAATCAATTCCATACTTATAAAAAATAACATCTATGAGTTTAAAAAAACAATTAATCCAATTACAAAAATGTATATTCACATAATTACATTAATTAATTCATCATTTATTTTATCAAATCAACCCCTTCAATTAATGCACTGATCAATTCATCACATCAATTTCAATAATTAATTAACCAAATTAATTATTCAATTCACAATCCTAATGTTCCAAAATTAATTTAACAATTAATTACTCAATTAAAACTCACAATATTTGATACATAATTAAAAATAATTAATCAATTCAATATATGAATATCCCAAAATTAATTAAATAATTA
This sequence comes from Viscum album, assembly GCA_963277665.1. Taxonomy (NCBI): domain Eukaryota; kingdom Viridiplantae; phylum Streptophyta; class Magnoliopsida; order Santalales; family Viscaceae; genus Viscum; species Viscum album. Next base: position 1,497,826,074 of record OY728147.1, on the reverse strand, counting down.
ATTACAAAATTCACAATCTCAATAACCGCAATTTAAAACTTTTATCATTATTTAATTTAACACATTAATATTTTTTAAGGTAAGATATTGAATTTCTAATAAAAAATATGAATTATAAAATTACATACATGTAATTTATATAAATACATTTGGATATTAATAATAGACCACATACCACATGATTGATGATAAAAACTCACCAATAGTAATACCCCATTTGAGCAGAACAATGCCGTGGTACGAGATATGGATCTGAAACCCTAATTAAATATTGAATAATCAAGATCCCAAAATTCAAGATGTAGATTCAAAAATTATAGATCTATATAAAATATTAAATACTATATCCTTCCTCTAAAATATTAGGGATAGTTGATAGAGAAAATGAAAACACATGGGATTTGGTCCTCTTACCGTGTGGGGTGCATATCTTCAATCAACCATTTCATTCACTTACAAAATATTTCTGGAGCCCTAGTAATGCTTACATGATCCTCCATAAGATGATAGGAATATATTATGTCTATGTTGGGTTCGATTTTGAATTAAAATGGGGGTTCAGGTTTTTTAAAAACTAATGCTCGGGTTAATTAAAAACATGTAAATGGTTTTCTGGGAATGGGCGCACAGTTTTCAAAATTGGGATCCTTAGATTTTTTCCTCTTATGGGGGGTGTAAGGTTTCTCCTAAGAGTGCAAATGGTTTGAGAAATCATGGGTCATAAGTTCAGTCCCTCTCTTTGAGTGGTTTCATGGTTTATTGGGACATGGAACACAGTTTGGGAAAATAGTTTGCCAATCGTGTACATGACCTCCTCCTTACAAAATTATCAATTTTCACCAAAACAATACCCAAGGTAAATCCCAAATGAAAATTACTCAAGAAAACAAAAGAAGTTCTGATAAATGATACTGATATATCTCTAGAAATATTTGGATCTTATATCTTCCCTCAATCCAACAAAGTCGAAAACCATTACAATCTCACTATCTCCACTACACACCCTTCTCTCATAATCTGATCAGTCATGCACACCTACACAACACCAACCTAATCCTATACTTAAATTCCATGTTTTTTGGCCCTCATCATGAAACAACCCCACTATGAATTATTGGTAGTCCCTCCTTCATAAACTAGACACCAACCATTGTTCCACCTCCCTTTCCGCTCTACTACAACACCACACCATGAGGCCTCTTCTCCAAAGAAAAAAACAACCAAATCACTAACACCCCATTTTTCACAGACTCCCTCTAGTTAGGGTTGATGACCTCAAGTGTGTTGGTTTTTCGTGTAGCAGTAGTGGAGAAGTTGTTACTATTGAGAATCATTAGTATTTGATTGTGGTTATAATTAGTATGAAACAAACACGGGGATATCATCTTATTAATATCTCATGTGGCATGTTTTTGTCAGGGATGGATAATATTCATTATTTCAGACTATTGATGAACATGATGATTATTTCATGCATTTAGTTTTTTTTCATATTTGATTTCCAATAATTTCATATTATTCAATTTTTTAAATATCTAATTATATTTTTGTTTGATTTATTTTTTACATAGTCTGAAAACCATTATTGGTTTCTTATTTTGTGATACCTAATAAGTGATCATAACAGGGAGACTGTCACATGATTTCTTTATCTGGATGTAGAGCACGTGAGTGAGTGAATTTTAAATCACACAGAACCAAATTTTGAATAAACAAATATATTAATTAAAAAATTAATATTTTCTGTGAATTCCCATTAAAATATTCACGATTCCAACCAAATATTTAATCTCAGGTGAGTGATCCTAATACAGAAAAATGCAATGAGTTTATGAGAAACATGTTGTTTCATTTCACTAAGTGATTGTATGGTAATTTGTAGTAAAATTTCTTTTTCAAAACAGAGAAATGAATAACATATGATTTGGTTGAAAATGTGTATACCGTCTAAAATAAGATAACAAGACTCGATAGAATTTTGATTATATTTAGAATCAGTGATAATTGAATAAATTAATATTTTATGTTTAATTAAATAATTGATATTTAATTCAATATAATAGATGTCAGAACTCGGACACTTCCATCTTAGTCTTTTTTCTTGATAGATTAATTTAGTTCACCTAGCTTGTTTTATATAATTTATTTAATCATTTTTAAATAGATACCTATTTTTTGGAAGTTTGAGATGTTAATAAATTTTAAAACTCATTTTCCTAAGTCTTATTCCAAGTAGATATTCTGAGTGATTACGCACATTATCACTATGGTTCGACCCAGCTCATCACTTCTACAATTGTTAGTAGGATAATATATTTGAAAATTGTACATGCTATAAAGCTCGTTCCAATTTTATAAATCCATTGAAATAAGTAATATATGAAATAAGAGAATATTAAAACGGATGATTTATGTATATAATAAAAGAAATATAGTTTACAAATATAGTAATTTTTTATTATAGGTACTTTTAGGACACCCATATGTTCATAATAACATGGTCAACTCCATAAAACTTCAATCAACACCCTCCATACATTAACATAAATCTTGTTTTGAATTATAATTAATATTTAGTCATGAGTTCTTAAGGTAGATATTTTTATTATAATCATTTTTATTCATGTATGTTTTTTTCAAGATAATATTACTGCACCATTTTGTGATACAATATATTATAAATAATTTATCCATTCTCTAAGTCAATGGATTCCAAAAAATATATACCTACATAATTATTGTGAAATAAATTATTCATAAATTTTTTGTATGCTATTTTCATCTACCATTGAGACAAATCATTGGTTTGAACATCTATATTAATATAATTTAATGTTACTTTCCTCGATGAAAGATTTAAAAAATCAAATGACTCATCTTGTCCAACTAGCCACCTCACTACCACTTGAAAATTCAGTTCTGAAAAATTGTATTGATGAAATTACAGCGGTGTTTCTATATAAACAAAATATTTTTCTAGATTATGATAATGAAAATACAATTATCCATCCTTTTTCATATAATAACATTGATGAATATTTTTTATCACAATTTAAATATTCTAATCTAATATCATTTCAAGAATATGAGGGATCTATATTCAACTATATTGAATATAACGTCAATATAGAAAATGTAATTTAATATAAATATTTGGTGACTTAAGATATCATACATCCTAATGTGAGAAATAAATAATTTAATGATTGTCAAATTACCCCTTTTGTATGAAGAACAAAAATATAATTGGGGCTCTTATTTACTTTTATAGAGTTGAAATTAACCAAGGACACCACGCATTGCCACATTCAATAGAAAATCACATCAAAACACATCGAACCACAATATTCGGAAAATATTTGTGAATATGAATCTTTTTACAAACTGGAGACTTCAAAATAATTTCAGGGGTCAAAAAATTAGCTTCGGATCATAGTTGAGAATACTAATAATTTTTTGAAAAAAGTGTATCATGTGATTTCCGAGAGGATTCCGAGTCCATGGTTTTATATGATCCAATGGAATAATATAAATAGATTAGTATAGAATAAATTGTGTAATGGGTGTAATTTTTGAAGTAATGGAGTCATACTCTCTAATTGATCCCACCCCAAATACTCCATATATCAATGTCAAAAATTATTTACATTACAAACAAATAAATTGTAGTAATACTCTTGAACGTGATACAATATATGAAACTACTGATCATGAATTTAGTTTAAAACTATATGATTTCCATATGGTAGTGGTTAGAAGTGAAAATTAATGTCACTACATCACCATCTCTGATAAAGTATTCAAGAATCTAGAAGATATAATCTATACATTGAAAGAGGGAGGTAAGAAAATTTTTTAGATTATAAAAATTCAAAATGTTAATATTCTTGATCATTATGGTGATTCCATATACACAAACATCAATTATTTCTTAATCCTTCATTTAGAAAAGGTATATTCATTTCCCTTGGAGATGATCTATTTTAATTTCATTCCACAGATCCATTTGACTAACAAGTTTTCATTGAGGTATTTTGTATCTTACATGACAGTTTCTTTTTCAATGAATGAATTCCACACCTCTACTAAAAAAGAATTATATTTAAGGTACACATTTCCTTTTGATCTTTGTGTAGTATCATCAACATCTAGATGAAGACAAAGTGATCTTTGTACTTAATGGGATGCAACCCATCATGAGGTTTTTTACCCCTCACTATAAGCCTCTAATTTCAATTTTTTAGATAATATAATGAAATGCATTTATATCAATTTATTTTCTTCTGGAACTATAGTGGAGTGATTTTATCATATATAGTTTTACCACAAACATGTAAATTTGATTTTGGTGTAACCTCATTTATATGATGTGGGTGTGTAGTTTCTCAGTTTATATTTTATAGTAATATCTTCTCTAAAGATTCATCAGATACATGAAACCTTTAAACATCTATATCCACTAACATAGGGAAGTGTTTTATTTTATGCCATATTTAATGGTTTAAAAACCACATTTTATATCACTAAGAAAAGGAAACTAAAAAAAATTAAAAAATTTCTATCATTATTGATCCCACATGAAATATGTTTTATTTTTATAGTAACACAGTCTATAAAATACCACATAAGTCCTTAGATAGTATGTACATATAATTCATGTTCATTTTGCTTTTATTTATTATCTCATAAACCAGATGATAACTAATAATTTTCCATTCTTCAAAAATATTTTTATGGAATCTTTTATAATTTTGAAACACATCTTCAAAGTGATGATCATATATGTTTTCAAGAGTTATATTTCCATAACAATGGGGATTTTGGTCTATTTTTACATCATCATTTGTTTCGATTTTTCTTTAAGTAATCTATATCAAGGAATTTTTTCAAGAATATTGTTATTCGACCATTAAATGGCTCATAATTTTTAAAGATGGATTATAATGAGTGGGGTTTTTTTTAATTTATTCCCTTTGAACTATAGAAATAACTATACATTTTCATCATCATATAGACCTTAAAATCCATGAGGAATACTTTTTAGAATGATCTCGTAGCTGATACACTTATCTACCATTTTTTGAATATTTTCATGATGATTTTCAATCTAGCATGGGGGTGGAGTGATTTATTCATGGGGTGGGTTGTTTGATCTAATGTGAGACATTTAAGGCACATAGATTAACATTATTCATTCTTGATTTTATGTTTCTTTTATAGTATCCACTTGTTTTTCATGTATTTTGATATGGGAATATAGATTATTTTTTGTTCCAATTATGAGTATATATCTGGTCATTATGTGGTAATCCCCACCTTTATAGATACCTATAAAAAGAAATATCTCATTAATCAAGGACTTAGAGTGTTTTCTATATGAACTACATTTACTGAGATTCGACTGAGTATGAGATACTTGTGTAATATTTCTTGTGGTATTTTCATATTTATATTTCGTGGGTTTTAGAGTTGATAATCACTAGTTTACCTAACCATTTTTTTGCGTAAGTTGATTTATTAAAAAATTTGGGGAAAAATAAAAATTTTGTGGGAGGAATTGGATTATCATATTCTTGGGGACAATAAATTGTTTATGTATGGGGGAGTACTAGTTGGAGGTAGACTTCCTATTTTTCATTCATTATGTATATATTTTAGGATTCAACCCTCGTTTTATCACAAATTGTCAAAATATTTATAATCAACAGTCTTAATGAATCAATGACATAAGAATATATTATTACTTACTTGATATTGGTGAATTATATTGATTTCTAATAGTGGATATGTGAAATTAATTGCAATCCTATGGTATGAAAGCATGAGCATGAGAATTGAGCATAAATTTTTCAATAAATTGTTCAAAATGATGATAGTGATGGCTAGGTCAGTCCTACGATGAATGAGAGCACAAACATGTTTTGGAAATAATGTGAGTAGAAGTGAATTTTTTGATGAAAATGTGAATTTTAAATGAAGGATGACATATTTTGGGTGAAAGAGATTGAATTTATTTTAACTTGTGATTATATTCATATTGTTTTTCTAGGGTATTCTTTCTTGTTTTTATCTGATTATTTTATCCAATGAGTGAAAAATTATAAGTGTGGCAGAATTTATGCACATGGAAAAAAATTATTTATTTTCCATAATTTTCCATCTTATTTATAATTAATTAGTATAATGTTTCTTTTTTTATATTCATTTTATAGTTTTGTAGTGTTATAGTAAATTTTTAATTTAATATCAATTTTATATTAATATTAGTAATTTATTTTCATTTTCACATTATAATATATATATATATATATATTATAATAATATATTTTCTTCACACATATTATTATTATTAACAGTATTACTATTATTTTTATTAAAAAAATTATTATTATTAAATGTAGTTATCATTTTTAGTAGTATTTTTTTATATATTTGTATTATTATTAGTTTGTTACCATAATTTAATTATATTAATATTAATTAGAAGTATTTTTACTATATTACTATTTATATAATTATATATACAACTAGTAATATTTATAATTTTTGTATTAGTATTATTATATCTAATTATGTGTGTGTGTGTATATATATAAAATGTTATCTAAAATTGTATTTATATCAACAAATAGTTGCATCTTATGTATTAGTTTTATTATTTTTTCATCATGTAGTATTATTATTATTATTATTATTATTATTATTATTTAGATAATTAGATGTTTTAAATTTCAAATTCCAACTTTAATGGTTTTTCTTGTTTTGTAATTTCATATAGTACGAGGGGATCCTTCAAGTGTATCCCCTCGAGGGAAAACCCCTAAAGGGGGTGGGGTGAGCCATCATTAGTGGTTCCACATAATTCCTCTCCCCCAACACTAGTGTCGGCCTCTGCTCTAACCCTAGCTGAAAATATATTCCCTCTGTCCGCCCGAGTAGAATATTAACATTTCATCTATCTTTATGATTCACACCCTCCTCTCCTCATCACAACCAACATGTCTTACTCCAAATTAGCAACATCCTCATCCTCTATAACTCCCTGTGAATCGACCCCTGTTTTATAGTTGAACCTCAATCAACGGTTTTCATTTTCTCTTGCGTACACTAGCCATCATCCATCGTGTCACCTCCTTCCCTCCAATGCTAAAACACTACACATGGTCATCTACTCTCATATACAAAACTAGATACCCACATCATAGAGATCCCCCAACACATCTCCTTAATCTAGAATTGGTTGATGACATTAAGTTCATCGTGGTTTTATGGGTACTAGTAGTGGATTCATGGTTATTGTTAGGTGATCATCAGAAATGGATAGCTGTAACAATTTTGATCAAATGAGCATAGATACGTTTTCTATTTAGTACTTCTTGTGTAATATGTTCATCATAGAGGTATAATTTTAATGGATTCTTAGTTATTATGGATATGATGGTTATTGAATGCATTTAATTTTTTTCTATATTTGGTCACCCAAAATTTCTTATTATTTGGATGTTTTAATATTTAATTATAATTTTTCATAACATAATTTTTATGGATTATATACACATTATTTGGTACCCATTCATGCGATACCAAATAAGTGATCATAGGTACAAGACCAGTAGATAATTTATTTATCTAGATGTTGATTGCATGCATTAGAGAATCTTAAATAACACATGAGAAAATTCTGAATAAAAAATACATTAATTGAAAAATACATATTTTGTGTGCATTCTCATTTAAATGAGAATGAGTGATACCTAATAACTGATCACATGTGACCGAACCCAACACCAATAGATGAATAATTTTTTTATATACTAGTCATTTCATTTCCCTAAGTGTTTCAATAGTAATGTGATGTGAAAATAATTGATTAAATTAGAGAATGAAATGAAATATGATTTCAGGATTATTTCAAAACTATCTAACATAAGATAACGAGACATGATTTTTGTATTAAATTTAGTGTCTGTTGATATCAAATAAATACATATTCATATTTGGGAATTAAATAATTATTATTTCAAACACTCACGAAGACATCACAACTTTGACACTTCATTCTCCACCTATTTTCTACATTGATTAATTTAGTTCACTTACCTAGTTTTAGTGAATTTAAATACTATTTTTTAAATAGTTTTCTTGTTTTTAGAAGATTTATTTTTAAATTAGTTTTACACTCAAATTTTGAAACATTTATACAATAGCATATTCCATGTATTTTCAAACATTCTCTATGTGGTCTGGCCCTAGTTTGCGCATTTATAGTTTTTAGTGCGTTATTATGTTTGACAAGTGAATGTGTTGTGATACACATTCTATAATAATCAAAAGAGATAAGTATAACTATCATTTAATTAAAATGAAAATTAAAAAATTATTACTAGGTTCTAGATACATAACCCCTTATTACACTAGTTTATACCCTAATTGTATGGTGTGTGATGGTGGTTATTTATTTGTCTAGTTTAATGTATGTGGTTTAAATCATGATATTGATAATATTAATCTTCTCCAATAAATGGTTCCACTCATGGTTTAGTTCATGAATCCATGCTTGGTAATGGTCATACACAAATTCATATTGTGTCACCTACCTCAAAAGCTCTAAAAATAGGATTCATAGGGTACAATCCTTCATGTTTAGGTAATCCCTTCTTTAATCAATATTAATTAGACTTTATCATAACACTTAATATATTTTAATATCAATTATCACTTTTTAATATAATTATAATCAATTATGATTATTTTTGAAATTATTTTAAAACTGAAGGGAAATATTTTATAATGGTGTAAAATAACCCATTAATTTCCTAAGATCTCTATAAATACATTACAAGATATTGAATTTTTTCTTTCAAAAATGGAATTTAAATTATATATTTTATTATGGTGTTATTTTGGATATCCATATCAGGTAATAAATAAATAAATAAACTTTTATTATATCATAAAAATCAATGATTCCTTTAATAATATATTAAAATAGACAACATTTTGTTTAGTCAAAGTCTTAAGATATAATTTTTTGACAGTTTCTATTCACGAAGCCATAAATTTAAGGGATATATTTTTTTCGATAGAAATTAAATTATTAAAAAAATAAAAAAACTCCCCATGATTATAATGTTGGGAAATAGTTATATGAAAACCCATATTTTAATACAAATTATTACATGATTTATTGTAAAATGATATAATTATTAAAACCAAAGATAACTATGGGGCCAACTGTCTTTGGTAAATTGCGTACATAGAACATTGAATAGAAACAAGGGTACAAAATTAATATTTAAAAACTCCAAAACACTCCCTTATAATCACTGGATCTTCTAAAACTGCATGTGATACCCTCGGGATATAAATAATAATGGGGTGATATATAAAGCTCAGTAAGGAAATTAACAAAACAAAACATAACATAATGATGTACATGTGAGCCATGAATCATATCTTGTTAACATATGATGGGTGAGAATAATAACATGTAATAAAGGGTCATGGTCAAAAAAACATAAAGTAACTATAGGAATGAGGAAACAACATAAAATGTAATGTCCCGACCCTAGTTACCCAAAGTTGGTGCATTATTAAATAACATTTGCATAATCACAAGAGATCAAGTCTCGAAAGACTAATTTGTTTAGTATCCTTGTAAGTACTAAATATATAAATATGTTTTACACTGCATCATGAAATGGAAAAACGATGACATTATGTACCATATGAACACCCTAATATACCTTATCCTATTACTACTGTTTAATAATAATATAATTCTTTGCATCCTGGGAAAAATAAAACCTAGAAATGGGTGAGCTCAGGTACTCAGTAAGGATAACATTATAGAGGAATCTTTCATAAATAAGAATAAACATTTAAGACTATGTATAAGACTAAAACAAAATCCTTTTAAACATAAAATTGATCATAATATGGAAAAGATAAATAAAAAATTCCATTTTCTTATTTACATGGATATTCTACTAGTCGAATAATCACATGTAATACAAATAGACAATTTCATAATGATGTAATGCATAATGCTGGACATCATAACCACATAGTCAAGGCGTCATACCAAAACTAAAAATAAGATTTTGTCAAGGCCTTATGCTATGACACTACTTTGTCTCAAGATACATATTGATGCATTGAAGAGCTATAGTGGGCTCCCCCATCACTTACTAAGTCCAATGCATTCCTCATATGAAAAGGTTGAAACATAGAATATACATTTGTATTAAAAATAGAATAAAAAATGTTAACATTTAAACCAAAACCATGAATGGTATAACAATAAAATGTCCACAATCAAATATGTCACAAAACCTTCAATACAATATGGAAGATTGTATCATAATACATCAACTTCAAACAAATGTAAAATCCATCAATAGATGTTGACATAGATGAAATCAAAACTATTTGAGAGAAATATATCTTTCTATTTTGAAATCATTTAGAAGACAAATAATTATAAAATATAACATTTATTTTGAAACTATTCATATAATATTGTAAGGGATGTTTCAAAGATATTATAAAAGAAGAAAGTAGCCGCACTAGCCGTATAATTTTAAAAAAAATCTTTCCTAAAGTTTTTCGAAATGGTCGTAAAGGACCAGGTTTGAAAAATGATAGAAACATTCCTTTATAAAAATTGTATAGAAATAAAAACAACAATATAAATTACTTTAAACCATAGTCTATTAAATAAAAAAAAACCATTTTTAAAAATCATGGATGTAGATGATAAAGAGGTCCCAATAGATACTCAAGTATAAAAAACCTCGAATAATGAAGAGATTGTATCATTAACCCTTACCTTGTACTTTTCCTTGATTGAGGTTATGTCAGTATCTTGTATAATAGTTGAATAATTATTATTAAATTATAAAACAACCACATATATAAATATAATATCATATATGGTATTATAATATTTCTTTGTTAATAATATTTCAGTATTATCATTGTTTCATGTGTTAAATAATTTGTTTTCCTTTTAATACATTGTTACATAAGCGATGTTTGATATGGATAAGATGTATTTTATTCATATATATAATGATTTTAGGTTCTAAAAAATTATTTTTAATGATAAAATGAAAATTATTTTTGAATCGTAATGATTGGGAACGAATCTCATTGCATTTCTAGAGACACAAATTCATACATATGCACGAGCAACAATATCATTATATTAATGGTTAAATCATATATAATTGGATGATAAATCATATATACAGAATAATGAACATATTATATTTATTATTTATATCAATTATAGTCATCATTATACACATCCTAATATTTATGTGTTGAATAACAAACTACACCACAACATGGAGACGGTAAGCCATACGTACGCACGTACCGTGACTTTGTCATTTATATGATAGATAAAATAGTGAATATAGTTGTACCATACATATAATAACATCACATTATTTATAAAGTACTGTATTTATTAATTTGTTATGGAAACAATAAATAAAGAGGAAGTGGAAGAGGAAAAGAACAATGAAAGAGGTGATGAAATTATTATAGCTTCTTCGTGTGCTTCTTCTGGAGTTGATCAAAAGGGCTCCATAGGATGGATTTTTTATCAATGTAATGCCTATAGGTTAAATATAGGGTAGTTGGGAGGATATTTGAGTAGGGTTTGGCCGAGACAAAGGGATTTAGAGGAGTGAAATTAATAGAAGGGGAATTACAATTTTATAAGAGACGTGATGTTCACTTTAGGAAAAGCATGAAATATTATTTTATTATACAATAATATTCGGTTTATAATGGATCCAAAAAGATTTATTTATAGGATATGGTAGGGATAAGTATAATACCTATCAATCAATAGGTTTTAGACAGGTTTAGGCCACCATATTAACCTTATCTTTTAGATTTAACTCAATGTTAAATTGTTTAACTTTTACAATGTCCTCTTGTATTTCTATATTACATGGTTAATAAACGTACTATAAAATTACAAGAGAACCCAAGTGATTAATTAATGAAATATATATTATTATATACTTCCTTTGGAAAATACTTAGATTTTAGGAATGTTATATCAATTAATAATATAGTATTTGTTTTAAAAACTCATTTATGTCCATTTTGACGCTATTTACTATTTGGTTTTGGTGAAGTCATAAAAAAATTATCAATTTGAAATAAAAAATTAATCAATCCTCAAATTTTATAATAACCTATAAAATTCATGGAATACATCAAAATTTTTAAATTTCATTTATATTATTATTTATAACATCAATTAGTTAAATCTTTCAATAACAAGGTAATTACCTCATCATCATTATTTCATAAATAAATTTAATTATTTAATATCTAAAAATTATAAATAAAATACCATTCTATATGAAATCATTTATCATTCTAATGAATATTTATGGTCGAATTTATCTTATGTATAGACCTATATTAAATAAAATTAATTATTAAACTTCGAATTTAACACTTTTAACTCTTCTTAAATAATATAATAAAAATTGTCTTAATTTAATCATAGTGGATCAAAAGGATAATATTTTATTCCTATGGTTTATTTTGGTCGAAAAAAACATATTCTTATAATTAAAACAATTATAATATCAATTGTACCATGAATTACCCTATTTACTTTTAATCGTGGTAAATAAAATTCAAATGTTACTATTCACCAAAAAATGTTTTCATCATATAGAATCACAATTTACATACTGATATCAACCATGTATCTCAGTTTTTTTAAAATCAATTCAACAGAGTGGTAAAATTTAATTCTATGCAAATTTGCTAACATTCCTAGATAGTGGGTAAAAGACTTTAAAAATCCAATAAACTTTTATACATCAAATTTTATAATAAAATGACATCAATGAATAAAATTAAACTAATATAGGTATTATGTATCTATTTTGACATAAAATAAATTTAATAAAAATAAATAATTATTTAAATAAAAAGTAGGTTTTAAACAATGATGTTGTGCTTTTCTCTATTCATCAAAATTGAATGTTTTCAAAAAAATAAAAAAAAATTCACCCTAAGATAATTTTGATATTGTGAATCCGAAATTGAAGTCCATTTTGATAAATAAAATTAATAAATTTTTAAAAAGTGGTAATTACTTTTCATAACTACTAGTTTGGTTGGTCATGGTGTGTTAGAACTCGAAGTTTCTTACAATGTAATCTATTGTATTATTCAAAGAGAAGTGTACCATGGGTGCTTTGGGTGTTACATAAATCATGACGTCATGAACATGTGTCAAGGATAAATTCCAATAAAATATGAAATAGTGTTCTTAGGATAAACAATTATTCACCATACATAGAATCTCATTAGATAAAAATATTACCCAATGCATTGGAGAGCTATGAAATTATGGTCCATCCTAAAACTTTATTATTATGTACATTTATACGTGTGACACATATATCCTCCAATATAAGGATTTATTTCAATAATTTTAAATCCATGATTACAGTTTAAATGATACATACATGTAAATACCAAACAAATAATGGATATGTAAGGCTAGGTTAATACCCTTGATTTAACATCAAGACAGTTGCTAACTATAGAAATATTTGGAATGAATAATTGTAGGATATTTTCTCCAGCATAACAGGTGTACATAATGGTTCATATAATTGAAGAATTAGAGGGAAAGGTGTCTGTCATTACATGGGGATCATAAGAAATTTATTTGGGAAGTGAAAAAAATAACTGAACCTATACATTTAGATATCAAAAGGCATAATGTAAATAAGGTTCTTGAGTAAAAGGGAGAAGCATAGGAACCTTTAAAAAAGGAGGATTATTCTAATATCCTAGAAGTTGCTTTTTAAAATCTTAGGGAACCTTGGGTGGGACATATAGAGGGATTGGAATAATAAATTATTTCTAAAAGGGTTTTCAGTAAGGATAAATCTGAAGTTATGTGGTTTTATATAAAAAAGTGAGGATAATTCATTATTATTTTCCAAGATGATGTTTTAGACTCTAGATGATAAAGTAATCAAAACCAAAAACCATCCCATAAGTTCTTCTAAAGTAGAGATTTTTTAATTATTTTATAATTATATAAATAGAATACATTAAAATAATTCCCCTCGTGATGTGAAAGTTATTTTATTATATAATTAATTGATTTTAAAATCGTTAAATATAATAAAATATTTGGGGGATTCAGTACTCGTTTAAAAAATTAATAACATAAATTGAAAAACAATAAATTATTGTGGAATAATAATTTTTATTGCATATTGTCTTTATAGTATTTATTACATAACTTATTGGATTTTCTAATTTCAAACTACAGACTTTATAATTAAACTATATGTAATTTTTACCTAAAAATTCAATTATTTTAGAAAATTATAGAGAAAATACTATTGAATAATTTTAAAGTTATTATTTCAAAAATTATATTTATTTTTTCGAAATAATTATATAAATATTATGATTTAATCTAATAAATAAAAATACACATTTTTTAAAAAGAATTATATTTTTTTCATTAATTATTTCTAAAACATTATAAATTAAGTTTGAATTCATAAAATTATATTTTAATTTATATTTGATAAATATAATTTATTAATAAAATTTTCATAAAATATAATTTATGTCCAAATATTATTGAGTTAATAAATATTTTTTCCTTGACTGAAACTTTATATATCAAACAGCACTATTCGTGTTTCAACGTATCAAAATATACTTTTTTGAAAACTTATTATTTAACAATTTTAAAATTAATATAGTAATGAGAAAAAATTAAAATGTACTTATAAAAAATATATAAATATTAATACTTTTAGAATCTAGAAATATAAAATTTATTAAATTGGTTATTTCTATAATTGTAAGGTTTGTGGTGGTTATATTTTCATGGGGTGGTATTGGTTACCGTAATTTGGGAATGATCTCAATGAGCATTAACTTTGACCACAAATGGTTTCATTTGAACTTTAGTTATTAAATATCTTATTGGGAATGGTCAATGACAAAGTCTAGTACTATTATCTCCTTTGGAGTATCAAAAAATGTGTTTCCTATGGTATGATCAAACAGTTCGAAGAGATCCCCTCCTTTGTCTATTTTAATTGAACTTTTTCATAAAACTTAACATAAACTTCTTAATATTCTATTGATAATGGATATATAATAAGTTATTATAATTTTTAGTGGTCCATTAAATTTAAAAGTGCATATATTGGTCCAAAATAATCAATATTGGGAATTTGTATTCTATAACATAGTTTTTTAACAAATCATTTACTCATTAAAAAAATAATTTCATTTATAAGTATTCAGTTCATTGAAACTTTAGAAATTCTTTAGAACTTCTCAATAGTGAACATTATTAATGATAACATTTTCTTGATTCCCAACTGATCTGAATATATTAAGATTTCCATTAGAATTATCACCAAATGTGACATAACCTCCACCAATTTTAGATAATGATGGACAATTTGTAAACAGTCACTTCATTGGTATTGAGCATCCACTATACATGAACCACATGTAATTAATATTCATATATGATTTCCCTATATAACTAAATCAATGAAGAAGTTGTTTTTGTAACCATATTCTCTTAGGTAATATAATATTATATACTAAATATTCTTGATGCCATATTTTATTATAATGTACCAAAACATTTGGAGTGTGGTTGGATATATTCATTAAAAAAACTAGGATTAATACCCCAAAATGGAGACTTTCGTAGAATTAATGTTTTTTTGATATAAAACATTTTCTCAACAATGAAAACTAGTATCATTAGATATGTCAATTTTCATATAAGTAGTGTAAAATAATACAAATAGAGATTTCCCATATCACCATTATTTCCCATAATATACCGTTCACTATTTTTTATATTGTTTTACAGACAATGATTAAGATAATTTTAACTCTTTGTAAAAAACATCAAATAATAATAAGAAATTATATTTAATTTTCTAACAATTTAACTTTATAATCATGTTTAACATAGGATAAAATAAAATATTCTCAATTTTCTTTTTTTTCCTGGTATATTATTTCATTGGGAAATGTTTTACTTGCAGAAATATCAAATGATTAAGTATCATATTATTTTTTAATCTCTAAAATTTATCTTCCAAGATGTTTATATATTCATTTAATTCCTCAAAATTTTGGTATTGTGTTTCAAAATTAGATTCATTTTAAGGTAAATATAATAAGTTACCTTTGGTTTTTATACCATAAAGAACATGTTATCCTTTTTTTAGTTTAAAACATCATATTTATAAAATAATTTATCATTGTATTATTAAGAAGAACTCATGGAAGAATCCATACATTTTTTTGATTTTTTATTTTTTACATATTTTATGATTACTTTTTATCTCTCATCTGAGGAAACTATTTATTGATTTTTTTAGAAATTTTTCACCAATAACATCAGAAATATATAAAAAATCCTCCATATATCAAATATATGTTATATAATTTCTATAATCATATTATTTTATTATATAATCTCTTTTTTATCTTGGAAAAATGAGATTACTCACCATCATATTTATAACATTATGAGTCTTCTTCAGTGGATGAGTTAGATATTAATACATATTTTGGGTTATTTTTAACATTTTAGGTAGATAAATTAGAAGAAACATTCTTTCTTCTTAAATAATTTTTTTATTGGGATCAAATTATATTAAAACTTTATATATAATATGTGTACCAATAAGATATTTAATTTAAAAAAATGTAAATAGAAAATTCTTTAATTATATTTTAAATTTTACACCATTTGGATTGAAAAACTCTGAGGTCATTAAGTGATCGATCTGATTTTTGAACAGTTGTTCCAAAATATGTAACATTTTTTATTATTTGAATAAATATTCCATTTATTTGGGAAATTATTTCTAAATATATCATTTTAAAATTATATAATTAATATTTTAATTCTGGAATATTAACAAAAAATAATAAGTACCTACATAATCTAATGCTATTACTGTCCACATTTACTATGTTGTAGAGTATTGAGAGAGTCTACGGAATACATCAGGAAAAAATCCACATATGATAGAATTCATATCTCTAGAAGTTAATTCAAATTATACATTAGTAGTAATATCCTATTTTTTTTATTCCATGTTGAAATTTTAACAGGTTAATGATTTTCTAATATAAATTTAATAAAAAAATCTCATAAATATTCCTTCGATCCTTTGATCACCAAGAGATTTTCCACCAAAATAAGTATCTATGCCCCTGGAAATTCCTTCTATATTTTTAACCGTACTATCCATTGTACAAGTATAGATAGATATTTAGACATCAACATAAAACCTATTTATAATTATAATTCAATATTATAATACCAAAATATGTTCAATATAAGATGTATAATGTCTTAAGAGGAGATTGAATTTATCTCAAAACTTTCAGGCCATTTTTTATGAACACATTCTAAAATACAGTGAACTCTTATGTAGTAAAAAAATGAACACCATGAAATGGTTGAGTAGTGATTTTATAGTGGTTTAGGTAAAGAATATTATATATTCTACTTAACCATCAATATCTTAGTGAATATTAGTGATTTTCATAGAGCCTAATTCTTTTATGTGATACTTGCCAACAGGAGAGAAATAATCATCACTTATTATAAACAATAATGAAAGATATTTTACATTACTAATTTTATAATAATTTCAAAATACTTTAACAATATTTTTTTAAAATGATTTAGAAAATAAATAGATAAAGAAAATATGTTTCATAAGAACCTCAGTTATATTCAGTAGTAGTAATAAGCAACATATAATAAGGATGAATTCCTTAAAAATAAATATTTTCTTATTATATGATTAAGGAATAAATTCTTAATGAGATTTTATAACATAAAAAATAATTATATATGTAATAAAAAATCATTAAATTTAATAAATCTTATAACATGAATAATTTAAAAAAATCAAACATACATTATATACTAATCTATTACTCAAAATAATTGAATTCAATAAGTACTTTTCCATAAATTAATCGGTTGAAAATTTATAATATTAGATCAAATTGTGTGTATTTAAAAAATAATTTTCATATTCGAATTCAAGGTTTCCAATATTATATATGTGAAACATATACATATGTTCATTATTTGTGTCTAACTACTTCACATGGTCTAATTAGAATTTTTTAATTGTCTCTAGACCAAAATATTCATTAAAACTAATTTTATATACCCCAATGAACAACATTTCTAAAAATATGTCACATCGTATTATATGAAACCGAATTCAAAGAATAGATAATTTTGTGTACTTAAATATATCATGTTTATGATTTACTGTATATATATTTATCTTGAATGTAATTCTAAAAAGTTATTATATCTTATGTGGTTCACATAGCATTTCTATTTTCATTGGTGATTCTATATAACAGACATCATAATGGATGATTTACTGCATAAGAAAATATTATTAGGAAGACTCTTTCTTATATATGAAATCAAATATGTATATCCACATGTAAGGGATATTAAAATTCTAAAAAATAAATGTAATGTAATTTTCTAGAGATATGTTTACTTCATTTTAGTTTATAATTTACTTTAATAAAAAATTACTAATAAACCATGCTTAATTAATCATTAAAATTGATAAATTGGAATCATTAGGAAGTGTTTTAGTTAGAATAATAACATATTATAAATGATATATGTTATATTAACATAATAAGACAAAATTTTATTATAAAAATGTTATTATGATTGATATTTTTCTTATATAGGAGTTCCAAAAAGAGGAATCAAAGGTGATGTTTATTTGTATCCATTTATAAGACTGTGATAAATATTTAATATTTTCACCAAAATTATTTTTATATGGTGTATTAACTATTTTATTGACTTTAATAATAATGAATATTATTCATTTCATGATATTTTAACAACCATTTCTTTATAACACTATTATGTTCATTTGAGAGTTATGTTTCAATTAATGCAATGGTTCATTCTTTAGTCTTCATTTAATATAGATATTTTTCGGAATGTTTATCTCATGTGGAACTCATTTGAACTATATTTACAGATCCTCCACCATTTTCATCTTATATTATTATTTATTGGGATTTACATGTTGTATCAATAATAAATATTCCACCTCATATCGTTATTTACCCTTTGTATGGAAACCTAGAATATCTCTTCTTTTATGTTAGGAATCCTTCTATAATATCATAATATTCATGGGATTATGTTCAATGTTTCTATTTCTAGGAATAATTAATTAATTGATGATATTTTATATCACATTACACATATTTAAATTCATTAAATAATTTTTTAAGCACTTATGTATGCATCATTTTCATCAAAGGGTGAAAATAACTTATTTTTATAAAACCTCATTTGAATACATGTTTCTAACATCATTTCCATTAAATATGAATCATATTATCTATGATGAGATGATTTATAAAATAAATTTATATTCGTCTTATTTTATAAAATATTTATGTTTATAAAAATTTATTCAAAAATATTAAGAATGATTCTTATTTCCAAAATAATTTCCCTAATGCTTGCATCCACCATATTTCATCTAAGTTAGAATCCATTGGTATATTTTATTATTCTAGTTTTATATATGTCAACATAATTTTCCATATTTCATAGTGGATCAATGATATTCACAAAATTATACCATCCTCCATCATTGTCCATATGTCTTTAAAAATATCTTTTCAGCTAGAGTAATGACCAATATTCGATTTTATCTTACCTGGACATCCACTATATAAAATGTTATTTATTTAAAAAATAATTTCATTAGCGATAACTCTATATTTAATTCCATTGATTGATGGGTGTTCACCTTGATTTCATAGATTAATTTATTTGGAAAATATTGAAATAATCATACGACCTTATATTATATTTTTTGTAAATTTTATATAACCATTATGTCAATTAAATGTTATTTACCTAGAATGCTACTGAATATAATTGAATATTCATTTATTTCTATAGTATTATCATGTAATAAATATTTTTGGAATTACGAAATATTTATTAATGTGATCGCTTTTGAAAATTTTGAATATCCCATTTTCTATCACAGTGTTCATTATTATTTTAGGAATGACTAATTTCAAGTTGAACATCTAAATAATGATGATATATTGGTGGGGTCATTTAATTATCTTCAATGAATTGGTTAAATTTTTAGATCTTTTGAGTCTTGTCTACCCAAGAACAATTTAATTTATAACAAATATGCGTGAATTTGTGAAACTCCTGAACGTTATATTTTCTTATAGTAATGTTTTTTTAGAGTTTCTATTGTATCATGATTTTATTTCCTAATGCATCATGTTTATGAACTAATATCTCAAAACCCTATTGTTTCATGTTTATACTATTCTATACCTTTGGTCATTACTCATGATTAAGGATCTAAGAATCATTGGGAATGATTTTATTTTTTATGTCTAAGTAACTTGAACACACAAATATTTATATCTTATTCTGATATAATATTGATTATTCTTGTTTCTTATGTTTATACTTATCAAGAATTTAATCTTTCCTCATTTATTATGTTTACATTACATATATTATGATGATGACTATAACTTATGACATGTGTATAAGTGTTTCTAATGTGACTAAATTATGGAGAAATAGTTAGAAGTGTTTTTAAATATAGTTCTTATGTAGATTGTCCTATGTGACTCTAAATATTTATCACATGAGATTTTGGGTTTATTTTTGATACATAATTATGATCTTATGGAAAGTTGTAAAATAAATATATATTTACCAATTATTTCAATACTTGATCACAAAATCATTTTAATGATTTTGTGTATAATAAAATTTTTATGAGATATATTTTTTCTTACCATCAATTATTTACCCACCATTTTTAATTCCTCGTGATTTTAAATAGAATACTATGTTTGATAGTGTACAAAAAATGAAACCCTGAGCATTATTGATTTGTGAAATATTATTATCTAAATAAGACCAGTATATCATAGTTTTTCATTTAGATTGTATGAATAATACTAAGTGAAATGTGAATCATATTTATAAATATATATATAAGTACTAAAAAATAAAAATTTATTTATTAATTTTTATTAAAATTTCAATGAATTAAATGTAAATTCATTTTTTTATTTAATGATATTTTTCATCGAAACTTGTTTTTATTAGTCTAAATATATAATTTTATACCATATTTGTACAGCTATTTTAAATTTTATCTAGAAAATTAATATTATTTTATATATTCATAAATAAATATAATCATTAAATGATTTTTTTGGGACATTAAAAATAATGAATATTCAGTGAGTAGTGAGAAATAATTATTTTACTGAAAAATATCTCTTACTTTTAATTATTTAAAAATTCACATAGGGTTTTAAAATGATTTTAAAATTTCAATTGAATTATTTTACTTAAATTATGATATGTAGGTCATTAAAATTGATCTTATGTGATATTTTGATATAAAAATATTTCTTTACATAAAGTAATTTTTTTTGGAAAACCATTTGTCATCATGTTTTTTATTTTTATTTTTAAATTAATATAATTAAGTTTTATGAATTTAATTTGATATTTTTGATTCTATATTTATAATCAATATAATATAATTCGGTAAGTATATTCCTTTTATTTTGGGATATTGCGAATCGTAAATATTATAATTAATTTGTACACGGATAAAGGTAAATTGGGTTGATTAGAGTTAAGAAATGTGGTAAGGCTTCAAAATATTTCAAAAACATGACTTAGTTACATTGGATGAATTTATATTTACCAAAGTCAATAAAAAATAAATAATATTTCATTTTCCCAATTATATTAGATAAATACATTTATATTATTTTAAGTAATGAGTAACTAAAATTTTGACTTTCTTGATTAAAATATCAATAATATGCATTCACAAGTATAAAAACAATTCATAAATAGTTATAAATAGTTATTTTAAATAAAAAATAAATTTCTTTTGATCTTATTTTTTCCTAAATTTTTAGTGATGAAATTTTTTTGCTTTAAAAATCACACAACACTGACACAAATCTTGTAAATGAAATAGAATAATCATGTAGATGATTTAAAAAAATTTAAATTATTAATATTTGGGATATTTATATTTGAGAATTAATTTTATAGATTAATATAATGTATAAGAGTTTTTTTAAATAATTTCTATGGAAATTTAGTTACTCTCTCTATGTAATTAATATCCAAATAAAAAAATAGTTTCAAAAATAACTATAATGATATTTTATGAAAAACAAATATTTCATTAAGTCATTTATTAATTATAATAATATAGAATGCGGTAGTTGGAATATAATATGGTCGAAAATATAGTCATTTTATCTTCTGTGTTAAATTTTTTATGATAGGATTAAATCAGTAACCTTTTATGATTGAAGAAAACAATTATTGTGGTTCTGGTGAAAAATATTTTTTATGGAGGGGTTAATACAAAAGATAAGGATTCAAGGAAATATATAAATGTATAAATTTTGTTTAATTAATATATTAATTAAATTTCCCCATCATTTTCAATGAAACTTCCTCTTGGAACAATTTTACATGAGTTATAAATAATTTTTTTTATAATATTTCATTAATTTCCCAAACTTCCCCACAACCACTTATAGAAGGACACCCCCAACATATAGAGATTAACTAAATATCCATTGAAATTATTTAAAAGTCTAAAATATATTCAAAAAATATCATACCATTTCTATGCATAATTAATTTGGGCATAATACCAACCTTAGAGAGCATAAGGTGTAAAGCAATTGAGATTATTCAAAGACTATTTATAGCTTTTAATCGTGTGTTTTCATTTTATTTTTTCTTCCACTATATTTTAGTCCTGTTAGAACCTAGCAAAAAAATAATCTAGATCTTCAACATAATAAAATTTTATTATCTTAATGGAATAAATTATCTCATATTTTTTTAAATAGGACAAGAATCCTTCTTTTATTTGCACAATGGAGTATTTACTCCCAAACCAATGTAATTTTTTTCCGTCACTTCCTCTCACAACAGGTTATGAGGATTTATTTTATGCATATGTAATATATTTATAAAATTTTTATCATTATACAAATATAATATGTCATATATTTTCTTACCTTCCCATCCATTAAAAAATGATCACGATGCTTATGTGTACGTGTGGATTTCCACCTCCATGAAGTGATGTGATTATTTTGACATCAAAGAAACACATTGATTGTATATATAAGATTATATGAGGACATAATATGATATTTTGGATATAATAATCCTTATAGAATGATAATAGTGTTTTAAACTTCTTTCCATTAAAATTGTTTAATAATGTAATCTCTACTCATGTGTATGTACAGCCCACTGTCTTAATGATTGAAACACAATTAATTTTTCATAACCAAATTACATGTTTCATTTTAGAGGTATATTAAATATTAAAAAATATTATAATATCATGGTTATTATTCTGTAGATGATGGAATAATTACCTATTTGACCATAGTAATCATACTGAATCCAATTTTTATGAGGAACTTTTCAACTTCAAACTATCTAACATGAAATCAACTAGTTAAGTAATTAATATTAATTCAAAATTAATGAAATTTTTTTCTAGAATAAGTAAGTAAACAAAAAAATTATTAAAAATTAAGTAACTTATAAATATTTTATATATTTTATATAAATAATAACCATTAAAAGGGAGACGAATGATAATAGACACATTAAGTTAAAACCACATCTCAAATGTCTTAAATATTTATTTTTTATATATTTTTATTCCATATAAATATTCTTGAAAATAATTTCTATTAATGTAAAAATATTGAAATAAATGAATTATACAGATTTTTTTGTATCTTTGTACTTTCTTTCAAAGGTTTTTAGGTGTAATATTTTTAAGTACTTTATATGAGATGTTTTGATAAAAATGAAAAAGTAATGTTTTATTTTAATATATAAAACATTTATAGTTTTTTCCTCCACTATAAATATTCTTTTAAATTTGTATTCCTTTATATGATTTCATATTTTATTGAAAGAGAAACCTCCACTTTTGTATTTTTGAAAATGGTTATAATGGAAATGTATATTTGGATATCCAGAATAGTTTTTCTTATGCGTAAAAAGAATATTTTAATGGGTATCATGATAGAAGTATACATATTCATCTGTTATGATTGTGTTGTATTTCAGGGGAATTAATTATAATAAAAAGAGAACCCAAAAATTTTATTGGTTCGAAGTGAGCCTGAAATAGCACTTTAATTCATTCGGTTAAGGGAAAACATTAACAGGATTTAGGTTATCCAAAGTTGTTATTGGAATTTAATTAGAAAGTTATTCCATTTTTGGAGTTACTATGAGGATCATTCTAAAATAGTGTCCCATGTTTACTATATTTGTTTTCTATTCATTCTATGTTTTCTTAACTGAAACATTTTTCATTCAAAAGTTAGGTTAGTGATATTTTAGATTAAATGAATGATTATACCATTTTATTAGAAAAGGTACATTTTTTATAATCTTTTTCAAGGGTTATAATTTTTTTATAAAAAACCATTATGATTATGATTTTTCAATTATTTTTTCTTATATGTTGTTTTAAAAATAACATTAGAAATTAATGATGATTTCTTGGAAAATAAATTATTATTTCTTCTCAATTTTTATTATGTTAAATTAAAAACTATATCTTATGATAAAACTTTTTTCAAATGGACTTACTAGTTTCTTTATTACTTTTTACATGTACCATATTGAGATTTTTTTTCATATAAAACATATTAAAATTATTTTTCATAGAGATTAAGGATGATTAGAATAACTAACAACATCAAAAATCCAGATATGGAAGTAACCATGAATGGAGAAAGTGTGTCTTTATATAGAATTTATTTTCTAGTAGAAACATATGTTGTATTGAATTGTTCACATTGAAAGTCATTTTACTAAGTCTCTAAAAAACAAATCGTATACATATTTTGGTTTATATGTGACCCAACATTTCAATTTGATGTTATATGTATTATATGGATAAAATTGGGTCATGTTTATATGTATCAAATTTGGAAATGTGAATATTATGTTTTCAGCACCAGATCCATAAGAATGAGTTCTTGGTTATTATTATTGGAATCATATAAGGGTTTAGATAACATGGGACATTGAAATGTTTTTTTGAGGACAAATTAAGAGTTATGGATACCATAATACGTTAATATTTTTAGGGTATAAAATTATTTTAATTCCATAGACACCCTTTTAGGTTTTATATGGTGGAATTTTAATATGATTATGAGTATTTTAGCATGAATTTATGGTAATAAAATACTTATGATTAGTATTATCTTTAGTGAGAAGGTTATTTGAGGAATAAATATTTTGTATAGGTAGGACATAAGTTTTAAAGTTATAGATATATTTTAGGGCCAATATGAGTATTGATGTTTAGTTAACTATAGTCAATTAAGGCGAAAGGCTTAGTACATGTTGTTAATGTAAAATCCTGGGATTTGAAAAGGATAACATTATGTTTGATAGAATATACTTCATGCATCATCGAGCATAAATGGACCATGAAATATATTTTTTAATATAACCATTATATTTTTCCCATGATTTTTATAAAAGAGGAGTGGTTTAATTTAAATTTGAATCCTATGATCCAACTATATTAAAATAATACCCTTGGTGATGTGGAAGTGAGTCATGTTCATTAATGAATTCTTTTCCAACTATAAGAAAATAATATAGTTTTTAGTGTATTTGTTAAGAGTTATAAAATAAATCAAATATATTTAAAAACAAAATTAAATAAGTGGGAAAATATATATTTCTTCATTCATTTATTGTATGTAATTTATTACTTCACTATTTTGGATATTATTATTTTAGAATACATAACGTATATTTTTACGTATTTAAATTTGTCTAAAAAATAAACATTCATATAAAGATATAAGAACTCATCATTAGACTATATTGAAGTTCTTCTTTAAAGAAAAATATTTATCATTAAAAAAATTTCTATGAAGAAAAATTTTAAACATTAAAAAAAGTTTTTATTTACTAGAAAATAATGTTTTTACAAAAAAAACATTATCACCCTTATAAAAGGTAGATTACACATCATTAAGTTATTTTATGATTTATATTTAAATAGATAATAATTAGTTAGAAAATTTGATTAAAATAACACTTATTCTGAGAAATATTTAATTCATCAAATATGTTATTTAATGGAAACTATATTTTCCCAAAAAAATATTTTTTGTTTAATTAAAATCTAAATTTTCTATGATTTTTGAAATCAATAATAATTTAATCTGATGCACATGGAAATAATTTATTTATTTCATAATTTTTAACATAGTTTTTATTAATTAGTTTAATTGTATTTTTATTTTCATATATTTTAATAGTTTTGTAGTGTTTTAGTTTTTTTGTTTATAGTTTAATAATATTACTACATTATTATCATTTTAATTTTATAATAATTATATATATTATAATCATATATTTTTTCAAAATTTTTTTATTATTAATGATTTTATTAATGATTTTGTTAAATTAATTTTTTAGTATTAAATTGTATTAGAATTTTAAATAGTGTTTATATATATTTATTTATTTATTTTTAAATATAATAATAAAATTATAATATAACTTTTTGTAGTATTACAACTATAGTATTATTATTTGTATAATTTTAATCATTTCTAATTAGATTTATAATTTATGTATTATTACTACTATATCTAATACAATAAAACTTTTTTTTATATCTATAAATAGTATCTTCATATATTTTAGTTTTATTTTTTTTTCATCATTTGTTAATTTTATTATTATTTCATCTTTTATAATATGATGTTTAATACTTCAAATTGTTACAGTTCAATTTTTTTCTTATTTTCAATTTTTTTACTAAATAATGGGCACCGCTACCTTGATCCTGTCTGGTGGAAAATCTGAGTGGAAGAGGGGGTATTCCATCATGGGCGGAACTACACCCTTTACACATCTGTTGATGCCAACATCCATTGTAACACTGATTGCAGATTTCTTTTGTAACGTCCTTGCCAAAGTGACACACCACCATGCCCAGATCTAGAGTACTATGTGAACTCAAGTGAGCCTCCCAATATGCCATGTCTTTCCAACTAGAAGTAAGGGGTCCAATTTCTATTATGGGGAGACTATACCATCTTTATCATATTAACACATCAAATTAAATAAATAATAATTACCAAATGGGATAACACGATAGGAATAATACTAGTATCACATGATGACTAAAATTGGAAATACAATATCAAAACAGCATATTAAATATTCCACGAAAAAAGAATGTGAAAAGTGTCAAAATTAAAACCAAATATCAAAGAAACTGAAAACTCCCTATAGGGTCCCAAACAATGCAAGTTCTCTCATTCACGCCCCATACCAAATTAGGCATATAAAACAGTTCAATTCCCCTAATCATGTTTTATAAACATGATGTCTATTCAGGTACCAATCAGGCATCCCATGTAGGCTGTGAGTATAACTTAGTAGGACACCACCAATGACGTCTAGAAAAACTCCATTCAATAATACTATATTTAGTTTTATAAAGAATTAAATTCAATCAGAAGATTAAACAAACTACATTTTTTAAATTATCCATTATTTTACCACACAAACAACTATGTTCCCAAGGAAACCTGAATCTTAATACCTGATTCGGCCCATTCTAGAGTCTGAAAAATTTCACATTTTTATTTCCCAATTCATTTTACAAAAAGGATTTTATTATCCACTTCATTAAAATTTATAATAATCCTAATTGGAACCGTGGTCTAATAAAAACATTTTGGGTCAAGGTCAACATTCATGGGACCCCATGGGATTTTGATGCAGCCTACCACGCCCAAAACTCAATAATAAATTCATCCATATGGACTTTTGATGTAGATAACCATAACCCATAGAAGAATATTAGTTAATCACTATAGGATTTTGACATATCAGGCCTTGTCAACACATGAATATCAAATTATAACTATGAGATTTTGATACAGTAGGAGATATCCCACACACAAATATCGAAATAATCAAATGTATCATAATTACACATATATGACTTTAATCATGGTTATTCACCATTATCATTAAAATCACATTTAATGATCACAACATCTATTAATTAAAAATAGAAAACAAATTTCAACCTATTCTAAACTCTTAAAAATCCCACTAATTAATTCATAAATGAATTAATCCAACTAAAAAACTCAAATTCACATAATTACATTAATTAATTCAAAAACTAATTAATCACATCAATACCTTCAACCAATTCATAAATTAATTAGTCTCATCAATTTCATTAATTATTTCAACAATTAATTTTTCAATTCACAATTATAATATTCTATAATTAATTCAACAATTAATTAATCAATTCACATTCTCAATATCCCATAATTAATTCCATAATTATATACTTAATTTGAAATTTCAATATCCCATAATTAATTCAAAAACTATTTATTCAATTTAAAATCCTAAAATTCCAAATATCTCAATTCCTTAATTCATTAATTTTCCACATTAATTAATTACAAGGTAGGAAAAACAATGGATAATAAATATATTCTATTTTAAAATTTTATACATTTAATTAAAATTTATACTTTGGGATTCTACTAGAAGGCCACCAACCCCAATATTGATGATAAGATCTCAATAACATAAATCCCTAATTTGAGTGGAACAATATTGAAAAATGAGATCAAGATTTGAAACCCCAATTCGAGATTAAAATCATGATCCCACAATTCTAGATCTAGAAAAAACAATTCTAGATTTAGATCCAACAATATATGGGACAACATTCATCTAAAAGATGAGGGAGAGACGAGAGAGAATAAATAAACCACACAGGAATAGATCCACTTATATAGTCAGGTGAAAATTTTCTATCTACCATATAATACTACATGAAAAGAGTTTAGAAGACCTATGAATGCGTATGAAGACCACAAAAATAGAAGGAATATATTATCATGGATTTTTGGTCTATTTTAGTAAAAATGGTGGTTTGGGTGTTTTAAGAAATATTTTTTGAGTTGCATAAATGGTCGTGCATGGTATACTGAGAAGGGCTGCACAGTTTTCCAATCTGTAGACCATAACTATGTGCCTCTTTTGCGGGACATAGTTTTTTCTAGAAGGGAACATGGTTTGACACATAACATGCTAGCTGTGAAATACCTCTATATGAGTGGTTACACAGTTTGGGAAAACAGTGCGCCAACCAAGCACAAGCCCTCCTCCTTCCTAAATTCTCAATTTCACCCCAACACACCACAAGATAAACACCAAATAAATATCCCATAGTGAAATTACAAATATTACCTACGAACAAGCATGGTACATATATAGAAAAGTTCAGTATCTTAAAATCTCACCACCTTATAATAGCTCATCCTCGAGTTGTACTCCCACGAATCTCTAAGATCTAGAGACAAATAGATCAGACCACTGAGCCCTCATATCAACTTCTCTCTCCCAATTTTCCTCCAGAAAACAACCATGATTCCCAAATACACTAACCATCAATATAGTCATTCCTCAGAACACTTTAGAACTACAAAACTACATAGGTATCATATGATCCTGAAAGGATACATCACTCTCAAGATCAATGTCATCTACATCAATCACTTGAGAATGGTCCTGGAGATACCAAGGAAGTTATGACACATGAAAAATTTCATTCATAGTACTATATCACTTTGGAACATGAAAACAATATTTTATCGACCCAATTATCCCCAAAACATCAAATAGTCCAATTAACATGGGCACCAGGTTTTTATATTTCTTTATCATGTGGTGACCCCAACAATACAACACCTGATGTAATACAAGATCAACCTCTGTAAACTATATAGGTCATCAATGTGTATTATCAATTTACTTTTATTTAATTTTCATCATATACATACACTCTTTAATATGATTCTCTTACTCTGACATCTCTTACAAGAATCTCAGTCCCAACAACTCCATCTCACCTACCCCCATCCAACACAGAGGTGGAATATAAGGAATTCCTCAGTGTGTGTCAAATAGATCTATATAAATATTTTCCTGATAACTATTGTTATAGGTTAACTCCACCAATGATAGGTTATTATCCCAAGACCCAGCAAAGTCTAGAAAACATGACCAAATTATACCCCTATGAACATGTATAGTATGTTTTGACTGCACTTCTATCTTTGAATGAAATATCGTACTTAAAAAAATTTGTTTACCCAATGCCTTTTGTAAGTCCTACTAGAAGAGTGAAATAAAATGTAAGGCATAGTCTTATGCTATAATACATGACACCCTATGAAGATGTACTATCTATTGATTATATAACTCTCCCAACTGATCCACTATGAAATTATCTTTTTTGAGTATAAATGTGCTATTTTTTGACCTGGTCTAAAATAACCCAAAAAGAACCATACTTCTGATGCATTCTTAGAGGACCCACCACAATTCCCATGACCATGTCATCGGATATCGATTCCATAATGGGAAACATCAATAGTGAACCACCATTTTGTTGATGATCATCCTTCAACTGATGATAAGTGTATCATCATGTCACGAACCCTGCTATATCATTTTTCTTGCCCAAACACCAAAACAAATGTCATAGTTCACTGTATATTTTGGTCACACCTAGATATATAGCCAGCATGGAGGCATCAAACTCACACATCATATCCTACTGCATGATCATAGGAACAACTTCTCGATTCTTCACATAGATGATCTCATCCTCATCAATGTTCTAATCAATAGGCGACTCTCCACCTCCAAGGCTTCCCTTAGAGGTAAAAACACTAAATAATCATCCAAACTATCCCTGATCTATCTCAAACGTGTATACTATATTGAAACCAATTTAGATTCATCTTTTACTAACTCTTCTAAACCACAACATGCTTTTTAGCTAGATAATTCATCATCTTTAACTCAACCATGAACTCCTGAACTGCATCTGTCTCAGTTTTCCAACTCAAATAATCATCTATAGTGTTTTCTATTACATGCTTATACACTATCTCAAAATCAAAATATTTCATATACTCAACCCACCTCTGCTACCAATGATTCAAATCCCATTGGGAGAATATATATTTTAAGCTTTTATGACCAGTATACATAGATAATTTCTCACCCAACATATAATGATTCTAGAAATTTAAACCATATACCAATACTTCCAACTCAAGGTCATGGGTATATAACTTACATTCATGAGGCATCAACTGTTGAGAACCATATTCCAAGTCTTGATCTCCCTATATCAACATAGCTCCAAGGACAATCATAGAACCATCACAAGACACAATATATTCTATACCTAGATCAGGTTGGTTAATGATTGGTTTCATTGTCAACATTTTTTTCAACTCATGTAAGTCACTATCACATGCTTCCGATCATTAAAACATCACCACCTTCTTGGCCAAGATATTAAGTGGTTCTCCCTAACAGTAAATGCCATATATGAACCTAAAATAATATTCAGAAAACCCCAAAAATATTTATATATGAAAAAAAAGTTTTTGGATTCTCCTAATAACCCACCAAATAAACCTTCTCCTGGTCTACTGAGACACCTACATCAGAGATGACATGATCCAAGATGTGTAGTGGATCAATACAAAACAGACACTTAGATAGCTTGGAGTATATTGGATTCTGCCATACTATACTTCAAATGATGTTAAGATAGTGGGAATGATCTTCATGAGTCTTGAAGTACTATAACATTTCATCCACAAATACAACATCAAACTGATCAAGGTGCGGATAGATGCTTTGGTTCATCAAGGACATAAACACTGTGTGTGAATTTTTTCAACCAAACAAAATTATAATGAATTAATATTGGCTCTATATAATTATGAATGTAATATTAGGTATATCAAAGGTTTTAGATATCAACTAATAATACCCTAATATCAATTAAATCATGAAAAATACACATGATCTTTTCAAATAGTCAAAGATATCATCGACTTGTTAAAGAGGAAATCATTTATTAATGGTAATCTAGTTTAACTAATGGTAATTGCCACACAATTTTATAGTTTCGTCATCCCTATTAGAGAGAAAATTGGGGAACCCCAAGGTGAAATAATTGGATGGATAAACCCATTATAAAAAACTCATCCAGCTAATTCTTGAGCTCTTGGAGCTTCAGTGGTGCCATTCTGTATGGGAGAATAAAAACTATCTTTTCCCATGACATGAGATCATTGGTAAATTACACATCTATATACGGTGGAATACCTGATAAATCATCAAGAAACACATTCAAAATTATATCCACTATAGGTATAAATGCATCCTTCTTTTAAACTATATCATCCAAAAAATGACTAGAAACCTGGGAAATAAGGTCCCATGGTTATAGGTGAACTATCCCTGCATGACCCGTCTTGATATCCCACTCACCATGATGAATGTAATTGTAAACTTCTGGTTATGTAAAATTTAATCTCATGTGGTAGAAATATATGTGGGATTAGTGTACCACTAGAGAGCCCATACCCATAGTTTGGTTGAATCTTGATATATACAGTATGTTCAGATCTCATCTAAAATGATACTATAAAACCTCAAGAGAACACCCTTTGCATAAAGATATGTTTCTAGACCATAACATGAATGGTGTATCTATCATTAACACCACATTCATGAAATTTGCCTCCAGTCTCAAGACATACTCAATTATTTTAAGATTTAAAGGTATTAGAGGCACTCGTATCAATTAAAGAAATAGCTAATATATAATCTACAAGAATATTACCTCTCACTATTGATGGTCAAGCATTTCCATCCACCTGTTTAGGATAATATGCATGTAACTATCTTACCCATCATCCTTGTGATACAATTTGAGCCCCATGGGAGTCACCACAATGCAGATATGAGCACTCTTTCCCAGAATAGCCTCATATACTAACTCTATCTCCAAAATTTGCAGAACTTCACCTATTAGAATGATAAGTTGTAAACGATCTCATTCCCGCACTATGGCACAATCTATCTACTCCATCGTTACCCACCTATTGTGGGTTCATGAATACGCTCAATAAATGTATCATCCTTATGTAACATTGACACTCTACTAGAGGTCATGGGAACTAACTCCAAAAGCTTCCCAACCTACCCCACTGGTGACAGATTTCTCAATTAAGATCTTGAGAAATTGATCCCCATGTCTAAGAAATCATCTTCCCATATATATATTGTTAACAATTTCATAAAAATAGTTATTTCCCACAGATTTCATACCTCCTGACCATCTAGTTCGAACCACCTGTCCTCCACTGTAATCCTCTTTCAGGTTTCCCTCCGATAAGAGATTCTGATTCACCACCTCAAAAAACTAATTCATCCTGATGATATTCAAAAGGGAGATAATTTCACATTTAATCCCATCCTAAATCCACATGTCTAGATTATCCTCATCTAACACCAATGGTGGAAAAAGCATTTAAATTCTATAAATTGACTAGAATATTCAATTACAAACATTCTTTCTTGAGCGAGTCTCATAAAATCAGCCTCTATCATCATTATTGTCTCAGGATAAAACTGTTCCAAGAACATATCCTAAATTTCCTACAACTCAATATTCTCCCAATATCCATCTCAAGTCTGGATGTATATCTAAATCATTTATTGAAAACTTAACATATAATAATACAATTAGAGACTATTATCAACAAGATTCTCCATGTGGTCATGTATTGTATAGATAGACTCAATCCATAACTGAGCTGCCTCTAGTCCACCATCTCTTGTGAGTGTCAGAGGGTTTTGTAGTAGGAACACCCTCATCAGATGTATATTCATTTCAAAATATTCCATGGTTTTATTTGAATTAATTTCATAGACTCATAAACTTTTCTTTTGGTTTTCCTCTCTAAAATCCCCTCTCACCACTATAGGTTCCTCGGGTTCTACTAATAGAGGATAATCTAAAACCATCTCCGCATATCGTCCTATCAAAAAGATTCATCATGGAGGATTATCTATAAAATTACAAATTCACAACTCATGACAAATATCACCACTTAATCATGTTTTTTAAGTGTAAATTAAAATAAGGAACCTCAATTCTTTTCCCCAAACCCCACCACATGTTCAAAACTGAGGCACTATCACAACCCTTAAGCATCCTACATCTAGGTCACTATTAACAAGGGTAAAAAAATTCTCATTATTGAAGATTCTCTTATACACCATTTTATTATCAAATTGCATCATTTGAATCATTGAATTTAATATTATGCCCCATTTTCAAAAAAATAACCCATGAAATGGAAATTAGCTCAAGTTCAACAACTTACCAAAAACCCATTTTCTAGTGCATTCCAAAATTGATGCATGTCAAAAAATAATCATGAATGTCTAGAATTATGATTGAATACTCATATCTTGTTACATACTAGAATACGAGTTAAATCTCAGAAAATATTATAAAAAACAATCACATCACACAAAAAGTACATCACCCAAGGTGAAATAGCATCCAACAACAACTGAGTATAACAATTAAAATCATCCCACCCTATGTAGAAGGATTTTCCCCAATATATTGGGGAGTTACTCCCATTTATGAGCTCATAACCATGGAACGAATCATTCTTGTCATGACCCATTTTCAGGGCTCGTGTCATGACTACCCCAAGCCCGCCTTCCATAGGCCAGGGGTTGAGGACTGGCACCAAAGGCATGAATCATGAAAAAAAGGTAAGGCATTGCCATTATAAAGAAAAACAAACACCACAGAGTATGCAAACTGAAGTAAACACTAAGTAAACTGTATACACAAGTAAGTCTTGTAATGTAAATGGGCTAGTATACAAACCCAACTGAAACTGTAGGACAACTGAAAGGAAAGTACAAGAACTGAAAAGTAAGCAACAACCACCATGTCGTCCTCTGGAACTCTCACCTAAAGGGTGAGTACAGATAGTCTCGTCGGCTCCTCAAGTCGGGTCGTCCTCTCCATGTACGTCCCACCTGATAGACCACCTCCAGGCACCGTCCTACTCCTCAAGCCTAAACCATGATCAGTGTTGTCTGTCATCTGCAACCAAAACATCATAGTGCTGGTGTAGACCATGCAGGGGCGAGTGTACGATACTCAGTAGGGACCCCGAGACTCCTGAAGGTCTCCCAGAATCCACAAAGGGTAAACCACAATGGAAAGATACAAACACAAGTATCAACCACCACTACTTAGGTATATTCCCATAATTATACCTAAGTCATCAATTCCAGTTCTTCTCCAACTCACGAGCTCATGCACAACCCAGTCCACACAGGAAAGTATAACTCAATCCACACCGGAAAGTATGTCCCAATCCACACAGGAAAACAAGTCAATCATATCGAAGATAATGATTGAAAGTCAAGACTCAACTCACATAGGTATACTATTCGTAAGGCGATAGAGATGATCAGATGTAGTCACTGATTCATCTAAGTTGTCAGACCCACATAGGATACAAGACCAGCTAAGCTGTCAGACCCACAATGGATACAAGACCAGATACTCTGCTGGACCCACATAGGATACAAGTACATTGTCAAATACTGCCAGACCCACATAGGATACAAGAACATTAGGCATCGTCGTCGAATCCATGGAGGATCCCAGTACTGTCGTTGTCACTGCCGAACCCATGGAGGATCCAAGTACAGTCGTCATCGCTGCCGAACCCATGTAGGATCCAAGTACAGTCGTCATCATCATCGTAGTTGTAGCCAGCTCTAGGGTTCCCGCACACAGCATGGTCGATTTCAGGAGGGTCCACTCCACGAGCCAAGGGGGGTGATACATCAACTATCACGAAGTTCAGAGTTGATGTATCAAAAAGCTCTGTCTCGTCATTAGTAACTCAATGCGACATACGACACATCAATCAGACGTCTGGTCTGAGAGTTATTAGCTTTTTCATCCCAAGGGCCCGGTTGGTTTTTAAGATAAAACCAACCGAACTGTACTCCAGCTACATACAAACCTTGAGTGGAGTAAGAGAAAAGAACCTTCCTACTAAGAGAAATCCAAAAAAGTTGACGGCATATCAATCGGGCGTCCAGAGCTCAAGTTATAAGAGTTTCCGCTCTGAGGGCCAGGTTGGTTTCGTGTTCGAACCAACCCGGCCATACTCAAAGTTTTCTGAATCCTTGAGTGTAATATACTGAAACGACCATCTTGATCCAAGGATCCCAACACAACTGATTTTGCATCGATCGGAGGTCTGTCGCCCAGGTTATGGGTGTTTGAACGGATCTGTTTGAAAACAGGGGGTTCGTGCCCGGTCCGACCCGGCCCAATACCCCTGGGTCATCCTGCACCGGGTCGACCCGACCCAGGTCTGGGTCCGACCCGTTAGGGTGCGGCCCGGCCCGGCCCGGCTGGCATGGGTGGTCCGGCCCGGCGCGGGCGGTCCCTCCCGGCGCGGGCGGTCCGGCCCAGCGAGGGCCATGACTCAACTCGAGGCCGAGCTGGAAGCGGAGGGGGGGAGGGGGGGCGTTCCCCCGCTTGTTTTAAAATGGAAGTCCCCTTTCGGGGCCTGCCCTTGCCAGCTGATGGGGGTTACAACCCCCGGACTTCTCGAAAAAAGGGCGGCCGTAATGGCTGGCTGGTGAGCTGCCGCGGGACCCCTGCCGCGGGTCTCAACTCCTTGTGGTCTCGGCGGCCGGCCGAGCCCAGTCGCCTCCTCTGGAAATGTCTTAACCGTTGCCACAGCTCTTCTTCAGACGGCACGGCGCAACAACGATGCGCCCCTCTACCGCAGCCCGCCCTGGCCACAACTCGCATCCCCTTAATGCTCCGGTGCGGCGCAATGGCACCTCGACCCGCTCCAGTCGCGGTTCTCTCGTTCTCGCGTGGTGCAACGACACTGCGCCATCTTCACCACCATGAACATCAAAGGTAAACAATAAGGGGAGGAGGATCGGCCGTGTTTGTGCTGTCCGACCTCCTCCCGTTGTGACAATAGCAGGCATCCAAAGAGCGAGTATACATAACAAAAAACAAGGGCAAATGTAATTGATAAAAATTTAACTTAACCCCTACCTCAATGGAGATTGTGGAAGCCAGCGTCATGGAAAATGGAATCGCGGGGCGAGGCTCCGTATACGGTGATAGTGAACGTCCGAGGAGGAAGCGGAGTCACCCTTTCTTTGATTCGGAGTGAAGACGGAATGGCGTGACGGTGTTCTTCGCGCTCTTCAACGAGGAAGATGATGTTATCCAAGAATTAGAGCTCTCCCTCTCTCCATTCTCCAGACAACAAACAACCCAAAATCAAAAAACGTTTTCCTTATTTTATTTACTCATGCCAAATTTTTAAAAAAAATTAAAAAGTTGAATTCACTTAATTAATTTTGAGTTGTCAAAAATAAATGGGGTGTCAAGTTGGAATTATTAATGTGAGGGAGAGTCAAATAATTTAAGAGGGGGTTCTAGAGAAGTTGGGGAATTTGAAAATGTGGGGGCTCGTGTGGGACCCACCTCCATCATTACCACACATCGGAAGTTGGGTGTTCATGGGCCCCACCAACAACATCCCATGAGGGAGTTTAACTACTAGGGATAAAATAAAATTGCACACAATTTTATTTTTACTTATCATTTAATCCCCAATTTTTTACAACTCCTCTCTTGACAACACAACTCCAAAAAAGGTCTTCATAAGAAATTATTGGAGATGCGGTTTCATCAGTGCCCTTGGATTTCTATTTCGAGCACCAGTTCAAAAGTTAGTAAAACACGCTCGTTTGTTCACTGAACGTACCCGAGCTAAACTTCGGAAATTGATTGTAGCCACACCGAGCCTCGGAATCTGGTGCCGTCAGAAACTGCGTACTCATAAAATCTCAAAGAAAGTAATAAAAAAATTTCCTTGAAATTTACTGGTCTTTACATTACTCCCACCTCAGGGCTTTACGTTCCTGTAAAGATACATCACAAACTATGGGAACAAATGATGGTTCTGTGCACGCATCTGAGCATCCCACTCCTAAGTGTTCTTCTGGAGGTCCTCATGCTGCCACCTGATGCGCATTAGAGGAATTGACCATCCACATAGGACTTGCTCTGGTCGATCCTCGATCTCCACCGGGACCTCTACAAAAGTCGACCCATCATCGATGTCCAGCTCCCCATGGTCGATGATATACATTGGGTCGTGCACGTATCTCCTCAGGTGAGATAAGTGAAAGACGTCGTGCACCTGTGCAACTGAGGTGGATGAGTCAGGCGATAAGCCACCTCGCCTATCCCGCTGAGAACCTGAAATCGTCCGATGAAGTGCAGAGATAACTTGCCACCCCTGCCAAATCTCTGCAATCCATGCCAAGGTGAGACCCGTAAGAAAACGTGGTCTCCATCCTCGAACTCTAGTGGTCTCCGCCTCTTGTCATCATAAGACCTTCTTCGGCTTTGATATGTCCTCATCCGCTCCTGGATGACTTAGACCTCTTGTTCGTGGCATGAACCATCTCTGGTCCCACAAGTGCTAACTCCCCAGGGTTTGCCTAGCACATAGTAGATCTGCAAGGTCGGTCGTACAATGCCGCGTATGGTGCCATACCAATAGTGGAGTGATTGATGTTGTTGTACTCAAACTCTTCCAAAGGTAGGTGATCCTCCAAGCTACGACCAAAGTCGAGGACACACGCACAGAGCATGTCCTCGAGGTTCTGAATGGTCCTCTCCATCTAACCATCCGTATGAGGGTGAAAACCCGTGCTCAGGTGTAGCTGTATCACAAATACCTCCTCCAACCCCTTCCAAAGCTGAGACATAAAGCGAGCATCTCGATCGGAGACGATAGATGATGCTAAACCCTGAAGTCGTATGATCTCCTGAACGTAGTGGTGTCCCATGCTCTTCACTGAGCCCTGGTCTCTGATGGGTAAGAAGTGGGCCTACTTGGTCATTTGGTCGACGATCATCCAAATGGAGTCGTGTCCTCTAGAAGTACGTGGAAGTCCAGTCACAAAATCCATAGATATCCTGTCCCACTTCCACTGCCAGTCCTCCAAGGGCAGTACCAAGCCTGCTGGTACCTGGTGCTCCGCCTTCATCTACTGGCAGGTGAGGCATCATGAATCAAACTCTGCTATAGCCTTCTTCATACCCAGCCAACAGTGCTATCGTCTGAGATCCAAGAACATCTTCTCTACCCCTGGATGTACCGCTAAAGGGGAAGTGTGAAACTCTCTCAACACCTCATCCTGTAAAGGAGCTGGTACCATAGTATGTACTCTGAAAAGAATGACATTATCTCCTCCTACAGAAAATCCATTAGGTTCATATCCTGTGGAAATCTGTGCACATCGCGTATCACAGTAAACATCCCCATGTTGTGCCTCTCTGTCCCACTGAAGTAGTGGAGGAGTGACTGTGAGGGACTGAAGAAAGGCTGCCCCGTCTCTATCCATGAAGGATATATTCAACACGGCTAGATGCTTTGTCGCCTCTCCAAGTAGCTGAATGCTCGTGCTCCTGCTGAGAGCATTGGCTACTACGTTCCCCTTTCCAAGAGTATAGACTATCTCAGAGTCATAGTCCTGGAGGAACTCGAGCCATCGCCGTTGTTGCAGGTTCAGGTCCTTCTGCGAGAAGATGTACCTGAGACTCTGGTGGTCAGAGTAGACTGTAAAGCGCTCACCCATCAGGTAGTGACGACACATCTTCAGAGCGAAGACCACTGCTGCTAACTCCAGGTCATGGGTAGCATAGTTCTGCTCATGTTGCATCAAATATCGTGATCCGTATGTGATCACTACCTGTTCCTACATTAGGACACACCCGAGTCCAGTCCCTGGTGCATCATAGTAGACTACATACCCTACTCCATCCTCCGGTAGTCTCATGATGAGTGCACTTTTCAATCTCTGTCTCACCTCCTAGAAGCTCTGATGACATCTATATGAAAACACGAAGGGTTTTCCCTTCTTCGTCAAAGCTGAAATTTGTTTTACAACTCTAGAGAAGTCTAGCACAAACTTCTGATAGTACCTAGCCAGACCAACGAAACTCCGCACCTCCGTCACGCTCCTGGGTGGTTCCCAAGCTAGCACTGCCTCGATCTTCGTAGGATCCACCGCAACTCCCACCTCAGATATGAAGTTCCACAATAAGTGGACCTCACTTATCAATAACTGAAACTTAGAGAGCTTACCATAATGTTGGTGCTCTTGGTGTGTGTCCCGTACAACCCGCATGTGGTAGGAGTGCTCCTCCTCAGTGGTCGAGTAAATCAATATGTCGTCAATGAAGACTACGACAAATCGATCGAGTTAAGGCTGGAATGACATGTTCATGAGACTCATGAACTCTGTTGGAGCGTTGGTTATGCCAAAAGGCATAACCAAGAACTCATAGGGGTCGTACCGACATCTGAAGGTCGTCTTCTGCACATCCTCGTCCCAACCTCTGAGCTGATGATATCCTAACCTGAAGTCTATCTTCGAGAACCACCGTGCTCCCTTGAGCTGATCGAAGAGGTCTTCAATCCTTGGAAGTGGATACTTGTTTTTCACGGTCACCTGGTTCAGGCGACAGTAATCGACACACAGTCGCAAGCTCCCGTACGCCTTCTTGGAAAACAAAATCGGGGAAGCCCAGGGAGAAACACTAGGTCGTATAAATCCCTTGCCGTGCAAGTCCTCCAGCTATACCCGTAGCTCATGAAGCTCACCAGGAGCCAGAAAATATGCTGGTGTAGATATCGGTGAAGTCCCAGGGTACAGGTCAATATAGAAGTCTACCTATCTGCGAGGAGGTAGTCCTGGAAGGTCGTTAGAAAAAACGTCCGCATACTGATCCTCCACAACAGGAAATCTTGGACTCTACATGCCAACTACTCCTAGGATAAGACTAGCTAACTGATGAGTGAACGGCTTTCCTCTCCTTTCCATGAGTCCATCCTATACTACAAAGCCTCCCTTCTCGCAAGTGAAGGTGAACCTGCTCCCATCGGTGCGGACACACCGCACCTTGTGCCCAATACAGTCGATCTGAGCATGTACCGTAGATAACCAATCCATGCCCCAGATTACGTCGTAAGGCCTTGAAGCTGCTACAAGAAGATCCCAGCTGAAGCTCTCGCCTCCTAGAGTATGTTCACACAGTCAGAACCAGTGTGTAATCGTTGTGTCTGCCCCCGTAGGAGTCTCTAGCCGTAAGGATCGAGCCAACGGCTCCGTCGGAATCTCTGAGCTCCGAACAAGGGTAGTGGAAATGAAAGAATGACTCGATCCTGTGCCTATAAGAATTGCAGCAAGGGTGGAGTAGAGATAGATAGTACCTCGAATCATCTCTGGTGTGCCGTGGTCGTAGGCCTCCACTGCCTGAAGCTGAGCCTGCCTCTGTCCGCCAGCTATCTATGGTCGGGGTGGTCCTGCTGGTGGTGGTTGTGGTAGAGCCTCAAAACGCCATCCACCACCTGCCGCTCGGCAAAATCCTATACTTCGTCCACCTACTCCCAGCGGACCGCCATGGTCGAACCTCTACATCAGCCTAGGTGGTCCCTCAACCGTCTGCTGCTCCTCTGCATGGCGGGTCAAGCAGTCACGAGCCATGTGGCTCTGCTCGCCGCATGCATAGCACTGTCTGCTCCACATAAGGTTGTCTCTGCACCATGTGCCCTGCACCTCTGAGCCAGTATCTTGAGGTCGCCCACCTGATGGTCTGGTTCACTTGGATCCTTGTTCCATCCGTTGACTGCTAGCTACAGAAGATTCCGCTAAGTGCTGCCCTGTGGTAGGTCTCGCTGCTGGTGTAGGCTCAGCAAGAAATCTCTCCACAAGAAGAGCTCACTCCAGTCCTCCTGCCTATGTCAGAATGCTGAGGGAGATCATTGATTCCATGATCTCATGCCTCATTCCCTGCTCGAAGGTCTGGGCCTGGAATAATGGGTCCCGTACCATGTCTGTGGAGTAGCACGAGATATCAGTAAACCTCACCGAGTACTGGGCCATAGTCATGCTGGCCAGCCGCAATTGTAGTATCTCTTGAATGTGCACCGCATAGAGGGTGGCTGGAACGAACTCTAAGAGAAAGAGGCTCTCGAAGTCCATCCAAAGATGATATGCCTCGTTGTGCACCTATAGCATCAAGCTCCACCATCTACCCGTTGCCGCGTGCAGGAGACTTGCCGCAAGGATCACCATGAGGTCAGCTGGTGTCCCTACTAATCTGAAAACTCGAACAATAGACTCCAGCCAATCCTCGGCTGCCCGAGGGTCCGTCTCCACTCGGAACCTGGGAGGTCTCTGATGTTGAAACTAATGTAGTGCACTAATGCGACGTGCACTCTCAGCTGCTGGGGTTGGTGGCATCGGTGGCTCGGCGGGTAGAGGTACAGCCGGTGCCTCCACTGTAATGGGGCCCCGCACCGAGGCCTCGTCACTCGGTGGGCTGCAGTCTCGCACAATGCTCAGAACCCTAGCTGGCTTCCTTTGTGGGTCAATCCTGAAAAGAAACAGGTGCACCATGATTAATACAGTATACCTGGTGAGCTGACACAATGTAATCACAATGAAAATATTTGAAACACACATGCAATCAATGTTTTCATGCATTAAGTCGGAAATCAGAAGTCAGTGTCCTGGTGTATGGATACGTCAGCAGCCACACTGACACTGGACTCCCTAGACTGATAAACACACTCAATACCCTTAAAACTATTGCTTCACATAGAAGAAGGATCGAAGTCCTGAGTTCTGTGGTAGAACCGAACCTCCCTCAGATACCAATTTGTCACGACCCATCCTCGGGGCTCGTGCCGTGACTACCCCAAGCCCGCCTTCCATAGGCCAGAGGCTAGCGACTAGCACCAAAGGTGTGATTGTCAAAAAAAGGGAAGGAATTGACTTTATAAAAAAACAAACACCACAGAGTACGCAAACTTAATTAAACACTATGTAAACTGTATACACAAGTAAGTGCTGAAAAGTAAATGGTCCAGTATACAAACCCAATTGAAAGTAAAGTAAAACTGAAAGGAAATTACAACAACTAAAAAGTAAGAAGCAACCACCACATCGTCCTCTGGAACTCCCACCTGAAGGGTGAGTACAGACAGTCTTTTCGGCTCCTTGAGTCCGGTCATCCTCTTTGTGTACGTCCCACCTGATAGACCACCTTCAGGTGCCATCCTGCTCCTCAAGCCTCAACCACGATCAGCGTTGTCCATCGTCTGCAACCAACACAATGTAGTGTGGGTGTAGACCATGCAGTGGTGAGTATACGATACTTAGTAGGGACCCTGAGACTCCTGAAGGTCTCCCAAAATCCACAAAGTATTAATCACAATAGAAAGATAGGAACAGAAGTATCAACCAACACTACTTAGTTATATGTCCATACATATAAACAAGTCATCAATTCCAGTTATTCTCTAACTCACGATCTCAAACACAACCTAGACCACATAGGATAGTATAACTCAATCCACATAGGAAAGTATGTCCCAATCCACATAGGAAAACAAGTCAATCATATCAAAGATAATGACTGAAAGTCAAGACTCATCTCACACATGTATACACTTCGTAAGGAGATAGAGATTATCAGATGTAGTCACTGATTCATCTAAGCTATCGGACCCACATAGGATACAAGACCAGCTAAGCTGTCAGACCCACAAAGGATACAAGAACAGCTACTCTGCCAGACCCACATAGGATACAAGTACAGAGTCAAATACTGCCAGACCCACATAGGATACAAGAACAGTAGTCAACGTCGTCGAACCCACGGAGGATACCAGTACAGTCGTCATCACTGCCGAACCCACGGAGGATCCAAGTACAGTCATCATGATAGCCAAACCCACGTAGGATCTAAGTACAGTCATCAACGTTGTTGCAGTCGCAGCCACCTCTAGGGTTCCTGCACACAGCACGCTCGATTCCAGGAGGGTCCACAACAATAGCCATGGGGGGTAGATACATCAACTATAAAGAATTCTAGAGTTGATGTTTCAAAATGTTCTTGTCTCGTAAATAGGAACTCAACGCGGCAGACGGCGCGTCCATCAGACGCCTGGTCTGAGAGTTATTGGCTTTTTTGTCCTCGGGGCCCAGTTGGTTTTTAAGCAAAAACCAACCTAAATGTACTCCAACTGCATCTAATCCTTGAGTGGAGTAATCCAAAAGAACCGTCTCACTAAAAGGAATCCATCAAATTTTACATAACGTCAATCGGACGTCCGGAGCTCAAGTTATAAGCGTTTCTGCTCCGAGGGCCTGGTTGATTTCGTGTTTGAACCAACCCGGCCATACAAAAAGTTATCTGAAACCTTGAGTGTAATATTTCCAAAACGACCTTCTCAATCCATGTATCCCAATTCAACTGAATTTGCGTCGATCAGTGGTCCGTAGCCTATGTTATG
This sequence comes from Viscum album, assembly GCA_963277665.1. NCBI lineage: Eukaryota > Viridiplantae > Streptophyta > Magnoliopsida > Santalales > Viscaceae > Viscum > Viscum album. Next base: position 1,497,781,497 of record OY728147.1, on the reverse strand, counting down.
GGCGTTTGAACATATTTGTTCGAAAACAGGGGGTTTGGGCCCGGTCCAACCCGACCCAATACCCACTGGGTCAGCCCATTAGGGCGCGGCCTATCCAAGCATGAGAGTTCTGAACAAACGTGGGCCTTCCAGCCTAGCGCGGGTGGTCCGGCTCGATGTGGGTGGTCCGGCCCAATACGGGGCGCGGCTCGGCTCGAGGCCGAGCTGGACGCGGCGGGGGGGGGGGGGGGGGGCTAGCCCCCCTTGTTTTGAAACGGTGACCACCTATCGGGGCCCACCCTTGCTAGCTGTCGGGGGTTACAACCCCTGGTCATCCTGAAAAACAGCTGACCATAATGGTCGGCCGGTGAGCTGCCGCGGGACACCCGCCGCGGGTCCCCCCTAATGGTGGTGCCAACGGCCGGCCGAGAACGGTTGCCTTATCTCGAACCGCCACACCCATTATCGTAGCTCTTCTTCGGCCGGCGCGGTGCAAAGGCGCCACACACCTCCACCTTGGCTCTCTCTTAGTCGTGGCCTCCTTTGGCTTCACCGGCTCGGCACGCCGGCACCGCGTACCTCCGCCACGGCCCGCTGCGGCCGCAGTTCTCTCATTCTCGTGTAGTGCAACGGTACTGCGCCGTCTTCACCACCATGAAGAAAAAGTTAAAAAATAAGGGGAGGAGGATCGGCCGTGTTTGTGCGGTCCAACCTCCTCCCATTGAGACGATAGTAGGCGGCCAAAGGGCGAGTATAAATAACGACAAACAGGCGCAAATTTAATTGATTAAATTTGAACTCAACCCCTACCTCAAAGAAGATTTCCTAAACAAGCGTCGCGGATAACGGCGTCGCGGGGTGAGGCTTTTTAATCGTCGATGGTGAACGTCTGAGGACGAAGCGACGTCTCCCTTTATTTGATGCGGATTGAATATGGAATGGCATGATGGCGTTCTCCACGTTCTTCAATGAGGAAGATGAAGTTCTCCAAGACTTAGAGCTCTCCCTCTCTCCATTCTCCGCACAACAAATAACCCAAAATAAAATAATGCTTTCCTTATTTTATTTACTCATGCCAATTTTTTTTTTAAATTCAAAAGTTGAATTCACTTAATTAATCTTGAGTTGTCAAAATTAAATGGGGTGTTAAGTTTTCATTATTAATGTGAGGGAGAGTCACATAATTTAAGTGGGGGTTTTAGAAGAGATATGGATTTTGAAAAGTTGGGGGCTCGTGTGGGCCCCACCTCCCTTATAACCACACATGGGAAGTTGGGTGGTCGTGGGCCCCACCAACAACTTCCCATGAGAGAGTTTAACTACCACGGATAAAATAAAATTGCACACAATTTTATTTTTACTTATCATTTCATCCCCAATTTTTTACAACTCCTCCTATACAAAACGCAACTCCAGAAAAGGTCTTCATAAGAAATTACCAGAGCTGCGGTATCATCGGTGCCCTCAGATATCGATTTCGAGAACCGGTTCAAAAGTTAGTAAACCCGCTCGTTCGTTCACTTAACATACATGAGCTAAACTTACAAAATTGATTCTAGGCACACCGGGCCTCGGAATCGCATGCCGTCAAAAAACTGCGTACTCGTAAAATCCCAAAGAAATTAAGAAAAAAATTTCCTTGAAAATTATGGATTTTAAGATTCCTGATATTGGTTGTAACATAAAAAAAATACCAAGTCAAAAGAAATTAAAAGGAAAATCCATCTTATACAACTTTGTAACATCTCAACCAAGGTGTTACACCCTGGTTCCCCGAGCCGGACTGCTACGTAAACATCGAAGTTCTTCCCCATATACTAGTTGTTCTTGAATAGTAGTGATGGTCTAATATTGATCATGGGGAGGATATACACTCTTTATTAGAGTAACCCATCAGTGTAAATAAACAACAATAAGAAAATGGGATACCAAGACTAAATTAATACACGTATCACAAGATGTCCAAAACTGGAAATACAATATCATAAACAAACACTAGATATACTATTTCAAAGAACATGCTAAGTGTCAAAAATGAAAACAAAAAAGAAAAGATACAGAAAACTCCACAGAAGGTCCTGAACCATGTCTGTTCCCTTTATCCACGCTCCATCCTAAATAAACCATCTAACACAGGGCCTTTTCGCTTATATTATCCTATAAATGTGAAGTCTAATCAAGTACCAATCAGGAATCCCGATTAGGGTGTGATTATAATTCTGTATCCCACCAGCAATGATGTCTAAAATAAATCTAGTCAGTAATAGTGTATGTAGTTGTATATAGAGTTAAAATAAAAGCAATAGAGTAAACAAATTACCCTTGTTCATATTTCATATATTTAATTGTACAAACCATCAGGTTCTCTAGGATACTTGAATCTCAATTCCTACTTCTTCCAGTTCTGTATTCTGATCAATTACACATTTCCAATTCACAATTCATTTAATATGATTTTATTATCCACTTAATTTCAATTTTCAACATAGCTAATTAGAACCTAGGACATATGCCAACATTTTGGGTCACGGTCTTTATGCCTTGGATCCTGTGGCATTTTGATGTTATAGACTATGTCCCACCCTCATTAATAAATTTATCCCTTTTTTATTTTGATTAATATTTGCATTTTTGACACACAAATATCATTTTATCGCTATGAGATTTTAATATAGCATTCCAGGTCCCACACAAAAATATCAATGTATCACTATGGGATTTTGACACAATAGGTCACATCCAACACACAAATATCACAATAACCACATGTATCAAAATTAAAGGTATATTACTTCAATCAAGGTTAATCAACATTAGTTTTATCTTCACATTTCATGATTAAAAAATCAATTCATTAGTTATAAAATTATTTAACAATTTAAATCAATTCTATACTTATCAAAAATAACATTAATGGGTTCAAAAATCAATTAATCCAATTAAAAAATGTATATTCACATAATTCCAAAAATTAATTCAACATTTATTTAATAAAATCAACCCCTTCAATTAATGAACCGATTAATTAGTCACATAAATTTCATTAATTTTCTAACCAATTAATTAGTCAATTCACAATCCCAATATTCCAAACATAATTTAACAATTAATTACTCAATTAAAACTCACAATATTCTATACTTAATTAAAAAAACTAATTAATCAATTCAAAATATTAATATCCTAAAATTAATTAATTAATTAATTAATTAATAAATTTATAATCTCAATGCCCCCAATTTCAAACTTCCTTAATTATTTAATTTTACACATTAATTAATTTTAGGGTAAGATAATTATTTTCTAATAAAAAAAATAAATTATACAATTACATACATGTAATTTAAATAAATACAATAGGATTTGAATAATAGACCACATGCCTCATGATTTATGATAAAAACTCACTAGTAGAAATACCCAATTTGAGCAGAACAACGTCGTGGAACGAGATATGGATCTGAAACCCTAACTCAATATCGAAGAATCAAGATCCCAAAATTCAATATCTAGATCCAAAAATTTAAGATATAGATCCAAAAATCGATGATCTAGATAAAATATTACATTGGATAACATTCCTCTAAGAGATTTGGGAGTGATGAGAGAGAAAAAGGAAACCACACCGGATTAGGTACTCTAACCGTGTGGGGTGAAAATCTTCAGTCAATATTTTGATTCACCATCAAAATATGTCAAGATCCCTATTAATACATAAAATAATCTCCATAAAATGAGAGGAATATACTAGGTCTATGATGGGATGAATTTTGAGATTAAATGGGGGTTCAGGTTTTTTAAAAACTAATGTAAGGGTTAATTAAAAACATGTAAATTGTATTTTGGGAAGGGGCGCACTATTTTCCAAATTGTGATCCTTAGTTTTAAGCCTTTTATGAGGGGTTTAAGGTTTCCCCTAAGAGGGAACATGGTCTGTGAAATCATGAGCCATCAGTGAAATCCCTCTCTTTTAGTGGTTTCATGGTTTGTTGAGCCATGGAACACAGTTTGGGAAAACTGTTCACCAATCGTGTGCATGCCCTACTCCATCCAAAATTATCAATTTTCACTAAAACAAACCCCGTGTTAGATCCCAAATGAAAATTACTCAAGTTAAAAAAAAATAGTAAAAGTAAATGAAACTGATACATCTCTAGAAAAGGTTCGGATCTCACATCTTCCCTTAATCCAACCAAGTAAGAAACCATCACAACCTCCCGGTGTCCACTACACACCCTTCTCTCATAATCAGAGAAGTAATGTGCACCTACAAAATAGCCGCCTACTATTGTACATCAATTGCATGTGTGTTGGACCTCATCATGTCACTTACCCCAGCATGAATGACTGGTTGTCCCTCCTACCTGAACTAGACACTAGTCATAGTGACACCTCCCTTACTCCACTACTATAACACCACACCATGATGCCTCTTCTCTAGTGAAAAAAAACACCCACATCACTAACACCCCACATTTCATAGACTTCCTCATGTTTGGTTTGATGAATTTGGGTATGTGGTTGTCTTTTGGGTAGAAGTTGTGAAGAAATTGTTACTATTGGGAATCGTTAGTATTTTTATGGTTATAATTAGTATAAAACAAACATGGTGATATCATCTTTTAATTATTTCACGCGGCATGTTTTTGTCATGGATGGATAATATTTGTTATTTCATACTGTTCATGAACATGATTATTATTTCATTCCTTTAGTTTTTTTCTATATTTTATTCCCAATTATTTCACATTATTAATTTTTTTAAATATTTAATTATATTTTTTTATGATTAAATTTTTTACGGAGTCTGTAAACCTTTATTGGTCCCCGTTTTTGTGATACCTAATAAGTTATCATGGGAGAGAGAACATCATATGATATCATTATCTAGAAGTCAAGCACATGGTTTTGCAAATCATAAATCACACTCAAACGAATTTGGAATAAACAAATATATTAATTGAAAAATTAATATTTTTTGTGAATTCCCATTCAAAAAATCATGATTCAAACCTAATATTTGACCTCAACTGAGTGAACCTAATACAGAAAAATACTTTGAGTTTGTGAGAAACTTGTTATTCCATTTTAAAAAGTGATCCTATGGTAATGTGTAGTAAATTTTATTTTTCAAAACATGGAAATGAATTACATATGATTTGGGTGAAAATTTGTGAACGGTCTAACATAAGATAACAAGGATCAATAGTATTTTGATTATATTTTGAATTAGGGATAATTAAATAAATTAATATTTTATATTGTAATTAAATAATTGATATTTCATGAAATATAATAGACGTCACAACTCTGACACTTCCATATTAGTCTATTTTCTCATTAGATTAATTTAATTTAGTTAGCTTGTATTATATAATTAATTTAATCATTTTTAAATAGATATCTCGTTTTTAGAAGTTTTAGATGTTAATAAATTTTAAAACTCATCTTCCTAGGTGTTCTTCCAAGTGGATATTCTGAGTTTTCTTGCACATTATCGCTATGAGTCGACCCAGCTCATCGCTTCTACAATCATTAGTAGGATAATATATTTTAAAATTGGACATGATATAATGCACATTCCAATTTTATAAATCCATTGAAATAAATAATATTAGAATCATGTTAACATTAAAAATGGTTATTTATCTATAAAATAAAAGAAATATAGTTTACAACTATAGTAATTTCACTTTATAGGTATTTTTAAGACACCCATATGTTTAGAATTCTATAGTCAGCACCATAAAACATCAATCACCAGCCTCCATACATTACCACAAATCAGGTTTTGATGTATAATTAATCTTTAGTCAAGAGTTCTCAAGGTAGATATTTTTATTATAATAATTTTTATTCATGTGCGTGTTTTGATATAGGTGGGATTACTGCACCATTTTGTGATACAATCTCTTATTAATAATTTAACCATTTCCGAAGTTAATGGATCCCTAAAAATATATAACTACATAATTATTGTGAAATAAATTATTCAAAAATTGGGAAAATGAAATTTTCTTCTATCATTGAGACAAATTAGTTGTTTGAACATCAACATTATCATAATTTAATGTTATATTCCATGATGAAAGATTTAGAAAATCAAATGACCCATCTTGTTCATCTATCCACCTCACTACGATTAGAGAATCCGGTTTTAAAAAATTATATTAATAAAATTGTGGTGGAATTTCTATATGAACAACATATTGTTCTCGATTATAATAATGAAAATACTTTGATCGGTCCTTTTTCTTATCATACCATTGATGAATCCTCTCAATCAAAATTTAAATATTCTAATCAAATAACATTTCAAGAATATGAGGGATCCAAATTATATTATGTTGAATATAACATCCATTAAAAAAATGTGATTTCATATGCTTATTTTGTGACTTTATATATCAAACATCCCAATGTGAGAAATAAATAATTCAATGATTGTCGAAATACCCCTTTTGGATAAAGAAAAAATTCAACTAGGTATCTTATTTACTTTTATAGAGTCATAATTAAACAAGGAAACCATGAATTTCCACATTAAATAGAAAATAAATTTAAAAAACATCTCACTACCATATTCGAAAAATATTTAGACATTGAATATTTTTCCAAACTGGGGACATGTGAAGAATTTCAGGGGTCAAAAATTAGTTCGTGATCATAGTAGAGAGTAATAACAATTATTAAGATATATTTGAATAATGTGACTTCTTAGAGGAGCCTAAGTCCATTTTTTTACATGTTCTAAATGAAAAATACAAATAGGGAAGTATAGAAGAAAATGTGGAATGGATGTAATTTTTGAAATAGTGGAGCCAAATACTCTAATTGATCCCACCCTACTTAATCCATATATCAATGTAAAAAATTATTTACAATACAAACCCAAAAATTTTAGTAATACTCTTGAATGTGATATAATATCTGAAACTTTTGAGCATAAATTTAAGTGGAAACTAGATGATTTACATATGGTAGTGGTTAGTAGTGAAAAATAAATTGTGGTACATCATCAGCCCTCATAAAATATTCATGAATCTAATGAATATATGACAAAGATTTAAATAGTGAGGTAAAGACATTTTTTATATTATAAAAATTCAAAAAGGTAATATTCATTATCATAATGGTGATTCCCTGTACACAAACTTCAATTATTTGTTAATAATTTATTTAGACAAGGTATATGCATTTCCCTTTATGATGATCTATTTTCATTTCATTCTACACATCCATTTAACAAACAATATTCCATTTTAGATAATATAATGAAATGCATTTATATCAATCTATTTTATTTTATAACTGTAGTGGAGATGATATCTTTATATATAGTTTTACCATCAACAAGTAAATTTTAATTTTTTTCATCTCTTTCATATGATGTGGATATGTATTTTCACTGTGTATATTTATTGGAACATCATTTATAATGTTTCATCAGATACAAGATAGCCTTTAACATTTATATTCACTAACTTAAGGATGTATTTTAATTTCTTTTGTAATGTATGGTTTATAAACCCCTATTTTATATTACTAAGAAAAGGAAATTGAACATATCTACAGAATTTCAATCATTTTTTAACCCACATGAAATGTGTTTTATTTTTGAAGCAACACAGTCTAGAACATAAAAATTAAGTCTTTAGTTATTCTAATCATATTATTTTTGTTCATTATAATTTTATCCTTTATCCCATGAACTAGATGATAACTGAAAATATTTTATTCTTCAAAACTATTTTTTTGTAAATTTTTATACTTTCGACACACATCATTAAAGTCATGATCATGTATGTTTTCAAGAATTATATTTCTATAACAATGAGGATTTTGGTCTATTTTTACATCATCTTTTGGTTATCCTATTCTTCAGGTAATCTATATCATGGTGTTTCTTCTATAACATTGTTTTTATACCATAAAATGGATCATAATTTTAGATAATGGATTATAATGAGTTGGGATTTTTTTAAATGTATTTATTCCATTTGACCCATAGAGATACCTTTACATTTTCATTAGCAAGTATACCTTAACAGCCAAGTAGAATACTTTTTAGACTTACCCCGTAGCTAATAGCCTTACCTAAATGATTTGGAATATTTTCAAGATGTTTTTCATTCAAGCATGTGGGTGGAGTGATTTAGTCACATAGTAGGTTTTTTGATCTAACGTGAGACATTTGAAGCACATGGGTCAACATTATTCCTTTATATTATGTTTTTTATAGTATCCACTCATACTATATGTATTTTGATATGGGAATAATTTTTTTTCCACTATGAGTTTTTATATGGCCATTACATGGTAACCCCCACCATTACAGACACCTATAAAAGAAAGGACTCATTAATATAGGACATATAGAGTTTTCTATATTACCTACATTCAATTATATTTGACTAAGTATGAGATACTTGTGTAACTTTTCTTGTGATGTTTCCTTATAAATATTTCATGGGTTTTGGAGTTGATAATTATCGGTTTACCTACCCATGTTGTTTTCATAGATTGTTTTATTAAAAAATGAGGAAAAAATAAACATTTTGAGAGAGGAATTGGATTATCATATTCTTGGGGATAGGAAATGTTTAATGTGTGGGGGAATGATAGTGGGAGGTAGACATTATTATTTTCATTCATTATGTATATAATTCAGGAATCAATCCACGATTTTTCACATATTTGCAAAAAAAATTGAACCATAGTTTTAGAGAATAAATGAATTTTGAACATATTGTAACATACTTAATATTCGCGCATTATGTTGATTTCATCTGGGGAATATGTGAAATTAATGCAAATACTATGGTATGAATGCATGAGTATGAGTATTGAGGATAAATGTTTCATTTAATTGTTCATAATGATGAAAGTGATGGCTAGGTAGCTCCCATGATGCATGAGAGAACAAACTTGTTTTGGAAATAATGTGAGTAGAAGTGAAATTATTGATGAAAACGTGAATTTTAAATGAAGCATGATATTTTGGGGGTAAAAGGGATTGAAAATTTTTTAACTTATGATTATATTTATCTTGTTTGTCTGGGGTATACTTGCTTGTTTTTATCTGATTGATTTTTCCCAAGAGTAAAAATTTATAAGTATGGGGGATTTTATGCACATAGAAATAGCTTATTTATTTTTCATAACATTCAATATTAGTTATAATTAATTAGTTTAATGTTTATTTTATTTTTTAGATTCATTTTATAGATTTGTAGTGTTTTAGTTATTTTTTTAATTTTATATTAATTTTATATTAATATTATTAATTTACAATAATTTTCAATTTATAACATACATATATTATAATAATATATTTTATTAACACATATTATTATTATTAAGAGTATTAATATTAATTTTATTAGCATATTTTATTCGTATTAAATGTAGTTATAGTTTTTAATAGTAGTTTTTTGATATTAGTGTAATTATTTGTTTATTACCATAATATAATTATATTAATATTAATTAGAAGTTTTTTTACTATATTATTATTTATTTAACTATATTATCATCTAGTAATATTTTTATTTTTTTATTACTATTAGTATATCAAATTTTATGTCTGTATATATATAGTATTATCTAAAATTGTATTTATATCTACAAATTGTATCATCTTATATATTAGTTTTATTTTTTCATTATTTATTATTATTATTTGCTATTATTGATATAATTAGATGTTTCAAATTTATAATTTCAAATTTTATTTTTTTCTTGTTTTCTTATTTCTTATAGTATGAGGTGATCCTCGAGGGGTATCTGCTATAGTGAAAACCCCTAGAGGGGGTGGGTGTAAGCCATAATTGGTGGTAACACATAATTCCTCTCCCCCAACGCTGATGTCAGCCTCTGCTCCGACCCTAGATGAAAATCTCTTCCCTTAGTCTAACCAAGTAGAATATAAAAATTTCATCCATCTCTATGTTGCACAGCCTCCTCTCATCATCCCAAACACCATGCATACCTCCAAATCACCGACCTCCTCATCTGCTTTAACTCCCAGTTAATAGACCCCCATTTTATAGTTTCACCATAATGAATGGTTTTCATTATCTACTGCCTTCAATAGCCACCAACCATTGTGTCAACTCCCTTCCTCCGACGCTACAACACTACACATGGTCATCTCCTCTCCTATTCAACACTGCACACCCACATCATTGAGATCCCATAGAACATTTCTTCAAGATAACCTCAGTTGATGACCATGAGTTCAATGTGGTATTTTGGGTACTAGTAATGGATTCATGGTTTTTATTAGGAGATCATCAACAATGGATTGTAGTAATAATTTTGATGAAATGAACATAGAGATTTTTTCTATTTATAGTTTCTTGTAAAATATTTTCATCATGGAGGTATACTCTTAATGGTTTCAAAGTTTTTATGAATATGATGGTTATTGAATGCATTTACTCTTTTTCTGTATTTGGTCACCCAAAATTTCATATTATTTGGCTGTTTTAATATTTAAATATATTTTTCATGAATTAATTTATATAGAGTATGTACACCTTAATTGGTACCCATTATTGTGATACCTAATAAGTGATAATAGGTAGGATACCATTAGATAATTTATTTATCTGGAATTTTATTATGTGCATTAGAGAATTATAAATGACACATGAACAAATTCTAAATAAAAAATATACATTAATTGGAAAATAAATATTTTGTGTGCATTACCATTTTAAAGTGAATGAGTTAAATCTAATAAATGATCACATGTGAGTGAACCCAACACAGATAGATACATAATTTTTTTAGAAACAAGTCATTTCATTTATCCAAGATATTCAATCGTAATGTGACATGAAAATAAATCTTCAAATCATAGAATGATATGATAGATTTTTTTCATGATTACTTCAATAAATTCTAACAAAAAAGAATGAGACTTGATATTATTTTGATTAAATTTTGTATTTATGAATATCAAATATGTAAATATTCATATTTGGGAATTAAATAATTATTATTGCATACATTCAAGAAGACATTACAACTTTGACACTTCCATATCCACTTATTTTCTACATGGATTAATTTAGTTCACTCAGATAGTTTTAGTGAATTTAAATACACTTTTTTAAATATTTTTTTAGTTTTTAGATGCTTCATTTTTTAATCACATTAAAACTAAACTTCTAAAACATTACACAAGATCATGTTCCAAGTATCTTTTCACATTCTCTAGGTGGTTTGGACCAACTTCTAGATTTTATAGGAATTATTGGGTTATTAAGTTGGAATATTGATTGTGTTCCAATGCACATTATATAATAATGAAAAGAGATTAGTATATTTAATAATTCATTAATAGAAAAATTTAAAAATAATATTCCTAGGGTCTTGATACATAACCCCTAATTACACTAGTTTAAACCCTAATCGTATGGTGTGTGACAGTGGATCATTATTTGTGTGGTTTGATGTATGTGTTTTGCATCATGATATTGATAAGCTTAATCATCTCCTATAAATAGTTTCACTAATGGACCAGTTATTAAATCCATGCATTGTCATGGTCATGCACAAATCCATATTATTTCACCTCCCTCAAAAGCTCTAATAAATTGGATTCATAGTGCAAAATCCTTCTAGTTAAATTAACCACTTCTTCCATCAATGTTAATTAGACTTTATCATAATACTTAATATATAATAATATCCATAATGACATTATAATAGAATTATTATCAATTCTTATGATTCTTCACATTATTTTAAAACTGAGGGGAAATATTTTATAATGGTTTTAAATAACCAAATTATTTCCTAAAGTCTCTATAAATACATTACAAGATAATGAATTTATTCATTAAAAAAGGGGATTTCAATTAAAAATTTTTTTGTAGGATTTATTTTATATATCCTTATCAAGGAATAAAAACTACAATGAACTTATATTATATCACAAAAATACAAGATTCCTTTAATAATAAATTTAAATAGTCTAAATTGGGTTTAATCAAAGTATTAAGATATAATGTGTGCATAATTTTGTTCATGAAGCCTTCAATTTAAGGGATATATATTTTTTGATAGAACATGAATTATCAAAAAAATAAAAAACTCCCCATGATCACAATGATGGGAAATAATTATACAACAACCCATATTTTAATACAAATTATTACATGTTTTATTGTAAAATGATATAATTATTGAAACCAAAGATGATTGCGAGGCCTAGTGTCTGGGTAATTTGGTACATAAAACATTGACCAGAAACAAGGGTAAAACATTATTATTTAAAAACTATAAAGCACTCAGTTATATTCATTAGATGTTCTAAAAATTCTTGTGATACCCTCAAGACATAAATAATAAATGGGAGAGCTATAAATCTCAGTAGGGTAATTGACAAAACATAACATAAGGTAATGATGTACATCTGTTCCATGAATCATATCATGGTATCATAAGAGGTGTGATAATAATAATATGGAATAATGTGTCATGATATAACAAAATAACTTAAAGTAACCATAGGAATGAAGAAACAACATAAAATGTAATTACCTAACCCTATTTAACCAGATTCGGTGCATTATTACCTAACAATGGTAGGATTAGAAGAGATCATGTTTTGAAAGACCAATTAGTTAAATAGCCTTATAAGTAATAGATACATTCATAAGTTTTACATTGCATCATGAAATGAAAGAAAATGACATTGTGTCCCCTTTGAACACACTCATATCCTATATCCGATTTCTATAGGTTAATGTTAATATACTTCTTCGCATCATGGGAAAATTAAAACATAGAAAGGGGTGAGCTTAGGTGCTGAGTAAGGGTGACAATATAGTGGAAAATTTCATAAATAAGAATAAAATTTTAAGGAAATGTATGACACTAAAACACAATCCTTTTAAACCTAAAATTCAGCATAATATGGAAAAGATAAATCAGATAATTCTATTTAATTATTCACATGGATATTTTAGTAGTTGAATAATCCCATGTAATATCTATAGCCAATTTCATAATGATAGAATGCCTAATTTCGGACATCATAACCACGTAGTCCAAGCCTCATGCCAAGATTACAAATAAGATATTTTCGAGGCCTTGTGCCAAGACATAAGTTTTTCTCATGAGACCTACTAATGCATCTAGAAGCTATAGCGGGCTCCACCCGTCACTTTGTCCAATGCATTGCTCATATGAAAAGGTTGAAACATAACATAAACATTTTTATTAAAAATAGCATACGAAATGTTAATACTTTAGCCATACACTATGAATGGTATAAAAATAACACGTCCATAATCAAACATATCACCAAACCTTCAATATAATATTGAATATTGTATCATAATAAATCAACTTCAAAAAAGTGAAAATCTATCAGACATGTTGACATAGATAAAATCAAAACTATTTGAGAGAAATATCTATTTATATTTTGAAATCATTTAAAAGTCACATAATTATAAAAGAGATCATTTATTTTCAAAATATTCTTATAATATTCTAAGGGAAGCTTCAGAGATGTTATAATAGCAGAAATTAGGTGCACACGCCGTATAAGTTAAAAACAATCTTTCCTTAATTTTGTTTAAAAGGTCATAAAGGACCTTATTTGGAAAACAATGAAAATATTCCCTTATAAAAATTATATAAAAATCCAAAAAAGGGTATAAATGACTTCAACCCATAGTCTAAAAAATAGTAAATTTTTTTTAAATACATTTTTATGAAACACGGATGTGGATGATAAAGAGGTCCCAACTGATACTCACATATAAACAACCTCAGATAGTGAATATATTGTAGAATAAAACATTACCTTGTACTTTTCCTTGATTGAGGGTATGTTAAAATCTTTTATAATAGTTATATAATTGTTGTTGAATTATAAAAGAACCAGATATATAAATATGATAACATATATGATCTTCTAATATTTCATTGTTAATAATATTTCAATAGTATCATTGTTTCAGGTGTTAACTAATTCGTTTTCCTTTGTATTATTTGTTACCTACGCCATGTAGGTTATGGATTATATGTATTTGATTAATATCCAAAATGATATTATGTTCTTAAACATTATTTTTAATCACAAAATAAAATTTATTCTTGAATGCTTATGATGGGGAATGAATCTTATCTCGTTTGTGGAGACGGTAATCCGTATGTATGTACAAGCGACAATACCATTCTATTTAAGGTGAAATCATATTTAATTGGATGTTATATCATATATAAAGAATCATTAACATATTATATTTATTATTTAAAACAATTACACTCATTATTATACCCATCCAAATAATGATTTGTTGAATAACAAACTACACCACGACGTGGAGACGGTAAGCCATACGTACGCACATATGGGGACATTGTCATTCATAAGATAGATAGAATAATTAATATCGATGTACCATAATTATAATAACATTAAATTATGTTGAAGGTATTGGAGTTTTTATTTTTGTATGGAAACAACAAAGAATTAGAAAGTGGAGGAAGAAAAGAACTTTGGAAGAGGTGATGAAATTATTACCCCTTCTTCGAGTGCTTACTTTTTATTTGATCAAAAAGGATTTTAAAATGGCATTCAGATCAAAGTAATGCCTCTAGGTTACATTTTGGGTATTTGGGAGGATATTTGAGGAGGTTTTGGATGATAAAAATGGATTTGGAGGTGTGAAATTAAGAGAAGGGGAAGTACCCATTTATAAGAGAGGTAAGGGTCACTTTAGGAAAATCTTAAAATATTATTTTATTATACCATGATATTTGGTTCATAATGGCTCAAACAGGATTTATTATTATAATATGTTAGGTATGGGTCTAAAACCTCTCAACCAATGGGTTTTAGACTAGTTTAGGTCACCATATTAACCTAATATTTTATATTTAACTCTTAGTTAAATAGTTTAACTTTTACCATGTCTTCTTGTATTTTTATAATACATGGTTAATAAAATTACTATAAAATCAAAAGAATACCACTAGTGATACATTAATGAAATATATATTATTATATAAGTCCTTTGAAAGAACCTTTTATTTTTGGGAAAATTATATCAATTTATAATATAGTATTTGTTTTAATACCTCATTTTTGTCAATTTTGACACTATTTAGTATTTGGTTTTTGTGAAAGTCATAACAACTTTATCACATAGAAATAAATTTATTTAATCAACCCTATCATCTCATATTAATGTATAAAATTCGTGGAATACATCAAAAGTCTCAATTAAAAATTATATTAATATTTATATTTTCAATTATTTTAATCTTTCAATAATAAGGTAATTACTACATCATCATTGTGTCATAAATATATTTAATTATTTGATGTATAAAAATTATAAATAAAAAACCATTATGTAGTAAATATTTTTTTATTTATAACGAATATTTTTTGTTGAATTTATCTTATGTATAGAGAAAATTAAAAATGTTTTATTTATTAAACAATGAATTTAACACTTTTAACTCTTCTTTAAATAAAATAATAATAAATGTCCTAATCTAATGAAAGTGGACCAAAAGGATAATATTTTATTCCTAAGGTTTATTTTGGTTGCAAAACACTTACCATTTGAATTAGAACATTTCTTAGGGTAATTATAATATCATTTTTACCTTTAATTACACTTTACTTTTAACGGTGATAAATAAAATTGAAAAATTACTATTCACCAAAATTTAATTTTATCGTATTGAACAACATTTTACTTACTGATATCAGTAGTGTGACTCATATTTTTGAAATTAAATTCACATAAGTAGTAAAATTACGTTTTATGCAAATTCTCTAACATGCATAGAATGTGGGAAAAAGACGTTAAAAAATTCAATAAAATTTTATAAATAAAATTTTATTATAAAATGACTCCAATAAATTACATTGAACTAATATAGGTGTTATGTATCTATTTTAACTTAAATTAATTTTAAATAAAATATATAATTATTTAAATAAAAATATGTTTTAAACAATAACATATTGTTTTTCACTATTCATCAAAAATTAAATGTTTTCAGAAAATTACCAAAAATTCACCCTAAGATAATTTTGATATTCCGAATTGAAAAAGGAATTCCATTTTGATAAATAGAATTTATTAATTTTTAAAAAGTTGGTATTACTATTCATAATGTCTAGTTTGGTTGGCTATGGTGTGTTAAAACTCGGAATTTTGTACAACGCAAGCTATTGTATTATTCAAAGAGAAACGTACCATGGATGCTTGGGGATTTACATAAAACATGACATCATGGACATATATCAAGGATTAATTCAAAGGAAATATAAAATTATTTTCTTAGGATAAACTCTCATGCACCACACATAGAATCTCATTAGATAAAAATATTACCCAATGCATTGGAGAGCTATATAATTCTGGTCCCACCTATAAAATTATTATTATGTACATATATAAGTGTGCCACATGAATCCTACAACATAAGGATTTATTTCAAAAATATTAAATCCACGATTATGGTGTGAATGATACATACATGTAAATACAAAACAAATAAAGGACATGTAAATCTAGGTGAATACACATGAGTTACCATCCAAACATTTGTTCATTATAGAAATGTTTGGAGTGAATAATTGTAGGATATTTTCCACAACATAACAGGTTTAAATAATGGTTTATATAATGGAAGAATGAGAGAAAAAGGTGGCTGCCATTACATGGGAGTCATAAAGAATGTTTTAGGGATATGGAAAAACATATTTTAACCTGGAAATTTTGATATCAAATTGCATGATGTATAGAAGTTTCTTGAGTAAATGGGAGAATCATAGGAACCTTTACCATTGGAGGATGCTTCAAATATACTGGAAGATGCTTTTTAAAATCTTAGGGTACCTTAGGTGGGAGATAGGGAGATATTGGAAGAATAAATTAGTTCTAATGTTGTTTTTAGTAAGGATAAATTGGAGGTTATGTGGTTTTATACAAAAAAGTGAGGATAATTCAATATTAATTTCCAAGATGATGTTTTGGACTCTAGATGATAAAGTAATAAAAACAAAAAACCATCCCACGTTTTCTTTAAAAGTAGATATTGTTTAATTATTTTATAATTATTTGAACTGACAACATTAAAACAATTATATTGGTGAAGTCAAAGTTAGTCTATTTTATAATGAATTGATTTTAAAACTATAAAGTATAATAAAATATTTGGAGGATTCAGTATGTGTTTATGAAATTAATAACATAAACTAAAAACACAATAACTTATTTTAGAATCTTAATTTTGGTCGCACATTGTGTTTATAGTATTTATTACATAACTTATTGGACTTTCTAATTTCAAAATACAAACCATATGATTAAACCATGTGTAATTTATACTTGAAAATTCAACTATTTTAGAAAATTATAAAGAAATTACTATTGAATAATTTCAATGTGATGATTTCAAAAATTATATTTATTTTGAAAAAATAATTATAAAATATTATGATTTTATCTTATAAATAATAAATCAACAATTTTTAAAAAGAATTATAGTTTTTAAGGTAATTATTTCTAAAACATTATAAAAATTACGTTTGAATTCATAAAATTATATTTTAATTTATGTTTGATAAATATAATTTATTAATAGAATTTTTTATAAAATATAATTTATGTCCAAATATTCTTGATTTGATCAAAATATTTGACATTATTGAAACTTTATATATCCAAAAAACATAATTCATGTTTCATAGTTCCCAAATGTAATTTTTTGAAAACATAATATTTAATAATTTTAAAATTTATATAGCAATGAGAAAAAATTAAAATTTATTTATAAAAAAATATAAATATTAATACTTTTAGAATCTAGAAAAATAACCATTTATTAAATTGGATAATTCCATAATGGTATGGTTTGGGATGGTTATATTTTCATGGAGTGGTTTTTGTGAACATAGTTTGGTTCATGATCTCAATGAGAATTATCTTCGAGCATAAATGGTTTAATTAACACTTTAGTTATTGAATATCATCTTGGGAATTGTAAATGACAAACTATAGTACTGTTATCTCCCTTATAGTATCCAAAAAATGGGTTTCCTATGGTATGATCAAACTGGTCAAGGCGATCACCTCCTTTGTCTATTTTAAATGAACTTTATCATAACCCTTAATATAAAAATGGTAATATTTAATAGAAAATGGCTATATAATATATGGTTATGATTTTTTAGGGTTTGTTAGATTAAAAAGATCATATAATAGACCAAAATAATCAATATTGGAATTTTTTTATTCTATAACATCATCTATTAATAAATCATTTACTCATTAAAAAATAGATTCAATTATAAGTATTCAGTTCATTGAATCTTTTGAAATTCTTTCAGACTTCACAATAGTGAACATTATTGATGATAACATTATATTGATTCATAAATGATCAAAATTTATTAATATTTCAATTTTTGTTATCACCAAATGTGACATAACCTCCATCAATTTTAGATAATTATTGGTAATTTGTTAAAGGTCTCTTCATATGTATTGAGCATCCACTATACATGAATCACCTCTCATTTATATTCATATATGTTTTATTTATATAACTAAAACAATGAAAAAGTTTTTTTGGTAACCATATTCTATTAGGTGCTATAATTTCATGTACTAAATATTCTTGAAGCCATATTTTCTTATATTGTGTCAATATTTTAAGATTGTGGTAGGATATATTCATTGAAAAAAAATATTAGGATTAATACCCCAAAATTGAGTCTTTCTTAGAATAAGTTTTTATTTATATAGACCATTTTCTCAACAATGAAAACTAGTATCATTATAGAGGTCGCATTTTATAGAAATTTTGTAAAATAATACCAATATAGCTTACCCGTATCACCATTATTTCCCATAAAAACGTTCACTATTTCCCCTATAGTTTCCTAGACTTTGATTAAGATAATTTTAACTCTTTGTAAAAAACATTACGTATCAATAAGAAATTATATTTTAGTTTCTAATAATTTAATTTTAATATCATGTTTAACATAAGAGAAAATATATTTTTCTTGATTTTATTTTATGTCTGAAATATAATTTCATTAGGAAAGGTTTTACATATAGAAATATGATATGATTATCTATCAAATTTTTTTATTTTTTAATATACCAAATCTATATTCCAAAATATTTCTAAATTCATTTAATTCCTCAAAAGTGTGGTATTGAGTTTAAAATTGAGATTCATTTTTAGATAAATAAAAAAATTTACATTAGGGTTTTATACCATACAGCACATTTTATCCTTTTTTAGGGTATAAATTCATATTAATAGGATTATTTATCATTAGATTCTTAAGAAGAAATCCTGAAATAATTTGTGTATATTTTTTCATTTTTTTTAAATTTTTATATATATTCTGATTTCATGTTGTCTCGCATCTAAGGAATGTATTTATTAATTTTTCTAAAAAATGTTCACTCATGACATCAGAAATCATTTAAAATCCTTCATATATCATGTATATGTTATATAATTTCAATAATCATATTATTTTATTATATAATATCTTCAACTTCTTGAAAAAATGAGCATACTCCCTATAGTAGTTATAACTTTATGAATCTTCTTCAATGGATGAGTTTGATATTAATACATATTCTAATTTAATTTTATCCTTTTCAGTAGATTAACTAGAAGAAACACTTTTCTTCTTAAATAAAATATTTTTAATGGAATCAGCTTACATTAAAACTATATATATGATAAGTGTAGCAAAAAGATATTTAATTTAAAAAAATCACAACAACAAATTCCCTAATTATAGTTGAAATTATACACCATTTTGATTGAAAAACTCTGAGGTCATTAAGTGATCAATCTGATTTCTGAATAGTTGTTCCAAAATATGTAACATTTTTTATTATTTGCTTAAATATTCCATTTATTTGGGATATTATTTCTCAATATATCATTATAAAAGTTTGAAAATTAAATTTTTTATTGTGGAATATTAACTAAAAAATTATATGTACAATCATAATCTAATGGTATTACAGTCCACATTTACTATGTTTTAAAATATTTAGAGAGTCTGTGGAATTCATCAGTAACTAATCCATATATGATAGAATTCATATCTCTAGTGGTTAATTCAAATTCTACATCAGTAGTAGTATCCTATTTTGTTTAATTTATATTATAATTATAATGGTTTTATGAATTTCTAATATACATTTAATGAAAAAAATCTTAAAAATAATCCTTTTATCCTATGACCACCAACAGATTTTCCACTGAAGTAAGAATATATGACATAGGAAAACCATTCTATATTGTTAACCATATTATACATTGTACATGTAAAGGAAGATATTTGGACTTAAACATAAAACATATTGATAATTACAATTCAATCCTATAATACCAAAAGTTGTTTAATATAATATGTATAATGGCTCAAGAGGAGAGTGAATTGATCATAAAAATTTCAGACCCTTTTTATGAACATATTCTAAAATACAATAAACTGTTATGTAGTATAACAAAATAACGCCATGAAATGGTTGAGTAGTAATTTTATAGTGTTTCAGGTTTGGAATATTATGTTGTCTTCATTAACATCAATATCTTAGTGAATATGAGTGATTTTCACAGAGCCCATTTCTTTTATGAAATACTTCCCAACATGGGACAAAAAATCATCCCTTATTACAGACAATCAGGATGGAGATTTTACATTACTAATTTTAGAATAATTAAAAAAGCCTTTACCCACATTTTTTTAAAATAATATAGAAATTACATAAATTGATAAATTTTTTATCATAAAAACCTCAATTATATTCAATAGTAGAAATAAGAAACAGATAATAAAGATTAATTTTTGAAAAATGAATATTTTCGTATGAGATGATTAAGGAAGAACTTTTTAATGAAGTTTCATAACATAATAAATAATTATAAATGTAATACACATTATTTAAATTTAATAGATCTTCTAACATGATGATTTTAAAAACATCATACATAACTGTTTTAGTTATCTCTTATTGAAAATAATTTAATTTAATAGGTAACTTTTCATAAATTACTCTAATGAAAATTTATAATATAATATCAAATATTGTGTATTTAAAAATTAATATTCATATTCAAATTCCAGGTTTCCAGTATTAATTATGTGAAAAATATCCATCAGTTCAATTATTTGTGTCTAACTACTTCACATGGAATAATTAGAAATTTTTAATTATCTATAGATCTAAATCTTCATTAAAAGTAATTTTATATACCTAAATGAACAACATTTCTATAAATACCTCACATTGCATTCTATGCAACTGAATTCAATGAATAGATAATATTGTGTACTTAAATATATCAAGTTTATGATTTACTGTATGTAAGTTTATCTCAAATGTAATTCAAAAAATAGTAATATCTTAGGTGGATCCACATATCATTTCTATCTACATTGGTGATTCTGTATAATAGACTTCACGATAGAATATTTATTGCATAGGAATATTTACGTAGGTAGACTCCATCATGTTTGTGAAATAAAATATGTATGTCCATATGTAAGGGAAATTCCAAATTCTATAAAATCTATGTAATTTAATTTTTTAGAGATAGTAATGCATCATTTTAGTTTATAGATTACTTCATTAAAAAATTATTAATAAACCATACTTAAATGAACATAAAAATTGATCAATTTGAATCATTAAGAAGAGTTTTAGTTAAAATAATAACAAATGATACATGATATATGATATATTAACATGTGAAGAAAAAAAATGTTTTATAAAAATTTTATTATCATTGATATTTTCTTACATAGGAGGTTGAAAAAGAGGAATTAAAGGTGAAGTTTATTTTTATCTAATATAAAGACTATGAGGCATGTTTAATATTTTCACCAAAATTAATTTTATATGGTGTATTCACTATACTATTGACTTTACTAATAATTAATATCATTAATTTCATGATATTTGAAAAAACAATTCCTTATAACTCTATTTTTATGAATTGAGACTTATGTTTCAATTAATGCAATAGTTCTTTCTTTAGTCTTAATTTCATATAGAGATATTTTTAAAGTTTATCTCGTGTGGAACTCATTTGACCTATATTGATAAATCCTCCATAATTTCCATCTTATATTATTATTTTTGGGGATTTAAATGTTATAACAATAATAAAGTTTCATCCTCATATCATTATTTACCCTTTGTATGGAAACCTGGCTTATCTCTTCTTTTAGGTCAACAATCATTCTATACTCTAATAGTATTCATCGGATTAATTTATAAGGTTCTATTTCTATGAATAATTAATTAATTGAGGATATTTTATACAACTTTAACCATATTTAAATTCATTAAATAAAATTTTTATCACTTATGTATGTGTCATTTTCATCAAAGCGTGAAAATCATTTACTTCTAGAAAACCTTATTTGAATACATGTTTCGAAAATCATTAAAATTTTATATGAATCTTATTATCTATGATCAGATGATTTATAAAATAAATTTTTATTCTTCTAGTTTTATAAAATTTTATATTTATATAAATTTACTAAAAAATATTAATAATGATTCTTATTTCCAAAATAATTTCTCTAATGCTACCATCAACCATGTTTCATCTATGTTAAAATCCATTGATATATTATATTCTTCCAGTTTCATTTAGGTTAACATAATTTGACATATTTTATATTAGATCAATGATATTAACAAAATTATTCCATCCACCTTCTTTTTCCATATGTCTTTTAAAACATATTTTGAACTACAGTGATGACAAATCACCAATTTTTTCTTGCATAGACATCCACAATATATAAAGTTATTTTCAAAAAAACTAATTTCTTTAGTGATAAATCTATATTTAATTACTTTTATTGATGGGTGTTCACCTTCATTTCATAGATTAAATTATTTAGAAACTATTAAATTAATCATATGATATTTTAATATATTTTATGTAAATTTTATATAACCATTATCTCAATTTAATGTTATTTACCCCCAGAATGTTACTGAATCTCAATGAATAATGATTTATTTCTATAGTATTATATTATAAAAAATATTTTTGGAATTATGAAATATTTATTTATGTGATCCCTTTTGAAAAATTTTTGAATCCAATTTTCTATCATATTATTCATTCTTATATTCGGAATAACTAATTTGAAGTGAAACATGTAAATACTAATGATCTATTGGTGGGGTCATTTAATTCCATCCATTTCATAAGTTAAATCATTATATCTTGTAAGTCTTGTATACCGCGGAACAATTTAATTTATACCAAACATGGGTGCATTTTTGAAACTCCTAAAGGTAATATTTTCTTATGGTAATTTTTTATGCATTTATAATGTATCATGATGTTATTCCCTAATGAATCATGTTTATAAACCAATTTCTCAAAACCCTATAGTTTCATGTTTTATATTATTCTTAACCTTATGTCATTACTCGTGATTAAGGATATAACAATCATTGGGAGTGATTTTATTTTTTATGTCCATTTAATGTGAATACACTAATATTCATATCTTATTCTGATATAATATCAATTAGTCATATTTCTTATGTTTATCCATATCATATTCTTATTCTTTCCCCATTTATTATTTTTACATTCCTAATATTATGATGATGATTATAACTTATGACATGTGTATAAGTGTTTCTAATGTGACTAAATTATGAAGAAATTGTGAGAAGTATTTTTAAGTATAGTTATTATATAGATTTTCCTATTTGACACTAAATATTTATCTCATGAGATTTTGAGTTTATTTGTGATACATAATTATGATCTTATGGAAATGTTGTATAAGTATTATATGTTTAGCATAGATTTCAAAAATCGATCATAAAATTATTTTAATGATATTATGTATAATAAAATTTTTATGAGATAAATTTTTTCATACCATCATTGATATACCAACCCTTTTTAATTCCTCATGATTTTTAATAGAATATTATGTTCGATAGTGTACAAGAAATGAAACCCCAAGCATAATTGATCTGTTAAATATTATATCTAATTTTGACTAGTATATCATAGTTTTTCATTTAGCTGGTATGAAAAAGACTAAATAAAATGAGAATCATATATATAAATATATATATAATTCCTAAAAAATAAAAATTTACTTATTTATTTTTTTAAAAAAATCCATGAATTCATGGTAAATTAATTTTTTTATTTAATGAGTTTTTCATAAATACTAGTTTTTATTAGTCTTATGATATATGTTTATAAAAAATTTATACCAATATTTTAAAATTTATTTATAAAATTAATATTATTTTTTATGTTTATAAATCTATATTATCATTGGGTGTTTTTTTGGGATATTTAAAAATTCTGAATATTCAGTGAGTAGTGAGAAATAATTATTTTATTGAAAATTATCAATTATTTCAAATTATTTTAAAATTTACATGTGGTTTTGAAAGGTGTTTAAAATTTTAATTGATTTATTTTACTTAAATTATGCAATTTATGTCATTAAAATTGATCTTATGTGATATTTGGATATAAAAATATTTTTATACATAAAGTAAATTTTTTTAAACAGATTTTCATCATATTTTTTGGTTTGATTGTTTAATTAATATCAAGATGTTTATAAAATTAATTTTATATATTGGATTCTATATTTATATTTAAGATATTATAATTCTGTAAGTATATGCCTTTTATTTTGGGATATTATAAATAGTATAAATTATAAATATTTTGTACCATGATTAATGTAAAATGGGTTTACTAGAGTTAAAAAATGTGGTAAGGTATAAAAATATTTCCAAAACATGACTTAGTTACATTGGATGAATTTATATTACCCAAAGTCATGAAAAAATAAATAATATTTCCTTTTCCCAATTATATTAGATAAATACATTTATATTATTTTATGTAAAGGGTAATTCAAAATTTAACTTTCTTGATTAAAATATCAATAATATGCATTTACAAGTATAAAAAAAATTCATCAATAGTTATAAATAGTTATTTTAAATAAAAATTAATTTTTTTATGATCATATTTTTTCTTAACTTTTTAGTGATGAAATTATTAGGTTTAAATCTCACACAACACTGAAACAATGCTTGTAATGGAAATAGAAAAATCATATAGATGATCTAAAAAAATTAAAAACATTAATTTCTGGGATATTTATATTTTAAAATTAAGATTATAGTTAAATATAATGTCTAATAATTTTTTAAAAAATATATAAGGAAATTTTGTTACTATCTATATGTAATTAATGTCCAAATAAAAAACAGTTTACTAATGACTAGAATAATATTTTATGAAAATAAAATATTTCATTAAATTGTTTAATAATTATAAGAATATACAATGGGGTAATGGAATATAAAGTGGTCTAAAATATAGTCATTTTATCTTTTTTTTCTTATTTTTTTGATAGGATTAAATTTTTAACCTTTTATGATTGGAAAAAAATTACTATGCTTATGGTGAAAAATATTTTTCATGTAGGGGATAATTCAAAAGGTAAGGATTAAAATGAAAAATATAGTTTTATATATTTGGTTTAATTATTATATTAATCAAATTTACCCATAATTTTCAATGATATTATTCTTGGAACAATATTACAAGAGTTATAAACAAATTTTTTTATAATATTTTATGAGCTTCCCAAACTGCCCCTCCACCACTTATAGAAGGACACCCCAACATATCCTATAAAAACATGAATATCATTTTTTTCAAAATAGAATGTCTAAAATATTTTCAAAAAATATCATACCATTTTTAGGAGGAATTATTTTGGGCATAATATCAACCTTATAGAGCTTAAGGTGTAAAACAATTGAGATTATTCGATGACTATTTCTTGCTTTTAATCGATTGTTTTCATTTTATTTATTCTACTAATACCATTTAGTCTTATTATACCCTAAAAAACACAAATAATATAAATCTATGACCTAATAATATTTAATTATGTTAATGGAATAACTTATCTCCTCTTCTTTTAAATGGGACAAAAATCCTTCTTTTATTTGCAAAATAATGTACTTCCCCAAAAACCAGTGTAATATTTTTCCATCACTTCCACTTAATACTTGTTATGATGATTCATTTTATGAATATATAATATATTTATTAAGTTTTTATCATTATATAAATATAATATCTCACATATTTTCTTACATTTCCATCCATTAAAAAATGATCATGTCATTCTTGTGTACGTGTGGATTTCCACCTCCATGAAGTGATGTGGTTAGTTTTTCCTTAAAGAATCAAATGGATAGTATATATAAGATTATTTAAGGACGTAATATGATATTTTTTATATAATAATATTGATGGAATGATAATAGTGTACCATACTTCTTTCCTTAATCATTGTTTAATAATGGAAACTCTACTGATGTGTATCTACGACCCACTATCTCAGTGATTGAAACAAAATTAATTTTTCATAAACACATTACAAGTTTCATTTTAGAAGTATATTAAAAGTTAAAAATTATTATCATATCATGATTATTATTCTATAAATGATGGGAGAATTACCTATTTGACCATTGTATACATACTAAAGACATTTTATTATGATGAACTTATCAACTTCAAACTACCTAACATCAAATTAACTAGTTAAGTAATTAATATGAGTTCAAAATTAATGTAATAATTTTTTTAGAATACATAATTAAACATATAAAAACATGAAAAATTAAATAACTACTAAATATTTATTATATTTTATATAAAGAATGCACATGAAAAGGGATACGAATGATAATGGACACTTTACCCTAAAACCTCATCTTAAATGATTGAAATATTTATTTTTATATATGTTAATTCCATATATATATTCTTATAAATAATTTCTATTAATGTAACCATATTGAAATAAATTAATTATACAGATAATTTTATGTATCTTTTTACTTTCATTCACAGGTTTTTAAGGTGAATATTTTTAAGTACTTTATATGAGATTATTTGATAAAAAGTAAAAAGAAATGTTGTTTTATAATGTATAAAACATTTATAGTTTTTTTCTCAACTATAACCATTCTTTTAAAATTTTATTCCATTAGATGATTTCATATTTTATTGAAATAAAAACATCCTATTTTTTGTATTTTGGAAAAGGTTTAAATGGAAATGTATATTTCGATATCCAAAATTGTTTTTCTTATGTGTTAAAAGAATATTTTTATGGGTATCATGAAAAAAGTAAATATATGTATCTATTATGATTGTGTTATGGTTCAGGGGAATTATTTATGATTAAAGGGGAGATCAATATTTTTAATTTGTATCGATGAGCCTGATATAGCACTGCAATGCATTGGGTAAAGGGAAAGCATTAACAGGATTTAGGTTATCCAACATTCTTATTGGAATTTAAAAAGAATGTTATTCTATTTTTGGATTTACATTGAGAATGATTTGAAAATGGTCTCCCATGTTTGCTATATTTACTTTTTATTCATTATATGTTTTCTTCCTTGAAAATTTTTTATTTTAGAAGTTAGTATTGTGATATTTTGGAATAAATGTATGATTATACCATTTTATTAAAAACGTATATTTAAAAAAAATTATTCAAGGGATTTTATTTTTTTAAACCACTATGATTAGGAATTTTCTATTATTTTTTCTTATATTTTGTTTTATAAAACAACATTGGGAATTAATGATGATATCATGGATAATAAATTATTATTTGATATAATGTTTTATTATGTTAATGTAAAAACTATATATTATGATAAAATGTATTTGAAATGGACTAACAAGTTTCTTTCATACTTTTTACATGTACCCTATTGAGATTTGTTTTGTATAAAACATTTTTAAATTATTTTTCATAGAGATTAATGATGAATAGAATATTTAACAACATCAGATATCTATATAGGGATGTAACCATGAATGGATAAAGTGTGTTTATATAAAGAATGTATTTTTAAGGAGAAATTTATATTGTATGTAAATGTTCAAATTGAAATTCATTTTATTATGTCTCTAAACCTCTAAATATAAAACATATTTTGGTTTATATGTGACCCTATATTTTATTTTGATGTTATATGTATTAGATGGATAAAATTAGGTCATGCTTATATGTATCTAATATTGAAATGTAAATATTATGTTTTTAGAACTAGATCCTTAAGTATGGGTTCTAGGTTTTTATGACTGGTTTTAGAGGCGGGTTTAGATAACATGGGATATTAAAATGTTTTTTTGTGAGGTTAAATTAACATTTATGGATAACATAAAAGGTTTATATTTTTAGGGTTGAAAATGATTTTAATTCAATAGAAAGCCTTTTAGGTTTTATATAGAATAATTTTAATGTGATTATGAGTATTTATGCATGAATTTATGGTAGTAAAACACTTATGATTAGTATTATTTTAGCAAGAAGGTTATTTGAGGAATAACTATTTAATATTGGGTGGACATATGTTTTAAAGATATTGATATATTTTGGGGTTAATATGTGATTTGATTTTTAGTAAATTGCAGTCAATTTTGACTAAAGGGTTAGTACATGTTGTTAAAGCAACAACCTAATATTTGAAAAGGAGAACATTTTGTTTGATAGAATATACGTCATGCAACATCGAGCATAAATAAGCCGTGAAATATATTTTTTAATATAACTGTTATATCTTATAATATGAATTAATATATATTAATAGTATTATCACAATTATGATATATTTATGTATATATTATTTCAAAGTAAATAAGAAATAAATTTTTAGCAATGTAATTTTATTCTTAAAAAATTGTTTTTTTAGAAAAAGTGTACTATTTTCTTTTTTGAGAAAAAATTTAAAAAAATATGGATGTTTTATAATTATTTGAAAATAAAGGATAATATTTATAAAATCATCATTGTAAAATTATCATAGACTGAATATTTTAGATTTTTCTGAATAAGTTGATTTTTTCTAAATACTCTGAAATATATATTTTTATTTAAAATTTTATTTTTGATTCATGCATTTAAAAAGATCCATTTTTTCAAAATGGTTAAAATTAGTTTTACTATATTAGTAATAATTTGGTTATTTTCCTTGGAAAAAATTTTTTATTATAATTTTTTAAAAACCATTATTATATATAAATGACATATTTTGAAAAACATATTTTTCTAGAAAGTTTAATATAACATAATAAGGAATAAAAAATGACCCTAATGCTATCATTTAACATATTTAATGATTTTAGTTTTTCTATTTCTATCCTAAAATAAAAAATATATAAACATGATGTAAGACTTCATAGATTTTGACCTATATAATATTTGTGTTGAAGGTAATGTGAAAGTTGGCACTTTAATGATTTTAATATATATATAATTTTTTGACACAGATAAATAAATTATGGTTGAATGAAATGGTTATTTTTAATATAAATTATTTGTTATCTTTATAATTTCTTTCTTATTTTTAGTGATGAAAAAATTTCATAAAATACATACACAATACCAATATAGTATTTATTTAATTAATAAAAATTTTAAATATATATTTATGAAATTATTAAATGTAAAATGATGAAAAATATTTTTTATGTTCGACGAATTTTTTAAATAAATATATTATTTTATGATTGTTATAAAGGATTATAATTTAAAAATTATGTTATCATGTAGTTTTTAATGTCAAATTAAAACAGTAGTGTCGAAAATAATATTAATGATATTTTATATAAAATAATTTTTTATTAAGTAATTAAAAAATAAATTAAATATTCTAATATTGAAATTAGGATTATATTTTGTCTAATATTTATTCTATTATAATTTATTAAGCAAAATTTTAGCTTTTTATAACAATTATGAGCCATTAATATTGAAAAAATCATTACTGTGGTAAAGGTTTAAATTGCTTAACCATGAGGTTAATCTAACATATAAGGTTTAAAATGACTTCAAAACATAAGAAAATTTATTTTTATAATTATATTTCTAGATTATTTTATCATATAATATATTCCATTTGGGATCCATTTTATGGTAGTTAGATAAAAATTGTATTATAATATTTTAAGTATTTCCAAAAAATGACATAACAAAACAATTAAAATAAACCATAATTTATTAAAATGTTTAATTTTTTTAAAATTAATATATTTATCCATGTTATTAGAATATGGTTTTATATATCATACATTATATATTTAGTTTCCTATTTTTCTTTTAAATTAATTATATTTCCCTTTAAAGAGTAAGAATCTTTGATTACATTATAATCATCAAAAGGGATAATAGAGGGTAAATAAAAAATTATAAGGATGAAAATATCTGCTAAATTTTTCAAATTTTTATTGTATGGGATTAATAATACTAATTTAAATATTTTATTCTAATCATATCCATTTTGATTCATTTCAACATCAAAATTAATTTATATTCATTTAACCTTTGGTAAAAATTTATGAATGTCCCTCCGCTCATTAAAAAATGGAACACCAATCCTTTTATCTACACACTACGATAGCCAATTTATTCACACAAAAATAAATCAAATACCTTTCAAAATTACCTATCAATATTTTAGATTTATTTTTTTCTAAGGAATACTAAAATTATATACCATAATATGTAATTAAAAAGATTTTTCTTGAAGAATATATATAGTTTTTAACCACGATTTTTCATTTTATTTCTCATTCTAACTCGTTAAAATAGTATTAAACATTTTATATATTATAACATCAATATATTTTCGATACATATATTTTCTAAAATTTAATACACTAAATTCATGTCAAATTCCCTAATTTGGGAATCAAAACCGTCATTTGTTTATATAGAGGACTACATTCTCATGAACTGAAGATATTTTTCCCCCAACACCTCTTATTGCTGGTTATAATTATGGATTAAGTATTTATAAATGATATTAATTTCATAATAATAATTCCTAAAACATAATTTATCTTCATTTTTTCTTAAATTTTCTTACATTGGAAAATGTAAATTTCATTCTAGTGTTGTATGGATTACCATCTCTAAGAAGCGATGTGATTCATTTTTCATCACTACATTATATGGAAGGTATATATATATATATATTTATATTTGAAGATGTAATAGTTTATTTCTTAAATAATTTTCATTATTTAAATACAATACAATAAAGACAATATTTCTATCATAATCATTTGAAAATAGAAATGTTATTGATGTGTACATGAAACATACCATCTCCATGATGCTAAAGTTGTTATTTTTTTGATAACATCAGTAATGGTTATTTTTAAGTGTATAATTTATGAATAAAATTGTTAATTATTTTATTATTATTAATCTATATATTATTTTTTTAATTTTATATTTGATCATATTTATTATATTGATGTCTTTTTGGAGACATGATCTGAATATCATAATCACATCAGACGAGAACCTAATTGAAGAAGTAATTAAAAATTACATGATAGTAAAACAATAATATGAATAATAAAAATGAAAATTTTATAAAGAAATTAAATAATAAATTTTTTATTCACGTAGATAAACAATATATATGATGATTCAGACTTAAGGTATGGGACACATTAATAAACATATTTTATATTAAATGTTCTAATGAATAATTTTCTCTATCATTCCCTTTAATGTCCATAATTATAAAAATATGTTTTATATTAATTCGTATGGATATAAGTAAATATAATTCATGTATCATTTTAATGATGGATATGAAATAGAATGTTGTGATGGAACATTTTGATATTATTTACGAAAGGGAAAAGGAATGTTCAATTTTTATGTATACAATATCAACATGTTTTCACTTTAAAGTAACCATTATTTAGTAATAGTAATAGTTAATAATAATTCATGTTTTATTAAAATAAATCCTACCATCTCTTTCTTCTCGGTATTTTCAAAAAGTTTTTTAAATGAATATTTCCATATCCAGAAATATTTTCTTATTCAAGTGAATAATATTTTCATAACTCTAGTGATTAAAAATTAAAGATTTATTATTTTATTAATTATTTATAGTTCTTTAAAACTTTTAATGATGAAGGGTGGTTCTATTATAAATGATGGATATAATTTTTTTTTCTTATAGACCATCTATGTGATGTTCTATTATAAATAAGGGATGAGTGGTTCTGTTATAAACCAAGGATGGGTGGTTTCATTAAATACGATAGACATTTTGGTCTTTAATAGACCTCTATTGCATTAGGTAATCATAATGATATATGTTAACTATTTTTTTTACTTTTCTTCTAAGAGTTATATAAAAATGTTTTCCCCAGACACATATATAAATTATTTGTTATTTTAATGTTTTTATTTAAATATTATGATTTCATAACAAATAAAAAGAGTTTATTTTTAAAAGAAGATATTTTGTAATTCCTTAGGGTAAAATCTAGAACCTTTTTTAAAAGATTTTTTTATTTTTTCATAATTTAAAATAAACCATTATAAGTCTTATTTTTTATATTATGATTTATTATGAAATTATTTTTAGAATTATTTTTTTGTATAAATTTGTTTACTATGAATGAAAATATTTATTTTTTTCCCAATGTTTTTTAAATGATAATTTTTTTTCAATATTCATGGAATAATTGTTTTATTTTAGTCATTTTATATATCCATTGTTGAATGTTTTTCCTCATCCCATGTTTTACTTTTTTCACATGGTTCTATGGATGGGTGGGGAAACGTATTAGGTGAAGATGAAAATTGTGAAGATGTTACCTGAAATAAAAATGTGTTATATCTTAAATGTATTTTTTTTGATTAACATTTACACTAAGTGTATGTGTACAATTTATTTTTTATTGTTTATTTTATATAGAATATGACCTAATTATCTAAAACTATAAACCTAATAGATCCTAAAAATTAAGGGAATGAAGTATTTTTTGAAAACTGAAGATATTTTAATGTTTATGGGTTTCTCATTATGGTTTGTGTCATAAGAATGGTTTAGATTAATTGGATATTAGGATGTATTCATGACAATGTAACATAGTCATTATAGAAACTATAATGAGTTTATATGTTTAAGTTTTATCGTATGTTCAATATCATAAGAACCCCAACATTGAGTATTTAATTGATGATCTTTTAAGGTGATTAATTATATTTTTTGATTCCTTTTATTGTGGCTCTGTTATGCATAATCCTTATGTTTAAAGTGAATGATTATTTCATAACAATTATATTAACTGTTTTAGGTTTTTTGTCATATTTTTGGGAATATTATAGAAACTATATTAATATCATTTTAGTAAATTGACAACCTGATTGCTGGATGACAACTTGTGTTATCTAGAAAGGCCATGGGGATTAAACTAATAACTGATGCTAAACAAGGGTCAGATATATATCAATAGCCTATGATATATCCAATTTAGATTTATAATTTATAATCAACAATAAATATATAGATTAATTTGATCATTGGTACATATGTTTTATCATATAGACTACCATGGGACTTAAAAGTGATTTTTTGATTAAGAGAATAATGTATTTTCTAATGAAGATCACTCAAATTTTGAGAAATAATATATTATTAATGAAAATATAATATTATAGAATTTTATTTTAGGATAAAAGGATGATTTATCATTTAAAACCACATATGATGATTCAGGTCATTTATTTGAACAACTAGAATTTCTTAAAGATTATATAATATAAATTTATGTTATAATACATTGTTATTAATAGATTTTATTTGGAGAAAAATGTTATAATTTTCATGGAAGAATATAGGATTAAATCATTCTAATAATTACTTTTAAACTATAGTTAGTACTATTTGGACGAATTTTATAAACAGTTATATGTAGAATGTTATAGATTGATTAATGGGAACTACTATTGAAAATTTGAGATTAATTTATTATATCATCTTATGATGGTTTTTTCATTTTGGGAATTGTCTTACGTTTTCATAAATGTTTTGATTTCGCAAAAGATATAATGAAAATATGAATATGATTTTATCAAAGATTGAAAATATTATATCTTTTAATGGTTTATTTTTGTTATCCAAGAAAAAAATATCATCCTAAATACTCATAATTTGGAAAATATATATGAGATTGTTAAAGTAAATGATTAACTGAAAAATTATAAATGTTAATTAAGAATATTTACATATATTTTTATTTTATATAGTAAACCAATTCCTCAACTATGGGTAAAATAACATGAAACAAAAAATGTAAACCTATTAACATTATTTTTTATAGATATATATTATTCCCCCCCCCCCCTCATTGGATTATGGATTTGTGGACATTGAAATTATCATGATCATTAACATTTTGTGATTAATGTTATTTGTCTCAAACTATAACAATGTGAACATTAATTGTTTCCCCAATTTATAAATTTTCACATCCCACTAATTTTTTTATATTAGGAAATCTTATATGTGTTATTCAATGAAACTATCATGCTTCCCTTTAAACTATTTCAAGAGGAATATTTGTTATCCTTTTTAGAATAGGGTATTTGAAAAAATTATTTTCAGGTGACAATCCTTTGAATACTAGGATATTGTCCAAATTTTGAGGATACTATTTCATTAAATGGTAGAATGTGAAACCCATATATTTTATAAGAATAATATTATGTTTGATGATGTTTGTGACCTGAAATATCAATAATAAAAGAACCATGAAATATTATTATTTTAATGTTTCCATTATAACCTATCCATTTAATTGAATAGTATGAAAAATATTAACCAAATTATAATATAAAAATATATTTATTATTTCTTATTTAATACTTACTCAATTTTTTGTAATGTAATTCTATTATCCTAAAATTAATTTTAATATAAAATGGTTTTTATTACATTTTTTGATCGAATATATTAATTAATTTGATGATATTTTAAAAAATTTATTTGAAAAATGGATATAATTTTATAAATTATCATTTCAATGTTTTATATGAAATATTTTTTTTCTCTAAGAAAAATAAATTTTTAATAAATCATGACAAAATTTATTTATTATTTATAAATGTATTTTTTTATTCTAATAATTACAAATAACCTTTTAAAAAAATTTAATATAGCACTATATCCATTTTATTACTAATAATCATATTTTGTTCATTAGAATCAAGTTTATTGTTTAATTTGGAACATAATGTTTTTTAATTTAAAAAGGTATTTTGTTGAAAAAAAAATTTATATCATTTTTTATTTTAACATTAAATTATATTATGTTGATCAAAGAAATTACATCTCAAAAAAAATATTTATTTACAATCTTACAGTAGTATTTGGAAAATAGTTTCCTTTTATTTTCAGTCATATTTAATTGTGACCATTGTATATAATTTCCATCAATGTAAGTTTAAATCAGGTAATTAATGATAAAAATTATATGATAATAACAAAAAATGGAAATAAAAGTTTGATTTATATGATTGGATGTGTGAATTTTGTCTACATGCATCCATTTTTATAATATATGGAAACCAGGCACAATAATTCCTTTCATTTTTAGGTTTATAATATTCAAGTAAACTATAAAGTCAAAAATGACACTTTCATAATTTCAATAGCTATAATATCTTTTAAAATGGATAAAATAACTAATGTTTAGTTTTAAATGGTTATATTAAATATAAATTATTATTTACTTTGTTAATTTATTTCTTTTTTTTAGTGATGAAATTATTTCCTTAACGTTTTACACAACGATGACATTATAATTATTTAATTAAGAGAAAAATAAAATATATGATTATAAAATATTAAAATTAATATAATTAAAATGAATTATTGGGTTTTATGAATTTATTTTGAAAATGAAAAATTCTATGTCTATGTGAAAGGATTATAGTCAATTTCATTTAATGTCATATTTTTCAATTTGAAACTAAATAAATAGTGTCAAAATTATAGTATTGGTATTTTATATATAATAATATTCATTAAATCTTTTTAAAATAAAAAAAGTATTGAAAGAAGACAATTATTATCAAAAGTAGTCAATAATTTCTTCAATTTTTCATTTTAGATCCAATTTAAATTTTATAAGAAAATTTATAACCATGTAATATTGAAAAAGTAAATAATGTAGTTAATGTTAAAATTATTTAACCTATGGGGTTAATTTAAATATTATGCATGAAATTGATATAAAAACATATCAAATATTTTCTATATGATTATATTAAAATTACACCTTTTATATTTTCTATACAGGTAATTTTATATCCATTTTTCTTGAGTTAAGAAAATTTTTTATTATAATATTGCATGTATTTCAGAAAAATACATAAATAATATTTCATTAGATGATTTAAAATCACTAAAACTCAAGTATTCATCCTTTTGATTGGTATATGGTTTAAAATATTATGCACCGTCCAATTATGTCCCAAATTATCTTTTGTTTTAATTATATAAACCCCAAAAATAGTGATAAACATTGTGATCATGATAATTATCAAAAGGGATAAAAAAGTGTTAAAAGAAAATGTTATGTGAGAAAAAATTATTTTAATCTATAAAAATTTTAAAGAATGAGATTAAATCAGATCTTAATTAAATTTTATTATAATTATATTAATTTGAATCAATTTTAGGATGAACATTAATTTATATTAAATTAATATGCTATAAAATTAGATGTATTCTCCTCCCCTCATTATAAAATGCCACACAATCTCCTCATTGGTATACACTTCATGAACCATTTTTATTAGTCTATCTCTTCACAAATCACATACATAAACCCTTTACTACCTTTAATAGGGAATATTTTGAACATAATAATAACCTTAAAAGGATAATGGTGAAAAAAAGAATGTTTTCCGAAGAAGAGGCATAGATCTTAACCAAGAGTTTTTATTTTTTTAGTTATTATAAATCCTGAAAATATTCTTCAAACATGATGAAATAATAAAACAATTATCTTTCATAGAATAATATAGTTTAATTTTAATGTAATAACATATATCAATCTCCTCTTCAATCAAATTGGAAATAAATCTCTTGATCTTGTGTTCAATAGACTACAACCTCCAAAACATATGTAATTTAGTTTTTAATATTCCTCTCACTACTAGATATAATTATGTAATTAATATTTATTTATGATATTTCATACATGTTAATCATTATGGATATATATTTTAATAATATTTCATTTTTTATCTTCTATCCATTGAAACATGACAATGTCGTTCATGTGTATGTATGGATTACCATATATACAAAGTTATTTGATTTGTTTTTATCACCACATCATATGGATGGTATAAATATGTATACTTACAGAATAAATATTTTTTTTTATTTAATAGTTATAATTATATAGTTATATAATAACACTTACCATATTTCCATCATGTTCTTATAAAAATTTAAATGTTACTCTTGTGTTTGTCCGACCTACCATCCCCATGATTGTAATGTAGTTTATGTTTCATAACCAAAATTCTAAGATGAATTTAAATGTACAATTGATGTATAAATATCATAATTATTTCTTATTATTATTCTAGATATTATGAAATAATGAACACTTTGACCATAGTTAAAATATTGATGTCATTTTCAGCATATATGAAAAATATCATCCAAACATCCAATATAAACATAATTTATTATGTAATTATATTAAGAAAGTTAATAAATTAAATAAAATATAATTTACATGAAATTTTTTCTTATTCTAGTAAATAAAATTTATAAGTTTATTAATTAGGATGATAAGTAGGATAGATGACCATCAAGACTCTAGGTAATAGACACAATACATTAAAAATATTGTTTTAAATATTTTGAATAAATATTTTATAAATAATTAATTTAATTGTATATATTGTTAAAAATAATTTTATATAAATTCATATTGGAATAAATAAATTATAAAAATGTTATCAGTATCTTTAATAATAAGTATTTTAAATGAATCTAAAATTGGTATATTTTCACAATCTTTACAATAGAGAAAATGAATATATTATTTTAACATATACTACATCATTTTTTTTCTAGACACTATAATTTTTATTTATATTTGGATTCTTTTATAAACTCATGTCTTTTTAAAATAAAAACATCTTATCCTATTTATAGGTATTTCATAAATGGGTTTTTAATGAAAATTTTTATATCTATAAAAATTTTCTTATGGTAAAAAAAATATTTTAATAATTTTAGTGATGAAAAACACAAGATCTCTTATTATATGGTCATTTTATGTTTCATTGGAATTAATTATGAGGATGGATTTTTCTTTTATAATCCATGGATGTGTGCCTTGATAATTTACCAAGGATGGGTGGTGTCATTATAAATCAATGTCGGTTGGTTCTATTATAAACCAATTATGGGTGGTTACCTTATAATCTCATGCAATTTTTTGATATAATATTACTCCAATGAATTGAATAATAATTAATAATAAATTTAACTATAAATTTTATAATTTTTTGAAAGTGATCAGAATAATATTTCCCAGCTATGCTACAAGATTTAATTATGATTGTAATTTTTTTATGAAAATATTATGTTTCCCTAATGTATGCTAAAGAGATTATGATTAAATAAATTTTTATGATATTCCTTATGGGTGAAAATTATATAATTTTCAAATGTTTAACTTATTTTTAATGATTATAAATAAACCATTATGTAACTTATTTTCATCAATGATTTATTAGGAAATGAGTTATGCAATGATTTAGAATGAAAAGATGGTTTCTTGGTAAAGGAAATTTTTAATGTGATCCCATTTTAGGTTCTGAAAATGAATATTTTTATATGTATTCATGGAAGAATATTTTTTTTCTTTATATATATCTTTTACTTGTATTTTATATGATCATCCTATGTTTTAATATATTTTTTCAAAGGTTTTAATAGATGGGTATCCACAAGAATGATTTTAGGATGAAAAATATAGAGATGTATCATCGAAATAAAACTTTTTATTTGTTAAATGTTTTATTTTTTTGGGAAAAACTAGAAACTAAGTGAGAGATTCCACATTATGATGAAATATTTATATATTTTTGAGTTATTACCTAATTCTAAAAAAATTAACCATAAATATCCACAAATATATGATAATGAATTATTAACCAAAAACTCATGATTATTTAATACTAATGACCTTTTGTTAAATTTTATCATATGGTTTATATATATATAACCATGTGATTAAAATGTGATATAGTGACTATGAAATTAATATTATTTTTTATGAAATTAACTATTTTAGTAACATTATATTATTAAGATAAAATTTATTTTTTAGTTAAAATCGGTTTTCACTATAGTTATAATGGTTGAATTATATTTTGGGATGATATATGAGATTATTTTATATTGATATAAATTCTTGTTTTTAGGGAATATAATAGTATATTTGAATATTATATGATTAAGGAATATATATTTTTGTTAGATGACATTATGAGTTACATATTATCCTTAGATAAATAAGTTATGGTTATTTTGATTTATTAAATTATCTAATATTTCTCATACATGGGTTTAAAAGCTATTAAAGGATATTTTGAATATTTTTAAGGATAGGTATTTATAGAATTGACTAATTTGAACCTTTGGTTTTGTTATTTAAATTAATTTTGTCTAAAGTATTATTTCTTTATATGATATTTTATAAAAAAAATTATATTATCATACCTTGTTCTAATCATAATATTTTTGGACAATATACCATGATTGGAGTCATAAATTTTTTTTCTTTCATGGGATTAGTTTATCCTTTATATTTTGACTACAGTTCTTCTTATAAAAAACTTTTTCTCAAATATTCAATGTTTAGAGAAAAAGATGAGATTACGATGGAAATTTAAAGGATGAGATTATACATTTTATGTTATTATATTTCCCTACATTATTAGTCTTAATAGTAATTTAATTAATCATATTTTGGAAAAAGAGTTTGAAATAAAAAAATTACAATATTAACATCATTTATGATGAATTAAATTCATTTTTCATACCACATCGGTTTATGGATTTTTTATCTTTCACTACATCATGGAGATTCTATTTCTAGTGAGCAAGGTTTTTTATAAATATCCATAATTGTTTGGAAAATAATTTTTACTCAATATATATATTTTTATTTTAAACAAATGTACTTTTATTTGAAATCCTTGCCATGTGTTAGTCTATATGGTTTTTATAAATCAATTACCCCCTTTCTAAAAGGATGTTTTATTAACCATTTTTTGATGTGGGTTTTATACAAAGGGATATTCAAATATTAAATAATTTATTTACTAATTAATAGAATAAATCAAGAGTACGGAATTTATTGATGTTGTGGACAATAAAATACCCTGTTATTTTAAATGGAACACTATGTTTGATAGTGTACAAGACAAGAAAAAATGAGCTTAAATAGAAAATTAAATCATATTAATTAAATATCACTTTTCAAACATAGTTTTTGAATTTTTTTGTATGAATAAGAATAAATAAATTATAATACATACATATATATAAAGTTCATAATAAACATAAACTTATTTATGAATTATTATGAAATATGTACTTAATTTTTAATAAATTCATTTTCTGCTTCAAAAATATGCGTTTTTAAAAAATAGTTTTCATTAGTTTTTTACAAAATAATATTTCATTTAATTTCTTCTCGTATTAAAATATTTACTTTAAAAAATATTTTTATTATTAAATTACCATTTAAAAATTATTTTAGGGTGAAATTTGAGATTTTTTCTAAAAATGAAGATTTTTTGTAATAGTGAAAAAAACTAATGTTATTTCAAAATATGTTTTCTTTTTTTGAATTTACATTTTACCATATGTTTTTTAGTAAGTTTAAAATTTTGTTTTTTTCACTTCAATAAGCATTTTCCAATTAATTTAATATAAATAGAAATTTTTCTTAAATTTTTTATATAATCATATTTAGACATAATAATTCAAAATGATGGAAAACTATTTTTTACCCCACTTTGTTAGATTATTTTTAAATTATCTTTATAAAATTATAAGAATTTAAATTTATAAAATAAAATCCATAATTTGGATTTTGTGGTTGATATTTTTTAATTATTCCCTTTTATTTTTTGGAATTATGAATACTACATGAGGAAAATATTTGTTAACATAGTAAAGGAAAAATAGATTAATTAGGGTAAAAACTAACATGATAAGGCTTAAATATAATTTAATGACACTAAATTATATATTTATATGAGTTCCTTTAATCTTTAACAAAAAAAATTCAAATAAGACCATTTTCTATTTATCGTTGTTATAGAAATTTATATTATAACAAGTAATAACTAATTCCAAAATGTCACCTTCTTGATATTAATATCTCTAAAAAGTATTCACAATAGTATGAGAATTCATGGATGGTCATAAGTGGTTATTTTATATAATCATAATTTGTTGATTGATTTTAATATAATATTCATATTTTTAAATGAAATATATAACTTAAATTCTCAATGCAACAATGACACGGTGTTTGTGCAAGAAGTATAAACATCAATAAACTAATTTTAAAAATATAAAAGTATTCTTTATTTGTTTAATTTATATGTGTTATGTGATTTTTTAAGATAAATATAATGTTCCAGTAATGTTTTAGTTGTTTATATTTGAATGAAATTACTATCTTATTATCTTTAATTTCAGATTTTGTGAATCATAAAAAAAATAAATTTACAATATTTGATAATAACAACATTTAATTAAATTAATTAAAATTTTAAAAAATCAAGAATGAGGACCACAGTGATAGAAATTTTTAAAAAATATAATCCAATGAGCATATTTTTTAATTTTATTATGTACATTTGTGTTTATAACCATTAAATATTGAAATAATTGATACAGTAATAAAGGACAAACATGGTTAACAAATGGGTTAATCCAAAAGATAAGGATTAAAATGATATCTAAAAAATTCTAAATTTAATTGGGATATTATTTTAAGAAAATATCTTATATATATTCATATAAATTTAATTTTGGTAAAATTTTTAATGTCATTATTTTAGAATATTTCATGAATTTTCAAATGTTTGTATCTATCATTTATTAATGAAAACAATGTCTTATATCCTTTTTACCCTTAAAGAGACTTTTGGTCCATCAAAACCCTCCCAAATATCTTCTATAATATCTCCCAACAAGCTAGAGGTCTTATATTTCATATAATAGCAACCATATGTGGATTACAGTGTAAATAAAGGATGTGGATTGAAGAAGAAGTGTAATTTTAAACCTGTGTCTTTATTTAACTTATTCTTCCACAATTTAAAAATATTTATAGACCACAATTATATAAAAATTTCAATATCTTCAATATACTGATATAATATTAAATTAATGGAAAACCCTATATTTACATCGTCTTCTATCAAATGGGAAATAAACCCATTATTTGTGTGTATAATGGACTATCTCCCCACAAACCAATGTAATTAAATTTCCATCACATCCTCTCATGTTTTGTTTTAGTAATGGATTTAATATATATATATATATATATATATATGATATGAGATACCAAATAATTATTTTTCAAAGGTGATATATTATCTATTTCATCCATTTTATCCATTGAGAAATGATAAGGTCATTCGGGAATACAAGTGGATTAAACCCCTTTATAAAGAATTGTGATTCTTTTTTCATAAATGCCTCACAAAGATAATATATATAAGTGTGACTAAAAATAATATATTATATATTTTGATATAAACATATTTTCATAATTATAAAATAGAAATTTTCATGCCCAATATAAAATCGATAGGGGACTCATTTTTATATATAAACTACCGTATATATGATTATAACAAAAATAAATTATTCAAACCACCATATATGGTATGTTTTAAAAGTATAATTAATCAAAAAAATATAATTATGTAATTTTTTCTAGAGAAAAATTTATTATATCCTCTTTTACCATGATCAACATGTCAAATCCATTTTGATGTTATCAACAGAACATCCTAAAAACACTTGATGTGGAAAAAACTGATTAAGCAGTTAAATATGTTATGGTAATAAATGTAGTAAATGTTTTATTTCAATAGGATTAAATATGGGAAAAGATCCTAATAAATAAATAAAATTATTAGAAGGTTATTATATTTTATAGAAAGATTGTATATTGCATGGAAGAAGATTGTTAAGTGAAACATTACCATAAATCCCTATTTTGAAAGTTTTAAATATATAT
This sequence comes from Viscum album, assembly GCA_963277665.1. Lineage (NCBI taxonomy): Eukaryota > Viridiplantae > Streptophyta > Magnoliopsida > Santalales > Viscaceae > Viscum > Viscum album. The sequence goes on along the minus strand of OY728147.1, from coordinate 1,497,738,234 downwards.
TTTATAAATATTTTTCTTTCATGTTAATATTATCATAACCCCTTTTTAGGAATTTATCTACATGGACATATATTAATTATCAAGGAAATTTTATGTATCTTCTAAATTTATTTTAATGGGTTTTTAAATTAATTTTTAATATATTTTATATGAAATTATTTGACAAAATGGTAAAATTAATATTCCATTTTAATTTATATTACATTAATAATTTATCAAAAAATATAAATGTTTTTTGCAGATTTAATTAATTTAAAATATTTTATGTATTACATAATAAAAAAAACTACTTACCTTTATTTTGGGTATTTAAAAAAATATTTTAATGTAATGGATAGTTTAATATCTATAAATTCTTTTGTTATTGGTTAAATTTTTTTTGTACGATGATAAAAATGAAATATTTCATGAGTTATGATTATGTTATGGTTCTTAGTCATTGTTAATGATGATGGGGGTTCCCAATATAGCTCATGAAGATAGATGTGCCAGATTTAATTTAGTATGATGGGTGATCTTAATATAGATATCTAACTTATTAGTTTAATGGATGTAGTTAACATTTTATTGGTTTCATTAAGAGATTATAGGAAATTACTGGGTAGTTTATTCAATTTATAGTAGGGATTGTAAGAGTGATATAAATATGATATCACATGTTACCTACATAACTTTTATTTGTATATTAATGATATTTGAGGTAAATATATTTATTTTACAAGGTATTGTAATGATACTTTGATTTAAATAAATAATTATTCTCTTTTGGGTGAAAATGTATTTTTTGAAGAAACCTTTTTTGTCAATCATTATTAAGGCGTATAATAAATCATACTGGTTATATATTTTTTTCATTATTTTTTCATATAAAGTGTTATATGAAAGACTTTAATATGTAAATTTTATTTATTGGGTAAATAATTGATTTTTCAATAAGAATAGTTATTATGTTAAACTAAAAATCTCTATTCTATGGTCTCATTATTTATAAATAGACTAATGGGTGCATTTTTTTTCTTAAGTATATATCCCGTACCAATATTTATATTTCTCATCACTCTTTTTTCAAATGAAATCTCATTATTATTAATGATGAGAAGAAAAGTTAACAAACTTAGACTTATAGATATTGAAGATACCTTGAACAGTGAAAGTTTGTCCTTATAAATAAATTGTTATGTGGGAAGCACAGATATTGTATGAAAATGTCCAGTTTGATATATTTTTTTACTGGTTCTACAAAAATCAAAACATTAAATGTATTTGGTTATGTATGTGATCCAATATATATGTTTGATTTTTTTATGATTATAATTGGGTGATATTTATCTATATAAAATACAAAAAGTGAAAATATTATGTTTTTATACAATCATTCACAAGTATTGGTTTGGTGTTGTTATACCCTTTCCTCATTCATATACATGTAATATTTTTTCTCTATAATGTAATGAGTTTATAAATATTGGAATTTAATACAGAATTAAACCAAATATATTGAATAACTCCTCTAAACAAAATTAATTATACACATGCCTCATGAATTGTAATTTAGTTTCCATGATTTAATGATAGATAGAAAATAGTTTGTTTAGAAAAACATCATGATATGTTCATTTCAACAATTTTGAATAAATAAAAAATGTTAATATTTGGATATTTTTATATTTGAAAAATATTCAACATTTAATCAACAATTGTTTTATTTAAATTTGTGTAATAATTAAACATCTTGTCCCTTTAAATCCTAAAATTTGAGTACCATTAACATGTAAAAATAAATTCTAACAAAATATGAAATTATTTTAGGGGAATATATACACATGTACAAGTATATATCAAGAGATACATAATATTGTCATCATATCCTCATATATAAATTACATCACACTTTAAGGCAGCACATTAATTATTTTATTATAGGTTTTTTCATGAAAATTTAAAATAATTCTAAAATTTATTTATTTTATCTTCTAAGTTATTAATTCAATATATAAATAATTTAATTATAATTTATTAATTAATTATTATATCATTGTTGTAAACAGATAAGGTGATTTTATATTGTCCAAAAGTATAGATTAATTAAAAACTATCGACTTATACAAACAACGGGATAATAAAATAATGTTTATATACTTTTTTATATGAAAATATTTATATATTATTCATTTTACCCCATTTAATAATTTTTCATATTTTTTGAAATAAATTTTTAACTATTTTTCTATAACTATTTTAATCTCGTCTTGGATTCAAATATTTTTCATGACCGCCACCAATAAAACTCATATTGGGATGGCAGTGAAGGAAAGAATGACCCCTAGAACCCAAATACAAAAATCTTTAGGTTGGTGACTAGATCAAAGTGTATAAAAACTATAATATTAAGTGTTTACCTAAATACTAAGAGTATCCCATCTCATGTATGGATTATAATGTCTTACATTTTGAAATAAAAAGGGCCTATTAATAATTCTAATGAAAAACGGATCCATGATATATGGGTATATAAAAACTCATCAAATCCATCACATAAATATAAAATTAACCTCAATAATAAAATTCATTTAACTGTCATAAAAAATGTCTAAAGTGAAAACACCATGGGAAACTCCAACAATAATGACTCCAAAACTGATCAGGAACTCTATGTGTTAGTAACATCTTCTTGACCCCCAACATCTTCTTAAAGATCATAATAAATCAAATAAATATATATAAATGTGTAGAATACATGTATACACCAATATATCCTCTCTATTTCCTCTTATAAAAATATTAAGGAAGTGTACTATATCATTATGTAGAAAATATTATAAACAATATTTTACCTATTCTAGATCATCTTACATCCATCCCATCTAGGGATCACTTTCCAAATTTAAAATTAAATATATTTTAATATAATATCAAATGAACATATTAAATGGTTCCTCTAATGTACTTACCCAATAAACTAGTATCCCTAATTCCACAATGAGATATATCATGGAACCATTATACATTCCATTTAAAAATAATTAGATACCTCATAATTAAATCAAAATTGAATGTCTATATTGAAATAACCCTAAACATATAACCACATATTACAAAACTATTACTATATATCAACATATCATGGTAATATATTGGCATGGTAGTCTATATATGAATGAAAAAGACATCCTACTCTCATCGTTCCATTAATTCCTCCTGGAAAACACATACCCCATCCTACCCACATTGTAACAATAATCTAAAAGCATAAGTTAATGTCATCGTATCCTAAAAAAATAAAATCATATCATATTTCAAGAAGATTGAATGGGTAAGGAGGAGTAGTTTTATGTTCATTTTACCTCAATCTATGATCATGGTGGAAAAATATAAAACCCATGACCTTATAAGTGTTTTGGAAAGGATTCCCAAATGTGGTTGTGGTATGTATGATATAAAAAAATAAATGTATAAAATAAACAAAGAAAATACCAATCCTGAATGTTGTATGAAACAAAAATTTCATTTATTATCTTCATCTATAATTTTCTCTTTATCAACAACAATTTATACTAGTAACTGCAACCATAACTGATTATAGTTCAAACTAACCACACTATAATTACTTGAAATTATATATTTTTTTCCACATCCCATTGTTTTTGTAACTATAAAATTTTTGATATATTTTTACCCACCACAATTATTTCATTTGATTAAATATATTTCTATCCACATTTATTAATTTTAAATTATTTTTTCATCCACATTGAATTTGATACCTTCCATCCCCTTACAAATTTCATTACCCAATTTTTTTTACTATGTTTATAAATTTATCTATATGTCAGTCCTTTATTTTTCAATATTATACCTTCTTTTAGAGAACCAATTACATAATAAAATTGACCCCACTATACCTATACAATGATCACCATACTGGCTCATCTGAACAACCACCACACAAAACCATCTTAAGCATAACATCATCGTACCTCCGTTAACATCATGTATGGAAATACACTAACACAATAATATCATTATGTGACATGAAATTCCATAATATTGACCAACCATAAAAATACCCATAAAATCATTGCATGGATACATTGAGCATTACTAATGGTGTTAATAGATCATGAAGTCACCTATTTTTGGGGAGTGGATAAATTAGATTGGTTCATTTTTACTAAATGTTTTCTCCATAGAAGGATTCCTTCATTTATGTATTAACCACTACCTCAATTATGATATATTAATCAAATTATACAATCACAACACCCCACATTCCATACAATGTTGTAAGCCAAAAACATGGGTCAAAGTATTTTATTTTTTACAGGGTTTACTTCAAATTTAAGAATCTACTACATGCTATATTTATATTGAGTATGATATTTAGATATTCACTATATAGTTGAACTGATTAAAAATGAATGATAAATTATCCTTCTAAAGTAAATAATCACATGGGGTGGTGGAATCATCCTTAAACCATGGTTAGGTATGACCCTTGACAATTATGCTTCGTTGTAGAGGGTATGTTCTGATATCCATTTAGTCTTATGAATATTATGGATTTTATTACACTGAATTACTCTAGACCTCCATGTTTCTTTATTTAAACTCCAAAAAAATATTTCCAATATATATTATATATCATTTCATTAATTATTGAAATGTTATCCCCTATAAATCATTCATTGATTTACAGAGTATGATCAAAAACACTACTTGTGTATTATCCATGTTATTTTCTTCACGCAATTTCAAAATTAAGAATACATGATTCCATATAGATACTATTAGATTTCTTCCCCCAAAATTGAATGTATATGCTTTAACACATGGGAATCATAAATAGAATATGTAGTGTCATATATTCTCATTCATTTGAATCACCTTCTATGATATATATATATATATATTATAGATAATTTCTTGCTTCATTCTCCTCCATAGTTTTATTCTATTATTACATTTAGTCATATACGTGATATATTTAAAAGAATATTTTAATTTCATAATATTTCTAAAAAAATTGCAAATTGTTTCTATAATTGACCCCTTTATCTCGTTCTCTTCAACTAAATTTTTTCTCTTCCACCATTGTGCTTTTATATCCTCAATATCATTAATATTTTTTCCATATATAAAATTGAAAAAAAAACTATTATTTTTTGGATTCATCGTATTATATCATATATCTAATTAAATTATCATTCATACACATCAATAAATTATAATTCTTAAATTCCACCTGATCACAACAATTATTAGGACTCTTTTTCTTCATAAAGACAACCAACGCATAATCTCTCCATACTATAATGCATGATCACTTTGATAAATATAATCACTGTGTGGTATCCCATATTAAAAAAATATTGTAATCCATGATCCTTATTACACTAGTTACTATAAAATTCCATTATATTCATAGAATGTGTGCCACTCAATTCCTATAATTATCTTCAACTTAAATAATCATTCTCTAATATACTTAATCGTGTTATTCTATTCTTCAACGTAAGAATTATGAACCAATTTTAAAATTATGATGTTAAAGTCACTAACAAATAACTACATAATTATTAGTTACAACTTATGAATATTTCACCTAAAGTCATCCTTGATCATCGCATTTTTTTCATCTCAGAAATTTTTTAAACGAAATATAATTTCTCTTATATCAGTCCTATGAACTCTAAATAGTTTTCACATCAAGTAGAATTCCTTATGTATTATAAAAACTTTTGAGTTGAATGAATGTAATATAATGCTTCATATATAAGCTTTATATAATATATAATACACATTCTTAATGGTATATTACATGTTAGTGTTGGGTTTATCATTTTAAAATTTTCTATATGATATCCTAGTATTAAAAGATGCTCAATATAAAAAATACTATGTAATATTTTATAATAAGGGTCTCAAAAATTTATAATTATATAGAAAATTTTCACATAGATTTATTTCCCATATACTAGTTCTAATCAAATATTTTCTATTATGGATTAAGAGAATGACACAAATGTATTCACTAACTATGTAAAAATTATTATTTTCTAAAACAATTCTAGATATGTTACAAAACAATTAAATCATGTTCTAGTATAAATATGGATTTCTAAATCACTCAATATCATTTAAAAATCATAAATGTCTTTCAAAAAAACAATATTATTTCAAAGTCCCATAAACCCTATTTTAAAACATTTTTAGAAAATAAATACAAAATTTGAGTATGTACATGTTTCTGTACAACCTTATAAGGTATAGATTCACAATCTCACTTCTACAATATTTATCAAATGATTCCCCCTACAATGAAAAAACAAGTAAGGATGTATTCTTAAACCCAATAGGATTCATATTTCTTCTCAATATCATTATTCTATAGTAATCACAATAATATTCACTCAACTCTAATACATCAATTGTATCCTAGATATTTCTCTCAAAAACAATAGAATAGTTCATTTTTATATGAAATCCATATCATCAATCATCGAATAAATGGGGACCAATTTAGGGATTCTATTTATCAATGTACACAATAGAGTAGAAGAACCCTGACAATCAGGTTCCACAATAAACAGTGTATTTTCAATCATTTTCTGATTGTAATAATGGATACACATTATAAAACTATATATTTCTACTAATAAGTTCCATCTCACTCTTTTATTCCTATCAATTCAGGAAAATAATCTTCTAAATATTCATTGGGTTCTTTCCCTAACACCCAATTCAAAAATTTTACATCACTATATAATGAAAATCTCAATTATTAATAAAATATTCAATAAATTTACACTATGGTTTTCTTCAATATCCCCCATTGTATTTTTTCTAAAATCTTAAAAAAAAAATTCCAATATTTTCTCAATATACCACTCCTTATATTGAATATTTAAAAAAATGAATGGGTGTACATGTAATTAAAAATTCTACACAACTCATGTTTCATCCAAGATTTTCAAAATATTAAATTACCCCATTTATTATCTTAATTTATTGAGAGAAATATCATGATTCACTTGGGTGAAGATTTTCATAACATTTATATTAGAATAGAGATATTATTTCACAAAATCTATGTCAATGTGATAAATTCTTTTCTAGAAAACAAAATAGATTAACATAGAAATAATTGTCGTCTACAGGCTATTAAATTATATATATGAACTATTAAATGTGTGATATAAATCATATTTTTCTCTTTCAAGGGACTATTAAAATATTTTTATAAAAAAATCATTTTTTTAAAAAAAAACTATAAATAGTCTTGTGAAATAATTTTTATTCCACATTATAGAAACACAAGACCCCCCTAATAACCAATTTTAATAATACCCAATTAATGATTGAAAATTAATACATCAAAAATAAACAATATCAATAGATTCCAGACATCCATAAAAATAATTAATTTAAAAAAATCATTTTATATTTCCTCCCCCTCTAGGGAGGCACATTGTCAATCATTATCATTAATGATATCACTCTTAAAGGGTGCATTAAGTCATAGTGTAATCTATAATATATATAATCCTTAAAAATATAAAAATTAAAACACTAATATAGTTCTAGGCTTTTATATAACCCCATAAATTTACCACATGACAAAAAAACAATTAAATAATTATGGGAAAGGTGATATATAAATTTTATCTATAATGGGATAATTGTAGATGATATTTTATTTCCAACTAATTGAAATTTTTTATTTAAATTATATTTTGTTTAAAACCCATCAGGCAAGACAGTTCATTAATTTTATAGATTTAGACCTCCTTATAAAGCATGACCTTCATTCAATTTTTCAACATATTTTTTTTTTCTGGAACTGTATTATTCAAGGCATATTGTAAAGAATATTCAATCAATGTTATATCATCGTAGATTCCAAAATCTACCAAAGGCCTTAGGCTTACATCCTTAGGAAACCCGAAGGCATTTTTCAACATAGGAACAGATTCTTGGATAGGCCAAAAGGCGGCATGGAAAATCTAACGGGTGGGCGTAAAACTACTTCCCCACGTGCAAAATTGTCGTGGACAGGATGGATTTTCATACCGGCATGGAAAGTCTCACATGGTCAACAAATGGGTTGGGTTTCAATGCAAGCTAAATTTAGCGTGCACATACTGCCCCCTATCGCCTATAAATAGAAGGGCACCCCTTCGCTTTCGGTGGGTGATTAATTTAAACTGTCTCCCCTATTCTTAATACATCTTTTCCACATGAAAATGATGACATTCAGGTATAGTATTTTCCGTGATAGGTCTCATAGGGGTCAACCGTCGGGTGCGACCACTAAGGATTGACCTTCTCCCAGTTCTTTTTTTGTAAATCCGTTTTGTGAAAAACTCCTCCAATTTCATGCAAAAGTCATCAAATTGCACACACGCCTCCTTTATCATCACAACCCAACATATTATGCACAATAGTTACCATTTTCATGCCTATTACGCACAAACCCCTTCTTTTGCGTGCAATACTCCCTCCATGGGTGCACCCTTTAGCATATATTCAACGTCGCTTTCCCAGACACCATCTTCGGGCACTTCATAAGCGCAAAACACCTATATTACACACCCTTCACCCATAAAAACCTCAAGGTTTATATGATGTGATTTCAAGGTTTCTTGGGAAGTTCTATATATTGTGTTTCTTAGCATTATACTTCTTCATATAGTCATGCTAACTGCTATTGCTTATTTGCATAGTCAAGCTAATGTGTGTCACTCAATGGATCACTCCACAACACATCCTCATAATGTAATTTTTGAGGCCTTCCCTTCCCCATGGGTGGGGGTATCAGTCATGTAACTCTTATGGATACATTGTGAATATGCGTCATCCGAGATACAGGACGTTAAAATACCAAGAAGCATTGTCCTTAGCACATGATGTTAATCTGTTGCATCACCTCGTGCATTATACATGGGGTTCCCCACCTCAAACATTCTCCATTCCTAATCATCTCCAATGGAGTGAGATCTTCCTCACATGGAATGAGATCCTCCTTGTTTGAGCAGCACCTATCCACATGGAATGGAAACGATCTTGGTGTAATATCCTATCCTTTTTTATGGGAGGTATAATCCCTTCTCCTCCTCTCCTCTTCTTTTCAAAAGAATGGAGGATAAATGGGAACTCGGATCTTAAAAACCTCGTCAGTCTCCCTCTGGGATTTGTCTCCATAGGGCCTCCATCCTGGACTAAGTCCCAATCTCCATATACTTGGGCCTCTAACCATTCATAAGTCCATGTTTCCAGTTTGGGTTTCTAACCATATGTAAGACCCACTCCACTTTCTATGGATGCTCTATTCGGGATGTGATCGTTGGTTATTTGATTCCTCTTGTTTCTCACACTAAGCATGACTCACATGGTCTTAGTGTCATCATTGACCATTGAATCCTTTTGGGGAAACCTTATTGTGTAAGCCTGAAACCCTACCGAAATACATCTACTTTGATCCTTACTCCTATATAAGGAAGGTAAGTAGGAATCCTTCATGAAGTTCAAGCCCAACACCTACTCATCCCGAACCCCTTCATGTCAGTTCACCTTCGTCCAACATGACATTAAACTACATCCCCCATTCCGAACTACATGGACTTTGATCCTTACCATTATCCAAGAAAGGTACATAGGAAGCCTCCCTGATGTTCAAGCCCAACACCCATCGGTCCCGGCCCCTGAACGATAGTTCACCCACATCCAGTATGACATTAAAATATACACCCCTTTTGCTCCCGCAATATGTTAAATTGTACCAATTAAAACTATATGGGATTCGATCATTGTCTCTTAGACAGGGTACGTAAGAAGCCTCTCGGAGGTCCAACCCCAATCAACGGTAAGCTATTGTGATCCTCAATCGATGGTAAGCCATTGTGATCCCCAATCTATGGTAAGCCACTATGATCCCTAATTGAATGTAGGTCATTGTGATCCCCAATCGACGGTATTCCGTTGTGATCCCCAATATACAGTAATCCATTGTGATCCCCAAGGTATGGTAGACCATTCTGATCCCAAATCGACGGTAAATCGTTATAGTCCCCAATCAGTAATAAGTCGTTTTAGTCCCCTTTGTAGGGACCCACATCTATAGTCCGCCTCTCGGAAGTTAGGCCAACCCAGGCTATTAACAATGTGTAAGCCCCAGTATATTGTCAGGTCACTTTCCTCTATGGACACCATAATTCTATTCCCCCATACTGAACTCTGTGGATATTGATTCCCTACCATAGGGATACGTTGTAATCCTCCCTGAGGTTCAAGCTCATCACTCACATCCCATCGTGTTCCCTACCTTGAGATAATGTTTTTTGGGAAGGTATTTCTCCACCCCAAGGGTTCTAATTCCTCCGGATTCAATCCATGTGTTCATTCCCATGGGCTGCCTTCATAGATGTCCCGTCGCCCCACCGAACTATGTGGAATTTTATTCCCCACCATGGGGATACGTAGGCGGTCTCTTCAATGATCATGAACAACAACATCCCCATCCTCACGTCGGATCTATCTCAATATTCATCCACTCTCGACCATCCATATCCATCCGGATTCTTACCCAGGCTACCACATCCCGGTGAGATCATGTCACCATATTCTTCTCTGTTCCTAGTCGCAATCAGGTAACTAACCACGTGTTAGCCCCAGTATCAGTGTTCCCTCTTGGGGTTTCTTCTATCTGATACACTCTTATCGGTGTTCTGATCAGTCTAATCTGTCTCCACTAGAGGTTAAATTGGCGTCATACTTTGTGTTAAACATGGGAGGTTGAGGAAAAAAACAGAGACATGGCTATGGAATATAACTCCCAAAACTCAATGTGGGATTCCTCAAACATGAGTTCCCTCGAGAATCCCTATAATAAGGGGAAGAAATCCAGACGCTTTAGTGTTATAGTGTCCAGACATGAAATAAATTTCCAATGTGACAACTCCCCCGATCGAAGGTTGTTTCCCTAACTCAACCCCTGGGATGGTCAAGACAGAAGCAGTGTAATTAACCAGTATTAATAAATACATGGAACTCAGAATAGATTCATAGACAAGGTCTTAATCATTAAGGGAGACTCAGATTAGGTTATGAGTTATCTAGAAAAATCTATGAAAGGAGGAACAGACATCCCTCATCCAGTTTCGATCAAGGAGAAAACACCCCAGAATAAGAAACAAGTGCTACCCGTCCTGTGAAAGCAGGAACGCAAGGAAAAAATAGTGCTTCCTCCAAATGAACTGATGAACTCCCTAGAGAAAGCATCATAAATATAAATAGTGAACCCGATGTTGAGTTTTTCTTCTCAATATAGAGATTAGTAGCACTTGAGACATCAATATATGAGCGTTTCACCAGATGCAGGTATTTGGTGCCAGGTCCCTCAAAACCAATAGTGGGCCTGGCATGAAACTCACCCGAAAATGGTTTTGTTGAACTTTTTAAATCTCGTTCTTCGGAATTGTTACTGTGGATCCTTTTTACTAACCATTGAAGAAGGAATGGTGTTGGGGAATTAGAAACCACTTTACTTCTGTCTCAGCACTAATGGTTGAATATCCCAGCATTTCAAGACCCAAGATGCTACGACATGAAACTGATCACCACCCACCCACCAATGCTTGGGCTAGAGAAACATCAATGCAGTAATCCCACACGGCCTCATCTCTCCCACGGTAGACTCCACGTCCACGGCTCTTCGGAACTCACGCCCCATCTCTCCATCTTAATTCATTCAGTGAAGGGAGATTAACAACCTCATATGACGATACGAGGAATAGGGGATTATCCCAACCAAGGATATAGACTGGCATGACCTATAGTATTCTATGTCTCTCTATAGTCTCCACCCCCAAGGACCGTACATGGAGCCACTGCTCCCTACTCTGACCTAAAATTGTGTCGGGTGCCTCTCCTAGTAACGATTAACAACACCATACACTATGCCAATGAGGTGAGGGATTTATAGCCTAGCATAGCTATAGACCTATACTAGGGGACACAAAGGAGGGACCCACCAAGCCACTTCAGTCCCCCCTGGTGATCGAAATGTGATCCATTGTTTCATTTTCCCCTTACACCATTGTGCTAAAACAAGTTTTGTATTGAAAATTATAAAAATAATAACAAATTAAACATCATGTTTGGTTCAATTATTTTGAATTTATTAATACTAAAAAGGGAAATGATACTATTTTTTATAATCTCATTGAATTTTTAGGTGATTTTTAGGGGCTATGATAATGTTCAACAAAAATGGGAAAAACTGCGTAGGATCCATGCACGCCAGTGTACTCAACCAAATATTTCTACTAAACCATGCATCTAAATGCACAGATATTATGTGGGATTGTCCAAAATTTAATTTCCTACATTAAATATGAAGGAACCGAAGACACATTTGGCTTTTACTATGAACATCAGAACAAATCTATCAAAATAATCAAATCGACACAAAGTCAAAAGTGGTGTTATGTATTTTATCAATATCTCAAGATGTAGTTGTCCAAATGTTGCCAAAAGTTAAAAGAAGATAGTAAAGAGGTGTTTATATGAAATTTTAGTTTTCTAAAATCTGAGATAAGAAATCATATTGTCCTAAACAATGGTACAACTGGTTTCTCAAAATAAGGGTGCCCAAAACCACCTCCCAGATTGGCTATAAAAGAGCACTTTGAGCTCCCCATTTTGTAGTTCGGCCAAAGAGTGAAGCGCTTCAAATTTAGAGTTCCATAGGAGTAATATCCTCATCCTAGCATTTATGAATTCCACTATCCTCATAGGTTGATCATGAATGAAGAATGAGTTCTTCCTGGGCTTCCTCCTCTACCCAATGTCTAGCTAAACAGTGGTCATTCATTGTGTGGGAGCTACACACATGCCAAGGGAGTTACAAAACATATATTATCTACTATTTTCAATTAATTTGGGTGTTAAAACATTTCTTTCCATGTATCTTACATACTTTCATATTTTAATTCTTATTTTTGATGGGTGCGAATGATATGCTCTTAATTTCTAAGTGATCGACTTGAGGTTTTGAGTGCGTGACTTGTCTGGTTCTGATTGGGTGACCCAAGAATCCTTTTATTACCCACTTTAATGAGATTTAAATATTATTTGGAATATATTATTCCATTCAAACGTTTTGTACCTTGAAAATATGATTGTTATGTCGAGCCTTGGTTCTTCAAACTATGAAATAAAGGCTAAGGAAATAATCGGGATTCCAATTAATTTCAACCAAATAATTACTACAAACCCAAATTAATCTCCATGTAAGATGAACATTAAAGTCTGAAGTTAACTCACAATGAATCCTTTTATCTCCTATTTTTCAAAAACCATTCAGTTTCACACCTGTTTAAATTTCAATTAAGTCATTTCATCCAAAATCTATTTTAAAAAACACCCCCTATTTTAGTAATTCTTATTTAAAACGCACACATTAAACCCACCAAATCTCCTTGAGAGAGGAACAAGGTTCTTCCCTAGAATATAAATAAAATTTATAAATAGAATCAATTTGATTTGCACTGATAGAGTTGTCAAATTTTTAGCTGTTGTTGAGAGGCACTTTGGTTTTTAGTGAGTGTTTTTTATATGATTTTTGTAAATTTTGTGGATATTTATTTGTTTTTTCTTATTCCGTTACATATATTTTTGTGTTATGATTTATTTCTTGTTTATTTTTTGCACATGATGCATTCTAAACCCATAGATTTACCCCCCTTGGAACCCGAACCGGTGAGGATCTTACGTTAGCAACCCCGAGATGCACAAGAGAACCCTTTGAAGGAGGACACACAAGACAACAACTCTCTTCTTTATCCTTAATCTTATTCTTATGGAACCAACATAAATACAAAACAATTAATGTATAACATGAATGAAAACAATAATACCCTAAAATAAATAACTCACCTGATATCGATATCCATCCAACATTCATTCAATTACAAGGAAAGCCACACAATTTTGAAATAAAATCTGGTTTAATTCATCTATTACCAAGATTTCCTGGACATCCAGAAGAGGATCCAAATTAGAATTTAAGATAATTTAACATTGTTTGTTCAACATTAAAACCTCTTAATGTGGATTAGGAATAATTAAATCTGATATCATTCCTCTTTTCTTTAGAAGATACGTCAAAATATAGGATTTATTTTGTTAATTCCCTAATAAGAGGCTCGGAAAACATGAAACACATTTTTATTGAAAAATATTTCTCATCCTCTGGAACTGAAACAATCGGGAATGAAATATATGGTATAATACAATATCAAGGGGAAACACTTCTTGAATATTTGGAAAGATTATAATGATTTTGTTCAATTTTCCTACACCACTAAATAAGTGATCAAATTTTAATTCAATATTTTTATGAAGGATTAATTCATATTGACCAAATTATGATTGATGCTGTTGTAGGTGGTGCACACGTATATAAGACCCAAATTTATACATGAACCCTAATTGAGAAAATGGAACCTAACACTCTAAAATTTGGTACACGGTCCATTACACCCATTCAGGGTGTCAATGAGGTGCAATCTACCGAATTCGAGAATAATGTGGATGAAAAGTTTAGAGAGGTATGTACCCTTCTTCAACAACACGCTCTTTCCCATGAAAAATTCCAATATCCTCCTACCATCAATTTTGGTATATGCTATTCTAATACCCATTACTCTTACCAATGTTCTCAATAGGTAGAAACATCAATGATTTGTGTGGTAATCTTTCCAAGCCTCCCCTATAACCAACCCTTTAGAAAGTAACCTTACAATCCATCCAACCCTGGGTGGAAATAAAACAAATCATATATGTAGAGGGGTATTAAAAAAACATAAACAACAATATAACAAACAAGTTCACAGTATTCATCCACCACCACCACCTAGAAATCCTTAACCACCCCAAAATCCTTTCTAGAACCCCCCCCCCCCACCACCACCAACCCCAGCCTAGGCGAGAATAAGGATGAAACAAATGGTTTTCAACAATATCCAATTCAAAAAAAACCACTCAGTCAGCCATAAATGATCTCAAAACTCAATTAGCCCTACTATCTAACTTATTGGGGAAAATTAAATGTCATGGGTCTGGTAAGCTACCCTCTCAACCACTTTTCAACCCTATGGATAAGAGAAATTTCAGTTCTATCACCCTTAAGAGTGGAACAAAACATAAAATCCAAATTCACCCTATATTAGAGTCATCCTCTCCTAAAGAAACCACCATCCCAACCGTTGAAAATTTTCTAAATGATGTAGATACTTGTCCCAATAGAATCGCTTCAAAAGGATACAATGTATCTATTGAAGAGTCTCCTAGCCCAACAGTTTCTCTTCCATTTCCTCAAAGGTCCACCAAACCTAAGAAACAAAAATAAACTGAACTCGATAAATAAATCATGGAAACATTCAAAAAAGTGCAGGTAAACATCCCCATGATTGATTATGTGAAACAAATTCCAAGATATTCAATGTTTTTAAAGGATATGTGTACACATTGAAGGAGAGTTAGTGGTGATAAGAAGGTAAACATAGAGAGGAATGTCTCAAAATTTATTGAACCATCAGTGACTGCCAAATTCAATGATCCTGGAACATTCTTGATTCCATGCACCATAGGGAGGTATTAATTTTCCAAATCTATTCTTAATTTAGGTCCTATAAATGTGATGCATCAATCCATTTAATCTCCATTGAAGTTTGGATAATTGAAGCCAACTAGGATAGTCATTTATCTAGAAAATTGGAGTAAGACAAGCCCTTCTAGTGTTTTAGAGGATCATATGGTGAGGGTTCAAAATTAAATTTTTCCTGCATATTTTTATGTGCATAAAATGGAATACGATAAGATGGATGGACATGCCTAAATTATATTGAGGAGACCATTCATGAAAACATCCAAAACCATAATTAATTTCCATAATGGAACAATATCTATGGATTTTGGTGGATACATTGTCCACTTGAACATCCTTGATTCCATGAAGCACCCCTCAAAAGAACATTTCTCTATCTCTATCAATTCTATATATGAACATCCTGACCTTGAAAAAGCATCATTTCAGTACCCTAATTCCCTTTCTATGTTTTCATCATTGATAGAAATTCCAATAAATGACTCATTCATTTATTATTGTAGTGGTCTAGATAAATTTAATGATTTTTTTGATTGATGATTTCTTGAACAATGAAGATCCACTGACCATTGATGATATTACTATAATTGTAAAAGTGTATTCCTCATCCGAGGATGATAGCATTGAGAATTTAGATGAGATTAGTGACCTCTCACATTCACACAAACTCCCATCAATCAATAATACCCCTAAACTGGAACTAAAACAACTGCCTCAAGATTTAAAATATTTATATCTTGAGAAAGGAAACAAGTTTCCTATAATCATTTCTAGTTCACTCCCACCTGAGCAAGAGTTTTGACTACTGGACCTTTTTAAGAAGTATAAAAAATGCTTTGGAATGGACACATGATGAAATTCTGTGTATTATCACATATTGTTTCACACATCATATTTTATTAAATGATGAGGCTAAACCATTGAGACAGCCACAACATCGACTAAACCAAAACCACCTAGAATTTGTGAAAAAGGATGAAACAAAATTATTGGCTGCTAGAATCATTTACCATATCTATTATAGCGAATCAGTCAATCTCGTTCAATTATTTCCTAAAAAAATATCCTTACATCAATAAAAAATGAAAACAATGAATTTTTTCCAACTCGTGTGTAGAATAGTTGGATTCATTTCATAGACTATCATCGACAAAACCAACAGACTAGGAATGACCATTTCCCATTTCAATTCATTGACCAAATGATATATAGGCTTGTGGGTAAGTCCCACTACTATTTTTTAATGGGTATTCTAGATAATTTTAGATCTATATTTCCCTTAAGGATACAGAAAAGGCAACCTTCTCTTACCCCTTTTAAAAAAAATTATATAGGAGGACTCCATTTAGTGTGTGCAATTATTTGGGTACATTCTAGAAATGCATGGTTAGTATTTTTTTAGATTACTTGGAGAATTTTTAGGTAGCTTTCATGGATGATTTCACCATGTATGTCCCCTATTTTGATGAATGTTTGAGTTGTATTGCATCAGTTTTACACCGTTGTATTGAAAATAATCTAGTATTAAATTATGAGAAATGACATTTCATAGTGCGATAAGATATAGTTTTGGGACATGTAACTTTTGGGGATGGTATCCAAGTAGATAAATCAAAATTGAATATCATTTCTTCCCTACCATTCCCCAAAAAATTTTGGTATGTGGGGTCTTTTATACCTTATGGTGGATTTTACCGTCATTTTATTTGTGACTTTAGAAATATTTAACTTCCAATCAATCAGTTACTCCAAAAAGAAAAACTTTTTTTTAATAATGAATTTGTGGAGGATTTTAATAAGATAAAACGGAGTTCTGCATGACCCATGATAGTCTCACCACCTTAGTTGGATTTTCCATTTTAGCTCATGTGTGACGCCTCTAACTACGTAGTTGGGGAAATCTTGTCACAAAGGGTTGATCGAGCTCCACATGTCATTACCTATGCCTCACGTACTTTGGACCCTGCCAAAGAAAACTACACCAGGACTGAAAAATAATTCCTTTCCATTGTGATTTCCTTATACAAATTTAGGCCATACCTTTTGGGGTCCAAATTCTTTTTGTTCTTAGACCATGCATCCTCTGCTATCTCTTTATAAAACTGGAATCCATACCATGTGTCATTTGCTGGATGCTCCTCCTTTAGGAATTTAATTTAGAAATTAGCAATAAAAAGGTAGAAGATAATGTTGAGGTTGACAATATCAATAGAATTCACCCATCTTCAAACATTGACTCATCTCCCTGTATTCCTATAAATGACATTTTTCTTGATGGGAAACTGTTCTGAGTGCAAGATATTATTCTTTGGTATGGTTAAATTGTACATTATTTGGTAGAATGTTTCATTCCTACAAAATTAAAAAAAACCAGGTTGACCGTCTAAAACAAGAGCCATGTTAGTACATTTGGGGTGACCCATACCTTTAGTGCTCCGGTACTGATCAAGTCCTCAAGATTTGTGTTCCTGATAGCATGTTTTAGTACATATGTTTGTTCTTCCACACTCTTTCCTGTGGGGGCCACTTTGGTCCCCAACGGACTGCTTGCAAGGTCCCCAATTCTAGTCTCTTTTGGAAAAATTTATTTTAGGATTCCCCTGACATCTGTAAATCTTGTCTTTGGTGACAAAGAATGGGGAATGTCTCAAAAATAAATGAGATTCCGCAACAACCATTTCTCTTTCAGGGCATTTTTTATGTTAGGGAAATTGAATTTATGGTGCCATTTCCCAATTCCGTTTGAAACATTTACATTATTATTTTAGTTGATTATCTGTCAAAATGGGTAGAGGCATGAGACACAATGATGGAATATTAAAAAATAGTTTTAGAATTTCTAAGAACCCAAATGTTCTTATAGGATTGTCTTACCAAGGTTCATCGTCTATGACTAGGTTTCTCATTTCTACAACTGAACAATGCAATCAATTTTACATCAGTATGGGGTTGGTCATCGAGTGTCTACTACATATCACCCACAAACTAATTGTCAAGCCCAGGTTTCAAATAGAGAGGTAAAACCAATTCGTAAAAAAATGGTTCTACCCTATAGGAATGATTGGAGTCTTAGACTTGAGGATTTATTATGGGATTATCATACATCTTTTAAAACCCCAATTGGAATTTCATCTCATAGGCTTGGTTTTGGAAGCAGTTGTCACCTCCCTGTTGAGATTGAACATCAGGCCTACTAGGCCATCAAACAACGCAATTGTAATCTTTCTGGTGCAAGTGATCAATAGAAGTTGTAGATTTTAGAGATGTAGAAAATGATAAGAGATTAATATGAGACCTATAGGATTTATAAAGAGTGAACCAAGGCTTCCCATGACTGTCTCATTCTTCATCATTAGTTCTACATTGTGTAGAAGGTCCTCCTCTACATTGCAAGACTGAAGTTGCATCCGGGTAGGCTTCATTACCGAGAGTTTTGACCATACACTATTACTAACATCTCTCTATTTGGTGTTTTCTAGGCTCAAAATGAAGAAACCAAGAAAACCTTCACAAGCAATGGGCAGTGGCTGAAGCACTTCCACAATACCCTTCTAGAGTCCCCGATGGAGGAACCCCATTTTCAAGAAGCAGTTTATGAATGAAACCCAGATGGTTTTATCCTTACATTCCATAATCTATTTTATTATATTGAGGACACTACGCAATATATGTGTGGTGGGATGGGTATATTCTTTGGATAGTTATATGTTTTCAAATTATTTAATCATTTTATTTTTTTCTTGATGAATTGTATTTTTTACTTTTCCCCTTTCCCCCTCAGTTTTCCTCTCACTTTTGTGCCAAAATTTTTTGTTACGCCCACATTATCATGGAAAATTATGCTTGTTTATTCATGGAATTAATTTAAAATTCATGTGGAATTTCCATATTTTATGTTGATTAATCTTTCAAAAAATGAAATCTAATGAATTGTGCATTTTATAAAGAATTCAATATTGTGGTGTGGTATTATTTTGAAATTTGGTTATTTGTCGATGATATAAATGGTTATATCATTTTGAAACCTTTGAGAAGAATAGTTCCCTTTATTGTGAATAGTTTAAGGGAAAAAATTTTCACTTAATTTCTCTACAAAACTCTACACCGAAATATACAGTGTAAAAAAATACTAAATAAAAGGTAAATATAAGTTAGGATGGTTTTTCTCTAATTTAAAATATCATTTTTCTACATGTTTATTCCTTTTCCGATCAATTTCATTACTATACCAGATTTACCTATGCATTCGTACCTATTATCTAAATATTGTACACCCTCAAAAAAGGGTTGTATATTGTGCAGGTCAAAAACCACCCTTTCATGACCTTTGATATTATTATAACTATTAAAATTAATGTCATGAAGAGATCAACCATGGGTTGGGAGAAGAGTGTGAGATTTGTTCCATGTGAAACTTTTGAAAAAAATAAATGATGGGATTGATGAAATGTGCAACATATGGGGATATATAGTTTGGGTGCTTATGGTTTGACTTCTGGGAATGATTAAGTGAGTGGGTCTTAGAATTTTATTGCAACGGATAAAGGGAAGGTTAGGTGGAAAGGATCACATTAGTATACAATTTTTAAAAATAACATATATTTACTCAATAGGAAGTGGAAATAATAGCATAGAATGGTTTTCACACACACATGTATAGAAATAGTGAAATGGTTATCTTTTGAGATATTTTTTCAAATTTGTATCATTCAAATCCTGCAATTTTGTGCTGATATAATTTTTGATATATCTTTTTGTTTGGCCACTAAGAATAACTCCTCTGTATGATTTTTTCTTTGATCACATTTCTATCAGGAATTAAATTTTCATTGAATGTTAAATCTTTATGGAGTTGGAAAAATCTACATTCATAATTTCTGAAAATGTAACTTTTCCCAAGAGTGAAAATATTTAGGTGAGGGGGTTGTGATCGCACTGCAATTCACTGTTTCATTTTCACCCTTACATCATAGTGCTAAACTAGTATCATATTGAAAATTATATAAATAATAACAAATTATATTTCATGTTTGATTCAATTATTTTTTATTTATTACTTTTAGAAAGTTGAATGATACTTCTTTCAATAATCTCATTGAAGGTCGAGGTGATTTGGAGGGCTAATGATGATGTCCATGAAAATTGGGCCAAAATGCATAGGATCCATGCACACTAGTGGACTCATCCAAATATTTCTATTAAACCATGTATTCAAATGTGCTACAAATTTTTTGGTTGTTCTTTAATTTAATTTTGTACATTTCATATGAAATAACATATGCCTCATTCAGCTTCTATGATGCCCATCCTAAATGATATGCCCAAAGAATCAAATCAGAAAAAATTCAAAAGCGGTGTTCTATATTTTATTAATATCTCGAGCTATATTTGTCCAAATGGTTCTAGATGTTCAGTTAAGATAGTCACGAGGTGGGGATATAACTTTTTATTTTTTTTACAAAGAGATATAGGTCTCTCAATTGGCCGAAAACAATTGTACAATTGTTTTCTCGAAATCAAGGTGCAAAAAACCACCTCCCATTGTAAGAACCCAGATCTTATTTTCCGGTATGTTTTCCTATCTACTTGTGTTTGAGAAAAATATGTTTTTATGGAAATTTCTTATGTACACTTTCTGTACTTTATGAATACACGCCATGTACTCGGTTTCTGCGAGTAGCCGTGTGCTGGCCATGTATAGGCCATACACAGGGCCGTGTATGTTGATCCAGTGAACACCTAATATGGGGGATGGTAAGGGAAAGTACACACCGTGTACTTCTAATGTACACACCATGCACTGTCTTTTTTTCCTTAAACCTTCCAGGGTCACGTCTAATGTACAAAACCATCTCCTTCTAGGTTTGTTTTGACCTAGAGAGACTGTACATCCGTGGAACATCTCTGAGCCCCCGACCAAGCATCTGTTCTCCAATTCGACTATCATCAATTGCATTTTAATTGCCCCAGTAAGATCTTCCTTCTCCTAGAGCTTTGTTTCCTGATTCCTCCTCTTTATCAAGTTATCTTCAGTTGAGTGTTTTTAGCATTTGTCTACATCTACATTTTTCTTGGGCGATTCAAGGCATGAGGATCACGTATAACGATCCTAAAATGTTGAGGAATGAGGTTTGTGCCTTTCTATTGAGAGTATTTGAATTTTATGTGCAAAAAGTGTTCAATACCCTTGATCGGGGTATTGTGTTTTTATGGTTTTAGCCTTGTTAACATCCTTCTATTATTTTATGTTTGAATAGAGGTAAATTTAATGTGAATAGGGTAAATTTCAATGCTTTGGAAGTGTTTTCTCATGATTTTTTTGGTTATGACCATTTGGTCTTGCTTATTCTGTTAGGATGTCTTGAATGATCCCATTCTTAGTATAGACCGGTTAGCCAAGTGGTCCTTGAGGTTTACTTTGGCCATTTTTCATTTCTATTCTTGTTTGACTTTCACAGGGTCATGAGCACTTGTTGTAGTAGTCCATAGGGAGAAAGGATGTAAGGGATTCTCGAGAGTGTCTTTTTTTGGTACGATGTGAGACCACATGGGGAATTGACGTAAGTGCTTCCATAGAGTGTTTATAGTTCCTCCACATGGTCCATAGGGGTAATGAGACGTAAGTGCTTTCCCAGAGTTCCTTTTAGTTACTAATAAGAGACTATAGGGGGAATTGATGGTGAGTGCTTCCTCAGAGAGTCATTGATAAAGTTGAACCAGAGGGGTTAGACTCTGTGTACTTCCTAGAGGGTTGCTTATATATTCTAGGTATGACCAGAGGGGATTAAGTGATGAGTACATCCCAGAGGGTTACCTATTTGTGATTATCTACTTACTTGATATGTGGTGTTTGAATTCTTTGAAACTGTAGGAATGTTTACTGTTGAGTCCTTCATTGTTTACTGGTTCTTTTTATTATTTCCTGCCATATATATTCACTAACTATTAGGCACATATCTATTGGTGGTTTCCTATTGGTATTTAGTCTCACACCCTGTTTGGGTCATGCTTTGGGGCCCAAACAGATTATATTGTTGCAGGTATAGATAAGGGAAAATTCCCTTCTACTTCAGGTACTTGACTGCTTTGGAGCTGGAGAGCATGTGGCCAAGCTGATAATTGTGATGCTAAGGAGTTGTTTACTATTTTCTTTTGAAATTCAGTTTTGTAATTTATTTCATCATTGTGACATGTTTGGATACTTTCCTCGACATATGTATCTTGCATCATTATATATGTTCTCCAACTATTTATTTCTTCGGTCTTCTATTGTTTCTTTTTGTATGGTAATATTACTGCTTCCGCAATTTATTTGTGTTTTAATTCAGATGTGTTACTCTGCCGATGAGGTCATAGTTTCCCCATTGTCCTACTGAAGGCCCTCACTACTAGTTGGAAGCCTCTGGAATTTAGGGAAATGCGCTTGAGGCTATGTGACCAACTGGGTACATGGTGTCTCTAGGCAGCTTTCGGAACCATGAAATTACAAAGTGGTATTAGTGGGACTCGTTTCATCTTGACTTATAGTTTAGAGCCTATAGACAAGGAGGAGATTGAAATAGGTACGTGGTAATAAGTTTTTCTTGGGAGTAGCTAACTTGTGTTCAAGGAAAATCCAATTTACCATGTTTATTAAAATTTTCTAGTTTTTTAATCTTACAGTTGATTTGATATCACTGTTGGGTGATTCACATGATTTGTGCTGTTATTGTTGAAATTATTGAGGTTCTATTTCTGTTGCAACCCGATAATATGAGGGTATTCCATCTCATTCATCATATAGGAACTTGCTAGAAATCACATGTCATGCATTCTTTCCATTCCATTTACGGTGCATTAGCGATTGCATGTTGTTGTGATAGATGTTGTGCTAGATATGCATGTTGTTGTGATAGATGCCTTGATAAAGTGACTACTGCTTTATAGGGTATTGATTTGTGTAAGGTTTTGTTTGAATGAATGCCAAACTTTGGTTCTTGAGGTGTTATGGGACCTCATGGATCAGAATTTGGAAAATCATCGCTTAGGTTTTCTTTTATATGACATGTAAAAGATTCCAAGATTTGATTCGTGGGGAGTATGGGCCCTCACATATCAGAATTTGGAACTTTAATGTTTGTTTCAGTGTTTGTCTAGGTTCCGGAGTAGTTTTTGGGGCTTATTGTATGGAAAAAACCCAGAATACATGATGTGTAGTTTTGAATACACACCACGTGTTCTTCTGTTCGGGAAGAAATTTTTTTTCTTAAGAACACACTGTGTACTCAATGTATATGCCATGTAGTTTCTAGCCATGTCACTGGATGTGTGGGTAGAGAGATGGGGTTGGTAAAATTTTCATGGGACACACCGTGTACCGGACGTACACACAGTGTGTTTAGACCATGTGTCTACCTGTCTGAATAATGAAACAGATGGATAAAAACATAAGAAATACACGTCGTGTCAGTCTTGAACACGCCTTGTATTTTAATCCCAGGAATCCAGTCATGTAACTAACAAAACTAGCCAGTTGAAATCCTTTATTATAAGCCATGTCAGTCTGGAAACACATCATGTAGTGTGAGTCATGTATCCGGCCCGGTAACTAACAACACAGGTCAGTGAATCTCCTCTAGTACACACTGTGTCTGGAAAAAATGTGTCGTGTAGTCATGTTCTAGGAGAACCTTGTAGCTTAGTTGTATTGGAGGACTCAAGCTGGGGAAGATGATTCCGGTTCACATCGTGTCTTAGGACTACACGTTGTGTGTTTGGGGTGTTACATGGCCAGTTTTGGATGAAGTACACTTCCATGTGAAATGCTTAAGGGAACATGTCTTGTAGTTAAATATACAAGCTGTGTATCCTTGTTTTGAAAAACATGAATGCTTTCTTTCTCCTGTTCCCTTCTTACCATTCTAGATTTCAGTCCTTGATAATCTTGATCTAAGGTGTGTGTGCACTTGACCATGCAGAGTCATTACGACAAGACGTCCTTCGGTTTTATGCCCGTTATAGAGCAATAATCAGACACTGGATATGGCTAATCAATGAATTCCAACGGATCCTCCAGTTGTGCTAGTCTTCACATCAGCCGTCTTTCTCGACACTGGTGCAGATGCACAGTTCTGAGAGGACATTATGAGGTTCATGAAGACCTTCTGAGGAGTACCGCATCCTACCCCATATATGGCGGAGCTGACATGAGTTTTCCAGTAGTATAATCCCCCCACATTCCTGTGGGAAGGAGGACTGCAGGCTGCAGAGTCATGGTTAGAATCCATGATTTCTATCTTCAGGCACCTGGAGACACCATCTTAGAGTAGGGTCAAGATCGATACGTATATGCTTTGGGATTCCACCAAGAGTTTGTGGGATGTGATCTCACAAGCGGGACGCCAGTAGGTCATGGCATAGGATGAGATCTAGTGTGCCTTCTATGACTACTTCAATATGGAGAATTTGAGGGCCGGTCAAACCTGAGAGTTCATGATTCTGGATTAGGGTAATCTTTATGTTATGGAGTATTCTTCTTACTTCATTGAGCTGCAGTGCTTCACACCTATTCTAGGAGGTGATGAGTTATTCCTTGTAACGAATTTGGAGGATGGCCTTAGTCATGACATCCGATCTCAGGTGAACATCTTCAGGTTGACCTCAATCACTTCTATCATCAACCAGACGCTAATCCTGAAGTGCAATCTGAGGGATTATGGAGTTGTGTGCCAGGGTGGCTCTATATCTGGAGTTAGTATCCCTCCTACTGATAGCAGGAAGTTCTGTATAGAGTCTCTACATAGGAATCTAAGGAGTTATAGGAAAATGGTTTTATCCAACCCAGTAATTATCCTTGGGGTTCACATGTCCTATTTTCAAAGAAGGCAGACGGTACCCTCAGGCTATGTGTAGATTATCAGATTCTGAACCAGTTGACAGTCAAGAATTTATATCCTTTGCTAAGGATTTATGATCTCTTTGATCAGCTTTGAGGATCCCGGGTGTTCTCAAAGATTGACTTGAGATATGGTTACCATTAGTTGCGCGTTAGACCATCATATGTACCTCTTACAGTCTTTCGGAGAAGTTATGTTCAATACAAGTATGTAGTTATACAATTCATTCTCATAAACGAACCTGCTGTCATCACGGCACTGATGAACTGAATATTCCATCCATACTTGGATTATTTCAGGGAAATCATTGTCGACGATATCTTGGTGTATTATCACACTCTACACGACCGTGCCTCACATCTTGAGATCATTTTGAGTACACTAAGAGATCATCAGTTATATTCTAAGATATCAAAATGACACTTGTGGATGGACCAGATTCACTTCTTGGGTCTTGTTATCTCAGAGACACGAGTATCTATGGACGAAGAGAAAGTGGGAGTATTAGTTTCCTAGGAGCATCCGATGAATGTTTTTGAGGTATGAATTTTTCTAGGGATGGCTAGATACAACATAAGTTTCATACCATACTTCTCATGCTTAGAACTGCCATTGACGGGACTGACTAAGAAGGGTGTGAAGTTATTGTGATCAGATTGTTGAGAGTCATCCTTTTAGGATCTGAAAGGGAGGTTGACTATAGCATATATACTAGTATTTCTAGAGCAAGGCAAGATCCACACAGTTTACTGTGATGTATCAGCAATCAGGCTAGGAGCCGTGCTTATGCAGGAAAAAGGAGTCATTGTGTACGGGTCTCAACAGTTCAGTCCAAATGAGATGAATTACCCGACACACGATCTCGAGTTGACTGGAGTTTTTTATGCCTTACATTGTGCGAGACATTATCTTATGGGAGATCATTTTATGGTTTCCACTGACCACAAAAGTATCAAGTAAATCTTCACTCAGAGTGACATGAATTTGAGACAGCGAGGGTGGGATGAGTACCTTCATTATTTTTACTTTAAGCTGGTGTATACGCTTGGGAAGGGAAATGCAATGGTTGATGTGTTGACCACGAGGACTTAGGTACAGGTAGTTTAGGAGGTCATTAGTGAGTGGTAGCTTATGGATATGTTCTTTGAGATGAATTTGGAGATGCATGACAGTAATGGTCAGATGTTTCTTTCTTCTATAGCTGTTACCTCTACTCTTCTTGACCGAGTGCGAATGAAGAAGCTATTAGAGTATGAAGGCCTAGTCCTTTGGTAAAGTGTGTTAGTAGAGGACCCTATTCATGGATGGACCATAGGCGAGGATGAGTTCTTACATTTTCATGGGTGTGAATGGGTGTTAGAAGACATACGCAAGGAGTCGATGTGGGACATTTACTCCTCAGTTTGGGAAGTTCATCCTCATGTGACTAAGATGTATCGTGATTTACACCATTAGTATTGGTGGCCATACGTGAATAGATATGTCACTATTTTTTCATGAGGTGTTCCACCTTCAAGCAGGTGAATGAAGAGCATCAGCGAACAGTATGGATTTTTCAGTAGTAACCCATTCTCGAGTGGAAATGGAACAATGTCACGATGAATTTCAAGATAGGTTTACCGAGGTCACCTCGAGGAAATGATGTTGTATGGGTATTTGATAACAGACTCATGAAGGTTTCTCACTTATTTCCGATCAAGGAGACCTTCAGTGTTGATGAGCTAGGACCATTGTACATCTGTGAGATTGTACGTTTACATGGAGTTCCACACTCCATTATTTCATACAGGAATGCTCGTTTTACTTCTCGGGTCTGGAAGGGGCTACAGAAGGCTTTGGGAACACATGTACTTTTGAGTATAGATTACCATCCCCAGATAGATGGCCAGTTTGGGCATACTATTAAGTTTCTTTAGGACATGATGCGATCATGCATCCTTTATTTTGGAGGATTTTGGGAGAAGAACATACCTCTTGTTGTGTTTTTCTAGAACAATTTTTTTTCAAGAAACAATTTATATGGAACATTATGTGGCCTTGTGTGGTAGGCCATGACAATCACCCTTATGTTGTCTATAGGCATGAAGGGCAGCTATGCTGGGACCTCATCTTGTCCAGGAGACCACATAGCAGATACAGTTGATTCGGAAGAGGATGGTTAATGCGCAGTCTCCACAAAAGACTTATGATGATCAGCGGAGACGGCCTATGGAGTTCAAGTTTGGGGATAAGGTTTTTCTGCGTGTCACACCGAGGTTGGGTCACAAGAGGATTAGGTGTTAGGGTAAGCATTTTCTGAGGTATGTTGGGCCGTTTGAGGATTTGGAGAGATTTGGGCCAGTTGTCTGTCGGCTGTAGTTATCTCATTGGTACTGGGATATGCAAGACTTCATTCACATTTCACATCTTCGAAATTACTGATCAGACTCGTCTCATGTTCCCTGTTAGGTCCACTAGGCTAGATACCCTGAGAGGGGGTGAATCAGGGTATGACAGATTAAACCAACTTCCCTGTTGGATCTTGTTTTGTTGTTAGTCAAAACACTCTTCTCTCTTCTTCCTGTTGCAGAGTATGAGTAAACCTTAAAGAATGCACAAGACATAGCAATTTTTAATTTTTTCAACCTCACTGGGCTACGTCCAAGGATCTTACACTAGCAGTGTGTCAATGTACCAACTCCCCCTATAAGTGCACATCTGTTTACATGTTTGAAGCCGACTCACTATCCCTCGTGGTTTACAACCACTCTTAGTTTGAGAACTCAATGCTCTATCATCTAAAGTGAGCTCACTGCTTCTTCAGAAGATCCACTCATAGTTTATAGACCTATAGGTCTCTTCATTACCACTAATTAATGCATCCTCCAATGTATGTAGATGCTATATTTATGTCCAAATTTCATCCCCGGATGAATACCCCTTTTCCCCTGCACACTAAGCAACAACCTTTGGGATGTACCTTCTCAAAGTACCCTACATCATAAAGATCTCAATTTCACAAAGCTCAGACAAGCCTACACGATATACCAACCTTTTCGCGAAGCACACACATTAATAGAGCTCCTGCCTCGTAGAGCACACTATTTTTGTTGAGCTCAATCCATCATAATGCTCAAGACTTCGCAATGCTTAGGTCGTCGTAGAGCACAAGTCGTCGCAGAGTAACTTCCTTTACGAATCTCCCTGTGCCAACGTGAAGTACACCACTTTTTCAGAGCTAAATTATTCATCGTCAATCTCTTTCCTTCACAAAGCACACTGCCTTCGCGAACCACCATCGCAAGCCGAGAGAAAAAAAATTTCTTCAAAAACTCTTTACTTATCACAAGGGGGTTGAGGCCTATTTATAGGTGATTCCACTGACCCTCATACCATCCACACGAATTCAGCGCCACGTCAACACATATCGTGAAGCTCCAAAATTCCAGCCGAAATTTTCTCAATATCACGAAGAACCACGAAAATTTTCTGATCACAGAGCTTGTCATAATCATGAAGCATTACATCAATTACATTGACCCTTCACCATAAATTTCCACTTGCAATTCCCTTCGCCTCTGTAATGTTACCTTGAGAGATATTTTTCCATCATTCTTCAACCCGAAGAAGTTGAGTTAGAGGTGGACACCTCGTTTGAGGAGCATCCTATCCGGATTGTTGATCAAAGAGTGAAGGTTCATTGTGGCCAGTCTGTTCCTCTGGTATGAGTGTTATGGAAGGAAGGGCTAGTACAGGACGAGACATGGGAGAGGGAGGCCGATGTATGATAACAGTGTCCAGAGCTTTTAGAGGATTCTTCTTCTACCCCAACTTGTTAGAGAAATTCAAGGATGAATTTCTTTAAGGTGGGAAGTTTGTAAGAACTCAGATCTTATTTTTAGTTATTTTTTTTTCAGGTAATTTTTTAGAAAACGAGGTTTTTCGTGAAATTTCTTAAGTACAACAAGTGTAATTTATGACTACACATCTTGTACTCAGTTACCACGGGTAGCTGTGTACTGGCCGTGTGACGGCCGTACACACGACCATATATGGTGACCTGGAGACCACCTAATTTGGGGGCTGGTAAGGGAAGTTACACACCATGTACATCTAATGTACACACCATGTACTTTCCTTTTTTCATTAAACACACCGGGGTTGCATCTGACAGACAAAACTGTCTCCTTCTAGGTCTGGTTTAACCTAGAGACACCGTATGGATGCGGAACTTCTCTGAGCCCCTGACTGAGCATCTATTCTCTAATTCGACCACGGTTTATTGAGTTTCGATCGCCTCAGTAAGATCTTCCTACTCCTAGAGATTCGTTTCATGATTCCTAGTCTTTCTCATGTTATCTTTGGTTTATATTTTTTATAGTTTTTGTATATCTACGATGTCCATGGGAGATTCAAGGCTTGAGGCTCATGTATAATGATCCAACAACGCCACAGTAGGTGGTTTTTTACTTTCTGTAGATAGTATTTGAATTTTAGGTGCAATGGTGCCCAATACCCTTGATTGGGGTCTTGCGTTTTTACGGTTTTATCCCTGTTAATTTCCTTTTATGCTTGTATACTTGAGTAGAGGTTAATTGAATGTGAATGGGATTAATTTCTAAGCTTTGGAAGTGTTTTCTCATGATTTTGTGGTTATGACCATTTGTTCTTTCTTATCCTATTAGGTTTCCTTGTTTGTTACCATGCCTAGTATTTACTTGTTATCCAAGTACTTCCTGAGCTTTATTTTGTCTGGTTTGCATTGATATGCTTGTTTGACTTACATAGGGCCGTGAGAACCTAGTGTAGTAGAAGTTATGGAGAATGGGCGTAAGGGTTTCTCCAGAGTGTCTTTTTTTTGTACGATACGAGACCATAGGGGGAATTGATGTAAGAGCTTCCTCAGAGTGTCTATAGTTCCTTGACATGATACACAGGGGGAATGAGATGCAAGTGCTTCCCCAGAGTGACTTTTAGTTACTGATACAAGACAATATGGGGAATTGATGGTGAGTTCTTCCTCTGAGAGTTTGTGAAAAATGTTGAACCATAGAGGTTAGACTGTGTGTACTTCCTAGATGGTTGCTTGTATTTCCTATGTAGAACTGGAGGTGATTAGGTTGTGAGTACATCCTAGAGGGTTACTGGTTTTTGATTATCTGCTTACTTGATATGTGGTGTTTTAATGCTTTGAATCTTTAGGAATGTTTACTTTTGAGTGATTCCTTGTTTACTTCTTCTTTTGCTTATTGCCTGCCATATATATTCACTAACTGTTCACCACATATCTCTTGGCGGTTTCCGATAAGGATTTAGCCTCACACCCTCTTCGGGACATGCTTTTGGGCCCAATCAGATTATATTGTTGGAGGTATATATAAGGGAAAATGCCTTTCTACTTTAGGTACTTGACTACTTTGGATGTGGAGAGAATGGGACCAAGATGATGCTTGCGATGCTGAGGAGTTGTTTACTGTTTTCATTCATACTTTGGTTTAGTACTATATTTCAGCATTGTGACATGTTTGACTAATTTCCTGGAAATAAGTATCATGAATCATTATATATGTGCTCCAACTGTTTATTTCTTTAGTCTTCCTCTGTTTCTTTTTGTATTGTAATATTACTGCTTCTACTATTACATTATGCTTTACTTCCGTTGTGTTACTCTTCCAATGAGGGAATAGTTTCCCCACTATCACATCCAAATCCCTCACTGCTAGTCGATAGCCTCTGGCATTTGGGGAAATGTGCTTGATTCCATGGGACCAGCTGGGTATGGGGCGTCTCTGGGCAGCATCTGGAACCCGAACGTTACACCCATTTTGGATATAAAAGATCACATTGGGCTCCCCATTTTGTAGTTCAGCCATAGAGTGAAGTGCTACCAATTTCATGTTCTATATGAGTCTACTCCTCATCCTAGAATTATTAGAGGCTCATATCCTCATAGGGGGATCAAGAATGAAAAAGGAGTTCATCCCGAGCATCCCCCTCCACATAATGGTGAGCTAAATGGTGTGTGTTCCTTGTGAGGGATCTATACACATGTCAATGGAGTTCCAATTAATATATTAGCTACTTCTTTAGAGTAATTTGGGTGTTAAAACATTTATTTCTATGTATATTATATACTTTCATACTTTAATGCTTGTTTTGATGCGTGCGAATGAGATGCTCTTAATTTATAACCGATCGGCATGAGGTTTTGAGTGTGTGACTTGTGTTATTATGATTGGGTGACAGAAGAATCATTTTATTACCCACATTCTTCAGATTTCAATTATCATTGGAAGCTCTTTTTCCATGCATAAGTTATGTACCTTGACAATATTATTTTTATGTCAAGTTTTTATTATTCAAGAAATGAAAAAAAGTCATAGGAATTAATCAGGATTCCAACTAATTTCAAACAAATAATTACTCCAATCATAAATTAATCTCCAAGAATGATGAACATAAAAGTGTGTAGTGAACTAGAAATGAACCATTTTATCTCATATTTTTAAAAATCCATCTAGTTTCTCAACTATTAAAATTTCAATTAAGTCATTTCATCCTAAAAATATTTTCAAAACCACCCAGTACTTTAGTTCTTCTTTTTAAAAATGCACACTCTAATCACACCAATTCTCATTGAGAGAGAACCTAGTGTCATCCCTAGACTATAAATCAACATTCGAAACATAATCAATTTGATGTTTCATGATAGAGTGATAACCCACCCCACAGGCTGAGGAGTAGGTGATTTATGAACCAGTACCGCTGACCCTCGTCTGGTTAACTCATGGCCAGCATTTGGTGCAAGCTGAAGAGGATTCCCGCTAGGGGTGTCATCATCAGAGGATCTCATGGCCCATGCCTCCACTAACACATATTTTCAATCTCTCGTTCATACTAAAGAGAGGCATATATATTCATGTCTAGGATCGAGGCCCCAACCGCCCCACTAGCAGGTAGGGACAACTCCCCTGGTCACCGACAAAGGTGGCATCTATTGCGGGCCAAACCGTGGCATTGAAATCTAGTACGGAAACCTATTTTCTACCCATGACCTCATGTATGAAGCTGTTAAACCTCTCACAGGTCACCAATGCGAAGACTCTACATGTCCATTCAGCTATCATCATGGGGGTCTTCCCCATGTTCTTACAGCAACCGACGAAGGTCCTCCTCATCTCAGCAATCAGAGAAGAAGAGGTCTGCCTCGCTTCATTTTCACCCAACACTGAGGTTTTACCCATGTTCATCTCGATGAGTACGGGGACCCTCCTCGTACCAACACTACCAAAGGAAATGTGCATTGGGGCCGTACACATGCTCCAACTAGATCCAGTAGTGGTCCTACCCACTCCAGTACTTCCCCGGAGACTCCCTCCACTCTGTAGCTAGTAGAAATGGAGGTCCTCCCCATGTTACCATTGACATTTTTTCAGGTATTCCTTTCATCTCGGTTCACCCAGGCGGAAGACCTCTCTACCCTAGCATTAGTTCGACCAAATGTCAAAATCACGAAAAAAACCTTCCATGTCCCGAAGATCCACCCCGGGGCTAGAGGGTTGGTCTCCTATGCCAAATGAAGAATACTAAGATGTTTCAGACCATGATTAAGCTCATCTTCATCTTAGATTCCTATGTAGAGTATGATTCGACAATGGAACCCTCACCTTAATCCTCTATGTTGAGGGCCGATGAAGGAACAACGTGTATTAGCCTCATCCTTTCAGAATGTGCGGTTCACCAGAATCCCACCTCCCATAGAAGATAAATCCATGAGGAGGAAGATTTGGCCTCTTTATTGAGCCTGACTATGCAATCCTGTGTATCGTCAATAAGGCCATTCTCTACCACAACCATAGATCGCAGAGAGTTATTATGGGGACCGAACTATGAAGTACATTCGACTACCATATCAGGTATATAGATAGTTATACATGATGTTATATTTCCATTATAGTGTTGACTTTTCTGCATCCACTATTGTAATGGTAATGTCCATAGACTAATTGTCATATCGAAAGTTTATAAGAAATCCTAGGCGAAAATGAGAGCCTCAAGATACTATGACATTAATCTTAAATATATGTTTTATGGTCTAGATACATCTAACTGACTGGACACATTAGATGTTTGACTATCAGGTTATGGGGGCACATAAGCATTGAGACTTCTTCCCATGAAGTTCACACTAGGTGATATTTAGTAGTGAGATCCTGAGGATAGACCCGCCAATAGGAACATCACATGTTTTGGGTGTCATTGGTTGTTCCTATCTATAGACATGTGTATTGGTCTCCTAACTTGAGACCATTACCAATGTGTACCATTTGATTATGTACATTGATTCAAGGAAAACCCATTCTGTTGAAATCATGGCGAGGTAGTTTGTGTTCAGTGCGTCGTTGTTTTATGACATTGGTTGAATGATCAAGAAATGATTTGTTGCTTCTATGTTTTGGAAGTTATATATCGCTCGCCTAGTTGATCAGGATGGTACTGCCTTCATAAGTCATTGGCCAAAGAAGTGAAAAGGTAAATCCATCCGGATAGATCAACAAATAATAATGCAAGAAAAGGATGATGACACAAGTGTGTGTCCTGCTTTATGAGATATTTAATGACAAAGAGATTATAGTACACAGTCAATGTTCGTAGGTTGGTAGTCTTTGCTATTACTATCCTTATATCTTTAGGGGTCATGATGGGTTGTTATACTCCACTCTTGGTATGTAAATTTAATCACTACTACTATGATAGGGGCCTATAGGGTAACACAAAATAGAAAACTCAAGAATCATCCCTATTCAGTTGAATATATATATGGACAAAGTGGGCCCTGCCATGGGGTCTGACTATTGTCCAAGTTTTCGATCACTAAAAGAATTAAATAAATTCATTAATATTCAAGTTATGAATATTTTATATTGAATTTATTTAATGTATTTTCTAGTTTAGTAAATATGAGAAAAATTTTAATCGAATGATTATTATTTTAATATTCATGGTTCATTTAATATTAAGTTGGTCTGTGAGTCGAGTTAAATGGATCGGGTTTTATCACATAATATATTTTATATATATTATAAGTTTTTGATAAATTAATAAATAATATTGATGCAGTTTAGTTCATCACAATTATATATTTAGTGTACGGGGGCTGAGGAACCCAACTGGGTATTTATCAACTCTACTCTAAATATAGGAGGAGGATCTATCTCTTTTGTCGCCATTCACAATTCACATAGTTTCATGGAATGAAATTTGAGGTTCTCTCTCTCCTCCCACTCTCTAGATAGATAATCTCTCGATGCAGGATGCTTAGATCAGTATCTCTCTCCCGCATCCAAGGCAACTCGATATGGTGATTGTCAGGAAGTCAAAAGCGTCATCGGATCTCCGCTCTAGCACCTGGAATTCATTGATCGAGGCTCCTGTGGGTTTTTGAATCACGTGTTGATGATCTAGAGGGATCCTTCTATGGATCCTTCAAGCGACGATCACCATTGTCTAGTTCCAGTCAACTATGGATTCTGATTTGAAATGGGTATGTTTTAATTTTTATTTTTTCTCTTTATAATTTATGCAACATCCTCAGACCTCTCCAAGGCTCAGATCGTTAGCGTAGACAAGTCCCATCGATCCACCAATGAAAATTTTAAAATATCCAGCCCACCGACTTCTACTGCAGACCTCAAAACCTATCAGTGGTTTTAGAGGGATTGCATATATTTCCTAAGCCTTGAAAAAAAATTTGTATTAAAATTTAAAAGATAAGTACATTAGATATAATTAAAATTGTGAAAATTATAAATTTTACAATTTTTCTAATTTTCATAATAAATTTATTATTTTAGTAATGTCACAACCCATGATTTCATAGTACATTATCTCATTAAAGTAATTCAATAGCTTGAGCTACACACAACACCAAGTTCGAGTGCACCACAACTTACTAAACTAACCATTCAAAAAAGTGGTTATGAATAGTACTAGTAGAATTCTGAATCTTATATACTCCATATAATTTTAACATCCATATTATGTGTTTATTAGACATAATATGATAAAAAAATTAATTTTTTTGAGAGTAAATATATATTTTTCAAAAAAAAATGCAATTTTACCGCATTTTAATGGTGAACCCTTTTTAAAACCAATATTTGACAATTTTATATATTAATTTTAATGAAATTAAATTCTCCTTTAGAATCGGGACATAAAAATTTAGTATGGATAAATTTTTGGTACTTTTTTGATATCTTTTATATTTTTAGGAATAGAGAAAAATACTATGTTTTAATTGAAAATAACTTTCTTAATCAAAATAATTTATTGTGATAAATTATGAATTTTAATGGCTTGGAAGTATTATTAGAATATTTTTTTTATTTAAAATTTTTTTGGTCATTATAAGTAATTTCACATATAAATTTGACATAATCATATGTCAATCTCTTGATAGTTTTTACCTTTTAGAAACCCGCTTTTTGATTTTAACAACGGGAATTAATTTTAAATTAATATATTAAATTTCTTTGTTTTTAATTTTGTAAAATAGACTTCATTTTTGAATTTGGAATATCAAAATTAGATAAGGGTAAATTTATGGTATTTTTTTGAAAACATTCGATTTTTGATGAATAGTGAAAAACACTGTGTTATTATTCAAAAAAAACTTTTTATTTAAATAATTAGTTATTTTAAATTAATTTAAATTAAGTAAAAATATTATATAATACCTATATAAGTTCAATTTAATTCATTGGAGTCATTTTTTAATAAATATAGATATATAACATTTTATAGAACTTTTTACCGTCTTTTACAAACCTCCTAGGAGCATTTGAAAATTTGAATAATTTTTTTTTTACCGCTTCTAGGAGTTTAATTTCAAATATCCGTGAGGCATGATTAATATCAGTAAGTAAAATTTGGTTCAATAAGTTGAATATAATTTTTAGTGAATAATAACTTTTGACATTTATTTACCGCAGTTAAAAGTAAATAGGGCAATTAAGGGTAAAAATGATATCATAATTACCCTAACACATGACCTAATTCTATTGGATAAGTATAATTAGACCTAAAAAATATTATGAATAAAATATTATCCTCTTTCGCTCACTTGGATTAGATTAGGACATTTATTATTATTTTATTTATTGAAAAATTAAAAGAGTTAAATTCAATGTTTAATAACTAAATCATTTTTTATATAGGGTTATAAATTAGATAAATATGACTATAAATATTAATTAGATATATAAAATTATTTCCTAAATAATGATATTTTATTTAAAATTTTTATAAATTAAATAATTTTATTTATTTATCACACAATTATGATGTAGTAATTACCTTATTAATGAAATATTAAAATAATTGATATTTTAAATATCCAAATAAATGTTAATTGAGACTTAAGATGAATTAAAATAATATTCTAGGTTAATATGACATGTTATGGTTGGTTAAATAAATTTTATTTGAAGTGATAATGTTTTTATGGATTTCCATAAAATCAAATACTTAATAGTGTCAAAATTGACATAATTGAGTTTTTTAAAACAAATATTATATTATTAATTGATATAATATTCCTAAAAATATAAGGTTCAGCCAAAGAACTTTTATAAGGTTATATATATTAATAATTAACCACATGGTGTTCTCTTGGCTTGTAATAGTATGTTTATTAACCATATAATATAAAAATACATAGAGATATGGTAAATGTCAAACTATTTAACTCAGAGTTAAATCTAAAATATAAGGTTAATATGATGACCTAAACCTGTCTAAAACATATTGGTTTAGAGTTTTTAAACCCATACCCACATTATAATTTAAATAAATTATTTCGGAGACATTAAGAACCGAAAATTATTTTATTATAAAATAATATTTCAAGCTTTTCCTAAAGTGACCCTCACCTCCCATATAAAAGGGAACTTCCCCTTCTATTAATTTCACAACTCTGTAGCCATTTTTCTTGGCCAAACCCTGCCCAAATATCCTCCCAACTTTCCTCACTTAATCCTGAGGCCTTCCTTTGGTCATAAATCCAACCTAAATCGCACTTTTGATCAAATCAAAAGGAACAACCTGAAGAAGAGGTACATATTTCATCACCTCTTTCAAGTTCTTTTCTTCTTCTACTTCCTCTTTCTTTGTTGTTTCCATTATAAATAATAACTCAAGTATATTCTATATAATTTGATGTAATTATAAAAATGTTACAACCACATTCATTATTCTATCCATCCTATAAATGATAAAGTCACCATATGTCCATACGTACGGATAACCGTCTCCACGTCGTGGTATAATTTGTTATTCAAACACTTCCTTATTTGGATGGGTATAATAATGAGTATAAATGATGTAAATAATAAATATAACATGTTAGTGATTCTTTATATATGATATACCATCAAATTACATATGATTTCACCACCAATATAATGATATTGTCGCTCGTGCGTATGTACGGATTGCCGTCTCCACGACACAATGAGATTCATTCCCACGTTCACCATTCAACTATTTTTATAAAAATATATATTATTAATAATTATGTAATATGTGACATAATAATGATACTGGATATATATATATGTGTGTGTGTGTGTGTTTGTGTTTAGTAATTTATTTACTTACATATATCTTATACACTTACTTCTATTCAATATGACAGGAAAACAGAAACATCGTTTATGCGTTCGTACAGCTTACCATCACCATAAATGGTGCTTTCCATTTCATATATCTATCTATTATAAATATTTATATTCTGAATATATATGATATATAAATCAAGTATTATATTGTGGAGGTATTTAAATCATGATCTAAATGATAGTATCAAGAATAACAAGTTAAAACACATACGATAAAGAAAGCGATTATTAACCAAAATATTAATTTAACATGGAAATTGTTTTTAAATGGGTAGTATAATGTCATAAATGAATCATGTATGATATAATAAATATGAATATGGTTCTGTTATAATTTAATAACAGACTATGGTCATTATACTATAGGTTAAACATACCCTCAACCAAAGGAAAGCAAAAGGTAAGGGTTAATTTTACAATCTCTTTTTTATCCGAGGTTGTTTTTATGTAAGTATCTAATGGGACAGATTTATTATCCATGTCCATGTTTCATGAATGATTTTTCAAATGGATTATTTTAAAGTACTTTTTTACTAAAACATCATTTTAAATGTTTTAATTATTTATTCTTCTAAGTCATTCCCATTAATGTCCATGTTTTTAAAATGGGTTTTAAGGATTTATTTATATGGACATGATTGTTTTTAAATTGTTAATTACTTTCAAAAGTTTCAAATTTGTATGGGGAACTTTTATTAAAAAATTTCATTAAATGTCTTAATTTCTAAATTGAGTGACTGTTAAATTTTTTTCATGAAAAAGGGATATTTTTCTCAAAGAGATTTACAAATCATTTTCATCTATGTCAACATCCTTTGATGAATTTTAATCTTGTTTGAAGCTGATTTATTATTATAAAAATATTCCATATTGTATTGAAGGTTTTATGATATTCTTGACTATGGATGTGTTATTTTTATACCATTCATGTTTTATGGTTAAAGTATTGACATTTCATATGCTAGTTTTAATACGAATGTTTATGTTATGTTTCAACCTTTTTATATGAGGAATGTATTGGACTAAGTATGTGATGGGTGGAGACCGCTATACCTCCATAGTTCATTGGTAAGTATCATGAGAAAATTAGACATTGAATTGGCTGAGGATTTTCTCAATTAAATATATAGTTTTGGCCGAGGTCTAGATAATTTTTAGACATATCAGACGAGGACTTGACAAGATGTTTCAGAATGTATGACATTATAAATTCCCTAATTATGATAATATTATTGATAGTTCATGTGGTTATTTGACTAGTAGAATACCCATGACTATGTTTTATTATGGAATTAGTTACTCATCTCATATACCAACCATAATGTTTTCATGTTTGTTATTTCTAAAGGCATGTGTTTTAAATTATTCATCATGCTTAATTTTTATGTTACCTTCCACTATATTGCTTACCCTTACTGAGCATTTGAGCTCACCCCTTTCATATGATTAATTTTCCCAGGGTTCCAAAAAGTGTATTATGATTGATAAGCACGATTAATCTTGGGGATTAATGGAATTCTCAAAGGATAATTTATGTTGTGTTTTATTTTCTAATGTGTAATGTAACATTCATGTATGTAATCTATTTACCAAGACTACTAAACTGATCGAACTTTTGGGACTTGATTCCTTGTAATCATGATAATGTATTAAAATAATTCACCGACTCTGGGTAACTAGGGTCGGGGCATTACAAATAATATTTCTTCTATTATTCTAATAATATAATAATCATAAATTTTTATCTTATTATAATAATTATTTATTAATTTTAAAAGGATACATATCCTTTTAGAAAAATTTGGATGCGGAACCATTTTTTTGGGAAGAATTGACTCCAAATAATACGGAAGGAGACTTAAATAAAAAAACTGTGTAAGGGAGGAACACTTACAAAGATTCCTTATTAAACAAATTTGACTAGTGGCTTTGGGGAGGATCCTTAATAAAAAAAATTAAATTATTTAGAAGACTGATGATTTATGAAATTATTTGAATTTATTAATTCATTTAATTTAATTTAAAACCCTCATACTTATTTAATGCATTTTGATTTTTTTGCGTATTGATGTTACCCATATACTAGAATTGAGCACCAACCCTTCTATGTTGGTATTTAATTATTTATTTATCTCTGTGCAATGCTTGTAATTAATAAAATAGACGGTATGTGCATTGTCTTTATTTTTAGTTGAAATGTATAAGTGTATGTGCTCCTAATTTTTATGATGTTCATTTATTACACTAGACCCCATCGCTTTCACGCGAGTATTATTGTACTTTCGACGAAGACGATGCGAGACAAGACATGGATCACACCAAGATGAGGAGATACTCCAAGACGTGATATAGACCCTGCAAAGACAGGGTGATATTCTAGAAGAGAAGAAAACATACAAGACAGAGGAAAAGATGCATTATGAGTCAAGATTAGACTCAGATATGACACCCTAGGTCATTTAGATGCTCAAGACTATTCAGGTAGTAGTTTAACTTTTATTCATTTATTTATTATTTTATGAATTTTAGAATAGTGGGAAAATACATAAAATAATAAATAATAAAATCCATAAAAAAGAAGCTTATGTTTTTCTATTAATGTTCATTTGTGAGAGTGACAACGTATTTGAACAAGTTTAATAGAAATTCATTACATTAATCGATAGAAACCAATAAAAACCATAAAGAATATATTAAGTCACAACATCCTTCCATCATTCATGTTTGAACAAAACTGGGTGTTCGAGGTTTTAGTCATTGAATAGCTGAGGGTTCATCTTACTACTGGAGAGTTCTTATTAGAATGGTGGGTCGACTTAACTAAAATTAAGGCAAAGAAATATTCATAGATAAATTTTTGTAATTTTAGAGGAAAGCATTGAGTAAATCAAATAATGATTTTTGATACTGGTACTTCACTCAACAGATCAAGGAACCGCGAGTTAATGCGGTTGTCCATCCAAAATCATACTATGGACTCTCTGAGTACTAGCATAGCCACAACTTGTAGACTGTGTGGGAGGTTCAGGGATCCTTTACACTAGAATACTCAAGAGTATTCCAATTATAGTATAAAGGGTTCCTAGAATTAGAAAAATTAGTGGGAGACATTAAATGATTAAATTAATTGATAATGACACATTTGGTAATCAGCATAAAATGTAAAATCTGCTAAAGTTTATTTTGTAGGAAATTTCAAGTAATACCATAATAAATCTCCAATAAATATTAAACAAAGTTAATTTCTAAACTAATCATGAATTTCCATAGTGTATTATAAGCGCTCGTTCACATTTCTACTATATTGGAAATTCAAGGTGCTAGTGTCCCAACCTGTTAATCCACCTTAGGAAGCGAGAGTATATAAATTTATTAAAGAAGACTCTTGAATTAAGCATTTGTTTGTTCTTTCATAATGTTATCGTCATCATCTAGTGTTAGTTTCGGTTGCTACATCATGACATGGATGATGTTACGTGTAGTCTCATCTCTAAGAAGTTTTAAAAGGAGAAAGCAAAGGAAGATTTGAATGTGATGATTTCCCACAGTTTTTGTAAAGTGAAAGGTAGTTCACAACTTTTAATGTAATACCATCAATATACCTTTTTCACCCAATTAATCGAGTTTCGTTTAAGGATACAAAAAAATGATATAGAGTTAGCACTTCATTACCTTTAAGGTAATATTTTCTATGTAATAAGAATAATAAAGATAACACCATCTTTTGTTATCTTGGCAAATATATTGAATGACAAGGTGAAATGGCCTATGGAAAGTTACGCCAGGGGAACCTTGGTCATGTCTTTCAAGGAATATAGGTTGGTTATTTAATAGGAGTTTATCTGTATCACACATAGAAATAAATTTATGGATCTTTGAAAATGCAATGAATTGAAATACAAGAAGCAAGTACCCTCTTCTTATTCAGTTTTTATTCATCAAATAAAAGTATGGTTTTCTCACATAGTTCTTGGGTATTAAATACAAAATTATTTTCACATATATGTATTTAAATAAAGTAACCAAGTTATTATATATATATTACAAGGAGTAAAGTTTCTTCACCGAGCAGCTGAGAAAGGGTGATTCCCATGTCAGTGGAGAGAAACACATAACATCTATTTTCCATGTGAATGATTCTAGTTGAAAAAGTTTTTGAGTATAACCAAAAAATTTATCATGCATGCACTTTTGGACATAATGAGATATTATACCATGTTTTGGAATGAATTTTGTTTGTGGTAACATATTCAACAAATAGTTC
Source organism: Viscum album (assembly GCA_963277665.1). Taxonomy (NCBI): domain Eukaryota; kingdom Viridiplantae; phylum Streptophyta; class Magnoliopsida; order Santalales; family Viscaceae; genus Viscum; species Viscum album. The sequence goes on along the minus strand of OY728147.1, from coordinate 1,497,695,769 downwards.
ACTAGTACTTGAATCATAGGCATTAAGTGATGAATATAAAAATGTATGACATTTCCAGTAGAGGAAAGATGATTCATTATCGCGTAAACGTAAAAGTTGCCTAATATAATAAAACTAGTATTGTATTTAGGCTTAGAATAGATAAAAAAACCTTTGGTATTATTGACATCTTTCATTTAGACATAGAATCCTTTATAAATAAAGTCATGCCACCAAGCTTCCAGGGTATGTTCAACAAGAGAGCATGAACTATTCAAAATTAAAGATATAGGTAAAGATACTTCATAATATTCCTCTAATTCATTAAGGAATATAATAGTGAATTAAATTTTTGGTTAGAAGATACGTGTTTCTTCTAATAGGCATGTCGAAGAATATCTTGACCAAATATTCATCAATCATGATAATATAGTGTGGAGTAATTCCTAAATGCATGTTACCTTATCTATATCATGATATTGATGTTCATAAGGAGGATCGATGATGAGTCTTAAATGTTAACAATGATAAACAAATTCTATCATGGATAAATTCATAAACACACATTTTATACAACAATGTTATGATGTAAGTAGTATCAATGTTGTAACTTGCAGTAAGTTCCATCGTATTTGATGATGTGCTTTTCAAATAAAGGGTAAATCCCACAACCAAGATGCCAACTAAAATTAAAAGTGGATATCATACGAGTAATAGTATGATGAAAAACTCGTTATGTCATAGGACATGTGTAAAATATGCAAAGCGTTTGTTAAGATATAAACAAACACACATCAAGGTAAACACATAGTGCATCTAAGTAAGTATCCTAAACGTTTATTAGGATATTACATTAATCCATAAGATAGAAAGTTTTTAGTCAAGAATTAGACTATATTTCATTAAGGGTAAACATTTATATTAGAGATAGAGGGATCTGAATTTACTTGTACATAGCCAATGATTGAGATGCACAAATGGTTCTCATAGGAACATGTTCCACAAGTACAATTGGAATAAGAGTGTTCAAGTGACACATACTGCATATGAAAAATGAATCCATGGCGATAGTTTTATATTCACCGTGGCCGGTGATAAATTATTCATTGAGAATAATAAATCCTAAAAGTAAGCAGTATATGTAAATAAGCTAAGATTGACAAGATCAATTAAAAAATTGATAGTGGATTCTATTTATCAAATTTCAATGGGGATTATAAATTTAATAATATGGTGGGTATTCAAATGAAATTAAAAATCGATGGTACAAACCTGGTACTAATAAGGCTCCATTGGTTATACCAGGGCGGTTTTCCTATATCCATTATAATTTTAATTGTCATTGCTAAACTTCTAGGATCATCATATTGGTCATTGGATGTCAAGATCATATTTCGTGGAAGGTGTCTATATGACGCAACCAGAAATGGATGATGAAACCATCGAATGCCAATATGATTTGAATGTTTTTGAAATTCAGTTCTAGATTAAATTAAGAAACAACATATTACATTATTCATTTCAAATGAATCTTTTCCTTGTGTCTACCAATGGTTAGTGGGAGGACCAATGTTTTCTAAGAAAAATATGTTCTTCAATATATGGAAAAAATAACATGATCTTTCACTTAGATAATATCAAATTAAAAGTATTTATCTAGTGATTAACATAAAGTTGCAACCTATATTCTAGGGAAGAGGATCTACTGAGGTAGATCTAATGGTTGCATGGAACTAGTCAATCATACCTCAATAGACATTGTTTTGAAAAATAAAAGTTGGAACAATTCAAGTTTAAAATTGTTTCCAATTCCACATGGATTGATCTCTCTAGGATGACATGCTCGGAACATGAGAAGAGATTAAAGTTGTTAGTTGAGCTATATACACTTCAGTGATCGATTAATCACATATTCCATGTCATGTACTATAATTTGTATTGCCAAGATATACTTTATAGTAGAAGAATATCAATTATATACGGGAGCACTGCAAGTGAAGAATTCAAGACTATCATTTTGTACTTTGGAATGTACAAATGATGTGTACCTATTATATTGAGAATACGATATACTAGTTTTTGTGGGACAGAAAATAGTAATCCTTAGATCAATTTGATCTAGTATTGCAGTTAGGAAAAGGTGATAAGAGAGTCAAGCACATAAATGTCGGTGGTATCCATACTTACAAATACAGAGGATGTTTCAGATTCCAAGGAAGAAAAGAAGAATTTATCAATCACAATGATTTTTTCTAGTTCTTATATTCTAACCTAGTGAGAAAAAGTATTATCATAAGGTAAATTATGATAATCTTACTAGACATGTTGTAAAGTTATGAAAATGGAAAAAGGTGATATACTCGAGGACACTATATGTTGAGAAGTTTTACACAAGGAGATGAGGTCGCATATAGCATATATTCTAGACAGTGAAAATGTGGTAGGCCCAGAAGTTAAATCCATTACTCACCAGAAGCATAATATTTATCATGAGAGTAGCTGACATGTTTAATTAGCAAGTTGGATCTAGTGGAAGTGGGGGGCTTGAAATAGTGGGTGACCTAGACCCAACCATGCAATACTTTTGATTACTATATCATGTATAAAAATATTTATACATGATGTTATCTTACCATAATAGTGTACACTTTTCAGTATCCATTATTATAATGTTAAAGTACATAGATTAATTTTCGTATTGAAAGTTTATAAATGATCTCAGGCTATAATGAGAACCTCTAGATATTATGACTAGAATCTTAAATACATGTTCTATGGTCTAGATACATCTTTTTGACTTGATATGGTATATGTTTAACTATCAGGTTTTGGGGGCTCATAAGCATTGAGACATCATCCCATGAAGTTCGCACTTGGTGATCTCTAGTAGTGATATCATGAGGATAGTCCTGCCAATAGGAACACCACTTGTTTTGGGTGACATTGGTTGTTCCTATCTAAGGACATGTGTATTGGTCTCCTGACTTGAAACCATTAGAAATGTGTTCCATTAGATTATGTACTTTGATGTAAGGAAAAATCATGATATTGAAATCATGGTGAGGTAGCTTATGTTTGGTGCGCCATTGGTGGTATGACATTGGTTAAATGGTCAAGAAAGGATTCGTCACTTCTAAGATTAGAAAGTTTTATATCTCTGGACTGGTTAATCAGGATGGTGCTTCCTTCGTAAGTCTTTGGCCAAAGAAGTCCAAAGGTAAATCCATCTGGATATATCAACAAATATTAAATCAATAAAGGGTGATGACAAAAGTGTGCATCCTACTTTATGAGATATTTAATTACAAAGAGATTATAGTACATAGTTAGTGTTCGTAGGTTGGTAGTTGTTTCTATGACTACCCTTATCTATTTAGGGGCCATGATGGGTTGTTATAATCCACTATTGGTCTATGGATTTATTCACTATTTTCGAGATAAGGTCCTAGAGGGTAACACACAATAGCGTATTCTAGAATCCACCCAATTTAGTTAAATAGGTACATGGATATAGTGGGCCCCACCACAGGGTCCATGTGTTGTACATTTTTTCAACCACCAAAAGAATTGAATAAATTAATTATTATTCAAGTTATGAATATTTGGGATTGAATTTATTTAATGTATTTACGGGTTTAGTGTAAATAAAAATATTATTAATGGAATTAATATTTTTTCAATATTCAAGGTTTGTTTAATATTAAGTTGGATAGCGATTCGAGTTAAATGGCTCGGGTTTTATCATGTAAAATATTTTATATATATTGGAAGTATGTGATAAAATAATAAATAATACTAATGTACTTTAGTTCTTCAAAATAATTTATTTAGTGGAGGGAGGTCGAGAACCCAACCATGTATTTATCAACAACACTATAAATAGAGGTGGAGGCTCTCTCTCTTGTGTGTCCATTCAATATTCACCCAAATTCATGGAATGAAAGATGAGTTCCTCTCTCTTCTCTTGCTCTCTAGAAAGAAAAGCTCTCAATCCAAAAATCTAGGATCAAGATCTCTCTCCAGCATTGAAGGAATCTCGATGTTGTGATCTTCGAGATGTTTAATGTGCCATCGGATCTCGGCGCTAGCACCTAGAATTCAACGATCGATGCTTCAAAAGGTTTTTGAAGCATGTGTGGAAAATCAAGAGGGATCATACTATTGATCCTTCAAGAGACAATCACAATCAACTTATTGCATTCAACCATGGATTCAGATTTGAAATGGGTACATTTTCATTTTTATTATGTGCTCCTTATAATTTTCACGAGATCCTCGGACCTCTATGAGGCTCGGATCGTCCGCTTGGACAAGTCTCATTGATCCGCCGATGAAAATTTTAAAACCCCTAGTCAACCAGATTCTTCTACGAACCCAAATCCTATCAATTTTGGGGACCGATACATGATGAACAACAGCATGGTCCACCATCCGTAACCACAACCCCAATGTCGGGAACTGCGGTCATCATCCTGTCTTACCGGGATGTGGTGGCCAAATTGCTTCATTCCTCATAGGAAAACCCAAGATATGGCGTCTTGTCAGCCCATCCTCCATATTCTCCACCAGCCAGTCTACTATCTCGGTGGTCTTCTTTAGAGCCTTTATCAGTCCCACAACCACCCATAGTTGTTGAATAGGGAAAACAAGGGCTAGATCCCAAGTCTGAGCCAAGGAGCTTGTGGGACATCCTTACAACAGATCATTTCCCACAGATGTTCTGGTCAATTGCCCTCCATGAACTTCAGTGCACCAGAATCGCTTACCCACAATGAAGTTACATGTTTTTTCCAAACCCTCTAGGCGACACACATCCATCTTCTTTGTCAGTGAGTGGATTACCCCATGATTCAGGAACACATTGAATATATTGACCAACAATTACATATGGTAGTCTTGGATATGATCCCTATGGCTATGTTCCATGAGTCACTTGGTCTTCATCGATCCCTCCAACAATGATGTGTTCAGAGCATTAAAGTGCACCATAGAATTATCAAGGAGGCTTCCCCTAAGTTTAGGTCACTGGTTGGGGGCAGTATGTTTCCCATAATTTCAATTCTATCTGGTTTCATCCCAAAACTCCAAGAGATATTGAGGATATGCCTTCAAGAAGAGTCTTAGATAACATGGTTGAACTACCATAGGAAGAGAACGAGATAGACCTCCTTGGAGAGGACATACCCCCGGAGGGAGTGTCACATGTATTGGATCCATTGGGAAGGATCACTCTACATCAAATAAATTTACTGGGTATTCCCATACCTACCAACTCATTAGCCCTTGGACAGAATCCCAATGATGTCAAGGGGCATCATGGGGCCGTAAAATTCTCTGACCCATCTGGATCAGTGCAGAAGACGTAGGATGAGCTTAAAAAACCCACATTGTTCCAATAGCTCATGGATAAAAGGAAGATAGTCAATAACCTCCTTGATGAACGTGTCGCGGAACGATGGCCAGAATACAGAGATCCTTGACCATGGTAGGTAAAATTTCCCCCCAATGAGTTTCCCCCAGGTGACCCTAACTATCCTAACTACATACACAGGATAGAGGTCGGAGCTCATGGAAATAGGTCACGGTATGTATCACCAAATCGACCTTAGCAGCACGATAACATTAAGTACCCAACTCATGATCCTCAAGTTTCTCCACAGGTTGTTCCACCACCGATCCCATAGGTCATCCCACCAGCCGCTCCACGGGTCGTCGAGATTTCTTATCATGTTGAAGAACCTTCTGATGCACTATTTTTTAGAGATCCTCATCAATAAAGGAATCCCCATTCGGATGATCCAATGGTGGTGCTCATTTCCCACCTGGAAGCTTTACAAACTCAACATGTGGAAATTCCGCCTGATGAAAAGACATATCTGGCATCAGTGGATGTCATGCCAACACCCCCTGGTCTCAGAAATCCTATATTTCCCCCCTTTAATAGGCTGGGCGACCTACTGCCACAAATGTCCCACATCATCTCAAGGTACATACCCATGATGGGAACTCTAGCCCAGCAGGAGGCCTCCAAACTATAGTGTTTCATACAGACATTGGAAGGACCTGCATTTGTATGGTAAATCCAGATACCAATGGGGTCAATAGCTGGCAAGGTGGATCTGCATAGGTAGTTTCTTTTCTAGTTCATCACGACCACCTGTAAGACTAGTATTATAGACCTCTTCAAGGGAAATCAGAGGCCTGATGAGTGCGGCGCGGACTTCATCGCCCGGTGGAAAGGCCTTACCTATTCCTTGGATATGCCAGTGACTCAAGAGTATCTGCTGAAAATGTGTAAGGGTAATGTCAAAATGGAACTGATCATCTCTCTTATCATCCATAACTACCCCAAGGGATTCTGAGATTTCTCTGATAAGGCCCAATGTCTAGAGGGAGCCTTGCGGCAGGCCAAGAAGTCACATTAATTTCCTCATACAATTCCAGTGAGAATAGCAACATAAGGCCAAGCCCGCCGCGGTACCACAGATAGAGGCCCTAGGTAGCTGGAGTAGTTACCAGTGGAGCCACCTCTATAACCTTGTAGAGGCCCGCTAACTCAGGAACAACATTTGGCCTAGTAGTGTCCACCTCAGAATTTGTATGCACCTTCGCATAACATGTCACCACCACCTTGGGGAGATAACCAGATTCCACCTCCTTGGTAGGCTCCTCCAGCCCCTCGTCAAGGCCAGGCTCCCAAGAGTCCCCATCATAGATAGGAGAAACCATACCTCCTCATTCAATGAGGATAAAGGCCTTGATTATTTGTTATGTTCCTTGGAATACGGAATTCTATAGTTTCTCGAATGCAAGAGGCCTGAAAAGGCGGATCTCACTGATCGGCCCAACTACTGCCACTATCACAGGATCCTAGGGAATACCCTCAAACTGGTTAATGTGTTTAAATACTAGATTCAAGATTAGGTTGATAACAATATTTCTAGGTTAGGCCTAGCTTCAGAAAAGGTGGCATGTGTATTTGTGAAGCCAGACGTCAACAATAATAGCGAAGGTGAGTGGCATCATGTTCCTAACTGCAAGTCTCAAAAATAAGATAGTCGGATGGATCATAAGAAAATTTCTTATTCCCACGGTATTATCCATGCACATTTGAATCGACATGATCCTTCAAAATCCATCGTGTCAGCAACATAAACTACTTCTGCATCAATGTCTCAGCCTCCCTCTTCTCAAAAGAGAAAGTATCGACAATGCAAGGGAAAACGAATTTCCCCACTGATATCTTCGTCAACCCATACTATCTGTGACATAATGCCCCCAGAGATTGGGATTACCCCCAAAAAATATTCCAGTGGTGGAGGATTCTTCAATTTATGATCAAGGGTAATCTTCGATTAACACCGTGAAGCGGTTGACCCCTACATGATTTCTGTCAATGAAGAGCACCATATGAATCCTCCCAAAATCCCCAATACTCACCAACATCGATGGAGTCATGGAAATATAGGTCCTCAGAATTACTTAGTCAATACATCCAGCCAGGCTGTGCATGCAACCGAAACTAGACAACATTCGAAGTACAGTGCTAAGCACATGCAACCATCTCATCTAGTGTCATCAGGTCTGCCTTCGCCGTCATTTGTGCTACATGACTAGGAGAATCCACCGCGACTGCACTGTGATCATCCTCATTCTATTACGGGCTGGTCTCAGTCATCTTTCCCCAATTCGGTATTCGCTCCATGAGGTTTAACTCGTAAGCAGTGATACATCCCCGGCACAAGTCAGCCATCGATTCAGTCGAAAGGGCCCTTCATACCCCCTTCCACAGAATGATCTCATGTCAATATAAGTTCGTGCATGGAACATAAGTATGATATCCTTAAGCATATCGCTAGTATTCCAATGAGTCTCTCTATCCTCAAGGCTCTATGCCTGTAAGTGGATATGATTGAATCCCTCGATGAGGCTTTAAGAAGCCCCATCCAGTTTGAGATAGAGGTAGCAGCTGCAGAAGCCTTCCATGCTGAGGTAGTAGAGCATGATGAATGGATGGACATTATCTTATTCTCTGGAGAAGATTAAGGATGTCCCATTCAAGGGCACATCCTCCCATTCTACATTACCAGCAACTTTAATGTCCTAGAGGTTCATCGATGTCTTGTCAACATAGGCTCTAGGATCAACCTAATCCCAACCTAGACACATGAAAAAATGGGGTTGTCTAAGAATGAACTCAGTCTCTAAAACCTGTAAATTCAAGGTTATGATAAGAAGAAACAGACAGTAGTTGGAAATATCTCCCTGAAGAACCAATTTGATGGCCTGGTAGCTATTACTGAGTTCATGGCTATCTCCTAAGACACCACCTACAATGCGTTTATGGGTTGGCCATGGCTTCACCTGCATGTTGGAATCCCTTCACTGTATCATCAGTGCTTTAAGTACACAATTAATGGTCAAGTGGGTGTACCCCAAGTTGATGCATATACCTTTGAATCTTTTGAAGCCCTCTACTTGGATGATGACTATTATAAGAGAAAGGACAAGAAAATTTTGGCTAATGAGTTTGAGCATGCTACAACTGCGACCGACTAGTGGACAGACCTGGATGATGCCTACATTTTTTACATCCACTGATTAGTGGCTATAACCCTGGATCTGGGGAAATGATTTTTTGTTTCAAGAACAAGTGTGAATCACATTTACAATGACCCATAATTTACATACATTGTTAATACTTCAAAATTGAAGCATACTTAATACAACATATAACAAAACCACGAATGGACCGTATAGGTATAGTGTCTTTAGAAACTGGGAAACATAAACAACTGGTTCATAAAGCGTCTACATTGTCTCCCATTTATTTCATCATATCTATAGTCCCTTTTGGCATATATTACTTAATAACCTTCTTCCTGACCTGGGGAAAGAAAGCATACAAAAGGGTGAGATCAAATGCTCAGTAAGGGTAAACAAAAGAAATATCAATCACATCATATACATAAGCACATAACTTTTGGAAATCTTAACCTGCAAAAGAGATCAAAATTTCATAACATGGGATAAATCATGGCAGTGATATGTAATCAAAATAATCATAACTTAAAACATGATACTTTGTGGCATACACACATAATCATAGAGAATCATGTCTTGTTAGTCAGGACTCATTGCCAAGACTATCTTAGTGGACAATGTCCCTTTCTGAACCGAGTCACCCTCGTTTTAGTCCTGTTTCACTAAACCGGTATAACCTACCGTTCCAGCCATGTCTATCTCATGAGATATAAAATCTTTACCCAATGCATTGGAGAGAGATATAGGTCCCACCCATCTCATAATGATACCATTCTTATGTGTGCCACAAAATCATAAATCATACATCATTGCATAACCCATGTAATACAAATGGGAATCTTAAACATCATGACATCATAAAACAGTTCATATAAGATAAAGGAATTCATAAAAATAATTCCATCACAACATAATCAAATCAATGTAATAATAGGGATAAAAACAGAACCCTTTATTATCTTAGATGGAAAATAATTTTGATAAAACACTTGAACTCCATTCTTGAGGAAAATATCCTTTGCTCTTAAAAAACATTTTTCCTTTCTTAACATGTCATACAACTATAAACTAAAAGATGTTCATTAAAAATAAAATTGAAAACTTGTAAAGGATGCTTCTTGGAAATAATGTTTTAAAAATCCATTCATTCCATATAAGTTAAAAAAACATTCTTCGTACTTTTGTCGGAAAAGTCAAAAAGTACCTTGTATGAAAAATGACAAAAGATTCCTTTCATATCCTTTACTAAAAACTCACTGAAGGGTAAAATTGGATTAAAAAAAAATTGTAGGTGGATGGAAATAATATTACATATTGAGGAAACATGGATGTGGATGATAAAATACACCCCAGTAAATTTCAAAGTATAAACAATCTCGGATAAAAATGAGATTGTGATATTTCCCTTACCTTAGGTCCGATTTGCTTTGTACGTGTCCGAAGCTCCTGTATAATGGTTTAAATAATGTTATTGACTTATTCCAGAATCATACATATTGATATGATATCATATATGGTCATATTCTTAGCTTCTGGTTAGTAATATTTCATTGTTACTTGTTACTCGGGTCCTTATTGCCTTTTGTTCTTATGCGTGTTTTGCCGAATAAATTCATATTCATCTTTTAAGGTTATAGATACATGATTTCCAGAATGGTATTAGTGTAATATATATCATATTTATTCATTCAATTCATTTATATAATTACTATGTAATGATGATCATGTAGAACGAGTCGCATCACATCGTGGAGACGGTATTCCGTACGTACGCACGAGGGATGATATTGTTCCCATGATCGTGGAGTTGTATTAAAGTGTATTTATACTATTTCAGTATCAATATCACTTTATAATAATCATATATAGTTACTCATTACACCATTATACCCATCCTTGTAAGGTGATGGTGTAAAATAGATTACACCATGGCGTGGAGACGGTATTCCGTACGTACGCACGCGCGGTGATTTCATTTTTCCGTAGGATGGATAGAAGGTTAATTAGGGTTGTTTCATATTTATAATAACATATCAGTATGTATGTAATACTGATGTTATTACTTTATCATGAAACAACTAAAGAAGACGAAGTTGAAGAAGAATGAAATTGAAAAGATCGGTAATGGATATTATCTCTTCTTTGGAACGCCTCTTTGAATCCTCCACATAGGGAACTAAGATTGGTCTTTGAAGAAGAACAGGACCTCTAGGATTATTCTAGGGAAGTGGAGAGGAGAAAATGGCAGGGGTTGGCCGAGCTTGAGTGCTCAAATTGGTGTGAGGAGGAGGGGAAGGATGTGCCATTTTATAAGGGAGGAGAGGGGCACCTTAGGAATATCTCAAAATATTATTTTATATTAAAGTCAAAATCGGTTTATAATGGTTCCAAAGGGTCTTATTTCGAAGCTAAAGTGGTTATGGGTCGAAATCCTATCAACCAATAGGATTTATACTAGTTTAGGGTATTATTTTAAACTTATCAATTAGATTTTACTCTAAGTTAAATAATTTAACTTTTACCGTGTCTTTTTGTTTTCTTTCACTATAGCGTTAGTACACTTACTATAACATGCCAAACGAACCCCAAATTGTTTATTATTAATATATATATCCTTATCGAAGTCATTTGGCCGAACCGTAGATTTTTAGGAATAAAATAACAATTAGTAATATAATATTTGATTTAAAAACTATTTTGTGTCAATTTTGACACTATTTGATATCTGATTTTTGTGAAAGTCATAACAGAATTATATGATCGAACCAAGTTGATTAAATCAACACTGATATATCATTGTAAACTAGAAAATTAGTTTAATTCATAAAAAGACTCAAATTACATTTATTTTTGTGTTTATAACATCAATTATGTCAATATTTCATAAATAAGATAATTACTGCATCATCGTTGTGTCATAATTAAATTACATTATTTAATGTCTAAAAATTATAAATAAAATACCATTATGTAGGAAATCTTTTTAGATTTCTAATTAATATTTATTTTCGAATTTAGATTATGTATATCCCCATATTAAAAATGATTTACTTATTAAACTTTGATTTTAACTATTTTAACCCTTCTTTAAATAAATTAATAATAAATGTCCTAATCTAACTCAAGTGGGCCTAAATTGTCATATTTTATTCATAAGGTTGTTTTTGGTCGAATTACACTTATCCAATAGAATTAGGACATGTGTTAGGGTAATATTAATATCATATTTATCCTTAGTTACCCTATTTACTATTAACTGCGGTAAAAAAAAGTAAAATGTTACTATTCACCAAAAAAATTATTTTTATCTCATTGAACCACATTTTACTTACTGATATCAACCGTGTCTGTTGTATTTTTGAAATTCCATTCAAAGAAGTGGTAAAATTATGTTTTATGCAAAATTCAGTTTTTAACCTACCACTTAGTGGTTTCACTATTCATCAAAAATTTAAAGTTTTCAGAAAAATATCAAAATTTCACCCTAGGCTAATTTCGGTATTCTGAAACCAAAAATGAATTCCATTTTGAAAAATAAAATTTACAAAATTTCAAAAAGTGGTTATTACTATTCATAACAGCTAGTTTTAATAATATTTTAATAGCATATCGTTGTTTAGTGAAACTCGATATTGCGTACGACGCAAGCTATCGAGGAAGGTCGTGATTTCGTGTAAAGCAAGCCAAGAAAGTGTCGTGTAGAAAAATATTCCTTTGATGATTTATATAACATAAAAGTCTCGGGTGTTACATTCTACCCCCCTTAAAATGAATTTCGCCTTCGAAATTCGTCATTTTGTTACAAACAGATGAGGATACCTCTCCCTCATCATATCCTCAAGTTCCCATGTATCTTCTTTTAATTGGTGGTTCCTCTATAAAATTTTCACCAATCGAGTGGTCTTGTTTCGTAGGACTTTTTCGCTACGATCCAGAATCTCTATCGGTTGTTCTTCATAAGAAAGATCTTGCTCCAATGGTACAACTTCTGAGCTGAGTACATGTGAAGGATCAGGTATGTACTTTCTCAGGAGAGAGACATGGAACACGTCGTAAACTTGAGAGAGATTCGGTGGAAGCGCCAATTGGTAAGCTACCTTCCCAACACGATCCAGTATTTCGAAAGGACCGATATATCTAGGGCTCAACTTCCCCTTCTTTCCAAATCTCATGACTCTCTTCCAGGGAGATATCTGTAAGAACACTTTACCGCCCACTTTAAACTCTAGGTCTTTTCTTCGGCTGTCGGCATAACTTTTCTGTCGACTCTGAGCTGCTCTTATGTGTTGTTGAATAGATCTGACCTTTTCTGCCATTTCATCAACTAGATCAGGTCCTAATAGATTTCTTTCCCCAACTTCATCCCAGCAAGTTAGAGTCCTACATTTCTTTCCATAGAGAGCTTCATAAGGAGCCATCTGAATACTGGAGTGAAAGCTATTATTATAAGAAAATTCCACCAAAGGTATGTGTTGATCCCAACCTCCTTTGAAATCCATAGAGCAAGCTCTCAACATATCTTCTAGGGTTTGAATTGTTCTCTCAGACTGACCGTCTGTCTGAGGATGATAAGCAGTGATGAAACTCAACTCTGTATCCAGAGTATGCTGAAGACTTCGCCAGAACTTCGAGGTAAATATCGGATCCCGATTAGATATAATAGAAAGTGGTACTCCATGCAATCTTACCACTTCCTTTACATATATCCTGGCAAGCTGATCCAGAGAGAAATCCTCTCTAATAGCAATGAAGTGTGCAGACTTTTTAAGACGATCAACTATGACCCAGATAGCATTATTGCCATTGGATGTTTTAGGAAGTCCTGTGACAAAGTCCATAGTGATGTTTTCCCATTTCCATTCGGGTATGGGTAATGGTTGTAACATCCCCTTAGACTTCTGTCTCTCAGCTTTAACTTGTTGACAAACCAAGCATCGAGAGACATATTCAGCAACATCTCTTTTCATGCCATCCCACCAGAAGTACTCCTTCAGGTCAATATACATCTTCGTTCTTCCAGGATGAATAGAGAATGATGAACTATGAGCCTCATCCAGCAGCTCCTTCTTTAATTCGGGGATGGGAGGAACACAAACCCAATTCCTGAACATTATTATCCTGTCACAATCAAGGTTGAATTCAGGAACATTTCTCACCTTATTTTGTAACTCGACATCTTCATTCTGTGCCTCTTTAATCTTCACATGTATAGATGGTTGGACATACATTTGTGAAAGATAAGATTTTTCCCCTTCCATTATAATTCCAAGATCCATCCTTTGTAAATCCATAAATATTGGATCTTTTGTGATCCTCATCATGGATAAACTAGCATGGTCTTGTCGACTTAATGCATCTGCCACCTTGTTTGCTTTCCCAGGGTGGTAATGGATTGAGCAGTCGTAATCCTTAATCAGCTCCAACCATCTTCTTTGAAGCATATTCAACTCCTTTTGTGTGAAAATATACTTTAAACTTTTATGATCAGTATAAATATCACACCTTTCACCATAAAGGTAATGCCTCCAAATCTTTAATGCAAATATTATCGCAGCCAACTCCAAATCATGTGTTGGGTAATTTTGCTCATGGATTTTCAACTGTCGTGAGGCATAAGCTATCACCATATAATTTTGCATAAGAAAACACCCCAATCCCTTCTTGGATGCATCACTATAGATCACAAACCTTTCTCCACTACAAGGCAGTGTGAGCATAGGTGCACTGGATAACCTTCTTTTCAACTCCTTGAAATTCTCTTCACATTCCTCTGTCCAGACAAACTTAACTCCTTTCCGAGTCTACTTGGTGAGTGGATTAGATAATCGTGAAAAATCATTTACAAAACGTCAATAATATCCAGCCAAACCAAGAAAACTTCGGATCTCAGTTACTGTTGTTGGTCTTGACCATCTTTCGATAACCTCTGTTTCTGCTGGATCCACAGATATCCCCTCTTTTGAGATTATGTGACCCAAAAATGAAACTTTTTGAAGCCAAAATTCACACTTGGTAAATTTGGCATAAAGCTTCTCCTTTCTCAGGGTCTTCAATATAATTCTCAAGTGATCTTCATGCTCTTCCTTGCTCTTTGAATAGACAAGAATATCGTCTATAAAGACTACCACAAATTGATCAAGATAGTCTCTAAAGACTCTATTCATTAGATCCATGAAGATAGAAGGGGCATTAGTAAGACCAAATGGCATCACTATAAATTCATAGTGTCCATACCTTGTACGGAAAGCTGTCTTTGGTATATACTCCCTTTTGACCCTTAATTGATGATACCCTGAATGAAGATCAATCTTGGAAAAGTATTGAGCTCCGCGTAGTTGGTAAAATAAGTCATCAATGCGTGGGAGAGGATATTTGTTCTTGATAATGATCTTGTTAAGTTCTCGATAATCAATGCAGAGTCTCATTGATCCATCTTTCTTCTTAACAAATAGAACAGGTGCTCCCCAAGGTGACGCACTAGGGAGTATGAATCCCTTATCAAGATTCTCTTGGAGTTGATTCTTCAATTCCTGCAACTCAATTGGGGTCATTCTATAAGGTGTCTTTGAAATTGGCAAAGCACCTGGTACGAGTTCTATTGAAAACTCAACTTCACGATCTGGTGGAAGACCCGGTAATTCCTCCGGAAAGACATCATCAATCTCCCGTACAATGGGCATATTCTTAATCGTGAGTTTCTCACCTACCATTTGAGATAAATAACCTTCATTTAGTGGAATCAATACCCATAAGATGGAAGAAATTTCCACTGGAAGGTTATGTTCATCCTTGCATTGATAGAAGATTGTAGATTGATCTGGAATATGAAATGTGACTTCCCTTCTTTGTCAATTGATATGAGCTCCATGTAGAGAAAGCCAATCCATGCCAAGAATCACATCAAATTCCACTAAAGGAAGGATCACAAGATTTGTAGGAAGCACTTTCCCACAAACATCGATCGGAGAAGAATTATAAACTTTTGATGCTATTGTTGTGCCATTAGGTGTTGTCACTGCTAACTCAACATCTAATTGTTGAGGTAATACAGTGATACCCTTAGAAAAGTTTTCAGAAATAAAAGATTGGGTGGATCCAGAATCAAATAAAACATTTTCTACTTTAGAGTGGATGGTAAGTGTACCTTTCACCACTCGTTATCGTACTCCACATCGCTGATAGAAATTGCATGTGACTTTCCTTTGTCTTTAGCCTTAAGATTTTGTTGACGTCGACCATCATCATCAACCCTTGGATTTGGGCATTGATTGGCATAATGCCCCATCTCCTTGCACTTGAAACATTGAAGTGTAGTAGGTTCATTCTGTGTATCCCTTCCTTTGTTTGCGTCATTAGACATCTTCTTCCCATTATCGTGGAATTCAAATGCCCGATGACCTTCCTTTCCACATTTAAAACATTTACTTGTCCCTTTAAGACAACTCCCTCCATGTTTCTTTCCACACATTGAGCATAAGGGAAAGCTCATCTTCTTTTCAGAGTGCTCTTTAGATTTTCCTTTGAATTCCATCTTCCTCTTCTTATCAGACCCATGTGACTGATGGGTTACTCCAATCTCCATCTCGACTTTGAGAGCACATCGAACGATTTCCTCATAGCTATTGAAGTCCCTTATCGCTAACGCCCTTCGAAGACTTGGTTTTAAGTCACTAAAGAATCGATCGATCTTACTCTTAGGTTGGATAATAATACTAGAAGCGTACCTTGCAAGTCTTGTAAAATTTGCTTCATAGGTACCAACAGATTCATCATCCCTTTGCTTCAGTTCAAGAAACTCTTTCTCCATCATTGTTCGGAGAATGCGAGGGATGTAATTTTTGAAAAATAAGTTCTTGAACTCGTCCCATTCCAAAGACTCAATTCCATCCCTTTGCCTCGTATTCTTAATATGATTCCACCATTGATCAGCATCTCCTTCCAAACGATACACTGCTAGGATGACTTTATCATGTTCAGAACATTGAAGAACTAAAAATATCTTTTCAGTAGTACTAATCCATTGTTCAGCAATTAATGGATCAGTAGACCCACTAAAAGAAGGTGGACGCTGCCTCATGAAGGATTCAACAGAATGTTGCTCCTTCCTTTGCTCTTTTGGAAATCCTGCATGATTCATAGCTTGAGAATGTTGTGTGAGCATGGCTACAAGATTTTTCATTCTAGCTCCCATATCATTTGGTTGCTCAGGGGGACAATCATTGCATTGCCCATTGCATTCCGCATTAACACGCTTCCTTCGGGTTCCTGCCATTGACTAAAACCAAAGAAGAATAGTGTGAGCAACACTAATTATAATAGGAAAACCACATAATCAAGGATAAAATTTCACACTTAAGGTCTTATCCTAGGGTATTCATGGCCATTTATAAAACACTAAGATTGTGTTCTATGCTTAGACTTATCCTTATGGTTCTTACTAAGGCTTTCACATCCTAGTTTCCAAAGGTTGACTATACCTTTCCTCTGATACCAACTATAACGACCCATACTTTACATACATTGTTAATACTTAAAAATTGAAGCATACTTATTACAACATATAACAAAACCACGAAAGGACCATATAGGTATAGTGTCTTTAGAAACTGAGAAACATAAACAACTAGTTCATAAAGCGTCTACACTGTCTCCCATTTATTTCATCATATCTATAGTCCCTTTTGGCATATCTTACTTAATAACCTTCTTCCTGACATGGGGAAAGAAATCATACAAAAGGGTGAGCTCAAATGCTCAGTAAGGGTAAAAAATAGAAATATCAATCACATCATATACATAAGCACATAACTTTTGGAAATCTTAACCTGCAAAAGAGATCAAAATTTCATAACATGGGATAAATCATGGCAGTGATATGTAGTCAAAATAATCATAACATAAAACATGAAACTTTGTGGAATACACACATAATCATAGAGAATCATTTCTTGTTAGTCAAGACTCATTTCCAAGACTATCTTAGTGGACAATGTCCCTTTCTGAACCGAGTCACCCTCGTTTCAGTCCTGTTTCACTGAATCGGTATAACCTACCGTTCTAGCCATGTCTATCTCATTAGATATAAAATCTTTACCCAATGAATTGGAGGGAGATATAGGTCCCACCCATCTCATAATGATACCATTCTTATGTGTGCCACAAAATCATAAATCATACATCATTGCATAACCCATGTAATACAAATGGGAATCTTAAACATCATGAAATCATAAAACAATTCATATAAGATAAAGGAATTCATAAAAATAATTCCATCACAACATAATCAAATCAATGTAATAATAGGGATAAAAACAGAACCCTTTATTATCTTAGATGGAAAATAATTTTGATAAAACACTTGAACTCCATTCTTGAAGAAAATATCCTTTGCTCTTAAAAAACATTTTTCCTTTCATAACATGTCATACAACTATAAACTAAAAGATGTTCATTAAAAATAAACTTTAAAACTTGTAAAGGATGCTTCTTGGAAATAATGTTTTAAAAATCCATTCATGCCATATAAGTTAAAAAAAACATTCTTCGTACTTTTGTCGGAAAAGTCAAAAAGTACCTCGTACGAAAAACGACAAAAGATTCCTTTCATATCCTTTACTAAAAACTCACCGAAGGGTAAAATTGGATTAAAAAAAATTGTAGGTGGATGGAAATAATATTACATATTGAGGAAACATGGATGTGGATGATAAAATACACCCTAGTAAATTTCAAAGTATAAACAATCTCGGATAAAAATGAGATTGTGATATTTCCCTTACCTTAGGTCCGATTTGCTTTGTACGTGTCCGAAACCCCTGTATAATGGTTTAAATAATGTTATTGACTTATTCCAGAATCATAAATATTTATATGATATCATATATGGTCATATTCTTCGCTTCTGGTTAGTAATATTTCATTGTTACGTGTTACTCGGGTCCTTATTGCCTTTTGTTCTTATGCGTGTTTTGCCGAATAAATTCTTATTCTTCTTTTAAGGTTATAGATACCTTATATCCAGAATGGTATTAGTGTAACATATATAATATTTATTCATTCAATTCATTTATATAATTACTATGTAATGATGATCATGTAGAACGAGTCGCATCACATCGTGGAGACGGTATTCCGTACGTACGCACGAGCGATGATATTGTTCCCATGATCGTGGAGTTGTATTTAAGTGTATTTATATTATTTCAGTATCAATATCTCTTTATAATAATCATATATAGTTACTCAGTACACCATTATACCCATCCTTGTAAGGTGATGGTGGAAAATAGATTACACCACGGCATGGAGACGGTATTCCGTACGTACGCACGCGCGGTGATTTCATTTTTCCGTAGGATGGATAGAAGGTGAATTAGGGTTGTTTCATATTTATAATAACATATCAGTATGTATGTAATACTGAAGTTATTACTTTATCATGAAACAGCTAAAGAAGAATAAGTTGAAGAAGAAAGAAATTGAAAAGATCGGTAATGGATATTACCTCTTCTTTGGAACGCCTCTTTGAATCCTCCACATAGGGAACTATGATTGGTATTTGAAGAATACCAGGACCTCTAGGATTATTCTAGGGAAGTGGAGAGGAGAAAATGGTAGGGGTTGGCCGAGATTGAGTGCTCAAATTGGTGTGAGGAGGAGGGGAAGGAGGTGCCCTTTTATAAGGGAGGAGAGGGGCACCTTAAGAATATCTCAAAATATTATTTTATATTAAAGTCAAAATCGGTTTATAATGGTTCCAAAGGGTCTTATTTCGACGCTAAAGTGGTTATGGGTCTAAATACTATCAACCAATAGGATTTATACAAGTTTAGAGTATTATTTTAACCTTATCAATTAGATTTAACTCTAAGTTAAATAATTTAACTTTTACCGTGTCTTTTTGTTTTCTTTCACTATATGGTTAATAAACTTACTATAACATGCCAAAAGAACCCCAAATTGTTTATTATTAATATATATATCTTTATCTAAGTCATTTGGCCGAACCTTAGATTTTTAGGAATAAAATAACAATTAGTAATATAATATTTTATTTAAAAACTATTTTGTGTCAATTTTGACACTATTTGATATATGATTTTTGTGAAAGTCATAACAGAATTATATGATCGAACCAAGTTGATTAAATCAACACTAATATATCATAGTAACCTAGAAAATTAGTGTAATTCTTAAAAAGTCTCAAATTACATTTATTTTGGTGTTTATAACATCAATTATGTCAATATTTCATAAATAAGATAATTACTGCATCATCGTTGTGTCATAATTAAATTAAATAATTTAATGTCTAAAAATAATAAATAAAATACCATTATGGAGGAAATATTTTTAGCTTTCTAATTAATATTTATTGTCGAATTTATCTTATGTATAACCCCATATTAAAAATGATTTACTTATTAAACTATTATTTTAACTATTTTAACCCTTCTTTAAATAAATTAATAATAAATGTCCTAATCTAACTCAAGTGGGCCTAAATGGTCATATTTTATTCATAAGGTTGTTTTTGGTCGAATTACACTTATCCAATATAATTATGACATGTTTTAGGGTAATAGTAGTATCATATTTACCCTTAGTTACCCTATTTACTATTAACCGCGGTAAAAAAAAGTAAAAAGTTACTATTCACCAAAAAAAATATTTTTATCTCATTGAACCACATTTTACTTACAGATATCAACCGTGTCTGTCGGATTTTTGAAATTCCATTCACAGAAGCGGTAAAATTAAGTTTTATGCAAAATTCAGTTTTTAACCTACCACTTAGTGGTTTCACTATTCATCAAAAATTGAAAGTTTTCAGAAAAATACCAAAATTTCACCCTAAGCTAATTTCGGTATTCCGAATCCAAAAATGAATTCCATTTTGAAAAATAAAATTTAAAAAATTTCAAAAAGTGGTTATTACTATTCATAACCGCTAGTTTTAATAATATTTTAATAGCATATAGTTGTTTAGTGAAACTCGGTATTGCGTACGACGCAAGCTATCGGGGAAGGTCACGATTTCGTGAAAAGCAAGCCAAGAAAGTGTTGTGTAGAAAAAGATTCCTTTGATGATTTATATAACATAAAAGTCTCGGGTGTTACAACATTCCCAAGTCTAGGGGACACCATAAGATCTGCTAATATTCCTATAAAAATCCGGATCAGGTAATCCCAAAGCCCACACTTTTATAAGATATCGGGATATCTATCCCATGGAAATGATAACAGGGAATACATTCTTGTTTATCTGGGTTGGGATAAACCGTCTTAGGACAAAGAGCCACTATTACTTAGATATCGTCAACTGTGGCCCCATGGGAAAATGACTAGATGGGATCAGGTTGGCATCATTCATCGCTATGGTTTCGATATCACAGGAGCCCCCCC
The DNA here is from genome assembly GCA_963277665.1 of Viscum album. Taxonomy (NCBI): domain Eukaryota; kingdom Viridiplantae; phylum Streptophyta; class Magnoliopsida; order Santalales; family Viscaceae; genus Viscum; species Viscum album. Next base: position 1,497,674,838 of record OY728147.1, on the reverse strand, counting down.
CCCCCCACCAATGTGGTGTCCACCGCCGCTCAGGCTAACATGAGATTCCCATCGATATCTTTTGATTTATTGGAATCTCCTCCCACTACGGATCCATCCTCCATGAATGATGAAGAAGATTTGGAGGAAGATCCTCCCACTTTCAAACAGGATGTCTCCACCATATTTGATGAATTGGTACATGTGATCTATAGAAAAAAGATGGATCTGAAACCCACATTGATCGGTGTCGCAATGCCTGCCGAAGAGCAACAGATGTAAGTGGAATTCTTGAACCAACATTGTGATTTGTTTTCTTGGAGTAATAACGAGATTCTAGGACTAGATCTTCAGGTCTTGGTCCCTTACCTCGTTCTTCCAAAAAATCTTTGTGGTTTCAAATATCCTTAATGAATGATGCACCCATCTCATGGGTTCATGGTAGAGGCCAAGGTTGATAATCTCATTAGAGCCAACTTCATCAAGGATATCCAATACCCCCGATATTTAGATAACACAGTTTCCATCAGGAAAAAGAATGAACAGATCAGAGTCTGCCTCAACTTTTGGGATCTCAATAGTCGATGTCCGAAATATGATTTTCCCTTTCCTCTGACGAAACTATTTATTGATTCCACTATGGGGTTCCAGGCTCTCTCCTTCATGGAAGGTTATTGCGGGAATAACCAAATCCAAATTACCCATGAGGAAGAAGAGTCTAAAGACTTCAGGGGCCCACAAGGTACTTTTTGCTACTAGGTAATGCCCTTCAGCATTAAAAAATGTAGGTTCCACCTATCATTGTGCCATTCATCAAATATTTATGTTCATTATTAAGAAATTGGTGTAATTATATGTGGATGATCTTGTGGTCAATTCTCACCAATGACAGGACCACCTCAAAGATCTCCACAAAGTGTTCGACTTTCTCTGATCCTGTCACCTAAAAATGAATCCTTGAAGTGTGCCTTCAGGGTCACCTCATGAATGATTCTTGTCTTGGTTGTCAGACATAGATGTATCAAGATCAATCTGGAGAAGATCAAGTCTATCATCCATATGTCTAATTTGAGCAACATTCATGAGCTTCGAGGATTCTAAGGCCACTTGGCCTACAGATGCCGATTCATCACAAATTTGGCGGACAAGTGTAATCCATTTTCTTGGCTAATGAAGAAGGGAACTATCTATTAGTGGGACATAGAATGTTATAATACTTTCAGGGAAATCAAGAAGTACCTGTTACAGCCTCTGGTCTTGATGCCACCTATTTCTGGAAAACCACTGGTCTTTTATATGACCACCCTAGAATGATCTCTCGGCGCCCTTCCCTCCCAGAAGAACAATGAGAGAATGGAGAAAATTCTATACTCTCTTAGGTGCATGATCCTTGATATAGAGAACATATAATCATATATTGAGAAAATCTTCCTTGCATTGGTATTCACAGTGGAAAATTTATGACATCACTTGTAGCATAATGAGATACATATAGTGTCCTATGTAGATCCACTGAAGAACATCATGAACCTCCCCATGTTGATAGGACATCTATCTTGGTTAGTAGTGATATTATTGAAGTTCGACATCATTTTTTTCCCCTAGAAGGCTATTAAGGGGAAATAATTGCCAAAATTCCTTTCTGCCCACCTAGCTCCCGCAGACCTGACCTTGGACCTTGATTTTCCATATGAGGAAATCCTCTCGGTAGACTATGTCGTTCAAAGTTGGAAAATTCACTTTGATGGAACTTCCCGAAGCCCTACCGATAGAAGACTCAATGACCCCAGACCCAACATAGTGGTCCTTGGTATCGTCTTCATCATTCCAATACTAGTCATTTAGCCATATTCATTCTTTTTTTAGAAGGTTTTACCAATAATGATGTAGAGTACCAAGATCTCATTAAGGGCCTCGAGATGGCCCTCGAGATTGATGTTCCCCACTTTCATGTGATAGGGGACTCAGAACTAGTCATCAATAAGAACAAAGGGGAATTTTTCATCAGGAATATAGGGCTTGTACCACTGTTCGAACATACATACCCTCTAGTTGATGGCTCAGTTCTCATCTAGGCTAGATGTTACCCATGTCCCTCGATCCCAGAACAGTTGAGCTGATGTTTTGGCCAACCTAGCTAAATCTCTTGAAGAGTAGGCTCAAGATGAATTGATTATCCACATGGAACATTGGATATTTATCTCCCCCATCACTCCAGATGATGAGGATAGCCCACATGTAATCCACTTTTCCGCCGGTGCCTCCAGGTCAGGATCCCTAGGACCCCATGAGGCTATAGTGACCCATCCTTTTCATATATTACTAGAACATCATTTTAAAGATAAAAAACATAATAATTTTAGACATATATAATCCAATTTTTTAGTGTCTTGGGAAAACTAGGACCATACATAAAAATTACAACATCAACCATAAACATTTATTTAATTCATTCTTCTATATCTTCTTAATGGAACTTGACCTTATTATAGTACATGTAGTCACCTGAGGATATACAAAAATAGGGGTGAGCTAAAATCCTAGTTAGAGGATATATAAGACAAATATAACAATGGGTGAGCATAACTATAACATAGGAAAATGATCATTAGCATAAGAAGAATCATTAATAATATACATTAAATGTGTCAATGCATAAAAATGAAACATCATGTCTCTGTGGTTAACTACCACACATACTTGTAAAAAAAGATAGAATCTTGTTCACACATCAGTTCACATTAACTTATGAGACTCATCACTTTATCCAATTCATTGGAGCGTTGTATAATTTTGGGTTCACCCATCACATTGAAACATTCATATTGCGGTATATAATTCTGGGTGCACCCGTCAAATCATAACATTATCATTTATCATGCATGCCACAATGAGAATATAACAAAAATGAACATAACTATCCCATTAAAAGGAATGGGTTTCACCTCATAATAACACATTCATTAACATGGGTTTCTAAAAATAAATGTGGAATAACATACATGTTACAAGAACTATCATCCTTTAATGAGAAGTAAAAGGTGTGTTATTAAAAGAATAGTAATTTTGGAAAACATTTTTTTTCCATAAACACCAGTGAAAAACATGTATATCCAATAAAAAGAAATAAAATTCTGAAAAAATGTTTTTTAAGGAGTAACCATATCAAAAAATAAGTGAAAGAGGGAGAACCTAAAGAATGAAAGTTGGGTTTGAGAATTTCCCCTTACTTTATATATAAACTCTTCCTTTTCTTTAATGTCATGTATAACCACATTAGATTCACTAATTAAAAATTGAAGAACCTAGTGTACATGAATATGGTTCATTATGGTTACATTATGTTATTTTATGTTCCTTTGGATGAGTTATAGATTTTAGAAACACTGTTCGGGAATCTTTGTTTTTATGGGTTTTGTTGAGCGGTTCACTTGTATTCATAAATTGAAGTTTGGTTTAAACATGGGTAAACATATAGAACTGATATTACATGTTATTAATGATATTCCAGGATTTTTAATGATCTAATAATTGATTATATTATATTCCATCTGGATGAATCATTATATAAGAATTAAATGATGATTGTTTTGGTTAATTTGGACGGTTTTTTGACCACAATGATCTTGTTTCATTTAATCATTCAGTAATATGTACATAAGTTAGTTCCAGAACTTCAAATAAGATATAAAACATATAAAATATGATTTTTCAGACATAAAAATGGTTTCATGACCAGATCTAAATGTATAAATGGAAATATAAAACATGTCGTCCTTGAAGGTGGTAGATTAACACCTCACGGACAACGTTTTCTTTTATAAAATAAAAGGATGTGGGGAAGGAGGTTGGATGGTATAATATCCCATTATTATCATAAAATTCCATTATATGTATGATAATGGAGTTACCATACCATGTGGATGATGATAGGTGAGGAGAAAATATGAAAAGAACTTTAAACTGAAAGGAAATTAAAGGAAAGGGGAAGGGAAATTACCTCATGAATGCTCCTCTTTAGATCCTGCTTAGGGGACCTAGGATTGATCTTTTGATGAGACCAGAAGAACTTGGACATGGGGGAGGGGATAGGGAAGATGTTTGGGAAGATTTTTGTGAAGGATTTAAGCTTGAGAGGTGTGAGGAAATGAGGGTGTGAAGGGTGGTATTTATAGTGGAGGGGAGAGGGTTTTCCTTAAAATTTAATACATTAGTTTATTAATTTACCCTAAGACAAAAAAATTGTGAGTTTTCCATGACCAAAAATAGTAAATTGGGAATTTTAGTTCGAGATTTGGTTGCTTGAATCACTTGTGATGTCAGGAATAGTGGTTTTAAATCATAATGTATTTATATGGTAAATTAATGTATTTAACTATTCACTAAGAATTCATGTATTTCACAAAAATCCCAAAAATTCACCCTAACCATTTTTTGACCTGAAAAATCCAAAAATGAAGTCCATTTTTTAAAAATAACTTTCTAAATATTATTATTTAATTATTTAATTACAATCATAATTTATTATCAAAAACCAGTTTTAAAACAGTCATTTACTTATTATAAATTATATGTATATCATAATTTCAACTTGAATATTATTTATATATTAATATAGGTACATTTACTATTCATTAGGGTATATCACTATTCATAAAGGTATGTTACTATTCATAAGGGTTGGTTACTATTTTCCAAAAATTAAGTTTTTTTATTAGACTCCAAATAGCTTACTGATTGCAACCATGTATGTCATATTTTTGAAATTCCAAACACATATGTGAAAAACCCATGTTTAAATATCACTTAGCACATAGTAGTTCATTATGATGTGTTTTCATGTGATTTTATAGCATATTTATAAGAATATAATTTTCATTGAAAAACATTGGGTCGTTATAGATGCAGTGTTGGAAGTGACTCGTGACTGGAGGATCCCATTTATCGAGTACCTCAAACACGTTAATCTCCTGGCAGAGTGGGACGAGTGTGAGAAAATACGACATCGTGCATTATAGTTTACCCTCCAAAGTGGTCTCAGTCTTCAGAAGAACCTCTATAGAAGCAGTTTTTATGGAGTTATCCTCTATTGCATTCAAGAAGGTGAGATTTCTTAGGTCATGCAGGAGGTTCATTCTGGTTCTTGCGGGGCTCATCAGACTGGGAAGAAACTATCTTAGAAGATCTAGAGATTGGGGTATTCTTGTCCCTCCATGATCTATGAATGTATCATGTTTCCCAAGAGTTTCCATGCATGCACAATCCATGTAATTTTTTTGCATCAACTGCGAGAGCCTCTCCACAATACCGTGTACTCTTGGACCTTTTCAATATGGGAACTCGATGTCATGTGACCATATCCACCAGCGACAACTCGTTAGTACAGGGTCATCCTGACAACTACGAATTTCTTTTCCAAGTGGGCAGAAGCAGTTTAGTTCAAGGAGTTCAATGCATGTTCTATCATTGAATTTGTGGTCTTTAACATCATCTACTGATTTGGAGACTTTCATGCCATCCTCACTGATAACGGCACCAACTTCTAGGCTGTTGAGTTAAAGAGGTTGTTTTCCAAGTACTACATCTGTTCTAACCATACCTCCCACTATCATGCGCAATAAAATAGATAGATTAAGGAATTCAACAAAACCCCCTATAACATCCTATAAAAATGGTAGGGTAGAACAAAAATAGTTGTCCCGAAAATCTATATAACACACTCTAGACCTATCGGACAATGACTCACAATTCCAAACATGTGACCCGAAATTCCTTGGTGTATGGGAAGGAGGCAGTCATTCCCATCGAGATTTAGTTTCCTTCATTACGTACAACAATATAAAAGCAACAAACACAAGATAAAGTAGCTAAAATCTGTTTGGATGAATTGAATGTGCTCAAAGAGAATAGGCTTTGTGCCCTGCACAATTAGGAAATGCATCAGAACAAGATAGCTAGAGATTTCAACAAGAAAGATCACCTCTACTCTTTCTTGCAAGGTGACATGGTGTTGGCTCTGAGAAAGCCGATGACACCCCGTATGAAACCACTAAAACTGGAGACCAAATGGAAATGACCTTAAATAATTCACAAGGTTTTCCCAAATGGTGTGTACTCCATGGTTACCATATATGGTGAGTGTATAACTCCTCCCACCAATGGAAACATCCTTAAACATTACTTTTCTTGTGTAAACTACAGTCCTACATGACTCTAAACTATTACATCCCACATGACATTTAACTTCTTTTCCATCCTTCATGATGTTAAACTATGAGGAAAAAATATACCGTTAGGTTTTTATCAAGATGAGTTTAAACTATGTCATACCTAAATCCTTACCACAGGATGTAAAACTGCACAACACCTTCAAGAACTTCGTATGGCTTCATTCCCATCCTCATGGGATACATAAGAATTCTTAGACACTTTTTATTAGAGTGTATTCCGCAAAAGTTTCCCATTTACTACCCCATTGGGTGCATTTTCCACGGAGGAACCCACATGGTGTATCATATCCTTCTTTGTCCCCACTCATATCAGGGCTACGATGAACGAACCAGGTGCCCCTCATCGTTCTTCCATCATCCCACATCCTCACCGCACGATGTTAAACTGCATGGCCCTTTCTAAACTATGTATGGATTGATTCTCATCTTAATGGGATATGTAGGGACGCCTGAACATTTAGTCCGTCGGCTGATCGTATAGCGATTCACTATTCAAATCCACCCTTACACCGCTGTTTTAAACTGGTTTTGTAAATAATAATCCAATAATAATAATAAATTTATATTTCTGTTTTAATCTATGAATTAATGTTTATCACTATTTAATAGGTAAATTTAACTTTTTTTGGTGTTCACATTTTAGGTAGAGGTGATTTGGAGAGTTTGTGATAGATTTCATGCAAAATGGTCCAAACAGCGTGAGATCCCAAGCATGCACGTGGACAATTATTTATATTGTGGATAATCCATGCATCCAATTGGGCTAAAAATTGGTTTATGAGTGAAAACAATTTGGCATACATTTCTCTAGAATATCATGAATCTCAATTCGTCTATGTGGAGGCCCTTAATAAGCCCACACTATGATGAAATTCTGGGTGGTCCAGATTCGACCACCCTTCTTTATTTGGGCCATAACATGGGCCTCCAAGATTAAATTTAGTAGATGCTACCTCCATTGGTCATCTACCTCAAAGGCACACATCTCCACCGAACTTCATGACTATGGACCGTGTTTTGGTCAGTCAAACAGCCAGATAAAGAAGGATTAAAAATTATGTCCTGAATAGTGACCTAGTCCCTTAGGCACTTGACCTATTTTGTGGAAAGTGAGATGTTTTTTCCATAAAATCACTCCCCCTTCATTATACCATGTTACATGACCATGGGTGAAGGTTAGTTGAATTGTAGATCTCTCTTCACCCAATTTATTTCTCTTCTCCCTCATGTACTTCTAAACCTCTTTGTGATCTATTTGTGGAGCATCCTTTGTTGTAATAATGAGCTCCACACTTGTAATATTCATAAGGTAATTGATTTGTTGTCAATTTTTCATCATTCCAACATTATAATTTTTTTTATTCTGGTATGATAAAATATAAATCATTGGAAGAACAATCCACATGCTTCCATGCATAACCTAGATCTTGTGATGATTTGAGTGTGGTTGCCTCTTTTATCACCCCTCCAATTCATGAGTGTAAAAATGGATTGCATCAGTTGATAAAATACCAGAGCTATAACCTATGAATATGAAATTTCTTGTCTTGTGGAATATTTTTATCAATGACACAAATTTGGTTATCTCCTCACATTTTTGATTTGATGCCTTGATTGAGTTTTGTTTTTACATCAATTCATTATGTTGATTTTGAGCGGTTGTTGAGAATCAATATCATTGATCGATCAATTCCTATGTAGTATCCTTGTAAGAACCCACACAACATTATTGGTTTCAGTATTTAGAAAATCAAGGAATCAATGATCCTTCCCTTTCCCTTGAGAGCGGTGACGGATTGAGCATCAAGGGACACTTACCCGGGTTTATCACGATTTCACCAACCGGTTTCTCTAAGTAGTGATATAATTTCAATTTTTGTTCTCTGATAATCAAAACCACGTATTATAAAACCCCATTTCCCAGTTTACATTCATAATCAGAACCACATTTTTTAAATAATGATCTAAGGCTCCATCGAGAGATGACCTAGAGTTGCTGCTATACTATAGAAATTCTAGTTAAAAATAAACATCTAATTTGACACACTCGACAACGCGATAAAATTTTGGAACTATTTCTTGGGATCCAAGATCATTTTTTCCTTTTTATTAATTTATTTTACTTCTTAATTAGTGATTTTTTCAATACCCTACCCCATTTTATTGTTGTTGTTTTTTTGCCTTTATTTTTGGTTTTTTTGTGTGTTCTTTCTCTCTCCATCACTCTCTTATTTTTCTCCATATATCTCTATATAATTATATATTATAACATTCTATTCTAATTTCACCCTTCTTAAGTGATTTTATCCATATTCAATAACAAACAAACAAACAAACAAACTTTACAACTTATTTTCATGACCCGTTCAGAAAAAAGAAAAACTACTTGAATTTGACCGTGAAATTAAAAAGACACACCATTCAGAAATAAACATATCTAGAGAAGGACAATCAAGTAATACTGAGGAACCCATTTTGGAACCTCAATTTTTCATAAACCAATCACAAATTGAACCCAATATAACCCAAGAAAACATGGATGTAAATAATCGAACCTTAAGAGAACTGACCTCCCCGGATGTGGAGTACCGACCTGCATATATCCAATATTCCAAGGAAGCAGATAACTATGATCTAAGACCAGGCCTCATCCACATACTCCCCAAATTTTATGGTCTTCCTCATGAGGTCTCTCAAAAACATCTCAAATAGTTTTATATAGTCTTCTCCACCATGAAACTCCAAAATGTGTCTCTGTACCTAATTAGGTTTAGCGCCACCCATTTCTCCCTTGATGGTGCAGCCAAAGATTGGCTATACTATTTTCCTACCACAATTGGGGATGTAATGACCTGAAAATACTATTTTTAAATAATTTATTCGCTGCCTCCTAAATAGAATCAATTAGGAAAGAAATTTGTGGCATTAGGCAATCACAAGGAGATACCATTCTGGAATATTAGGATAGACTCAAACGACTCTGCTCAAGCTTCCCCCACCACCATATTAGTGAAAAAATATTAATCCAATACTTCTATGAGGGACTTATCCCCATGGATCATGGAATGATTGATGTAGAAGCTGGTGATGCCTTGGTTGATAAAACTCCTTCCGCCGCTCGTGGCTTAATTGCCAACATGGCTCAAAATGCACAACAATTTGGTATACGAGATATTGCACCAACTCGAGGAGATCATGAGGTAAGTCATTCATCTCTAAAAAAAGGTATAAAACGAGTCTGATGAGATGCATACCATTAAAATGAAATTATCTCAAGCACAAGGTTACTCACAATCTCCTCCTGTTCCATTACATTGTGGTATTTGTTCTGACAATACTCATTTTTCTGACCAGTGCCCACAACTTCAAGATTCACCTGAGTCTTTTGCAGCCATGTTCCCATGTAATCCATTCCAACAAACACCTCCCTTCATGTAGGAACAATTCAATCCACATTGAAACCATGGGTGGAAATCACAACCCTAGTACCGACATGGAGGAAACTCAAGATACTCCAAGAAGAATTGGTGTCCACAAGGCCAAGGTTTGAAACCTTCTTGTCCTTCAACTTCTCAAAACAATCATACTCCTCCTCCCAAAACAGAACCAAGCCTCGAGGATGTGGTGAAGCAAATGGAAACCCAGAACCTCTAGTTCCAAAAAAACACAAAATCAGTAATTCATGACCTACGAACTCAAGTGGGGTAGTTGGAAATCACTATAGGTGAGCTTAAGATGCAAGGTTCTGGACAACTACCATCCCATCCCATTGCCAATCTGAAGGAAAAAGGTAATGTATGTGTCATTACACTTCTTAGTGGTAATGTAGTCTCTCCTTCTACTGATTCTTCACAATAGGTATGTCCCCCTCTTGAAAACTCTCTTTCCCAACCCTAAAAAAATTCATGTAATGAAAAACAATACAATAAGGGTAATCGAGTTATCCTTTATGATTCAAATGAACAATCCATTCCACTTTATTTTCCCCAAAGACTCTCTAAATGTAAGAAAAATTATGATAATGGGATTGAAACTAAAATAATGGATACATTTAAAAAATTTCAAGATAATATTCATTTACTGGATGCTATCAAAAAAATTCCTCGTTATGCCAAATTTCTTAAAGAGCATTTCACTCATAGAATAAGGTTGAAGGGGAATGAGAGAGCCAACTTGGGAAGGAATGTCTTAGACTTGATACAACCAACAATTCTAACCAAATACAAGGATCTGAGCACATTCACAATACCATGTACCATAGGGGAGACATTATTTTCAGATGCTATGTTAGATTTAGGTGCTTCCATTAATGTAATTCCTCATTCCATTTATACTTCTCTACCAGTTGGAGAGCTTCAACCAAAAAGAATTGATGTGTAACATCAAACCATAGTACTATTCCTCCCACAAGAGTGATTTAGGATGTCCTTGTATGAGTGAAAAATCTCATCTTTCATATTGATTTATACACACTTGAGATGGAAGATACTTGAACCCAAGGACATGCCCCTCTCATACTTAGGAGGTCATTCCTCAAAACCGAAAAGTTAATCATCAACGTTCACAATGGTACACTATCTATGGAGTTCGGAGTAGAAAAATAATGTTTTAACATCCTTGAGGATATGAAACACCCCATTGGAGAGCACTCCACTCTTCCTGCCAATTCGATGAAGGTTCTTTGAAATGATGCACACACACACAATTCTATCCTCAACCCAAACTCAAATTCATTTTCCTTTTCTTCACCCTTGGATGGTTTGAGTTTTAATTCATGTTTTGAGTGTTTTGTGGGTTCTAAAAAGTGAAAATTTTGTTCTTTGATTGATGAGTGTGTTCATTCTGAGGTACCCATGAACATCGATGATTAGGAAAATCTCATTTCAATAGATTCTCTATCTTTAGAGAATAATCATGAGTAGATAGATAGTTTAATGGGACTTACTCCCCTTAAATCCCCTCCCATATTCCATAAACCACTAGTGTTGGAACTTAAATAACATCCTTCTAGTTTAAAAGATGTATATCTTGAGGGTATTGACGAATCTCTCATCATCATTTCCAATAACCTCTCTCCACAACAAGAATCAAAAATGCTCAAGCTTTTGAGAGAGTGTAAGAAGTCAATAAGATGTACATTGGATGATATTCTCGGGATTATCCCATCTATTTGTATGCAACATATACATTTTGATGATGAGGCTAAGCCTGTGAGAAAATATCAATGCCGGTTGAATAGAACTCTCCTTGAAGTGGTAATATTGTAAGTTAGTAAATTACTTGCTGCAGATATCATTTATCCTATATCTGATAGTAAATGGGTTATCCCAATTCCAATTGCTCCTAAAAACAAGAATAATAGCTGTTTCAAATTAAAGGAATGAATTTTTTCCAACATGTGTACAAAACAGTCAATAAGATTGTGTTGACTACCGTATACTGAATCGAGCCATGGGGAAGGACCACTTTCCTCTACCTTTCATTGAATAAATGTTAGAACAATTTTTTGGTAAGTCCCATTATTTTTTCCTTGATGGCTATTCGGGTTATTTCCAAATCCATATAGCCCCTTATGATCAAGAAAAGACAACATTTACTTGTCCATTCGGCACATTTCATACAGAAGGGTGCCATTCGGTATATGTAATGATCTTGGAACTCTTCAGCGATGTATGTTGATTATATTTTCTGAGTACCTTGAGTGTTGTACAGAAGTATTTATGGATGATTTCCCGGTATATGATTCTTCTTTTGATGATGGTGTGGAAAACCTAGGTTCTTTCCTCCGTCACTGCATTGAAAAAGATCTTGTTTTAAATTATGTGAAATTCCATTTTATGGTTGAGCAGGGGATAGTACTTGGGAATGTCATTTCAAGTAAGGTAATTCAAATTGATAAATCTAAAATTGAAATAATATCAACCCTTCTATATCCAAAATTTGTTCGTGAGGTGCGATCTTTCTTGGGTCATGCTGGTTTTTACCATTGATTCATTAAATAAATTAGTAATATTATACATCCATTGTCCTGATTATTACAAAAGGATTCTATGTTTTTGTTTGATAAAAATTTTGAAGATGCATTCAATTCAATAAAAAGGAGTCTAACATAAACTCCCATCATCCAACCACCAAGGTGGTATCTCCTCTTTGAGCTTATGTGTGATGCCTCTAACTTTGCAGTTGGGGCAGTTTTATCACAAAGGGTTGAGAAGGCCTCTCATGTCATTGAGTGTGTCTCACTTACCCTTGACCCTACCTAGGAAAAATACACAACCACTGAAAAAGAACTCATTTTTATTGTGTTTTCCTTGGAAATATTTTATTCATATATTCTTGGGTCAAAAGTGATTGTGTTTTCTAACCATGATTCCCTTCGATTCGGCTTAACGAAACCAGAAGCTAAGCCCCACCTCAAATGGTGGATACTCTTCCTCCAAGAGTTTGACCTTTAGATTAGAGATAATATGGGAGTAGAAAATTTTGTAGCTAAACCCATTAGTATGATTTATCAACCATTGGACCATCATGTTGACTCACCATTCCCTATTGGTGGATTCTTCCCCCATGAGAACCTTCGTGATATTGTGGACCTTATCCCCTAGTATGTGGACATTGTGAATTTTCTAGAAACATCTTGGGTCCCCACTGATTTCAGCACATCACAATCCCAGAGACAGAAGAATGATTATCGGTGGAAAATTTGGGATGACCCACATTTGTAGATAATTTGTGGGGACCATGTAGTTCGTCGGTGTGTCCTTGACCATGAGTTCAACTCTTTTTTGACCTTATGCCACACTTTGTCCTGTGGGGGCCACTTTGGTTCTCAATGTACAGCTCGAATGGTCCTTGACTCAAGAATTTGTTGGCGAAAATTTTATAGGGATGCCCATAGCTTTTTCAAGTCATCTAGTCATTGTCAATTCACAAAGAATATCTCTAAGAGGAATGAAATGCCCTAAAAACCCATGTTATTCTGTGAAATTTTTATACCTGAGGCATTGACTTCATTTGGCATTTTCAAAATTCATTTGCTTTTTATAAATATTATTGGTTGTTGACTATGTATCTAAATGGGTGTAAGCAACGGCCACTAGGACCAATGACTCATGTGTGGTTGTCGATTTTTTGAGGTCTCATATTTTTAGTAGGTTTTGTATACTGAGATTAATCATTAGTGATCAGGGTTCACCTTTTTGCAATCACAACATGAAAAATTTTCTTTATAAGTATGGGTTTGATCATAAAGTCTCCACTGCATATCACCACCAAACTAACAAAAAAGCAGAAAATCTCAAATCGAAAAGTTAATCAAATCTTGGAAAAACTCTACAACCCAATAGGAACAATTGGACGTTGCGCTTTGATGATGCACTTTGGGCGTACCGTACAACTTTTAAAACCCCAATCCAAATGTCACCATATAGAATTGTGTTTGTAAAGGATTTTCACCTTCTGGTGGAGGTATAACACCATGCATTTTGGGTTGTTAAACAATATAATATGAACCTTTCAGATGCATGTGAACATAGGAAGCAGCAGATTCGAGAGTTGGATGAAATTAGATGTGATGCATTTGAGAACTCCCAGATCTATAAAAAGAAGACAAAGGAAATCCATGATAGAATAATTCATCAGTGGAAGTTCCATATTGATGATAAGGTCCTCATGTACAATTCCAGGCTAAAGCTCCACCCAGGTAAGCTTCGTTCCCGATGGCTCGGTCCTTATACTATTACTAATGTTTACCCTTTTGGTGAAATATAGATTTTGCGTGAGAAAAGTGGACGAAGCGTTACTACCAATGGGCAGAAACATAAACACTTCTATGAGGATTTTCCAATGAATCAGCTGGAGGAAATACGCCATCCAGACGTAACATACTAGTAAAATACACTAGGTTTTATCCTTCTCATATTCTCAATTATTTCAGTGAGGACACTGCACATTCTTGGTGGTGGGTGGATACATTATTGGGTTCATTAGGATTTCCATTTTCTTTCTTCTTTCTTCTTTTTTCGCCTTCTTTATGGTATTTTCATTTATCCCCATAAAAATTTTCAAAGTTCCATGATTTGGTGACCATAAGGGGGGAAGGTAAAAATACCCTAAATATGGAGATAAAGAATATTTGTATGAATTTAACACCAGGGAGTGATTTTTAGTGAATTGTTTTTCTATCAGTGATATAAATGGTTGTATCTATGTGAAAACATTGATATGATTGACACCCATTTTGTGAGTAGTTTTTGGAAAAACTGTGTTAGTAATATCTTCATACATTTTTTCACCATACCACAAAGTTTGAATATTTCTTACTTACTAGATGGTAAATATAAGTTAGGTGAATTTTTTTCACCTTAAAATAATATTTACATACGTTTGTTCCATATCCGATATTTTTTGTTACTGTACCGATTGACCTATGCATGTGTACCTAATATTTGACTGTTGCATGCCCTAAAAAAACAAAAAACAATTTTCGGTTGTATCTTGGGTAGTTTAGAACCTAATTCTCCTGAACCTTTTATCTTGTTATACCTAATACAATTAGTTTTGCGAGGAGATCAAACAAGAGGTGAGAGATGAGTGTGAGATTTTCTCCAAATGATACTTATGAAAAAAAGAGGGGAGTGATGAAATGTGCAACATATGGGGATATCTAGGTCAGGAGCTTATGGTTTGACTTTTGGGAATTCTTCAGTGAGTGGGTCTTGAAATATGATTGCAAAGGATGTAGGGAAGGTTCGGTGGATAAAATATTTTAAGCTAGATAATGTTAAAATAACCTATATTTATTGGATAGAAAGTGGAAAGAATATCATGAAATGGTTTTCACACACAAACATATAGAGTTAGTGGCATGGTTTACTTTTTAATTCCTTGATCAATTTGGTATCATGAATCTATTTCAATTTCTTTGTGATATGATCTATGAGACATATTTTTCCATTTTTACTAAGATGAACTCCTTGGTCTGGCGTGTGCATTGATCAAATTACTTTAATGAATTTAAATATACTGAAATGTCAAATATTCATGTTTTTTAGAATATATACATGAATCATTTTTTTTGATATGTGTCTTTTCCTAGGAGTACAAATTTTTAGGTGTGGGGGTATGATCGCATAGCGATTCACTATTCAAATATGCCCTTACACCACTGTTTTAACCTGGTTTTATAAAGAATTTTCCAAAAATAATAAAAAAATTAACTTTATGTTTTAATTAATGAATTAATTTTTTTCACTGTTTAATAGGGAAATTTTACTTGTTTTGGTGTTTACATTGTCGGAGGATTTGATTTGGAGAGCTCGTGATGGAATTCAGGAAAAATGGGCCAAACTGCACGAGAGCCCAAGCATGCATGTGGAAAATTATTTGTAATATGGATAATATGTTCATCCAGTTGGGCTAAAAAGGGATGTATGAGTGAAAAACAATGTGGGATATATTTCTATAGATTATCATGAAGCCCAATTCATCTATATAGAGGCCCAAAATATTCCCACAATGTGAAGAAATATTGGGTGGGCCAGATTGGACCACACTTCTAAATTTGAGCCATAAATTGGGCCTTAGAGACCGAATTGGGCTAATGAGACCTCCATTGAACATCTACCTCGAATTTCCACCTCTCCACTGAATTCCATGATAATTTAATTCTTTTTGTTCAACCAACTAGCCAGATAAAGAAGGATTAATAATTATGTCCCGAATAGTGACATAGTTTCTAAGGCACTTGAACTCTTATGTGGAATGTCTAATTTATTTTTTGATAAAATAACTCCTGCCACATTATATCATGTTACATGTACATGGGTGAAGGTTAGTCTAATTGGAGAGCTCTCTTCACCCATTTTATTTCTCTTCTACCTCGTGTACTTGAAAACATCTTAGTGATCAATTTGGGGAGTGTTCTTTGTTGTAATCTCGAGCTTCACACTTTTAATATTCATATGGAAATTGATTACCAGGTTTTTGGTCAATTTTTCTTCATTATTAACTTCTAAATTTGTTTTTATTCTTGTATGATCAAATAAAAACCAATGGAACAAGAATCCACATTCTTCCATTCATAACTCGGATCTTGTGATGATTTGAGTGGGGTTGCCTCTTTGGTCACCCCTCCCTTTCAAGAGTGTGCAAATGGATTGCATCGGTTGATAAATTCCAGGAGCATGAACCTATGAATCTGCATGTTATTTTCTTGTGGAATATTTTTATCAATGACACAAATCTGGTCATCTCTTCACGTTGTTGGATTAATTCCTTGATTGAGTTTGGTTTTTACATAGATTCATTTTATTAATTTTGAGCGGTTGCCGATAATCAATATCATTGATCAATAAAATCCTAGGTGGTATCCTAGTAAGAACTCATATAACATTATTGGTTTCAGTATGTATAAAATCAATGAATCAATTATCCTTCCCTTTCTCTTGAGAGTGATGACAGATTTAGCATCAATGGACACTTACCCGAGTTGATCACAATATCTCCAACCAATTTCTCTAAGTAGTAATATTGTTTATATTTCTGTTCATTAATCATCAAACCCATGTATTATAAAACCCCATTTCCCTTTTTTATATTCATAATCAGAACCACATTTTGGAATTAGTGATCTAAGGATCCGTTGGGAGACGACCTAGGGTTGCTGCTATACTACAAAAATTATAATTAAAAATAAAAATCTAATATGTCACACTCTACAACGCAATCATATTCCCATCCCCAAACTACATGATCTCCCCTTGGGTCAAAACACATAGTGTGGTGTAGGATTTTTTATTTCATTCACATTAAGTTCTTCATGACGGCACCGTGTATTCCCCTCATTGGAGATCTCTTCCTCTTTCATCTTGCCGAATAACATTAAACTGCAAAAGCATATTCATGCTTCACACATCCCCTTTATTTGGGTCTTCGTCATCTTTAACATCCCAAAGGGACCATGAATGGAATAGATTTTGGGCCATATGGATCTCCTACCATTTTGGGCCAACGTCCTCGAGGATCATAAACAACACTTTGATATAATTCCCACATTTCCACTATACTTTGTGATTGATGCTCATTTGTTGTTCTCATTTCAGGTCACACAATGTGGATGCTACATTTCAAATGCGGTCAATAGCCACCCCCCATCGTTAGAACCACCCCTGTATGTCCCAAATATTGGGTGCAATGGTTCATTTTTTCCTGTTATCCCTTCAAAAATCCATCTTCCTCAAGCAGGAGTGTTGATTTGGTTGTGATCAACCCTACCAGATCTACATCACTCATTTTTGTACCCTTATATATTTGCGAGAGCTTGATTGTATTCATTGTTTCCCACACCGATAATTTCTCACATGCGATTCAGAGATTTGGTTAGGAAATACCAACATAAAGGGTCATGTATATATGTTCTGAGCCCTATGTCATCAAACTAAGATCATTCACCATCCTCACCAGAATATATTGAACTACAAAATGGATGGGACTTACCATCTCAGGTCCCTCAACCCTTTTGGCCCCCATTCCCATGTTCTCATTAAGGATTGTACAGTTTGGTATAGAATCGATTTCTTCATTCACATCGAGCAATTTTTTCCATACCACACATATCTAATTGAGGCCTCCCTCCTTCATCCCATGTCATTTCCGCATGACGTAAAATTGAACAGAATTTTCTAGAACTATGTGGGGCTTGATTCCCTTTCTCATGGGATACTTAGGACTGGCCAAATTTTTTTTCTTCGAGTCCATACCTATTTCCTAAAAACCTCATCATCCTTATATCCCCTGTACTGATTTCCATAGGAGGAGTTATGTGGTGTGGTATGTGATTATGTTCTCATTCACGTCGGGTTTGTAACAGGTACACCACGTACCTCTACCTATTGAGATCACTTCCTCACCCTTTTGTACAATCACCATTTCGATATGGATACCATTGAATATGGCCCCTAGACCCTCTTTTTATGTTCACCAATGTTCCCATGAGCACTTTGGTTCCGCACCTAGAGTGTCGGATTCTACATAGGCATGTAATCGCCAATTTTCAGGCTTCATGATCCCCTTCATTTGGAATTTCACCATCTTCTGCATCCAATGGACCCCTGAATGACATATATGATAGGCCCTAGAGCTATCCTACCATTTTGAGCCAACGTCATCGAGGATATCAAACAAAACATTGATATAATTCCCACATTGAGAATATGGTCAGTGATCGACAATCATTTGTTGTTCTCGTTTTAGGTTACATGATGGGGATGCTGTGTTTCGAACATGGTCAGTAGCCATCCTCCATAATCTCCCCAACCCCCATAAAGACCTAAATATTGGTTGTGTGAAACACTTTCTATTCCACTCCATCATTTCCAAGTGGAACTTCGACAGTCTTGGTGTTATCCCTTAGTGAATGTTTGCACGTTAGTAAGACAAAGCCATAGAGAGTTGTCATTCAAGGATCTTCACAGTTTTCCCCTTTTTTTGTATTCCACGTGATGAAAAAACCTTCTCCACCCTTGTTTCACACATTAATCATAGATCATGTGATCTTAGGGATTTGGTCAAGGATTTTGCACCTCTAGAAGAGTCTCTCTTATTTATGGTCCAAGATCTATTACCTTAAAATAAGATCTCTCTATGTACTTTCCATAAGGCGTAAAAACGCTTCTCCTTGAACTATTTACATCTTGATTCCCATATTCATGGGATGCTTAGGAACTCTCAGGAATCATGTCTTTGGGTCCAACTTAGGTTCCACTAATTATCTCTTTTGTTTATCATTTTAGGACCAGAATTTCATAGGATTTCAAGGTGTTTATTGTATAGACTCCATGAACTCATTCATGTCGGGTTTTTAATAGCCACACCACGTACTCCCTTTCTTGGTTCTAGTCTATCATTCCTCTTATCCTGTGTGATGCTAAAATTCACCCACAGAACTTTGTATGGATTGATTCCCATCCGCATGGGATACATATGAACACCTAGATGCTTCATCCATGGGTATATCCCCATATTATCTGACCTTTTCTTCCCCCTTTTCCCTGATGTTTCTTCCATATAAATTCATGGGGTGTGGGGTGGACCTCATCCTCATTCACATCAAGTATGCGTTATCACACCAAGCATAATCCCATATAAAACCTTGTTTATTCTGTATGTGTGCAAGACATATGTTTTAAACTATGATGCCTAGAACCAAATTACTTGAAACTATTACGTATTTACTTCATGAAATTAAAATTCAGGGGTTGGTCCTATCATACGACCCTAAACTGTGACATTATCATCCTAGTCGCACAACGAAAAAGACACCTCTTTGTGATGTCCTCACTCGAGGGGACATTATGTTTGGTATCGGTAATCCACCTTACCATTTTTCAAGGCCTACATGTTGATTGATTCCTATAATGATGCATGGATTCTCCATCACATGTTTGTTGCTTCACAAATAAAAACAGAAACACGCATCAATCATAAAGTACAAACAAGATATATCAAATGCAGCTTCTTTTGGTGCATGGTCCAGACCTGGACGATGGTATTGTAACTTGCATTGGAACCCTAACATGTCACTTCTATAACTACCTATTAATTGATCCCCATCATCATGGGCTACATTGGAATGCCTAGACATTCCTTCTGCAAGTTCAACCCTCGAAATATTAAATATTTCCCCTTGGTTTTCGGCCCCTTGGTCCAAACACTTATGGGAGTATGTGGTGTGGTGAGTACCCAGTAAGTTATTGGATGTTTGAGGAAGTGCTCGATACACTTCCACCCCTTGTTCCGCATCATAAGGATATTCTTAGCTGCTTCAGAATCAGAACCATCTATCTCCTCAGGGTCTATATGATGGTATGTAGGGAAACTGTAACGAACCCAACTTCTATCAATAAAAATTCGTCTTGATCTAATTAAATGTACTGTTATGTAAAATGGTTATATAAATATATTCACATCCTTGGTTTTATGTTTTTGGATTTTAAAATACCATTAAAAATTGTGGTCGTTGCTAATATATCTGGTGAACAGTTATCACATTATAACTATAAATATAGGGCTTTAACAAATCCAATTTTTTCATACAAAGGAAGCGATGGCCTCATCTAGTAAAATTGATCCATACGAAGTCCATTTTTTCGAAGCTTGTAAAGGAGGTGGGATCATTGGGCATCACTCTTTACCAATCCAATGTCAGGCTTCAACATGTTAAGCTTGAACAGAACCGCCTACTAAAGATGTTGAAGTTGATAGAGATTACCACTTGAGCGATGTTATCTGAGCCACCCCAAGAGTCTATCACAATAGCACACCTTACCCTTAGGTATTATGTGGGTGATATAAGGGTGTATGTAACAATACCCTATAACTATGGTTATGTACATTATTTTGGTATTGAATAAAGAATACACATTCATTGTTACTTAGTAAATAGTTTTTTAAGCACAAATAGTATTTTTTTTTGATAATATTCAATTTAAAAATAAATTTTGATGAATTAATGGTTTTTTGAATAAAATAATGTTTTATTAAAATATTATTACTAAATTAATTTTTATTAAATAAATGATCATGTAATTTTTATGAATAAAATTGTGATTTTTATTAGGGTTTGAAAGCTGTTTTTATCAAGACCCACGATTTCCCGATAAATGATGGTTTTTATTTTAAAAGCACAAAATCACATATTTCTAAAATTATTTAGATAAAATGAATATTATTTTTGGAATCAGGATGTCGAAATTATCCTATGGTGAATTTTTCATAATTTCTTGAGACAATCGAATTTTTGGGAAAAAATTAAATGTCGTTTAATTAAACAATGTGTTTTATGACATCATAATGACTCAATAGTGATGTAATAGAATACTATTAATGATATTTTAATCAAATTTATGTTTTATAATTAAAATAATGTGATTTTGGGTTTTTTATTTATTTTACAATGCTTTAGAGGACCCTCTAAGACTAATAATACATTTTATCATTTTTAAATTGTTTTCCCTGAGAGTGTGACTCACCTCCACATAATCAGTCCTTATATTTTAAGATTTTAGGACATTGGATTTATAAAATAATGATTTCCAATCCTCTTTTTAAAAATCCAGGGGCAAAACCATGGGAAAAAACCATGGGTTTTTTTGTGGTTTTGATTAGTTTAATGTATGGTGTCCAAAACCTAAATAATAACGAATTACCTCGCTTTTCCAATATAAACCCACATGAGATCCCACTTTCTCTTCACTCAAATCCATTCAAGCCTGACCAACCTTTGCCCTACCCTCTCTATAATCCTCACAAGGTTCCCCAAGCTCTCAATAATCTCTCTCAAGCCTCCCCAAGCCTTTGGGATCACAATTCATTGTAAGGGATTTATTCCTTTCTCTTTTTTGTAAATATTTCATTATGTTGTTATACCATTTCATTTCAATTAAAAATTTTGGGATATTATTTCAAACCTCCGACATAATTCCTTAATTATTTTTGAATAATTATATACCCATTTCCCTCTCATTAATGCCTCCTATGTGCACCTGTTACTATACTGAAATTCTGTAAGGGGCTTATCTCTCCTCATTTTCATTAAAGAAATTATATTGGTTTATAAATATAAATTCAATTACATATTTTGGGACATGTATATATATGACCCCATTACTGTAAATTACATGTACATATTATGATACACCCCTTCTTCTCTCATCAATGATTTTTTATGAATTCTTATGTCACGCCGTTATGCTGTTGAAATTGCATCGTGATTTTCCAAGCTGTAGTCATTGTGTAGTGAATACCATGACCATTTATCTATCAAGGGTACTCACCATTATTCGCATTTACATATTGATTATATAGTTTCATGTATGAATTCCACATTCCTTTATCATGAAATAAATGATATTTTTTAATGAATCCATGTTTTATGATCCATGGGGCACAGTTATTCATGAAATGAAATGATTAAGAAGGGTGCGCCATGATAGCCCTCAAATGCATTGGATAAAGATTAGAATCATGATAATTAATTTTAAATGATGTTTAACTCATGATAATTCAATTTCAATTAGGGTTTACTCATGATCCATGTGCAATAAGCCTTGGATCATGCTAATATCATGTTAAATGGTGTTGCCACGTTTCCATGTTATGATAATCATGCTTTATCATGCCTTTATGTTCATGTTTCTATTATGATCCATTGATATTACTATTGCTTGACATGTACTATATTCTTCATGTTATACCTTGTTTACTCTCTTACTGGGCTTTATAGCTCACCCTTTTCTTATGCATGTCCTCAGGTAATTTCATTCAATGCTAAGTACGTATGAATGTGTGTGGTCATGTAAATTACATTTTCCATAATGATCTGTATTTCATGTTTTAAGTTGTTATGTAATGTTCCTAATCCCCAAAGACACTAGACCTCTCTACCTTCTAGGTTTTATCAAGTGAAGACACTGTGTAATAAATTATTTTTAAGTGTGAAATAAAGAGAAGGGTTATAATACTTGGTAATAAAGGATACTTTTAGTTATTTTTTATATTATGATTAGAAAAACATAGTAAAGCCCTTAGGGATAATACCAAGTAAAATAAAAACCTCCATAAATTTTGGTGAGTATTTATTAAGTGGGTTATCAAGAAAATACATCCATGTCTAGATACGAGTAGGTAGAGGTGGCTCTGGCACAAATGTATCTTGTGGTAAAACCCGAAAACACTGCTCTGAGCTAGGCTCGAATGGGAACAGGTGCACGACAATGGGCCTTTCTGCACTCTTGGTTATGATAGTCACGAGGGGTATACTTTGGTAAATTCAAAAGCTTAGTATAAACCATTATTATGGGAAAAATTCTCCTAAGAATATATGTTGGTATGTAGATCATTGATAATATATATTAAAGCTTATAAATTCAGAAGTTAAGGAAATAGATGTAATTTATAAGTCTTCAATTTTTTTCCTCTGGATTACCCTTTTTTGTGTCACCGGTAAGGTTTTTTATTCCAGTTAATGGCTGGTAATATGAGTACTTGGGCAAACAACTGAAATGAAGATCAATGTGATGACTATTCTAATTAGATGCCCAGTCCGTTTAGAGTAGGAATCGTGAACTTGTTCACAATAATCTCTCAGTTAACTCATGTTTTGAATTGAAACCTAGGACAATAGTAACATTAAACCCCCCCCCCATGATATAACCTATCACAATCGAGATCTTCATGTAACAAAGGCCTCCTACTTTTAATGGATCATCTGATCCCTCAATTTCCAAACAATGGATCCACTACATTGAGAAGATATTCTCCATCCTTAAATGTTATGAATAAGAGAAGGTAATTATGGATGATTATCGTATAGAGGGTGAAGCTGATCAATGGTGGACATTGATCAGAAATATGAAGATTGATGAAGAGATAGAGGCATTATAATGGAAGTATTTATGAAGAATGTTTTTTGAAAAATATTTTCCATGCACCCTCCGACATAAGATGGAAAGGTACTTATTTTACCTAAAAATGCAAAGAATCTATAAGAGAAAATGAGGAAAAAATCACAATGATTGCATGATATGCCTCTAGATTTTTCATTCCCCTTGAATAAATGGTTGAACACTTAATTGGTGGGCTAAAACCTATCCTACGGAAAGCCCTAGCGATCTGTGACTTCGAGAGCTATGAGGAAATTTTCTGATGTTCCCTAAAAGTCAGAATGGAGAACGACGAATCTCAGGGGTATCATGGGGATATGAATTGTAAGGAGGAATTAAATTCTTTCAATCTGATGGATAAATCCAATGCTCCTAAAAAAATACATCACCTCAATTGACAAAGGTGTGGAAAGAAGCATATCGAAAATTTCCTGAAGAGGATGAGGAGATGATTTAGGTATGGATAAGTAGGGCAATTGGCTATTAACTGCCGACAAGAGAAACCATCAGTGGTGACAGTGGAGAGGAACACTCTGTTCGACCCTCAATATGTTTCTCATTGCTTCAATGGATGAAAACCATGGCACTTTTAAAACAGTTCCCTACTCGAAGGGTTTTAGGAGGCAACCAACAACTTTCAAGGCATCAAGGGAGTGGTTTTTCATCACTACCACTGAAGTGAACCTCGATAACAAAGTGGTGATAGGTACACTAGTTATTCATTAAATAATATCAAACATTATTTTTTTATTCTAGTTCTACGCATTATTTAATATTCTGAAAGTTTAGTTGAACAATCCCAACACCACCACAAATCTTGGAAGTAAAGATGTCAGGGAGTACAAAAAATGGAGAAATCATTTCATCCCATGAATATAACTCCTCCTCTGACATAATTTGTGGATGAAATGTGCCAGAAAACCATGTCATACTCCCCCTGGTGGAATTTGATGCAATTATTGGCATAGATTGGCTTTCTCTATATAGTGCCAACATAAATTTTTTTATGATGGAAATCACTATCTATATAGCGATTCAGCCCCTGATTCTGTACAAGTTCAAGGAAGAAGATGAGTCTTCTTTAGAACCATCATCTCATGTGTGGATATTACTACCCTATGAGCATGCATATCTGGCTCAGATGATTGAATATAAGGTAAGAAACCATCCATAATGACATTCCTATTGTGAGGAAATTCACTGAAGTGTTTCCCTAGGAATTTCATAGTCTTCCTCATAGAAGAGATGTTGAATTTTCAATCGATCTTATAATTAGAGAGTTACCAATATCCAAGTCTCTATATCAAATGGTTATTGTGGAGCTTGAGGAGCTTAAGAAACAACCACATAAGAATCTAGATAAAGGGTTTTTACACCCAAGTGCTTCACCATGGGGTAAACTATTACTATTTGTCACGAAGAATGATGGGTTTATAAAATTTTTCTTGGATTATTGTGATCTCAACAAAATCATGATAAAGAACAAGTATCCTCTACCCTTAATTGATGACTTGTTCAATCAGCTACGTGGAGCACAATACTTATCCAAGCTGGATTTTGGGTCAGGATATTACCAAGTAAGGGTGAAGAAATAGAATATCCCCAAGACTATATTTCATACAAGGTACAGGAACTATGAATTCATAGTAATGAATTTAGGACTCACTAATGCTCCTGTAATCTTAATGGAATTGATTAATATAGTCTTTATATATTACCTCGAATATTTCTTTTAGTATTTACTAACGATATTATAATATACTCCAAAACTAAGGAGGAGAATGAAGACAATCTAATAATTGTACTAGAGACCTTGCGAAAGGAGAATCTCGATGAAAAGTATAGAAAGTTCATGTTCTAGTTGAAGGAGGTCTCATTTTTGGGTAATATCATTACAACCAATGAGATATTTGTGGATTCCTCCAAGGAAACTACAGTATAGGGATGGTTGAGGCCAAAATCAGTAATAGATATCCATAGCTTCTTGGGGTTAGCTGGATATTATTGCAAATTATTGAGAATTGTATCCTGATTGTCCAACCCTCTTACCAAGCTAACATGGATGAGAGTAAAGTTTTCATGGAGTGATTAATGTGAAGACATCTTCAAGGAGTTGAGAGGTCGGAATATCACTACACCTATGTTCACATTACCAATAAGTGGAGAACGTTTTGTGGAATTTAGTGATTCTTTGAAGAAGAGAATGGGCTTTGTGTTGATCAAAAATGACAAAGAAATTACCTATGAATCAAGGAAATTGAATGTTCATGATAGAAACTATCCAACACATGATCTGCAGTTGGCTTCAGTAATCATCGTGTTGAAAATTTGTCAACATTAATTCTTTGGGGAGAAGTGTGAAATAAATATGGTTAGAGCTAATAAAATACTATAACTGATCAATCCATTACCGCCCTTGGAAAGTGAACAAGGTGGCAGAATCTCTAAGTAGAAAGGACCCATAAATTCTATCATTGTTGAGAATTGAAAAGGATCCAATCTTCCTAGTTTTGATGAAGATGGACTTGGGAATCATAAAGAATGGAACTTAATCAATACTTTCACAAATTATTGCTCAACCATATCTTTTGGAAATGTTAGAGGATTCTCAAAAGGATGATGTGAAAATATAGAAGAAAGTGGAAAAAAACAGAAAATGGAAATCCTCAGACTTCATAATTAATTAAGAAGGAATTGTGATATTTGGGACAAGACTATGTGTTACATCACGTATGGAGTTAAGGAATGAACTTTTAGATGATGAACATAGTTCAATTTTCTCTATTTACCCCGGAAACCCAAAGATGTATTGAGATATTCAAGTGCATTATTGGTGGGAAAACATGAAGAAGGAGATCAATGAGTATACATAAAAGTTCATTGTATGTTATCAAGTGAAAGCTGAGATGAAGAAGTATAAGGGGATGATGAAATAATTACCCATACCGGCATGGAAATGGGAGACCATAATCATGGACATTATCACTGGACATCAGAAGAAATCCATAAGAAACAATTCTATTTGGGCTGTTTTGGATCATCTTACAAAGGTTGCACACTTCATGGATATTTGAGGGAATTTATCATTAGATAAACTAGCACAATTATATATTAGGGATGTGATAAGGCTATGTGGGGTACCATTATCTATTATATTTGATCGATATCCAAGATTCACCATTATGTTTTGGAAGTGTCTTCAACATGATCTGAATACTGAGTTGAACATCAGTATGAATTATCATCCTCAAACTGATGGCCAATATGAGTAGACTATCCAAACACTTGAGGACATGTTTAGAGCATGCTAAATGGACTTTAAGGGAGTATGGGATCAACATATTCCTTTGGTTGAGTTCGCTTACAATAACAGTTTCCACTCATTCTTTCAAATGGTTTCTTATGAATCCCTATATGTGAAAGATGCACAGAACACCGACATGTTGGAATGATGTTGGGGAGAGAAAATTCCTAGGTCTATAAATGGTCAAAGAAATGGTGGAGAAGGTTAATACCATCCAGTAGAACATTAAAGCTGCTCAGAGTTGTCAAAATAGCAATGCTAATAACCATCCATTTGAATTATAGTTTGATGTTTGGGACATGGTATTCCTCCACATATCACCATGGAAGAGAGTTGTGAGATTTGGGAAGAAGGTAATGCTTAGTCCAAGATATATCATCACTTTTGAGATCATTGATCACATAGGAGAAGTGTCTTATCAACTAGCACTTCTACTAATCCTGTCTCAAGTACGTGATGTGTTTCATGAATCACTCTTGAGGAATTACATACTTGACCCATCTCATGTACTCAATCCAGAGGTGGTACCATTGCAGAATAACCCCTCCTTTGAAGAGAAGATTTTGAAGATCATAGATCGTAGCGAAAAAGTTCTACAAAATAAGAAAATTCCCCTCATCAAGGTGTTGTGGAAAAACCAAAAGTTTTAAGAGGAAATGTGGGAGTAAGAGGAAGTAAAAAATCAAAGTTACCCTCATTTGTTTTAGTGTGGGAAAAGGAAATTTTGGGGGTGAAATTTATAAGAGGGGGAAGATTGTAATGTCCCAAACTCTTATCAATGAAAATTATTCTTCATCTAATTAAATGTATTATTATTTGAAATTGTTATCTAAAACATATGGACTTCCTTGGTTTTATGTTTTTGGATTTTAAAATACCATTAAGAATTGTGATCGTTGATAAAAAATTCGTTGAATAGTAATCACATGATTAGTATAAATATTGGGCTTTAACAAATCCAATTTACATAGAAAAAAAATTGATGGCCTCATCCAGTAGAATTTCTCCATACGAAGCACTTTTTTTGGAGTTCGTAAAGGATGTGGTCTCATTGGGCTTTGCTCATAACCAATCCCAAGCCATGCTTCAACACTTTCAGCTCGAACAGAACCGCCTACGTGAGAAGTTGAAGTTGATAGAGATTACCACACGAGCGATGTTATCCAAGCCACCCTAAGAGTTTTTCACCATCTCACACCTTACCCTTAAGTCTTATTCAGGTGTTATGGGGGTTGTGTAACAATACCCATGAACTGTGGTTATGTGTTTTTTTATAGAATAAAGAATATACCTTCATTGTTACTTTGTAAATAGTTTTTTGAGCACAAATAGAATTTTTAGATAATATTCAATTAAGAATTTTTTTTGGTGAATTAATGGATTTTTGAATGAAATAATATTTAATAAATTATTATTACTAAATTACTTTTTATTAAATTAATTATCTTATAATTATTATGAATATAATTTTGATTTTTATTAAGGGTTGAAAGTCATTTTTATCAAAACTAATGAATTCTCGATAAATGTTAAATTTAATTTTAAAAGTAAAATAGAAAATATTTAGAAAATTATTTAGATAAAATGAATATTATTTTTTGAATTAGTACGTCGAAATTTTCTAATGGTGAATTTTTCATAATTTTCTGAGACAGTAAAATTTTTGGGTAAAAATTAAATACTGTTTAATTATATAATGTGTTTTGTGACAACATAATTACTCAATAGTAATTTAATAAACTACTATAAATGAGATGTTATGAAAATATATGTTTTACCATTAAAATATTGTGATTTTAGGTTTTTTTTTGATTTATTTTACAAAGCTTTAGTTGAACCACTCAGACTTATAAAACATTTTAACTTTTTATATTGATTTATTTATGAGTGTGACTCACCTCCACATAAGAAATCCTAATATTTTAAGATGTTAGGCCATTTTACTTATAAAATAATGTTTTCCACTCCACATTGGACAAAATAATGGGCAAAAACCATGATTTATTTTGTGGTTTTGATTTTTTTAATGTGTGGTGTCCAAAACCTAAATAATAAAGAAGTCCCTCTCTTTTCCTATATAAACCCTCCCATGATCTCACTTCCTCTTAACTAAAATAATTTGGAGCTTGACCGAACTCAGTCTTCCAATATCTAGGATCACCCCAAGGGGATCCAACCACCCAACAAGCATCTCTAAAGCCTCCCCCAAGCCTTTTGGGTCACACATCCATGTAATGGATTTCTTCCTTTCTCATTTTTTCCAAATTTCATTATGTTGTAATATAATATTAATTTCAATTAAAAATGTTGGGTTATGATTTATCACCTCCCCCATACTTCCCTACAAATTTTTGAATAATTAGAGACCCATTTCTCTCTCATTAATTCCTCTCATGTACACCTGTTACCATGCAGCAATTCTGTAAGTGATTTCTCTCTCCTCATTTACATTCATGAAATTATTTTGTTTTATGAATCTAAATTCCATTACATATGTTGGGACATGTTTCAATATGACCCCCTACTATCCATTTCACGTACATATTATGATACACCATATCCACTCTCTTCAACCATTTTTTATGAATTCTTATGTCACATCGTTATGCTGCCCAAATTGCACCACGATTTTCCAAGACAAAGTCATTGTGTAGTGAGTACAATGCCCATTTCTCTATCATGGGTATTCACCTTTATGGATATTTACTTATTGATTTGATAGATTCTTGTATTAATTATACATTATTTTATCATGGAATAAAGGATGATGTTTAATGAATCCATATTATATGATCCATGTGGCACACTTGTGCATGAAATGAAATGATTAAGAAGGGTGCGCCCTAATAGCACTCCAATGCAATTTTGAAGATTAGTATCATGATACATCTAGTAATATTAGGGTATATTCATTATATTTCAAGTTAAATGAGGGTTTACTCACGCTCCATGTGCAATGATCCATGTCTCATTCTAATATCATGTTTAATGTTGTTGTTACATTTCCATGTTATGATAATCATGATATATCATGCCTTTATGTACATGTTTCTCTTATGATCCATTGATATGCCTATTTCCTAACATGTACTATATTCTTCATGTTTTTCATTGTTTACTCCCTTAATAGGGTTTATAGCTCACCCTTTTCTTTTGCATGTCCTCAAGTTTTCACATGCATTGCTAAGTACAAAGGAATGTGTCTGGTCATGTGAATGAAGTTTTCAATGAAGCTGTGTATTTAATGTTTTAAGTTGTTATGTAATATTTATAATCTCTAAATATAGTATTAAAATCAATATTCTATGTTGTATCAATTTAACACTTTATATAATAAATTATTTTTAATTGTGAAATAAAGAGAAGGGTTGTTATAGAAAGAAACTAAAAGATTAGTGGTAGGGTCTCCCTCTAGTATTCATCCCAAGGGGTTAGGCTCTTCAATATATGGGTGACCTTCCTTGCTCTTCTCCGTTTTGGAAATTTTTCCCTATCCAACATCCGACCCCACCCCGGTAGTGATATAACTGGGGTCCACAACCATTTGTTCACTGGTTTCTAGGGTCGTCTCAGTTTGAGAAGAATGTTATTAGTGGGTTTGTAAATTCTCTATCAGATCATATATAGATAGTCTGGATTCAGTGCCCTATATGGCCTCTAATATCGTTTTTACTACAAAAAAATTGAATGGTCTAATCATTCGAGATCTTCGATGATGAATATCAGAATCTGAGTAATGAAACTTACAAGATATCAGCGCATCAACCTACGACGTTTCAGTCACTGTAGTAGATATTAGTGTAGGATATACTTCAAGACATTTTAATTCAATAATGGGTTTTGTCACCCCACCTTGTTCTATCGGTGCGCCTTCACCCCCCTCAGATAGAGCTTCCTGACCACTAGCACCAATATGCATCTGAACAGGATGAAAGTTCGACTAGGGAATATGAATGATGAAAAGAAGAAAGGTTTGGATAAAAATTGAGCCATACCTCAATTTTCTCAGCCATTTCCATGTCAGAGACATCAATCTCAATACTCTCCTTAGGAATCCCTAGGCGGGCGGTCCCCTAAGATCCTCCACCTCCAAGCTCCTCTTCATCTTCCCCGATTTTTTTGTATTCCTATTCTTCTTTGTATTCTTCTTCTTCTTCCGATTCAATTTCCTTTATATCCTCATCATTGTCTTAATCTTTAGACGTCATTCATTCTAGATCATGCTTCTGGCCAATAATCACTTTTAGTCGGAGAGGTGGTTCCTCATGCCGCCCCCGCTGGCATGCCTATAAATCCATGGACGTCAAATATGTGTGATGATGATGAAAATTCACCTTTTCATCAATCTGAATGACTCCAATTTCTAGTAGACAGATCCCATCTTGTACCATTATTTTCCAAAGGGCTTCAAGAATATTGACTATAGCAGGGTCAACCAGGTCGAACACAGTGTAGGGAAGATTTCATCATCAGAAGTTTGAAGAAGATATCTTATCTACTTCCCAGGAAGCTCCATGGAAACTCAGAGAGATTGTTCATGAACCCCTCTCCTACTGAATGATGAATTCATTGCCGCACCATGTGACATTCACACAGCTGATGTCCATACTTCTACTAACCCAGCTGTCTGATTTGTTCCTAGAATATCTTCTTCAACGGTTCCTTGTCTGCTCTCTCACCGACAAGGATCTTCACTTGCCACCTTGAGCTACTGAACTCACTTCCATAGTATCCCATAATGATATTCTATTACCCAATGATTGGAATATTTTATTGAGAGTCTAATATCAACTCTGGTGGGGGGAAAGTTAATTACCTCACCGGAGCCTTAAGTTGTAAAAATCATCAACATTTGACGAAGAACGCAAGGATTTATGTAGCCCCATACATCTATATAATCCTTTTTCAACATCCTTTGGATGCATCCAAACTACCTAGAAAATCATAACGGCACATAGGGCTTGCAATGGATCTACCCATCAACCCGGGCCACAAGAACCCCACCTCTGATGCTTTGCATGTATTCTATTTGATCCAGAGATCTTTTCCCATCATCTATCATATATCCGGCTGGGGTGGGTAATGTATTAACGTTAATATTGGTGTGATTAATGATCCTAGTCCTTATCCCTTCTTCATTGAGCATCAATGGAATAGTCCCGTCAATATTTAACAAGAAAGGTTGCAAATCGTTACCTGGGGGATGAATGAAATTTGAAAAAGCATACCTACCATAGTGAGCTACAATCCAACCATGAAGGATTTGGAAAGGCCCACAAATCATTCTCGATGATCCTCCTCTCAAAATACCTCTCAAAATGTCGTACAATCAGGCCGGCACAAGGACCCCTAGGTTAAACCTCTAATTGTCTTCCATGATGTCGACCATCACTAATGTTGCAAGGAGGACTCCCATCCTAGTATCCCTTACTGGTAGTAGCCACCTGATTAATAACGTTTCAAGAAATCTTTAATGCCATACATTTCGGTCTTTGATTTCAACCACATGAAAGACCCATGTTTAGTATTCCCCTCTCCCATGGATCCTTCAATATGACCCGCTCTTACTCATCTGCATCGTGGTCATACACCGTTTTCCTCACCAATAAATCTTTATATTTGATTATTTCTTTATAAATAGTCTGAACTACTTTGAATAGTATGTCCTTCATAAAGTCCTTCAATCGCAGCCTCCCCATGTCCAACTCTAACAGGTTCCATGTCCGGATGGGAGTCTGCGACCTATCCCCGCAAGTATTTTTTGTTGGATGAAACTCATTGTACTGATTCCCATCTAAACGAATACCCCTAATCGAATGAACACTCCAAAGTCTAATTACAACCTCTCCATGATGAAGATAGAAAGTGTTCGTATTAGAGGACTACCTTCTATACAGATCCAGCCTGAGTTCTTGATAGTGGTAGAAATGGAACTGCAACGTCCACACCGCCTTAAACATCCTGATGTGTCACAATTCTACACAAAACTGATCTCATGATTAGCATACCAAATATGCCCAAGCCCACTTATTGGTAAAATTGCCTCCAAACCTCTGGTTCCAATCCTTAAACCCACCCTTTTTCTCATTGGTGATTCTCTATCAGAAGGTACTTTTATAATGGGTTGGAGAGTCCTCGACAACTGGTTTTCTTCCAAAAATGGTCCTGGTCCTTGGATTCAAGATATAAATGGCCATTTCTTAGGTTTCACTAGAAGGATGGACATTTTTTGTAATGTTGTACCAGGGAAGATCATGCTCATGCATCACCCATGACCATGGTGTATCGACATAAAATATTGGCACTGTTACCACCTCTAAAATACCAAAGTCCCATATGGACAAGTTTTTAAATAGCACGTAATCATTTTGGGCTTGGGTTGGCATATTGAAAAGATATTGGTTGTTAGATAAAACATTCATGGATCCATAAACCTTATATTTCTCAATCATCTCATACCTCTGAGCAGCATAGATAGCTTCTCTCCAAGCATTACTTTGGTCAGCAGCCATTTTTTGGTAATGTCGGGAGCCGACCAGCAGGCAGCGTGAATAACAAAAAATCTGCACAGAAAATGGTCAATGCATGAAAAATAGAGACTGAATTTGAGGATTCCGTTCATAAGAGAATGAACTTCATGAAACAGCAGAAAATATTACGTGCACAATATATATGATTCTTATCACACGAGAAATCTTGTATGAAACATGGGAACACCCATGAGTATTTATAGTCTTGAATCAGAGATTTTTTGCGCATGAAATGGATTGTGTGACACATATGCCATTTTTTCACACACCGCCCTCAATGGGCTAGGCATCTTGGCATTTCCCTAAGAATATGACCTTTGCGCCCCCTCGTAGATCTGATTCATAGGGAGGTATTTGTAGATGTCATAATTCATGAAGGCCTCAAGAATACATCCTTGGGAAAACTAAAGGCATATTTCAACTTAGCCACTGATTACAGGATGGGAGAAAAGGTTGTGTGGAAAATCCAAGGGGTACACATAAAATTGATTCCCCATGTGAAAATTTTTCATGGACTAGATGGATTTGAACACCGGCACGTAAAGTCCACCACGACGGATGAATTTGCTGAGTTCCACATAGGCCAAATTCTGTGCGTACCTTCTACCCCCAATCACCTATAAATTGAAGGAAACCCCCTCACATCCGGTAGCTAAATAATTCTAACCCTCTCCCTTATGTGTAATACATATCATCTATGTGCAAAAATGACTTTCAGGTATAGGATTTTCTGTGACAGGTCTCCCGGGGGTCCACCTTCGGGGTGGGGCTGCTAGGGTTTGACCCACACCCAGTTCCTTTTTTTATTAATCCTTTTTCCTGAAAAACTCCTCCAATTTCATGCACACCTCCTTATGCACCCAACCCGACTTGTTTCATGCAATAGTTCCAATTTTCATGCCTATTGCACGCAAACCCCTTCTTTTGAGCGCAATCCTCCCTCCATGGGTGCACCCTATAGCATTTCTTCAATGTTTCTTTCCTATACCCCATCTTCAGGAACTTCTTACATGAAAAACACCTAGGTTACAAACCCTTCTACTATATTACCCTCCAGGTATGTAGAAAGTTATTTTAATGTCCCTTAGGTGGTGATTTAAAGTCTATTCCTAAGACTTATACTTATTTGTAGAGTCACTCTAACAGATATTACTTCTTCACATAGCCACGCTAACATGGGCCCCTTAATGGATCACTCCACAATATTACCTCATCATGAAATTGATGATGCCCTCCTTTCCCCAAGGGTTGGTAGGTATTAGTCATGTATTTCCTAGGGGTGTGGAGTGAACCCGCCTCATCTGAGGTACAGGACGTTAAACTGCCAAGAACTATCATCCTCAACACATGATGTTAAACTGTGTCCTCACCCCATACATTATACAAGGGGTGACCCACATTAGAAATTCTCAATGCCCGCTCGTCTCCATGGTAGTTAGACCTTCCTCACATGGAATGAGATCCTCTTTGTTGGAGTGGCGTCTATCCGCGCGGAAGGGAAGCCATCTTGGTGTAATCCCCTAACCTTTCTTACAGGAGGTAATATCCCTAATCCTCCCCTCATCTTATATACTGTAGACTATAGGAGAGATGGGCATCAAAATATTCATTACCGTGTCCCTCTCCCTATAGAATTTGTCGCCATTGGGACGCCATCCTAGAGTAAGTCCCAATCTCTATCTCCCTAGGATGCTGACCATACATAAGCCCATGTTTCCTCTTTGGCCTGCTAACCAGATGTATGTCCCGCTCCACTTTCTGCGGATGCACCTTTCTCGACGTGATTGTCATGTCTTTGATGCCTCTTGATTCTCACACAGAGCATGAATCATGTGGGCATAGAGAAAGCATGGACCATGTAATCATTCCTGGGACACCTTAGTATGTAATCCCCAAACCCTACCAAACAATGTGGACTTTGATCCTTGATCCTATCTGAGTAAGGTATACAGGAAGCCTCCCTAAGGTTCAATTCCAACACCTACACTTCCCAACCCCTTTCAAGTTGAATCACCTTTTTCCTACATGACGTTAAACTGTATCCCCTATTTCGAACTATGTGGACTTTGATCCTTTCCAATATCCAAGAAAGGTATATAGGAAGCCTCCCTGAGGTTCAATCCCAACACCCATCGGTCACGACCATTGCACGTTGGTTCACCCTTTTCCTGCATGATGTTAAAATGTATTCCCCTTTTAATCCCATGAGATGTTAAATTGTACACATTTGAACTACATGGGATTTAATATTTGTCTTCTGGATAGGTTACGTAGGAAGCCTCCCTGAGGTAAAACCCCAATCGACAATAAGACATTGTGATCCCCAATTGATGGTAATCTATTGTGATCCCCAATCCACAGTAAGCCATTATGATCCCTAATAGACGGTGAGCCATTGTGATCCTCAATCGACAGTAAGCTGTTGTGATCCCCAATCGATTGTAAGCCATTTTATTCCGCAATTGGTGATAACTTGTTGTAGTCCCCTTTTTAGGACCCATATATCTGGTCTGCCCATCAGGAGATAGAATAACCTAGGCTACTAACCACGCATTAGCCCTCATATATCATCAGGTCTTTGTCCTCTGTGCACACCCTGATTCTATGCCTCCCATCTTGAACTACGTGGACTTTGATTCCCTATCACGTGGATATGTAGAAATCCTCCCTGAGGTTCAAGCCCATCACTCATGTCCTATCGTGGTCTCTCCCTCGAACCCATGTGTTTTTGGAAGGTCATTTCCCACCCTGAAGTTTCTACTTCTTCCAGATCCCATCTACGTGTCCATTCCCACTGGCTGCCTCCTCAGGTGTCCCTTCACCCCACAGAACATTGTGGACTTTAATTCCATTCCATGAGGATATGTAATAGGTTTATTCGAGGATCAATCTAATATCATCGTCATCCTCACATTGGTTCCATATAATTCTCTATCGTATCTCATCTATCCATATCCATCCTGATACTTACCCGGGTCGCCACATCCCATTGAGATCATGTCACCCACATTCTCACTGCTCTTAGAAGCAATTGGGAAACTAAACAAGTTTTATCCCTAGAATTAGTATTCCCTCCTAGTGTTGCACCCATATGGTACACTCTTATCAGTGTTTCCACCTATCTGATCCATCTATGATAGATGCTAAACTCACAACATACCCTATGTTAAACATGTGAAGTTGATGAAGACCTCAGAGACATGCCTAGGGCATATAATTCCCTGAACTCGATGTGGTATTCTTCGAGATTCTGCGCCCTCAAGAAACCCTATCGTAAGCGGAAGAAACCCAGACACATCAACGTTCCCGTGTCTAGACACACAAGTGATGTCCAACATTACTACTCCCTCGATTGAAGGTTTCTGCCCAAACTAGACCCCTTGGATGGTCCAGACAGAAGCATCATAATTAACTAGCATCCATAAATACATGGCACTGGGAATAGATTCATGAAAAACCTCTTAATATTTAAGGGATGCCTAGATTAGGTGAAGAGTTCCAAGGAGGAAGCCATGGAAGGAGGAAATGACATCCCATCATCTTGTTTTCATCAGGGAGAAAAATTCCTTGAATAAGTGATGGATTCCACCAACCTTTGGAAAGAGGTAATGCAGGGAAACAAATAGCACATCCTCCAAAAGAACAGTTGCACACCCAAAAAAAGCGTTAGAAACAATCATATTGGGTTATTACCATAACTTTTTATCCATGAATCAATTTCATGAGATTACTATTAATGGTCTTAAGCATTTTACTCCATCGACATAGATTCTTAATAACACTTGTTGCATCATTTTTTGATAAACTTTCATGAAATTTGAATTCTTATTCTTGTCTAATTTCAAGATTCCATTTAGCACATTAATTATCTTGTGGTGTCACTATCTTTAAATCCATTTACAATGGAATTTAATAAAGGGTGATGTATATTTTATAACAATACATACATTTTTGGATATTTAGTTCAGTTTTATACCGAAAAATGAATTATGATTTTGAGGAAATGTCTTAATCTCATTATCTTAGATGTCTTCGAATACTAAAATCATTATTTTTAATTCTTGGATTGATTCCCTATTTGATTACATTATTCATCCATAAATTCTAAATTTTATTGAATATAAGTAAAATCCCATGATGTTTTCCTTTTATCTGTAGTAGAGTCATCTCTTCTATCATAGTGTGGTATCCATTTCATCTTTCATTGGTGTGTCTTGACTAATATTTTTCTTCACATACATATAGGTTATTGAAAACTCGACATTCTTACATTGATTCTTATTTATATTTATATTTTTTATTTTGATATAATATTAAATTCATGTATGTTCTATATGATATATTTTCAACATAGTGTCCATTTTAATTGTAAATAAAATTGAAATTTATATGAATTTAAAATCCATTTTTAGTGAATTGTTTTTTCCAATATCCATTACTGATGGTTATCTTTTCTATCCATCAATATAATATTTATATAATCTTCATAAATTGATATATTTTGACAATATTCCATATAAATATACTCAAATGTATAAATATATCCATTTTTTATTTTCCATATAGATTTGATACATTATTTATTTGAAGA
Organism: Viscum album; assembly: GCA_963277665.1. Taxonomy (NCBI): domain Eukaryota; kingdom Viridiplantae; phylum Streptophyta; class Magnoliopsida; order Santalales; family Viscaceae; genus Viscum; species Viscum album. The sequence goes on along the minus strand of OY728147.1, from coordinate 1,497,636,763 downwards.
AAAAATCTGTTTATTTAGAGATATTATACTCGATATCTTCTAAAATCTCATCCTCATATCCGACCTTCAAGATTTTTTTTTATTTCAATGAAATCGAGTTATCCAATATTTTGTTTTTCACATTTCACTGTTCACTTGTTTTAGTAGAAAAAATATAAGTAGTACAAACATAAATATCTAGATAATATGTTGCCTTTTTATTTGAGATAGTAGTGAGGTTATTCTTGATATACATCATGATCTTATTTCTAATAATGTGAGTCCATTTAGAGAAAAATTACATATCATAAAAATTTACTACTTTGTATTACCGGTTTCTTGAGAAGTCTCAACATTTATTTCCTCTTAATTTATAATTTTGGATATAAGTTTAAGCCCCATTATATTTATGATATATTTTGATTCCTCAGCTGGTCAAGAATTTTCCTCTAATTTTTTATTTATTATATAGATATTATCATTTTTCCTTTTATTAAACTATCATTGATATTGATAAATCTATATTACCCTCACTTATATTTTTTATAATTACATATCATTAATAATTATAGATACATTGTATTTCTGTGAATGAAAGTAAATCATTATCAGGTGACTTCAATAACCCTTCTCCCCACATACTAATTTTGTGTTATTTTATAATAGAAAAAGAATATTTTTCATAATAATAATTTAATTTTAATTCCTTGGATTTAAAATATTATTTTAATTTGTAACATTTCAAAAACTTTTTTGTCAATTATTTATATGTAAAATTGACTTCCATATCCAGTTGTGCATTTTCATTATATAATTCATTATCAAAAAGAAAAATATAAGTGAATATTTTATAATGTAATTTTTTTACATAATTAATGACTTAATATTAGAGATATTAAAATAATTTAATAGTCTTGTAGTCATCACAAAAGAATAAAATCATTATAGAGAATAATTATCAATAGAATTAGAAAGGCAATTATTCCTTTTTATTTTTTTAATGTAGTGGTGAATCCTTTTTCTATAATGAAATAATTATATTCTTATTAGAATCTAGTTTCATCTAAATAACAATAGTTTTGGATGAAAAAATAACTTTGATACTAATATGAATGAGACCTAAATTTTATATCTTAGACATATGAAATCTCAATCAAAAAAGAATTATTCACTAGTAATATATTTATTCATGTTCAATATTCTGTGGAATGATTCACACTACCTACCAACAATACATTTTAGCCCAGTGCTCTTATTCTCTAGAAATTTTTTCCAGCTTCATTCAACTACCATAAATGTATATTTTTGTTTCATATCCTATCAAAATCCAAATCAGATGTGATTCATTAATATAATGTCCATCATATAAATCGTCATTTATATAGGGGTTGTCTCTATGAAAATTTTTTCCCATGTTTTCAAGGCTACAATGTTATCCCAATAACCTTGGTTAACATTGAAGGGAATTATGTTAGTCCTTTATATATACATAACAATGGGATTAAATTACCAAATTGAAGGTGGCTACTTCCCAGATGTATCTCACTCCTCTTTTACCATGAATTATTGGGAGAAAACATCAACATCTTCAATTTTATTTTCCTCAATCACCGAATACATATTAAAAAAATTAATTAAAAATATTATCCTCACTTACTTATTGAAAATAATATCATCATAGTACATTAGATTCTATAATAATTGTAGATAACTACATAGAATCACATCAATGAACAATAATGAATCTAAATAATGTAACTCCATATATTCATTTTTAGTAACACATTGACACATATGCCATAACCTTAAAACTATAAAAATATTTTTCCCAATTTCCATTAATTTAAAACATTACTATATTGAAGGGAATATCCAATTATAATAATGATATTACTCATTTAAAACAAAATGTAATCGTGTTATCGCCATAATATATTTCAATTGACTATGTAAAAATAGATAAGAAACAATATGGAATTTAAGAAAACTCATACTAATCATATATTTCGAATTATATTATTTAATATAATTATTTATATTAGTATGATTTCAACCTACTAGCTAATGAAAATGGAGGAATGATAATAAAACATCCATGTTTAAAAAAATAATGAGATATATATAAATTCACATACATGAAAAACTAAATGTTGAATGTATTGAAATAATCAATGGAACTTGAAGATAAACCAAAACCAAAATCAATGGGACCTGCCACATGACCTAACATATAGTGATCTTGGACTAGACACCATGATGAAAACTAAATAATGATGAAACATAACACATGAGTAACCCCTGATGCCCTAGTAGGGATGACTAGAATCTAAGGTGTTTATAATCAATTTAATAATGATTCACCCATGTTGGTTATAATTTAAACTAATTAATGGATTATACAAAGAATCTAACATGGACCATCCATAAGTTGGAATTTCTGAAAATATGTTTGATTAATGAATAGGAATTCTGTTGGTTGATAGAAAAATTAATATATTATATATCTAAAAATGAATGAATACAAAACCAATCTACAAAAACTGCACCTCATACAAACTAGTCTCTATGAAATATCCTCAACAAACAGAATTCATGATGAGGGGCCAAAATAGAAACACATGAAATTTCATTAAAAAACTATAACCCTCACTAAAATATCGCTAAATCCAATGTGAGAACTGATTCATATTTTATAACATAACTGAGAAACACATCATGGAGAATGAAGAACTACAAGTGTACTTGTGAATAGTTACTGTGTAATGGTAAAATTGAATGTCCACTATGGTGTGTGTGAAAGGTCATGTCATATAATAAGTATGTAATTTCCAATTATTACTTATGTAAATAGATTTTTAACTAGTTTATGGATCAACATGTCTTCAAATTTATATACCTATATAATAATATAAATTTACCAATAATAATGAATAATATGGTATTATACCCGGGACGCAAAAATTGATATATCTCAACAACAGTCAATAACTCCTTATATCAATAGGCTTCATCATCATATTAAATTCATCAAACATAAATTATGGACACAAGATGTTAATGTTGGTCTGTCCCCTATGTTAGACAGTTCTAGTACATTTAAATAACATAAAGATATGCATATATGAAAAAAAATCATATATGTATATCTGTATAAGGAATTCATGATCCTAAAAACCTATTTTGAGAGAAAAGGAACAATGTAAAAAGGTTCAGAGAAATGTTATAGCCTATGTTTGGTAAGATAAGAAATTGTATAATGAATCTGTGCATTGTGAGATCATTCCACATAATCAAATAGTGTTCATAGTTATGGTATAATATCCCGTAACATGAGTATAATATCTATTCAAGAAGCCATAAAACATCCTCAAGCAATCTATAAAAATAATATATCTATGTAATACACATACTCATTAACAAAAATACCACCAAATTGTTGAAGAATTTAGGGACATCATTAGTTTTTAATTTTGGTCTATGTCTACCAACATGCTCAATACAATAAGGAAAAGAATTCATTATACAGTAAAACTAGAGAAATATTAAGTATACCCAACTCTCAAGTAATTAATTGAGATAATGTAATCATCATGGATTACAAGAATGTTAAGAGTGTTAAAATTTTCTAGGGATTTTTTAGAATATTTAAAAGTAAATCTTTCTAGTGTTGATCTCAATTTAATCCTAGGTTACAATATAATATATCCCCATGTCATACTTGTTGGAAGAAAAACTATGTGGCAGATATAGAAACACAACTGTTTTAGACATAATGTGAACATTTACAAATTATCGCTAAATAAATCATATATTTGACTACATTATGTGATTTGTTGGTAAGGAATATGTACCATAAAAATGATAAAGAATATGAGATGATACCCTATTAGAACACATTTGACATATTAATCCCATTTTTTAATTCATTGGTCCAGAATCATAGAAAGTTATTTTATTAAAAAATAAAACATTTTTGTTTAAAGAAAATATATTTTTCCCGGTAAGCATTTCATTATAAATAATTTTGAAAAAAATTAGAACAATTTTTTCAAAGAGTAAATCCCTGTGGCTTTGATAAAAAAATTAGTTTGAATTTTTTTAAAATTAATATGATGGACTAACCATGAGTGTGTTTTAAAATGGATCTATAAAAAACAAGGTATTTTTTAAATTTACACTCTACCTAAGCATCAAAAAATAATTTTTGTGTACATGAAAATATTAATGTTATATTAAACCATTAAAATTTTAATTTCAAATCACTTCCTATAACATATTAAACACACCTGTAACATCTTAAATAAAAAACTTTCTTAAACAACGGTTATGCATTTCTTAACATATATTACATTTAACATTATGTGGGTAAACGTGATTTATATTTTAGAATATGTATTAGAAATTCAAATATACACTTAATTTAGATTATAAATTAAAAAAACTATTTTTTTTGAAATAAATCCAATTTCATTCTTATCTTTATCGTTGGATATTTGAAAAGAGCCATGAGAAGATCGATTTTCACATAATTTTTTATTCCAATAAAGGTAAAAAAATCATCATGACAGTATGATCATGTCTCAAAACATAAATGATGGAAATATAATTTATATTTTATGATAAAATATGATGGAAAAGATAGATACATACAATGAATTAATTAATTAAAATCATCAACAATAATATCAAAATAACTATTAGGGAGTGGAGGCCAAAACATAATACAATATAAACTCATTGAAAAAATAATGTTATGTTTAAATTATTATTGAATAAATATACATAAAATTATTCAATTAAATATAATAACCCCTTCATATTTTTAATATAATTTTTTGGAATACATAAAGAACCCAAATTATGGGTATAATATGTGAATCGCTTGAATTGTTTGGAACAGAAACCATTATCATGGAAGTGTTGAGTCATACCTTCTAATATGATATAGTCATACTAGATTTTATAAATAAAAAAATATATCCAATAGTCGATGATAGATAATATGAAACTTATATAATTAAATATTTAGTGAACTCCATGGAGATCATGAAAGATGAAACATAAAGTTCATCAAGAATACTGTGATCAAAACCCACTATTTGTCACATAACTGTCCTTATTTTCATTTATTTTCCCCTCTATTTTTACATATATTTCCCCCTATGTTCCCTCGAGGTTCACCCATTGAATTTTGGAGATAAACAGAGTTTTTTGTGTGGCCAGAACTTGGTGCACGGTTTGGCAGCAAAGTTTACTAAACCGTGCAGACAACCCTTGCATAATATCTAGGTCTTTAATAAAATATGTTATATTCATTTTTCCCTTCCATAAATAAACCTAATGATCCCCTTTCATCCCCTATTCTACCATTTCTGCAATAAAATGATTGAAATCTCCCTCGATCTCCCTTCGAAACCATTTTTAAGGGGTTTTTGGTGGGGAAACATCATGATTCTTCAAGTAGGTGAGTCTCTCATTACTTATCTTCCTTCTCTCTAGGGTTTATTCCATCCTTTTGGATGTTCTAAAATTATAAATGATTGGGTTTCTTCCCTAGGGGTTAATAATGAGTTTCTTAGTTAAATATACATGATTAGGGTTCATTATCACCCATTGGTGGTGCAGTTGTGGTGTAGGTGAAGTTTCACACAAATTCTTGTGTTTTTTTGGCATTCAGGGTAGGTGTATCCATGTGTAAACATTCTTTAATAAATTTTTAATGCATTATTAACCTATTTAAAATGATTCTAATATATTTTTTGTTCTTAGAAATCAATTATTTTTACAATTGATTAAGTGTTTAATTTTATAGTTGCATTTTGACACGGAATTGGGTTTTTTCCATGTGTATTCCATGATGTATCATTTTGGGTTATTTTATCATTCTTGAATTTTTTTTATTAAATGTTGTTACAACTTCCAATTCTTGTTTTTGTGTGTTGTTGTTGGAAATTTATCCTTAAAAGAGTGATTTTAAATGAATGTTTTGTGCAAACCCTTGTAACACCTCTTGAAGTTGTTTTATTAAATTCTTATTCGGTTTAATGAACTACATTGAGGGTTCAAAACATATTTGGGGTATATTTTTGTGTGTATATGATTTATAAATATGGGTTTAATGTTAAATTGGTGTGTTATAACATGATAAACTTGATTTATCATAAATAGAAAGCCATGGTATCTAGGTGGGAGGACTAAGAAAAGTATTCTAGGGAATCGAAAGAGGCCTTATTCAGGTTTAACTTAGAAAGATTAATGATGATAACACTTACTAAATAATGGTGATTTATTGGAGACCACTAGGTTATGTTTGTGTTCCCTACTAGTGTATCATGCATGATAACATAGTACACTGTGGTTTAGATTCCAAATTTCACGAAGATATGATGTACCTAATGTCCCATTATTAGATAGTGCCTATGGGTATTTCTTACAAATAGTTCTAATTGGTTATATTGTACATATCATCAGTATATGATGTTTTTGATTGGAAATTTTAGTAACATATTTGATTTCTTTAAAAAATTTCATTAATTAAATTTTCCCCTTGAAAACTTTTTTTAATTAACGTTGAATCCATTTAAAATTGTTATTAGCATTTACTGTTTATGAAAAATTGAAATATTTTTGTCTTATAATGTTTATAGCATGGAATCTTTTCTACGGTGGCATCCAATTGGGGATAGGCTCATACCATACATACATTTTTTTGTGTAAGAAGATTTTATATTTTTTGACCCAGGTAAGGGAAAGGTCTTTGGAGATGGCGGTTTGGGTTGTCAGCTTCCTTCCTTGGTGTGGTGTTGTATAGATGGATTAAGGAAAATGCCCCCTATCATATGGTAGTTTTTGAGTTAGAATTTCTAATCATTTTTTATTGTGGACTTCTGGGGATTCATTTAAAACTATGTAATTAAATTCAATTTTTTTAAGTATTGTTTCTTGTTAATTTTCAGATTTAGTTTATTTATTACTGTTGGTTGTTTTATATTTCTTAATTTGGGTAAATCTTTCCCAAACAATTACATATAATACCCGGGCACTTATTCTAGCATGTGGGGATTATGAACACCCTTCATATGTTTAGACTACATGTATACATTGGGTGGGGGTGAATTAGTTTTTAGTTTCATTATTGTAATAATGAAAATTTATTTATATTTTATTTTATTTTTTGAATTTTTCAGAACTATTGTACTAATTATTTGTTTTTGATTGTTAAATTTTGTAGCAACAAGACTCCCCATAAAGCTCACATGCACCCATGGGAGGATTCCGAAGAGAGTTCTACATCATGTATTGATCAAAGGTTTCTTGAAGATGGGGTATCACTGATCCAGGTGTTGGGGTAGAGAGCGGGTACTACTCCTTCTACAGCTATAGAAGATGCGACTAGTTACTCAAGAGTTTCTCAAGAACAAGCCTCTTACGTTTTAGGGTAATGATGGGATAAATGATTTAAAGGATTGGATAGAGAAGATAGAGATGATGTATGAGTTTCTTGACATGACTAAAAAGGTTAGGGTGAAATGTAACTCATTTCTTCTAGAGGTACCCAGTCGTAGGTTCTAGGAATTAGTGCTTCATGCTGGGAAGCATGAGCAGATGATCTTGAAGGATTTTAGGATAGTCTTCAATGAGAATTATTGCACCAAGGTCTGGACATATGTCAGATCCTAGGAGTTCATGGATCTTTCACGATGAGAACTTTTAGTGATGGAATATGGTATCCATTTTTCTGAGCTATTGTGATACACACATCAGATTGTTTATAACGAATATATAAAATCTCGGATGATTGAGAAGATATTGTGACCATAAATTTACCCTAATGTATTATTTCTCAAGATAGGAACCTATGTTGAGGTGGTTGACCATGCTTGTATGGTTGAGATTGATTAGAAAGGAAATTCTAGTTTTTTAGAGTGGTGTGGGTAGTGGAAACTCCTCAGATAAAAATAAGAAGCAAGATGAGAAGGGGGGAAAAGGATGTGGTAGTTCAAGCAATCCTTCCAGTCAGTCTTCATATATAGATTTTGACATAGGGTCCGTAGTGTGACATCATTATAGGAATGAAGGGAACATCCATCCTGAATGTACCTCCCCTCTTATGACATGTTATCGATGTGGTGTTATGGGGTACATGTAGGTATTTTTATGAGTGATGCACCCATAACCTATTGGGGAAGTATATGTGACTTCCAGGGGTGTATCAGCTCAGTTTGAGTAGACCTGGACAGTGGGATATCAGTTTTCTGGCTGTAGTGACAGGGCTGGATCATCTTCTTTGCATAGTTAGTTCATGGAAGAGCCACAAGAGATCGATCGTTCTCATACAGAGACTAGGCATCTTCATGTTGTGGACTAGACACCAGTGAGATAATATGCAGGGCCTTTGATAGTTTGAGGAACAATTTTGATCGAATCATCTATTTCAGATGTTCTATTTGATACTTGTGCTTCTGTTTATTTTATCTCTATCCATATCATGAGTCTGTTGAATTCATAGGGGGAACATATTCTATGGAAGCTCCATTGGATGAAGTATTTATTGGGGTTCAACATTGATATCATATATAACCTAGGAAAGGGTAATGTTTTGGCTAATGAATTGATTAGAAAAGTACCATTTCAATATTTGAGGAAGTCTACTAATGATTGGACTTTGATGGGGCTCTATTCTCAGATGCACATAGAGACCAAGGAGCATAGAAGAGGCATGTTCTTAGAAAGAGTTCAGTTGAATCCCTCTCATTTAAATTTGATTCTATGGGAGAAACCCAATGATGATATATCATAGAAATATATAAAGTTTATTAATGGTGGGGAGACATCTTATAAATTTTCTTCATCTTTCGTGGTCCTATTGTGCTTCAAGGGACGTTTGGTGGGTCCATTATCTCTTATGAGGGTGGTGATGTTGGATATCCACCAACAATAGTGGTCCATTCATCCTGGAGATACAAAAATTTATTATGATGTTCTTTGGATGTTCTGGTGGCTAGATATGAGATTATACAAAGCTACTTTCATGTCGAAATCATATACAATTCGGCAAGTAAAAGAAGTGCATCAAAGCCCCTCTAGTTTTCTTTAGTTATTACCCATTCCAACATGGAAGTGTGACAAGGTCTCCATAAATTTAATTTTTGTCTTACCTCATACACCTTGGGGTAATAACTCTATTTGGGTAGTTATTAATCACATAACCAGGTTATCCCACTTCATTCCGATCAGAGAGACAACTAAATGGGTTGAACTGGGCTGATTGTATATTCTGAAGATGGTATGGCTTCATGGTGTGTCGTTAACAGTTGTCTCATATAGAGATACCTATTTTACCACTTGGTTTTTGGATGTACTTTATAAGGACTTGGTGTTTCATATTAAGATGATAGCAACATATGATCCTCAAATGGATGGTAATACATAGCAAAAAAAATCATATTTTAGAGTACATGCTTCAGGCAGGTGTCTTGGTTTTTCAAGGATCATGGGATTTCATTTTGGGAATTGTTAAATTTACTTATTATATAACTTATCAATCTTCTATTGGAATGTCTTGTTTTGAGGCACTCTATAGGTGTCCTTGAAAGTCCCCCCTGTGTTGGGTTGAGGTAGGTAAGCCCTCAATTTTGGAGTTGAGCCTTCTGCAAGAGTCATATGAGAAGGTAATGTTGATGAGACATCGGTTATTGGCATCTCAAATTCACCACAAATATAATTCTAATCATAAGAATTGAGATCTTGATTTCTCTATGGTGATTAGGTATTCTTGATGGTGGCCCATTTTTTGGGCCATCATCATTTGGGAAAGAATGGAATTATAATGACGAGGTATGTCAGACCTTTTGAGATCACCAAGAGGTTTGGAAAGGTGTTATATATGTTATATTTTCCTTCCCATATGACATCTATTCACTATTTATTCCATGTCTCCAAATGGAAATAGTAAAACTGAGATTCGTCCCATGTATTGAATTTGAAGGAGTTGGAAATAGAGCCTAGATTATTAGTTTTTGAATGACTAGGGAAAATAGTGGATTCCCAAGAGAAGGTGATTCAAGAAAGACTATTCCCCATGTCTGGGTATTTTGGTAGTATTGGAATAATGTGCATGATATTTGGGAGCATATTTCCTGGGTTGAGAATGAGTACACATTCTTGTTTCTAGATCAAGATTTGGGTTGAATTTCCAGGGAAAAAGTTTTCATGGTGAGGAGAGTTATCAAATTCATGTCCTTATTTTCATTTATTTTCTCTTATATTTTCACCTATCATATCTCCCTAGGTTCCCCCGTGAATTTTGGAAAGAAAGGTAGGTTTTTGGGTGGCTAGAACTCAGTGTAGGGTTTGACTGCGCAATTTTTTAAATTGTGCGGACAATCTGTGCACAGTATCATCATCTTAAAAAATTGATATTCTCATTTATCCCTTGCATGATTAAACAATGTGCACCCCTTTCTTCCCCCATTCTACCATTTCATCCATATATGTCTTCCATGCTCCCTCATTCTCCTTTAGAACCCATTAATGAAGGGGGGTTTTGTGGGGAAACATCAAGATTCTTCAAGTAAGTGAGTCTCCCTTTGTTTTTCATCCATCTCTCTAGGGCTTCCTCCTTTTTTTTAAAGTTCTAAAATTAAATCAGATAGGGATTCATCACTAGGGTTTAATATTGAGTTTTGTGGTTCAATATTCTTGATTAGGGTTCGTTATCACTAACTAGTGGTGCAGTTGTCGTGCGAGTGACGTTTAACACAAATTTTTGGGTTTTTTGACATTCAATGTAGGTGGTTCTATGTGTAAATATTATTTGATGAATTTATATTTATTTATTATCCTATTTAGCATGTGTCTCTTATATTTTGTGTGGTTAAAGAACCATTTCTTGTAGTATTGATTAACTTTGTAATTTTAATGTTGAATTTTGACATGGAATTGGGTGTTTTTCAAGTGTATTCCATGTTTCATAATTTGGGGATATTTTATGATTCTTGTAATCGATTTATTAAATGGTGTTAGAGATGAAAATATTGGTTTTAATGGTATATTTGAGGGTTTTTCCATAAAATTGTAATTTTAAATGAATTTTGTGTGAAAAGCCTTGTAACACCTCTTGAAGTTGTTATATAAATGTTTTATTGGTTTTAATGAACTACATTAAGGATGTGGAAGTTTTTTGGGGTAATTTTTTGTGTGAGTAGGATTTATAAATGTTTTTATGTGAAAATATTATTTATAACATGAGTAACTTTATTGACCACAAAAGGAAAGCCTAGATACCTAGGTGGGTGGACTAAGACTAGTATACTAGTGATTCAGAAGTTTCTTTGTCTCGGTTTCACTTAGTAAGATCAATGATGACAACATGAACTAAATAATTTTGATTGATTGGAGACCACATTGTTATGGATGTGTTACATTCTAGTGGATCATGCTTGAGCATGTAGTTGTTTGTGGTTGTTATTCCATATTTCACTGATATATGATGTACCTAGTGTCCTATTGTTATCTAGTACCTAGGGTTATTTCCCATGACTAGTGCTCATTGGCTATATTATACATACCATTGGAATAAAATGTGTCTAGTTGGTTATTTCAATATCACATGTTTGTTCTTTAAAATTCATCATTCTTTAATGTTTCCCTCTTGAAAATTGTTTTTAATTAAATTTTTATCCCTTTAAAAGTGTTCATATCATTTTATGTTTATGAAAACATGCATGATTTTTTCCTTTTAATGTTTATAGAATGAACTATTATCTTGTTTGGAGTCATATTGGGCTTATTATCACACTTTACTTACACCATTTTGTGTAATTATATTTGGTAATATTTCACATAGGTAAGGGAAAGGTCTTTGGGGACAACAGTTCAGGTTGTTAGCTTCCTTCCATGGTGTGGTGTTGTAGAGATGGCTTGAGGGAAATGCCACCTTTCCATGTGGTGGTTTTCGAGTTATATTATCTAATACTTTTTTGTTGAGGAACACATGGGATTTATTTAAAATACTTAATTCAATTCTGAATTTTTGTTAAGTCTTTTTTTGTGATCATTTTCATAATCAGTTTATTTATTAATGATGGTTGTTTTATGTTTCTAAACTCTGGTAAATCATTCCCAAAACTTTTTTTATAATACCCAGGCACTTCTTCAAGCCCATGGGGACTGTGAATTCCCTTCTATCCATTCTGTAGATCAGGACGGGTGTCATTTGTTTGGTGAGCCATATTGGTTTATGAAACTACTCAATTCATTCATAAGATCAAATATTCACCCCAAATTATAAATTATATAAATCTAAAACTCAACTAAATCATTTGATACCAAAATGGTGTAAAACATTTATCAAAACAATTACACATACCTATTTTAAGAATTAGATGAGGAAGATCAACAGATTTTTGTGAATTCCACCATGATTTGATCGAAATTACCATGAAAAGAAACTTTTTATGAAAAGTAATTAAATGGAACATGATGAAGGGTGAATATTATAAGAAAATTCAAGGCCTACCTTTGAATCATCATGAATATATCCCATGTAATCACATGGAAAATTTTCCATGAAAACACTATGTATTCCACTTCAAATTAATGGAAAATAATTAAGTTAAAATGGAGACCAAAGTGATTCCAAAGAAAATATACCTATAGTTTGAAGAAAATGAATTCCATGATAAGGGAATATGGATATATATGGGTTAGGGTTTTAATAAAAAATACCCCACTCAATAGAAAAACAACCTGGACATTTGGTTTCAAATATAGGTGCAATGAGTACTCAATGACACTCTATGTCCATAAATGCTTCTTAAAAGTCTAGTGGTTAATTAATTACCTTTTTCCTATTGTCCAATGTGACATATAGTTGTAAAATATAGAAAACACCTCATCATATGTATCCATAAACTCTAAATCTTTATACTAATAGTAATCCTCCTAAAATTTATCAAAAATTAATCCTTAAAAAACTAAAAGAAAATACAAATATAGATAAAAAATTACCTCCCAATAAAAATATAAAATTCAATTTAACCTAATAAAAACCCCTAAAATATTTCATGATTATTTGATAATTACACAATAGTGAAGAAAATCATGGTCCTTTTCATTACATCCTTGACACCAAAGGATTCTCATTTTTAAGTATTCTTGGGACATGGATACTAAAAGATTCAAAACCTCAATGTATCCAATATTTCAATAGAGGTATCCCTTAAACCTATAATTCATAATTACTGAATCCATAAGAAATACATAAAACCAAACGATTTATCATAAAAAATGACAATAACTAAATCAATGTAGTTATGAGATACCAAATACTAACTTTATACCACTCTCTAAATTTACATTCCACGACCAATTATAATATCTCCAAATTGGTCCATGTTTCAAAAAACATTAAAATTATAATGTACATTTCCCTCAAAATAATACTCATCACAATCCCTAAACATGCATCTAATGGATGAATCTTAACTCCAAAGAAAATAATTAAACCACTATCGTATTATAAGATGATACATTGTGACATCATTCTTATAATAATATGAATATACTGTATGGTACTCCCCATATGTGAATCCATTAGGTTTTGTATTTACCAATCATACCATTATATTTAAAATTGTATAATTATTAAAAAAATCTAGAAAAAGATAAAATATTTGAGATTCACATAAGTTATATTATAAAAATAACACATTTACATAATCTATAAAAAATAACATTCAATTTAGAGGAAATATAAACTGACATAACATTAAAAAACTCATTTGCTTTAGTTTTTGGATTTCAAAAATAATTCTAAATAGTATTTGCCTTCATTATATAACCAAAGTTGAATTATGTTTCATAATATCATCACAATCCCATCTTCAAATTAAATCAACTCTTAATATCATTATGTTTTAAAATCAATCTTTATTAGATCATTAGTTATCGGGATCTTGTTTTTTATTCATAAAAATGTAGTTCATTTGACAAAAAAACTAAAATTTCATTTCATGAACATTATTCTATTGCAACCAAAAAAATATGAAAAATAAATTTGTATTAGTCACAACCCACGATTTAATTTATTATAATATCTTATGAAAATATATTTAGATCAAGTAAATTATTTCACTTCACAATACATAATGTTAAAAACGTATTCTGTTACATAAAACAACAAATATACACCATATTATAACTCACACCTAACATTATTAGTTTTATTTTGTAACGACCATAAAATATTGAACAAAATTTATCTAACCTAATTTCTAAAAACTATTACTAGAAGTATATAATTTTGAGAGAAATATCAAGCCTGATTTATAGAAAATTATTGATAGGAAACAAATAGAATATTAAATAGTGAAATATAAATTGGTAATACTATTTATTAATATGTATATTAAAGTATATCTGAATCAATTAGAAAATTTAGGATTCATGTTCAACTAATCATCACTGATATACGAAGGGTATCACTATATATATATATTATTTAAATATTAGATAATATAAATGTTGACTAAATGAATTATATAATATAAACAAAAACATGAAAGAAAGACATATGGAATAACACCCTACAAGTGGATACATTTCACTGCCTAAAAGGATCCAAAAACTAGAGTAGAGGTTATAAAATGGTAAATCCATAGAAAAAATTATCTTGTCCCATCTCATCATAATAGATATTGAAAAATAAAATCTTATCCAAATACTATATAGCATAAGGAGTCTATTATATCCCTTAGAATATTTATATTTAACAATAACATGGTTAATGATACATTACTATTAGTTAAACATTGAGTTGTGAATATAATATCTTTTGTATATTTTTTAAACACATTAACAACACTATTGCTCTGATTCCACATGTCGATGTTCTTATTATGATACCATTCTCACACCTAAATCTGGAGGCTACATAGCCCAATGGTGATCCTCAATCCCTAGGGGTGGTATAATCACATCATTGGTCATGAAAAAACTTTTTTTGTTTAAAAACTCTAAAAATTGATTAATGTCATTACCATATTCAACTAAGAACCCAACATGACTCTTATAGGTAAAAAATGAGGAAATAAAATATTTTTACTATGTAGGTTATATAAGGGTTTATAGGTAAATATAAGTATTAGAACCCATTAAATTAATTTTTTTAAAACCAATCCTCATACAGAATGACATATACAAAGTAGTCCATCATAAATTATATAGCCAAATATACCTATTTATGGGATACAAAGTGAATAATAAGAGATGGTATTAACAAGATCTCCAACCACTTATTTAACATATCAAACTCAAAAGTGGTCTATTATCCCACTCCCTTAATAAATATGTGCGATAAGTCATGGTGACCTTGAAAAAAGTAGTTTAATTTTATTTTCCATGAAATAAATTGAAATAATGTATGTCCATCAATGTGTAAATGTAGTTTTTAAGCACAAATACTCAATAGGGGAACACCATTGTTGTCTCCAAAAAAAATGTCATAATATAGGAATTAATTAATAACCCTGAACATTTAAATAAATATATATAATAAAAAAAATTATATATCATCAAAAAATGAATATTAGTAAGACCATAGTTCGAAAAAATGTAGTATGATATCTATTATAATCAACAACTCTCTATAAAAATGGATCTGTACATGTGAAACCTCTATTGAGCCTCAAATCAGAATCCAATTTGTTAATATAACGTCAAAACCTAATAAGGTTTAGTTTTAGAACCTCTAAATAGCTTAACAAATCACATATATGCACCCATATATATATATATATATATCTGTGTGTTTGTTTATCTATGTGTACCAAAAAAATACTTTTTCCTTCGAACAAGCCATATGAGAATGGGAAATAGGTGTAATTAGTTAGGAAAATCCTATATTCCATCCTAAAAAATATGATAATGTGTACAATTAATTAGTTTGTTGTGTTTCCATACCATATTATCAATATGTATACTCATTCAAGGTATGACATCCCATCACATTAGTTTAACCAGTACTCCAATGGTGAGAGGAACTACACAAGAATTTTATAAAAATAATATAAAATATCCAGGAAAAAAATATGCCCATTATCAAAGTTACATATATGATATACAGGATGTATTAGACATTCTTAGTGAAAAATTATGAGCCACATAAACCAAAATGATAAACGTTTTAAATAAAAATAAAATCCATTATACAAAAGATCATTATTTGTGAATAATATCCAAACCCATTAGATTTTAAAAGAATGGATGTAATAAACATAATTTTTAGACTCGATCAAACTAGTAAACATGTTCAATAATATATTATAGTAGGTATGATTTCAAATTTTCTTGTGTCTATCCAAATAGAGTCCCAAATTACTATATACGTTTCCCATATGATATATTTGTTTGAAAAAATCCATTGAATTAAATAGGATAATATATTGGTTTTAAAGATGGTTAAAACATTCCAAATATTTTAGTAACTTGATGAAAAATATAATTTTTTTTAATTATAGGAAAGGAATATTTACCATACATCTGTTCAAGTTTATAATGCAATCCCCTCTCAAGACATATTTTATACAGAAACCCAAATTGTTTCTAATGTTTTTTCAAAACAATTTAAAATATTATTGGAATTAACTCCTAAGGAACATTTTTAAGGAATATACCACATCAAAAATTACTACCTTTATAAAAATAATTCTTATTATTTAAATAATTTTTTAAAAGGGGAATAGTGACTCTGTTTTGAAAAATCAGTAGTTATAAATTTCTAGAAAAGAAGTAAGAGGTATATCATGGAAACACTTTTAAATTGATTCCATTTTCAATAAAATTATTTATGGAAAACATCACATGCCATAATTACAGTAAAAACAATTCTTACCATATATAATATATTAAAATTTATTATTAAAAGATTATAATTTTCATTTAAAATAACTTTCTCTCACAGAGTTAACTAAGACACCATATCACCACCCAAACACTCTCATGAGATCTGGTTAATCACGATGGGATGAAATCTATTTAATTAAGGATTTATTTGTAAAAGGTTATTTGAATTCTAAATCACTTTAAACACTTCAAGATAAACACTTAATCTTGGTTACAACTATCCATTATTTTTTTATTTTATGGAAAAATTCAAAACATACATGTTTTCTAACACTAAAAGTGGGAAATCATTAAATAAAAAATAGATAATCAAAATTTAACAAATGTAAAATTTTTATGTACAAAAAAAATAAATTTTAAAATAGTATAATATGATATTACATTAACATGGTTCACCAGATTCACACTATAAGATATAATTTGTTAACATGGAAAATGACTTGCATGAAATTAATATTAAAATAATAAAAATTAAAATTATTAAATAAACTAAGATAAAGTGAATATCCTTTTCTAATTTCATATAAATTAAATGAAATTTTTTAATGTTAAAAAAATAATCGTTTAATACGATTCCTTTATATTTTTAAAATATATAAAATGAAATCACATTTTCTAAAAATTTTAAGGAAATAACGGGTATGTATATTATGATCATACCATGATAAATACTACTAGGTCTAAACCACTTACAAATCAAAAAATCATGATGTGTATTAACTCTTTCCATTGTGTAAACATAAGAGCCCCATTTCCACACACAAATTGGTAGAGGTTGCATGAATCCTATTTGATGTTTAATTTCACCCTTTACCTATTTTCAAACCATGTATCTTGATACATAGTCCAAAATTTCATGTTTCAAATTATCCAAAATAAAAAATTATTTCATATAGTAATAAATTTTTTAGATATGTGATTGTATAGAGAAATTTATGAAATGAGATTCATCAAATTACTCTATTTATTGTCAAAGAAATGGATGAAACATAAATAATCTCTACCAATATCAGAATACCATATTCATATATGAATTTTAATGACTTCCCATTGTTCATGGATTCAATTTTCAATGGAATATTCTTTGTACCAATAAATGAATATTTTATTGCATATAATAATCATGGTTTGTGAATAATTTAGAATAGATGTGATGTTTCCCCTTCCTTAAAGGTTCCCATAATAAACCTTACTCAATCAAAGAATATATGATATTTTTAAAATATCATTTTACTCAAAACTCTATGATATTTCATTCTCAAGGAATCAACCACCTAATTTCCCCATAGATGGAGGTAGTGTATTGATAAATCATAACAATGAAGTTGATTCAACCATCAACTTTTAATCACATTGAAATTTATTATGATAATATATATTTAAAACATCAATGAACTTTATATAATTTATATATTATATAATGAAGTTAATTCGACTATATCAAAAATGTAATTGTAATAGTTTCCATATCTAGATATTGTCTTAGATATGTTTCCCATGACTCTATAACTTCCCTAATGCATAGGAAACACATCTGTTTTTCTATATAAGGACACAACCCTATCATTTTTTATGCATTGCAACATATCAAGATTATTTTCCATCGTAATTTGTTAAATTTACCTTGTTGTATTGACCAAACTCCTATTTAATTATTAAAAGTTTTCATTACATTTTTATAACCATATGAACATAACCCATTTATTTTGAAATAAAAAAAATGGGTTACCAAATACAGAATTTTTTTTAAAAACATTTCATAGGTACCTATATATCTAAGGAAACTACATACCCCAGATATATTCATTGGAATTGGCAAGTAAATCACTTCATTTTTCATTGAAATGTGAAATATATTCCATCTCAAAGATAATATGTCCATGAAAACAAGATTCATCAAACCAAAATTCATATTTTATATATTTTCAATTGGACTCATTTTACATAAGAGTCTAACGAATGACTTGTATAAAACTATTATTCTATCATAGAAGTTATAAAATATCAAGATAAAATCAGTAAATAATCAAATGAAATCATTGAGATAATTCTTGAATACTCTATTTATCATATCCATAACAATAGAGGGTGTATAAGTCAATACAAATGGAAGTAGTATAAATTCATAATGTCTATCAATCATAGGATATGACATCTTTAGAATATATTCCTTTTGTTCGCAAAGTTTATGATTCCTAGAATAAATATAATACATTGAAAAATATTTATCTCCACATAGTTGATCAAAAAATTCATCAATATGTTGAATGAAATAATTTTTCATTGTATTTGTTTCATTGGGTTTTCAAGACATGAAAAGGGTTTTTTTATTGAGATACTATGGTCACATTTCACAGAAACAACCAACGGTTCCCTCATCTATACTTGGGTATAGAACTTCATTCTAAAGGTTGTCATTATTCTAGGTTTTTAGGCATAGTAAATATTGGGGGATCGCATTTCTTGAGAGGATGGGAGGTTGGGCTCAAAGAACACTTTTGTGGGGAACCATTTTCAACTCTATGACTCTATTATATATTTAATATTTGTCCATGGTTCTCTTCTTTATCCCAATATGGGACCTGTTACCCTGAATGAACGATTCATTGGTTAATTCACTCTTAAACAAAGAAAGGGAGTCTCGTTGATGAACATATGGATGTTTGATCTCATTAGTGAATCCATCAGTATATATTCGAGGTTATTCATCAACTTACTTAACGATAAATAACCACTTTATGTTATAAAGTCATATGACCAAATTCATCAGAATGTGATACCATGCAAGGAGGTAGTTAATATTATAAGGAGGGGATTCAGAAATTATGAGGTGTCATATATATTCTGGTTATTAGAACAATCAAAACCTAGATAGTTCATTAATCCCATGCAGTTTAGCATCGTATTTAGAGGAAATATTTGCATGTATTGAGACACCAAATGTTTGAGGTTTGGCCTCAAAGAGACATCTGATGTATCCTGATTATGGTAGAAATTAGGTTCAATATAGTTAGATCACACCCTTGGGACTATCCCCAAGGTATATTCCCTTATATGTGGGGTGTTCCGACCATACCACTCATTGGGGGTTATATACTAGGATTCCCCTTGTTAATTGATATTCTTGATGCCCAAGGTGGTTTTTATTGCATCCCCTTAGCCCATGTGATCTATACTCAGTTTGAGAAACAAGGGGGGGAAATGATCATCCTCATGGCATGTATATATGGGAGTTTTGTATTAGACCAGTCATTGGGGAGTTTGGTATAGAGCTCGGGCCTTGAGAAGGCATCCTATATATCCAGATTATAGATGTAATTGGAGTCATCATATTTCAGTTATTTATATGTCCCCAAATAGATGAGGTAGAGTAATCAGCCCACGGGAATGACTGGGTCTCGATGGTTGTGATATCCTTTATATGTGGCTTATATCAAAGTGGATGTTTTATTTGAGATTGGTCAATCGAAGGGGGTCCTATATATCTCGGTTATGGAGGGAATTTGAGTTCTTGTTATTCACTTGATTGGGGTGTACACTATGAGGTTTCCCTTATGACCCTAAGATGTGTAGTAGAGAGAACATGACCAGTTCAACTCCTTAATCTCGCACGATCCATGCTCGTGAGAAAAAATGGTTAGCAAGTGATCAATGACATTAATTTAGATAAGGGACAAAAATGCGCGGATCAACCTGGATAATAAATTTAGAACTCAGACCCTAAGGGGAGGTTTCCTACGTATCCTGAATATGAAAAGAATCACTATCACCATAGTTCCCTTGATCAGGGATAACACAATGAGGTTTCCCTTGTATTCGAGGATTACACATTGATGATGGATGAGGAAATAAAATCATAGGATTCCCTTTATTCAGGGATTACACGTCGAGGATGGATGAGGATATCAAATCATGTGATTCCCTTGTATTCGAGGATTACACACCAATGATGGATAAAGCTATCAAAACATGTGATGCCATTGTGACCTCACCTCCTTGTCTATAGTGTGTCGCATGACCCAGTTGACTTGTCTGGGGGACATCACAAGATCCAGATGGTTTCCTCTAGTGGCCATCACATATCTTGGCTGGCACATCCCAACATTGTCACATGTATTGGATGACATGCCCAGAGGGTGTTTCATGTCATGGATGACATCCCTAGAGGTCATCATGAGATCTGTCCAATACGATTGCAGGGCATACTATGTCTTGGCTGAAATGCCTATAAGATGTCGTGACAGCCCGTTGATATCCCTATATTCTTTCATGATACATAGATGACATGAACATGCACCATTATACAAGTCAGGTGATGTATCCTAATGAAATCTAGACGGTTAGGTGAAAAGTACATGGGGTCTTTCGTTAGTCTATGGTGATACATCCTAGGGCCACATGACTTTTCCTTGACATGTTCAAAGGGATTCATATAACATGAATATCATGATTATGGAGAATCATGAGATCTGAGTGACATGTCTATACATTTTCGAATGTCTTTTCTAGGTTAACACGAAGCACATGTGGGTGATTGAACATGTTCTTGTTTAAATCTACCACCTTTGGTATTTTTCTGGATTTTTCCTTATAGATTCCTTAGTCTTATACAGTGTCAGTTTATCTTGAGTCTTTCAGGATCTAGTGGGCTTGCGGGATGTTCTTCATATAACCTATCAGAGATCCATCATGTGATCCCTGAATGATCATGTGAAGTGTTTTATGCTTGGTACATGAATACTTTGGCTACTAAAAATATAGTACTTGAATGATGGTTGGACAGTCACATTATCAGTTTCTACGAGAAGTCCATTGCGATTCTTGGGACCTTTATGATTGAGAGTTTCCTTCACATAGTCTCTCTATTGGTCCCCATTGTAGATATGCATTATTCTGGCTAGGGTGGTGGATTTATAAGACACTAAAACCCAATTGTTCAGCAGTTTTAAGGAAGTATCTTGTGTAGATCCATTATAGAGTCGGCAAAGGGTGTTGGCAGGACGCGCATTCGTGAGTATTTTTTTATGGTTCGTTCTGAGTGTGCCACCTAATTTTTAGAATTCAGGAGTCTTTCCCATCAATTATACCTTTATCAGATTATTTCTAATCAATTAATAATTATTTGATCACACAGAAATGTCAAAGGCCTTTCGTCTTGTCCTATACACATACCCATGTTCCTTTAGGGGAGATCGATGCCTTTCATGGAATATTTTTTCAGGTAAAATATCTTGTTGAGATGATTTAAGAGATTTTGTCAACTTGTCATGATGTATTGTAGGGTCATGGTGTGGACGTCCTAGGCATGTTACATACCTCTCAATGACCATGAGAGTTCTACCCTCCCCCCTTTTTATTCCTTTGTTTTATTTTACAAAGGGAAAGGATTATGTGAGTTTGAATGAGTAATGTTAGGGATCTTTGCTCGATTTTTTTATTATGTATCACATGACAAATATGGGTCATAAGGGGGTGTGAGAGCGTGTTGTAGAACAATATATCAATTTTTCCTTAGGGAGACAGTGGGAAGTGCATGTTTTCCCATAAATCAAAGAGGTTTTCAATTTGATGATGTAGAAACACCAAAGGGACTTTGAAAGATGAGGCTAGCATATTTCTAGGGACTCAAGGTGCCTTGCAGATAGCCAAGGGCATGCAACATGTCCTTTTATGACTATGAGTATCTCCAACCTTCTACTTCTTTATCACTTTTTTTCATTTTACAATGGTTCAAAGAGTTTGTGACTTTTGTTGAATAATTTCAAGGATAATTATCCTTCGTTATAGTGCTATGCGGCATGATCTCTATGATTCCACTTCCCCTTTGGTATCCTTCCTCCCATTTTCTAAGGGTTTTTGTTTCCCTCACCCACTGATTTTATGTGACTACGTCTCATGATAAATATTTGATGTTTTGATGGTGCACATGCCTTTTCATGGTCAGTCGTCTTGTTCACCTATGGTGCATCGCATGATCCGTGATGGATCTTTCAATGACATGAAGGTGTTTTCAGGGATATTTTTCTTCTTGACATTGATCTGCTGCATGCTCATTTTTAGATCTCGTAATGGCATGCTGACATTGTTAATGATTGTAACTTTTCTATCCTTTGAAATGTCATGTGTTCATTGATGGAATATTTATGCCCTTCAGATAATGATATCAATGTCGACATGGAGACTCATATGCACACAAGAATATTGCATGTGTGTGGTGTGGACTTCCATTGGTTTGGCACAATGCATCAAACCCTGAATATTCTTTGTGTTCAGCTTTTGTGGCACATCCAATAAAAATTATAATACTTGATCGTGTCCATACACTGAGTTTTTGTAAACCATTCTTCACATAACTGGGTAATAGGCAATTTAATCTCCTTTTAGGTAGAGGTGGGATGGTGATATGTGCCTGGTACCTTGTTCTCCCAAGGGAGTACATACATGCGGCACATCACCTCTCCTCATGCTGGGGTATGTGGTGTTGTATGGGGTTTTTTAAATGGTTTTTTGAAAAAATATATATATATATATAAGGGATAGGGTTTTGGCTATTTTTTAAAATGGGTTCGGAGATGCATGAACCATGTTCATGCATCTTCAGCACGGAGAGATGCATGAACACAGTTCACGCATCCTTCACAAACGTGATAAAAGATGCATGAACCCCGTTCACATATCTTCCCTGGATAAGAAGTGTGAACGAGGTTCACGCATCCTTTGTAAACTTTATAAAGGATGTGTGATCCTCGTTCACAAATCCTACGGAATGCTTTTTTTTATTTTTTTGTTTATATATATATATATAACAAAACTTTTCACCACAATTTATCTGATATTTAACATCCAGCTGTACTGTCATTACAACAGTCTGGATTTTGAGAGAAACACTCACCCAGGGCTCTCTTTTATAAGAGGACTTGATCTGAAAATCATTCTACATTTCCGATGTGGGATTCAGGTTCTCTCATTTATGCACAGAACATTCTGCATTTACAATGTGTGATTCTGTTTCAAGTAAATGACTTTGAAAGAATATAAAATACAAACTATAAGTCCAATATAAATGGTACTTAAAACATGGATTAAACATATAAGAAATGGTTGAAAATAAAAATTATTTCATAAAAATTTTTGATGAATAATAATTTATAAGCTTTCAAAACCACCAACATGAAACGTAAAAATGATTCAAATACGTGACTTTGAAAGACTATAAAATAAAATTATAAGACCAATATAAATGAAACATAAAATATATATTAAATATACAAGAATAGGTTAAAATAAAATAAATTTCATAAAAATGTTGATGAATAATAATTTATAAGCTTTCAAAACCACCAACTTGAAACTTAAAATTTTTTCAAGTACATGTTTTTAATGTATATAAAATACAAAATATTAGACCAATATGAATGAAACATAACTTACGGATTAAATAGATAAAAAATAGTTGAAAATGAAAATAATTTTGTAATTTTTTTTGATGAAAATCAATTTATAAGTTTTCAAAACAACCAACGTGAAACATAAAAATGTTTACGTGGCTTTGAAAGCCTATAAAGTAAAAACAATAAAATCATTATAAATGAAAATTAAAACATGGATTAAACATATAAGAAGTAGTTAATAATTAATTAGTTAATTAGTAATATATTTATTAATTAGTTAATAATTAATATAATTCTTAATTATTAATTAAAAAATATAAAATAATTAATTAGTTAATTAGTAATATAATTATATAATAATTAATTAGTTAATTAGTAATATATTTATTAACTGATAATTAATTAGTTAATTAGTAATATAATTATTAATTATACTTATTAATTAAAATTAAAATTAAAATTATTAATTATTAATTAGTAATTATTAATTATATAATAATTAATTAGTTAAGTAGTAAATTCATTATTAATTATACTTAGTAATGTGATTATTAATTATAATTATTAATTATTAATTATATAACAATTAATTTGTTAATTAGTAATATAATTATTAATTATTAATTATTAATTACTAATATACAATAATTAATTAGTTAATTAATAATAAAATTATATAATAATTAATTTTTTAATTATTAATATAAATATTAATTATACAATAAGTAATAAATAATATAATTATTAATAATAATTGTTAATTATTAATAATAATTGTTAATTATTAATTATATACTAATTAATTAGTATATTTTTAATATAATTTTTAATTATAATTACTAATATAATTAGAAATTATAATTATTAATTATTAATTATATAATAATTAATTAGTTAATAAGTAATATATTTATTTATTATAATTATTCATTATAATTTTTAATTATTAATAATTAATTATTAATTATTAACTATATAATAAGTAATTAATTAAATAGTAATATAATTATTAATTAAAAATAAATAATTAGTTAATTAGTATTATAATTATTATTTATAATTAGTAATATTATTATTTATTATAATTATCAGTATAATTATTAATTATAATTAGTAATTGTAAAGTATATAATAATTAATTAGTTAATTACCAATATAATTAGTAATTATTAGAAATTAATTTTATACGAATTAAATTGTTAATTAGTAATATAATTATTAATTATAATTATTAATTATTAATTATATAATAATTAATTAGTTATTTAGTAATATAATTATTAAATATATAATTAATAATGATAGTTATAATTAGAAATTATATTTCTAATTAACTAATTTATTATTTTATAGTTAATTATTATATTAAAAATTAACTAGTTAATTATTATATAAATAATTATTAATAATTAATAACTAATAATTATAATGAATAATTATAACTATATATTATATTACAAATTTACTAATTTACTAATGAATTATTATATAATTAATAATTATATTACTAATTAAATACTTAATTATGATATAATTAACAATTATATTACTTATTAACTAATTAATTATTATATAATTTATAATTATATTACTAATTAACTAATTAATTATTATATAATTTATATTTATATTACTAATTATTTATTATATAATGAATATTGATGTTACTAATTAACTAAAAATTATATTACTAATTAACTAATTAATTATTAACCATTTCTTATATATGTTTATCCCATGTGTTAATTTGCATTTATATTGGTCTTATAATTTTTATTTTATAGGCTTTCAAAGCCAGGTACTTTATACTTTTTTAAGTTTCTAGTTGGTGGATTTGAAAGCTTATAAATTATTTCTCACCGACATTTTTTACAAATTTTTTTTTATTTTCAACTATTTCTTATACGTTAAATACATATTTTAAGTTTCATCCATATTACTCTTTTAGTTTGTATTTTATAGTTTTTCTAACATACGTACTTGAAACATTTTTATGTTTTATGTTGGTGGTTTTGAAAAATTATAAATTATTATTCATCAACCTTTTTTAAGAGATTCTTTTTATATTCGATTATTTCTTACATGTCAAATCCATGTTTTATGTTTCATTTATATCGCTCTTATAGTTTGTATTTTATAGTCTTTCAAAGATACATATTTGAAATAGAATCTCACATCGTAAATGCAGAATGTTTTTATGAGGAAAGGAAAAAACTTGTATCTCATTTCGGAAATGAAAAATGATTTTCTCGGATTACTCTCTTATAAAAGGGAGCTCTGGGTGAGGGTTTCTGTCAGAATCCAGACTGTTGTAACGACAGTAATGCTTGATATTAAATAGCAGAAAAATTATGCTGAAATTCTTTGTTTTGTTTATATATATATATAATCAAATCAAAACAAAATAAATAAATAATAATTTTTTTAAAAAAAATAGTACAAAAAAATAAACTTTTCTGTAAGATACGTGAACCCTGTTCACACATTCTTCATCAACTTGGTGAACCCCATACTTTAAACACTTTTTTAATTTTCTTGTAAGATATGGGAACCCCGTTCACGCATTATTAATTATTAATTATTAATTATTAATTATTAATTATATAATAATTAATTAGTTAAGTAGTAATATCATTATTAATTGTAATTAGTAATGTGGTTATTAATTATAATAAATAATTATTAATTATATAACAATTAATTAGTTAATTAGTAATGTCACGACCTGTCCTCGGGGCCCGTGTCGTGACTACCCCATGTCCGCCTTCCATAGGCTAGGGTTTGCAACTAGCACCAAAGACATAAATCTCTAAGCTGGGAAGGCATTTCCTTTATGAAAGTAAACAAACACAATAGAGTACGCAACATGAAGTAAACACTATGTATAAATGATTACAAAAGAGTGTGCCAGAAAGTAAATGGGCCAGTATACAAACCCAACTGAACAACAAGTACAAGTAAAAGGGGACAAACATTTGAAAGTAAAAAAGAACATCCCGGATCGTCCTCCAGGGATTCCTACCTGAAGGGTAGGTACAGATGGACACCTCAGCACTCACATTCGTCAGTCTCTTCCATGTGTCGACTCATCTCTAGGTCCACCTCTGGGTACCGTCTAGTCGTGGCACACTCTGCCTCCATCAGCACTTTCTGTCGTATGCATCCAACACAACGAGGTGTGGGCATAGCCCCTGTAGGGGTGTGTATAATGATACTCAGTAGGGACCCTGAGACCTGCAAGGTATCACAATATCCACTTTGGATAACAAAAGAAGAAGAATACAATCACGAAGTATCAACCAACCCAACATAGGTATATTCCCAAACATATACCTAAGTTACCAATCTCAGTCGGGGTCCAACTCTCGAGCCCAAGCACAAACCAATTCCACAAAGGAAGTAAAGTCAATCACCATGATGCTAATGGTTGAAAGACATAACTTAGCTCACACAGGTATGCCACAATTATAGAGAGATATATATGATCAGATGTAGCCACTGGATCATCTAAGCTGTCGGAGGCACAGAGGATACAAGACCAGCGCTGTTGTCGGACCCACATAGGATAGAGGCCAGCTATCTCGTCTAAGCTATTGGACCCACATAGGATATAGTCCAACTATCTCTTCTTTGCTGTCGGACCCACACAGGATACAAGCCAGATATTATAGAGTAATAAAGATGATCAGATGTAGTCACTGAATAATCTAAGCTGTCGGACCCACACGGGATACATGACTATCTACCCTATTAGAACTTTCGAACCCACACAGGATTCTGGTATAGCTGTTGTCGTCGTCGAACCCGGGGAAGATTTCAGTACAGTAGTCATCATCGCAGTTGCAGCCAGCTCTAGGGTTCCCGCACACAGTACGCTCGATCATGGGAGGGTTCTCTCCTCAAGCAAAGGGGTCGATACATCAACCATCACGAAGTCCTAAGTTGATGTATCCCGAATTTTCGTCTTATCAAAAGAAACCCAACTCAATAGATGGCGCATCAATCGGACACCCAGTCTTAGAGTTATTGGATCTTCCATTCCAGGGGCCCAGTTGGATTTACACTCGATCCAAACCCGAACATTTTCCAAAGTCGTCTAAAACTCACATAGAGTACCGTGAAAGGATCGCCTCTTCGCAAGGGTCCCAGTGCTGTAGATGTCATGATGATTGGTCATGCGTTCTAGAATTTATTCATGTTTAAGCAAAACGGGCCCGGCCCATCAAGCACAGTGGGCTGGCGAGTCGGCCCGACATGGTTCGGTGGGTCCGACCCAGCTGGGGGTCGTCCCGGCCCAGTTAGGTGGGTCCAACTTGGCTGGTGGGTCGGCCCATCCAGTTGGGGTGTGGCCCACCCGCGGACCTAGCCCACGGGTGCGGGCCGGTCCCGTTTTCCCAGCGGCGCCACCTCTCCCTGCCTGGCCAGCCAAAGCCCGCAGGTTTTATCCGGCGCAAGCGGCCTGCACAGTGGGCCGCTGTCTCTCCCACGCGGCGCCAAGCGGCGCCACAGTTTCCTTCATCCCGGCTGGCAAGCGGTCGGCCGGTTCGCCCGCTGAGCGACCCGTTTATTACAGGCCACGATCTTCTCCACAGCGCGGCACCGTGATCCTCCAGCCTAGATGGCAGGCAGTCAGCCAGTTCGGTCCTTCCGAGCGACCCGTAGATGCGGGAGGCGGTTTCCTCCACGCGGACTCCACGAAGGCGCTAGTCCTCCACCGTCATGGCCTGGCCTGGCTGCAGACTTCGGTTGCCGCCACCTTCGGTCACCGTCGCCTCAAGGTCGTGGCCTCTTCCTCCAACGCGGTGCGATGACACTGCGCCCTCTTGGCTACGCCTATTTTTTTTTACGCAAACAGAAATCAATTGAGGTTCTTCGGGCCGTGTTCATTAGGCCTACGCCCTCCGCGTTAGGCGAAAACAAAAGGCCAAAGACAAACCAAGGCATACATCAAGAACGAGGGTATAATTTTATTCATTTAAAAATTATACAAAACCCCCTACCTCGATTCAAGGTTTGTTCGTCGTCGATGGCGTCGATTCGTTGGCGTCGGGGTGCATTTGAGTAGGAAGTGTCGTTGATGGCGACTTTCTTCATGGGAGGCGTCTTCTCCCTTGGCGCGGAGGAAGAGGAAGGATGACGGGAATTCCTCATGGGTGTCGCCTCATGTTCATGCCCTGGTTGAAGATGATATAAGGAGTTGTTTCACGTTCTTCGATATGTGGAGCATTCTTCGCGTTCTTTGTCGAGAGAAAGGTGTTCTTTGTAGAAGAACACTTTCTTTATAATCCTCCCAAAGTCCCCAAAGAGAATATTTTCCATGGAAAATAAAATAAAAGGCTCTCCAATACTAATATTTACATGAATTTCAAAATAATTAAAATTAATCAATTAATTGAGGGAGCTTAATTAATTAATTTGATGGTGTTGGCAGACTAATGAGAGAAGGTGGGAGGTCAAGTGTTTTAAAAAAAATTAAGAGAGGAGAGGTGGCCTCATTAATTAATGGGAAGTACAAGAGTTTCAAAGGGGGGTTTAAAGGGTAGTTAAAGGGTTAGGTGCTCGTGTGGACCCCGCCACCAAATATCCTCCCATGGGAGGTTATGTGGGGGTGGGGCCCACCTCCATCTTCCCATTGGAGAAAACAACCACCACCCAAATACTTTATCCGCCTTCATATAAAAATGTGTTACACAATCATTTTTATTTAATTTTTAATTTTTAATTACAAACCCCCTAAAATAACATCCAACCTGTATAAAACGCAATTGCGGTAAAGCTCCTCTTAAGCGAATACCAGCGTTGCGAGTTCATCAGTGTCCTCAGATTTCAATTCTGAGCACCGGTTCAAAATATAGAAAAACTCACATGTACGTTTACTAAAAGTATCCGAACAAAACATCAGAAATTTATTCCGGGCACACTAGGCCTCATAATCAAGCGCCGTCAGAAACTGCGGACTCATAAAATTCCAAAGAATTTAATACATAATTTTCCTTGAAATTTCCAAGTCTTTACATTACCCCCACCTCCGGTTTTTACATCCCCGTAAAGCTACAACACACATTAGGGAAAAAAGGGAGTACTGAGCATGTATCTTAGCCTCACGCTCCCATGTGCTCTCCTGAGCTTCCCGTGCTGCCAGCGAATGTGCAGTAGAGGAATCGATCATCCTTGTAGGACCCGATCCTGTCGATCCTCGATCTCCACTGAGACCTCCTTGAAAGTTGACACATCATCGATATCCAGCTCCCCATGGTCAATCATATGAGACGGGTCGTGCAAGTATCTCCTTAGCTGAGATACGTGGAAGACTTCATGAACCCTATTCAACTGAGCTGGAAGGGTCAGGTGGTAAGCCACCTCTCCTACTCTACTTAGGACCTAGAAAGGTCCAATGAAACATGGAGATAACTTACCGCCTCTGCCCAATCTCCATATACCTCGTCGTGGTGAGAGCTTTAAGAAGACGTGGTCACCATCCTCGAAATCTAGTGGTCTCTGTCTCCTATCAGCATAGGACTTTCGTCTTCTCTATGCAGTCTTTATCCACTCCTAGATGATCTACACCTTCTCTGTCATAGACTACACCATCTTTGTTCCTAAAAGTGCTGACTCCCCTGAGAAATTCCAGCACAGAGGTGATCTGCAAGGTCGGTTGTACAGTGCCTCGTAAGGGGCCATCCCGATGGTCGAGTGGTAGCTGTTGTTGTATGAAAACTTCACCAAGGGTAAGTGATCCTCCCAGCTGTGACCAAAGTCGAGGGCACATGCACGGAGCATGTCCTCGAGAGTCTGAATGGTCCTCTCAGTCTGACCATCCATCTGAGGATGGAAGGTAGTGCTCAAGCGAAGTTGTGTCCCAAAAGCCTCCTGTAACCTGTTCCTAGCTAGGAAGTGGAATGAGCATCTCGATCATAGACGATACTCAATGTCACATCATGAAGTTGTATGATCTCATAAACGTAGAGGCATCCCAAGATCTCTACTGAGCCCTGCTCTCCAATCGGTAGAAAGTGGTACGACATGGTGAGTCGGTCTACCATCACCCAGATAGAGTAATTTCCTCTGGATGTACATGGAAGTCCCATCATAAAATCCATGGATATCCCATCCCACATCTACTCTGGGACATCTAAGGGCTGAACCAAGTTTGCAGGAACCTGGTGTTCTGCCTTCACTTGCTGAAAAGTGAGGCATCACGAGACAAACTCAGTTATTTCTTTCATCATACCCAGCCACCAGTACTGTCATATGAGGTTATGGTACATCTTCTCCACTCCTGGATGTACCGCTAGATGGGAGGTGTAGAACTCCCTTAACTCCTCCTCTAGTAGTGCAACTGGTACCATGGTACATCCTCTGAAGTGGATGAAGTGCTCCCCACCTTCAAAAAATCCATCAGGTGCCTACCCTGAGGTTATATGAGTACGTCGTGTCTCACAGTCAACATCTCCATGCTGTGCCTCTCTAACTCGCTGAAGAAGTGGAAGAGTGGCTGTGAGATACTGAAGAAAGGATTCCCCATCTCTATCCGAAAAGGATATATGCAACGCGGCCAGCTGCTCTGTCGCCTCTCATAGCCGCTGAATGCCTGATCTCCTGCTGAGAGCATCTTCTACAATGTTCCCCTTCACATGTGTATAGACTATCTCGAAGTCATAGTCCTTGAGGAAATCAATCCATCTTCGTTGTCTCAGGTTCAGTTCCTTCTGCGAGAAGATATACTTGAGACTCTAGTGGTTAGAGTGGACTGTAAAATGCTCTCCCATCATGTAGTGCCACCCCATCCTCAAGGCGAACACCACTGCTGCTAAATCCAGGTCATGGGTAGCATAGTTCTGCTCGTGTTGTCTCAATTTTCGTGAACCATACGCGATCACCGCTCTCTCCTGCATCAGGACACACTCGATTCTGGTCCCGGATGTGTCGTAGTAAACTACGTACCCAATTCCCTCCTTTGGTATCCTGAAGATGGGCACACTGGTCAACCTCCGCCTCAGCTCTTGAAAACTCTGCTGGAATCTCTCTGCCCACATGAAGGGTTTCCCCTTATTCGTCAATGCTGAAATCGGTG
The DNA here is from genome assembly GCA_963277665.1 of Viscum album. NCBI lineage: Eukaryota > Viridiplantae > Streptophyta > Magnoliopsida > Santalales > Viscaceae > Viscum > Viscum album. Next base: position 1,497,604,414 of record OY728147.1, on the reverse strand, counting down.
CTGCAACTCTTGAGAAGTCTGGCATAAATCTCCGATAGTACCCAGCCAGACCCAGGAAACTCCGTACCTCCGTCACACACCTGGGTGGATACTAACCAAGTACTACCTCAATCTTCACTGGATCCACTGCAACCCCAGCCTCCGAGATAACGTGTCCAAGGAAGTGAACCTCTAGAATCTATTATTGGCACTTCGAGAGTTTTCCATAAAGATGGTTATCTCGGTGTGTATCCAGTACCACCCGAAAATGGTAGGCTTGCTCCTCCTCAATAGTCAAGTAAATCAGTATGTCGTCGATGTAGAATACGACAAATCGATAAAGGAATGGCTTGAAGATCCTATTTTTGAGACTGATGAACACTGCTGGTGCATTGGTTATGCTGAAGGGCATAACCAAGAACTCGTAGTGGCCATACGGACACCTGAAAGTTGTCTTCGGCACATCCTCGTCTCGAACTCTAAGCTGGTGATAGCCTGACCTGAGGTCTATATTCAAGAACCATCGTTCTCCCTTGAGATAATAGAAGAGGACTTTAATCATCAAGATTGGGTATTTGTTCTTTACGGTCACCATATTCAGGCGACGATAGTCAACACGTATTCGTAAGCTCCCATATGTCTTCCTGGCTAACAGAATCGGTGATGCCAAGGGTGAAACATTCAGCCGGATAAATCCCTTCCCCTGCAAGTCCCCCAGTTGTACCCACAGTTCACGAAGCTCAACGAGATCCATCTAATATGCTGGAGTAGATATAGTTGTCGTACCAAGATACTGGTTAATATAGAAGTCTACCTCTCTACGAGGAGGTAGTCCTTGAATGTTGTTGGGGAAAACATCCACATACTGATCCACCAAAATAGGAAAACATGGACTCTGCACATCAACCGCTCCGAGGATGAGACTAACCAGCTGATGTGTGATCGGCTTCCCCCTCCTCTGCGTAAGTCCATCATGTGCTGAAATGGCCCCCTTCTCTCTTGTGAAGTTGAACATGCTCCCATCCGTGCGGATACACCGCACCTTGCACCTAATACAGTCGATCTGGGCATGGACTGTAGAAAACCAATCCATACCTAAGATGATGTCGTAAGGCCTCAACGCCACTAACAGAAGATCCCAAATAAAGCTTTAGCCTTCTAAAGTAAGCTCACATAGCCGGAACTAGTGCGTAATCGTCGAGTCTGCTCTTGTAGGAGTCTTTAGCCTAAATGATCGAGCCAACGGATCTGTCGGAATCTCCGAGATCTGAACAAGGGCAGTGGTAATAAAAGAATGACTATCTCCTATGTCTATGAGTACTGCAGAAAGGGTGGAGTAGACTAAAATAGTACCTCAAATCATCTCAGGTGCACCGTGGTCATAGGCCTCGACTTCCTGGAGCTGAGCCCGCCTCTGTCCGCCTGCTCCCTATGGTGAGGATGGACCTACTGGTGGTGGTGGTGGTAGAGCCACGAAATGTTGTACACCACTCACTGCTTGGCCAGCTCCTCTACTACGTCCTCCTTCTCCCAGCGGACCACCATGGTCGAACCTCTACCCCTGCCCGTGAGGTCCTTCTAATGTCTGATGGTCATCTGCATGGCAGGTCGGGCAGTCACGAGCCATGTGGCCCTGCCCATCACATGCATAGCATTGCCTGCTCCTTATATAGCTGATTCTATCTCGTGTTCCCCGCACAACCAAACCTGCATCCTGAGATCACCCACCTGATGTCCTGGTCCGCTTGGACCTTTGATACATCTGTCTACTGTCGGCTACAGAAGACTCCACTACGTGTCTCCCTATAATGGGTCTCACTACTGGTGACTGCTCAGCGAGAAAACTCTCTACTATAAGGGCTCACTCCTGCACCCCCACCTGCATTGGAATGGTGAGGGGAATCGTCGAAGCCCAGATCTCATGCCTGATTCCCTGCTCAAAGGTCTAGGCCCTAAATAACGGGTCACGTACCATATTCGTGGAGTAGCACGAGAGGTCGGAGAACCTCGATGAGTACTGAGCTACTGTCACGCTTCCCTGCAGCAGATGTAGTAACTCCTGAATCTGCACCGTATGAAGGGTGACTGGAAAAAACTCCTCCCAGAACAGGCTCTCGAAGTCTGCCCAGAGTAGTGATGCCTCGTTATGCACCAGGATCATCAGGCTCCACCATCTATCTGCTTTTGCATGCAAGAGACTCGTGGAAAGGATCACCATAAGGTCGGCTGGTGTCCCTACAGATCTGAAAACTCTCATGGCAGCCTCCAGCCAATCCTCAGCTACGTGTGGGTCCGTCTCTCCCCGGAACCTGGGTAGCCTCTATCGCTAGAACCCAGGAAACGCACTCAGGCGGTATGAACTCTCTGTTGATGGGGCTGGTGGTATCGGTGGCCCAGCGGGTAGTGGTACGACTGGTGCCTCTGCTGTGATGTGGACCTACACCGAGGCCTCGTCACTCGGTGAACTACCATCTCTTACATAACTCGGAACCCTAGTTGGCTGCCTTCGTGGGGCCATCCTGAAAAGTATCAGGTGCACCAAGGTCAAAACAGTATACCTGGTGATCTGACACAAAGTAATCACAAAGAAAACATTCAAGGAACACACACACAATCAGAGTTTTCATGCACTAGGTTGGAGATCCGAAATCAGAGTCCTAGTGTATTGATACGTCGGCCATCGCACCAACACCGGTTTCCCTAAACTGATAACCACACCGAAAACACTTAACACAATTGTTGTTAAAAGAATCAGAGTCTAAGTTCTTGTATAGAACCGACCTCCTCAGATACCAATATGTCACGACCCTTCCTCAGGGACCGTGTCGTGACTACCCCAAGACCACCTTCCATAGGCCAGGGGCTGGCGACTAGCACCTAAGGTGTAAATCCATAAGCTGGGAAGTCATTTCTTTTATGAAAGTAAACAAACACAACAGAGTAAGCAAACGGAAGGAAACAAAAAGTATAATTGAATACAAAATATTTTGCTGGAAAGTAAATGGGCCAGTATACAAACCCAACTGAACAACAAGTACAAGTAAAACGAGACGTAAAACAGAAAGTAAAAAGCATCTCATGGATCATCCTCCGGGGATTCCTACCTGAAGGGTAGGTACAGATGGACACCTCATCAATCACGTCCTCTAGTCTCCTCTGTGTGCCAACTCGTCACAAGGATCACCTCTTGGTAGAGTCGAGTCATGGCGTACTTGGCCTCTGTCAGCATTTTTCGTCATCTGCCTCCAACACAACGAGGTATGGGCATAGCTCGTGTATATATGAGTATAACGATACTCAGCAGGGACCCCAAGTCCCGAAAGGTCTCACAATATCCACTAAGGATAAAAAAAGAAGAATAATACAATCACGAAGTATCAACCAACAATACTTAAGTATATGCCCATACATATACCAAAGTTACCAATCTCAGTCCGGCTCCAACTCTCGAGGCCAAGCACAATCCAATTCCACAATGAATGTAAAGTCAATCACCATGATGATAATGGAAGAAAGACATGAATCATCTCACACAAGTATTCCCCAATTGTAGGGAGATATAGATGATCAGATGTAGCCACTGGATCTCCTATGCTGTCAGACCCACACTGGATACATGACCACCTAATTTGTAGGACCCACACATGATACAGGCCAGCTATCTCGTCTAAGCTGTCAGATCAACACAGGATACATGCAGCTATATCATCTAAGATGTCGTACCCACATAGGATACATGCAAGGTATTCTAGAGTAATAAACAAGATCAGATGTAGTCACTGCTTCATCTAAGCTGTCAGAACCACACAGGATACATGACCAACTACTCTATCAGAACTGTCGAACCCACACAGGATTCTGGTACAGTTGTCGTCATCGTCAAACCCACAGAGGAATCCAGTATGGTAGACATCATCACAGTCGCATCCATCTCTACGGTTCCCGTACTCATCATGTAACACTGCAAGGTTTCATAGTACGTTATTTCTTCAAAGTAATTCAATAACTTGCACTACACACAACACTGAGTTCAAGCGCACCACGATTTATCAAACTAGTCGTTCATAAGAATTTATGTATAATATTAACTGAATTTTGACCTTTATAAAATCCTTAAAATTTTAGAATCCATATTATGAGTTTCTTAAACATAATTTAAGAATAAATACATTTTTTTAGATAAAAGATGTATTTTTCAAAAAATGCAATTTTACCGCCTTTTAATGGAGAAGCCTTTTTAAATCCAATATTTGAAACTTTTATATATTAAATTTTACAGAATAAACTTCTTCTTTAGAATTTGGATATAAGAATTTAGTTTCAATAATGTTTTGGTGATTTTCTAATAACTTTCATATTTGGGTGAATAGTGAAAATACTATATTTTAACTGAAAACAACTTTTTTAATCAAAATAATTTATAGTGTTAAATTATACATTTTAATGTTTTGGAAGTATAAATAGATTATATTTTTTCCATTTAATACAATTATTGTCATTGTAAGTAATTTCACTTTGAAATTGGACATAAACATGTGTCAAACTTTTGATATTTATTATTTCTTAAAAATATGCCTTTTGGTTTTGACAGTGGAAATTAATTTTAAATTAATAAATGCAACTTATATGTTTTGATTTTGGTAAAATGGACTTCATTATTGAATTAGAAATATCAAAATTAAATTAGGGTGAATTTTTTGTATTTTTCCGAAAACTTTTAATTTTTGATGAATAGTGAAAAACACTCAGTTATAGTTCAAATCCAAATTTTTATTTAAATAATTATTTATTGTATTTAAATTTATTTTAGGTCATAATAGATACATAATACCTATATATGTTCAATGTAATTCATTGGAGTTAGTTTATAATAATTTTAGATATATAAAAATTTTATTGAACTTTTCACAATCTTTTACCCACCTCTTAGGACAATTTGTGAATTCACATAAAACATTATTTTACCTCTTCTGTGTGTGGAATTTTGAAAATCAGAGAGACATAGTTAATATCAAGCAGTAAAATCTGGTTCAATAAGATAAAAATAATTTTGGTGAATAGTAACTTTTATACTTTTATTTACTACGGTTAAAAATAAATAGGGCAATTAAGGGTAAAAATGATATTAATATTACCCTAACATATGTACTAATTCTATTGGACAAGTGTAACTCGTCCAAAAACCACCTTAGGAATAAAATATTATCATTTAGAGCCACATAGATTAGATTAGGACATTTATTATTATTTAATTCAAAGAAAAGTTAAAAGAGTTAAAATTAATGTGTAATAACTAAAACATTTTTAATATAGGTTTATACATAAGATAAATTATATTATAAATATTAATTAGAAATATAAAATGACATACTACATAATTATATTTTATTTATAATTTTTAGACATTAAATATTTTAGTTTATTTATGACACAATGATGATGCAGTAATTACCTTATTCATGAAAGAATCAATTAAATGGTATTATAAATATTAAAATAAATATAATTTCAAAGATTTTATGAAATCCTCGAATTTTCTAGGAGAATATGACATTATGGGGATGATTTAATGTATCTTTTTCAAAGTTCTCAAGTTGTGATGTCTTTCACAAAAACAAAATACCAAATAGTGTCAAAATTGAAATAAATTAATATTTTAAAAAAATATAATATTATTAATTGATATTCTATTCCTAAAAATATAAGGTTAGTCCAAAGGACTTATATCATGGTAATTTTATCATTAATTGACCACTTTGGGGTCTATTATAAGTTTATAGTATGATTATTAACCATATAATATAAAAATATAAAGAGACATGGTAAATGGAAAACTAAAATAACTAATTGTTAAAAATAAAAAAAGATAAGGTTAATGAAATGACCCAAACCTGTCTAAAACCTATTGTTTGAGTGGATTTCGACCCATACCCACCTTATACTCAAAATAAATAAATTTTTAACAATTATATATCGAATATGAATTTATCATAAAATAATATTTTAAGTTTTTTCTAAGGTGCCGTCACCCCTCTTATAAAAGGGCACTCACCCTAAACTCTAATTCACACCATCTAATCCATTTGTCTCAGCCAAAACCTTCCAAAATACCCTCTCCACTATCATCCCTTAATCCTAGAGGCCTTAGTTTTATAATAAATCCATCCTAAGGAGCACTTTTGATCAAAGCAAAAAGAAGAACCCGAAGAAGAGATAATGATTTCACCACCCTCTTTCAAGTTACTTTCTTCTTCCACTTCCTTTTTCTTTGTTTTTTCCATTATAAAATATAACCTACAGTATCTTCTATATACTGTGATGTTATTATAATTATGTAACAACCACTTTCATTATTATATCCACCCTTTTAATGACATGTCACCATACGTGCGTACGTACGACTTACCGTCTGCACGTCGTGGTGTAATTGTTATTCAATACATTATTATTTGAATGGATATAATAATGAAGTTTATTTGATGTAAATAATAAATATAACATTATAATGATTCTGTATATATAATATAACATCCAATTATATATTATTATAATATCAAAAAAATGATATTTTCGCTCATGTGTACGTACGGATTACCGTCTCCACGACGCAATGAGATTCATTTCCAAGTTCACCATTCATCGATGATTATAAAAATATATATATTACTAATAACAATGTAATATATCTCATAATAATGCTACTAAAGATATATAAATTTGTATATATAAGTATTTATGTACTTACATATAACTTATTCACTTACTTCCATTCAATAGTATATTAAAACGGATACAGCATTTATGCGTACGTACGAACAACTGTCTCCATAAACGGTGTTTTCCATTTCATATATATGTCCATTATACATATTTATATTCTAAATATATATGATATATAAATCATGTTTTATTTTATAAAAGTATTTAAATCATGATCTATGTGATACAATCAAGAGTAACAAGTTAAAACACGTACGATAATGAAAACGATTATTACCCGAAATATTAATATAACATAGAAATTATTATTAATTGGGTAGTATAAAGTCATAAATGAATAATGTATTATATCATAAATATTAATATGGTTCTTTTATAATTTAATAACAGACTATAGTCTTCATACAAGAGGTTAAACGTTCCCTTGACTAAAGGATAGTGCAAGGTAAGGGGTTTTCATCTCACTCCTTATTCCTGTGAGATTCATGCCATATTACCACTATTACCTTTTGTGTGGTGTATGCACTACCCATAATTCTATTCATTGTGTAATACACTATAATTTATGTGTATTTACATATTCATTATATGATACTCCTTTCATGGGGTGTATGTTTCATAAGTGACCAAATTGGTTTGGGTTAATTCCTCAATCTCATTATTATCTGAGATTGTTTATGTGTAAGTATTTACTGAGAAATTTTTATCATCCATGTACATTTTTCATAAAAATGATTTCAAAATAAATATTTTAAGGATTTTTGAATCATACTATTTATGAATATTAGAATTTTAATTTTTTTAAAGATTTATCTTTCTAAATCATTTTAATTAATTTCCATGTTTTCAAAATGATTTTAAGGATTAATTTATATGCACATGAATGTTTTGAAATTACAATTCTTTTCAAATGTTTCAAAGTGGTATTGGACACTTTGATTGAAAAATCTCTTTTAAATTACTTCCTTTACAATGTGTGACTTCTAAATGATATTACAAAAAGGATATTTCTCTCAAAAAAATTTCCTTATCGTTTTCAACTATGTTTGCATCCTTTAATGGATATTATTTTTGATTGAGGTTGAGGTTGATTTATTATAATACAATCTTCCATATTGTATTGAATGAGTTATTATATGTTTGACTATGGATGTTCTATTTTTATACCATTCATGGTTTATGGTTAATGTATTGACATTTCATATGCTAGTTTTAATATGAATGTTTATGATATGTTTAAACCTTTTCATATGAGGAATGTATTGGATTTTGTAAGTGTCGGGTGGAGCACTATACAGCTCCTCGATGCATCAGTAGGTCTCATGAGACAAGTAGATGTGGAATTAGACGAGGACCTTTCCCAATTTGACATATGGTTTTGGACGAGGCCTTAATAATTTTTAGATGTCTTGGCTAAGGCCTTGACAAAAATTTCAGAATGTCTGGAATTATACATTCCCTCATTATGGAAATAATATTGATGGTTCGTGTGGTCATTCGACTAGTAGAATACCAATGATTATGTTTTATTATGGCATTATTTACTCATCTCATATTATTGCCATAAAATTATTCATGTTTATTGTTGGTTAAGGCATGTGGTATCAATTATTCAACATGCTTAACATTTATGTCATTTTCCACTATATTGCTTACCCATACTGAGTGTTTCAGCTCACCCCTTTCTGTGATTTATTTTTCCCAGGATTCCAAGATGTGTATTGTGATTGATATTCAGGGTTAAGCTAAGGGAATAATGGCATTGATAAAGTATTATTTATGTTGTGTTGTATGTTATAAAGTTTAATGTAACATTCATGTATGTAATCTATTTTCCAAGACTACTAAACCGATCGTTTTTTCGGGACTTGATTCCTTGTAATCATGACAATCTATTAAAATAATGAACCATCTCTGGAAAACTGGGGTCTGAGCATTACAGTTAGTATCAGAGGAAGTTTTGAAATAACCTTGGAGACATGATTTATATAAACTCTGATTAGAGCGCATTACCCTAAGATAGACTTTGAGAATTAGTATATAAGAACATTCAAGAATTTTGGTAATGTAGCGATTTTGTGAGTTTTCCAAGAAAATACATCCCTGTCCGGATATGAGAAGGTAGAGGCAGCTCTGGCACAGATGTACCTAGGGGTAAAACCTAAAAACACAACTTTGAGCTAAACTCGAATAGGAACTGGTGCACGACAATGGGCCTTGCAGCACTCTTGGTTACGACACTCCTGGGGTATATGCTTTGGATAATTCTCATTTTTTTACATATCATTATGAAGAATTTACGAGTATATATCTCCTCAAGGAAAATATTTTTAAGGATTATATCCATAAACTGTTCAATTTATGTTAGGTATTTTACCTTTTTGGAATCATTCATTGCAATCCATAAACTGACCTTGTGTATGCCATTGTTTAGAAAAGGTTCCCAATAGAAGGAATGAGAACTCTAGAAATACGTATGATCCAATCAGTAAGAAGGATCATATCTTTCATGGTATTAAGACAACATTAAGAAGGGAAATGGTCTCCCATGTATTCTCAATATATGTATAAATAATATCAATTTTTAATAAGATAAGTAAAGAATTCTCTGAGACCTATGGATTTGAAGGGAAGCAAGAGAAGAAAAGGATGGAAGAGGGAAAGATGGATAAAGGGAAGTGTGAAAAGAAGAATTTTCCCATATGTAATAACTATGGGAAGAAACACCCTGGAACTTGCCTGAAGGGAATGAGAGTTTGTTATAAGTGTGGAGAAAAAGTATACCAAGCACGTGACTGCAAGGGTAAGAAAAAGGTTTCAAATGTACAATGCTTCATCTGTAAGAAGTTGGAAAACTATGCGAACCAATGTCCAAATCATCAAAGTATGCCCCAAATGATGCTATTGGATAATAATCTAGTTATGATACTTCCTCAAATGAAGAAGAATGTCTAGTGTTCTTATGTTGTTATTATAGGATTATTTCATTTGAGTGTTGTATCAACAATATACTAGTTATATGAATTATGGAGATAAGAAAGGATTGTACTGCAGTACAATTTTTTTGAGGATTTGAGATTATATGGTTGTATGAAAAGTGAAATAATAGTAAGCTACACTTTTTAGAAAATAAATTTTTGATGGAAAAGTAATCTTTAATATGGTCCCGATAATGAGGTAGTGATTTTGGAATAAGAGATGGTTGATTTTGGTAATTTAGGATGTTTTGTGTTTTAAAAGAATACATGATGAAGGTGTTCACATGTTATTACGTGGCAAAACAGATCGTCACTGTGTTTACCTTACTTATAAATTTTGAACTATAAATTTGGACAGAAGTATTTTGGATAATTTTAGTTTGAGATTATTTTTGGAATTCCATAAAAGGACAACTCAGAGGTTGGGCGGCAACCCGTCACGTCCGGCAAGGCTGTGAGACTTGAACCCGCAACCGAAGGGTGATAAGGGTGTATCATCTACCACTGGCCCACGTGCTGTCCTGGATTGAAAAATGTAGTTTTAAAAAAAAATCTGGTATATGAATTATAAATTCATTTTTTTGAAACCTATATGAATAGGATAAATAGAATATTATTTTTATGTTCTATTATCTTTTAGAGTGAAAGATGATTTTTTGGTATAAATTAGTTAAAGGATGGGACTCTACATGTCAAGTATATATTTTTTTTCTTCTCTTATTCTATGAACAAATTAATTCTTATACTTTAGTAAAGGGATCATAAAACCAAAAATGTGTTATCCTAATACCATATGTTTTGTTGAATCAATGGTATTATAAATCATCATAGATTGATTAATTTAAGGCCCTTAATTTTACACTTTTTGTGATTGATGACCTCAATCACTACCTATAAATATTTACATTTTTCCTCCAATTATATGTCCCTAATTTCCACCAATGTTCTCCCAATCGATATCATAATTTGGTGGTGACCCTTTCATTTTCATTTTCCTCTTATTAAGACTAAATTTTATTAACCTAATTTTCGATGTGGGTTTTCCCAATCGTATTTTCTATTTTCAACATTTTATTTTCGAAAAATAATTTCAAATTGCAAGGACACAATTTATTGAAGGAGGTAAGAATGTAATACCCCATGATTTCATAGTACGTTATTTCTTCAAAGTAATTCAATAACTTTCACTACACACAACACTGAGTTCAAGCGCACCACAACTTACCACACTAGCCGTTCAAAAGAGGTTATGAATAATATTAACTGAATTTTGACCTTTATATAATACTTATAATTTTATAACCCATATTATGAGTTTCTCATACATAATGTAAGAACAAATACATTTTTTTAGATAAAAGATGTATTTTTCCAAAAATTCAATTTTACAGCCTTTCAATGGAGAAGCCTTTTTTAAATCCAATATTTGATACTTATATATATATAATTTGACAAAAATAAACTTCTTCTTTATAATTGGGACATAAGAATTTAGTTTCAATATAGTTTTGGTTTTTTATTAATAACTTTCACATTTGGGTGAATAGTGAAAAATACTATATTTTATCTGAGAACAACTTTTTTAATCAAAATAATTTATAGTGTTAAATTATACATTTTAATGTTTTTAAAGTATAAATAGATTATATTTTTACCATTTAGTCCAATTATAGTCATTTTAAGTAATTTCACTTTGAAATTGGACATAAATAGGTGTCAAACTTTTGATATCTATTATTTCTTAAAAATGCTCCTTTTGGTTTGGACATTGGAAATTAATTTTAAATTAATAAATGAAACTTCTGTGATTTAAATTTGGTAAAATAGAATTCATTATTTAATTCGGAATATCAAAATTTTCTTAGGGTGAATTTTGGGTATTTTTTTGAAAACTTTTAATTTTTGAGGAATAGTGAAAAACACCAAGTTATAGTTTAAAACCAAATTTTTATTTAAATAATTATTTATTTTATTTAAATTTATTTTAGGTCAAAATAGATACATAATACCTATATATGTTCAAATTATGTAATTGGAGTCAGTTTATGATAATTTTAGATATATAAAAATTTTATTGAACTTTCACCTTCTTTTACCCACCTCCTAGGAGAATTTGTAAATTCACATAAAACATAATTTTACTGCTTCTGTGAGTGGAATTTTAAAAATCCCAGAGACACGGATAATATAAAAGAGTAAATTTTGGTTCAATAAGAGAAAAATAATTTTTTGTGAATAGTACTTTTTACTTTTATTTACCACGGTTAAAAGTAAATAGGGTAATTAAGGGTAAAAATGATATTAATATTACCCTAACACATTTCTTAATTCTATTGGACAAGTGTATCTCGACCAAAAACAACCTTAGGAATAAAATATTATCATTTAGGTCTACTTGGATTAGATTAGGACATTTATTATTATTTAATTCAAAGACGATTTAAAAGAGTTAAAATCAATTTTTAATAACTAAAACTTTTTTAATATAGGGTTATACATAAGATAAAATCGATTATAAATATTAATTAGAAAGATAATAACATTTCCTAAATAATGATATTTTATTTATTATTTTTAGACATTTAATAATTTAATTTATTAATGACAGAATGATGATGCAGTACTTACCTTATTCATGAAAGAATCAAATAAATGGTATTATAAATATTAAAATAAATATAATTTCAAATTTTTTATGAAATCCAAGAATTTTCTAGGTGAATATAACATTATAGGGATGTTTCAATGGTTCTTTTTTGGTGTAATGAAGTTTTTATGACTTTCTCAAAAAGAAAATACCAAATAGTGTCAAAATTGACATAAATTAATATTTAAAACAGATATTATATTATTAATTGATATAATATTCCTAAAAATCTAAATATCGGCCAAATGACTTATATAATAATAGGTGTATCATTTATGGACCACTTGGGGGGTCTATTGGAAGTTTATAGGTATTTTATTGACCATATAATATAAAAATACAAAGAGACATGGTAAATGTCAAACTAATTAACTAAGAGTTAAAACAAAATGATAAGATTAATAAAATGACCCAAACCTATATAAAACCTATTTTTTTGAGTGGATTTAAACCCATCCCCACCTTATCCTCGATATAAATCAATTTGGAGCCATTATGAACCGAATATGAATTTATTATAAAATAATATTTTATGATTTTCCTAAATTTCCCCTCACCCTGTTATAAAAGGGCACTCACCCTTCACTCTAATTCACACCTTCTACAAAATTTGGATCAGACAAAACCTGCCCAAATACCCTCTAAACTATCATCCCTTCAACATAGAGTCCATAGTTTTATCCTAAATCCAACTTGAGGAGCCCTTTTGATCAAATCAAAAGGAAGAACCCGAAGAAGAGGTAATGACTTCACCAACCTCTTTCAAGTTCCTTTCTTCTTCCACTTCCTTTTTCTTTGTTGTTTAAATTCTAAAATAATAACTCCAGTATCTTCTATATAGTGAAATTTTATTATAATTATTGCACAACAAAATTCATTATTCTATACACCCTTTGATTGACATGTCACCATACATGCCTACGTACGGCTTACTGTATCCACGTCGTGGTGTAACTATTTTTCAATACATTATTATTTGGATGGGAATAATAATGATGTGTATTTGAAGTAAATACTAAATATAACATGATAAGGATTCAGTATATATAATATAAAATCCAATTATATATTATTATAATATCAAAATAATGATATTTTTGCTCCTGTGTACGTACGGATTTCCGTCTCCACGACGCGATGAGATTAATTTCCAAGTTCACCATTCATCGATGATTATAAAAATATATATATTACTAATAATTATTTAATATATGACATTATTATTCTACTGGAGAAATATATATTTATATATATAAGTATTTATGTACACATATATATTATTCACTTAATTCCGTTCAATACTATATGAAAACGGAAAAAGCATTTATGCCTACGTATGGACTACCATCTCCATAAATGGGGTTTTACATTTCATATATATGTCTATTATACATATTTAAATTATAAATATATATGATATATAAATCATGTTTTATACTCTGGAATTATTTAAATCATGATCTATGTGATACAATCAAGAGTAACAAGTTAAAACTTGTACGATAAAGAAAGCGATTATTACCTGAAATATTAATATAACATGATAATTATTATTAATTGGGTAGTATAAAGTCATAAATGAATAGTGTATGATATCAGAAATATTAATATGGTTTTGGTATAATTTTATAACATACTATAGTCTTCATACAAGAGGTTAAACATACCCTCGACTAGAGGAGAGTGCCAGGTAAGGGGTTTTCATTAAACTTCTTATTCCTATGAGATTCATGCCATATTGCCACTATTAACTTTTGTGTGGTGTATGTACTGCCCATAATTGTATTAATTGTGTAATAAACTTTAATTTATTTGTATTTACATATTCATTGAATGATACTCCTTTCATGGGTTGTATGTTTCGTAAGTGACCAAATTGGTTAGGGTTAATTCATCAATCTCATTATTATCCGAGATTGTTTATGTGTAAGTATTTACTGGGAAATTTTTATCATCCATGACCATTTTTCATTAAAATGATTTCAAAATGAATATTTTAAGGATTTGTGAAAGGTTCTCTTTATCAAGATCATAATTTTAAATCTTTTAAAGATTTATCTTTCTAAATCATTTTGATTAATGTCCATGTTTTCAAAATGATTTTAAGGATTTATTTATATGGACATGAATGTTTTGAAATGCTAATTCTTTTCAAAATTTTCAAAGTGGTATGGGACACTTTGATTCAAAAATATCTTTTAAATTACATCCTTTATAATTTGTGAATATATAATGATTTTACAAAAAGGGTATTTCTATCAAAATGTTTTACTCATCATTTTCAACTATGTCAGCATCCTTTACTAGATATTATTTTTGACTGAGGTTGAGGTTGATTTATTATAATAAAATCTTCTAGAGGTATTGAATGAGTTATGATATGTTTGACTGTGGATGTTCTATTTTTATACCTTTCATGGTTTATGGTTAATGTATTGACATTTCCTATACTATTTTTAATATGAATGTTTATGATATGTTTAAACCTTTTCATATGAGGAATGTATTGGACTTAGTATGTGAGGGATGGAGCCCGTTATAGCCCCTCTATTCATCGGTAGATCTCATGAGTCAACTAGACATGCAATTGGCCGATGCCCTTTCCCAATTTGATATATGGTTTTGGAAGAGGCCTTAAACATTTTTAGATATCTTGGACGAGGCCTTGACAAAATGTTTCATAATGTCCAGAATTATACATTCCCTCATTATGGAAATAATATTGATGGTTCATGTGGTCATTCGACAAGTAGAATACAAATGATTATGTTTTATTATGGAATTATTTACTCATCTCATATTCTAGCCAAAAAAGTATTCATGTTTATTATTGGTAAAGGCATGTGGAATCAATTATTCACCATTCTTAATATTTATGTCATATTCCACTATATTGCTTACCCTTACTGATCGTTTGAACTCACCCATTTCTATGTTTAATTTTTCCAAGGATTCCAAGAAGTGTATTGTGATTGATATGATGGGTTAAGCTAAGGGGATAATGAAATTCATAAAGGATTATTTATGTTGTGTTTTATGTTATAAAGTGTAATGTAACTTTCAGGTATGTAATCTATTTTCCAAGACTGCTAAATTGATCGGTCCTTCAGGACATGATTCCTTGTAATCATGCCTATGTATTAAAATAATGCACCAACTCTTGGTAACTGGGGTCGGGGAATTACAGAGCAAGCTCGATCCCAGGAGGGTCTACTCCTCGAGCAAATGGGTCAATACATAAACTATCAGGAAGTCCTGATTTGATGTATCCCAAAGTTCTGTCTCATAAAATGAAACGAAACGCGACAGACGACACGTCAATCGGACACCCGATCTGAGAGTTATTGGCTCTTCCGTTCCAGGGGCCCGGTTGGATTTACGCTCGATCCAAACCCGAAAGTTTTTCAAATTCGTACAAAACTCTCATAGTGTATCTTAAAAGGATCCCCTCATCGTAAGGCTCCCAGTGACGCAGACGGCACATCGATCAGGCACGCGTTCTAGAAGTTATTCACATTCAAGAGAAATGGGCATGGCCCGTCAAGCATAGTGGGCTGGCAGGTCGGCCCAACTCAGTTCGGCAGGTTCGACCCGGATGGGGTCAGCCCGGCCCAGTTTGTCGTGTCCGACCCAGTTGGGGGGTCGGCCCAGCCTATGGGGCACGGCCCACCCACGGACCCGGACCACAGAGCGGGCCGGGACGGTTCGCCCGATGGCGCCTAGCGACGCCGCTTCTCCCTGCCCAATCGGCAGAAGCCGGACGGTGTTTTCTGGTGCGAGTGGCCTGCATAGCGGGCTGCTATCTCTCCCATGCGGCGCCATAGTTTCCTTCAGCCTGGCCGACAACCGGCCAACCGGTTTGTCGGCCTAGCGGCCCGCGTATTGCGGGCCGCGGTCTGCTAAGTAGCGTGGCTCCAAGCGGTGTCCCGGTCCTCCAGCTCGGCCGGCAGGCGGGCAGCAGGTTCGGTCCGTCCGAGCAGCCTGTGGATGCGGGCCACTGTTTCCTCCACGTAGCCGGCATAACGGCGCCAGTCCTCCACAGCCGCGGCCTTCGGTCGCCACCACCTTCGTTCGCAGTCTCGTCATGGTTTAGGCCTCTTCCTCCGGTGCAGTGCGACAACACCACGCCCTCTCGGCGCTGCCTCCATTATTAACATAAACAAGAATCAACGTAGGATCATCGGGCCGTGTTCGTTTGGCCCACGCCCTCTGCGTTGGGCGATAACAAAAGGCCAAAGACGAACCAAGGAATACATCAAGAATGAGCGTATAATTTTATTCGTTTAAAAATTATATAAAACCCCCTACCTCGATTTAAGGATCGTTAGTCGTCGATGGCATCGATTCGTTGGCATTGGGGTGCGTTCAAGGAGGAAGCGTCGTTGTTAGTGACATTCTTTTCAGGCAGCGTCTTCTCCCTTGACGCGGAGGAAGAGGAAGGATGACAGGCGTTTCTCGTGGGTGTCGCCTCACATTCTTGCCCCAGTTGAAGTAGGTAGAATTAGTTGATTCGCGTTCTTCGAGATGTGGAGCGTTCTTTGTGTTCTTCGTCGATAGAAAGGTGTTCTTCGTGGAAGAACACTTTTTTTCTAATCCTCCCAATGTCCCCCAATAGAATATTTTCCAAGGAAAATAAAATAAAAGGCCCCCCAATATTAATATTACCATGGATTTGAAAACAATTTAAATTAATCAATTAATTGATGGAGCTTAATTAATTATTTTGATGGTGTTGGAACATTAATGAGAGAAGGTTGGAGGTTGAAAGTTTTCAAAATAAAATTAAGAGAGAAGAGGTGGCCTCATTAATTCATGGGAAGTCCAAGAGTTTCAAAGGGGGGTTTAAAGGGGAGTTAAACGGTTAAGAGCTCATGTGGGCCCTGCCACATTATATCCTCCTATGGGAGGTTATGTGGGGGTGGGCCCCACCTCCAACTTCCCATTGGAGAAAACAACCACCACCCAAATACTTTATCTGCCTTTAAATAAAAATGTGTTACACACACATTTTTATTTAATCTTTAATTTTTAATTATAAACCTCCTAAAATAACTTCCTACCTGTTTAAAACAAAACTGCAGTAAAGACCCTCTTAAGAGAATATCGGCGCTGCGAGTACATCGGAGTTCCCGGGTTTCAATTCCGAGCACCTGTTCAAAAGATAGAAAAAACTCGCACGTACGTTTACTGAATGTACCAGAACAAAATTTCATAAATTTATTCGGGGCACATCGGGCCTTGGAATCAGGCGCCGTTAGAAACTACGGACTCGTAAAGTTCCATATAATTTAAGAAACAATTTCTATGAAATTTCCGTGTCTTTACAAGTAATATAATTATTAATTATAATTATTAATTACTAATATACAATAATTAATTAGTTAATTAGTAATATAAATAGTAATTGTACAATAATTAATAAATAATACAATTTTTAAATATAATAATTAATTCTAATTAATTATTATTAATTATATACTAATTAATTAGTTAATTGTTTATATAATTTTTAATTATAATTATTATTATAATTACTAATTATAATTAGTAATTAGAAATTATATAATAATTATGATATGGAAGATAGTTGGGTATTACCTCATCACGTGAATGATTAGAAGATTGATGTCTCTCATATTCTCCTTTGTGTATCCCTTATACAGGATTACAATACTCTATCTTGTGAGGAATGTAAGATATTATTCTTCTGAAGTGGCATGTATAATAAATTTGTTCCCCTTATTATCACACCGGAAACAAGAGCTCTCCTTTCAAAGGAAAGGTCCTCTTCTAGACCTGATGTGGGGTGTCCATTCCTACCATTAGGACCGGCCCTTACAATCCTGTTGCCTGAGACAAATTATAAAAATGTTGCCCTTTAAATATGGATGGTTATAGGATTGGGTCAAAGAAAACCATATCATAACTCACACTTTACAACCATAATATTATAAATCTATTTAAACCCACATTACATGCGAACTTAAAAAAAACAATTCAGTCCACATGCAGACCAGTTCGTATGATAGCCCACATAATATTAAAAAGTAAAAAAGCAATACAAAAATATATGTTTAAAATCGCACCTGTGTTTCTTGAAAAACTACTAAAAAAGAATGTCAAACAAGGCTTTAAATCATATGAAATCTTAAGTCTTATATGTATGTAAATAAGGAAAAAAAACCTTTTTGATAAAACAAAAAAACTCTACACTTTTTAACATTTTAAACCACTTCAAAAACTAATCAATAGAAGAATTAAAGATTGTAAAAACCAAACTGTTAAGCCTTTGAAGAAAAAAAAGAATCATCTTCATATTCATCTTGATCACCAACTTCTTCTAAACCTATAAAATTCAAACATAAAAATTTAATATAACATAATAAATGAATTCAAAAAGTCACTTTTAAATAGCTAAAAACATTACCGGTTGGTGTAAAACAACAAAGCCAACTTCATATAAAAATCAAGGATAGATTTTTTTTTGAATAACGTGACTCCTATATTTGTTTAACACATCCTCAAATGCTAAAATTTCATTCATATACTGCAATTATAAGATAAATTATTAATCAAACATATAAAATAAACTAATTAAAGTAAAATCAAAATTTATAAAGAAATAGAGCATGACATACCAGAGCATGTTGCAGTAGTTCACGAACCTGAATGTGGTACTTTATTATCCGATTCAAAGGAAAACACTTCTCCTTGAATTTATTGATGAAAATTTTTCAATCAACTCATAATAATTCAAACTATCAAAAAATTCATTTTCAATTGAAATCATTGCCAATGCGCATAATCTTTCTTATGACATGGTAGTCCGAAGATAAGTTTTGATCAACTTTAGCTTCGAAAAACATATCTCTGCAGATGCAACTGTAACGAGTATAGTCAATAGAATTCGATATTCCACCCATGTCATTTGAAAACCTCCATCTCTCCAATATGGTTTTATAAAATCAATGATATCAATTGATTTTGTCAGTTCTCTTGGCAATATTGACTTCAAATGTCTGAGCTCTTGAAATAATTCATCCCCATAAATATCATCATGTTCATTGTTTTTCAAAAAACATTGAAATTGAGTGCAATGTTCCATCAATTTTTGTTCAGAAATATTTCTAAAATTTTCCTTCAAATAAATCCAAATAATTCATTGAATTGTTCAACTTGCATTAAACTTTCCCTCAATGACATAAGAGCTTGATCAATAATTTGAAAGAAATAAGTTGTTCTAAATTTTTCCTCCATAGACAAATTTCTAATAGCATCATCTTTAACATCCTCATCAAATTGTTTCTTTCTGAGAACAACTATTTTTTCTTCAAATATTGGATCAATGCCAACTTCGAGTGCAATTTCTTCTGCTTAATTCATTAAACCTTCAAACCCCTCTACTTGAAGTTCTTCAAAGAACAAAATCAATGCTTTTAATTTTTTACTTGCATCTTCAATATCCATCTCTTCCCTTTGAAAGATTTTACTGATATAATTCAATTTATCTAAATTTTTGTACCAAATGCATAATCTAATGATGAATTCGAAATTCTCTAATGAATTAGAACACAATCCTTTAGCATCCAACATCACAAAATCATCATGTTTTGAAATATTGGAAATTTCAACCAATGAATTTCTTACCTCAGGTGTTTGTCTTCTTATAGCTCTAATACCTTCGATGTTTTTTCCCAATGCGTTATTGATAATGGTTTTTGTGTCAAACCCTTCACATAAGTCCTTAAAACACCCCATTGATGTGGTGAACCTACAAACAATGTATAAATTGTCTGCACATATGCAAAAAAAATTCTGGCTTTCACAATAGATTTTTCCATGTCACATATAGCAAGATTAAGGCTATGACATCCACATGGAGTGTAAAATGTTCAAGGATTTACATCAAGAAGCCTTTTTTGGAAAGCTTGATGTTTACCTTTCATATTTGATCCATTATTGTAAATTTGACCTCTTATGTCATCAATGCTTAGTTTAAGATCAACCAAAGCATCTTCAAGTGGCTTGAAAAGCCCACGACCTGATGTGTCACCAACATTTATGAAGCCAAGAAAAAACTCATCCACTTTACCTTTAAATTCTTCCTCAACATCTACACATCTTATGATAATTGAAATTTGTTCTTTATGACTTAGATCTGTAGTGAAATCAAGGATAATCGAAAAATATTTTTCTCTCATGATCTTCTTTAAGATTTTTTCTTTAATTGCATTCCAAAAAAAATTATCAATTAATTCTGAATTTTATGACTAAGATAATGATTTTGAATTTCATTATTAACCACACGACGGACAAGATCTTGCATGACTTGATCAAATTCAGAAACAAATTCAATAAGTTTATAAAAAAAGTCCATTATCCTTCTCATAAATCTTCTCATTTGATCCACGAAATGGTAAGTTATTATGTGCAAGTACTTTCACAACTCCAATGATTTTAGTATGTATTATATTCCAATGAAATCTTTCTTTCTCAATGAGACATTCAATGTTTTTTTTTCAATTGTTTGTTTATTTTCAAGTCCTCTGTGGAATTCAACCCACTTCACAACATTAGCAATGTGTTCAAAATTTCTTTCATGCTCCCTAAGCCTTGTTGGAAGGTTGTACGAATAATTAGATCCTTCTTTGGTTAAAGCCCTTTTCATCGATTTTGACTTAAATAATTTACAAAAAAACCTTATCCAACTCATTAGAATACACAAGCCACTTTCTCTTGTGTTTTTCACTATGAGGAAGTAGACAAAAATAATTATTAGAAGTAAAGTGTCACCCATGACCGACTTCCTTAGGAAATACATCATTTTCCCTTAATATTTTAATTGGTCCATGCTGAACCAATAGAATTCTCTTAACATCATTGATACTTCCGCATAATCCCAGATCATAATTCACATCCACATATTTTTCAAGGTCAAGCATGCCTTGATCTCCATGATCCTGAATCATATGAATAGTATTTTCATCTTCATCCTCATAATCCACAACCACACCTTCATTTATAATATCAACACTTTGAGTCATGAGTTCATCTGTAGATTCTTTATTAACATCAGAAACAATGTCGCCCATAGATTGATCATTAAATTGAACAGATGAACTTTCTTTTTCACTTCTTGCACCAAATTATTTAGAAATTGAACCCACTAGTGATTTTTCCATTTCATTCTTTATTTTCTTGCTTTTCTATTTTGAGATCTAGAATTTTGAATCCTCTTCATCGTAGCACCGACAAGTTATAAATTATAATTCAAATAATTATAATTCATTTAGAGTTATAAAATATATAAAGTAAATAGTCTTCTTTTAAAAATTAAATCATATATTCCAACTAATTGATTTTTTATTTAATATTCAACAGTTTATATGAATATTTCCCTAACAAAAAAAATATAAATCAATTAATAAATTTGACAACTGAAATTAGACAAATATGAACTCAAATAGTTATCAAATATATTAAAAAAATTAAATGAAGTTTTTTAAAAGTAAAAAATTTACCATTAAAATGAAACTGGCAAGACAACAATGAATTCTTAGTTTTATATAAATTATAAAAATTAAACAAAAAAATTAATAAAAATAAATAAAATAAAAATGATAATTAAAAATGATTAAAAAATCAATCACCAATAGATATATCGCAAATTGAAATTGAGATGAAGAAATTGCAATTGAGACGGACAAGTCACCGATGAATCCACAATTCCGATAATTTATGAAAATGAAACAAAACAATTAATAAAAATAAATATAAAAATAATAAAAATAATAATAATTAAAAATGATTATATAAAACACAAATTACAGAGATCCAAAAAGTAAATAGTAATTGAAATATCCAAATTGCAATTGATACGGGCAAGACATCGATTAATTTGTATCTCAGAGAATTTCTAAAAATCAAGCAAAACAAATAATATAAATAAAAAAATAAAAATGATAATTAAAATTGATCATAAAAAACCTAATTACATATGAAAATTGAATATCAAATTGAAATTGATATGGACATATTGCAATTGATAGATATGATACACCGGCCAGTCCGCAATTCATTCACACAATTCCTGAAAATTAAACAAAATAGTTAATAAAAAAATCAGAATTATCAATCAGACTGAAAAAAACTCTAACATGTTTGTAGCAAGAAGGTATAGAGGGTTTGGGCTGGGAACCACCAAGCTGGATGGAAGGGGATAGAAGAGGAGGGGAGGGAGTGGTTGTTCGTTAGAAGCAAGGATGTAAGGAGGATCACACCACCATCCCACACCAGCTTGAAGAAGCAGTAGCAGGGCAACGCGAGCGGTGAGGGAAGGAGGTGAGGGAAGCGCAGAGAGCCCCGTGAGGAGAGGTGAGGCCAGGCGGTGAGGCGAGGTAAGGCGGAGTGATAAGTCGAGGTGGCTAGGCATTTCGAGCTGAGGCGGCGATGTTGAGGCGAGGCCCTGCGCTGCGATGAGGTGATGCGGATGGACAGGAGAGCGCTGCAACAGTGGGAGGGATCTGGATATTTTTTAGGTTATGATTTTATTGTTGCCCTCATAGGCAGTGTTTCCCTAGCCCATGTCCTCATGGGGATCACCCATGGGCCAACCTTGAATATCGTAATAGGTAAAATATAAACCCTAGTGTCGTGAGGTTGATGAAGGCCATGTGGGGAACTATTGTTGGGAAATGGATTTACAAAGATGAAAAAAATATTTCACGGGAGAATAAAAAAGAAAGTGGAGGAGAGAAATTAACACAAGAGCTTTCAAGCTTTTAATTTCCAGTGGCTACATTTTCCAACAGACTACAAATAATTTTTATCGGCAAATCCAAAACAAAAGACCCGACAAAGCATTAAATGAGTGAACAAAAAACAAGGCTGAAATAATAAAGCATCACATGCCGCATGGGGAATTGGAGCATTCACATGGGGAAACAAGAAATCCACTACATGGGAATGATAAATAGACTCTTGCATTAGAAAAAACACATAGATTTATGGTTTGTATTTACAACACTCCCCTTCAAACCAAAACCGGCTTCATCCCGAGCATCACACTTAATCTTTTTAATACATCTGACGGTAATGCCTTTGTGAAAATATCTTCCACCTGTTTCGAAGTATGGAAATATTCCAATCTTATTTTTTTTTGTTTCACATGATCCCGGAGAAAATAAAACGAGTATCAATGTGTTTTCTTCTCCCATGCTGCATAGTATTTTTGGCTAGTTCAATAGCTGACTTGTTATCCACATATATCACTGTGGATTCATCTTATGGATGCTTCATCTCCATCAAAAAATTTCTCAACCACATTCCCTCACAAACAGTATATGATGCTGCCACATATTCTGATTCATAGGTGGATAAAGCAACCACAATCTGATTCCTTGAATTCCAGGTGAAACCTGTAGATCCATGAAAAAATACATACCTAGTGGTGTGTTTCCTTTCATCTTGGTCACCTCCCCAATCACTATCCGAGTATCCATACAACTTTGATTCGTTATTGTAGGGAAAAAACAGACCAAAATCCATTGTTCCTTTGACATACCTGGGGATTCATTTTGCTGCTAGACAATGTCACTCTTTAGGTTCCTCCATATACCTGCTTAGAAGTCCAACACTGTAGACAATATCAGGTCTTGTGATTGTGAGATAACTCAGGCTTCCAATCAAACTCTTGAACAAAGTCGAATCAATGCATCTTCCTTCTACATCTTTTTTCAATTTCAATCTCATTGCAACCCGTGTGTTTACAGCATTACAATCGACCATCTTGAATTTTTCAAGAAACTCCTTAGCATAACTCTTCTAAGATATATAGATGCCGCCATGTTGTTGCTTCAGTTCAATGCCCAGAAAGAAGGAAATGAGACCTCCATTAGTCATCTCAAACTCCTTGAACATGTCCCCCTTGAACTCATCAAACATCTGTCGATTGTTCCCTATAAACAGCAAATCACCAACATACAAGCATGCAATAAGTATATCGCAACGATCATTCTACTTGATGTAAACCGCGTGCTCATATGGACATTGGGTGAAGCCATTCTCTCGGAGATAACTTTCGATGCGTGCATTCCTTGCACGTGGAGCCTGCTTCAACCCATAAAGAGATATCTTCAAATGATACACTTTATCTTCCTACCATTGCATAACAAAGCCTTCAGACTGGTCAACATATACCTCTTCTTCTAAAATTCCATTCAGGAACGCAGACTTCACATCCAGTTGGTAGATCATCCAACTGTGATGGAGAGCAAGTGAGATAATCATCCTCCCAGTATCAAGTCAAGAAACTGGAGAAAATAATACATCACAGTCCACCCCATACTTCTGTTTATACCCCTTTGCTACAAGCCTTTCCTTGTAGTGGTCGATCTCACCACCAACCTTTCGCATGACCTTGTTCACCCATTTCACGACAATAGTCATCTGGCCTTTTGGGAGGGTTGTGAACTCCCATGTGCCATTTCTCTCTATGGAATGAAATTTATTCTTCGATAGCCACTCTCTAGCAATCTTCCCTTACAGCTTCTTGAAACGTCAGGGGATCATGATCTGCATACAAGAAAAAAGGATTTACCTCTTCAGTTTGCTCATAAATATCGCTCATGCTTTTCAACTTGATGGGCGCCATGGGTGAGGATGAGATGGCCACATTTTTACTTGAATGAGTGTATTCAAGAGTGATGGAATGCACTCCAGGACTCTTGTGTACAACGGATGTGCCTGAGGAAGGTGTTGCAGGCGTCTTCTCCTGATGATCATGTCTTTCTTCAAAATCATCACTTTCGACTGCAACATCCTTGTTTAGTTCTTCATCATCCCATTTCCATGATTCTTATTCACTAAATACCACATCTCTACTCACCACTACTTTGTTGGTTAGTGTATTTCAATGCTTATAGGCTTTAGCTGCTTCACTATAGCCGATAAAAATGCATTTCTCACCATGATCATCCAGCTTCCTTCTTCTTGCTTATGAAACTTGAGCATATGTGACACACCCGAAGATTCTTAGGTGCGCCATGCTCAGTTTTTAGCCACTCCATGCCTCTTGTGGTGTAAAGTTCCTGATGCTCTTCGTTGGACCCTGATTGAGAAAGTAGGCAGTACATGCCACTGCTTCTGCCCAAAAACTATTTGGTAGCCCTTTCTCCTTCAGTATCGTCCTCATCATGTCGAGGATAGTGAGGTTATTCCTTTCAGTGATACAATTTTTTTGTGGCGTATATGCTGCAGTATATTGTTGTTTGATTCCATGTTCCCTGCAAAAATCTTGAAATGCATTTGAGGTGTATTCTCCACCTCTATCAGATCTGAGTACTTCCTTTCTGGGGCTACTTTCAGTTTCAACATGAGCTTTGAATATTTGAAAGACAGTGAAAGAAGAAGATTTTTATTTGATGCAATACTCCTAAAACATTCTGCTGAAATCATCAATGAGGGTAATAAAGTACCTATTACCTCCATGTGAGGGTGTTTCAAGTGGTCTACAAATGTCAGTGTGAACCAACTCAAGTGCCTCCTTTGCTCTTCTGGACACTCCACTTGGGAAAGAGTTCCTTTGTTGCTTGCCGAGTGTACACGCCTCACACACATGATTTGGAACATCAATTGCTAGCAACCCACACACCATTCTGGATGAGGATAAATGTATAATTCTACTGCAATGGAGATGCCCAAAGCATAGATTCCATATCCATGAGTCATTCTTCATGATCCCAAAAAGGCATTTCTCGACCTTCGTGTTGATATGCAGCGGAGACATGCGATTCTTCTCCATTTGAACATGATAAATCAATCTCCTGTGAGCATCTTTTATTGGCAATGAAGAATTCTCCATGTGTATAACATACCCCTTCTCAAGGTGTTTGCTGAGACGTATGATATTATTTTTCATTCTTGGTACGTAATACACATTGGAAATGTAATTCGACTCACCATTCTTCAGATAGATTTTGATTTTACCTTTTTCAATCAGGGGTACCTTCAATGAGTCGCCGAAGTTCATGTCGCCATGAACTTCTTCAGTGAATTCTTAAAATAGTTCTTTGTTTCCACTCATGTGGTCGCATGCACCTGTGTCAAGATACCATACATCAGGGCGTTCATATGCCTTTTCTTGTGCATGGAGGAGTGTCGTACCTTCTTCTTCTTCATGGCGTGATGCTTCATCATAGTTGGATTGTTCACCATGGCCCATTTTTCTCCAACACTCAGAGGCATAATGGCCGAATTTCGTACAGTTGTTGCATTGGACATTCTTTTTGTTTCCACGACCACGTGTGAATCGACCTCCACCATATCCTCTTCCACGAGAGTTAGTAAAATTTTGTTGCTTTTGTTGATGGCATGGATTATATCCACGCCCTCTGCCTCTTGCACGATGAACCCCTCTTTGTTTTTGGTCATTCTTCAGTTTTTTCAGATTCAGCTTGGACTCTAAGGCATGCTCTAATGTTAAAACAACATTTTTCTACATTCTCTGCTCATGTACTTGAAATAACCCCATCAGTTCTTCAATTGATAATTTTTCCAAATACTTCAACTCTTCGATCGCCACAACCACATGTTCGAATTTGGTTGTGAGAGATCGAAGTGATTTTCCAATAACTCTAATATCCTCCACTCTTTCACCGTTTCTTTTCAGATTGTTAACAATGACAATTAGGCATGACAACTATTCAGAGATACTCTCACCTTCCTTTATTCGCACCGCCTCAAAATCTGCCCTTAATGTTTGAAGATGGACCCACTTCACATGGTCAACGCCTTTGAAGATGGTGGAAAGGGTGTCCCACGCTTTCTTACTTGATGTTTCTTAGGAAATCTTTTCGAAGATCGATTCATCCAACCCTTGATAGAAGAGAAACAACGCCTTTTGTCTTACTTCCTTTGGTTTTTGAGGTCCGTCTTTTCTTTATTCGTGAAGGCCGCTTCTTCCTCCGTAGTGGGTACTACATACCTATCGGTGACGATCTCCCATATTTCTCGAGACCTGAACAATGACTTCATTTAGATGCACCACCTCTCATAGTTATCTTTAGACAACCTCAGAACTTACAGCAGGATCACGGTGGCCATCTTCGGAATTTGGAGGATGCCTTCAAACCGACCTCAGATACCAGTTTGTTGGTGGGAAATGAGTTTACAAAGCCGAAACAAATATTTCACAGGAGAAGAAAAAAAGAATGTGGAGGAGAGAACATAACACAAGATCTTGCAACCATTTAATTTCTAGCAGCTTGATTTTCCAATGAACTACAAATAATTTTTATAGGAAAATCCAAAACAAAAGAAACGACAATGAATTAAATGAGTGAACAAAAAACAAGGCTGAAATAATAATGCACCGCATGCCACATGGGGAAGAGGAGCACCCACACGAGGAAACAAGAAAGCTGTTTCATGGGAATGATAAATAGACTCTTGCTTTGGAAAAACACCCGGAGTTGTGGTTTGTATTTCCCATAGGAACAACTTCCCTTTCAAATGAGTGCAAGAATGTGTCTCATGGGACCGTTTTCCATAACCCTATGTGATTCAAGATTATTTATATAGTGAGGAAACAAGAGCCCCACTTTCAGAGTAGCAGTGCCCACCTTTAACTCATAATACCCTCATATTTATAGATGAAGGATTATGCTGAATCTGCACCTCTAAATAAGGTGGGGTGTCCACTAAACATGCTCATTCATTCATCAAAATTACTTATCTGGACTCATATCCAAAAATGATGTCGTGTGAAGATATTTCTTCAAAGAATTGAAATGCCCAGTATACGATGTCACGTAACCTTTTGAAGGTCATGCATCATAATATGATCTACATTTGGAATACCATGAGCAGATATTTCAGAATCATGTACTCATCAGGAGATTCATGCATGCGATGGAAATATTCTATGGGAACGGTGCTTGCCTCTCATGTTGTTGTCTCCAAAAAAGTGACATATCTTAGCTGAGTGTTGCAGAATATATGTGTGGAATTTGATCTTGTCTTCATATCATCTTCCCGGTGTCGTGTGTCCTCATGGATGCTTTGCGTCATACCATTATATGCATGGTTGTTTTCCATTGCATCATTGATCATGACATAATGTAATAAATATTTTCTACTTGAACCCGAGACCCATGATGCAGGACATGTCATGTACTGATATGAAAGCATGTTCCCCAATATTCTTCATATGGTCATGCACATGGTCTCTATATCTTCATTTGATAGAATTTCAGGTGTGCGGCATCGCATATCCTTCATGTGATATGGGTGTTTTTTGAGGAAAGAAACATTTCCATTTTTATTTTAATTTATTCATTTGGATAATTATTATTTGTAACACATAATAATAATAATAATAATAACAATAAAAATTCGTTATTTGTGTAAATAATGAGCACACCCTGATAATCATTATTATGACCAGCAATTCACTCAATGTATGTTTCCATTCACGGAAAAGTGTGTCATGCACAATTATGAGCATCATCGAATGCCCCCCCTTAGAATTTCATTTATTCAGAATGAAAAAAATGATTTTAAGGTAAATATTTTAATCTTTTAAGAATATTAGAACATTTAATAGGCTTTGACACTAGGCCCCATGAGAGGATTTTTCAAGAGTGTGTTGACCGAGGGATTTCAGACATTATCAAGAGGAGACCCCTGACCATGAGTTCTTGGCTTTGAATTGATGTTTTATGGATCATAAATGGTGTCCATCATTTTTATAATATGATGTAAACTTTAATTTCTGCCCCTAAATACTTGAATCATCTCAAATTCTTCTCAATAAGAACTCATGAATGCCCACCAACACGATATTCTTGATCGATGTATCTATTCCTATTATCTTGAGATCACATGATTCACATAAGGATCATATAGGTAGAATATATGTCCTAAAGGGTGACTGGTTTGTATATTCACATATTGTGATAAGCCTTTGGATAGAGTATCTCCATCATTCTAAGGCCATGTAGTGGCCCTTAAAAGATTTCACAGGATAAATAATTTCCATGCACTTTAATTCAAGGCCTTTTACCTCGATCATTCTATCAGTCTAGTTTAGGTTCTTTTAGATCAGACATTCTATCTCTCTAGTTTAGGGTCTTTTAGCTTTGACCATCTATCACTTTTGTATAGGGCCTCTTAGATCGGACAATATATCTCTTTAGTTTAGGGTCTTTTAGCTATGAATTTATTTCGATTTTGTTTAGGGCCTTTTAGCATGGACCATCTATAATTTTAGTATAGTTCCCTATTGATCAGACCTTCTATCACATTAGTTTTTATTATTTTTTCTCAGATCTTATATCACTATAGTTTAGTGTCTTTCACCTCGGATATTCTATCACTTTAATTTAGAGACTTTGAGGTGAAACCTTTTATTTCTTTAGTTTATGCTATTTCAGCTCGAACATTCTATTACTATAGTTTATGGTATTTTAGCTCAGGCCATCTATCTCTTTAGTTTATTGTATTTTATCTTGTACCATATACTAAATTAGTTTAGGGTCATTTATCTCAGACTGTATATATAATGATGGGATAAGGTGAATACATTTAAAAAATAACCTAAAACGCTCTGAGATGCTGGGTTCTATTATGGTGTAGATGATGCTTGTGGGGATCATAATTCACATTTGTTAGAGTGACTCATTTGGTTGAAGGCCATAAGAGTATACATAGGAGCCACATTCATGAATTCATAGTCTAGTAAATGGTCTATTTAAGACAAGTATCTCTTCCAAGGGATATGGATGATTTGTTGAGGTAACATGGATATTGGAGAAATACTAGAGATACATGGACTGCCTGGATAGTTGAAGTGTGCGTGATATAAATCATAAACCATAAGCTTTAGTCTGTGAACGTGGGATGGGGTAGACCTACTGAGGATGACCTATACTGCTCTAAGGTGTCAATTTTCTCCATGGTGTTTTGAGGGCTTGCAAGGATTAAAATTACATTCAAACAAAGAGGTTATTCCATTGGTTCACTACTACAAAAAAGGTCAAGGGAAGCGCCACCTTATATCAGCGCTAAGAAAAAACTGCAGATAAAGAATCCCTATATCAGCGCTAAATTTTTTTCACTGATACAGGGAATCATTATCAAAGTTTTTCTAGAGCTAATATAGGGATTCTTTATCAGCACTAGAAAAGCACTGATAAAGAAGCCATGTATCATCGCTAAAATTTTAGCACTGATACATGGTAACCTTTATCAGTGCTAAAAAGGTGCTGATAAAGAATGTATGTATCAGCGCTAAAATGTTAGCGCTGATACATGAAGGATTTATCAGTGCCTTTTTAGCACTGATAAAACCATAATCCCATATTTTATAAAATGGGTCGCATAGTGTCCTTGGTTTATTGCACCCTAAATCTCTTTTTGTACTATAACCCTATGACTCCCCTTCGCCACCCCCCCTGATCATCGCGTTGTCGGACCTCCGACTCTAGCCCTTCTCCTAATCCTCCCCCTCTAACCCCTCTGGCGGATCCTCCTCCCCGCAAACCCTACTTCTCCTCCTCTTCACTCAACCCTACTCCCCACAAACCCTACATCTCCATTTCTTAATGGTTGGAGGCACCTCCACCTCTGGTCATCGCGCCTTCACCTCTCGACGTAGCGCATATGGTTCTCTACTTCTCCTCCTCTAAGGTGAATTTCTTTTCTATTGTTCTTGACTCTCTTCTTGAACTTTGTTCTTAGGAAGGATGTGAAAAAAATGATGATTTGGGTTTTGTGTTTTTCTGTTATGGTTTTAATGGTTAATGGTCATACATAGGTCTTTTAGTGTGAATTTATTATATGTTTTACCTTTCATGCTGCTATGTATGGTGTATTTGTCACTATGATTATAAGGGTGATGGTTGATTGATGTGGTTGGGAGCATGTGGTGTGGTAATTAATACAGTAGTGATGAATGGATTATTGTGTGATTACGATATCAATGATATGGCTATTTAGGCAGAAAATATGTGGTTTTATGGATTTTAGAATGTGTTTATTTGTATATTATGTCATGAAATTTTAGATGTTATTGGTTGGTGTTATAGTTTCCTTTTGGCATGGAATTTGGTTGGAATAAATGAAAATAGTAATGGGTGATGGGTTGGAAATGATAAATGATGGTTTGTTAAATGATTAATGATAATGATTGGAATAATTATGTTTAATAAATGGTTAAAGATTGAATAAATGTTATTAATTATTAATGAATGGATTATATTGGGTAGTGATTTAATGATTGGTTTTACATTAAAATGGTTAACAATAAAAATTCATATGGTAATAAAAATCCAAGAAATTATAATGTTAAATGAAATGAGAAGTTGGTAATGTTGATATGGATTCTTATGTGATTTGTTGGGGATTATTTGTTGCATTATAATTGAAGTGGTTATAAGAGGGTGGTAGTAATAAGGAAATGGTTGACGATGGTGTTTGAAGTGTTAGTTTGGTGTAAAATTTTAGGAAATATTTATGTGTGACTATATACTTATTATATTTTCTTATTATTTCTCACACACCACCACTTGAGTTGAGTAACCTAATTGAAATCCACATGCATACTTTGGTTCTGAGTGTTTTTCTCAATATTTAGGTTATAGAGGGAACACATATAGAACCACTCCCTCTTCCTTTCTCCCCATTCACACATAATATGAGTTGCAATGGCTCACAGTGGGTGTATATATACGACCTATAAAGATTTTAGGTTTTGGTGTATATATATTATTTTTGACATGGTTATGTGTATTTTGTGTGGATACATAGTGGGGGTTGTGCACTGTAGGAGGAGAGTATGATGTTTATATCCTTCATGTTCACGATATCATACTGTGATGAGAATGTGATGTGTGGTAGTGGTGAAAATATTGTTTTTTATGTGTTTTTGAAATGTGTATGTGTGGATATATGGTTATGAGATTATATAGAAGGGGTTGAAGAATAAGAAATATTCCATTAGAGTGTGAGAATGACCTGATTAGTGGG
Organism: Viscum album; assembly: GCA_963277665.1. Taxonomy (NCBI): domain Eukaryota; kingdom Viridiplantae; phylum Streptophyta; class Magnoliopsida; order Santalales; family Viscaceae; genus Viscum; species Viscum album. The sequence goes on along the minus strand of OY728147.1, from coordinate 1,497,572,065 downwards.
GAAGTGCATGTGGGGTAATTTAATAATATATATTCTTTTGATATTACACTTAAGATGGAGTTTGGAATTAGAAACTCATGAGGATTGAATGGGGAAATAGGTGAATAATATTTGTTAAAATTTTCATATGGAATAACATGGGAGACCATCTATGACAAAAGTGATTATCCCCCCTATGATTTAATGTAAGTAACTTGAGTTTACCAAAAATATTAGGCATGATGATTTTGAATGTAGGGCAGAGACCTAGGAGTTGTAGATGTATCATTCATGATTATTCTTGTGTTTGGACTGGGGTGATTTGAGGAAACAATAATGAATATAAACTAATTATATTTAATGAATTACATATTGTAGATATTATGAGAATCCTTTCTTTACATATAGAGCTGGCTACTGGTTTTCATCCATATGCATTTTAGGTTGGTGAGGTATAAAAGGATGGACTAGTGGACCATAGAAGTATTTAACCGATAGAGGATGATGAGCCATAGAGGATGATGTCGTGTGATTTTTACAATCTATGGAATAATTGATTATCCCCACGAACCCTTTTTTGTGTGGAAACTATGTTGATTTTGATGGGGGGTCTATCCTGGTTCGGTTGATTTCCAAATCATTATTAGAAATGGTTAGGCTCTATTAATCTATATTTTTATAAGGAAGTGGTTATATTATATTATATTTGGAAGTCTTGTTTTGTGTACTTGGACTATAAATACTAATATTGGAGATTCAAATAGGATGGAAATGAATAAATATTGGAGGGATGCTAATCGTATGACAATAGAGTATGAGAACAGTGTGAAAGAGTTCATCATGTTTGCAAAGGACCATGCAAAGGATCCTTCTCAAATCCTTTGTCCATGTTTACATTGTTGTAATTCTAGAATACTTACTCCAGAGGAGTTGTAAGAACATTTGATATGTTGTTGAATAGATCAGAGTTATAAATGTTGGAATAAACACAGAGAAAAAGCAAATGTAGCTACTGGCTGGGATAAAACTGCATTTTATGGATCATCAGATATGAATACAAATATGGATAATAAAGAAGACTGTATAGAGGATGTGATTACAGATTTCAATACTGATGAAGATCATATTGAGGAAATGACAAAGACAATTGAAGGTGAACTCCGTGATTGCCCAAAATTGTTTGAGAAGTTAAAGAGTTGTGCAAAGACACCATTGTATGCTTGTTGCACTAAATATACAGCATTTTCAGCAGTAATGAAGTTGTATAAATTTAAAGTAGGCAATGGAGGGAGTGATGTATGTTTTACGGAACTACTTGCTCTATTGAATAACATAATCTTGGAGGATAATGAGCTCCCAAGCCGGACATATAAAGCTAAATGAATTCTATTCTCGAAGGGTATGATTTATGAAAGAATACATGCCTACCTGAAAGACTGTATATTGTTTCTCAAGGAGAAAAAATCACTTACAGAATGCTGAAAGTGTGGTGATTCTTGATACAAGAAAGATGAATCCAATCCTACGAATGTTTTATGGTACTTTCCAATCATTCCAAGGTTTAGGCGTCTATATTGTAGTGAAGAAACTGCAAGAAAATTTTCGTGGCATGCAAATAAAAGAAATAAAGATGGGAAATTATGTCATTCGGCCGACACTCCTCAATGGAAGAAAATTGATCACGAGTATCCTAAATTTGGAAAAGAGTTGAGAAACCTTCGTCTTGAATTCTCTATAGATGGATTGAATCCTTTTGGTTTTCAAACCAGCACTCATAGTACATGGCCTATTATGTTGGTAAATTATAACATTGCAACCCGGTTATGCATGAAGCGTAAATTCAGCATGTTATCTATGCTTATATCAGGACCAAAACAACTAGGTAACGATATTAATATTTATTTGGCTTCTTTGATTGAGGATTTGAAGTTATTGTGGGATTAATGTGTTATGTTGTATGATGATTATAAAAGTGAATACTTCACGTTGAGATCGATGTTGTATGGGAAAATAAATGATTTCCCTACTTATGGGATTTTTTAGGCTACAACATTAAAGGAACTCAAGGGTGTCCCATGTGAGAAGAAGATACAACATCAATTAGGATGATACATTAATTGAAATCAGTGTTTCTAGGACATGGTAGATTTCTACCTCATCGTTATAAGTACCGATTTTGGATTACATCATTCAATGGATGTTCAGAACAACACGTAGCACCGTCTCCACTAACAGGTGACTAGTTGTTTGAGAAAGTAAAAGATGTGAAAACTATTTTTGGTAAACCATTTTTGAAAAACCTTATGAAATTCGATTGAAAAAATAGATCATTTTTTTGAATTACCATACTAGAATTGTTTATATGTCAGACATTTTCTTGATTTGATGCATGTGGAAAAAAATGTATGTGACAATGTTATCGGAACATTGCTAAATGCCCCTAGAAAAAAAAGGATTGAATTAAGGCAAGGTTAGACATTGTTGATATGGTAATACGAAAAGACTTGTCTCCTTTGAAGGGAAAAAATCGAATGTTTCTTCCTCCAACTGCTTATACTCTTTCTAGGGAGGAGAGATATCAGTTTTGCAACTTCTTCAATGATGTAAAAGTTAAAGAGGGGTATTCATAAAATATAAAGAACACTGGTTCAATGAATGATTTGATGTTAAAAGGTTTGAAATCAAATGACTTCCATGTGTTGATGAAAGATCTAATTCCTATAGCTTTACGTTGCATTTTTCCCATGAATGTTCATCATATGTTAACCAAAAAATGTTTCTTTTGCAAAGCTATATATAGAAAAATTTCAGACCCAGTGAAATTGATAGCTATGGAAAAAGAAATTTTCATTAAATTATGTGAATTAGAAATTTTTTTCCCACCAACATTCTTTTATATGATGGTGATCGTGTTGTTGAGCGCATCAAATTACATGTTTATTTTTAACTAGAATTTCTGCAGTATAGCAGAAACCCAAGGTCGTCTCTCGATGGAGCCTTAGATCATTAATTCTAAAATGCGGTTCTGATTATGAAGGTAAAAAGAGAAATGGGGTTTTATAATACTTGGGTTTGATGATTAAAGATGACAATAGAAAATGAAAGCTATAAAACAAAGTATAAATGAACATTATTAATTATGTGTGATCAACCCCGGGTACTCTCATGATGTTTTTCCTTCATCACTTCATGATATAGGGTTATGATATTTTAATCCCTGGTTTGTAACACCTAGAACTAGAATGTTACTGATTTTATACTAGTATACCTCATAGGGTTCAGTCGACAACACACAATGATTCACCGAACACCGCCGATGAGTGGGTGATTTCTGTTTGACATCATAACCAAAATTCATCAAGGCAACACATGAAGAACTCAATGTGCTGTCCAGGTTTTTATGTTATTTTATTTTGATACCATGACATAAATGTGCATGACCATGACAGTGATTATTTGATTTCAATTGACCAATATGAACCACACAAACACCATAATTGGAAGGGGGAAAAGAAAGTGGTGAATGGTGTGTGAAACATCACATGAATGGGTACTCCCAAACATGATCATACGAGTTGAGCATGACATACTAGTAAATAAATCAATAAAATAAAAATAGAGGATGATGAAAAACAACACAACAACCTGGAATTCAAAATATCATTCAAATATTACAAACATGAATCTTGGGATTTACATCACGTTCCTCCCCGGGTGATCACAAGGGGTTTAGAAACCAATTGGAGAGGAAGAAGAATAAGATGTTGAAGTAGCACGTCCCATAGCCTCCAGAACTTCAAGGGATGTTGAGAAGACTCCTTGGGGAATCCAAAATAGTAGAACCTTTCCTCCTGGCCTAACTTGAAAATGGGGTTCCCGAGGTGTCGTTTTATAGCCAAAATGAGAAGTGGTTCTGGGCACCCAGATTTTGATAAACCACTTCAAGAAAGGTTTTAGGCTCTTATACACTCTAATATCCCTTTTGACAAAACTGGAAAGTTTTAGAACGACGTCATATCTATCACCACAGAATGTTTGACACCATTTTCACAAATAAATCTCGAGATATTGATAAAATACATAACGCCACTTTTGACTTTGTGCATATTTGGTGGCTTGGACATATCAGTTTGGATGGGACCCATTGAAGCCGAATCAGGATTGGGTTCTTTGATATGAAATGTATCCTATTAATTTTCTGATGGTCCCACAAAATATCAGCCCATTTGGATGCACATATTTTGTGTACTATTCAAAACAGTGGACAGATTTCTATGGATCCATGCATGTTTGGCCCATTTTTCTTCCACTTCATCAAAGGCCCTCCAAATCATCTCCACCTACATTGAAATAATACAAACAAGTAACATTTCCCATTCTAATATTTATTAAAATTAATTAATTTATTCAAATATAATTTGTAGTTTATTATTATATTTAGAATATTCATTACAAAACTAGTTTAAAACTGCGGTGTAAGGGTGGAATAAAACAGTGAATCGTGGTACGATCACACCCCCACACCTAAACATTTGCACTCCTATGAAAAGTCACATATCCAAATAAAATTATGCATATATATATATATATTTCCTTCATAATGAAGATTTAACATTTGAGGAAATTTCAATTCACCAAAGTAATGTGATCAATGCATGAACCACACCAAAGAGTTCTTCCCAGTGAAAATGGAAAAAGATGTCTCATAAATCATATCAAAATAAAATTCAAAGAGATTCATGACACCAACATGAGCAAGGAATTCAAAATTCAACCATTCCACTAACTCTCCATGTGTGTGTGTGAAAACCGTTCCATGTTATTCTTTCCACTTTCTATCAAATAAATAAAGGTTAGTTTAACATTATTCAGCTTTAAATGATTTTTCACCAAACCTGTCCTACATCCTTTGCAATCATATTTCAAGACCCACTCACATAAGAATTACCAGAAGTCAAACCATAAGTTCCCGGTCTAGATATCCCTATATGTTGCACATTTCGTCAATCCCCTAATTTATTTATTTTTTAGAAGTGCATTTGGAACAAATCTCACACTCATCTATCAACCCGTGTTTGATCTACTCAAGACACTGATTGCAATAGTTATAATAAGATCAAAGGTTGAGGAGGAGTAATTTTTGACCTTCCCAAGACACAATTTTTTTTGAGGGTGTACAACAGTCGGACATTAGGTACACATGCATAGTTCAATCTGGTACAGTAATGAAATAGATCAGATAAAGAATGAATGTATGGAAATATCATTTAAAGATGAAAAGTATTAACCCAACATATATCTACCTTATATTATGTAAGAAATAATCACACTTTGTTGTTTGGTGAAAATATTTGTGGAGATATTAGTGACACAGTTTTCCCAAAAACTACTCATAGAAGGGGCATCAATCATCTCAAAGTTTTTACATAGATACGACCATTTATATCATTGACAGAAAACTAATTCACTAAAAAAAGAAAATCACTCCTTGATGATAAATTCATACAAATATTTTTTTAGCCATCATTGTGGTATTTTTACTTTCCCCCCTTTATGGTCACCAAATCATCGAACTTCGAAATTGTTGAGGGGGAAAAATGAATATACCATAAAGAAGGCTAAAAAGAGAAGAAAGGATAAAATGATGAAAATTCCTAACTGACCCAGGAATGTATCCACCCCCCACACTTAGAATGTGTAGTGTCCTCACTGAAATAATTGAGAATATGAGAAGGAATGATAAAACCTGGTGTGTTTTATTGGTATGATGCATTGAGAAGGTTGATTTCCTCCACCGAATTCTTCTGAAAATCCTCATAGAAGTGTTTAAGTCACTGCCTATTGATGGTAATACGTTTTCCACTCTTCTCATGAAAAATCTGTAATGCACCAAAAGGGTAAACATTAGTAAGAGTATAAGGAGTGAGCCATCCGGAACGAAGCTTACCTGGGTGGAGCTTAAGCCTGGAATTGTACATGAGGATATTCTCACCAATATAGAACTTCTGCTGGTGAATCATGCTATCATGAATTGCCTTTGTCTTCTATTTATAGATCTGGGAGTTCTTATATGCATCACGTCGAATTTCTTCCAACTCTCTAATCTGCATCTTTCTTTTCTCACCTAAATCTGAAAGGTTCATATTACATTGTTTAACAACCCAATATGCACGGTGTTCTACCTCCACTGGGAGGTGACAAGGCTTTCCAAACAAAATTCTATATGGTGACTCTCCGATTGGGGTTTTAAAAGCTGTACGGTACGCCCAAAGTGCATCATCCAAGCTGTATGGTGACACTCCGATTGGTGTTTTAAAAGCTGTACGGTATGCCCAAAGTGCATCATCCAAGCGCAAACTCAAATCTTTCCTATTGGGTTGTACCGATTTTCACATGATTTGTTTAACTTCTAGATTTGATATTTCTGCGTGTCCATTAGTTTGGGGGAGATATACAGTGGATACATTATGATCAACCACATACTTTCGAAGCAAATGTTTCATGTTGCGATTGAAAAACTGTGAACCCTGATAACTAATTATGAATTTTGGTAAACCAAACCTACTAAAAAATTGGGACCTCGCAAAATCAACAACCACTCGAGAGTCATCGGTCCTGGTGGCCTTTTCTCCCACCCATTTAGATACATAGTCAAAAGACAATAAGATGTACACAAAGCCAAATGAATTTGGAAAAGGCCCCATGAAGTCAATGCCCCATGCATCAAAAATTTCATAGAATAACATGGGCTATTGGGGAATTTCATTCCTCTTAGAGATATTCCTTGTGAATTGACAAGGACTGCATGACTTAAAAAATCTATGGGCATCCATATTCAATGTTGGACAATAATTTCCTGATTCAAGGACCTTTCGAGTTATACGTTGAGAGCCAAAGTGTCCCCCACATGCCAATGTCTGGCAGAATGTCAAAACAGAGGTGAACTCATGGTTAGGTACACATCGACGAACTACCTGGTCACTACAAATTCTCCCCAAGTATGGGTCATCCCAAATGTACCAACAAGACTCATTCTTAAGTCTTTGGGATTTTGCAATGCTAAAATCAGCGGGGAACCTAGATATTTCTAGAAAATTCACAATGTATGCCTACTAGGGGGTAAGGTCCACAACATCACAAAGGTTCACATGAGGGAAGAATTCTCCAATGTGTAGGGGTGAGTCAACATGATAGTCCAATGGTGGGGAAATCCTACTAATGTGGTAAGCTACCACATTATCCACCCCCTGTTATCTCTAATATCAAGGTCAAACTCTTGGAGGAGAAGCATCCACCGTATGAGACGGGGTTTAGCTTCAGGTTTCTTTAAGAGAAATCAAAGGGCAGCATGGTCAGAAAACACAATCACTTTTGACCCAAGAAGATATGAACAGAATTTTTCCAAGGCAAAAACAATTGAAAGGAGTTCTTTTTATGTGGTTGTGTAATTTACCTGGGCAGGGTCGAGGGTACGTGAGGCCTACGAAATGACGTTAGGAGCCTTCTCAACCCTTTGTGATAAAACTTCCCCAACTGAAAAGTTAAAGGCATCACACATAAGATCGAAGGGGAGATCCCAACATGGTGGTTGGATGATGGGAGGTGATGTGAGACTCTTTTTTAGTGTATTTAATGCATCCTCAAAATTTTTATCAAACACAAACTCAGAATGTTTTTGAAATAACTGGGAAAATGGAAGTGCAATCTTACTAAAGTATTTAATGAATTGGCTGTAAAAACCCGCATGAACCATGAATGATCGCACCTCACGAACAAATTTTGGATATGGAAGGGTTGAAATTATTTCAATTTTAGATTTATCAACTTGAATTCCCTTATTTGAAAGGACATTCCCAATAACTATCCCCCGCTCAACCATAAATGGCATTTCTCATAATTTAAAAAAATATCTTTTTCAATGCAGCGTCGGAGGACAGAACCTAGGTGTTTCAAACAATCATCCAAAGAATATCCATATACTGTGAAATCATCCATAAACACATCCATACAACTCTCAAGGTACTCAGAAAAAATACTCAACATACATTGCTGAAAAGTACCAGGAGAATTACATAGACCGAATGGCATCCTTCTGTATGAAAATGTGACAAATGGACAGGTAAATGTGTTCTTATCCTGATCCTCAGGGGCTATAAGGATTCGGAAATAACACGAATAGCCATCAAGGAATCAATAATGTGACATACCAACCAATCATTCTAACATTTGGTCGATGAAAGGTAATGGAAAGTGGTCCTTCCGCATGGCTTGATTCAGTCGACGATAGTCAATACAGACATGCCAACTATTTTGCACACGTGTTGGAACAAATTCATTCTTTTAATTTGACACAACATTTAGTCTTGTTTTTTTAGGCACAATTTGCACTGGGATAACCCATTTACTATCAGATATAGGATAAATGATCCCCGTAGCAAGTAATTTACTAACTTCCAATTTTACCACTTCTAGGAGAGTGGGATTCAACCGACGTTGACATTGTCTTACAGGTACAATCTCATCATCCAAAAGTATATGGTGTATACAAATAAATGGGATAATCTTGGGAATATCAGGAAATGTCCATCCTATTGCCTTTTTACACTCTCACAAAAGTTTTTGCAGTTTTGATTCCTGTTGTGGAGAGAGGATATTGGAAATAATGATGGGAAGTTGGTTAACACCCTCAAGATATGCATATTTTATATTAGAAGTAAGTGGTTTATTTTCCAACACTGGTGGTTTCTGGACTGAGGGAGGGGATTTAGGGGGAGTGAGGTCTATTAAACTGTCTATCTCCTCATATCTATTCTCTAATGATAGAGAATCTATAGAAATGAGATTTTCCGAATCATCGAATGTCATTGGTACCTCAGAATGAACACACTCATCAATTAAAGCACAAAATTTTCACTTTTCAGAACCCACAAAACACTCAAAACATGAATCAAAACTCAAATCATCCAAGGGTAAAGAAGAAGAAAATGAATCTTAGTATGGTTTGAGAAGATAATTGTGTGTGTGTGGATCTATTGAGAGTACTTCCATCAAATTGATAAGAAGAGTGGAGTGCCCTTCAATGGGGTGTTTCATAGCCTCAAAGATTTTAAAATTGACATTTTCTCCTCCAAATTCAATGACAGCGTACCATTGTGAACATTGATGACCGTCTTTGCTGTTTTTAGGAATGGCCTTCCAAGTATGAGAGGATCATGTCCTTGGGTTCAGGTATCTTCTATCTCTAGAATGTAGAAATCAGGAGGGATGATTAGATTCTTCACTCGTACAAGGACATCCTCAATCACTCCTTTTGGATGTATTATACACCGGTTGGAAAGTTGCACGACAATTCCTATTGGTTGAAGCCCTCCAACCTATAGAGAAGTATACAAAGAGTGAGGAATTACATTAATGGAAGCACCTAAATCTAGAATAGCATCAGAAAAGAAGTTCTCCCCAATGGTACACGATATCATGAATGTTCCCAGATCCTTTCATTTGGTTGGAATTTCTGGTTGAATCAAGGACAAGACATTCCTACCCAAGTTGACTCTCTAATTCCCCTTCAGCCTTCATCTATGGGTTCAATGTTCTTTAAGAAATTTGGCATAATGAGGAATTTTCTTGACTGCATGCAATAAAATAATATTAACTTAAACATTTTTAAATTTATCCATTATCTCATTATCAATATCATTATCAATATATTTATTATATTTTGAGAGTCTTTGTGGGAAAGTAAGAGGAATGGATTGCTCTGTTGAATCCTCAACGATAATTTGATTTCCTTTTTTTTCATTTCCTGAAATTTTAGAGTGTTGGGAAGGAGTGTTTTCAGGAGGGGGACATACCTATTTCATAGAATCAGTAGAAGTAGAATCTTATTTACAACTACGAAGTGTAATAACACATACATTACCTTTGTCCATTGGATTGTCAATGGGTTGGGATGGTAGTTGTCCAGGCCCTATCATCTTAAGCTCACCGATGGGGTTTGCCAATTGTCCCACTTGAGTTCGTAGGTCTTGAATTACCGATTGTGTGGTCTGTTAGAACTGAAGGTTCTGGGTTTCCATTTGCTTCACCATATCCTCGAGGCTTGTTTCATAATTGGGAGGATAAGGATGATTGTTTTGAGATGTTGAAGGATAATAAGGTTGCATTCCTTGTCCTTGTTGATACCAATTCTTCTTGGGGTAGCTTCAGTTTCCACCTTGTTGGTACTGGGGTTGTGCTTGCCACCTTGGATTTGGATTTGGCCTGAATTGTTATTGCTTGAAAGGAGGTTCTTGTGGGAATGGACTCCCTAGGAACACAGCTGCACAAGACTCAGATGAATCTTGATGTTGTGGGAACTGGTCAGAAAAATTAGTGTTATCAGAACAAATACCACAATGTAATTGAATAGAAGTAGAGTGCGAGTTACCTGGTGCTTGAGCTAATTGCCTTATAATGGTATGCATCTCATCAAGTTTAGTATCTAACTTTTGTTCTAGAGCTTAATGACTTACCTCATGAACTCATCATGTTGGTGCAATTGATCGTGTACCAAATTGTTGTGCATTTTGAGCCATGTTGTCTATTAATTCACGAGTGGCGGAAGGAGTTTTATCAACTAGGGCACCACCAGCTTCAACATCCATCATTCCACGATCCATGGGAATAAGTCTTCATAAAAGGATTGGATTAGTATTTGTTCACTAATCTCGTGGTGGGGGCAGCTTGAGAAAAGTCTTTTGAATCTCTCCCAGTACTCATGAAGGGCCTCTCCTTGTGATTGCCTAATTACACTAATTTCTTCCCTAATTTATGCATTTCAAGAGGCAGGGAATAAATTCTCTAGAAAGAGCCTTTTTTAGGTCATTATATCCCCCAATTTTGGAAAGAAAATAGTATATCCAATCTTTGGCTACACCATCAATGGTGAAATGGAAGTCCCTAAACATAATTAAGTCCTCAGACACATTTTCGGGTTTCATGGTGGAGCACACTATGTGAAATTATTTACGGTTTTTATGAGGGTCCTCCCCAGGAAGACCATGGAATTTAGGAAGAATGTGGATGAGTCCTGATATAAGCTCAATGTTGGATGATTCCTCAGGATATTGGATGTACGCAGGTTGGTACTCCACATCAGGGGTGGTTAGTTCTTTTAATGTTAGTTTATTTGCATCCATGTTTTCTTGGGTTTGAATGGGTTAAATTTTGGATTTGTTTAAGAACACTTGAGATTCCACAAGGGGTTCCCCATTTTTACTTGGTTTACCTTCTCTCAATGCCTTGATTTGTGTGTGAAGTGACTTTTCAATTTCAGGATCAAATTCATGTAGTGTTTCTTTACCAGATCTTGTCATGAAACAATGATGCCCAGTTTGATTGATTGATTTTTGTTGTGTTTTTTTTTGAGATGGATAAAAAAACATAATAAGGGTGAAAGAAGAATAGTATTTTATACTATATAATTAGAGAGAGAGACGGAGAATAGAGAGAGATAGAGAGAGAGAGGGATAAAGAACACACCAAAAACAACAAAAAATAAAGACAAAACCCAAAACAAAAACAATCAAATGGGGGTGGGGTATTTAAAAAAGTATGAATTAAAAAGTAAAATAAATAAATAAAAGGAAATAAATAAAAAAATGATCTTGGATCCCCGGAAACGACGCCAAAATTTGATGGCGTTGTCGAGCGCGTCAAATTAGATGTTTATTTTTAACTAGAATTTCTGCAGTGTAGCAGAAACCCTAGGTCGTCTCTCGACGGAGCCTTAGATCAGTAATTCTAAAATTAGGTTCTGATTATGAAGGTAAAAAAGGGATATAGGGTTTTATAATACTTGGGTTTGATGATTAAATATGACAAGAGAAAATGAAATCTATAAAACAAAGTAGAAATGAACAAGATTAATTAAGTGTGATCAACCCGGGGTACTCTCATGATGTTTATCCTTCAACATTTCATGATATAGGGTTATGATCTTTTAATCCCTAGTTTTTAACACCTATAACCAGAATGTTACTAATTTTATACTAGGATACCTCTTAGGGTTGTGTTGAAAACACACAATGATTCACCAGACACCGCCGATGAGTGGGTGATTTGTGTTCGACATCATAACCGAAACTCACCAAGGAAACACATGAAGAACTCGATGTGCTTTCAAGTATTGTTTGTTATTTCATTGTGATACCATGAAATAAATATTCATTACACTGACAGAAATTATGTGAGTTCAATTGACCAGTATGAACCACACAAACACCACAATTGGAAGGGGGAAAAGAAAGCGGTGAACGGTGTGTGAAACATCACATGAATGGGTACCCCCAAACATGATCATATGAGTTGAGCATGAAATACCAGTACATAAATCAATAAAATAAGAATATAGGATGATGTAAAACAATACAAAAACATGGAATTTAAAACATCATTCAAATATTCCAAACATGAAGCTGGGGATTTACATCACGTTCTTCCCCGGGTGATCACAAGGGGTTTAGAAACCCATGAGAGAGGAAGAAGAAGAAAATTTTGAAGTAGCACTTCCCATAGCCTCCAGAACTCATAGGGATGTTGAGAAGACTCCCCAGGGACTCCAAAATGTAATCACCTTTCCTCCTAGCCGAACATTCAAATGGGGTTCCCAAGGTGTCTTTTTATAGCCACAATGAGAAGTGGTTTTGGGAACCCAGATTTTGATAAACCACTTGGAGAAGGGTATTAGGCTCTTAGATAGTCGAATATCCCTTTTGAAAAAACTGGAAAGATTTATCCCCATGGCTTAGCTATCACCACAAAATTATTTTAACCTTTTGGACAAATCAAGCTTGAGATATTGATAAAATACTGAACACCACTTTTTACTTTGTTCATATTCAGTGTCTTGGACAGATCAGTTCGTATGGGCCCTATTAAATCCAAATTAGGATTGGGTTTTTTGATATGAAATGTAGAATATTAAATTTTGGATCGTTCCACAGAATATCAGCCCATTTGGATACATGGATTTCGTGTACTATTCAAAATAGTGGGCAGATGTCCATTTATCCATGCAAGTTTGGCCCTTTTTTCTTCAACTTCATCAAAGGCCCTCCAAATCATCTCCACCTACATCGAAACAATAAAAACAAGTAACATTTCCCATTCCAATATTTATTATCATTAATTAATTTATTCAAACATAAAGTGTAGTTTATTATTATATTTTGAATATTCATTACAAAACTAGTTTAAAACAGTGGTGTAAGGGTGGAATAAAATAGGGAATTGTGATACGATCAGATGGTTCATTTGATGATTCACTTGGTGAGAGAGATTTGACATTGTGGTTCTGTGCACTATAGATGGATGTACCCTATTTAATGATATATGGAGATTTGGAAAGGGTATGTCAAAAATCAAAGTCGGTTAGAGGGTTGTATAGTGGAGCGGTATATTGTTGAGGAAGACATTGAATTTTGTACTGAATACCTATCTGATGTGGAAAGCATTGGAATCCCAAAATCTCGTCACACTGGACACATTTAGGGTGAGTCAATTTCTGGAAGAGATGTTGTGACAATCAGTATTACAGATCAGGAGAAAGCCCACCATTATGTTATCCATAACATTTTGGAGGTTGCTCCATATATTCAAACAAACAAAGAAATTCTGAGGTAGTTGAATCCATCAAGGGATGAAAAATAGTAATCAAATACACATAATCACTAGTCTATAAGATGGTTTAAGGAAAATATTTTTAATGAGTTGGATGAAAACCCAAATTTAATTTCAGAACGACTTTGATGGCTAGCTGTCATACCAAGTGTGTATGTATTATCTTATAATGGTTATGTAATTAATTGTTATACATTCTATAGAGATGAACATGATGAAGATAGTACCATGAAAAATAGTGGACTTACACTAGTGGATGAAGCGGTGCATGTTTCTAATAGTAAGGATAGAAATCCAATTTATGCAAATATTTCATACTTAGACATTATCAATCAATTATGGGTGTTGGATTATACAACCTTCCAATTGCAGATTTTTCAATCCAAATGGGTTGATAAAAACAGTGGTGTTAAAATAAATGAATGTGGATTTGTGAAAGTTGATGTTAGTAAAGAATGGTACAAAGATGAAAATTTTATAATGGCATCACAAACGGTACAAGTTTTTTATGTTCTAGATCATGCAAAACAAAAGTGTTCGATTGTTCTGTTATCATCCAAAACTACTGAAGGGTCCGATGAAAATTCAGTTGAGGATGATCCTTTCAGTGGTACGTCACAATCATTTCACAGTGGTATCAATGTAGATGATGTTTTTTATGTTACAGGAAACCATAATGAAGGGATTTGGATAATCGATAGATGTTTCAAATCCCTTAAGCCATTGAAAAAAGAAATAGAGTTCAATAAACTGGTTATATTTTTTTTTGTAATATAGATCTTGTTATCTCATGATATTATCTTATCAGTACTAAATTTGTGTAATCTAAATTAAATGTTCCACCAATTTTGAAGATAAGGACTTCTACACATTCTGGTGCTCCTAACCTTGAGGATGAATAAGTTTCTCAAGCTGCTGTTGTTGCGGCTGCTGCTGCTCCTGCTGTGGCTGCTCACAGTGCAGAGCAACAACAAGTTTCTGAACCTGTTGTTGCTCGTAGTGTTGACGTCCAACAACCATTAGCACATGTAATTGAAGACATTTTAGATGAACATATAGATTATTTTGATATTGATGAAATGGTCGGGAATGAAGGACCGACGTTGCAGAAAACAAAGGTCCGTCTTGGTTTGATGGTGTTAGCAAAAGTTCTTAAGGCAAAAATCAAAGGCATCAAATTTGATGTCGGATGGAATGCACGAGGCCAACATGTGAATCCCAAAAAGTCTATGTTTATTAGTTACATTGGAGTTTCCACTCGGCAATGCGTGTCGATTGACATATATTCATGGCACCATGTTGTGTCTGGGCCGAAGGATCTGATCTGGGAAGAAATTATGGCAAATTATTATATTATTTCTTTAATTTACTAGAAAATAAAATAATGAAACAATGTCTTAATCTTCTCAATCTCTTGCATTGTACATTTATAGTAGACGATTCACACAAGGATTATGTACTAAGTATTGGAGGAAGGATTCATTGAGGTTTTCAAACTATTATAACAAGACTTCCCTGGAAGGATTCAAAAGGTAAAATAAACCCGCACCCACCGATTTTCTACACTCACCTCATATACCAAGAAGCATGGGATGCATTTATTGGCCGCCGTTAGGAATAGAAGTTTCAGGTACATTGTGGGTGGTAATAAGTTTTTTGAGGATACATGTATTCATCACTTTGATTGTCAATATTTCATTTATGAAACAACAGCTTTGTACTAAAAATAAAGAATGTACATCAAAACCAACATACCCCTATCGTAAAGCAATGATGGGGTATGCTTCACTATAAAAGAAAATGGTACGTATTTTAAATTTATAGTAATATTGTTAGGTGACAATAAACAATTTCATAATTATCTTTATATATTTATATGTAGATTGATGAGTCTAAAACCAAAAACACTTCCATACCATGTCATGTGATATGGAAGGAGGCATGTGTGAATAAGGAAGGGAAGCTAGTAGACGAGAACACACAAATCGTTTGGGAAATATGTGTAAGTATGACATGACGATAAAAAGATTTTTTTTAAATTGCTATTACATAAAAATAATTAGTTACTTTCTTATATTTGGCAGTCACAGGCATCGGCTACATCTATAGCAGATGCAGAACTATTATCGACGGCTTTGAAGCAGCCAAAACAATACGGTCGTGTTAGAGGGGTGGGGTTTGGGGTGATACCACGAGTATATTTTGAGAAGAAAAAAAGGATGATAGAGATGAAAAATTGAAACAAATGAGTTAAAGACTAGTAACTCTTAATGAATGATTGCAATGGCATGGAGAGTTGCTAGAAAATTTTATGGGTGGGATGAAAGGAGAAGACATAACTCAGGAACAACCAACGTGTAAAGATCTCGCCCCACCCCCACAAGCTTTGAGGCGAGCCATTCCCCTCAAAGAGTTGTCTTAGACATGGTAATAAATATTCTAATAATTGTTCCCATGAAATGTAAATCAGAAAAAAACTGATACTTTTCCTCTACTGATCTTCTACAAGGTGATAATGATTGGTATTTATATCTATCAACACCCACCTATCACCTTTTAGCAAGGGCTATTGTGTCCAACATCCCAGATGACAAGATGCATTATAGACAACTTCCAAAAGATCATTTAAAAGTGATGATTATTGTAGCTCATGAGCCAAATGTAGAGCTACCTATTCCACTTGATGACGATGATATTCATGCGGTCAAAAAAGCTATTGGGAAATTCATTGCATTGTCGTCACTACTTGTAAGAGTACATGTAGACAAAGAGGTATTTATTTCCTTTTTTTCAAGCTAAACCTTTAACAATTAATGAAATAAGGGTCTGAACCAATGAATGTTATTATGTATAGAGAAAGGTAAGGGGGTGACGAATGTCAGATCAAAACCATCTAAAGGATCGACCAACTGATCCTAAAAAGATACTAAAATCACAATAACACCACATGTTCTCTATCCACATTTACTACCATTGAAGACTCATGTGGATATGAAGCTAAGTGGTGGTAGTAGTCATATAGTGGTTTTCAAAAAGAATATATATGAAGAGGAAAGTCAAGATTACGTTGCTACTGAAAATGTAAATGAGATCCTTGAATACGGTTGGCTAGGTGTCACAGTTGTAAATATATATATATGAGGTATGTTTTCATGAATTGATTTTCTAAAAGCTGATTCAATGTGAAAATTATGACTAAACACATTTTATATTGTTGATAGATGTATATATGAAAAAAATTTAAGGTATTTTCCAATGATCCAAAATTCAAACTCATTAGTCCTCATACCACATCAACACATCTAATGAAATTAGAGCCATCAAAAAAGAATGAAATAGTGAATGGCTTTCTGAAAACATTTGAAATAAAGATTACATATGATAGAATCTTCATAATACAAACCATGAAGGGGTAAAACTCTACAATTAAAGCATATAAATTATATTTTCACTTCTTTTATTACTTCTTCCTTGTTTTTGTTTTTAAGAAACATTGGAAGCTAATTGAGGTGAAATTGAAAACTCCATAGATTTATTTTCTAGATTCAAAGCAAGGATATCCATTAAACCGACCACACATGATGGAGTTTGTGAATCTGTAAGACACTACATCCTACGTTTTAGGTCTAAACATCAAGTAATATAATTTATATTATATTGTACTGAGGATTCTGTTATGATAGGGAGGTGTATCATTATCGTCTAAAAAAGGAATGAGGACATGGGCTAAGTATTAGAAGGAGAGAAATTACTACATCTGGAAAAATATCAGTGTATATATAATAATATTTCAATATCCAAACACATCTCAACACAAGTTACTTATTCTCATAACGATCAATTTTTTTGTAGTGTCCAAAACAAACAAACGATAATGATTGCGTAATTATGTTTGTAAATTTATGAAAGAGATCAATTTTCATCAACAAACTAGCATCCCTAAAGAAGTATGTTCAAAAACAACTACTATTTCATTTAATTTATATATTAATTCTTTATTTTTATATTTTTCACTACTACTCTAACTGCTGAAAATCCTCATACTCACAAGATGATATAGATTTGTTTAGAAATGAGTCGGCCACATACCTGATGGCATATTGAATACAAATAACATGAAGATCTGACTTGGGTATGTGTACAATTGGTGGTCATTTTTTAGAGGGGTTTAGGGGATCAAAAGATGAAACATTGTTGTATGTAAATGTTCGTAGAAAAATTGTAATTGTTATTAAATAAATCATCCTTTCTCCAATGAGTAATTTTCTTATTTTAACTGATGATATGTACCAGCAACATACAAGATTGATGAACTACTCAAAGGGTGTCTCTTTTGTTTAAAATAGACAGATTTTTATGATCCATGGGTGCTTTGGGGACATGAACAATTCAACCCCTCCTCAATCCGATGCATGGTGTGGCCGGTAATACTCAACTTGTCTATATATTGTTCAAAATGGACAAAATTTCAAGTGAAAACAACAACTGACGTACGTAAATCTAACCAAACACATCCGGATTCTATTGATCCTTTAGGAGAACGATCCAAGGGTGAATTGGGGACATGTAAGAGTCAACCTCGCCTCAATCCAAGGCACGGTGTGGCTGGTATCACTCAAAGTGTCTGTATTTTGTTTAAAATGGACACAATTTTAAGTGAAAACAACAACTGACATACAGAAATCCAACGAAAAACATTCAAATTATGTTGATCCTTTAGGAGAATGATCCATGGTTCCTTTTTGAAATGTACGAGTCAACCCAGCCTCAACTTTATTCATGGTGTGGCCGGTATCACACAAAGTTTCTGTCTTTTGTTTTAAATGGACACAATTTTAAGTGAAAACAACAACTAACCTATGAAAATCCAAACAAACTCATTCGTATTGTGTTGAACCTTTAATATAAAGATCCATGGGTCCTTTTTAACGTTTATGAGTCAATCTCGCCTCAATTCGATGCACGGTGTGACCGATATCACTCAAAGTGTCTGTCTTTTCTTTAAAATGGACACAATTTTAAGTGAAAACATCAACTTAACTATGAAAATATGACCAAATGCATTAGGATTGTATTTATCCTTTAACATAATTATCCATGGGTCCTTTGTGATGTTTACGAGTCAACCCCAACTCAATCCAAGGCATGGTGTGGCCGGTATCACTCAAAGGGTTTCTGTTTTGTTTAAAATGGACAAAATTTTAAGTGAAAACAACAACTAACAAACGAAAATCTAACCAAATTCATTCATATTGTGTTGATATTTTAGTAGAACGATCCAAGGGTTCTTTATGATGTGTACGAGTAAACCCCGCCTCAATTTGAGGCACGGTGTGGCCGATATCACTCAAAGGGTCTTTCTTTTGTTTAAAATGGACATATTTTTAAGTGAAAACAACAACCGACGTATGGAAATCTGACCAAACACATTAATATTGTGTTGATCCATTAGGATAAAGATACATAGGTTTTTTGGGGATGTGTATGAGTGAACCCCATTTTAATATGAGGTACGGTGTGGCCGGTATCATCAAAGTGTCTGTCTTTTGTTTAAAATGGGCACAATTTGAATTGAAAACAACAACTGACATATGAAAATCTGACCAAACACATTATGATTATGTTGATACTTTTAGAGAACTATCCATTGGTCCTTTTTTGACATGTACGAGTCAACCCCGCCTCAATCTAAGGCAAAATGTGGCCGGTCTCACTCAAATATTCTGTCTTTCATTTAAAATGGACACAATTTTAAGTGAAATCAACAACTAACGTACGCAAATCAGACAAATTCATTTGTATTGTGTTTATTATTTAGTATAAAGATCCATGAGTGTGTTGGCGACATTTATGAGTAAACCCCGCCTCAATCCAAGGCAAGGTGTGGACGGTATCACTCAAAGTGTATGTCATTTGTTTAAAATGGACACAATTTTTAGTGAAAACCACAACAAACGTACTTAAATCTGACGAAACGCATTAGGACCATCTTGATCCTTTCAGAGAACAATCCATGGGTCCTTTTTTACCTGTAGAAGTCAACCCCACCTTAATCCAAGGTACGGTGTGGCCAGTATCACTTAAAGTGTCTGCCTTTTGTATAAAATGAACACAATTTTAAGTGAAAAAAACTGATGTACACAAATCCGACCAAACGCATTCGGATTGTGTTGATTATATAGGAGAAAAATACATGGGTATTCTTTGACCTGTAAGAGTCAACCCCGCATCAATACGAGGCACGGTGTGGCCAGTATCACTCAAAGGGTCTCTCTTTTGTTTAAAAGGGACACAAGTTTAAGTGAAAACAAAAAATGACATACGTAAATCTGACAAAACACTTTAGGATTGTGTTGATTTTTTAGGATAATGATCCATGGGTATTTTTTGATGTGTAAGAGTAAACCCCCCCCCCCCCTTCAATCCAAGGCATGGTGTGGCCTGTATCACTCAAAGTGTCACTCTTTTGTTTAAAATGGACACAATTTTAAGTGAAAACAACAACTGACCGACGAAAATATGACCAAATGCATTTTTTTGTGTTGATACATTAAGAGAATGTTCCATGGGTCCTTTTTGATGTGTAAGAGTCAACCACGCCTCAATACAAGGCACAGTGTGGCTGGTATCACTCAAAGCGTCTGTCTTTTGTTTAACATGGAAACAATTTGAAGTGAAAACAACAACTGACGTATGAAAATCAGACCAAACGAATTCTGATTGTGTTGATCCTTTAGGATAACGATCTATGATTCCTTTTTTGATGTGTATGAGTCAACCCTGACTCAATTAGAGGCATGGTGTGGTCGGTATCACTCAATGTGTCTGTCTTTTGTTTAAAATGGACACAATTTTATGTGAAAACGACAACTGACATACGTAAATCTGACCAAATGCATTCTGATTGTGTTGATACTTTAGGATAACGATACATGGGTCTTTTGTGATGTGTAAAAGTCAACAAAACCTTAATCCGAGGCATAGTGTGGCCGGTATCACTCAAAGGGTCTTTCTTTTGTTTAAAATGGACACACTTTTAAGTGAAAACAATAACTAACGTACGTAAATATGACGAAAGACATTCGTATTGTGATGATCCTTTAGGAGAAAGATACATGGGTCATTTTTGAAATTTATGAGTCAACCCCCACCTCAATTTGAGGCTCAATGTGGCCGGTATCACTCAAAGCATCTCTCTTTTGTTTAAAATGGACACAATTTTAAGTGAAAACAACAACTGACCTACAAAAATATGACCAAACGCATTCGGATTGAGTTTATCCTTTATTAGAATGATCCATAGGTCTTTTGCGACATGTAGAATCCATCCCCATCTCAATCCTAGGCATGGTGTGGCCCCCTAGCCCCGGAGGCCCCCACCCCCTAGACACCACCCCACCACCTGAACACCTCCCCCACCCCCTAGACACCCCCACCCCCTTGGACAGCCACCCCCACCCCCTTGGACACCACCCCACCCCCCTTGGATAGGCCCACCAACCCCCTGGACCACCCCCACCATCCTGGACACCAACCCACCCCCTGGACACCCCCACCCCTGGACACAGACATGGACACCCCCCACCTCGAACAGCCCCCCCCCCTCCCACCCCCCCAACAGACACTCCACCCCTTGGACAACCACCAACCCCCTGGATGGCACCCCCACCCCTCCTAGGCACCACCCGACCACCTGGATACCCCCCACCCCTGGACACCCCCCACCCATGCACGACAACCCCCACCCTCCCAAACACCACCCCACCCCCTTGGACATAACCACCACCCCTAGACCGCCCACCCCTCGAAAACCCCCACCCCCTATGAAGCCCCCCGACACCTTAGACACGAGCCCACCCCCCTAGACACCCCATAGATAGCCCCCCCCCCACCTGGACACCCCCCTCCATTGACACCACCCCACCCCCTTTGACAACCCCCAACCTCTTGGAAGTCCCCACCCCCTGGAAAACCCTATCACCCCAGACACCCCCATCCCACCCTCCTGGACACCACTCCACCCCCTTGGATAGCCCCACCACCCCCTGGACCACCCCCACCCACTAAACCCCCCACCCCCACAACACCCTGGACACCAGCCCACCCCCTGGACACACCATAGACAACCCCCCCACCTGGACACCACCCTCCATGGACACCACCCCACCCCCTTGGACAACCCCCAACCTCTTGGACCCCCCCCCCCCCGGACACCCCCATCCCACGCTCTTGGACACCACTCCACCCCCTTTGGATAGCCCCACCAACCCCATGGACTGCCCCCAACCCACCCCCTAGAAAGCCCCCCCCCCCTGACACCCTGGACACCAGCCCACCCCCTAGACACCTCATTGGATAGCCCCCCCTTTTAGACACTAGACCACCACCTAGACACCCCCACCATCCTTGGACAGCCCCCAACCTTCTGGACTACCCCCACCCCCCTTCACACCCCTATCCACCCAGACACCCCCATCCCCTCGGACACCCCCTACCGTCCCTATGATAGCCACCCCAAACCTTTGAACAACCCCCCAATGCCCAAAATTCTGAATTGAATTGTTTATGTATTTAATTAACTTATGAATTATGTGTTAATGGTGTATGTGTATACTTGTTTTATGGGTATAATTTGTGTAATTACCTTATGATTTATGTGTTAATTTTTTTGGGTATACTTACTTGTTGAGATGCTGAATTTTTTGCAGGTGTTGTTTGGCTGTGATGTTGTAGAATTTTTTTTGTTGCAGCAGAGAGGCCATTTAGAAGCGCTAAAAAAGCACGGATAAGAGCCACCTTTATCAGCTCTAAAAGAGCACTGATAAAACCACATTTATCGGTGATTTTTTAGCACTGATAAAGGGTTCCTTTATCAGTGCCTTTTTAGCAGTGATAAAGTATCCCTTTAGCAGCGCTTTTTTAGCACTGATAAAGTTCCCCTTTATTATTGTTTTTTTAGCGCTGATAAAATTCTCCTTTATCAGCAATGATATTTACAACGCTTTTTTATCACTAATAAAGCCCATTTGAGTGCTGATAAAGCCCATTTTTTAGTAGTTGTTGGAGGTTCAAGGCCCTTATATGTCGGTGTCATGGCCAAGAAAATATAATCTCCACTTCTTTATAACAACTGTAGTTTTTTTGATGACTCAAATGTCTAGATGATTATGTTGGTTATGGGAAGAAATCTATCCAGGAAGTGTTCTGAAACCATAGGGTACTCGAGCTCATAATGTGAAGCATGATCTTGATGGCATATGGTTTCAAATCATAATGCTTGGGAGATAAAAGGTTCAAGAATAGAGTGTCACATTCTTGTCTTGATAAAGGGTACAAAACATGGTGACGTAACATCAAAAATGTCATATCTACTTGAATAGTTTGATATGGGGATTTTAAATCATGGTCCAAAGTGCCCAGATTATGTGAATGGTTTGAAACAGTCATATTGTGAGTTGTTCATACACACTGTGGTTTTTTAGTGCATTCATGATGATTTCAGGGCTCAAGAGGACTGAAATGTTTTTTTAGAGAAACACATATGGTTAACGACCATAACATCTTATTCAGGATCCATATACATTACTGCATTTTCAAGAAAAGGGTTTCTTGAAGCTGGGTATCTTTTATATGGGAAATGAATGCATTGAAACAACCCAACATGCTTTAAACCATGAGGTGTGATTTATTGAAAATTTAAGAGCCAATAAGTGTTTGAGCACCCTAAAAGTTTTACCATCACCTAATGAACAAATTCTCAGGGTGAGGAAATTTAACAAATCACTAACCTATCTTCTTTCATGAATAGTGGGTCCACTGAGGATAACATGGTTTTACTAGTCATGTAGAGAAGACACTATAAGCATTATTCATTTACTCATCACCATAATTGTTTCCTAAATATAAATATAAAGAGTTTAGAGATTGAAGACTTAACTTTTTCTCATGCTTTCTTTTCTGGGTTTCCAACCTAAAAAGGGTTGTGTCTTTTTCCCTATTTGTTTAAAGCCTTGTGATTTAAAACATTATAGGAAAACATTTATGGTCATACATATTTTACCAATGTGAATTCAATTAATGGCCATGACGCACATGGTCCTACTATGTGATATGTTGCACAATATACTATTTAAGACTCCCTAGGTCAAAAGGACTTCACCATTATTTTGATCAATAGGTGAAGGTTTTGTAAATAATGGATTAAGGTTGTCAGGTCATGAGAGATGATATAAGAAAACAATTATGAGGATAAAATGAAACACAATGGGGTTATAGGTTCCGTTGTGGTGACGTCTAACTAACTTGAATTAGAAATCCCATTATACTAGGCACATATGTCTTTTATTGAAAGGTCTGAGTCCTTATGCATTAGTAGAAAGGCCCAACATAGAGATCTCTTTTCATTATCAATAGTAATGAAAGGTTGGAAACTACCATAGATGCTTGATATATGAACTGTGGTGTATGGATTGTGGCAATGAAAAATATAATGAAAGAACTTCATTCTATAGTTGGATGAGGTATGGATCTTATGGTCCTTTGATATGGAAGGATGATGTGTGACGGTTTTTTTAGTATAACATCATGATGTGGGGTTTTATATTCCTTCATTATATTTAAAATCGTGCACCAAGGGCATAACTACTTGCATTGAAACATCATGCGGTAAGGATGTAACTTAATACAGTTTAACGTCATGCAGTAATGATATACTTCTGTGTAGTTTAATATAATGTGGTAAGGATGTACTTCTATGCATTTTATCGTCATATAATAAGGATGTGAGAATCGACTTGAAAGTGTCGAAATGTTGTATATGATCCCAACGATGGATACTTGGGCATCACTACCTATCTCACGAGGATAATAATCAATCCACACATAGTTCAAAATGAAGTCACAAATTTAGGTCTTTTCCATTCGTAAGGAGGAGGAATTTTTATATTTTTTTTGTGACTAGGATCAGAGTGGTACATTCGAGTGTCACTATATATCTAGTGAGGGAATGAATCAAGAAGCACATAGTTATTTGATAATAAATACTTTACACAAGTCTAACCCATATGCAGAGGTGGTAATTATTTTACTTTACCATTATAAATGGTCTCAGGATTGGAGAACTTGGCATCACTAAGTATCCTATGATGACAGAAATCAATCTCCATTTAGTTCTTTTAGTTCCATACAGTTTAATGTCATGTGGTTAGGAAAAAGGAAAAAAGATGTGAATAAATGTAAATGTTGTTGTTGGGAACAAATATGGTGATATGGGGGTCACTACATATCTCATGTTAATGAGAATCAAACAAATGTTCCTTGAGGAATTGTGTAGTTAAATTTCATGCGACACAAAAATTGACCATCCAGTTTAATATCATGCAACAAGGACTCACAATGTGACTTTTATGGTCTTTCTTTTAAGAACATGATGTACTTTTTTTTCTGATTTTAAGCATTTTTTGAGGGTACTCTTTTTCCACAGTTCCTAATATCACATGATCTATGCTCGTTGTGAGAAAAAATGAAGGGTAGGGGTATCCTACAATAGAAGGACATTTGAGGGCATGAACAAGTCATTTTTTATCTTTTAGTGGATGAAACAAGATATAGGTTTGAGGATTCCTTACATATCTCATTGGAAATGAGAATCAAGAAAAATGTATTTCTTTAAGGACCTTATATTTTAATGGCATGCAGTAAGGACGAAAGAAAATGTATGTGAATAGAGATGTATATCATGGATCCCAACAGTTTAACATCATGTGGTAAAAACATTAGTCATGTAGTTTAATGTCATGTGGTATGGAAGAAGAATTTCATGTAGTTTAACATCATGTCTGTTGGACGAGTGATGGGATTTACACCAATGTGGATGCCCTTATGTTGATATCTATTTAAAGTATTTCATGGAAATCTTTCATTGGTGGGTGGTCTGATATACTCCCCATCCATTATGGCCAATGAGTAAGCCCTATTGTATTAGAACTTACGTATGATGTATTGTCCATCCCTATTGGGTTCCAGATGTGGGGGATTCATGTCAGGTATCGTTGGAGTTTTGAGGACCAACACCAATTACCCTGGGAGGAATGAGCACATGTAAACATTTTTATTAAAGGCTCGGGGAATTCAATTAAGGTGGAACTCAAGTTTATGTATTTTTTTGCAACATATTATCATCCATCCATTACAATTATTGTTGTCTCCTTTTCACTTTCTCACCATCTGAGAGTTTCGCTCAGATGGATATTCGGAAGGAATAAAGATATACTTCTATGGTTACACCTACCTCAGTCTCATACACCCTTGACATTGGAGTTTCTTAGGTAGTAGTACGTGTGGTAGATCAGCAGAACCATAAACATGGAGGGGTTTTTCTAGCCAATACTACTTATTCATATTCAAAATCTTCTAGATTATATATGAAAGTGTCTTATTTAAGGCCTCTATCTATCCATTTTCTTTTATATGATAGTAAGATGAGTGATTGGACTCAATATTGTACTCCTGTAACAACGCCTTCAACTCAATGGAACCTAAATTGGTGTCGTTGTCCATTAATATTGTGTGAGGGACCCCAAACCAGTTCTTGATATGGAATTTTATGAATTTAATGATGTTGTTTTTTCCACCTTCCTTGAGGGGTATTACCTCATCCCATTTGAAAAAACACTTAGGTAGTTGTAGGGATGTACTTGACCTTCTTTTCTATGGCTGGGGGATATATGCACACAATATCCATCCCCCAAATAAAAAATTACCAGGAATATTTAGTTCTATGTAGCAATTCATGAGGTTTATGGATGTGGGTTTAATGGATTTTTCATGAATGAAATTTCTTGTTGAACTCTACGTAGTGTTGTATCAGGGTTTTCCAGAAAAACTCTGACCTCCTGATCTGGTGGGAGAGCGTAGTTCTAGATTGATGGGAATCATAAGACCGCCATGTACTAATTCATGGATGGTAGATATATATCATTTATTTATGTATTTGAGGAGTATACAATCAAAGAGACACTTATTGAGGGTTTTCTTCTCAGCCGAGTCATCTTGCTGGGTAAGGTTCATTGCACGATGCCAAATCTTCTACTTTTTAGCTCTATCTATTTGGAGAGTCCCATTTTGATGATATCCAATTATGGGATAAACCATATAAGGGTGTGTATTGGTGTGTCGTTCCACATGGAAGTGTAGACCTAATTGACCTATTCCATATCACATAAAACAATCATAGATTCCATTCATCGATGTGTGATATGGACTATTGCTTCTTCTTGACTAGGATTGCAGAAGATGGTAGCCACATTGGACAACATGTTATTGCTTGGATTATTTGATTGGGGAACATGATACACAAAGATTTTAGAACAAAAATATTCCATTAGTACCTGGACATAGCAATGAGAGGGGCTAGTTCCCCCTTTAAGATTAAATATTCTCCATTGACCTTCTTTATCACTAACATTGAATCCCTATTGATGTTTTGGTATGATATTTTCATATGTATAGATAGTTCCATGCTAGTAATGTGGGATTGGTATTCTGCCTTGATATTTTTATATCATTCAGATAGTGAGAATGAGTATGGAAGAACCTTTTTGTTAGGAGAGAAAAATACAATCCCCAGACCAACCGGAATAAACCTAAAGTTTTCCTTCCTTATCCTGATTCGAATTCCTGAGGCACCATCAAAATATATCTCCCAAATCTGCGGAGTGTCATGGGCATATAACACATAATCATCTAGACTATCACTTTCTTCCATCATATTTTTCAATGATGGATGTGCTATAAGAAATTTAGTCTTGGCTTATCCATCACTGACTTCTATGACACAAACTGAATGTCATACTGATGAAGAATGACCGCCCATAGGCCCAAGCACATAGTAAACATCTAGTGACCAAGGATGTTCTTGGGTACATCGATACTAGAAACCAATTGGAATTCATGGTGATAAAATTAATGACTCACCTTTTACACAACGAAGATTAGTGAAAAATAGTTCTTCTTGGCATCAGAGTATTAGATCTCAGTAGCAATCATTGTTCAACTGAGGTAATATAGATTTTCATTGCTTCTTGTGTCATTTTTTTGAGGAGGATTCCCAGTGAGAATTCCATGGTGTCCACATATAATATGAGTGTCCTAACATCAACTAGAGGCATCCAAAGTAGTAGTTATAGCATGTATTTTTGGAGAGGATAGAATGATTTTTCATAATCATAATCCCATTGATAGGTGATTCCTTTCTTCATTGTCCTAGTGTTGGGGGGAGATTTTCTAGCCATGTTGGAAAACAATCACCAAATGTATGCAAGGTTCCCTTGGAGCCCCATCAATTCATTGAGATTTATAGGGGGCAACATTTCTAACATAGAACTAGTATATTTTGGGTCGACCTCAATGATGTGGTGGATTTCCATAATGCCAAGTACATTCCCTCATGTTATTATGAAAGTGAATTTCATCATATGCATCTTCATACTATGCTGTCACAACTTGTTGAAATTTTATCAAGGTTCATGAAGTGATCTCACCACCATTGGGATTTAACAACTATGCCTTTGATATGACATTTAGATATATTTCCTTGGAATGGAATAATGAAATGGTTCATAATGCGATGATAAGTGGAACAAAAATTATTCAATTAAAAGGACATGGCTTGATAAAAAAAGCTATCTGGAGGAACTCTAAAGGAAGTGTATTCTTCATTTTTAGTGGCCATAGTTATCTGATTGTACCCGAGTAACCATCCATGAAATAAAGGGCTTGAAAACCAACCATTTCATTGCTCAAGAGCTCTGGGATTGGAAATGGGAAACAATCCTTTTGGAAATTTCGATTAAGGTCTCTAAAATCCTTGCATACCCTAATCTGTGAGTTCTTCTTCTTGACAGGGATGATGTTGGAAAGCCATCTCAAGTATTTCACATCATTGATAATGTTGTATTTGATAAACATGTCGAACACCACCTATAAATTGGTGTAATGAGAGGGTTATATCTTCCTAGCTTCATACATGAATCCTAAATGCTCATATGGAAGCCTGAGATGTTGTGTATCCATATCTAGAATTAGTCTTAACATTTATATGTACTTCCATGTGAACACATATCCTTGATTCTTTAGAAACAATATTTATATATCTTTCTCTTTGAGGGGCATGATGGCACTAATTAGTGTAGGTCGCAGGTCTTCCTCTATTCTCAGATGCATCTGCATAAGTTCATCAATGGTGGTGGAGACACCTTCCTCGAATACTTGAGGGGAATTCTAGAGGGAAGCTTCATCTTATCTCATCCTTATGTTTATGGAGGATTTTTTAGGTTGATAAAGAAATCTGAGGGATTCACCATCATTATCCAAGGGAGAGGGGCCATCAGAAAAGAAATTATCATCCCATATTGTCTGAGCTATTGTAGAGGGATGTTAGAAATGAAAGTATTATATGTTTACATTGGGGATAGTAAGGGATTAGAACATTGGGATTATATTTGTGACCTCAACCATGTCTATGGGAATTACGTAGTCACCTTTGAGCATACTATAAGGATTCACAAGGGTAGTCCCCAAGCCATTGGGGACTACATTTTATATATCATCATCCACCGTTGGTTTTTTCCACCCTTTTTGTAGGGAAAAAATGTAGAATATGTGGTACCACAAGTATTGAAGGGGATTATATCACCATACAATATGCCAACTTTTCCATTAATGGGATACTTCAGAAAATGACAAAATTTTCAAGGTATTTTCATGTCGTTGTGGATCCAATGCCCTCTAAGCAGGTTTTTATACATGTTTCCTTGGTATATTACCATGAAATAATCATCTGATGAAATATCCCTAAACCGGGCTTCGAACTAGATTTTCTCAAGCGGCCTTTTCTCACTCTTATCGTACCCATGGATGGTTCTCTTAGTGGTAGATAAATTCAATTCAACATCTTCCAAATATTTTAGTGTTCGGAATGTGATAAAATTGACCACTGAACCATTATCAATCAAATCCCTTTGGATGCTGACATTATTGAGTCTTGCTGATACATATATGGGTATGATGTGTCCTTGAAGGGCCTCTTAAAGATCGTGATCTGTGAATGATATGGTGATATGACATTAAGATTCCACGATCTCCAGTTGATAGACCTCAGATGCAAAAACTTCTATCTCAAACTCTTATGGGATCCCGAGTGCTTTCAAAAGTGCCTCATTGTGTTATTTTGTAAGATGGAGATCATAGAGGACTAAGAGATTGGCTGTGACAAATGCTAGCTATTTTAGAACCTCATAATTTTGTGATAGCATTCACCACATACTGATATGCGGTTTCTCCTCAATATGTATATTAAGAGCATATAAATTTGATATGGATGAACATGGTTCTTGTGTGAGGGTTGTAGGAGAATCTACCACTGTAGGACAGGATTCCCTGGCCTTCTCATTTTTCTAGGATGATCAGGCTAAACCCCTACTATGTGGTCATGCAACACAATTTGGCATGGAAGGCTACTTGATGGGCTTGAGATGCTTCCATGCCCCTGATGGGCATTCTATAGTTATTTCCAATGATTCTCATATGCATCTTAATTTTTTATAGGGACATGGTCAGGATATTGAGTCCGACCACACCCATGCTATCCAATTTACCCTCAGTTCTTGTGCATGCAGCCTCCCATTCCCCAGGTTTTTGTAGGAAACTCATGCTCTAGGGAAAACAAATCATCATAGAAGTTATATAACAAATTAATCATGTTTATATAACCAATTACAATTTCTTTATACGATGAGGGTTAAATTTGAAGGGATAGTGTCGTATTTAAAATATTGCAGGTTTGAAATTAGTGAGTATAAAGGCTTTCTTGGGAGATGAATATGACTCTTCCTTTTCTGTTTCATCATGTTTCTGATGATCATTCCCACCTTCAGGATGTATACCTGATGATCCCACCTTGGGTGGTGGAGCTATTATGTGTCTACGCAACGGTTATCTCAGAGTGGCATTGGCTCTATCAAATATCATTTGAGTTGTCCAATTGTGGAATATTCATGCATGTCCAGCCAATAATTTCTACCAATCATACTCTTCTTTTAGTTGGGTTAGGTTTTTATAATCTACCTTCCCCGGGGATTTATCCATATCTGCTTTTCTAGAATCGATCATTCCTTGAAAGATGTCTTTGAACATGAATCATTTCATGATATTATGTCCCAACCTTTTGTGGAAAGGGAAGTAATCTAGATGGTCGGTGAAGTAGAACTCATTGATAATCCTTGGTTTCAGGTGGTTGAGTAGGTTATTTTCCATGGCTTCCATGAAATAAATTGTGACATGTTCATTCTGGAAGTAGTATGCCTTATTCATCCATTCTTGAAATCTTGGATGACCTTGATTTCTCTGTGCTAGTGGCCGAGGGAAATTCTTTTGTTTTTACCACCTGAAAGGAGGTTATGGGTGGTTTGGGGACATAATAGGTATTAGGATGAGCACCAATTCTATTTTGAGATTGAAAACTGCAGCTTCTTCTATAGTTGGACTTTTTCCCTATGGTGTCGACATGAGTTGAGTTTTTGATTAGGTCCACAGGATGAATTATTCTTAACATTAGGATACATTGGAAACCTATCAGATACCACCTAGATTTTTCATTATAATATAATGAATCTTTAAATTATCCCTATGATTTTTAGCATATATTTCTAGTTGTTCTTATTTCAAGAGAGGGACAAAGAGTGAGTCGGTCAAACTCTTCCACCTTGCTATAAAGTCTGACACCCTCCCATTTTTGTGTTTTTTTCAGTTTGTCAGGTTTATGATCATTGGTTTTTTCATTGTGGAAATAAAATTATAAAGGAATTTATGACAAAGGTCTTCCCATCCTGACACATATCCTACTAGCCAACTACTATACCAAACAAAGGTTGGCCTTGTTAGAGTCTATAAAGAACATAAGCTTTGTTTCCTCCTATTGATCTCGAGGGCCCATCATCGGCCAACATCTAGATATGAAGTGTTTGAGAAATTTTTTGGGGTCACCCAAACCATTAAAGGTATAGAATATAGGATTTTTGTAATTTGGAAGAGTTGGGGAATCATCCTCCCATTTAAAATACGATTTTCTTTCACGTAGCATAGGTGTGTGTCACCCTTCTATGAATTCCATTCATGTAGCCATAGACCTAATGACATTAAAGAGATCTAGAGGAATAATTCCATATGTATTATACCATCTATAGGGAGCTGGTGAGGGTTTACGAGATTGAACCACTTTTACCTCCTACCGATCTTCGATTCTTCCCAGGACTGAATGGGTTTCCTGGAAAGTGAGTGGTTGTTTCCACAATAAAATGAAGACACATTCATTTTAAACATCCTCATGAATATATAAGGGCTATCTAGTCTCGAATCTAGTTTGATATTTGAATACTGCTATTGGGGGTGGATCGACCATGGGAGGGATAACATTCATCTCTTCGCGAAGATGATACACATCAAGAATATTACCTCTGAGAATTTCATTATTCATTATTCATAGAGTTTTTATTTCACTTCCATATTGTGACTATCATTCATCTAGGTATAGAACCTTGATTCTTCTAGGAGGTGATTGGGATGTTGGTGTACTATTTTCTTTGGTAATATTCTATTGTGGAAGTGGAAAATCGATATTTTTAGGTGACATGTTTTGGAACCATCTTTGGTTCTTGGTACGTGAAACCTCATTTTTTACATCCAAGTAACCCTCTTCCTAAGGTATTTTTTCCATGTTGTGACATTCGTCACTTGTTCATTGATCCACAATGTCTACCGTGTATAGTGTGATAACTTTTAAAGAGGGATATCATTCAATTGTGGTTGTTCCATTACTCTCGACACAATATGATGATTAAGTATTTTCTTCATTAGGGTGATTATTCAAACCCTTGCCCATAGTGGGAAATTTTGACTTATATCCCTAGTGGGGAATGATTTATTTCAACCCAAATTCCTCTTATTTTGGTCTATGAATAGTATGTCTGATGGATTATTGGATCTTGGTTGTCAAACATACCCCAACCAGTAGGGGTGTGTCTTGTGATGGGAGGAGTTAGTGGAATTATGACCGTTGATTGATTACTCCCAACTTGGAGAAGACGGTTTCCCTATTTGGTGATGATAATGATAAAAATTACCCCAGACGTATGACTATGGGGTCATTTGGAGCCATACTTTTCCTTGATTAGTGAAAGCTTTTAGAATCATATTGATCCATTTGAGGATTTGTCAAAACCCAGGATGGATATTTAGGTATAAATGTCCCCATCCTAGTTGGGTGGGGTTGTGATGTGATCACCACTGATGTCTCCATGGTTCTCTTAGGGGATGATGAACTTAGTGGTGGTGATTGAGATATATATTCCCCCATATCAGTGGGCTGGGGTTGTCTTGCATCTTTTTCATCAGTGTCCCAAATCCTATTGGGAATTAATGATCTGAGAGGTATAGGTAGTGGTTGATATTCTTTGGGCCTGGTGTGTTGGGTTTAATTCAGGATGACCAATATGGCTACTATAATCAAGAACCCTTTTATGTGTCTTAGTTGTGCTCACATAAAAACTAGGTATGATGGAAACCAATGATGAGAAATATTTCTTACGGGATGTTATTTGGGTGATCACAACCTTGGTCTCCAGGTTTGAAACACATTCATATTACCTTGAGGGAACTTGTTTGAAATCCTTTTGGCTATCCTATCTATCCATCTGTAACATCCTGAAATAATTGGAGTGGAGGAATTCCATTGTGGTGACCAACTCGGCTATGCATTACCCGGTCCCCTGACCTCTTCAGAGGCTATTACATTGTAGGATTTAAAATATGAGGGTAATTGATATTCTAGGGGAGAAATGAAGTGTAATGCTTCATAATTCCCCCATACTTGAATACAGATACATGGTGTGGCTTCTGAGATCAGATTTCAAAGAGTTTTGATGAAATAGCTGAATGCATGTCGCAATATTATGCTATTCTTTTCAGATTTTTTATCTTAGGCAATGGAGACAGCAGATAAGTATGACTGAAAACATGTTTTATAAATTTTCTAATAGTGACACTCGAATCCAAGATAAGTGATATATCGAGCCTTCAATTGTTGATGAGAAACACACATATTATAGAATATGTAAGACTTAAAATTATTTTCAAGCTCATATGGTATCTCATAGATAATAGTAGTGATGGGACATAACATAATGGGGAGGTTTTTTCTAGCTAACTCCCTCCAAATGTAAATGTTAGCCTCTTCCTCATTAAAATTATATGCCTCCATCAAGCCAGACCATAGAAGATGGCTCTGATGGTCTCTTACTAATGAAAATGGGGTGCTATTAAATGTTTATGGGGAACCATATATAGTTGACCCCGATGATTTGATCACCTCTCTATATAAAGATTTTAGAGTTACTAATACTTTTTTATATGGAGGTGTTTGGGAAAGGGGAGGATTGCGTTGTCCATGGGTGATATCCTTGTGGGGAGGTTGACCATGGTGGATGTCTGGAGTAGGGTCACTATGATCCATATCCACACTAACATAAGTAGGAATATTATGGTAATGAAAATATTCTTCCTCTTCTTTAATAGAAGATTCCAAGCACCCTTGTGGTGTTGATGATGTGTCTCAAATAACCTCAAGGAAACTCGAATTGAGAAGATTAGGAACACGAACCATGTTATGCCTCATAGTCAGAATTTTCCAACCTTCCTTTTGGGATTTTCTAAGAGTACGAGACTGTTATATGATGGTCTTTGTAACTTATATATAACCGTTAAGAGATGCGAGAGTATGGGCCTACTACTGAGAAGCTTCCAGAATTTTTCGATGAGTTATCTCATTATTGGAAGGAATGTGAGCCAGTCACTAGTAATGTTCCATTCTCCGTTGATGTGCCTCTATCTATATAGGTAAATGATCCCGGTCATGAGCCTTTGGGATATTCCACTTGTCATTAATGGAAAGTATTTGAGCCATCCCTAAGGAAAGTGTTTCTCTCAATTGGTGGTCCTAGGTTAGAACATGAATATGATCCTTGTTCAGATATGCAATTGCCATCCGAATATGCCTATGGACCTTTGTAATGAGAGACGTAATATAAGACTCCAATAAAATATTTTAGAATTATGGTGGCATAATCATTCATATTTAGAAGTAGGAATATTTTCTTGGCAACTATGATATTCTAAATGATTCCAAGAAGAGTCACTGATAAGAATTTGATCCTATCCCGAGGTTAGTGACAGTCTCACATGTCTAGCACCAGCATGAATGAGGATATGTTCCCAATCAAAGGCCTTGGGAGTATGCCACTAGACTTATTAGACCAGGATATGATCTTTTCCGGAGGTATGTTCCCCTCTCACATGTTGAGCCTTGGATAGTATGGGGATATGGGTTCGATCATGGTCATTTGGAATATTTCATTAGACTTCTTCGATAGGCATGTGCCCCAGTCAGGAGGCATGTTCCACTCTCACATGGTGATACCTAGTTTTAATGGGAATATGAGCCAGACCCAATTCCTCTCTCCTTATTATAGCATGTTGATAATCCTCCTAGCTCAGAGAAATATGTTTTTCTTTCTCTAGTACATCCACTTTTTTCACAATGATATGACTACGGAGTTTCCCTGGATATAACGATGTGAGTATGAGACATTCCCTTTATCTAAAATATTTCAAGATTCTGAAGACAACGTTCAAGAAATATTGCTAAAATATATTTAAAATTCATAAAAGTGTGTGCAGAGATATGAGAAAACACATTTTATGTCTCCGGGATAAACTATAAGACATATTAAATTGAATTGGTGATATGTTCCCACTTATTTGTTTCTTCTTCCATTAGAATATTACGATGGGCTTCATGAATGGGGTGGGATTATGAGCCTCTCCCATCTCCACAGAGTGAATATGTCCACAGACTTGTTTGGAATGAAAATGGGTATGATCCTAGTTACTAGTTCTTGCAGGAAATATACCGCCAGACATCATTGACTGTTGTTGGAATATGATCCATCTCTTGGATATCAAATGCATTCATCCTCCAACAAGTCTTTCTTGTAGCCCATTCATGGGAATCATAGGTGTATGTGTGTCATATCGTACCCTCAGAAATCCCCTTATGAGTTGTAATGGTATGGTATAGGTGATGTGGATTGATAGGTTCCCTCCTCGGTGGCACCTACACTAATACGGAGCCATATCTGGTCACCTGGTATAATGTCATTAAATATGGAAGATGGTGTTTGTCAAGCTCAAGGGAAAAGATCCCGAAGCTGTTGGTAGTGCCATGGAGAGCCATTTTATTAGTAGTTGCCTTTACCGAGTAATGCAATGTCACCAATTTCCATTCTTGGAGAACTTCATTGGAATATTCAATGGTCGAGATTGTACCATATCAGTGGTACTCTCAGACCAGCATGTTCGCCACCTTTCATTAGATTTGTTGTGAAGGTAAGGTGTTTTATGACCACTGGGGGTTGCAATCATAGATACATTACTAGATCAAATTCTGTATGAAGAAGAAAATGTCTAAAATCGGGCTACGAATGAAAGTAACTTCAATTATGGAGACGACAAAGAACATGGTTATCGATTAGTAAAGTATCATAGGCATAATATTCTCAACCACAGATTCATGGTTAAATAATTTCTTCTTTAATTATTTATTCTTTCATTTCACTCATTTGAACATGCAAAAACAATGATAGAATTACAATAAACCTACAAAAATATGATAATTTGTAAGTTTATTCCAATATTACTACTTTGTTTTTAAAGGGATTTCAAATCAAAGTAGCCCAATGCTTTATAATTTTTTATATAAGGTTGAGGGGAAATCCCTCTTAATTGAACCAGAAAGAAAAAACGACCTCTTAAATGGACTGGGAGAAGTGGCAACCCACTACATGACAAGGGAACATATGACCATAAAGTGAAGACCAAAGGAAAAAAAATCATTGAAGACAAAAAGGAAGTAGAGAGAAAAAACAAGCATCAGAAAGAACCTCATCATCCCCTCTGTCAGACCATGCAAGGTGAGATCCGTCGAAGGAGATTTCTTGCCCCCCTGCCAAGAAGTTGTGTCATGATGGCAACACAACGCGGTAGAGAACTCTCCCAATCCACACCGAGATGCAGATGGAAGACCGGATGATACGTGCCAGCACACCTATCTCTCTTTCGAGTCACCCACCCGTTAGTGCATGCAAAAAAACAGAGCACTATCAACCTGATGCAAGACAAAACCAAACACAAACACATAGCAGAAGATCCGATAAAGTGTTCATCCATCCAAGTGGACAAATGGCCGATGATGAGTGACAACACACCCATCCCTCTTTCGAGGTCGCCCACCCGATGTCAAACTACAAGATGCAGCAACGCCTTCCAAATGCAACGTGGAAGAATCCAATGCTCGTATATCCACCAGCAATTAATTTGGAAAACACAAGAGGGCCACACACACGGCACAAAACCAAGCATCCATACAATCCTTCAAGAATCTGCAATTGATGAGGCAACAAGGCTTTCCAAATAAGAATAACAGACAGCAAAACCCGAGCAAGAAGAAACCAAAGCATGACGGAAGGCATGAAAGAGGCCAAATCCCCCCAACATCGGCATCCAGACACCTCCCAAAACCAATGGCAGCCACTGCTCAAAGTGATCATGATCTCTCTTCACCTTCGCGCAGAGGAGCGTCAATGGATAGATTCATGTTTGGATCACCAATTTTGTTTCATTCAGGTTTTTGGGCATGAAATGGGTTTTTTTATCAGGAAACTATAGTCACTTTTCCATTAAACTCTAAATGGTTCCCCAATCTATATCCGGGTACATACCTGCATTCCAAAGGGTGGTGTCCATTTCGGTTTCCTAGCGTAGTGACTCTTGGGGACTTGTGTTGGACTATGGGATGGGAGGTCAGGCTCATCACTCCATTTTGGGGGAATGTTTTTATACTATGGGACTCCCTTATAGATTTAAGATATGTTCATGAATCTCTTACAAATATCTATACCGAACAATTTACCCTAAAAGACTATTTCATTGGTGAATTATCTTTTTAGAAAAATAAAGGGAGTCTCAATGATGAATAGAGGGAAGAGAGGTCTCATTACTGAATCCATCATATGTATCCGAGGATCTTCATCCATTTTATAGAATATGAATAACTACTTTATGTGCTGAAGTTGTATGACCAAATTCTTTGGAATGTGCTTCCACACAAGGAGGTGGTTAATATTCCATGTAAGAGATTGTGCCAATATGAGGAATCCTATGTATCCTAGTAATTTCACGAATCAAAACCCACATAGTTTATTAATTTTTCACATCATAACATCATTTAGTGATGACATATGTTTGGGTACTAGGAAAACAATTGTTTGATCTTGGGTCTAATGGTTATGTCCTACATATTTAGGTTATTGCTTGAATTGGGGCCATTGTAGTTCAATCACACCATTGGGACTAGCCCCATTGTATCTTCCCTTACATAATGGGTGTTCATACCATACCTCTAATCGGGGGAATACATATAGGGATAGACCTGGTTAATGTAGAATAATTATTATAATTGAGGTGTTCATTTCATCCCACTAATCCCATGTGATCTATGCTCTGTGTGGGAAATAAGTGGGAGAATAAGATCAGATCTAACGGATTGTGCTGAATCTACATATCTGAAAAAGGTGTCTTTTCCTCTAAACATGATCCCTCATTCATCAAAAAGACAAATAAATATTCTTATCTGAATATGAATCACATGAAGATATTTATTTAATGAATTGAAACTCCCTGAATGTAATATCGCATATCTAGGTGAAGGTCTTGCGTCGTCACATCAAGATTCAGATTGTAAAATGACTATGCATGAAGATATTTATTTAATGAATCGAAACTCCCTATATGAAATATCACATAACCTCATGAAGGTCTTACATAGTCACATGATCTACTTTTGGAAAAAAATGAGCTGATCATGATGAATCATTTACTGCATCAAGAGCTTCATGTGTGCATTGTAAATATTCTATGGGATTTGTGCTTGGTTCTTGCGTAGTAGTTAACAGAAAAATAGGATATCCCAGTTGAGTGTTGTAGACCATTTGCTTTTCATTTTAATCTCATTTACAAACCATCTTCCCAACATCAAATGTACTCATAGAGGATTTTCATCCCAGCAAAATCTAAACTACATGTTTCTAGAGCATCTTGCATTATTCCATACAATAATGACTGTTTTTTGTTTGAAACCAAGACCCATTATGCAAGTTGTGTCATGCGCTAATATGAATGAATGATTATTACATTCATTACATGGTCATGAATGAGGTCTCCATATCTTCATTTGATAGCATATCTGGTGCACGGTCTCCAAATGACAGTGCCTCATAAGGTTGAACAGATGTGAGGAGATTTGGTGCATGTAATCTCTTCCACTGTAGATGATTAATGACATCTATTCTAGATGCAATAGGCATACAATAACGCCAACACTTTTATGATCAAGATGAACCTATGTGATATCGTCTACCCTTCACGGAATATACGCCTTTTTGAAAAAAATAAACATTTACATTTTGTATACTGTATTTTATTCATTTTGATTATTATTAATTATAAAACATAATAATAATTAAAATAAAACTTCTTCAATTGTATAAATAATTCTCACAACCGAATAATCATTATTATGATCAGGTAATCACTCATAACTTATTCCCATTTATGGAATAGTTTTTCAAGCGTGATTATGAGCGTCAAAAATAGTGAAGGAAAATATTTACATATAATAAATTCACTACAAAAAAAACCCATATTTGTTTTTATTAAAATGAATAGTGGTTCCCCATTGTAAAACATTGGGGTGTAAAAATCCAATAGCACACAACTCCTATAGTTATTTTTTAATCGCACTAATTCCATTTAATATATCCGTTATGGTGTTCTAGATATAGGTATTTCATCAGCTAGA
This sequence comes from Viscum album, assembly GCA_963277665.1. NCBI lineage: Eukaryota > Viridiplantae > Streptophyta > Magnoliopsida > Santalales > Viscaceae > Viscum > Viscum album. Next base: position 1,497,532,401 of record OY728147.1, on the reverse strand, counting down.
AGGTCAACAGAAAAATCATGGTTAGGTTCATATGGGTTTCAAGGTTATTCATTAGGATAAAAATAAATTTATTCCAACATTATAAATCCATTCTTTATTCTATGGTTACTTTTTCATTCATAGGATATATATCATATTCATCTCCTCGAATATCGTTATGGAGATCTATGAGAGGTGGATACATACATGATTCAAAAAATTTAGTGTCCCCTATGAAGAAAAGGGATTCCCTATCTCTATTCCAATATATATTATCATTTTCAGGATAATATATATTTTCATTATAATTTGAAATACAATCCATATAATATATTATATCAAAATCGAGCACATTTATAATAATAAATATTGAAAATCAGTTATGTTTACATATCATAATCAGAACTTACTAACATATCCTTATTGTAGTAATATTTCATATAAGAGTATATACTAATAATATTATACTTATGTTGCTTGGGATATATATATTTTTCTTTGGAAATCATGGATGATAAAAAAGATTTTGAATATCCAAAATCAAATAAATAATTAACTAAATATGATTATATGATCAGAAAAATTTCAACTACATAATTATGAACATCATCATCATCATTAGTGATATCATAAGTGTGACCTATATCACTTTGAAATTATGAAAAATTCCCCTCATTTTGGGGAACTCATTTGCATCATGCCCAATTTCATTACAGTATTTACATTGACAATTGGACACTCATTTTTTCCCATGTAAAATTTAGGTAAATGAAAATTATCTCTACACATGAACCAAACTCAAATTACCATCATTCTTGTTTCGTGGTGTTTACTTCCACAATTATTACTGAATAAAAATTATACACATCAATTCATTTTTTTTCTTATTTCCTTCTCAAGATTTCTCTGTTTCCTGCTTCATTAATTTTTTTCCTTATAAAAAAATAAATTCATAATCATTTATCTATATTGATGGAATAAGATATTATTTTATCATATACAAAAAATTATAATATAGATTAATGAACTTAAAATGGTATATTTTTTCTGATCAATGAAACATCAAAACTTCCTCCTTATATTATGTACATATTCTACAACATTAACTTCTATCATTGAAATGTTTGCCTTTATATTTAGTAACATTTACCCATCAATTTTAATTATAATAATAAATTTACCCCTATATAATTTTATTTTTCATTGGTAAATTATTTTTTTGAGAATATATAAATGAATTTCTTGAACACCAACCTATTTATTTCCTCCAACTATTTAGTGTTATAAATCAATGAAAATCATTTATCAACATCTCATGTAAAAAAGAAAATACTACATGATAACATTATCAAATTTTCTATTGTTTATATAATGAAATATATTCATGGGGGACTTAACCCATTTATTATCTTGTAATGAATTATTAATCCCAATTAATGTTGGAGGTTGATGACCCATGAATCGGTCCAATATTGTGGTTCCATGTTGGGGTTTTAGCGGGCTACTCGAAACATGAAATGTTATTAGACATTAACAATTTATCTTACCCCAAAATAGTTATAATTTATTGATATCAATCTCTAGTTTTGGAATCATTTTCTTTCCAACAAGGGAAATCATTACATAGAATATTTTCATTGATATAGTTTTCATAAGTTCTCTTATGGACCATTTTTAAAAACAGAAAAAATGAATTTTATCATAACATTATAATTATAAAGTGATAGTATTTTATTTTAAATCAAGATTTTCTCTTAATATAAAGATAATTTTTACACATAGTTAATCTTAGAATTAGAAACATAGTATCAGTTTTAATGTCTAAAAATCCTAAAAATATTTTCAAATCATTCATAATGGTTTGGGATGATTTTTTAATTCCTCAATCACATGTCCCTTTATAGTGTCTATCCAGGTATGTAGTGTTAGGAATATTTATCATGTACTAGGGAAGAGTGATTTAATTCCATACCCTCCCATTACAAAGTTTTTACCCCTATGTGCATATATGCTACAAGAATATCCACATTCTAGTATGTAGATAGGCATGTAATTTTATAGAAAATTAAAAAACATGTACTTTACCAAATACTTGTTATATATTACAATTGTAATAGTTTTCCAAAGAGTTTATAATAGTGTTATTTACTCTAATATATATTTTATAAAATCAAATTCCTAATATATATTCTAAACATACATTGATGCCACCTATAACACCCGAACAATTTAACCCAAAACTGGTGCTTATTTTACTACGTTGTTAGAAAATATAATGAATCGCATCACAAAGGATTGAATAGTTTAGTACTCATTGGATAATATATAAATTTTTTATTATAATATTACATCTGAGTGAAATGAATTCCACTTAAAATGTATTATAATAAAAATATAAATTCATGTAGAAAATTCCTAATTTCATTTTTATATCCCATTATGGTATAATGGGGAAGTTAAAAAATAATAAAGGGTGAGACCAAAATCACTATATGGGAAATTAGAAAATAGAATATATCATAATATAAATAAATATTGAATAATATTGTAGATATAAATAATAGTATAATATTTCATATAAAAAGTATCATAAAAAGTATACTTAATAAACTAATGACATAACAATATAATTAATAACTTGGTTATCGATAACTACATTTATAATTATATAATTTATAATGTCGGACATAATAATATTTCCATTATGGACGACTACAAAAACAACATACATAAATAGGTAAACCCACATGATATTCCAAAACTATTTATTCTCACATAACATACTAATGAATTGAGGGGATAAAATGGGCTTCACCCACCACTGATTATGTCCAACAAATTTATCATATGAAATAGGTAGTTAACAATTCAATTAATAATCAACATAATCATTGTGAAAAAAAATACATGAAATTAAATTTATTTCCCTAATAAATAAATATAACATCTTGATCATAATCTAAATATACAAGTTAAGAAGATTGTAAAATTTCGATATATCCCCCATAAATGATTAAATTCATCGAGGGATTTTCATATAGAATAAAATACAAATAAAAATATTGCAAGATGTTTTCTTAAGTAAACTAACCTTTTCATTTTCAAATAACCAAAATTAAATTCAAAAAATATATATAATATTAATAAATGAAGTTTCTTTGAAAATAATAATGAAATTTTTTAATAGAAATTTGAATGTAAATAATAATCATGATGATGGGAATATCTATTTTTGTGGTAATCATTAAACAAAATACTCCTTTCAAATTTTATATAAAAAGTACTTAATTTTGAAAAATGAAAAAAAACATTTTAATATATTGTATTGAATGTAATTCAAGTGTAAAAATTATTTTAATAAATAATTTTAGAATTTTAAAAACAATATTTAAAATAATTTAGAGAAAATAACTAGATTTAATAAAAAAACAATGTCTGTTTTACATGAAGTCATTTATTAGGAAATTTTGAGTTATAAATAATGATAAAATTAAAATATTAACTTAAAGTAGAAGAAAAATCATTATAAACATTAAGTTGATTTATTTTGAAAATATCATATAATTTCTCTAATGTAAACATAAACATAATCAATCCTAGATAAGGATGAGATTACAAAATAAACTTGTACACGATTCCTGATATGATACATATGTTCTTTTAACCACATGTATAATTAATTTAATTTTATTATACATGTATTCTAGGAAAAAATACCTACATATATTATCAAATATAACTCACTTTTAAAATTTCAACTTCTATTCATTAATAATTTCTTATTAAAATCATTTTTTCTTAGTGTTAACTACTTCTATTTTTTATAGTTTTTAGTTAGGTACATTTTTAATTAAATCTTTATCATGGTTCCATCATATACTGAATAATAATCATGATTTGAATATTATATATATTCCTTATATAAATTTTTAGAACCATTATTTATAGGTGGAAATGAAAAATTAATCACATTGCTTTGTGAACATGGTAGTCAACACATACTCATGAGTGATGTTATCATTGTTTAACTCATTAAAATTAATAAAGGTACATGATACATTATATAAATTGAAACATAATTATTTCATAAATATATTACATATTCATTAGATAAAATATTGACAACTGTCTGATTATTTTTTGTGATGAAAGACTATCTTCACATTTACATAGAGACAATAGGTCATACAAACATACACTCATCATATTCATTTTGCATAGGATAGAAATGAGACGAATACGAGTCATTAAAAATTATACTAAACTATCATTATATTTAAGATAATGAATTCATTAAATGATATTTTTTTTTGAATGTAGTTGATGGTGGAATAAAATTAAAACACTTTTCTTCAAACTATATCTCTTTTCTGAACAACCTTCTTAATGATTATATCCCAATAAAACAATGACCTTTGAGATGTGGGGAATAATCTAGGAAACTATTTATATAGGTAATGAATAATACAACAGGGTCTTTATTTTTGATAAATTCATGAGAGTTTATGTCTTTTTATATGTGAGGAAAAAACACTTAGATATTTGAAAATGATTAAAATATTTAATGCCTCACACAAAAAATGGATGAAAAATAACATATAATGTAATGTTATTATATAAATATTAAATCCCACCAAAAAATAATGTTTAAGAAAATGTTTTTTATTAACTCTAATCCTTATCCAATTATTTTATTCTATTTAACCCATTTTACCCTTAATTGACGTGATAAATATTTACCACCATTTCTAATCATTATGAACAAAGATAATTTGAAATTATTTCTAAAAATCAATTTTATTGATTATAAATAAAGAATCCATATTACATTATTCAACATCAAATTTCATATAAATTTCAATCAATATATCATTGAAGAAAGATATGAAAACTAGTTTCCAAAAAATGGGAATTTATGTAAAAAATGTTTTATACCAATACTAAGAGTTATGGTAATTAAAAAAAATATTATATTTAGTGAAATGAAATAAATTTAATTTTAAAATAAATTTAATATAAATGGGAAATTTTAAATACTTGAATGTATAAGATTGTTTTCTATAAAATAATAAATTTTTAGTATTTATTATCCAATGAATATTTAAAAAAAATCCAACATATTTTACTTTATATAATTTTGATATGGCGATTTGAAATATGATATAAATTTTTATCAAATTAATTTTATAAAATTTTTGATTTATGTTTTAATAAAATTCTTGAAAAATCCTTATGCACTATACTATATTATCTTTAAAAAGAATATTTTACTTATCATAATTAAATATTGGATTTAAAACTTGGCTTAAGGACATTGAATGTATAAACCACAAAATCTTATCTCATTTAGATGAAATAAATTTATTGTTTAAAATAAAACCTTTTAAAATTATAAAACTTCTGATTTTATCAATATATCTCACATAGTTTTGGTTGATTTGTTAAACAAGGAATATAATAGTATATTATATCTATTTTTGTTAATTTTTACTTTACCTATAACAAATTTTAGAGACTACATGATATGGAATATCTTCTAAGTTTTGTAATCTATGAATTATAAATATTTTTATTTCAAAAATATTTTCCCAAAGATCACATTTATTATCATTTCATAATAATATCTAAAACCCTTGAAGATGATGTATTAAATAACAAGAAATCATTAGAAAATTTACGTTAAAATGACAGAGTCAATTTTTGATCCAAAAGTATTGTGTGATAATATATTACTTCTATGCATGTCCCATCGATGGTTATGGACATAACTAGTACCACTCTAACACCAAATTCAATCATTTTTTAAGAATGATTTCTTCGTAGGTGGCACACATATATGGGAATATTTAGAAATACAATAAATAATAATAATAGTGCTACTCTTTCAATATGAAAGAGTTTCTCCTAGGCATGTCTAATAGATGGGTATTTGAATAATTACCATCACTATAACACCACATTTGGTTCATTTGGACGAATAATATCACTCAAAAATATACAGATTACAAAGAAAATTTTTGGATATATAATTCCTATATTCATAAGTATTTTAACAACACAATATCATGTCTTCATAAATTTATCAAATATGCCCGTAACTAAGAAACTAGGTATGGTAAAATTATTGAATGCACTTAATTTTAGCAAGGCCTAGGGCCCTAGAGAGTAGAGACACTATTCTAATAGATCCTTATTATGTTCCCCAAAAGGATAGTGTCTCTTATTTTATTACTATAATTTTTTAAGACTCAAATTCGGGAAGCCTATAAGTAATGGACTTCAATTTTTCTTATTTTTTCTATTTTTAGTTTTCATGTGAATATGTTTCTTTCAATTTTATACTTCCAATTCCTAAATTTTTATAATACTATGCAATGTACATGTCCAGTAAATAGAGAATAATCTATTACCCAGGTTATGAGTGTATTAATTAATAACTTAATATTTGTTTTATCTATTTCCTTATATAGTTTTAGGTCTTTCTAGTTTGACCAATATAGAAGATTATAATTGTCAAAATGATTTAACATTGAAGATAAAAATTTAAGGTCATGATGTGTGGACTGAAATATGAGGTGGACTATATTAAAAAATGGTGATATTTGACCAAAATGAATTAACATATTAATTTCATCAATACAAAAAATATCAGAAATAAGTAAAACCCAATTAATCAAAAAATACTGACCATTAGAGTGCTAAATAGAGTTAATGAACTCTCTGAGACTTTTCTATACCCAAATTGAGTTATTATTGGGAGGGGATAGATTTATTCTTCGAGATTGTCCAACATATTGATTTCATAATATCGGGAGAAATATACATGCACCCTGCGATCGTCAATAGAAGCGGTTGTGTAAGGGATGTACCCCATTTACATCCTTTTAAATAGTGAGTGGTACACTTGTAAATTACAACACTTGGTTCAGGGATTACTAGTAGTGATGTAAGGTTGGTATTTAGTGGATGATCATAGAATATATACATATGTTGATTTTTGATATTATACTAAAAGTTGAAAAATGAAATTATGTTTTTTTAACCCTTTGAGACAATGATTCCACAAGTTGATTGTCCACATCTAGGGTGTATATGCATATCTATATTGGGGGAACAATTTTTATAGTAATGTAAAAGTATCTTTTAGAGTTCAATGGGTTCGATATCAATTTTCAATGAATGGTTTACAATAATAAAATAACTCAATGAATAAAATTTTATATAACAAAAAGTATTTTTAAAAGGAGTAATGTATGTATATTAGAATTAGGCTAGTCATAACTAGGATTAAATAGTACTCATGGATTGGGTGGCAGTGAAAGTGGACATGTGGTTGGGTACTGAATGTGGGGTTTAAACATGTGTACGAGGATATGTATAATGAATCCATAAAAAGTAATTATATTATAAGGTAGGATCTTAAAATTAGGATATATTTCAAAAAGTGTAATTTTTTATTGATTTTTTTAGAGAACAAAACTATATAAGTTTCACTTATAGGGATTTAGATCAAATTAGGAGAAACTAATAAATTTATAAGAGGCCACTCTGAGTAGTTTAATGTCTTATAGGGTAGACCATGTGTTGTGTAGTTTAAAGTGATATAAAAAGGGCTAATAATACATTAACCTAAAAGAGGGATATATTCTCCTGGAATAAGTATAAGGATATATCACCATCATTGGTATGTGTAATTTTTGTCTCATCCCTTCTCATGGGTGGTTTTTGAACAAATCTCTAGTATAAAATCCAATGTATATGAGATTAGGAATCTTTTTTGTCGAACATGTGTCTACTGCATAAAAATATGATCTAGGTGTCACTAAGAATCATATCATGATATAAATAAACTCAATTTTAATTATTATGTTGTCACGTGTTCAGATTGAGATCATTCATCGGAAATGTATTTTCAACATAGTTTCCCAAATGATGAAATCAATGTCTAAGAATCCTATATAGATCAATATAATAAATAGTGTAGAGGGAATTATTGTTTAGTTTATATTTTACAGAACATGCTCATGTGATGAGGAAGAGATTCAGTCTTCACATAACTGTAGTGTAATTGGGAAAATTAATAAAATCACTAGAAGTGAGAAAATATTATGTTGAAGGTGGTATTTTTTTAAAAATCATGGTTGGACCTTGGATCAGTATTCTAAGGGTCACTACCTATCCTACCAGAGTTGCAATCATTCCATAGTCAGTTATTAGAGAGAAATTCGTCATATATATAGTTTTTATTTTGGGATAGGGGTATTTTAATTGATTTATGACTAGTCATAGGATTGGATATCCTTACAACCTTTAATATCATAAAAGATTAAAAATCAATCTATATTTAGTTCATATTTTTGTTCCTCCCTTATATAGAAATTTATATTTAATGTGGTGAGTAGATTTTTATTTATTTTTCTAACAAAAATAATTTTTCCACTAATAATCCCTATCAAGATGTGGCTCGGTTGTGTTTAATTTTTCCAAGTGGTCCACTCTAAGAAGTTTAAGGTCATACAGGATAGACCAATTTTTACAATCCCATAGACATGGTAATTTTAATTCATTATAGTATGATCAATAAACCATGCTCTTTATTCTCACATGAGTTATGATTGATATCAAAAATAAGTGAAATTTGGAAGGTCATCAGTACCTTACTATAACATATGTCAAGGTAATTTTTATTATAACTAATGGGAATGAAAATTACATAGTAGGTAAATATTTGTGATGTTTTACATAATGTTTTGAGGAACTATGTGTCATAGATTTAAATTCATTATGAAATTTCATTTTTAACATTTTCATATCATGTGACTATGTTGTTGTCAATTATATTATTGTCATTTTACAGCGATTGTGTCATTCATTTATACAACATGGGACTTGGGATTTTTTATGAATATTTACCTCATGAATCTAGGATGTTTTAATGATGTTTTATATCATATAAAAAGGATTTTTTTTCATACAATATTACTTCATGTGACTAAGATTTTTTCCTAACATAATATATCATTCAACATGGATTCTTTTCCCATTTTTATGTAATGTGACTGAAATAGTGTCATACTATTTTACATAATGTAACTATGAAGATTTAAAAGTTTTTTAATGTCTTTTAGTTTTTATGAATAATTCATATTGGAGATTATGTATGGTATTTCTTGAGAAAACATGCATTGGTTTCAAATGATATATTATCTCCATCTATGTTGTCCAAGGAGAATCCCACCTTTGAATATACTATGTGTATGAATAAAAATCAATCACATATCATTTTGAGATTCATAATATTAATCCCTTATATAATTAGGTTTATAAGAAACAATACTCTCTCTCATTGATTGAAAAAATTAATAATAACTCTTTTATTGACATTTTTCCAAACATGGTTCTAATTAACATAAAATTCCTAAAGTGGGCACATCCCTTTCTCATCAATTTATTGTAAATCATCTAGTTTCTCTTGTGACCCTTCATCATAGGATATCTTCTTATAGATTTAAATCTGATGTTATGGTAGAATTACCTCAATTGTTCTGAGAACGATGGTCCCATATACAATGTAATATTGGTTCTCTTGCATGGTTATACGAGTTTGGGTGTGGTAGGCCCACAATGCATGTTAATGTTTTTCAAGATGTGATTTATGGTCTTTACCCACTGTCTTATTGAATTGTATAGGTATAGTCTTGTTAAAATAATAAATTTATCAATCTTTCATAGTATAATTGGAATTTGAGTGGTTATAATGGATTCAATATTGTTGATAAATTATTTTCAACTTAGAAGTTAAAAATTTGGAGTCATTTTTCATTGATAATGTGTAAGGGATAGAAATTTTGGAAATGATATTTGAATTTACAACAGTTATGATAAGATCATTCCAATAATACATGGGGGATATTCCCTCAGTCCATATAAAGAACAAAATGTCTGTTAATAAGGATATAATTGAACAATCTAGATTTAGATGGGGGTATACACCCATGACATGTATTCCCCATATGAAAAATAGAAACAAATAATTAGCGATGTATGAAACCTATGTTGGTTTATAGATTAATTTGACATGTATATAAAAGTATTTTCACTTCAAGGTGATGTTAACTGAGTCTTCTGTAATAGATTTTTATAAATATTTTTTCCACTTGATCTGTTTGGAGAGTATATTCCCTAAACAATGTGCACCGCAAGGACGTTTATAGATATGATAAATAAATGTGAAGGTCTATCCACATTAAATACATCTAAAGAGGAATCCATATAATCATTTTTTATAAATTTTTTCCCAATAATCTAGGTTTTGTTATCTGACAAAGATAATAACCCATCATTATATATATTTATTAATTTCATGGTCTAATGAAATAATTCCACTTTAAAGGTATCCATTTTTTGGGGAAATATATCCAATAGATATATCAGTTGAATATGAACTTGACTCCCCTCATAAATAATTAATTATTATTTTATTAATTAATTCAATGCAATTCCATTTTGATAGTGATATAGATTGTGGTGTCCAATGTTTATAATTGTCTCCTCTCAGGTTTTATCTTCCAAATTTGCAGTTGCATTAGTCAATGAATCTGCCTATATATTTTATGAATGATGAACATGAAATAATATTATCTAAAAATGGAATTTTACAACAAATACTTCTATATAATCAAATAGGGGAATACATTCTTCTTTTATAATGGTGTATGCACCATTAATATACCTGATCACTGACACCGAATTTCCCTTGATATTCACATGGAATACTTTTATCTATTTGAAAAATTATAAACCCATAGTGAGGGTATAATATTACAATATATTGATAGAAAAATATTCTTAAAATGGGATGAAATGGGGAAATATTTCTTTCTCTAGAGAGAATGGAATAATTCAAATATCAAATGGTTTTTCTTTTAGGTTTTATGGCTTTTTTTATATTGGGAATTAGGAAGTTATATCAAAATACATATCTATGGTTTTTGGTGCATCTTGAATAAATAATAATCCTTAGTTGGGTAATTAAACATTCATTGGTGTGTTTCATGTAACGAAATGTGCCACAAGATTTTCTACTAATTTATTCCCTTTGAGTTTCATTTTTTTATGAACTTGTTTTGAAATTTCTAATGAATGGCCATTCACCATGCCAAATGTTCTGTTAACATTAGATGATTAAGGATTTACATGAGTCGGTCAATGCAAGAGACTAAATAGACCCTGTGATCAATTGGTAGTGGATCAAATTTTTGAACCATAAAGACCAATGTAAGATAACTATTTCCATTATTTGAATATGGATTCCTAGAATATAGCATACTCTTATATATCCATTGATGAATATTTTACACCTATTATTCATTTATGGGAGGGAACTAGTTGGAAAATTAATGGTCACAACATGCAATATGTGTCACTTCCATTTAAATGGTAATATCAATCACAGTGGTCTTGGGAGGTATTTATTGATATTTTCATAATACTCTGAACAATATTTGACCTAATAAAATGTGAGACCAATCATGATGAGCTTTGTAATGTGTAGACAGTTTCTAGTAATGCTCATTATGAAGTGTCAGATACATGTGAGGGGTAGATAAAGCACCATAAACACATTGTGATATAAATTAGGTTTCATGTTATGGATTTTTCTAGTATTAAAATAGACTACATTGAAGAAACGATAGTGTAATATAAAGTAAATAATATTTTTGAATATCACTATTAATGAAAAATTCATGAGTTGTATTTTAATTTTATGATTGTTCTGTTTATTGAGAACAATTTCATGGTCAGTGAGATGATAATGATAGTGTTGGAATTTGAGAACCATATCAATGAATTAAATTTCATTTGTATTTCCTAGAAATGAATTTAATATATATAACATGAAATGTTGATATATTTCTCTATAATTCTTTAAAACAAGTAGAATAAATTTTTAAAAATAAACTCTTTAGGGTGCCCTAAAAGAGTTGTTCTTATCTTCTCAAGTAGATATATGAATCTAGATAGAAATATAATACCTATCCATTATTTATAGGGCCTAAAAACCAATAATAGTATTAATAAAATATTTTGTGATCTTACTTGGGAGGTTATCCTTTGGGTGGTATTGGTTGAGATCACAAAATTCAATGAAAAATTTGATTTTCTAGTTCTTTTTCTTGACAAGAAAAATATTTTCATTCCTCTAAGAGTTTTGATCATTAAGAATGATGAAATATATGGTCTTATTTCCCACTTCATTTGTGACCTTTGTATCATGATTCAAATTTATTCTTCACGATTCCTACTTATAAATATTATAATCTACAAGAATCCTTAAATTAAATTTTCCCACATTAGGATCAAGGCCATAAAATTTATATTTACTTCTATGGGAATACATATTGATGTTTCTTAAAGAAATTGGTATATGTTTCCTCTTATTTGGGAGACATGGATGCACTGAATAATATAGGATGCATATATTCCTCTATACCTAGATTGATCTACTTGAGATCATTAATGATGTGGGAGACAACTTCCTCAAATACTAGATGGGAAACTCTATGACCTTAATCATCTTCATCAATATAAATAGATGTGTGTGATGAAAAAAATACTTATAGGCATGATAGATAATGAAATGAAATTTAATCCACTAGGATTGATAGGGTTGTGACTCTAGGTCATAGTGGGCTCATGTATAAGAATTGTGGTATGGAGTACTCTAGACATTATCTCATTCCTCTCCATATACCTTAATTTCGATAGATATAAGTGATGAATTGAGATTGTGTTGGCTAGAACATGATGTAAAAGAATTCATATCATTAATGAGTAACGAGGAGGCTTCTCCACCCTTAGAAAGTACCAGTTTAAGGGTATTATCATTGGGAATATTTTATATATTCTCTCCATACTATCCACTATCATCATGGGTAAAAGAGGAATCTAAATCTTGAGATTCATGAAATTACATAAGGGTATTTTAGTTTACACCATTGATGTTATGGTTTCATTAGACCGTTATGATCATGTAAGTACAACCCATGATTCTGGAGATAATGTAGGATGTTCCTTTTTTAGGACATTATCATTATCATAGAGAGTGCGCCCATCATTTATGTAATTGGACATAGTTGATGCGAATGATATCATGAAGAAAATGGAAATGTTCCTTAACCATGTTCCCACCCCCATATCCACAGGTAGAGGATGACATGATCAATGAGACTCAGCTATGTAGTTGTACTATTGGTAAGATTAACATTTTGGTAGAAATATTTAATAAAATAATTGATACACATAGCTATTGAGGTTATCTCTTCCCAATTACTACAATAGTGTTTTATATAACATTATATGGAATGAAACCGATCATATAGATTTTCATTCATAATGAAATTCTCTTACTCAAATTGAGATCATGAGTGAAAGGAGTGTTCTTACATACGTGAGGCCCCATCCGATTAAGAGGATATCTCTATATAGGTGACACCCATCCTAGATCATAAAATTATGGAATTTTTATCATTTGTGTGTTATGTTGATCTGACCTACCCATAATTTGATATTTTCCTAAAAATATTGATTTAGTAATTGATCCTCAAATACTATTTGAATAACAAACCCTAAAGGGCTCAGGTGTGTATTAGTATTCTTTTTTATCATACTTAGGTTCGTTCACTCAGGTCTATGTAGTGTTGGTGGTCTTAGTAGTGATGTAACTTAGTTATTAAAATACTCTTTTAACTCATGTTCCTCATCTTCATTCATCTCAGTGGTCTTAACTAAACTCATCGATTGTGATAGGGGAACATATTTTCATTTGATTCTTCTCATAAAGAAAGGGATAATCCAGTTGTATTATATTGAAAAATAAAAAAAAATATTTTTCTAAAAATAATTTAGGTTGAGGTGTTGGTTCTGGTTGAACCATTTAGTTGGGTGGTTCCCTATTGAACCATTTGGATGGGCAGTTCCCATCCTCCAAGTTCCATGGAATGAAATATGAGGATATTTGGACCGACATAGGCCTTGTAATGAGTTGATGATATTGTGTCTCATTCTTGTCACACAAATTCCACTAGCTTTTGAAGGTTATATTTTTTAAGACTATAGTGTCGAAAAAGTTGGCACAATTATTCTAAAGGGAGTTCAGTTCACAAATGATTGATTTAGTTATGTCCTTAAAATAACTTGTGATTATGGATTATCATTATTGTAAACCAATTGTTATATCCTTTCACACTTTTTTTAATTTATTTAAATGTCCTTATATCTCCTATTGAGGTTTTAGAAACATACGACACTTTTTCTTGAGGTTATCCCATTTTCCCTTCCCAAAATCAAACCACTTTTAGATGGTTTCATTGAAGTTACTGAACTCCTGGAAGGTGTTCACCAAAATAATATGGGAGGGGAAATATTTGGGGATCTATATAAGGACAACATTATTAGGATACGATTCTAAAATAATTTTCAAATCATATCATCATATCCACCATTTTTAAAACTCACCCCACGATTCAAATTCTTTTAGATTTGGGTTATTTTCGTAAATTCCATGCAATTTTAATTCAAATAAAATATGGGACTTATATATAAATTGAATAAAATTTAAACAAAATAAAGAAATTCAAGCTATCAATTACAAGGAAAATATCAAATTAAATCACCTAACTATAGTCAAAGAAATCAAATGGTAAACACTAGAATTTTGAATTCCAAAGACATTCGAAGGAAAAGATGATCTATAAATTGAATATAGAATAAATATATAAAAAATATTGGATTTGATCCACTAAAATAGAGTTTACATCCAAAAAAACAAGATGATTTAATGATATTTGAAGAGGATATGAAGTAATATCCTTCGATAACAACCAATAGGAGATCCAATTACATGAGGGGGTCAAATATTCCACTAGCATGTTGATTTTAAAAAATTGGAGGTATATGATCCAATATCGGTTCTAAAGAGCCTTCACAGCCATGGAAAATAAATAAGCGATGATTACGATCATTAGTCACTTAGACTAGGGTGTTTGGGATTTTAAAATTAATTTTAATACCTTTTAAATCTCAAGAGATTGATTAACTCATGGGGGATACATGGTTAGGGGAAACCATGTTCCAACCATGCATCCCTACTATTTACAGTGCATGGGTACCCATATATGGTAACAAAATAAGGAAAACCATGAACCAACCTTGAATTCCCCACTATCTAGGGGTTCATGGTTTTTATTGTGTATGGGGAAACGTTTGGGAAAACCGTATTCTATCCATTATCATCTTAATAATCCTCGAAAAATCTAATAAATCCTCTGAAATACCCCCAAAATAGGAGTCAAATTAAATGATATCAAAAAAGGGTCACAAAATACTTGATTGAAGGAAATACGATGTAAAAACTATCCAATATAAAAAAATTATACCCTAGAAAGCATATCACGACGTTTCAATATTAATGATACGAGGAAACGAATCTATCACCAGGGCCCCAGGATCCCTTGTATAATGATAATGGGAACTATGATTCCATAGAATAAAAGAAAAAAGTATCATCTTCCCATGAAGTTCCTTTTTTAAGAACCCACTATCATGACAGTGTTCTTAGTCATAAATAAATCACACTTAATACGTACCTGATCCCATCTTAGAATGCGAGATGGGTCAGAAAAATATTTCCAAAGATGTGATACATTGAACATATTATGCATCGATGTCCATTTAGGTGGAAGTGACAAAACATAATCCAATTTTCACACCTTATTTATAACTAAAAAATTTCCCACAAAATGGGGTGAATGATTACCCTATTTCCAAACATTTTAGTGAAACAACTGAGGTGAAACAGTCTTGAACAACAAATCACCATCCAAAAACTCAAATGGGAATCAATGATGTTCAACATTTGATATATATCTCCTTTTTCATCAACATTATCGGATGAGTCAATCAAAACATAACCATCATATCTTGAACCAATCATTTTCCAACTACGGAACATTCACAAATCTTCGATCCAAGAAATATATGATTACATGGGATACTATAAAAATCCTTGAAGGGAGCCATATGAATGCAATAATAATAACTATTTTAATTGGAAAACTCCACCATTTCATGTGGATGCCCACAGATCTACCAGGAAGTTAGATAAGTAACCCATGAAACATGAATAAAATACCCTCAAAAACCAAAAAACCATCTCAAACCCTATGTAAGAACAGAAATTATTTTTCATATTAAAATAAAACATGATTCCTTTATATATAATTGATTTTTTTGAAACAAAGATTAAATAAACATTTTATATAAAGGAATTTATATAAATATTTTGGAAAGAGTAAATAAGTTCAATAACCAATGGAATGTATAATCAAATAGTACACAATAAGAACCATGGTTATCTTCCATTAAGCATGGAAGTTTTTAGATATAGGGAACTTGAACTTTTTATATGATTTTTTTCCAAAAACGATGTCTGCACATGTCCCTTAAGATGAGGTTGAATATGATACATTAAAATCCATTGGGGGATAATTATTTTGAAAAAGGTTTTCTGTTAAATTATTTACCCTCAAAATATTTATATACAATCAATATCCAAGAATTTCTTTTCAAAAAAACAACCCACTAGATACCACAACTCACATGATATCAATCAATCCATAAATATTGGTAAAACAATTTCATTACAAATCAATCATCATTAACAATTAAATATCCCATTTTTCGATTCAATATGGCAATTTTATTTTAAAACCAAACCATGTAGTTTTCATCATTTCATTAATTTTCAATAAAAGACCAATCATTGGTTTTTATCATTTCAATTAAATCCATTATTCTTATACAATTCTCAAATAATTTAACAAATTCCATAATTTTCATAAGTTATCACATAAGTACCATTTCATTAGAATTTTGTGCTTGAATGAAAATCCACTCCAAATTGGAATTCAATTTCAATTTATGTAAAATCCAGGTTTTATTAGCCAATTGAAAGAAATTTTAAACAAATAAAGTAATTCAAGGGCTCGAATACATGGAATGTCTCAAATTGAACCACCTACTATTAATAATGGAATCAAGTGAACAACAACCACAACATGAATTCAAATGATTAATGAAGGTGAATAGGATATATGAATCAAATTTTGAATCATGACCTATATAAAGGGTGGTCAGACCCATCAAAAACAATAATGATATATAATTCTATATGAAGGATGTAAGGGAATTTCAGAAGAAACTACACGTGAGGAGATACAGTTACCCGAAGGAGATCAACCAAGATCATCACCATTTTAATCCCCAAAGAAATGTTTTTGGATTATCCAATACATCTTCTATAGTGCCTTTTAAAATAATGAAATCATATATGGACTGAGTAAGGAGATTAGAAACATAAACCAGGGGGTTTGGTATTATAACAATAATTATACATACTTTTTAATCCATCACGCATGGTAAGATGGAGGGGGACTCACAGTTAGAGGAGGCCTTTCTCCATCTATAATCCCATAATATTTAAGGAATATGGTTTTCCCATGGTTGGTGAATGGGTAAGGAAAACATGCACCACCATTGATTCCACTCTGTCTAGGGTTTAGTGATTTTCACTGGGGGGTATATGGTTTTGGAAAACCGTGTGGAAACTAGACAGAGGCCAATAAGCTTCTAAAAAATCTAAAAATCTATATGAACAACCCAAAAAAGAAGACCCTAATTAGAGAAGATCAAATAAAGGGTCATGTAATATCTAAATCAAGGTAGTATAATGGTACAAAAAACATACCATAAATAAATTCTATACCTAGAAACCCTATCATGATGTTGAAATATTAAAGTGATGAGGCCACTTCTCTCTCATCAGTGCCTTACACTCCTAGGAGTCATGTGAATCTGAAACAATATGTCATATCATAAATAGAAAATGTATCATCCTCCTACAAAGAAAGTTTCTCTCAGAATCAACTATCATGATTGGGTTCTTAGACATAGATAAGTCCTGTTTAATATTAGGATCCTCCCATCCCAGAACATGATATGGTTCAAAATGATACATTTGGTGCTACGATACATGGAAATCATTATGTATCAACATGAACTATGTTGGAGGTGATAAATGATAAGAAACATTCCCCACCACTCAAAAACCTCAAAAGGTCCCACAAACTATAGTGTATGATTTCCATGATTCATAGGGCATATGTGACCAAAATGAGGTGAAAATATCAAGAACACCCTATCACAAACCATAAACTCCAATGGTAGATGAAAATAAAAAATATTTGATTTATATCAGCTTTGTTCCATCACTATTATATGATGAATCAAATAAATCATAGCCATCATCTGTTGGAAAAAACATACTCCAATCATGGAAAATTCACCAATATTTGAAAAAAAAACAATTTATTTTATAGGTATTCATATGAAGCCTCAATGGGATCCATATTAATGGATGTATGGTAACTTTGGTTATTTGAAAACCCAACCATCAAAACTGTCCATCCTAAGTTCTACCAAAATCGAAGATGTAAGCCTGGAGAATTTCTTTCGAAATTATAATAGCCCATTCTATCTTTCTATCTATTTTAGGATTATTTATCATTCTATAGATCACTAGAGAGCCCCTTTACTCTATGAACCATGACAAAAAAATATAGAAGAGAACTCAGGATCCTAATTAGAAACTATCAGAGATGGAACAACATGAAACCTAACCACTTCCTATACATATAGGTTCCCATGAATTCAACATTATTTGTATCACAGATGGGAAACAATTGAGCCTATATTGGAAGTTGATCGACCATAACTCATATCACATTATTCTTTGCGGGGGTATGAGGAAAACCAACCACAAATTTCATAGAAGTATAATCCAACATTCATGTGAGCACTAGTTGGGGAAAGAGAAAAAATGAAGGTTTTTGGTGCTTGACCTAGACCTGTTGGCATGTATAATGACATAAAATATCATTATAAATGATATTTATCATAAAAGGACCCTAGAATTGTTTCCCAATATCTTATAACTTCTTCATGGCACCCAGGTGCACTTCCCACTATGAAATCTAACAATATCACATGCCTATATTCCTCATGGAGGAAGGAAAAATGTACTAGTTTGGTATACATTAAACACCCTCATTGGTGAAAGATCATTTGAGGATGGTATCCCAAAAATAAAGAGAGTATCTAACACCATAGAACTCATCATTATGCAGTTGACCCTGGAGAATCATATTGAAAAGATATAAGGTAAACATAACGATGATAAAAATAGCCTCAGACTAATTCGTCTAGACTCCCTAGAGAAATTGAGAAAGGAGAACCATTAAATTATACTCTTCTTATGATTCTTTCATGGAATATGTCATAATAATCCCCCTAAAATCCTCAAAAACATCATTCTTATTTTTTGGGGATAATAATTGGTGAAATCAAATGACTGAAGGTACTCCACCCAATCCTTCTACAATAGAATCATATCTTTTTTTAAGAGTATATAAACAATGATTATGTGATCTAAATACATAGTAAATATTTTTATGAAAATTTAATTATACTTATATTTAAGAGCATGCTTTATAGTTGCAAGTTTGAGATCATCAGTTAGATTGTTTTTCTCATGTGGTGCATATTGTTGAGAACCATATGCAATGACGTTATCACTCTATAATAATGAAACCCAAACATGAACATGATGACTCAATGTAGACCACATATGTCTAAATGAAATATATGAGAGTCAACATGAGTGTATAAATCAAAAGATGTTTCAAGTCATAAAAGTAAATATGATATTTATCTTACCAAGAAAACTTATTTACTTTATGATTGAGGGAGGCCATTTTGTATATATTTTTGAGAAATATTTCAAATACTAGGGGTAATACCCTACTAAACCCAATAATCTCAATATCATTAAATTTTTTTCCCATTGGTTTGAAGTCATAAAGGATGCCACCTTTCTAGGATCAGCTAAAATACTATGTTACAAGGGCACATGACAATAGAATGTTAGTTTTGGAATCATAAAACTACATTTTGGGAGAATATCATAAAGGTGGTGATGTAAAGACCTGGAAATCCCATGGAATTGTTTTTAAATACATGGGAATTTTACGAGTCCGTAGTTTCTGACAGCGGTTGATTCCAAGGCCCTGTGTGCCCGAAATCAATTTTTGAAGTTTTGTTCAGGTACATTTAGTAAACGTACGTGCATGATTTTATATATTTTGAACCGATGCTTGGAATTGAAATCTAAGGACACCGATGAACTCGGGACGCCGATATTCACTTAAGGGGATCTTTTCCGTAGTTGTGTTTTAGTGTGTTTGGATGTTAGTTTTCTGGGTGTCATAAAAAAAGTAAAATAAAAATAAGTGATGGATTATTTTTATTTTAGGTGGTTAAAGTCTCTAAGTGGAGGTTAGAGGTGGGGCCCAACACACCCCAACCTCCCTTGGGAGGATATAAATAGAGGTGGGGCCCACTAGCATGACACCCCTTAATCTCCTCTTTAACTCCTTGTACCCCCAATTAATGGGGTTGAAACCCTCCCATTCATTATTTTAGAGACTCTTCATCTCCTCCCTCCCATTTAATGAGCCATACCACCTTTTTAATTAATGAATTTAGCTTAATGAATTTGAATATATTTGAATTTATTAAGTAGTCCTTTTAATAATGGGTGTTATTTCAGTTTGGTTGGGTTGGACATATTACCTTGGGAGGCTTTGGAGAATTAGAAAGAAAGCGTTATTCCCATGAAGAACACGAAGTACACCTTCAACATCCTACATCTGTGTTAGAGGAGTAGACGCCGCCTGTGAAGAACATCTCCAATGACGACTTCAACTCCTCATGACGTCAATTGAATGACGCCGTCTTCCCGTGACACCATTAAGTGATCATCGGTTGTGAGGTAGGAGAATTTTGTATTAATTTTAAATGTGAGATTAAACCTTTGTTCCTCGTCGTACAAAATTATGGTTAAGAAAAACAAATGATATCTTATGAAGAGGAGGGTTTGGACCGCACGAACACGGCCCGACCCTCCCCTTTGTTGTTTCAATATGATGACGTCGAAGGTGGAGCTGAAAGGGCATGGCGCTGTCGCACCGCGTCGAAGAATAACCGCGGCTAGGAGGACTGCGGCGGCCGAAAGATGAACCTCAAATGGGAGGGTCATGATGGATGAAGAGGCGTGGCGTCGTCATGCCGCATTGTGGATCCGAAGGCCCTGACTAGGCTGGGCTACGGCGGTGGTGGACCGACACTACCGTGCCAGCCACGTTGAGGGAAACCGCAGCCCACATCCGCGGGCCGCTTCGCATGAAGAACTGGCCGGCCGCCTGCCAGCCAGGCTGGAAAACCATGGTTCCCACATGCGCCGTGTGGGAAGAACTATGGCCCACTGAGAATTCCGCATGCGCTGGGCAGAACCAACCAGCTACCGCCGACCGAGTAGGAGGAGGCGGCACCTCTTGGCTCCACCAAGCGAATCAGACCAGCCTGCAGCGCGGGCCGGGTCCATAGGTGAGCCGCACCCCACCGGGCTAGGCCGACCCCCCAGCCAGGTCGGACCAATTAAGCCGGGCTGGGCCGACCCCCCAGCCAGGTCAGACCCGCCGAGCCGAGTTTGGCCGACCCACTTTCCCACTGGGCTTCACGGGTCGGGCCCGACTTCGCTTAAATACGAATATCTCCTAGACCACGCGTCCGATCGATGCACTTTATGCGGCACTGGGACACCCCGTGACGAAGCGGTACTTTTTTGATACACTAAGTGAGTTTTGAAAAAATCTGGAAAATGGCCAGGTTTGGATCGAGTGTACATCCAACCGGGCCCCTCGAAAGGAAATGTGAATAACTTTCAGACCGGGCGTTCGATTGACGCGCCGTCTGTCGCATTGGGTTCCTTTTGATGAGAGGGAACTATGAGATACATCAACACTAGACTTCATGATAGTTGATGTATATATTTCTGGCTCAAGGAGTGGACCCTCCTGGAATCGAGCATGCTATGTTCGGGAACCCTAGAGCTGGTTGCGACGACTACTATACCGTAATCCTACGTGGGTTCTACAGCGATGAATACTATACTAGAATCATACGTGGGTTCGACAACATTGATTATGGAACTATAATCCACCATGGTTTCGACAGCGATGACTACTGTACCAGGATCCTCCTTGGGTCTGAATGTTCTGACTTCTGTTTTTGTATCCATTGGGGGTCCGACAGAGTAGCTGGTCCTGTATCCTGTGTGGGTCTGACAGCTTAGCTAGTCCTGTAACCTATGTGGGTCCAACAATATAGATGAATCAGTGACTACATCCTATCATCTCTATCACTCTACGAAAGATGTATATCTGTGTGAGCTGAGTCATGTCTTTCATCCATTAACATCGTAGTGATTGACTTTACTTCCATAGTGGACTGGGTTTTGTTTGGGCTAGGGAGTTGGAGTCGGACAATTACCGGTAACATAGGTATATGTATGGGAATATACTTGAGTAGGGTTGGTTGATACTTCATGATTGTATCTTTCTACTTTGGTTTATCCTTTGTGGATTATGGGAGACCTTTGGGGGTCTCGGGGTCCCCAAAACAGTATTGTTGTACTCAACCCTACAAGGGCTTCACCCACACCTTGTTGTGTTCTGTACAGATGACGGACAATAGTGATCGAGGCTGAGGGTGACAGACAGGGGCTTCTCGAAGCTGGACTAGATGATACGTACCGTAGGGACGAGTTGTTCGATATTTGTACCTACCCTTCAGATAGGATTCCCCGGTGGATGATCCAAGAGCTGTTTTACCTTTTTTACTTTTACATTTACTTGTTATTCAGTTGGTTTTGTATACTGGACCACTTACTTTCAGCACACCTTACTTTTTGATTTTAGTACTTTTTTCCTCTACTACTTGTGTTGAGTCTGTGTGTGTGTTACACGTTAGAAGGCATTGACTTCCCTTTGTATTAGGGACTCACCTTTGGTGATAGTCACCATCCCATGGCCTATGGATGGCGGGCTTGGGGTAGTAACAACACGGGCCCCGAGGACGGGTCGTGACAAATTGGTATAAGAGGAGTCAGTTCTACCGCAAAACATGGACGCTGATTCTTTTAACAACAATAGTGTTAAGTGTTTTTGGAGTTGTTATTAGTTTAGGGAAACTAGTGTTAGTGCGGTAGTTGACGTATCCACACACTAGGACACTGACTTCTGATCTCTGAATCAGTGCACAAAAACACTGTTTGCGTGTGTGATTCCTTGGAAAATTTTTCTTTATGATTACTTTGTGTGAGCTCACCAGGTATACTGTTTTAACTATGGCACACCTGTTTCGTTTTAGGATGGCCCCACGATGGCAGCCAGCTAGGGTTCCATGTTTCGTACGAGATGGTAGCCCACTGAGCGACGAGGCCATGGTACATGGCCCCATCACAGAAGAGGTACCAGTGGTACCACTAACCACTGGGCCACCAATCCACCAGCTCCAGTAGTAGAGAGTGTATGCCACCTCAGTGCATTGCACGAGTTCCATCTCCAGAGGTCGCCCAGGTTCTGGGGAGAGATGAACCCACATGCATCTGAGGATTGGTTGGTGTCTGTCATGAGAGTTTTCAGATTGGTAGGGACACCAGCCGACCTCATGGTGATCCTTTCCACGAGTCTCCGGCATGTAGCAGCAGGCAGATGGTGGAGCTTAATGCTCTAGGTGCATGATAAGGCATCATTACTCTGGACAGACATCATGAGTCACTTTTTCTCTGAGTTTTGTTCCAGCCACCCTTCATGCGGTGCGGATTCTGGAGTTACTTCATCTGAAGAAGGGCATCATGACAATAGCTCAGTACTCAGCGAGGTTCATGGACCTCTCGTGCTACTCCATGGATATGGTACGAGACCCATTCTTCAGGGCCCAAACCTTCGAGAAGGGACTCAGGAATGAGATCAGGGCTTCGACGATTCCCCTCAGCATTCCGACGCAGGTGGGGTTGCTGGAGCGAGCTCTTTTAGTGGAGATTTTTCTCATTGAGCAGTCACCAGCGGCGAGACCCACAATCGGGTGACACATAGTGGAGTCTTCTGCAGCCATATGTATATAGATGATGAAGAGGTACAAGTGGACCATTCCTTCAGGTGGGAGACCCTAGGATACATGTTCGATTATGTGGGTCACACGAGACATAGCTAGGTATATAAGGAGAAGGCAGTGCTATGCATGCGGCGGGTAGGGCCACATGGCTCGTGACTACCAGACCCACCATGCAGATGAACAACAGACATTAGAGGGACCTCCCAGGGTGAGGCAGAGGTTCGACCATGGTGGTCCGCTGGGACCAGGCGGACGTGGCAGAGGAGCTGGCCGAGCAAGAGGTGGTGGACAACGTTTTGAGGCTCTACCACTACCACCAATAGGAGGTCTACCCCGACCACAGGGAGCTGGTGGATAGAGGGGGGCTCATCTCCTGGAAGTCAAGGACTACGACCACGGTGCACCTGAAATGATTTGAGGTAATGTCTGTGTCTACTCCACCGTTTCTCCAGTACTTATAGACACAGGTTTGAGTCATTCTTTTATTTCCACTTCCCTCGTTCAGAGCTCAGAGATTCTGAAAGAGCTGTTGGCTCGATTCATACGGTTAGTGACTCTTATGGGAGAAGACTCGAAGATTACGCACTGGTGTTGGTAGTGTGAGCTTACTCCAGGATGTGAGAGTTTCGGCTGGGATTTTCTTGTAGCAGCGTCGAGGCCTTATGACGTCATCTTGGGTATGGACCAGTTATCCACAGTTCATTCTCAGATTGACTGTATTAGGCACAAAGTACAGTGTATCCCTATGGATGGGACCAGGTTCACCATCACCATTGTGAAGGGAGCCATAGTATCCCAAGCTGGACTTACACAGAGGAGGGGGGAAGCCGATCATACATCAGTTGGCTAGTCTCATCATCGAAGCGGTTGATGTGCAGAGTCCGAGTTTTCCTATTGTGGTGGATCTGTACGTGGATGTTTTTCTTGAAGACGTTCCAGGATTACCTCCTCGCAGAGAGGTACACTTCTACATTGACCTGTACCCGAGGACTACACTATTATCTACTCCAACATTTCGAATGGCTCCAGCCGAGCTTCGTGAGTTGCGGGTACAGGTGGAGGACTTGCAGGGGAAGGGATTTATCTGACCCAGTGATTCACCCTGGGCATCTCCGATTTTATTTTCCATGAAGGCGGATGGGAGAATGCGAATATGTGTCGACTACCGTCATCTGAATTAGGTGACCATGAAGAAAAAGTACCCACTCTCGAGGATTGACGACCTCTTTGATCACTCAATGGAGCATGATGGTTATCGAAGATAGACCTTAGGTCAGGATATCACCCGCTCAGAGTCCAAGACGAGGATTTGTAGAAGATGGCCTTCAGGTGTCGGTATGGCAACTACGAGTTCTTAGTTATGCCCTTTAGCATAACCAACACACAAGTAGTGTTCATGAGTCTCATGAACAGGATCTTCCATCCTTACCTCGATCGTTTTTTCATTGTCTACATCGACGACATACTGATTTACTTGACTACTGAGGAGGAGCACTCCTATCATTTGCTGGTAGTACTGGATACACTCTGAGATCACCATCTATATGGTAAGCTCTCTAAGTTCAAGTTTTGGATTCCAGAGGTTCACTTTCTGGGACACGTCATCTCGGATGTTGGACTTGTAGTGGATCCAGCGAAGTTCAAGGTAGTACTTTCTTGGGAGCCACCCAAGAGCATGATGGAGGTGCGGATTTTCCTAGGACCGGCTGGGTACTATCAAGTATTTGTGCTAGACTTCTCCAGATTTACAGCACCGCTTTCATCATTGAAGAATAAGGGGAAAACCTTCGTGTGGTTAGATAGATGCCATAAGAGCTTTCAAGAGCTGAGACAGAGGTTGACCAGTGCGCCCATCTTGAGGCTACCGGTGGAGGGCATAGGGTATGTAGTATACTGTGATGAATCAGAGACCAGACATGGGTGTGTCTTGATGTAGGAGAGATCAGTGATAGCTTATGGTTCTCATTAGTTGATACAACATGAGCAGAACTATGCTACCCATGACCTGGAGTTTGCAGCAGTGGTCTTCACCTTGAAGATGTGGCAGCACTACCAGATGGGAGAGCATTTTACAGTCTACTCTGACCACCAGAGTCTCAGGTACATCTTCTCATAGAAGGACCTGAACCTAAGACAACGATGATGGCTCGAGGTCCACCAGAACTATGACTACGAGATAGTCTATACTCCTGGGATGGGGAACATTGTAGCATATTCTCTCAGCAAGAGATCATGTATTCAGCTGCTAGGAGAGGCGATAGAGTAGCTGGTCGCGTTGTAGATATCCTTTGTGGATAGAGATGGAGCGGCCTATCTGTAGCCTCTCACAGTCACTCCTCCACCTCTCCAGCGAGTCATAGAAGCACAACGTGGGGACGTTGACTGTGAGGTACGATGTGCTTAGATATCCTCAGGGCAAGGACTTAATGGGTTTACTGAAGTTTGGGAGCACGTTATCCACTTCAAAAGACATACCATGGTACCATTTTCACTATAGGAGGAGGTGTTGAGGGAGTTACACATTTTCCCTCTAGCAGTACATCTAGGAGTGGTGAAGATGTATCAGGACCTCAGACGACAGCACTGGTGGCCAGGTATGAAGAAGGCAGTAGCAAAGTTTATATTGTGATGCCCCACTTGTCAGTAAGTGAAGGTGGAGCACCAGGTTCCAGCAGGCTTAGTTCATCCCTTAGAGGTCCTAGAGTGGATGTGGGACGGGATATGCATGGATTTAATGACGGGACTTCCACATACATCCAGAGGACACGAATCTATCTGGGTGATTGTCGACCGACTCACTAAGTCAACCTGCTTCCTATCGATCAGAGCGCAGGGCTCAGTAGAGATCATGGGAAGCCTCTACATACAAGATATCATAAGACTTCATGCTGTTCCATTGAAGATCATCTCTAATCGAGATGCTCGTTTCACATCCAGGTTATTGAAGGGGTTGCAGGAGGCTTTTGGGACATAGCTTCACATGAGCACTGCCTTCCATCCTCAGACAGACGGTCAGACTGAGAGGACCATTTAGACTCTTGAGGACATGCTCCGTGTGGGTGTCCCCAACTTTGGTCGTAGCTAGGAGGATCACTTTCCCTTGGTAGAGTCTGCATGTAACAATAGCTACCACTCTACCATCGGGATGGCACCTTACGAGGCTCTGTATGACCAACCTTGCAGGTCACCATTGTACTAGACTGACCCAGGGGAGTCAGCAATTATAGGACCAGAGATGGTATAGGCTACGAAGAAGAAGATTCAGATCATCCAGGAGTGGATGAAGATTGCACATAGAAGATAGAAGTTCTATACTGATAGGAGACGAAGACCACTAGAGTTCGAGGATGGATACCATGTATTCCTACGTGTCTCACCTCGATGAGGTCTTTGATGATTTGGCTGAGGTAGCAAGTTATCTCCACGATTCATTGGACCTTTTCTGGTCCTCAGCAGGGTAGACAAGGTGTCTAACCACTTGGCTCTTCCACCTCAGTTGCATAGTGTGCACGACGTCTTCAACATATCTCAACTAAGGAGATACGTGAACGACCCGTCCCACATCATCGACCATGGGGAGATAGACATCGATCACATAGATAAATTCAAATATGTTAAAGTGGAGATTGAGGATCGTTAGGAGCGGGTCCTATGTGGATAGTCGATTCCTCTGGTGTGCATTCACTAGTAGCAAGGGAACCTCCAGGAGAGCACATGGGAGCGAGAGGCTCAGATGCATACTAAGAACTCCCATTTGTTTTCTTAGTGTGTGTTGTAGCCTACGGGGATGTGAATCCCTGAGGTGGGGAGAATTTAAAGATCGTGAAATCCCCTGGGAATTTTTTTCTTAAATACATGGGAATTTTACGAGTTTTCAGTTTCTGACGACGCTTGATTCTGAGGCCCGGTGTTCCCGGAATTGATTACTGAAGTCTTGTATGGGTACGTTCAGTAAATGTACGTGCGAGATTTTATATCTTTTGAATCGGTGCTTGGAATTGAAATCCAAGTACACCGATGAACTCGCAACGCCGATATTCGCTTAAGGGGACCTTTACCGTAGTTGGGTTTTAGCGCGTTTGGAAGTTAGTTTTCTAGGTTTCATAAAAGAATGTAAAATAAAGATAAGTGATGGTTTTTTTTATTTTAAGTGGTTAAAGTCTCTAAGTAGAGGTTAGAGGTGGGGCCCACCACACCCTAACCTCCCATGGGAGGAGATAACTAGAGGTGGGTCCCACTGGCTTGAAATCCCTTAAACTCCTATTTAACTCCTTGAACCCCCAATTAAGGAGGATGAAACCCTCCCATTAATTATTTTGGAGCCTCTTCATCTCTTCCCTCCCATTTAATGAACCAAACCACCTATTTAATTAATGAATGTAGCTTAATGAATTTTAATATATTTGAATTCATTAAGTCATCCTTTTAATAAGGGGTGTTGTTTCATTTTGGGTGGGTTGGACATATTACATTGGGAGGCTTTGGAGAATTAGAAAGAAAGCATTCTTCCCACAAAGAACACGAAGAACATCTTCCACGTCCTCCATCTGCGTTAGAGGAGTAGACACTGCCCGTGAAGAACGTCACCAACGACGCTGTCATCTCCTCCCAACATCAATGAAATGACGCCGTCTTACCGCAACATCGTCAAGCGATCTCCGATAGCGAGGTAGGGGAATTTTGTATTAATTTTAAATAGGAGATTACACCTTTTTCCGCATCATATAAAATTATGGTTAGGAAAAACAAATTATATCTTATGACGAGGAGGGTTCAGACCACACAAACACGGCCCTCCCCTCCCCTTTGTTGTTCCCATATGATAATGTCAGAGGTGGAGCCGAAAGGGCACGGTGTCGTCGCACCGCGCCAGAGAATAATCGTGGCCAGGAGGACCACGAAGGACGAAAGAGGAACCGCGACCGGGAGGGTTGCAGCAGATGAAGAGGCACTGCGTCATCGCGACACGTTGTGGAGCTAAAGGCCGCGGCCAGGCCGGGCCCTAGGCAGTGGTGGACAGGCGCCGTCATGCCGGCCGTGTGGAGGGAAACTTCAACCCACATCTGTGAGTCGCTCTGCTTAAAGAACCAGCCGACCACCTACCAGCTAGGCTAGAAAACCGCAGTGCCCACAGGAGCCATGCGGAGAAGACCATGGCCTGTATTCGCGAGCCGCTCTGTTGGGTGAACCGGCCGGCCGCCTGCCGGTCGGGCTGGAAAACTATGGCCCTCGTATGGTGTAAAGACTAGTAAATTTCAAAGAATTTTTTTTCTTAATTTCATTTGGATTTTACAAGTACTCTTTTTCTAACGGTACCTGATTCTGAGGCCCGGTGTGCCCGGAATCATTTTCTGAAGTTTAGCTCAGGTACGTTCAGTGAATGAACGAGAAATTTTTCCTAAATTTTGAATAGGTGCTCGGAATCGAAATCCGAAGGCACCGATGAAACCGCAGTGCTGGTAATTGCTTAGGAAGACCTTTCGTGGAGTTGTTTTTTCTAGGGAGGAGATGTTAAAAATGTGAGGAATAAAATAAAATTGTTTTACAATATTATTTTTATTTCATTACCGATGGGTTAAGTGTATGGGAAAATAAGATGTGAGGAAGTTGGGGTAGGGCCCACATGATCCCCCACCTTCTTCAATTTTCCCAACACCCCATTAATATCCCCTCTAGCAATTATTTTGTAACTCTTCCACATTAAAATACATGCCAATAAAATGCCTCATTAATTGGACAACACACATTAATTAATTTGGTGAATTTAATTTGAATTTCAAATTAATTTTGGAAAGTGTGTGTGTGAATAAAATAAGACAATGTCTTATTTTATTTTTAGTGGATTTTCATTTTGTGGAATAGAGGAGAGAACTCTTGCGATCTTGAAGAACGTCTCCTTCCTCATTAAAGAATGTGAAGAACATCAGAGCACCAAGAAGTGACGATGTTCTGATCTCTCCCTTCTCTGCAGTCGGTGTGAGACGACATCCTCTTCTCGGACGCTCGCCAATGCCATCGAAGAACCACCCATAGGATACCGTTTCCCGTGACAATCCTCCTTCGACAAATTCATCGACGTAGTGGTTTATATTCAAATTTAATGGATTAAATTTGTGCTTTCTTGTGGAAGTTGTTTTATTTTGGGCCACCTGTAATCATTTTAACGGGAGGAGGACGGACCGCATGAAAACGGACGTTCCTCCTCCCCCCTTTGTTGATGTTCACCATTTCATTTTTGGAAGGAGGCGGCGCGGTGCAATGGCACTGCATGGGAATGAAGAATATCACAGCACCGTTGAAAATGAAAGAGGTCGTGGCTGGAGCGGGGCCGCGACGGAGGAGCGCGTCACCATCGCGTTGCACCGGAGAACCATGATGGGCCGCAGCCGGGGTGGGCCACGGCGGAGGGGCGCGGCACAGACGTGCCATGCCGGTTGGACAAACGCCGCGGTCTAAGGCCGCGGCGTTGTAGGGAAGGGCGGCCAGAATCACCAGCTGCCGACGCTTCGGAGGGCGGGACCGCGGGGTCCCATGGCGGCGGCACCGGCCAACAGGTCGGGCCTGCCGTTTCGGATGAACTAGGGGTCATATCCCCCGGCTGGAAAAGGAGTGGGCTCCCATGTGGGGGTCACCGTTACAAACAAGGGAGCATCGTGCCCCCCCTTTCCGCGTCCGCTTGGCCAGCACCGAGCCGCCCAGGCCAGATTGGCCGCACCGGGCCGGGCCGCCCGTGCCAGTCCAGGCCACCCGCGCCGGGCCAGGCCGCCCATTCCCTAGTGGGCTGGACCCAGACTTGGGTCGGGCCGACCCAGGGGGTGTTGGGCCGGGTCGGTCCGGGCCCAAAACCCCCTAAAATCGGACAACTTCATTCAATGGCCTATAACATGGGCTACAGACCTCCGATCGAGGCACCGTCAGTTGTGATGCGATCCTTGGCTTGATACAGTCATTACGGTAAATTACAATCAAGGTTTCGGAGAACTTTGGGTATGGCCTGGTTGGTTTGAACCCGAAACCAACCAGGCCTTTGGAGTGGAAACGCTTATAACCTGAGCTCCGAACGTCCGATTGACGTGCCCTCGACTTTGTTGGTTTGATCATAGTGAGACTGACCTTTTGGATTAATTCGCTAGAGGTTTGGATGCAGTTGGAGTGCAGTCAGTTTGTTATGACTTAAAAACCAACCGGGCCCCTGGAACAAAAAAGCCAATAACTATCAGACCGGGTGTCTGATTGATGCACCGTCAGTCATGTTGAGTTCCTATTGTCGAGACAGAACTTTGGGATACATAAACTATGGACTACGTGTCAGTTGATGTTTCGACCCACCTTGGATCGTGGAGCAGACCATCCCGGATCCGAGCATACTGTGTGTGGGAACCCTAGATCTGGTTGCGACTACGATGATGATGACGGCTGCACTAGAATCCTCCATGGGTTCGGCAACGACGACGATTGCACTGACATACTCCATGGGTTCGGCAGTGACGACGACCGTACTGGAATCATTCGAGGGTTTGACGATGATGACTACTGTTCTTGTATCCTTGGTGGGTCCGGCAGTATTTGACTTTGTACTTGTATCCTACGTGGGTCCGATAGAGTAGTTGGTCTTGTATCCATTGTGGGTCTGACATCTTAGCTGGTCTTGCATCCTATGTGGGTCTGACAGCTTAGATGAATTAGGGTCTACATCTGATCATCTCCATCGTCTTACGAAGAAGTATACCTTTGTGGGATGAGTCTTGACTTCCAATCATTATCTTCGATATGATTGACTTTCTTTTCTAAGTAGATTGGGTTGTGTTATCTTGTGTGGATTGGATTGTGCTATCCTGTGTGGACTAGATCGAACTTGGGATCGGATGTTGGAGCTGAAATGGAATTGATGACTTAGGTATATGTATGGGAATATACCTAAGTAGAGTTGGTTGTTACTTCGTGATTGTAACTTTCCTTTGTGGATTATCCTTTGTGGATTCTGGGAGACCTTCGGGGGTCTCGGGGTCCCTACTGAGTAGCGTATGCTCACCCCTGCATGGGCTATGCCCGCACTACGTTGTGTTGGATGCAGACGGAGGACAACGCTGATCATGGTTGAGGCTTTTAGAGCAAGTAGGTACCTGGAGGTGGACCACTGGGCGGGAGGTACACAGAGCGGACGGATGGACCCGAGGAGCTGAGGAGGCTGTCTGTAACCACCCTTCAGTTGGGATTTCCAGTGGATGGCTTGGCATTGCTGCTTTACTTTCAGTTGCTGTACATTCTTTTCAGTTTTACTTTACATCAGTTGGGCGTGCATTCTGGCCCATTTACTTTCCAGTACTTACAGTTGTACCCAGTTTAATTAGTGTTTACTTCATCTTTCTCACTCTGAGGTGTTTTTTTACTTTATAAAGGCAATGCATTCCCTTTTTATAGGGATTTACGCCTTGGTGCTAGTCTCTAGCCCCTGGCCTACGGAGTGCGGGCTTGGGGTAGTCACAGAATGGGTCCGGAGGACGGGTCGTGACAAATTGGTATCAATGGAGTTCGGTTCTACTATAGAACTTAGGACTCTAATCTTATTTCTATGTGAAGCAATAGTGCTAAGGGTATTGAGTGTGGCTATCAGTCCAGGGAGTCCAGTGTTGGTGCAACGACCGACGTATCCGTACACCAGGACCCTGACTTCTGATTTCCGACTTAGTGAACGAAAACAATGATTGCATGTGTGTTTCAAAAGTTTTCTTCGTGATTACTTTGTGTTAGATCACCAGGTATACTATATTGACCATGGAACACCTGTTTCTTTTTAGGATGGACCCACGATAGAAGCAAGCTAGGGTTCTGAGCTTTGTGGGAAATGACAGCCCAATAACCGATGAGGCCTCGGTGTAGGGCCCTTTTACAGCGGAGGCAATGGCGGTACATCTACCCGCCGAGCCACCGATGCCACCAGCCCCAGTCGCTGAGAGTTCACGTCGCCTTAGTGTACTTCACGAGTTTCAGCGTCAGTGAACACCTAGGTTCTGCGGGGAGACGGACCCTCAGACAACCAAGGATTGGCTGGAGGCTCTAGTTCGAGTTTTTAGGTTAGTGGGGACATCAGTAGACCCCATGGTGATCCTTGTAGCGATCCTCCTACACGCGGCAGCAGGCAGATGGTGGAGCCTGATTCTCTAGGTGCACGACAAGGCATCTATCCTTTGGAAGGAATTTGAGAGCCTCTTCCGCTCAGAGTTCGTTCCAGCCACCCTCTGTGTGGTGCGCATTCAGGAGCTACTACAACTACGGCAGGACAGCATGACGGTAGCCCAATACTCGGTGAGATTTTCCGATCTCTCGTGCTATTCGACGAACATGGTATGAGACCCATTCTTCCGGGCTAGGACCTTCGAGTAGGGACTAAGGCTTGAGATCAGGGCATCGATGATCTCCCTCAACATCCCGACATAGAAATGAGTATTGGAGCGATCCCTTCTCATAGAGAGCTTTCTTAATGAGCCTACACCAGCAGCGAGACCTACCGTAGGGCGGCACGTAGCTGAGTCTTCTGCAGATGGCAGTTGGCAGATGTCACAGTGGTCCAGGCGGACCAGAACATCACACAGACAACATCAGGACACTAGCTCAGAGGTGCGGGACACACGGCACAGAGCCAGCCTTCCGAGGAGCAGATAGTTCTACGCAGGCGGTAGGCATGGCCACATGGATCGTGACTGCCCGACCCGCCATGCAGGGAAGTAGCAGACAGTTGAGGGACCACCCAGGCTAAGGCCGAGGGTCGACCGTGGCAGTTAGTAGGGATCAGGCAGACGAGGCAGAGGAGCTGGCCGAGCAGCAGGTGGTGGGCGACGGTTTTGGGATTTACCACCACCACCACCAGAAGGTCCACCTCGACAACAGGGAACTAGCAGGCAGAGGTAGGCTCATCTTCAAGCAGTGGATACCTATGACCATGGCGCACCAGAGATGATTCGAGGTACTATATGTGTCTACTCTACCCTTTCTGTTGTTCTTATAGACATAGGAGCGTGTAATTCTTTCTTTGCGGCTACCCTTGTTCGCAACTCGGAGAGTCCGATGGAGCCGTTGGCTCGATCTTTATGGATAGAGGCTTCTACAGAAGTAGACTCGATGATTACGCACTAGTGCCAGCAGTGTGAGATTACTCTAGGAGGCGAGATCTTTGGATGGGATCTTTTTGTACCAGCATCGAGGCCTTATGACGTCATCTTGGGAATGGATTGGGTATATAAAGTCCATGATCATATCGACTGTATTAGGCGCAATCTGTGGTGTTTCTATACCGATGGGTGCAGGTTCACCGTCACCAGCGAGAAGGGAGCCTTTGTAGTGAAGGATGGACTCACACAGAGGAGAGGACAATCGATCACTCATCAGTTGACTAGCCTCATCCTAGGAGCAGTTGACGTGGAGAGTCCGAGTTTTCCTGTAGTGATGGATCAATATGCAGACGTTTTTCCTGACGACGTTCCAGGACTACCTCCCCGTAGAGAGGTAGACATTTATATTGACTTGTACCCTGGGACAACCACGATGTCCACTCCAGCATATCGGATGGCCCCCGCTGAGCTTTAAGAGATACGAGTATAGCTGGAGGACTCGCAGGGCAAGGGATTCATCCGACCCTATGTTTCAACCTGGGATTCTTCGATTTTGTTCAGCAAGAAGGCGGACGGGAGCTTGCGACTGTGTGTCAACTATCTTCGCCTGAACCAGGTTACCATGAGGAACAATTATCTGCTACCGAGGATTGACGACCTCTTCAATCAGCTCAAGGGAGCATGGTTGTTCTCGAAGATAAACCTTAGGTCAGGCTATCATCAACTCAAAGTTCGGGACGAGTACGTGTAGAAGACGACCTTCAGATGTTGTTATGGCCACTATGAGTTCTTGTTTATTCCCTTCGGTGTAACCAACACTCCAGCAGTGTTCATGAGTCTCATGAACATGATCATTCAGCCTTACCTCGATCGATTTGTCGTGGTCTTCATCGACGACATTTTGATTTACTCGACCACTAAGGAAGAGCACGCCTACCACTTGCGGGTTGTGTTGGACACACTCCATGAGAACCATCTTAATGGTAAGCTCTAAAAGTGTCATTTCTAGTTACGTGAGCTCTACTTCCTGGGACACATCATCTCTGAGGCGGGAGTTGCAGTGGATCCTGCGAAGATCGAGGCAGTGCTAGCTTGGGAGCCACCCAGGAGCGTGGCTGAGGTTCGGCGTTTCTTGGGTCTAGCTGGGTACTACCGGAGATTTTTTCCAGACTTCTCTAGATTTGCGGCACCCCTTTAATATTTGAAGAAAAAGGGGAAACCCTTCGTGTGGTCAGATAGATGTTAGCAGAGCTTCAAGGAGGTGAGACAAAGATTGACCAGCGCACCTATCTTGAGGCTACTAGAGGAGGGAGTAGGGTACGTAGTCTACTGTGATGCATCAGGGACCGGACTCAGGTGTTTCCTGATGCAGGAGCGGGCAGTGATCGCCTATGGATCACGATAGTTGATGCATCATGAGCAGAACTACGCTACCCAAGACCTGGAGTTAGCACCAGTGTTATTTGCTCTGAAGATGTGGTGACACTATCTGATGGGAGAGCGCTTTACAGTCTATTTTGGCCACTAGAGTCTCAGGTACATCTTATCGCAGAAAGACCTGATCCTAAGATAGTGACGATGGCTCAAGTTCGTCCAGGACTACGACATTGAGATAGTCTATACTCGTGGAAAGGGGAAGGTAGTAGCTGATGCTCTTAGTAGGAGGACGGACATTTAGCTACTTGGGGAGGTGACAGAGCAGCTAGCCGCTTTGCAGATATCCTTAATGTATAGAGATAGAGCATCCTTTCTTCAGTCACTCACAGTCACTCCTCCACTACTACAACGGGTCAGGGAGGCACAACATGGGGACGTGGACTATGAGACATAGCATGCACAGATATCCTCAGGACAGGAAAATGATTGATTCTATGTAGGAGGAGATCACGATGTCCTTTTCAGAGGACGTACCATGGTACAAGCTTCTTTACAGGAGGCGGTTATGAGAGAGTTTCACACTTCCCTTTTAGCGGTACATCCAAGGGTAGCGAAGATGTACCAGGATCTCAGATGACAACACTGGTGGCTGGGTATGAAGAAGGTTGTGGCAGAGTTCGCTTCTCGATGCCTCACCTGCCAGCAGGTGAAGGCGGAGCACCAGATACTAGTAGGATTGGTATATCCCTTGGAGGTCCCAGAGTGGAAGTGGGATGGGGTATCTATATATTTTGTGAATGGACTTCCACGTACTTCCAGAGGTCACGAATCCTTTTGGGTGATTATTGACCGACTCACCAAGTAGGCTCACTTTCTATCTATCAGAGAGTAGGGCTCAGTGGAGATCTTGGGATGCCTCTACGTTCATGAGATTGTATGGCTTCATGGTGTTCCATCATCTATCATCTCCAATCAAGATTCTCTCTTTACTTCCAAACTTTGGAAGGGGTTACAGGAGGCATTCGGGATGCAGCTACATCTGAGCACCACCTTTCACTCTCAGACATATGGTCAGACGGAGAGGACTATTCAGACTCTCGAGGACATGCTCCATGCATGGGTCCTCGACATTGGTCGTAGCTGGGAGGATCACCTACCATTGGTGGAGTTTGCGTACAACAATAGTTACCACTCCACCATCGGAATGGCACAATATGAGGAATTGTACGACTGACCTTGCAGATCACCATTGTGCTGGACAGACCCTAGGGAGTCAGCACTTGTGGGACCGGAGATGGTCCGGGCCATGACATAGATGGTCCAGGTCATCCAGGAGCAGATGAGGACAGCTCAGAGCCAACAGAAGTCTTATGCTGATAGGAGTCGGAGACCACTAGAGTTCGAGGATGGCGACCATGTCTTCTTGCGGGTCTCACCTCAACGTGGATTACATAGATTTGGCTGAGGCGGCAAGTTATCTCTGCCCTTCATCGGACCATTCCAGGATCTCACCAGGATAGGTGAGGTGGGTTATCACTTGGATCTATTACCTCAGTTGCACCGGGTGCACGACGTCTTCTATGTATCTCAGCTGAGGAGATAGGTGCACGACCCGATGCATATCATCAACCATGGGGAGATAGATATTGATGATGGGCCAGCTTTTATGGAGGTCCTGGTGGGGATCGAGGATCGACAGGAGCGGGTCCTACGTGGGTGGTCGATTCCTTTAGTGCGCATCAGGTGGCAGCACGGGAACCACCAGGAGAGCACTTGGGAAAGGGAGGCTTAGATACGTGCTCAGTACCCTCATTTTTTACCCTAGTTTGTGATTTATCTTTACGGGGACGTAAATACCTGAGGTGGGAGTAATGTAAAGACCCATAAATTTCAATGAATTTTTTTTTCTTAATTTCATTCGGATTTTACGAGTACATTGTTTCTGACGAAACCTGAATCCGAGGCCCGGTGTGCCCTGAATCATTTTCCGAAGATTAGCTCGGGTACATTCAGTGAACGAATGAGAGGGTTTTCCTAACTTTTGAACAGGTGCTTGGAATCCAAATTTGAAGGCACCAATGAAACCACAATGCTGATAATTTCATAGGAAGACCTTTCTTGAAGTTGCGTTTACTCGGGAAGAGATATTAAAAATGTGAGGAATAAAATAAAATTGTTTTACCATATTATTTTTATTTCATTACCGATGGGTTAAGTGTATGGGAATGGAAGATGTGAGTAATTTGGGGAGGGGACCACACGAGCCCCCACCTCCTTCAATTTTCCCAACACCCCATTAATTTCCCCTCTAGAAATTATTTTGTAACTCTTTCACATTAAAATAAATCCCAATAAAACGTCACATTAATTGGATAACACACTTTAATTAATTCGGTGAATTCAATTTGAATTTCAAATTAATGTTGGCATGTGTGTGTGTGAATAAAATACGACATGGTCTTATTTTATTGTTGGTGGATTTTAGTTGTGTGGAATAGAGGAGAGAACTCTTGCGGTCTTGAAGAACATCTCCTTCCTTGTTGAAGAATGCAAAGAATGCCGGAGCACCAAGAAGAGACGATGTGCCGATCTCTCCCTTATCTGCAGCCGGTGTGAGAAGAAATCCTCTTCATGGACGCTCTCCATCACCGTTGACGAACCACCCTCATTACGCCATTTCCCGAGACAATATTCCTTCGACAACTTCTTCGAGGTAGGGGTCTATGTTCAAATATAATGGATTAAATTTATGCTTTCTTGACAAAGTTGTTTTACTTTGGGCCACCTGTTATCATTTTAACGGGAGGAGAACATACCGCATGAACACGAACGATCCTCCCCCCCCCCCCCTTAGTCGATGTTCACCATTGCGGTTTGGGATAGAGGCGGCGTGGTGCAACGGCACCGCGCAAGAACGAATAATATCACCGCGTCGTTGAGGCCGAATGAGGCCGTGGCCGGAGTGGGGCCACGGAGGAGGAGCGTGGCGCCATCGCGCTGCGCCGGAGAACCATTGAGGGCCACGGCTGGGTCGGGCCACGGCGGAGGGGCACAGTGCCAACGTGCCACCCCCGTTAGACAAAGGGCATGGCCTAAGGCTGCTGCGGTGCAGGGAAGGGTTGCCAGAATAACCGGCCGCCGGCGCTTCGGAGGGGCGGGACTCCGGGGTCCTACGGCGGCGACACTGGCCGGCCAGCCGGGCCGGCCATTTCGGAAGAACTGGGGGTCGTAACCCCCGGCTGGAAAACGAGTGGGCCCCCACATGGGAGCCACCATTACAAACATGGGGGGAAGTGCCCCCCCCCCCCTTTCCGCATCCGCTCAGCCAGCGTCGAGCCGCCCAGGCCGGACTGGCCGCACCGGGTCGGGCCTCCCGCACCGGGCCTGACCGCCCGCATCGGGCCGTGCTGCGCCTGCTAGGCCGGGCCACAACCTAATGTTCCGGACATGGAACCCGTGTCGGGCCGACCCAGTTCAGGCCGACCCATGGGGTCCTGGGCCGGGTCAGTCCGGGCCCAAAACTCCCTAAAATCAGACAACTTTGTTCAAAGGCCCATAACTTGGGCTACTAACCTCTGATCGATGCACCATCAGTTATGATTCAATCCTTGGATCGAGACAGTCGTTTCGGTTTATTACACTCAAGGTTTCAGAGAACTTTGGGTATGACCAGGTTTGTTCGAACCCGAAACCAACCAGGCCTTCAGAGCGGAAACGCTTATAACATGAGCTCCGGACGTCCGATTGATGTGCTGTCTACATTGATGGTTTCCTCTTAGTGATACAGACCTTTTGGATTACTCCACTCAAGGTTTGGACACAGTTGGAGTACGGTTGGGTTGGTTTTGAC
The DNA here is from genome assembly GCA_963277665.1 of Viscum album. Lineage (NCBI taxonomy): Eukaryota > Viridiplantae > Streptophyta > Magnoliopsida > Santalales > Viscaceae > Viscum > Viscum album. Next base: position 1,497,492,954 of record OY728147.1, on the reverse strand, counting down.
TTAAAAACAAACCGGGCCCCTAGAACAAAAAAGCAAATAACTTTCAGACCGTGCGTCCGATTGACGCGCCATCGGTCATGTTGAGTTCCTATTGTCGAGACGGAACTTTGGGATACATCAACTCCGGACTACGTGTCAGTTCATGTATCGAACCCCTTGGATCGTGGAGCGGACCCTCTCAGAATCGAGCATGCTGTGTGCGGGAACCTTAGAGCTGGCTGCGACTGCGACGACGATGATGACTGCACAGAAATCCTCTGTGGGTTCAGCAGCGACGATGACTGCACTGAAATCCTCCATTGGATCGGCAGCGACGATGACCGTACTAGAATCCTCCGTGGGTTCGATGATGATAACTACTGTTCTTGAATCCTGGGTGGGGCTGGTAGTACGTGACTACTATTCTTGTATCATATGTGGGTCCAACAGTATTTGACTCTGTACTTGTATCTTACGTGGGTCCGACAGAGTAGCTGGTCTTGTATCCTTTGTGGGTCTGACAGCTTAGCTGGTCTTGTATCCTGCGTGGATCTAATAGATTAGGTGAATCAGGGGCTACATCTGATCATCTCTATTATCTTACGAAGAAGTATACCTGTGTGAGATGAGTCTTGACTTTCAATCATTATCTTCGATATGATTGACTTGCTTTCCTATGTGGATTGGGTTGTGTTATATTGTGTGCATTGGATTGTGCTATCCTGTTTGGACTAGATTGAACTTGGGCTCGGATGTTGGAGCTGAACTGGAATTGATGACTTAGGTATATGTATGGGCATATACCTAAGTATTGTTGGTTGTTACTTCATGATTGTAACTTTTCTTTGTGGATTCTGGGAGACCTTTGGGGGTCTAGGGGTCCCTACTGAGTAGTGTATACTCACCCCTACAATGGCTATGCCTGCACTACGTTGTGTTGGATGTAGACGACGGACAGCGCTGATCGTGGTTGAGTCTTGTGGAGTAATTCGGTACCTGGAGGTGGACCACTGGGCGGTACGTACACGTAGTGGACTGATGGACCCGAGGAGATGAGGATTCTATCTGTACCCACCCTTTATGTGGGATTTCTAGAGGACGACTCGACGTTGTTGCTTTACTTTCACTTGTTGTACTTTCTTTTCAGTTGTACTTTACCTTAGTAGGGTTTGTATTCAGGCCCATTTACTTTCTCTCACTTATAGTTTTACCCAGTTTACTTAGTGTTTACTTTAGCTTGCTCACTCTGTGGTGTATTTTTACTTTATAAAGTCAATGCCTTCCCTTTTTATCGTAATTTATGCCTTGGTGCTAGTCGCCAGCCCCTGCCCTATGGAAGGCGAACATGAGGTAGTAACGACATGGGTCTGGAGGATGGGTCATGACACAGGTGCCGCATGAGAAGAACCGCGGCTCACGGAGCGGGCCGCGTGTGACGGGCAGAATGGGTTGGCTACAGCAGGCCAGGCTGGAGGAGGGGGCGCTGCTTGGCGCCACCGGGTGAACTGGAGAGGCCCACAGTACAGGCCGGGTCCATAGGTGGGTCGCGCCCCACCGGGCCGGGTCGACCCCCAAATCGGGTCGGACCCACCGAGCCGACCCCCTGCCGGGTCGGACCCACCGAGCTGAGCTGGGCCGACCCCCGAGCCACGTCGGACCCACTGGGCCAGGTCGGGCCGACCCTCCAGCACACTGGGCTTGACGGGCCGGGCCCGACTTCACTTAAATACAAATATCTCCTAGACCGCTTGTCTGATCGACGTGCCATCTATGGAACTGGGACCCCCCGCGATGAAGTGGTCCTTTTACGATACTCTAATTGAGTTTTGGAAAAATTTGGAAAATGGCCGGGTTTGGATCGAGCGTAAATCTAACATGGCCCCTGGAACGGAAATGCCAATAACTCTCAGACTGGGCTTCCGATTGATGCACCGTTTGTTGCATTGGTTTACTTCTAATGAGACGGAACTATGAGATACATACACTCTAGAATTCATGATAGTTGATATATCAACACCTGGCTCGAGGAGCGGACCCTCCCGGAATCGAGCGTGCTGTGTGCGAGAACCCTAGAGCTGGCTGCGACGACTACTGTACCAGAATACTACATGGGGTTGACAACGATGACTACTGTACTGGAATCCAATGTGGTTTAAAAATTGATGATTACTGAACCAGAATCCTCCATGGGTTTGACAGTGATGACTACTGTACTGGGATCCTCCGTGGGTCTGATAGTTCTGACTTCTGTTCCTATATCCTGTGTGGGTCCGACAGAGTAGCTGGTCCTATATTCTGTCTGAGTCCAACAACATAGCTGGTCCTATATCCTGTGTGGGTCTGACATCTTAGATGAATTAGTGAAAACATCTGATAATCTCTATCACTCTATGAATGATGTATACCTGTGTGAGCTGAGTCTTGTCTTTTATCCATTAACATCGTGGTGATTGACTTTAATTCCTTTATGGACTGGGTTGTGTTTGTGCTCAAGAGTTGGAGTCGGACTGTGATTGGTAACTTAGGTATATGTATGGGCATATGCCTAAGTAGTGTTGGTTGATACTTCATGATTGTATCCTCCTACTTTGGTTTATCCTTTGTGGATTCTGGGAGACCTTCGGGGGTCTCGGGGTCCCCTACTGAGCATTGTTATACTCACCCCTGCATGGAATTTTCCCGCACCTTATTGTGTTCTGTGCAGACGACATACAATAGTGATCGAGGCTGAGGGTGATAGATGGGGGATGCTCGAAGCTAGACTAGATGGGACGTACCGAAGGGATGCATTGTTCGAGTTCTGTACCTACCCTTAAGGTAGGATTCCCCGGTGGAAGATCCATAAGTTGTTTTCCCTTTTTACATGTACTTGTACTTGTTGTTCAGTGGGGTTTGTATACTGGCCCACTTACTTTCAGCACACCTTACTTTTCTATTTTAGTATTTGTTACCTCTACTAGTTGTGTTCAGTCTCTGTTTGTGTTACAGGTTAAATGGAAATGCCCTCACATTTTATCAGGGATTCACCTTTGGTGCTAGTTTCTAGCCCCTGGCATATAGAAGGCATTCTTGGGGTAGTCACGACATGGGCCCTGAGGATGGGTCATGATAGGTGATCTCTCAAAATTAACAAAACTATCCTCAGATGGAAGACATGACCCACCTCGGCTTTAGAGTAAACTAGGTTGTCATCAACAAAGTCTAGAATGAAGACGTTGAGTTACTCATGGTAAATACAATTCATAAAAGCCATAAGTACTATAGGATAAGTGGTTATTCAAATGGAATGACCAGATAATCTGAATGGAATTACCTTTTATTGAAGGTGGTATTCTGAATGTAAACTCTTATGCTATATTATAGATAACCATAATGAATCTCATTCTTCAATAACCACTTCACCCATTTAAAATGGAAACAAAAAAATCTATCCATGTCAATGTATACATTTTCATTACCATAATTCAGTTGAGTTTCTACAAATCAACACATAATGGAATCTTAACATCATCATTATTATTAAAAGATAATAGTTACGACCAAAATGAGACACTCAATCGTATATAAACATTCCCAAGGAAATAATCCAAATTATTCTCCAAATATTTTAGTTTATCTAGTTCCATATGCTAATAAGGGATCAGTACTAGTTCAGTACCATGTACTAAATAAATATAAAAATAAACCTCTCCTACCCATGTAACACAAGACCAATCATGGGGAAACATATTAATAAAGTCAATGAAAACTTGAGTGATATCATCTATCACATATTATCAATTAAAGTTAAAATAGATCTTGGATATTTTGAAGCCCATCTATGAAAAAAAATGGTCTGGATATACTCAATATTGAGTTCCATTCTCCCAGGAAGACATGGACTACTCAATAGAGTGTGGTAATAGAGAACCCCCCAAAGATAACAGTCAATCCAAGCATTATTAATGATCATCCAATAAATGATAAGAATTAACTCAGTAGGTTTCACATTAGGGACTAAAATATTACAGGTAATATCAATTTATGCTAAAGACATAACACAAGAAAGAAACGGAATACCCTTCTCTCTCTTCATTCCAAGGAGAACAATAATATCCATTTCAGAAGTTAAACGAATCATAGTACTGGTTTGTAATTAAAAAACATTGGTTGATATGAACAAGTGAGTTTCACTAGTATCAATTAAATGTATCAAGAAGTATAAATCAATAGAGATGGTACATATCTTAGTCACTGGACTCATGAAAATTTATTGTAGAGACTCTTCTAATGTTTGAAGAATCTTAGATCAGGATTACTGTGGTTGTAACCACTTTATTATTAAGGAATCTAGTCAAACCACAATAAATTTTGTTTCTTTATGAGACCTTTACACTATATAGGGAAGAAATGATATATCCAAATGTCTATAAGTAACACGAGGTTTGGTAGGAACTACATATCTTGGGAGCCTTAGTGAAAACCTATATTGAATGTCTAAACATGCCATATTTGAAGCAAGTCAAAGGGAACCTACCATGCACCAAAAAGGTATGAAAGAACCCAAACATTTAGGTCCACCATGAGAATCATCATGATTCCTCTTCATTTAGAAGTAATCACAAAACTTCAATTGGGATAAAAATGAACAACCATTAACCCTGAATTACTATCTTGGTCATGATTGACCATCAATGATCTATTTAGCACATCAGTTAAATTATTTATCTTTAGCATGAAATCATGGGATTTAATATCATCCCGATGTCCTGTATCCATTATTTATTCCATAATCATAGATTTATTTAAAATCTTAGGAGAAAACTTTTCCAACTAAATAAATTGGTTTTCATATTAAGTCAAGGTCTTGTCAAATTACTGGAGGTTAAGAAACACCATAGAATTTTATAAAACCATGAAATATAGGCTGAACAGATTTATAAAAGGTAAATTTAATTATTTTTACTCCTAAAAATAATGCTTCAGATCTATCACTGTATAATCCCACTACCTTAATCTAGAACCCTCTATCATGATGTTAGAACAATTCAATTTAATTGAAGAAATTGTTTCCATGATGTAAAATATCCCATCAATTACATTTAAACAACATATAGCATATTTTCGATAATTAGATCAATTTAAATATAGTGGTTTTTGGTGAATATACTCTTGATATCAAAATTCATCCCATCATGGTTCCACAAATTGACCCTGGATTGGAATGGGTGTAGCTTCTTATCAAGAAGTTTGGAAATAATGCAACATTATGTCAATGAGGTTTTGGTCAACTAGAGTGTTATATTTCTATTGTTGATAGGTATATCCCTCCATAGTTCAGTTCGAAAATATTATCGGAGGCATGATTCTACACACCATTAATATAAATCAAAAGAAATGTTAAAAAGTACATTCAAATCAACAACTCAAATAAGAGTAAATTGATGGGGAAATTCTAAAAACTTAAATAAGATAGGTAAATTATGATAAAAATATTAAAATACTCATCAAAGACACATTTCCCCAACCACCCATGGTGACTTAAGGATCATTATGATGAGAGTTGGCTTGACACTCACTCGTAATGAATTCCAAAGTCCTATAAATCCTACCTCTTATCTACCAAGACAAAGTGAAATACATACCTAAATTGATGAAAAAATTCTTAATCTGCTCTTATAATACCATATTTTCATAAAACACCCAGATAACCTAGTGTTCTAATACCCCTGCTGGTACTGACGTGGTCTTATGGGTGTTTCAAATCCCCTGATCTAGCGATTATCACGTAGAATCATACAAGAATAACGAACAAACAATTTTCCCTCAAACATTAGAAGATAAAAATATACAATTATTTATAGTAACACTCCTCATGTATAATTTTACAAAGTCATATAGGTAAACACATACTATAGTAGGTTGATTAACAACTAAAGGAAACGTGCACCCAAACTTCTATTAGAAACCACAAAAAATCTCAAGAACCCATCTAATTGGTTGACCTAAGCTCTATCGGTCACCATCACTACTCACTGGTCCTAAGGATCAAAAACATCCACCACCTTTATGGGGATACATTGATTTCCTCTGAAATGGAATAATAATTTCTTCAAATTCCTTAAGAAATAGTCAAGGTGTGAGATATAAATCCTAGATGGGTATGAAAATGTGTTAAAAAATTTATTAAAAAATAATAAAGAAATATTTTTTTAAATTTAAATAAAATTAAAAATAAAATAATATATCATTATTATATTTTAAAAAACATTAATCATTTAAATATATGGAAACATTTTGGATTAAGATAACATTTTTTGTAAAAGTATTTATATAAATCATTTTCCAGGAGTACTATAGTTTTATATGCAATGAAATATACTATCAACTCATACTGAACAAATATTACGATCATAAGACCAAATGTACATTAGTTTCTAGATATAGGATCATCACACCTCTCATATTAGTGATCATAGAATAACATGTGTGTACATGTCCCTTGGGCTCCAACTAAATAGGCTCGTAAATATAACATCGGGGATAATCATGCCAAACATGGTTTTTGTTAGAGTTTTTATTGTCAATCTATTTATAAGGGTTTAATATCAATGGGTTATACTTTCAAATAGACATCTAAATACATACTATTGAATATTATAAATTAGTAATTAAATAATAGTAAATTTATATCCTTTGAAATGAATTATTATTTACAATTCAATTGACCAATTTTCAGTTTCAATATACAAATTAAATTTCAATACCAAACCATGGGGATTTAATAGATTCATTATTTTTAAATACAAAACCAATAAAATGTTTTCATCATTTAATTTCAATCCATATATCTCAAAAAAATATCAAAAAATTTGATAAATTATATAGTCTTCAAAATTTTACCTACATTTCTAATTCCATTAGAAATGGGGGTTTTCCTCAAAATCCTTCCCATTTTGAATTTCAATTCAAATCATTCCAAATCTGGGTATTATAAATCAATTGAAATCTATTTGAAAAAATAAAATAAATTCAATATTTAAAATACATGCAAAATTGAAAATGGAACCACCTACATTTAATCATGAAATCGAATGATCAACATCCACAATAGGAACGCCAATGAAAACCAAAAGAGAAGATGATATGTGAATCCAATATAGAATCAAGGTATAAAAAAGATAGATTAAAACCATAAAAACATGATTATATAACTATATCTATGAAAGAGATATGGTAAGACTTGAATATACAATATAAGAGGAGATCCGCTTACCCAGAGGAGATCTATAACAACCCAAAATTCTAAAGTAAGAACATTGTATTTGTTTGATTGTAAAAAAGAAACACCAAGTGCATACGAGAATATAATATCCTGATACATTATAATATAATTAAAATATTAAATAAATTTTTTATATTCAATAGTTTTTAACACAAACAAACATGAGGTTAGCTTTCATTACATTAATGAACAACCTTGTTCAAAAACTCACATTACACATAAGAGCATGTTGTAACCAAACAATAATACATTATTAAAATACTATTATTAAATATAATAATACATCAACAACCATTAAATTATAGGTTATGAATATTATTAAAAAACATAATAAATTATTTGGTTTAAACAAATATAAAATTAATCCATAAGTTGGAAATTGATTATAAATGAATATAAGATCAAATTGAATATAAAAGAATTTTTTTTCATAATACAATTTTTTAATGCCCCCAATGGTGTTTCAACATAATAAATTAAATTAATTACTAATATTAGATTATTTTAATATAATTTATATATATAATATTCATTAATGCTTTTATATTAATCCCAAATATTTGATAGGGATAAGATAGGAACAAATTCAATTTTATGCATAAAAACATGTAATTTTATAATAGTAGTTTTACCATTATGTAATGGAGAACACATTTTAAATCCATTTTTTCACACCTTTATAGAATATATATGTTAAGATAAACTTAATATTTTAATGATAAAGAATTAATTATCTTAGGGGGAATATTTTGTAAATTTCTGTGAAGTTTTATTTCTAAATAATGTGGAAAATAATGAATTTTAAATCAAAACAGATTTTTCATATAATATATTTATAAGGGTAAATTTTAAATTTGAATTGTTTTAAAGATTGATTATATTAAATTTATATCATTTCCTCTAATCTGTTTCGTTGGAAGAAATTTAAATTTGAAATTGAATATAAAATTTTAGCAAAATTTTGGACTATTTAACTTTAAAAACCCACATTATTCTGAAAAAAAGTATGAGTTACATCTTCTCTTATAAATATTTGAATCTCTGTACAAGGAATTGGGTTGATATCCCACAGTCATTTTATTTTAAAATTTCTTATACCTTGGGAATGTAGAATGTATTAACCAATGCTTTAAGTAAGAAACTTATTACCTCATCCATTAAAAATCACTATAAGAATGGAATTTGATTGATTTCTTTTCACATTTTCACTAGGGAGTCTAGGATAATGAGTCTGAAAATATTTTGACTAGCGTTTAGTATAAATCTTCTATTTTTATGTTGATTCATCTATATCATTATCATACGGAGGAGTTCCATGGTGTTAGTGAATCTCTTCGTCGTGCGGAGACCATCACTATGTTGGGTTTATCCATATATGGTATTCAATGTTTCTTGAACTGATTCATTCTCCATATTACTAGAGGAAGGATGTGTTGGGAGACTATAATAGTTGAAAATGGGTAGTGTACTCAAGCACCATAATGATGTACTATGATATGTGATGATGATTCTGGTGTCTGGGCATGAGATGTGAAATTGATAACATTGTTTCGAATTGTCATACTTTATGACAAGTCAATTTCATTCACCAAAAAACTTTATGTTTTTCATATCCCCTTCCAGTATGGAAATTGATGTGGGATGGTATTTCTATATAATTCATGGTTTATTTCCCTCATACCCCATAGAATAATATTGAGGCATGAGTTGAAATCAATCATATTACCAAATTGTATCACTTTATACCCATCCATTATATAAAAAGTTGAGTACCTTTGAATCCTATATTTTTAAGAGGTAGTCATGTTTCATGGCGTTCCATTTGTGATAATCATGGATAGAGATCCCCGGTTCACATATTATTTTTTTAGAGGCCTTTAAGAAGTAACGGGACCTCAAGTTATCCTGTCTAGGACAAATCCATAGTGGGTGGATGGTTAGATAGAATGATTTTTAAAGATTTTTGAAGATATACTATCTTCTTGTGTCTTTGATTTGAGGCGATGTTGAGATGACAACTTTGGACAAGTTTTTTTCCTATAATAATTGTTCATAGTCTTCCAATCATTTGGATCCCTGTGAGGCCTTATATGGATACCCATTTAAATATTTATTTTGTTGATCAAGGATTAGTGAGGCTTCATTTGTTGAAAAAGTTTGTTATAGGATATGAAGAATATGATTTCATCACTTATTCTAAGAATGGTGATGAATGAAAGATGATATAAATCCTATGTTGATCTTTGAAAATGATCGTTGGAGTTATTTATTAGTGACAGGGTGTTATTGAGAGTTTGAACTCATTAAGGTTACTGATATCATGTGAAATAGGAAATGATTGCCCCCAAGTTTTTGGTACCTTTTTATGTCATTATGTAGGTGGGTAACGTGTCTTACTATATCCCACTTTCACTTTAGATGAACTAGATAAATAATATTTTCTTTGTATCAGAGCTTCAAAAGTCTCTTTTTGAGCCATATCATGTTCTGTATTGGGAGGATCTTGATGATGAGCTTGATATATCTGTGAATTAGAAACTAGGTGGGATATTTGATTATGAGACAATGATAATTCATGGGATGATGATACCTTTGGAACTATGTGATATGGAAGCATGGATCTGATTCTCATAAGAATTGGGTGCTTGAGACACTAATGAGAGAGTAGTGGCCTCATCTATTTTATATTAAAATTACTTAATAAGTATTCTATGAAAAGTAGTGTTTATAGTGGGGGGGGGGTGTAATAACCCATTACCTTCATTCATGTACTCATTGATCCTATTTTTGTTCTCCTATAAGTCAAGTCTTATTTTTTCGGTCATTTTGGGATATTTTGATATTTTTTAGAGGCTTAGTGGGTTGTGCACAATTGTCGAACGGTTTTCCAAAACTATATTCCACCAGTGAAAACCATGTATTTTATATAGTATGGAATACATGTTTTGAACATGGATTCTATAACCATTCACTGAACCAATGGAAAACTTGCACCCTAAATATTAGGTGTGCATGACTGGTTCATAATTTCCCCTATCTATGTGCCCCTATATCATACCATACACTTTAGATTAAAAATTTTCAGAAATTAATTTTATAAGTAATAATCCATTGGGTTAAGAACATAATCCACATAAATGGACCTTGGACAATTTCATTGGTTGTGAAGTCTCTATATAAATAGTTTTAATCCTCTAAAAACAGTTCTTTAAAAATCAAAGAATCTTTTATCACAATCAACCTAATCTGGGTAAGTGGATCTACCCATATATATTTTCTTATGATCATACATTCTATCCCTATTATAGTTTTATTAATGATAATATTGTTTATATTTCAAATACCCATTTTTGGATCTTGATTCTCGATTGATACATAGATTCTCTTCAGTTTTGGTTGTCATAGGAATTCCATTTGTGAGTGTTTTTCCTTTTATTATGGGACTAAATCTAAGTGGTTCCATTTGAGTTATTACATGTAATTGAAAACTCAATTTTTTTGGTTTTTTGAAAATACATTCAATTGAATTATAAAACCCCGATTTAACATGATTTGAATTGTAATTTTAATTGGCATGGAGTTTGGGAACAACCCCCCAATTACAATGGATTTTGAATTATGGAGATGAATTTTGAAAATGTAGGAATTGATTAAATGATATGATAATTGTTTGAGAAAAAATGTATTAATATGAAATGATGAATACTTATGATTGGTTTTGTATTAAAAAAGCGAAAAGTTAAAAATCCCATGTTTTGGTTTTGAAATTGATTTTTTATATTGAAATAGAAAATTGGGAAATTTAATTTTAAATGATGATTGATTGGAAATGAGATGGTTGGACCATTATTAATTTATATATTAAGAACAATCTATCCTAGTAATAAACTAGGTTATTAGGGACAATAACACAAGGATATTGATCACCTAGTTATGGATTGATAGTGGAAACTATAACAAAAAAATAGTTTGGAATTGTTATCCCCAATGGGATATTGATGAGTCATATTCAGCCTGAGATTGAGGGATGTGTGAACACATATTTTTCAATGATCACTAATATGAGAAGTGTGAGGATCATATAGCCAAAAGATGACATACTTTTGGGGAGATGACTGTGGTTCATATTTTTTATGACTTGATTTTATATTTCATTGTTTATAGAACATATTTACACATGCCAAATGATTTATATAAATTCTTATATATAAATTTTTTGTTAAAATCATGTATGTAATTTTTTCCATATATCTAAAAGAATAAGGTTTTTAATATGAAAATGGTATATTATAGCATACCTTGTTTTAGTTAAATGGATGACATGATTGGTTTATTATTTGTTCATATAATATAGAACACATTGTGAGACACTACTAGGATTTATAGCTCCAACACTGGCATTGACTTTGAGAATTTTCACATTTTATTATGTTAGGTTATAGAAAAGGAAATGTACCAATTGGTTGTGGTGTATTTTAATGATCAACGGTACCGTTGGGAAGTGAATATGATCAGTGGAGTGGAGGTCGACATTTTTATGCAGCATTTGACATTTTTATGGGTTATTGATAGAAGGTTTGGATGAAGATTAATTGAGTTATTTATCTTTCAACATGTCTACTATTTTACCTATTTTACTTCTAGTACTTTCTCCGTGAGTAGTGTTGACATACCTACTTTTATATTATTATCATACTCTTTATTGTGACAAACCCTACCCTCTTTATTCATATATATGAAATGTGATAGTGTCTATCCCATAGGGATTTAGATTTCAATTCATGCCATGTTAGTTCTTTCTTGGGTTTTAGTGTACCACGGTGTCTAGGATGGTTCGTGATATCAATAGGGTTCAGCAGCATTATAATTATTTATGTTATTGTGATGAAATATACCTAGATATGCATATTTTTGAATGAATAGAATTTATTATTCAGTTCATCAAATAACACATTCCTCTACTCATTTATACCTTATTGGTAATTGTTTTTTGTTGTTTTAGATTCTGTTTAGGGTGGGGAACCATTAGATATTGTACTAGTTTCTAAATAAGGTTTTTGAGATGGATTAGCTATAATAAGTTTTCTTTTTTCGTTATTAGTCCTCTTACCAGGATCAATTTGAACTTAATGAGGAAATGTTTTTATACACACAAAATATTATTCCTACCATTTTCCATCAATATAAATATCATAGTACTCACATGGGTACCTTACCAAGATTATTTTCTTTTGTAAATCAACATTGATATTTTAAAAATTGATTCTTAGAAACTAAACATGGGGATGTTTCAAGTTGATGGAGAGGGAGAAAGTAGTCCATGTAGATATAATATTTAAGAAACACTCATTTATCCATTTTTTTAAATATTAGAGGTCATGAAATATTGTTTTTTTCCATTATTGGGATGGACTAATAGAAGAGTAGTCAAGGGAGATCATCCCACACTGTGATTGCTATAGCTGGTAAGCTACTATAGTAGAAAAATGTTGGTCCATCCAAAATTTTAACAATGGTTATAATTAACTACCTTTTTCTTCCTGAGGGTTCACATCATGGGACCACATTGAGTTTAGAATTGGGTTTTATGCTTCTATATGTCCTTTTTAGAATTAAAATACGGATAAGAAATATTTCTAATGTTTGGAAGAGGAGGAACCACATCAAACCATTATGGATTTGGTTTTATTTTTGGTTTCACTATTGTGTGATGCCCCTACATGGCCTCTTTTAAACCATTCAAAAACACAATTAAAACAATAATATCTTATGTGATAGTTCTCTAGAGAAGTGGTAGTAGGTAAAAACATCTACGGTGGGTTAAACATCATTTGTTGTTAATGTAAATTATTGGTCAATGTGGAGTATCTTGACTGACACGGTTTTTAATTCCATCCAATAAAATGGAATTAATGATAATGCTTAGATATGTGTTCCCTGTAAATTGGATATTGAACCCTTTTTCAATAGGTGGATAGAACCTCCCATTATTAGCGGGAAATCCTATATATATTACAGACATACTTATAAATAAGAAGCATGATTCTTTTCTCTAGGTCTGTACACCATGGGAGTTATTCACATGAGTAGTTCACTGTTAATTCTATTTAAATAATTTATCCTTTCATCATATTTGGGATATCAATACCTAATAGAAATATGATCAACATTATTAATAGGATTATAGTATGTGTTCAAACCATTAAAATTATGCACTGGTTGAATCCAACCTTATAGGTGGTAATAGATCATTTAGGGAAGCCCTATGTTTTAAGATTTTACCCTTATAATGACCACACACACATTATTTAAATCTTTTAGTGTGGAAATTATTTCAAATAGAAACCTCTACATCCCATTATTTTGAATAATGTTTGTGTTATGGATCATTGGTGTTCTTAATGTTTATAATAGTTATTGATGCATGGCATGATTTCATGATCATGTCCTTATTATAATGGTAATAGTGATGGTTTCTTTGTAAATCACCAATAAGAATGAAATCACAAAAAAAATTAATATTTAAATTTATGTAGGAATGTTTCTATTTTATTTATTTTCATTAAATATATATATATATATATTTACATTTTTTATATAAGACATGGTATGTTGAGAGTGGTCTTAAGAGAATATTTAGACACTCTAGATGCGTGTATTTTCAAAGAGACAGAGGGATTTTAATTTTAGAGAAACCATATAGGTTTATTATTTAACTTATTCCTCAACCAATAGAATAACAACATTCATTGAGCTAGAGGACATTGTGATGAAAATGACCTATGAAATCTGATACGGGGATGACTCAGTACTACTTCTATAAATTATCAAACTCATTATGGATTTGATGATCAATAGGGTGGGAATGGTGATATAAATTCCCCCATTATTTCTGCCTATGAAAAATCTTGTATTAATACTATCATGGATACTTCTCTTGCACTTATATTTTTTCAAGATATTATTCCATTATGGAATTTATGTATTGTGTGTTTTGAAAAGGATATTATTATTATTGGTGGATGTGTCTCATCATAGGATTTGGAATTCCTCAAATGATGTGGTCATCCATCCACTTCTGAAGCCTGATGAATGAAATGTTTAATGGACCTCTCATATAGAGTTCGTCATTTTCAGGACTTGTACATTATGGGATTATGTTGAATATACTATATTTAATGTATAGATATTGGGATAAAAATATTTCTAAAGTAATGAAACTGATTAATTTCTCCAATGTAGCAATTTTATGACTGGAGAGTAGAGTGAAATACAGTGTTACCTACTCATCCCAACATTTAATTTTCATGTTAAATTGAGTTTCAACTATGAATTTTTGTAGAATCCTAAAATAATCAAGGAAGTAATGTTATAGGTATTTTTATTTCCTTGTTAATTTTGCGTTCCACTTAGGAAAAATGGAGATAAAGTTGATCTAATTGGGAATTAATTCTATTTCCTTGATTTTGGTTTTAATATTTAAAATGAGTTTTAATTTTTTACTTCAGATGTTGACGAATAATACATAAATATAGTAAAATATTATGATTACATTACTATATTAGTTTTTTTAATATCATATTGAGATGTTGATATAGGAAGGAACATGACGTGTTGGTTTTCATTAGTTATCTTATTACTCATCATCATGTCATCAATTCTTCAATATTGAGAGATCCCCCAATATTATGTGACTAGAGTGGTGACTTCTTGACCACCATAATTAGGGTAGAGATATATTTTTGAATCTTCTCTACTATATTGGAGGCTATGTAATCCAAATCAAATATGGAAAATTATCATTTACTTGATCTCTATTCTATTTGAGAAATAATTTCCCTCCTAAGAGATACGTAAATTTTTATATCTAGCCAAAATATATAGAGTAAAACATGATATGCGGGTTTTATCAATGATTTCATTAAAATGGAAGGACCTTATTATAAAAGTGTGATGTCACTATGTGGTGGAATATAAATGAAAATTACATGAGAGGGAGGACTATTATTGAGGATTAATGTATATTAATTGGGAGGATTGTTGTACTGTTTTCCCTAGGGAGGTCCATTAGCATGGAAAATAGAAAGGGGTGGAACATCATTCCATTTGTTATTATAGCCTCAAATATAATTTTAGTGGCTCAAATAATGAGTATAAATCCCATGATTGATAATAAAATTATTGTGGTGATACCCTTTTTAGACTATTCTCTATGGATAAAATTTGGAGCTTCTTGAAGAAAATTATAAGGAAGGCCATTGAAACTATATATAAATTTATCTTTGGATGGTGAGATAAAAGAATCATGGGGCACCATTGAAATATGTTTTAGGGCCTCAATAACACAATAATTAATCTTGGTATAAATATTGGAGTTATGGTATTAGTGAGATATCATCGGTGAGATTTCATTACATATTCTTATTATTTTCTTTTCTAAAGTTAAGTGATGCATAAAATTAACTTCATACCTAGTCACCTCCATACATGAACACCTTATTCCCACTGGAAGGGGTTATTGGTAATATTTAGAATGCGTTTTAACTTCTACATCCTTCTTGGATTTTATTAATATACACTAATGTAATTTTAAATATTTAATGGGGGAAAGAATATATCCTTTCTCTTGAAAAAATGATTGGATATTCCTGAAAGTCCATAATTTTTTTGGTGTAATATATTCTTTCTTGAAGGTTTCTGTTAAAATTGTTCATGTTATAGTATAAATTATAATGTATTCGTAATACTACTATTTATTCATCCTTGATATGTGTTAAAGATCCTATGGACTGGGAGTAGGAATGTTTTTTCTTAGTCCTACTGTTCCTTCATCATTTGGATGTGAACATTATCATTTATTAGGTGATATTTTTAAACATAAACACAAACACACACACACACACACATAAATATACATTATTTTCCAAAAATTAAAACCTTAGTATGTTTCATATGTCTAAAATTAGTTGAACAATTATTATATATACGAGGTCCTCTATAAATGGAAAAATAAATATGTTTAGTAGTTTCTCTATTTATTCTATTTATTACATTGTGATTCTTAATTTTATGCGGTTATGGTTTAAAGACTCAAAGTCAATAACTCTAGAGTTTGTTTTCATCTAGGTATGTTGAAGGTTCTTATTATTCTAGGTTTATTCCAATTGCAATGTATTCCTATACTCCCATTCAAAGGAAATCATAACACAAATTATAATGTGACACCTAATGGGACAAATATCAACTTTTATGATCATGTGAAAAGAACCTATCCATGTAGTTTATCTTCATGTTTAAAGGATGATTAAGTGAATTATTATATGAAATGGCTAGAGTGGGGCTTACACATGATAGTTCCTTTTTGATTGACCTCGCATGGAATATCTCTTAAAGATATTAGGTTCATTTTTATGGGATTATAGACCTCTGATGATGGGCCCCATAATGAATATTGAAAAAATAAATAATTTGAAAAGACCCAAAGATAATATATCCTTATGGGTAGGGGTGTGATTTAATTATAAATATATCTCCATACGGATATTTATCCATAGAATATGGCCCACTTGAATTTGACTTCTATGATCATGGGAGTATTTTTAGGCGAGGGATGGATGTAGATGATGTTCTAAATAATATTGAACCCTGATGAAAAATGGTGATGGGTTGATAATGAAGGGTTTTAACCTTCTTAAGGTATCATACATATCCCAAACAATCAGGAATCCAAACACATGTAGTTTAAATAACCATGTTTTTTGTTCATGTGATAGGATCAAACCATATAGTTTAACATCAAATGATAAGGATGCTATCATGAAATTTTACATATTGATATTATGAAATTGGACATAGAGTTTAACATCTTGATATGGGGAAATCACCTTCATGAATGGTGTAGAAAGAAATGATTGGGTGAGTCTTATACAGATTAAAATTCCATGAGATAATGATTTGGGACATAAAATGAATAGGTTTCTTATGTAGAGGAATTTTAATTATACCGGTGGAATGGTAGACATAATTTTCTACACGAACATGCTTCATGCATGGATTATTAAAAAAGTGATAATAGAATAGTGATCACATTGTATAAAATAAGAAATTTGTTAATATTCCTTACTCTTAAAAAAGAGGATAACATTGCATATGGTTGGGCCTTATCGCATAGGACGTGGCCTATACTGAATATTCCTAACTCATGTAGGGTATCACCATCAAAAGTAATCGCAAGACTTAGACAAAAATTTGAATCAATTACTCCACTATTATTTCTTTCTAGTCGGATAGGGTGGGGTATAGAGGAATTATTATGGTATACAAGAAGAACCACACTATGAATTATCCAAAATGGAAAACCTTCATTAGATCTTCCTACCTATTAGTATGTGATTATTTTGAAGGATAATCTCTCCAAGTCTGGTCATGAATGGTATATGTATGGATTAAAACATCTTTTGATACCTAATTCATTGAGAAGTACAAGGTTTCTTATAATCTCCCTGTTCAATGGGGATCATCCCTTGGGAACCTATGTCTTTTTTTGAAAATTCATAAATTAGATTTTGTGTCTTCCCAATAGAGGAACTCATTATTAATGGAATCCATGATTTTAGTTTTATTGAGGGGCATAACTATTGGATAAAAGTTTTTCCAGACACCATTTATCATGGAAATACACATTCAAAGTCTTTTTCACTAATAGATATGTCTTAATATTGTATGTCTTTTGTTTTTGATTGACAGTTTTATTTGAATATTTTGAGGTTTTGGCTATAAACAGTGAAATTCATAGCTTCCATTTGGAATCATCATCATAGGGCTATGTTTATTCCAATCACTACATAGGATTATGAAATTAATAAATTTATTAAAAATAAAATATGTAACTTGAATTCTGTATAATAGACTGGCAACATGAGATGGGCTATACACATAGTATGCCACCAATGTGAGGATCTCGATCAAAATGTTCTTCAATTGTCAACTGTTTCAATGTGTGGGGACTATGCAGGGCCTCTATTGTGATGAGATTCCAATATAGAATCCCTGTTAAATGAATCCTTATTGAAGGTCTTTCTGATGGAGGTTTCCCCCTTTAGTGTAGCATTAATACCTATATGTTCTCATATATGAGATCTCTAACTCATATTTCTAGAATTGGAAAATTGTTGGATCTTGACCCCTATATCCCTATTTATCAGATCTATTTCACTTTGTATTTTTATCTATTTGTGTAACACCTCAAGCTTCCATGGTATGCTTATCACTGAATAATACAGTAGTGTGTGTTGTACGCAACTTCAAGTTCTAACACAGACCACAATTAATAAAACTAGCAGTTATGAATAGTAATACCCAATTTTTTAAATTTTATACATTTTATCTTTCAAAATTGAATTCATTTTTGGATTCGTAATATTAAAATTAGCCTAAGGTTAAATTTTGGTACTTTTCAGATAACTTTCATATTTTGATGAATAGTGAAAATTAATAAATTTTAAATAAAAACAACATTTTTAATCAAAATAATTAATTATGATAAATTATGAATTTGAGTGGTTTTAAAGTATATTTAGAATATATTTTTACCATTTAATACAATGTTGGTCATTGGACATAATTTCACATTTAAACCAGACATAAACAAGTGTCAGTCTTTTGATAGTTATTATTTCTTAAAAACACGATTTTTGTTTTGACAGCGGGAATTGATTTTAAATTTATTTCTTCTACACATGTGTTTTGAATTTGGAAAAATGGATTCCATATTTTAAATTAGTATATCCATATTTTGTAAATAAATAACTCTTCTTTTTAGACATTTTTAGTAATTACTTCGGTAAATATTTTATTTACCATGGTTAAAGGGTAAATCCTTTAAATAAAATTAAAAAATAATATTATAATAATATTAATTTACCCTAAGAAGTATCATAACCCTATTGGTTGATACATTTCCGACCATGGGCATCTATGAGTCGATTTTGGGTCCCCATGCATCCACTTGTAAGTGATAATGACACTTTATATTAATTATGTTAAAGTAAATACAAAAATGACATAACCCTATATCTTTTAGGAAAATAATTTTTACATAAAGTTATATATGTTATATTTTAGACTAAAAATATTCATTAGAAATATAAAACTATTTACTACATAATGATATTTTATTTATAATTTTTGATCATTAAATAATTTAATTTATTTATGACACAATGATGATGCAGTAATTACCTTATTAGTGAAATATTAAAATAATTGACATTATAAATACCCAAATAAATATAATTTGAGAATTTTAATAAATTAAACGAATTTTATAGGTTAATAAGTCATGTTAGGATTTATTTAATTAACTTTTTTTTGAAGAAATCATGCTGTTATGATTTTCACAAAAATCAAATACTAAATAGTGTCAAAATTGACATAAAAGTGTTTTAAAAAAATATATTATATTATTAATTGATATTAAATTATTAAAAATATAAGTTTAGGCCAAAAGACTTTTATCCTGATATTTGTATCATTAATGGACCTCTTGGGGGTCTCTTGGAGGTATATAGTATGTTTATTAACTATATAATTTAAAAATACAAAGTGACATGGTAAGTGTCAAACTAATTAACCACGAGTTAAATCTAAAATATACGGTTAATATAATGACCCAAACCTGTATAAAATCTATTGGTTGAAAGTATTTATACCCATAAAAACCTTAGTATTTTAATAATCCACTTTGGAGCCATTATAAACCGAATATGAATTTATTATAAAATAATACTTTATGTTTTTCCTGAAGAGTCTCTCCTCCCCCTTATAAAAGGACACCACTTCTAACCAATTCGTCACACATTAAAAGCCTTTTAGATCGTCCATCCTCTGCCAAAATATCCTCCCAACTTTCCTCACATCATCCTAGAGGCATTATTTTGATCAGAAATCCAACCTATGGTGCTCTTTTGATCAAATCAAAAGGAAGAACCCGAAGAAAAGGTAACGTCTTCACCACCCTCTTTAAAGTTCATTTCTTCTTCAACTTCATCTTTGCTTGTTTTTTACATTCTAAAACAATAACTCCTGTATATTATATATAATTTAATTTTATTATAATTATGGAACAAACAAATTCATTATTCTATCCATCCCTTGAATGACATGTCACCATACGTATGTATGTACGACCTACCGTCTCCACGTTGTGGTGTAATTGTTATTCAATATATTATTATTTAGATGGGTATAATAATGATGTATAATTGATGTAAATAATAACTATAACATGATATTTATTCTTTATATATGATATACCATCCAATTATATATTAGATTAATATCAAAAGAATGATATTGTCGCTCGTGCGTAGGTACGGATAACCGTCTCCACGAACACGATGAGATTCATTCCCCATCATATCCATTCAAGACTAAATTTCATTTTATGAATAAAAATAATTTTTAGAGACATGATATCTTTCTGTATATTAATAATATACATCCCATCCATAAAAAATATGGCTCGCATAACAAATAATATAAAGGAAAACGAATCCGTTAACACCCAAAACGATGATAATACTAACATATTATTAACAAATCGATGTTAAAAGATCATATATGATACCATATTAATGTAATTGAATTTTGTATAATTCAATAAAAATTATTTCACCATTATACAGGAGGTTAACCTACCGTCAACCAATGAAAAAGTACATATGGGTTTCTTATCTCACTTTAAATTCCGTGAGATTTACATTGTTAACCACATATTTATTGCATGTGGTGTGTGTAATACCAATGTTTATATTCATTGTGTAATATAATTTAATTCATTCATATTTAAATCATCATTGTATTATCCTTCTTTCATTGGTTTATGTATCGTAAGTTTCCAAATCAGTAAGGTAATTGGAAATTTCAATTTACACTCATTCGGATTTACGCATACTTCATTGATTATTTTACTCCATGATTATTTGTAGAACCAATATTCATTTGATTATGTTATAATTTCCACTCCCCATTATATAGATATAATTTTGATACATATAATCACTCCATTTATAAATTCTCAAGTCATCGATAGGAACTTGATACAAGTAATTTTAACTCAATCTCCATTTGTTGAGTTAAACATCTAATTCATTGTTGTTGTTTTCATAAGCATATGTGTGAATGTACTTTGATTGTTTTACACTTAATATCCAATAATATTGAGTATATTTATATTTTTCACACATAATTAAGTTGTTTATTTATCCTTAACCTAAGGATACAACTTTTATGAGAGATTTCATCTCAATTTATATTCCATTGAGACTCATTTGTTATTATACACCAAATCACTTTTATATGGTGTATATAATGTACTTTGACATAGTAAATCATTAATCCCTTTATTCTCATGATATTACAATGTTTTTATTACCTCAATTATTTGTATTAAAGGGTCTCTATTTTGGTTAGGAACTCTAACTAAAATATCATTTTAAAATGTTTTAATGATTTATTATTCTAAATCATTCTCATTAATGTCCACGTTTAAAAAATGGTTTTAAGGATTTATTTATATGGACATTAATGTTTTCAAATAAAAATTCATTTTAAAAGTTTCAAAGTGGTATGATACACTTTGATTCAAAAATCTATTTTAAATGGCTTCTTGACAAATTCTACGACTTTAAAATGTTTTCAAGAAAAAGGGGGATATTTCTCTCAATAGTTTGATGATTATTCTAATCTATGTCAATATCCTTCATTATTCTCTATTGAGGTTAATATGTTACAACAAAAAACTCCATACTGTATTTAATGAGTTATGTTTGACTGTGGATGTGCTATTTTTATACCATTCATGGTTTGTGGTTAAAGTATTGACATTTCGTATGCTAGTTTCAATATGAATGTTTATCTTATGTTTCAAACTTTTCATATGAGGAATTCATTGGAATTAGTAAGTGACGGGTTGATCCTACTATATCTCCTCGATGCATCGGTAGGTCTCATGAGACAAACTCGTGTCTTGGCACGAGGCCCTGAAAAAATCATAGTTGTAGTCTTGGCACAAGGCCTTGACTATGTGGTTATGAAAGTCTGTCATTATGCATTCCATCATTATGAAAGTGGTTATTTATATTGCTTGTGATTATTCGACTAGTATAATATCCTTGTGAATAAGTAAGTGACATTATTTTATTTTATTTTTTCCATATTATGCTGATGTTAAAATTTAAAAGGCTTCTGTTTTAGTTATACATTTCCTTAAGTGTTTATGTTTATCAATGAAAGCTTCTGTTATATTGTTATCCTTACTGAGTATCTGAGCTCACCCCTATAAGTGTTTTATTTTTCGCAGGATGTGAAGAAGTAATTTATGAATGACCTGCAGGGATAGTATAAGTGGATATGAAGTCAAAATGTTGTTGTAATTTTGTTTTTACCTTATGATGTAATGTATGACTTATGAATATATCTTGTGTTTCCAAGACTAATAAACTAATATGTCTTTATAGACTTGATCCATTGCGATCATGCCAATGTTATGTAATAATGCACCGACTCTAGGTAACTGGGGTCAGGGCGTTATAGTTGGTATCAGAGGAAGTTTAGAACAAACCTTGGGAGATAGATTTAGATATACTCTGATTAGAGCACATAACACTAAGATAGACATTAAGGATTAGTATAGAAGAACTTCCTAGAATTTTGGTATTGTAGAGATTTTGTTAGTTTTCTGAGAAATACATTCTTGTCTGGATATGAGCAGGTAGAGGCGGCTCTGACACAGATGTACGTAGGGGTAAAACCCGAAAACACTTCTTTGAGCTAGACTCGAACGGGAATTGGTGCACGAAAACGGGCCTTGTAGCACTCTTGGTTACGACACTCCCAGGGGATATGCTTAGGATAATTTACATTTTCTTTACAAACCGATTTAAAGTATTATATATAAGATGAGATTAAATGACCTTGGTTAATACTAATCTGTTTTAAATTGAGAATATGGTGACACAATATTCTCTAAATGATTTTATGACTACTATTACTCACACAATGCTCTATGGTTTTAGTTAGTCATTGGATTTCAAGGAAGTCATAGTGACTTTGAGAATGATGTACAAGGTGGGAACAATGGTGGCAATGAGAAAAAAATGGAATGTTGATAGGCGTAAAAGATAACTTCTTCATTCCAAATCAATTTTCCAAAAATATGATCAACAATATATATATTAACCAATTCCCAGACTCAACAAAGAAGAGAAAGGTGATGAATGACAAGAGCTCCAGCTGTGGAGACCATGGAGAAAGAAATCCTCAATTTCTGTCATGCAGGAAATGTGGAAGGAGACAACCAAGAATGTGTCTCAATGGTACAAAAAAATGCTTTACGTGTGGGAAAGAAAAATATAAAGTGAAGAATTGCCGAAGAAAAATGAAGAGTATTATGGAAGAAGATAAAAATGTTCTCAAGAATCCATTTACAGTCATTTGCCGTAAATATAGGGGACCTAGCCATTACCTGAGTGAATGTCCTATTCTATAGGATATTTTCTTGGTCAAAGAAGAAGCTATGTGGAAATAAATGGTTGGAGAAATGTTTAAAAAGTATTAGTGCTCCTTTTTGATGGGTTTACTTTGGAATAATTTTCTCTTATTTTCATAACCCTGCAGTTTTCCATGTGAGAATGAGATTTGAGGAATAACTATCTTTTCTCTTGTGGATATAGTTATAAATAACCATTTTGTTTTATATGATCATTGGGTTTGAGGAAATTACATGTTATTATAATTTGGGATGAAAATACAAGGTATGAGATAACATTTGTGGTTAAATTATGTTATGGTTATTTTGAGGAATTTTTATCATTTTGGTAATGTTAAAAAATATATTTTTTGAAAAATGACAACACACAGACCGTGTGACAACCCGTCGCATCGAACAAAGCTGTGGGAATCAAACCCACAACCAAAGTGAGACTGGGATTTATCGCCTACCACTGGACTACGTGAAGTCCCTGGTTAGTGTGATTATTATTTTTAGTTAAATGATTTTATTGATCAATAATAATTTGATTTGGGATCTTATGTCTTATCAAATTAATACCCTTAGTATAGGAAAATGATTTGGTGATTAAGAGATAAATGTTATTTTGGAAGATGTTCGCTTTGTTGGGAACCTTATATGCCAAAGGAAAATAGAATATGATGGGATTTTATTTGAGGAGTAAGGTTGGATTATTATGTATGTTATTATTGTGTATTTATAGTGATTTCGGTTATTTATGGAAATGATTAACCAATAATAGATAATATGGGATTAGGTTAATTACTTTTAAGTATGTGACTTTAAGAGTAATTGATATCATTTGGAGATACCATTTATCGTGGAATACTATATAACCAAATTATTTTATGTTTTGAGTTTCAATATTATATTGGATTTTATTAAAGAATTTTAAGGACAATACTTTATTGAATGCTATTTATTTAACTTTGTGGTATTGTTGGTTTAATTTTAGAAATTAAGATAAGTGTTTCTTTCTCTAATGAAATAACCTTTTGGGGGATCATAAGATCTTATACTAACCATTTTGGTTTTGATTAATCTATAAAGACAAGGTAAATATAAAGTTTATTCTTTGTGGATCATGTTATTCTATAAGAATTTTATTGTATCTCTTCTAGTGTGACCTAGTCTTCTGGAATACTCATCGTTGAAAAATGTGTTAGTAGTAGAAATTTATTAGAGAATGAAACATTACTTAAAAATTAAGTATATCACTTTATGTTCTTATTCAATCTTTGAAATTAATTCCTCATCTTTATGTAATGTAACATAAAAAATAATAATAAAAATGTTGTCTGTTTACTTTTCCTACTAGGAAACTAATGACAATTTGTCCCCTCAAAAGTTTTTGGTTATCTTATTGTTAAATTTCCCCTGATCATGTTTTCTATCACTCTCCATCAGAACATGATACTTAGTTTATCATCCATATCCATGTTTTTCTACATGGAATCCTAGTATAGGTTATCTTGGGTGACCTTTGTACTTCTATTTCTTTCTTTTAAAGTGATAGTTTTATAGACTCTTTTTCTGATGTGGGACTTCCCATTATATTCCCAATCCCAATTTTAAAAATTGAGAGGACACAATTTATTGAAGGAGATGAGAATGTAACACCCCAAGCTTCCACGGAATGCTTCTCGCTGAATAATACATTAGCGTGTGTTGTATGCAACTTCAAGTTCTAACACACACCACAACTAATATAACTAGTAGTTATGAATAGTAATACCCATTTTCTTGAAATTTTATACATTTTATCTTTCAAAATGGACTTTATTTTTGGATTCGGAATATCAAAATTATCCTAGGGTGAAATTTTGGTACTTTTCGGATAACTTTCATATTTTGATGAATATTAAATTTACTAAATTTTAATTAAAAAATATTTTTAATCGAAATAATTAATATTGATTAATTATGAATTTTAGTGGTTTTAAACTATATTTAGAATATATTTTTACCATTTAATACAATGTTGGTAATTGGACATAATTTCACATTTAATCCAGACATAAACAAGTGTCAGTCTTTTGATAGTTGTTATTTCATAAAAACACGATTTTTGTTTTGAAAGCGGGAATTGATTTTAAATTAATTACTTCCACTTCTGTGTTATGAATTTGAAAAAATGGATTCCATATATGGAATCAGTATGTCCAAAAAATTTATATGGGTAACTTTTATTTTTAGACATTTTGAATAATTACATTGGCAAATATTTTATTTAACATGGTTAAAGGGTAAATCCGATAAATATGGGTAAACAAATATTATAATAATATTAATTTACCCTAAAACGTGTCTTAACCCTATTTGTTGATACATTTCCGACCATGGGCTTCTTTCAGTTTATTTCAGGACCCCATGTATATACTTGTAAGTGATAATGACACTTTATATTAATTATGTTAAAGTAAATACAAAAATGAAAAAAGCCTATATCATTAGGAAAAACAATTTTTATATAGGGTTATATATGTTATATTTTCGACTATAAATATTCATTAAAAATATAAAACGATTTACTACATAATGGTATTTTATTTATAATTTTCAAACATTAAATAATTTAATTTATTTATGACACAAGGATGATGCAATAATTACCTTATTAGTGAAATATTAAAATAATTGATATTATAAATACACAAATAAATACAATATGAGACTTTTAATGAATTACACTAATTTTATTGGTTAATATGACATGTTAAAAGTTTTTTAATTAACTTTTTTTGAATTAATCATGCTGTTATGATTTTCAAAAAAATCAAATACAAAATACTGTAAAATTGAAATAAAAGAGTTTTTAAAACAAAAATTATATTATTAATTGATATTAAATCACTAAAAATACAAGGTTCTTCCAAATTACTTGTATAATGATATTTGTATCATTAATGGACCACTTGGGGGGTCTTTTGGAGGTATATAGTATGTTTATTAACTATATAATATATAAATAAAATGTGACATGGTAAGTGTCAAACTAATTAACTAAGAGTTAAAACTTAACGATAAGGTTTATATAATGACCCAAACCTATCTCAAATGTATTGGTTTAATGTATTTAGACCCATCCCCACCATAGTCTTTGAATAATCCACTTTTGAGCTACTAGAAACGGAATATGAATTTATTATAAAATAATACTTTATGTTTTTCATAAAGATCCCCTCCTCCCCCTTATAAAAGGAAACCACTTATAACCAATTCATCACAACTTCAATGCCTTTTGGCTCGGACAAACTCTACCAAAATATCCTTCAAAATTCCCTCAAATCATCCTATAGGCCTTAGTTTGATCATAAATCTATCCTAAGTAGCTCTTTTGATCAAATCAAAAGGAAGAACCCGAAGAAGAGGTAAAATCTTCACCACCCTCTTTAAAGTTCATTTCTTCTTCAACTTCTTATTTTCTTGTTTTTTTCCATTATAAAATAATAAATCTAGTATATTCTATATACTGTGATTTTATTATAGTTATGTAACAAACAAATTCATTATTCTATCCATCCCTTGAATGACATGTCACTATACGTGCATACGTACGACCTACCGTCTCCACATTGTGGTGTAATTGTTATTCAGTATATTATAATTCAGATGGGTATAATAATGATGTATAATTAATTTAAATAATAAATATAACATCATAATGATTCTTTTCTATATTATATACCATCCAATTATATATTACTTTAATATCAAAATAATGATATTGTTGCTCGTGCGTACGTACGGATTACCATCTTCACGAACATGATGAGATTCATTCCCCATCATATCCATTCAAGACTAAATTTCATTTTATGAATAAAAAAATTACAGACATGATATAATTCTAGATATGAATAAGATACATCCCATCCATAACAAATATGGCTCGCATAACAAATAATAGAAAGGAAAACGAATCCGTTAACACCCAAAAAGACGATAATACTAAGATATTTTTAACAAATCGATGTTAAAAGATCATATATGATATCATATTAATGTAAATTATTTTTTTATAATTCAATAAAAATTATTTCACCATTATATAGGAGGTTAACCTACCGTAAATGAAGGAAAAACTACAAAGTAAGTGGTTTCTTATCTCACTTTTAATTCCGTGAGATTTACATTGTTCACCACTTATTTATTGCATGTGGTGTGTGTACTGCCCATGTTTGTATTCATTGTGTAATATACATTAATTCATGTATATTTAAATCATCATTGTATGACCTTTTTTCATAGGTTTATGTTTCGTAAGTTACCAAATCAATAAGGGAATTGGAAATTTAAATTTCCACTCATTTGGTTTTACGCATGCTTCATTGATTATTTTACTCCAAGATTATGTGTGGAACCACTACTCATTTTATTATGTCATAATTTCCACTCCCCATTCTGTAGATATACTTTTGATACCCATAATCACTCCATTGATAAATTCTCAAGTCATCGATTTGAACTTGACAAGAGTCATTTTAACTCACTCTCCATTTATTGAGTTAATCATCTAATTCATTGTTGTTGTTTTTACAAGAATATGTGTGAATATACTTTCATTTTCTTACACTTAATATCCAATAATATTGAGTTTATTTATATTTTTCACACATAATTATGTTGTTGATTTATCCTTAACCTAAGGATACAACTTTTATGAGAGATTTCATCTCAATTTACATTCCATTGAGACTCATTTGTTATTATACACCAAATCACTTTTATATGGTGTATATAATGTACTTGGACATAGTATATCATGAATCCCTTTATTCTCATAATATTACAATGTTTTTATTACCTCAATTATTTGTATTCATGTTTCTCTCTTTTGGTTAGGAACTCCATCTAAAATATCATTTAAAAATGTTTTAAAGATTTATTATTCTAAATGTTTCTCATTAATGTCCATCATTTAAAAATGGTTTTAAGGATTTATTTGTATGGACGTTAAATCTTTAAATAAAAATTCCTTTTAAAAGTTTCAAAGTGGTATGGGACACTTTGATTCAAAAATCTATTTAAAATGACTTCTTGAAAAATACTGTGACTTTAAAAATTTTTCAAGAAAAAGGGATATATTTCCCTAAATAGTTTGATAATTATATTAATTTATGTCAATATAATCATTATTACCTATTGAGGTTAATCTGATACAATACAATCTTCCATACTGTATCGAATGAGTTATGTTTGACTGTGGATGTGCTATTTTTATACCATACATGGTTTGAGGTTAAAGTACTGACATTTCGTATGCTAGTTTCGATACAAATGTTTTTCTTATGTTTCAATCTTTTCATATGAATAATTCATTCGACTTAGTAAGTGATGGGTGGAGCCCGCTATAGCTCCTCGATGCATCAGTATGACTCATGAGACAAACTAGTGTCTTGGCACGAGGCCTTGACAACATCTTATTTGTAGTCTTGGCACGAGGCCTTGACTATGTGGTTATGATAGTATGGAATTATGCATTCCATCATTATGAAAGTGGTTATTGATATTGCATTTGAGTATTCGACTAGTAGAATATCCATGTGAATAACTAAATGGCTTTATTTCATTTTATCATTTCCATTTTATGCTGAAGTTCAAATTTAAAAGGATTTTGTTTTAGTTATACATTGCCTTAAGTGTTTATTCTTATCAATGAAAGCATCTGCTATATTGTTATCCTTACTAATCATCTGAGCTCACCCCTTTTAATGTTTTATTTTTTCCAGGATGTGAAGAAGTAATTTATGAATGAACTGTAGGGATCGTATGAGGGGACATGAAGACAATATTTTTTTTTTAGTTTTTTTACCTTATGATGTAATCTAATATTTATTAATATATCTAGTGTTTCCAAGAATACTAAACTAATCAGTCTTTTGAGACTTGATCATTTGTGATCATGCCAATGTTATGTAATAATGCACCGACTATGGGTAACTGGGGTCGGGGCATTGTAATTTGGAGGGACTATATTATCTTTGTTATTTTTCTATTTTAGCCATTTCACCAAAATAGTTCTCCCCAATGCTATTTGTGAAGAGCTACACATTAAATATCACATTCAGGTTGCTTTATATGATGGGATAAAAATTAGAACATCCAAGAACAATATAAATTAAAAGGAAATAAGTTTCATAAAATCCGCACCATTATAAAAATTAAGTGAATTATTGGGATTATTGGTGCTTAATGAATGGATCAATATTCTATGTGAAAAAATTCCATTTTTCAAATTTTCTAGTGGATCTCATATATAAGAGGAAACAAAAATAACATCTTCTAACCACAAATGAAAAATGCTATGTGAGATATGGTGATTCATGGAGGGATGGAAATGATATTTGGACACCCTCAGATTCCTGATTTTTTCATCCAAGGAATATATATGAACAGAATAGACATGAGCATTATAATTACAGTGGAAAATGTTATTTCGGGTGAGGTTTTCCATGGAGGGATCAAAACGCTATACAGTTACCCAACATTAGTTGAATTTTTCAATTGAAAAACATACATAGGGGGACTAAAACACTTAAATGATGGAAATAAAAATTCACTTCCCACACACAAATAAAAATTTTATATATGATTAAGAACATTTTGGACTGGTGATGATGCTTTGTTATTGAGGGCCTCACGAATGGGATGTTCCTACACGGGGAATGGTATATGCTATTAACAATCCTTCCCTTTAGTAAATTATACTACACCTTTCATATCAATTATCCTACTTTAGGTTATTGATATAATTGAAAATAATTTCTTCAAATCATTGGAACCTTCATGTACTCAACAATTATAGAATTAATTGGAATCTTGGTTGGTTCATTTATTCCATTACAGATAATTCCATATTCCCACATGACTAATTTTATAATAAACCAATCAAAAAATTTATATTGTTAACTATTTGATACATAATTGGAGTTTCCATATTATTTTAAAAAAGTATTATTGGAATGGGTAACATGATTTATGGGTTTACCCAAATTAACATGCCCGATAACAATCATATTTTTAATGATGTTCTTAAATAAAAAAGAATCATGGATATTCTTCCCCCATAAATAATGAAAGGCATGAAATTAGAGATATCACTTAGACATATATCATTTCATCTCTTATTCCCATGATTTTTAAAAAAATTATATAGGGTGATGATGAAATATTTAATAACCCAATCATTTTGGAAGGAATAAAATTTTTTCTTTTTATTTTATTTTTCCAAGAAATTATTCTCCTTTTTATCAATAAAATGTTGTTATTTCACAGGATATTGTTTTTGAGGAGGTATAATATGATAATTAGTGGTATTATAGTTTTTTCTCCAATTAACATAGTTTTTTACATATTAAAATTATTCTTCTTTTTTATTGAAATTGAAAAGGATTTGGATTTAGAACACTAAATAAAATTATCCAGCTAGCGACCTACTATAAAAAAATCAAAATACATAAAGGTATTTTAATAGAATGAGTGGGTATTGAAAAACATCTCATGTATTTTATTTGATTATATCCAATAAATTCTATTGTAAAATATATATATTAATGGAATCGCCTAATCCTCTTCACCTGGGGATGATTTCCTAAACACTCTAATTTTTTATATTCATTTTAATTTATTGTTTTGGATAGTAATGTTTCTTGGAATATAGATTTATTTATATTGTATATACCATTATAGATATTAATAATTGGTGATAGGCCTAGGTGGTAGATTGATATAAATGAAAATACTATCCCCAATAGTGTTTTTATGAAACACCTATGATTTTCCCCCTCCCATTTAAATAGAGTTAACATAATGGGGACTTTTAGTGGTTTATAATATATAGAGTGATATTATTAATATTCTATACCATTGAATATTTGGAATAAGGGATTCTATTTTTTAGTAGGACTAAATATCATACACTTAGGATGTCATTTTTCTAATGTTTATGTCACTACTCGTCAACTCAAGTATGTGAAGGAGTTTTGGTGGAATTATTTAACTGGCGATTCCTGAGTAGATAAAGTGGAAAAAAGTAATTGGATCATCCCTTATAAGATTTAATTTCACAAACATATTCATAATTTCTTGGGTAACTACATTGATATTGAGTATATTTTTTCCTAGTAGAGAGAGTTAAAAATTATATAGTCTCTATTTTGGATGAGAAATAGTTTTTATGGGCCTCTAGTTGGTAAGATTTTTAAATTGTGCACTTCAGGGTTTTGTAATTTATTTTTTTATAAGGGTATTATATATAGGGAATATATTTTACTTGTTACTATGATTTACACATAGTGTGAATCTTTCATCTGAGTAATTAATATTTCAGTTAAAAAAATTTATCTGACTCAACATCATACTCAGAAATCATATAGTCAATAGAATTAGGATACACATATTCAGGTGATGGGTGGTATATGGGTATATCTACACCATTCTATTTTTTAGCTGAATCCCCAAAATTATGTGCTATCTAAATATTCAAAGGATATTACAAATGATGATCATACTCCATATTTTAGTCCCATATGCAATCTTAATTCATTCCACTAGTCCATAAAATTTGAATGAATGTATCTACATTTTGTTCTTTTAAATTTGATTCACTCAATAAATTCCAAATATATTAAATTTATTAACATTCACATATGATAATCTCATAGTGGTACATGAATCAAAAAATTCTAATAGAGGAAATAGTGTTAGAACATTATATGAGGCAAGTATCAGTTCAGAAATGACTAGAATTATTAGAGGATGGTGAGAGAAATATTGCCCTAGTACTATGTGTTGGGAGGAATTTGATTTTTTATCATCATGGTCATTCTATTTAGTATATTTTATTACTACATGGGTGGTGGTGGTGGAAAAAATTCTCTATACATTATATGATACGATAGTTATTATGCATAAAATTTTTGTTATCTCATATCGTTAATATAAATTTTTTATTTTATCATAAAAATATCTGAGTTTCTCATAATTTATGGTAATTCCATGATTTACATTGAAAATTTTCGTGTGATTTTAGGTCTCTTCTTCATTAAACATGTGGACAGTTTTACCTACCTAGTAGCCTAATATATATTCCAGAAATGGATCATACCAATCGAGCATTCATTTTCTTTGTTTTATAAATTCTGTGACTTCATTAAACAAACTAACTAGAAGATAAATACATAGATGATCCTGAATACATAATTTTTTTTCCTAATTGGATATCATTTTAGGATCCAACCCCTCATGAGGCATAGAAACCTACGAGTCATGTCAAATATATAGTTCTTTTTTCACCCATCCCACTAAAATGAATTTAAGGAGTTATATCACTAAATATTTGGAAACTTTTTAATAAATTAAATTAGTATATGGTTCAGTTTCACTCATTTTAATTTAGTGATTTAGAGTTTTGGGACATTAAATGTTTTTCTAGATCAATATTATGAATCATTTTATCCAACACCTCAAAAAATATAATGTCCTCCTTTAATGTATGTGCCTCATATTGAGATGGCATTGTGTCACATGTTGGTTGTGGTGATGGTATGTCTGGCATGTTATATTCAATTTCATGGGATTTCACATCAATGAGTGAACATTATCTATAAAATGATAGGTATTATTTATTAAATAAATTATAACCAGAAGGCAATGGTGTTTCTTGTATCATTAATGAAGTAATATTTAATAAGATCTATCTAAAAATTTCACTACTGACCTATTTTAGTGATATAAAGGGGAAAATATTGAAAACATAGGGTTTATGTTATGAGATAATTTCCAATAATCATTTCCTATAATTTCACATTCACAAGGATGAGTCCCAAGAAATAATTTATGAGGTTCGCATAGTAGAAAACCAAGGGTTCCCATGTTCATTTTGATATATGGGAAACTTTATATCAACTTTAACACATGGATGGATTCTATTGAATATAGATATTCCAATTCACTTATGTACTTTTCAATTAATATGTTGTGTGTTTACATTTAGTGTTTATTCATGATTTACCATTGTTTGGTGCACCTCAATTATTGTTGAATACATAGGTATATGTGAACATCTACAACATATTTCACAAGGAGGAACTATATATTTAATTTCATGATTTAAAATATATTTCTCTATGATTATTGATTGTTCATTATCCATAAAAGTGAAGAATTTCTTTATGGTAAATCATTTTTTTGAGGAGAGGACCTACAAAACATGTTTCAAGAGGAGGACCATCATGATCGATATTTATATTGTTGCAGAGAGAACATCTATAGTGGGTTCATTACTGGGAACCTTCAAAGATTTAGGGATTCACCTGATATGGGAGGGAACAATAATTTCTACTGAATAATTATTTTCAATCGTATATGGGACCATTTTAGTTGATATTTTCAATGTTGTGGGGTGTATTTTTTAATAAGTGCTACATATAGGACTCCTACAAAAATCTAGTGTGGTTTTGTGGGTTTAAACTTTGTGATAGATCCTATAGTGAGAACCAATGGGTTTTTATTTTATAGTATCATAGTTATGACCTTAATAGTTGTTGTAACCTTCACATATTTATATGGATTTTGAATATTTTATCACTGGTACATGGATATAATAGTATTTGGGCATTCTTAATGTTATTTATTTAGTATGACCCTTAGTCAAAAAATATGGAATACCAATAATCCATAGAGTATTTTTATTCATTTGGGTTTGGGACATACTCTTATATTATATCCATTTATTTCAAGTAATGCTGATTTTTTTGAATATTTCATTTTTTTGATCAAGCTCTCAACCTCCACCATTATTGGGAAACCACAATGTGTTTAAGAATATTTTTCAAAAGGACCTCCTCAATTAGACAATCATTTATTCTCAAAATATGTTGATGTGTGTCATGTGTGTTTATGAAAAAATGGGTGTGGAAAAATATCCATGCATAAATTGTCAATAAATCCTAGTAAGGTCTAATATTAGGTTTTATAGTTTTGATAATAAGGTAATTGATCTACATGGAATAATCCATACTATTTTCATGAAATTATATGGTTGTGTGATGAATGTCATGATGGTGACTAATGTGAGCCCTTTTTTGGGTTACCTACAAATAAAAATATCATATATATTGTTAAAAATACTTTCAATAAACACTATCTTACATACAAACAAAGATAAAGGTATCGTTAATTTACATTAATTCTATAATATAATCCTGATATATCAAAAACAGTTAAAAAATACAAATAAAGGGAAGATTAGTTTCTTAAAGGATCAACTATATATAGAGCTTATTGTTTTTTGAAAACATTTATCATTTCAACATAATTGATCAACACTAGAACCAATTCTAGAATTATCATAAATTATAATCATCCTCTTAATACTGGGAATGGAATAATATGAAAGGTGTGAGAAAAAAATACATAGTAAGAGAGAAATTCCTCAATATTTAATAATGG
This sequence comes from Viscum album, assembly GCA_963277665.1. Lineage (NCBI taxonomy): Eukaryota > Viridiplantae > Streptophyta > Magnoliopsida > Santalales > Viscaceae > Viscum > Viscum album. Next base: position 1,497,457,687 of record OY728147.1, on the reverse strand, counting down.
GTTAGATGATAGAAATATGAGAAAACAAGATATTGGGAGATATATCTTATAGAAGTGAAAATAGAATAATAATATATCTCTATAAGTTATGATTGATTGAAATGCATTCAAATGAGAACCAAAATGATTCATGGAATAAGAAAGATGAAAATTTTATAATAATCGTTATCTAGGGTGTATAGTGTACGAGTATAATGTAGAAGTATGGAATATGTATAATAAAAGAAAATAATGAGATTTTAATCATTGTTAAGTACATATATTTAATTATCCACCTAGGTAATGCCGAAAATATATAATATGAACAAGCCCAATCATGAAAATTTGTATAATCAATGAAATATTCATGCTTATCATTTGAATATGTCCAATATTAACCATGTTCACACTAAATATTGTTAATTTAGCTAATCTATATCACGTTTATGATCAGCCCTTTTAACTAATGAGATATAAATGATTAACCAATAAATTTTATTGTGATATTGTACACCACCCATCAGTCCGCCATTCATATTTTTGGAATTTGAAATAAATTACACCACAAATCAAAATGAACCCATGAAAAGAAAATGTGTGTTATATCATTTTCAAATGATATCTAATATAGTGACTTCTAAGATATAATTTATTGATACCAAAATTTAACAATCCAAAAGTAATAATTCACATAATAATTTATAGGTTGATTCATAAAAAATAAATCCATATGTTTAAGAATTCAGAAAAATTAAAATGGAATGGAAACCGTTAAAAATTATTTTAAGAATAGTATCCTAAATATTGTCATATAGTGAAAAATGAAAACATAAACATCTAAAATAATTATAAAGAATGTATCATGAAAATAATTCTTTTAAATACCTAACTAAATGATTTACATTTAATGTATGGATGAAATATACCAAATGGAAGTCCATATAAATTTTTTTGGATGATAATACAAAAAAAATATGAAAGGGGAATCCTTAATAATATCATGAAAATACATTTATCCAATCCCAAATTTTAATGAGAGTGATATATTATCTTTTTCAAAAAAGGTCAGTATAATTTTTCAAATAACATAATAAATTTATTTTTATTTTAAACAAAGAATTTGATAACATTTATCAGAAATGAAAACATGTACTTGGAAGAAAAAAAGATTACTATGGAACTATGAATAATATTCATTATAACAATTTTATTTAACAAGAATGAAATTCATAATTGAATGGACGATGAATTAAAACCCCATTTTATCTAAATAGGAAGAGAATATATAGAACAATTTTTTTGGAAGAACACATTTATTGATGAAAAAATAATAAATAGTATTCATAAATCAATTAAATATGTTTTGTGTTATTAGTCTCTTTTAGGAATTTTATATCAACTGAATCAAAAATCCGTAAGAATTGAATTTGATATATATATATATATATTTATTTATTAATCCAATTAATTTCATTGAAACTAATGATAAAATGTATCCATAAAGAATTATATACACCATATATAAAGAATCACCTGGTGAATATTTCATATATCTAAACTAATGAATGTATGTTTAGAAAATCCCTTATCTAACTCATTATTCATGAGCCACAAAACATTTTACATTGGGTTCAAGTGATCCAAATGTAAATCCACATAAAACAAAGATCAAATTAAATATAATACAATAATATGATATAATATAGACAACTTATATTAATATTTTTCAAAACAAGAAATTATAACTTATTGAATGAAAATTGAGTATACAAAAATCGTTATCTTAATTCTTGAACTCCAGGAAAGTCCATTGAACTATTACATAAATAAAGTATCTATCATAATCACATATGAATGAAACATATTAATACATTTATACTTTTATGGATTTCAATTATAATATTTTTTTTGAAAAATAATCGGTAGTTAAATTTTATTTCCATCAACAAGTGTCATTAGCTTTGATTGATTATTTATTGCTAATTTCGCAATGTTAGTGTAGACAATTGTTTATATTTTCAAATTTACTCATTAAAATATAACTATATGTTTATTAATCAAGGTTTTATAATTATTTATTATTTTTAAATTTTATTACCTATATATATTAAATGTTATTGATGAATTCAGAGTCGGTGAAGATCATGTTTTTTGAATTTTTGTATTTTCTACACATAGTGGAAGCATGTGATCAGTTATGCCAAAAAATTATTTTAGTTATGATAGATGATAAATTAATGATTAAAATATTGATAAAAACCTTGATATGTGAAATTTAATCAATGAATATTGATAAGGGATAGAACACTGAATGTAGAGAGAGGATCATTACATATCTTTTATAATAAGTTTAATTAATTAAAGAATTACCTTTTTGGAAGTATGTCTTCATAGATGTACCCAAATATAGATGTTAATTGTATTTTATTTACATTTTAGTAATCAAGAGTATATTTCTTCTAGTGGTGATCCAACAATTTTCTCAAATTTTTGAACATCACCATAGAAGTATTTGAATGGAAGTACGGCAGATCTTATCTTTTCGGTCATCCCCCTTTAATCAGCTCGGGAACCACTTCCAACGAATTATTCTTGATCTCTCTTGAAATGAGAGTGAGATATGGGTGAAGATTACTCTCTATTCTTGGAATCATTTTTAGATAAGGGAGATCTATAGGGATTGAGAAGATTCCACAAATTGTTTTGTGCACAACCAAAAGAAATTAATTTTCTCTTTGAAAAAAATATAATTTGTTTTCTATATCACTAGGGATAGAAATAAATAATTTCAAAAGTACTGTTTATTATTGTTTTAATCCCTATGAATCCCAGAGTAAAATAATTATAATAATAATATTATTTCATCACATGCGCTTAACTTGTGAATTAATATAAATATTATATAATCAAATATTATTCAATATTTATTATTTCTCACATAACCATTTAACACAGTCGATTAGCCCTCCACAGTATTTATCGGTCATTGAATAATGAATATATGTTTATTAAATAAATTTCATTTTATTAATCTCTAAAAAATTAATGAATATTATATTTACTAAATATTAGATAAAAATTTATTAATTTTTTTTCTAACATTATATTATTTAAAATAATTGTTGATGGAATAAATGTGATAAAAACATTTATAATTATTAGTACATATTTGGGAATAATATTTATTCTACTTTTTAAATAATAAATAATAATATATTGTTTAACAATGATTCTGGATACACAAATTTTGTAACAATCTAGTCTTCTTTCCCAATTCCTTTAAGAGAAGCAGCCTAATGTTCAAGGTTAACATCTAGAAACACACATAGGTACCCATAGAGAAATTATTTAAAAATATAATGAAATAATACCACATAAAAATGCGTATTGTTTAATACAGTCCATTTATCATGATCTCTAAAATAAATCAGGTTTCATACTGGTTACATCAGCCTATGTGCTCGATGTATCATTCTATAACTTCCAAATAATAGAACATACCTGTAGAACATCATGGCCATGGATTTATTTAAGTTATATTATTTCCATCAAAGGGACTAATATATCATCTTCTATTAATGAACATAAGGGAAAAAAATTTATCGCATCATTTATTAAATCAATATAACTTGTGATACACTCAACAAATCCCACCTTGTTGTCAACGTCTATCATCACATCATTCATCAACACATCAAATTACATGACTCATAATACTCATTAATAATAATTATAATGTACGAAGATCAATACACATGTCACCATATATTAATATCCAATGTCACATATAAATGTGGATTTCCTACTCAAGGGTATCATTCTCATAATATCCTACTGGATATTATAAATGGTTTACAACATGATAAGGTACCTAATATTCCTACCAGTCTACACCCTTGATAGCATGTATCATTTGCTTCCCTAAAATGATATCATCCGACTATATAACATATATTTATGAATATTTTCATAGAAAATCTAGGTTCTTATCATAATAGGGAACTTCTATGACCTTTTAGTGAGAAAACTACTCTTGGGAAATTATCACATATTATGTTTGTTTCACCCTAGAAGAGTTTTTGATGTATTTGTTTTCAATAGATCAATATGTTGATTTTCATAAAGGAAGAAATAATATAGAAAATTTAATGAAAATATCTATTGAATAAGGGTTTGAGTTATGTTTTAAAATCTGATCTAGAACTATAAGGATGATAATAAGATCCAAGAGGATCAAATTCATATAATAAGATCTATGAGGATCAGATTTAGAATCATCTGCATTATATCCAGACATCAGTGTGAGTCAATTGATCTTAGAATCATAATGATAATTTTATGAAATATTCTAAAATCATATTGAGTCTGGAATGAAAGTGGGGATCGTAATGAGGAAGTTGTATTGATGTCATAATGGATCAAATTTAAATATTTTAATTATTTGTTTTTTTGTAATTCACAAAACTCATATGGTTGCTGAGAAACAAATGATGATTTATTTGATGAAATAAAGGGAGAAATGGTGGTGAAAATCATATCAAGAATTACATTGTGAGAAAATGTAATGCCAATAGTATTCAAGCTAATCATATTCATGATAATTTTATTCATGATTATTAGGAATGAAATAATTTGATGGAGGAATGTAAAGTTACAGTAATATGTGTTATAAGTTAGATGATCCTAATGATAATCTTCAACATAATCTAAGTCATGATAGAATTCACGCATAAAATTAAATGTTTGTGGAAGAAGGAAGTTGTTGAAGTAAAATCCTCTCATTCCTAGATCATTGGATTTAGATTTGTTTGAAGTATGAGAAGGTTTCATTTATCATAATGAGAGAACCCAAAGGTAAAATATTTTCAGTCAGACCAAAGTCCAAAATATATAAGTCATTGGATAATGATGTTTCTAAGTATCGTAATTAATAAAGAGGAAGAAATTCAGTTATGAAATATCATTGTTAACACATTTAAAAACAATTAAGTAAATGTTGTTGAATATGTTTTAAATAATCTAATGTATCCATTATAATGAATAAATTTTAATGACAGTTGGTTCTGAGAATCATAATGAGAAGATAAATGTTTTTTTCTTACATTTGGTGGTGATAAAAGTAATAGGGAATCTATTTTTGAACATATGATTCCATCATTATGAGGAAATTAGATTGAGAAAATCATATTTCATTTGGTGTAGATCAATGCAATGAAATATCATTAGTTTTAATTTTTTTTAAGTTGGTCAAGAAAATTGGTTTGGCCAAATGCCTTTATTGTAATGAAGAAATCACATTTGACAATAAAAATAAAGAATCTAAATTAGACTGATATTTTTTAATAAGTCTTTAGTTCTAGATTTACAAGTGGGTCAGGAATACATGATGACCATCATAATGAATAAATCATATTGAGAAATTAGAATGAAGAATTATAATTAAGCTGAATATTGTTAATGATATTAAATTTTATTTGATTTTGTTAGAATATTAAAGATAGATTGAGAATAAATTTGAAGCATTGAAAATGTCCAGAAGCACCCAAAATTCAAGGAGATTTTATGATTTGAAAAATTTTCGTTCAATGGGAAGCATTTTTTGAATCATGCCCAAACAAAATTTTGGGCTAACATAAAAGGATAAGTACCATATGCATTCCTTAATCAATTATATTTCATATGTGAATAGAATAGAAGGATGATTGCTATAAAATTATAGAGAGAAGATGATTTCTGATAGAGTTTTTTTCAAGAAGATTTTCAAATAGAATAAAATAGAATAGACAAGATTTTATTCAATAGATTATCATATTCAAATGAATATCATAATCATCAGGTCAATATATTGATATGAATCATCATGTTTGGGAAAATTGTATTGGGATTTATGGAATGAATAAGAAGTGGTCTAGAATTGTTTTAGTGGTATTCTATAAAAGTTGTATATTCTCTTTATTGGGAAATCTATCTTGGAGAATAAAACTTGTATTTACCAAATCTAAACAAATTGGTTCTTACATATTTAAAACCTATTCAGAAAGATGTATAATTTTTCTATATTGAATAATCTTACTAGGAAAATTGGACAGAGAAATCAGATTGAATTTCAGTATAAAGACTAGAAGAAGTTCTTACCATATTTTTGGTAAAAATATGAAGGATTGTTTTGAAAGATCCTTTTTGTTAAATTTGATCAGGAAGCATTTATAAATTTTATATAAAAATTTTATTATATAATTTGTTCTATAAAGAGAATACATACTATTAGATTGGTTATATAGTGCTACATGACCATATGGGTATATCCTATTGATTGTATTCAAAAGAAAGGATTTTTTTCAAATATATTGTGTTGTATTGGATCATGTCCACACCATACCATAAATATAAATATTCTAGTTGAATTGTTAAACATGTAAATAACTGACATCCTATGGATGTGTGTTTGTGTTTTTATAGTAGTGAATGAAATATTTAATAGGATTTCAAGATTATTTCATAATAATGAAACTTAAAATAAATATATACCACTAGTACACCCCTCCCCCTCAGTGATACAACAATAATGACTATGAACTTATAACTAGTATTAGAGGGGATATTTCCATTCATTTATTCATTTCTAAAGTTTTAAAGAGAAGTTGATGGAAAATTCAAATTATGTTAACAATAATGGTGTCCTGGTATTCCATGGGAAGAACTATTATATATGGATTGAATGAATGTTGCTGTATCTTATGTCAATTAGTTAAGATGTTCTTCAATCTTTAATAAATGGATTTTATCCTATTAATGAAAATTACCCTCTTACATATATTGATAAGATTTTAATTTAATAAAAATCTAGTGATACTAATGTATAAAATGAGGTATGCAAAAATATTGATGATATTTTATCCTTGGTTTCTAAAAACGAGAGGATATATTAAGGTAAATCAAAAGGTAAACTTCCCTTGAAATTATATGAATATAGAGATGTTGAGAACAATGATGATAATTATCATCCAAGAAAGAAAGAATAGGATAGTAATAAAGAAAAAATTTGTCCATGAAGATTGTGGAAAGAAAAAAGGTGATTATGATAAATTTTTCTCTAGAGGAAAAGAAAAAAAGTGATTTAAATCCAAAATAAGATTTTTCTTATCTACCGAAGAAGAAGAAAATGATGACACTGATGATTAATATGAAAAATCTTTGAAGTGTGTTGGTGAGAATATGTTTATTGAATAATTTAATAATGAATAGTCTTTAAGTATAAAATATGAAGAAGAAGAAGAAAATAGATTATAATATCATTAGAAAGAAGAATTTAAAAAATTCATGAGAACGAATGGAACGAAAGAAAACGAAATCATGAAGTTGAAATATAAAATTTACACAATAAATTAAAAATAATTTGTTATTTTCTTCAATCTTATATAATAGATTGAAGATTTTAAAAAATATATCTAGGAAAAAAGATTCGTAATGAACATCTGGAAGTGAAGATGAATGAAAAATAATAAGAGTAGGAACTTGTTCAATAAAAACTTTCTAAATATGAACAAAAAAGTAGAAATTTCAAAAACTCTATATCTAACATTGTTGAAAGTACATTCCTGAAGGAACCTAATAACGATCAACAAATGTTATCTTAAAAGTTTGAGAATAAAACATGATATTTTTCTGAAAAAAATAATTATTGGAATGTAATGTACGTCGACAAGATTAACAAATTTGATAATTTAGAAGTTTCAATAATCCATGTGTCTAATTTTTTTTATGAAAATTATGAATATAAAAAGGTTTCTAATAATTCCAGTTCTAATAAATATTTATATAACACTTATATGAAAAATTATATTTATGATGATGAAATAAAGGTTAGTGGTCAAAAAACTTATGATAAGATGGTTATTGAGAAAAATTTTCACTACTTCTGTTAGTTTGGATGTTTTACACGAAAATAATCCTTATATATGTACATCTATATTGTGGTGGACTCATAAACATGGAATATATGTCTTTTTTCAATCCACAACATTATTATTATTCCATATGTTATAGAAGGATGCATTTTAGGTGGAGTCAATCACCTCAAAGGAAGAAGAATGCAGTTCTGAAAAAGTCTGTGAAGTTTGTTTTAATGAATCGAGAGAATATTGGAGTTAAAGTTAGAAATAGATTCAAACCATTTAAAAACATTTGTGAAAGTAGTGAAAAACATGGAAACCCATCAAAATGATATCTTTTTTTGTTACCAACACAAGAAATTTTTCTTAATTTTGAGAAGATAGAGATGATGAAAGAAAAATATTTTGTTGAAGGAACCCACATGAGAGCTACAAAAGGAGAAAAACCATGGACTATTGATTATGGTTGTTCTTCTCATATGATAGAACATGAAATGTTTCTGAATAATTTAAAAGAATTTAAAGAAGGAATGGTGATATTTGTCATTGATGAATACATAATAATAAAAGATGTCGGATCAGCTATCATTTGGAAAGAAATGTTTAAATCCAAGAAAGCATTATATATTGATGAGATTAAATAGAACATCGTAATGTATTTCATGATATTATGAGAGGGATATAAAATTCAATTTCAAAAAATAAGATTTTTTTTTGTAAAAAATGAGTAAGATGGAAATATTTTTAAAATAGGACAATGTAAACAATTAAATTTATTTCAATTTGGTGAAATACAAAACTCTTATTACATGGGTAATTTGGAAGAGATTAAATTGTGACATAAAAGTCAAGGAAGCATATGTCATGAAACATACTTATAAAGATATAAGAATATTTGAAAAAATGTATCAATAGATTGTGGATATGAGTAAGAAATGTATTATTTCTAATGTTGTTCAATAATCATTCTAGAACAAAAGGAAGGAATGCAAACAACATAATAAATTGATTATAAAATATATATTAATAAATATGAAGAAAATATGTCATACTCATCTTGTGATTCTATAGATAAGAATAATTTTGATAGAAATCCTAAGAAGTATTAACCGAAAGAATAAAGAACATCCAAATAAAAATCGGTGGAAAATAATTAAAAGCCTTGAATGAAAGAGGAATTTTATTATGAAGATCCCTTAGAAAAAAATCAATATTCCTCCTTATTCCCAAAAAAACGTTATAAATTTTTACTAACATAAAGTCATTTGAAGGAGTTGAGATAAGGAATATGTTGTTGGTGGGTCTCTTACTATTCTAATAAAAGAAAGTAGCGAGGTTACAAAAAATTTGTTTTTAAAGTTGCGATTACAAGACAAAACATTTTGATATGATTTTTTATATTTGTGTACGTTAATTTTATTTTAAGAAATTCATTCCAATAATTACCCCAATAATTATAATGTTTAAATCCATAAGAAAATTTATTACATGAAATTTGTGTAATATAAAACATTGATTACATTGATTATACACTATTGATTTCTACAACAGGTTCTTCAAAATAGGCATAGAGTTTTTTAGTTAATGTCTCTTTGTAATGAAACTCATGTTATACTTATGTTATCCTAAATAGGTGTTACATGTTTTTGGGATAAAAAATTACAACCTTTTGTAATGAGAAAATTTTCAATAAGGAAGGAAATATTTCTTGATGGACCCCTTGAATTTGATTTCCAATAGGGGAGAATATATTAAGAGGTTTGAGATACGGAATAGGGATAGTAACAAAAATAATACATAGTGAAGAAAAATCAGGAAAATAAAACAACACAACTTGTTTTTTTGAAGTGGCTAAAAGTAGGTATTCAAGAGGGTATTGAAAAAAACCATGGGAGAGATTATTAGACCCCATTTTAGTTATGGTTGTATTTTTTTGGCAATATATCAATAGGTTTTGTATGTTGAAGGAATAAATTATGTTGAAAAGGTAATTAAAATATGTATTGAATAAGGGTTTGAGTAATGATGTAAAATCATTTCCAAAACCAAAAGGATGATAATCGTATCATGGAGGATTAGATTTAGATAATAGAATCCAGGAGGATTAGATTCAATGTTAGCAGCATGACATATAGACATCTCCATGAGTCAAGAGAACTAGGAATCATAATGAGACTTTGATGAAAACGTATGAAATCATATTGAGTTTGGAATGAAAGTGGTGATCATAATGAGGATGATTTTTTGGAGTTAGAATGGCTAGAAAAAAATATTACAATGCTTTGATGTTTTATGATTCAAAAATGTCATTAGTTGGATGAGATATTTATGATGAAAGATTTTATAAAATAAGGGGAAGAACATTTTTTTTAAATTGCAAGAGTATCATATTATGAGAAAAGGTGTTTCAAAATTTATTCTGGCCAATAATATTAACGAAAGTAATTTATAGGATGGGTAGGAAAGTAATATATTTCTAGAGGAATAGTTAGTTAAAATAATTTCCTTTATAAAAATTTTGATTCAAATAATATAATTCAATATAATAAATTTTATGAAGGAGTTTATTCTTATAAAAAATGTTTTCTGAATAAGTAATTAGCTTAAGAAAATTATTTTTGGTCTTAGATCATCAAATTCATATTTGTTTAAAGGATAAAAAATTTTTATTGATTCTAATGAGAGAAACTAAAGGTGGTGGTTTTTCAGTTAAACCAAAAACCAAAATATTTTAATCTTATGAAAATGATGTTGATATGTGTTTTAATAAGAAAGGATAAGGAATTTGAGTTTGAATGATCATTTGTAACATATTCTAAAATGAATAAGTACTAGTGTTTAATGAAGTTTAAAATAATTTTTTATCTTCATCATAATAATGAAATTGGAATGATAGTTGGTCCCAAGAATCATATTGATAATAAATATTTTTTCCTTCTTACATTTGGTTTAAAAAAATGTAATGAAGAAACTATTGTTGAACATATGATTCCATTGTAATTAGGAAATAATTATGGGTGAATCATCTTTCAGGTGGTGTAGAACAATGTAATAAAATATATTCAATAATGATTGGTTTTCACGTTGGAATAGAAAATTGGAGTTCCCAAATTCCATTATCATAATGAAGAAATCGTATTTAGAAATCAGAATTGTTAAAAAGAATCACACAGATTTTTTTAAGAAGTATTCAGTTCCATATTTACATGTGGATTAAGAATAAAGGATTGCAATAATGATGATGAAATCACATTTTAAATCATAATAAAAAATATTAATCATTAAAAATTTTGTTAAAGAAATTATATGTGATACAAAGTTGTTATAATATTTTTGAAGGAGTGAGAATAATTGAGAAGTTCTCACATAGTCATGAATGTCCCAAAATTCAATGTGAATATATTATTTTGGATTTTATCTGAGTGGGAATAATTTTAAAAAACCCATGGGAACTTATTTTGGGGAAACTATAAAAGGATAAGTACTTTTTTACATTCTTGACAAAATTAATATTCAATAGTGAAGAAGAACTATGGTGGAGTGATGAAGAATTCTAGAGAGAAGATGTTTCACAAATGAGTTTTCTTGAAGAATTTTTCCAAATAGAATAATAAATAAGAGGAGACAATATTACTTTTAGTTGATCATCATATTTATCCAACTATTACATTCATCTAGTAATTATATTTAGGAAATTCATTATGTATGGGAAATTTTTATTTGGATTTTTGGATTGAAGAAGAAGTGGTCCATAATTTGTTTAATGGTATTATGACAATGCTATATATTTTTTGTATTGAGAAATCATATTGGGAGAATTAGACTGGGAAAAATCCTACTGGGATTTATAGAATAATTAATAAGTAGTTCAAAATTATCTCAACCACATTATGAATGATATTTTTTTTCTATTGAGAAATCAGATTGATAAAATTAGACAGGGAAATCAAATTTAGTTTTATTACAAAGTCTATAAGAAGTTCTTACAAGCTTCTGAGAGAGAAGGTGATGAATTATTTTGAAAGATCATGTCTGTGAAAGTTGTTCAATAATAACTATAACTTGTTTGTTACAAAAATTATGTTATAAATTTTTTAAAAAAAATAGAACATGCAATATTTTATTGTTTACATAGTGCTACATGAGTTGAAGGAAATATCATACTCATTGTATTACACATAGAAGGAATGTTTTCTAGTGTATTGTGTGGTATTGAAACATTTCCATACCATTCCAATGGCTTATATAATATTATTGAATAATGATCCTTGTAAATAACTATGTTCTTTTGGATGTGTTTTTCTTCTAGTAGGGAATGAAATATTTAATAAGAGTTGAAGGTTGTAACATAATAATGAAACTAAAAAGAAAATGATATCTCTCATTCACCACTCCCCCTCCCTGTGATACAAATATACTGACTAGGAACTTATAATGGTATGAATAGTAACAATCATTATTCGGTAAAAATATTATTAATATTAAAAAACTATGAATAAAAGATATCATAAATTACACTTAATTTGGTTCAAGTCCACCAACGCGAACAAACTCTAACTTTCACAAGAGTTAACCTCTAACTACTATTAGGCTTCTTGCTCCCACATAATACTCATTATTAAATTAATATAGTCCATTAGTCAAGGGTTTGACCATGTTCTATTCCATAGGTATTATAATTATAATAACATCACCCCTCTAATAAAAATCCCTTAAGAGGTGATACTACTGAACTATATTCTTTGTCTGTTGGTGTAATTTTTTCACTTTTACAAGAGACACCACTATAGTTTTATCAGAAGACAATGTGATAATGTATTTAATTATAGGTTCCACATCATGGTCTTGGAAAAAATTTCACATCTAAATGGATATCTTGGCTACATTAAAAGATGATATATACTTAGTCTCCATGGTAGAATTACCGACAACCAGCTTCTTTGAACGCTTCCATATCACATATCATCTATTGAGACATAAAACATATCACGACTATGAGTTCATATCATTCTAATTTTCAAAAAAATAAATAAAATCATTATAACCCATAATGTCTATCTCCTCATCTCCTCCATTCACCAGGAACACATCCATTGTTCTTCTCAGAGACATAAAGATAGTTGAAATAGAAGGCCAATTTTGTTCACCTAAATCATCTTAACATCATCATATAATTCCAAATTCATATGAAACATCATGTCTAGTATATAACATGGAATAAAAAATTGAGACAATCACTAAAGTATATGATACCTTAGTCATTCTCTCTTTCTAATGATGTATACAAGAAGACATTTCCATTGAAAGATATAAACCAAGTGACAGTAGAACCAAACACATTTTGGATTGTTCCATACTATATCCCATTAGTATATAGTCGATATATGAACATTGACATAGTCCAATTCGCCTCTTAGATCTGTCTTGAATGATCTTTATCCCAAGGATATAGGCTGCTTCAACTATGTCCGTCATAGAGATACAGTTTTTTAACCATACCTTAAAAGACAGTGTGACTAGTATTCCATTTACCATATTTAATAATTCATCAAAATATACTTCAATGATAATGACCAAATTCCCACAAAACATCTTATAAATACATGGATGACATTCATTCCAAATGAAAAAATATTATTTTATAGATTCATTGAATCGATTATTCCATGACCTGGATGCTTGATTAAATCCATAAATGGATCTATGAAACATTCAATTCATTTGGAATCACCTAGAGTGAAAAACCATATAGTTTATATATATATACATATTTTTGACTCTTCCCATTAAGGAATTAAGTTTTTTCATTCATATTCTAAATCTCATATCCTGGTAAGCTGTAATAGCAAGTATAATTTTGATGGATTTAAACATAGAAACTAGTTAAATGGTTTCATCTTAGTCAATTACTTTATTCTATTTACACCCTTTAGCAACTAGACTATCATTAAAGGTATATACATTACCTTATATGTCTTGTTTCAGGATATTCTTATTTCATAGAGACCTGTAGAATCTGTTCGTATAAAAATTATTTGTATCTTTATCATGAACTTCATAAATCTTATTCTTTATCACACTATCATTTTTTTGTATAATTTCTCTTTGATGAAATGTATATTGTCTGGAGATATTCACAAAATTTTCTGAGGGGTTGTATAAGTAGTTTATCATTATTTCCTTGGGTGACCCTATAAAGATAATCCTTGTTCCATGAGGATATAGTTTGTTTCTTGAGAAGGACATAAAAAACGAATTGTAACCACATACATGTTGATTCAACAAAATATGTTTATTTACACTCCATAACACAGAGATAATTCCATATTCCACTTTACATGGTAATAGGATTAATTTTTATGCTATTGTTTGTAATAAGTATCCCCAAGTGTATAATGAAAGATCTACACGACTCATTATTGAGCTTATAATGTATAACAAGGTATGGTTCCTTATTTCACAAAAATAATTTCACATGGGTGTATAAGATATATTGAGTTGAGATAGAATACCAGACTCCAATAAGAAGTCGATAAAATCATGGTTAACATATTCACAACCCCGATTTGATCGATTCTTATTTATCTTCTTACTGAGCTGATTCTCTACATCATTATAGAATTCCATGAATTTTTCATAGGACTCATATATATACCTCGTCCTATAGACATAGCTGTATCTACTCAAATCATCAGTAAAAGTTATGTAGTAAGAATATTTTCCTATATCTTCTTCCTAAAATGGTCCACACACATCAATGTGTACCAAAACTAGAAGCTTTGTGTCTATTTCACCCTATCTATTAAATGGTGGGTTGGACATTAATACATGTAACCAAGAATTACATCTTTCAAGGTTTTTTAGCTCATAAAATTTTAGATAACCATCTCGAAATATCATTGTCAAAAAAATCTAATTAACATGACCAAGTTGGTGATTCCATAGCTGTGTGTTATATGAGCAGTGTGAAAATGATTCGTTATCATTTTCCTATGCATGGTTTTCATAAATTAATACATAGATACCGTTATTCAAATTTTCCATAACATAACATAAATTTTATTTGTAAAAGAAACAACATTTATTTCCAAACATCAAAATAAACCCATCTGAATCTAGGCATGATAATTAAATTTTGATCTTGGAAATCATAAGTACATAATAAAAATATTTTAAAACCAAAATTATTTACATTCGTAATGAAAGGTGGTAGTCAGCAATGACTAGGTAAGCCATCCTCACACACTTAGAAGCACTAAGAACCACATATCCCCTAGAAATAAATTAAAATGTACTTGGTTCCTACATTTGGATACGTATGTGAGAACCATAAGCTATATCAAACACATAATGTATATATATTGAGAGATTAAACATGATAACAAATTCACCTATAGCTTCCCCTTGTTTCTGGTTACAGTTCCTCTTCCAGTGGCATGGCTTGCAACAAGTAATACATATTGTATCATTCTCCTTTCCATACATCTAGATCTTACTATTCTCAAAATGATATTTCCTGATAGATTTAGACTTTTTATGATTATTAGGCCCCTTTTCATTGTTCTTAATTTTCATTATCACTATAAGGACCACATGTTTATTATGCCCCATATCATTATTCACATGTAAAATCAAAGAATTATGTTCCAAAAGACTATTATCAATATTTATCATATTTTAATTGAAAATAAAACTAGATAGGATATTTGAAACTTATGAAAGTATAATATCTGTATCAAACTCAATCCGAATTTAATCCCTATGTTTTATAAGAGTTCAGTGTATCCAATATTCTGGACTACATGGGGCCTAGTTGATATAGACTCTCCATTTTTTAGTTGTAAAAAATTATTCGAACATATCATACCTCTCTTGTCTCTCTTTACCTTGATAGATATCTTGAAGATGAGAAATCATCCTATACAAATCTATGTCCTCATATTACATCAAAATATCAATGGAAAAGGATGATATCCTGAAACATTGATCATATGGGTAATAATTCAAATCATTATCATAGAGTGAAAACTCTGCATCACTTGCCTCATTATCAAGATCAATAGGAATATATTCTTCTAGTACATACAGTTTCCTTTCATGGAAATGGATAACAAATAAGCACCTATTCCACTCTTAGATATTATTTCCCGGGAAAATGTTATCCTTCTAATGTCTAGATCTCAATGATAAGCTTGAATAAATTTTAATAAATTTCTCTACAAAATTATTTGAGAATAATTTTAATTAATTAACTGATAGAATTTAGTTGAATAAATAAATATAAAATTTATTAATCTCCCACTATTTTATTGAAATTCAATAGCCCTCACCATTGGATTGGAATATCATGTTTCTTAGAAATTCTAGAAATAAGGATCCTTATTCCATTTCTCTATACCCCAATATTTGTTGGTCAAGAAACATAAAAGAATTGAGGTAGGAATTCTAAATTACCACTGAATTAACCCATTGTTCCTAGATCTATTGAGTGGACTCCTTAATACTAAAATCCTTAAATTGGATTCCCTAAACTCCTTCCTCTCGGTTACACTAAGTTATGCTTTGGATGTAAACCGTTGATGTGAAATAAGTTAATTAAATCCAAATATTCTAGTTATAAATCACCGATAATTGAAATCACCCCACCTTTGACTGGTCATTCACTTTTAACTATGGATAAATTTAAACTAAAGTATTTGATGAATATACAATCATAATATATATAATTGAGAGATCTTATCTATCTATGCATAAATTTACAATTATTTTCTTTTTCACATGCTTGTTAATATTAAGAGGATTTAATGAAGTGATTAATCTCGTCGTAGATAATATTTATCCATAAGAATATTTATATTAGTTCTATCTTGCATACTTATTCATTTAATAAATTCATGTGATCAGGGAAAAACATCCATGATTGAAATAATCATACAACCTGATAGAAAAAAAACAACAAAGCAATATGTTCATGAGCATTTACTAATGGTTAGTTTATCTAGTTGCTGATAAAATAATCATTGATCTAGAAAAAAATACCTTGAACCAATTAAGGTTTTTGTTACAAATTTCCAATTGTTGACTTATATATCTCTTTTGGATTAGTTTTTCCTCAGATCCAAACATGAAGAACCTCCACTATCATGGGAGATCCATCTAGTACATATGATTTTACTCATATGCTAGTGGGGGAAAAGGTGTTTAAAAAAATGAAACCAAGGGTATGAAAACACTTACGTAAATTTTGGAGAGAAGGGAAACATGCCAATAATTTAATTTTATTATAATTTAATCTAAAAAATAACATAAAATCCATGGTCGATGTGCATGATCATCCCAAAGCATTAAATTAATTACAGATATAATAAAACTAGAATTAAATTCTTCATAATTCATATTTTAGATAAATAATGCTCAAATCAATTAATTATAATCTTTAATTAATCAATTATTTTATCATTATTTTTATCCAAATTTCCTTGAGAGTCTCATCTGTTACAATTTTTAAAATATTAAATTAAATTTGGTAAAATTTATTGTATACATAAATGTTCCGTAGAGGTAAAAAGTTCAATACCCTTCGAAATCTACCAAAAATGTATTATACTCATATAAAATTAAATCTTGTGACATATATGATATATAACTTATCACATTCCTTCATGGAATGTATTTTCTACTTAATGATTCCTCAAATTACCAGATTTTTATAAAACATTTCATTCTCTAATACACATGGAGTATTAAATATAATGTAACTCATACGTGATAAGAAAATTAGAACATTTACCAAATATAAATTAAACATTTATATATATATATACCCATCACATATTATGTCATGTCAATCAATATAATGAACACTCAGAAGAACGCGTCTTTAAGGTTTACACAGCAAAAGAAATAAATTTTAAATCTGTGTAATTTAGTATAAGTACATGGAATATAAATATGATATACAGGGA
Source organism: Viscum album (assembly GCA_963277665.1). Classification (NCBI taxonomy): domain Eukaryota; kingdom Viridiplantae; phylum Streptophyta; class Magnoliopsida; order Santalales; family Viscaceae; genus Viscum; species Viscum album. The sequence goes on along the minus strand of OY728147.1, from coordinate 1,497,439,851 downwards.
GTGTATATATCTCAAAAATGTATCTAAGTAACATACCTAGTTACTTGGTGTGTAAGTTGTGCCCCATTAAATTAGAGTACATGGATAGTATAATCTTCTATAAAGTGTGTGGTCTCCAAGTTACAAGGTCATTGGTTAGGTAGGCCATATATTAGAATATGTGGAAGTTATGGGAATCAATTGGCTAAATTCCATCTATGTGGGAAACACATCATGAAATCCATCTAACTATGCACAATCCTATCCTGGTCAATATGCTACATAAGAAATTGAGAAACCATTTTTCATTAATTCACACAGTTTAAAAAAAAAATAGAATTAATATATGATGCATTCAACATAAGTACATGTAGTGTAACTCCTGTTGCACAACATGTAAGAATGTGTTATCTTGAAAAATCCTTAGTACCTCCATATGAGTTCCTGTATTTTATTTCATTTAAGAAATTAATCTTATTTATTAGATCTATGATAAATGACGGAAGAAGAAACCAATCTACCAATTCAGATTAAAATAATAATTAAACATAAATGGAAAAGTAAATAAAAAATATTCGTAAATAAATAAACTATCATTAAATAATTATAAATAATTATTTTTGTCTTTCTAACAAAACTTGTAGTTTTTGGGCACAACAGAAGTGTGTGATGGGTTGTTCCCAATTGTTATTTTTTTATTGCGAGCAATGATAAATTTTAGATTTACATAATTATAAATTCCCTGATCAATGGAATTGAATCAAAGAATATAGAAAAGGTATATAATTATAGAACCAAAGATAAGAATGTCACATATTATTTATAGTGAATATAATTAATTAAAGAATTGACTTTTTGGAATTATTTTTTCATTGACGGATTTGAAAATAGATCTATTTTGTACCACCAATTCCTTATATAAATCAACATCATATTACCTCCTACAATGATCCAAAAGTGTTCTAAAAATCTCTAAATATCATCATATGAATATCTGGGTGCTATCATAATAGATTATATTACTTGAGTAATATGAAATTTATCTCCTTGAGAACCAATCCAAAAGACTTCTCCTTGGACACTCTTAGATTGAGAGTGTGAGGTAGAGGAAGATCACTTTTAGTTCATAGGAGTGTTCTTGTAGATGGGAGTTACCTAAGTCTTGAGGGGATTTGCAAGATCTATTTTTCACCACCAAAACAAATGAATTTTCTTTTAGATAAAAAATATAAATGGGTATAAACATTTCTAGGGTTAGAAATAAATAATTTTACAAGTTTCCTTTATTATTTATTTAATCCCTTCATAACCACATGACAAATTATAATATTAATAATAATATTTCTCAACATTCTCTTAACATGAAAATTAAATTAAAATTTATATAATTAAATAACATTCAATATTAATTATTTATCACTATTCTAATAAACTCGGCTATCCAATCCTCCAAAATATTAATATATCCTTCAATAATGAAAATTTATTTCTTAAATAAATATAAATTAACTATTCCCCAATAAATAATTTAATATTTTATTCACTAAATAACAAATAAATATTTAATTACTATTATAATAACATTATATTAACTCAAATAAATAATTACATAATAAATACGATCAAGCAAACATATAGAATTGTGAAATCATAAGAAAGAAAAATATTCATTCAAAATTATAAATAATAAATAATAATATTTTATTCAACTAAGATTCTGAATACAATATGTCTGTGACCTTCTTGGCATCTTTGTCAGTGGCATAAGGCGAAGCCGCCTAAAGTTGAAGGCTAGCATCTAGAAACATTATAAGTAACCCATAGATAAATTATTTAATGCTGCATTGAAATAATACCTCATATAGATGCTTACTATATAATATAATCTCTTTATCACAATATCTCAAATCTTATAGGTTGAATGCTACTGTCATTAACCTATATGCTCGATGTATCTTTAATTGAAATCCTAGAAATAGAACATGCCTATAGAACACCATGGCCATGAATTTATATTGTCTCTATCATTTATATTAAAAGTCATGAGATATCAACTTCCATTAAGAAACTTAACAGACATATAATTTATCATAGCATTCATTAATACAATATTACCCATGATGAACTCAACCTATCCAACCTCAGCACAAAAATCTATCATCATGGTTTTCATCAATGAGACAAATTATGTGACTAGTAATACTCATTAATAATAATATTAATTTCTAATGACCAATACACACATCCATATATTGGAACATCCAATGACATATGTATATGTGGATTACCTGCTGCCCGCTCTCATTCTCATAATATCCTACTAGATATTACTAAGGGTGCACACCATGAGAAATTTCCTAAACTTCATATGAGTCTCCACAATTGATATATTTTGTCATTTATGTCCCTCAAATTATATCATCCATCTAAAAAACATATATTTATGAATATTTTCATACCTCTTCAAGGTTCTCATCATAGTGGGGAATAACTATGACCTTTTACTATGACAGATACTCTTGGTACATTATCACAAATTATCTCACATAGATGCACAATCATTATGTGATAAAATTTTTATTAATATTAAATAATATGAATATACGTTTTCATAAAGTAAATAAATGGTGGTTCTAGGGAACCTACTCCTTCATTTTTAAACAAAAAAGAGTGGTGGTATGTTAAATATTAGTATAACATTTCAATAACCATAATCAAAAAATTTCTTTCTCCATTATTTTTAATAACACTGGTATGTATGTTTATAATTTTTTCTAATATAGAAATTAATATAATTTTCATGTTGTTAAACAATCATGAACAAGAAGAAATCGAGAATCTTGGGATGAGTGTTTCTAAGAATGTTAGTAATTTAAATAATATCATTATTACAGAAGAAAAATTATATTATTTTTATGTATTTATTGTGTTTAATAGGGTTACAAGAAATTTTGATAAACCTTAAAATAATATAGTAAAAATTAACTAACTGAATTTCATAAGGATTATTGTCCACACATACTCACGAGGGATGCACCCATTTTCAATAAATACAGAGAAAGATATGGACTTGTTTATAATATTAAAATATTTATAATGTTCTTAATATAATGTTAATCAATTAAATATTCTTTTTGAGCCATCCATTTTACTTGGAAATGAAAAATAAATAACACCATTTATAGAGGTACTAGTTCTCACACATATATGATGAAATATGCATTTTTTAACAGTTTAGAAGGAAGGCAGGAAATTGAAATTCTATTAGTATAAAAAAATTCATAAAATTTTTGTTCTATTAATGCCATACAATCAATGATAATGTAATATTTATGTCATATATGATGAAATTATTTAAGATATATCAGTTAATAACATTACCTTCCCCTTTTGATGGTATCCTGAAGGGTATTAACTTAAGGCTTCTTATATTTTTCTTTTGGATTAACCAGAGATCTAATGAAGTGGTTATATAATTGTTTATATGGTAGGGTGGAGTTTTTTAGTTAATTATTTAGAATTAGTTGAGATATTGATTTTGGTGTGATCCTTTTATCGGTGAAGTGATTATGATTTTTATAGATATAACATTTTATTATAAAGGGAGTATAAATTTCATATGAAAAGTGGACCAAAAATTGGTAATATAGGACTGGGTGTTGAGTTATAGTATATTTCCTATAAAAAATTTACATTTAAACACTATTAATCATGTTTTAATTATTTTACTCTTATATTTTTCACCTTTACCATTTGTTTGGGTAGGTGAATTTTTACCTGAGTAATTTGAATTTAATGCCTAATAATTAAATGGGCCACATTATATAATTTGGACCAACTAAATCCAAATATTAAATCAATTTTATAAAATACATTGTATTTCTATAAAGAAATTTATTAATCATTTACTCATCAGACTCAAGAGACCCCATTTTTAGAATAACTATATTATTTAAGTGTAAATTTTATATTGATGTAAAAAAGAAAATTTGACAATTTTATTGAAATTATTTGGTTTATTATTAACCATATGTGTGTTATTGGACTATAAAAAAACTACAAAACCAAATTTTACATAAGGAAATATTAATTTAAGTTAAAGGACTAAAAAATGTTTATATTTTAAAAAATATTTCTTAATATTCAAAATGTATAAAATATGTTTTATAAATTTATAATAACACATTTAAATTCATCAACTAAATCCATAAGTAAATTTTTTTATCATGATTTAAAAAACATTTATACTTATTACTTAATATGTTCTTAAATGTTATGTATTTATTAACAAAGTAAACTATTTACCATAAAAAATAACCTTAGAAAAAACCGAATAATTAAACCAATGTTTATTAAAATATTATATATTAAAAAATTATTTGGAATTTTTAAAATTAATATTATAAATTGTTTAACAATATATTATTTATAATAATATAAAACAAAATGAATATCATATTTACTTGAAAATTAATTTTTTTAGTATTAATTATTTAATTTCACATTAATTTATTGTTTAAATGTTTCTAATATATTAGTACATATATACACATATTTTTAAAGTGGGAATTTAAATTTATTAGTATAAAATACTAGACACATAAATAATATTTCTTTGAGAAAGAATAATCTAATTAAATATTAAATAATTATAATTATTTATCTTCTAAATCTAAGAATATTTTTTTAAGATATATCATTTTTTCTACTAGAGGTCTTATTATTCAAATATTTTTTTGCAAAACTATTCATCAAATTTGTTGCGACTCGTTTTAGTTAGATTTTCATCCTTGAGAAATATATCAAACCCATTAGATTAAAAGGAATGATATATCATAAAATCATGGTGCCTTACCTTCTTCCCTAATATATATAAATTTCATCCCCACAAGTTTATTTACTAATTAGTAATGAAATATTTATGGGTGTTTATAAAATAGGCTAGACTCATGATAAGATTTCAAAGGAGGTATAAAAAATTGAAACCCACATATGTCTAGGAATCTCACTTATTATTTCATAATAGAGATAACACAATTTTTTGTTTCTTCTTCATTATTGTTTTGAAATACTCAACATGATTTGGTGGTAATGGTTACATAATGGAGAGATTTTTTCTAATTATTTAATAGTCATCCTTGTACTGATAAGTGATCATTTGTTGAATTGAAATTTGAGAAAAAAATTATTCATTTTTTACAAATGGAGTTTTTTTAGAGATAGACAATCTATTAAAAAATCACATCCAAGTCATCTTAATTGAACAATAATATTATTTATATATCCATATAACTCTATCTTGGGATGATAAAATTTTATAATTAAAAGTTCACTATTATAAATAAAGAACCTTATCCATTATTTAATGCTATTAGGAAACATATTTGATATATTATAGTTCCTAAATTAAAACTCTTAAAAAAATATTGTGATAGAAATGGGTTTGTTAATTATCAAAATACACATTAGTTGAATTAATTTCACAATTTCCATATTCGATTAATATTGGAGGTATCTCCTGTCTATTATACTTTTTAGGATTTAGTTAGTGCCTTAGTTTTCATAATCCCCTAACTCCATTCACATGACTCATTGAAAAATATTTCCCTATATTAAATTAACTGTAATTTGTGCACCTTCACCAAAATTATAAGAATGATGGACACCCTTTATATAGGTGGATCACATTATAGTTACACTCAACACATATCTTTGGTGATTCCTCCAATATTTTTTTGCATGTTGGTGATTAGAATTTATTTCCTCCATGATATTTTTTATTTTAGTTTTATTGAATATATAAATTATTTTTCCAATAAATAGAATAATGGAATTTGTGTCCACTATTACCCAAATATGTTCATATCGAATAACTTATTTATAGTTATCATAGCTTTTTATAACTAATTCTTTTCTGGGACATCATTTTAGGACACTAAATAATCATTTGACCTTACATTTGAGTTTGGTAATAAAATTTGGTAAATAATTTGAGAGTTTCGTAATGCAATCTTCAAATGTAAAATTGATTCATCCTACCATTTTTTCTAATAAAATAATTATCTCTCACTATCATTGTGTGTATAGTTGGTAGGGAATTTTTTTGGATGAATAGTTTCACTAAATCTTCTCATTCAATAATGTCTACTTCGTTCTTTATTATTTTATTCATATTAAGTGTTGACCATTGGTCAAACATAGATTAAAAATAATGTACAAACAAAGAAAAATTATAAGGATATGATAACTAAAGAATGTAAATTATCTTTTCCATTTCATTGATCCATTAATAAAAATTGATTGGATTTGAAGATACACAAAAAGAGGGTGGATGCTGTCATATGAAAGTCTCGATTGAGAGATCCACTATCTATGGTGGGTATGTGAGATCAAAATGATTTGTATTATTATTTATAACATGTATGGGTATAGTGAGTATCACCATAATATTTTTTACTCCACCTCACATCATGTTCAGTTTCACATTAAGACAATCAGAGTATTACCCATCACAACAATTGTTAATAGGTTTCTCTATTTTCAAACCCTTTTTAAATAATGAAATGTTAAGAATTCGAATACACAATATGAAAGGAAAAATGTATATATAAAATTAATAGATCCAAAATGACATATAAACCCCAAATTATATACTTCTCAGTATTAATCGATGTTACTTGGTGTCTATATGATATTTGGTTATCTAATCATTGCAAAAAGATATCCCCAAATCCATTATAATAGTTGGATTGTACACTATGATCAACCCAATAATATACCTAGAGATTATATTACAAGGTGGTTTTTTTAAACAACCCATCACGAACTGGTTGATGACTATTTTGTTAATCAACTAGTCTTTCTGGGGTTATTATTCTTAAGTGAATCAGGTCCACATACACTTTAGTATTCATGTATCCTGACATGTATATACTTGTAATGAAGACAACATACTCAAAACATTACTATAATTATATGAATTCATTTTATGCAAATACTATTCCATGGGTCTTCCACTCATTTTAACTAATCATAAACCCTAATATAGAAAAAATAATCCAAAAATACAACTAAACATTTTTTAAATACTATATATGGTTCCCCATACGCACACTCACTGATCTAGGGATAAATAAAATTCTTTTAAACACTCCCTCATTTATAAACCTTGCTAATCATATCACTATTTAAAATCATTTGAATATATTAATAACGAAATATCACAAATAGTCACACCATCTCAAGAACAAATGGTTTAGAATATATTAGTATTATCTCTATAATTAACATATTTTATGGTACTAGTGAATATTTATCCATAATTGACCCACACTAGAAATCCCTCTATGATTTTTAAAAGATATAAATGTCTTCAAAACCTAGGGAATAGTAAAATTTTCATGGAGTGAGTTAAAACATTTATTATGTGAAAAATTCATCAACATCACATTAATATATAAGTCATATAAATAAGGGATAATGAGTAATGGAGAAATAACATATTAAAAAGATCATCTTTAAATATTATTTTTCCATATTTCATTATAGAATGAAATGTATTATCATTGGAACAAGTGTGTGTGTGTTGGAATTGGAGTAGATAATCATTAGATAATAATCAGGATACAAGGATCATAACATAAATATATAACTTATAATTTTCTATTGACATATGAATATAAAATGATGATATTTAAACCACTAAAAATGAAATTTAATTCGTGCATATTATTCTAAACATAATTAATAATAATCATGGTAATTATCAATCATAGGAATAATGGTTATCTATAATGTGTTTCTCCTCATTTTTTTGAATGAAACAAATTCATATTTTCTTCATGAATATTTTTTTTTGTAGAAATAGTGAATATAAATCTTATCCACACTCAATAAATTTATCAGTTGCGGTTTATAATATTAAACAATGAATTGTATGGTTATATAAGACCCCACACTTCAATCATTCATATATATTTCTTAAAGGATAAATCAATCATTCATCCTATCCTAAAGGACCCATGGAAGTAAAATTTGTTTCATGTAATTTCCAAATCATATCGCTTAAATGTACTTTAGGTATTTTATTGAATATTACCACCATTAAATAATAAAAAAGGATAATTTATAAGATTATTCATATAAAACACCTTATGATTTAGATCACTTAAAGTTGAAAATGAAGATAAACCATTGAAAATATCGTTTCAGAAAAATAAATCTTAACATATTCATTAGGAGAAAACAATACATATCACCTTCAAAAATCATTTTCCTAAATGTAACATGAAATATTTTTTTTATAAAGCCCTTTAAATGGTATCCGAATAATATCTCTATGAAAAAGACTAAATGATTTCACATATGAAATGTGGATTAGAAGATAATATTTGAACATGAAATGGAAATTATTTTTCTTATTTTGAAATTATAATTGTTGAATCCACCATCATAAATAGATTTATAAGTTATTGTTTGGAAAATATATTTAGTGATTTTTTAAATCACCAGAAATAAATTATATTTCTATTTCAAAATAGGAATAGTATAATAATGGTTGGAATTGAAAAAATGGATAGGGAACATCTGAAATGGAGTATATGAGTGGAAAATGTAAATCCATAAAAAATATATAGAATTCAGAATAATTAGATAATAAGGAATAACATAAGGAATATATATGTTAAATGTTCATGTTAATAAATTATAACTCAATGAGTGAAAATTGAGGTAAAACAACCGCTTACCTTAATTCCCAAGTTACTCAAAATCAATTTAACCTCCTATATATAAAAAATTAAAATGATAATAACCTACTTCAGATATTTATTCATATCTATATTATTTTAAAAACATCATTTACAATCAATTATTACAAATACATTCAATATTTATATGTTATGTTCATCATAGTATGTTATTATATTTGATTGAATTTTTAACACTGGTTTTGTAATGGAAATGTTTAATCTTTTATATTGACACAAAATTCATCATTATGGGACAATATATGATTTTAGAATATTTATTTTTAATTGATTTAGGTGGTTTTAAATTTAATTCATAAGTTATTTAATTATAATTATGGATATAGAAGTTAGTGATGATCATGTTTACATAATATTTATGAGAAAAAATTATGACACAATACATATAATGAAAAAAATTAAAATATAATTTACATAACAATAAAAAAATATTATATAATGTCCCAAATATTAAGAGAGGTATAAATTATATTATATTTTGTTGGACCCTCGTTAATTTTTTCATTTTCTTTAGACTTGGTAACCACATCTTGAGGCTGGTCAATTTGGATTTGGAAAAGAATATATAAATGGGATGAATCTTGGCTAAAAACCCAATCATGATATTATTTCATCTCATAGAATGAATTCAATAAATAAAATGTATTAATATGTCAAAAAAACAAATATTTCATTACATTATGTGTGTAAAATCCCAGGTAAATAAAGAACATGACATTTTTATATTTACTATTATTTGTTGGATTAAATATAAATTTTACCTTAAAGGGGATTCTATGTATGATCGCGTACCCGATACGCAACAATAGGTTTCTTGGAAATCTTACGTTGCACACTAATAATATAATTTTATAATTTTAAATGGTAGTTAACGCATAACCGTTGTATTGGAAGGAATGTATAAAACTAACTAAAATATTATTATATATGTTTGTTAAATTTTTTTACATTTATCCAATAAAAGTTAGTGACTTAAAATGTGAATGAATCGAATTTTAAGCACAAATAATCTAATATTATTTAAAAGATCGATTTACCAACTTTTAATGGAAAACCCTCATTAAATATAGTTGTTGTCAATTTTATATGATATATTTGACATAATAAAATTCTTTTTTAGAATTGGGATATCAAAATTTAATTTGGGTAAATTTTTGGTATTTTTCTAATAAAGTTTATTTTTTATGAATAGTGAAAATACTGTATTTTAATTCAAAATTGCCTTTCAATCTAATTTATTTATATGGATAGATTATATTTTTAATTTTTTTATAGTGTAATTAAAATTTATTTTTAGCCATTTAATCCAATGTTGGTCATTGTAATTAATTTATCTTCGAAATTGGAAATAAACAAGTGTCAATCTTTTGATAGTTATTATATCTTAAAAACACGTTATTTATTTTGACAACGAGAATTAATTTTAAATTAATTAATGAAACTTATATTATTTTAATTTGGTAAAATAGACATCATTTTTGAATTTTTAATATCAAATATATCTAAGGCTGAATTTTTTGTGTTTTTCTGAAAAACATCAATTTTTGATGAATAGTGAAACCACTTAGTAGTAGTTCAAAAAAATGACTTTTTCATTTAAATGAAATTTTACTGCGTATATGATTTGAATTTCAAAAATCCAACATACATGGTTGTTATTAGTAAATAAATCTTTGTTCAATAAGATGATAATAATTTTCCGTGAATCGTAACATTTGACTTTTATTTACCACAATTAAAGGTAAATAGGGTAATTCAAGGTAAAAAAATATCATACTAATACCAAATTACCTTAACACTTGTATTTGCCTTATTGGATGAGTAATAGAAGACCATGGAAACATTTGGGTCTATTTTGGGACCCCATGGATCCACTTATGAATGATAATGACACATTATTTTAATTAACATAAAGTATAGGCAAAAATGACATAAACAAATATCTTTTAGTAAATAAATTTTTACATGGGGGTATATAAGTAATATTTTCTAATATAAATATTAATTGGAAATCTAAAACAATTTACTACATCATGGTTATTTTATTATAATTTTTAGACATCATATAAATTAAATTATATATGACAAAATAATGATGTTGTATTTACCTCATTAATAAATGATTTAAATAAAAAATATTATAAATATTAAAATAATATCCAAAACCAGTCCAATTATTATTGTATAATTTTATTTAAACCATGATTCACCTAATATTCTACTTTAATTTTTTTTGGACCTTTTGAAACTGAAGATAATTTTATAATAAAATAATTGTTTCAAACTTCCCTAAAGAGCCCCTCCTCCTCCTTATAAAAGGACACCACTTATAACTCATTCCTCACAACTCTCAAGACCCGTGGCTAGCACAATATCTACCCAATTAATCTCCCTACATCCCAATCCTCTTCCTAGATGCCTTACATTTGGCAGAAGGAACTATAAGAAGTCCTTTTGGTTCAAACCAAAAGAAGTTAGCCAAATTAAAGGTAACAGTTTCTCTTAAATTATTTTGATTTATTTTGTTTTATTTTACCTCTCCAACCACCTAAACTATTTTTATTACATTATTTTATAACAAAAATAGTATCCTAAATATACTAGTATGTTTTTATTGGAATTATTCAAACTAAAATTACACACAACTCCATCTAATGGGTCAATAACATACTGTTTCTATGGATGACAAACTAACGCCTCACGAAACGATGATGCTTCGATTATATCCTACTCCCTATCATGGTGGACATTAAGATGAAACTATATTTTTATATGATATATATTATCTTTATGTTTTCTTTAAGCTTCTATATTTTTCATTTATAGCATACCATTATGGTTTCCATTATGGGTAAACGCGATAATTTCATTTGAGGAACATCAGAGTATTGTCCCCTCAAACTGATATGACTCATCCATTCCATACATGGAAAGTATAAAGGATAGAATTAATGATATTATTTATGAAATTACACTATAATTATAATATACCTATGTATCATTATGTTTTAATTCCATTAAAATAAGAAATATAATTGAAAGTAGCGTTCATTCTTACGTACGGCTTACCGTCTCCATGAACTGTGCATTTCATTTCTTACCTCCAAATGATATGTACTGTTATAAATAAATATATATATATATATATATATACTGGATATATATTATATATTTGATATCTAAATAATTAATATCATTCTTAGATATAATAGACTATTGACCACATGGGCAACTTGTAAATATAAGATGTTCATTTTTGACTCAAATACCAAATATCGACAAAATGACCATTATTAACTTAAATGATTACATAATATTTATAACATGGTAATAATTGATATAAAAAATAATAAACATTAAAAAGGTTCTTAATCAAGTATAAATTAACTTTATTTTATTATTCAAGATATTATAGAACTAATGGATCAAGTTGGACAATGAGGTAATGAGATTTCTTATCTCACTTTTAATTCTGTGAGATTTCCATTGTTCGCCACTTATTCATTGCATGTGGTGTATTATGTACTTAAATTTGATATATATTATCATTATTCTCATTATATTCATGTTATTATGTGATTAGTTTTGTGGTTATTAAAATTTGGACATACGACTCAGTTGATTACAATGTGGTAAAGGGTTTTATCTCATTTTTTATTCCCGTAAGATTCATGCTATATTTACCACTATTTCGTTTTGTGTGGTGTATGTACTTAACATGATTGTAATATTTCTATAATATAATTTAATTTATGATGATTTACATTTTCATTGTATGAACCTTCTTTCATTTGACGTATGTTTTTTATGTTACCAAATCTGTAAGGGAACCTTTCACCCTCCTGTTTTTAAAAGACTTATTTTTGTTATGTATTTTAATTTACATATTATTATGTTGGGATATGTTATTATATATCCTTATTGATGTAAATTTTATGTCCAATTGATGTGATACCCTTTTTATCTCATCAACTAATTTTCTGAATTTTAAAGTGATGTCGTTAGGCATTCCAATTTTTGCAAGGGAACTTCTTAACCGAATTTCAATTCTTTGGGTTAAACTTGTACTTCTAGAATATGTCAGCCTATGAATATGTATGAATGACCTATGATTGTTTTAAACTTATTATATGCTTATATTGGGTGTTTTATCTTTGTCACACATAATTATGTGATTCATTTATCCTTAATTTAAGGATACCGTCTTTATAAGGGATTTCATTTCAATTTTCAGTTCAATAAATACTTCATTGTTGATATGCACCAATTCACTCTTATATGGTGTATATCCTGTCCTTTGTCATATTATATCATGAATCCCTAGATTATCATGATATTATAATGTTCTTATTAAATGTTATTCCTCAATTATTTGTATTCAAGTGTCTCTTATTTTTTTATAAACTCTTTAAATAAAATATCATTTTAAATGTTTTAAAGATTAATTATTCTAAATAATTATCATTAATTTACATGTTTTAAATTTTTTTTGAGTATTTATTTATATTTAAATTAGTTTTTAAAAATTATAATTCCATTAAAAGCCTCAATATGTTGTGGGACACTTTGATTCAAAAATCACTTTTTAAATGGTTAATGAAAATGGATTGATTATTTCAATTTCTTAAAATTACTTCTTGTGATTGAAAATGAAAGGTTATTAGTGAAATTTTTATATTTGTAATATTTTATGTCTTATGATGGTAATTGGACATTTGACGGGTGGTTATGTGATAAACCATATGATGGGTGGTGCCGTGAAAAACCAGGATGGGTGGTTACGTTATAACCTCCAATGCATTGGGTATGGAAGTCGGCCGTATGGATATTCCATTTAGTGATATGTGTGGAAGTAGACCGTATGATTATTCCATTTAAGTATGTTTATGTCCTATTCTACCTTTATATGTTATGTTTTCTTTATATTGGTCTTATGGTAATCTTTTGGTTACAAAATGGTAAGTATTTATCTTTTATTCAATAAAGAGTCTTTACTACTTCGTAAAGGGGAAAAGTAATAATTATGATAAATTATTCATGGTTCACAAGTTTTTTTGAAAAAAAAATAGTTTTCCTTCTTTGTGTATCCCTTACTGAAGGTTTTATGCTAATCCCAAGTTTTTGAATTTTTTTTCATAGGATATAAAGTGGTATTGGGTCAAGGATGGGATGAAAGAAAAATTTATGCAATCTAAAACATGGAACTAGACATGTCTCATTTTTTTCAAGAGTTTTTTTATGAATAAAATGGAAACTGAGTAGAAGTGTCTACTTTGTAATTTTTCAGATGTAATTTAATAGTAATGACCTAACTCTCTAAAAATCTAAAAGTGAAAAAATCATCAATGTGACTTATTCATTTAATCAAGATTATGCAATGTTTAAGGTTGGGTCCTTATAATGTGAATTCAATACATTCCATGAATACTATATACAATGAGAAGTATTATTTCCTTATAGGAAATGAAAAACCTAACAAATTCATGATGAGAGTTCTATTCTTGTTTTCAATAATTCAAGAATCATTTTTAAAAAATTGGTCAGACCACTTCATTTTATCCTAACCCCTATATATTATTCATATCATCCACACACAGATACCTCATCTCCACCCATCTAGGATTTAATGTAACATCCTAATCCATAATCTGATTTTGCAACTTTTTTTCTTGATGGATCCCACTCAGTAAGGGAATTATTCATATTATTTATTTAACTATTTATCTTTATTTTTTATTAACAGATTTTTAGTGAGAGTTAATACAATTGTTTTTTGGAATTTTCCACATGTTTTCAATTTCTTTAATTGTAGATATATTTAACAAAAAATAAAGGATGCGGTGAGTTCTACATACATAAGGGAGGTGGTTTAACAATATTTTCCCAAATTTTTTTCTAAATTACATATTTTACTATAGTACCATGTACCTAAATCATTCATCAACTCATACTAAATGTTTAATTAAATAAATGAAGTGATATTTTCAGGAATTGTGTAATTTTAGCAACACACAAAAAAATGCTGGAGGTGGAACACCTTGACCATTGTCACCCCTAATGGCATGACTTCCATAATGGCCTAAGAGTTTCATATTTTAGAATTATTTTTTAACTACATTTTACAATGTATTTATTTTTCCATTACTATAGTGGAAAATTTGGAATTGAATTTTTGGAAAATGGTGGGCCATATGTACAGACCCTCACTCCTCTGATTATATTTTAAATAAACATATTAAATAAATTAGTCAACATGGTTAACATGTATTTTAAAAGTGTATGAGTTTAATTATATATACAACCATTTATATATACGATGTTAAGTGAGATATAAGTGTCCCAATTTAGGAATCCTTGGATGGGATCAACAATCTTAACAACGAGAATTTGTAATTGATTATAGAATACAACAAGGGATAAAAAGGTTATTTATGGAACACCATGTATGGTCTCACTACGAGAATTTATTTTTTCTTCCCATGCTTGAAAACTTATTCCCTAGTTTTTTACCATAGATCGGTGATGTATACATTTTTATCATAGCATTCCATCAATGATAACTAGTTTTAGGTGTGATACACCATGAGTAGACTTTGAGGGACATTATTTATTCCAAGACTCAAGTGATACTTTGAACCTTAAATAGATTCCTTGGATAGACACCTTTGGTGATTGATTTATTAGTCCATGTAGAGTGATAACTGGGATCCTTATATGGATCACCTTGGATGGGATCAGGATGCCAACTCTCAAAAAATAAGTTCACATTCTCTTATATAAAGAACATTATTTGATTTAGTCCTTGAATTATATTGTTTTGGTATGATGGATCTATTTTATCTCTATTATCATATGCCACGATGCATGTGAAACTCCTCATAGGTAATGGTGGATTCCATGGTTTTATGACTCAGGTCATGCGGTTGAAGAAAATTTATTTTTATTCCCATGTATGTTTATATGAATATGAGGTATAAAAATATATACACACAAAAAAACACACACATATATTTATTTCTTTATTAATGTACATGTAGGGTGACATATATTCTGATACGTATAGCCTATACCGAAGGAGGTAGTGTTGGTCGGATATCTCGTGAGAAACCCAGTCCGATATGATTTATTTATTTATATATTTGATACCTTACAATAAATATTAAATGGATGCTACATGTTGTTTATATATTAATTGGATTGTTCAAAATATCATTGGTGGTGGACTACTAAGCATATCTCACTCCTTGTTTATGCCACTGGTTGGTAACCAAACATACCTTGTGGATAGATGTGGAGAAAAAGGGAAGTTTCTACCTTTGGATGTTTGACATATTATCCAAGGATATAGTATATGAGCAGATGAATGGTCCTATTCTCATGATGCTAGTGGAGGTAATTTTTTTATCTTTTATTACATTGAATGTTTTATTTTTTTGTACCTAATTATTCCATGTGTATTCCCTTTTTACATGTACCATTACATGATCAAAAAAAATTTATATGACATTGATTAAGTTTCTAGGTATTGATTGTGTTTAGTTGATTCATTATTATTCAATTAGGGATTGTTCATTAAAATTTATACTACTTACTATTACTATATTTGATGTGGTTGTCACATCCATGAATTATTTTAAAGGTTTTTTTTCATTTAATTTCCATTCTTGCTTTTCTGTGGTGGCTTACCATACATTTTTGGAGGAAAGGGTGAGATTTCATGATTTGGGGAAAAATATATAGTAAGCGGGGTTCCTGTAATCTTATTCCAATTTTCATAGGGTTTCTTATACTGTTATTGATGTTCTAAAATGTCTACCAGCTAGGATTCATACCTAGGGTTTGATGTTGTGACATTTTTTGAAATCTTGTGGATTGGTGCTTGATTTCACTTCCTTGTGGCGTGACAGTGGTGTGATTGAAGTTTCACAAAATGGTTTGGAGTTTTTTCACAAATGGTAGGTGATTACATGTGAGATCATTATTTGATGAGTGTGTTTTTCTTGATTTATAATTATATAATGATTCTATTCTAATGAGTTTGGATCAAAAATTATATCTGACATCATTTGTTAAGCGGTTGGTTTTTAAGTATCTTTTTTGTTCAAAAATGAATATTTTTGTTGTTTATTCCATGTTGTGTTCGTTGGGGTTGTTTTATGATTCATGTAATAGTTTTATTTAATGATGTTATAGCTGAAAATTCTGGTTTTATGTGACATCAGTATGATTTTGGTCTTCAAAGAGGGTTTTAGAAGGATTTTATGTGCAAAACATGGTTACACTATTTAAAATTGTTTTGTGAATGTTTTAAATGGTTTCTTGATTTATGTAAGAGGTGAAACTAGGTTGCCAAAATGTTTTAGTAGGAGTGTAATTTTGAAGTGGTCTATTATAATGTGAAAGGAATGTTATGTAATGTGTACTATCATGGAATGGTTATGTAAAATTGATTACAGGATTTGTTGAAGTGTGAAAGGGAGGTGAAACATGTTGTGCGCTGTTTTGGTGTGAGTATGATTTCCAAAATGAATATGAATGAAAATGGGATCATGTGATGGGTGTGTGGGATTTTTGGTGTGTGTGTAACTTGGAAGTGGTATTTTCATGTGAAAATTTTATTTCATGGATTGCGGAACTTTTTTGAGAACAAGAGGGAAGACCTAAGTATCGAGGTAGGTGGACGTGTACTAGTATGCTAGTGATCCTGTGGGGTTTGGCCTCAGTTTCACATAATAATTTTGACGATGACAACAATAACTAAACTATGATGATGATGATGTTGGGGGACCATTAGGTTATGGTTATGATCCCTACTGGTGGATCGTGTGCATGAGAAAAAATATCTGTATCGTTGCTTTTACTGAGTAAGAGGTACATGGGACCCACAATGAGCTAGTTCCTATGGTGGTTTTACCATTGATAGTGCCCATTAGATAATTTAAAATTACTGTCAGCATAAAGTATGTTTTTTTGGAGATATTTAGTATCTTTTTAATTCTATTTAAAATTTTTTATTTCTTTAATTTAGCCCAATTGAAAATTGATTTTATTTAATGTTTCATCTTCTTAGGATTTTTACTGGCATATCTTGTTTAAAAAATGTGAAAGATGTTTGTCTTATAATGATTATCACATAGAATATTTTTTGGTGGCATCCTACTGGGCTTTGTCTCACACCCTACTTACACCTTTGGGTGTAATTAGACTTGTTTATCTTTGTCACAGATCGATTAATGCTTTTAGTGCTGGGGGTATGGGTTTCTATCATCCTTCATGATGAAGTGTATTGGAGATGGCTTGTAGTAATTTCCCCTTGTCATGTGATGGTTCATGGGATGTCCTTTCTAGTTTTTTTCCTTTGTAATAGTCTTTAGGCATTTTTTAAAATTGTTTAACTAAATTATGAAATTTTTTAAAGATAATTTGGGTAAAAAATACAAATTTGTTTTATTAGATTCGTTTGTTGTTTTAGGTTTATAAACTTGGTTAAATCATTCCCAAATTTCATTTTATGTTACCCATGAACTTGTTCCAGCCCATAGGGATCATGATCCTTATTTAGGTATTGACATAGACTGGGGCAGGTGCCGGTTTTGAAGGCGACCAGATCTGGTTCATGACAAAATAGTATCCAATGAGTAAGGTTTTCTATCTTGGGTCATGTTTTTTGGGGAGGAGTCGATATATTACGGAGCTAGGGTCTTTGGGACTTGATAGTTCAATTTCGAGTTGGGTTCGTAGACAACACTCATTGTGATGGCAGTCACGTCACCTAGGGAAGTAAGGTTTTATCTGATTACATTTTTTTCATGGGTCATTGATGATTAGGGAAATGAAAATAGAGATATGTCAATGGTTTTAGTGAGCTCGTAGGGACTGGAAAGCCATGTGGAGATGGGGATATTTTCCTAGAACACTCTCCATGATGGTGAAGTGATTGGGGTATGTCCTACAACCATATGTCAATGTCAACCACCAAAACTAGTTTCCTCTCACATTTTCTTGTGTCCTTTTTTAGAATCATGGAATCTTGGTATTGAAAATTATAAGTAAGATATGACTTAAGAAATGTGAACTTTTATGAAATGATGTTTCTGTAAATTATAAGTTCATTTATTTCAAAAATGGTAGAAATGAATATTTAGAACTATTTTGAAACGGTAAATGGTGAGTTTACACCTTTTTTTATAAGTATGAATTATGTTAGAGTGGGTTTTGAAAATCAATACCAAATATACTTTGTTTAATTACTAACCTGTGTCTTGAGTTGAATCATGTGTTTTGGGAATTTATGTGTGGGGTTTTAAGATAAATTTTGATTTAGTAACTAGTTTTAATTTGGATTGTTTTAAGAATCATTGGAATCTTGTTTAGATAAAAAGAGATGGGTTTTCTAAATGAACGATTGTCGGTGAAATTGAGTTTTTTTCATAAAGCTGGGAGTGTTTTGAAATAGGATGAAATGTTTTGAAATTAAGATATGGATTGAAAGTGAGTTTTTTTGAATGATTGGGTCTTTCTGAAATGTTTTTAAGATGTAAATTAGGTTTTTGTTTTGTGGTTAGTGGTTTTGAGAAGAATGGATGTGTCAGTAGAAGGTTATGGTTTTGAAAATTGTAAGTAATTTTTATTTTAACCTTTGGTATTTCCATGAGAGACCCCATGCATGGGGTTATATGGGATGATGGATGGTTAGTGAAATGAATGGATGAGTTTCAGGATGGATATGAGAAGGGTTCCTGGTGTGGCACATAAACATGAATGTGTGAGGCCTATAGGGCACCAATGATGGGTACGATAAGCACCAACCCATTTATTTTAAATGAAGTCACTTTTTTTAAAGTAAAACATTATGTCATGATGACCGGTTTGGGAGGTATTTGTTATATTTTTTTTTGGAAATACTGTTGTTTTGGGATGTTTTGAGGTCAATAACCCCTCTTTTTTTAATAATGGTTCGGTTTTTAGTTTGGTCCGTATGTTGGGTCGAAGGGCTAGTTAGTGGTCTCTTCGGAAAAAAGTTCGATAAGCCCTTATGGTGGCTCCCTTCTTCTATTCAGTTCCGACTAATGATACTTTTTTACCAATTGACCAGCTTGGTTGGGTCCTTGGGCTCTCTCGTTGGATAGGGTACACCCACATAAATATATAATGCATGACTGAAGTGCAGCCATGATTGCTTCTCTATTGGAATTTCCTCTAGTTGATATATGTAAGGATTCATTTTTCTCAAGATTTGGAGGTTGATTCAACACCATTTTCCTTCATGGATTTATGGGTCTTTTTTTGTTGGGAGAGAGGGTGTGGAAGGTTGAAGGAGACCTTAGGTCCTTAAGTTACCTAAGTATCCATGGGTGGATACGATATAGGGTTGTTGGTGTGAAATGTTTTCTAAGTGGGACTATGGGTCCTTCATTATTTTTTATGAAATGATGGTTCATGTTAAAGAACCGGTGTGGGGTATATGGTCAAGAATGGATGATATGGCCATTTGTAAGAAATTTTGTGCTGTTTGGGACTCAATATAAGGTTATTAGCCATATATTGTTTCTATCAGTCGTAAGGGTCATGTTTGGTGACACCTAGCGATGTCATATGTTCATTTGACTGCAAAAGTGAAGGTTTTGAAATCTTTTGAGACTATCTATTTTGTCAGAAGTGTGACTCACATCAAAAAAACATGACATACACTGTTTAGAGGAAGGTGTTTTCATATGTTCTTTCTTATTTACTATTTTCATCCAATGAAACAAGGGGTGATGCGTGTGGATCTTCTAAGATCTTGTTTTGTATAAAATGTCAGGTTTTGGTAAAGTGAGTTTGGAGTGTTTTGTGTCCTGTTGAATCCATCTGGGATAATAGTTTAGTTTTTTGTGGAACTAAAATATGAAGTTCCCTTCGGGGGTTTCCCAAGGCCTGATTGTGGGGCTGAAGATGCATTGATCATCTGAGCTCCATCCATAGGACCCATATTGATGCTGGTGCACAGTCAGGGAAATCCTAGGGCTATTAAAAATTGTTGGTCTAATTTCCATACTCATTATGAAATATGGGAACCATTTAAACCTTTGATGTTATTGTATTTCTATAATTGTTATCATTTAGTAGAAAGACTTGGGGAAATCTTGTTACCATATTATCTATTATGTTATTGATTTTCCCCCTTGGGTTTCCTTTGAGTTTTTACTGAAAAGTATGAAAATTTGGTTAGGCAGATGGTAGCGCATTGTTTGCGCAAAGTTAGTAGTAAATGCGTGCCTACTTAGGAAATAGTGAGACAAGAGACAGTAGCTACCACATTATCTCTACATGTCTAAGCATCTTGGCACATGTAAACATGAAAATATTCCGCTTTTGATAGAATTGTTCCCATGGTTATCCTACAGTTTCCCAAATTGTGCGAACTTCCCCTGTGGTAGTGCAAACTCTTTAAATTTTGGGTTTGTTTCGTGATGGTCCATGCTATTCGGTTAAGATGGTCGGTTCGTATGGTGGGTAGACCCACTATGGGTGTCACGTATGTTATTTTGGGAAAGTATAATGAAATTATAACCCTTATTCCAAGAATTCCATTTCGGCCTCCCCCAATTAGTTTCCCGATTCTGTCTTTTGAATCATTGAGTTCCCTCTTCTGGTGGGGAGTCTGTTTTGTGTCTCCCCATATCAGTAACTTGGTTTCTTCCATATTTTTGGTCTAAAAATAGGTAGTATCATTTAGAGTTAGTTAACCACCAACATCCTCCTTGATAAAACCTTGGTATTAGAGTGTGGCCAATAGTTTTGTCGAATTAAGACTGGAGTGACCTCATTTGTTTTCGTTTTTCAATATCGGTAAGTTGATCGAGTCTTGTTCGGATAGTGGTTTAGGTATTTTATTTTTGGGATGTAGTTTGAATATGCTTGATCATTTCTTGAAGTGTTTTATGTTTTGGATGTTGAGAGTATTCCATCCTTGATTGATCAATTGGAGGTGTTTTGGCCTTTTGGGGGTGAGAGAAACATGGAAAAAGAGTTCATTTTGTCCTTTCAATTGGGTTTGGTTTTTTCTTTTGGCCTTATTGTGGCTTTATGAGGGAATAAAGTTTTATGTTGGGGAGAATATTCACATCCATGACTTATTTTAAAGGTATTTTTTCATTTAATTTCCATTAATTTTTTATTGGGGGGATTTCCCATACATTTTTTGAGGAAAGGATGAGTTTTCCTGATATAGGCCAAAATCTCAAGTAAGTGGGTTTCCTATCATGTTCCTCCCATTTCCATAGGGCACAATTCACATTTATTGAGGTTCTAAAATTTTTAGTAGATAGGTTTTATACCTATTGTTTAATTTTGTGTCATGTTTGTGAAATCATGTGGATTAAGACTTAATTTCACTTCCTTGTGGTGCGGCGGTGGTGCGATTGATGTTTCAGACAACATTTTGGAGTTTTGGGAACAAATAGTAGGTGATTACACGTGTAAAAATTATTGTATGAGTTATTTTCTAATAATTTATATTATTAGCATGATTCTATTTCATTATGTTTTTTGTGAAAATTATAGTTGATAACATTTTTAAGTGGTTGGTTTTTAATTGGCAGGTTTGTGAAAAAATGAATATTTTTGTTGTGTATTCCTTGTTGTGTTCATTGGGGTTGTCTTTTGATTTGTGGAATAGTTTTATTAAATGATTTTATGGATTCCAATTCTTTTCATATGTGATATTGGTATGATTTTGGACTTATAAGAGGGTTTTTAGAAGGTTTTAATGTGCAAAACATGGTTAAACTCCTTGGAATTGTTTTGTGAAGGTTTTAAATGGTTTCTTGATTTATGTATGAGGTGAAACATTGTTCCCAAAATGTTTTGGTAGGAGTTTAATTTTTAAATGTTGTAATTTAATGAGAATGGTCTTTTATGTGATGTGTACTAACAAGGAATGGTTTTGTAAAATTGTTTTATGGATTTATTGAAGTGTGGAAGAGAGGTGAAACATGTTGTGGGATGTTTTGGTGTGAGTATGATTTACAAAATGATTTGAAAGAAAAAGGTGATCTTGTGACATGTGTGTGTGTTTTTTGGTGTGTTTGTGACTTAGAAGTGGTATTTTCATGTGCAAATTGTGTTGCATGGATTATTTAACTTGTTTGAGAACAAGAGGGAAAGCGCGGGTATCTAAGTGGGTGGATGTGTTCTATTATGCTAGTTATCCTGTGGGGTTTGGAACAAAGTTTCACATAGCAAGTTTGAAGATGAAAAAAATAACTAAAAAGGATGATGATGATGTTTGGGGACCACTATGTTATGGATATGATCCCTACTCATGGATCATGTGCCCAAGAACAGATATTTGTATGGTTACTTTCACCGAGTACGAGGTACCTAGTAACCAAAACAAGCTAGTGCCTATGGTTTTCTTCCCATTACTAGTGATCATTAGATATTTTTTACTTACTATCTGCATATTATATTATTGGATGGGGAAATTAATTATATTTTTAATTCTATTTTAAAGTGTTTATTTTTTTAAAGTATCCCACTTGAAAACTGATTTTAGGTAAAGTTGCATCTTATACAGATTATTACTAGCATTTCATGTTTAAAAAACATACAAGACTTTTGTCTTTTAATGATTATCACATGTAATATTCTATGGTGTCATCCAACTAGGATTTTTATCACACCCTAATTAAACCTTTGTGTGTATGTATACATGGTTATCTTTGTCATAGGTTGGGTAATGCTTTTAGTTTCGGTGGCCTGAGTTTCTAGCATCATTCGTGACACAGTGTTTTGGAGATGGATTATGGGAATATCCCATTGTCATGAGGTGGTTCATGGGCTGTCCTTTTTGGTTTTGTTCCTTTTTAATTGTCTTTAAACACTGTTTTAAATTGTGCAATTAAAATCCACAATTTTTCAAAAGGTAATTTTGTTCAAAAAATATAGATTTCTTTTGTGGATAATTTTGTTGTTTTATGTTTATAAACTTAGGTAAATCATTCCCATATTTCATTTTATGATACACATGGACATTTCCCATCCCATGGGGAGCAGGAATGACCTTCAGGTCTGGCCAAAGACCAGGTTGGGTTTCGGATTTGAAGGCGACCTGATCTGGTTCGTGATAGTGGTAAACTAGTATAATGGTGGTATTATCTCTCCAATGTACCATCATAATTCTCCATTTCTAGTTAGTATCCTTTGGAATATGAGGAGAAGATCATACGGTCATGTGGCCAACCTGGTTTTTTTAATTATGAGTGAACCTGACCTAGAATGATTCAAAATGGTACTAGATGAAAGATTAAATGCTCCAACAAATGGGTTATCTCAAGGTAGTGGCACCGTATGGGTGATCATCGACATATTGAACAAGTTGGTGAAATTTGTTTCATCTAAGGAGAACATTGAAATTTATTATCTTGGGAGGATTTCCCAACAAGATATTATATTTCATCATGGTTTTCTTCATATTATTGGACTAGATTGGGACACTCGGGTAATATCGTGGCACTATAAGGGGTTATAGAAAGAAACGGGTTTATAGGTGCATCTGATTAAAAAATTATACCCTCATACCAAAGGTTATTATGAGCAAAAAATAAATGTTTTCAAGGACATTATTTGGAAATGAATCTTGGATTATGGATTTTCATGAAAAAAAACTACCTCTAATGAACATGTCCTATAATAAAATCTTCCATGAAACTACTCAGATGCATCTCTATGTGGCCTTATGCAGTATGAAATGTCTTTCACCCCTTTGTTGGTTAATGGTATGTGGGGAACTGCAGTTGGGAAATCATGTCATTCAAGATAATTCAATTAAGGTACTACTTATTTAGAAGGATATTGATAAAAAATAGTATTGGTATAAATTCTATAAGGATTTTCACTACTGAAATTTGGAATTCAAGTTGGGACATCATGTCTTCTATGAGTTTCTCCAATACTAGGTGAGATATGGATTTAGATACATGTAGATCTATCACTACAATGTGTTGATCCTTTTGAGATGTTTGAATGAGTCAAGATGGTTTCCTATAGATTACCCTTACCTAATAAGTACTTGGTCATGCATGAAATATTCAATGTATCAATTCTTTACCATTATTATTACATCAAATTCCATTCATCGGATTACGAGGATATGGGTAAAAGGAATGTTGTATCTTTTAAGGATCATATGGAAAAGTTCATGGATCAAAGCAAGAATGTCCTATGAGAAAGGTCAATTCTTCTTAGATGGGTTCTATATAAGCATGACCAGGTACATAATGATACCTACTAGAGATAGGATGAAATATATGTTTAGTAGAGTGAACTTTTTTCAATACTATATTTTACAACATTAATAATTGAAGTTCAAGGACAGAGTTTTTATAAGGGTAGAAGGTTGTAGCTTCTTTAATTTTTAGAGAGGTATGGTCTATATAGATTCTCTTGAACCATTATAATGTTTCCCATTTTGATTATGCTCAATAACTAAGCATTTAGGATTTTTAGTTTGGTTTTGGAATGGAAGGTAGCAGGGGATGAAGACTAGCACATGAACCAATTAAAAACATGAATGAAATTCATGACATAAATTGATCTGGCTGGACACCATGAATTTATTACAGGGAATGAATGAAAAACAATCAATGAATCTTTTTCATGAAATGAATAATTTTTTCCTTGCAAGAAAAGAAAATCCATAAAATTCATGACATGAATTCCATTCACCTAATGAATATGTACTGATTTTTTTAATAAGTACTAAACCCATTATTTTATACTAACTCATATTTCATTAAAAAAACCTTATTTGGAGGCCCTATTTCCCCCCCATTTACTATTTGATGTAACTTTCTAATCTAGACTCTGATTGATCCACTATTTTTCTCTTTGCATCCCTCTGAGTAAGAAATTCATTAATCATCCATATTTTTTCTATTTATCTATCTGTGATCATCGTTATTTCTGTATTGAACTAATACAATCTATTTTCATTCGATTTTTCTATTTTTCTATATTATCAATATATTTCTGGATTTAATAGATATAATCGATTAGGTTATTTATACCAAAACAACATCGGTATTGTAGTTTTTTTTCAATATGCTTGAATTTATATGTTGCATCATTATTCTTCAAACTATAAACTTTTAGAGATTCCACTTAAATATTTAATTAAATAAATTAAATGATTTTTCCATTATTATTATATTTCCAAAATATAGAGACCCTCCCTTTTCATACATTAAAATTACAAAAAACTTTCAGAATACTTAAAACATTATACATATAGACACCCAATGTCTATATTTGTCCCGTGCCTATAGAAACAAGGATACATAAACAATAGAACATAAGTGTTCTACAATATATCTCATTATGTTCTTTTTCACTATCTCTATTCATAGACAAATGAAGCAAAATACATATCTAAATAACTTGGGGGAAAAGAAATATGAAATTCGTGAGATTAAATTCTTAGTAATGGTTAAAAGGGTGGTACATTAGAATAATCATGAGTCTAAGGGTATGAGAACATTATTATAAAACTATAAGATCATACCCTGTATATCAAAGAACACAAATAGGAATCATTGAATAAGGATTAGTGATTCATAAGACATGAATCATAAATAAATGAAGAACATAAGCAATGAAATCATAACATTGGAATAGACCATGGAATTTTGGATACCCATAAGCATATAATATGATTTCCATAGTAGTCGAGGCATCAATTCAAGACCATCCAAGTATTTTGGTTTCACTCCCCATACCATCTTGGAAGTCATGGTTCACTCCCATGACCATCTTAGTAGCTTGAGTTCATTCCTCCTACCATCATGGTAGTCATGGATAACATCCATTTCCATGTTAGTAGTCATGGTTTGATCCAAATACTATCATATTATATATCATGATATATAAATGTTTACCCAATGAATTGGAGGAAGACATATGTCACACATATATCATAATGTAATCATAAAAACATGTGCCACCATATCATTAAAAATCATATCATAACTCCTTGAATGTAATTTTAATCATAAACTTGTAATCATATCAAAACCTATATAATACGATAAAGGTTTCCTAATAATTTCATCAAAAAAATAACGTATGAAAATAAGTGGGTTTCAAAATCATATAAATCATTAATGAAAAATATGTTTTATACACATCATGCTATTCAAACATAAACCATTCATTGAAAGAATATGAATGGAAAAGGTAATTTACTTCCCTAAAGTATTCTGATTTACCCCAATTAATGTCATCTAAGATGGTAAATAATTTTTAGATATCCTTTAAAAAAATTCCTTGAGGAAAATATCATTTAATTATTTTAAAAGTATTTTTAAAACAACAAATATTTCTTGAAAAAATATTTCTTTCCAAATAGATTTGAAAACTTATAATGGAATATTTGAAATTAATAAACCAATTTTTTTTTAAAAAAACCTTTTAAATGATCTTCAAGGATCATTAAATTTTTTTTTGAATATTTCTGTTTTCGAAATGAAACAAATAACTGGCCGAAGAGGGAAATATAGTCAGATTTTTCAAAAAAAATATATTTTCATTTTATGTGCAAAATAGTGAAAAAATGGTACAACTAATGGGGATAACATGAATAAATAGAAGAAAACTAAACTAATGATCTTTATTTAGATATGAATCATAATATTATATCAATGAAATCTTATTCATTAACAACCTCTATAAATGATTTGATTGGTTCAATAAACTTTCACGACTTGGAAAATTTTGATCATACTTTCTATGTATAGAAGAGAAATTAAGTGAAGGATAAAATATAAGGAAAATAATGTGATTTATGATATAAAATTTCAA
This sequence comes from Viscum album, assembly GCA_963277665.1. Classification (NCBI taxonomy): domain Eukaryota; kingdom Viridiplantae; phylum Streptophyta; class Magnoliopsida; order Santalales; family Viscaceae; genus Viscum; species Viscum album. The sequence goes on along the minus strand of OY728147.1, from coordinate 1,497,412,264 downwards.
ATGGAATTATATGCACATAAAAAAATTTAGGTTCATAAAAAAATAAGTGTCTCAAAGATGGAAAATTTAGGCAAAAATCTCTTACTAATTTTGTAACGTTTGAAACATTATCCCCATGAAATAATGATTATTGAATGGACATGTAATCTCCAATAAATTTAATAATAATAATAATGGAATACATTCATGGGAATCATATATACCACAAAAAATAAACAAGTGGTGTCTGAGGCATGTATATGATAAAAATAAAAAGTGAGATGAAATTTCCTTTACCACGAGTCTTGACTCTCTTCGTACTCGTACAATATTCAAGTATAATAAATGTAATTTTATTACACATATTTTAAATACTAATATTATTATATCTAATAAAATAACTTTTTTTATTATGATGTTATATTACAATCTTGTTAACAATTATATATTATGGTTTCACTTTGGGTAATTACCTCTTTGTTCTTCAAATGCGTATTAATTTGTTATGTCATTGGTCCTTATAATTATATTAGGGTTTAAAAAACGTATATAATGATTTAAAAATCATTTAAATTAAATAAATATTTATTATAATAGTATTAAGGATACATAATTAGGAAATGGAATACACCATTCATGGAAACTGTAGGCCATACCTATACATGAACATTGTTTTCATTTTTATTACCGCATTGGATAAATGAATGAAAATGAAATATATGTATATTTATAATTTAGATATTTTAGAATTAAAATATTATATATATCATATAATTTCACTAAAATAATTATTAATACATTCCTTTTAGTTTGTGAACGAATCACATCTCTTTGAGGGGGCGGTAATCCACATTTCCTAAAATGAAATAATCAGATTTACACCAAATGGGATGTATAAATATATGTGTTTTAAAAGGCTTATAGAGTCATAAAAACATAATATACATAATATATAACATATATAAATATAGTTTCCATAATTATTTCCCCTTTGAGAAGTGGTAATGGAAAAAGGAATAATTATCTTTTCGCGAGGCTGTAGTTCACCATAGATGTAAATACCGTGTTCGTTGCCCATTATATGGATTCTTGTGTATGTTTAGGTTGAATTTTTTTTCTTAAAAACATATTAGTAAATTTTTGTTACTTACTTTGTTATAAATTCTTGGAATAATAATATTTTAGTCAGTGGAAGGTGTAAATAATATAAAATAACTTGAGGAAGAATGTTACCTCTTATTCGGTAAACTCCTTTTTGTCTTCTCCCATGGGATTCCATGTATTTATTTATTCTATATTGGAGGATTCTATTATGTAATTAGGGATGTTTAGTATCTATTTGGTAAGATATTGGTACATCGATATGGTACTTATAGGTGTGATCAAGTGGGAGGGGATGTGACCTTTTTATAATAGAGGAGGAGTGGAAATCATCTAAATTTTGGGAAAAATAATTCCACCCACATTTTTCCCCTGAGAAGTGGATAAAATAATTGAATAATTTAAATAAAATGTATTATAGATTCTAAAAAAGTCCATAAAATGGATAATGGAAAAGTTTCCAGGTCGTTTTGGCCCTTAATATTAACTTTTAGTCCCATATTAATTTTGATTTTACCTTAATCGTTGTAATTAATTTTAAATACATTGAATAATATTTTTGTTCAAAAAATAGGTTGACATGATTAGAAATAATAAATTATGCTAATTAAAAACATGGAATCCATTTTTCCAAATTATAATATCATATGTGGTATACATTAATTTAAATCTAATCTCGCTGTTTGGATGACAGTGTGGGTTTTTGAAGTAAAAACATCCAAAACATTGAAGGGTTTTTATATTAAATATCAAAGGTAAATTTATTCAAATGAACTAAATTATATTAATTGATAAAAATATGATCTAATTAAAATTTTGACCAATTTTGTAACACCCCATGATTTCAATTTATTTTTTTTCTTCAAAGTAATTCAATAACTTGCACTACTGACAACACTGAGTTCAAGCGCACCACAACTTACCAAACTAGCCGTTCAAAAGCGGTTATGAATAATATTAACTGAATTTTGAACTATATATAATGATTATAATTTTATAATCCATATTATGAGTTTCTTAGACTTAATTTAAGAACTAATTCATTTTTTTTTTCAGAAAATAGAAGTTTTTTTTAAAAAAATGCACATTTACCGCCATTTAGTGGTGAACCCTTTTTAAATACAATATTTGAAACTTTCATATATTAAATTTGAAAAAATAAACTTCTTCTTTAGAATCGGGCCATAAGAATTTATTTTCAATAAAATTTGGTATTTTTCTGATAACTTTCATATTTGGGTGAATAATAAAAATTACTATATTATAACTGAAAACAACTTTTTTAATCAAAATATTTTATAGTTTTACATTATACATTTTAATGTTTTGGAAGTATAAAGAGATTATATTTTAAACATTTAATCCAATTATGGTCATTTTATGTAATTTCACTTTGAGATTGGACATAAACAAGTGTCAATCTTTTGATATATATTATTTCTTTAAAATAAGCCTTTTGATTTTGTCAACGAAAATTAATTTTAAATTAATAAATGATACTTCTATGTTTTTAATTTGGTAAAATAGACATAATTTTTGGATTCGGAATATCGAAATTATCCTAGGGGGAATTTTTGGTTTTCTTCTGAAAACATTCAATTTTTGATGAATAGTGAAAAAACACTGGGTTATCGTGTAAAACTGAATTTTTATTTAAATAATAATTAATTATATTTAAATTTATTTTAGGTAAAATTAGATAAATAATACCTAAATATTTTCAATGTAATTAATTGGATTAAATTTATAATAAATTTAGATATATAAATGTTATTATAGAAAATTTCACCGTCTTTTACCCACCTCCTAAGAGAATTTGCGAATTTACATAAAACATAATTTTACCACTAATGTGAGTGGAGTTTCAAAAATACGAGAGACACAGTTTATATCAGATTGTAAAATGTCGTTCAATAAGATAAAAATAATTTTTTTTGTGAATAGTAACTTTTTTCTTTTATTTACCACGGTTAAAAGTAAATAGGGTAATTAAGGGTAAAAATGATATTATTATTACCCTAACCCATGTCCTAATTATATTGGATAAGTTTAATTCGACCGGAAACAACCTTAGGAATAAAATATGACCCTTTAGGTTCACTTGGATTAGATTACGACATTTATTATTATTTTATTTAAAGAAAAGTTAAAAGAGTTAAAATCAAAGTTTAATAAGTAAAGTATTTTTAATATAGGGTAATACATAAGATAAATTAGACTATAAATATTCATTAGAAAGATAAAACGATTTCCTACATAATGGTATTTTATTCATAATTTTTTAAAGATTAGATAATTAAATTTATTAATGACACAATGGTGATGCAGTAATTAACTTATTAGTCAATGAATGAAATAAATATAATTTCAAAGTTTTTATGACATATAAAAATTTTATAGGTTAACATGACATGTTATTATTGATTAAATGTATTTTATTTGTAGTAATAATTCTGTTATTATTTTAATAAAAAATAAATACAAAATAGTCTCAAAATTGAAATAAAATAGTTTTTAAAACATATATTATATTATTAATTGATATTATGGTTTTAAAAATATAAGGTTAGTCCAAAAGACTTATATAATAATATATATGACATTAATGAACTAATTGGGGTTTTATTGGTAGTATATAGTATGTTTATTTACCATATAGTGTAATAATACAATAAGACACGGTAAAAGTTAAATTATTTAACTTAGAGTTAAATCTAAATGATAATGTTAAAATGGTAACCTAAACTTGTATAAAACCTATTGGTTGAAATTATTTAGACCCATATCCACCCTATCCTCGAAATAAGTCAGTTTGGAGCCATTATAAACTGAATATGAATTTATTATAAAATAATATTTTAAGTTTTTCCAAAGGTGCCCCTCACCCCTCTTATAAAAGGGCACTTCCCCTTCCCTCAAATTCACACCTCCAAATCCATTTGTCTTGGACAAAAACTGACCAAATATACTCCCAAATATCCTAAAATCATCCTAGACGCCTTTATTGGGTCATAAATACAACCTACAGAGCCCTTTTGATTAAATCATATGGAAGAACCCAAAGAAGAGGTAATGATTTCACCACCCACATTAAAGTTCTTTTATTCATCCACTTACTCTTTCTTTGTTGTTCCCATTATAAAATAATAACTCCAATATCTTATATATACTATTATGCTATTATAAATATGGAACATCTATATTCATTATTCTATCCATGTTATTAATGATAATGTCACCATGTGTGAGTACGTATGGCTTACCGTCTCCATGTCGTGGTGTAATTTGTTTTTCAACACTATGTTATTTGGATGGATATAATTGGGAGAATATATGTATATAAAAAATGAAAATAACATGCTATTATCTCTGTAAAATTAATATACCATCCAACTCCACAACTTTTTGGAAATGATATTGTTTCTCGTGGGTACGTATGGATTACCGTCTCCACGACACAATGAAATTCATTTCCACGTTCACCATTCATCGAAGATTATAAAAATATATATTACTAATAAGTATGTAATATATTACATAATAATGATAATGGATATATATATATGTACTCACATATTTCATATTCACTTAGTTCCGTTCAATACGATAGGAAAACAAAAACATCGTTTATGCGTACATACGGACTACCGTCTCCATAAAATGTGTTTATAATTTCATATATATGTCTATTATACATATTTATATTCTAAATATATATGATATATAAATCATTTTTTTATTCTGGAAGTATTTAAATCTTGATCTAAGTGATAAAATCAAGAGTAACAGGTTAAAACACATACGATAAAGAAAGCGATTATTGCCCGAAATGCTAATTTAACATGGAAATTATTATTAAATGGGTAGTATAAAGTCATAAATGAATCATGTATGATATCATAAATATTAATATGGTTTTGGTATAATTTAATAACATATTACAATCTTCATACATGAGGTTAAACGTACCCTCGACTAAAGGAATGTTCAGGGTAAGGGTTAATTCCTCAATCTCATTATTATCTGAGATTGTTTATGTTTAAGTATTTACTGGGACATTTTATCATCCATGTCCATTTTTCGTAAAAATGATTTCAAAATGAATATTTTAAGGATTTTTTAAAGGTAAAATTTATCAAGATCATAATTTTAAATGTTTTAATGATTTATCTTTCTAAATCTTATTAATTAATGTCCATGTTTTCAAAATGATTTTAAGGATTTATTTATATGGACATGAATGTTTTGAGATGATAATTCATTTCAAAAGTTTAAAAGTGGTATGGGACACTTTGATTCAAAAATCTCTTTTAAATTACTTCCTTTATAAATGTGTGACTTTTAAAGGATTTTACAGAAAGTATAATTCTCTCAAAAAGTTTTACTCATCATTTTCAACTATGTCAGCAACTGTACTGGATATTATTGTTGATTGAGGTTGATTTATTATAATAAAATCTCCCATATTGTATTGAATGAGTTATGTTATGTTAGGCTATGGATGTTCTATTTTTATACCATTCATGGTTATTAGTTAATGTATTAACATTTTGTATGCTAGTTTTAATACGAATGTTTATGTTATATTTGATCTTTTTTATATGAGGAATGCATTGAACTTAGTAAGTGACGGGTGGATCCTGTTATAGCTCCTCAATGCATCGGTAGGTCTCATGAGACAACTAGACGTGGAATTGGTCAAGGCCTTTCCCAATTTGAGATATGGTTTTGGTCGAGGCCTTAATCATTTTTAGACGTCTTGGCTGTGGCCTTGACAGAATGTTTTAAAATGTTCACCATTATACATTCCCTCATTAGGAAAATAATATTGATGGTTTATGTGGTCATTAGACTAATAGAATACCCATGATTATGTTATATTAAGGGATTATTTACTCATATCATATTCTTGCCTTAAAAGTATTCATGTTTATTATTGGTAAAGGCATGGTGTTTCAATTATTCACCATGATTAATATTTATGTTATCTTCCGTTGTATTGCTTACCCTTACAGAGCATTTGATCTCACCCCTTTCGTATGTTTCATTTTCCCACGATATGAAGAAATTAGTTATGAGTGACTCGTAGGCATTATCTATGAGGCTTGGATGTTTCCATTGGAATAAATTCGTGTTGTATTTCTTTTCAAGTTGTAATGTTGAACTTAAGTATGAATCTTGTATCCAATAATACTGAACTAGTCGGTCTTTTGAGACATCATTTCCTTGTGAACATGATAATGTTATGTAATAAGGCCCCGACTCTGGGTAACCAGGGTCAAGGTGTTACAAATTTAAAATTTAATTCATGATTTTAAATAAACACGATGATATGGTAGTTTTAAATTAAAATTCAATATTTTCTACTACTAATCCAAAAATGAAATTTCTCAGAAAAATTCTAAAAATTAACCATAACAAATTTTTTCATAGGAGATTTAAAAATTATGTTTATTTTATAAAATTAAATTTCTATAGATTTTTTAAATTAATTTTAATTTTTTTTCAAAAATGTATATGAAATAATGTTCAATTGAGAAAATAATATTTTTAAACATATAATAACTTTATCAAAAATTATATCATTCATTATCAATATGATTTATTTATATAAAATCATTTTAAAAAACATTTTAAAAGTATTTATTTCTTTTCAAATTACTATGTTCAAAATTTAGGTTATAATTATCTCATATAAATAATTATAACAAAAAGAGGTTGTTATGTATAAACCCAGTGTTTCATATAACATATGGCTACTCGAGGTTTCATGTAATGTAAACCAAGTAAATATTAAATGTAAAATATTCCCTGAAAATTCCATATGATATGGATATTTGACATAGTGTATGCAACGCCCCGACCCCAGTTACCTGGAGCCGATGCATTATTTTAATACATTGGCATGATTACAATAAATCAAGTCATGAATGACCGATCAGTTTATCAATCTTTTAAAATTGATTACATATATGAATGTTACATTAAACTTTCTGACATACAATAGAACATAAATAATCCATTGAGAATTCCATTATTCCATTAGCACAATCCTTCATATTAATCATAATACACTTCTTGGAATCGTGGGAAAATAAAACATATGAAAGGGTTGAGCTTAGATACTTACTAAGTTTAAATAATTTAGGGGAAGCTATAAAATTTTAAGGAAATATGTGTAATAAAAACAATAGAATTTTTAAACATAAACATGAACAAAACATGGAAAAAATAAATCAAACATTACCATATAAACATGCATATGGATATTCTAATAGTCAAATAATCAGATGTAATAACAAATTTCATAACGAGTGAATGCTTAAAGTCAGACATCATAGCCACGTAATCAAGGCCTCGTGTTAAGACTACAATTTATTTTCAAGGCATTGTGCCAAGACACTAGTTTGTCTCCTGATACCTACCGACGCATTGAGAAGCTACAACAGTCTCCACTAGTCACATACAATGTCTAATGCATTCTTCATATGAAAATGATGAAACATAACATAAGCATTCAAATTAAAACTAGCATACAAAATGTAAATAATTAACCAAAAACCATGAATGGTATAAAAATAACACATCTATTGTCAAACATATCATAACTCATTCAGTACAATAAGGAATATTTTATTATAATAAATCAACCTCAATCAAGAATAATATCTGGTAAAGGATGTTGACATAGTTGAAAATGGTTAGTAAAACACTATGAGAGAAATATCTCTTTTTGTGAAATCATTTAAAAGTCACACATTTGTAAAAGAATTCATTTAAAATATATTTTTGAATCAAACTTCCCCATACCAATTTGAATATTTTGAAAGGAATTAATATTTTAAAACAATCACAATCTTATAAATAAATCATTAAAATCATTTTTAAAACAGTGACATTAAATAAAAATATTTAGAAAAATAAATCATCAAAACATTTAAAATGCTAATATTAATAAAGATTAACTTCTGAAAAACCTTAAAATATTCATTTTGAAAACATTTTTTTGAAACATGGAAATGGATGATAAATATTTCCCAGTAAATACTTACACATAAACAATTTCAGATAATAATGACATTGAGGAATTAACAATTTCATTGTACTTTCTTTTGGTCGAGGGTACGTATAACCTCCTATATAATGAAAATAGTATATTATTAGATTATAAGAGATCCATATTCATTTTTATGATATCATACATGATTCATTTATGGAATTATACTACCCATTTAATTATAATTTCTACGTTAAAATAACATTTCGGGTACTAATCGATTTGTTCGTCATATGTGTTTTGACTTTTTATTCATGATCGTATATCTTATATCATTATTTAATTGATTCCAGAATATAAAACATTATTTATGTATCATATATAATTAGAATATAAGTATATATAATATATTGATATATTCAATGGAAAACACCGTTTATGGAGACAGTAGGCCGTACGTAGGCGTAAACACCCTTTCTGTTTTCATATAGTATTGAACGGAAGTAAGTGAATGAGATATATGTAAATAAATACATAAACACACACACACAGATATATATATATATATATATATATATTTCTAGTAGAATTATTACTCCATATTTTAAATACTTATTAGTAATAAATATTTATTTTCATCATTGAATGGTGAACATGGAAATCAATCTCATCGTGTCGGGGAGACAGTAAGCGGAACATATGAAATAGCGATTATATAATTCTATTGATGGTGTAATAGTATGTAATTGGATGGTATATTATATAAACAGAATAATTATTAGTTTATATACATTATTTACATCAATTATACTCATTTTCATACCCATCCAAATAATTAAGTGTTGAATAACAGACTACTACACGATGTGGAGATGATAAGCCGTGCGCACACATGTATGGTGACATTTTAATTCATAGGATAGATAGAATAATGAATATGGTTGTAACATATTTTTCAAAACATCGTAGTATGTTTAAGGTACAAGAGTTATTATTTTGGTATGGAAACAACAAAGGAAGACAAAGTGGAAGAAAAAATAACTTTGAAAGTGGTGATGAAATAATTACCTCTTCTTAGAGTTCTTCGTTTTGATTTGAACAAAAGAGCCCCTTAGGCAAGATTTCTGATCAAATTAAGTCTTCTAGATGATGTTTGGATTGTTTTGTGTAGATTTAAGCATGTTTTGTCTGAGTTAAATGGCTTTGGAGGTGTGAATTTAAGGGAAGGGGAAGTGCCCTTTTATAAGATAGGTGAGGGGAACTTTAGGAAAAGTTTAAAATATTAATTTATTCTAAAATAATTTTTAGTTTCTAATAGCTCCAAATTGATTTATTTAGAGTCTAAAATGCAGATGAGATGAACTCCTCTCAACCAATAGGTTTAAGAAAAGTCTACGACACCATATTAACCATATCTTTTAGATTTAAACCTTAGTTAAATAGTTTAACTTTTACCGCGTCTTCTTGTATTATTATAATTCATTGTTAATAAAATATAGTAAAATGTAAAGAGAATCTGATGTGGTTCATTAATTACATATATATCATTGTATTAGTCCTTATATTTAGCCATATATTTTTAGAAATATTATATCATTTAATAATATAGTATTTGTTTTAAAAATTCATTTCTGACAATTTTGACACTATTTAGTATTTAGATTTTGTGAAATTAATAACAAGTTTATTAATCTGAAAAAATACATTAAATCAACCATAAAATTTCATATTCACCTCTAAAATCCATTTATAGCATCAAAAGTCTCAATTTAAATTTATTTTGATATTTAGAATATCAATTATTTTAATCATTCATTAATAAGGTAATTACTGCATCATCATTGTGTCATAACTAAATTTAATTATTTAATTCCTAAAAATTATAAATAAAATATCATGATATAGGAAATTGTTTTATCTTTATAACGAATATTTATAGTGGAATTTATTTTGTGTTTATGTTTATATTAAGAACGGTTTAGTTATTAAACATTGAATTTAACACTTTTAACTCTTCTTAAAATAAAATATAATAAATGTCCTAATCTTATCCAAAAGGATAAAAAGGATCTTATTTTTTTATAAGGATGATTTTGTTCTAAATACACTTATCCAATAGAATTAGAACATTTTTTGGGGTAATTTTAATATTATTTTTACCATTAATTACCTTATTTACTTTTTATCGAGGTAAGTAAAATTAAAAAGATAATATTCACCAAAAATTATTTTTATCCTATTAAACCACATTTTACATACTAATTTCAACGGTGTCTCTTAGATTGTTAAAATTCAATTTATAGAAGTGGAAAAATTATGACTTTTGCAAATTTGAAAATGTGCCTAGAAGGTGGGTAAATGTCCCTAGAAGGTGGGTAAAAGGACGTTATAATGGTTCAAATTTTTTTATATATCTAATATAATTATAATATGACTCCAATGACTTAAATTGTACTAATATATGTATTATCTATCAATTTTTTGATAAATTTTTAATTAAAAATAATTATTTAAATGAAAAATTCTTTTTTTATATACAACACAATATTTTTTACCGTTCATCAAAAATTGAATGTTTTCAGAAAAATAAAAAAAATTCTCCCAAAGATAATTTTGATATTCTGAATTAAAAAAAATATGTCTAATTTACCAAATTTAAAACAATGAGGTTTCATTAATTAAATAAAAATTAGTTTCCATTGTCAATACTAGAAAGGGGGTTTTTCAGAAGTAAAAAACTATTAAAAGATTGATATGTGTTTATGTCCAATTTAAATGTAAAATTACTTCCAATGAAAAACATTGGATTAAATGATAAAAATATAATCTAATTATTCTTCAAAACCCTTCAAATGTATAATTTAACTATATTAAATATTTTGATTAAAAATTTGTTTTCAATTAAAATTTATTATTTTTCACAATTCATCAAAATATGAAAGTTTTCAGAAAAACTCCAAAAAATTATCCTAACTAAATTTTAATTCCCTTGATCTAAATAATAAGTTTATTTTGTCATGTTCAATATATAAAAGTGTCAAATATTGGATTTAAAAAGGGTTCACCATTAAAAGGAGGTAACATGGATTTTTTTTGAAAACACTTCTTTTATCTAAAAAATTGGAATTTTTCTTATATCATGTCAAAGAAAACAAATAATATGGTTGCTAAAATTACATGAAGTATGTAAAATTCCAAATGCAGTTTATAATATTCAAAACTACTTTTTAAACGGCTAGTTTGTTAAGTCATGGCGCGCTCGAACTCAGTGTTCTATGTGGCGCAAGATATTGAATTAAAATATAGAGACAACATATTATGAAATCCTGGGGTGTCACATTCTCTCATACTTCAATAAATTGTGTCCTCACAATTTGAAAATTTTATTTTAAAATAAAATGTTAAAAATTGATAATATAGTTGTGGAAAACCAACATCAGAAATTGGGTTAATAAAATTTATTCTAAATAAGAGGGAAAGGGAATGGAAAATGTCACCACCAAATTATGATCTCAAATAGGATAACATTGGTGGTGATTTGAGTCACATAATTTGAGAAAAAACATAAATATTTATAGGGAGTGATTGAGGTCATAAATCACCAATAATTGAACAATAAATTGGATATTGAGGGCCTCAAAGACATAAATCAAGGATGATTTAAATATCATCAGTTCAAAAAAAACATAAGGTTTTAGGATAACAAAGTTTTGTTTTTATGGTCCCTCTCAAAAGATTCAGAATTATTTTCTTCATAGAATAAGGTAAAAAAAATATTTTACTAGAAGTGTTCCATCCTTCAACTAGCTTTTACGACAAACTCATATTTCACTACAAAAGATAATCGAATTAAAAAATATTCTATTTATTTTAATCGCATAGGGTTCCAAAGATAATGAATTTATATGTCATCTATGAGAACATTTTAAAAAATATATATTATACAAACCAAGACATCACATATGCCAGTGGTAGATGATACACACTTTTCGCCCTTTGGTTGTCGGTTCTTGTCTCGTAGCCTTATCGGGCGCGACGAGTTGTCACTCGACCTCTGGGTAGTTCTTTTTATAACAATACAAAAATATTCTTATGAAATGTTTTTACCTTAAAAAATAGTATTCAATGTCCATCTTAATCCATTACAATATTTAGAATTATCTAAAATACTTTTATCTAAACTCACACTCCAAAATTTATAAGTAAAGTAATGATATTGAAGATCTCTTTTTCCACATAATAACTTGTGAATACCATAATCGTGTATTTTAATAAAACATGGTAACATCCTGATTTACCATAAAACCTTATTGAATACATTCATACTCCCTTATTTCTTATAGAATAATGGATATACTCCTTAAATCTAAAAATGTTTTAAATTCCAACAATGATGGTATAAACAAACAATTAATTAGTTCTAAGGTATTAAATAATATCCAATATACATTATCCAACTCCATTATATCATATTATGAAATCCTTATCTCAGTTTTAGAAATATATTGAGGGTTATATTTCAAATAACAATATATTTTCTAAAAAGCATTACTTGAAACCGTGTCACTTTACGTGGTACCCTAAAATCTAAAATCAATAATGAAATAATACTATAATACAATCCTTATATACTCTATAATTCTTTTAACTTTTGCTTCATTAATATATTGCTCAAATGATACAATTCATTAATAACATCATAATTACACTAATCATTCCTCTTCATCTGTGGTAGTATCATAACTTGATTATTATCAAATAGAATCATTTTTCGTATACTCTGGTGACTTGGACATTGATTCGCATAGTGTCCCAACTCCTTACAGATGAAGCATTGTACATTTGAAACCTTTTTCTTACCTTCAAAATCACATATTTGGTGTCCTTTTTTTCAACACTTATATCAAAATACCATACCCTATAATCATTTACGAAGGTGATTCTTTCCATAGTCCTCACATGTGGGAAAATCCATCTTTCCATTCATCCCTTTATCCATCTTTTTCTCTACCAATCTCTTCTTCGCTTTCTTCACTTCAATGTCATCGATCTCAGAGAATTCAGTACATATCTTATTAACACATGATATTATTTCTTTATATGATGAGCATACGTGAGATATTTTTTCCCTTCCAAATGTTGGCTTAAGACAATGAAATATATGACCCTTTTTACACTTTGGATCATGCATATTGCTAGAGTTCACATTATTTCTAATAGACACCATTTATAAATGGAAACATACACTAGGTTAGATCATATCATAATTTATATTACAAAAACTGGAAATATTATAAACATTTAATTTAAGTTTTACACTCATCTAGTATCATAATCATAAAAATGGTTTCTTTTCCGACATATTTACTCATACAATACTTAATAATGGTTTGTAATTAAAATGTGAATTATCCCGAGCACATACCTTGGGAGTGTTGTAACTAAGAGTATAGAAAGGCCCGTTGTCGTGCACCATTTCCCGTTTTAGTCTAGCTCAAAGCGGCGTTTTAAGGTTTTACCCCTATGAAAATCTGTGCCATAGGCGGCTCTACCTTCTCGTATCTAGACAGGGATTCATTTCATGGAAAATTTCCAATATCTCTACATTACTAAAATTATTGGAGGTTCTTCTATACTAATCCTCAATCTCTATCTTATGGTAATGTTTCAAAATCTGAGTTTATCTAAATCTATTTCCAAGGTTGTTGCTAAACTTCCTCTGATACCAACTATAATGCACCTACCCTAGTTACCTTGATCCAGTGCATTATTTTAATGCATTGGAATGATTATAATGAATCATGTCTTGAAATACTGATCAGTTTAGTAGTCTTGGAAAATAGATTGCATACATGAATCTTACTTGACACATTCTTACATTGAAATAAATTAAATAATCTTTTGAAAATTCCATTATTCGCTTTAGTATAATCCAACATATTAATCATAATACACTTCTTGGAATCATGAAAAAATAAAACATAAGAAATGGGTGAGCTCAGATTCATAGTAAGTGTACATAATTTATAGGAAGTTATAAACTTTTAAGGAAAGATGTGTAATAAAAACAACAGTCTTTTTAAACAAAAACATGAACCTAATATTGAAAAAATAAATCAAAAATTACCATATAAACATGCACATGGATATTCTACTATTCAAATAATCACACGTAATAATTAATTTCATAAAGAGGGAATTCATAATGTCGGATATCGTAACCACATAGTCAAGGCCTCATTCCAAGACTAAAAATAAATGTTTTATCAGGGCCTTGTGCCAAGACAATATTTTGTCTCATGAGACCTACAGATGCATCGAGGAGCTATAGAGGGCTCCACCTGTCACTTAATAAGTCCAATTTATTCCTTATATGAAAATGATGAAACATAACATAAGCATTCGTATTAAAACTAGCATAAAAATGTAAATACTATAACCATAAAACAAGAATGGTATAAAAATTGCACATCCATAGTCAAACATATTATAATCTATTCAATACAATATGGAAGATTGTGATGACCCATCCCCCGGGGCCCATGCCATGACTACCCCAAGCCCGCCTTCTTTAGGCCAGGGGATGGAAACAAGCACTGAAAGTCATATTCCCTAAAACAGGAAGGCATTAGCATTATAGGCTGTAAACTCCCAAAAACCAAGCACACAACAAGATATAAGAAGAAAGTAAACTATATTGTAAATAAGGTGTGTACAGAAACTAAAGGGCCCGAAATACATGCCCAACCAGAAAGTACAATTAAAAATGGAAATTACAAGTATAACATGAAAGTAAAAGTAAAAATGAAACTGCTCCGGTGAACACTCGCCAAGGATCCTACCTGAAGGGTAGGTACAACTCTCAAATGGTGGTCTTGGAAGTACGCCGTGTCTGAGGTCCACCTTTGAGAAGTCTCCAGTCATGCTACCCTCATCCTCAGTCGGCGATGTCCGTCATCTGTACAAGACACAACAAGGTGCAAGCATAACCCGTGTAGGGGTGTGTATATCAATACTCAATAGGGACCCTAAGACCCCCAAAGGTCTCTCAAATCCAAAAATGATAAACCAAAGAACATGTAAAAAAAAGTCAAACCTACTTAGAAATATTCCCATACATATACCCAAGTTATCCAGATATACTCATCTCACATTGGACAAAATATTACCACAAAGGTAACACCACGAAGGTAGATGTACCAGACAGGTAACACCACGATTGTAGGAGTACCACACAAGTAATACCATAAAGATATAGTACTCCATAGGTACAACATGACGTTGTAAGACTTAGCTCACACATGTATAAGTCATGTATAGAAGTATAGATGACTATTCATGAAGCTAGATCATCTTATTCTGTCAAGAGTAACTCCTGTTGATTATATAGAGTCTTTCCCACACATTATCGATAGGTAATAACCCTCGTAATGACCAACACATGATCTAACCGACACAAGATCAGTATGCAGTGGCCCACACATGATTTCTGAGTGCTGACCCACACTGGATCGATAGGTAATGACCCCCACAATGACCGACATAGGATCTGACACGCCCAGAGTTGATTGGTAACTTACCTCCCCATTATCCATCTCCAACCATTGCCTCACTTCCAGCCAGTGGATTCCTTGCACCCGGTGGGCTCGAGATCCATAGAATCTACCACTTGAGATATCGGTCGTACCTCAACCACCACGAAGTCCCACGGTGAAGTATCCCAAAGGTCTTTCATGTCAAAAGGGACCCAACCTAACATAAGATGAATGATAAAGGGATAAATGGATAAATGATATGACTCATATTAAAAATATGCACCATCCTTTTTGGGAGCCTACCTGATTATAAGTTCACAGTTAAACATTATTGGATTGGACTAGTGATCATGGTTGGTGACCATGTCTTTCTTTGGGTCTCACCTCGATGAGGTTTTCATAGATTTGGCAGGGGCGAAAAATTATCTCCAAGGTTCACCGGACCCTTTCAGCTCCTCAGTAGAGTCATTAAGGTGGATTACCGCTTAGCTCTTCAACCTTAGATGCACCGGGTGCACGATATTTTCCACGTATCCTAGCTAAGGTGATATGTACATGATCCTTCGCACCTCATTGACTGAGGAAAGCTGAACATCGATGTTGGGGTGTCATTTTCGAAGGTTCCAGTGGAGATTGAGGATCGACAGGAGCATGTCTTTCATGGGCTGTTGATACCTCTGGTGCGCATTTGTTGGCAGCACGAGAACCTACAAGATAGCTATTGGGAGCGGGAGGCTTGTATTCATGCTCAGTACACCCACTTGTTTCCCTTGTTTGTGTTGGGGTTTCGATGACACAAATCCCTGAGTTGGGGAGAATGTAAAGACATGGAATTTTCCATGTAAATATTTTTTTGTGAATGAAACAGACGATGAATGATATATAGTTAAATGGATAAATGATATAACTCATGATAACAAGATGCACCTTCCTTTTCAAGAGCCTACATGATTAGAACATTACAGTTAAGGGTGCATGGCCTGGAGTAGTGATCAGGATGGGTGACCTTCTGGGAAGTTACCCAGAGTGTGTGTGAGTGAGGAAAAAGAAAACTAGAAAGTACATGTGTTGGCCTGTGGGGATTTCCATTAGTCAGATGACCCATTCAGACATGTGGGTGGGTGCTAGGATGAGGGCCACGTGTCTACGAGGCAACTGATGGTACCTTGCGGCCAGGACCAGACATCCATGTTAATAGAAGGGTTTTTGTGTTGTCACCAGAACCCAGTTGTTATAATTGGTATTATAGTAGTTGGTTCTACTGAAGAACTAGGACCGTGATATTTTCTATGTGGAAATAATGTTAAGTGTGATGAGTGTGGTCTTCGGTTTGGGGAATCTATTGTTGGTGCGGCGGCTAGCGTATCCATACACCAGGACCCTGACTTCTGATTTCTAAACCAGTGCATGAAAAAAATGATGGTACCCGGTAGGCAAGGACCCTACAACCATGTTAATGGCAGGGTGTTTGTGCTGTCACCGGGACCCAATTGTTACAATTGGTGTTAGATGAGTTGGTCCTACTGAAGAACATGGACTCAAATATTTTCTATGTGGAAATAGTGTTAAGTGTGATGAGTGTGGTTTTCAGTTTGGGGAATCAAGTGTTGGTGTGGCGTCTGACGTATCCATACAATAGGACCCTGCCATCTGATATCTAACTCAGTGCATGAAAACACTGATGGCGTCTGTGTTTTTGAAATGTTTTCTTTGTGATAACTTTGAGTCAGCTCACCAGGTATAACTTAATGATCGTAGCACGCCTGTTCTTTTTTAGGATGCCACCATTCAGGCAACCATCCAGGGTTCCCGGTCGAGTACATGATGTCAACCCACTGAATGACAGGGCTTCAGTGCAGGCCCCTTACAGCAGTTGTACAATCGGGTGGTGCATCTGCAGCACCACTACCTGTTGGAAAGCTAATACCACCTACCCCAGCAGCAGAGGGTGCACACCGCTTGAGTGAATTGAACACGTTCCAGAGACAGAGGTCTCTGAGGATCCATGGTGAGACAGAACCACAAGTGGCTGAGGACTGACTGGAGGCCGTGGTTAGAGTTTTTCGACTGGTAGGGACACCATCTGATCTCATGGCGATCCTTGCCACTAGTCTTCTTCAGCCACCATCGAGCAGATGGTGGAGCGTGATGCTCTAGGTTCATAATGAGGTGACTCACATCTGGGCAGACTTCGAGAGCCTTTTTTGGAAAGATTTCATCCCAGGGACATTATGCTCAGTGTGTATACATGATCTTTGCCACATATAACAGGGTATCATGACAATGGCTAAGTATTCAGTGGGGTTCATCGACCTCTCACACTACTCCACTAACATGGTGCATGAGCCTTTCTTCAGGGCCCATACCTTCGAGCAGGGGATTTTATGGGAGATTAGAGCTTCGATGGTTTCTCTAAGCATCCTGACACAGGCGAGGGTGTTAGAGGGAGCACTCTTAGTGGATAGCTTCATTGCGAGCAGTCACCGGCAGCAAGACCCACCATCGGACGTCACATACCAGAGTCATCATTAGTTGGCAGTAGATAGATGATGCAGAGGTCTAAGGGGGCCTGAAATACAGGTTGATGACTGCAAGATATAGGGTCTGTGGTGCGAGTCTCTCAAGACAGAGAATGACCGGTGAGGAACAATTAGTGTTTTTCGTGCGGTGGGCAATGTCACATGAATCGCGCCTGCCTGACCCACCATACAGATGACCATCATACAGTCGAAGGACTGCCTGGGAAGAGGTGAATATTTGATCGAGGAGGTCCGTAGGTTGGTTTTGGACATGGAAGAGGAGAAAGTCATGCAACAAGTGGTGGGTGCCGATTTGAGGTTCTATCTCCACCACCTCTAGGTGGTCCACCACGACCACATGGAGCAGGTGGATAGGGACGAGCTTAGCTCCAGGAAACTGAGGCCTACGAACATGGAAATCCGACTATGAAATGAGGTACAATCATTTTCTACTGCACCCTAGATGTAGTGCTTATAGAAACTGGTTCTAGTCACTCATTTATTTCCACGACCCTCGTTCGGAGCTCGGAGATTCTGGTGGATTTGTTGGCTCGATCCTTATGGTTAGAGACACCTACATGACCAGATTTGATGATTACACACTTGTGCTGATAGTGTGAGCATACTCTAGGAGGCAATAGCTTCAGTTGGGATCTTCTAGTAGTGGTTTCGAGGCCCTGGAAAGTCCTCTTTTGTATGGACCAGTTATCTATAATCCATTCTTAGATCGACTATATTAGGTGAAATGTACGGTGTGTCCACACAGATGGGACCATGTTTTCCTTCATCGGTTAGAAGGGGACCTTTGTAGAAGAGGATTGAAATTCCTAGAAGAGGGTGAAACCGATCACACATCAGTTATCAAACCTTATCCTTGGAGAATATGATTTTGAGAGTCCGAGCTATCTTGTAGTGGTGGACCAATACACTGATGTTTTCACTGATGATGTTCCGGGTCTACCTCCCCACATAGTGGTGGACTTTTACATCGACTTGTACACCAATACGACACTGATATCTACACCATAATATAAAATGTCTCATGTAGAGCTTCGAGAGCCGTGAGTACAATTGGAGGACTTTCTAAGTAAGGGAATCATTATGCCCGGTGTTTCTCCATGGGCAGCCCTGATTTTGTTTGCCAAGAAGGCATATCATAGTTTGAGACTCTTTTTGGACTATCGGTTCCTGACCCGGATGGTCGTGATGAACAAGTACCCACTTCCAAGGATTGACGATCTCTTTGATCAGGTGAAGGGAGAACAGTAGTTTTTGAAAATAGACCTTAGACTAGGCTATCACCAGATCAGGGTACGAGGCATTGATTTGTAGAAGACGGCCTTCATATGTCGGTATTGCCACTATGAGTTCTTCTTTTTTCCATTTTCCATGACCAACACCCCAAAAATGTTCGTGGGACTCATGAACAGGACCATCCAGCCATACCATGATCGTTTTTTGGTAGTCTTTATTGAAGACATCCGGATATACTCAATGACGGAGGAGGAGCATCCCTATCATCTGCAGATTATTATAGACACACTTCGAGACCACCATATTTGTGGTAAGATATCAATGTTCTAATTTTGGATATGAGAGGTCCACTTCTAGGGAAACATAATCTCAAAGGCTGGAGTAGCGGTGGATCCAGCAACAATCGAGGCATTGCTTTCTTGGGAGCCACCCAGGAATGTGATGGACATGCGGAGTTTCCTGGGTTTGGCCAGTTGCTACCAGAGGTTTCTGCTGGGATTTTTTATAGTTTCGGTACCCTTATAATCATTGATGAAGAAGGGGAAACCCTTCATGTGGTTGGAGAGATACCAAAAAAGTTTCCAAGAGCGGATCCATAGACTGAAAGTGCACCTATCTAGAGGCTACCATAGGAAGGCGTTGGGTACGTCGTCTACTATGACGCATCAGGGACCATGCTCGGATGTGTCCTGATGCAGGAGAGAGCAGTGATCACATATGGATCCTGATAGCTAAGATAACATGAGAAGAACTATGCTACTCATGACCTGGAGTTAGTAGCAGTGGTCTTTGCCTTGGAGATGTGGTGACATTTCTTGATTGGAGAAGGTTTTTCAGTCTACTATAATCACAAGAGTATCAGGTATATCTTCACTGAGAAGGACCTGAACATGAGATAATAGCATTGGCTTGAGTTCGTCCAGGACTATGACTTAGAGATAGTCTATACACTTTGGAAGGGGAACATAGTAGCAGATGCACTCATCAGGATATATAGTATACACTTACTGAGTGAGGCAACAAAGCAGTTAGATGATTTGCGGATATCCTACATGGATCGAGAAGGAGTAGCATATCTTTAGTCTCTGATAGTCACTCCCCCACTCCTTTTGCGAGTCATGGAGGCGCATGTTGGTGACAATGACTATGAAACTTGACATGCTCAGATATTCATAGGACATGCACTTGATGGATTTTTTAAAGGTGGGGAGCATGTCATCCTTTTTAGAGGGAATACCATGGTACTAGTGGAGCTTAGGGAGGAATTGTTGAAGGAGTTACATACATCCCCTCTGGCAGTTCATCCAGGATTGGTGAATATGTACCAGGACATTCGGCGTCAGCACTGGTGGCTAGGATTGAAGAATGTAGAGGAAGAGTTTTTCTCTCAATGCCTCACTTATCAGCAAGTGAAGGCAGAGCATCAGGTTCTAGTAGTCATTGTTTTGCCACTAGAGGTTCCTAAGTTGAAGTGGGATGGAATCTCCATGGACTTTGTGACTGTACTACCACACACGTCTAAGTGGAATGATTCTATATTGGAGATTATTGATCGACTCACCATGTCAGCCCACTTCCTACCTATCAGAGAGTAGGGACCAGTTGAGGACTTGGGATGCCGCTATGGGAAAAAGATTGTATGAATTCATGGAGTTCAATATATGATTGTCTTTAATCGTGATGCACATTTCACATCCCGGATATGGAAGGGGCTGTAGGAGGCATTTGGGACAAATCTTTGGTTGAGCACTGCCTTCCATCCTCAGATGGATGGTCAGACAGAGTTGACCATTTAGAACCATGAGGAAAAGCTGCCGGCTTGCGACCTAGATTTCGGCCGCAGTAGAGAGGATCACTTGTAATTGGTGAAGTTGGCGTACAACAACAGCTATCGCTCCCCTATCGGAATGGAACTATTCGAGGCGTTCTATGGCCGACCATGAAGATCACCTCAATGATGGACTGACCTAGGGGAGTCAACAATCATGGAACCAGAGATGGTACATGCTACCATAGAGAAGATGCAGATCATCCAGGAGCCGATGAAGACTACATAGAGTAGGTATAATCCCTATGCAGACAGGAGAGGAAGACCTCTTGAGTTCGAGGATGGTGACCATATCTTCTTATGGATATCACCAGGGCAAGGTTTGCGAAGATTTGTTCGGGGTGACAAGTTATCTTCAAAGTGCATCAGACCCTTTCAGGTCCTCAGTAGAGTTGGCGAGGTGGCATAACACTTAACTCTTCCACCTCATTTGCACCGGGTGCATGACGATTTCCTCGTATCCTAGCTGAGGTGATATGTACATGATCCTTCACATATCATTGACTGGGGTGAGCTAAACATCGATGATGTGGTGTCGTTTTCAGAGGTTCTAGTAGATATTAAGGATCGACAGGAGCGGGTCCTTCGTGGGTAGTTGATACCACTGGTGTGCTTTCGTTAGCATCACCAGAACCACCAGGAGAGAACTTGTAAGCGGGGGGCTTAGATTCGTCTTCAGTACCCCCACTTGTTTCCCAAGTTTGTGTTGTGGATTTCGGGGATGAAAAGCTATGTGGAGGGGGGGGGGGAGAATGTAATGACCCAGATTTTTCCTTGTAATTTTTTTAATTATATGAGATTATTATGAGTCTATGAAAATCTACGGTGTGTGACTCTGACGCCCGGGGTGCCTGAAATAAATTTCTGAACATTTTTTCGGGTACGTTCAGTAAACACGCGAGCGATGTTTTGTAAATTTTAAACCCGTGCTCGAAATTAAAATCTGAGGACACCATTGAACATGAAGTGATGATATTCACATAAGGAGACCTTCACCACAATCGAATTAGGTCGAGGGTGCATATTAGTTTTTGTACTTTTCATGGATGAAATTAAATAAACATTCTTTATTTTATTTTTGAAATTGAAACCACCCATTTTAAATTTAGTAGTGGGGACCACTCGAGCATGAAACCTACGATTTGAATTTAGTGGTGGGGACCACCAGAGCTTGAAACCTCCTATTTGAATTTATTGGCGAGGACCACCTGACCCTTGAACTCCCTCATTAATGTGAGTTAACCCTTGGAATTCCCCCAATTAAATGTGACAACATTAATTGGTTTAATTAACTTAACTTATTAATTTTGCACCTCACCTCTCGCGGGAAAATGGATTGTAAAAATTGGAGATCCTTTGAGAGAGATTTTGGAGGATCATCTTCAAACGAAGTATATCCCCGAATCTAGATCGAGGACGACACACGTTCTTGGATCGAGAGCCTGGTGCGGGAGAAACAAACATCAGTGTCTCATGCACCGACTTCATCCTCTTCCTCACGAAACCACCAACAGACCAATGTGGTAGGAAATTTAATTGGAAGTATGATTAAATATATTTATTGATTCATCATATTTTTGACTATCAACAATTATGGCCAAACAAACATGGTCATCATTCCAAACTTATACCTTTACCCTTTTCTTTCATTCCTCACATGTTCTTCGTGCGTTCTTCAACGCCAAATAATTACTGACACTGGAAACACCATGTTTTATTGAGCGTGACGTATAGATGTGGATCCATAAACCCAAGGATCATGAATATGTGAACGACATATTTTTCAGGCTTGGAACGAAGCTGTGATGGCTCTCAGAAGTAGGCGGCAGCCAGAAGCTGTCCGACCGTGACGGTGCGGCGGTGTGCATCTGTTCCACCAAAGCCAAAGGCCGCAGCGGAGGCCGGTGGGCGGCCAACACCGGACCGGCCACGAGTGGAGAAGAGGTGCACGACCACACCGCTGGGAGGAGAACCGGCTATCCATTTCTGTTAGCCGCATCACACTAAGAGGGAATGAAAAGCGGTCCTGCGTGCTAGCTAGGTGACTGAATGGTTCGCTGGACTATTGGAAGAGACATGGGGGGTGCCTCCCCCTCGGGTGTCGGTGAGGGCGAACCCCTCCCCTGGCCGAGCGGGCCGCACTGCGGGTCACCCTAGTTGGCCGCGCCTAGTGGGTCGGGCCACCCCTTCGCTGGTCGGGCTGGTCCGTGGCCCAGCGTGCCGTGCCCGCCACAGCCCAGGCCAACGGATTCCGGTAGACTAGAACCGGGTCGGGTTGGTCTAACCGGGTCAGACTGGACTCAGGCCCAATTAGAACCAGATACACCTTTTTGGCCATAAAATGAGAACCGAGAATCCGTTGGATGAACCGTCTATGACCTTGGGATCCTCGGATACAGAAGTTCCTTCGGTATACTCAACTTTAGTTTTGGATAAATTTGGAGTACAACCGGGTTGGATCGAACCCTGAGTCCAACCAGGCCCTCGGAGCAGAAACACTAATAACATACAGATCAGTTCTCTGATTGAAGCATTTTCTATTGCATTGGGCACCTTATGATGTGACAGACCATTGGGATATATATATGTGGGACTTCGTGGTGGTTGAGGTATAACCAATATCTCTAGGGACAGATTCTACGGAACTTGACCGCACCGGGTGTGAGGAATCTAGTTGCTGGCAGTGAGGCGGAGGTTGGAGACGGATAATACGGAGGATAGTTACCTATCTACTCTGGCTGACACCTCGGATACCAATTGTAACAAATGGGTACCAGTGACAGCACAAACACCCCACCTTTAACATGGCTATCCAGTCCTAGCACACCACGTACCACCAATTGCCCCCATAGACATGTGGTCCCCACCCTATGGCCCACCCACATGTCTGAATGTGTCATATGACTAAGGATAGTCCCCACAGGCCAATAGATGTCATTTCCAGCGTGCTTTGTCCTCACTCACACACACCCTGGGTAACTTCCCAGAAGGTCACCCATCCTAATCACTACTCTAGGACATGCATGCTTAACTGCGAAATTCTAATCATGTAGGCTCCCCAAAAAGAAGGTTCATCTTGTTATCCTGAGTCATATCATATAGCCATTTAACCCTTTATAATTCGGGGGTGTTATATCCACCCCCCCCCCCCCCCATTAGAGAACAACATCCTCGTTGTGGGCCCTATATCTCAACATAGGAAGTGCACTACTCTTAAGGCTGGGTACCACCTCTAATACCAAATTTAACAACTAGGTCTAGGGAATATCACAAACACCCCTCCTTTAACATTGTTATCGGGTCCTGGCCTTCCAGGTACCACCAGTTTCCCCATAGACACGTGGTCCCCACCCTAGGGCCCACCCACATGTTTGAATGGGTCATATGAATATTGACAGTCCCCCAGGCCAACACATGACCTTTATAGTGTGCTTTGTCCTCACTCACACACACCCTGTGTAACTTCCCAGAAAGTCACCCATCTGAATCACTACTCCAGTCCAATCCCACTTAATTGTGAATTTATAATCTTGTAGGATCCAGAATAGGAATGTGCATCTTGTTTACATGAGTCATATCATTTCTCCATTTAACTTTTTATGATTTGGGGGTGTTACAAAGATTATATTTTAATAAATCATCACCAATAAAGAATAATATCTGGTAAATTATGTTGACGTAATTGAAAATTATCAGTAAAACTCTTTGAGAGGAATATCTCTTTTTGTGAAATCATTTAAAAGTCAATAACTTATAAAGGAAGTAATTTAAATTTTATTTTTGAATCAAAGTTTCGCATACCATTTTGAAAATTTAGAATGGAATTAATTTTTTTAAACAATCACATCCATATAAATAAATACTTAGAATCATATTTAACTCATAGATAATAATAAAAAGGATTTTTAAAAATAAATCATCAAAACATTTTAAATGCTTATCTTGATAAAGATTCCATTCCCAAAAAACTTAAAATATACATTTTAAAATCTTTTTTATGAAACATGGATATGGATGATAAAAATGTCCCACTAAATTATTACCCATAAATAATCAAATATAATAACGAGATTGAGAAATTAACCCTTACCTTGTTCTTTCATTTGGTAGAGGGTACATTTAAACTCTTGTATAATGACCATATATGTTATTAGATTATAACAAAACCATATTAATATTTATGATATCATACTTGATTCATTTTGGCTTTACAGAACCCATTTATTTATAATTTCTACGTCGAAATAACATTTTTGGTTATAATCCATTTCATCACCATACATGTTTTAAATTGTTATTATTGATCATATATCTTATATCATGATTTAATTGATTTCAGAGTATAAAACATTATTTATGTATCATATATATTTAGAATATAGTTATTTATAATATATTGATATATGAAATAATGAACACCATTTATGGAGACGGTAGGCCTTGCGTAGGCATAAACGCCGTTTCCATTTTCATATTGTATTGAACCAAATTAATTGAATGAGATATATGTAAATATATATATATATATTACTAGTAGAATTAATATGTCATATATTAAATAATTATTAATAATATATATTTATAATCATCATTGAATGGTGAACGTGGAAATGAATCTCATCGCTTCGTGGAGACGGTAAGTTGTACGTATGTACGAGCGATGATATCATTCTATTGATGGAGAAATTGTATGTAATTGGATGGTAAATTATATATACAGAATAATTAAAATTTGATATTTATTATTTACATCAATTTTACTCATTGTTATACCAACAAAATAATGATGTTTTGAATAACACACTACACCACGATGTGGAGACGGTAAGCCGTACGTACACATGTATGGTGACTCTTTCATTAATCAGATTGTTAGAATAATGAATATGGTTGTAAAATATTAATAATAACATCATATTCTATAGAAGTTATTGGATTTTCTTATGGAAACGACAAAAAAGATAATGTGGAAGAAGGAAATATTTTTGAAAGAGGTGATGAAATAATTACCTCTTCTTTGGGTTTTTCCTTTTTGATTTAAAAAAAATCACTCCTAAGGTTGGATTTATGATCATGTAATGGCATCAATGATGATGTTAGCGTAGTTGCGAAGAAAATTGAGTAGTGTTTGGCTGATCCAAATGGCTATGGAGATATGAATTTAATAGAAGGAGAAGTACCGTTTTATAAGAGAGGTGAGGGGAACTTTAGGAAAAGCAGGAAATATTAATTTATTATAAAATCATTTTCAGTTTCTAATAGGTAAAATTGACTTTTTTCAAGTACATGGTGGGTATGTGTCGAAAACCTCTCAAATAGTACATTTTAGACATGTTTAGGTGACCAAATTAACCTTATTTTTAGATTTAACCCTTAGTTAAATAGTTTAACTTTTACCGTGTCTTCTTTTATTATTATAATATATGGTTAATAAAAATACTATAAAATTACAAGAGAACCCAAAGTGGTTCATTAATTAAATATATATCATTATAAAAGTCTTTTGGATGACCATATATATTTATTAATATTTATAATTTAATAATATAATATTTTCTTTAAAAACTTATTTATGTCAATTTTGACACTATTTATTATTTAGTTTTTGTAAAAGTCATTTCAAGTTGATTACTTCAACCAAAATACATTAAATCAATCCTAAAATGTCATATTCGCCTATAAAATCCATGTATGGCATCCAAAGTTTCAATTTACAATTATTTTTATATTTATAATATCAATTATTTTAATCTTTCAGTGATAAGGTAATTAGAACAATATCATTGTGTCATAAATAAATTTTATTATTTAATGACTAAAAATTATAAATAAAATACCATGATGTGGGAAATAGTTTTATCATTCTAATTAAAATTTATATTCTAATTTATATTATAATTAAACCTATATTAAAAATTGTTTAGTTATTAATAATTGATTTTAACACTTTTAGCACTTTTTTGTAATAAAATATAATAAATGTCCTACTCTAAACCAAATGGATTAAAAGGATATTATTTTTTGTAATAAGGTTTATTTTGGTCACAATAATTTTATCCTATAGAATTAGGACATGTTTTGGGGTAATTTTAATATTAGTTTTACCTTTAATTACCTTATTTACTTTTAACTATGGAAAATAAAATTCAATAGTAACTATTCCCCAAAAATTATTTTCATCCTATTGAAGCACATTTTACATTATAATTTCAACCGTGTCTCTTTTATTTTCAAAATTAAATTAATAAATACAAAAAAATAACTTTTTATAAAAATTTGAAAATGTGCCTATAAGGTGTGTAAATGTGCCAAGAAGGTGGGTAAAAAGACGTTAAAATGGTTCAATAAATTTTTATAAATCTAATATTATTATAAAATGACTCCAATTACATTAATTGTACTAATATATGTATTATTTATCTATTTAGGATAACTCTTTTATTAAAACTAGTTATTTAAATGAAAAGGTTTGTTTTTATGTACTACACAGTATTTTTCAGTATTCATCAAAATTGAATGTTTTTAGAAAAATACCAAAACATCCCCCAAAGATAATTTTGATATTTTTAATTAAAAAATGATGTCTATTTTACTAAATTCAAAACATCAAAGGTTTATTAATTTATTTAAAATTAATTCTCATTGTCCAAACCAGAAAACGAGTTTTTGAGAATAAAAAACTATTAAAAGATTGATATGTGTTTTGACCAATTTAAATGGAAACATACTTCCAATTACCAAAATTGGATTAAATGATAATAATATAATCTAGTCATACTTAAAAACCATTAAAATTTATAATTTAATAATATAATTTATTTTGATTAAACAAGATGTTTTCATTTAAAATTTAGTATTTTTTACTATTCATGATAATATGAAATTTATCTGAAAAACAGGAAAAATATATCCAAATTAAATTTTTATGTCCCTATTCTAAAGAAGAAATTTATATTGTCTAATTGAATATATAAATGTGGAAAATATTTGATTTAAGTTGTTTTCTCCATTAAAAGGAAGTAAAATTGCATTGATTCGAAAACACCCCTTTTATCTGAAAAATTGGATTTGTTCTTATATTATGAAAAAAACAGATAAGATAGATGTTAAAATTATATGGAGTATATGAAATTAAAAATTACGTTAATACTATTCATAATCGCTTTTTTAACGGCTTGTTTGGTAAGTCGTGGTTCGCTCGAACTCAGTGTTCTGTGTGGCACAAGCTATTGAATTAATTTAAAGGGATAATGTATTAGGAAATCTGGTGGTGTTACACTAAAATTCAAAACATCAAGGAAAATTTAATTTATTCACGAAAAAAATTCTATTGAAACTTTTGGTGTTATATTATACCGCCCTTAAATTCAATTTCTCCCCTAAAATTCATCATTTTGATAAAAAAAATTGAGGATACTACTTATTCATCATAACATAAAGTTCCCACATAACATCCCTTAAATAGTGATTTCCCCACAATACATTATCCAGGTGAGTGTTCTGGTTCTTCAGAACATTCTATGCACAATCCAGAATTTCATGTGGCTATTCCTTATAAGAAAGATCACGTTCTTGTGGAATGACTACTATATGCAGTAAATGTGAATGTTATGATATGTAATTTCATCAGTAGAGATTCATGGAACACATTATGGATATGATAGATATTGGGAGGATGTTCTGAGAAATAGTATACCATCCTAATAAGACAAAATATTTCAAAAGGACCAATATACCTGGGGATATGTTTCCTTTCCCTCTCAAATATCATAAATTTATTATAGAGATACATTCATAGGATCACCTTATCAAAAAATTCTAATTATAGATCATGTTGTAGGTTATCAACATAATTTTTTTTCTAACATTGAGATACATTGATATGCTGTTAAACTATTTTCAATATATTATCCACTTCTTTAGTAATCTCTGGTCCTCATGGATTTCCTTCTCCAACATAAACCCACCTCATCGGAGCTCTACATTTCATACCATAGAGGGATTCATATGATGCCATCTGAATTATTGAGTGAAATATGTTGTTGTAATAAAACTCAACTAGAAGAAGTTTTTGTTCCTAAGAAACTCTGAAATCAAGAGAACAAGATTCCAACATAACCGGCAGTGTTTTAATTGTTCTTGAAAACTAAACATATAGAGACCCTAGCCTTTTAAACATATCATTACATGATTTCAGGTGTAATAAAACATAATATTACAAACCAATGATCATAAAGTCTAATGTCTTCTAAGACTGGGTAAATACAATTGTGAACCCGATACAAAATAAAACATCTCTTATTTAAGCTTCAAAAATAGCTGCAAACATACACTATTCTCATAAATCTTTATATGATAACTTAGATATAACATGAATAAAGGGATGAGCTAATAATAAAAATAAGGGAATGAACATAAGAATAAATCTTTATCACATGTGTTTGAAATCATGACATAATGATATAAAAAGGAATGGAACACAACGAATCCTGACATATACACATGGGATCATATAAACATTGATTAATAGTAATGTGAATGAAAGATAAAACATTAATTTTGCATGATTCAAGGTTTTTTTTTCACATATAGGATTATAAATAAAGGAAAACCACTAAGTCCGTTGCAAATGGTAGCACAAGTCAATGCTAACCACCAAGACTGTTGCACATAACATCTCATGAGACTAAAATTTAACTAATTCATTGGAGCTCTATCTATGCATAACCATCATGAAGTGTTCACAAATATTCTTTCCACATAAAGAATCATACATAATCAATCACACATAAACATAAGGGTACCCATGGAATGTAATGGGTATCATAATCATGTCATAATGCATAATTAATGGGAGTATCATAAACATGTCCATGAAGGATACAAATTAGATTATTCATGGAAAATCATACAATATAATAGGAATATATCCTGAAATTATATGTCATATTCAAGTAATAACATGTCAAAAGGGTATGTAAAAAAATTTATAATTAAAATATTATAATGCAGTTTAAAGAAAATATCAATGATCATTTAAAAAAAATGGAATAATCTTTAATATAAAATTAGAAGTGAACCAAGAAATTTTTCATAATAAAAATATGGTTTTATAAAAATAATGGTGTCTTAAAAATAGATTATATAGTATACTTGAAAATGGGTAAGAATTCAGGAAATTAATTTAAAACAAGCATTCTTATTGGGACGAATTGGGGAGGGAATCATTTAAAAACATGTATATATTCGAATAAGAATAATGAATGGATATTGAATCCTAATTTTGGATCATATAAAAATAATTTATATTTTATTCATAAAAAATATATATCCTCTTTTTTATAAAAATAAAGATACAACAACCAGAAGGAATAATGGATGTTCATGTAGAATCCCTTACCTTAAGTATGATGGTTTCCTTTAGTTAGTCTTAATGTCATGGATAACCAAATTAAATTCATTAATAAATATTTACATAACCTATTATTTATGTAATTGATTTATTATAACCTTATTATGTTCATTCATGACCTTTTTTATGGGTTAATGGGTTCAATTTCATTGTTTCAAAACGTTAGTTTCCTTGGTTTTCATGGTAGGTTTACTAATATATATATATATATATAAGAATAAACATGTAAGATGAGAATGGTTGTCCGGAATTGAAGTTATATGTTATTAGTGAACATATAGAATATTAAATTCTTATATAATATAATTTATTATTTTGAGTGAAGTTGAATCATTTTATTAAACTTCAATGATAACCGTTTTTGGCAGTTTTATATCACATCAAACACATTTTTTTATCCATTTATATCATGTGTACAAAATACTAAAAAACATTAAATTAGATATAATAAGTATATTACATTCTTGATCAAACATCAAAATGGTTTCATGACCATAATTGAATATGGAAATATAAATTGACTACCTGTCATCATTGAATGTGATAAAATAAAAAATCTTAAATGATGTTTTAATTTCTAATATAAAAAGAGGAGAATAGAGAAATGATGGTGAGTTATTAAATTATCATAAGAACAATACAATACTTGTAAGGTAATGGAGTTATCATATCATTTTTTATGAAAGGAGGTGAGGAAAGAAAAATAATGAATGTAACATGAATAAAAATAAAATAAATTAAAAGGGAAATTTACCAATTGAATATATATTTCTTGAGAACCTCTTCAGGGGAGAAAAATTGGTATTTTTAAGAGACCAAGGGCTTCTGGACGTGGTTGATGGTATTAGATAGATATTTTATTAGATATTGGATTAGGCACATGGATTCATAGTTGTGAGGTGAGTAGGTAAATAGGGATTGTATTTATGGAGGAGGAGAGGAGGGTTTTCCCATTATTTTAGTCATTAGTTTAATATTTTTTCTCATGAATATGAATAGTCTAGATTCTTGTGACCCGAAATATTAAAGAGGGAATTTGTTTTCCGAAAAAGGTAATTTAAATTTTCCATGACTCATGGATGATTCATAAATTAATTTCATTAGTATTTATTGTAAATTATCATATTTTACTTTTAAACAAAAATTCATGTATTTTAGAAATCGCAAAAAATTTACCCAAACCCTTTTTAGATGTTTATAATTAAAAAATTAAATCCATTTTATGAAAATAATTTTATAAATATTATAAATTTAACAATAAATTTTAATAATAATTTACATGAATAATATACATTTTAAAATAAAAACTGCTTCTCTAACACTTTGAAAAATTAATTATTGTTTATTAAAATTATTATATAAATATTAATAATGTAAATAATTATTTATGAATACATTTTATGAATTTAAATTGTCTTCTAAATTATTAATTTATTCATTAAATTGTAATTAAATTAATCAATTCTCCAGTTTACTATTCATAAGGGTCACATTACTATTTTAAATTCCATGTTACTATTCCATCAGAATACATTCCTTATCTTCTGTAGATATCTTTTATTTTACTCATTATTCATTTATAATATTTTTATTTTGTTATATAAGTTATCATATATGATTGTACTCAATGAAATAATTACAACAAGAGAATTTCATTGATAAGACATTCAGTCATTACATTCTTTCCCCACTATGAAACTTCTCCCTCAAAATTTTGTTTTATGTTCTAAGCTATAAATAGGCATGGGTAATTTTCCTTAATTTCCTCCTCTAGTTCCCATGATGCCACAATTTACACATCGATCCACCATAGTACTTTTACTATGTGAGTATACTTGTTGTGTAGAACTTTATCACTATGATCCTAGATCATCACTGAATGCTCCTCGTAAGAAAGATAATTCTCCAACTATACCACCTATGAAGAGAGTACATTTGATGGGTCTGGCATGCATCTTCTTAATTGGGATATGTGTAATACATCGTGTACATTAGACATAGTAGGATAAATTTCTAGTAAATAGGCTAGAACTCTAGCATGATCAATAATATCAAAGCGGTCTATGTACCTGGGACATAGCTCTACTTTCTTCCCAAACATCAAAACCTTCTTCCATGGAGATATGTAGAGGAATAACATGCCTCTAACTTAACTCAAGGTACACCAATAATTGTCTTCATTACTATACTATCGACTTTGGGCTTCTTTGGTGTGATACGAAATGGTTTTCACCTTATCCAACATTACATCGACCATTTTAGGAATTGGAGACCTCTGGAGTTCGAGGATGACAATCACGTCCTTATTTGGGTCTCACCTCGATGAGGTTTTACAGAGATGTGGATGATGCGAAAAGTTATCTTTGAGGTTCAACAGACCTTTCTAGGTCCCCAGTAGGG
Organism: Viscum album; assembly: GCA_963277665.1. Lineage (NCBI taxonomy): Eukaryota > Viridiplantae > Streptophyta > Magnoliopsida > Santalales > Viscaceae > Viscum > Viscum album. Next base: position 1,497,379,239 of record OY728147.1, on the reverse strand, counting down.
TAGGCGATGTGGTTTACCTCTTCACCTTTCCACCTCAGTTGCACCGGGTGCATGAAATCTTCCATGTACCTCGGCTGAGGAGATAAATGCATGATCCTTCACACATCATCAACCTCAGGGAGTTGGACATCGATGACAGGGCGACATGCACGGAGGTTCTAGTGGAGATCTAGGATCGACATGAGCAGGTCCTACGCGAACGGTCGATTCCTCAGGTGCACTTTCACTGGCAGCAGGGGAACCTCCAGGAGAGCACATTGGAGGGGGAGGCTCAAATGTGTGCTTAGTACCACATTTGTTTCCCTAGTTTGTGTTATAGCTTTATGGGGACGTAAATCCCCGAGGTGGGAGTAATGTAAAGACATGGAAATTTCAAGGAAATTTTATTCTTAATTTCTTTGGAATTTTATGAGTACGCGGTTTCTAGACGACACCTGATTCCGAGGCCCGGTGTGCCCGGAATAATTTTCTGAAGTTTTGTTAAGCATAAATTAATGCGCATAAGCAGTTTTACTGAAAAAGTGTAATAAATCATAAACGGTTACTCGGATCAGAAATTTGAGGGCACCGCTATGCTCAAGATGGCGGGTTTACCCTAGGAGCGACTTAAGTTTAGTCGGCGCGGGCCTCCTATGAGAAATTTCAAAAATGGAATAACCGTAAATAAAATAATTAAATAAATTATTTTATTTTTGAAATGCTTATAACTCACAAACGGTAGCTCGGATTAAAAATCCGAGACAACCGCTGAACTCGTGAGTGCGTGGTTTATTTAAGCAGATACTAACTTTGGCCGTCGCGGGCCACCATAAAAAGTTAGTTTTTGGCCGCAAATAAAATAATTAAATAACAATTATTTTATTGTAAAATTTGAATCTTTTAAACGATAACTGGGATTGAAAATACGAGAGTATCATTGGATTCGTTGGGGCGTTTTTCACTTATGCAGAGCCTGACCTTGACCGGCTCGGGTCGAGGGTGACTGATAATAATACTCCGAACTTTTTTTCGGGTACGTTCTGTAAACGTACATGCAGGGTTTTCTATCTTTTGAACCGGTGCTCGGAATTGAAATCTGAGGGCACCGATGAACTCGCAATGCCAGTAATTGCATAAGGGGACCATTACCGCAATTGCGTTTTAGCGAGATGAGAAGTTAAATTTTCTGGATTAAATTCGAAGTGAATAAAAATTGGGGAATAATTTTTATTTATATCTAAGTGGTTATATCCTAAGTGAGGGAGTTGGGGTGGGACCCACTACTTCCTAACTACCCATCTGAGGATAAATGTGAGGTGGGGCCCACATGAGCCCTAACCTTTCACATTCTCTTAACTCACTTTTAACTCTCATAAACCCCTCCTTACTCACCCATTATTTAATGCATGATAACTCCCCTCATTTATTTGAGTGGAGCCTCTCCACCTTCTACCCAATTAAAATTGCCAACACATAGAATTAATTTGCGTTGTTTGAATTTGGAGTGGCTTGGGTGAATAAAATAATATCTTAGCTATTATTTTATTTTGGCTTTGTTGTGTTGGAACTTTGGGGAGCTCTTGATAATTAGAGAAGGAAGTGTTCTTCTTTGAAGAAGAACGCCTCTGACGAAGGACTTTCTCCCTTAACGAAGAACGCCTCCAACGAAGAACGATGTGCCTTCCTTTCTCTTCTCCACGACGCCATTCTTCACAACTCCATCTACCGCAACATTCTTCTTCCACGGATCGACGACGTGAGACGTCTTTGTGAGGTAGGAGAATATTGTATATTTCTCTATTATGTGGTTTATACCCTCGAGCTTGAGCATTTATTTATAGGATTTATCTTTGTGGATTCCTTACGCCGATTTAATTTCACATGATGAATTTGAATTAAATAAATTAATTTGTGGATCGAAAAATAATTGATTGAATTAATTTTCTTCTCGTTTATCTTGAGATTGAAAATCTTGAAGTGTGATAAATATTTATTTTCCATTTACTTGTGTTCCTGATTCTCAAAGATGATGGCCAGACAAACATGGCCATCAATCCGGACATAGTCCATGACCCTTTTATATTTCATTATTTGCACAATCTGTACATGTTCATTCGTGGAAAATAACTAAACACGTCAAAACATCGATGTTTCATTGAGCGCGGCATACAAACGCGAAGATCTCAACCCAATGATCAAGGATATGTGTTCATATCTTTTTTTTCCGAGTTAAATCAATGTCAGAATGGAGTGCGGAAGGATATCGTTGCGCGAGTAAGGCGGTGTGGAGGTGCGATGACGCGAGCAGGAGGCCGGGACATCGGTAGCTGGATGCGGCATATTCATTGAAGGAACCAGCCAGCGTAAAGGACTGGCGGGTAGGGTTTGGAGGCGCTAAAATGTGAAGAGATTGATACATTGGAGAGAGAAAGTTTAAGTTGGTATATAATAAAAAAAGAAAGGAATTAAATGATGCAAATTGAGTTCGGCACCCAAGACGGAGCATTTGGGACGTGGATTGAATTTGGAGTATAAAAATAAGCAAAGAATTAATTAATAATAATAATAAAATATTGTTATTATTAATTTTGATGATAAAACACCTTTTTGACAGTATATTCCTCATGCGACCTCGGTTTCATGAACCGTTAGTGGAAGTGCGACCCAGATTTCGAGACGGAATTTGTGAGTCCAATATTGGATATCTTTTTCAGGTTTTTGGATCGGGTACCCGAAGCGCTCGGAAAATAATAGATTTAATAATATTATTAAATTTTCGACCTGCTATATCTTGAGCTCCGGACGTCCGATTGACGTGTCGTCGACTTTGTTGGATTCCTCTTGATTAGACGGTTCTTTTGGAATACTTCACCTAAGTTTTGGATGCAGTTGGAGTAAGGCCCGGTCGGATTGTACCTAAAATCCATACGGGCCACTGGAATGGAAAAGCTGATTACTTTCAGACAGGACGTCCGTTTGATGAACCATCAGTGGTGCTGGTGATCACGTTGAGAAACGGTCCCTACGAGCATACCCAATGAGATTTCGGGGTACAGTTGTTATACGGTCGGGTTGGTTCGCACACGAAACCAACCGGGCCCCTGGGACGAAAAGGCTAGTAACTCACAGACCGGGCGTCCGATTGACGCGCCGTCTATTGCGTTGAGACCCCTATGACGAGGCGGTCCTTTGAGATACTTCTTCATGGGACTTTGTGATACTTTGAGTATCGACCAATAGCTCGTGGAGGAGACCCTCCCGGAGACGAGCGTACGGAGTACAGAGACCGTGTAGCTAGATGAGACTTGACGACTGCTTGACCGACATGACTTGGAGTGAGTCGACTAGCCCAGTGGACGGAGCACTACTTTGTTTGGGTGCAGACCCATGGCGGATGGAGCACTACTGTGTGACAGTGCAGACCCGCGATACTTGTCCGAAGAGTACCTCTACAAGATATTAGGGGTGTGAACTACTGTGTTTGAGTGGCATACCCCGGCGAGAAGCACTTCTTTGTTTGGGTGGCTGACCCGTGGTACTCGACAGGAGGAGTACCTCAGCAGTGTTAGGTTAGTGAGCAGTACCTCGGAGTCGTGACATGACCACTGTACACTCCAGAGACAGGGCTCTTCAGTAGTTACGGTTTCGATAATGAAAATCCTGGTTTGATCTGAGTCTATGATCTTGTTTTTACCTCATGATTCATATGGGACACTTGATAACATAGGTATATGTATGGGCATATATCTGGGTAGTGGTTATCCATTGATTTCATAATCTTTGTGTTTCCTCATGATTGAGATGGGTTAATTAATAACTTAGGTATATGTATGGTTATATACCTAAGTAGAGGTTATCTGTTGAGATCTTTCTATGTGATTATCCTTGTTGGATTTTCTGAGACCATGAGGGTCTCGGGGTCCCTACTAAGTGTCTTTATACTCACCCCTGCATGGGCTATGCCTGCACCTCATTGTGTTGGTTGCAGACGACGGGCAACACTGATAGAGGCCGAGTGTTTCAGGACTGGATGGTACCCGGAGGTGGATCTCACGACGAGTCAGTATCCAGAGGTGGACTTCATGACGTGACGATACTCGGAGGAGGTTGACGGGCGAGATCATTGTGGAGACTATCTGTACCTACCCTTCAGGTAGGATCCATGGTGGATGATCCAGGAGCTGCGCTATCTGTACCTACCCTTCAGGTAGTATCCAAGGTGGACAACCCTGGAGCTGTTTCTTTTCTTTCAGCGGTTTGTCTTTTCTGTTGTACTTTTTTTCAGTTGTAGTTGTACTTTTCAGTTGGGTTTTTATTCTGGACCTTTACTTTTTAGCACTTCTTTTGTATATAGTGTTTTACTTCCGCTTGTACTCTATGGTGTTTTGTTTACTTTTATAAAGTCAATTCCTTCCCAGTTATCAGGAATTACACCTTTGGTGCTAGTCTCCAGCCCCTGGCCTATGGAAGGCGGGCTTGGGGTAGTCAATACATGGGCCCCGAGGACGGGTCATGACATAAGACTCATTTATAAATTTAACATGTACTCTTGAAATAATTTCAAGAAAAAATCTAGGTTACAATGGACATCAAAGTGACAAGTAATTACTATGTATTGGGGAGGAAATCTTTATGTATCAGAGGTTATCTTTCATTCAACATAGTGGTTGGTTATACAATGATTTAAATCCCCAAAACAAGGAAATATGGATTATATCACCATTCATATAGGTGGTTGATATTATAGAATTACGTTTTGGTCAATTTATACATACATCATATATATCCTTTGGAATGAAAACATCAATCACATAGTTTAGTGTCACAGAACCGATCATTTCATACATTTTAACTACATTTAACAAGGACTGGTGTGGTGAATTTTATGATTATGAATCTATTTACAGTGATGTGCCTTTTAAGGTTATACAAACAATATAATTTATTAAAATTTTTGTGGTAATTAAACTATGAATAATCATTCAATAATTTATGTTCGGAAAATATGACCATGATAGTATATAATTTCATTTCATTTAATTAACACATATTTTGAGTAGTGTGAATACATTTAAAACATTCATATAAGTAGATAGATCCATGAGATAGTTTATGAGAGATATATATGTGAGTATTATTGTTTAATTCTCTATATTTGTAACTTGGTAGGTGGTTGCATAATTATAAATTTCACTAAATAAGTGGACATTGATATTTATGGCCCATATATTAGGAATACATATTATATTATGAATGAGGAAGTAATTACGAATCACACCCACTAGGAGACCTGTAGAGGAGACATGATAAAACAATATTTTGGGGTTCTAAATTTTGAAGATTGATATTATAGAGTTCATTTGGAATAATTCATTAAAATATTATAACTTAGGTGAAATAATGGGTTTATAGGTGGGATGGGTATTAAAAACAGGGATACATAATTACGTAACTAACAACATGTCAAATCATTTATGGTGTTGGACAATAGGAAATATGTTAAAATGTACATTATAATTCCCAATATATATATTAGACTAGTATTATATGTGGTTGGGTTGGGTTCAACACATTTATGGATTTATAATGGCCTATTAACATATAAGATTAAAATGTATGGTCGTACATTAATAAAATTAAAAGGATTCCTTATTCGGAATGATGAATATAAATAATCTAATCAGGAATACTATCTAAATTGTTATAAATTAGTGGAACAATAATTAATTTAGATAGGGGAAACACCACCATGTACAATATTTTTAGAAGCCACATCCCTTGAAATGTTTGGATTCAGTATCTAAAATAGTTATTTATTTTTTACAAGAAAAAATTACGAGCTTCCCAAATGGTTTAATTTTTGAAATACATATTGTGAAATAAAAATACATTTTCCCCTATGATGTGAGTATCAAATTGTATTTATAGGCTATCTATATCACCTTTTTTGAAATATTGGAAGAATAATTCTATCAAATGTGTAATGAATTTTCATATTTCTTCCACATTAGTGAAATAAAAAACATCAATCCATATATAATATACTCAATGATCAATTTAATTTTGTTTATGTATAAAGGATATATCTGGTTCATATATTTAATCTAATATATTGAATTATTTAATATTTTTTATTATATTATTTATTCCTATGTTCCACACTATTTAATATTATATGATAAATGAAATAATGTAACATTATCCAATGGATTGGTTAGACCTCCAATTTAATTTCACATGACTTTCAATTATAAACCAAATTAATATTATGATGCATTAGATCCTGCCCAAATTTTCATTTGAAAGAGACTCTCAGGTTATGTTAATTTAATAATTCAATAACTAATTTCATCTATGTCACAAAAATGACACATATTCCCTTAAAAGAGGATTTTAAATGAAAATATGACCATCGTGGTAATACATTTCTCCTTTATTTTTATCATTTTCATCTAATCATCTTTAACGTAGTTATAAGATTTTCAAATTGTCAACAAACAACCACAATAAATTTATATATAAATCATTACATTATTATTTAATTTTATTAATATTTTATAATAATTTATTTTATTGATATGTTTCTTAAATTTATAATATGTTATATAGTTATCACAAACAGTTTGGTTTTCATTACAGATCAAGATTATACAAATTTATATCATGTAATATTTTTTAAATTCCATTGATTTTATATCATTTATAATATTGTAACTTAAATTTTATATACATATTATGAATATTATACAATTTAATATTACCTTTTTCTAACATAATGAAATAATGAGTTTTTTAATTTTTTTTTAAGTTTTTTTATTTTTAAAAAATCTATCTATTAATTGGGGTTTATTAATGAGAATTTCCAAATAAATATATTATGTGTTAAATTATACCCCATTTAAAATATTCACCCGTGAAAATTCATTACATGGATAAAAAATGAGGGTTAATTTGTCTTAGTTCATCCACTGGTTCTTGTTTAACTTCCTCAAACCAATTATATCCCCATTGATCATTATCCAAGTGAGGTGCCTTATTTCATTGAAAATATCACTATGATACAAGATCTCTACTTATTATTTTTTACAAGAGATATAATGATTATGTCTTACAATATATAATCTTACTATATATGATGAATGTGGTAGGTACTTCCCTAAAATATTTTCATAGTACACATAAAACAACTAAGAGTGAATTAATGGTAGTTAAAGTTGATAAGATACAATTCACACAAAATCAAGAATAAGAAAGAGACAACTTCATTTATTTCCAAATTTATAGTTCATCAAAAATATCATTATCCTATTCCATGGTGATATAGAATTAAATACCATATTTCTAACATCATAATCTAAATCACTCCTATGACATCCCACGTTAATCTTGAATCTAATTTTTAAAGATTCAATATTTCATTGAATGGTTAATATTTCTATGTAATTACTATACAATAATAATTTCCAAATATATTTCTATATTCCAACTAATCCCATCATGTTAGAGTTCTACATCACATCCTATATAAATATTCATATTGTTCCATTTGAATGACTCAATTTTATTTGATAAGAACATCTATAGGTGGAAGATATTGATCCCAAAAACCATTTAAATCTATCGTGAAAGATCTAATGGTATATTATATAGTTTTAATTGTCCTTTTAGATTGAAAAATCATTTAGATGACGATATGTGTTTTTAAATATCACATTTTTTTAAATTATTATTGAATAGTTTTATACATCATTGAATTGTACATCAAATATCGATCAGATATGATAGAAAATGGTATACTATATAACCATACATCTTTCATTTTATTTGACATGGAATATTGATTGAGTGAGAAATCCTTTAGAATTACAATAAAGTGTTCATATTTTCTATGTCAATCAAGAAAAACACAAATGAACCTATATCATATAAAGATGTTGGTATGTAACATGATGAAATTCATAGAAGTACTACCATTTCAAAATAAGATTGGGAAATAACATCATAATACCATTAACAATATGAATTTTAGTATTCATTTCTTGAATACTGATCATTTCATTATGTACACATTAATCTACCTCTTCATGTTGTGTCACAAAAAAATACCCTTTAGATAACATTACATACTTATTATTAGAGGTAGACTAGATTTGGAAGATCAATGTGTATTATCCAAAATAATATTTCCATGTTTGTCTTATATGGTACCAAAATCTTGGATCCATATATTATAACTCCATGATTATAATTTTAAAAACTAAAAAAATCATAATTTTTTTGTTTCTCCATATCATTTTACTATACATACATGATCCTCAAATTTTTATATAGTTGAATGATCATTTTAATAAGATTTCAAAACCAGTGAATCTTTTCTGGAAACCTTAAAATATAAATTTCCATTCTGTATAATTAATTTTCATCTTTAAATAAAATATATGGTTTCATAAGAACCTTGTAAATGAATGTATAAAAAATATATTTTTTCTCACTATATTTTTGTTTCTTAGATGAATATTTTACATTTAAATAAGTTATTTGATGTGAATCATATACCATCCATTATCTTATATTATGGGTTTTAACCTATGTATAACATGAGTTGTGTTCACATTGTGGTTTTCAACAGTTCTCAATTGAGGGAGTACATTTATTGTATTAAATATAATAGCTTAATTAAAACCAAATATATATGCTATCTATATAGAATACTTTGTAGAATCCTCAAAAAGAATCCTTAGTGTTATCTAAATAAAAGTGTGATGTAATAATACCCTGATATGGAAGAATTATTGATGATTTTTCAAATATTAATCATGTAATCAATGACCAACATGTCGGGGATTTCAAACAGCATCAAAAGAGGTTCCTTCCTCCCTAAAAACGGAAATTTAACTTGATGGGGCATCATAATGTCAACATTTTTTTCACATTTTATGGATTTTACAATTATGTTAAATTGAATACAATCATATCCCTAAATTTATAGTCTTAGTCAATTTATATAGTTTTAATATATAATATTGGTTTATTTGATATAGATTAGCCACTGTTGAACCCTTATTATCATTTCTTTCTATGCATTGGTTGGTGGTCAGGATAATGATGTCCACCAAACATAATTACTTCTTTTATCACATAGAAATCCACATTCCCTGAAAAGATTTTTTTTGGAATTTAAATAGATTTCTAGATATTTCACCCACAGGGGTCCTTTTCAATGATTATAAAATCTCATGCTTTCTATTGTGTGTTAAGACCACTAATGGGAACCTAGAAACATGTGGAAATAATTGGGATGTGGAAAATCCTAAACATATGATGTCAGTAATAATAATTTTGTTGGAAATTTATGGAGGATATTTTCATCTATGAGGAATCCCATTTAAAAAAATCAGATTCCAAAAATCCAACTATAATTGGGAATTCTCCATAAATTACAAAGTGGTTAATGAAATTGGATAATTTAATTGAAAAATCAATAGTTGTTGAATATTTATTTGGTATGGGATATAATATGGTTCGATGAACCCAAATATATGACACTTAAATTTATAATTACTCCTCACATTGAATTTTTGACTATTATATATATGTTTTTGATCCTAGTCAAATATAAATTACTCTGTTATTGTCTATCATGATGTGAAACCCATGATGTATTCATGGAATAATTATGGAGTACATTTCTAGGAGGATACTCTTTAGGTAAATGTTGAGTAACTCCTCTTTCCCTAAATTCCATATATTCTAAACTACACATCATGTATATTGACCCTTACACACCCTGTGGGTCATTGGTTCACAACCAAAATACTATCTAGCTCTACAACCCTTTAATCCTAAAAAACCCCCATGTTTTACTTCTAAAACATCACATATTATCCATAAATTCTCATTTGGTTATATCATTGATCATGTAAGTAGTTTAAATTGTGATATTTTCCATGTAAAATATGGTGGATAAGTTTTATCGATATACTAGAATCAGTACATAGTCATGTGATCTTGTTTTTCTCTATAACACCTATAATGGAGACCATATTATCCTGGTATCCTTGAATTGATATTAGGTTTTGAACTCCCCAAACCAACCTAATCATGTAAGGTAAAATTTTCCATACATAATCTATAAACATATAGTCGATAATCTCACATGTACACATGAATAGGGGGTCATTATCTATGGATTAGATACTATTCCATCATAGAGATTAGGAAGGGTTAATGTAATCCTATAGGGTCAGTATTCCATCAGTTATTTCAATCCCCATGGTTAGGTGTGGGTACCTCGTTACATATATTATATTGTTAAATGTATTTTTTAAATTTTATTGTCCAGATTTATGGAGTGGCATGCTGATTCTGTCTATAAATCTCCATGAAGACATAAAACACTTCCATTGACTGTAATTATACAATAATTATATCTAGGAACCACTTATATGTTCTCCGTGGTTTGTTTTATTGAGTTTACTGAACAATATTTATTTTTTTTAGTTTTTTGGGTGTCCTATGATGGATGTATATATTGACACATTCATGGGAATATTTATTTCACATTCCATGTCATATAGAGCTAATATGAAGTATGATGAGGGTCTTAATAGTCAATGTGTCTAAAAATTATAGTATTACATAGTTTTGTTTTTTCCATATATTTTATTAGAGCATACAAGCATGTGGTGGGACATTTCATCTGTTTGATTCTAGGTTTGGATTTCCTTTTTATTGCATTTTTATCATTCGCATTTTGCATTTGATATTATGTTGTACTTTACCCTTATATATATTATCGGGTTTCCTTGAATTTATTACATTTATCAATGGATTTCAGTTTTGCCATTAAATTTTATGGGTTGTTTGGAAATGTGTTCCTTGTAAAGGTACATTTGGATATTAGATCCAAATAGACAGTTATGCGTAATTAGTGACTGTCCTGAAACCTTTTTCTATTTGAGGTGGTACTATAGTGGATATCATTATCTTTTTTTACTAGGATTGGAAGTTTGGTAATCAATTTTATAGTGGTATCAAATATGTGTATCCCAGTGATGGAATTTTGGTATTGTAGGTATTGGGAATATTCATTTGGGAGATTAGAGACATTATATAAATGTTTTTTGAGTTTAACATACAGGCTTAGAAAACCTGGGATATTTTAGCTTCTAATTTATCCATTCACCATGAATTATATAAAAATTTTATATACCTAATGCATTATGAAATAAAATTTATTTATATTAATTTTATACATATTATTTATCAATGAGATATTTTTAATTTCATTTCTATTAACTATTAGTCACCAAATATTTTATTTTAACTATTTTTCATCTTGTTAAATTGATATACGACACCACATAGATAGCCATCAAAAAATTATATAGAGTTTCATGATGAGAACTAATTGAATAATGGGGCTTCAGTAATTGGGAAAATAAACAAGAAAATTAATCTAGGAAAATAGTGGTTGGTTCGACTACCATATAATAGTTGAGTGGATCCACCTCCCACAATACTGAAAGGATGTTCCATTAATTTCAAGTAGTCAATTATATCAGTAGCTCTAGATGGGAATATATATAGTTTGATTATACTACACATGTTTCAGAGTTAGGGTATATTAATGCTCTTAAGATATAAATATCAAAAGGAAATAGTATTTTAGTTTCATTTAGTTTTGAGAGTGTTATATATTTTTCCTCATTCAAAATATATGGTGGTGTTTGAGGCTTCTATTCCTCATGTTGTATTGTGAAACTGATGATTTTGTTTGCATAGACTAGTGATGAAGTGACTATTCCTTGGAAACAGTTTGTGTACATCTTTTTGAATATGTATTTTTCAACAAATCATCAATATATACAAATTTAGGAGTTTCTAGAACAATAATAAGGATATATTACCATTGTTATGTTCAAATCGAGGTTCAGATACATCACGATTTACTCCATTGACCTGACCTAATAGGGTTTATATTCATGTATGTTTTTGTATGCTTGGAAGGGAGATATTCCACTAAGAATATACCCTCAATCCATTTGAAACTTTAATGTGGTCCTAATGTGATATTTGAACACAGATACCATTGTAGATGAGGAGTGAAAAATCGATAGTTCTAGTAGTAAGCATCCCATAGTAGTGTATTCTCCAACAACATATGTGAATTGTCCATCAGATTCATAATGTATGAGGAACAAATGTGAGTAAATTTAGACTAATGACATCATTTAACAATACTGTGAAGAAGATATTACCAATCACGATATATTTATTAGTTTAACATTATGGTGTTAGTTTATTTTGGTAATTACGTCCTAACCTATCAGGTTTCAGATGACTAAGAGGATGTTTGAAACCCCTGCATTTGAAGTAGAAACATGTGTAGGGTCTTACATGGAGACCATAATATAAATGGAATCAGAAGAGTGGTTAGTGGTGACCTATGATGAGGAATGATCAGTAAATAATATTATGGACCATATCCTGCACCAAAACCCCCATTATGCATTCAAAAACATAGTGACATGGATAATACAGACATGGTCAGTTTTGGGTTATTGAGCGATACAACCCAAAGATTCATGACAAAATTCTAGTTAAAATTTATTTCCATATTTACCTTTTCATTTGTACTTATAATCATGGGTATTTGTTATTGTTTTCATTTTCAATAACTTTTTCGTTACATTGAAATTACATTAGAGGCCCAAGACCTACACTTGATGATTGATACTCCTACTATGAATTACCCCATGATCAAAAACATATGATGATTGGGTGAAATAATTCTCTATAGGGATATTTTTATATGGTATCTCTTTGTAAGTGGGATGAATATTTTTATAACATCACACAAAGTATCTAATAGTTATCACCAAATAATTTCAAGAGGGATTAGTATAACTTGATGGTAATGTGACATCGAGTGGAGAGTTTGAGTTTCACCTTTATTGGTTGTAGGGGTTTAAGGTTGACGTGTTAAGGGCACACAAGTGGGATGATATTGCTAATAACTCAATAGTTAATGGGGTTTTACCTTGGTGAAATATATTATTTTAACACACACATTCTAACAGTTGTAGAATGATACCTATAGAGATTCCGTACATATTAACTAGGAATTAACCTTGACTAGATGTATAAATATTTTAGACCATCCCACTAGGTCTACCGTAAAAATAACTACAAGTTATCTAATGAACCATTGTGAGGTCTAGGAGCTGATGATGTATTTGGAGGACCTTTAGTTGAAAATTTTTATTTGGCCCCATGTATATGCCTACTCATCCCCTATATTGATCACCATAATGTTCTAAGGTTGTTTAAGGGGTTTTATGTACCACCATATAAATTAAGTGATAATCATGAAAAAGTACTTCTAATATGGATAAAAAATATATTCATACATTTGATGGGAGGATGGTGGTTCTAAAAGATTGATATGATTTATGGATAAATGATGTCATACATTTAAAAGAGTACATCTGAAAAATGATGTTATCATGTCATTATAGACAATATGAGTTCCTAATGATGGACAATGTATTAAAAATTATCAATATATTCTCTATGAAAAAATAAATTTTTTCATTCATCCCATCAAATTCCGGTGTATTATAGTATTCATCGAATATGTCTTCATTTACACAAAATTGTAGATTGAGTATACATAACACATATGGTTTTCTTGGAATTACTAATAGGGAATCAAAATTATACTATTTATTCAAATATTAAAGTTTAGATTAGATTTAAACATACAGATACATTTATTATCTAAGGATAGTGTAGTGGTTGACTTAATAAATATTTTGGGAATTCCAATATTGGTTGACACCCAAGAGAATATATGATCTATAGAGATTCTTATGTTTTTTAGTCCAATTTTTTTTCTCATAATGTAATTTTCAGGGATCATTGTGACCTTGAGTGGTGTAACCCTATGTTTTCTACCATTATTTATGATTTAGTAATTTTATAGAGTCTTTGGGGAGTTTAGGTATATATTTTCAAGCACTCCAATTTTGAGGCTTCTAGAGAAGGGAGTAAAGTTTGTAGTGTTTTATTCAGGATTTCAAAGAACTAATAAATTTTGTGTTCATGATGTGGGAGCTGGGTATTAAATAAGTGTTTAGGTAGATGATAGGCCATTAGAAAACAATTTCTTCCTATGATTACAATTCAGAATCTACAGTATTTCCCTAGAAAAAGAATTGGAAATACTTTTTTTTATTTTTTCCTTTTTAGTTCCCTTAAACTACTACCTTCAAAAATATATATTCAACTAGAGTTATGCCAACCTAAAGAATAAGTATGTTGTAATGTTCCTATAATAATATGACTTCAAAATAGTCTATGCTCGAGGAAAAAGATATGTTTTGTCATGATCATTTAACTGTATTTCCCTCTCTCAGTAGTTTGGGGATGATTTATAAAAGAGAGAATATTTATTGATGTCGAATAAGTAAGGGGGTGGAGTATCTTATCACAAACTTATGGTAAAAATACCTAAACATCTTTAATGCATGAGGTGGGATCATATAATAGACATTAACTGATATGTTTTATTTGACGATGTTTTCATAATTGATTACCTTAAGGGATATTCTAATTGGGGTTTGACATCATCCTCTTCTAGGTTTTGAAGTGAAAACAATCACACTTTATGAGGATGGATTTTTGAATATCTATATATCTTTTATGAGGTGAATCCAAGAGTGGTGACGATATATCATGATCTTCCTATGTACTTTTGGTGTTCAAGGATAAGGAGACTTATAGATGAATTTTTTTCATGATGAATGAATTTTTAGAAGCTTAAAATAGAGAATTTTGTTCCTATATTATTTCTATAACACCTCAAGGATCCATTGTGGATGTGGTATAGTACATAAATAGATTTTTAATGAAATTTCATTAATCATAATCGGTGTACTATAATTTTAGAATAATTTTTACCAACAAAGTTTTACCACTTATATTCCATCCACGATAAATGTTATTTAGAGAACAAGGGATGATTTTATATTTTGAAGAAAATAAAAATTTATTGGTTTCCATCAATTGATGTATCTGAATAGGAATCCTATTTGAAATACCAGTTGTGTTAAGGATTATAGGAAGCTCATAAGACCCATTTTCTTTGGATCATATAATTCCATACTGAGTCTGATGGTCAGACATAGAGTACAATTTCAGTTATCGAGACTATGATAAAAGAATGTATATTAGACATTAGAAAAAGATACGAGAACCATTTTTTATCATACTATTTTTCTTACAGTAAACACAATAACTCCAATATAATCATAGGACCATTGACAAATATATATGTGAGAACATGTTGGTTAGAATTTTTATTGTCATTGATAGAAGAACCATTAGTCAAGTGGTCGATTCTAGGGAAAGAATCAATTATGTTGTTTTAGGTGATTTGGGAGCTCTTATGTTCACTGAGTATCATAACATGTGATACACATATAGTTGAAAAATGGACTTTTAGTATGAGTTTGAAGATATTGTGTTTTAAAGGAATATATTTTGGGTGGAGTGTAGAGTTTTTTATAGTTGTAATCTTTATCTAATATTCATTGTTCTATTTCAGATCCTATGGAGGATATGCAAGGTTTATTAACACGTTTTAATAAATATGTTGGTGGAATAGTTATGTGAAAAGTTCCATGTGTTTTATAAGAGGATATATGTTTATAATATATTTCATAATATTAACCTAGGTGATATGGGCATCATAGATTTTTCCACCTATTACAAGTGTATGAAATTGATTTATGATCAACATTATAGGGTGATTCATGAAATAATATTCATTTATTGTGCATCCTTTGGAAGATTAAGAACAAGCAAAACATATCTTCGAAGGTCCAAAGCCAACAATTGGATCATTACACTAATAAAATAATGTATATAATGTTGTTTGAGGTGGAAACATTAATGGTGGGTATAGTGTAGTGAGTGTTGTTTTTATACTAAAATTTTGATAAATTATAGGGTATTTCATTGAATTTATTTATAGTGTCATCATATATATATTGGTTATTGAGATGCTATATAATTAATATATATATATACATATATATATTATTTTGTGTGTATTTTGTTTTTTTGTAAATGGTGATATATGATCATACTAAGGTATGAAAATGAAAAAATCGGACAACCAATGTGGCCAAAATAAAGGTCTTACCCTAGGTTTATTGTAAGATCTATTGTAATTTGGTTCTAATAAGGTTTGTATTTATAGATGAATATCAAGTATATTTTTCAAAATAAATTCTTAAATAACATATTAATCCTTTAAACCTAACAAATACTATTATATACACCTATAAACCAATCCCCTAGGTATATATTCATACCCTCATTATTTGATTGAAGCAACTAGTGATGGATATCCAAACAAGATATCAAGAAGAAGGAATTGAATCAAGGTTGATCAAATTAGTGATATCTAGTGTTAATGAAAAAGGTCCCTTATACACCCAAGAGTGATCAATTGATGATATAAGGCATCATTAATTGATGGATTCTTCTTGTTTCTCAATATTTGATGAGCATATTAAATTGATTTCATTCATATCTAAATCTTTTTAGAGTCCCTATCACCATTTCTAGTTTTTTATTATATATTAAGTTATTTGATGAACAGTTTTCATTATCTATCAATTTTTATATTTTTATACACATATTTTAGTATTTTGATAGATATGGAATAAAAATTGATTAAATTATTTTGTTTTATTGATCTTCTCTTCTTTTCTTGATGAATTCAATTTTTCCATGATTTTCATGTGTTTTTACCAATAATGGACTGATTTAAATCATTATCAGATCATGGGATGTCATTTCTATATTTCAGTTACTAATTCGAACCTTGAAACACTAGAGAATCATTATATTGTAGTAAAACCACATGCATACAATAAAGGGAAAAACAGTTCTGGGGGAAGATCAAAGTGCACTGAAATTGACATGGAGGATCATTTCTATTGATCGATTTCCGAAAATATATATATTTTATTAGATTCATCATGAAATTTTAATTTAATGAATATAAAAGAATGTTTGAGGGAGAAATGAGATTTCTTCCAAATAAATTATCACATTCCATATAATTGTACCCGATACCTAGTGGCCATTGATTAGTTTTCTTCATTTACTTGTAGTAATTGACTAGGATTCTATGTACCCCCCCATATTATGTATCCTCTGGAGGCAAACCGAGTGCCACTTCTCTTGTATGAAATTATATAATGCATTACATGATGAATCAATCTCTAGTAGCCATAATCTATTTACACTGACCTACATGTCAATTATGTTGAGTTATACAAACCATGAATGGTTTCACTAACTTTTTTTGGGTGACTATAATTTGATTAATTTATAGTACCCAAATGAAATCATTATCTATTATATCGAATGTCAACTAATATCCATTTCATATCCTTAAATGTCAGATTTTTTACATTAGTAGTCCAACATGAGTGATTTTCCATTTATAATCTAGTGATACATTAATATTTGATACCTTATATGTTACATGATATAAAAAGGGCATGTTTTTCTCTTAAACAGTCAATAGTTGGTTTTTAGATTATTGTGTGATCCATTATAAGAAAATGGGGTTAGTAATACCCTGATGTGGATGATCATGTCTAGGTATTGACCAATCACATCTTATTACCTATCAACTAATTACTCACATGTACACATTTTTAATATGGGTCCAATATCAGAGGAATAGGTAATCCCCCTTCATGGGACATAGGGTGTGGGATCCCGATAAGAGAGAGTAGTCCCTCAATCATCACACATCACATGGGGAAGTGTGAGTACTCCACTAAATATATATATATATATAGACTATATTGTTAATTTATTTTCATTGTTTTGGATTTATTGAGGGATCTGTCTATTTTTCTTATAGTTAGATATAATGAACTTAAAATCAACTATCATGTTAGATCCTCCTTAAATGAAAACAATGTTCCACTTATCCTTTATCCCTAACTATTAATTGTTTTATGAATTGTCATTCTTGAAAAATTATTTTTTCAGTGATTTATATAGGTATGTTTTTAATGACTAGTTTAATGGTATATTTCCTACATAGGTTGGAGATTATACAGATTACAGTAAGTACGATGAAAATATTGATGTTCTTAGTGGCTGCAGAGTATAGTCGTTCATGGTGGTGGTGTTAGCGTAATGGAGACTAGGCCCTTTGGGTGTGGTTTGGGACATTCCATAGATCAGATTATATGATTGTAAATCCATTCTTTTAGGGTATTTTCCCCCTTTCTTCAATAATAATTATGTTATATTGTTTACTTCTAGATCCTATATGTTAATTCACCTCGTAATTAATTTTATCAGATTATTTCCACTTTATCATTCATATTTATTGAAATTATAGATGTGTATTTTATTCATAAGATCATTAAGACAAGACCTCACATTTTATTATTAAACAAACATTATTCTAGCTACAATCCCTTGTAATGTTTTAGGTAGTCATGGGGAAGAAACATCATTATATCACCCCTAATAGGAGCTTCGTGGCTCTACTAATGTAAAAAGACATTATTTCATTCATTCCCAGATGATTTAAATTCCCCACATCAATATTTTAATTAATATTGAGTCCTTTTCAAACGAAATAAACTATAATGACTTTTGATCCTTTATGCATTTATAATAAGACAAAATTATCCATTTCAATGATGATATCATATCGAGAAGTTATGGTCTATGACTAACTCTAAACATCAACATTGTATAAGGTTTTAATCCCTCAATGTGAATATATTTTTTATGGTGTTTTGATTAGTTTATATATTTCACTTATTTCTATACTGATAATAAAACATTATATTTATGGGAATAATTTTTGTTTCTAGGTCTAGAACTTGAATTCGTTAATTTTTCACAAGGTTCATTAATTAATACAATTCATAAAATATAACCATGTCATTTTTCATAAGCACATATCCCATGATATTAATTTTTATTTCAATATATATTTTAAACCTTCTATATAGAATTATAGTGTAAAGATATGTTTGTTTGAATATAATATTATAAATCTCCATGATATTATATTCAAAATCCTTGATCAAGAGAATCATTGCACCCTTCATTGTTATCATGGAATGTGGATTTAAAAATTGTAGGAAATTTCTCAAAAATCACAATTGTAATCATCCCATAAAATTAAAATATTTATTTCTATTATAGATATAATAGTATCCAATACATAAATCCACTTCAATCATTAATAGACCTGCTAATATTCCTCCTCTTTCAATCAATATCCAATGAAGTAGGATTTATTTATTTTCATTATTTAAACTTTCTGAATATGGTATATCATTTCATTAATTTCATGGTTTTTTTCATTAAACATACATACCCCACATGTTCTTCCGTGGCCATTTAATATATCAAAATATCTTTAGAAAATTACTATAATGATTTTTTCTGGTTAATATCTATACACACTATTTGTAAAATTAATCAATATTGTTGGGAGTTTATAACTCATAATTATTCCACTATGAATTTATTTTTTAGTATATTTTTTAAAATGTAATAATAGGTATATCTTCATTATTCACCTCTAGTATATGTTTAATAGATCAATTTCCACTACTAACATGTATTACATATATCAAAATTAATCAAACGAGTCATAAATATGTGGTAGAGGATACATATTTTGGATTGTGATACATTTATTCTCATGATAATAAATTCAAAAAAGTACTGATTCATCCTCATTCTACATAGAGGATGGGTCTATAAATAGAGAAACATAAGTGTGGTTAAAATCACTGTTAAAGTTCAAAATATATTTACTATAATTTTTATTAAATTTATTTCTAGTTATTCTTTATGGATGAACTGAAATAAAAAAAGTATCATCTTCATGTTTAATTAGAAAACTCAACATCACATTATTTGGTGATAAAATGAAACTATTTAGGGAATAAAGTTAAAAATTACCCTAAAATTGGAATGTATTCAATAAAATGTTTTTATATAATCATTTCTTATAAATAATGGTTTTTTTTAATATCTTTATGCATATCAATGATTTAGTATAAAATAGGAGTCCATAAATATCTTTTAATTAATATTTTATCATTATATTATTTTGTATATGAAATGAAATTTCCATTTCTTATTTAATGATATGATCCCAAAATAGATTGATATAATAAATCCCTAATATTACATTAATTTTTCAATGGAAATAATAATTATATTTATCAAAATGATTTTCCTTCAATAATCAATTATATTAGAGTTATATACTTTTGAATGAAATATTCAAAATAGTATGTCTTTTAACTAATAATTTAATACACATTTCTTGATAAGGTGGATAAATATTATTATAAAAATTTCATCATGTGAAGGAATGTTAAGAACATTAATAAAATTAGATGTTTACATTTTATAAATGGATAATAATATTAACAGTCTCAATTAGATTCTTACTATAATAATTTACTAAAAATGGTTAGAATGATTAATACAAAGTAATCTCTGTATAAAATTAGTGTATGTAACCATATGAATCTAAGTAAATAATATTAATAACTTCTAAGTTATCAGACATTCATTTCAATATATTACAATTTTCATTCAAACTAGGTTTTTTCTCTAATAATTAATAACCTCAACACTCAAAATAACTAAACCCCAATATGATAACAACTTATATTGCCTGGTCATAAAATTCATATAACATGAATTTTTTCGATATTATTGAAAATTATATATTCAAATTCACACAGCCAAATAACTCAATGTATTAGTGTATTTATGGATTAATTTAATACATGTATTATTAAACTAAAAAAACCCGACCTCCTAGAAATAATTATATACACAAAATTCAATAATAGGCATATTACATCATATAATTACCCAATGTAGTAAATAATATATGAAAATACAGATATATGTCACTCTATAATGGAATGAAAATGAATTAATCATGAAAATATATAACTAAAAACATGTTAGAAAATACAAACACAATGGAAATAATATATTTACCAGATCATGAGATAATAATAATTGATCATAATTAATTATATAACAACATAGATTAATAAAATAGTCATAGAACCTTAAAATAAACATAATCACTCAATAAAATATTCCATATAATAAAAATCTATGAATTATAAGGTTGTAATCAAGGGAAATAGAAGCATAAAATAGAAAATTTTCAATAAAAGATGTATAAAAATCATAACTAATGTCATGGTTGACCAAAAAATCCATTATAAAATAATTTACATTGAATAACTATATATATCCCATAGAATAGTCGATTATGGGACACTACCTACATCCCATATCAAGTGCGTTGGGAAATGTTACTCACACATACTTACAATACTATGAGAAAAAATTATTTACCAAATGCATTGAATGGATATATGATTCATATCCCACTATTTAGAAAATTGAATCTGAAAAATATGTGTGATAAATAATATCCATCACACATTAATTCCTAAATAACAAATGGAATGAAATTGTGTTACCTAATTTCATGAAATTGAATTTTATAACAACAAATCAACAATTTCATTGAGTGATCTATTAAATTAAATTATCCAATATATTTATATAATATGTGTTTTTAGAGGGTCATTTATAAGATAGATCATATAGAGATGTAGTGGAAAATATAAGTCAAATCATAACAAGTCTTTTCTTAGAGCCAGTGTAACGTTGTAAATGAAATTTTATAATTCATCATAAAATTAATTTTTAATATGTGATAATAATGATATAAAATAATTATTTTGAAAATATATGATAATAATTAAAAATTAGGAATAAATTCTATTAATGTTATGGTAATATATATATTTAATTAAATAAAAAATATATGAAAATTCAATGAAATAAATTTTTTATAATTTTTTATAGTTACATGTAAATTAAAGCTGTTAAAAAGAATTATGAATTTTATATTTGAAATTTTTTATTGAGGAATATAATGGAATAATTTATAATTAATATTTATCCATAAAAATATAGAAATAGTGGATTTTGATAAAATGAAATAGGATATGTAATTGGAAATTTGAAATTGAATGTACATGAAGTATTTATAATAGCATAATGTTATTTTTGAATTATAGAATCAAATAATTGATAATATTTTGAAATAAAGAGGTATCTTACCTAGATAAAAGTTAAAATTACAAATGATTTAGATACATGGAATAATAAATCATATGTTGAAGAACATTGTTAAGGAAGAAAGAGTTTGAATGAATTAAATGTAATCAAACTCATAAAATCCCTTATAATACTTTTAATGTTATATTCAAAAAACAAGAATGAGGCGCCATGAAATAGACATGTAAGTCTTAGAATAAGAATTAATTTAACATAACATAAGTAAATGAAGCAATAAGTACAACATATAATAGGATAAAATTTTAACTTTATGAAACAAGTCGCAGGGAATGTAATTTGAACCAACAAACACTTACTTCACATTCCTGATTGGTTAGACATTATTTAACACTCTATATAATGAAATTAAATTTATAAATAACCATTATTAAAAATGTATTTAATTTTTTATTAGTTATTTTTATTTATAATTTTTTATTACACAATTATTAATTAACATTTTTTAAAATAAATATTTGAGTGTTTATTATCATGATTGTGTCATGATATATTTTGTATAGTACCTCTAGTCATTATTCCATTCAATTATAGTAATCACCTATAGAATATTTATGGGGATGGTATATATGATTTTTATAAAGTTTGTGAGTCTCATTTTCATTTAAGGGAAATTATCGCGATAGTTCTTAAAGGATCATTACAAAAATTGTTTCTGAAAATTTAGATTCAATAAAAATATATGATTCAATTAATGACTACACTTTAATATTTTACTATTCATTATTTATGAATTAATAATAATTCATTATTTGTTGAAAAATGTCACTATTGTTTTAGTTTTTTTAACTAATAAAATATTTAAATGTGAAGACATCATTCATGAAGGTGGTAAAACGAATAAAATCAAGAATATGTTATAATAATTTAATGGGAATAAAATTTTATTTAATTGATAAAATATCTCTTTTACATAAGGTAGATGATTTCAAAAAAAAAATACTAACATGATAACTTATATGTAAGGAGGTATTAATGAAGAAGATAATAAAATATTATTAGAGAGTGGATAACGTATACATTTATGGCTTGAATCCTCTCACATAAAGAATGTTTAAAATAATTGATTTGTGATCCCTTATTATAACCAGAAGATCAAAATATGTGAGTGTCAAGTTAGATAAATATTTTGGTTGGTATTAAAGACGAATCTATTGTAAGGTTGTTCTTTAATCTTGGTATATATGAGATCCATTTATGGTAATTTTTTGTGGAATTTCATGAAATACACATTCTTTAATGTGTATGGGAGATCTCTTTACAATAAATGTGGAAAAATCATGAAAAATAATAGAAATGGGATTTCCTTCCAATGAACCAAATAATTGAGAGATATTTTCTATGGTATTATAGGATTACACTTTTAAATTCTATCATTTCACCACATATCCCTCTATAATATGGTAACCCACTTTTTAGACATGGAATTTTTTTTAAACAAATTGAAATTCAACTCATTAAAACATTTAAACAAGATAATTAAAAATATTAAATATATTTTTTTAATATAATTTTAAAAATAATAATACAATTAATTTTAAAATTGAGAAGTATAACACTTAAAAATATTAATTAATGTGATATTGAAATTAATTCTAAAAATAAAATTTTTATTCTCTATTAAAAATTAATAATGAATAGTTTAAGGTTAAATTATTATTTAATATAGGTATAAAATACATTATAGTTAAATAATTATTCTATATTGATTAAAAATTTATCACGATAAAATACATGAAATATAAAAAATCTTTTCATAGAAATATTTCATGTTATATCAATAAATAATTTTAGTACTATTTATTTAAAATGAAAAATTAATATATTTTAATAAAAATATATATTAAAAATTATTATCAAAATTATTTATTTATATATGATACACAAAAGATTACACCATAGTAAAAAACGTATTCAATTAATTATAAATTCTCTCTACTTATCTTGTATACATGTCACCACTTCATACCTATACTGTTAAAATAAATTATTGTATTCATCCAGAAAAAATATCAACTGAATTCTAACATATTCACATAAGAAGGAATAAAAAAATTATTTTTACAAATAATTAAAAATTAACCCAAAATATAAACTTCAATTGGATCCCACGTAAAAAAATTAAATAATATTGAATTTAACTTATTTATTCCTTTTAAAATGAAATTTTTATCAAATACTAATTTCAATAAGAATATATTAACATGTAATCCTTAACTAAAATTTTTATCTCAGATGTGATTAAATTTATAAATATAACTAGTTATACATAAAATTCTTCCATAAAACAAACTCAACTACTATTTTAGAGAAATAATTTATTTGAAAATCAATATTCTAAAGTATTAATTTATTCCCCAAGAAAAATCATACATTCAATTAATTTTTTTTCCCATTTTATTATTTTACATATAACCAATTATAATAATCCATCATATAATCAATTTTAGAATTAATAAATGTGAACATCCTAATCCTCTTGGAAGCTTATAAAATATTATGACGGAACATATATATATATATAACCCTCTTTCCAATCTAAATTAACAGGATAATATTTATTTTAATTTTATTTTAATTATTTCATGTAATTATCACTTGATAGGACTGAAAAATGATAAAACAATTATCTATTGAATTTAATAATAAAAATTGAAACTATATTTTAAACAAATCATCATTGACTTAACCTATCCTGATAGGAGTTTAAAAAAAATGTATATTATTTTGAAAATCATATGTTAGAATATGGTTTCTTAAATCCCTCATATTAGGATAATTAGGTAAAAAAAATTAATTATATAAAATTATATTATTTAACCCAAATAGTTGAAATAGATGAAATTCCCACTAAATGATAGAATAATTCAATAAAAACTTATGTTATGGGTTTTACTCATATAGATCATCCAAATTTCCCTAGAGTTAAATCCACATCATTATAAATTTTTTAATTAATAACTAATGAAATCAATAGCACAAAATTTCAATATCAATAGTTCCTAAAAATATTTAATAGATAAAATAAAAATGGAATGGGAAGAAGGAAAAAAATAGAGTTAACATTGATCTAGATGAATAATATACATGATCCTCCAAAATTAACTGGTTGATAGAGAGGTGTCTAATGTGGGAATTTTTGAAAATTTGTAGAAAAGGGGTGAAAGTTTTAATATTCTTGAGCTAAAATCCAGAAAGAAATCCCAATTTTTACAATTTATTGAATTTTTATGTTTTTATTTTCTTACCAAGATAGTCAATTATGATTATGTTTTCTCATTTATATGTTTAGATATACAACTTAAACTCAACATTTTATAATCACAAAATAAAAAACCCACATATCAAAAAACACTTTTTATAATTCTTTCACATCCAAAATTTAATTAAAAATTCATTAATTCCAAAAGTGAAATCATTAAGGTCATTCTAGATGTTTATAAAATACTAATTACATCCAAAATACATCTATTCTTCAAAGAAACAAAGGTTATATTATCTAGACATTTTTTACATAATAATTTCCTTTTAAAATTGAATACACTTTAGTAGTTTATAAAAAAAGTATCGGTTTATGTATTATTACCAATATACATGATTTTGTTTGAAAATATAGTAAATTGTAATTAATAACAATATATAACTCCATCAATTAGATTCTTCCCAACCCATAACATATTAATGGATATTCCCAATGAATATAAAAATCATTTTCCATATAATAATTAACAGGAAGGATATTTCAAAATTATATAGAGATTCTATAATACACTATAGGGTAACCTGGTTAGTTAAATTCATAATATTTTCTGGATACATTCTTATTTTGACGATAATGATTTCCGTTGAAAATCTATCTCATAAAATCTTATTATATAGTGACACCTCAAAAAAGGAGTTGTAAAAGACAAATAATTGAAATATTATATAAATTTCCTATATAAAAAATAGGGATTTCATAGTGATAATAACATTATGTTTTCATTTAGTGAACAATTCAACTTCCACATTATAAGAAAAATTTTACAATAAAAACAAAACAAGACATCATCAAAAATATATTCAAAAACCAATTAAATTTTGATCAATACCCACTATTTAATAGTTTTAAAATAATTACTAGGGGTTTTATCATAAAAACACATTCAATCTGTATTTCATTTATCATGTAAATATAATATTTTATTTATGTATACTATTTTCCATTGAGTTTTTTATAGAACAACATATCTATTCAAAGAGTCCATTATTTAACATTACAATCTCATTTTCTATCTTTATATGATACTCTTAATCGAAATTGATTTTAACATTTTAGACATTCAATGAATATTACTATGAATAATCATTTCACTTAACACCAAAATATAAAATACATTAATATTATTTTCCAACAATAAATGTATTCTATATATTTAAAATTTAATAAATTTTTAATAAAATATGATTTTTAAAATGTATTCCCCTTAAAAATATAAAAAAAATAATTAAAATAGATATACATTATTAATTCCATTTTATATATGATAACAAATTTTGATTGAATCAACAAAATTTTTATAATTATGGATACCTAAATTTTAATTTATATCCATTTTAATGTTCTCATATAGAATTTAAATACACTTACACCACTTTACTGACAATGTATTCTCTTATTAATTGATTATTCATAGGTAATATACTTTTACAATGATTCCATTTTGGTAAATGTTGTAGATAAACGACCTACCATGTTAGACAACCTTTCTGTACCTCTAAAAAATGAATCACCCAACACAGACTCTCTATATTACCATTAATTTATATGTTAGACTAGTATATGTCTTGTTTAGTGTGTATGTAATCAAATTATAATCGTTCCACACTAGATTTAATATATTCTAAAATAATATATATTTTAATTGATGAAACTCCTTTCAATTAAATATCAACATCACAACATCAAAAACATTTCATGCCTGGATTAACTAATTAACTAGTAAAATCCCTTTTTACATAACAGTCTACAACTTCTTGGACCAAAAATATAGATCCAACATATAACCAAAAAAAATATAAACATATAATGTAATATAATTACATTTGAGAATCATTTATATAATAAAAACCCAAATTACATAATATATCTCAAAAAAAACATGGTCAAAATATTGATGTGTCAACTATCATAAATTGAACACATTTCATATAAAAAATTGTAACTTATTTAGTTAGTTTCATCACTCTATAATAATACCGTTAAATGAAAATATATATAAAATTTTATTTACTACACTGAATAATTAAAAATTATATATACATGTAAATATCAAACCATACCTTATTAATTCCTGGTTTTAAGTACCAAAACAAACAAGGATTCAACTTTATGTTAATATATCCTCTGAATCTGAAAGATAATTTTGAATTCATTCTCAATTATATAAGACTAAAACTATAAAACCCATAATATATACTAACAAACATATTATTTATTAAATTCAAATGTGTTTCACTAGAAAATATTATGATAAATTGAAATGTATGAAAATAAATAAAAACATAATGAGTTCAATCATGCTTCCTAAATCATGAAACATTATATCCAAGGTCAATAATAATATCTCATTTAAGTATTTAATAAATAGTACCATTATATCAATTTATGAATCTATAGTCATGTATTCATATTTTACTAAATTTTCTAAATTATAAGGCTCATATCCTAACCATACTATCATAATGAAAACAAAAGTGACCAATATTTCAAAAAACATGAATACAAATTTATCACATCCTAAGTACCAAAATGAAAAAATTCTGTTGAATTCAAGGAAAATAAGAGGATCTTTCCTCAAAATCAATCTTATAATAACAAATAAGACATTTATATAATAATGTATAATAATAATTTATAACAAATAATAACTGACTGAACAACTAATTTCCATCCATGTAAAAAACAATTAAATTGGTAAATTTCCATTTAGTATCACATCTAGTAAATCATTTCATTTAAAAATCATCCATTTACATAAAAAATCTCTCTATTTGAAAACCAAACAACCATTATTTTAAAATAAAATAAAATAGGTCCTTAATTAGAATAATCATTTAAATCACAAGGATAATCATTAATTTATAATCAATTAATTTAATAACCTGATTTATAAAGGTTATATAAGAAAATTTAAACCATTAATTTGATTAAATGTTGAAAACATTGAAATTAAAAAAATGTAAATTTTCTAATATTGCACTTGACTATAATTATTTTTTTATGAATCATGTATAATTATCCATATTAAATAGTAAAATTAGTAACCTAACGAATTTTAATTTTTAAGGAGTTTTATTTTATAAAATTACTCCATAAAATTTTGAAAATCTAGCACAACCCATAACCAATATCAAATAAGTAAATAATAATAATTAATCCAATATAAAGGCATATTTATTAGATATATATGATTACCCATATGTGGAGAAAATAAAAAATTTATTTTTTTGAAATCATATTCATGCACATGGGAATCAAAATCATAAATTAATAGTAACATAGAAATGAATCCCAAAATTAATGAATATTAAATTCTAAAAAATGAAAAAATTGATTCAGACATTGAAATAGTAGCAGATATTAGAAATAATTGATAATAACTCTAAAATTTAGTATTTTTAACACATCCAAATAGCATTTATCTATATAAAATATACCATTATTCTAGTAGATTTTCGTTGTTGTTTATGAATTCCTAAAAAATATAAATTTCAGATCTATTGTCAAATAAATTAATGTAATAAACAGAGAAATTTATGTATAAAAATGATTTATAAAAGTAATATTTAAATTACATTTAATATAATAATTATAAATATTAATCTGACAATAGTTATAGTTCAATGAAAAAAATTATGTACTCTGAGTTCCCAAAGAGGGAAATACAAGAAGGAAGAAGAAGATAATAATGGATCTCACAATATAAAATTAAATATTATAGAATGAAATGTTTTTTATACAGATTTCATTACTATAAAAGTTATCAAGATATTGCCTATTCTTCTTCCAAATATTCAAAAAAATTGTACTTTTATAATTCAAAAACTAGTTATCATTATCATTAATAACTATGAAATATATACATTTAATGGTTTCTCTTATTGACATCACATAACACTTCATACATCCAAAATTTCATTAATGATATTCCTTGATGAGTTTTATAAAATCCAAAATGTATAAGTAATGTGGACAATAGTTATATTACCCTAAATTTACAAATTACATTAAATACAACCATTTTAATATGTCTTCAAAATCTAAATCATTTCAAAAAATAACTAAAAAAAGTTAAATAGTCATGGTAATGAAACACTATTTCATATTCCATTTGAAAAAATTGATTATCAAAGTTGGGTCTTAAAAAATGAACACTAATAGGTTTTCCATTAGATATATATTTTTTAATCAAATGAGACCTAAACACATTATTATTCGTTTTAGGCTTCAATATTAATTTGGTATTAACATTCCATGTATACCATTACACTATAACTATTAGCGATCATAAATATAAGTCATTCCATATAGATATTTTTAGTGTTGGTAAGCTCCGTGGATATTATAATTATGTTTATAGTTTTTATTTTCATTTTAGTGTTTACTGAGATGTTTAATGATTGGGATTTAATTATTTAATGGACATTGAATATTTTACTGAATCTGTTATCATTCATTTTTAGCAGTATATTTATGTAGTAGTGAAAATTATAATCACTATGATATATATATATATATTTATTTTTGGGTAAAATATATTTGTTTCTTAGATATTCCATAATAGTTGTTGGTCTATTCCACAATATTATATATACCATATTTCGAATGTATAATTTTTATAATTTTATTTAAAAATCCAATGAATTATTTTTTATCATATGGAGTTCACATGAATTGGTCAATTTGCACTTCAATTTTTAATATATTAATGTAACTCGAGAGATCACTTCAAATTCATTTGGAGTTAAACCATGGACATAGATGACAAACTAGTCAGATTTAAGTTTCATATTTTTTTTTGAAAAATGTCTTATTTTCAATTAAAATTTATCATTGATTCTGTTGAGGTTCAATAATCATTATTATATAATTTTCTTTACTATTGTGATCATTTTGGAAAATATTATTTCAAAATTTTTCCCAATTTATTATTTTCAAAATAATCCATTTTTTTGTATTAGGATATTTATCCATAATCCTATTTTAAATTGTTGTGTTTGCATTTGAATAGGTGAATTAGTTATTGTTAATTTTTTTGATCACGTATTCTTCAAAAAAACATATGTTTATGGTTTTGTATTTTTCATCGGTATTCATGAAAAAAATACGTTTTCCCCTATCAATTTGTGATTTTAAAATCTATTATGTTATTTATGATTAAAATTAAATATTTATCTATCAAATTTTTATTCTATGTTTTTTTGTCTCATATTACCAATATGTAAAATTTTTAATACAGCCTTCAATTGGCATGGGGCTAGAGAAAAATACTAAGATATCCACAAAATCATGGGAAACATTACCTTACCATTTACCTGCTATCATACATCACCATAAACTAAAATATACAGAAAATATAAACTGGACATTATAAAGGTGGAATATATATATATATTTATAAATGTAACTACATTAATATTACAATATAGCAGAATCGTTTTATATAATGCCCACCACATATACAAATAAAGAATAGATATTTATTACACATTGTCATGTTTCATCATGAGATATATAAAAACAAATCTTCTACATTAGTAAATTATTTACTTTCTCTAGGATCATCAACCATATTTATTTGCTAATATATATGGAAATAATATGAACTATGTTATAGTGGACAAGGAAGGGTGAGTATATGAATTCCTAGTATGATTTCCCCTTGTTTCCTTCTTAAAAGAATAACATCTATTATGTACACGAATCTATGTAATATATTGTAATTATAATATAAAATCACTCAAAAAAAATTAATATGCCTAACTATTATATATCCTAATTATTCATTCTAGATAACACATTCATCATAATATCTATATGATAATGTATCTCATTAAAGTGAAACTGTAAAATCAATCAACACTTCATAGATTTCTCAAATAGAAATTCAATATATATGCACTAATGGTGAGATTCTATTGGAAATTAAAATACACATATCTCCATGAATCACTAGTGGAAATACACATTTTTATCAACACGTGATGTGATAATGAAAATACACATCTATATTTAATAGGAATAAACATCTCCCAAGATATCATGAAATACACAACCAGATGCCAGAGGTTATACATATATCTTGATAAAAAATTGTATGATGAATCATTGAATTAATTACACATATATTTGGGTGTATAATTATATTAGATACTGTAAATCCAAGAGTAAAAGCTAAGGAATTGAGATAGTATTAGGTGCATCATTTTCCACCTTTACCCCATATCCATGTGTAGGGTAGTGAATCACCACACCTGTAATTTACCATCAAGAACATTGATATAATTTAGACACTAGATGAATTAATCTTTGATAACTATCACATACATCACATGCTCTTGTAAAGGATGATAATATAACTACCCAATTTATTATTTTACTAACTAATGATGTTCGAGGAAATACTCATATATAGAAAATATGTAATCAGTATCAACATAGAGTGTTGGGTTAGTATAAGTAGATTAATTTAATAATCATATTCAGATTATACCCATATCAATATGTGATAATAAGTGTTATAACTTAAATATCACACCAATCGTTGAAAATAGGTCAGTGTAAAAAAGATCCAATTCATTTTTCTATTAATAATGAAATTTATATGTTCTATGATATAAATCTTCTATGTGTTGATATGTAAATAAAATAAATCACTTATTTCAGAATCCAAGATCCCTCTATATTTCCCACAACATTAATAGTCAACATATTTATATAAAAAAACTTCATTAATAGATTTACTCCTCCAAATATCATTGTGAGAGAATAATAATATAATAATATAAAGAAATTTTTTGTAAATTGGTGAGGTAGTTACATAAAAATACTAATATTATCACTCTCCATATATAATTAACATTAATTGGATTTTATGTAACTCAATTTACTTATTAATGTATCAAAATTAAATATAAAACTATATGAATCTTTTTCTAAATGACTTCATTATATTATTCTATAATGATCTCAATAATATTTCATTTTTATCTTCACATATTTCTTATTAATTAATTCCTTGTAATCTATTCATGATAGTGCTAGAACATCTAAGGTGTTTCCTATTCTTAGTATTTTATATTTTTTCAATTGATAATATTATTCTCTAAAATTATCTCCCAATATTTTTTTCATTTTCTTCATTCTCATTTATAATATTTATTCTTCAAATATATTTCAGTTTACATCATAATATAAATGAATTCAATTATATCATGAAATAATATTTATATATTTCTTTTCATTATAATGTATTTAATGATTCCATCACTCATTAAAAACACTAAATTCCTTAAAAATATAGTTTTATCACCTTATATATAATTTAGTTAATGACCCACATTATTAATATAATTATTGTCATTAAATCTTGTAATTAATATCTATACTGATCAATTTTGATAAACATACCTAATTTATTATTTTATAATAAATGTATATTATATAATGTATTTTGAGGGTCTTTAATAGATAAAATTATTCAATTTAATTATCCTTTTTTAACATCATATAAAAATTTTATGAGCAATAAATATGGAAAATTCACCCCCATAAATGGATATGTAAGTCTTATGAGGAAGAAATTCATGTTCAATTTTTATGTATGGATAAATATAATTAATATATTATATTATTCCATGAAATAATTCTTGTTTTAGATTCCATCCATAATAACCATAAAAAATTATTCATATGATTCAAATAAAATTACATGATTTTTTATAGCTATGTTTTTGAATAAATTGAATTTCTTTAAAAAAATTATTGCATGGAACACCGAGCATAAAAGAACTAAAAAATATGATTATTACTACCCAATCATTAAAATAAAGGTAACTAATATTAATAAAAAAATTTTAAATAAAAACATTTTCAAATGATTTTTAATGTATTAATCAATTCAATGTGACTATGCACCCAAATTTTTCATAATGACATTATGTTCATCAAATTTAGGTTTTCTTCAAAAAATTATTTTTAATACATTCTATGAGAAAATAAATATAGTAAAATTTTGGAATTGTTAGAAAAATAATTTTAAAATATGAAAATAATTTTTATAATAATCTTATAAAAAATATGTTAGGATAATGTTTTGATAATTTTCACATAAGTCAATTTTTTCAGTGAGTAGTAAAAAAATACTGATTTTTTATAATACCCCATTTTTCTTTATATTTATTTTTTATTGTTATTTTAAATTAATCGCATTATAACTATAGTAATATTTTGTTATATATATTCTAATAAACTAAATTTAAATCAATATTTATAACATATTTTTTTATATGTACATTTTGGGCTTATGAACAAATTAAAAAACATTTTTACAATCCCTCTTGACTGTCAAATTATAAATATAATTTTGAAACATATATGTTTTGAATATTTCAAAAAGGAAATTATATTTAAAAACAGGATATACAAATCAATTTAAAATTTCATTTTAATATTTATGCATAATTTTTATTGTCATGTTAAAAAGGTTTTAACGCAGTGTATGTAAAATAATTCATAAGGTTAATGTTAAAAGATAAAAGACTAAATTAATACAAAATTAAAACATTAATAGGGTAGTTCATACATTACTTGATGTATAATTTCATTTAAAAAACTATTTAGCATCAAAATTCATTAGGTTTAATGATACTCAAATATGGTTGGATTTAAAAAAAGAATAATCAATATGAAATGAATTAAAACCACCGCTTCCCAAGTATAAATACAACCCCTCCCCACCCAATTTCATCTCAAAAACCCTGATGCTTTTAAATTATCTGCCATACCATCCAATATATAATCTCACCATGACCATGTTCTGGTTGTCTCTTCCAAAAACCAATTCCATGTTTCTTAAGGGGACATTTAAGGGGTCGATATTCTATAGCATACGTTCCCAAACAATTCACTTAATTTCATTTCATTTTCAACAACCCTTTCAAAACATATATACATAAAAGAATAATAACTCCATAATCATGTATATAATTGAAATTTATATTTATAATGTAATATCTTATACCCCCCCTTTATTACCACTTCTTATTCAAATAATTGAAACCAATTTTCATATTTTAGCAATTAGTCGACTCCATTTATAACAAATTTTAATTTTCCTTTACCACCATAAAATATATTCAAAAAATTAATATTTTTGTCAAATATGATTTTATTTGGTATATTATAACACATTTCGTGTTCCGGAACTATTATATAAACAAAATATTAAATAACAAAAAATTTTTGTAATTTTCAAAACAACCGAATTAATGTAAACATTTATCATTAACATATAATCAAATAAATAATTCACAAGTAACAAATGAATATGATATATGGTGGAAGTTAAAGTTATTTAATTGAATTAATAATGTTTAACTTCATTTCTATTTTTTAGTTTTATTTTCTTTCAAAAATATAATTCATAATTCAACACTAATGAACTGACCATGAACACATCAAAATGAGTACTCCAAAAATCAATGAAAATAATAAAATATTATTAATTAATGGAAAGTCAGATATTATAAGAGTCTGATATAAGGTATTAAAAATATTGTTTTTAGTTTCTTAATTAATTAATAACATTATTTCAACCATTAAATAAGAGTTTAATGTATTCCAAATAGAAGGGAAGCGTAAGGTAAGGGTTTCTCATCTCACATTTATTTCGGTTAGATATATTCCTTATTCATCATTTATTTTTTGTATGTGGGGAATATAATTTTACTTGAAAAATCATTTCCTGAATCTCATTATCTTCATGGGATTCATTGTTTCACTATAAAATTATCACTTTTTTGGAAATGATTCGAATGATTATAAAGTTGTAATGTAATTCTTAACCTAATTTCCATATTTTAGCTTAAACTTATAATTATATGATTATGTTATTATAAGAAAATTTTCGAAATAACTTTTTAATATATTATTCATTATTTACCCTTTATGAATGTGTATTTATGGTGGATACACATATTTTATTAATTTAATTAATGATCACATTAATGACATGATATTTATAAACAAAATTTAATTTAGAAATTTTATTTTACAAATTTACCTTAAAATGCTATTTTTTATTCCATGTTCGTTCTCTTTAAAAATATTTATAAATATCTTTTTACTATTGTAATTTTAGTAAATTAATTTTTAAACATGTTTTAATTTTTACAAAATGTTTTGAAAAGATTTTTTTATTTTTCAATAAACAAGGTTCTTTATGATTTTTCCTACAGAAATATATTTTTCGTAATTATAATGAAAAATAATATTTTGTGTGCTATCATGAAACTTTAATGATAATGTATCCTTTACAAGATTACATGGATATTTTGAAATAATTTTTTTTCTTTAAAATTTCATGTCTCATTGAAAATAATTGATTTTAAAAAGGAAATTTTGTTTTTTAAAGAATTATTTCAAGGTATATTTCAAAATTATTTTCCATCTATGATAGAATCATTAGACGTTACATATAATTTACTAAGGATACTACTAAAGGATATTATCATTATTATATTTATGGTTGTTTTATGAATTTTATGTAATTATATTTATGAAACCAATTTCTTGTCCATTATATATGTTTTAATGAAATGGTTTTTAAACTCATTTCATTACATGGCTTTTGGTACGATGAATGAATTATGTTCTTGGGGAACATATATGTTGGTTTTCATAATGTGATAGTTGTTAAATTAAATACAATTTTGGGTGGGACCTATATCTCCCAACAACTAAATGGGTAATGATATATATCTCATGAGATAAACATGATTAGAATAAGAAGTGAAATTATTTTAGTAAGACACGACTTAGATGAGGACTGAAGTCAATTTAGTAAAACATGTCTGGAAAGTACATTGAACTCAGTTCATTATAAAATGAATTGAAGATGAAGTGAAACAGGTATAATAAGTGACTATGACACCAATTATAGTATAGGTAGTGAACCTTGACTCCTATGATGGATTGGGGAGTTAACCCATTTCACTATGATAGTATTTCCAATGAACTATGACTACTTATGAGATGACATTCAATGCTTCCGTATACACCAAAAATCCACGTATTATATCTATTTTTTTCTTATCATTAGTGTATTATGAAAATTTATAATTTAATCCATGGATAAATATTATGATCTTTGATATGCATAGTTCAATTTAAAAAAGTTATATTCTGGTTCTTTTTCCCTTATGCCATTGTTATGATTAATACCTCCCTCGTTTAACATAAGTGTGCATATGCGATCACCATTTTTTTGTTTGATTTCCTAAGGTTATAAAGAATGCAATTATGTATGATATGTCAAAAAGGGTTCTAGTTATGTTATAATAATCAAGAGAAGATGTAGATTTATCATGACCAAGTTTTTTTGTTTCATAGTTTCTAATGTCACTAAACCCATATGATTCTAAGGTGGATTTTTTGTAATTTTAATACTCCCATATTTAAAAGTAATATCTTTGTATGAAATTATTTATTCATTATAGTCGGTATCAAGTAAAGGTATAGTATTTCTTTGAGAAAATAGGATGAAAAATCCATATTGGGAACACTAATTCTTTGTCTAGGTTAAAATTCTAGAGTTTTGGTAATGATCATGAATAACACATGATTAATACTAATATGTCACATATCAAAATTTTATATGTAATCTCCCTTGGTAATAATATTTTACAAGTATTATAAGATATTATAAAACAATCAATTTTTTTCTCAACGGTTAGAACCCGAAGAATTTCAATTAATAACAAATTTCATGGGTAATGAAATGATTGTCCTCATGAGAAACAAAATATTGTCGGAGTTTGAATGAAAAATATTTTCGCTACACCAACACATGATATGGACCATACATTGATTCCAAATTAGAAAATTATGGAAAAAAATTTTATTGAGACCTTCAGAAGGAAACACACACATTCTATCAGGGGGTATTATGATCTATTAGTGTCTTAAGAATGTATCAACACCATTGAGAAAATATTTTATGTTATTAAATGCTCATAAAATGAAAAAGTCATTTTTGTTATTCATTATCTGGTAGGTGAATTTGATCAATAGTAGAATATTATCATAAGTAAAAGGGAATAAGAAGAAATTAAATCAATGGAATGGGATGAGATTAGTGGGACATTTCTAATATATTATTTACCTAATATTAAACATAAAAAGATAAAGACATAATTTATTGAGCCAAAAAAGGATGATGAATCAATTGACACATGCGAAGAGAATTGTAAAAGGCATACAAGATAGGACTCTCGTATAATAATAAATAATGAATTTAAAATTGATTTATTCTTTGTAGGATTAAAATAATGTATCCAAATGGTATTAGATATAATATTCTTTACTACCATCTATGAAATATTTTTTTGCTCTCAACGTGGAGATGAAAATTGATGTTACCCATCTATCTCGTGGTTTTGATAATAAATGATAAATGTAATTTAAATTTAATTATAAGATCTAGTGAAGGAAGGATATGGTATTTACATTATAATCTACATTCAAGAATAAACATGGAGGAAATTTTCTTAATGAAACTTAAAATGATATATGTCTGGAAGGGATAGTCATTCGAAGACTGATTGATCGAGTGATGGGAAGAAGTTATCTAATTATGAAAATATGTTTAATGATGTTTGCAATTAACCAATCACACTCTAGAGTTTCAAATGTAAGAATTTTGTGAATTATGTGAATTAATTACCCAATCCATTGGCTAATATAGATGATAAGACACAACAAAATATAATTGAAAAGAAAAATGGTATTTTTTTATGAAATCAAAATGCATGAAGTAACTCAAGTTAATTAGGGAACTTTTTTACTCCACTATTTAGATATTAATTCCATGTATACTTTTTTATGTGTGAGGCCAATGAAAATATTATTGTTCATTAATTACATAAATTTTATGCGATTATCTCTCTCTACACAAATTCTGTAATAATGAATCATATAAGGATTGTAACTCTATAGTTTTTCAATGAGTATTTGAATTAATTTGTTGACCGGTTTTGGTAGTCATGAAATGAGATGGATGTGGTATGGTTGAAATTTTTAAGAAAAATGATTAGGTGAATCGTGACCCCTAATATGTACATGATGATGGGATAATAATGAGATAATGAGATGTGTGATGGTGATAAAATAAATCTGATATTATTGATGAACATGGAATAGAATAGTAATATAATTAAAAGATTTTTTATGAATTTATTTTATTGAATTTTTGGATTTATGGTTTGAGGAAAGAGTTAGTTTTTAAAAACATTCATGTTTTTACTAATGTTATATGATAATATATGTTATTACCATGTTTAAATAGAATACATGATAAATATATTAACATGTTTAATGTGTGAAAATTAAGAGTCACATGATGTTTTTTAGAGGATTAATGATAATTTTATTTTCATAATTTAGTGACTTAGATTCTAAAATTGTGGATATTAAATTTTTTGAGAGGTTCATAAGGATAACCATTTTTTAAATTTATTATGATGATCTTTTGAAATGTTTTTTGGATTAATGTATTACTTAACCATTAGAATATTAAAGCCTATTAAATAACCTATGATTAAAATTTTGTTAGTATGATTAGTGAAAAAACGAACGAATTTTCATCCAATTATGGATCTAATGATCCAAAAGTTCTGCAAGATTTATAATTTTAGTATCATTCCTTGGAGTAAGAAATTATTCATAAAATGATCAATGAAAAAATAGAGTGATATTATACTTATGATATGATATTAAGTATGTATATCTTCTCAAATGATTTTGAAATAAAATTTTATCCTATAATCATCATTTTTGATGATATCAATGACTATTTTCACTACAATTTTGTCTATTTCTTTGTTGTTATTAACCATAAATTGATAATATTAAATATCAGTCTCCCTCAAAAAATGATATTTTTAATTCTCTTCCATGTCCACATCTTCAATTTTCAATAATATTCTCCTAATCAGATTCCTAATTTCGTGGTGATATATTCCTTTTACTATCCCTCTTTTTTAGAGCATGTTTTATTGACCATTTTTATTATGTGTGTTTCCTTTAGTGATATTTTTTCTAATGAAGATATGGTTTATTAGTTGTTCAAAATTAATTTCATTAATTTGCCTTAATATTGAATCCCATTCATGCTAGAGATCTGAATGGTGCATCTAGGGATATTATGGATCCTAAAAGTCTAAAATGGGATGAAGGGACTAGGTCACCTAGTTTTTAGGAAATTGTGAATCCCATGGAGCATAGCCATGTGGCTAGATATAGGTTTGGGATATAGTCATTTTGAAACATTTGTGCATAGTTAGGAAAACTATGATCCTAAACATGTGATTTCTCCTTTGTAGCAGGGAACATAACAAAGTTTTTGAATGTTTTGGCTAAAACGGAATGCAAAATCATGTACCATTGTATTTTGAGGTGAAATTAAAATTTATCCCCTAACTTATTTCATAAAATTATTTAATTTTCAATTTATTTTTCCTGTAGATGAAAATGGGTCTCCACCACTTTTGAGATTAAAAAAAACATCATATTTAGGCATTATCTGGATGTCCCATCTGAATTTAGATTCACAATCCATCAAAAGTAATTGATCTATCATGGAATGTAGCCCTAGTATCTTACCACTTATCGATGTTTATTTCCAGATCCATCGTTCTATTTAGGTTCAATGTTTTTTTCCTAATTTTAATGAAATTGAACTATTTATTTGATATCTTCAGACCTACTCTAGATTTTAGGCTTATATGAAGAGAGGAGTCATCAACTACCTTGAGGTAGGTGTTCACTTTATTTTACTTTTGAGTATTGTTGTCTCATATCTATACCATTATTCTCTACATTGGATTTTTCTATGAATTGGTTTTTACTTTTTCCCCAAGTAAAATTCATCTTTATACCTTTCTAAACACATATTTATCCTTCTTCTAGTTTAGAGAGTTAATACCCATTATGTAGTCACCCCATGTGTGTGACGAGTGAATTAGGCCATTATGGCTTATTGTGGGAAAATGAATCAAATTCCTAGGATTCCTAAATGAATTTAGGATTATCATCTATGCTGATTTTCCTTTTTAATATGATTTTTTATAGAACCCATGACACCTCCTTGGGGTTTTTCCTAACCTATTAATGGATTTTCAATGTTGACAACTATAATATTAAACCAATTTATTTATTTGAATAACCATTTTTTTGTCAATTGGGTTTCCATATTGAATAATTGATATGGGTGGGAATAATATAGGATATTCAATAAATGTTTTCATTCATTTTCTTTAAATGTTTTAAAATGGTATGAATTAAATGGATTAGATAGAATGGATTCTTCTTGGTGGGTAGTCTTCCTTTAATAAATGAAGTGTCTCTTCTGAAATGATTTGTGAATGATGGTAAGAACACACATACTAATATGATTTTTTAAATTACATTAATATAATAGAGAATGACTAATGAGATGCATGAGAGGTTTTTTGTAATGCATTATTTCATAATAGTTATGTTTCCTGGATATGGGTTGTGTACAATGGTAAAGGCGATTGAGCAAGGTGATGAATCACAATCTCTTACATTGGGTGTTGAGTATGGAATGTTAAACTACTAGTAAACAATGGTTATTTTTCTATACTCACCATACACCATGATTAGATTTATAACATGATGGATCACACACCATCTCACGTGATGTGAGTGGCATGTCACTATATTCTTGGGATATAGGTCATGTACCCTATTGCCAAGGCTTATAGGCTTATTAGACTGGTAATGGATGTCTGAGTTATGCCTCAATCTATCCATAAATAGTATTTTAAGTATATACCCACTTAGTATGCACATAAACAATTCATATATGATGATTCTATATAAAATTATAATAAATATAAATATTAGTAATATATATTTGGATTGTTCAAAAATTATTTTCGACAATAAGAAAATATATGTAGACCATCTATGTGTCCTTTAAGAACATGAGCTGAATGTTATTTATTTATTCATCTTTTTTAATTAATTTATTATACATTCAAACTGGTGAACTATGAGTAACA
The DNA here is from genome assembly GCA_963277665.1 of Viscum album. Classification (NCBI taxonomy): domain Eukaryota; kingdom Viridiplantae; phylum Streptophyta; class Magnoliopsida; order Santalales; family Viscaceae; genus Viscum; species Viscum album. Next base: position 1,497,337,659 of record OY728147.1, on the reverse strand, counting down.
GTTTGATTACATATATAAACCACTGGTGGTGTCCTACTGAGATTTTTTCTCCAACCATAACTGGGTAGACTTTCATACTTGAGAAGTTTATCTAGGTGAATGTATTGATAATGTAAAGCTCTTTGTTATTTGTCATTGAAATTATTTACTTTAGATAGATCATATAAGAAGAGGACCGGGTATTGGCTTTGAACCTTATAGAAATGCTATTTTCCTTTTTTTATTTTACACAATTGTATTACATGCTTGTAACTACCAGCTCTATTTTTGTATCATCATGCCATGCATACATGTTCAGAACCATATTAGAATCTTTTGATTATATTATTAGTTGTTATGTTATTTATAATTCATTATTTTCCAATTTATTTTGTATGTTTTTACATTTACATACATTCCATATTGTTGAATGTTTATTGTTTTCATTTCTATTCCACTATTACATGAGAATAGATTTTCTCCACATTAACACATTCCCACCATATATACTAGTCATAAGCCTCTGGCATATGAGGAGGATTTCATGATGTCATCGGACTCCTTGGCTCAAGGAATAGGTTAACTGGATCCCAAGCTGGGTTATTCAAAAGTTGTATAAGAAGAGTTTTTTTTTCATTTGTCTTACTATTTGGGAGTTCATTAATTGGATTTGGAATTGACTATGTTCTTAGACATATCTAACCCAATTTCAGTGGAATCACATTTTTCCATGTATGGGTAATTATGTTTTATGATGATAGCATTTATAGTTGATATGGCATCACTATGGGGTCAAACAATTGTTTTATGATGTTACTGATATTGATATGATTGAAATTAAGATTCCATTTACCTATGAATAATGAAATTTGTGATTTTTATTAGATCATGAATCATAATTAAGAACACTACGATAAATATTCCATTCATTTTCCATTCCATGTCTATTTTCAGCAGAAAATTTCTTGTTTCATTTTTATAGTGCCTTTAATATATATATTAATATGTTATGAATCGTTCTTCATCGATTGGATTACATAATTGATACATAAAGTTCTTGTCGTAACCTAACTATTTTTTTTGTAATAGGTTAAAGTAGATACCTTAAGCATTGAATTACGACATATTGATATTTTGACCGTTGGGTACATGAGATTTAATGCGTTATGGTGTGGGTTAAGTTAAAGCTATTATTTGGTTCATAAAGAGTATGTGCCCTTATGGATTTGAAAAAATCAGTTAACCTAATTCAACAATTCAAAAATATTTAAATAATTGACCAAGATAAAATTATAAATGAATTTGACATATAAAGTAATAAAATCCCTCTTATATTATCTAACAAATAGACATTGATAAATTCCCGACCATTGTAATGGGTAGTGGGTTATGTCTTCTGTTTTGATGGCCTATTGTGGTCTCTTTCTATCTTTTAGACTTGGCTTATTGAGAATGAAGAGTGGTGTGATTGTTTCTATATTAATGCTTTATACATGTCCTAGTTTGTATCATTAATCTCATAAATTGATTAAATCTCTATTAAGACATTTGTTTGGAATTATAGAATTATTCCACCATGGAATCCTTAGATATATCAACATAAACGTGGTGCCGAATATGTATCTCAGGTGGAGGTCCCTGGGAAACCAATGGTTCTCCCTGTAGTGACACCTGTGGAAAATCCTCGAATTCTGAATATGGGAATTGATTCTGAGTTTTGAGAAGGGTTCTTATGTATGTTTCAGGCTATGAAAGGTGCAGTTGGACATTCCCCAAGAATGGAATAGCTATTTTGTGAACATCAACAAAAAAATGTTCCCACCATCTTAAGGGATGTAGGACCTCAAGCTAAAGAGTCATGGCTCAACGCAACCACTTCTATATTCATGAAAATAGAAACACTGTTAGGGTGTGGTGTCAAGCGAAAAACATATATGCATGGTGATTTTTTTAGGTGGGGGATCCAAAGAAGATAATCATGTGATAGAGTCTTGGTGGAATTTTATAATATATTTTATGAATAATTCATTCCCCAGGCTCTAAGGGCTGACAGAGCTAGAGAATTTAGGAACATTCATTAGGGGAGTATGTTAGTTATGGAATACTCTATCCATTTAACTGAGCTACAACGGTTCACTCCTACTGTAGATGGAGATGATATTTTGACTACTTGCTGTTTTGTTTATTTATTGGTATACACCATCTAGTCAGAGTACATTTTTTTAGGATAACCACTATTTCCGATATTTTCAACCAAACCCGTATCACAGAGAAAAATCTATGGGATGTTGACAGTGAAACTAAGGTAAGTTCAGCACCATGAGTTATCAATAATTCTTCTTATATGAGATGTTAAATTTCTAGGATATCTATTGTGTTTATAGTAGTCACACACCATATGAAGAGTGTTTCATGATCTATCAACAGTGTGGTAATCTAGGCATACTAAACTACAATGTTTAGTGGATGAAGTGGAGTGAAAAGGTAGTGAAAAGATACAAAATATCTTTAGAATGTTTAGGGATTTATTATCAGTTCCTAGATTGTAGGGACCTCTACATACTCCTCATAAATGAGAGAGGTTGAATGGATAATGATAGGATAGAAACAGGACTACAAGCCTTAGATCTAGCTGTGGTGGTGGTAAAGGTAGAGGTGGTTAGGCATATAATTATAAGTTCTAGTACATATAGATTATTCAGAATTTTTAGGTAGTAACTCAGGGACGTGGTACAAGAAAGTTACCTATAGTCTAGCCTATGAAATAAGTGTTGACCATTATATATTCTACAATTCGATGGACTATTCTAGTTTCCTATACATTATTTTTTTATTTCTTCGAAACATGCGTGTCTCAATTATCTATATATGAAACTATTTTGGAATTTATTGGCCTTAGGAATGAAAACTATCATTTTGTGATGATTCATGACATACCATTTGGTATTAAATTAGCGGTTGTTCATCATTTTAAGAATTATCCCTTGAGATAGGCAGTCACCCCTTCATATGGAATCTTTTCAGCATCGACATAATAAGCATTGACATAATTAGTTGGAGGGAGAGATTAGTTCCCAACTAGGACCACATTGTTTCCAGCCATCAGAATGTGAGTTTTTTATCACCGATGTATTGTCGGGACATGCATAAGGGAGAATGATAGTTTCAATCTACATGATTATGACTTGGACAACTATGGATGGGTGGTGTCAGAAGTGAGATCTCTAGTAATTTTCGGAATGATCATTGGTTACAACCTATTGTCCTTCCTCCCATAGAAGAGTGTTTTTGTGAAAATATTTTCTGATATATTCTCTGGCATTCCAATAGTACGAGACATATAATTTACTATTGATATTCTACCCATATTAGTACCATAAACCATTTCACCTAACATGAGGACACATATGGTGATTCCATAGCTGAATAAATAATTATTTCATTTAGATTATAATAACTTTACATGCCCCATAAATTCACTACGGGGTTCACAAATCCATTTGTTGATGAAAGATAAAGGTAACCTTATGATCATTATGGATTACCATCATTTGAATCAGTTGAATATAATGAATTGGTCTCCAATTCCTAGAATAGGTAACCTATTTGATTATATCCAAGGAGTGAATGTCTTTTAAAAAAATCAATCCGAGGTTCGGATATTATCAATTTCTTGTCAGGACTTTAGACACACCATGCTCAACCTTCAAGAGAAATCATGGTCTCTAAGAGTACTCAATTATGATGTTAAAACTCAATAATGCACTTGAAGTTGTCATGAATCTTTTTAATTTGTTTTTTCACCCATATTTGGATTCTTCTGTGGTAGTTTTTTTATTATATCAAGGTGTATTCACACTCCAGAAATGATCGTGCAATACATCTTGAAATCATGATGAATAAATTGACAGAGAATATACTATATAATATGCTCAATAAAGGCCACGACTGTATCAAAAAAGTCCAATTCTTGGATCAAATTATCTTGGAGATAGGTTTCTCAGTTGATCAATAGAAAGTGATAGATATGGTTTTGTGGGAGAATCTTAATAACATATTTGAAATTCAGTGTTTTTTGGTGTTTGTTGGATATTATAGGTGCTTCATCCATGATTTCTCGGAAATTATAGCGCATTTTACAGTATTGAAAATGTAGGGTGTAAATTTCTATCCTCAGAAGCTTGTGAATCATCCTTTCAGGAGTTGTAGGGAAGACTTCCTTTAGCATCGATATTGATTCTGCCCGACCCAGAAAGGAGGAATACAATATAAAATAAAACATAAGCCATTGGGATTGGATCTATTTTAATTAATGGAATGTTAGACATCATGTATGAGTCTCATTAGTTGAGGCCTCACAAGAATAATTAAATGATGGATAACCTTGAACTAGCTAATGTATTTCATACCTAACACTGTTGGAGAGAAAATATACATGGATAAAATTTTTTGGTATTCAAAGACCAAAAAATATTCATGTAAATATTTACGTAGTGAGATATAAATCTCAGACATCATGGGTGGGTTGAGAAACTGTAGTCATTATATTTTTATCTCACCTAAAGTCCTCTAAATGGATATTTAGTAGTCGATGCTCAGTGACATATGACATAGAAACAAGTCGGTCAAGAAACTAGTGGAGAATGGAAGCTGATATCCTTATTCTATGATATGCTTGTAGATGCTCTGGAGAAACATGGTTGGATTATCATATTTACCTTAGTAGTGACTTATTCTCTCCATGAAGGGTTATGAATGAGATAGCTATATGATACCTAAGGCCTCATCCTGTGGGAATGAGTATTGAATGATGATACATATTTTTTTGGACAGTGGATGGAGACAACACTTACAAATTCCTTGGGTGTGTATGGGTTCTAATATACATCAGAGGGGAGAAGATGAAATAATTACATGCCTCATCATGGGATGTTCACCTTGGATTCACTAAAATATATTAGGATCATTTATTCCATTATTGGTGGCCTCGTATGAAATATGATATTAGTAGTTTCATCACTTGGTGTTCCACCTGTTAAAAAGTGATGTCAAACACCAATGACTAATATGTATTCTACATCCATCTTCCATCCTTATTATAAATGGGATGATTCATTGATTGACTTTAGGACTATTCTATATATTCCACCGTGAAGTAATGATACAATTTGGGTTGTAGTTGTTCTTTTGAGGAAGGTATCACACTTGATACCTATTAGAGAGAAATTATTGGTAGATGAGCTAGGAAGGATATATGGTATGTATGTTGTAATTATTCGTAGAGATCCTCATTATATCATTTTTAATAGAGATTCTCATTTTATGTCATAGTTCTGGAAGGTTTTACAGAAGGACTTTAGAACACATGTGTTCTTGAGAACGACCTATCACCCACCAACAGATGGTCAAATGAAGTGTATGACTTAGGTTCTAGAAGACACGATTAGTGATGTTTCCTTGACATTTGGGGTTTCTGATAAAAACATATTCCCACCATTTAGTTTTGTTATAATATTATATTTTACTATACCAACAATATGGATCTTTGAAACACCCCATGCTTCCACGATACGATTCCCTTTGAATAATGCATTAGCTTGCATTATAAAAAACATCAAGATTATAACACACCACGACTAATCAAACTACCCGTTATAAATAGTAATACCCACTTATTTAAATTTTATAAATTTTATTTTTCAAAATGGAATTCATTTTTGGATTTAGAATATTTAAATCAGTGTAGGGTGAATTTTTGGTACATTGCAGAAAACCTTCAATTTTTTGATGAATAGTGAAAAACACTACGTTATTGTTTAAAACCGAATTTTTATTTAAATAATTGGTTATTTTATTTTAATTTATTTGTGATCAAAATAGATACATAATACCAAAATAAGTTCAATGTAATTCTTCTGAGTCATTTTATAATATATTTACAAATATAAAAATTTTATTGAAATTTTTACCGTCTTTTACCCACCTCATAAGAGCATTTGCAAATTGGGATAAAACCTAATTTTGAAACATCTGTGAGTTGGATTTTAAAAATATAATAGACACTGTTGAATTCAGTAAGTAAAATATGGTTCAATAAGATGAAAATAATTTTTTGGTGAATAGTATCTTTTTACTTTTATTTACCACGGTTAAAATTAAATATTGTAATTAAGGGTAAAGTTAATATTAAAATTACCCAAACACATGTCCTAATTATATTAGATATGTATAATTCGACCAAATACAATCTTAGGAAAAAAATATGATCCTCTTTGGTCCACTGGGATTGGATTAGGACATTTATTGTTATTTTATTTAATGTAGAGTTAAAAGCTTTAAATTCAAAATTTAATAACTAAACCATTATTAATACAGGGCTACACACAATATAAATTTGACAATAAATATTTATTAGAAAGATCAAACTATTTACTACATAATTTTATTTTATTAATAATTTTTATAAATTAAATAATTTATTTTATTTTTGACACAATGATGATGTAGAAATTACCTTATTAATGAATGATTAAAATAATTGATATTATAAATATCCAAATAAATGAAATTTAATATTTTTATAAATTAAACTAATTTTGTAGGTTAATATGACATAATAGGTTTTATTAGATAATTTATTTTGACGTAATCATGCTGTTATGATTTTCACAAAAACCAAATACTAAATATTGTCAAACATGACATAATTATGTTTTGAAAACAAATACTATATTATTAATTGATATAATATTCCAAAAATTCTAAGGTTCGGTCAAAAGACTTATATAAGGTTATATATATTAAAAATGAACCACTTTGGGTTCTTTTGTCTTTTTATATAAAGTTTATTTACCATATAATATAAAAATACCAAGAGACATGGTAAATGACAAACTATTTATCTAAGAGTTAAATAAAAAAGTTAAGGTTAATATGGTGACCTAAAATTTTCTAAAATCTATTGGTTGAGATGTTTTCGACCCATAACCTCCTTAGCCTATAAATAAATCATTTTTTATCCATTATAAACCGAAAATGATCTTGTTATAAAATAATATTTCATGATTTTCCTAAAGTCCCCCTCAACTCCTTTATAAAAGGGTACTTCTCCTTCTCTTAATTTCACGCCTCAAAATCCATTTGGATCGGTCAACCCCAGCCCAAATATCCTCCCAACATTACTACCTTCATTCTAGAGGCCTTCCATTGGTCGTAAATCAAACTTAAGGATCCCTTTTGATCAAATCAAAAGGTAGATCTCGAAGAAGAGTTAAATATTTCATCACCTCTTTCAAGTTATAGTATTCTACGACTTCACCATTCATTGTTGTTTTCATTCTAAATTAATAACTCAAGTATATTCAATATATATTTATGTCATTATAAATATGATACAACCATATTCATTATTCTATCCATCCTATAAATGAAAATGTCACCATACATACGTACGTGCGACTTACCGTCTCCAGGTCATGGTGTAGTTTGTTTTTCAAACACATCATTATTTTGGATGGATATAATAATGAATATAACTGATGTAAATAATAAATATAAATTTGTTAAGGATTCTTTATATATGATATAACAATAAATCACATACTATTTCACCATCAATATTATGATATTGTCACTAGTGTGTATGCACAGATTACTGTCTCCACGAACACAATGAGATTCATTCCCCATTGTAATCATTCAAGATTAATTTTCATTTTATGATTAAAAATATTGTTTATAAACATAATAACATTATTTATATGAATAAAATACATCGTTTCCATAAAAACATGGCTTACATAACCAATCAAATAATGGAAAACGAATTAGTTAACTCCCGAAATGATGACACTACTAAAATATTATTAATTAAGCAATATTATAAAATCATATATTATATCATATTTATGTACATGATTCTTGTATAATATAATAAATTTTTTTTAACTATTATACATGAGGTTAAAATACTATCGGCCAAGGAAAAGTACAAGGTAATGGTTAATTTCTCAATCTCTTTATTACCAGAGGTTGTTTTTACGTGTGTAACTAATGGGACCTCTTTATCATCCACATCTGTGTTTCCTATAAATATATTTCAAAAAAATTTATTACTATTTCATAGACTATATTTTAATGTCATTTATACCCTTGTTTTACTTTTTATAAAATTTTTATAAATGAATATTTCCGTCGTTTTCCAAACAAGGTCATTTACGACCTTTTCGACAAAATTATAGAATGAATGTTTTTTAACTTATATGGTGAGTGAGGCTATCTTCCACCATTATAACACCTTCGATTATTACCTTACCATATTATAAGAATATTTTCAAAATAAATGTTATATTTTATAATTACCTGAATTCTAAATGATTGCAAATTTGAAAGAGATATTTCTCTCAAAAAGACTCGATTTCATCTTTGTCAATGTCCTATGATGGATTGTAAACTTGTTTGAAGTTTATTTATTATGATACAAGTATTCCATATTTTATTGAAGTTTTTGTGATATGTTTTACTATGGACGTGTTATTTTGACACCATTCATGGTTTATGGATAAAGTATTGACATTTCGTATGATAGTTTTAATACGAATTTTTTTGTTATGTTTAAAACTTTTCAAATGAGGAATGTATTGGACATAGAAAGTGACGGGTGGAGCCCGCTATAGCCCCTTGATGCATTAGTTGGTATCATGTGACATACTAGTGTCTTGGAACATGTCCTTGAAAAAATATTATTTGTAGTCTTGGCACAAGACCTTGACTATGTGGTTATGAAGTCTGGCATTATGAATTCCTTCATTATGAATGTGGCTATTGATATTGCATGTGATTATTCGACAAGTAGAATATCCATGTGAATAAGTAAATGGAATTATTTGATTTTATTATTTCCATATTATGATGATGTTTATGTTTACAAGGATTTTGTTTTAGTCTTATACATTTCCTTAAATGTTTATCATTTTTAGGAATGTTTCTACTATATTGTTATCCTTATTGAGCATCGGAGCTCACACTTTTCTGTGTTTTATTTTTCCCAAGATGTGAATAAGTACATTATGGTTGATTTTTAGGGACCGGATAAGTATACAAGTGTGTTAAAAAAGGTAAAAATGATGTTGATGTTTTTATTTCATGATGTTATGTAAAACTTATTAATATATCTAGTACTTCCAAGGTTACTAAACTGATTGGTCTTTCCGGACATGATTCCTTATATCATGACAATGTTATGTACTAATGAACTGACTCTGGGTAAATGGGGTCAGGGTGTTATAGTTGGTATCATAGGAAGTTTAGTACAGTCCTTAGAAGTAATATTTATAAAAACTTTAATTAGAGAACATTACCCTAAGATAGTATTTGTGGATTAGTATAGAAGAACTTCCTAGAATTTTGGTACTGTAGTGATTTTGTGTGTTTTCAAAGAAATACATCCCAGTCTAGATACGAGCAGGTAGAGGAAGATCTAGAACATATGTACCTAGGGGTGAAACCTAAAAACACCGCTTTGAGATTGATTTGAATGGGAACTAGTGCATGAAAATGGGCCTTGCTGCACTCTTGGTTAAAACACTCTTGAGAGATATGATTAGGATAATTCTCATTTTCGTTAAAAACAATTATGAAGGGTTTATGTGTATATACTTCATCAAAGAAATTGTTTTATGATTATGGATTATATCCATAAACTATCCAATTTATGTTAAGTGTTTTATAAGTTTGGAATTAGGTATTGCAATTCATAAACTAATCTGGTGTATACCATTGTTTAGAAATGGATCCTAGTTGAAGAAATGGAAACTGTATCAATGCATGTAATCCATGTAGGGATTTCCCTCTTAGTCAAGATAATTATAGTGGAGATGGTGAAGAAACTAGTGATTATTAGTTTATCACCATACCAGGACAACTCACTCAGGTTATGAATAATAACCATACCTGTATAGAGCACCGTGATCCACAGCGTTGAGGATCATTATTAGACCGCTTTATAAGACAATAACCACCAACATTCAATGGGATTACAAGTACATTAGTATCTTATAAATTTATAAATTCCTTAGAGAAAATATTTCATACTTTGGGGAGTAGCGAAAGGTTAAAAGTTGTCATGGAAGTTTATCGCCTCTCGGGAGATGAAGATCAATGGTGGTCATTAATATAAAAAACAAAGGAAAATGAAGAAGTATTTAACATGGAATGGAGGGTGTTTAAAGTTATTTTCTAAGAAAAATACTTTCCTCATGACCATTGAGAGAATATAGAAATACAATTTCCGAGTCTGAGGCAAAAGGAGGATGGGAATGACGTAATGTATCAGGATAACATTACAAGGTTATCAAGGCATGAAAAAATTATATATTTAACAAAATGAGTAAGATTGATCAATTATTTTATGGGTAAAAATCATTTCTCTATCAAGCATTAGTTTCAATATCCTTCTCATTATGTGAAGATATAGTCTCATGTGATATCAAGACAGAAAAGGAATTCACTAAGTCTTATGACTTTAAAGAAAACAAAGAGAAAAAGAGAATTGTTGAACACTATGGAACTGAAAATAAGGGGAATAAGGGAAAATTTGAATATCCATCTTATGGTAAATGTGGGAAGAAACACCCCATTACTTTCCTGAAGGGAATGTGATTCTGTTATAAGTGTGGTGAAAAAGGCCTCCATGTTCGTGATTGTAAGGGGAAGAAAGAAGCTACCAATGTTCAATTCTACAATTTTAGGGAGATGGGACATTATGAAAATGAATTTCCTAAGCGTCATGGAATATTACCTCAGAAAAGGGAAAGGGATCAAGGCTAAGCTTATAAGATCACTACTACTGAGGTTAAAGCTCTGAAAGACGTGGTGGCTGGTAATTTAACGGTTCCTCTAGTTTATAAAATGCTTTATTTGATTCTGGATCTTCGCATTCTTTCATATCTTCTCAGTTTTCTAAAAAAATGAGATATTTTCAATTTGAAATTACAAGGGATTTTTCAGTCAAAACACATAAGTGATGTATCATCGCAACAATGTTTTGTGAATCAGTTCCCATTAGGGCATATAAATGTTCTTTATCTACTGATCTCATCGTCATACCAATGATTGAATTTGATATAATCCCCAGAATGGATTGGCTTAATAATTATTATGCGAAAAAAATTTTTAAGAAGAAAGAGGTTACAATTTTCGATGATGATAAGGAGTTCCTTATCATTAGAGTAGACATTTCACCACCTGATTTTTATCATGATCAACACCCAATAACTATACTAAATTCAATTATTGGGGTGGAAGAGAATGAAATAACTATAGGTGAGGAAAATAATGTTTGAATAGAAGACATACCTATTGTGAAATAATATGTTGACGTTTTCCCAGAGGATTTACCCAGACATCCTCCGGAATGAGAAATTGAGGTTTCCAATGATTTAATTCAAGGTTCAAGGCCCATATTGAAGACTCCTTATAGAATGGAAATTGTGTAATTAGTGGAACTAAATAAACAACTAGAGGAATTGAGTAATAAGGGATTTATTCTCCCTAGTGTTTCTCCATTGGGATCCCCTGTCCTTTTTGTTATGATGAAAGACATATCTATGAGGTTATGCATTAACTATAGGGATATAAATGTTATAACAATAATGAACAATTATCCCCTACCTCACATTGATAATTTTTTCGACCAATATCATGGAGCTCAATATTTTTCAAATATTGAACTTCGATTTGGATTCCATTAGTTGTGTGTGAAGAAGGAAGAGATTCTGAAAATAGCATTTCGAACCAGGTACGAGCATTACGAGTTTATAGTAATGCCTTTTGGATTGACTAATGCACCCTCCCTATTCACGGATCTAATTAAAATAGTTTTCAAGGAATATCTTGATGACTTTGTAGTGGCATTTATTAATGATATCTTGGTAAACTCCAAAAACTATGAAGATCATGAAAATCACTTGCGCATTATTCTAAATACTCTTAGAGAAATGAATTATATGGGATGTTTATCATGTGTGAATTCTAGGTTCAAGAGATTCTTTTTCATGGCCATTTTGTCTCTAAGGATAGAATCTATGTTGAATCTTCAAAGACCAAGGAATTCCAATAATCTCTAGCACCAACGAGTATAACAAAGGTATGTAGTTTTATTGGTTTAGGAGGTTATTATCGACATTTTGTGCAGAATTTTTCTCGATTGGAAAACCCATTAACCAAGCACACATGTAACAGGGTTAAATTTGTTTGAAAAAAGGAGTGTGAAGAATGTTTTGAAGATCTGAAGAGAAAATTTGTCAATTCCCCTATCTCGACTCTACCATCAGGGAACGATGTGTTTGTTATTTATAGTGATGCTTTAAGGAATGGACTTGGTTGTGTCCTTGTGCAAAATGATAGAGTTGTTTCCTATGCATCACGATAGCTAAAAATTCATGATCAAAACTATCCCACTCATGATCTTAACTTAGCAGCTGTAATCCTTGCTCTGAAAATATGGGGACACTATCTATATGGTAAATAATGTGAGATTTGTATTGATCAGAAGAGTTTAAAGTATGTTTTCTCACAAAAAAACTCAACATATGGAAAAGGTGATGACTTGAACTACTCAAGGATTATGATTTCACTATAAACTACCACTCGGGAAAAGAAAATTAGGTGGCAGATTCTTTGAGTAGAAAGGATCATGGTGTTTTGAACAAGACGAGGTTTTAAAATGATCCAATTTACATGGATCCAGTAAATATGGATATGGGAATAACCAAAGAAGGTGAAACATCATTACTTTTTATAGTAGTTTCAAAACCCTCTTTACTAAAAAGGGTAAAGAGTTCTCAGACTGATGATAAGGAATTTAAAATGAAGATTAAAGATATTAATGATGGGATATTGAGTGACTTCATATATGAAGGTAGAGTTTTGAAATTTGGGATGAGACTTTGTCTTCCCGATATACCTGATCTAAAAAGTGAATTTTTGGATGATGCTCATTGATCCAATTTCTCTATACACCCTAGGAGCACCAAGATGTATATAGATTTGAAGGATAATTTTTGGTTAGACAACATGAAGAGGGAGATTGCTGATTTTGTGTTAAGGTGTATGGTTTGTCAACACATGAAAGCTGGAAGGGAATAGCCTAGAAAAATCATGCAACCTCTTCCCATTCCTGAGTGCAAATGGTATAATATTACGATGGACTTTTTCATGGGGCTACCAAAGACACCTAGAAGGAATGAGGCAATATGGGTCACTATTTATCGTCTAACCAAATCAGCACATTTTATTTCTATAACAGAAGATTTAACACTTGAACATATACACAGACTATATATTAATGAATTTGTGAGGCTTTATAGAGTATCACTATTGATTGTTTCTAATCATGATTCCCATTTTACATCATGATTCTGGAAAAGTTTTCAGAAGGCCTTGGATATTGATCTTCGTTTAAGCATTTCCTACCACCCTTAGACCAATGGACAATCAGAACAGACTATTCAAACATTAGAAGACATGGTGAGATCGTGCTCACTTGCTTTCATGGTATGTGGGATCAATATTTACCAATGGTATAATTTTAATAATAACAATAACTTCTATTCAAGTATTCAGTTGGAACCATATGAAGTGTTATAGGGAATGTAATGTCACACATGAACTTGTTGGGATGATTTTGGTGAAAGAAAACTTGTTTGCAAGAACATGTTGAGGAAACAATGAAACAGGTGAAGGTTATCCAAACCCACAACATAGAATCCCAAAGTAGGCAAAAGATCTGTGCCGATAACCAAAGGAATGATTTGAAATCTCAAGTAGGAGACCAAGTTTTCTTGAAGGTATCTCCCTGGAAGGGTGTTATAAGTTTCAGTAAGAATGGAAAATTGAGTCCCAGGTACATCAGACAATATGAAATTCTAGAAAAAATTTGAGTTGTAGCTTACCGTTTGGCAATGCTTCCAAGTCTCTCCAAAGTTCATGATTTGTTTCACATATCACTATTGAGAAAATACATGCCTTACCCAACGCATGTAATCATATATGAAGAATTATAACTAGAAACAGATATTTCTTATTGTGAAGAGCCTATCATAATTATTGATTCTAGAGAACAAGCGTTGAAAAACCGGACGACTCGTCTAGTGAAAGTTCCACGGTGAAATCATAAGATAGAAGAGGCAACTTGGGAACCCATGGAACTTATGATGAAGAACATCCGAAATCATTTATGCAGTAATGTTCTAAAAATTTCAGGAATGAAATGATTTTTAGGAGGGGAGAATTTGACACCCCAAGCTTGCATGATACATTTCCCATTGAATAATGCAATAACATGAATTGTACGAAACATTGAGATTCTAACAAACTGTGACCACTCAAACTAGACTTTATGAATAGTAATACCAACTTTTTAAAATTTTATAAATTTTATTTTTCAAAATGGACTTCATTTTTTGATTCATAATATCAAAATTTGCTTAGGGTGAATTTTTGGTATTTTTTTGAAAACATTCTATTTTTTGATGAATAGTGAAAAACACTACATTATTGTTTAAAACCGAATTTTTTTTAAATAATTAGTTAATTTATTTTATTTTATTTTAGGTCAAAATATATACATAATAACTATATATGTTTAATGTAATTAATTTGAGTAATTTTATAATAATTTAGGATATATAAATATTTTATTGAACTTTTTTACTGTCTTTTACCCACCTCATAGAAGCATTTGCAAATTTGCATAAAACATAATTTTACCGCTTTTGTGAGTTTAATTTCAAAAATCCAAGATACATGGTTGAAATCAATAAGTAAAAAGTGGTTCAATAAGATGAAAATAATTTTTTTCTCAATAGTAACTTTTTACTTGTATTTAACACTGTTAAAAGTAAATAGGGTAATTATGGGAAAAAATTATATCATAATTACACTAACACATGTTTTAATTCTATTGGATATGTATAATTCAACCAAAGAACATTAGGAATAAAATTTTAACCTCTTTGTTCCACTTGGATTAGATTAGAACATTTATTATTATTTTATTTAAAGAAGAGTTAAAAGAGTAAATTTAATGTTTAATAAATAAAACAATTTAAATATAGGGTTACACACAATATAAATTCGACTATAAATATTCATTAGAAAGATAAATAGATTTCCTACATAGTAGTTTTTAATTTATAATTTTTAGACCTTAAATAATTTAATTTATTTATGACACAATGATGATGTAGTAATTACCTTATTAATGAATGATTAAAATAATTGATATTATAAATATCCAAATAAATGTAATTTAGACTTTTAATGAATTACACTAATTTTTTATTTTATTATTACCTTTTAGGGTTTATTAAATATTTTTTTTTCAAATTATTAATACTTTTATGATTTTCAAAAATAACTAAATACTAAATAGTGTCAAACTTGACATAATTATGTTTTTAAAGCAAATACAATATTATTAATTGGTATAATATTCCAAAAAAATTAAGGTCCATACAAAGGACTTAGATAAGGTTATATAAACTAATAATGAAACACTTGGGGTCACTTGTCTTGTCATTGTAATTTTATTAACTATATAATATAAAAATACAAAGAGACACAGTAAATAACAAACTATTTAACTAAGAGTTAAATCTAAAAGATAAGGTTAATATGGTGACCTAAAACTGTATAAAACATATTGGTTGAGAGGTTTTCAATGAATCACCACCTTATCCTAGAAATAAATTATTGTGATCCATTTGAAACCGAGAATGATTTTATTAGAAAATAATATTTCAAACTTTTCCTAATTTGACCCTCACCTCTCTTATAAAAGGTTTCTTCCCCTTATCATAATTTCACACATCCAAATCCATTTGACTAGGCCAACCCCTGCCCAAAAATCCTCCGAACATTTTTACCTTAATCATATAGGCCTTTCTTTGGCTAGAAAGACAACCTAAGATTCCCTTTTGATCAAATTAAAAGGAAGAACCCGAAGAAGAGGTAAATATTTCATCACCTCTTTCATGTTCTTTTCTTCTTCCACATCCTCTTTCTTTGTTGTTTCCATTAAAAATTAACTAATACAGTATATTCTATATACTATGGTGTTATTATAAATATGGTATAACCATATTCATTATTCTATTCATCCTATAAATGACAATTTCACTATACGTCTGTACGTTCGACTTACCGTCTCCACGTCGTGGTGTAGTTTGTCATTCAAACACTTCATTATTCTGGATGGATATAATAATGAATATAAATGATGAAAATAATAAATATATCATCTTAATGATTTTGTATATATGATATCCCATCCAATTACATATGATTTCACCATGAATATAATGATATTGTTGCTCGTGCGTTCGTGTGGATTACTGTCTCCACAAACATGATGAGATTCATTCCCCATCATAATAATTAAAGGAAAATTTTCATTTTATGATTAAAAATAATTTTTATGAACATAATAGATTTTTTTATGTGAATAAAATACTTCGTATCCATAGAAAACATGGCTTATGTAACCAAGCATTCAAAGGAAAATGAATCTGTTGACACACAAAATGATGATACTTCAAAAATATTATTAACAAAGCCATAATTTAATATCATTTATGATATCATATTTATGTAAATGATTATTGTATAATGTAATAACAATGGTTTAACTATTATACAAGAGGTTAACATACCATAAAATATGGAAAAATACAAGGTAAGGGTTAATTTCACCATCTTTTTATTATCCAAGGTTGTTTTATATAATGTCTACTCGGACCTCTTTATCATCCACATTTGTGTTTCATAAAATTATAAATCAATTTTTTTTTACATTTTTCTAGAATATAGGTTAAAGTCATTTATACCCTTTTTGACTTTTAAAAAATGTTTATATATGAATCTTTCCATCATTTTCAAAACGAGGTCCTTTATAACCTTTTCGACAAAATTTAGGAAAGAATGTTTATAAACTTATAAGGTTGGTGTGGCTATTTCCCCCAGTTATAACACCTTTGAAGCTTCCATTAAAATATTATAAGAATATTTTCAAAATAATATTTTTCTTTTATAGTTACATGACTTATAAATTATTTCAAAATAGAAAGAGATATTTCTCCCAAAAAGTTTTTATTTCATCTATATCAACAACCTTTGATGGATTTTAAACTTGATCGAAGTTGATTTATTATGATACAAATATTCCATATTTTACTGAAGGTTTTCATGATATGTTTGACTGTGGATGTGTTATATTTACACAATTCATGGTTTATGGATAAATTATTGACATTTCTTATGCATGTTTTAATATAAATGTTTATGTTATGTTTAAACCATTTCATATGAGGAATGCATTGGACTTAGTAAGTGACGGGTGGAGCCCTCTATAACTCCTCAATGCATCAGTAGGTCTCATGAGACAAACTGGGGTCTTGGCATATGGCCTTGAAAAAATATTATTTGTAGTCTTGGCCCAAGGCCATGACTATGTGGTAATGAAGTCTACCATTATGCATTCTATCATTATGAATGTGGCTATTGATATTGCATGTGATTATTCGACTAGTAGAATATCCATGTGAATAAGTAAATGGAATTATTTGATTTTATCTTTTCCATATTATTCTGAAGTTTAAGTTTAAAAGGATTTTTGGTTTAGTCTTATACATTTCCTTAAATTTTTATTCTTATTTATGAAAGATTCCGCTATGTTTTTATCCTTACTGAGCAACTTAGCACACCCATTTCTGTGTTTTATTTTTCCCTAGAAGCGAAGAAGTACTTTTTGGTTGACTTGCAGGAATGGGAAAAGGATATAAGTGTGTTCAAAAAGGGACAAACTATTGTTGATGATTTTATTTCATGATGTTTTGTAATACTTATGAGGTATCTAGTACTTCCAAGGATACAAAACTGATCGGTCTTTCTGGACATGATTCTCTGTTACATGCCAATGTTATTTAATAATGCACCGGCTCTGGGTAACAAGCGTCAGGGTGTTACACTCTTTATGTTTCCAAATATTGTAGGCCATGACAGTCACCTATGATATAGATAGAGGAATGGTAGTTAGCTATGCTTGGACCACATCTCATGTAGAAGATTATAGAGTAGTTACAACTGATCAGAATGTGCATGATGATTGCTCAGTCTATATAGTAGTCATATGCCAACAGTCATTAGTGACCTCCAAATTTTGAGGTTGGAGACTTGGTTTTTTTTATGACTGTCGACCCGGATCGGCCATAGGCATATTTAGAATTAGGATAATCTATTAATGAGCTTCATTGGACCCTCTGAGGTTGTGAAATGGATCAGACCAGTGGCATACCAGTTTGAAATTCATTAGAGATAACAGTCTCTTCTTGTTGTCTTTCTTGTATTTTAGATTTTACAATACTATTTATACCCACAACGTGTCATTTATTCTAATGTGGTTGAGAAGGAAGTAGATACTTCCTTTTAGGAGTACCCAGTTTATATCTTGGATAGGATTGGTAAGACACACTGAGGATGGGTAATTCTTTTGGAACATCTGAAATAGTAGAAGGAACGAGTTGAGGATGAGACACGAGAGCGGTATGTTGATATACATGATCAGTGAAAGGAAATCTTTGTTGATGATACATCTTTACAGTTAGAAGTAAAAATTTTGGATGAGTTACTTTTACTATCATTTTAAACAAATTTATGGATATTTAGTTTTTCAATTTGAATTCCTTAGTCGACACTAACATTGAATCCTAATGAAGACAATGAGTTATTAAGGGAATCTAGGGGCCGTTCAGAGCCCAAACCACTAAAATGGGAAAAAGGGACTATGTCACATGGTTTTTCTTCAACTATGAATCCTATGGTACATAACTATGTATCCTTTTGGTAGTTTAGAATATATCCATTTTTATGGTTTTAACATGATTAGTCAAATTGTGCACCAAACCATGAGATGCCCCCTTTGTAGAAGTGAAATGAGCATGGTTTGGGCACAATTTGGCGAAAATGTGTGGACAAATCATGTGCTAATGTATTTTGAGGTAAAATATATTCTCCCTAACCTATGTTATATGTTTGTTTTAATTTTATAATATTCTTCCTATAGAGAATGATCATGGGTCTCATCCTCTATTGAGCTCAAGAACACCTCAATCTATGCATTGAGTTAGATCTCACATCTGACATCTGATTCATGATCCGTGAGAAGAATTGTATCTGTCTTCGTGATCCCATAGTCCCTTACCCCCTATCTATGTTTTATTTGGATTCCATTGCACTATTTTGGTTCAAGATTGTTTTCCCTATATCTAGGTCCTTGTACCACGTCTCTAATATATTCCAACCTACTCCGAATATGAGGTCGATACCGAGCGATGAGTCATCTACAACCATATGGTAGGGGGTCACATCATTTTCCATTTAATTTTTCATGTCTCATATCTTTGTCATTGTGACGCACATCGTATTTTATGTGTGTTCAATTTTATATGGATTATTCATTTCAAATTAATCAAAGTGATCTTTTATAGACATATTGACCCTTTTTAGTAATTTAGATATTCAGTACCCCTTATATGGTCATCCCATGGGTGGGAATATGAATTTATCCACTATGTATAATTGTGAAAACATGAATCAAATATCCAGGACACCGTAATGGATTTTATCATAGCTTAAACATTTATTTTCTATTATAACGTGATCATTTTATAGAACCAAAGACTCATCCTTGGTGTTTTTCCTAACCTATGTTTTGAATTTCCCATGTATGTAATTTTTGTATTAAACAAAGACATCAATCTAAATTGTTATTTAAGTGTTGTTAATTGTGTTTCCTTATTGAATTATTTTGGATTGTTTGGAAAAATATTGGATGTAATTTTCATATTTGTTTCCCTTTACATTAAATGAATTAAAATGGTTTAAATCAAATGGATTATATGGATTGATGTCTTCATAGTTGGTAGTTTTCCTTTAATAACTGAATTGGATCTTTTGAAATGATTTTTGAAGGGTGTTAATACCACACATCCAAAAATGCTTATTTAAATTCCAAGTAAATAATGGAACATGATTATTGAGATGCATGAGTGTTTTTTACTCATTATATATGTTTTAAATGTGATGAAGTCTATTTATGGAAAATATACTATGTTAAGGGGTGTTGAGCATCATGGAGAATTACACTCCATTACATTAGGTGCTCAGTATCGCATCTCACACCAGTAACATTGTATGGGTGTCTGATTTACCTTCCACTGACTGACTGAAAGTTATTTTTTATTAATATTTAACACAAACGAGAAACGAAAAATAAAACCCTTCAAGGGGGACGGAAATGGTGCAGACCCAGGGCATCCCCTCTAACCACACGCTGACATTCAAGGGGAAGAGAGAGGGGACTATCAAAAACCACAAGAGAATCCTCCTGACTGCCCTGGCGGGCCAGCAGATCGGCTGCGAAGTTAGCTTCTCTCCAGCTGTGATGGATAAGCCTTCCATGGTTGGATTCCGCCTTGCACCTACGTATAATGTAAGTAAAGTCCCAAGGAATCCCAAACCTTCCTTGTACCGCCTTAACCAGGACCTCTGAATCAGATTCAATTTCTGAAACTGCCAATCCCTTCTCCTTGCAGATCAAAAGGCCTGAGAGAAGGGCGCGAGCCTCTGCTCTCAAGGAATTTCCAGGTCCATATAAAGCACTAAATGCAATGTATACTGATCCCCAACAGTCTCGCAGCAAGCCTCCACCCCTCATTACTCCCTCCATGCTAGAACCATCAACATTGAGTTTCAACCCAAGTTTAGGTGGCTGCCATTTTATCCAACAACCTAGCTTCTTTTGGAGTCTGCAATGTTTCCCAAGGAAGCTACAAACCTCCACAGACTCCCTACCCCCTTTGATCAAGGACGAAAACTCCACAACGAGAGTTCTTAGCCTTATCAAAAGGATTAAGGTAGACTTTTTAGATCCCAATCTGACCTGATTGTGCGCCTCCCACAGGACCCAACAAACAGCCACCAAGACAACGGCCCTGATTGACCTTTCCATAGTCCTGTCTTGGGTTCCCAAGAACCATGCAGCCACAAAATCCGAACAGGTCCCAAGAATTCCATCGTTAACTGGTGAGTTGGAGAAAGAGGACCAAAGAGTAGAGGCCCATTGTCCCTGGAAGAAAAGATGTACCGCCAATTCAGTCCTTGGAAAATCACAGCAGAAACAACGGGATGCCCAACATATTCTTTTCCTCTGTATACTCTCCTTTGTTGGTAATGCAATGTTGATAACTCTCCACACCAAGAAATTCATCCACGTCGGAATCTTCTTACACCAATAGAACTGTCCCCCTTCCACTGAGGATCTCTCTCTCTCTGTAGAATCTTCCTGTAGTCGCGGGAGTTGAATCTGCCCAAAACAGGCTCCGTAAAACAGTATGTATTCGGTTCTCTACTCAAGACGATATCCGTGAACGTGTCCCGCTGAGTGGGACTCAACGCCGCCTGTATAACATCAGACTGAATACAAGATTCCCCAAAGGACACTTCCGGAAGCGAACAACCTTCAATGGCCAGAATCTCACCCGCCCAATTATCATGCTAGAAACTGATATCCCTGTTACCTATAATCCACCTTGAACAGCCCTGAAGCACTCCCATATGATTGGAAATACATTTGGCCAGCCTCGTTGCCCCCTGCATGTTGCATTACTCGCCCCAGCCATATCTCCCCTTGAAAAAGGTTGCCCACAGTGACTCTCCCACAATAACCTCCCATGCATGCCGTGCTTGTAGACTGAGAATAGTGTCTCGGATATCATGTAGAACAACACCTCCTTCGTCAACTGGGCGTGCCATCCTTCTCCATGAGGCCCAATGACAACGCCCTTCTGTCTTGGCATCCCAGAGAAATGCAGTCAGTATACTTTCCATTTTCTGAATTGTGCCCTTCAGTGGTTTCACAACAGAGAACACATGCATGGGTATAGAGAGGAGCACACTATTGATATGCATGATCCGACCTCCAAACGATAGGAGTTGGTTCTTCCAGTTCATGATCCTTCCCAATAAATGATCCATAATTCCAGAAAAGAGTTGCTTCCTGACCCGTCCATATGATAGTGGAACCCCAAGGTAGAGAATAGGAAAATGCTTCTGATTGCACCCAGTAATCCTCTGAATAACTCTACAGCGTGGTCTCGAGAACTTCGAAGAGATAAACACATTACTCTTCGCAAAATTGATATATTGGACACTGAGATGATTATAACTAGCCATTAAGCCTCTAAAATGATTTAAGGACCTGCTCCGACCATTCATGAAAAACAGAATATCGTCAGCAAACATCAAATGAGTGATATTCCATGAGTTCCCCTTGACCACGTATGGTTTTAGTTTTCCTTCTAATAGACTCTTCTTCAGATTCCTAGGAAGAGCATCCTGTGCAATGAAAAACAAGGATGGGGATAAAGGGTCACCTTGTCTCATGCCCCGGACAGTTTTGAAGAAACCAAAGCTCCTCCCCATCATTGCCACCGAGAGCCATGGTGAGGAGTAGCACCTGAAACATAAATCACAAAAACGTTCCTGGAACCTGAAACCCCTCATTACCCTGATAATGAAGCTCCATTCCAATTGATCATAAGCTTTGTTCATGTCGACTTGAATGATGATTTTAGAACCAACAGTCCGCCTGTTGACGTCCTGAACCAGCTCACTTGCAATACCCACCGGCCCCTGAATATTGCGGCCCTAAATAAACCCGTGTTGCTCAGCCGAGACCACTTTGGGTAAGAGTTTTGCAAGCCTCCTCCCAATCACCGTGGCTAATATCTTATAAGACACATTACAGAGGCAAATGGGGTGGAATTGGCTAATAAGATGTGGATATTTCACCTTGGGAACAAGCACCACCCTTGATGCCGTTACACCCCTATTTAAGGAACCCCCCCTGAAAAAGTCTTGTATAGCATGCAAAATGGTAATACCAATAATATTCCATGAATAAATATAAAAGGACGCCGGAAACCCGTCTGGACCAGGAGCGCTTCCTGTGGGCATGCTCATCAGGGCCTCTCTAATCTCCTTTTCCTGAGGAAGAGAGGTTAGACATTCATTATCATTCAAATCCAACAAAACGGGAAGTCCACCTAAGATCACAGAGACATCCGCATCATCTCTCACATAACCGGATGAAGGATCTCCCGCCAGAAGGCTCTCGAAATGCTTCAACACTAACTCTCCAGCCACATTCACATCGGACGTGAATGAACCGTTTTCCATTTTAATATTGATCTTCGTGCTTCTCCTTTCTTTAATACAAGCTTGAATGAAGGAAGTATTTTCTCTGAGCCATCTCACCCGACACCTTTCCTTGACAATTCTTTCTAACTCGAGAAGCTTCTCCGCAAGCGCAACTTTCTTGTCGCAAAGATCAATAAAGATGTTATCATCCCATGCCACCTGGAGAACTTCTTCCAACCTCTCAATATCCTCCTGCATACTGATAACCCGATTAGAATCGACTTCCTGGATGTTCAGCCAGTTCCTAATGTCCAGTTTCAACCGCTTGAGGCGGTTCACCAACCAAGCCCATGAACACTCTCTCTCATCCCTATGGCATGACATTTCCAGAACTGATAAAAATCCCGGGTCACGGTGCCACTCCCCAGAGTAGCTGAAGGTTCTTCTCACCACCACTTCACGTCTTATGTCCACAAGAATAGGGGCATGATTTGAAAGAATACGGGAGAGATGTGTGACCGCAGATTTTGAAAATGAATCCAGACCCTGCATGTTGATAAGGCGGCGATCCAATCTACTCCAAATGCGGTCTGAACCTCTACGGTTATTACACCACGTAAACTTAGCACACGAGAACCCCAGGTCCATGAGTCCTGCGTGGGTCGTGCACTCCTGGAACTCCAAAATATTATCCTGCAGAACCCTCGAGCCTCCTTTCTTTTCCGAAGGATCAGCAATGGTGTTGAAGTCGCCTCCCACAAACCATGGAAGGGAGCCAGTGTGGGTGCCTTTTAAGTGAGACCATAATTCTCTTCTCCTAATAGCCAAAGTACTCGCATACACAAATGAGAAGAGGATCTGAGCACCACCAATAGTAATCTTCGTATCGATACATTGAGGTATGATATTCACCACTTAAAATGAAATGTTATCCTTCCATCCAATCCAGATTTGAGAATTAGTATCACCCCCATGTACTGAGTTAGGAAACCCCAACTTCTGAGCAACTCCAGATAACTTGTTTGCAGATAGCTTTGGTTCCATCACAACCACCAAAGAAACATTGGCTTTCCTGCATTCCGAAACCAAAAACGCACGTTTGGCCTGAGCACCAAAACCGCCCGCGTTCCAAATAATAACTGATAGCATTAAAACCTGCCCCTGCGGGCCTTTGAAGCAGACGAACGGGAGGACTGAGAGGAAGGAAGGGTCAGAATTCCCTTCCCCTTGGACTTGGAGCGGGTAAGAGGCCCCGACTCATCCAAAGCTGTAAAGTTCCTGATAGGATAAATAATCACTTTTTTAAAAGCCGCATCGTCATCCTCCAGGAGCGACAGTCTTCCAGTAGCCCGGAAGTCCAAATCCTCTGAATCCACATCTTCGTGAACTAACAACAGCAAAAACCTCCTTTGGGGAGAGAGACGATACCTCTCCAACTCTTTAGTCACACCAAGGGCCATTCTGTTCGGAGCCTTTTCCTCAACAGAATGGAACGACAGCTTACTCACCCAAGACTTCTGAAGAAAAGCCGGCGACAGTTGGGAAGAGACCAACAATGGAGATGAAGGGGATGCCAGTACCCACAACGCACCTCCCCAGGAAACCACAAAACTATACTCTGGAGCCTTCTGAGAAGTGCACTTCTCTTCCCATGAGCCGACCTCAATCTGAGCATCTGACAGAGGAGACCAGGAAAGTAGGTCCTTACATACCGGAGAAGGGGCCGACCGCGTGGGGACCGTGTCAGCCGGGGAGTCCGCACACACCAAAAGCGGCGTACTATGTTCCCCAGAAAATTTTGAATTTGAATCTGGGGCGGGAGTAATGGTAACTTCGACGTTTCTCGCCCCGCCCAAGGAAGGCGGGTCAGGGCCCGTATTCAACTCCGACTGCTGACGAGGATGGCCAGTCCGCCGCCAGCATGAAGCCTCAAGGTGTCCATGCAATCCGTAGGAGACGCAAAACCGAGGGCCCTGAAGGTAAAAAAACCTTTGTTTCCAGAAAAAACCATCATCGGATTCCAAGACCACGAAGGGCGGACGAGGCGCAGAAAGATCTAACTCCACGCAAATGCGTGGATTCGCAGCAGCCTTAGGAACGCCGCCACACAAGGCCTCTTTAAAAGAGGCCTTCTCCAGAACCTCACCCCCGCCTCCAGCCGTGCCAGTAACACCATAATCGGAATGAGTCGAAACCACTCCTCCCCCATTACCAGAAGAGCCATCGCCAGTACTAGTATTCCACGTATATAGACACATGCATCCACATATACCTGGTTCCTAGTGGTGGATACTATATATATAATTATTCTATATATATTACTAATATATATTGTTATTTTATATAAATTCCATTCAGTAATGAGCTAATGATGGTAGAACATCCATGTATTATTTTGGGGCCTATGTGGGTTGTTAAAATTTTAGCACTGTTAATTAATTACATATTCATGCACACTGTTTAGCAATTAAAACACCATGAATTGAATGAAGACAAAATTAGTGGTGTCCTACTATGATTTTTATCTCTCACCCTACCCAGGATTCCTTTTTTCCTGAGAAGATTATCTGGATACATGTATTGATAAGGAGAAACTTCCTATTTCATGTTGTGGATGTGCTTTACCATTAGATGAATTTTAGGAGAATATGACCATAAATAGTCTGAGGATGGTTATGAAATAAATTTTTTCCCTTTTGACTTTTTTTTACTATTGTATAACAAGCTTGAATAGACATGTCACCTTCTAGTATCATCATTCAATTAATCTCTGTTACAGACACTACCGTAGATTTTGTTGATTATATTATCAATTTTTCAATTATTTATGCTTTCACATTTGATTATTTATTATGTCTGTCTGTTCATTTATATGATTTGAATTATATTTTATGTTTATTTTTGTATCAACTGTTCCAATATGAAATTAGGGTGTAGTCTCCCACATTACCACCTTCACACCCTTACTATTAGTCGAAAACCTATGGTGTACTAGGAGGTGTGCCAAAGGTCATGTGACCCACCAGCTTAGGGAACATGTTAGGTGGAGCCTGAGTAATTATGTAATATTTCTAGAAAATGAATTTTCCAATATGAAACATTTATTTCTGAGGTTCAATTTTTAATTGCTAGGATTTATTTATTTTAAATTTTTTTATGATATCAAGATTTTATCTTAATGATTAATGCATCCACCGATCTCAATCAAGGTTATGATGTCTTCCATGTATCTCTTATGGGGAAAAAATACTTGATCATTAACAGGTACTAAATTTATAGGTCATTTTGATGGAGAAATACCATTCTAATGATGAAAAAATGATATATATTCTTCATTATAGAGGTAATGTTTTCTAAAACGACGCCACTCACTATGTCAATGTTTTGTGGAGAAACCTCTTGCTTAATAAAGATACCTGAGAACCTAAGTATATAACGAGACAAATGTATCCTGATTTATTGGTTTCCGAGTGAAAAATTCAACGGTGTAATAAATTTTAATGGTGGTAAAATGTAACAATACTTTATTTTACAGTATTCATCCTTTTGAATAAATATAATTTCTTAGATAATTTACGTCACCCAGAACATTGATTTCAAAAGATATCCAAAATGTTGTTATTATAACCAAGATGATAAATTGCTGAAAATGAATAGTACTAACCATAATATGAAATATATTTTTTTAAATCATTTTTAGGGTACTAATTAATGATTATGAAAATATTTTTTACTTAGGTCATTTTATTTTTCTAATATATGTTTTCATCATAAAATGTTTTTTATTTAGTTATATGAGAAAATAAATATAACTAATTTTTAAAAATAATAGAAAATTTAGTTGATAAAATAATTATTTGTTTGGGTTAATCAAGTCAAAATTATACATGGTGTATGAGAACCTTTTGAAATGTTTAGTTTTTAGTAACTAGTAATAAAATATCTATTTTTATGAAACCATAATTTGTTATATAAAAGTCATTTTATTATATTAAATTGATTGAAATGAAACTAATTTAGTTTTTAGTGTCAAGTAATTCAGTTAATTACATATAAATTATACTTATACATTATATTTTTAGAATTAAATTTTTGTTATTATAAACATATTTTACAAAGAGAACTGTTCTTAATTGCATTTTGATGGATGGATTTTAAATGTAATTTAAAAAAACATGTTTTTAATTTTTAAAAATGGAACACATATTTTTAATATGTAAGTAAAAAATAAGTTAGAAGTTTATTTTCAGTTTTTGGAATATAAAATTTATCTAGTATAAGAATAATATTTACCCGAGCAACAACAAAATAATATAATGGGATAAAGTTAAAAGGTCAAAGATTAAAATACCTAAATAACATTAAATTGATAGTTAATGTATTTCTATAAATTAACCAACCATTAAAACATTAATTATCACCCAAATTAGTGATAATTGATTTTAACCAATTGTGGTAGGATTTAAATATAAAATCTTCACTATTTAATCACAAGAACCCACTCTCCCAAAAAATAAATTCAACCCCTTCCACTCCCCATTTCTCCGAATAGACTATAAATATTTCCAAATAACATCAAAAACCCCTCATCATCACTCCACACATTTCTATGTGCTATCTATGTCACCCAATGTCCAATACCAAGGTCATTTAGGGGTTCTTTCAAGGATGTGATAATCAAGAGGGAACATTCACTATCAACCACACTTAATTTAATTTATTTTCAATCATTCTATTCATATCCTTCACCCATAAAAGATTAATAACTCTATTACCATATATATAATGGAATTTTATTTTTATAATTGAATATATTTCAACAACGCATTTTATTAACTCCTTTACTTAAATTAAATGAATCCATTGTCAAAATTGTGAAGGATAGTCATCAATGTGAAATCTGTTTTTTTTGTTTTATAATACTACCTTAAAGGATGGTCATAAAAGAATAATTATGATTAAATCATATTTTAGTAGGTATATTATAACATATTTAATGTTTTGAATCCAATATAAATACATAATAATAAATAATTAAAACCTAGTATATGATGGATTGAAAAATATAAATATTAATTTAAATATTAATCATTAACATTTTATCAAATGAATCATCCTTATGCAGTAAATAAAAATGATATATCACACATTTAAACTTCTAGAAGTTAATGAATACCATTTCAATTAACTTCTATAGTATTATTTAAATTCAAAAATAAAATTCTTCTTCACACACAAATGAACCTACAATGAAAACTAGGAAACAAAAACACCCAAAATAAGGAAAATAATAAAATATTATTAATTTATAGGTTGTAAGATGTTATAAAAATATCATATAATTTATTATAAATATTATTTTAGTTATTTAATTTATTAAAAACATTATTTAATCCTTTATACTAGTTATTAAATTTCACAAAACTAAAGGGAATCATGATGTATGGTTTTCTCGTCTCACGTTTACTTTGGATAGATATATTCTTTATTCACCACTATTTTATTTTATCTGGTGTCTATAATTCACATTAATATATAATATAATGAATATAATTATATTCAAGGAATTAAATGTTTCAATTGATAATTATTACTTTAATGAGTCATACTATTTGCCCGATCATAACGTGGTAAGGGAAATTTTTACCTAATTGCCATTATTTTTTGTAAATATTTTACTTCTCTAATTAAGTTATTCGAAGATTATTTTAAAAATTAATTTTGAATATATTATGTTTTATTTCAACCTATTTCATATGAATTTATAGTATATATACATATTATATTCATTTGATTATTTCCCCCTTAAATGATATGATATTTTAATGGACTTTATTATTAAAATTAGATTTTTATAAATTCATATGAAATAGGTTGAAATAAAATATAATATATTCAAAATTAATTTTTAAAATAATCTTATAATAACTTAAATATTATTTTCTAATTTTTTAAATACATTTTTAATCTTTTTTTTCTTTTTTTCAACACGGTTTTAATACATTGTTATTATCATTTTCTAAAAAATGTTCTTTAGTGCATATTAAAAAAATCTAAGAAACATTTTTTTAACTTATACGACCTAAGTAACTTTTCCCACTATCATGATTACTTAATTATTTGGTGTCTACTTTAAAAAATTACTAGATTATTTTCAAATTAATTTTTTTTTATAATTACATAGATCATAAAAAATATTTGAAAATTGAAATTAATTTTTTTAAATTATATCATGTGATATATTCATAATTACCTTCCATAAAAGATAACATTGTTAGATGTCAATGGTGATTTACTATGGATATAATTAAAGGATACTATTTTATTTATTCATGATTTTTTATTATTAAGGAATTATATTTATGAAACCCATTTTTTCCTTTGAGTTAGGTTATGATGAACTGTTTATGAAACACATTTATTCACATTGAGTTTCATACGAGGAATGAATTTTGTTCTTGTGGAACACATATAAATATATATATGGTTCTTATTATGTGATGGTGGTTAAGTTATAAGTATGTATGGTTCTAATGTTAAAACCAATGATTGGTGTGACCTATATATCCCTCCATTTCATTATGTAATGATTTACGTCTCATGAGATAGACGTGACTCAGATGGGAAGTGAACTCAATTTTGTTAGATATGAATGGAATGTGGATTGAAATGGGTTCAATAATAAAGGAATGGAATAAGGTGAGGACTATTTTGTGTAAGTATTATAATAGGACGTAAATCCATTTTAGGAAGGGACATTTTTCACCTTTATATTCATGGGAGTGAACCTAGAATATTATGACCATTTTGGGGGTTAGAGCATTTTATTATAATAGATAGGGAAAAGATCCTCGATTACTAAGTAAATGGCCTTCAATTATTATTTGTACACCATATTTCCATGAATTATGATAATGAGATAATTTTTTGATACTTGTCTTATATAAATCAATGATTTGTTCCATAACTCATGATTATTATCTTTGATATGTAAGGTATAGTTTTTTAATGTTATGTTCATGTTCCCATTTGAAAATATTAATATTGATATCTTCGTCATTTACCCTAACTGATCATCTGAGACCACAATATTCTTGTGTTTCATTTCCCTAGGATATGATGAATTCTTTTAACTTTGATTTGTCAAAAAGGGTTATAGTTATGATGGAATAATCAGAACGTGATGTGGATGGTTTATGAACCATTTGTTTTTGTTTCCTTGTATCTAAAGATACTAAACTGATACAATATTGGATTTTTTTTTAAATTCAAATATTGATATATTTAAATGTGAAATAATTTTATGGAAAAAGTGGGTCTTTATAAACCCAATGCCATTGTTTGGATAAAAATAATAGTTGACCACCTCGCATGGTTTTTTACTATATCAACATCAGTAATTCAAATGCCTTATCAAAAACCTCATTGATATTTCCAGAAATTGTAGTAATAATAATAATATATATATAATCTATATGGAAATAATATAATCCTAGTGTTTTAATTCAAATTCAACTATGTCCATTCTACAATGTAATCTTATATCAGGAATTCTAATGTAATAATAATACTATTTCTTGGATTAATGAATTTATATTTATGTTTACTATTATAATAAATAATTAAAAAATAATCATCATCATTTTAATATTTAATAATTAAAAAACTGTATAAATTATCTGAATATATTTTCATAGATTCCATATAGACATATGACTCTAAAAAACATTAAGCTTCCAAATTGTGTCTTCCACCAACCTCTATGCATGACCTATACCCTATAGTAATTTGGTTATGCCATGTGGTTCCCCCATAATAACCACAAGAGCTTTTTAATTATTCTTAATTCCAATAAAGTCATTGTAATATTATATATTCATAGTATTACTTAATTTCATCATTGTCGCAAGGACTTTTTTCATCCCATATGAAATTGTTGATCAGATAATTTAACGAGATAGTTTGGGTCATTCTCTATTGTAGTAAAAGTTATTATTTTTCTAACTTTAAATAAACTTATATTTAAATTTTCATATGACACGTTTCTCTATTATTAAACAGCATAATAAATCACCTAATATTTTTCATGGTTTACACTAAACTATCTCGTTATTTTATCAGATAGTGAAGTGAGATTCAACCACCACCTCATAGTATTGTTAGTGTTCATCCACCTAATAGGTATGTAGTTGAACCTCAACTATTAAAAAAATTGATGTATATTTCTCATCACTTACCATAATTTATACCAAAACCACTTTTGTAGTGATGTAACCCACGTTCATTGAACTGATTTAACTATCACTATATCATGCCAAAATTTTCTCCTATCTAAATCCAACACTTTATTAACATTGTATCATCTCTTTTATTTTTTACATTATTGCTCAATATTTCAGAGTATTTTATTAAATACGAAGGCCTTATCATCAATTAGTTTTATCAATATGTGTTTTAGGTCATGAATCATTTATATGAAAAAGTTTTTAATTGTTTTTAAAAAACACACAACAATTTTTCCCATTTATTAAATAATTTCCTTAATTATATTTGAATTATTTTAGAAGAATGAAATTAATTTAGGATCAATGGAATGACATGATATATTTTGTGGAAAATAGTTTTTCATTTTATAATATAATATTGGGATAAATTTTAGCAATGAAATATCAGTATTAGATCAAATATGTATATATCATATCCATGCCCTTGTGATAATCCTGCCAAGCTCCTCTAATATATGGTGGCATTTGTTGTATCCCCAATAAAATGTATATATACTATAAATAATGATTCTTTATGAGTAATATTAAATGAAATAATAAATAACTTATTTAGTATTTATTTAATATTATCATTAAAAACCTTTATCAACCTCGATAAATATCGATAAGCATAGTCGATGAGATGATACAACCGTAACATACAAAAAAAATAAAACATAACATTAATATACATTAAATAATTAAATAATTAATACCTAAAAATCTATTTTTTTATTAATTTATGATATTAGAAATATAAACATATTATATAAGAACATTCCAACATCACCTATTAAAGTTTCCACACATTATTTTCATCTAGAAATATTATATATAATAATTCACTATATTACATGGAGAATATAAATATATTAAATGGTGTTCTAATTTGACTAATAATGGTATATATAGCTGATATCAATAAAATAAGATTTTTTTTTTTTTTGAAAAAAGAAGACGGATCCATTAATGATGGAGATCAGCAGAAATACAGGAGCATAACCACGAGGGAAAATGATTGAACCACAGCAAATCCTCGTAAGGAGGGCCAATGCCTGCCATCTTGTGAGCGGCTTCATTCGCTTCCCTTCTAATAAATGAGAAATTGCAGTAATTGAAGCCTTGTCTCCGCGAGTGAATACACCGGATAATGGGGCTGAAAAGTTGAAGCCCGCCGTCAGTGAGATTGATGGCATTGATAACAGTGAGACAGTCGGATTCGATGTGAATGGAATCCCAACCGCGATCTTTTGCAAAGTCTAGCCCAGCAAGGATGGCGGCGGCCTCCGCGACTGAGGGCTCCCAAAGTGTAAAACGTGCTTCGTATTTGGCAGCGATGAGATTTCCCAGGTTGTCTCGGGCCAGTAAACCAAGTCCAACTGGGCCATCCCTAGGGAGAGAGGCATCCACATTGATTTTAACCATCCCTTCTGGTGGGGGGCACCAATGTTGGGGAAGAGGAGGGGGGGTTAAAAGTCTTTGTTGTTCAGGGTGGTTATGCCAGACAGCAATCCAAGACAAAGCCCGGTCAATCCAAAATCTGGGGGGCCTCCGGAAATGATTGAAAATGGCCTCATTCCGCCTATTCCAGATAATCCACGTCAAAATGCACAGGGCGCCTGCTTTAGCCGGCGAAAAGGAGGAACACCAACGCATCAGAAGAGATGAAGGATCTGAGGCGGCGTCCAGTCTCAGCTCTAAAGTTGATCCCCAGCCATTCCAAACCTCCTGAGCCCCGGGACATTGAAAAAGGGCATGGAGAGGGGATTCAATCACAGAGGGGCAGAAAGGGCATGAGTTGTCGTTTGAAAAGTGTCTGTAGACAAGGAGGCTCTTAGTTGGGAGGATACCAACACACACCTGCCACCAGAAAAAGCGAACTTTAGGGGGAACATAAAGCTTCCAAATTGATGTCCAGGGCCTCGCATCTCCTTCTGTAATTTGAGAAGAAAGAGCTCGCCGGTAGCCAGCTTTCACTGTATACTCTCCTGAGCTGGAATTTGTCCAGAAGAGATGATCTGGCCCTGCGTCAGACACACAGGGAATACTCAGAATGATTCTCCTATCCCTCTCATTAAACCAGGAGAATAGTTTTTCCAGACACCATCCCGCCCCTTGATCATCAAAAAGACAACAGACTGTGGCATGTTCGGATCCTGGAAAAATAGGGGATGACGCCTTCGTGCCTGTCTGATCAATAAGCCAGGGATCAGTCCAAATCTTGACCGTACTACCATTCCCAATTCTCCAGCCTATTCCTTGCCTCAGCAGATTACGACCACCGCAAATGCTTCTCCAGAGAAAACTGGGTCGATAGCCAAGATGGGAATCCAAGAAATCCTTATGTGGGAAATATTTAGCCCGGAGAACTCGCGTGCATAGGGATGAAGGGTTATTAATTATACGCCAACCTTGTTTAGCCAGCAAAGCATCATTAAACAGAGCAAGGTCCCGGAAGCCCATTCCACCTTCAGATTTTGGTTGACAGAGAGCATTCCATGCGATCCAATGAACATGTTTCTGCAAGAACATAACCATGGAATAAGAATCTATCATAATGAATTCCTAAGCAATGAAACAGGGATCATAAATCATGAAGTAAATCATATATATTTTTGTATAACATAATAATTGAGATATATAAATTTTGAAACATGAGTAAAAAATATCCATCCTTGATAATATAACATTCCAGTGTCAAATAACATATAAATGTTACATAAAAAATAAATTTTGAAAATCGTTTCTCATGCAATGTCTCACAAACACATTATAATCACACAGTGGGTAAATTCACACAACATAATGAATTTGGTTCACTCACGGTTCCCATAAATATAGTGTATTGAATTCATTACCAACTCCCTCGAATATAATATCATGAGATATAAGACATTATGGAATGAATTTATGAGCTATATAATTCTATACCCATTAGTTTTATAATGAAAAAATATACATAAGGGTTCCCCATGTGCTTGAACAGATTAATAACTCAATTATAATATAAATAACTGATTGTAATGAAGTATATTTCGTGATATTAATCAAAAATAAAAAAAGGATTTATGTATGGAATTTTTGTTAATTATATATCTGAAACACTTAATTATTTAGACATAAAAAAATAAATTATTCGTTCAATGATGAAGAAAAGTAATAAAATCAACAAAATGTGATAAATAATAATATGAAACACCCAATAAATTTTGATAAATTTTGAACAAAATAATTCATATATATATATATATATAAATTGTTGTTTTTTATTTTAATTTAAAAAAATATTAAATTGAGGAATCACAGAACATGTAAAAGATGTTTTCAAATTAAAACCAATTAACTTAGAGATAGAAAATGACCTTATATACAAAAATCCTCATATTTCAGGTTAATGAATAATTTAATTATTAATATAAATTGAAATTAGGTAATAATTGATTTATGTAGAATTATTTCAAAACATTATAATGAAAAACATGAACATTGTTGAAAAATATTACTAATTATAATGGGGATATAAAGAAGGTTCCACTAATGAGTTTCAATTAGGGTAAATTATAATACATAGTGAGGGGATATATTGAGAAGACGTGTAAAATAAAAAAAAATACAGGATATCATAATATATTGGTTTATATGTATTATGATGAAATAATTTTCTATCAATGAAATTTATATATAAACAATATCAATTTGGATGTAATATTGTAACAAACAATTACCGCTACTCTTATTTTACACAAAAGTGTTTAAAACTTATGTATAATGAAATTAAAATTCATAGTAACATGTTTTTAACATTATTTTAATATTTTACCATATCAATGATTAATGTGTCATAATTTATTTCACATTTATTGGTTTGATATTATTTATTTTCATCATTAGATGTTAGTAATTTTTATTGTTATACATATTTTTCATATTAGTGACATCACTCTTCAGTAGTGGATAAAATGTTCATAATTACTTGATAATAAAATGTTGTTTTATTATTTTACCTCAATTTTTTTACATATCTCAACATTAATTTTATTGATGGTATGGGTATAAATCTTGAAAATGGAATCTATGACGAGTATATTTTATTTAGTTTATTAACAACAACATATTATATTATAATTACAGTTCCTTTTTTATCAAAATTAATGTATTAATTTTTAAAATTAACTTGATTTTAATATCATTCATTACTTTATTAATGTCATGATACCCATAATATTGG
The DNA here is from genome assembly GCA_963277665.1 of Viscum album. Taxonomy (NCBI): domain Eukaryota; kingdom Viridiplantae; phylum Streptophyta; class Magnoliopsida; order Santalales; family Viscaceae; genus Viscum; species Viscum album. Next base: position 1,497,301,932 of record OY728147.1, on the reverse strand, counting down.
AATTAATAAATATAGTACAAAATTATTCATGTATGATGTCTAACCAACTAAAACAAGCATACATGGAACTATAGATTGAGTAACAATATTGACATCTATTATATTTAAGCCATTTATATAGACAAATAGTGATGTTAGTAACAAAATACACCAATTTTTTATGATATTTAGATAAATTTATGAAATTATGGAAGTTGAAAAAGACTGTAAAGTATTATTAACATTAATTATGTCAATCCTTAACAAATGGGTTACTTAATAAAAAAAGATCTCGGCCACCTACAGGTGACACAAGAAACAAAATGTTAAAGAAGAAATTATTCAATATAAATTTGGAAAGGATTTATAAATTAAATTATGGAAAAAATATTTCTTAGTTGGTATAGGAGGGTCCATTTATAGTTTCTCTTGAGTGGAATTTCTATAAATACACATTCATTAGGGTTAGGGGAATGTAATTTTACATTTAAAGCGGAATAGTTGTGAAAATATAATGAATATCGGGTTTCCATCACCTCATAAACAATATACATAGATATGGTTATTGATATTTTAGAAAAATTCCCCATAAATTATTCCTTTAACATAATTTTACACTTATTGTGGAAACTCGATTTTTACATCAGTGGATTTTTTTTAATTAAAAAGGACACTCAAAACTAATACCGATTTCATGATTATAAATATTAAATCTAACTTATAAGGTTAAATTTATTTATGTTAATAAAATTAATTTTAAAAATGAAATAGGGAACACAAAAAATATATTTTTTAAATATAATTATTTTACAAATAAATGTGATTTTATTCTTATTATATAAAAATACGGAATTATAAATTGAAAGTTAATTAAATTATCTAAATTTCTAAACAACATAATTACTATTATTTTTTACATTAACTTTTATATTTTGTTATAAATAATAAAGACATTTAATATTTAATAAACATGATTTTTTTTATTAGAACATTTGTTTACCAAAAATAATTAAATTCATATAATGTTTAAATGAATTATTATTCATTATAATTTATTTAATTATTTACCAAATAACTACTTGAAATTTTTAATTGATTTTATTACCAATTTCTTTATTTGAAATAAACTATATCCAAATAAATTTTACATTAAAATAAGGGATATTATAAAAAATAAATTTTATCTTTTTATATTTTCAATTTATTATTTATTTCAATTTAAAGTTATGAAATTTAGTTGAAGAACATTATTTACCTCTTACAATAAAATACTCATTATACCTATTACAATACAGGTAAATTAAATGTGAACATGTCCAATAACCATATATCCAAACACTATGTATATGAATGACATGTATAAAATGGTCATAAATGAAATGGCCATTTTTTGACAATTATATTATCTTTCTATATGTATAACCTTAAATAATTCACTAAAATTAATTTATCCTATCCAATTACATCAAACCCGAATTGTTAATTTTATTTACAATGTATATAGTTCATCATGTAGTTTTTAACTACCTAATAAACATCAATAAAAACCATATGGATAATGATTCCATGTAAATGGTACTATTATTTACATTTTCGTTTACAAATATGATAATTTTTATAATTTTTATTCTCAATTTGATCTCATAATGTAAAAATTATTATCTCATATTGGACTATATTTATTTGATAAAACATATCATGGGCCAAATTAGTTAAATTTTATATACTAATCAAGATAGTAATACCATTAAATGGTTAAAATTGTGATGTAATATTTTATCCTTTCATAAACATATTTTTAACAACCAATTTTCATACAATGATAAAAATATAGTAGTATAATTACTCTTCATTCCATATTTTTTAGCCCACTTTATATCCTAGAAAAATATTCATATTGAGAACACTAACTAGGTAAGATGAATTGTTTCATTGTTTAACATGTTAATGATCCATGGTTAGATGTATTGTTTCTCCATTAGTAAGATATTATTAATGGTATTCAACTTATGAGTTAAATACAATTTATGGAGAAGGAAAGTACTACCTACAAAATTACATGTGGATGAAATTATTCCCAAGTCAGAGGTTTGATAGAGGTGACATTTTATGATCTACCATTCTCATAAGATTATGGATTCATTTCGGGGTAATATATCTAAATCCCAACTTTTCCATTTTCCCAATTCCTAAAATCCTTTTAGATAGTGGTATTAAATTGAATACCAAGACTTAATACAAAATATCAAAAAATTCCAATTTATTATCAAAATTATAAATCAATGTATGTTTTTAATATATATAACAATTAATTATTTTAATATTCTATGATACTTCATGGGAATTATTCTATTTAAATAGAATTCCATCTCTAACATCAGCCCTAAATGTTAGTGTTCTTCACCCCAGCCCATATAGCTTCATATGGATCTAAATAAATGATTTTAGAGATAATTTATTTTTGTATTAAACATATACTAGAGTATGAAGCTAATCTAATCCTAATTTTATGTCAATAATAAATGGCCTTATTATGTTATTTAGTGTTACATACCATTTTCATTGACAATAATTTTTATGATGATAAATAGTGGTAAAGATGAACTCTAAATTCAGTGACCATTGATTCCTTCTACAAAACATTGAGATATACCACATATCTTATCCTATAGTTTAATAACATTTACTATATATATCGGTATAATATACATTCTATTTATTTAATTAGTTTTATGGAGTGAAAAATTCTATCAAATATCAATGAGATATATTGACCTCCTATGATGATATACTAGAACACAAATGGTGTTAATACCTTTAATATCCTTACTACTACCTAAAATGATATCCATGGTGATATTATTTCATTTCTAAAAGGTATGGGTTATTCTGGAATAATTCTCACAGACCTATGATGTTTGGACATAAATTTTTGGGTGACAAAACATTGAGAAATATAGGCTAAAATATTAATTTCAATCTGCTTCTACCAAAAAATGACTTTTTAGATCTCCCTAAATTCCATTATTCATGTATGGGTATAGAGAGAGGATTGAATCAACCAAATGATCATTTTTATTTTTTTGGTATTAAAGAGACAAATATTCATTTCCAATATATTTTAGTAAAATAATTATGATGTTTGAATTAAAGAATATTTTAAACCTTTGTTTTTATCTATATATTCTTCTTCCTTGACATATTTATTCAAATTTAAAGACATAATTTATCATTAATATTTACAATAATGGATTTCTCCCCTTTCATTTATATTTATATGTATATCCCTTGAAAATACATGTGTACTGGTTCACTTTCATTCCTTCGCCTGTATATGTTAGCATGTTACTTCACACTCAGAGCATGAAACACCATGTTCAATTACCCATGGTGGTAATTTATTTTTATTTCACATTATTTGACAAATATTTCAATATAAATTAGTTCACAATCTATTCCATTTGTATTATTATTTATATTAAACTATTTTGATCTGTTTAATGTTTAAATTGTGTACCATATAGTTAATTCCTCTATTTCTTTAAATATTTTGTTATATTTTATAACTTTCAATCATGTGTTAGGTACTTTTTATAATAAAAATGTAATTAATGTGAGAAATCATATACCACCATGTAAAATGGAAAAAGGAAACACTCTATTCTATTGATTATTTTATGTTGTATATCAAAAAACATTGTATAATATATGGATTCATGAATATTGTTTCTTTAGAAAATATCATATTAATCTTCTTGAATATACCATCAATGTTTTCTCCCAATATTAAGTGACTCTATTCCCATCTTAACATGGTAAGTGGACTAAAAAATAATTAATTATTTTTTAATAAAACATTATTGTATCCAGTTAATCCATGGAAACTAAAGATATCCTTTTTAGCTTTTAGATAGGGTTATTATTAATTAAACTATATCATTGAAAGATCAGTACATATACTATCATTTTTTATTACATGACCCTAGATTGATACTTTCTATTTATGAAATTCAAAAATGAAAAATTTAATATATAGTATATTTTTTTAATGTTATCATTAGAATCTAGAAAAAATATTACAATTATCATTTCTATTGAAATATATAATAATTTCATCTAAAATGTATTCAAAAAAATGAATGATGAAATTTTTAAAGAACTTATTGATCATATCAATAAATACGATTGATAAATTTGTATTTTTGAAGTTCATACCTATGAATTTATGGGGTCCATATTTGCATAGATGGTTTTTATTGCTATAAATATAATTTTTAACATTAAATAATGATATCCTAATGAACTTTTTATCATTCAAAAATATTGAGATCCTCAAAGATATACAAACATTATATTAATATAGTTGTAGGGATAATTTTTCTAGATTCTGATCATTATATATTTATAATAATAAATGATTTTACAAATTAAAGCATAATTTTAATTATTAAAGAGGATTTAATCTCTTCATAGTGAAGTACATTAGCATATAAAAACATTTAATATATTCACATATATTTTCTTCATTTAATCCTTTTATTCATTAGTGGATATTATAAATTTACAAGTTGATATTGGTATATCATATGGAATGAAGTCAATGGAAAACTCAACTCTATGATATTGGGTTATACCATAAAAATAATAAGGGAAAGCATAAAGTTATTCATTAATAATCAAAATACACTCAATATTTTTTTTATTCAATCATTAGAGGTAAATAATGAACATAATTGGTCATTAAGAACCATATAATGGTTTTTATTTACATAAAGAGGTAATAGTTAGCCTAGTAGTGGAAGATGATGATAGGTCAATTTTGTATATGAAATTTGATTTCAGTATCCCCGAAAGAAATAAGGGATCTACGTTGAGAGATATAATTAATTCCAATAATCCCATAAATTTCATCCAAATTGAGAATAACATTATTTACTAGATGATTATTCCAATGAACATTAATTGAAATTGACAGATTAATATGGGATAAAATCATTAGACACATAGGGACTATAAAAATAATTAAATATATAGTAATTAAGGGGGTGAGATATTGATATTGGAAAGATATATATATATATTAAGGAGTTCATATAAAAAGATTTAAATTATAAATATTATGTTCATGAGTGAATATTGAGTGTACATTTTAGAAGTTTATTTTCATGACCCTCTTCTCTAATCAAAATTGAATTGACATACAAATTATTCATAGTATTTATAGGTTGTTCTCATTAATTCAAATCATTAATTATTTTATCCATTCATTTCATAGAATAATATCTAATATTCTTACAAATATAACATTTGAGAGAAGTTTTTTCAATTGTATGTGATTTTATTTCATCCATTTCATTTTTTTACCTCCATATATATCTCTAAAATTCTTGTTATTGATTATTATGTTTCCCACACATTATTTTTTTCATTGTTTTATTTATGATATTCATTTGATTCTCTTCTTGCCATCTAGAAAACTATAAAGCTGAATCATTGTTAATTAATGTGTATTATCATTTTATCATCAATAAAACACCTTATTCTTTTTCTTGTTCTCACTATTAGGTGAATAGTGTGTTTTAAGAATTTATTATTCCACCTTGAGAGAACATCACAAAATTTATTCTTACCAATTAAATTTTTGACTTTATATCCCTTTTCATAACCTCATATTAAGTGATTTAAAAAATAATTAATTTTTTAGTTTTGGTAAATAATAACACTATAAATAAGATATCAAATCTTTTGAATTTTTATTCAAATATACCAATGGATTCATAAACATTATTTTTTTGCTCATGGAATTCTACCTGTATTTTAATGAAAATATAATGGGAAAGATAATTCTCAATAAGTAATTTTCAAGACTCCTCTAATTTGATGATTTTGATTCCACACTTATAAAATTAATTATTAATGAGAGTCCACCATTTTCGTGGTTCAACATTAAGATGATAAAAAACCAAAACTAATTTATAATGCAATAAAAATAATTTATTGAATGATATATTTTTATTTATGCTTACCCATTGTTTAAAAAATAACAAATAGGAAAACCCACTAAATGATAGTGTATGTTTCTATAGGAAGTAATAAATAGTCAGTAACTCAATTTATTTCTTTTTTTGGAGATTTAAACTGTTCCTATTAATATTCACAAAATAATAATATTGGTTGAGAACCATCAAAATATTTTACACATTGTATCCTATCCCGTTTGGTATTTCTTTTGTACAATCATTTCAATGACCATCACTATTGTTTTTTACATGGTTCCTCGCAGTTCTAGACATTGAATAAAATTAAGTATTTATTATTTAGTATTAAATTTTCATATATAGAGTAACAGATTTATATAGTAATGAAATTAAATCCCTAGATATATCAAATTCGATAATAATCATTTCAACCATTGATGTTTATAGTTCAACTATGATCACTTTTATTTCAACCTGTAATACTCCCTTCTTGTTACAGTGTGGTTTTCTTAGTTTTCAAAAAATTATTCTTCAGAATCAAATAATTAAAAATTATCTAATAATTACTCTAATATGAGTTGATATTACTCATGTATAGACTATAAACATAATAAATCATTTTTAGTGAATATCAAGTGAATTTATTAATAAACCACTACCTAAACCTATTAGTTTATGGAATTTTTAGATTTTAAACATTTAATTCATTAATTAAAATGTGTTTTCAACATCTACTAAAAAAATAACCTACATGATTTCCATATTAAATTGTTAAATTCTAAACATATATTCATTACCTAAGTAATGGAATCATTAAAAATAGTTATACCAAAAATAATGTAAGGATAAAAATATGTGGTATAAATCCAACATTGTATGTTATGATAAACTAAAAATATGGGTATGAAAACATAATCATTACACATTAACATATAATATGTAAATCAAACCCAAAATAATTTAAAAAAATATTTAATCCAAACAAATGGATTCAAAAAAAATTTTATACAAGATTTTAGTCACATGAGTAAAAAATCATGATCATTGAAATCATAGAACCCAAATTTGGAATGACATAGAATTGCGCAAAAAAATTAAAATAATTTATAATGCCAAGGCTTAATTCCATTATAATAAGAACACAATAAATATTATATCATATTATTGTTGATTATGTTAAATACCATTTTGAATAAACAATTGTTATTTGGTTCAATCATTGATGACTAAAATTTCATCTCATGAAATATAACCCTTAAACCAATCCATTAGAAGCCTATAATTTTTAGGCACATCCCTACCATAATTAAAACACATATATATCAGTTTAACATGAAAATGAAAAACTTCATAAATCCATCCTTGAACAAATAACCATTTTAAGGTAAATATGTTTCATAATAATTAAAAAAAGAATATATATTTCCCAGACCCACCCCTTGTTGCTCCCCACATGGATCAATATTGAACACAAGAGTATCCTTAAAATCTACCCTTTAATATTCCATGAGTTTGGAATACAATTTATGGGATCAATCATTGAAAATTGGGGGAGAGTGGTTATATAAAAAACATCAAAAAAAGATAAAATAACATCTAATCAACACCCAAAATATCTATAGCAATCCAAATGCATGTAATTTCATTCAATAAAAGAAAAAGGGGAATAACATGAGAAACTATTATGAATGTGACCGATGGTCTCCAAAAATTATCAAACAATCCTTAATTACCTAGTAAGGACCGTCTTCAAAAATAACTCCCACTTACTCACAATAATAATAATATATATATATATATATAGTTGAGTATATGATTATAATTTTGTAGGAACCTCCATAAACGACTATAGTAAATATGTTAGAATTATATTAATTTCATAGTGAGTAAATTATAAAATCAAATCATATTCTAAATTTGAGCATCTTATTTCTCAAACCTCACCAAGATGAAATGAAAAAATATTACTTATATTTTGGTAACAAAATATTATTAAGATGTATAAAAAATGGTTCCTCAAATAAATATTTCCCATGAACCATTCTTCTTATGTCCTAATATCGTTTTTTAACACTCCCATTGCCTCTAGAAGTCATATCACAAGAACATGAAAACTAATGACACCATCATTATCATAATCATTATATAAAATATGAATCATAGAAATATTTATATAACATCCCCATAATTAATTAGTAGGATCAAGAGAAACTACAATAATTATAACGACACAATATAACATAATAAATTATAGACCATTTATAAATAAAAATATGATAACATTAATCTATTACTATTTTGAAACATGTAAAACATATACCTTAATATTTCCAATCCATGGATAAAATAGTATATCATAACCATTAGCTGCTTCTAAACTTATTAGCGCACAATATATAACTATACACCATCATAACTCACATATACATACATGATGTACGATTTTTGGATGAAAGTAAAGGATCATGGGAATTTTAATACATTAGTGCCAAAAATAATCTTGATTTTGGGATAATATGAAAAAAGAAATACCAAATTTTGGAATCAATAGAACTATCTGACTCTAGTGGTAGAGTATAAGAAATTAAAAAGAATAATTGATTATATAACATCAAACTACCAAACTAAGGAAAAATAACCATTTTATGACTCAAAAAATTATAAATGTACTACAAGAAAAACTAGTATCTAACACTAAGAACATGAAAATTGATTCTCCTATAGGAACACAAAAAACATACAAATCCACCGTTTTTAATAGTCAGTAATTGTTAATGTTTTTCCAATCACTATTTAATATTCCATTATATAGTGTAAATTATTATTGGAATTATCGATCTATGTAAAATGCAGTATATTTTGACAATATAATTTATGTGAATATAATCTATTCATTTGAATTAATTAATTATTTACCTCTTCCACAAAATCATTTTCATGGTTATCTGTACATCAATAAAACCCTTCCCCATATGATTAATTTATTAATCATTTTTAGTTATATATCTTCGGTTAACACAGATACTAATATCCTTATATAATTAATTTTAATACTATGTTTTATTAAAAAAAATTAAATCACCCATGTAATCAATCATGAAATAGATACAAAGAAAATAATGGTATGAAAATAAGTAAACAGTGGTGAGAAAAATACAGTATAAGATATGCATCAAATCTATTTAAAGAAAACCCAAAAAAATACGTCCACAAAATATATCCAGATCATACACATTATCCCAATATCAAGTATAATAGTATCCCCCATTACAATATCAATAAAAACTGAACCTTCATCTTTCATCAAACATGAAATTAAGATTATATACCCCTTAATAAAATGAGATATGTGATTTAATATATAAACTATAATAAATCCTAAAACAGAATGAATAACAAAAAGGAATTAGAAAATTATATGATCAATGAATTGAATCCTAAGACTGATATAGATCTAAAATTATTTTCAATAATTATTTATCCCAACAACATGATATTTTCTTATCACTATTTTTAATTTAATTCTTTGTTACCCTGATTCTTGTAAGTGGTTAATCCAAGTTTACCATGCTCTAAAATCATCCTTAATTTTCAATTAATACCCAATACATATTCTTGATCATATTTAAAATATTAAATGAATTATTGTAAAATTAATTAATTCCCCAATCATTATCATCCTATGGTTACTGAATTTAAATTTCTTGTTAATTATTTGGTATAAAAATATATAATGGAAGAATTGAAGATAATAGCAACAAGAAAATTACAATATCTCATAAATATCTTGTGGAAATCGTGTGAATAAAAGAATAACCAAATACAAAGAAGTTCCACCATCAATTTCAATTCCACTGTTTTTAAGATCATTCAATTTATTAGGTCGATCCTAAACATTTACCTAATTAAAATACATAACATCCCCTACCTAATACACTCTCACATAGACATGAGGGTTGTTTATGAGACTACAATCATTCCTCCCCATATGCCATAGTCCACTAACTAGCAGCAGGTGTGGGATATGTGTAGCATGGAAACCTTACCCACTAGTTATAAAGTTATAACATGGGAGTATAACCATATTAGAAAACAAATAAATATGATATTTTGGAAATAATGGAATGTATTATAAATAAAATAAACCAAAATAGAACACAAGTGAATAATCCAACAATTAATGAAGGAATAATGTAATAATGTGCTAGAATGTAACAAAATTTCATGATACAAGTAATAAAAATAAAATCCTTGTAGACTAAAACATCCTCAACCCCAAACCCCATCTCAGCCCTATTTCTATACTCCATCCCATCTATCAAGAAATATTAATAAATATATCCTTTTCCCATTTACGAAACTACATTCATATAATCTATTCTACTACCAAACTATATCCTAAGAAGGGTGTGAGTATCACCTAGTAGGTCAACACGACCGTTTAAAAAAAACTTGCCAAATAAAATAGGTATGGAATAATATATTAAATAAGTTTATTACTTAATTAGAAAATAAATAATTTACCACAAAAACTAGACTTGGTATAATTCCACAATGCCTCTAAGCATGTTCGATAAATGTGCCAACTATAATCCTAAAACCATGGAAGAGAATGACCTACCTCAACACCATGTCACTATTTCTCTAACTATGTATTAGAACAATTCCAACCATAACTTTATAAGGAATGTATAGAACACACAATTATGGGTCCAATAACTAAATATAATCATTTCATATTTTAATCCAGGTTGATCTCACCATATAATCATTTCTTTGTGTATGTGGTCTAATCCTAGTATATCAGTCTTCAATCACATGTCTTCGTGCCAATCCTAATATATAAACATTTCAAAAAGTTTCACTAGGCATAGCCCACTACATAATAATTTCAACTTGTCGTTTGGAATAACAGAATATATAATCATTTCATCATCTAAACTCAGCCAAGATCTGACAAAATGTTTTAAGCAACCAAACTAGGACAGCATAGTATATAATCATTACAACATAGAAACCACAACACATGTCATGGAAGAAAGGATATCATAAGGGTTTGTGCACTCAAATAGTGGCACACATAGTAGGTAAATAACTAATTTGTTCCAGAGGGGTTCAACAAAATAATCCAATGAATAAATTAATTAATTTAGGCACATAATATATTGGTGAAATTGAAATAATGCATATACATAATAATTATAAAAACATAGGTTTTTGGTTTTGACCCCTACCATTAACCAATTATCAAAAAAAGGGTTTCAATGACAATTCCAACAAGGAAGAATAAGAATATGATACCAAGATGAATCATATATCACAATCAATCATGATCTAAACAAACATTGAACTATATCGAAATATTATGCATCAATAAATGAGTGACAAGGTAAAACGAAGGAAAACCCACTTACAAGTTATGAAATGTGTGGTTTGGACATCTAGAATCATAAGAGGCACATTGTATCACTCTAGAAGGTTCCCTAGAGTTGACAGGAGGGAGTGCTGTGTATGATAAGAATAAAAAATCAGCACTAAGACACTCTTTAAGAATATACTCAGTATAATTATACAGCATGGAATTCAGTTAGACATTTTATAATTCTTTTTATATGGATATTCCAAAAACCAAATCACCTCAGGTGATTTTTATCATTTCCCAAACATTAAATTATGTGTAATTCCATCACAATAGGTATTCACATAATGGAATAAAACATTATAAAGATTTTTCTTAGAAATAGTTATATATCATGTAACACATTTAAATTTCATGTAATATCTCTATAGAGATCCTTATGCCTGTTTCCTATGGAATGAACCCGAACCACCTCCAAATCCATCAGAATCATGTGAAACCCTCATAAACCCATTTAAAATGTTCATTACTAGACTCCATTATTTCAAAAAAAATCCTAAAAAATTATGTCGTTTCCCCAAATGAAGGATGTTCATTGAAGAAGACTTTCCTCCCAAGGCTCAAACGAAAAACACACACATGGGATGTTCCAAAAAATGATTGAATCTAGAAACCACCCCACAATATAACTACTCATCCTCCTACTTCTCCAAGAACAATTTTAGGGTTTCAGAGAACATTTTTGGCTAGTGCGATCTCAAATCAGAATCCCTCTCATAGTTTTCCTCTTATATAACCCATGATGCCACTTCACATAAACCCACAGAATCATCCTACCCCCTAGATACTTCTCACTATATTCCACAATCCTTATCAGATACACCTCGAAGAAAACATCAAAAAAATATGATTCTCTTCAACATATATCACATGTGAATGGTATGATTAATACTCCCCACAATGTAAAACATAAAATGAGTCATGTATGTAACTATAATACTGTGGATGGGATAATTTGAAAACCACTTAACCAAACCTATCCACAATATCAAATGTCACTAAAAACATGGTTCTTGCCTTCCATGTTTTCTAATACAACATTTACCCAACCTAGGAAACAGTCACAGGGAAACTTTTGGACCATCCTCATGCACAATACTTCACATCTGATGGTCAATGTATGATTTATGACTACTATGCATCGTCACTAAACACTGCCTAATCAATTGAACATTTTCTGACATCTCCTACACAAGACGTGGCCCAAAAAGTACTAACTGGCCAACCTCTAACAAAAAAATATGTGAATGACATGAACTTCCAAATAAATACTTTAAATGCCCAACATGATACTTTCCAAGATGCCGTTTTAATAAAAAAACACCATGGGTGCCACATGTTCCTCCCACTAACCAACAAAATACAAAAGAGAGGCTCCTAACATATCATAGTAAACATGAATAGTCCTCTCAAATTCCCTGTAAATATGAGGGTGATAGGAGATACTCAAAATAACCTATGATCATATAGGATTCTAAGGGCAATTTATAAATCATTATACGAAATAAGTATACCTTGTAAAATGATACTCCTTACAAAACCATTTAGTCGAACTACCTAACAGATGTAAAGATAACTCGGATCAACAATAGTTGAGGTCTTCCAGGTTGGTAAGAAGTGGGATCATTCATCAGGCATTCGATGATCACCCACACAACATCATTCTTAGGGTTTTCTTAAGGTAATCTTGTCAAAATATTCACAGTTACATAATCTCATATCTAATCAGGAATTGGAAATGGATATATAATCATAGGAGGACCTTGATGTCTGACATTCACCTTTATAAAATTAAAACACCTCACCATGAATACCGCTAAATCCTTCGTAATTAATAACAAAAAGAACTACCTACAGAGTTCATGAGACTTCTTTTTCAAACTAGGATGTATCATCTATCTAGAATAATGAAAATGTATCATCTATTCTATGTTAAAACTCATATGAACCAATTATCGGCCACAAAAATAAGATACATTCCACTTATAAGACACCATCATGATTTTTTCTCCCCACTATATAAGATTCATCTAAAAAATAATCCCTCTACATCATATAATTTCCCAGTCAGGATTTATTACAAAAAAATTGTATAACAGATATAAATGTCATAGATACCAGTCTATGATACTATTGAACATTTAGATGCATGTTTGAAAGGAGGTCCAATGCCCTCCAATCATTCGAAGACTCAGTTCTGGCCCCTTCCATCTTCATTTAAATCAATTAATCGACAATGAAATTTACATTACAATTTGTATAATCTATAATCTTATTGAATGACTATAGATACTCGACCCACCTCTTCAATTGACGGTTCATGTCCCACTAAGAAAATATTTTTTTATGTTTCTTATGATCTTTGTATACAATAAACTGCTCACCCATGAAATTATTCTTCTAACCTCATAGGTCATTCAAAATTACTACTAAATACAAATTTTGATTTTTATAATTAAACACATGTGGTCTCATATGTATAGATCCATAATAAACCTCTTGATCCCACTATATCGGAACTTATCTATGTGTGGATAGGTTCTAAGTTCCTTATTCCATATCATGAAAATATCTCTTGAAATAATTAGAACAAAAAAACATAACCCCGATTTTGGTTTTCCTATACAATGAAACTTTCAATGATGAGACATCATGGATAAAGAACAAATAACAACATACTAAAACATGAAATATCTGAATTTTAGATACATTATTGCAATACACCCATGAAAAAACAATTGCAAAATTATTTGGGTCCACCAACACCCCTATCTCTGAGATTACATAGACCAATAAGTGCACTCTTCCAATCCTAAAAATACTTTTGGTTAGATATGTATAAAGGTGATTCTCTCTTTATGTACTCACAATAATGTCAATATATGTGGAAATGTCATCTGATAACTTTGAGTACACTAATATTTCCTTAAAAAAACACCAAAAAAGATCCAGTAATGGTTTAAATAACCTCTTAATAAATGATATGAATAATTCATGTGCATTGGTCAAACCAAACGACATTACTACGAACTCATAAAAACCATAAAATCTCCTAAAACGAGTCCAATATAGGTCTAATGGTCTCGCCCTAAACCTATTGTATCATGATTTTAAATTAACCTTTGTGAATATCATATATCTACTCAGTTTATCAAAGAGATCATCAATTCATAGAAGGGGGGACTGGTTCGTGGCCGTCATCTAGTTTAGTCTCCAATAATCCACAAAAAATAGAAATATCCCATCAAGAATCTTGTTAAAAATAACTATTGAACCATAAGGAGATGTACTAAACCCTATGAAACTATTTTAATGTAGATATCTAAGTTGTACATTCAACTCATGAATATCTACAGGTTAAATTCTAAAAGGAAGGATAGAAACATGATCATCTCCCTGCACCAACACAATCATAAACTCGATTTGTATCTTAGGTAGTGAGCCATAGAACTCATTAAGAATGAATAAAAAATGGTGTCTCATTAGTGGAAAATAATTGTCGTACATTGAACTGTTATGTTGATAATTTCTACCTATATGAGTATGGATATAATATAATCTGCACTAAATTGTTCTTGTATGATCTTTCTAAAGATCCCACTGAATTTGGAGAGAATAGATGCCTCCTTATAGAGATAAAAAGTCAACCCTCCATCGATGATAGTCACTATAATCCTAGTATAAAACTAACCAATCCATTATAAGAATCACATTAGAAATAGTCATTTCAAGCACAAATGATTCTATAAATAAATGTTGACCTGTTATTTCTAGAACAAACACATTTTAATGTTTGATATTATATGACCGCACACCTAACAGAGTGTCTATGGTCAAAAATCAATTAAATAATTCCAAAACCAAGACCAAACCATTTACATAATGATCATAAAAAAGGAATGTGCTGCTCTTATATCAAAAAAAGTAATAAGAAATGTTATATGATTCCAGAATCGTACCTCTAACTGTAGATAGTCTGACATCCATAATAGTTGGAGTAGATGTCAAAACATTCAACAGTCTAGCCACTCTACCCTGGGACCTATCCTAACTCTATTTAGTCACCCACCCTTACTATTATAACAATTCTTCAATGGGGGTACTACATCGCCTAACTCGACCAGAAAAAATCTATGGAACTCTCGCTACCACCTTGCTGAGGAGTATTTTTTTCATTATAGTTATTGGTTCTTGTCAGGATCCCATTCCACTACTATACTAGTTCATTCACCTAAAAATCCATTGTATTTGTCGGAATCATTCTCAAGAATGGAACTTTAAATCAGTGTTTAGAAACTAAGACTACTTGGATACCATCATTCCACATAGATAGAATTGCATAAAAACACAATCCTGAGATGGTTAAATATTGGCCAAATATATCTGACAACTATTTTCATGGAAAAAACTCTCATAATTATTTTTTGGAAACCAAAAGAAGAGTTCACAATTTTCCCCGATGAAATAACTTGGCTACTGCTTGGGGCCTCACTCAGATTCCCTTCCATGATAAGTGATCAATTCATCACATCTACAAAACCAAATATATGGAAAACATTCAACTAGGACATAATCTCATAGTGACGAACATCCTAAAAAAGTCTCACCCTAGAGATATCATCATATTCCAAAGATGGCTCAATGCACTATTGGTATATTGAATGTTCAGTGTCATCCACCCCTGACGTGCCCTCATGTGCTAGATGAATAATCTCATGACCCTTATCATAACTCAATGTATCAGGATATAAATTGATTAGAAACTTCATCTAAAATCCCTTCAAATATAAAATATGATACTACCCTACCTGATATAGAATATCACAACATTTCATGGCTAGTCTATGAATCATATAGGAAAAAATCTTCTCATTCCTTTATATAGGTGTGTCAAGAGGCTGAAATATTATCTGGAATAACTATATCGTGAACATGGACACTATGGGGCCTCATTACCAAGAGAACGTAGGTGTATGCTATAGCTATATCTCTCTTTTTAGCTTAGACGTCAATGGAACTATGTGAACAATATCATTATCTGTGGGTCGCATGGACATTAGGAAGTTATCGTGAAGTTAAAAATCTATATGTTTCTCAAGAGTTACAAGAAAATATGGATCATCTATGAAATTATCAGGCCAATATCCACTCTTGTGAATCTGAACTCAATTATTAGAATGATGTATTTTCTCAAAAATACAAAAATTCTTCTTAGAATATAGGCTATAAAAAATTCAACAACTATAAGTGACTGCAATAGAGAACCACTAACTCTTAGTACATCTTAACCTAGATTACATGTGTTCTAACCAGACATAATATTTAATTTATTTCATTTAATAGATATAACATGTATCTCATACCATATATTAAATTGGAAAGTATATATCACATGAAAAAATATGGAAATATCAAAAACAATGCATGCCAATATATGTCCATATGTGCCTACTATAATGCATGAATAATAATCTGATTCTATACGAGGCCATGATTACAGATATGAAGAGACAATTAAATTTTAATATAATATATTGACACAAAATGTGAATCAATTAGGGTGAAATAACATCAACCGTAAAGATAAAATAGTATAAACAACAATTTAGTACTGTGAACTAAAAATATCATCTATAAAAGGGTTAGTTACTCCCATGAAAAATATAATTACCATGTCCTAACTCATCCTTGTCTCTTTTATACCTTTCCCCAAATAGTTTTGAAATAGAAAAGAAACATGGCATGCTCTGATACCACTTTGTAATTCCCCTTGTCCCGACACAATCCCATGTAGCCGAGACTGGTTGGTTATGAGATGTTATGTGAACCTCGCCATCGACCAAAGGCAATTGACTAGAAGTTGGAGGCGGGGATTATATGTATATTGTGGAGAACATAACTACTGTTTAAATAGTCACAAAAAATAATAATACTGATGTAAAAAAAATATAAGAGTGTGGAAATAATGAAAACAATATAATATAGTGGAAATCCTATAATAATATATAACTGAATAATCTAGTAAATTTTATAGTAATAAAGTAAGGAATTTCTGATATATAACTAAATACATTTCATTAATTAATAATATTAAAAGACTACTTAACTCAAAATACGTAAATCCTAAACCACATGTTAGTCCCATCTCTAAATTATAGCCCATGCAACATGAAATACTCAACATCTTGGTGATTTTCCCTTTACCAAACCTGCATTCATGTAATCTTCCTAGGTATCAAACTGAGGCCCAATTATGGTGTGAGTATAACTCAGTAGGTTGACATAGCCATGTCTAAACATAATCAGTATGATAAAAATGAATTCAATAATGAAATAAAGAAGTGGACTAATTAATTAACAATTAAATTAATTCCACATCAGCATTCTTCGACAGCATGAAGGAATTTCTCTGATAATTTATCACAACCATGTGATACAAAACAATATAACCATAGTAAAACATAATATTCATCAGTGAAAATCCTTAATGGCTCTAGTCATGTCTCACAACCATGCCAAACACAAAATTATAACATGGTTATAAATCACACAAATCTTTTTCAAAACTCACTATATAATCATTTTTGAATTTATATATGGCCAATCCCATTATATAATCAATTTAGCAGGTATCATGAACAATATCAGTATATAAGAATTTCAAAAAGTTCTTAATGGACATCCTCGATGTATAATAATTTCATAATGATTTACTTGTAATATACTTCTATATAATCATTTCATCATGTTTCAAATTATAGCATGATATATAATAATTTCATCTTGTAAACTGGGCCAATACCGTATATACTCATTTCACAACCAAACTGGGCCATCTCTATATATATCAATTATATTATAGAAATCACAACACATGCCACGGTAATAAGTATATCAAAATATCACATTATAAAGTTTAATGTATAATTATTTAAATAACAATTTATCTTTCAATTGCACATTTAATTTACCATTTGGTATAGAACCAATAATAATCCAATGATTTCAATAATTATGCCAATCAATTGCTAATCTATTTTATACAATCACCCATATTCCATGTCATGCTAGAAAAAACAAAAGACATTAATAAATTCATTTTTAATCAAGGGTTCTCTCACCCAAATGATAGCCATAAGCTAGGTGAATATCCAATTAGATCCAAAGGGATTCTAAAGAATAATCTAATTAATCTTTTAATTAATTTTGGGGAATGCTTTGTTGGTGCATTTGCAATACTATACGTATATGAAAATTATCAAACCATAGGGCTATGTTTTAGTACATCATCCTTTATCTAATGATAAAATGAAGCATTCAGCAAAAGTTCTAAGGAGGATGAAGGTGAAGATGATCTAAAGAGATATCCTTGATCAAAACCAATCAAAATCAAAACAAAAAATGATCACAAACAAAATATTACATCAAAATTGCTATAGAATAGTGTGAGAGAATGAAAAACCTAATAAAAAACATACCATGGATCAGATTCCCGATCAAGATATATATAATCAAGATATATATTCATAAATCACATGGATGATTTTCTAGGATCAAGAGCATAGATATACACATGAGAATAATGAAAATACATCCACAATACAATCTTTCAGAATATAATTAGGAAAATTACATGACTAGTAATTTTGTTACACAATGGGTATTTTTTTAAATGGATACATGGAGAAACTCCTCATGTTGGGTGATTTTAAACACTACATGAACATTATATGATGTTTAGTTCCTTCACACTGAATATTTATTTCTTTTAAAGAAACATAATTACACCTTGTTCTGAGAAATAGTTATATATCATCTTACTCAATTACACGATGCGTAATTTCATCGCAGACATCCTTTTGCCTATTTCTCATAGAAGGAACATGAACCACCTTCGAAGTCATCCAATAAATGAAAACTACTCACAAACCCATTTAACACATTTATACCTAGACTCCATTAATTAACACAACATATATACCAAATAATTATGTCTCCTTCATAAAGGATATCTCCCTCTAAAAATGATTCATCCACCATGGTTTATATGAAAAATGCATAGATTGGAATTCATAAAAAAGGATGGGATCTTTTGAAACTCTTTCAAGATAATCCCACACATACCACTATAAATAAATAATTAATAAATATTTTACTTTGATATAATGTTTCAACATTCACTGAAAAATTTGGAGTAATAGAAGATGATTACTGAGGAAATACAACATGAGTAATATAGAGAATATATGGATATCATCCATTATGAATCTTATATCAATCATTTTATTGAACAAAAAAAATATACGGAATGCAATTTTCATTTATCAAAAATAAAAAATGTTAATAATGATTTGAAGTAGAGTAGAAAATATAGCTTGGGGTTAAGGTTGTATTCTATAATTGAAAACGATATCTATGCATCACTATGGCCTAATTGTATCAAAAATACTTATACAACCTCCAATGGTTCAATAGATTAAGGGGAAAATTCGATAAAATTGGGAGGTGAAAAAATTATAATTCATCATAGAAAATGTAGTGTCATTGATGGGATGGTATTTATAGATAGGAAAATAAACTTCTAGTTCCTCATTGAAAAAAACCAATTATTTTGAAACAATCAGTCCATACCTAAGATTAAATTTAAACCCCATTTAATATTAAATCAATCATGTAGGATCTTCATGACGTGATAAGAATAACAACACCATTATGGATCCGACATTGGATGGTACATTATAGTTATTTTTTTATGGTAAAACATGTGATGATGGGATGATATAAAAGAATTATATATGCATGATTAAATATAGAAGCGGTGATATATAATGGATTATTAAAGGTCTTCAAGGAGACATCACAATATCAGAAAAAATCAACATCACACCCATATATAATATTATTAATTAAAGATTCCATAACTCTCATAGTGATGTAACAAAAAATCCCATAGAATAAATAAAAAATTATCATATTAAATAGGAAAAATTATTATGTTTTTATTCCAGAACAACATTCTATAAGACAACACCCATGCTTCTATCCAATTCATATCCTATGATACATAGTGAAGTAGTCCAAATGACTTCACGTACCCATAGGATTACAAAAAATCATAAACAAAAATACTTCATCAACATAAAAACATCAAGGAAAGGGTTTAGGTCGATTCGAGACCTTTCATTGGATACCTATTAAATTTTTACCATCCAAGATAACCAATCTAGGCCCAAGGATGAAATTTATTTACGTGATTAATGGAAAAACCGATGAGATAACTCTCAAATAGGATTCACAATGAATTTGGATCCTATCAAACTCATCATATGGATGTTGAAAAAATTATAACATCAAAATCAATAATCAACCAAATTTCATACGCATTATCTCAAAAAACTAATCCTCTATCAACTTATGAAATTGTTTCCATTTTCGTGACTAATATAACCATTTACACTCTTCCTATAAAACATGTAATAAAGGACATGAATAATGGTAATTGAACACCTTTGAAACACCTTTTCTCAATAATCTTGTATCTCCTAGGGATACTCCATAAATATGATATCCTTATCATTATAAAAATCACCCAGGTGGATCACATATGTAATCTTATTAATAGGCCAAAAAACAATGACATGTATAAAAAATCATATATCATACTCAAATATTTATAAATCACTAATAAAAAACTATTGTAATATAAACTTAATAAGGCCTAATAAATTGCCTAGATATTTAACACCCCTGACTAGTACATCTCTATTTTCGATGGCATGATAACTTCAAGAAAAAATTATTTCTATTGTCGAAATTATATCAATTCCAAATATGATAATCATAAATATTATGATATTCTCAATGAACCATCGTCCTACCAAAAATCACATTCACTATATCCTTCATGATCTTAACCCAATATGGTGTAAGAATTACTAAGACTCCAACTTGACCCAAGACAATAGATTTCTAAAAGTGATTCCATATGGATAATTTAATGTGAAAATACTAATTTGAAATTTCAAAACAAAAAATTTAGGCAAGATCAACCAATGGTATATTTTTCACCCATGAATTTCCAAATCCAAGAATGTTTTTGGACAATATATCTTAAAAAGTCTTGATATTTCAATCCGTCTTAATATTTTTTTAAATAAAATATTATACTACGGTATAAATAGGATCATATATAATACTAGTTACCATTCGAAACCCAGGAAATAAAATGAATAATATGATCATATGTGATCATTAAAAGAACCCAATGGAGTTTTATAATATAACTCATTTACATATTCTCTAGGAATTTAACTATACCCAACATCTTTATCGTAATGATTTGATCTAAATTAATCAAATTATCTATTATAACATATATACCATCACATATATCCTATTTTTATATTATAGTGAACCATGTGTTTCTTATATAATAATTACATCCTTTTAGAGTAATATTATATACATCTCAAAATAATACATGCATGGGGACTGTAAAGGATTACTATAATTTAAAACTAGATTCATAAAAAACATATTTTCTTGAAGAATATTTAAAATACCCAAAATCATTATCCATATACAGAAGCCATCTAATATTATCAAGCATAATATTATTTTTGATAATCTGGGGAACTTGTTAACAAAAAATGGGAGGAGTATATATGCTTGATAAGGGTAAACATGGGAGATATCATTCAATGATCTTAATTGATCATATGAACAGTATAAAGGAATGGTAAAATTTTCATAACTTATCAAATTATTATGAAGTCAAAAAAAAGTATAAATCTAGTTCAATATAATATGTATTTTAGCCAAACATAACAAATTTCTATGATAATGAAGAAAAAATATTGTTCTTGAGGAATAACATTATCATATATCATTGGATTTCGAAAGAACCAAAAAATTATGATATCAAAAATAGAAGAAATTTAAAAACACAAACTGTTCGATCAATCATATTAAATATATTTAATCAGTTCCCCACATAATATTTATACATATAAAAACATAATAACACATAAATTTTTTAAACATTTATAATATGAACATATACACACATAATATTTTGAACATTAATG
This sequence comes from Viscum album, assembly GCA_963277665.1. Taxonomy (NCBI): domain Eukaryota; kingdom Viridiplantae; phylum Streptophyta; class Magnoliopsida; order Santalales; family Viscaceae; genus Viscum; species Viscum album. Next base: position 1,497,279,469 of record OY728147.1, on the reverse strand, counting down.
TTAGTCCACACATAAAATATTTATCTTATGAGATAAAAAATGCTTTAGCTTATGAATTTTATCCCCCATAACATAATTAAAGTCATGGAAAAATTTCTAATAAGATTTTAAATTCATTCAACATAGTATAACCCCTTGAATAGAATCTTGATTCATAATTATTTCATAATTACTTAATTAAACCTAGGGAAAGAGATTGGTTTCAGAGATTCGGAAATAAAAAAAACATAATAAATATATAAAAATAATGTGTATAATATTATATAATCATATCATTAGAGATCACTAAAATGCTTAATGGATATGTATATTGATGGAAAAATTATGGGAAAACATTTTAATAGTTTCATTACAACATAGAATATATCCTCTTCAAATAGAATCATGAAAAACTAAATATTACATTAATATTTATAGAAATATTTTGTTTGAAAATAACCATGGAACATTTTAATGTAATTATCACTAAAAATATGGTTCATAATGGAGGGAACCACATTTCAGGACATATACATTAAATGGGCATCCTATTTTCACAATTATGTAAACATTAAAATATTATTCATATATTAAACAAGTGAATATATTTCATTAATTATTTTCTAATTAATTTGAATGCTTTTAAAAATAATAACTAAATAATAATTGTTTATATATAAAAACATCCCAAAAATATATTGAAGAATACGGACATGGGATAAAAATTTTATCGAACAAAAACTATTAGTTTGGTTTTTCTAAAAAATTATTTCCTTTTTCATATTATTAACATAGAGAATACAATTGAATTAAAAAAATAAAAATTAAAAGAATCAAAATAGGGAAAAAATATAGGTTCTGAAGGATAAATATCAATTGAAATCCATTAATTTAAAATTATTATAGAATGGCCCCAAAAGAAATATGATTTTAACACAAACAATTATCTTAATTCTCCACATCATTCATACATTATGAATCCTATAGTGTAATAAATTAATTTTATTTATACATCTATTCTAGAACTAGATTAATATTAGTAATACAAAATATCATTTTTCTAAAATTTTAACTTAAATATTTGTTCACAATTATTCCATAAAATCATTATATAAAGGAAAAATAGTTTGTATTCCATGCATGTTTGGTCTCAAAAATTTTGTTCCTTGAACCTTGGTAATGATTTTATCATCCCTATAATATCAATCACGACATAAATTTCACATATATTCATTATATACACTGTTATATATATATTTATATACTTGGGTGATTAAAAATTAATTTCATCACTTGGGGGAGATGGTTGTTCGTAAAAACACTAGAGTAATGAGTCTATTTTCATTGGTTGGAATTAAGTAAAGTTAAATAATAAATCACTATTCTAGAGTAATTATTATTTACTAAATTTAATATTTTTTTATTAAATTCATCCCCATTACCTTCCATGTAAAGTGGAAATGAATAATGAATGACATCACATCTTATAGGTGCTAGTTGATAAATAAACATGAGTTCCATTATCTATTTACAATGGAGGAATTGAGAGAGAAAATGTCTATCATATTAGTATAAAGAAAAATAAATGTGTTAAATATTCTTATCAATAATTGTATTTACATTATTTATCATTTTCATGAGTTTTAAGATTATAGAAACATAATAACATTGAGTATGAAATTATACCTCTCCTTCAGGTATCCTCATTTGAAAATAACATTAAGTATTCTTGTATTTGTATTTTCCAACAACCGAAATCTCATGGTTGTGTTTTTGGATATTTGGAATATGTTTTGGTAGATCGTGTTCACAATAACTAGATAGGTTGTTGCATATATGTGATAAGAGGATGTGCCATTTTATATATGTGTGTAGCATCACACTTAGAATTATTAATCATATATATGTAATGAAGTCCAAATCAAGAGAAATTTGCCCCAAATTTGATCTCGATATAATATTAGATGATATAAGATCCCAATATATTAAAAAAAATTAATAGTTTTCAGTTAATTTTACCAATATCTATATAGTTTTACCCCATGATACCCCTTTTCACAGGTATTGTAGTAATTTTTCTAGCATAGTTACCAATCATAATGACTAAAAATAATATTCTACTCACAAAAAATTGAAAATTAATAATATTGAAAACAATTTATAATATTCTATTCCTATAAGTGATTGAAATTATTATTTAAATAATTATTCAAAAACAAAATGAATATAGTCTTTTAGGAAAATGAATTTTTAAGAAAAAACCTAATCCATTTTATTCCCCACATGTGATATAAAATAATATCAATGTTAATAGATTTTATCTATAATATAATATAAACAATTTATAAAAATTATTCCTTAATATGGATAGAATAATTTTATTACGATAACATACATTTCACACAATTTGTTTTCTGAAAAAATATATATATTTAACCAACAAATGATTTTGTCATCATTTATGGCCTATTGATAATCAATTTTAGAATTACTATTCATTTAATCACATTAAATAGATTTATATTTCATCAAAGTATGTTATCATTATTTATTAATTAAAATTATATACATATAAATACAATATTTTGAAGAATTTATGTTTTACAATAAATTCATTTTAATTTGAACATTATAAATTATTTACCTATTTAATTAAAGTTTATAATTAATTTAACATTAAATGAAACACTCATAAATAAATATATTAATTTATATTGTCATATTTATATCATTAAATTCAATATATATGATATAAAATTCACATTCAATAATAATATTTCAATAGTATATGATGACTCATTTATAACTTATGTTATGTGTAAAGGAATTTATCAAACAAAAAAAATTATATAAATATATAATAAGATTGTTCGATGTTAAATTCCACTAAAAATAAAATAATTTCTTCTTTTAAATTCCAATACCTTGATTAAAATTATTGATTATACATCTTTCTCATCACAACCATAGGATCTCATATAGCTTTCTCAAAAATATATTTCATTTAAAGAGAATAAAATTGGTGAGTAGTGTGGTTTAATAGATCATTTTCACCATGATCTATTATTTGAATATTCTTTTACTAATTGGAATGATCATGCCCTAATTATATAACCTTAAGTTCACTATTTATGAAGGATCTTGTATGTACTTATTTTAATATGATAAAATGACTAAAAATGATCTTGAGAGATGTTTAGTGGAAGTCCAGATTTATAAGAAACCATGTTGATATAATCTAGAATCTCAAAGGAAGGGATGCATCTAAATATCAGATTTATCATTTATCTAAATATCATAACCTTCTTTGAATGAGTCACTCATAGAAATAACTTTTCACGAACTAGGATCTATAGATCCTATAGAAAAATTTCAAAATACCTTTTCTATCAACATTGATATTTCATGATGTGTTGCTGAATAGTCTAATCATTCTCTTATATTTCCTCAGCCTCCTCAGGTCCTAATATTTTTATTTCTCTGACTCTAGACAAAAATATTTTAGTTATGAACATCCTTCCATAGAGGAATTTATAAGGACATCTCTAAATGCTTGATTAAAATATATTTTTTTAATTAAATTCAACACAATGAATGTGTTGATACCAAAAACCCATGAAAACTATATAACACACAATCAAAATCTATTATAGGGTTTGAATATTCCTCTAAAATAAAAAATCATTATGATGATGATAGGTAGTGGTATGTTTCAACTCCATATTAAAATCTTATTAGATAATTATCTAAAACATTGATGTAAACTTAAGATCCCTATGAAAGATAAAATAATATGGTACACCATGAAACCTTAACACTTATATTATGTATATACTATAAATATGATCTAGAAAGGATTCCAATATGCTAGAAATTAAATTTTATAATTTTATTAGGTTATTGAGTACAAGCAAAACATGATTATGTCTTTATTATGTTTTGGGAGTTCAACGATGGATGTAATGGTGATTTTTTTTATATCCGTTCTAGTATGGGTAATGGCTATAACAACACATAAAAAATCAATAAATCACTATTAACAAAAAATATAAATTGAATCCAGATAAGTACACAATAATTGTAGAGAACCGAAGCTTGACGTACATATACATTACATTATTTTTGCGGAAAACATAGTACATTACAAAAACACACACAGAAGGATCGTAATAGTTTAGTGTCTTTGGAAACTCGGAATATAATCTTTTAATCCTGGTGAAAGATCTTCAAGATCTCCCATAAAGATCTTCCCCTTTTTTTCCTAAAACCTTTCTTTATATCCTGGGGAAAAGAAAACATAAAAGGGTGAGCTCAAATGCTCAGTAAGGGTAAGAAAAATAAAAAAATCAATCACATCATATTCATAAGAACATAACTTTTGGAAATCTTAACCTGGAAAAGAGAGCATAATCTCATATCATGGGATAAATCATAGCAGTGAAATGAAATCCCAATAAGCATAACTTAAAACATGAAACTTTGTGGAATACACACATAATCATAGAGAATCATTTCTTGTTAGTCATGACTCATTGCCAAGACTATCTTAGTGGACAAAGTCCCTTTCTGAATCGAGTCACCCTCGTTTCAGTCCTGTTTCACTGAACCGGTATAACCTACCATTCCAGCCATGTATATCTCATGAGATATAAAATCATTACACAATGCATTGGAGGGAGATATAGGTCCCACCCATCTTATAATGAATCCTTTCTTATGTTTGCCACAAAATCATAAATCATACATCATTACATAACCCATGTAATAAAAATGGGATTCTTAAACAACATGACATCATAAAACAATTCATATAAGATAAAGGAATTCATAAAAATAATTCCATCACAACATAATCAAATCAATGTAATAATAGGGATAAAAACAGAACCCTTTATTATCTTAGATGGAAAATAATTTTCATAAAACACTTGAACTCCATTCTTGAGGAAAATATCCTTTCTTTGTCAAATATTTTTTTTTCCTTTCATAACATGTCATACGACTTTAAAATAAAATAAGTTGATTAAAAGTAAACTTGAAAACTTGTAAAGGAATCTTCTTGGAAATAATGTTTTCAAAATCCATTCATGCCGTATAAGTTAAAAAAAACATTCTTCGTACTTTTGTCGAAAAAGTTAAAAAGTACCTCGTATGAAAAATGACAAAAGATTCCTTTCATATTCATTACTAAAAACTCACCGAAGGGTAAAATTGAATTTAAACTATTGTAAGTGGATATAAATAATATTACATATTGAGGGAACATGGATGTGGATGATAAAATACACCCCCAGTAATTACCAAAGTAAAAACAATCTCGGATAAAAGTGAGATTGTGATATTTCCATTACCTTAGGTCCGATTTGCTTCGTAAGTGTCTGAACCTCCTGTATAATGATTTAAATAATGTCATTGACTTATTACAGAATCATATTCATTGTTATTATATCATATATGGTTCACTTATGACTTTATATTACCCGTTATTTTTTAATTCAAGTTAAAGTAGCGTTTTGGGTAAAATCGTCTCATTTATCGTAGGTGTTTGGACTTGTTGTTCTTGACACTATTATTAATTATATCATGATTTAATTACTTCCAGAATATAAAACATGATTTATATATCATATATATTCATAATATACATATATATAATGGATCGATAAATGGAAAGAAATACACCGTTCATGGAGACGGTAGGCCGTACGTACGCATGAACACTGTTTTCGTTTCCTTATTGAATTTAGTGGAATTAAGTAGATGACATACATATATATACACATAAATCCAGTAGCTTTATAAGGTCATATATTTTATTATTATTGCTTATATATACTTTATAATCATTCTTAAATGGTTAACATGGAGGATGAATCTCATCGCGTCGTGGAGACGGTAGTCCGTACGTACGCACGAGCGATGATATCATTTCCATAATTATTGAATTGAATTGGATGATACAATATATCAGAATCATTATGATGTTATAATAACTATGTATAGTTATTCTTTACACCATAATACCCATCCATGTAAGGTGTTGGTGGAAAAATAGATTACACCACGGCGTGGAGACGGTATTCCGTACGTATGCACGCGCGGTGATTTCGTTTTCCGTAGGATGGATAGATGGTGAATTAGGATGGTTTCATACTTATAATAACATATAAGTATATGATTGATACTGATCTTATTACTTCATAATGAAACAACCTAAGAAGAATAAGTGGAAGCAGAAATAAAGGTGAAAGAATTGGTAACGAAAATTACCTCTTCTTTGAAGCGCCTCTTTGAGACCTCCTCTTAGGGCACTAAAATTGGTCTTTGAGGAATACCAGAACCTCTATAATGTTTCTAGGGAAGTGGAGAAGATCTTTTGGCAGGGGTTGGCCGAGCTTGAAGGCTCAAAGTTGTGTGAGGAAGAGAGGGAGGAGGTGTCCTTTTATAAGGGAGGAGAGGGGCACCTTTGGAATATCTCAAAATATTATTTTATATTAAAGTAAAAATCGGTTTATAATGGTTCCAAAGGGTCTTATTTCGAAGCTAAAGTGGGGATGGGTCGAAATAATCTCATCCAATAGAATTTAGACAAGTTTAGGTTCCTATTTGAACCTTATCATTTAGATTTTACATTAAGTTAAATAATTTTACTTTTACCGTGTCTTCTTGTGTTCTTACACTATAAGGTTAATAAACTTACTATAAGAAGCCAAAATAACCCCAAGTTGTTTATTATTAATATATATAACCTTAGCTAAGTCATTTTACCGAACCTTAGATTTTTAGGAATAAAATAACAATTAATAATATAATATTTGTTTTAAAAACTATTTTATGTCAATTTTGGCCGTATTTGGTAATTGATTTTTGTGAAAATCATAACAGAATGATAAGTTCGAAAAAAGTTAATTAAATCAATACTAACATGTCATATTGACCTAGAAAATTAGGTGAATTCATAAAAAGCCTCAAGTTATATTTATTTGGGTATTTATAACATCAATTATGTCAATATTTCATTAATAAGATAATCACTGCATCATCGTTGTGTCATATATAAATTAAATTATTTAATGTCTAAAAATTACAAATAAAATATCATTATGGAGGAAATATTTTTAGCTTTCTAATTAATATTTATAGTCGAATTTATCTTATGTGTATCCCCATATTAAAAATGTTTTAGTAAATAAACTTTGATTTTAACTCTTCTAACCCTTCTTTAAATAAATTAATAATAAATGTCCTAATCTAATCCAAGTAGGCCTAAATGGCCATATTTTATTCATAAGTTTGTTTTTGGTCGAATTACACTTATCCAATAGAATTAGGACATGTGTTAGGGTAATAATAATATCATCTTTACCCTTAATTACCCTATTTACTTTTAACCGTGGTAAAAAAAAGTAAAAAGTTACTATTTACCAAAAATTATATTCATCTCATTGAACCACATTTCAGTCCTTGATATTAACCATGTCTCTCGGATTTGTGAAATTCCACTCACAGAAGCGGTAAATTTATGTTTTATGAACAATTCAGTTTTTTTAACTACCACTTAGTGGTTTCACTATTCATCAAAAATTGAATGTTTTCAGAAAAATACCAAAAATTAGGCCTAAGCTATATTTGATATTATGAACTCAAAAATGATGTCTATTTTACCAAATTAAAAACATATCAGTTGCATTAACTAATTTAAAAATTAATTCTCGTCGTCAAAACAAATAGCGTGTTTTTAAGAGATAATAACTATCAAAAGATTGACACTAGTTTATAACTGGTTTAAATGTGAAATTACATCTAATGACCAAAATTGTATTAAATTGTAAAAATATATTCTAAATATACATTAAAACCACTCAAATTAATAATTTATCACTATTAATTATTTCTATTTAAAAAGTTGTTTTTAATTAAAATTTAGTAATTTTCACTATTCATCAGAATATGAAAGTTATCCGAAAAGTACCAAAATTTCACCCTAAGCTAATTTCGATATTCCAAATCCAAAAATGAGATCCATTTTGAAAAATAAAATTTACAAAATTTCAAAAAGTGGTTATTACTATTCATAACGGCTAGTTTTAATAATATTTTAATAGCATATCGTTGTTTACTGAAACTCGGTATTGCGTACTACACACGTTATCAAGGAAGTTCGCGATTGCGTGTAATGAAAGGCAAGTCAAGGATGTGTGTTGTGCAAGCTCCTTTTGGTGTAGCGTACAACACAAGACATTAATGAAATTAATAAGAATATTTTTCATAAAATCTCGGGGTGTTACATTCTACCCCCCCTTAAAATGAATTTCGCCCTCGAAATTCGTCGGGGTTATAAATGGTTTACTATTCGAAAATTTCTTTGATAGAAACCCACATCGTAAAAAGGAATACCCAAACATGGCTTTAAAAACTAAAGTATGAAATGTAACGATTACCCAAATAAACTAATCACTGGGTTTCCACATAGGTGAAAATATGGATATGAAAGAAAAATCTAACCATCATGTTCTGATGGAGAGTGGTAGAGAACATGGCTATGGAAAAGCCAACAATCACAAAGCCATAAATTTGTGATGATCTAAGGTACCATCTGATTCATCAGTTATAAGAGCACTAGGACAACATTTTTGGTTTTCAAGATCATTTCCCTAAAGTTGATGAAATTGGAATTAGAAGAAATACTTTCGTGATTTCGGTATAGTCTCACTGTTGGTCGTTATTTGGACAATTTCCACTTCATCTCTTAAAGAAATGAAGTTGAATTTGTCATTCGTGATGTGTTAGCAGATCATGTAAAAGAATGATGGGTCATTCCATCTATCTCAAAAAAAAAGGTTGGAAAGGTTATAAGTTCATCTTATGGTTAGATTAATCGTATATGGTTCCAAAAATGAACTTATACTTCATATATCATACTGCTTAATATAATAAAACTAGTTTCTACTAAACAGGGACTTCCTGTAGGCCAGTGGTAGGTGATAAAGGCCAGTCGTACTTCGGTTGTGGGTTCGATTCCCACAGGCTTGTCCTACGCGATGGGTTGTCGCCCGTCCTGCAGGTTGTCCTTTTTCTAAAACTATATTACTATAACATCCCATCAATAATACTAACTTAAGTCCAACATAATCCATTCCAATCTTTAGGCTTATCCATAATACTGCAGTCCACTCTCATAACATAGTGAAAACGATTACTAGAGATTTAATACCATCGTTGATCCCCATATATCATAAGATATGTTTTGTTGGTCACATTCCAAAAATTCAAAGTCCTTAATCATGTATTCTCCTGAATACCCATTGAACCTTAGTGAAAACATGAATACAGTTAAAAGTTAACACTTTTCACATACCAATGTCCTCAAAATTCTATATACTCAAACCATGATATCACTTAGTCCTTATATCAATCATGAGCTCATGAATACTGTTAAAAATTTAATTTTCTCATTTTCCCTTCATTTTGCACATATCATCTACATTATAAAAATATCAGAATAACCTTTCATGGATAGTGGTACCATTAATCATACACTTTCAAAACTCATGGAAAGACAACAGTGTAACAATCCGTAGATGTCGCTTTATTCCATAGTACCATGAGATTTCTTATACAACATTAAACATGATAAACATGTAATCATTCCACTACATTCTTAAACCATTGACCGATCTTCAACAATTCTTTCATCTCACATATCATTTGTAGTCTCTTCATCATCATCAACATAAATACTACTCATACGACCATACTGATTCTCTTCATGAGACTTTCCCTTAGGGAATTGGTTTTCATAATGCCCGTACATTCCACATTTAAAACATTTAACCATTGTTGATGTCGTAGCAATAACATTATCCTCATCCCTGGTGTTAACTAATCCTTTTCCTTTGCACTTAATGGCTTTGTGTCCTTCTTTTCCACACCCAAAGCATCTTCCAGTTCCTTTGAAACATTCTCCTTGATGCCTCTTCCCACATGATTTACATAGGGTAAATTGAACTTTCTTTCCTCTATGATCATCATGAAACTCCATCTTTCTCTTATTAGTTGAGTCAGGAAACTTACCAAATTTTACATTATTGATCATATTATGAGATTGCTGATTCAGAATAATAATGATGTTTGGAATTCCAAATCCTATTTCATTTGGTTGCTCATGAATAATATCATTCCATTGTCCATCATATCCTCCATTATCGTGAATCATCTTGTTTCCAGCCATTTTCTAAAACCCAAAAAGAATAGTGTCAGAGGCAAAAATCATGCTAGGGAAAACAACATAATAAAGGGGGAGTACCCTCAATATCTAAAATCTTAGGATAAATTCTAATATCTTTAGCACAATTCTAGGACTATAACCTATACGTATACTTAACCTTAGAGACATCCCTAGACATACCTTAGAAATATCTCTAGGAATCTCACTAAAGTTCTCGCATCCTAGTTTCCAAAGGTTGACTAAACCTTTCCTCTGATTCCAACTGTAGCGGTCTGGAATTACTTCCAGTGGACTATAATTGATACCTATCAGGGAACTCCATGGGTGGCTACACCCCCTGGGTGGGACACACCACCATCCCCAATGGCAGCCATTTCCTCGTGAAGCCCTTGGGCGGAGAGCCATGCTTCGTCCAACGCTCACATGTGAGAGTTCCCAAGGATCAGATACATTCCTACCTCCTTTGGCTCTGATACCAACTGTAGAGACTCGAAGCTTGATGTACATGTACATTACATTATTTTTGCGGAATACTTCGTATATTACAAAAACACACACACAAGGATCGTAATAGTTTAGTGTCTTTGGAAACTCGGAATATAATCTTCTAATCCTGGTGAAAGATCTTCAATATCTCCCATAAAGATCTTCCCCTTTTTTTTCTAAAACCTTTCTTTATATCCTGGGGAAAAGAAAACATAAAAGGGTGAGCTCAAAATGCTCAGTAAGGGTAAGTAAAAGAAAAAAATCAATCACATCATATTCATAATAACATCACTTTTGGAAATCTTAACCTGCAAAAGAGAGCAAAATCTCATATCATGGGATAAATCATAGTAGTGAAATGAAATCCCAATAAGCATAAATTAAAAATGAAACTTTGTGGCATACACACATAATCATAGAGAATCATTTCTTGTTAGTCATGACTTATTGCCAAGACTATCTTAGTGGACAAAGTCCCTTTCTGAATCGAGTCACCCTCGTTTCAGTCCTGTTTCACTGAACCGGTATAACCTACCATTCCAGCCATGTCTATCTCATGAGATATAAAATCTTTACCCAATGCATTGGAGGGAGATATAGGTCCCACCCATCTTATAATGAATCCTTTCTTATGTGTGCCACAAAATCATAAATCATACATCATTACATAACCCATGTAATAAAAATGGGATTCTTAAACAACATGACATCATAAAACAATTCATATAAGATAAAGGAATTCATAAAAATAATTCCATCACAACATAATCAAATCAATGTAATAATAGGGATAAAAACAGAACCCTTTATTATCTTAGATGGAAAATAATTTTGATAAAACACTTGAACTCCATTCTTGAGGAAAATATTCTTTCTTTGTTAAAAACATTTTTTTCCCTTTCATAACATGTCATACGACTTTAAAATAAAATAAGTTGATTAAAAGTAAACTTGAAAACATGTAAAGTAATATTCTTGGAAATAATGTTTTAAAAATCCATTCATGCCGTATTAGTTAAAAAAACATTCTTCGTACTTTTGTCGAAAAAGTCAAAAATTACCTTGTACGAAAAACGACAAAAGATTCCTTTCATATTCTTTACTAAAAACTCACCGAAGGGTTAAATTGGATTTAAACTATTGTAAGTGGATAGAAATAATATTACATATTGAGGGAACATGGATGTGGATGATAAAATACACCCCAGTAATTACCAAAGTAAAAACAATCTCGGATAAAAGTGAGATTGCGATATTTCCCTTACCATAGGTCCGATTTGCTTCGTAAGTGTCCGAACCTCCTATATAATGATTTAAATAATGTCATTGACTTATTACAGAATCATATTCATTGTTATTATATCATATATGGTTCACTTATGACTTTATATTACCTGTTCTTTTGTAAATTCATGTTAATGTAGCGTTTTGGGTAAAATCGTCTCATTTATCGTAGGTGTTTGGACTTGTTGTTCTTGATATTATTATTACTTATATGATGATTTACTTACTTCCCGAATATAAAACATGATTTATATATCATATATATTCAGAATATACATATATATAATGGATCGATAAATGGAAATAAATATATCGTTCATGGAGACGGTAGGCCGTACGTACGCATGAACGCTGTTTTCGTTTCCTTATTGAATTTAGTGGAATTAAGTTGATGACATACATATATATACACATAAATCCAGTAGCTTTATAATGTCATATATTTAATTATTATTTCTTATATATACTTTATAATCATTCTTAAATGGTTAACATGGAGAATGAATGTCATCGCGTCGTGGAGACGGTAGTCCGTACGTACGCACGAGCGATGATATCATTTCCATAATTATTGAATTTAATTGGATGGTACAATATATCAGAATCATTATGATGTTATAATAACTATGTGTAGTTATTCTTTACATCATAATACCCATCCATGTAAGGTGTTGGTGGAAAAACAGATTACACCACGGCGTGGAGACGGTATTCCGTACGTATGCACGCGCGGTGATTTCGTTTTCCGTAGGATGGATAGATGGTGAATTAGGATTGTTTCATACTTATAATAACATATCAGTATATTAGTGATACTGATGTTATTACTTCATAATGAAACAACCTAAGAAGAAGAATTGGAAGAAGAAATAAAGGTGAAAGAATTGGTAACGGAAATTACCTCTTCTTTGAAGCGCCTCTTTGAGACCCCCTCTTAGGGCACTAAAATTGGACTTTGAGGAATACCAGAACCTCTATGATGTTTTTAGGGAAGTGGAGAAGAGATTTTGGCAGGGGTTGGCTGAGCTTGAAGGCTCAAAGTTGTGTGAGGAAGAGAGGGAGGAGGTGTCCTTTTATAAGGGAGGAGAGGGGCACCTTTGGAATATCTCGAAATATTATGTTATATTAAAGTCAAAATCGGTTTATAATGGTTCAAAAGGGTCTTATTTCGAAGCTAAAGTGGGGATGGGTCTAAATCCTCTCATCCAATAGAATTTAGGCAAGTTTAGGTTCCTATTTTAACATTATCATTTAGATTTAACATTAAGTTAAATAATTTTACTTTTACCGTGTCTTCTTGTGTTCTTACACTATAAGGTTAATAAACTTACTATAAGAAGCCAAAAGAACCCCAAGTTGTTTATTATTAATATATATAACCTTATCTAAGTCATTTGGATGAACCTTAGATTTTTAGGAATAAAATAACAATTAATAATATAATATTTGTTTTAAAAACTATTTTATGTCAATTTTGATACTATTTGGTAATTGATTTTTGTGAAAATCATAACAGAATGATAAGTTCGAAAAAAGTTAATTAAATAAATACTAACAGGTCATAGTAACCTATAAAATTAGTTGAATTCATAAAAAGTCTCAAATTATATTTATTTGGGTATTTATAACATCAATTATGTCAATATTTCATTAATAAGATAATCACTGCATCATCGTTGTGTCATAAATAAATTAAATTATTTAATGTCTAAAAATTACAAATAAACTACCATTATGTAGGAAATAGTTTTAGCTTTCTAATTAATATTTATAGTCGAATTTATCTTATGTATAACCCGATATTAAAAATGTTTTAGTAAATAAACTTTGATTTTAACTCTTTTAACCCTTCTTTAAATAAATTAATAATAAATGTCCTAATCTAATCCAAGTGGGCCTAAATGGTCATATTTTATTCCTAAGTTTGTTTTTGGTCGAATTACACTTATCCAATAGAATTAGGACATGTGTTAGGGTAATAATAATATCATCTTTACCCTTAATTACCCTATTTACTTTTAACCGTGGTAAAAAAAAGTAAAAAGTTACTATTCACCGAAAATTATTTTCATCTCATTGAACCAAATTTTTGTCCTTGATATTAACCGTTTCTCTTGGATTTTCGAAATTCCACTCACAGAAGCGGTAAAATTATGTTTTATGAACAATTCAGTTTTTTTTAACTACCACTTAGTGGTTTCACTATTCATCAAAAATTGAATGTTTTCAGAAAAATACCAAAAATTAGGCCTAAGCTATATTTGATATTATGAACTCAAAAATGATGTCTATTTTACCAAATTCAAAACATATTAGTTGCATTAACTAATTTAAAAATTAATTCTCGTCGTCAAAACAAATAGCGTGTTTTTAAGAGATAATAACTATCAAAAGATTGACACTAGTTTATAACTGGTTTAAATGTGAAATTACATCCAATGACCAACATTGTTTTAAATTGTAAAATTATATTCTATATATACTTTAAAACCACTCAAATTAATAATTTATCACTATTAATTATTTCTATTAAAAAAGTTGTTTTTAATTCAAATTTAGTAATTTTCACTATTCATCAGAATATGAAAGTTATCCGAAAAGTACCAAAATTTCACCCTAAGCTAATTTAAATATTCCGAATCCAAAAATGAGATCCATTTTGAAAAATAAAATTTACAAAATTTCAAAAAGTGGTTATTACTATTCATAACGGGTAGTTTTAATAATATTTTAATAGCATATCGTTGTTTAGTGAAACTCAGTATTGCGTACTACACACGTTATCAAGGAAGTTCGCGATTGCGTGTAATGAAAGGCAAGTCAAGGATATGTGTTGTGCAAGCTCCTTTTGGTGTAGCGTACAAAACAATACATTAATGAAATTAAAAAGAATATTTTTCATAAAATCTCGGGGTGTTACAATAATATGACTCACAAGGTTGTCCCACAGTAAATTCTAATCAAGATATTTATAAATCACTATACTTTTAAGGTGAATACTGAATAATAAAATATGATCTTTTCCTAATGACACCTTTTTAAAATAATTTATTTAATAGAAACATAATTTTATCCTAAACATTATCATTTAATTAGTGTTAGTTATGAACATAAGAAAATTAATTTTTATCATTTACATCTCCACATTTACATTAATAACCATGTCAATAATGACATGAATATATTGTTGAATATTCATATTGGAAGCATATGATAATTATCTAGTAGTAATTATTAAATAAGGTCTGTCCCCTATCCTATCACGAACCGTCCCCCGGGGCCCATTCCGTGACTACCCCTAGCCACCTTCTATAGGCCAGGGGTAGGCGACTAGCACTGAAAGGCATATTCCCTAAAACCGAGAAGGCATTTCCTTTATACACTGTAAGCACACTCAACCAAGCACAAAACAAGATACAAACACAAGTAAACTGTAAAGTAAAAAGAGTGTGTACAATTAGTAAATGGGGCCAGAATACAAGCCAAACTGGAAAGTACGTGATAAATGAAAGTACAAGTAAATAGAAACAACTCCTGTTGACACCCACCAAGGATTCTACCTGAAGGGTAGGTACAAATCTCGAACAATCGTCTCTGTGGTATGCCTCATCTAATTTCCACCTCCAAACTACCTCCTGTCTTGGTACTCTCGTCCTCAGCCAGCGTATTCTATCGTCTACACCAAACACAACAATGTTCGGGCATAGCCCATGTAGGGGTGATTATAACGATTCTCAGTAGGGACCCTGAGACCCTCAAATGTCCCATAAAATTCAAAAAGGATAAACCCAAAATCATGAAAACATCTAAAAACCTTACATAGGTATATTCCCATACATACACCTTAGTTATCAAGTACACCCATCTCATTCATGAGGGAACACAAGGCCCAAATACTTATCCAATGTACAACTGTTCTACGACGGAAAGAATACCACGAAGGTAATACCGCAAAGCTAAGTACCACAAATGTATGCCACACCAAAGAATTCCACAAAGGCATCACCACGAAGGTAAGTACCACAAAGTTATGCCACACAGAAGAATACCTCAAATGTATCACCACGAAGGTATGTACCCCAAAGGTACACCACACAGAAGAATAACAGAAAGGAATTACCATGAAGGTAAGGAATCAACTCACGCGAGGTATAAATTAGGTATGGTAGTAAGATGATTTGATGTAACTACTAAATCATCTTACTCTATTAAGAGTCAGACCCACATAGGATCCTAAATCATCAGATCCACGTGGGATATTAATATAGTAGATCCACATAGGATCCTAGAGTAGTCCCATATGGATTCTCTAGAGCGGATCCATGTGGGACTCTCGAACAGAGACCCACGTACGATCCCAAAGCACAGACCCACATAGGATCCCAAGGTAGATAACCACATGGGATCCCAAAGCACAGACCCACGTAGGATCTCAAAGCACTAACCCACATAGGATCCCTTTCTCATGATACATCCAACTATAAGGTTCCCGCACTATGCTCTCTTGATTCCAAGAGAATCTGATCCTCAAGAAACAGGTTGATACTCTAACTACCACGATGTCCCATGAAGAATTATCCCAAAGGTCTTCCATGTGATAGGGTTCTCAACACAACATAAAGTGCATCGATCAGACACCTGGTATGTAATTTATTAGCCTTTTAGTCCCGAGGGCCTGGTTGGATTCGGGTCCGATCCAACATAGCTATACCCAAACATTATCCAAAACTCAATTGGGGTATACCAAAAGGACCTTCTCGATACATGGTTTGTGGAATTGCAGACAGTTCATCAAATAGACACTCGTAACTCATGATATGGCTGAAAGAATGAAAAGGATTGTAGTTGGTCCGGGTCCATTCTGACTCGATTAGACTAACCCGGCCCGACCAGACCATGCCTTGGGGCCGACCCGGGTCCGGCCCTAGGTCCGACCCGGCTCGACCCGGCTCTGACCCAGCCCGACCGGGGTCCCGCCGTGGGTCCGACCCGGCCATCTGGGTCCGGCCCGACCCATGGTGAGGTGGTCTGGGGTGCGGTGGATCGCGGTGCGGTGGTCCGCAGTTCGACGGCCCGCTGCGTCTGGCCGAACGGCCAGCCCCCTATTCCGCGCGGCACGGTAGCGCGACACACCTTTGTCGGCGGCCGACAGTGCGCCGACCACCCTCCTC
Organism: Viscum album; assembly: GCA_963277665.1. Lineage (NCBI taxonomy): Eukaryota > Viridiplantae > Streptophyta > Magnoliopsida > Santalales > Viscaceae > Viscum > Viscum album. The sequence continues at coordinate 1,497,262,321 of OY728147.1, read as the reverse complement.
TTGACACCGCAACACATGGCTATGACTCCTGCACACCCTGCGGCATGGCCGCGGACGCACGCCGCTCTCTTCTTTGCATGGGTAGCCGGAGTGCTGGTATGTGCCCTTGCTCCTCCGTGGCTGACAGGTTGCGGCTCTTCTTTAGTGGCATGGTTGCACCGCTGCTGTCTTTGCGGCCGACCATGGTGCTGACCACCGGTCCCAAGTCCCACCGGTGCCAATCACCAGCACCAGTTTCCATCCTCCTCCATTGCGAAGAACACATTAAAAACCCCAAAAGTTATGGGAGAGGTGGGGCCATGTTCGTTTGGACCGCCCCCTCCGCGTTAGAGCGGTAGAAAGCAGCTCAAGGGGTGAGGTTCAACGTAGAATAAAATTTACAAAGTTAAACCAAAATCGCTCCTCTACCTCAAAGGTTCGTTGATGTAGGAGAGGAGGAGTCGAGAGGTAGAAGATGAAGTCATTGTTGATCGACGACATTCATTGCCTCCACATGGTGCTTTTGATCCGGGCTCGGGGTCGGTTCCTTGTTCTTCGTTGGAGCAAGTTCTTCGTTGGAGAGGTGTTCTTCATTGGAGAGGGAAAAGTATCTCTAATGTTCTCCAAGTCTTTGCCAACCCTTTACCAACAAATTTTCCACTAACCCAATAAAAATAATAGCCAACTTGTTAAAATAAATGTTTCCATTAACTATGATTATGTGGGCATAGTTAAAAGCATTACATTGGAACAATTACTTTAGAGGAAACCTAAATTCACCTCCCTAATTACAGAGGGAGTTCAAGAGTTGGGTGGTCCCAACCATTAGAATTCATATTTGGGTGGTTTCTTATCTCGGGTGGTCCCCACCACTACACAATCAAATTATGAGGTTTTCAAATAAATAAAACAAAATTTTTTCATTATTTTATTTTCATTTCCACGAAAAACAAAAAAACTAACTTTCAACCTTGACCAACTGCAGTCGAGGTGAAGGTCTCATTAAGTGAATACGGGCAGTATGAGTTCAACGGTGTCCTCTTATTTTACGTCCGAGCACCGGTTTGAAAGTTAAAAAACCAACATACACCTTTACTGAACATACATAAAATAAGTTCATAAATTCATTTTAGGCACACCGGGCCTCGAAATCAGGTGCCGTCAATTTTCACAGACTCATAAAATTCCCATATAATAAAAAAAATTACATGGAAATTTCTGGGTCTTTACATTCTCTGCATCTCAGGGATTTGCGTCCCCATAAGCCACAACTCAAACTAAGGATAAAAGTGGGGGTACAAAGCAGATATCTGAGCCTCCCTCTCCCATGTGCTCTCTTGGAGGATCCCATGATTCCAACATTCACGAACCAAAGGTATCGATCTCCCACAAAGGACTCTCTCATGTTGATACTCAATCTCCACTAGAACCTCCATAAACGTCACCCCATCATTGATGTCCAGCTCTACATGGTTGATGATGTGAGAAGGGTAATTCCCATATTTCTAGAGATGGGATATGTGGAAGACTTCGTGCACCCATTTAAAGCAAGGGAAAAGCTCTAGGTGGTAAGACACATTGCCAACACTGTTGAAAACCAGGAAGGGTCCAATAAACCTCGAAGACAACTTGCTGCCCCATCCAAATCCCTGAAACCCTCATCGGGGTGAGACCCGTGGAAAGACGTGGTCACCCTCATCGAACTCTAGAGGTCTCCATCTTCTATTGGCATAAAACTTTTTCCTGCTCTGTGCAGTCTTTATCAGCTCCAGGATGATCTACACCTTCTCTGTGGTAGCTAACACCATATCTGGTCCCACGAGTGCGGACTCCCCTGGTTCAGTCCAGTACAAATGCGATCTGCAAGGTATTCTATACAGAGACATGAAAGGTTCCATACCAAAGGTGTAGGGATATATTTCTTTGTAAGAAAACTAATCCATGGGAAAATTATCCTCCCAACTGCCACCGAAGTCAAGGATGCAAGCACGTAGCATGTCCTCGAGGGTCTGAATGGTCCGCTCAGTCTGGCCATCCGTCTGAGGATGGAAGGCTATGTTCAAATGAATCTATGTCCCAAAAGCCTCTTACAACCCCTTACATTGCCTAGAAGTGAAGCATTCTCCATGATCAGAGGCAATTTTCGAGGGTAAACCATATAGCCACACATTCTCCTAAAAATAGAGGTGTCCCAAGCTCTCTACGAAAACCTTCTCTCTGATCGGTAGGAAGTGGGAAAACATGGTGAGTCAGTCAACGATCACCCATATAGTATCATGAACCCTGGATGTACCTGGAAGTCCTGTCATGAAGTCCATGGATATCCTATCCAAATTCTTATCTAGGACCTCTAAAGGCTGAACCAAGCCTACTGGTACCCGATGCTCTTCCTTCACTTGCTGAAAAGTGAGGAACCAAGAGACAACCTCTTCGACTTCGTTCTTCATTCGTGGACACCTGTACTGTGATCGGAGGTCCGAGTACATCTTTTCCACTCCCAGAGGCACCGCTATAGGGGACGTGTGGAAATCACTCAACACATCCTCTTGAAGCGACACTAGTACCATGGTACGCCCTCTGGAGAGGATGACATGCTCCCCACCTTCAGAAAATCCATCAGGTTCTTGCTTTGTGGAAATATGAACACGTCAAGCCTAGTAGTTAGTGTCCCCACGCTGCACCTCCATGACTCACTGATGAAGTGGGGGAGTGACTATAAGATACTGAAGAAAGGTTTCACCCTCTCGATCCTCAAAGGATATTAGCAAAACGGTCAGCTTCTCCATCACATAACCTAGAAGCTGTATACCAGATCTCTTGTTTAGTACATCTACTAGAATGCTCTCCTTCCTAAGAGTATAGACTTTTTCAAAGTCGTAGTCCTAGAGGAACTCAAGCCAACGTCGATGTTTCATGTTTAGGTCCTTCTGAGTGAAGAGATACCTGAGACTCTTGTGATCAAATTAGACTGTAAAACATCCGTCCATCAAGTAATGTCGCAACATATTCAAGGGGAAGACCACAACTGCTAACTCTAGGTAATGGGTATCAAAGTTTGTCTCATGTTGTATCTGCTATCGTGAGTTATATGTGATAACAGCTCACTCCTGCATCACGTCACATATGACTCTTATCCCTGATGCGTCGCAGTAGACTACGTACCCAACACCCTCCTCCAGAAACCTCAAGATGGGGGCACCAGTCAGTCTCCACCTCATCTCTTGAAAACTCTACTGGCATCTCTCTGACCACATGAAGTGTTCTCTCTTCTACATTAATGATGATAAAGGCACTATAACTCTGGAGAAGTATGGAAAAACCCTCTGGTAGTATCCATCCAAACTCTGGAAACTCCGTACCTCCGTCACACTCCTGGTTGGCTCACAAGAACGTACCACCTCTATCATCGCCGGATCCAACCCAACTCCAGCATCCGAGATGACATGTCCCAGAAAGTGAAACTCTCGTATCCATAACAGGCACTTCGAGAGCTTACCATAAAGCGGGTGCTCTCGGACTGTGTCTAGAACTAGTTGCAAATGAAAGGCATGCTCCTCCTCAGTCGCTGAATATATCAGGATGTCGAAGATGAAGACTACAAAAAACTAATCTAGGTATGGCTGAAATATCATGTTCATGAGTCCCATGAACATTACTGCAGAGTTGGTTATGCCTAATGGCATAACCAAGAACTCATAATGGCCATACCGACATCTGAAATCCATATTCTGCACATCCTCGTCTCATACTTTGAGTTAGTGATAGCCTGATCTGAGGTCTATCTTCGAGAACCACTGTGATACCTTCAGTTGATCAAAGAGGTCGTCAATCCTTGAGAGTGGGTACTTGTTCTTCACGGTCAACTAGTTCAGGTGACAATAGTCAACAAAAAGTCTCAACCTCACATCCGCCTTCTTGGCGAACAAAATTGGGGTTTCCCAAGGAGAAACAATGGGACGGATGAAACTCTTCCCATATAAGTCCACCAAAAATACCAGCAGCTCACAATGTTTCACGAGATCAGTCTGATATCCTAGTGTAGAAATCAGTTCCGTCCAAGGGTACAAGTCAATGTAATGTTCCACCTCTCTATGAGAAGGTAGACCTAGAACATCATCACGGAAGACATATGCATACCGGTCCACCACAATAGGATAACTCAGACTCTCCACATCAACCGCTCTGAGGGTACGGCTAGCCAACTGATGAGTGATTGACTGAACCCTCCTCCGGGTATGTCCATCCTGCGCTGAAAAGGTTCCCTAGTCGCTGGTGAAGGTAAAACTATTCCCATCCATGCGGTCGCACCACACTTTGTGCCTAATACAGTCAATCTGAGCATGGACTGTAGATAACAGTCCATACCCAAGATGACATCATAAGGCCTCGACAACACTACTAGGAGATCCCAGCTGAAGCTCTCTCCACCTAGAGTAAGCTCAAACAGCCAGCACAAGTGCTTAATCATCAAATCAACTCTCGTAAGAGTCTATAGCCGTATGGAATGAGGAAATAGCTCCACCAGAATCTCCGAGCTTCGAACAGGGGAAGTGGAAATAAAATAATGACTAGAACCTATATCTATAATTACTACAGCTAAGGTGGAGTACATACAGATTGTACCTCGTATCATATCTAGAGTTCCATGGTCATAGGCCTCAGCTGCTTGGAGATGAGCTCGCCCCTGTCCACCTACTCCCTTTGGTTGGGGTGGACCACCTGGTGGTGGTGGCAGTAATAGTTCAAATCATCTCCCACCAACAACTGCATGACCATCTCCTCTACCACATCTGTCTGCTCCCTGCGGACCTCCTTGGTCAAACCTCTGTCCTTGCCAGGGCAGTCTTTCAGGTGTCTGTTGATCATCCATATGGAAAGTTGGGCAGTCATGAGCCATGTCAACCTTCTCACCGCATGTGTAACACTACCTTCTCCTCACATGACTATCTCTATCTCCAGTGCCCCGCACAACCGACCCTAAATCCTGCATTCGTCCACCTTTTGGAATGGTCCTCTTGGACCTCTGTGGAATCTGTCTACTGCCAAATATAGAACACTCCTCTACGTGACGCCCGATGGTGGGTCTCGCTGCCGGTGACTGCTTAGAAACAAAAATCTACACTAACAAGGATTTCTCTAACACCCCTGCCTGAGTCGGGATGCTGAGAGAAATCATCGAAGCCCTGATCTCCATCATGATTCCCTTATCGAAGGTTTGGGCCCTGAATAATGGGTCTCACACAATATTAGTGGAGTAGAGTGATAGGTCGGTGAACCTCACAGAGTACTGAGCCACAGTCATACTGCCCTGCTGCAGATGAAGAAGCTCATGTATGAGCATTGCACAAAGGATCACTGGGAGAACCTCTTCCTGAAATAAGCTCTCAAAGTCTTCCTAGAGAAGTGTCACCTCATCGTGAACTTGGAGTATCATGATCCACCATCTACCCGCTGCTTCTTGACGAAGCCTAACACCAAGGATCACCATGAGATAAGCCGGTGTTCGTACCAGTCAGAAGACTCTCACAACAGCCTCCAACCAATCATCAGCTGCCAGTGGGTCCATCTCTACCCGGATCCTAGGTGGCCTCTAGCGATAGAACTCATGCAACATGCTCAACAAGCGTTCACCCTCTACTGCTGGGTCTGGTGTCATCGGTGACCCAACGGGTAATGGTACAGCTGGTGCCTCCGCTGGTGCCTCTACTGAAGGAGGGACCTGCACCGAGGCCTCGTCGCTCGGTGGGCCATCATCACGTACTATACCCAGAACCCCTACTGGATGTCTACATGGAGACATCCTAAAAAGAAATAGGTGTTCCACGGTCAATATGTTATACCTGATGAGCTGACACAAAAATATCTCAAATAAAGCTTTTCGAAACACACACTCAATCAGTGTTTTATTGCACTAAGTCAGAAATAATAGGTCAGGGTCCTGGTGTTTGGATGTGTTAGCCACCACACCAACACTGGATTCCCTAAACTGATAACCAAACCCACTACGCATAACACAGTTTTCGTTAAAAGATCAGAGTCTATTTTTCTCTGGTAGAAACTACTCCTCTGATACCAATTTTTCAGGACCCATCCGCATGGGCCCATGCCGTGACTAACCCAAACCCGCCTTTAATTGGACAGGGGCTTGAGACTAGCACCGAAAGGCATATTCACTAAAACTATGAAGGAATTTCCTTTATAACCTATAAACACACTCAACCAAGCACACAACAAGATACAAACACAAGTAAACAATAAATTAAAAAGAGTGTGTATAGTAAGTAAAAAGGGCCAGAATACCAGCCCAACTCAAATGTACAAGAACTCTGAAGGTAGAAGTAAACTACAATAGCTCCCATAGACACCCACAAAGGATCCTACTTGAAGGGTTGGTACATCTCTCGAACGATCGTCTTTGGGGTACATCTCTTCAAATTTCCACATCTGAGCTACCTCCAGTCCCAGTACTCTCATCCTCAGTCAGCGTTGTCCGTTGTCTGCACCGAACACAACATGGTGCAGGATTAGCCCGTGTAGGGTTGAGTATAAGGATAACCAGTAAGGACCCCGAGACCCTTGAAAGTCTCACAAATCCAATAAAAGATTAACCACAAATAATGAAAACTACTGACAACCCTAATTAGGTATGTTCCCACATATATACCAATGTTATCAAGTATACCCATCTCATTCATGAGGAAACACAAGGCCCAAATCCTTATCAAAAGTACAATTGTTCCCTGATGGAATGAATACCATGAATATAACACCGCAAAGGTATGTACCACAATGGTATGACACATAGAAGAATACCACAAAGGTATCACCATGAAGGAAAGTATGAAAAAGGTACGCCACACAGAAGAATACCATAAAGGTATCACCACGAATGTAAGTACCACAATGGTACGCCACACGGAATAATACCACAAAGGTATTACCACGAAGGTAAGGACCTATCTCACAACAAGTATAACTTAGGCACTGTAGTAAGATTATTAGAAATAACTACTGTGTCATCTTACTCTATTATGATGTAGACCCACGTAGGATCCTAAACCATTAGACCCACGTAGGATCCTAATACAACAGATCCACATATGATCCTAGAGTAGTCCCACATGGATTTACTAGAGTGAATCCAAGTGGGACTCTTGAACATAGACCGACGTAGGATCCCAAAGCACAGACCCACTTAGGATCCCAAAGCACATACCCACATAGGATCCCAAATCAGATACCCACATAAGATCCCAAAGAATAGACCCACATATGATCTCTTTCTCTTGTTACAGTGAGCTACAGGGTTCCTGCACTATGCTTGCTTGATTCTAGGAGAATCCACTCCAAAAGCCACAGGTTGATACCCCAACATCCACGAAGTCCCACTAAGATGTATCCCAAAGGACCTCCATGTGATAGAGGTCACAACGAAATAGATGATGCGTCAATCAGATGTCTGGTCTGTAAGTTATTGGCCTTTTAGTCTCGAGGGCCCGGTTAGATTCGTGTCCAATCCAAACCGGTTGTACCCCAACCTTATCCAAAACTCTTGACAGGTATACCAAAAGGACTATCTCAATCCACGGTTTCTGGAACCATAGATGGTTCATCAAACGGACACCCGTAGCTCAAGATATGGCCGAAAAAATGAAAATGTTAGTAGTTGGTTCGGGTCCAGTATGACCCAGCCCAACCCTGGTCCTGCCCTGGGTCCAAGCCAGCCCACCGGGGAGGCCAACGGTGAGGCAGGCTGTTGCGGCTGGCTGGACGGCCAGCACTCTCCTCCACGCAGTGCGGTCGCGCGCCGCACCATCACCGGCGGCTAACAGCTAGTCGACCTCCCTCCTCTAACCACCGCAGCCCAAGGCTGTAGCTTCTGCACGCCAGGTGGCACGAATGTGCACCGCCGTCCCCTTCGCATGACCAGCTAGAGTGTCGGCCGCTGCCCTTGCTTTGTCGTGGCCAACGTGTCGTGGCTCTTCTCCAGCGGCATAGTTGCGCCACCACCATCTTCGTGGCTGGCCGTGGTGCCGACCCCCGCTCTGGAGTCCCACCAGTTCCAGTCACCAGCACTGGTCTCCATCCTCCTCCATAGTGAAAAACACATCAAAAACCACAAAGGATGGAAAAGTGTTCGGGACATGTTCGTTTGTCACACCCCTTCCGGTTAGAGTGGTAGCAAGCACCTCAAGGTTAGAGGATCAATATAAAATAAAAATTATGATGGTAAAAAAAAATCACACCCCTACCTCGAAGGTTCATTGATGTCAGTGAGGATTAGTTGAGAGGTAGAAGATGAATTCATTAAAGAAAGTCGTAGTTCGTTGCCTCCACAAGGTGAATCTGATCCGGGCTCGGGGCCGCTTCCTCGTTCTTCGTGGGAGAAAGTTCTTTGTTTGAGAGCTGATCTTTGTTGGAGAGGGAAAAATTTCTCCAAAGTTCTCCAAGGCTTTTCCAACCCTTTACAATGATTTTCCCCAACCCAATAAAATGAATAGCCAACTTATTAAAACAATTTTGGACATTAACTACGATGACTTTGGAATAATTTAAAGCATTATGTTGGCACAATTAATTTATAGGCAACCTAATGTCACCTCCCTCATTAAAGAGGGAGTTCAAGAGTCGGGTGGTCCTCACCATTAAAAATTCAATATTTGTGGGATTCTAAGATCAGGCGGTCCCCACCACTGCCCAATCAAATTGGGATGTTTTTTAAAAAATAAAATAAAATATTGTCATTATTTAAATTTTATTTTCATGAAATACACGAAAAATTCCTTTCACCCTCAACCAACTACGGTTGAGGTGAAGGTCTCATTAAGAGAATACTGGAGCTCTGAGCTCAACGGTATCCTTAGATTTTAATTCTGAAACCAGTTCAAAAGTTAAAATATCCCACTCACATGTTTACAGAACGTACTTAAAAAAATTTCAGAAATTCATTCAAGGCACACCGGGCCTCGGAATCACAGGCTGTTAATTTTCTCGGATTTTTATAAACCCCATATAATAAAAATAATTACATATAAATTTCCAGGTCTTTAAATATCCATTGAAATGTTTTGAATCAATGTTGATCATTGAAAATATAAAATATACCTTGTCACAAAAAGTATTAACCACCTTATTTTCCTCCAATTGGAGGTAATGTAATGAGTAGTCATAATACATATTCAGTTATTACAATATTTTTGTATATTAAACTCCTTCTGTGTTAATATATACATAATTAATTTTTTATTTATATATATATGTAACTCCTTTCACGCTTAAGATAAATAATTTTAATCATCAATGAAAAAATTACTACTTCCAACTCCAAATCATTAATGGTGTAACATTCAGCATTCTTTCTTAGTTAGAAAAATTATTATTCTACCACAATGGCATTATATATTACAAAAAAACTAAATCCCTTTATTCTTTCATAACTATATATTTAAATATCATCTAAAAAATAACGTATTTTTTCAAAATATTAATTGCACAACCTTATATATATTTCTATGAAAATTTTGACATATTCATGTATGAAATGCAACATGGATCCAATCTGAGTAAATTTCGTATTGGGATGTAACAGATGTGAGAAATTCCCCAAAAATAATTTATTGTATTCCACTAATATAAATAAATAGTATATCATGATCACAATTGTTTTTTGGGATAATATTCAATAACCATTATCTTTTAAAGATTCACTTATATACCATTTATTGATATTTTATAACCAAAAAATGAAACATTATATAGAAAAAAATTACAATTGGTAAATTTTTCACATAAATAGTCCATCCTAATGGTCTCCAATGTAAATTTTTTTGATGTCTATCATCTTAATTTATCATTGAGTATATAATAATATCATCTTTATTGATTACCCATTATAGATCGTAGTAATATCTAAACGAATTACATATTTGATCTGTAAAGATAGTAGGGGAATTGGTAACTCCCAATGAAATTTGTGAAAAATAATAATGTACATAACTCATACAAAAGGGTGAATTGAGTTTATCCTCTATTATGGATCTCAATTGATGATATCCATATTGTAGGTCAATGTAGTAACTCTATTAACCTCCTTGATGTTGATCAAAAAAAATAGTAATGGATACTTGTTATTGATATTGATATAGTAAATATATCTATAATCCAAGAAAATATGAATTGCCCCATCATTATTCATAAAAAATAAAAGAGGTTCACCCTATGGTGTCCCAGTCCAGTATAGGGATCACTATCCATGATTACCATTGGGGTATTCATTCAATTTGAATATTTCAATTTGACCTGTTCTATATTGAGTATTTGAAATTTGTGTAATAGAATGTATTTGTTCTATTCTAAAGTAAAAAATAATTTAGGGGAAGACACATATTGAATTGAGGAAATACATCATATTTTTTCTCTAACAATAGTAAAATCAGATATATTTCATTTCTGCAAAAGAAATTTGTTATAAATACCTGATATGAATATATTATGAAATCCATATAATGGATTTAATTCCATTGGATGTTCATGTTCCTCCTCACACATATAAATGATCATAAGTTGATTCAGAATAAAAATTTGATTTCTCATCATTGGAAAATGATATGGTCTCTATATTAATAGATCTATTCCATGAACAATATCACATTAAATCCAATGATAAGAATAATTAAAATAATTTATTTGAGGAAAAGTTCAAAAACAACCTTTCAGATGGGAGATATATACTTGAGATTTAATAATCATACCATTCAAAGGATGCACCACTAACTCAAAATCTAATAGTAGAGGATATGAATAAAGATTCTTATATAAACTTTATAATATAATAGAATTCATATGTAAAATATCATATAGGATATATCTATATCTTAGTATACTTATAACCACCCAACATTATTATTATATCACTAACCACTAACTATAACCAAAATTATTACCGAAATTATAAATAATCATTAACCATAGTTATGAATAATATATAACTAATATAAATGAAGACATTTTCAAAATTTTAACACCTTTTAATTATCCTATTAACCATAAGGATCATTCTGAGGGTATCCACCCACGTTTTATAAACAAATCTTAAAAAGGATCAGTCCTTATATAATAAAAATATATTGATAACAAATTATTATATATATTATATTTTTTGATGAATATTCAATACATCTAAAAATAGTATATACCAGATGACCATAAATTTTTAATTTATTTATTGGCTAGATACATAATTAACGTATATTCAAGAAATATGTTCAACATCCCGGAGAAACTTCTTCCTGTAAAATAACCTTACATGCTTATCATAGTTGATATTATTATTCATAACCTGTGTAATGTTGAAAAAAATAGATGGTGAGGTTATATTCTCAATAAGGGTAAATGTGGAAGATATTGTTCCATTATCTTATGTGAGCCTGAGATAATCACTAGGTTATGAGAACATGATCATTACTTGAAATAAATCATAGAAAATCAGTCATGATCATAAATAATGAGTCATGTAATAATTATTTTAGAATAATATAATATATTTTTATAATAAAAGAAACAAAAACCATGGTTTATGGTGCATAATATGGGAATACATCATAGAAAGTCTTACAAGTGTACTCATAAGAAATACTAGCGTTGTGAACTTAAATAATCATCGACCTGTATAATAATAATTTTATGGATATATAATCATGTTATCATATAAAATTTTGTGATATAAAATATGGTTATCTCTCAAGACCTACTATTGTTCACTGGTATGTTTTATTACAAGAATAATTTATTTATTCGTTAATTCATTGATTTTATAGGGGTTGGTGGGTGAAAACCCTAGTTTTTGGGGATATAATACACGGCACATAGTCCAGGCATAGTTTTCTTGATTATGTGGCTCACCATGTAATGGTTATTTTTTTAGGATAGTGGTATATTCCATGGATTGATCGTGGTTTCTTGAATGATGTATACTTTTTGTGTAATTGTGTTTCATTACTTTAGGGTTATAGTGTCCTAAGTAATTTTTTGTAAATGTTTATATAAATGTGTGTCCAAACTATGTGGTGTGTCCAAATCACTAAGAAATTGGATGTGAAGCATTTTTCTCAATTAAAACTTTTGGGATTCACAGTCACCCCCCCCCAGGCTCATATGAAACCCTCTCTAAATTCCATGTAGCATCTCCCCTTTCTATCATAGTATATTCTTATTGAATACTCAGAGTTATACCATGAGTTATGTTGGATTTATTTAGGGGATTTCATTATTTCCCCCTTTAATTTTTTTTTCAATTCAATCTCAATGGTGTTTGGAAACCCCGTCTTGTGATATCACCAAATATAGGGTATTAAATGTGGGTTTCGGATTCTTTGGTTATGGTTTAGGTGTGTGGAGAATATTCCTTATTGATTCCACTGATTATCATAGAATGTGAGAATTTTAGGGTATTTTTATAGGGGTATCAATTTTAGGGATCTTCACTTTCATTTCTACTGAATTAGCATATACCTTAGTTTTTCATTTTTAAATATCTTCATGTTTTTGTTTTTATTGTTCATTTTCCCATAATTGTTGATATTCATGAAAAGGTTTGGATATTTATTGGTTTAACCTGAAAATTATAAGGGAAATTTATTTTAAGCAATCTATGTGTTTAATAAAAACCAAAAACAAGATTTAGCATTTTAAATGTACAATAATCGTATTTTTCTAGGAAGGGATTAAACATGATCATGTTGATTTCTTTTAATTATCATTTTTACCATGGCTAGTGTTTTTTATAAATTTTAATATTTGGTTTACAAAATTATATTATGAAATGGAATTTGGGTTTTGATATTGTGGATGTTTGGGAATTGTGTAATTTTTAGGTGAGCTTGTATGTCTATCTTATACAAAGGAATTATTATTCAAGGGAACAAGGGAAGCTTTGTAAGGAAGACGAGGGGAACCGCCTTGTTTTATCGTTATTGATCAACATCGCCAATGGAATTATAGATAGCCCATGGGATGAAATATAGATATTTTAATCGTATCATACATACATATCCTTCTAGAGAATCGTTTTTCAAGGATATGATACACTAGAACGTTTTTGGTTGATAATAGGATGTGTATTACCTATGATAATGTAGTCTATATATAGAGTGTGAATGAATATGGTGGATTTTTTTATTGAGATATTTTATTCTTATTCCCTGGATTGAATATTTGGTAATATAATGTTCATTATACATCTTTTAATTCTATTAAAATGTATCATTGTGTTAAGGATGTTATTGGAATGTCCCGACCCAGCTCACCTCTGAAATGGTGGCCGGACCGATCACCTCATGACCTCAAGCGCATCCCACCGTATGCCAGAGACCACCGAATAATAATGAGGGTATTAGGTGGTGATAGTTCGGAAAATATACCCTCTTATTAGATTTGCACATTGTTATTTCAGAGTAAACAACAATCAATAATCGAAGAAGTAATACATAATTGACACAAAAGCAGAATATATATTTCATATAATAGATGAATGCGTTACATGTTATTGATACGTAATTAAAAGAAGTATAAAACAATGTTTTTAAATCTAAGTACATAAATAAATAAGTAATAAATAAACAATTACTCAATCCCCGAGGGATATCTCCTTGATCATCCCAAGCTTCCAATCGGTCCTCTCCTCCTATCTCCCATGTATATGAAAACACAATAATCCTACATCAAATAGAATCTACTCGAGTACCCAAGTGTAATTGCTACCTGAGTATGGTGTGAGATAAAAAAATTTCATGCATATAAAATAGACAACTAACATTAATTTTCATTTAACATTTCTTCAAACAATGTTAAATTATATTATTCTTGAGTTCTGGCATAATCCCAAAACCCACATTTAAGTTACTCACAACATATGTCTCTATAAATCATCTATGGAATCAAAGTAAAGACTAAATCCAAGCATGTTCTAGGGCATGGATAAAACATCATAAGATATTCAATTGAATCTTTCACATACTATGTACGAGCCTATCAACTAAAAATATTGATTCTCTCTTAGGTCCATCAACCAAATAGTAATTCACCCAAATCATTAACAAGTCAGAACCCTTTCTCACATTCAATTCACAAATCATTATGTCACAACAACTTTCATTAACCCTTTAACAAATTTCATGTATATCAAATTGGACTCATAGTACAATGTCAATTAATGGGTGTAGAGCATCATGTATAGCACCCTCGTGAGTATTTGGAGTTTCAATCCTTGTCTCACAACCCATGGGTATTTGGAGTTTCACTCATTGTCCCAAAAACAATATTTCCTTGAAAGGTAGGTGTAGAACTCCATTTCTAGCACCCCTTGAGTATTTGGAGCATCAATCCCTAACTCACAACCCATTTATCAATAATGCACATATTTTTATCACTGATTTAGAATTCCATGTCTAACACCCCAAAACCATCCATTTATTAACTCATAAATTAATTAATGAAATCTATAAAATAATTAAACAACTAATTAAAAAAATAAATATCCCATAAAAAATTCTACAATTAATTACCCATTCAACATCTCAATAGTTAATAATTAATTAACAATTAATTATTCCAACCACATGCAAGTCACCAAGATAATTAACCCAACATTTAATTATCCCAATTCCAGAAACGAAAAATGATAATTATTTCACCATTAAATTATCCTGATTCTCTTACTTAACCTATCGAATAATTAAACATAAAAAATCTATTAGTTAATGAAACAATTAACAAAGTTCAAAATACCATTAATTAATCATTGAATTAAATAATCCACAAGAAAAACAAATCCTTTAATTAATCCCCAAAGTTAATTCTACAAAATATCACTCAAAAAGCATGTAATTTTATCCATCATCAAAAAATGTATATTTATCCAAAACAACATATCTCAATTAACCATTGAATCAATTATCTTAATCCAATTCCAACATTTCTAAATCAAATCCACCATTAAAAATCTTAAACCAACATCATGGTACATAAATTTGAGCAATAAAAATACACCAATTAAATTAATGCATGCCAATTAATTAATTTCAACAATTAATTTTTTTAATAGTACCCTTTAATCATTTCAATAATTGAATAACCTTCCACTACATTAACATGTATAAATTAATCCATAATTAATTATATTTATTTTTCCAAAACAACATATCAGAATTAATCCAGGAATAAATTATATCATTCCACTAAAAAAATATTATAATTAATCCTTTGTTTTTATATCCAAACTCAAAGCGCATAATTAATATAAAAATTAATTAGCTTATCTTGGCCAAAACAAATAATTATTTAATTGAACCACATTAACCAATTAAGCAATACTTTCTCAAAATCCACAAGTGGTCATGCACTCATTTATTTCATGTAGGATGCATCATTTTACAACACCCAATGTTTTGCATTAACACATCATATATCACATTTACCAATTTTATCAAACTTACTAAATTTACATTTGAAAGGCATTCAAAATAAATAATTCACGGCATAATTTAAATAACCACAAAAGCACAGAAAGCATTTTATTAATGCATTTAATAATGTTGAGGTGCAGAAAGGGGACCCTACCTCATGGTGGAACCAATTCAAAATTAAGAGCCATGACATATGACAACAATAAATCCATCACTAGTCCCCAACTATACGCACACACTAATATGTATTTATATATATAGAAATGCATGAACACCATCTATATTGATCAAAACCAAATTCAACATAACTTATAATCAAAAAACATGCAACGGTAAGACTCAACACACCTCAAATAATGTAACAAGGACTCGTATAAACAAAAAAAAACCTAAATTGGATGATGAAAAACAAAACAACGGCGTCCAAACCACACCCAAAACACAGGGAGTGGAGTGAATAGAGACCATATGCCTCCCCCTTGGTGGCAGGTTCCGGATTATGGACCAATGGGTCCTGAGTGACAATTATTAGGTATTCACCAACGTCCAAAAACCACCATTAAGTGTTCCAACACTCAAAAAATGTTCTGGAGATTATTTTAAGAAAATAGACATGTCGATAAATGGACAATGATTCATAAACCTTCTTATTTAAACGTGGGTCAAAATCACAGGACTTCATAGTTATGTCCGGTGAAATTGGTAGTTTATTTTATCCATGATATAAATTGTAGAGAGAATGGTATATTGGAGGAAAATCAATGGTAATTAAGCAAAAAATAATGTATTTTTGTGATGGGTGAAATTAGTTTGGAGAAATAAGTTCTTAATCTACATTTATTGGTTTACAATGATTAAATCCTTACATAGATTCATAGTTCTATCATATTGGGAACTATATATCACAATAGGTATAATTTATTGTTTTATATATAATTTTTTTCCAAGTCATAGGTAATAGACATGGAACCTTATAGTTTGGTGATTCTTATTGATTACAAATTTCAGTGGTGACTTTGGATGGGGGAGATGTGGTGTCATGGAGTGGGGTTGGGATTTTATTCTACTAGGATGGTCTGTACAATCATGTTGGTATATATTATGAGTGTGAGATTCGACTATGAATTTCCAAAATATATGACCTATTCATGGATTCTGATTTGATAGTGTTATAATATATTCTATTGGATATTAATGTGATTACTCTCCATACTTTTAAAATTTTATTTGTGGTAATCTTGGTTATTGGTCTGTGTGTTCAACAAATTCATGGATGGGTCATGTCAATTTTCCTAGGGTGAAATTATGTCAGAATGGTTATTTGTGATATCATGGTTCTTTTCACCTACCTGTGTTGATGTAGAATGCTCATTGGGCATTGTAGAGGGTTAACTGATGCCAAAAGTTGTGTATAACTATAACAATTCTTTACAAAACATTATCAAAGGCTATTTTTATTTGTGGGGTTAGTGTTTAATAAGAGATATGACTGTTGAGTCTTAAGAGGTAGGGGTACTTGTGTTCAGGGAAAACTCCTCATCATACAAAAACATAAAGGTTCCATGGGTGGTCAAATATTTCTTATTAAAGCTAAACTTATTTTTGGGTATCATCAATGAGATTGGATGGTTTTCATAATTTTCTATGCGGTTTCAGAATATCCCATGATCAATTCAGTGAAACTATGATATTTATGTTATATCATGGTGGAAACGAGAGGTACAATATTTAGGAACCTGTTAATATGTAACCATTTGGTACCCATATGTCCATTTCAACCATTATCCAAGGCCATTTTCATGGTTTGCGTATTGTTTTTCTATCAATGTCTCCAAGTCATGAATAGTGGGAAATGATTAAAATATTAAAGTTTCACTCATTATTATATTACATTTTATATTACCAATGTTTTTTTGAAATATTATAAGTATTTATTTCCATTTAATTGATTCTTATTTATATTTATGGAGTGGGTGTCTTGTGAGTTTAGATGATTCATCCTAGTGTTTCCTCTTTGGTTAATGTTAGGGTGTTATAGATCATTGTATTCAAGTGGCTCTACAATTTGTATTTTCTTTTTTGGAGTCAGTGATCTATACTAATGAATCTTTTTTTAGGTGGGTGATAGTGGTTAACACATATATATGATAATGATGATAATTTTACAACGAAGAATCCAATAGTGTTTCACGGGGATAGAGATACCCATGTTATTGTGGAATGGATCAGATTCATTGAGTGAGTCATTCATTTATTGAATACCTATAATAACTCAAAATAAGGGTACGCCACTAACATATTGGAATAATCTGGTCTAATGTTTTTTCACACATTATTACAAGTAAAGTTTTATGGTGATCTCATATATGATACCTTAAAAATAATTTTAATTAGAAGTTTTATCATGAGAATCTAAAATTTATAATGGTCCATCAGTTTGCTATGCTAAATTAAACAAATTATTTACTGATGGATTCTACTACTCAATTTTATGATTTAGTTACTTCATCTCTTGATCTTATCACACATGACTATCTCAAGGAGAGATGGTTCAAAATTGGCATGAAATATAATATTAGAATGATTCATATTCCCATATTCGAACAGAAATATATTGACCTGATGAAGGATGTGGATATGATTATGTTTTATATATAAGGGAATACAAGTCTCTATCAAATTTCTTTAATAATGGGTTTTATTTAGATATCTTAATATAGTTAGATGAAGAAGCAATATCATCCTTTTATGATTTGCGAAAGGGTTTCCTAGAAATCATTTTAATTCGAATTAGTTAATTATTCTAGGAATAAATATCTTTTTATTAGAGAGTAATGTAAAAACATATGAATCCAAATTACCTTGTGGTTTAGTAGTAATTGGATGGGTGTATGTCTCTCAGTCATCTTCATCATGTCTACAGGGATTCCTCTAATGCAAGTTGTGTTGTTTCTATTTTTTCTAAGGGGAATGGTGAATCTATATTATTCAAAAGGTGTGTGATCTCAACCTCGGTCTATAGGATATTTCCATAAAGCTATGATCGATCAACATGGGGATGATTCCGAACATCATTATGTTATAGATAAAGAACCCAATGACATTAAATATATATCAACCACCATGATATTTTGGATATTTATTTATTATTATTTGTATTTAATGTTTTTGATTTTCGTTATTCCCATTAATTGAAATCAACAAAGTTTCTTGTGTCTTTTGGTATGTAAATAGATCTGATCATTCTTTGTGATGGATTTTCTGATCCCATTATAGAGGTAAATAGAAAATGGATTTATGTTCCTAGAGTGTAGTGTCATGGTTTCTAATGTGAAGGTTTTTTGGAACATCCTCATGTATCATCTTCATGTATTCAATATCATCATTAGAATATAATGGATTATTATTTTTAATTAATTGATTATCTACAATCATTAAAGGGTCTATTTTCCATCACTACATTGAGAACTGACATCGTTCTTAGTGAATGGGATATTAGGTATCAGAAGGAAGAATTATTTTCTCTGGATGTTTGAATAAATTAATGTCAGTTATCTAGATGGGTTATTAAGTCTATGTAGAAGGGTTTAGATAGTTCTCTCCATGTTTTGTTGATTGGTACCCCAAGATATTCCTATATAATTTTGGATGTTCTATCCATAATGATAATTCATGTTCACTATTGATCTACCCCCGAAAGATCCATATTTCTTTTCAATATTACTAAACGAATCCTGCTGAGATATTAGAGATAATTTTTATTTTGAAGAACATTAAGGTAAATAATATATCCATCATTGTGTATCACGGTGAGTATTATATTATATATTTCCAAAAATCTATATATGTGTGTCTAGGTTATTACCTATTATATGAGAAAATTTGTGATAAGTAATATTTAATACACATTGAAAAATTTTAAGGATAGATTTTTTAATTGTTGGAAACTTTATGGTTTAAAATATCTATCTTAAGTGTGGAATAATCCTTTGAGTTTTTTGGACATGGTTATTTTAATTACTGTCCTAAATGTTGGTATGTTCACATTAAGTATTTGTTTTTGTCTCTTGGAAATAACAATACTCTTACAACCTTTATGGAATTTATGGACTGGGTGTTCCAAATTTTTTTTCTCTCTGTCATAGGAATTTAAATTGAAAATAAATTATTGTATTATGAGATAGGGGATAAAATGTAGACTATATGAGTTTCATTTTGGGAACCATGAGAGAGAATATTTTGGTATGAAATTTTTCGAATGTACTAGTTTTGAATCAATGTGATTATGATTTTGGGCCATGTGATATTTTTAATAAGGATTTATGTGGAAACTAGTATGATCAATGTGGTTATGTGTTGGGAACATCCAAAAATTATTTGTTAGATCAAGATACTCATAGGGTTAATTAGGTATTAATTCTAATTTAATTGAGTCTTAACCATGATTGTATATCCATTAAAGCATCAACTCTGAAAGTGGTGATGTTTGAGTAGAGTGATAATTAATAGTGTTTTTATGAGGAGATTCAGTTTTTTTAGAAAATTACCTCAACATTGATTCTACATGATCATGGGAAGGGATATCTAATTTATTGTTATTACATCAGTGTGGAGTTTGGGTGTGTACTAGAGTAGGAGGATCTTATGGTATCTTATGTCTCATTTCACCTATTTTCACATGAGAGGAATTACCAAACATATGACTTAGAGTTGGAAACTATAATATATGTGCTGAATAAAGGGCATCGTTATAACTTAAGAGAGAGCTATATAGTTTTTTGGATCCTAAGATCTTGATGTATATTTACACCCAGAGGGGGTTATAAATCAATCAATGGAACTATATATAGTGTCTTTAGAAATTTAATTTATACATAACATATATTCCTTATATGGGGAATGTTGTTTCCAATTCCTTGAGTTGGATGATACTGGTCTTAGAGGTTAATGATTCATTGGATGATTGGAGTTTTATAGTATTTTTTACCGATGGGAGTATGATTGTTCAATATAATGTAGAAAATATATTCATAATAATTGTTCATGTAAATCCCTTTTTCATTGATCACGTATTATGTGATAAAACAACAATCCCATACCTCCAATAGATTAATATACATTAAAATAAGCCAGATACCTCGGTTGACTGGTCTTTGTCTTACAATTTTCCTTCATTCTCCAAGAAGCGGCATGTTGTTTATTTTACCTTGAGGTAGGTGGTAATGCATAAATGGGATTATTCATGTCTTCTTATTCACCCAAGTGACACACTCTATGTCATAGGTATGTTTAATTTTTCTCCCATTATATCTAATTTTACTATATAAATCATTTTGGATGTCAGGGATCGAAAATTGAATGGTTTGGGAGAAATAGACTGGGAACAAGGTTTGCTCGTGGTTTATAGATACCATGTTATAACAATGTCATATAGATTTATTAGTTCTAGTGGTAATTTTCATATTCTGATCAGTGTTTTCCTGACCATGATTTTTTTTAGGAAACAATTGTGGATTAATAGGATTAGGTCTAGAGTATATCCCATGACAGTAACATTTGTTTTCAAACTACAAAAATATTCCCAGTATATCATTCAATATATATTTATAGGTATTATAGCTACAACATGGATTTTATTACTATAGTCCTTAACAATTAAAGGATATATGTGTCTTAAATAAAAAAAATACATCGATTCCCCTTGTAATTTTTACCATTAATCCCATCTAAATTTTCAACTAACTTGAACCAACCCCTCCTTACCAATATAATAAACTCTACCTTTAATTCCTTTTTCTGAATTAAATTGGGAGGATCTTTTTGAGGTTTCTTTGGATCTCCAATAGATGTACCTAATTTTATGATGAATTATCATCAATCACTCTTTACATTGATCTGTTGGAATCCATTTGGTATATGATGGTTAGTTCTGGGATTGTGGGTGTAGAATTGATTATGTTAATTATGGAAATAAGATTATGGGGATCAGATCTCTTAGATTACAATATATATTTCCTTAGATTTATTTATTCCTCAACTGTAAGAGTAAGTGTATATTTGAAATTGATTCTTTCCAATTGAAAAAATTAATATTTTTGGGTAATATTTTGATTTTGGAAAAAGAAAATGATTTTTCCCTATTTGTTACAATTTAAATTGAAATTAATTATTTTTTCTTGATATATTGTGGTATTATTAATTGTTTTAAAATGGATTTTCATACGAATTGTTTTTATGAACATTAATTGTTTGATGTAATTCCAAAATAATAATATAAAAATATTGGGCTTTGATTATCTTTCACATAATGTTAGAAAAAACTCTTAGAAATGTTCATATGTTTTGTGTCTTCACAGACACCTAAGATTTACTATAACAACTAGTGTTCTTTGAATATATTGGTATCATCAAATCAATTTTAATCCCATTTTAATATAATTAGTAGACTTTTGAGGGATGTTTATACTTTACCATCTCACTATCTTTCTTATCGATGAATTTATTGTTAATTTACCTTTTTCAATCTACTATATTTTCTATCCACATTTATACGGATTGTTATATGTACAATTTTGAGATTGATGATCAAAGAGATATTTTATAAAAAGATTTTTTCATATATTCTTCTTTTTGAAACTAGTTTTATTAATTCTAGAATTAATTGTATCAAATTGAAATAAACTATATGGATTCATGTTGGCTTCTTTTATGGTGTTTCCTCATACCCTAAATGCGCCTTTCAACATCTGTATAAAAGGGTTTATAGGACTCATGTAGATAGAATGGTATAATGTATCTTGGTGGATCCTCCAATTTTACGTAATTGTATAGTGTTTTATGATAGTGGTGCCTTATGGTAAAACAATTATTGAATCTTTTCCTAGGTATTTTCTTTTCTTCTGTAAAATTGATATTTTTCATATTTTGACTCGTGTTTTTTTGATATTTTATCTTTCTAATCTATTGTGGGTTTTAGTTCATATATATTAACCTGGTAACAAGAGAGAAGTCTTGAAATGTTAAGGGATTATTTTTTTTTATTTTTTGTCTTATTTTTATATCATTGAACATGTCGCTAACCTGTGAAAATCTAGAAAATGCTTATAGCCTTGTAAAAGGTTGTATCAATTGAAGTTCTAATTTGACCTGAGATTGTTCATTGCAAATTAGCATAAGTTCCAATATGTAGTCCTAATTGTGAAAGAATTTCCATGTTTTGCATTGAGAATTCTGACATACTATATTAAAAAAATATAAAATCTATTTTGAAATGAATAATGGTTCTTTGTCAGCTCAATTCCATATATGATATTAATATACTATTAGTTTTATGGATTTTTCGTAATATTGAGGATTTGTTTTTTAGTTGTATATATGCACCTATTTTTTGGATTTATTAGATAAACCATTTTTCGAATTATTATAGTTACAATTTTCATCATATCATATTATTTTCATCTTTTTATACTTATAATTTTAATTTAATTTTTATTTTTTATAGATTCATAAAATTTATCTTTGGATTTAATGTCTTATAACATATTAGAACTAGTGTTATCGAATGTGATTAATTGAAAATGACTCCCAAAAAGGATCTTCTAAATCAGTTATATGAAGTTATAAAACATGTTATATAGGTAAAACTTTTAGTACCCCATTCATGGGTGAATTCAATTATCTATACAATCTATAAATTTGTTCATGTGGGTGTCGGAAACCGAGAATTGAGAGCGGAACCATGATTCATATTTTAACAAGAATATCCCACCAACAATACATGGTGAAAATTTAAATATTGAGCTCTATGAGTTTTCCAAGATTAAAAAAACATGAATTATTTTTCAAAAGATCACTTCCTTATAATCATTTCATCTGGCACCATATTGTAATAGACAAACCTAGGTACAAAAACCATATACCCGAGTAGACTGTTACATGGTGAGGTGATGCCAGAAAATAGAATAAGTCTTGAATTTAACAAAACAAGTCATACCAAAAGTGTACAATATGGAATAAAAAGACAAAACCATATCCATAAAATCAATGAACAATAAAATTCTCTAGAATTATGAATAAAGAAATATCAACATGTCTCTATGTGACCAGTAGTCACCTCCAAACCACCCTGAACTAAATTCAAGGTCTAATGAAAAATGACATTTTTCAAGATTAACTTCCCTTTACCTATATCCTATTGTAAAACATCTACAATCACACAATGAAAAATATCAGTGTTATCGTACTCCTAGTAGGATACCACCATATAATGTATAAAATTTCTATTATCAAGAAAGCATCAATTAATGCGTTTAAATCAAAATACTTTTTAACTATTTTTTTAACAAATCCAATTTATATTCGAATAATATTCCTTATGGTGTTCATAAAAGTCATTAAATTTAAAAAACTTCAAATATGAATAATATAAGTGAGAAAAAATGAAATCATATCATGCATTAAGTATTATTAAAGGGAACACATTTCTATGAAATAACTTATCATTAAAGGATAGGTGATTCAATCAAATAAATAACTTCTGAGAAAAAATACATGATAAAATAAATCATGTAATACATGACCATAAATGAAAAATTACCTCATATTATTCCATATCCTATTAAACAAAGAAAACTAGATATATCATATACTAAACATTCATAATTTTGGGTTACACAAATATCTAGCCCCCTTAAAACCCATTGATATCTAATAGATTAACTCCTAGTGGTACCACACACAATAACACTACTCATGTATCTTTACCGATTCCCCAAAGGTTCACTATTTTCCAATTATCAAAATTCATTTCAAAAACATGATCAAAATTTTATAAAAAAATTTAAAATCCTAATTCATTTCAACTCAATTTTTGAAAAACCTTTACCAAATAATGAAAATAAATTTTGTTAATTAAACCCCTATTAACCATATTTTTCATTGCAATCAATACAGTATAAACATGTATAACATTAAATTGATGAACAACCGAGAAGAATTTATTAATAATGATAAAACATGCATTCCATTAACCTATTATATAAAAAAACTTACACAAAAATGGTATGAATCTTCATACATTCGACAATGGTGAATTGAAACCATGACAGTAGCCTTCAAAATATATAGAATACCATGAAACTGAAATGGATTGATATAAAACACAAATTAATCATAAATAAGAAGAAAATCATTGTAAAAATAGCTAAAACCGATTCCAAATAAAAACCCTAAGGAACACTTACCCGGAGAGGTGCACCACAACAAGCATGATGATCGACCACTAAACAGATGATTCAGAACCCACCTAGATCTCCAATACTACATAGGGAGACCTTTAGGTTATGAGATAATATATGCAATAGAATAATATTAAATTCATATTTCCAGTAATGTTAAAATATCTTACCTCAAGAATTACATGGCGTGTAACCCCAATACACATTTTTTAATCCCTAGGGGCCACTTATGCTGAAAAACCTATCACCGATTTTTTTTAAGAAATGATTTCAATCATTACTCATTGTAAAAACATTACATGGATTATAAATCTTTCATTACCTATATCATTTCATAAAAGCATTCAAGCCATTATTTTACATTGTCTGACCCCTTTACATGGAGTTTCAATCCATTAAATACTCTATAAATCTACATTTTGACGAAAGAACTCAATGAATCTACCCAGAGGGTTTTTTAATTTTCATTTGGACCGAACTATGTGTTTGAGACTACTATTCCCAGACTCCATTAATTCTTATACATCTAAATCCTAGAACAAGAGTTACTTTCCCCAGAAAAGGATCATTATCCTCCAAAATCCAATAAATGAAAACAAATGGGGACAACAAACGAAACACAAATACGGGAGTACATAAAAACAAAAATGGGGTGTTATAATCTCTCTAATATATGTTATTTCGTCCCAAAAATCATCATATTTCAGGACATTAAAAATGATAAGGGAACCATTTACACATAAATAATCTCCTCTTCCACATCTCAAGGCTATCTTGGCCACACTCCTGTAGTACCCAGACATGAGGAATCAATTAACCACACAATATTGTCTCTTGGATTTACACAATATAAATTGGATGACAATCCAAATTCACATTGATATCTAGATAAAAATCATCCCACCTAGTCACATGGAATGGATCTGATACATACCTTCTCAACTAGAAAACAAAAAACAAATAATGGATAATAGTCAAACTAGATGGAAATTCCAACTGATAGTTCACCCTTCCCTCTCATCCAATGATCTCGAAGGGGCCCACACACCATGGTTCCAATATACATTTAATTACAATGTAATGATTTCACAATAATGGTTAAACTATAATAAAAAATATAACTAAACTCATGCTGAAATAGCCAATGATGACATTATATATAGGATTTATGATAAATCTCTTCCACGATAAATCTCCCCTGGATTAACATGACCATATCCGATGTCTCCTAAAATATAAGCATCCAAACTATTGAGTGCTCTCCCAAATCTTTCTACACCTGAGAGATCTACATAGCCACCAATTGAAGTCCTCAAATAGAACCATCTTAATCTGGTCTTGATAACTATTATTATATGAAAACATGACCGTAATATGATAATTTTATGAAGATACTCAAAATAAAGAACACCTTCCAAGATCCTATCCACAAGAACCTTTAAAATAATCTATTTTTTCCTTCCATATGAGTAGGATACTTCATTATCAATATAATTTTAAAACCCATCATATTCAGAAAAATTTTCATGAACCTGGATATGAACCTTAGATCATTTATATATAGAACCACCAAGGTAACCATATTACATATCACAATCTCTCAGATATACATGCATGAAATCTATGAAAAAAAAATTAATATTTGGTCAACAAAATTTAATTCTTCTCACTAGGATTACATATAAATCCATGAAATAAATCAATGGAAATATCATCACACATCCATATCGAGATGGGTGAGGGTGCAACAAACCAGATGGTCTATGGTGTTCCTCAATAATTATATGAAAATTGAGACACCATGCTACAAAATCCACATTCTATTTCATTATACCAAGACAAAAAAATAATTCTCAAGCCAATATACATATTGGTAGCCCCAAGGTGCATAGAACTACAAGTCCACTATCCACTATCTATCAATTCCCACCTCATGAAAAATAGAACAACCAAACAACCATGAAATCATAAATATCCACTAGGGTTCTAAGACAACTCACCTAATGTTTTCCCACAATAAAATAGTTTTACTGGTGAGATGGAATCAATGTCTTTTAATTTATCAAGATGAAATTTTTAATTGAAATATAATTCATCTTTCATAAAATCAATGAAAACCATTCCACCAACATCTTCTACTATGAAACTAAAATCCGAAAACAAACTCATTAGAGACCACTCCTCAACCAATTACTTCACAAAAAATGTTAATAATTTTCATCCTAGTGCATTGATAACCATATTTTAATTCCCATGAGTGTTTGAAATATCAATTTCAAAATTCTGAATAATCTCTACCTAGTGTCTCTATCACAAATTCAGATCCCTCTAATTTAAAATTTATTTCAGGATCTTATTATCAGAATACATTGTAATCCACTCCTGATAGACGTAGTCCACCAAATTATGAGTGCATGTGTTACCATATAAAAATCATGATCATGGGTAGATAAGTTCTTCTCATGATGGAATAACTAACATGAGATATAGTCCACAATATCTTTCTCCTCTACGATGAAACATCACATAACTATTCTAGAATCATCATAGAAAAGATCATAACAGAAACCTAGTTCCAAATGAATCCAAATTAGTGATGAAGTCATCGTCATCTTCATATCCTCAAAATATCTATGACACTTTTCATTCCATTCTATCATTACACGATTAAATGTCAATGAATCGATTATAAATGTCATATTTATGATATCCTAATAAAAACACATATATTAACCAACAAATACCAAGATTCTATATATTTATGAAAAATTTATGGGCTTGTACAATGTGATAACATCTTGTAAATTTTCAGGATCCATTGAGACACCCCCCCCCCCAGATACAACTTGCCTAATAAATTAGACTTACCAAATTGAAAACTCACATTTGGAAATTTTAATAGATAAATGATTTACCTTAAGGGTTCAAAGAATAATATGAAAATGGTAATTTTGATCCTCCTCTATATTGTAGTTCACCAAACTACTATCTATAAACATAATAATAATAGTATCCAACAACTGATGTATGATCTGGTATATCAATGCAATAAATACCAAGATGGTGTTTAAAAAAAATATAACCAAAAACTAAAAATTCCAACAGTGGTTCCTAATGGATATCTAAGGTATATCCTATTATTTTATAGTCAACTTGTGGGAAACTAACAATAAGCCAATATTTTTTAACCAACTCTTCAAAATAAGTTGTTTAAAAAGTTCGTCCATCCTACGTAATAGATATTTCTTCTTAACGATAACCTAATTTAATATCGGATAGTTAATACCAAGAATTATACTCCCATACTTTTTTTTATAAATTTTATAAAATGAAGAATGTGGTTTTACACATGGATGAATAAATTATTTAGCTTCTAGTTATTCATGATAGGGCTTATCATCCACTATCTATGTAGGTTCCGTATGATAAAATTTCATAGAAATGAACATAATACTAGGTAGCATGACAATATAAAATCAACCTCTCTAGGGGAAGATAAAATTAAAAAATCATTTAGAAATACATCATGGTACACAGCCACAATGAAAGAAAATTGACCACCAAAAAAGGGTGAACTCCATCAATAAAAATATATTATAACTGATATGATTTTACCTCATCATAAGGGAAAACATGACCTTCAATTTTCGATCTAGAGTCACACCCACCATGATAATCAAGAGTGAACCCATCAGTAGAAAACAATTGTACCCATTGGATAGAACAATGTATTTGGGACTTAAAATGGATTATTAAATCCATGTCGATAATCCATTTGAAGAAGTTGATATCAAGGAAGATTAATTTACATTCTATATTAAAGTCATCTATAGTCCCCCAAGACCTCAGATAATTGAAACCATGTTTATACCACTTTCTCGATGGTTTATAAAGATCAAATAAGTATGATACAAGTTAAGAATGAATGTAAAAAAACTATCTTGGGTGAAATAAAATAACATGTATCACATGAATCAATCATATATAGAATCATATAAATTAAAATAAAGACTATTCCTTAAATAATAGTTGCCCTTGATTTAGATTCCCCTTGAACATACAAATTTGTATAAAAAATCGGGTCTTAGCCACATGAACATCCCCTCTGGCCCAAGGATTTGTCCCACCATTCAGGGATGAATCAGTACGTACCTATGAAACCCTAGTGACAGTGGATCCATTCTTACTATCTTGGGATATCATTTCAAAGAATCACATTAGATGGCCCGAAAATTAACAATGATGATAATTATTAGGTATATTCGTATAGTTATGTATGGTATGACCAGATCATCTACACTGGAAGAAAACAATATTGTATTTTCTCAATGAATCCCTTCAAAATAGTACCTATGGGAACCAGAAACCTTAAATTACCTTTTCTGGCAATAAGATACAACATTCCTAGCATCTATACACATTTATTCTCCACTAAAAAAATTATTCCCATATATGTCTACCTCAATAAAAGATTCTTTACCAATTATGTACACAATGTTTCAATGCCTCATGAGAATCAACGCCGACATAATATTAGGCCTTAGTCCAAATTTGAACATATGAGCCTTTATATACTCATTAGAGACAATATCATGTGCTAGATGTAGCAACTCTGGAAAATGGGAAGAGTAATCCAAAAAAGTATTCCCACTACTCAAAGCTCAAAAACTCTTGTGTCACTATCGACTCTAACATATATATGTAAAACTATGGAAGAAATATTTTTTAAAATAATCCTTGTTAAGTCCCTCATTCATCTTGTCATGTGGAATTGAGTCCCACTATCTCATCACATGTTCCAAGATAATGTACAAGGAAAATCCCACCTTCAAATCATTATAAGTACACAAGATGTTGAAGATCCTCTCAACACACAAAATCCATATCCTTAAATATCAGTTTTATTTTATGACATAAAATATGGGTGGATTCATCTTAGTAAACTCCAATACATGATCTACCACACATCGTGAATTCCCAACACCCACTATAACCGAGAGTCTCAGAGTTGTAGATTAATGCTTCTACTATGGATGGAACGACTAGATGATTAACCTATAGAAACTATCACATATATTCCTCTCTCATATAAGGAAGTGATCCTCTAAGATTAATTTCATAGTATATATATGAAAATATATAATTATATCAAGTTTACTTTCCAAAAATTCTCAGTACTACATTAAGAATTTAAACCAATGATTCAAACCAAAATAACTAAATGAAATTATTATTTATTACCAACAAATGAAACTTCCAAAAATGAATTGGTCATTTAAAAAAACATCAATCCTAGTTCATTAATAGGAACCAAAATCCCATATCTCAATTATGATATATGTCCTTAACACCCATGGTAACTCGAGTTTAGTCATGAAAGGGAGCTGGACAGGCCCCTTTTACACAATTACTATATTAACTATAAAGGTCCTAACTTCGATCTATCAATGAAATATAAAAAAATCACGTTTTGTTAGAAAAACATTTGGATGTGCCATTTCTTTGATACAGAATATAAACAGACCAAAATGTGTCTAAAAAACCATGATGCCATGATGACTATCACATGGTGTGTTGAAGCAGGAATACAGAGCAAGTATTTTATAAAAAGAAATGTGTAATAAGACAAGATTACTATGTGTTGGAAAAAATTTACTACTAGATATATAAATTATGAACCTAACTATATAAACCCGAGTGTTTGAATAATGAAGGACAACCAAGTCTCCATGTAACCATCCATCACCTTCCCACTATCTGAAATAGAATTCAAAGACAAAAGGAGGAGCCTATATTCTACAAGTTACAATTAAAATTACCCTATCCATTAATAAAATAGAAACAACAAAAAAATTATGGTGTCAGAATAAACCATTTATGATATAGCAACAAAATATATACAATGACTCATATCAAGAATGAAATAGTAGTTTCTTTTAGAAAAAAAATATTTACATTTTTTTTTAAAATCCATGTAATTAAAAATTAATTTTCACCTTCTTGTTTTATAATTGAATTTCATTTTTTCAATCTATAAATATGAAAAGTAGATGTAATAAAATAAGAAATCATATCAAGAGTCAAGAGGTAAATCAGTAAACCTATATCTCTAAAATTATCTCTCATGTGAAGTTATATGATACTACCACAAATAAAAACCAATGATAACCAATCCAAGATAAAAACAATGATGTGATGAATAACTATAAATGAAAAATTATATTGTATTGGGAAATAGCCTATGGGAGACTATGTAATAGACACTCAACAGAAAAAATAGGTATAAAGTTATATCTATAATGTATGAAGCCATATCCCATTCCACTGATATCTAGATGGTCAACTCCTTGTGGTCACACACGCACAAATTATTCCTATATTTTATTCATGATCTACCCATGGATTCAAATGTTCCAATTGTAAAAATATAATTGAAAACCATGATCAATATTTTATAAAAAAACATATCCAAGACAATAAACTTCACTGTTTAAAAAACCATAACCAAATTAGGAAAATATTTTATCAAATAAAAACCAATTTAAAAATATTTTTCATTTCAATAAATCCTCTAATAACACAGATAAATTCAAATTAAATGGCAAATAAAATTAATTTATAAATAATGATAAGAAATTGATTACATTAACCCATTATATAGGAAAACCTACATCAAAATGTTATAAACCTAGATTTCTTTTACAATTATGATTGGAAACCATGAGAACAAACATTGAAAGAAAATGAAGACCCTGAGAGTGAAGGGTATCGATTGAAAACCCTAAAAGATAATAAATATGAACAAACCTATATCAAAAATTTCATCTACAACCAATGACAAAAAATATGGAAAAGGAACACTTACCCAAAGAGGTGGACCGCAACAACCCTTATGATCGACCATAGAAAAAATGATCCTAAAGTATGATAGATATACAAAATTACATATAGTGAGCAATGGGTCGATAGATATAGGTTGCAGCTGAATTATATGGGATTCTATTATACTTCCCACATATAACTCCTTACCTTTCAAATTGTATGGTTTGCAACCCCAGTTCATATCATGTGATCCACGAAGGATAGAAACACCCAAATACTAATATCCTTATTATTAAAAAACCATTTTCAAACATTACACATCTAGAACCTATTACACAATGTGAAAATATTTCTTGCCATATAGTAGTTAGTGGATTCTTTTATATCATGATTACACAATATTTAAATCTATTACAGTGCGTGTAAATCATAAAAAGATTAAAAATTCCATGTTTAAATAAAAAAATTAAAATAAAACACTTTGAGTATTATACAAACATATAAAGATCCCCTCCATGTCTTTTACCCACTTATACCAGAAATCTATTAATTCAAATAAAAATTAATCCATTAACAATAGATTATTTTGCTTAAGGAATGATCCCCAACCTCATGATTCTTGTAAACAAATAATAAAAGGATGATAAATAAATCATCTTCAATGGATTACTTGAAAATTATAATTTGGGGTACTATGAACCTCCTAGTGGATATCATTTTTTGGCGGTTTTAGATAGATTTGAGGAAGGTTCTCCCAGAGATAGACTCATTACCATTGTTTTCCATGTGTAATATATCATTGGGATATATTTATGTAATTTATCATGTTTGATTTATTTTTCTTCTTTGATAAAAGTTATTTCATTAGGTTATTATATATTTTCATTAGAACATGGGACCAATTTGGATGATGAAAAGTTTTTAATTGTTCATGTTTATTACAATTTTAATACTTAGGATCTTTTCTCCAACCCATGGTGATCATAAATAATATTTTAAAATTATGTAAACATGTATCATGTGACATGTTAGGTCAACCCAGGATAGTTCATTATAACCTGTGAAAAATTATTATGTTTTAAACATTTATGTGTCTAAACTAGGGGCCCAAGATAAGACAGTTAAATGTATATTTTAGATCATCATGTTTTACCGATATCAGGATCATAGGGGAGTATCAATGGCCATCCTTGTTTATTCCATCACTTACCAATCTATTATAGAAGTGGGATGAGATCTATATGTAATTTTTCATTTATATTACTCTTTCCCTTGTTAGGAAATATTAAATATGTGTGATTATTTTTTAGTTGACTAATTCATCACATTTTCTAACCATTAGTTAGAAGATGATGGTATAGGTGATTTTGGAACAAGTATATCAATGATATCATCAATAATCTATGGATTCTTTCATTTATATTTTTAGGACATGGAAGGAATTTTTTCATATATATTATGTATGATTCATCAAGAGGCCCTGAAAACCAAGTTAAAGATAACCCCTTATTAAATGCTATAGAAATAAGGACAATATTTATGGTCCATCCATATTGTGGGGAATTTTTTTCGTTCAGGTGTTCTTGACCTCCTATGTTCATTTGAAAGGAAAATATATATAATATATTTTAGTAAAAAATATACCCAAAACATGTCCAATATGTCATTTTCTGATACATTGTATGGGAAATCATATTTATCCCCATGGTGTTGGGTTGAATATGGTGGGAATTCATAGTTTGAATGAGAATCTTCCAAGAGATTATTGAAAAAAGTATAGTTGATTTTAAAGATATTAGTGGAATATAATATTCATTAAAAAAACATATGGTTGACATATGCATCACTCAATGAAGATTGACGTTGGTGTTTAGGATTTTCACCATGTTTTCAGTCCAATGAAACATTATTTCTTTTTAAATAAATAGAATTTTTTGTCATGTTATGTAGGATTGGTGCATGTAAGGGAGATTCAGGGAAAGGTACCCTATCATTTTAACCATTTTTTGTGTATTACCAAGATTCAATATGTGATACACATATACCAAGGTAATAAATACTATCTAGATCCATATAATATAGTATTGTGACATAATTTGAAGTTGTATCATGACACTACAATTTTTGAGTATCCTGGGCGTATCGAGGACTATCCAAACAAGTTGCTCCATGGTATTTCAATCCCACTATCCAAGGTGATTTGTATGTGTAATGTAAATATCCATGACACAATTGAGAAGGAATTTGTGGTGAGGTATTAATAGCAACACCACATTTCTTCCATGGAACCAAGTAGAAATTATGGGGAATGATAGATTCAACGTGTGTAGAATTGTGAGACCAATATGATAATTATTATATTTTATTTCCTATTTTATTTATTTATTTAATTTTAAAGGATTTTTTTTGGTTAGTAAGTGAAAAACCTAGTTTTTAGTAAAATAAGACCCATCTGATTGCAAGAACCCAATTCGTATAATTTCACAGATAACTTTGAAAGAGTGATATTTGGGGGACTATATGTTTTTTCATGATTTCAGTATCATTTTTATATCGATGAAAATTTACATTGAAAACTTTTGAGTTCCTTTGGTGAGGTATTGGCTTTTGTATAATAGGAAGAATTCTTGTCTAACATGCCTCAAAACCATGTGGTGTGTCTTAAAAATGTTATTTTCAACACTTTTACCCTTTTAATTATTTATGGTTATATCCTCATTTCTCTCCCATCATAGAAAATCTCAACCATAATATAATAGTTCTTCTCTAATATTCATTTTGGTTTATTTATCCTAGATTCTTAGTATATTATATTCAGTTAATCTTGATTTCATTATGTTTTTTTATTCCCCACATATTTTTCCTTATTCATCCATTTTCATGGGGAATGGAAACCATATCTTATTTTAGGGACAAATATAGTGTACTAAAAGTCATTTTGGATTTTTTTCATGATGTATTAGGTGAATGTAGACATTTCATTCTTAATTCAAGTGGTTATCAATAAAGGAGATGTTTTTGTATTTTTCTTAAAATATATCTGTATTTAAACTTTCATTTCAAAAAAATTTATTCGTTATTTACCATATTTTTTATATAATATCCTCTTAGTTGAGTTATTGGAAATGGGTTTTCCATGTTTGTTGTGATTCAAGAACAATATTTTTAACTTAATACTTCAATGTTTCTTTTAAAAGGGAGTTGGTTCTGATATACTACATGTGATTTATAGAAAGGTTAAAATATGAATTATTTCATTAAATTGATTCTAAAGGGGGTATTGTTGAAAAGATAATTATCCTTAGGTACACGATTTATTTTAATGAGGTTTTTTCCCGTGATAAATTATTTTTTATTTTTTAAAAGGGTATTTGTTTAATGAATGTTTCTATTAAAATAGTATTTTTATTATATATTACTTATTGTTTAAATTGTGTAGAACACATGGACATTTAGTTTTAGACTTATTCATTGTGTTTGTTATCCATTGGATGATGGTAGAGTTTATTTGGATTTTGGGGGGAGTATCCAAGCATTTTAAATGTGGACCGGATGTGCAAAAAAATTATAGCTCTTCTAGGTGAAGTTAGTGTGGGATTATTAATATGTTTTAAATTATTATCCATTTAGAAAAACCTTATTTTGAACTAATTAACATGAGAAATAAATTATTATTTCACATGGGGTATATTATGTACTATCATTTTTTATGTGCATTTTTTATAATGCTAGTTCTTTGGTTGATATAGATATATTATTATAATGCAAATTTTTCTTTATTTTGATATATTATAGAGATTTTTATAATCAGGTGGATACCATATGTGTGTGTGTGTTTATCAAGTTAGGTTACTTGTATTTGATTTTTTATTTTACCCTTGTTTTCCATACATTGGAAAATTGTTTATTTAAGGAAAACAAAAGGAATTTGAATTTGATTATTTTCAGGTGAACATATTTTAAAAAGTGGAATTAGTTTTTGAAAAATATTTTTTAAATATATATGGAGTTTTTTCATAGATAACTTCCTCACATAGATTCGTGGTCACATCCCATAGAGACTGGTTCCTCATTTCCACTATATGAATTTTTCTATATGCATGCCCTATTTTATAGGACAAGTGTTAGGAAAATGGATCATTGTAGTTTGGTGACACTTCTTAATTCTTGATGTGTTCCTTGGTTTGGGATGGTGGAGACAAGGTCTTAGTGAGTTGGATTGGGGTTTTTAATCATTGGAATATTATGTAATATAAATTTTTTCTTTTTTCTCTTTTTGAGTTTAACTATTTATAATATATATATACATATCTATCATGATTATGTGTTCTGATGTCATAATGGTATACTATAGTTTTTTTTCTCTTCATTTACTCTATTGTATATTGGTAGCAATTATATCTTTGTAGCCATTTTTTTGGTTGGTGTTTCAATCAAAATCATGGGTGGGTTATGAGAGTTTACGAAGTGTGAATCTAATAAAGAATTGTTATTTTTAGGCTATGATACTTATCACTAGAACATGAATACTAAAAATGTTCATTATTCATTATGGATGTACAGATAAAGTGACTGGTTAGATTAAAACAAGGCTAGTTCATTAAAATGCTTAATATTGTGCACATTTGATAATTTGAAATTGTCAACCCCTGATGTTGGGAAAATGAAATTAATATCAAACATAATATAGTTATGTCATGTGATGTATGAGTTTTTTCTTATGAATTATTGACAAATATAATTTATGGTCCACCTATCACTCAATTAAAACAATATATATGTGTGAAATAATATCACAAATATATTATTTACACGATAAATAATGGACAATAAATAGGTTCTATAAAGATCTCATAATGACTTAATT
Source organism: Viscum album (assembly GCA_963277665.1). Classification (NCBI taxonomy): domain Eukaryota; kingdom Viridiplantae; phylum Streptophyta; class Magnoliopsida; order Santalales; family Viscaceae; genus Viscum; species Viscum album. The sequence goes on along the minus strand of OY728147.1, from coordinate 1,497,225,956 downwards.
AACATATGGGGAAAATCAGTTTCATATAATTATCAATACAATTTCATCAGCATATTCATTCAAGTTAAATAAATAATATTTTATCAAAATATCCCACCGTAAAAGAATCCAAAAAAAATTCTTAAAGGATGATTACATAGATGAAAAAACACTTAAAATCATATTTGAAAATAATTTATATTTTATTCTCCTTCAATGTAATTAATGAATAGTAATTCAAAGAATATTTTCATTGATAATAAAAATAGTAACTTATAATAAAATATTGAAGGAATAGAGTGGTAATAATGTTGGTAGGAGCTATTCATGTCATACAATTTTGAAAAGAACAATCATTTAAACCTTGTGTAAACAAACAAATGTGATTAATACATAAATAATTTAAAAAAAATCCATTTAAAAAATATTAATTATAGTAAAAGGGAGTTAAAATATTATTTCCAAGAAATTTAGGTATAAATGAAAAATTTCCAAAAATCATATTCAAGAACATGTCCATGGAAATCGAACAAAAATAGAATGACAGAAGTTTTTATAAAAAATATTTTCTCCCTAAATTTATAATTGAATAAGAGGAAAAAATATGTATATAATAAAATTATAGGTTCAACAATTACATAAGAAAATATATTTGTTTAAGGGATATTGATAAAATTGTTAACCTCAATGAAAATTTAACATAGTAACTCCTAAAAAATATTGTAACAAAACACTTACCTCATGTCCCATCATGCATTATATGAATTAAAACTACGTTAATGAAAAAATAGATTTATTATTCAAAATATATAGATAATTATTCATAAAAATACTACTATATATTCTTCCATTATAATTTTATATTACATTTTTTTAAAAAATCTAAATTAAAATTATTATTTTAGGGAAAATGGATAGTACTCTATGTATGTTTATATTTTACAACATCAGGCTGTGACTGTTTTTAATGTTCTTATAATCTTATTTATCTAAATAATTTCATAAATTTAATATTTATTAATTATATAATCTTCTGTAATGATTCAAATATGGTGGTAATGGAAAATTTATTACATTACTATGTGAAGAAGGTAACCTTTAAATAGAAATGACCAGTGCTTACATTTTTCAGTTATTTAAATGAGAAAGAAAATTAAAAATTAACCTTCATAGAGTTAATATTATATAAAAAATATCATATTTATTAATTAAATATATCCTTATCACCATCCTTTAATAGAGGAAATGAAAAATGAATCCCATTACATCATTGATGTGGAATTCCAAAAATTTACATGAGAGGCCACATCAATTTCTAATTCTTGGGAATCATATATAGAATGGTTATAAAATTAAAATAAAAAGAAATACTAATAGTAATTATTCTTTTTTGATAATTTTAATATGGTTATGGAAAATTGGGAGTTTTTTTAAGAATAAACCATGAAAAGGTTCTGTATGATCCTAAACCACTTCTTTAGATATTCTCATATGAAAAAAAAACATTATGGAATATTGGATTGGTCTTTGGGGATGACTAGAAAATAAATGTTATGGGAAAGGATTTAATAATGTATTTTGGTTGTTATTGGTTGTGATTAATGTATTCAGTGTTAGAGATACATGAGACGATGGGGTTCTCTTTTAAAAGATAGGGTAGTGAAACATATGTAATTATAAAGAATATTAAAATATATTAAAGTCACATTAATGGGAATGTGTATCCATGTTTACTACATTTAATAAATGGGATGTGATATGATATATCCCCATTATTAAAATATAATTTAGACACATTTATTCGTTATTTTAACCCTTATCCCTTTATGTCAACCCTATATTAATCATGTTAGAGTTTACCATATTGACAAGTTTTTATCTAGTTTAATATTCACAATAGATAAATAAAATTAAACATGTCAGTAAATTTTAATATTCATGTTATAAATGTTGAAATAATTATATTTATTTAATTTATATAGGTTTTATAAATAAAATTTAAAATATGTCTTCAAAATGAAATAATGACTATTTTTTTGAAAATTAAAATTTAAATAATGATATCAAATTTATTCTTCATTCTCACATAGTAAAAATATATAATATTATTAACATATTTTATATAATTTATTATCAATGTGTTTTATTGAAATATGTTATTTTTATAGATTAATCACATCTATTAATACACATCAATGATAATAGAATTTTTTTTATAAAAAAATAAATTTATATATTTTTTCATTCAAATGATTGAATATTAATTTATAACCAATTTACATTCTAATGAAGGAATTTGTATATATTTATTAACAAAAAAATAGAATTTATTTAAACAAAATAACATTTATTTTTTATTCATGATTTTGTATATATTGACAAATATAATAATTAGAAAAAACGTTCATTAAAAAATCCAAATTTTTTGGTAACTTTTGAAAATTAAAAATACATTTTCTATGATCTAATATACAAATTTTAATTTTGGAAAACAGTAATACATAAATTTAATAATTTATTATTTATAATTAATACCACTAATGCAATTACTAGCTGATAACAATCATATATAATAATAAAATTTCAATAATATATTATGGTTCGTCTATAGTCGTTGTTGTGTGAAAATATTTGATAAAAATATATAAAACTTATTTAAAGATAAATATATCATAAAATATAAGGGCTTTATAGTTTATTTATTGATATCTGTTGAAATTTTTCCCACATCTATTAAATAATATCAAGTTGCTGAATTGACCTGCAATGAACCCTACCATTTGTCTTAACCTTATTATAATCTATACATTAGGATAAGAATAGCGTATCTGAACACATGACTCCCTAGAACCCAAAAAAGACTCCTAAAGGAAAGAAGTATCCTAGAAACATAATGATATAGAAATAATATTATTCTATGAGACTCTTGAATAACTGCATTACACATAACCTTGGAAATGAATATTATCTCTAGAAAAAACACGAGATCATGATCATTCTTAGGGAAACCCTTAGGGATATCATCAGAAAACATATAATAAAAAAAATGTATATCATTTCCTCAAAAAAATATGATTCATTAAATTATTATACCAAGTATGGATTCATATTCATCAATTATAGGAAGAACCATCCTTGTACTCCTAAAATATCACGATACATTATTGAATGTACCACTATCACCCCCAAGAATTATAAGTCACATGAAAGTATTCACCATGATGCTTCCACAAAAATATCTACAAAAATAGTCCCATTCACTAATTTAAGGGAAATAGTTATATAGTAATCCTATTAAAATTCCTCTTGTCACCACTATCACTAGTATAATTCGCATTCAGAGAAGATATATGTCGAAATATTTTAAATCATGATAACGATAATGTAAAAACTAATTTGATAATATTCCCCAAATGTCCATAAAAATTAAATATTTTAATAATCATGATCATTATTAGTGATTTACGTTCATTTGGCCATGACTTTTGAGATCCATAGGATATGATGATCCTCATCTTCATGAGAAAACAATGGCATATGAAGAGAGAACATTAATTTAATAAAATATAAATCTTTAATACAGAAAATAGTTACCATGAACCCAACCCAAATTATTCATGAAATTAAAAATATATATACAATTGGTCAAACCATAACAAGTCTCAATTCAATATAGACAAGGTGGTCAAAGTAATCACAATCAACGAAAAATTGGAAAGAAACTACTTATAAATTACTTCACGATGATGATAGATTTGATATTCCACAACATTAAAGGTGGATTTCACAAGAAAAATATGCCTTATTAATTATGTGATCTATAAATGCTCCTTGAATTGACAATATATGCATAATAGAAAAATATTTTAAATGAATACTATATTCGATAGCATACGAATTACATCACACCGACAATTAATGGTCTTTGAATATTATTTTATTAATATATTTGATATAACATAAAAAATTAATTAATGGGTATAAATGGGTGTAAATTAATTATGAAATAAATATATAATGTAATATTAAAAAAATCACAAAAAAAATTCTAATATAATTTTCAATCAATATGTACTAATTTCATTTTATTATTCAAAAACATATTCTCTTAAAAATGAATTCTATTTATTTCTTTGTGTGAATATTATAATATTTTTCTTCCACCATTATAATTATTTATAATATAAAATATAGTATTTTAAATCATCATAATAGTATTATAATAGGGTAATTTGGGAGAATTTTTTGAAATTCCTTCTTTTTAATTGAATAGTTAAAATATTGATTTCTGTAAAAGAATAATTTTTTCCATGAGAAAATTAATCAAATTATTATTTAATTTAACATAATACAAATTTATTTATATATAATATTATTAATTACATATTAATAATTATTATTACCATTTCATTTAATTTAATGTTTAATCTTAAAAAAACATTTTCTAAAACCATTTTTCATTATATTAGACATTTATATGAAAATATATTTATGAAAACTCTAGAAATTTATTCATGGAAAAATCATTTCATATTTTTGATAAGTAGTTTATAATTCTGAAAATATTTTTTCTTTTGTTTTTGAAATTATAAACAGTAATCATATTAAATTTTTTCCACCATAGTAAGGTTGAAAAATGTAGAACAGGATGAAAACTGTGAGATAAGGCATAAAAATAAACCCAACACATGATTATTTTTAAATGTTTTTTTCGACCATAAAAGTAAAATTTCTTAAAATATCACAATTTCATTATAATTTCCATTGATAATGATATTAACATAATATTTACTATATAACAAAAAAATAAGGTCACTATTATTATGTTAATATCTTAAATAGTTTTTTGAAGTTTAAAAAAGGTTATAATCCATTCAAAATGGTTATTAAAATTATTATTTTTTAATGATGTCAAGTAATTTCAATAAATTTTAATACGGAATAGTTTTTTTAAATGCTTACCAAATAGTGAAACAATTCTTTTACAAGAGTCGAAAAAAAATTAATTGATTTTAAATACATGAAAAGTAATATTTTTTATGATAAATTATGTTTTTGAAAAACATAATGTGTTATAATAATGTATAATAGTAGTTTGAAGAGTATTTATTTGATTTCAATACCTATCTTGATATATTTAAAATCAATTTATATTCATAGTTCCTAAAATGTATTTATTTGTAAATTATTTTGGATAATATATTTTAACCTATATTGAAAATCATAAAATCATGAAATAGGAAAATGGGGTGATATATGGTGAAAACATTCAACTATATAACATTTCAGAGTCCACTATAATATTATAATTTAATTTATTCTCCATTAGTAATGAAAAAGGTGTTACCACAGTTGTGTTTAAATTAGTGAATAAATGGGTTATTCCAAAAGATATGTTCTGAAATGTCACATAAACATATCAAAACATTACTAACAAAATTTATTCAAACCATACCCTATCTCATATTATAGGTTTTTTCACTCAATTCCACTATAAAATGAAAAATAATGAAGGATATTGAAATCTTTTATGCAATTCATATCATGAAATTTCTGTCATTATAAAATGAAATTACATATCCTCTATTTTTGAAACTAAATAGATACAAGTAGATAAAACCCCTTGAAAAAATATTATTAAATACAATAGAATAATTATATTTGATTTTGAATTTGAAATACTCATCAATAGGGTACTCCAGGAGAGATCCAATAGAGGGTTTTCAAAGAGTGGGTAATCATATCTTTTAAACATTTTCATTTTAAATCTTCTAATATACCCTTTAATTCAAGGATAACCAATCCAAAATAATAAAATATTTATCTAAAAAATACTAATTTTTTATTTCCATAAATTAGCATCCCTATTAATCTCCCACTAAATCATATGGGGAATGTAATGATCATTCATTCATACATGTCGATTTCCAAATCCATGAAATGATGTGCTTTGTCTGTCATCACCACATGACATTACTAGTTATCATGAATTTTTTAATAAATATGTATTATATTAAAGACATAAAAATAATTCTATAAATATAATTTATTCCAAAAATTCATACCCTCACACCCCTTTAAAATTATAATGTTAATATTTTCTATATATAGAATAACCGCTTCATGAAGAAATTGATTCATTTTACATAGTCTCGATTCAAGGGTTTATAAAATTTTCTTAATGTTGTACAAATATTATTTTTATTATTTTTATTATCAATGAGATGACTTATCGTGGAACCCTTTTACAATAATCATCCTAAAAAATTGTTTTTGGACTATTAACCAAACATCCTCAAAGCATCTAATAGAAACATAATTGATTAAGTAGATAAGTAAAATATATTTATAAACGAAATAATTTATATAATGATAATTTCATAAAGATGGAAAATATTCATAATAAAGTAAATAAATAAAATATTTTTATTATTCCTGAGTTAAATATCACGAAATGCTATAAAATATTTATGGTAAGGAATTTAAGGTTTCAATTCCATTTTATTGAGGCAAAATATATTTTCCGAACATTTTTTATTTTATGTAATCTATAAACGTGAATATATATATATATATATATATTTTAACATTATTTTATATAGATTAATTTCTTTAAAAATTCATTTATTTGTATCTCCATCAATATATCATTGGTTCAATAGCTATGAAGTCTCAATGGATATCTCTCAAAAAATGTATTTTAAATGTTTTAATGCATTTAAATTATTCCTCATATATATGTTGTTATGAAAATTCATGTATGTTATTAATATATTAAGATATATTATATATATTATTTTAAACAATGTTTTAATTTCATAATTTTTTTTTCAAGTTACACTTTTAAATATTTTATAAACTATATATTTTTTATATTTTTTAGAAAGTGTTGACATAATAATTTTCTAATGTACACAACATGAGAGGAATTTAAAAATATCATGAAAAATATTCTATAATATTTTTCATCTACATGTTTTCATGGTTTTGAAAACACTTCCATACTTTCCATTCTTCTGGGAATTATTATTATATTGGTTTCAATGAAAATTGATTTTTATACATATTTTTTTTGATTCCCAAAAGAGATTTTATAAGCTGATAAACTGAAAAATTTATAAGTTTTTATGATTGAAATAATACCATTAATTTGTTTCATGTATTTCTGGTTGCACATATATATCTTATAATGATGGGTGTTCCAGATACAGCCATCCAATCCATTAGGAGTGGTTATGTTCTATAGAGAATTATGATAGAATTAATCGAATAAGAAATTCCCTTTACAAGTGTTCTTATATGGGTAACTCTAGTTGTTATATAAAGATAATATCCCAAGGATCCAATAATACATTATATTATTTAAAATTTATTTTCATGAAATAATTATGATTTCTTAATTTAATTTATATATCATTTAACGATTTTTTTGTCTATTTATGATTAAAATCTATGTTTTTATGGAAATGATTTTTTTGGTTCCTATGTTTTATATGAATCACACATGGATATGATTTTTAATTTTTTATTTATTATAATATGTTTTGTGAAAAAATTTTGATAGTAAAGATGATTTCATGCATAATTAAAATATTATTTGATCTCAATATTGGTTATGTTTAATGAACAATTTCTTATGAAATCAAATGTAATTCATCATTGGATAATGGGATTATTTTTATATTTTGAAATCTACCTTATGGAGTTTTTCCATCATAAAACTTTTCTAAATTTTTTTCAAATTTTTTTTATCGATTAATTTTGAACAATTATAATGTAATGTTAAAAATAATGATTATTTTTCATATAAATAAAATAAGTTTCATTTTAAAAATACTATTTTCTGAAATTAATAGATACTCAATAGTTGTGTCCAGACATTAATTTATGTTTTAATATTTATTAGTCATGAACCAATTCTCTAGAAAACTAAAACATAAATATTTTCTTAATATAAGAAAATTAATTCAAGTAATGAAGTGTATGATTATGTATTGTTTTAAGGTTTGGTATTATAGTTAATTTTAATAATGGGTTTGATATTAGGGTCTATTATGAGGTTTTATTGTGTGAATATCTTATAAGTTATGGATATCGAAATTGGTTAATAACACTATGTTTCATCATATGGTTCATTTCAAAGATGTGAATTTTTATGATTCATTTAATTGGAGTAAATTTAGAAACATTTATTGACTTGTAATTGAGTTTGGATGTATATGTCACCATTATTTTTGTCTTGTTAAATTTTTTCAGAGAAGAATTGCATTATAGTTTATTGAAATATGTTGAGTGTAACTAAAATAAATTATGCTAAATATAATCATTAATGAGTTTTTCAAAAAGGTTAATTGGTTTAAAATGGTTATTATAAGATTGAACTAGGGGATATAGCATTCATATTAACATTGGAGTGAAAAATTATTTAATTACTATGTTACTAAATTTATTTATAAAAAACATATCTAATTTCGGAACAATTTATGATTAAGGAAAAGGAAATACTTTTTTATAATGTGGGTTTTTTATATTAAGAGTTAAGGTTATGTTATCTTTTTGAAGTATATGTTATTCTATTTTTTATTTAAGGTTTTTGAAGATATTTATTGAAATGTATATTAAATATTTTTGATTATATGATTAGAGAAACCACATTACTGATTAGTACATTCAGGATTGATTGATGTTATTCGTATATAAATTATATTTTATCTTTGATGAAGATGTGATCAAAGATTTATTATTATTATTTTTGAACTAATTCAAAAATAATTTCATGAATTTTTCCCTTTGTTCCTAATAAAATGATCTAATATTAAATTTGGATGTTATTGTTGGGGGTATAGTGACTAATGATACATTTATTCATATAATGGATTATACTTATTTATATTATCTTACCTAATGCTAAAAATTTTCTTTGTTAATTAATAATTATATCATGAATAGATTATTATAATTAACTATAGATTATGATATATTAGTAATTTAGTTTACTGTTTCAGACATGAGAAATACATGTTATTCAATTCCATGAGTATAGGATGAGATAAATGTTATAACTGATCGAATTAAAAACAATGGAAGAAATATTTCAAATGGAACATGAAGAAAAAATGTAATTATATTTTTTATTTTGTTTATATTTACATAAAAAGACTTCCAAAACACATGAAAAATGTTCTAGAAATAAAAATGACATAATTTTACATCATTTATGATTAATTTTTTTTTCTGCTAATGATTTTTGGTTTTTTGGTTATAATATTATCATGACCACATTATATATAACTTCACATTATTATTTTATGTTTATTTTTAAAATACATGTATAAATTATCACATCCCAAAATATTCTCTTATTTGGAAACCTAGTTATGTTACATTATGATAACCATAATCTTTCAAGTTCCATATTCCTTATTGATGGTTATGTTAACCCTTTTTATGATGTGGGTTTTGAAAAAGATGTCTAAAAATGTATAAACATTGATTTCTGAGATCAAGGTAAAATTTTGGTGACATAATTTATTTAATAGAGGTTAATGTGGAACTAAAAATGGTAAATAATGATTATGTTTGATTGAATAGAATATAGTTGTCAAGAACGAAGCGAGGTTGTCATCTATCCCAACACCCGCCCCATTCTTTTGAAAGGCTGAAAGGACCTTCCATATCCACACTGGGTGGAAACTAGTTCTGAGGTATAAAAAAGTATTTTGGCATGATTTTACCCATTTTTATAATCAAAACAACTCAAAAAAATAAAAAACAGGATACTGAATAATTAGAACAAAACTAGCCATTACAAAAATTAAGATTCAATGTTTTACAACACTAACCAAAACCAAAGATGAAAAATGGAAAGGAACGTCAAATACTCCCAAAACCTCCATGTTACAAGATTGATATCACCCTTATTCCATTATCATCATGTTATAAAACAAGGGAAGGAAACGAAACCCAGACCAACGACTTCCCAATAAAACATCATGCCTTTACCTGGGTCATACTCAAAAAGGACTACATACACCCAAATTTGTATGTATAGTGTGATCCAAATCCAATTAGGATTCTAGAATAAGAAAAATATACCATTATATAACATAAAAAGGTAAATTAAAATGCATTATTTATACTAAAGACTTGGAATATTTTCTAGAATACTTTTTAAATTAAAACTATTTTCAACAGAAGAATTTCAAGGAAACCCATTTCTAAATAGATATACTTTGAAGAAAAATTAAAAGTACTCAATTTCCACCATATACCAATAGATTATATGACATCACATAATCCAAATGTCTTAATTGAGAACCATATTAAAATATAAAAGGTTGATCTTTCTTGAGTGACACACTAGAACCTCATACCTCGGTTAATGTTGGTATGATAACCAAAACTATAATCATTCTCATGCATGAGTCACTAAGAGGGGACACTCCAAGGGAATAGTTTTATCTAATCATAATCACTGTATAGTTAGTGTGGTAATCATCAATCCAACTACATAAAATTGGGAATTTCTACTTCTTTATCACACACATTAATCAACTAGAAGAAACTGAGACTTTCCACTTCCATATCACTGGTGTACTAGATCTAGTTAGTTCACCTAGATACCCATGATTTCTGTTTGCTCTATCCATCATTTCACATGTCACACAAAACCCCCTTTTTCACATACACATGCCAAACATTATAAATACCCCAGGAAATAAACGTTTTCAATAAAAAACCATTTTCTATTTCAAACACACAAAAGCCATTTAAAAATACTTATTATAGTACTTATAAAATTAATGAACCCCATTTAACAACATTATAGGAAAAAAATAACCCATTTAACCATTTCAATGGGAAAGGATACCTTTTTAAATATAAAAACCCACTAATTTCAAAATAAAACAGGTTTGCCATTATTTAAAAAAAGTAAAAATAACATTTAAAGGTGAAAAAAATATCCAATGAGAAAAAATAATCCATTTATTAAGAAAAAAACATTCAATATATTTCCACATATATTTCCGTAAAAAAAACATTTCACCACCTTGAAATAGATCATAAAACATGTATAAGAAGCATCACCATATGAAAGACAAAATAACATGACCATTTACCATTATAAAAATCCATTTCAATCACAAAATCTTGTCAAATAGTTGCAGAAATTTTTTCTCACCACAAAAAAAATCATAAAACACAAATAATTAACAAAGAACTAATATTAAAATCATTTAACAGTACCAGGACCTAGAACCCCATACCTCAATTGTAGAATCTTATGGAAATTTGTGGGAAACTACAACTAAACCATCATAAGATCCTATAAAGGAAATATTTAGTAACAACCATCCATGTCTCACACCTAACTACAAGAAAAACCCCTCAATATGTCAAATGATTCATTGGAAAAGAGGAACCTAAAGGTGGGGAAGAGGAATCCAAAAAATCGATGAAATCAAAGGAGAGGGGACTTACTTCAATATTTTTTAGTTTTTCCCTACCAAATCCACCATAGAAGGGGAGATATATGGGATCTAAGGGAGGGAGGGGAGGGATATATGGATGAAAATCTAGAATAGGGTAGATAGGTGTGGATTTTGTGTAAAAACCCAATAGGACACAAAGGTCATTTTCAAATTTTTAATGACCTTCACATCTTAGAGGATTTGGCCATATGGTTTGGAATACATTGTGGAAATTGTGCATCCTTATATATCTAACATGAACAAAATAAACGAGTATCCTACACAACCTGAATAACTATGTGAAATTTTCATAGTATCTTAAACCTAAAAACAAAAACCTACCACACAGTTACCTTGAGAAGGGCACATAGTTTGAGAAACTGTGCGCCAACAACGTGCATCATTCTCTTAACCCAGAAAATTTAATTTTTCACCAAAGTAACCAAGAGGAAACTAATGAATATTCTTGGGAATAATGAATTAAAAAAAATAATATAAAAAAATCAAACTCATCAAACTAGGGACTTGAGGGAAAAAACGAGATCCAAATTTAAACCAGAACAATGGATGGAAACAAAAACTCATGTGTGATAATTCTCCCCACCATGAAATCATTCGAATCTTTGAAATTCATTCCAAGTTTTAATCTAAAACAAAAATAGATAGTAATACATTAATCAATTGGTTTCCCAAAAAACATAAAACGGGAAGGATGTATATAAACCAAGAATATAAACATATATTCATATGATTTAACGTTGGGGGAAGAATGGACTTTCCACTAAAAGACTCGTGCCACCATAATCCTACAACAACTCGTGTTTATTGATCAATATAAAGTAATTAACACAAATTTATAATCCAAACTCTTAATCTAAGAACACAATAGAAATGTTTGAATTAAATTTATACCATTTACTAGAAAATTAAAAGTAAAATCTAACAACTTCTCATGAAACATGTCCATAACCTAGATTAAAAAAATGCTAGGTGCACTCTGACACCAATGATTACTCAAGTGAAGAAATAAGAATTAGATATATCTAATTGAGATTAGAAACTACCAAGAAAACAATAGAAACTAAACCAGATTATCAATACGGGAAGCTCAAAGAGACACCCCACCTTTGGAAGAATAGTTGAACTACTTTACATTGGGAAAATTTTAGTGATTCACATAGTGGGTCTCCCCACATTAATAACCAACCTACATAACCAAGTTGTGAAGACTATCATGGGAACCCAACATGGTATAACATTTGAAAATCCTACAATTACCTAATCCATACCATAAGAGGACTGATTAAAGAAACTACAAACAAATGGAATGAACTAGACAATTCACCATCCCCTACAGGACCTGGCCATCTTCAAATGAGTACACAAAGGATAATAATATAAAATAATGAACACAAAAGGAAAACTGCATAGATATAGCCATCACAAAAAGGAAGATCCACTTGAGTTTATGAAAATAAGAAAACGACACCACCTTTTAATAAAGGAGGAACTCTTCCACCCACATAGGATAAAATAAAGAACAAGTCATTCACGCCCCGACCAACAAAATGGATCCCTTACAAAAAAGTAGCAACAATAGAGAAGATTTAATTGTCTGAACAAATGTTGAAGACCATGATAGAGCAACATTCCTCACACCCCTACATGAATACTAAATACATGCAAACTTCACTCTAAGGCCTATGGATGGAGCCCTATTTTATTGAAGTGTATCCTACCACAATGAAAAATGATAATAACCACCAATTAGAATAGTTTCATTGGTTTAATGAGAAAAAACAATAGTAATAGAAGAAAAAAAAAGAATACAACACCCTGCGACAATCACCTAGATATAACATTGAACTCTAGTAATGATATAGACTAGGAAGATGCTCACACATCATCCTCATTAACCTCGAACATAAAACAACAAGAATAAGGAACACAGAAGATACACATCCATTTAAAATGGCGGAATTCATAATTTCCATAATAAAAACGTGATTCCATTTGAATGTATGTTTTCAAAATATATAGTAGGAATTCTTGACACCATGACCCTTATCATAATATTTAGGAAAATTTCAGTTACATAAATTACCGTCACTAATTCAAGGATAGTTCTCCATGAATATAAGTGGTCATCCTCAAATTTAATGACTCAAAATACTTAATGAATCTATAGTTTCTTTTCACATCCCACATATAATATTCCAGTTCAATAGGATCCACATGGTAAACAAATATTGGAGGATTCAACATCTGATATTTAGGTAGAATTTTAATGGGTTGATCAGCTGGACGGTCTTCCTAGAGTAAACCATCCATGGACCACATCAAATATTCATCAATAATTATGGGGAAATACACTATATAATCAAGAAAAACGTGAAACCAGATATAAATAATCCACTATCCAAGAAATACCACAAAAAAACACCTAACACATACATGGAACCAACTTAATGGATTTGCATAAATTTATTCAAATAATCCAATATTCATCATCTCAAAACCAATTTATCGATAAAAAAAATGAAACATTCCTCAAATAGAAAATGTATTAAATGTTAGAACACCTCACAAGAAATATTCCTAAATCACAAGGTGAAACAACACACAACTATTGGTTATCAAAGAATCAAATCATCTATAAAAATCATTTTTAGAATGAAAACAAGCTTTGTGGGTTTCACACTCACTAATGGTATTCCATGGAGTCTCACACAGACATATTCACATGACAAACATGGAACCCTCCTCTTATGTCATCATCCATCCACATTTTCTATACATATCATGAATGTGTCCACTCATATAAATAAAAAAGGTAAAAAAAGAAATTCTAAACTTATCTTGAAAAAACATTCATCCCACACATTCAACATCTTAATTAAAATTATTATTAAAAAATTTATGAAACGTTTCAAAAAATAACCAACCAACATTTAAAGAATAATTTAATTTTCAAACTATAAACACCATTTCATTTAATTTACTTCAAAAACATTTTTCATAATTTCTATTAAAAAATAAATTCATCGGATTCAAGATATTTTCTCTATTAAAAAAGTCACACCACATAAAAAATTCATTGCTTAAAAAAATTCAAACGCTCGTTAAAAAAATTTATTCTTTCCAAAAAATGATTTCATTATACTCTAGACCTCGATTTAAAAAATATAACAACACAAATTGATTCTGGATTCACCCAAATGTTCGTTTCATTAAAATCCATTTTTAACTCTCCCATAATGTTGAATTTTTGAAATCCCTTTAACCATTTCCTAAAATCAAATCATTAATAACTAAAACCAAAATTTTACATTTTTGTAAAAATGGTTTTAAAAAACATTTGTACCCCAGAAGATAGAATAAAATCAGACGGGAAACTAGTGTAATTGGGTGACATGGATATATTGTTAGCAGCCATAATCCAATCACACTACCAACATGGATTATATTCTAGGGCCATGTCCCAGACTCCACACAGATTTAAAGGCCCTAAGAGATCACAAATAGCATTATCCCAAATCTATCTTCATTTATAAATATGAAACAACCCATAAGAACCAATGAAAGTAAAAGAAACTCCACAACTCGTTAAAACTCATGTACTGTCATGAGTTGTGCTAGTCGGGAACCCTACCCGTAATTAGAACATAAAGTCTCAAAAATCCATGCTCTGATCTATCCAGACACATCCCAAAATAACATGAACCAAAAAAGATCCTGACCTGCTCTAATACACTTTTTTTCATGAACCAAGATGGGGTTTTATCTATCCCAACACCTGATCCAATCCTAAGCATGGTCCAAAGGGCATTCCTGATCCCTACGTTTTAGTAACTAGTTCTCAGGTATTAGAAAAATTCTTTTAGGATTATTTTATCCAATTTAATAATCATGAAAACTCAAAGAAAATAAACATCATGAGGCTAAATAATTATAACCAAACAACAAATGAAAACATCGAATTCAATGTTTTAATAAATTAAAAAAAAACCAATATAAAATAATTGAATGAAAACTTCAAACACTCCCCAACCTTTTGTGTGACACGAGGAACATCACCAATAAGACACCATTAATATACCCTAGAACATGGGGTGACACTTGAAACCCAAAGAATTGATATCTCTATGAAACATCATTGCTTTACCTGGGTCATACATAAAAATATTGACATACACCCAAAGGTGTATGTTGGGTGTGATCCAAATACTTGTAGGATTCCACCCAAAGAGAAGGATTCCATGCTATATCATTAGGATAAAAATTAACTGACATATTTTATTAAAAATTCTTTGTAATATATTTATTATTATTTTATGGAAAATAAATTTTCAAGATTACACTTTCTAGAAAATACATTTCTCAATAAAAATTGTTAAAATATACATTAAATTTAATCATGGTCCCCCATATACCAACAGATAGAACAACACCACATAAGACACATGTCACAAGTGAACACCATTGGTAAATCATTAAGGATGATCTAGCTTGAGTGACACACTATAACCTCATACCACAGTGAAAGGTGGTATAGTAACTAGAACCGTCGTCTTTCTCTTAAACGATCCACTCATAGGTTACACCCCATGGGCCTAGTGGTCTCAGATCATCATCATTGATTAGTTCATGTTGTAATTATCAATCTTTTTAAGTGAAATTGGGACTTCCAACTTCCATATCTATAGAATCAATATAATAGAAGAAACTACAACTTTCCTCTTTCATGTTACTAGAATAATAGATCTAGTCATCCCACCTAGATATCAGGGATTCACTTTTCCTCAATCCCTCATTTCACATTTTACAGAAAACACCTTTTTTCACATATACATTCCTAGAATTGTAAATACCTCGGTTAATATCTATTTTTTATAAAAAAATATATTCTATATTACAGATACCAAAACCATTTAATTTTTTTTCACACTACATAAAAATTCCATGAAACCCATTTGACAAATTTACAAGAAAAGAAATCATTAATTTGAACCATTTCCCTGGGGATAATCCCTTATTCAAATCTATACATAGCCTAATTTCATATTAATGAATGCTTTCCATAATTTACACAATTTATAAATCACATTATAAGGTGAACCCCAAAACCCAATGATCCAAAATAATTATTTTATTTTAAAAAAAAATTCAATACATATTCACCTCTAGTACCTTAAAAAAATTTCACACCCATCAAAAAAATAATAAAACACTTTTAAGAAGCCCTTCCATAGGGCACACAAAAACACATAACCATTTCAACTTATAAAAATCCATCTCAGTCACATAATCATGTAAAACCCATTCAAAACATTGTTCACACCACTAAAATTATTCATATAGCATAGATAATCATTAAATTAACCATATTAAAATCGTCAAACTATATTTGTGTAGGTAACAACCTAACTCAATTGTAGAAACTATTAGAAATTAGTGGTAAATGAAAACCACACCACCATAAGATCCCAGAATGGAAATATTTCCCAATAACCATCAAGATCTCACACAAAAACACAAGAAAAATACTCCCTAGGTCCAACGATCTACTGGAAAAGGAGAACCCAAAGAGGGAAGATCATGAACCCAAAAAAATGGAACAAATCGAAGGAGAAGGGACATATTTGATGATTTTATAGGATTTATATGCAATATTCACTACAAATGGGGATATATATGTGATCCAAGGGAGATAGGAGAGGGAAATATTGCGGAAAATTATGACTGATGTTGAGAGGGGTGGATATGAGTTAAAAACATGAGAGGACATGAATTTTATTTTGAAATATTTTATAACATGGACTTCATGCACGGTTTTCTTGCATGATTTTCTAAACATTATGGCAACAATGTTACTATATCTATCTAATAATAACCTACCTTATAGTTATCCTTCATGAACTAACATACCATTGTCAAGTCATGCAGTAACTACTACCAAGAAATAACCTCATACCGCATGGTTATCGGGAGAAGGGCACATAGTTTTAAAAACCTTGAACCTTATTCTCTCAACATAAAACATGTATTTTCACAGAAATCTCTTAAATGAAACTAATGAATAACCTTAGTTTAAAATAAAAATAAAAGATCATATAAAAAAATTGTAACTTTTCACAATAGGAATTGAATGGAAAATATGAAATCGAAATTTTTATTGGAAATAAGGATGAAAACCGAAACCCTTTTCATAGAATACATAACACCAAGGACTAACGATGATAAATATTATTATTTAAATATGAATGATTTATAATGGAAATTCATTTGAAGGTAATCATACGAATTAACCACATTATGATAAATATTATATAATAAGGTCTAAAAAAATAAAATTAATGAAATTTGTTTAATAAATATGTCATAATTTTATGAAATTCCATTTTTTGAGTCAAAATTTTTTTCCAAAAAAATCTTTATTTATCATTCATTGAAAGAAAATGAAATAATTATTTTATATTTTTAGACAATATATTTTTTAGAAAAATAACAATTTTTAAATGGTAATTTTAATACTATCATATGTTTTTTTAATAAAATATTTTTAACACCCTGATATTTTAATATAAAGGAATTGCATTAGATTGAATATTAGAAATGAAAAAATATTTTTATATTAAATTAAACATGAAACATAGTTAATTTATATTTAATGGAAATGTATATTTTAGTATGCATTACATGAAACAAAATATTTATCTTGTGTAACATGCACCACAGAGTTTAAACGAACTCTGAAATCTTATTAAAATATTATTATTTATTATAATAGTCATCACCTAGAAATTTGAATGTAAATTATGAATATTAATTAATAATTTATGAAAATTGTGGTTATCTATTTTTTTATAAATAAAATAAGAATCATTTAAATTAAAAATTAATATTTGATAAAACATTGTATTTATCAAAAAGAAAATTTAATTGCGATTTGGGAAAACATTATAAATTTAATTATTAATTTTTATAGAGAATTTATATAAAAAAATAAAATTCCATTTTTAGTCCTGAATACTATATGTATCTTAAATGGTTTTTTGATTTTTTTTAAAAGATACAATTTTTTATGAATTGTGAAAAATACAGAATAAAAATTTAATCATTATTTTTGTTTAAATAATATATATTTTTAAATTATATTTTTATGTTGATTTTAAGTAAATTAGGTAAATTTTATATAAAATAATAAAATTTAGTTTATAGAAATAATTTTCATAGTGAATCTAGATACATAAATATGATAAGATTTGGAACATTTTCCTTATAAAACCGCACTTTCTCATTTTGTATGCATGGTTAATTTTGATTAAATTATGAAACATTTATTCATTTAATTTAGAATAATTGATTCGAAATTTTTAATAATAATAATATATAATAAAAAAAATTAACTTACTTTTTTAACAAAATAAATTGTTAATTTTGTAAAAATTAATTACTCCAAGTTAAGTAAGAATTCATTTACCGCGTGATAAAAATCGATATGGGTTGAAATGTCCTATAAACTTGTCTAAAAACATTTGAATGGAAATATATCAATCATTACACATATAAGTTGTATAATGGCCAATTTGGGGCCTTTTTTACATATCAAAATCCTAGGATAACTAACTTATTTTAAAAAATATCACGTGTGTCCTCTCCCGAACTTATAAAAGTCAACCCAGTCTTTTCTATTATTCAAACCTTCATTACTATTTGAGTATAAAAATACCTAAAAAAATAGATTCCAATTTTTTTCACATTATCTTAGATTCCTTTTTTGGTTGGATATACTTCCATGTATGGAATTAGTGTAAACCTAAGGAGCATACCAAATGAAGAGGTAATGTTCTTTAATGATGGTCATTATTATATTTCTTCCACAACTCACACAACATTTAATTAAAACATTATTATATATTATCCACAGTATTTTAAATAAAATGGGGTGTTTTTATAACATCTGAATGACCTAAAACCTCCCCCAATTCAATCAAATGGGTTACAAAATCATCATATCTGTATAAGGCGGACTACCACCTCACACACTCTTGTCTTTCATTCTTCCATTTTTACCACTTCAGGATGTGTATCATGACAAATATAAAGTATATGTGTTATATTTATATAATATTTTAAACTGTAGGGCCCCTAATCAATTATCTAAATATATATTACCTTCTATTCCTTAGGAGATATAATAATGTATCTCGTGTGTTCGTTGAACAACATCCTCATTAAGCGATGTGATTCATCTTTCACAAACGTTTATCATAGAAGGTAATAAGATACATTTAATGAATACATGTGATATGATATTTATGGAATATTTACCATTATGGAAGGATAATATATATTTTTTTTCTTCATTCATTTTCACTCAGGTGAAGATGATAACAACATTAATGAATTTGTTGACTACTTCATTCACAAATGATGTGATTACCTTTCCATGCCCACAACACATTAATGCTATAAATAAGTATATAATATGATATATATAATATTATAATAAAATTATATAGGTAAAACATTTCTTACCCACTTTCTATTATACTCATTGAAAAATAGAAACATTAATATTGTTTATGCATGACCAATAATCTTAATTAATGCAACATACTTCATTTTTCAAAACAATAATTCAATGTCGATTATAAAATTATAATTGATGTAAAAATACTATAATTATTTCATGATTATTATTTTCAGTATGATAGATCTATATATATTCAAATGAATCAAAACATTCTTAAACATGCATATATGTGAAAATGAATCATTTAACACCATAAATAAAGACAATAATAAAATATTAATAACGAAAAATTGATAAGATATTATAACAAGAAAAAATATATAATATTATAATGTATAATATGGTTCTAGAAGATTTTAATAAAAATTTTAAACCACTTTATAATATCTTAACTCACATTCAACCAAAAGGATGTCTGAGGTATGGGATTTCAAAACACAATTTCTATTCATTCGATTGAAATTATAAATTTTAGATTATTTTTTTTATAATATTATTAGTATAATTAAATTTTATTATCTTATTAATAATTTACACATGATTAAAAATTATTTTCAATTGAAACAAATAATTTTTTCTTCAATTTATTTTGTATTCAATGTTATTATCATTGAAAATTTTTATTTCACATTCTCATTCCAATTGAGTTGGTTTACTCTTGAAATTCAGTTGAAGGAAATTATTTTAAAATTTACTAATAAACACATTTAAATTTATTATCCGATGGTTATTCTTGTTATTTTCATGTAACAAAACAATTTTCCTACACTTTGGAACATAAATATTTCTTTAGAAAATTAGGTTAAAAAAATTCAACATCATTTCAATCATTGATCTGAAATATATATTCATTCAAAACAATTTTTTTTAAAAAAATTCAATTTTTTTTACCATATTAGAAATTATTTATCGAAGATATTTTAAAAATGTTTTACACTTTAATTTTTTCGATGGAGTATTTATGACCTCTTTAAAAAAATGACAGTTTGGCTTTTATAAAAAAAGAAAAATGAATCTTATTGTCATTATCGGAGCGTGTAATATTACTAATCATTTTACAGTGTAAAGGTATTGTTATTTTTAGGTTTTATTATATATATGAAAATAAATTTATTCATGAATATAGTATATTTTCATTATCATTTTCATTTTTACATGGATATTCATTTTAGAAATATTTTTAAAAGTGAGTAAAAATGAAAAAGATCATTAAAAAACATCCAAAATAAAATTGTTACATTACCCAAGAAGATTTTATCTATATTTTAATGGAATTTATATTCCTTAATAACGAAAACAAAAAATATTCACATCAAAGTGTATATATTATATTTTTGTAATCCTTAATCTTCATTTAGATTGTTTATGATCATTTTGACCAAGAAAAGTATTCATATTCACTTATTTTATTCATTTATGTAGTCATTTCCTTGGCCTTGAATTATTCACTTTCTTGTGGAAATTAAATTTAATCAAAATGTAATGCCCCGACCCCACTTACCCAGAGTCGGTTCATTATTACATAACATTGGCATGATCACAAGAAAGATCAAATCTCGAAAGACCGATTAGTTTAGTATCCTTGGAAACACTAGATATATTCATAACGTTTTACATTACATCATAAAAATGAAAACTACAACAACATAGTCTCCATAGTACACACTCTTATCCCCTCATAATATCCCTGCAGATCATTCATAATTTACTTCTTCACATCCTGGGAAAAATAAAACATAGAAAATGGGTGAGCTAAAATTCCCAGTAGGGATAACAATATAGAGGAAACTTTCATAAATAAGAATAAACATTTAAGGAACTGGATAACTATAACAAAAGCATTTTAAACATGAACATAAACATAGTATGGAAAAAATAAAATGAAATAATTCCATTTACTTATTCACATGGATATTCTACTAATCGAATAATCACATGCAATATCAATAACCACTTTCAAATTGATGGAATGAATAATGCCAGACTATCAAAACCACATAGCCAAGGCCTCGTACCAAAACTACAAATAAGATTTTTCCAAGGACTTGTGCCAAGACAGTAATTTGTCTCATGAGACCTACTGATGCATCAAGGAGCTATAGAAGGCTCCGTCCGTCACATATTCAGTCCAATGCATTACCCTATGTAAAGGTTTAAACATAACATAAATATTCATATTAAAACTAGAATATGAGATGTAAATACTTCATCCATAAACCAAAAATGGTATAAAAATAACACATCCACAGTCAAACCTATCACAAAACCTTCAATACAATATAGATTATTTTTATCGTAATAAATCAACTTCAAATACTCTTAAAATCCATCAATGGATGTTGACATAGATGAAGTCAAAACTCTTTTTAGAGAAATATATTTTTCTATTTTGAAATCATTTAATAGTAATATATCTATAAAATAAATCATTTTTATGAAAATATTCTTATAATCTTGTAAGGTAATATTTGACGATTTTATAACGGCGGAAAATAGCCACACCCGCAGTATAAGTTAAAAAAAATTCTTACCATAATTCTGTCAAAAAGCTTAAAAAGGACCTTGTTTGGAAAACGATGGAAGGATTCCTTTATAAACCTCTTATAAAAAGTCAAATAAAGGTATAAATGAATTTAACGCATATTATTTTAAATAGTAAAAATTTTTTGAAATACATTTTTATGAAACATGGGTGTGGATGATAAACAAATCCCAGTAGATTATTACATATAAACAACCTCAGATAATGAAGAAATTGCAGAATAAACCCTTACCTTGAACTTTTCCATGGTTTACAAAAGGTTAACCTCCTCTATAATGGTGAAATAATTTTTATTAAAGTATACATTAATCTTATAAATTAATATGATATCATATATGATCTTTTAACATTGTTTTGTTAATAATATCTTAGAATTATCATCGTTTCGGGTGTAAACGTACTCATTTTCGTTTATATGTTTTGTTACATAATCCGTGTTTGTTATGGATAGGTTGTATATTATTAATATCCAAAATGATATCAAGTCCTTAAACATTATTTTTAAATCATCAAATCATAATTATACTTAAATGGATATGATGGAGAATTAATCTCATCGCGTTCGTGGAGACGGTAGTCCGTACGTACGCACGAGCGACAATATCATTCTTTTGATATTTAAATAATATTTAATTAGATGGTAAATCATATATAAAGAATCCTTATCATGGTATATTTATTATTTATTTGAATTACACATCATTATTATACCCATCCAAATAATAATATATTGAATAACAATTACACCACGGCGTGGAGATGGTAAGCCGTACGTACACATGTATGGTGACATTTCATTCAAATGATGGATAGAATACTGAATATGGTTGTAACATATTTATAATAATATTACAGTATATAGGATATAATGGATTCATTATTTTTGAATGGGAATAACAAAGAATGTAGAAGTTGATGAAGAAATGCATTTTATAAAGGGTGGTGAAAACATTACCTCTTCCTTAGGTTCTTCCTTTTGATTTGATCAAAAGGGCTCCTTAGGATGGCTTTCTGATCAAACTAAGGACTCTATATTGAATTGAGTGAAGTTGAGGGAGTATTTGTGTAAGTTTTGGCCAAGAAAAAAGGCTTTGAATGTGTGAATTAGTGAGAAGGGCGAGTGCCCTTTTATAAGAGGGGTGAGGGGCACCATTGGAAAAGCTAGAAATATTATTTTATAATAAATTCATATTATATTTATAATGGATCAAAAGTGGATTATTTAAAGGTTAAGGTGTGTATGGGTAGAAAACCACTCAACCAATATAATTTAGATAGGTTTGGGTCATTATATTAACCTTATCTTTATGTTTTATCTCTTTGTTAATTAGTTTGACACTTATCATGTCACTTTGTATTTTTATATTATATACTTAATAAACTTACTATATACCACCAAGAGACACCCAAGTGGTCCATTAATGATACAAATATAATGATATAAGTCTCTTGGCTGAACCTTATATTTTTAGGAGTTTAATATCAATTAATAATATAATATTTGTTTTAAAAACTCTTTTATTTCAATTTTGACACTATTAAATAATTGATTTTTGTAATAATCACAATAGAAGGATTACTTCTAAATAAGTTAATTAAATAAATCCTACCATGTATTATTAACCTATAAAATTAGTTTAATTCATAAAAATCCTAAAATTATATTTGTTTGGGTATTTATAATATAAATTATCTTAATTTTCCACTATTATGGTAACTACTGCATCATTATTGGGTCATAAATAAATTAAATTATTTAATGTCTAAAAATTATAAATAAAACACCATTATGTAAGGAATATTTTTATCTTTTTAATTAATATTTACAATCGAATTTATCTCATATATAACCCTATAATAAAAATTTTGTAGTAAATAAACATTGAGTTTAACTCTTTTAACTCTTCTTTGAATTAAATAATAATAAATGTCCTAATCTAATCCAAGTGGACCTAAATGATATTATATTATTCCTAAGGTTGTTTTTGGTCGAGATACACTTGTCCAATATAATTACAACATGTTTTAGGGTAATATTAATATCATTTTTAACCTTAATTACCCTATTTACTTTTAACCGTGCTAAATAAAAGTAAAAAGCTACTATTCACCAAAAATTATTTTCATTTCATTGAACCACATTTTACTCCTTGATATTTACCATATCTCTCGGATTTTTGAAATTCCACTTACGGAAGTTGTAAAATTAGGTTTTATGAAAAATTCAGTTTTTTAACTACCACTTAGTGGTTTCACTATTCATCAAAAAATGGAGTTTTTCAAAAAAAACCAAAAATTCACCCTAGGATAATTTCGATATTCCGAATCCAAAAATGAAGTCAATTTTAAAAAATAAAATTTATAAATTTAAAAAAGTGGGTATTACTATTCATAACGACTAGTTTGATTGGTTGTGGTGTGTTAGAACTTGATGTTGCGTACAACACACGCTATTGCATTATTCAAAGAGAAGCGTACCATATAAGATTGGGGTGTAACATTATACCCTCCTTCAAATAATTTTGTCCTCTAAATTTATAGAATACTACCACATGAAAACACTCGGGTGGTTCTTCATCATCAGTTCCACGGGTTCCCACGTTGCCTCTTCCATCTTATGGTTTTTCCACAAGAATTTTACCAGACGAGTCGTCCAGTTTCTCAGTACATGTTCTCTCATATCAAGAATCTTGTTGGGCTCTTCCCAATAAGATAGATTGGGTTCCAGTTCTAATTACTCATAGGTGAGTACATGCGTTGGGTCCGACATGAATTTCCTCAATAGTGATACATTGAACACATCATGAACTTTGGAGAGATTTGGAGGCATTTCCAAATGGTAAGCTACAACCCCAATTTATTCTAGAATTTTGAAAGGTCTGATGTACCTGGGACTCAATTTACCTTTCATACCAAAACGTATGACTCCCTTCCATGGAGATACCTTCCAAAAAACATGACCACCAACTTGAAATTCCAAATCCTTCCTTCGATTATCGGCATAGCTCTTTTTCCTACTTTGAGCTACTTTGATATGGTTTTGGATTACCTTCACCTTTTCAGTCGATTCCTCCACCAGTTCTGGGCCTACAAGTTTTCTTTCACCAACGTCATCCCAACAGGTTGGTGTGCGACATCACTTTCTATATAACGCTTCATATGGTGCCATATGAATACTCGAATGGAAGCTATTGTTATAGGAAAATTCTACCAAATGTAAATATTGATCCCACATACCCTGAAAGTAATGTGAGTATGATTTCAACATGTCATCTAAGGTTTGAATAGTTCGTTCTGATTGTCCATCTCTTTAAGGGTGGTAGGCAATGCTCAAATGAAGTTTAGTATCCAAGGCTTTCTGAATACTTTTCTAGAATCATGAAGTAAAACGGGGATCACGATCAGAAACAATTGATAGGGGTACTCCATGAAGTCTCACAACTTCATTAACATATAGTATTTCTAGTCGTTCAAGTGGTAAATCTTCCCTTATAGCAAGAAAATGTGCTAACTTGCTAAGACGATCAACAATGACCCATATTTCATCGTTCCTTCTAGGAGTCTTTTGTATCCCCATGACAAAGTCCATTGAAATATTGTCCCATTTCCACTCCGGTATGGGAAGAGGTTGCATGACTCCTCCAGTCTGTTGCCTTCCAGCTTTCACTTGTTGAAAAACCATACATCGTGACACAAAATCAGCAATCTCCCTCTTCATGTTATCCCACCAAAAATGATCCTTCAAATCTCTATACATTTTGGTGGTCCCAAGGTGTATAGAGAATTTGGAACTGTGAGCATCATCCAGCAATTCCCTTTTTAGATCAGGTATATCGAGAATACAAAGTCTCTTCCCAAATTTCAAAATTCCTTCTTCATACACAAATTCACTCAATCTCCCATCATTCAAAGCTTTAATCATATTTTGAAATTCTTCATCATCGGTCTAAGAACTCTTAATCCTTTATAGTAAAGATGGTTTGGCAACCATTTTAAAAAGAATTGATGTTTCACCTTCCCTGGTTATTCCCATGTCCATCTTCACTAAGTCCATGAAAATTGGATCTCTTTAAATTCTCATATTGTTTAAAACTCCATGATCTTTTCTACTCAAAGCATCTGCCACCTTGTTTTTTCTTTCCTCGGGTGGTAGTGTATCATGCAATCATAATCCTTGAGTAATTCAAGCCATCAACTTTGCCTCATGTTGACTTATTTTTCTGAGAAAATATACTTCAAACTCTTGTGATCAGTATAAATCTCACATTTTTCACCATAGAGGTAGTGCCTCCATATCTTCAAAGCAAATATCACCGCTAATAACTCGATATCAGGATTAGGATAGTTTTTTTCATGAATTTTCAACTGTCGTGATGCATAGGAAATAACCCTATCATTCTGCATAAGGAAACAACCAAGTCCTTTCTTTGATACATCACTATAAATGACGAACCCATCATTCCCTGATGGTAGAGTCAATATATGATAATTGACTAATCTTCTCTTCAGTTATTCAAAACATTCTTCACACTCTTTTGTACAAACAAATTTAACCCCTTTATGTGTGAGCTTCGTTAATGGGTTAGCCAATCAGGCAAAATTCTGGACGAAATGTCGATAACAACCTGCCAAACCAATAAAACTGTGTACCTCAGTTATACTCGTAGGTGCTGGCCATTCTTGGATTTCCATGGTCTTATAAGGATCAACAGAGATTCCATATTTAAAGACAATATGGCCACGAAATGAAATCTCCTGATGACAGAATTCACACTTGCTAAACTTCCCATATAATTCATGTCTTCTCAAAGTCTTCAGGATAATGCGCAAGTTATTTTCATGATCTTCATATCTTTTGGAGTATACCAGTATATCATCAATAAATAAACCACAAATTCATCGAGATATTCCTTGAAAACTCTATTCATCAGATCCATGAATAGATAGGGTGCATTAGTCAATCAAAAAGGGATTACTGTAAACTCGTAATTCCTATACCTGGTTCGAAATGCTGTCTTTGGAATGTCTTCCTTCTTCACACACAACTAATGGTATCCAGATCGAAGGTAAATGTTTTCAAAGTATTTAGCTCCATGCAGTTGGTCAAACAAATCAAAAATGCGAGGTAGGGGATACTTTTTATTTATTGTTATAGCATTGATCTCCCTGTAGTCGATACATAACCTCATAGATCCATCTTTCCTTTTACCAAAAAGAACAGGGGCTCCCCATGGAGAAACACTAGGGTGAATAAATCCTTTATTACTCAATTACTCTAGTTTATTCATTAGTTCAACTAATTCTATAGTGACCATTCTATAACGGGTCTTCGATATAGGCCCTGATCCAGGAATTAAATCAATGGAAAACTCAACTTCTCGTTCTGGAGGATGTCCATGTAAATCTTCCGGAAACACATCTACATATTCTTTCACAACAGGTACATCCTCTATTTGAACATTCCTTTCTCACCCACAGTCATTTCATTCTCTTCCTCCCCAATAATTGAATTTAGTTGATCTACTAGGGGTGGATCTAGATAAGAATTAGGTGGTGATGATTCTACTCTAAAGATTAGGTGTTTCTTATCATCATCATCAATAATATTAACCTCCTTCTTCTTACAAAAAAGCTTCACATCATGGTCTGAAAGCCATTCCATACCGAGGATTATATCAAACTCAATCATAGGTATGACGATGAGATCAACAGATAAAGAAAATATATGTGCTCTAATGGGGACTGATTCAAAAAACATTGTTGCAATGATACTTCCCTTAGTAGTTTTAACTGACAACTCCCTTGTTAAATCAAATTGGAATTATCTAATTTTCTTAGTAGACTGGGAAGATATGAAACAATGCGATGATCTAGAATCAAATAATGCATTTGATAAACTTGAGGAAACCATTAAATTACATTCCACCACATCTTTCAGAGATTCTACCTCAATAGTAGTGATAACATAAGTTTAGCCTTGATCCCTTTGCCTTATCTGAGGTATGTTCCCCTAACGCTAAGGAAATTCATTTGCATAATGTCGCATCTCCCAGAAATTGTATCACTGAACATCAGTATCTTCATTCTTCCCTTAGCAATCATGAGCATGGTGGCCTTTTCACCACACTTGTAACTGAAACTCATTCCCTTCAAGCATGTACCGGGGCGTTTCTTCCCACATTTACTACATGATGGATATTCAACCATTACCTTCTTCCCCTTATTTCCATTCCCAAATTGATCAGCAGATCTCTTCTTCTCCTTCTTTTCTTTAAAGTCATACAACTTATAGAATTCCTTTTCTGTCTTGATAGCACATGAGACAATGTTTTCGTACGATGAGAAGGATTGTGAGACTAATTCTCGATGGAGAAATGGTTTTAACCCATCAAATAAATGATAAATCTTATTTCTTGGGTTACGTATATAATTTCCAGCATACCTTTATAACCTTGTAAAGTTAGCCTCATACATTGTGACATTCTCATCCTCCTTTTTTCTTAGACTCTGAAATTTCCTTTCCATATCTGCTCGATGGTCACGAGGAAAGTATTTTTCTAAAAAAAGATCTTTGAACTCCCTCCATTCTATAGTTGATACTTCATCATCTTCCTTTATGTTTTGAATCAATGACCACCATTGATCAGCTTCTCCAGTGAGTCTGTAAACTGCCATGATAACTTTTTCCCTTTCACTACTTCCCAAAGCCTAAAATATTTTTTCTAGGGAACTTATCCATTGCTCAGCTAATAATGGATTTTTACTCCCATTGAATGTTGGTGGTTGCTGCCTCATGAAGCGATCTAACATTGATCCTCCACGCTGTGGATTAGGGTGGTCCATATGGGTAAGGTTATTATTCATAGCCTGAGTTAGTTGTCCCAGTATAGTGATTAGTTGATCAGCACCATTTTCATCACCAGCTCCACTATAATTATCTTGAGTATGAGGGAAATCCCTACATGGAGTACATGCATTGATACGGTTTCCATTTCTTCCACTAGGTGCCTTTTCTAAACAATGGCATAAATTAGATCAGTTTATGAATCAAAATACATAATTCCATACTTATAAAACACTTAAAATAAATTAAACTATTTATGGATATAATCCATAATCCTAAAAAAATTTCTTTGAGGAAGTATATACTCATAAAACTTTTATAATTATTTGTAAAGAAAATGAGACTTATCCTAAGCATATCCCTCGAGAGTGTCGTAACCAAGAGTGCAACAAGGCCCGTTTTCGTGCACCGGTTCCTGTTCGAGTCAAGATCAAAGTAGTGTTTTCAGGTTTTACCCCTAGGTACATCTGTTCCAGAGCCGCCTCTACCTGCTCGTATCCAGACAGGGATGTGTTTCTTAGAAAACTCACAAAATCTTTACAATACCAAAATTCTAGGAAGTTCTTCTATACTAATCCTCAAAGTCCATCTTAGGTCTATGTGCTCAAATCAGAGTTTATCTAAATCTAGCTTCCAAGGTTTGTACTAAACTTACTAGGAGATCAACTATAATGCCCTAACCCCAGTTACCTAGAGTCGATGCATTATTACATAACATTGGCATGATCACAAGAAAGATCAAATATCGAAAGACCGATTAGTTTAGTAGACTTGGAAACACTAGATATATTCATAAAGTTATAAATTACATCATAAAAATGAAAACTACAACAGAATAGTCTCAATAGTCCACACTCTAATCCCCTCATACTGTCCCTGCAGGTAATTCATAATTTACTTTTTCACATCCTAGAAAAAATAAAACATAGAAAATGGGTGAGCTTAAATGCCTAGTAAGGATAACAATATAGCAGAAACTTTCATTAATAAGAATAAACATTTAAGGCAATGTATAACTAAAACAAAAGCTTTTTAAACTTGAAATTCAACACATAGTATGGCAAAAATAAAATGACATAATGCCATTTACTTATTTACATGGATATTATACTAATCGAATAATCACAT
The DNA here is from genome assembly GCA_963277665.1 of Viscum album. Classification (NCBI taxonomy): domain Eukaryota; kingdom Viridiplantae; phylum Streptophyta; class Magnoliopsida; order Santalales; family Viscaceae; genus Viscum; species Viscum album. Next base: position 1,497,195,453 of record OY728147.1, on the reverse strand, counting down.
GCAATATCAATAACCACTTTCTAATGATGGAATACATAATGCCAGACTATCATAACCACATAGCCAAGGCCTCCTGCCAAGACTACAAATAAGATTTTTCCAAGGCCTTGTTCCAAGACACTAGTTTGTATCATGAGACCTACCGATGCATCGAGGAGCTATAGTAGGCTACACCTGTCACATATTACATCCAACGCATTCCCATATGAAAAGGTTTAAACATAACGTAAACATTTGTATTAAAACTAGCATACGAAATGTAAATACTTCATCCATAAACCATGAATGGTATAAAAATAACACATCCATAGTAAAACATATCTCAAAACCTTCAATACAATATATAAGTTTTGTATCATAATAAATCAACTTCAAATAAGCTTAATATCCATCAAAGGATGGTGACATAGATGAAATCAAAACTCTTTTTAGAGAAATATCTCTTTCTATTTTGAAATCATTTAAGAGTCATATGTCTATAAAATAAAACATTTTATTTGAAAATATTCTTATAAGATTGTAAGGGAAGCATTGACGATTTTATAACGGCGGAAAATAACCGCACCCGCCGTATAAGTTAAAAAAACATTCTTACATTAATTCTGTCGAAAAGGTTAAAAAGGACCTTGTTTGGAAAACGACGAAAATATTCATTTATAAACCTCTTATAAAAAGTAAAACAAGGGTATAAATGACTTTAACCCATATTTTTGTAAATAGTACAAAAATTTTGACATACATTTTCAAGAAACATGGATGTGGATGATAAAGAAATCGCAGTAGATTATTACGTATAAACAACCTCAGATAATGAAGAGATTGTGAAATAAACCCTTAGCTTGTACTTTTCCTTGGTTGAGGGTAGGTTAACCTCATATATAATGGTGAAATAATTGTTATTAAATTGTACATGAATTTTATACATTAATATGATATCATATATGATCTTTTAACATTGCTTTGCTAATAATATCATAGAATTTTCGTCGTTTTGGGTGTTAACTTACTCGTTTTATTTTATATGTTTTGTTACATAAGCCGTGTTTGTTATGGATAGGTTGTATCTTATTTAATTGGATGGTATATCATATATAAAGAATCCTTATAATGTTATATTTATTATTTACATGAATTACACATCATTATTATACCATGCAAATAATAATATATTGAATAACAATTACACCAGGACGTGGAGATGGTAAGCCGTACGTACGCACGTTTGGTGACATGTCATTCAACGGGTCGATAGAATATAGAATATTGTTGTACCATATTTATAATAATATTATAGTATATAGGAGATATTGGATTCATTATTTTAGAATGGTAATAACAAAGAAAGAAGAAGTTGAATTAGAAATGAATTTGAAAAAGGGTGGTGAAAACATTATCTCTTCTTCGAGTTATTCCTTTAGATTTGATCAAAAGGGCTCCATTGGTTGGATTTATGATCAAAATAATGCCTCTAGGAAGAAGTGAGGGAAGTTGAGAGAGTATTTGGGGAGGGTTTGGCCGAGCCAAAAGGCTTTTAATGTGTGAATTAGTGAGAAGGGGGAGTTCCCTTTTATAAGAGGTGTGAGTGGCACCTTTGGATAAGCTAGAAATATTAGTTTATAATAAATTCATATTCGGTTTCTAATGGCTCAAAAGTTTATTATTTAAAGGTTAAGGTGGGGAAGGGTCGAAAAACACTCAACCAATAGAATTTATTCAAGTTTGGATCATTATATTAACCTTATCTTTTAGTTTTAACTCTTAGTTAAATAGTTTGACACTTACCATGTCACTTTGTATTTTTATATTATATAGTTAATAAACGTACTATATTCCACCAAGAGACCCACAAGTTGGCCTTTAATGATACACCTATCATGATATAAGTCTCTTGGACAAAACTTACATTTTAAGGAATTTAATATCAATTAATAACATAATATTTGTTTTAAAAACTCTTTTATGTCAATTTTGACACTATTCAATAGTTGATTTTTTTAAAAATCACAACAGAAGGATTACATCAATTAAATAAATCCTATCATGTCATATTAACCTAGAAAATTATTTTAATTCATAAAAAGTATCAAGTTATATTTATTTGAGTATTTATAATATCAACTATTTTAATTTTTCACTATTATGGTAATTACTGCCTCATCATTGGGTCATAAATAAATTAAATTATTTAATGTCAAAAAATTATAAATAACATTCCATTATGTATTAAATCTTTTTATATTTCTAATGAATATTTACAATCGAATTTTTCTTATGTATAACCCTATATTAAAAATGTTTTAGTAAATAAACTTTGATTTTAACTCTTTTAACTGTTCTTTTAATTAAATAATAATAAATGTCGTAGTATTATCCAAGTGGACCTAAATGATAATATTTTATTCCTACGGTTGTTTTGGTTCGAGATACACTTGTACAATAGAATTAGGACATGTTTTAGGGTAATATTAATATCATATTTACCCTTAATTGCCCTATTTACTTTTAACCGAAGTAAATAAAAGTAAAAAGTTACTATTCACCAAAAATTATTTTCATCTCATTGAACCACATTTTACTCCATTATATTAATTGTGTCTCTCAAATATTCGAAATTCCAGTCACATAAGTGGTACAATTATGTTTTATGAAAAATTTAGTTTTTTAACAACCACTTAGTGGTTTCACTATTCACCAAAAAATGATGTTCTTCACAAAAAACCAAAAATTAATCCAAGGCTAATTTAGATATTCCGAATCCAAAAATGAAGTCCATTTTGAAAATAAAATTTATAAATTTTAAAAAAGTGAGTATTACTATTCATAACGGCTAGTTTGATTGTTTGTGGTGTGTTAGAACTCGATGTTGCATACAACACACGTTATTGCATTATTTAAAGAGAAGCGTACCGTAGAATCTTGGGTTGTTACACAAAATTTCAATAATATTTATTAGGATTTTATATCCTAAACTAAATTTTATTTTCAAATACAGTGTCTACATTGACAGTTTTCTGATTAACTTAAGAAAGATTGATAAATCTATTTCTTTTATTCAATATTGATATATATAAGTAAGGAATAATGTTCATGAATGAAATCAACTATTTTATATGTGGGAAATGATATAGACATGAGATATATAGGTTGGGGACTGATGAATTAATTTACCTCGATTCATCAATAGTCTTATTGGATGAATTATTTACTATCCTTTTTAAAGTGGGGTTTTCATCATGTATGTTCTAAACTGTCTTGTGAATCCTCTTAATGGTGAATTTATCATATAAATGGGAAATACAATATTTGATAATTAATAATTTGATTCATTTTTTATTATTATTATGCATGATACTTTCTCTATAAAATTATTTATTGATGCATTTAATTTTCAGTTTATATATTAAATGGAATATTTTTCTGGTATTTACATTTCAAAATTGATTATGCATTATACTATTTTTTAAAATTTATTATGTGTTTAGTAATTTAACATTCCATATTGATAAAACATATTGGATCATGATATTTTTTTCTACATGTAAAAAACTAATAATATCAACTCACCCTTATTTTATTTAGTTCTCATTAATACATGATAAGTAAGATTTTTGATAAACAAGGATATGCCCTATGGAATAATTTTATTCTTGAAAAAAGTACATTTTAATTTTTTTTATTAAAATGTTATATGTGTATCATGTATATATTTAGTTTACCAAGAATAATAAACTATAAAATCCATTTAGATGTGATTCCTTGAATCCTCCGCTAATGTAATAGCACAAGAACCGGATCTAGACTGCTGGGGTTGAGGTCACTATTGTTGGTATCTTAGGATTCTTAGTGGAAATCTTATAAATTATATATTAGAAAATAATTTTAGAGAATATAATCTTATAATAGGATTTGAGTATAATTAAAATATTTCATCTTAATGTTTTGTAATAGTATATATTGTATATTTTTCATTACATTGCATATTTTTTAGATACTATAAGTGTATATAGTCCTATAATAGGTGTACTTATGGGGTAATAAATTAAATAATAGTGCATTTTTTTGACCAGATCATCACATTGTTTTAAAAAAGAGAATTAATGTCGTCTTAGTTTGACACTCCTAGGGTATATCTATAGGATAATTGAGATTATAATTATGAACAATTACGAATGATTTTAAAACAGTGATATCCTAAAATTAACCATGTTTATGATTATGAGAATATATATAATAAATTTATAATTTTTTTTAATTATTTCACTAATTTTTGAATTATAAATTATGTTTAATAATGATATTATCTAATATATTATATGAAAACATTTATAAAAGGCTATAAATAGGATGAATGGGGACCTCACGAATGAATGTGATCTAATTAAGAATAATGATTGTACGTTTTATGTTCATAAAATAATATTTCAATGGGAACTAGTGTCACAAAAATTATCCTCATATGAGGAAATACCATCATTTGACCATAATATATATAATTAATTATCAATGTATTATGTATATGGATGGAAGAATGAGAATAAAAAGTTGACTGTGAAAAATATTAATATTTTAAAAAAGATAAAGAAGGATAATTTCACATGTGTTAATTGTGTGAAGAAACACCTTGTTACTTTCATAAATATAATTTTAGTTTTCTACTATTTTAGAGATAAAATCAACTACTATTTTCGTTAGCATGGCATGAAAATGGTTTCTAATGTATAATGCTTGAACTGTAATGAGATGGGATACTATTCTAGTCAATGTCTCACATGCCAGTGGAATATACCTTAAATGAATCCAATGTATCATAGTAATGATTATAATATTACCATAGAAGAAGTTTAACGATTAATGTTCTGGTATTTGGGTTAAATAATTTTGTCCTTTGAGTATTTTTTTAGTGATGAAATGGATGCATGAATTATGAAAGTTAATAGGTTTGTACTGCAAAACCTTTAAATTAAGGATTAGAAAGCATACGTTGAATAGTACCAATGTCCCAGAAAAATAATTTACTGGAATGTTTCACTACTTGGAAGTAAATTTATAGATGGGAATATAACCATTAATATATTACTGATGTTAAGAAAATGATTTTGGGATGAAGAGATGATGATATGGATAATATAAATTGGATAGTACAAACTACTATGTAATATATTAATGATTCAATGATAAAGTGGTTTATGAAATCATTGATGCAATTGATTAATTAGATTTGAGGAATAAGGTATTAAAAATTTATCAACATAATTTGGAATCTATTGATATCCTTTAATGATTTTAAGGTCATTAATGCCTTAATATTCAAATAATATTATTAAATTTATGTCTGAAAAAATGTTGTATTTAAAACCAAAGTAAAAATGTATTTTATTGAATAATTTTATTTAAAAGATATACATAATATAAATTGTTAAACGTTATTGGAATTTTATTCATATATATTTTAGAAATAAAATTTCAAATGCGAGGTTACAAGCCATAAAGTATGGAAAGGATATGGGGGTTGATCTCATGACCTAAAGAAGATAAGGGTTTAGCATGTACCACTAGAATACATGATTCTAAGTTAATAAGTATTTTTTTTATGTGAAAAATTTCAAAAATAGTTAATGATGTACAAGTTTTTTTAACTTTTAGGAATAAAGTTTAATTTTATATAACATGTGCTAAACATATTGGTTTTGAAAAATTAGTTAAAGAGATAAGGAAATGCTCTTCACTATTTATTGATCTTACGATCTGTTAAATGGAAATTTAAGTGTATCAGGGATAAGAAATTAATTTTGGGACATTCATTTTGTGTAGTAAGGGATGAAATTTTAATTGATCAAATCACAACCAATTAATGAATTTGTTCTTATAAAGTAGAAAATGTTATGTAATTATTGAGTGTTAAATAGTTCCTTAAAACATATTATTATCAAATTACTAATATTTATGAATATATCAATGACCTTTTAACACCTATTATATTTAATATTTTTAGGAAGCTAACATGCTGTTGATTATTAAATTTCTTGTGATCAATGACTTTAATATGTCTATATAACTATTTATGCTTTTTCCTCAATGTCCATATCTTTACATGCCACAAATATTTTTTTACATGGAAACCTTAATATGTATCATTCTATTTGAACTGTTTACATCTCCTTCTCAATTATTATGATTATTTTTTAAAAAACCCTTATCATGATGTGGGCTTTCAATAATTTTATTTTATAATAACATAACATTTACTATTTAGAGGAAGTTCAAATTGTGATGACTCATGTTTTTTAATGCAGGAAGAATGTAACACTGAAATATTATAAAATAAGAAAATTTTATTTGATATTTTACGAATCACACAATAGTACGGTTAGATTTAATGTCATTTAACACTAATACTATCTGGATTTATATTAAATGCTATGTTTAGCATTTATTACACTAAACACTGAGTTTAGATTATGTTGCACGCAACACTATGTTTAAACGATATTTGAAATATTATTAAAATATTATAAATTAAATAATAGTTACAACCAAGACATTTTAATTTTGATTATGATTAGAAATTAATAAAGTATTAAAATTATGGTTTTATTTTTATTAAAAATAAATTAATAATATTCTTTAATAAAAAGTAATATATCTTATAAAAATCCATTTTTCTAGAAAATGGATTAATAACGCTTTACAAATAAAATATTAAATTATTTTTTAAATATATTACAAAAAATATATTAAAAAATAAACTCTATTTTTGATACCATAATACCAAAATAATTTTAGGATGTTTTTTTTATATTTTTATGAAATGTTTTCATTTTTTTCATAGTGAAAAATATAAAATAATAATTGAAAGCTGCCTTTTTCTTTTATATAATTTTTAAATTAAAATTTTATATTTAATTATTTTAAAAAGTAAAATTAGTTTAATTTCATACTATTTAATCCAATTTATATCGTTGGTTTCATTTTCAAAATGACGTTACAAATAAAAAAATTGTAAACTTTTAAAAAATTCAATTTAAAAAATGACTTTCACATCACGTATATACGATATATTTTAAATTAATAGTTCCAAATTACATTAATTAAATTTTATAAGTATAGATTTAATATTTATATTTATCATAGTATATAATTTCTATAATTTTCAAAATAATTTCTGGACCAAAATTAATAGTGTATTAAAGAGAAAATAGTTATTGTGGTTGAGGTAAAAATTTGTTTAATGGGGGGTTAAACTAATAATATAAATGAAAAAAATTAGCTATAAATATTTTTTAAATCATTTTTTATGCCATATTTATACCATGAAATATATATGGATTGATAAATGTCTAGTTTTGTACCCTTGTGACTCAAGAAAATGTAGGAGCACACAATTCTTTTAAAAAAATACCAAATGTGTCCTCTCCACCCCTTATAAAAGACCTCCCCGAATCCTCTATTTCTTACATTTTCAAACCTATTTTTTCCGAAAATTAATAAAAAAATAACATTCAGGCATCCCTCATTTCATCCTATAATACTTATTTTGGGAATTAATCTCTCACTGAAAGGATTTAGTGTCATCTTATTATGGATACCCAAAGAATATGTAATGTTCTTCAATGAGAAACTTTGTTTTATTTCTTTATCCACATCCTTTGTTTTTTTATTAAAAATGACGATATAATTAAATAACTGAATTACATATAATGTAATATTTGTATGATATGTTGAGGACCTATAACCATATCCAATTAAATAAAATAGGTTATGAAATCAGAATTTGTGAGTACAAAGAACTTCTGCCTCATGAACTGATGATATTTATTTTTTCATTTCCACCTCTCACAATTTTCTATGATGATTGATATAATATATATATAACATATTTATACATCTGTATTCACTATAACATTTATTTTATTTTATGTTCCATTTCATATGATATATGAAAACGTCGCTCGTTATTAAGGTGAACTACCGCCTCGCAATGTGATGTGATACGTCTTTCATTAATGCTTCACATAGAATGCGATAAATATATACTTAATGATTATAGGTGATATAAATGAAATAATTATTATATTGAAAACATCTTTACCATTTTTTATTGATAATATATATAATTTTATTCATCTGTTCTTCTCACAAGTAAATATGAAGACATAATTCATGTATATGTGGTCTTCCAGTTACTAGAAGCGATGTGACAATATTTTCACCACAAAACCACAAGGATGAAGTATATTAGTATATAATAAGGAATATATACAAATATATATTATGAAAATTATATAAATTCAATGTATTACCTACATAAAAATTTTAATGTTAACTATAAATTAGAAATATTATTCATGCAAACATATGAAAAACCTTCTCCAAGATCGTAACATTCTTAATTTATCACAACCAGCATTCTTGATTTTTTTAAAAATATTTTTGATGTAAAATTATTATTATTTTATTTTTATTATTTTTCATGGGTTTATTTAACTATTTGATCTACACATGAATAAGAACATTCATTGTAACACCCCAATCACTCATGGTACGTCTCCCTTTGAATAATGCAATAGCTTGCGTTGTACGCAACATTGAGTTTTAACAAACAACGTCCAATATTACTAGCCGTTATAAATAGTAATACCAAATTTTTTAAATTTTATAGATTTTATTATTCAAAATGGACTTCATTTTTTGATCTGGAATATCAAAATCAGCTTAGGATGAATTTTTAGTATTTTTCGGAAAACATTCAATTTCTGATGAATAGGGAAAAACACTATATTGTAGGTCAAAACCGACTTTTTTAAAATTAATTATTTTATATAAATTTATTTTAGGTAAAAATAGACACATAATATGTATATATGTTCAATTTTATTCATTGGAGTCCTTTTATAATAATATTACATATATAAAATTTTAATGAACTTTTTACTGTCTTTTACCCACCTTCTAGGCGCATTTTCATGTTTGCATAAAATGTAATTTTACCACTTCTGTGAATTGAATTAAAAAAATATAAGAGACATGGTTGACATCAATATGTAATAGGTGGTTGAATAAGATGAAAATATTTATTTCGCAAATAGTAACTTTTGACCTTTATTGACCGTGGTTAAAAATATATAACATAATTAAAGGTAACAAATGATATTATAATTACCCCAAAAGATATCTTAAATCTATAGAATAAGTCTATTTCGACAAGAATCAACCTTAGGAATAAAATATTATCCTTCGATTCCTCTGGGAATAGATTATGATATTTATTATTATTTTATTTAAAAAAGAGTTAACAGTCTTTAAATTCAAATTTTCATAACTAAAACATTTTTAATATAGGGTTAAAAATAAGATAAATTCAACTATAAATATTCATTTGAAATATAAAAATAGTTCCTATATAATGGTATATTATTTATAATTTTTTTTCATTAAATAATTAAATTTATTTGTGACATAATAATGATGTATTAATTTCTTTATTAATGAATGATTAAAATAATTGATATTATAAATATCCAAATAAATATAAAATGAAGTTTTTGATGAATTAAAATAATATTCTAGGTTTATATGACATGTTATATTTCATTAAATATTTTTTTTCCTAAGTTATAAGGTTTTTTTTTGCTTTCAAAAAAAAAACCAAATACAAAATTATGTCAAAATTGACACAAATGAGTTAAAAAAAATACTATTTTGTTAATTGATATAATAGTTCTAAAAATATATGAATCAGACAAATGACTTATATAAAGTTGGATATATTAATTATTATCCAATTGGGGTTCTCTTGTCTTTTTATTGTTTGTTTATTAACCATTTACTATAATAATACATGAATACATGGTAAAAATGAAACTATTTAACTAACAGTTAATATAAAAGACAAGATTAATATGGTCACCTAAACCTATATAAAACCTATTGGTTGAAAGGTTTTCGCCCATCCCCACCTTATCCTCTGAATAAATCATTTCAGAGTCATTATAAACTGGATATGATTGTATAATAAAATAATATTTCAATCCTTTCAAAAAGTTACACTCACCTCTCTTATAAAAGGGTACTCCCCCTTCTCTCTAAATCACAACTCCAAATCCATTTGGCTCAGCCCACCCCTGATAAAGTTTTTTCCCAACTACCCTCACATATACCTATAGGCCTTAATTTGATCATAAATCCGACATATGGGGCCCTTTTGATCAACTCAAGTGAAAACACCTGAAGAAGATGTAATAATTTCACCACCTCTTTCAAAGTTATTTTCTTCTTCCACATCTTATTTATTTGTTGTTTCCATACCAATAAAATAAATACAGAACCTTATACAAACTATGATTTTATTATAAATATGGTACAACCATATTCATTATTCTATCCATCCTATGAATGAAAATTCACCATACGTGCGTACATACAGCTTACCGTCTCCATGTCATGGAGTAGATTGTTATTCAATTACTTAAGTATTTGGATGCGTATAATAATGAGTATAACTGAGGTAAATAATAAAAAAACACATTAAGGATTCTGTATATATGATATAACCTTTAATTACATAGGATTTTACCATCAATAGAATGATATTGTTTCTCAAGTATACGTACGGACTACTGTCTCCCCAAACGTGATGAAATCTATTCCCAAACATAACCATTCAAGAATAATTTTAATTTTATTATAAAAAATATTTTTAAGAACATAATATCATTATGTATATGAATCAAAAAAATCATTTCCATAAAAAACATGGCAAACATAACCAAGTGTATAAAGGGAAATAAATCAGTTAACACTCGAAAAAATGATACCATGAAAATATTATTGACAAAGCAATATTATAAGATCATATATGATATCATATATATGTATGTGGTTATTGAATAATTTAATAACAATGATTTTACTATTGTACAAGATGTTAACTTACCCTTGACCAAGGAAATGGACAAGGTAAGGGTTAATTCTACAATCTATTCAGTATCTGAGGTTATTTATACGTGAGTTTCTAGAGGGACCTCATTATCATCCATATCAGTGTTTCTTAAAAATGTATATCAATACATTTTTACTATTTCCAAGACTATGTTTTATATTTATTTATAGTCTTGTTTCACTTTTTATAGAATGTTTATAAATGAATGTTTTCATCATTTTCCAAACAAGGACCTTTTCGACGAAATTAAGGAAAGAATGTTTTTTGAACTTGTATGACGAGTGTGGATATTTTCCACCTTTATAACATCTTTAAATATTCCCTTACAAGCATATAATAATATTTTTGAATTTAATGTTTTATTTTATAATTACATGGATTTTAAATGGTTTGAAAATAGAAAGAGATATTTATCTCAAATAGTTTTGATTTCATCTATTTCTATATTCTTTGATGTATTTTACACATATTTGAAGTTGATTTATTATGATACAATCATACATATTGTATTAATGGTTTTGTGATTTGTTTGTCTATTGATGTGTTTTTTTATATCATTCATGGTTTAGGGTTAATGTATTAATATTTTGTATACTAGTTTTTAATACGAATTTTTATGTTATGTTTCAACCTTTACATATGAGGAATGCATTGGACTTAGTATGTGACAGGTGGATCCCGCTATAGCTCTTCAATGCATCATTAGGTCTCATGACTCAAAGTAGTGCCTTTGCATATGGCCTTGACAAAATATTATTTTTAGTCTTGGTGTGATGCCTTTACTATATGCCTATGAATTCCGGAATTATGCATTCAATCAATAAAAAAATTAGATTTTGATATTGCAATTTATTATTCGACTAGTAGAATATCCTTGTGAATAAAAAATGGAATTATTAGATTTATATTTTCATTATTATGTTGATGTTTAAGTTGAAAAGGCTTGTGTTTTAGTCTTATATATTGAATTAAATGTTTATTCTTATTTATGAAAATTTTCCCTATACTATTATACTTGATTAGAATTTCATCTCACCCATTTCTATGTTTTATTTTTTCCATGTTGCGAAGAAGTATATTATGACTGACCTATAGGTATTGTCTAAGAGAGATGAATTTGTTCAAAGTTGAAAAACATTTTGTTGTTTTTCAATCCAATTGTAATGTCAAACTTATGTATGTATCTAGTACTTCCAAGGCAACTAAAATTACTAGTCTTTTGAGATTATATCCCTTGTGATCCTGACAATGTTATTTAATAATGCACTGCCTCTGGGTAACTAGGGTTAGGGCATTACAGTTGGTCTCAGAGGAAGTTTAGTACAAACCATGGATGCTAGATTTTGAAGAAATCTGATAAGGGAACATTACAAAAAGGTAGAATTTGAGTATTAATATAGAAAAACTTCCATGAATATTGGTAATATAGAGATTTTGGGTATTTTATAAGAAAGAAATCCCTGTATGGATACAAGTAGGTAGAGACGGCTCTAAAACAGATGCACCTAGGAGTGAAGACTTCCACAATGAGTTTTGGGCTTGACCTGGTGTAACATACCAAGTAAATGAAGAATAAAATAATTTAATTTTTATTAATATTTGTGAATTAAATATTAATTTACCTTTAAATGGGTTGCTATGTTTGAGAGCATACCTGATACGCAACAACGAGTTTCTTTGAAATCTTACGTGGCACACTAATAATATAATATTTTTTTAAATGGTAGTTAACTCTTATCCATTGTATTGGAGAGAATGTAGAAAACTTACTACAATATGATTATACATGATTTTTAAATGTATTTACATTATCTAATAAAAATTTAGAGGCTTAAAATGTGAATAAATCTAATTTTAAGCATAATTTACATTTAAAGGACGATTTATCGTGTTTTAATGGCGAACCCTTTTTAAATCTAGTTTTGGTCACTTCAATACATTATATATCACCAAATAAAATCCTTCATTAGAATAGAGACATAAAAATTTACTTTTTGTATATTTTTTGATTTTTCTGATAAAGTACATATTTTTAATGAATAGTGAAAAATATTATATTTTAATTCAAAAGTGCATTTTAATCGAATTTATTTATATGGTCATATTATCTTTTTAATTAGTTTTAAAGTGAAATTAAAATATATTTTTACCATTTAATCCAATGTTGTTCATTGGAATTAATTTCACTTTGAAATTGGATATAAACAAGTATCAATCTTTTGATAGTTATTGTTTCTTAAAAACACGCTATTTGTTTTGATACTAGGAATTGATTTTTAAATTTATTAATCCCAATTCTATGTTTTTAATTTGTAAAAATAGAAATAATTATTTAATTCAAAATATTAAATATAGCTTAGGCTGAATTTTTGGTATTTTTCTGAAAAACTTCAATTTTTGATAAATAATGAAACCACTTAGTGGTAGTTAAAAAACTGACTTTTTCATTTAAATGAAAATTTACCTCTTCTATTAATTTATTTTTAAAAATCCGACATACATGGTTGTTATCAAGAAGTAAAATTTGGTTCAATAAGATGAAAATAATTTTTGGTGAATAGTAATATTTGACTTTTATTTACCACGGTTAAAGGTAAATAGGGTAATTCAAGGTAAAAAGAATATTATAATAATTCAAAATTACCTTAACACTTGTCAAAACCATATTGGTTGAGTCATTAACGACCATGGCCATCTTTGGGACGATTTTGAGAGCCCTATTGAGCCACCTGGGAGTGAAAATGACAATTTTGATTAATTAATTTAATGTGAATACAAAATTGACACTAACAAAAATATTTCCTACATCATGGTAATTTTTTATAATTATTATACATAAAATAAATTAAATTATTTATGACACAATAATGATAAAGTATTTACCTCATTAATAAATGATTTAAATAAATAAGATTACAATGATTAAATTATTATCCAAAACATGTAAAATTTTGATTGGATGATTTTATTTAGAATATGAGTCATATTATATTCGACCTTAATGTATTTTGGACCATTAGAAATCAAATATTATTATATAATAAAATAATGTTTTCACACTTTCCTAAAGATCCCCTCCCCCCCTTATAAAAGGATACCATTTCTATCCAATTACTCACATTTCTCAAGCCATTTGGATCGTCCAAAATCTCCCCAATAAAGCTCCCTACATCACTCTACTCCTCCTAGAAGCCTTACCAAAGGCATAAGGCCCTTCAAGAAGTCCTTTATTTCAAACCAAATGGAGTTACCGAAATTAAAGGTAACCGTTTATCTTAAATTGTTTTCTTTTATTTTACATCTCCAACCCCTAAACTCTTTTTATTCTTTTCTTTTGTAACTACACCAGTATACTCCATATACTAGTATGTTGTTATGAGTATGATTCTAACTACACTTACAAACCACACCATCTAATGGATGGAGAACATAATGTTTCTGGGGATGAAAAACTAACGCCTCACGAAACGATGATTGTGGAATTACATCTTACCACCTTTCATGGTGGACATTATGATGGAACTGTATTTATATATGATATATATTATTATTATGATTTCATTATACTTCTGTACATTCCAATTATATCAAGCCTTTTTGGTTTCCATAGTGGGTAAACACGATAATCTCATTTGAAGAAGTGGAGACTACCGCCCCCTTAAGGTGATGTGACTCGTTAATGCCTTATGTGGGATGTATAAAGGATAGAGTTAATGATATTATATATGATATTATAATTGAATTATAATATACCTATGTATCATTATTTATTTAATTCCATTAAAATAATAAATAGAAATGAAAGTTGCGTTCATGCGTACGTACGACTTACCGTCTCCATGAATGGTGCATTTCATTTCATACCTACAAATGTTGTGTACTATTATAAATACATGGATATACTGAATATTTATGATATATGTGATATTTAAATCATGAATATTATTATGGATATAATGGACTATTGACCACAAGGACTACTTCTAAATATAAGGTGTTCATTTTTGACTCAAGTACCAAATATCAAAAAAATGAATGTTATTAACATAAATGATTACATAATGTTTATAACATGGTAATAAGTGATATAAAACGAATAATAAACTTGAAAAATGATCTTAAGCAAGTAGAAATTAACTTTAGTCTATTATTCAATAGGAAAAAGAACGATGTAGTCAAGTCAGACACGAGGTAAGGGACTTCATCTCAATTTTCTTTCATTGAGGCATATTTTGTTTTAATACATGACTTTCTTTTATACACTATATAAACACCCTTGAATTTTCAAAGGGAACCTTCTTCTACGAAGCATTTTACTAAATGAAAAAAAATATGTTTCTTTTTAACGTAAGTGGTGACATCAACTTTTTCTGCCGCCACGAGTATTATTTGATCGTAGGCTTCCTCAAAAAGCTATAATTTTTTTTAAAGAAAATAAATACCTTATACTCTTTTATGTATTTTTTGTATTGAAAATGGTTTTGAAAATGGATTTTCTATGTCAATATATTTATGTGATATATTGTTATTGAAATGGGGAAATGTTTTCTTTCCATTATATTTGATTGATGTCTTATGATTTTATAATGGTACATGGAAATTTGACGGGTGGTTACATGATAAACCAAATGACGAGTGGTGTCGTGAATACCAGGACAGGTGGTTACGTTATAACCTCCAATGCATTGGATATGGATGGTGGTTGTGTGACTATTACATTTAGTGATATGTGTGGAAGTCGATCGTATGGTTATTCAATTTAATTATGTTTATGTCCCAAGTTACCTTTATATGTCATGTGTTCTTTATATGGGCTTTATTGTAATATTTTGGTTATAAAAGGGTAAGTAATGATCTTTTATTTAGCGAAGAGTATTTACTACTTCATAAAGGTGAAAATTATTAATTATGTTAAAGTATTCTTGGTTTAATTGTTGTTTTGAAAAACTAACAGTTTTACTTCTTTGTGTATCCATTACTGAGCTTTTTATGATCATCCCAAGTTTTTCAAATGTTTTTCACAGGACATAATGTAGAATAGGGTCAAGGATGGGATTAAGGAAAATTCATGCTATCTTAAACACTGATGTAGACATGACTCTTTTTTTAAATATTTCATGTTTTGTAAAAAAATGGATACTGGGTAGAAGTGTCTAGATTGTAATTTTTTGAGATGTAATAGTTATGTCCAAATTATCTAAAACATTAAACCTAAAAGATTCTCAATGTGAATTATTCACTTAATTCATGATTATGTTAAGGTTTATGGTTGGTTCCTCATAGTTGGTATCAGAGGTCAGTTTAGATAACTTGAGGAGTTTAGGTATTATTAAATTAATATCCACAAATTAATTTATATAAATATTGAAATCATATAGAATTTAGATATTACCATATTGATTAACCTAAGATATTTCTGTGTTAAGAATGGATTTTCTTAGAGGAAATAGAGCATCTTTTTTGGGAAGGCATATAGAGGAGAATAAACTTCTGAATTAGCTACTTGAGATGGTCGGAATCAGAATTGAGCAGTTTACTACAATGATGGATAAGTTGAATCAGGTGATAAATGGTGGTTGTTTTCATTGATGATATTTTATTTTATTCAAAAAGTAAATATGAACATGAAAGTCATTGAAGGGTTTTTTGGAAAGCCTTAAAATAAAAGAAACTATTTGGAAAATTCAGTAAGTGTGAGTGTTGGTTACAACAAATTTCTTTTATTGGTAACATTGTTTCAAAAAATTGCATAACTGTTGATCCTACTAAAACGAAAGTTGTTGAAGAATGGCCAAGTCCCACAAATATAACCAGGATTCATATTTTTCTTGGTTTGGAAGGTTATTACCGGAGGTTTGTTGAATCTTTTTCACGGTTATCTAGTCTAATGAATAAGTTTGCTCGAAAAGCTGTTAAGTTTATCTGGACAAAAGAATGTGATGATTGTTTTCAGGAATTGAAAAGAAGAATGGTGAATGCTCCAGTTTTGGCACTACCAACTAGAAATGGTGAGATTTTTATCTACAGTGATGCTTTGTTGAAAGGACTTGGATGTGTCCTTATGCAGAATGATCAGGTAATTGTGTATGCTTCACGTCAGTTGAAACCACATGAGTTAAATTCCCCTACAAATGATTTAGAATTAGCTGTTGTTGTTTCTGCTTTAAAAATTTGGAGGCATAAATTTTATAGACTGAAGTGTGAAACATATACTGATCACAATAGATTTATGTATATATTTACTCAAAAGTAATTGTACATGAGACAGAGGAGATGGTTGAAATTAATCAAGGAGTATGATTGAACGATCATTTATCATCCGAGAAAAGAAAATAAAGTGGATGATGCTTTGAGTCAAAAAAAGTAATACTTCATTAACCATGTTACATTTGGAATGAGATACTTTGGTTTTTTATATGATGAAATTTGGCATAGAAGTTGTTGTTGTAGGAAATTCTTCTGTTTTGTTTCAGGTGTCAGTGAAATCATCTATATGAGACAGAATTAAGCAAGCGCAGAAGAAAGACACTGAGTTGTAGAAAAAGGTTGTGTTGGTTCAGAAGGGTATGTAGCCTGATTTTAACATTGATAATTATTGTGTTTTGAGATTTGGGAAGAGATTATGTGTGCCTTGTGATTCACAGTTGAAGAATGAGTTGTTATGTAAAGTTCATAGTTATTCATTTTCAGTTCATCCTGGCAGTACTACGGTGTACATAGATCTTCGAGAGTATTACTGGTGGGATGGAATGAAAAGAGATATTGCTAATTTTATTGTGAAGTGTTTGGCTTGTCAGCAGGTTAATGTAGGGAGACGGTTACCGAAAGGAATTCTTCTGCACTTACCGGTTCCAGAATGGAAATGGAAAAATATATCCATGGACTTCGTTGTGGGATTACCAAATACATCTTGAGGTAATAATGAAATCTGGGTTATAGTTGACCTATTGACTAAATCTGCTCATATCCTTCCTATTAGAGATAATTTGTCTCTAGATAAACTTGATCAGTTGTATGTTAAAGAGATAGTCAGGTTGCATGGTGTTCCCCTCTCTATTGCATCTGATCGTGTTCCCAGATTTACTTTTAACTTTTGGAAAGGCCTTCAGAAGTCATTGGGTACTGAATTAAATTTTAGTACAACTTTTCACCATTAATCCGATGGGAAATAAAAATGAACAATTCATACCTTGGAGGATATGTAACATGCTTGCTCGATTGATTATACCGGAAGTTGGGACCAATTTCTTTCTTTGGTTGAATTTTCTTATATTAACCGTTTTCATTCTAATATATAGATGGCTCCATTCGAGGCATTTTATGGAAAGCGTTGTGGAACTCCACCTTTTTGTGATGATGTAGGTGAAAGGAAGCTAATGGGACCAGAATTGGTAGAAGAGATGGCAGAGAAAGTTTAGTTATTTCCAAAGCACATGAGAACAGCTCAAAGAAGACAGAAAATTTATGCAGATAACCAGAGGAAGGATCTTTCTTTTTAGGTATGTGCTCATGTCTTTCTTAATGATTCTCCATGTAAAAGTGTGATGCATTTTGGTAAGAAGGGAAAGTTGAGTCAGTGGTTCATTGGACCCTATGAAATTCTGGAGAATGTTGAATCAATGGTGTACAGAGTGGCTTTACCTCCATGTTTATCCCAGGTACACAATGTTTTTCATGTTTTGATGTTGAGAAATTATATGCCTGATCCATCTCATGTTTTGAGCCCAGAGGTAGTTCAGTTGGAAGAGAATCTCTGTTATGAAGAACAACCAGTTAATATTCATGACTATAGAGATAAAGTGTTGCGGAATAAGGTAATTCACTTGGTAAAGGTTTTGTTGAAATACCATATGGTTGAAGAGGAAACGTGGGAATCTGAAAATTCTATAAGGGATAAATTCCCCCACTTATTTTGATATGTGAATAAAAATTCGGAGGACGCAATTTTCAAAAGATGGGAAAGATGTAAAATCCCAAGTAAATTTAGACTAAAATATTTTCATATTTATTAATATTTGTGAATTAATTATTAATTTTTCTTTAAAAGGGCTGCTATGTTCGATAGCATACCCGATACGCAACAACGAGTTTCTTTGAAATCTTACATGGCACACTAATTATATAATATTATTATTTTAAATGGTAGTTAATTACTAGCCATTATATTGGTGGGAATGTACAAAAGTAACTAAAATATGATTATACAGAATTTCTAAATGTATTTACATTATCCTATAAAAAGTTAGATGCTTAAAATGTGAATAAATCTAATTTTAAGCATAATTTACATTTAAAGGATGATTTATTGACTTTTAATGGAGAACCCTTTTTAAATCTAGTTTTGCTAACTTTAATACATTGTATATGTTCAAATAAATCCTTCTTTAAAATGGGGACATCAAAATATACTTTGTGTAAATTTTTGGAATTTTTCCGATGAAGTTAATTTTTTAAGGAATAGTGAAAAATATTGTATTTTAATTCAAAAGTACCTTCTAATTGAATTTATTTATATGGGTAGATTATATTTTTAATTAGTTTTAATTTTAAGTTAAAATATATTTTTACCATTTGATCCAATTTTGGTCATTGGAATTTATTTCACTTTGAAATTGGACAAAAACAATTACCAATCTTTTGATAGTTATTGTTTCTTAAAAACACGCTATTTGTTTTGATACTGGGAATTTATTTTAAAATTAATTAATGCCACTTATATGTTTTGAATTTGGAAAAATAGACATCATTTTTTAATTCTAAATATCAAATATAGCTTAGTCTGAATTTTTGATATTTTTCTGAAAACATTAGTTTTTTATGAATAGTGAAACCACTTAGTGGTAGTTAAAAAATTGACTTTTTCATTTAAATGAAATTTTACCACTTCTGTGAAATGAATTTTTAAAATCCAATATACACGGTTGTTATAAAAAAATAAATGTGGTTAAATAAGATGAAAATAATTTTTGGAAAATAGTAACTTTTGACTTTTATTTACCGCGGTTAAAGGTAAATAGGGTAATTCAAGGTAAAAAGAATATTATAATAATTCCAAATTACCATAAAACTTTTAAAAACATTATTGGTTGAGTCATTAACGACCAAGTGAATCTTTGGGTCGATTTGGGGAGCCCATTTAGCCACCTGGGAGGGAAAATGAAAATTTTGATTAATTAATTTAATGTGAAGACAAAATTGACATTAATAAAAATATTTTAGTAATTAATTTTTATATGGTGTTATATACTTCAAATTTTCGAATAAAAATATTATTTGGATGGATAAAACAATTTCCTACATCTTCGTATTTTTTTATAATTATTAGATATCAGATAAATTAAATTATTTATGACACAATAATGATAACGTATTTACATCATTAATAAATGATTTAAATAAATAAGACTATAATGATTACATTATTATCCAAAACAAGTCCAATTTGAATTGGATGATTTTATTTAGAATATGAGTCATCTTACCTTTGACCATAATTATTTTTGGTCCATTATAAACCGAATATCATTATATAATAAAATAATGTTTTCACACATTACTAAAGAGACTCACCTCTCCCTTATAAAAGAAGACCATTTCAATCCAATTCCTCACACCTCTCAAGCCATTTGTCTCATCCCAAATCTGCTCAATTAAGCTCCCTACATCCCTATCCTCCTCTTAGAATCCTTATCTTAGGCATAAGGAACTTGAATAAGTCCTTTGGTCCAAACCAATGGGAGTTACCCAATTTAAATGTAACAGTTTCTCTTAAATTGTTTTTTTATTTTACTTCTCCAACCCCTAAACTCTTTTTATTCCTTAATTTTTTAACAACCCCAGTATCCTCAATATCTAGGATGTTTTTATGAGAAGTATTTTAACTACACATACACACAACTCTATCTAATGGATGAGAAACATCATGTTTCTCTGGATGGAAAACTAATGCCTAACGAAACGATGTTTGTTCAATTACATCTTACCACCTCTCATGGTTTCCATTATGATTAAAATATATTTATATATGATATATATTATGTTTATGATTTCCTTATGCTTCTATACTTCCCAATTATATCATTATTTTATGGTTTCTGTAGAGGGTAAATATGATAATCTAATTTGAGGAAGTGCGGACTACCACCTCCTTAAAGTGATGTGACTCGTTAATGCCTTATGTGGGATGTATAAAGGATAGAGTTAATGATATTATATATTATATTATACTAGAATTATAATATAACTATGTATCATTATGTTTTAATTCCATTAAAATAAGAAATAGAAATTAAAGTAGCATTCATGCGTACAAACAACATATAGTCTCCATGAACAGTGCATTTCATTTCTTACCTCAAAATGTTATGTACTATTATAAATACATGTATATACTGAATATATATGATATATATTATATTTAAATAATGAATATCATTCTGGATATAATGGACTATTTACCACATTGACAAATTGTAAATATAAGGTGTTCATTTTTTACTCAAGTACCAAATATCGACAAAATGAACGATATTAACTGAAATGATTGTATAATGTTTATAACATGGTAATAAGTGATATAAAAGGAATAATAAACATCAAAAAGTTTCTTAAGAAAGTAGAAATTAACATTAGTTTATTATTCACGTGATTAAATAACGATCGAGTGAAGTCAGACACAAGGTAAGGGACTTCATCTCATTCTCCTTTCATTGAGGAATATTTTGTTTTAATACATGACTTTCTTTTATACGCTGTATAAACACCCTTGAATTTTCAAAGGAAATATTTTTCTATGAAGCATTTTACAAAACGACAAAAATGTATGTTTTTCTCTTAAACCTAAGCGGTGAGAACGACCTTTTTCGCCGCCATGAGTATTATTTGATCTTTGGCTTCCTCAACAAGTCGTAATGTTTTTTTAAAAAAAATAAATACCTTATACTCTTTTACGTATTTTTAGTATTGAAAATGGTTTTGAAAATGTATTTTCTATGTCAATATTTTTAAGTGATATATTGGGATTGAAATGTGGAAATGTTTTCTTTCCATTATATTTGTTTCATGTCTTATAATTTTATAATGGTACATGGACATTTCAAGGGTGGTTACGTGAAAAACCAAATGACAGGTGGTGCCGTGAATACCAGGATAGGTGGTTATGTTATAACCTCCAATGCATTGGGAATGGATGTCGGCAGTATAGCTATTCCATTTAGTGATATGTGTGGAAGTCGACCGTATGGTTATTCCATTTAAGTATCTTTTTGTCCCTAGTTAACTTTAAATGTAATGTGTTTTTTTATATGGGTTTTATGGTAATATTTTTGTTACAGAATGGAATGTAGTGATCTTTTATTCAGTTTAGAGTATTTAATACTTCGTAAATGTGAAAAGTATTACTTATGTTAAAGTATTCATAGTTTACATGTTATCAAAAACTAGCCGCTTTACTTCTTTGTGTTTCCCTTACTGAACTTTTTATGCTCATCCCATGTTTTTGAAATGTTTTTCACAGGACATAATGAGGAATAGGGTCAACGATGGGATCATGGAAAATTCATGTTGTCTTAAACATGGAAGTAGAAAAGACTATTTTTTTCAAGAGTTCATGTTTTGTAAAAAAAATGGATACTGGGTAGAAGTGTCTACTTTGTAATTTTTTGAGATGTAATAGTTATGTCCAAATTATCTAAAACTCTAAACCTGAAAAGATCCTCAATGTGAATTATTCATTTAATTCAATATTATGTTATGTTTTAAGGACAGGTTTTTATACCCGGGGTATCATGGTACACAACAACGGTCCTTGATACACTCTAGGTTACGACAAAACCGAGAGATATTCTTAGGATAATTGTCATTTTCATTACAAACCATTATGAATGATTTATGAGTTTATATCATCTCAAATATTTTTTTATGATTATGGATTATATCCATGAACTGTTCAATTTATATTAAGTGATTTACAAGTATGGAATTATGTATTGTGATTAATGAACTAATCTATTGTATGCCATTGTTTAGAAATGATGCCTGGTCGAAGGAAGGGAACTCGTATTAAAGCACAAAATCCATGTACGGATTAACCTCTTACTCAAGATAATTGTAGTGTATCTAGTGATGTAACTGTTTGTAATCAGATTATCACCATAGTGAGATATCTCAGTCGGGTTATGAATAATAAACTTACCCATTTAGAGAACCCGGATCCACAATGCGAAGGATCAATGTTAGAAATTGTCATGGATGTTTATCGCCTCATGTGAGTTGTAGATAAGTGGTGGTCATTAATACAAAACACAAAAGAGGATTAAGAAGTATCAAATATGGAATGGAGTGAGTTTATAGAGATTTTCATAGAGAAATACCTTCCTTGTGACCATCGAGAGGATATTAAAAGACAATTTCTGAGTTTGAGTCTAAAGGAGGATGAGAATGTCGCATTGTGTGAGGCTAACATTACAAGGTTTGAAATGCATGCAACCAATTATATATAAACCAAGGAGTAATATTGATCAATTCTTCATAGAGTTAAAACCATTTCTCCATCGAGCATTAGTCACACAATACTTCTCATTATATGAATATATTGTCTTATGTACTATCAAGAAAGAAAAGGAATTCTCTAAGTCTTATGACATTAAATCAAAGAAAGAGAAGAATAGATATGCTAAACACTCTACAAATGGAAATAAGGGGAAGAATGGAAAAGCTGAATATCCATCCTGTGGTAAATGTGGGAAGAAACATCCTGGTACATTCCTGAATGGAATGTGAGTCTATTATATGTGTGGTTAAAAATTCCACCAAGCTCCCGATTGCAAGGGAAAGAATAAGGCTTTCAATGTTTAATGATATAATTGTAGAGAAATGGGGCATTATGAAAATGAATGTCCTAAGCGCTAAGGAATGTTACCTTAGAAAAGGAAAAGGGAGAAAGGACAAGCATATGAGGTTACTAATATTGATGTTAAAACTCTGAAAGACATGGTGGAATGTAATTTCATTGTTTTCTTAAGTTTAGCCAATGATTTATTTGATTCAAGATCCTCACATTGATTCATATATTTCATAGTTTTCTGTGAAATGTAGATATTTCTGATTTGATTTAACAAGGGAGTTCTTAGTCAAAACTCTAAAGGTAAGTATCATAGCAATAATGTTTTGTGAATTAGTTCCTATTAGGGCATATAAATGTTCTTTTTATTCTGATCTCAGCATCATACCCATGATTTAATTTGATATAATTGTCGGTACGGATTGGATTTCAAACCATGACGCAAAACGTTATTATATGAAGAAGGAGGTGTAAATTATCGATGATGATAAGGTGTATCATATATATAGATCAGAAACATCACCACCCGATTCTTACCTAGATCTACCCCTAGTAGCTGTAAAAAATTAAATTATTGGGTACGAAGAGAGTGAAATAACTATGGGTGAGGAAAATAATGTTCAAATAGAGGATGTACCTATTTTGGAGGAATATGCTGATGTGTTTCCAAAGGATTTACCTAGACATCCTCTAGAATGAGAAATTGAGTTTTCAATTTATTTAATTCTTGGTTCAAGACCCATATCGAAGACCCCTTATAGAACGGACACTATGGAATTAGTGTAACAAAAGAAACAACTAGAGGAATTGAGTAACATAGGATTTATTCACCCTAGTGTTTCTCCACAGGGATCCAATATTCATTTTGTTAAAAAGAAAGATAGATCAATGAGGTTGTGCATTTTCTATAAGGAGATAAATGCTACAAAAATAAAGAACAAGTGTCCCCTACCTCAAATTGATAATTTATTTGATCAACTATATGGTGTTCAATATTGTTTGAGGATTGAACTTCGATATGGATACAATCAGTTGTGTGTAAAGAAAGAAGGCATTCCCAAAATAGCTTTTCGATCCTGGTACGGGCATTACATGATTGCAGTTATGCCTTTTGGACTGTGTGATGCACCCTCTTTTTTAATAGATCTAATTAATACTATTTTCAAGGAATGACTTGATGGAATTTCAGTGGTATTTACTGATGATATCTCTGTATAATAAAAAAATATATGAAGATAATGAAAACCACTTGTGCACTCTTCTGAAACCCAATAGAAGAAATGAATTATTTGATAAGTTTAGCAAGTGTGAAATCTGGCTTCAAAAAATTTATTATCTTGGCCATATTTTCTCTAAGGATGTAATATATATCGATACATTAATGACTATGGCAATTCAACAATGGCTAGCACCGAAGAGTATAATTGAGGTATGTATTTTTATTTTTTTAGTAGGTTATTATCGACATTTCATCCTGATTTTTGCCTGATCGGCAAACCCATTAACCAAGATCAGAAATAAACGGGATAAATTTTTTTGGAAGATAGAGTGTTGAAATTGTTTTGAAGAACTGAATATAAGATTATTCAATGCTCCTATCTTGACTCTTCCATCAAGGAATTATGGGTTTGTTATTTATAGCGATGATTAAAATAATGGACATGGTTGTGTCCTTATGTCGAATAATATAGTTATTCCCTATGCATCAAGACAACTAAAAATTCAAGAAAAAAACTATCCGACTCATTATATTCAGTTATCGGTTGTAATAATTTATTTGAAGATATAGAGACACTATATCTATGGTGTAAATTGTGAGATATATACTAATCAGAAGAGTTTGAAGTGAATTTTCTCACAGAAAGAACTCAACAATAGGAAATAACGATGGATTGAACTACTTATAGATTATGATTTCACTATAAAATACCACTCAAGGAAGGAAAATATGGTGGTATATGCTTTCAGTAGGAAAGATCATGTAATTTTTAACAAGATGTGAGTTTAAAGGGATACTATGTTCATGGATCTAGTAAAAATTGATATGGGAATAATCATGGGGGGTGAAACATCGATAATTTTTAAAATGGTTTCCAAACCATCATTACTAGAAAGGATAAAAAGTTCACAGACTGATGACAAGGAGTTTTAAAAGAAAATTATATCTGTGAATGATGAGATATTGATTGACTTCGTATATGAAAATGGAATTTTAATTTTTGGGAAGAGAATTTGTGTTCCTGATATACCTGATCTAAATAGGGAATTTTTGGATGATGATCATTGCTCCAATTTCTCTATACACATTGGTTGCACTAAGATGTATAGATATTTGAAGGAATGTTTTTTGTGGGACAATATGAAGAGGGAGTTTGCAGATTATGTGTCATGATGTATGGTTTGTCAAAAAGTGAAATCTAGAAGACAACATCCTAGTGGAGTCATGCAACCTCATCCCGTACCAGAGTGGAAATAGGATGATATTATAATTGACTTTGTCATGGGGCTACAAAATACTCCTAGAAGTAATGATGCAATATGGGTCATTGTTGATTGTCTTACCAAGTCATCACTTTTTGATGATGTAAGAGAAGATTTACCACTTGAACGTTTAGAAAAAATATAAATTAATGAAGTATTAAGACATCAGGGAGTACCCCTATGGATTGTTTTTTATAGAGAACCTCATTTTACATCAAAATTCTAGAAAATTATTCACATGTCTTTGGATACTAAAATTTTTCTGAGCACTTCCTACCACCCTCAAACTGATGGAAAATCCGAATTGACTATTCAAACCTTAGAAGACATGTTGAGATCTTGATCACTTGAGTTTCATGGTGTGTGGGATCAATATTTTCCTATGGTAGAATTTTACTATACTAATAGTTTCCATTAATGTTTTCAGATGTCACCATATGAAGCATTATATGGAAAGAGATGTGATACAAAAACTTGTTGGGATGAAGTTGGTGAAAGAAAACTCGTAGGCCCAAAACTTGTTGATGATACAATGAAAATGGTGAAGGTTATCCAAACCCACATCAAAGTAGCTCAAAGTAGTCAAAAGAGATATGCTGATAAACAAAGGAATAATTTGGAATTTCAAGTAGGAGATCATGTTTTCATGAAGGTATCTCCATAGAAGGGTGTTATATGTTTCAGTAGGAAGAGTAAATTAAGTCATAGGTTAATAGGAATTTTGAAATTCTTGAACAAATTGGAGTTGTCACTTATCATTTGACAATGCCTCCAAGTCTCTACAAAGTTCATGATGTGCTCCACATATCACTATTGAGAAAATACATGCCTGACCGATCCCATGTACTCACTTATGAAGAAATAGGACTAGAACTCGACCTGTCTTACTACGAAGAGCCTATCAGAATTCTTGACACCAGAGAACAAGTGTTGAGAAACCAGATAACTCATCTGGTGAAAGTTCTATGGAGAATCATAATATTGAAGATGTAATATGGAAACTCGAGGAACTAATAATAAAGAACCACCCAAATCTTATTATATGGTAATATTCTAGAAATTATGAGAACATAATTATTTGAAGGAGGTTAGAATGTAACACCCCAAGCATCTACGATATGTTTCCCTTTGAATAATGCAATAACATGCATTGTATGCAACATGGAGTTTTAACAAACCTTGATAAATCAAAATAGCCGTTATGAACAATAATACCCACTTTTTGAAATTTTATTAATTTTATTTTTAAAATGGAAATCATTTTTGGATTCGGAATATCAAGGTTATCTTAGGGTGAATTTTTTTCACTTTTCTGAAAACATTAAATTTTTTATGAGAAGTGAAAAACACTATATTATTGGTTAAAACCAACTTTTTATAATTAATTATTTTATAAAAAAATTTAGGTAAAAATAGATACATAGTACCTATATATGTTCAATTTAATTCATTGGAGTCAATTTTTAATAATATTGGATATATAAATTTTTGTTGAATTTTTTACCGTCTTTTACCCACCTCTTAGGCGCATATACAAATTTGCATAAAACACAACTTTACCACTTATATGAATTGAATTTCAAGAATCCAAGAGGCACGGTTGACATCAGTATGTAAAATGTTGTTCAATAAAATGAAAATAAATTTTAATGAATAGTAACTTTTGACTTTTATTTTCAACATTTAAAAGTAAATAGTGTAATTAAATGTAAAAAATGATATTATTGTTACTGTAACACATGTTCTAATCTTATTGGATAAGTGTATTTCAAAAAAAAACAACCTTAGGAATAAAATATGATCCTGAGGCTCCACTTGTATTAGATTAGGGCATTTATTAATATTTTATTTAAAGAAGAGTTAAAAGTGTTAAAATTAAAACATTCATTACTAAATCATTTTTAATATAGGGTTACACATAAGATAAATTATACTAAAAATATTCGTTATAATTCTAAAAATATTTTCTAAATAATATATTTTTTAATAATTTTAATACTTTAAATAATTTAATTTATTTATGAAACTATGATGATGTGGTAATTACCTTATTAATGAAAGATTAAAATAATTTATATTATAAATATTCAAATAAATATAAATTGATACTTTTGATGAATTATACTAATTTGATTGGTTAACATTACATTTTAGGGTTGATTAAATAGTTTTTTTATGTTATAATGTTTTTATGACTTTCACAAAAGCCAAATACAAAATTGTATCAAAATTTACATAAATGATTTTTTAAAACAAATACTATATTATTAATTGATATAACATTCCAAAAAATATATGGTAAGAACAAAGTTCTTATACAAGGTTATATATATTAATAATGAACCAATTGGGGTTCACTTATCTTTTTATTGATAGTAAATTAACAATTTTGTATAATAATTCAAGAATACATGGTAAAAGGTAAACTATTTAAGTAAGAGATAAATCTAAAATATAATGTTAATAAGGTGACTTAAACTTGTCTAAAACCTATCGGTTGAGAGGTTGTCAACCCATCCCCACATTATCCTCTAAATAAATAATTTTTGAAACATTACAAACCAAATATTATTGTATAATAAAATAACATTTCAAGCTTTTCCCAAAGGGACCCTCACCTCTCTTATAAAAGGGTACTTCACCTTCTCTCATTATCAAACTTCCAAAGCCATTTAGCTCAGCCAAACACTGCTCAAATATCCTCCTAACTACCCTCAATTTGACATTGAGTCCTTACTTTTATCAGAAAGACAACCTAAGGATCCCTTTTGATCAACTCAAAAAGAAATACCCAGAGAAGAGGTAATAATTTCACCACCTCATTCAAAGTTGTTCTCTTCTACCACTTGATCTTTATTTGTTGTTTCCATTAAAAAATAATAACAAAAAAAACTTATAAATACTTTGATGTTATTATAAATAAGGTACAACCATATTCATTATTCTATCCATCCTATTAATGACAAGTCACCATACGTGCGTATGTACGACTTACCGTCTCCACGTCTTGGTGTAGTTTGTTATTCAAACACTTCATTATTTGGTTGGGTATGATAATTAGTTTAACTGAAATAAATTATATATATATCATGTTATGGATTATGTATATTTTATATACCATTCAATTACATATGATTTCACCATTAATACAATTATATTATCGCTCATGCGTACATACAGATTATCGTCTCCACAAACGCGGTTAAATTCATTCCCCATCATAACCATTCAAGAATAATTTTCATTTTAAAATTAAAAACAATGTTTAATAAACTTAATAAAATTATGGATATGAATCAAATACATCATATCTATGACAAACATGGATTACGTAGACAATCATTTAAAGAAAAAATAATTAGTTAGCACCCGTAAAAATTATACTACTAAAATATTATTAACAGAGAAATATTTTAAGATCATATATGAAATCATATTTATGTACGTGGTTCATGTATAATTTTATAACAATGATTTAACTATTATACTAGATGTTAACATATCCTCATCCAAGTAAATTTACGTGGTAAGGGTTAATTCTACAATCTCTTAATTATCCGAGGATATTTATACATGAGTATATACTAGGGAATATTTATCTTCCCCATCCGTGTTTCTTAAAAAAGTATTTCAAAACATTTTTAATATTTCCTAGAATATGGGTTAAATTCATTTATACCTTTGTTTTAATTTTTATAAATTATTTATAACGGAATCATTCTGTCATTTTCCAAACAAGGTCCTTTACGACCTTTTCGACAAAATTTATGAAAGTATGTTTTTTATATTATATGGTGAGTGAGGCTATTTTCCGCCATTATAAAATTATCAAAGATTTAATTACAATATAATAAAAAAAATTCAAAATAAATTATTTCTTTAATAATTACATGTCACTTTGATTTCAAAATAGAAATTGGTATTTCTCTCAAACAGTATTGATTTCATCTACATCAATATACTTTGATGGATTTTAGACTTGATGTAAGTTGATTTATTATGATACCATCTTCCATATTGTATTGATGTTCAGTGATATATTTGATTGTGGATTTTTTATTTGTATACCATTCATGGTTTATGGTTAAAGTATTAACATTTTATATGCTAGTTTTAATACGAATTTCTATGTTATGTTTCAACTATTTCATATAAAGAATGCATTGCACTTAGAAGGTGACGGGTGGAGCCCACTATAACTCCTCATTCATGGTAGGTCTCATGAGACAAACTAGTGTCTTGTCACAACGCCTTGAAAAAATTATATTTTTAGTCTTCGCAAAAGGCCTTGACTATGTGGTTATGATTTCTGGAATTATGCATTACATCAATATTGAATTGGATATTGATATTGCATGTGATTATTCGACTAGTAGAATATCCATGTGAATAAGAAAATAGAATTATTTGATTTATATTTTCCCTATTATACTGAAGTTTATGTTTGAAATTCTTATGTTTTAGTCATATACATTTTCTTAAATGTTTATGATTTTTTATGAAATTTTCCGCTATATTGTTAACATTACTAAGCTTCTGAACTCACCCCTTTATATGTTATATTTTTTCCATTATATGAAGAAGTATATTTTGACAGACCTGTAGGGATAGTCTAAGTGATATGAATGTGTTCAAATGAGACACAATGTTTTTGTTTTTCACTCTATAATGTAATGTAAAACTTATGTATATTTGTAATAATTCAAAGATAGTAAACTGATTAGTCTATCAAGATTTGATCCCTTGTAATCATTCCAATGTTACGTAATAATGAACCGACTCTGGGAAACTAGGGTCAGGGAATTATATTCATAGAAAATCATGTATAATAAAACAAGTAAATTATCACTGAAAATAATAAATATAATGAATGATTAATGATGAACTAGTGAAAATATATTCTTAGAGGACCAAATATGATATTGTAAATATTAAAATGGTTCAATAATAAGTTAAATGATTGTTTTAATTAAATATGAATGCGGATAATCCTTGTTCATAAAAATGAAGTGTGGGGTAAGTGATTTATAAACTCTATTTCTATTCATTGGGATAACTTCAACTTTATAGATTATTTCACTATTATATTATGTTTATAATAAATATTAATTACCTTATTTTGTATTTAAACTTTTATATATTTGGATTTTCATTTGAAACACAAAATATGTTCATAAATTAATTCCTAGTTCAATGTTCTGATCAATATAACAGTTTATATCACAATCTCATTATAATCGAGATTATTTAATATTGAATTTAATTTTAAGGAAATTAATTGATCATTAATATATCCATTTTATAAAATTAATCTAAGAATTATAAAGATGTTTTAATGTAATTTTACAATTTTCACTCTTTAGTATATTATTAAATTTATAAAAATCTTTTAAGAAAACCTGACATTATTTATTTTTTTGGACAGAAATCCATTTTATTCAGAAACCAATTCTCTAAATTTTTTTAACCATTTTAATTTTTTATCAATATATTTTTTACCAATTTTTTCTCATTTAATAAATATTCAATTGAAAATTTTATTGATTTAGAAAAAAATTCCCATATGGATTTTACAAAAAAATATGAGAGGAATTAACTTGTTGTTTTTGAAAGAGGGCACTTTACTACCCTATTTTTAGCGAAAAATGAATGTTCTTTTTTAATGTTTGTGCGTGTTTGTAATTTCAAATCATTATAATAATAATTTATTTGAATATTTATTTTCATGTTTATTAGGTTCTTTTTAATGAATCATTGGTAAAAATTACATTTCAACATAATGGATTTAAAAATGTTTTTCAAAATGAAAAGTATTTTTTCCTCATGAATGTTTTTAAAAATATTTTTAATGTATTTCAAAACATAAATATAAACTACCATTTATTGTTTTAAAATCAGAATGTATTGTATTGGTACTATTATTAATTTTCCTCTAGATGGTTTATGATCTTTTTTACCATAGAAAGTATTGATATTTTCTTCATGCAATCATTGTTTCATCATTAAAATATTATGTAATTAGTGACAAGTCTATGGAAATTAAAATCCCTTTAATTTTCAATATTATTTATCAAGGGTATGTTTATTTACTAAAGTGTATACTATTTTTACATATAGTGTTTACGTTAATAGTTATTATATAATGTAGGGAAATATAAATTAATTTTTATTCTTTATTCAATATGGATATTTAATTATAAGGTACATTGTTCATGAATAAAATTGAGTATTAGATTTATAATGAATGCATTAGACATGAATGACACAGGTTGAGAACATATTAATGAAAGAACCTCGAGGAATAGGTATAAGGCCCCGACCTTAAACCTTACATAATATTGAATTAAATGAATAATTTACATTGAGGATCTTTTCAGGTTTAGAGTTTTAGAGAATTAGAACATAACTATTACATCTCAAAATATTTACAATGTAGACACTTCTACCAAGTTTCCAAAGAATAAAAAAAATCTCAAAAGGAAACAAGTCTGGTTCCATGTTTTATATAGCATGACTTTCCCTTGATCCCATCCTTTACCCTATTCCACAATAAGTCCTGTGAAAAACATTTCAAAAAAACTTGGGGTGAGCATAAAAAGCTCAGTAAGGGATACACAAAGAATGAAAATTGTTAGTCTATCAAAACAAAAAGTAAACCATGTGTACTTTATCAAAGTAATACCATCACCTTCATGAAGTAGTAAAAACTCTACACTGAATAAAATATAATTACATACCCTTTTGTAACCAAAGGATTACCATAAAACCCATATAAAGAACACATAACATATAAAGGTAACATGGGACATAAACATACTTAAGTGGAATAACCCTACGGTCGACTTCCACACATATCACTTAATGGAATAGCCATACGGCCAAATTCCATACATACTTAATTGAATAGCCATACAGCCGACTTACATACCCAATGCATTGGAGGTTATAACGTAACCACCCGTCCTGGTATTCACGGCACCACCCGTCATATGGTTCATCACATAACCACCCGTCAAATGTCCAAGTACCATTATAAAATCAGAAGACATAAAACAAATATAATGGAAAGAAAACATTTCCACACTTTGATCACAATATATCACATAAATATATTGACATAACAAATCCATTATAAAAACCATTTTCAATACAAAAATACATAAAAGTGTATATGTTATTTATTTCATTTTAAAAACATTACGGCTTGTTGAGGAAGCCAAAGACCAAATAATAATCGCGGCGGTGGAAAAGGTCGTTGTCACCGCGTACGTTAAAAGAAACATTCCTTTTTGTCGCTTAGTAAAACACTTCGTAGAAAAAGATTACTTTTTTATAAAAGTAAAAGTCAAAGGGGTTTATACACCGTATAAAAGAAAGTTGTGTATAAAAATAAATATGCCTCAATGAAAGTGGATTGAGACGAAGTCCCTTACCTCGAGTCCGACTTGACTCGATCGTTCATTAATGTCCTGAATAATAAACATGAGTTAATTTATAATTGATAAAGAACCTTATTCAAGTTCATTATTACTTTTATATCACTTATTATCATGTTATAAACATTATGTAATCATTTAAGTTAATAATGTTTGTTTTGTCGATATTTGGTTCTTAAGTCTAAAGTGGACTTCTTAGAATTACATGTTGTTCGTGTGGTCAAAGGTTCTTTATATCCAGAATGAAATTCCTGATTTGGATATCATATAAATCATATATATCTAGAATATACATGTATTTATAATATCAAATAATCATTTAGAGGTAAGAAATGAAATGCACCGTTCATGGAGACGGTAAGCCGTGCGTACGCATGAATGCTACTTTCATTTCTATGTCATATTAATGGAATTAAAACTAAATGAGAGGTATATATATATTAATTACAGAATTATATTAATCATTTTTTTGTATCATTCATTATATATATCCATTATATACATGTACTTTTAATAGTACATTACATTTGGGGATAAGAAATGAAATGCACCGTTTATGGAGATGGTAAGCCGTACGTACGCATGAACGCTACTTTCATTTCTATCTCATACTTTAATGGAAAGAAATAATATTGATATAGAGGTATATTATAATTCCAGTATAACATCATATATAATAACTTTAAATCCATCCTTTATACGTCCCACATATGACATTAACGAATCACATCACTTTGAGGGGGCGGTAGTCCGCACTTCCTTAAATGAAGATATCGTGTTTATCCATAATGGAAACCATAAAGGTATGCCCAAAATAAATAATACAGAAGCTTAAGGATAACATAAATATATTATATATGATATATATATATATTTTCATCTTAATGGCCACCTTTGAAGGTGTTAAAATAATGTTGAACAATCATCGTTTCGGGAGGCAGAAATTCTCCATCCACGGAAACAGTATGTTCTTTAACCATTAGATGTAGGTGTGTGTATTTGTAGCTTGAATCCTTCTTAGAACAACATCCTAGTATATTTAGGATACTGGAGATGTTATAAAAGAAAAGAATAAAAAGAGTTTAGGGGGTTTGAGAAGCAAAATAAAACAAAAGGACTCAAAAGAAGACATTACCTTAAAATCGGGTAACTCCCTTTGGTTTGAGCTTAATGGCTTCCTTGGGAAGACTATGCCTAAAGTGAGGCTTCAAAGAGTAAGAGAGGGAAGTGGAGAGACAAATTGGGAAGAGGTTAGCCGAGCCAATGGCTTTGGGAGTGTGGGTAAGGTGGTAGAGGTTGGGGCCTTTTATAGGAGGAGAGGAGGGGCACTCTTGGAAAGTAAGGAAAGGTCACTTTATTTTAAAATGATATTCGGATTTAAGAGGTCTCACATTGATATAATTCAAGTATAAGGTGATAAGGGTTCTAAATACACTCATCCAATATGTTTTGGACATGTTTAGGTCTTAGATATTACATTATCTTTCAATTTTATTTAAATCGTTAAATAATGAGGTCATCGTTGCATCATCATGATGTCATAAATAATTTAATTTATTTAATGTCTAAAAATTAATAAAAAAATACTATGATGTAGGAAATATTTTTAGATTTACAATGAATATTTATAGTAAAAATCTTAATTGTATAACTCCATGTAAAAATTAGTTTAGTAAAACATCTCATGTTTGTGTCATTTTTATTTTAACATTTAAAAAAAGGTATTTATGTCATTTTCCAACGAAAGTTTCTCCATGGGGTCCCCAAGTTGACCCATGGATTGTAATGGTCGTCCATGACACATCAAATAATGGTAGTACATGTGTCTAGGTCATTTCATTTTATTAAAACATTATTCGTACCTTAAACTACACTAATTACCTCTAATCGCGATTAAAAACTTAATAACTTACTATTCACCAAAAAAATTATTTTAATCCCATTGAACCCCGTTTTACTTATTAATTACAACCATGTATGTCGGATTTTTGAAATTCAAATCACAGAGGTGGTAAAATTTCATTTAAACGAAAAAACAGTTTTTAAGTACCACTTAGTGGTTTCACTATTCATCAAAAATTGATGTTTTTCAGAAAAATACCAAAAATTCACACTAAGCTGTATTTGATATTATGAATTCAAAAATTAAGTCTATTTTATAAAATTTAAAACATATAAGTCACATTAATTAATTTAATAATTAATTCACGCTGTCATGATAATTAGCGTGTTTTTAGGAAACAATAAGTATCAAAAGATTGACACTAGTTGAAGTCCAATTTCAAAGTGAAATTGATTCCAATGACCACCATTGGATTAAATGGTAAAAATATATTCTAATTTCACTTTAAAACCAATTCAAAATATAATATAATCATATAAATAAATAAGATTAGAAAGAGGTTTTGAATTAAAATACATCATTTTACACTATTCATTAAAAATGAACTTTATCAGAAAAATAACAAAAATTTACACAAAGTAAAATTTGATGTCCCAATTCTAAAGAAGAGTTTTATTTGGTCCAATATATTGTATAATATTGAAAAAAACTATATTTAATGACGGTTCGCCATCAAAAGGCGATAAGTTAACCTTTAGTGAAAACTAGGGCATATACGCCTAAAATTTAATTCTTTCTGTATTTTAAGCCTTTATCTTTTATTAGATAAAAGTAAAAACATTTAAAAAACATATATAATCATATTTTAGTTATTTCTATCCATTCCCGCCAATACAACGGCTATGTGTTAACTACCATTTAAAATAATATTATTTTATTACTTGTGTGCAATGTAAGATTTCAAAGAAACTCTTTGTTGCACATCGGGTACGCTATCGAACATTGCAACCCATTTAAAGTAAAATTAATATTTAATTCTTTAATATTAATAAATATGAAAATGTTTTATTCATTATTTACGTGGGATGTTACATCCTTCCCCCCTTTTGGGAATTGCGTCCTTGCAATTTTATTCACATATCAAAATAAGTGGGGGTATTTATGCCTCATAGAATTTTTAGATTCCCACGTTGCCTCTTCAACTATATGGTTTTTCCACAAAACCATTAACTGGTGAATTTCCTTATTTCGCAACACTTGCTCTCTTCGGTTAAGAATCTGGACTGGTTGTTCTTCATAAGATAGGTTCTCTTCTAGCTGAACTATTTCTGGACTCAAAACATGAGATGGATCTGGCATATACTTTCTCAACATCGAAACATGAAAAACATTGTGTACCTAAGATAAACTCGGAGGTAATGCCACTTTGTATGCAACTGATCCTACTCTCTCCAGAATTTCATATGGTCTAATGAACCATGGTCTCAGCTTTCCTTTCTTACCAAATCTCATCACACTTTTCCATGGAGAAATCTAGAGAAAAACATGATCACTTACCTCGAAAGATAGATCATTCCTCCGGTTATCCGTATAACTCTTCTGCCTGCTCTGAGCTGTTCTCATGTGTTTCTGAACCAACTAAACTTTTTCTGCCATCTCTTCTACCAATTCTAGTCCCATCAGCTTCCTTTCACCCACTTCATCCCAAAATGTTGGAGTTCGACACCGCTTCCCATATAATGCCTCAAATGGTGTCATCTGTATACTGGAATGAAAAATGTTATTTTCAGAAAACTCAACCAAAGAAATATGTTAGTCCCAACTTCCCTAATAATCCATCGAACAAGATCGTATCATATCCTCCAAGGTCTGAATTGTTCATTCTGACTGCCCATCTGATTGCGGATGAAAAGATGTACTAAAATTTAATTCAGTACCCAACAACTTCTGAAGGCCTTTCCAAAAGTTAGAAGTAATCCTAGGATCACGGTCAGATACAATGGAGAGAGGAAATCCATGTAACCTGACTACCTCTTTAAGATACAAACGGGAAAGTTGATCTAGGGAAAAATTATCTCATATGGCAAGTAAATGAGCAGATTTAGTCAAGCGATCAACAATAACTCAGATTGCATTACTACCTCTAGATGTCTTCGGTAATCCCACGACAAAATCCATGGATATATTTTCCCATTTCCACTCTGGCACTGGTAAAGGATGAAGCATCCCTTTCAGTAACTGCCGCTCTGCTTTAACCTCATGAAAAGTCAATCACTTCACAGAAAAATTAGCAATATCCCTTTTCATTCCATCCCACCATTAATACTCCCGTAGATCTCTGTACATCTTAGTACTGCTAGGATGAACTGAAAACGGGGAACTATGAGCCTCACATAAAAACTCATTCTTCAACTGTGAATCACAAGACACACATAATCTCTTCCCAAACCTCAAAACACAATCATTATCAATGTTGAATTCAGGCAGCTTACCCTTCTGAACCAGCTCTAACTTTTTCTGCAACTCACTCTCTTCTCTCTGTGCTTGCTTAATTCTGTCTGATAGGGATCATCTCACTGATACTTTTTCGACTCAAATCATCGACCACTTTATTTGCTTTTCCCGGATAGTAGTGAATTGTACAATCATTATCCTTGATTAATTCCAGCCATCTCTTCTATCTCATGTTCAATTCTTTCTGAGTGAATATATACTTTAAACTTTTGTGATCAATAAATATTTCACACTTTTCTTAATACAAATGACGCCTCCAAATTTTTAAAGAAAAAACAACAGCATCTAATTCAAAATCATGTGTAGGTTAATTTACCACATGAGTTTTCAACTGACGTAAAGCATAATCAATTACCTGATCATTCTTCATAAGGACAGAACCATGTCCCTTCCACGAAGCATCACTATATATAACAAACTCACCATTCCTGGAAGGAAGTGCCAAAACTGGAGCATTCACCAATCTTCTTTTCAACTCCTGAAAACAATCATCACATTCTTTTGTCCAGATGAACATAACACCCTTATGAGTTAGCGTAGTCATTGGACTAGATAACCGTGAAAAACTTTCAATAAACCTTCGGTAGTAACCTACCAAACCAAGAAAACTACGGATCTTGGTTACATTTGTGGGTCTTGGCCATTATTCAACAACTTTTGATTTAGTAGGATCAACAGTTATGCCATCTTTTGAAACAATGTGACCAAGGAAAGAAATTTGTTGCAACCAAAACTCACACTTGCTGAATTTTCCAAACAGTTTCTTTTCTTTTATGGTTTTCAAGATAACCCTTACATGACTTCCATGCTCCTCTTTAGTTTTAGAAAACACCAAAATATCATCAATAAAAACAACCAACATTTTTCACCTGAGTCAACTAAGCCATCACTGCAACAAACTGTTTAGTTCTGATTATGACCATCTCAGGATACTGATTTGAAAGGTCATTTCCCAATATATGCCTTCCCAGAAAATCTGTTCTGTTTCCTCCATGAAAAACCATTCTGAACAAACATTTCTTTGATGAAGGAACATGTTAATCTTCAAATGCAATATCATTTTCAATCATAACATAAATTAATTTATAATTTAACAATTTTCTAACTCCAAAAGTTTTCTAAACCGACCTCTAATACCAACTATAAGGCCCTGACTTTAAACATTACATAATATTGAATTAAATGAATAATTCACATTGAGTATCTTTTCAGGTATAGAGTTTTAGAGAATTAGAATATAACTATTACATCTCAAAAGATTTACAAAGTAGACACTTCTACCAAGTTTCCATAGAATAAAAAAACAATCCAAAAGAAACATGTCTGGTTCCATGTTTTATATAGCATGAATTTCCCTTGATCCCATCCTTTACCCTATTCCACATTAAGTCCTGTGAAAAAAATTTCAAAAAAACGTGTGGTGAGCATAAAAATCTCAGTAAGGGATACACAAAGAATGAAAACTGTTAGTCTATCAAAACAACAAGTAAACCATGTGTACTTTATCAAAGTAATACCTTCACCTTCATGAAGTAGTAAAAACTCTACACTGAATAAAATATAATTACTTACCCTTTTGTAACCAAAGGATTACCATAAAACCCATATAAAGAACACATAACATATAAAGGTAACTTGGGACATATACATACTTAAGTGGAATAACCATACGGTCGACTTCCACACATATAACTTAATGGAATAGCCATACGACCGACATCCATACATACATAGTGGAATAGCCATACGACCGACTTCCATACCCAATGCATTGGAGGTTATAACGTAACCACCCATCCAAGTATACACGGCACCACCTGTCATATGGTTCATCACGTAACCACCCGTCAAATGTCCAAGTACCATTATAAAATCATAAGACATAAAACTAATATAATGGAAAGAAAACATTTCCACACTTTGATCGTAATATATCACATAAATATATTGACATAACAAATCCATTATAAAAACCATTTTCAATACCAAAATACATAAAAGATTATATGGTATTTATTTTATTTTAAAAACATTATGGCTGGTTGAGGAATCCAAAGACCAAATAATACTCACGATGGCAGAAAAGGTTGTTGTCACCGCGTACGTTAAAAGAAACATTCCTTTTTGTCATTTAGTAAAACGCTTCTTAGAAAAAAATTCCTTTTGTATAAAAGTAAAATTCAAAGGGTTTTATACACCATATAAATGAAAGTTTTGTATAAAACGAAATATGCATCAATGAAAGGAGATTGAGATGAAGTCCCTTACCTCGAGTCCGACTTGACTCGATCGTTCCTTAATGTCCTGAATAATAAACATGAGTTAATTTATACTTTCTTAAGAACCTTCTTCATGGTCATTATTACTTTTATATCACTTATTATCATGTTATAAACATTATGTAATCATTTGTGTTAATAATGTTTGTTTTGTCGATATTTGGTTCTTAAGTCGAAAGTGTACTTCTTACAATTACATGTTGTTCGTGTGGTCAAAGGTTATTTATATCCATAATGAAATTCCTGAATTGGATATCATATATATCATATATATCTATCATATACTTGTATTTATAATATCACATAATCATTTATAGGTAATAAATGAAATGCACCGTTCATGGAGACGGTAAGCCGTACGTACGCATGAACGCTACTTTCATTTCTATGTCATATTAATGGAATTTAAACTAAATGAGAGGTATGTATATTTTAATTCTAGAATTATATTCAACATTTATATGTATCATTCATTATATATATCCATTATATACATGTACTTTTAATAGTACATTACATTTGGGGATAAGAAATGAAATGCACCGTTCATGGAGATGGTAAGCCGTACGTACGCATGAACGCTACTTTCATTTCAATCTCATACTTTAATGGAAATAAATAATAATTATATAGAGGTATATTATAATTCTAGTATAACATCATATATAATAACTTTAAATCCATCCTTTATACGTCCCACAGATGACATTAACGAATCATATAACTTTGAGGGGGCGGTAGTCTGCACTTCCTTAAATGAAGATATCGTGTTTACCCATAATGGAAACCATAAAGGTGTGAACAAAATGAAAAATACAGAAGCTTAAAGAAAACATAAACATATTATATATCGGATATAAATATAGTGTCATCTTAATGGCCACCTTTGAAGGTGTTAAAAGAATGTTGAACAATCATCGTTTCGGGAGGCAGAAATTCGCCATCCACAGAAACAATATGTTCTTTAACCATTAGATGTAGGTGTGTGTAATTGTAGCTCTAGTCTTTATTATAACAACATCCTGGTATACTGAGGATACTGGAGTTGTTACAAAAGAAAAGAATAAAAATATTTTAGGGGGTTGGAGAAGAAAAATAAAACAAAAGGACTCAAAGAAGACATTACCTTAAAATCAGGTAACTCCCTTTGGTATGAGCTCAAAGGCTTCCTTGGGAAGACTTCAGCCCAATGTGAGGCTTCAAGGAGTAATAGAGGGAAATGTAGAGACAAATTGGGAAGATTTTGGCCAAGCCAAAGGCTTTGGGAGTGTGGGTAAGGTGGTAGAGGTGGGGGCCTTTTATAAGATGAGAGGAGGGGCACTCTTGGAAAGTAAGGAAAAGTCACTTTATTTTAAAATTATATTTGGATTTAAGAGGTCCAAAATTAATATAATTATAGGATAAGGTGATAAGGGTTCGAAATCCACTCATCCAATAGGCTTTGGACATGTTTAGGTCTTAGATATTACATTATCTTTCCATTTTATTTAAATCGTTATATAATGAGGTCATCGCTGCATCATATGATGTCATAAATAATTTAATTTATTTAATGTCTAAAAATTATAAAAAAAATACTATGATGTAGTAAATCTTTTTATCGTTACAATTATTATTTATAGGAAAAAATATGACTTGTATAAACCCATGTAAAAATTGGTTTAGTAAAACATCTCACGTTTGTGTCATTTTTATTTTAACATTTAATAAAAAGGTATTTATGTCATTTTCCAACCAAAGTTGCTCCATGGGGTCCCCAAGTTGACCCATGGATTTTCTTGGTCGGCCATGACACATAAAATAACTGTAGGACATGTGTCTAGGTCATTTCAATTTATTAAAACATTATTCTTACCTTAAACTACACTAATTATCTCTAATCGCAATTAAAAACTTAATAAGTTAATATTCACCAAAAAATTATTTTAATCCCATTGAACCAAATTTTACTTATTAATTACAACCATATATGTTGTATTTTTGAAATTCAAAGCACATAGATGGTAAATTTTCATTTAAATGAAAAAATAAGTTTTTTTAAGTACCACTTAGTGGTTTCACTATTCATCAAAAATTGATGTTTTTCAGAAAAATGTCAAAAACTCACCCTAAGCTATATTTGATATTCCGAATTCAAAAATGAAGCCTATTTTACAAAATTCAAAACATATAAGTCACAGTAATTAATTTAATAATTAATTCCCGCTGTCATGACAAATAGCGTGTTTTTATGAAACAATAAGCATCAAAAGATTGACACTAGTTTAAGTCCAATTTCAAAGTGAAATTGATTCCATTGACCACCATTGGATTAAATGGTAAAAATATATTCTAATTTCAATTTAAAACAAATTCAAAAGATAATCTAATCATATAAATAAATTAGATTAAAAAGTGGTTTTGAATTAAAATACAATAATTTACACTATTCATTTAAAAATAAACTTTATCCGAAAAATACCAAAAATTTACACAAAGTAAATTTTGATGTCCAAATTCTAAAGAAGAGTTTTATTTGGTCCAATAGAATGTATAAGAGTGAAATAAACTATATTTAATGACAGTTCGCCATCAAAAGGCGATAAGTGAACCTTTAGTGAAAACTGGGGCATATACACCTAAAATTGAATTCTTTCCGTATTTTAAGCCATTATCTTTTATTAGATAAAAGTAAAAATATTTAAAAACATATATAATCATATTTTAGTTATTTATATCCATTCTCACCAATACAACTGCTATGTGTTAACTACCATTTAAAATAATATTATTTTATTACTAGTGTGCAACGTAAGATTTCAAAAAAACTCTTTGTTGCACATCGGGTATGCTATCGAACATTGCAACCCCTTTAAAGTAAAATTAATATTTAATTCATAAATATTAATAAATATGAAAATGTTTTATTCATTATTTACCTGGGATGTTACAATAAGTAGTCTCATTTTATGAATCTATCAGATATCCTTAGTTATATGTTTTTTCACCTAGTATGTTCCAAACAATAATGCAAAAGGTTTTGATAAAAAATGCATATTGTAAATATAAAAAAAGACATCCTATAATTAAGCGCTGAAGTTATTAAGAGTTATTATTATCTGGGATATTTTCGAAATTAAATTTCCTCTATATTTAAAACAATTTTAGTTAATTTATTTAATGGTGTTTTTTGAAGTTATTTAACTTTTTTATTGATTATTCCATATCTAGTTATTTAAATGGAAGATGTTCTCAGTTATTTACCGCTCCATTTCAGTTATAATTAATATTTTTAGGTATATTAATTTTTCACTTATCCCTTTCCAAGTATTTTAGAGAACACCTTTTTCCTTTATTAGGAATCCATGAAGTGTACTACTATTTATATGAAAATACATGGAAGAGGGAGTAATATTATTCTCCAAAAAAACATTATTTAGCAATTTGTGTATTTAAAAGAAAAATGGGTATCATGTATTTATCTACTTTACCCTGAATAATATACTATTAAATAATTTGATAAGTGATTCCTTTTATCTTATTACAAATTAATAACCCATACACTAAATTTGTGTTAATGTGTTCTTTCTCTCTAGATGATTTCTTCTTAATGAATAGTGAAATATATTATTATTATTTTTGTAAAATATTCATTTTATTTAATTTAAACAAGTAATTTTA
Organism: Viscum album; assembly: GCA_963277665.1. Taxonomy (NCBI): domain Eukaryota; kingdom Viridiplantae; phylum Streptophyta; class Magnoliopsida; order Santalales; family Viscaceae; genus Viscum; species Viscum album. Next base: position 1,497,151,460 of record OY728147.1, on the reverse strand, counting down.
AATCAACAATTTATATTTAACTTGAAATTAATATAATATTAGTCTAATTTAATTGTATATAATCTAAAATATTTGTTCAATTCATAATTCTAATTTATGTTTTAATATTTTCATTTGTTTATTTAAAAATATTTTTTTTGGAAAACTATATTCCAATGGGTTTCTCATATTTATATTTAAATTGATTATAGAGGCTTCTAGAAATTTATTAATGAGTGATATATTTAATACTAGGAACCATGTTGTTCAAATTATTAATATAAGACCATTTTATTATTTGTCATTATGAATAGTGACCATATTGAATATTTATAACTTCGACTATGGTAAACTGCAAAAAACCAAGTTAGGAATATGAGATAATGGAATAAATATAACTAAAACTTATATTTTATAATTAGATACGTATTTATACCAAAAAATTCCAATTTTAAAAAAATTCAATTTATTTCTACTTTTATTTGATGAGGACCAAAATATGATTTTAATTAAAGTATCAAATCAAAATGCACCTCTATTTTCTTTAAGTATTTAAAATAATTTTTCAAATTGATGAAAATAGGTTATAAATAGTTCTAAATGAATTTTTAAAATATGAATTATTTTTCTTCTGATATTTTTTTTGTTTTTATGTAATCTTATAATTACCTTATCTACATAAAAAACACTAAAATTGTTCTATTACATGAATTATAAAAATCATTATAAATGATTTGAAAATCATAAAATGTATTTTTTTTGATTAATTATTGTTTCTTAAATATATTTTGTTTAATAATAATGTTTTATTTATGCTTAAACAGTTTATATTAAAATTCCAAATAAGTATTGATAACATTAATGTCAAAATATGTGAATTAATAATAAAATGAAATAAATGGTATTTTGTGTTAAATAATATTTTATTAAATTATTTACAAACCAAGAAGATATTTAAATAGGGTACGGGGAATTTGATAGTCTAATCTTTCACCCATTTACCATTTGTGAGCCAATATTTTTCTTATATGTAAATTTATAATCCTTTATTATAGAAAAAGTTGTCACCACAACTCAATATAAAATTGGATAACAATGGTGCTAAAACAAATGATAATGTATTAAATGACACATAATGTTTTTGAAATACTATTTTTTAAATTGTATTAAATTTAAATCTATAATAGCTTTAAAATTTTTCACACCTGGTAAAAATTCCTCTTAAGAAAGTATTTATTATATTTATTTTATTTATATAATTACATGAGTGCCCCTTAATTCAATATAAAAAGAGAACCACGTCTCCAATATTCTTCACAATAATATGTGAAATGTATCATATAAAATCCTAAAAAATATTATTAACGACTTTAAATAATTTATAGTGGGTTGAGTGTTCTCAAAATACCATACCCAGTGTTTATAATTTGAGATTTCGAAGAAGTTCTTCATAGAATAGGTAATCTTATCGACCAAGAATTTTCATTTTTCTAATTCTTTTAATACATTTAATTATATTGTTTCAATTAATAAATTATTATAATAAAATATATAATTTACTATGATATAAATTTTTTATTAGAAAATAATTAATCACTATAATTTCCATCCTATAGGAAATTATATCACCGTTCATATGTATATGTGGACAAAAACATCTAAGAAGTGATTGGTTTTCTTTTTCATCACTACATTAAAAGGTTGATTGTTATGATATATTAAATAATTATTTATAATAATAATGAAATAATTATGGTTTTAAAAATATTATATATTACATATAATCTTACACTCCTTAACATTATCAAATTATAACAACACCTTAGAATATGTTAGGAAAACCACCTCCATAAAGAGATAAGAATCATTTTTTATGTAATCCATTAATGAGAGATTATAAAATTGTGATTAATTTATGAAAATGATAATTATTTCCAGATAATTATTCAATATATTTTTGAAAAGCGAATCCTTTGACCACAATCATCCAACCAATGTTGTTTTTTGATTATGAATAGATCATCATCAAAACATCTGATATAATCTCAATTGATAATGTATCTAAAAAAAATGTTATAAATGAAAAATAATGGTTAAAATTAGCTGAATTTACCTGAATGTGGTTCTTAATCATTTAAATAAATAAAATAATTTTTTTATTCTATAGTTACTTAATCAACTATGCAATATGGTATTTAAGGTAATGACTTTATAGTCTCAATTATATTTCTTTTTTTATAAAGATATTTTTATCACATGTTTCCATTTTTGTGAACCATAAAAATCCTTGTGGATTTATAATTTCATTATTATAAAAAATTTATGTCTTTTAAAAATCCATTCACTTTTTATACATTCAATTATTCAGTGATTCATTTGTTATCCTTTTGTAAGGTGTGTTTCCTTAAAACAATATTTTATAAGTTATAATGTTTTCCATTATTTTCTCTTTGATATCAATGTTAATTAAATTATTTCACCCATGTTATTAAAATAAATTAATTTATTTTAAAATAATTTTTATTCAAAATTTATATATTACTATTGATTTTTTAAAACAACACATTAAAAATTTTTCCAAAGCGAATATGGCTGACATATTTAAAAAAATTTAAAGGTATAATTTTTAAAATATAAAACATTGGTCGAATTTCCTATCAATAAGACTGTTATTGAAAAAGAAGATTACTCAATTTTCACTCTTTTTTATTCAAGAAAATATCATTATTCCCATTATTCTATGAATTTTAGATCAATGAGTTCTCAAATAAAGAACATTATGATAATTATTTTCACATTATGAAAGAATTCTGTTCTCTAAATCTATTAAATCGATTAATTTGTTAAAATTGATGATTAAAATTCCTATTATTATATTTTTATTTTATGTTTTCGTCCTTGTAAATTGATTATATTGATGGGTGAGCTAAATATAGAAATATAATGCATTAGGTAATGAATATATTATTGGAAGAATAATATAGAAATTAAACTGGTTCATTATACTAAATATTATGGTTCATATAAGGGTTCTGTGAAGATGATGCCCCAATGAGCACACATGAAGTTTCTTTGATTGAAAATTAATTTTCAATGAAATATTTTAATTTAATAAGATATTTGAATGATATTTTCTAATGAATTATTATTCTATTTATGAGTAGAAGGTACATTTTATGAAACATTTTTTGATGGGTTTCATATTTTCTTATAAATCTCCAGGATCCTGATTTTAATGTTAGGTTTTCATAAAACAATTATTAAGGATATCATTTGGTAGTAAATTTGATCTCATATGTATGTAAATGATTATTTGACCTCAAATGTAAGTATTTTAAATGTAAAATCCCATTTATGATCTCATTATTAAAAAACGTGCTAACATGTTTCAATTCAAATTTTTAGTTGTCCCATATTGTGTTTTTTTTCAAATGCCATGTTTTTAATTTTTATCACTATTTGAAATGTTGAATATGAAAAAAGGTGATGTTAAGATGAAAATCATGATTATACTTCATGTAAAGAAAACATGGATTATCTTGAAATTATATTTTTAAAACAAATTGATACCAAGTGGATGAATTAACTTTTTAATATAAATATTTATTATGTAATATTTAAACTAATTTTTTCAATATCTAATTCGAGCATAAAAATTTAATAATATGAAATAATAACATAAAACACATATTATGTAATGATTAATGTTTTTTGTTCCTATAAAATTTCAGATGAAATTGTACACATTAGAATAAAATATTAACATATATATCTTCCCAAATAACAGATTATGATATGTGTCCTCGAAATTATATAAAAAATGATTTCCACACAATTACATAGAATTAAAAACATGGGGAAAAATTCAACATGGATCTTGAAAATATTATCTAGGAACTCCTGAAAAAGAGAGAAAATTAGTCCCAAAATAATTTCTAGTAAATTTGTGAAACCAAAATGTATTACCATAAACTAATCAAAAACATAATAAAACCTTAAGGTAGCCTTCCTAATATCATAATTTTCAAATTTCATCTGATTATACCATGATAAGATACTTTTTATTATAAATTATAAACTAGTCATTAGTCGAAAAACTAAATCACCAATTCATGAAACATAATTATAATTCATCATCTTCCCAAGACTCATGTGTTGATAATGAAACAAAAATTGAAAAAAATATTCCTTATTCATGGACATAAATGGAGGGCCCTATGGTGATACACTATGTTTTATGAAACCATTTAATAGAAGATCATTAATCAAAATTTACTACTTCTAGAACTCAAATGGTTCAGTCTAATATGTATACATATCACCAAACATACACCATGATACAATTCTATACCCAAATCAATTTTACATTATAGAGTGTAGATTCACAACCTCATTAGAAAAAACATTTTGGTACACTACAAACACCATTAAAAATACCACTTGCTGAACCTTTGTTGTAGTCATCATATTTTTTATCATTATATATTATTAAGAATCCATATATCTCATAACGATTTGATGTTACCTATCATCAATAGAGATGACATGATCTCTAAAAGAATCATGTAATATAACTCAAATCATAATGAATTTAATTAAACCTAAAACAAATAAAAATAATCCCATATCATTTATGACATGAAAAGGACATATGTTACAATATAACTCGACCTCTGACTTATGATGTCAATAACATGGATAGTAAAAGACTCAATACATTAACTTATATGGAATGGACTATGGTGGGTGGAATGATGGAGTGTTTATATACTGATTGAAATAGAAAATAAAGGAAGGGATAAAATATATTGATGTTACAAAACATGATGAATATCTTACCCCACATTGGATACTCTATCACATGAATATGATTTGTTTTCTTCTCCTTGATCACATTAGTCTTTATATAAATGACCTCCATGACTTTTATATAAATTATATACCTTAGGATGATAAGTATAAATTTTTTTTCCTCATTCTTCCTCATTAATTTTATTCAAATTATGTAGGCATGCCACTGAAAAGGGACTACATTCTAGTTAGTGGTCTTTTGGGCCATGTAATGGATTCATTCCCACTGGAACTTCATGCCATATACTAAATAAATGTGGATTTGTGGATGGGCTATCCCTGGGGGTGGTTTTATGACCTGCCAATATGGAATATGTGTGTGGTGTGTGTGTGTTTAATGTAATATTATCAGAAAACACATAATATAAATACATATATATATATATATATATATGTCATGGAAAATAAAAAAAATAACCTCTTCACATAACCCCAATCCTCATGATGCCCAGATGACATGTTGTTTCAATATAATACAAGCATACCTATTCACAATAACCATTACCTTTTTTAATTAAACAATGAATATAGATAATATGAATGATAAGACATTATATAAGATTTTTGGAATTATATATCCTCTAAATGCTTAACTATAATCTCTTTATCAGGACTGAGGTCTAATGCATAAGGATTGAGGTTCATTAAGGAAATCACAAAGTACATTATGATTAAACTCACCTATAGAATAGAAATCCTTTTCAATTAACATTCCACAATGGTAGAAAATGAAATTAACATAGCATGTAATTTTCCATGGAACAATTCCCAATAATTCAAATAAATAATTTGATCAAAATAGAATAAAAACCACAATTAAACACCCTTTCATCCTAATATATTGATTAATAATGTAATCTGGTTGTTATTGCCTTCACATAATACATTGAAAACATTATTCACCTCCTCTAACCATTCCTTAAACAAAATAAAATTAATAGAAACCCCATAATATTGTTATCCCTATCAATCAAACTCAGGATGAATCTTCCACTTGAAATTATAATCTTCAACCTAAAATTTATAGAGATATAAGGGTGTTGTATGTTTAACATAACATGTAAAATCAAAACATGTATATCAATTAAAAGTATTCAATATAAAATAAAAATATATTTAAGACATCCTAAACCTACAATATATAATATAATAGAAAAATTAGTTAGGATTCATAAAATTCCCAAAATCAACCCAAAAAAAATTCTGACCAAATAAAGGATCATACAATTTTGTTACATATGTCATTAAAATACCAGTGGCATCACATAAAATCATACATTTAGTTAAAAATTAATTACATTAGGTCATTTGGGGCCCTAATCTCCTATTTCATTGTTGGTATCCCTTACAGATATCATGTAATATGTTTAGATTAAAATATTTCCCAAATAAACCTTGTAATTTTCACTAGTGGTTATTATAAATCTCAATCCACCCCCTAAATTAAAATCCATGACATAATTTTTTAGGAACCACCCCTTGCTGACCCAACATTGAAAATAGGGATGATATGGGTTACCCTTGAATTCAAAATATATAATGATATAGTTTGAGAAATAATATAGATTGTATGAAACCTTAACAAATGAGAGAAATTAAACCCAAAATTACTTTTAAAATATAAAAAACCTCCAATAAACTCAAAAATATATATAAACTAACTCCAACACGTTAAAGTTCACAAATTACATGAAAAAATTGGATGTACCATAAACAAATATTGTAGTTACTCAAAAATACCATCAATGAGAAAACAATTCCTTATTAGAAACTATAGATCAAATCACCCACAAAATCCCATTTGATGACTTAAGAATATATATATAGGTGTTAGCATATTGGTATCCATTTTTTGATACTTTTGAAAAACTAATATAAAAATATGATATATGCTTCTTATGTCCACATTGGAAAAAAACAAGAAAATAAATTTTTTACCTAAATTATTATATCTAATTCCTCAATATCACTAAGGATAACTCAACATGTATTATATATATGTAAGTGATACTTATATTAGTTATACATATTTTCATATGTATTTCAGTTTAATATTAATTAATATGATTGAAGATGAGTTCCTTATTTCATTGTTTTTTATGTTCTTTTGGAATGATTTACATTTGTATCAATATGGGGGAGATATCATGATATGACATAAGAACATGATGATAAATCCATGATAATTTGTAATTAATTCAGATCATGTTTGGAATAATAATAATACATTCCATGGTTTTGGATTTCTAAGGGATGTTTTAGACGCTTGATATTGTAGATTCATAGAAAAATGAGGCTTCTAGCACTTGAGATTTATATTATACATAATTGAAGAATCATATAGTGTGAAAACATACAATAGAATGTAATTAGTATAATATATTATTTGATGAAAATATTCTAGAGTTTGTCCCCTCACATTACACATTGTTTAAATATTACATGATTTGAAATTCCTAAACAAACCCACAACAAGTGATTTTTACATTTTTTGAGAGAGAAAATATCCTTTGACCCAAAGGACTATTAAATTAAATCATTTTCCACTAGACTCCTAATAAATATATGTATTTTTATAAATATTGGGTTCTATAAACTGGTAAAATTTATTCATTCTGGGGAATAGAGGTTTGAATACCTGGAGGCTGCCATTAGCAGTCAGACCCACTGTAGTTATGTTTTTTCTAATATTTTCCATTTTTGTAATTTGATGTGACATTCAATTTTTGTTATTTTAATAATAGTTTAATTTCAGTATCAATCTTTCTATTCTATTCAATGTCATTAATTTTGTGTTTATATATTATTGGAGACCACATAATAATATATCCCGTAATACAGAGGTGAGTGTGGAATATGTTGAAATGGGTGTATACTAAATTTTTTTATTTCATTATATTATTAAACAATGATTCTATTTAATTGGTATTTTATTGAGAATAATTACATCCATATATACTATTAAATCACATGCCATGTTAATTTTTTAGAAAGAATAACCCAGCATAATATAGGTAAATAATTCAAGACCACATGAATTTATTATTATTCATCATTATGAATCTGAACCTAAAGAATACTGTAATATTAATTCTTCCAGGGATAATGAATTTGGGTTATAGGGTTGGATAATATTTAGTGATATTTTATACTTTTGAAAAAAATATTTAATTATACACATAATGAGTATGCTTGGTTTTTAAGTCCTTTTAGGATTTCCTTTTTATAAAACTGCCTATAAAAGATAGTTTATCTCTTTTCTTCATTTCCTAACATTTTTTATAAAATTTTGTTATTTAATTTTTTTAGTTTATTTAGTCTAAATAGTTAAAATTGAAATTTTAATGACTTAACCGTTTATCCAGAGTTTTCATCACTTTGTTTCCCACTCTTTATGGGTTAGAACACATAATGCCTTATTTTTACACCATTGTAGCTAGTGTGGTTTAGAAAATATAGAAATATTTTATTAGATGAAAATAGATTATTTAAAAATTTTCATTGGACACATCAAATTTGGGAACCATTTCTATAGATTAGCACATCTTTTCAGATGACTCAAGACCAATTTCATAGGTGAATGTATTTTAATATCCTATTTATAATGAATGATTTTATATAAGGTATTTTTTTGATTTATGATAATAATAATAATAATAATAATAATGTCACTCCACCATCAGATTATAATACACAACAGGGTTATCCAATCACATCGGTGGAAGTTAATTCGTATGGGTGTTCGTAACAAGATGATGCTAAGATGGATTGATATACATAATTGTATAGTGAATTCCAACCCCCACATTGGAACAAAACCCTCTACTAGACTGCAAGAGGTGCACTTAACAATAAAGGTTACAAAGGTGATTACTGGGATGGGATGTACACTCACGATGAATCATATATTTAGGAAAATTAGGAGTACCATACCAAAGAAAGACTAAACAAGATGAGCACACAAAAAATTGAAGGGATGTAAAGTAGTATGGTTGATCATGATGCCCAAATTAGATGATATGGTTAACTAACTAATCACCTTTCTAAGTTTAGTTCAAATTTAACCTGCCTATAGTGGATATTATGTTTAAAATCAATTACAAATAATGAATGGTATAATAATTAATATGAGAAAGAGGTGGTTGAAGAAGAACGTTCATGATTTTTCCACAAAAATATGAAAAGGGTAATAGGGTATCAAAGAATAGTAGTTATATCTTGCATAAAAGTTTCAATTTGATAAACCAATGGCTTATGAATAATAATAATCAAAATGAGATTAATCAACTCTATTCATACCAAAAGACCATGAATAAAAATGAGAATGCCTTTTGAAACTAAAATATGGAGAAACAGAAAAGATTGAAATTATGAATTGGATAGATGATGAGAAAGCGGAGAAGGAGGATAAAGTTAAAAATTCCATAGAATCGAAAGAATAAGAATATTTTATGGAATTCAATGTCAATAAAATATCTATAAACATTATAAGTATTATAGAAACCGAAGAATAATGAGACCCCCTCCAACAATTTCAAGAAGAATATGATAAAATGTAACATTCAAATCAAAAGTAATTCCATTATAGAAACATGCTAATGAAATTGAAGATGTTGAATTTGAATAAGTTAATGAAATATGATTCATAAAATTAGATTTCCTTGAATATTCAGAAAATTTATACCCACTCATCAGCACACCTCGGGTACCGGTCAAAAAGAAACAATGGATTAGAATGTTATGAAAAACCACATATGCACAACATAGTATTAATTAGATAAATAATAGATGTTAATCTCTATATCATGTTCCAATTAGATAATTAATGTAAACATTACAACTACATACCTTAAATAAGAACTAACAATAAGTTGCAAAAATTTTAAATTTTGATTATATGGAATATAATTATTTTATTTAATTATTATAATAACTCTCTCATTGGTTGATATAATTATTTTTTGGGAAAAATATTTTGAGTTTTAAAATATCATTTACATAAATAATTTACATTTATTTTTTCTGAAACACATAATAATAGGAAGGAAGAGAAAAAGTAAAGATTACAGGAAAAACTCGCATTATAAGAAAAATTTAAAATATGAGTTTAATTTATATTTTCAAATCCTAGTTCACAACGTGAACCTAGGACAAATAGAACATGGGTGACTCCTTCAAAAAAGTCAACGTAATGGATAGGATATTTTATTTACATTCATTTTTAAATACAAAGATTTTTATTTGACATGGATGAAATATTACAATGAAAAAAATGCAATGAAATATTCAATGAACTAAATTAAATTATATTTAACCAAAAAAAATATCTGAATTTCATTCTTTTATTCACTAATCTAAGATAGATATGAAATTAGGAGAATTATGTTGACATGTAGGAATATTTTGTACAATGTTCCCATCAATGGAATCAATATTAATTAACATTTTAAAAGAAACATTATTCCATAAATTTGTTATTTCCAAGAAATTATTTTGGATATAGTTGGATTTAATGAAATTAATTACTAAAAAAAATTATTTAGTAAAATAATTATTGATTTTCATTCCATAACCCAATTTAGATATTTAATGTTCCCATTCTTGAGATAATTTTAGAACAAATATTTATTACTTTTAAATACACTTTTCTTGAGTGATACTTGTGGTATATAAACCTACTAGAATAGTCATTAATCTATTTTTTAGAGATTTGATTAAATTATCTATCATTTGAAATGATTGAGGAATATCATTAAAAATAAATTTATCTAGAGACCACATATACATTTATCTTTCATAACCTACATGGGACCTGAATAACATGGCAATTGATCAACATTAAAATAATTTTGTTTCCATTCCTTCTCAAAACATTGTGTTTTTCATTATATTTAATGAAATTAATGTATTATATGGGTTATTCATGGAGGATATGGGATGTTTTTATCCTTAGAGGAGATAATATGGTGTTTACATGGGGTTTTGGAGAAAGATCATATTTTCCTTAATTTTCGTAATTTTTAATCCCTCATATTATAAATTAAATGAAAAATATAAAAAAAATGGGTTTTGGGTTGGGAGAATAAAAAATGTCAATTAACAAACCAATGACTTCTATCATTTTTGGTTATGTTGTGGATCTTAGGTTCATTCCAATTAAGGATTTTGGAAAATATTAATTAAAATATTTGGTTTTTTCTTATGTATGACTTAAATAACGCCATCCAAACCAATGAAAACAAAATAATATGTGTTTGGGTGATTTATTTGAGGATAATTCCAAGAAAAAAAAATGAAAAGACACATTAAAGAGATTTAAAAAATAACAATAGTTTTGTGTCATTTTCCATTATGATTACATTGTAAGTGATCCCTTACTTTTCTTCTCAGGGGTCTGTGTGGTGTCATTATTTTTGTGAGAATAACTTCTTTGAGATTTTATTTAAAATATCATGTATTATACTTGATATTTTAGACTCGTTTTATATCCGTACTTGTTTTTATAATCAATAACTACCTACACTCTACCGTAGAGATATTTTATCCGAATTATAAGGGCCTTATGATAAGTTGTGATATTTTTATAAATGGGGTTGAGGGATGAAATTCAATGAAGAACTATGGATAGAATAATGTATATGAGGTTTTATAATTACTCTATTAAATTGATAAATGGAGTGATGAGTGGAAAAAATCTTGTTGATGTAAATTATAAATGGCATGGGTGTTGATGAAGTATTGAAATAGTTTTTTAAACGCTAAATTTATTAAATGAATTGTTTAAATGATAATTTATTTGTGAATTCCATATTGGCTATTATTTTTGATTTTATAATCTTCATTAATAACTTTTTTGGGTATTATATTTTTAAATTATTTTAGAAGTATAACCCATATGTGTTTCAATGTCGAGATTTTTCTCAAGGACGAGAAAAATATCAAAGTGTAGAGGTGTTTGATATATCTATTGTGTACCTATATTTCTATATGTATTTATATTGAAAATAAAATGATTTAATTTGAGAATATTTCGTAATTTATTTTTATTTTCTCATGGAATTATAGAAATTTGGAACAATATGTTTGAAATTAAGACGTATAGGGAAGATAAAGACACATTACAATATGACATGATGCGGCACCGAGTGTGACTAGAAATTGATGATCAATAAAACATTTATAAGTAGTCAAGAGGATCATTTTTTAAATCAAAAAAAGACTTTACATGGTTTATCATGTCTAGGGGATGTTATAGAGGTTCGTGACTAAAGAAAAAGAGAAAAATGAGGCCTGCAACACAAGAAATTAACATTATAAAACATGTAATTATTAAAAAACATTAAATAATTATAGGGTATATAAAAATTAAGATATATGTCATGATGAAAATTAATTGGAGTTCAGGACCACACATCAGATATTTTTTAAACAGTACATGTCATGAAAATCATATACAGACCAAAAAGGGTTGATTTTATCATATTCTTGACGAGAATGGTATTTTCTTCACCTGAATGGTCATTAAATGATATCTTTGACCACTATAAGCCTGATGATTATGTATGTTATTACAGATTGATGGCATGAACCAGATGAAAAATTATTTATTGCTAGGTGTATTGGTTTCTCCACTAGGTGGCTCCCAATAGAGTTCAAATTATCATAGTATGGTTTTTCTCAATCATTCAATTCTCATGCTTTGATGTATTTTTGTATTTTTATTAGATAAATTCTAATTTATATTATCTTATTTTATTCTTAACCCATATTTTATATTATATATTATATGATTTTATTTTATTCATTATTGGTGAACACCCAATGATATCCACTAAATCCATATGGGGGAGAAAATTCAGGCGAAACGGGTGCTTAAAATTTTATTCTATTTATTTTTTCACTTTCATAATGATTAAACTAAATTTTAATTCTTCCATGACTCGTTATAATACCATATATTATTAAATAAAAAACTATGTGGATTTCGAAGAATATGAATCCAACACAATAAGGGTAATTAATTCAAGTCTATTGGATTTTATTGTTCATATGAATTGGAAATCTGATCTTCAAGAATAATGGTATTTTAATTTATCTGGAAAATAAAAATTAGGGTTATAGATATGATATATATGGATTGACCATTTATTCTATCAATAAAATCAATTTATTTTATATCAATTTAATATTATATTTTTGAAAGTTCATTTAGACTTTATTTTCAAGATAAATTACCCTTGTAGGACTATTTATCTGCCTTCGTCATTTACTGTATTTCATCCATAATTTTAATTATTAATTTTTATTTATATTATTTTATGAAAATCAATTTATATTGGGATGAAATGTCCTTGATCAAGAGTTTTCAGCATTATGTTCCCCACTCAATGTGTGTTCGAACTTATTTTGAAACTCATCTAAACGATTTTAGGGAGTGTAGTTGAGGAAAATATAGACATTTAATTTATCATACATTGTGGTTTTAATAACCTCTTCTAGATATAAAACCATGTATAAAAATAATGAAAAAATAATAATTTATGTACTTGGATTCAGCTTTCCCACTAAAATAGTTGCCTTGGACACCTATGTCTTGCATCATGGAACTCCCATCCAATTTACAACTCATACCAAAGATAAGTATAAGAACTCCACAAGTACATCTACATAATCAGATACAAATTCACACATCATAACAAAATCAACATCACAAACCTATATAACATATATAATATGAGATCAATTATAGTCTTTTTAAATACATACTATAACTCAATCCATTATAGCACATATAAAAATAACTAATTAAAGGTCTTAATCCATACTCAGTTATATATGTATAATATATAATAATGAGGGACCAAAATTATCATGAATATGTATTCCATAACAATTATACAATACTCCCATTATATGTATGCATCCTATAAATGTAATCCATCACATCCTTGATATGACCACATGATATATAATGTATATAAGAGAGTGAAATATTGGGAAATAATAATCTATTAGTATCTATGAGAACATATATGTTTGTAGAACACCAAAACCGCAACAAAAATAATAGTGTGAATCACATTATTCAAATTGAGCTAGGGATCATATGAAATAACATACCATATAGAGTATTTATTAACACATAATAAAATGGTATAATGTAATAAACCAATGAATCTAATTATTGTTAATAACCCACATGACATCCCAATTAATTTTATTTAAAACCAAACCAATACTTTATGAGGCAGACAATAATCACCATGATCTATCAATAATCCCAATCATTAATAATAAATTCATTACCACTCAAATTTGAACCATAGATTATCAATTTAATTTTAATAATCACATAATCATACTAAATCCAATGACCATTTATGTAAAAGTATTATATCATTTAATATAATAAAATCTCATGACATTCCTAATGATTCACATATTCTTCTTCATTATTTACAAGTTCATCACTAAAGGAGCATAAAAATTTCCATTTGATTAATCTATTAGTAATTTTCTATCAGATAACTCTTTCAAAATAAGAAAAAAATTTATCACTAAATATTTAAGTAATCACATTAATTTCTAAAAAAATAATGCTATGAACAATAGAAAACAACAACCTATAATAAATAAAAAAATCGCTTGAAAATAAGAAGATATGAGCTGAGGAAATTCCAATGTAGACAACCATAAGAACAATATAAAGACAACCACCATAACAACATCACGAAAACATGTAAAAATAAACTTTCTCATGTAACTATCAAATATAACTACTTCTGCCACAATGACATGAAGAACAAATGAACCCCTTCATTACATTCAATAAAAATTAATGTTTTTATATCAAATCATAACATAAGAGTATGATTATAAAAAAGTGAAGGAAATATTATAAATATTATGGGCACTATATCAAGGAAGGACAAACTTTGATTCAATTAAACTATATATCTCAGAGGTAAATATTTAACAAACATTATAATACACTTTTATAAATTCCAGAAATACTGTGTTCTCAGAAAAACATAATTAATTTAATATATTATGGTTATGTTTCATTAGTAATCAACCATGTTAAACATCTACTAAATATATCAATAAGCATGAATTAATAATCTTGACAAAATTATTGATCATATAAATTAACTCATGGAAGAATGAAAACTCAAATAAAGAACTCGATAGTTAGCCTCCTTATCTTATCATCGATAATTTGTTCAATACCATTTAAGGCTAAAATATGGATATAATTCACTTAAAATAAATGATACATAAAAGTCACAAAATCTAAAAAATATCATGAGACAAAAAAATTTAAATAATAATAATTTCCTATGATGTTACGCTATCTTCCCAAAAATTTACATAGTTATCATTCTGGTTTCAACATGATGTCAATCATGGTAAAACTACTAATAAAAACTATTTTATGATATTCTATCATTTATAGAAATATTAAATTGGAGAATTAGTGAGTCCCCTAATTCAATATGATGGTTTAGTGATAAAAAAAGAAGGTGCAATGATGGATGATGAATAAAAAAATGAAAACTCATAATGACACCATGGACAATGAAGACATAATTCACATAAAAACCACCATAAACTATCAATAAGGAAACTAACAAATCAATGGAAATGAATATTAATGATTTTTTTAGAATAATTTATCATAAATGAAATTTTGAGGAAAATCAAAACATGTATTGATGAAAGTATTCTTATAAAGAGATGACTGTATGATAAAGTTCATTGGAATATTTTTATTTAAAGTGATTCCACACCCATAGGGTTATGTAAAATAATAATCTATTTTTTAATTTCATAGGTGTCTTAAATTTATAGGCATTCCTAAAATAACCATTTCACAGTTTGATAGGTATGAGAAACACCATAAAGATCCTCCATCTAAATATTTCAATAATGTTTTCCCATGAGGTTGTAACAACCAAGGTAATAATATAATAAATCATTTAAATATTTATTAATTTGAATTAGATAGTTACTTTATTTATAAACATGTGATATATTTTTTTATAAAAAATATGTAGTTTAACTAATTTTTTTATAATGTATTAATTAATATCATAATTTAAAAATTTGAGAATTTAAATTTCATAAAAAGAATAACATTTCAAAATTTATGTATCCAAATTTATATTTTGGAAGTTTATTGATTTTATGGAATAATTCGATTTTACAGTTAACAATGAAAATACCAATTATTATAAAAAGTTTCTTATTTTCAATAAAATTTGTAATTTAAGTGACAATATATGCATTTAATTTTATTTTATGTGACCTAATTATTATTTATTTATATTTATTACACTTAATTTTTTTGAAATTAAAATTATGTTGGGCTTTTATTATAATATAGTTTTTTGGTTTATAAATGAGTTTCTCGAAAAATTATTTCAGCTGAATAATGATTTTAATTTTTAATTAATTAAAATAATAAATATAGAAAATGTTTTAAATGAAATTTATATATTATATATCAGTAAAAAATATTTTGCATTAATAAATAATATATGTTTTTAGTTTATTTAATATAGAATAATGATTTTCTAAAAAAATAACCCTTCTTAAAAACAAATTGTCTAGCCGAATTTACAGTGTTGATATTAAATTAAATTTTCCACTAATATAAATTTAGTTATAAAAAATGTATTCAATTTTATAAATAGTATTTATTTTTAATATCTAATGAATATTAAATTTATAATAATAATAATTAATGCATGAATTTCTAATAAATTTCATCGATTAAGGTAAAAATATATTTACATTGTGGTTAGACATTGAATATATGGTATAAAAACAACCCAAAACACTTTTAAAACCATTTTTATGGACATATTTACTCCATATCACATTATTTATTGATAATTGAAAATTATTAGGTCCTGGTGATATGAAATGTGTTTTTGGAATTCAATTTGAAAAATAATTAAGTGTGCCTTTCACATCACTTATAAAAGGCCAATCCCTCTCCTCCTCTCTTGAAACCTTAAAAACCAATTAATTCAGGAAATAAATAAAAAAAATCACTTATCTTATTACCTAGTTACTTCTTAGAAGCATAAATATGGTGTTATTAAATAATATATTCATTTTTTATTTTCCATAATATATGAGGTACAATAACTTCACTCTTGCGTATGACAGACTACCGACTCATGAAGCGATGTGAATCATTTTTCGTAACATGTTAATGGAAGGTAATAAGTGTAAAGATAATGAATAAATGTGATATAAAGTACATAATAATGATATCCATGAAACATTTTTCATTATGTATTTATAATACCTCGTTTTTTTCTAGCTATTTCAATCAATGGAAAAGTTAGATCGTCCATTGTGAACGTGGGATTAAAACCACGTCAAAGCAATCTAATTCTTTTTTTCATCACCAAATCCAAAAAATGATATATATATATATATATATATATAAGTATATACAAATAAAAATAATTTTATATATGATATTATTATCATTATTTAATGATAAAATATTACTTAACATATTTCCATAATGAATATTCAAAAATAGAAATGTTACACATGCATATGTATGACCTACCATCTACGTGATATTATCATTAGTTATTTTTTATTAAAAATATTTCATGATTTATTGTAAAATAATAATAAATATATAAATATAGTAATTATTTCATGATTATTAATCTTTATATTTTTAAACAATGACATATTTGACCATAGTCTACTTACCAAAGTCATTATTCGCACATAAGTTTAATATAGTTGATACATCATAAATAAAATTTATTTATTAATTAAGTAAATATATAATTTTTTAAGTGAAATAAAAGTAATATTAATATTTATAAAATTTATTAATAATTTAAATAATTAAATTAATTTTATTATTCATTGAGATAAAGACACATTTTACAAGTCAATCTCAATGCAAGTGATGTCATCTCAATATCATTTTGATGAGGTATATTGTAGTGTTATTAACCTATATAATGTTATCATATATATATAAAATACTTATGACATGATATTTCATGAATATTTCAAATTATGATGTTGTTTATATTACTTTTAATCATATTTGTTCATGATGCGTATTAGTAAAATATTTAAAATGTGATAAGAATATTTTCTTGAATTTTTTTATCTTTTTTGTTTTCCTTTCATCTCATAATTTTCTATATACATTTAGCAAAAATTATTATTTTAATGTTTTTATATGGGTGTAAAATATTCATAATGTAATTTTTATCTGCCTTTAACTTTTTTCGATGGTTTTGTAAGAATAATATTTTTACATCATTAATAAAGATCCATTTGAAAAATGGAAAAATGAAAGTTCCATTATTAACAAACATAGATACAATGAATTTTACAAAAACATGACCATTAACTGATCATATAATTCTTTTTTATGATTTCATGTTTTATTCAAATAATATATTTTCCAGTTTTTTTAATTTTTGTATTCAAAATTGTTTTTTTAAATTGAATTTTTTAATGAAAATTTTGGTTTAAATGAAAAAAAATATTTTGACATCCAAAAATGATTTGTTTTTATGTTCATAATAATATCTCAAAAGGGAATTATTAAAAATATTTTATTCATGATGTGGTAATTCAGTATTATATATTAAAAATGATTATTCTTAGATAGATCCAATTGAGACCCTTATAGATTATATTATTATGCACACCGAATAGAGTGAGGTGATATCATTTCTTCGTGTATGATGTAGAGGCCGAGAGACAATCGGGTGAGACAGTTACAACTTTACTATGGGGATGCCTATATGGAACCGACAAATCCAATTATAGATTAAAGAGTGGGTGATCCCAGATAGCAATCCAATTTATTTTCTAATGAATATATTATAATTAGTTCATATGGTTATTATAATTAAAATGATTTTGAGTTTTTTTATGAATATAATTATTTATTTCACATCATATGGTGTTTTAATTACATGAAATGTATTTAATTGACATTCTTCGAGATTTTTTTTGCATTATTAATGTGAAAAAGTATCATTTCACAAGACAAAAGAAATTTTAAAATAAAGCTAATCATTATTTGGTTTTTTCATGTTTTCACAAGACTAACAATTTTATTTTTTTTGTAAGCCTTACAGTGATATTTGAGTTTATCCCCAATTTTTAAAATGTATTCATAAGGATTTAAGGACTAGTAAAGGAATATATGATTTCTTGTTGAATTCCATTGTTGGATCGTAATATAGATTTATATGTATATTAGATGGCACAATACAAGTGGGGGGTAAATTGCATTTTTTAAAACATTGCATTTAAAACACATAAGAAAGAACATAGTTTTAGAGATAACAAACTATTACAATTCACAATCAATACAATAGACTATATAGGTCTTGGATCCGATGGAAATACTAAGATGTTAAACAATATTATTTGAAATAAATACAATGATAAGAGTAATTTTTTTAATAATTCTGAAACATAGTATATAGAATCTCCCAATGCAATATGAATGGAATTGAAATAATTAAAATATAAACGAATATGAAAAGAACGGGGAAACAATATAATTCCATTTATAATAAAAACATAAGCAAAAATATAAAATAATTACATTTTATTTAACACAAAGAGAAGGGTATCCTTTCAACTAAGATAGATGGTGTATCCTTCCACCACCATGGTAAGCCCTCATTATGATGATCAGAACAACTGTCTTCCAATCCATAGATTTCCTTGATTAAGAAGATAATCAACACCTCTGTCCTTCAAGAAATTGAAGGCCCTCGATACGACAATCAATAACATGCCTTCCAA
Source organism: Viscum album (assembly GCA_963277665.1). Classification (NCBI taxonomy): domain Eukaryota; kingdom Viridiplantae; phylum Streptophyta; class Magnoliopsida; order Santalales; family Viscaceae; genus Viscum; species Viscum album. The sequence goes on along the minus strand of OY728147.1, from coordinate 1,497,131,807 downwards.
TCCCCAGAAGTCCTCAATTATAAAGGTAATCAGAACCTCTGTCCTTCATAAAATTGATGGCCCTTGGTCATTATCCCAATGATCGGTCACACAAAGAAGAACCAAAGAACTTATATAAATACCAAAAAATTTAAGATGTTGTTCACTTCTTATGTCTTCAAGGATTTTTCATGAAGAAAGAGATAAGTCGGAACATAACTATCTAGAGATATATAGAAAAAAAGTTATATATTCAGGTTTGATTGACCTCCCATTTATAGGATTTATGTTCCAACGGTAATATTTTCTCCAACGGTCATATTTCTCTAAAAAAATCGGTGGGACATGGACTCCTAGCATTACAACAGTTAAAACAAAATAGAATACATGACATCGTTTTGGTTGGTAAATAACTAACTCAATGATATTGTTTTAGTTATAAAGAAGTAATTACAAAATAATAAAATAATGTGTATGAGATACATGTAATAATTATTGAAGTTATGACAATAATGTAATGCATTTCATAAGTGAAGTATTTAACATGGTTGCATGTATCATTATGATAACAATGCATATCAATTACAGATGAAAACCTGGTTATGATTCATAACTATTTTACAATGCACGATATGTAATCTGGTTATGATACTTGGATGCAATACATAATAAGAGTATGATGTATACCCCGGTGATAATGCATACCCTGGTTATGATATCGTGATTACAAAACATGATTACAATTTAGAACTTATCCGGGTTATGATGCATGATACATGAGATTGTGATACTATACAAATCTTGCTTACAACACATGGTTATGATGCAGTACATAACCTTGTTATGGAGCATTTTTTTGATGTGGTACTAAAACTGGTTACGATTTATGATTATAATACAATACGCAGTTAGGTTACGAGTCCCGCTTATGAAACAATACATATCCAGTTTACGATTTCTGATTATAATTTAATTCATAATTCCGTTATGATTTTTAAAAATCATATAAAACATTGTGTATGAACAACAAACACTACTTTTATAAGGATACATTAAACATGAAAAACAATGTTATAGATTATTATTGATAAAACAACATACATGATAAAAACTATATGTGATTATGATATGTGTTATTTGTGATTTCCAGAATAAATGATTGAAGGAAAAGTCTAAAAATGTTTTGACTCAACAATATCCCATTTTTTGGAAAGAACAAAAAAACAAAAAAGAAAAGAAAAACAATAAATAATGACTTATCTCGCCATACTTTTAATAAATCTAGTGAATACAACAAATCCCTCTCTTGGTTTACACAACTCACAACAGATCATATTTTCATTAGTTTTTCTTGTGACATCTCCCCCTGAATCGGACATTAAAAAAAGGTTATATTCAAAGCCATTATCCTCCTTTGTGATTTTCAAAAATAATAATGGAAAGAATTTATTTCTTATAAAAAGTTAGAGAAATATAGTATGAAAAAATAAATGTTACTTGAAGAAAATTGTTATTACAATAAGATTTCAACCCTCATTCTTTTCCATTTTTTTATTCAAAACGATTAAACAACGACAAATTTATCTTCTTGTACTATTTTCTATCATGCACGAGCTTATCAAGAACTTATTGTTGATCCATAAGATTCTCATCCAGTTCAACAATAATATTTTCTTGCTTCTAGGGCCCATCTTCATGAATCTGATTAATATCTTCCTGAGGATTAAGTCATTCTTCCAGGTTATTGAAATCATCCAGGCTGAGTTGAAAGGCCTTTTCTAATATAGCTACTCAATTCGAGATTAAAACAAACTCATTACTCTCATCCTGAAACTTTTCCCATAAAGAATCAATCTTTTCTGTGGATACTATTTTTTAAGTACCAGGTGTTTGAAATTCTTGAAGCTTTTCATTCAAATAATCATTCTGCTTTTCATAGAGAGAGTTGAGTTTACTTACTTGATGTACCAATACTTCCTACTTGTCTAAATGATTTTTAGGCTCTCATCAACATTATAAGACCACTTCACAACATTATTTCAAGCCTTCATATTCCCATTAGAATGTTCCTTGAAAATCATGAAATTGGATTTAAGACTTAGAAACATGTCCACCAAAACCATTACATAAATAATTCTATCATTATGAGCAATTGAATTAATTTCCAACCTAGCCTCAACTTTTGGAATAAAATGTAACATCTTCCTCAATATATTAAATGCCTATTCAATGTATTGAACCTCTTTCATAGTGATTTTAATTTTAGAATCTTTGTCCTCAGTGAATTGTGGATGATCACCAAAATGCGTCTCACTGCCGATCACATGAGTTGGCTGATTCTGATTATTATCAGATTCTTCTTCATCCTTTTTTCATTTTTTATATTTGTTAGAAATTTGAATGACTATTTTGGAGAAATCATTTTTAGATACTCTCTTTGATGCCTATAGATCCAAATAGGGATAGAAAAAGATGGAACTTCTAACGACTCTGTGTTATGACTTTTGTTGTTTTATATTCCAATTCTTGGACTTATATTTCCTCATGTCCCTATTCGTGTTGATCGTATTCCTCTTGAACATCTTCTCCTTGTTCTTCTTCTTCTTCTTCATGTTCATTTTTCAAGAGACTTTGTAGCTGATTGTATAGAAGCCTATTTCCCATTTCCTTTACCTACTGGAACCGATTTAGTTTTACCTAATGGATCCCTTATTTCCATTCCAGATTATGGTTTCTGAGCTATTCATAGAAGATTATAAACATCAATAGAACCATCCATTCTTATCTTCAATATGTTCTTTTTATCTTCTTTTTTAAAAGTCTCTTCAGACATAATATCTAAAGAAAATGTTTCATACGGATCCAATCACAACTGAGGATCCCCTTCTTTACTTTGTTTCTTTTTATTCCCCCACTCAACATCAACATCATCAGATACCACCTTTTGTTTCATTAAGGGTTTTCGAGTTGTAGACTTAACTACATTTATTTTTTTTGAAGATTACTTTTATTTCATGGAAGGTTTCTCACTACATTTAGTATCATCCTTCTATTTATCAGTATCTGGATATCTCTCTACCATTTTCAATTCATAATTTAATTGTAATTTGAATCTTCTTACCGTATCCTTACTAATTAATGGATCATTGAAAAAAGTTGGATCTAACATAATTACAATATTACAAAAACCCAAGCACTCTTTCAGAAACATAATGATAATTGAGGGAAACATGATCAACCAAGATTTTATACCCCCAGATCTGAGTTTCATAATTATATGGAAAATAAACCCCAGAAGGGTAAACTTTTTCATGTTGACAAAGTAGTCAAGAACATACAAATCTAAGACATTAAATACTTCTTTATCATTTTTACTCAACACAAAAACCCTTATATCTAAAGGGCTACGAGTCTATTATCTCCTGATAGATGACTCACTTTCCTTTTTTACTCAAGTATTTCAAAAATAGTTTCTTCGGCTTTAGACCCATCAAAGGTTCCATCAGCATCCAGTAACTTATGAGAAGGACATAATGAATCTCCCTCAAATGGAACATCTAGAAACATCGTTGTCCATTTTAAAGAGGTTTTATATGTCTTTTCATATATATTAAAAGAAATATTAATATCCTTTTCTATCTCTAATGACTCATAAAATTGTAACAATTCATCATGATAGATGTGATCAAGATCAGAACCTAGCCATTCCAAACAAATTCATTCCCAACATTTATGTCTTATAATAATTTTCAAATAAAAACAAAAAGACTCAAAAAATATATCAGGAGACCAACCTTTCACAATAGAAATTCATGGATAAATTATTCTTTAGAGGCATTTCTTTCAGAGATGTATCAGAAGACTTAGACAAGAAAGATTAACTTGGACCCTAAAATACCTGCTGATTACGAACGTTAAGAAAACATATGACTACGAAAATTGAGATAAGAACCAATATAACCTTATTGAATATTTATATAGGATCTTGAAATGGAATAGAATACAGATGAAATTGATGTGGGATATATTCTATTAAATATAATTGACAGTCAAAATTAAATCAAAGAGATCTAAGGGTTATGAATGATTTCAATCTATTGATGTTGTATTTTAAAACACAACCTTATTCAGAGTGAAACTGATTTAGAAGTAAATGAAATAAATGATAACCAACCAAGTTAATGTTATTGAAAATGTACCTTTGAACGTAACATGATAGATATTATTATTTCAATATATTATTCTTAACAAAACAAACAATAAAAAACAATAATTAATCTAAAACCGATAAAATCTAATCTGCTGGTACTGATTATTTAGAACAGATATAATAATACACAATGATAGTCCAGTACTGCTAATGATATTTCAGTATAGATAAGGTAACTGAATACTAATTGTTCAATACCAATAATTTCATGCAATATCGATAGTTTAGAACTGATTAGATCATTCAATACCAATTGCCAAAATCTAGTATAGAAAAATTTAAAAACTGGAACATGAAACTCATATAAACATAAAAATGATAAAATTCAGAAACCAATAAAAGAAAACTAAATAATAAAACTGATCAACCAAAGGTGAACTCGATAAACATTAAATTAAACAGCGAAACTGATAAAATTTAAATAAAAAGTATAAACGATAAGCTACCAAACAAAAAGGGAAACTAATAAACTATAAATAAAAAAGTGAAACTAAAATGTATACCCCCTTTGAAATAGTAGTAAATTAATATAACAAGATAGAATAAAAAAGAAATTTATGTGAATGATTACTTTAAATTGATGATTCATAGTTTCTATTTAATGTATTGAATTCTTTTAGAAGGTAATAGTTTTATACAAATGCCATCATGTTGTTCTTGCATTCCGATGAATTGTAAAACAATATCATCTTTTTGTCTATAATCCATAAGAAAGTGATGCCTAATATCTACGTGTTTTGAAAATGAGTGATGTGCAGGGTTTTTACTAAGAGAAATTGAACTGGTATTGTCACATAGTATTTGAGTTTCTTAGAAACTCATGCCATAGACAGTGAGTGTGTGTTGCAACCACAACACCTAAGCACAACAACTTCCAGCTAGTATATATTCTGCTACAATGGAAGAGAGTGCTAGTGAGTGTTGTTTTTTGCATTACTATGAAACCAAAGAATCTAATAAATTATGAAATGTTCCAAATTTACTCTTTTTATCTATTATACATCATTTAAAGTCATTATTTGAATTTATTTTTAAAAAATATCTTTTTCAATAGAATAGAATTGTCTTAAATCTACAGTTCCAGTTAAGTAGAAAAAATTTAATTTAATTTCTTTTAAATGAGATTTTTTTGGGTTAGATTGGTGTATTTCATATAAGAATAACAAAAACATTATATCTGGATGACTATCCATTATGTATAAGAAACTTGCAATCATGCCTCTAAAAATTATTTGATCCACTAGTTTCCCAGCATCATGAAGATCAAGTGTATTTGAGGTACCAATTAGACTGATAATACTTTTAGTATTTTCATATCCATTCTTTTTGAGTAGGTATTTGATATTCAAATGTTGTGATACATTGGTACCTTATTGTTTTTGAGATATTTGAAAACCTAAAAAAGAATGATAACTCATCCATCACACTCATTTCAAACTCATATTTCCTTAGATTCACAAAATAATTAGTAAAGGATTACAGAGTTGAGATGAATATATTTCCATCCACATAAATTTAAACAATAAAAACTTCTTTGTTTTCTTTTTTTAAAAAATATTTGGGTCAACAGTACTTATTTCATATTTTTTTGTAATGAAAAACACATGAGTCTATCATACCATGCTCTTGGGGCAAAATTAAGACCATAAAAAGATTATGTAAGTTTAAAAACCTGATCAGGATGTTTTGGATATACAAAAATAGGGGTTTGATAAAAAAACTTCTTCATGAACAAACCCATTGAAAAAAGAACATATTTCATCCATTTGAAAAAGTTTGAAATTGAAGTATACAGCAAGTATAATAGAATTCAAATTGATTCAAGCCTATATACTAGGGCATAGGTTTTATCATAGTCTATTCGCACTTGTTAATTATAGACATTATCAACAAGTCTTGCTTTATTTCTTAATTTGAATCCATTTTCATCAGATTAGTTTCTAGAAACCCATTTCACGTCAATTACTGTTGTTTCTTTAGGTCCTACAACCAAGGCTTATACTTGATTCCTCTCAAATTCATTTACATTATCTTTCATTTCCATAATCTAATATTCATCACTTAAGGCTTCAAGTAATGTTTTAGGATTGAATTTTGAAATAAAGGATGTTCTACATAATTTATGAAGTAATATCTAGTCCTTATAGTTTGATTTACAAATCCAATGATATTATCACTAAGATGAATCTTATGAAATAATTGATTTCTGTTTCATAAAACCTATTAATTTACATATGATAGAAGGCCTTCGTGGGTAAATGTTTCAGAAACATTTTCTTGAGAATTTCCCTTTTCAAAATATTTTTTCAGTCAATGACTAATAATCAGTTTGGGAAAATACATCAGTCGATGTAGGTAAGGATGGTTTTAAAACAAAGGGGTCAGTTTTGTGAAATTAAATATGTGTTGTTTCTATAATAGTACAATTGTTTTTATTGAAAATCTTATATAACATAGAAGTTGTCGAATAACCTAAAATGATTCCATCATCGGATTTGGGTGCAAAATTAAGTAACTTTTCTTCTGTATTCAATATGAATAATTTGCATCCAAACTCTTTGAAGTATGAAACTTTAGGTTTTTGTCCAATCCACAATTCATAAGGAGTTTTATTAATAAAAGGTCTAGTTAAAACATGATTTATCATAAAAAATTTAGTACTAATATATTATGAATAGAAATGCATAGAAATTGAGTATTCACTAAACATGGTTCTCGTTATTTTCTAAAGAATATGATTCCTACCTTCAGCAACACCATTTTACTAAGGGGATTTTGGAGCTGAAATTTTATGAGTAATATCTTTCTTACTATAAATTATTTTAAAATAGGAATTTTGAAATTCTCCACCATGATCACTATGTATAGATATTAGTGGTAGGTTTTTCTCATTTTTAATAAGGGCTCTAAAATTTGGGAAATAGAAAAAGGCTTCAAATTTCTTTTCTAGAAAATAAACCTACATAAATCATGTATAGTAATAGAATAAAACAAATATAGAGTATTTTCCCTTGAATTCCTTTCAGTGTTGGACTGAAGAGATCCATGTATAAAAACTGTATTGTATTAGATGTTGAAACCTCATTGATTGATTTAAATCTAATTTTTTGTTTCTTTCTATATTTATAAGGATTACAAACATTGTAAAAATCAAAATTATGATCTGATAGACCCTAAACAATTCAATTAATTTTATTTTTACAAAGGTTCCTTAGGATGTAGTGTCCTTTACATATATTCGATAACAAATATCGGTATTCCATTTCACTTAAGCAAGGTATGTCATGGATCCTAAGGTATTCTATGTTGATTATGTTTACATTCTCATTCCTATGGGCAGAAAGAATAAATTAATCATTAGAATTGTGAACTAAAAATTTATCATTCCTAAATTTCACAAGGTAAACTTCATCACATAATTGAATTATGCTTATAAGGTTGTTCTTAAAACCATTGACAAGGAAATTTAAATTAAAACTCTTCCTAAAAGAACAATATTATGTATACCAGTGATCTTTACAGGGAATTATCTCCAAAGGTCACTCTTCAACATTACATTTCAATAATTTTTTCAAATAATTATTTTTTACCTATCATGTGTCAATAAAAAAAATTATCCATGTACCATGTTTTCCTGTTGTTGGTACACCACTTATTTTACCGAAAACAAACAATAATTTTTCCGGAACCCAAATATATTTGGATCCTGAAATGTTAAATAAATGAATTTTGGGAATCCACAGTTGTTTTTACAAATGGGATTTGTGATGTCCAATAGACTGAGTTTTATTATGAGAAAAACTTCATTCCCAATTTCAACCACATTTAAATTTCATACAAATTGGGGCACTTTGAGGAACAAAATATTTATTACTAAAAATGGATTTTGAGTAAGTGTATCCAAATCCAGATGTATTCATTAAAGGATGAATTTGAGAATACATCTTATGAAATTTTTCCATACCAATGGTAATGTTTGATAAATGTTTCTTAAGAGAATAGATTTTATATTTTAGTCTAATTACTAAATTATCATTCTCATAAGAATTTGTATTAGAATTATTTTTATTTTCCGAATAACTTTTCCTAAAAACAAGTTGTTCAAGGTATTTTGAAAGTTTATCCATCACAAAACATTCTTCCTTAATATACATTGATTTATTTCAAAAATAAAGAGTTTTATGATTATGATCTGTTGATATATATGATACTTATTTTTTAAGAATAGATATTCGATAATTTTCATTATAAAGCTTTTTCATGAGTTTTGAATTTTCATTATCATGAAATTTGGAAAATCTGAAACGTCATAAAAGGAAGTTAAATTTTCCTCTATTGAGAAAGATTCTTCATCTGAGGAATAATAATGTTTCTCATTTGGGTAATTTTCATTTTAAGATACATTTGTAAGGGATTCAGCATTATTTACCTAAACTGTGTAGAAATTACTTTCAATTGGTAGTCTCACTATGAGTCTTATGCTTCACTAACCAGAAGATTCATAATCTAAGGATTCATTAGATGAATCACCATCACTTGCACTCCAGGTATCATTTTCATTCAAAACATTTTTTATGTTATCTTTGAAATAATTTTTCTTGTTTCATTCTGAATTTTTATCCTTTATATCTTTACTTTTTACTAAAGGACTATTTGGTCTAACATGACCTGCTCTTATACATTCATAATAAGTGACCTTAGAATTAGTCTTTTCTTCTCTATTATTCTTTTTGAATCTATATTAAATGTATTTCTTTCAAATAATCTTGTTAATCCTTTGATCGAGATTGGATAACTCATTATCTGATTGATCACTATCACTTGATTCTGATATAAAAACAGCTTTCTTAGGTTTGGATCCTATTATCCTTTTAGGCATCTTATCTTTAGTAGTAGTAAAAGTTACACCCCCATTACAATTGTTCTTCTAATTTAAATAATTATATCTTTTCAGTCTATTCTTGTGCTATTGTAGAGTGCCAAATAACTCATCAATAGTGATTGGAGTAACTTTTTGGTTTTCAGCAACATCTGTTCTTTTTTATTCCTACTTGTTAGGAATAATATCAATAATTTTGTCTACAAGTTCTTCATCATCAAGACCTTCCCCTCCCATATATTTTAGACTATTTATGATTATCATAATCCTTTGTCTCACCTTGTATACTGGTTATCCATAAATAATGTGAAACCCATGATATTTTTCTCAAAGAATTTCCCTTCTTGTTTCTATGACTATAGATGTACCCAAAAGTTTGACTTCAAATTTGATCCAGATACAATTGGATACTTCAGAAGATGATATCTAACTACATATATATTTGGTTCATGTTACACAAAAATGTATTGTGTACATTGTGATTCATTTGATATTATTGTTTCTCTTGATTGGCGAAGGTACTTGCTTACCTGTCTGGGATTTTATAATCACTAGTATGCATGATAATGTTATCCACTCTAGTATTAATAACAAATGTCTTCATTGGATAACTCCGTTATTCATAATAATTCACATCAAATATGGGTGGTCTAGTTGGATTTATATTGTAAATTGATCCCATAATCATTCATACAATATTATAAAACAATACATTTCCACTCCACGTGTTAGTTTAGTAGGATGTTATAAAAAAGATATTTGTAAAATAAATACAATTCTATTTTTGAATAAATAAATAATGTTATACAAAATAATCTAAATCCCATTTGATACCAATTGTTGAATCATAATATATAAGTATATTTATAATATATGCCACATTATAAGAGGGGTGAATTGTATGATTAAAAATTTATCATCTAAAACCCATAAGAATAAACATAGTTTGAGAGATCTTAAACTAATAAAATTGTAAATAAATACAATAGACCATATAGGTTTTAGATCCAATGGAAATTCTATGATGTAGAGCCATTTTATTTGAAGTGATTATAATGATCATAGTAAAAAATGTTAATGAGTCTACCTTATTGTGTATAGAATATCTAAATTAATTACGAATCATAACTGACACAATTACAATTGAATTCAATATGAAATGAAAGGGTAAAAATACAATTCCATTTCTTATACAAATAGTAGTGGCAATTTAAAGTATTACAATTATTTTAACCCAAAGAAAAGGGTATCCATTAACCTAGGATAAAAGGTCTATCATACCACCTCCTTGGTAAGCCGTCGATACGATAATCAGTGTAGATATCTTCATATCTCCAGAAGTCCTAGATTATGAAGGTAATCATCACCTCTATCCTCCATAAAATTGAAGACCCTCAATATGATGATCGGCAGCACATCTTCGTATCCTCGGATGTCCTCTAGTAAAAATGTAATCAGAACCTCAATCCTTCAAGAAATTGAATTCCCTTGATTGTTATCCCAATGTTCATTTACATAGATTAAAAATGTCCATATTGAAACACAAGAACATAGAACAAGCTATTCACTTCGTGTATCTTCAAGTCGTTCACTCAAAGTAAGAGAGAAGTAAGAACATCTGTCTATATAAATTAATAGATGAAAAAGTTATATATTTTGGTTTAAAAGTCCACATATTTATAGGCATCATGTTCCAATAGTTATATTTTCTCTAACAGTCACATTTCATTGAAAAACTCGTAGGGAATTAGGCAAATGGAATTACAACATTTAAAAAACAAAATACATGAAATTGTATTTATTGATAAATAACCAACTCAACAACATCATTTTAGTTAGGAAGAATTAATTACAGAAGAATAAAACAAAGAGTATGAGATACATTCAATCAATGTTGATGTTATGACAATAATGTAATTAATTTATAAATTGAAATACTTAACTTTCTTTTGGGATCATTATGATAACAACACATATCAATTTCAGATTAAAACCTGGTTACCCATACTATCATGGTAATGATGCACGATATTTAATCTGGTTACAGTACTGGGATGTAATACATAATTAGAGTATGATGTTTAACCTGGTGAAGATTAATCACCTTGTTATGATATTTTTATTAAGATACATGATTACGAATTAGAATTTAACCTGGTTATGATGCATGATACATGAGATTGTGATACTATACATATATTCATTACGATACATGGTAACAATGCAGTACTTGACCTGCTTATAATGCATGTCTATAATGTTGTACATAAATTGGTTTGGATTTCTGAATATAATAAAATACACAGTTACGTTATGATAATAGACTATAATATAATACTTAGTTTGGTTACAATTACTGATTACAAATCAATTCATAATCTTGTTATGATTTTGAAACAGTATATAAAACAATGTGTATGAACAAATAACACGACATTCATAAGGATACATTAAACATGAAAAAAAAAAGAGATTATGATTGTTAAAACATCACATATGATAAAAAATATATGTGATTACGATATGTGTGATTCGTGACTTCCAAAATAAATTATTGATGGAAAAGATGAAACTAGTTTTGACATAACATTCATAATGGGTTTTCCATAATGTCTTATTTTTTTGGTTTAAATAGGTCTATGAGGTATGAAAAATTTATAATGATCAGAATTTTGAACATTTTATTATATGGGTTTGAAAATTTTGAGTTATGGCCTAATTATATAAAACTCAAAACATAAAAATCTCCTAAAAGTGAAAGAAATTTAATTCGTGATTATAAATCAATATTATGTAATGTTTAATTTTGGTTCATTATAGTTGGTATCAAAATATTGTTGAAATTTTCAGTTTATGATAATGATAATAGAATTATTTGTAAGGTCTTACTTTGTGTTTAGAGATGAAATTAAAATGAAATTAATGATTACCATGTAGCTTCATCAAAATTATTTTTGTTCCAAATTGTATTTTTCAGTGGAAATAGGGAAGCAATAGGGGGAAGTAACTGGGAGGAAATTTTCCTTCCAAATCAATATGTTGAGAAGGTTGTAATTATAATAGAATATTTTTTTATAGTAATGGAAATATTTACATAAGCTATAAATGGTGGTCGTATTTGTCCTAGAGTGGAATGAAAACAAAAAAATGGAACATGTATTTTTTTAAATTATTTATTGTGGCATTATCCCCTATAATTTAATAGATCTATGGAACCTGTAGTATTTTTGGATAGATTAATTATCTAGAAATGATATTTGAACTATTGGGATATTTGGAATGTCAAAAGGAAACTCTTACTATTTATATTTTTGAAGGTGATTCCCGTGAATTTTTGTTCATAAAGAATAATACTAGAGAAAACTATGATATTGATTCCATGTAAAGGATAACATCCTAGGATAATTAAATTTTATGAGAAATTGGTTCATTTTGATGATAGAAAAACTAATTAATTATAAAAAATGTTGAAACCATATTTATAAAGATAATCATCTATTTGATAATTTAAAATTTATGAGAAATTAGTTCATTGTGATGAGAATTTTTATACGAATTTTGATGAATGAAAAGTTTATTGAGGTGAAAACAGTAAGAAAAGGTCATTGTGGAAGGAAATCTAGAATCATCCAGAAAAGATATTGGAGATAATCCTTGAAAAATTTTCATGTCTAGAATATAAAATTTCAAGGAATTCATGAACGGATCTCATAAGGGATTTTGATGTCAACACTTTGTTCATATGGCTTGTAAATTTAAATAAAATAGTCAAGGAAAACCATTTAAGGGGGTAACTAATATCCACCAAACATTGAAGTGTTTTAGTTTCAATGATTTGGTTAATTATGCTAAAAAGTGTTGAAAGCTAGTTTTATAGGATTTAAATCATCATGGTAGGAAACAGAAATGTGTAAAGAGCCATTTTAAACTATTATAGTGAATGTTGGGCCATTTAATGATATGGATATTGGTATGTTTCATTTGTATTATAAATATTTAAATGCCCTATTTGACATTGATTCTTTACATTCATTAATTTTGAGAAATTTCCATGTAAATTGGGATTATCAACTCATGAAAGAAAGATATAACTTTTGGTTAAAACTCTTAGATCATGTGTTATAGAATCCCTGATTGATATTAATCCTACTATATTTATATGTCAGATGGTCTTTCCCTAAGATCTTGTGGAACTATCCTCAATAGAGTTTGATATCATTTTTAATATGGTTTTACTTTATGTTTATCATTGTAAGATAGATTTTAATGATAAAATGTAGCTTAAATGATGTCATGATTTCATTAACATACCATGAAGATGATAAAATAATTATATATGGTAGTAAATGTTACCAAGATCACATTTTTGAAAATAATGAATCTTTTCAAATTTGTGATGTTTCATACTAAATGTATAAATTGATATATTTCTTAATTATTTTACTGCTTGTATTTTTAATTGGATGGTGGATTTTAATCTTGTTATGGTAGATGATTCAAACCAAATTTATTAAACATAATATCTAATAGCTCAAGTGTATGTTTTATAATTGATAAATATAGTGCACGAGTTATTATTTAAATATATCATTCATCCAAGAACTTCACAATGGGGTGCTACAATTTTTTTGTTAAAAATAATGATTGTACAATGAGACTTATCATTGATTGTAGATCCTTGAATAACATTACTATTTGGATGAAGAATTATTTTCCCCATATTGATGATTTATTTGATAAGATATATAGAACTAACTATTTTTCAATGACTGATATGATGTCGTGGTACCATCAATTTAAAGGAAAATATTAAAAAATTATAATGAATGTATTTTTGAATATTTTTTGGAAATATTATTTCGTATTTATCACTTATAGGTTATCTAGTTCACAAGATTTATTTTTGGACCATATGAGTAGAGCTTTCCATTACTTCATAGATAATATTGTGGTTTTATTTATTGATGATATTTCGGTTTATTCGAAAATTCCTGAGGAACATTAAAGATACCCAAGGATTGTTTCTTAAAACGTAATAAAAAAAGATACTCCATGGAAAATATATCATGTGAGGATTTTGGTTGTAAGAATTTTTTTTCCATTGAATTATTACTTCTAATTATAGAATAACTGTTGACCCTGATAATGAAAAAGAACTTGATGGATGTAAATGACCCCCAAATGTGAAAAATATTAATATAGTTCTTGTATACATTTCTTACTATAGATGGTTTTTTTGAAAGAATAGATCGATTGACTATCCCAATAACTATATTAACATGAAATAGAATTAAATTCATCTAAAAAATATTTTAATGGTTATTTTCAAGAACTAAAATGGAGAGTAGATAATTCTCAAAGTGGATCCCTAACTTTCAAAAATGATGAATAATCATCTATAGTGACTCTTCATTGAAATAACATGGATTTTGTATAATATAGAATGATCAGTTAATTTCTAATGAATCACCTCAGTTGAACCCTTATATGTTAAATTCCTCAACACATGATTTGGAATTAGATGATGTGTTTTTATAATTAATATTTTAGAGGCATCTTTTCATGGGGTAAAATTTTAAATATATATTATTCAAAAAACAATTATAATGTTTTCCTTCATAAAAAATATAACCTGATACAAAGATGTTGTTTGGAAGAAATCAAGTATTATGTTTTCGTGATTCTTTATCATCCATGAATAGAAAACTAATCGATTGATGCTCTGATTCGAGAATATAGTGATACCTTACCCACAATGAAATTTGAATATCAACCTTCAATACATGAATTGATAAATTTTTCACTATAAGTTGTGGATGAATGAAAATACTTTGATCTGTTTTAGGTGTCATACTAGTTAACTTTCATAAAATTAATTAAGAATTCTTAGTAGGTTGAGTAGTGTTTCTAAGAAAAATTTGAATCCATTAAGAAGAGAAAGTTTCCAAATTTTAATGTCGATGAGGAAGGTATTTAATGATTTGAAAAAAGGATATGTGTTCCTTTTAATTCCTAGATTAAAAAATTGTAACCTAGTGATTCTCATTGTTCTATATATTTCATTCATCATGGTAGAAACAATATGTATAGAGAAATTATAGAGTATTCTTGGTGTGATGGAATCGAAAGAAATATTTCTGAATTCACCATGATGATTCTCACTTGTCATTATTTCAATGTAGAATGATATTTAAGGAATGGTATTATCCCAAATTTTTAAATTTTGGGGTTGAAATATAAAAATAAATCCATGGATAGTTTGGTGGGATTTCTATGGACATCAAGAGGAAAAAATAATATTTTGGTAATTTTTGAATAATTATAAAAATCTAAAAATGTCATTCCCTTTATAAATTTAATTTCATTAGTTCAAGTTTCTAGAAATTATATAGAAGATATTTTTTGGATACATGGAGGGCCTCTATCCATTATACCATACTGCGATCCCATATTCACATCTTTATTTTGGAATGGACATCAGAAGATGTTGGGTAATAAATTAGATTTCAATACAGATTTTCAACCTCACTTGAATGAAAAATATACTTGGATGATAAATATCATTAAATATATTCTTCATTATTATTCAATGAAATAACTGGGATATTGTGGTCATCATCATTCTTGGTTATATTTTTCTTATAAAAAAATTCATCATTATAGTAAATAGATGGAACTATTTGTGGAATTATTTAGAAAGTGGTGTTGTACATCATCATTTTGTGATGATTTACGAGAAATGAAATTAATTATAATAGAGCTGTTATAATAAATAGAATAGATGGCATAGTTTATTCAATGACATATGAGGACATCATAGAGGAGACAAAAAAGTTATGTGGATAACCAGAGGAAATATCTTTTCTTTCATGGTAGGTGACCAAGTTAATGTCAAAGTCTCATTATGGAAATGTTATAAATGTTTTTTTAAAAAGTGAAATATAATTATTTGGTCAACTAGAAAATATGAAATCCTAGATAATGTTAGATTAGTATCCTACCATGTGGATTTACATCCTTGTTCATCTTAGGTACACAATGTATTTTACATTACAATGATAAGGAAATATGTCACCAGTGCTTCTCATGTTTTGAGCCTAATAGAACCTTTATTAATAGAAATATACTACTATGATTCTTAACCATATATACCAATTTTTTTTTGAAATATTAATTCACAAAGTTAATGTTTTCTGCAAAAAAAAAACAATATGGTTGATGAGAAATGGGGGTTCAAAACCCATTGGGCGTAGGGTACCATAGCAGCACTGTAGTAGAGATGGTACTATAGTGGTGGCATGGAACTATAGAAGTGTCAATGGCACAGTAGTAGCAGCACGAACTGTGCAGTATTGTTGCAATACGGGGTATTGTAGCAGTACTATTCACAAAATGGGCTTTGGGCCCAAAATTTGTCCCTACATGCTATAAAATGGGATGCATGCCCACTAGGACTTCGTGATTTGTAATGGGTCTCCATATACATAGTTAAAAGAGGTAATTTCTTTGCTTTAATAAAAAAATTAGGCATCGGCCCCAACCATTAAAAAAACACAACATGGTAATATAAAAATGCAATGAGGGAAATATATCCCCAATTATTTAATAAATGACTAAAATATTAATTTATATATTTGAAAATTAAAATTTTATAAAATTGATCTATTTTTTGAAATAATCATATAAAAAATTTAATTCCTGTGAGATATTGGGTTTTTTGAAAATATTGATTTTTTATTGAATAGTGGAAAATACATATTTTTATAAGAGTCGTTTATTTTTATTAAATTAAGTAATTTAAGAATAATTTTAATATTAATAATTGAAATAAATTAATTTTTATTTACCTATATTTATTCTAATTAATTAATTTTTAATCAATGTTATATTGGTTTTTAATATAATAGTATATTTTGGGTTTAAAAGTGGGGTTTTTCTAAAAAATGTTTTAAAATGAATAATGTTTCTAATTTTTAAAAATAATAAAATACTAATCAATGGGTGTTTCTGAAAAAAAAAATTAGACTATACATATGTAAATATTATTTTAGTGTCATAAAATTATTATTATTGGACATTTAGATAATGTAGAATCAAATTTCTCTAAAAATTGTCTCTTATTAAATACCTGTTGTCTGGCCATGTCTGTGGGATTAATGTTAAATTATATTTTTATACTACTATTAATTGAATTTGGAAAATTTTCTTCAATATTTTTAATAATTGAGATATATAATTTCTAATATGTAAAAATTCATTTCATATAAAAATTAATAGTGAAAATAGTTTAATTTTTTTTATTATTATTGTAAGAATATGTATCCTTAGCGGTTAAACAGAGAATATATGGCATATAAATTAAAAAAAATTCTATAAATCATTATAAAGACATATTTCCACCTAATAACTTGTTTTATTATTATTGTCCCATTATTCAGGCATGCTGGCATGGATTAAATTTTTGTAAAATTCAAACATTCAAAAACATTACAAGTGTGCCTCTCACCTCAACTATAAAATCCCACATACTGTCCTCCTCTAATCTCACATTAAAACCCATTTTTTTAGGAAATCACTAGAAAAAAAATTCAAATTTTCCAAAAACCATTCTATAAGCCTTAATTTAGGAAAAATTAGTATCATCTATCTGATTATATTTTTTATAAGGGTAATACCTAAAAACACACACTTTAATAAAATGGGTAATGGAATAATCATTCGTATTTACCGAAGACCACCACTTCGCAAAATGATGTCATTAATTTTTTCTATTACCACATCTCACAATTGGGTATGATGATGGATATAAATTTTATATAATATATTTATAAAATAATTATACCTTTTTAGAAATTATATCATATATTAAATTTTTATATTCTATATCATAGGAGATATGATATTGTCTCTATTGTGTACAGTTTAATATAAACACAAGGAATGAAGTGATTCATTTTCAATAATGCGTTACATGGGAGGAAATAATGGAGAATATATGGAATATATGTGATATAAATTAAATAAAAATGATATTAATGACATATTTACCATTATTTAAAAATAATAAAACATTTTCTTTCCTACCATCTCACTCATATAAAAACTGATAACGTTGGTCATGGATGTGTTGACTACAGCCTAATCAAAGAAATGTGATTTATTTTTTCATCATTTCATTGAATTATTTATATATATAAGGATAAATAATTAAATATTATCTTATTTTAGATAAAATTTTCATTCAATAAATTAAAAAATATTTTCACCATATTTCAACAATGATCACTGAAAAATAGAAACCTTACTCATGTGCATATTTGGCCTACTATCTCGATGATCATAAAATTTGATAAATTTTCATTACAATACTTCATGGTTGGTTTCAAAATTACAATTTGTGTTTATATATGATAATTATTTCATCATTATTATTCTATATATGTTTAAACAATGAACTCTTTGTCCATAGTCGACCTATCATATTCATTTTTCACATATAAGTTGAATATAGTAAAAACATATGCCATAAAATTAATTAATTATTTAATTATAATTGAATTGTTATTGAGTCAATTAAAAGTAAATGTAAAATTAAGAAATTTTCTAATGAAAGTAAATAACTTACAAAATATTGTTATATGGGAAAATTAAGACACACATGACAAGTCTGACACAAGTTAATGGGTTTTTTTTTCAACATAATGTTGTTGAATAATATTTGGATTCAATGAAACTATATTTTTGAACAATGATTACATACCAACCCATTGATGTGTTATATCTTGAATTTTACTAATCTCATGGAATTTAATTTTTTTATTTCTATTATTTAAAGGGTCTTATTAGTCAAATATCTCCAATGTGATGAGGGAATTTTATTTTTAAATTTTTTTTATTGTTTTCCTTCCACTTATTGCTTCTCCAAGTACATGTGTACAGCCCCAAACCTAGTTACCCAGGGCTGAGGCAATATTTTAATACACTGGCATGATTACAAGTTTTCATGTCCCAATGGTCTGATGAGTTTAGTAATCTAGGAAAATATATTACATACATGAAGGTTACGTTACACATTCACACATAAAACACAACATAAAAATATGTTTAGAACATTATCATTCCACTATCTTATCCCTGAATATCAAACATAATATACTTCGTGGAATCTAGGGAAAACAAAACCTAAGAAAGGGGTGATCTCAGATGCTTAGTAAGTGTAAATAATTTATCGGACGTTATAATCTTTTAATGAAGTATGTGTAATAAAAACAACAACATTATTAACATAAACTTGAACATATTATGGAGAAAATAAATCAAACATTATCATACAAAAATGAACATGGAAATTATATTATTCGAATAATCACATGTAATAATTAATTTCATAATGGGGGAATGCCTAACACCGGACATCATTACCACATAGCAAAGGACTCATTCCAAGACTACAAATAAATTTTTTGTTAAGGCCTTGTTCCATGACACTAATTTGTCTCATGAGACCTACCAATACTTTGAGGATCTATAGCGATCTCCACCTATCACTTACTAATTCCACCGCATTCCATATATTAATATTTTGAAACATAACATAAACATTCGTGTTAAAACTAGCATACCAAATGTAAATACTTTAACAATAAACTATAAATGGTATAAAAATAGCATATATCGAGTGAAACATATCATAACTCATTCAATAAAATATGGAATATTTTATTATAATAAATAAACCTCAATAAAGATTAATATCTAGGAAAGGATGTTGACATAGTTTAAAATGTTCAGTAAAACTATTTGAGATAAATATACATTTTTGTGAAATAATTTAAAAGTCACCAATTTATAAAGGAATTAATTTTAATGAGATTTTTGAATCAATGTTTTCCATTCCAATTTGAAATTTTTAATGGAATTATCATTTTAAAACAATCATTTCCACATAAAAAAATCCTTAAAATCAGTTTTAAAACATGGACATCAATGAGAAAGGTTTAGAATAATAAATATTTAAAACATTTAAAATGATGTTTTAGTTAAAGTGGCCATTCAAAAGAATCCCATTGAATGGTCTTTTATGAAACATGTACATGGATGATAAATATGTCCCAGTACATAATTACAAATAAAAAATCTCAGATTGTAATGAGATTGAGAAATTAACCCTTACGCTGTTCATTCCTTTAGTCTAGGGTACATTTAACCTCCTCGGTGACGATCATAGTATCTTATTTAATTATAATAGAACCGTATTAATATTTATGGTATCATAAATGATTCATTTATGACTTTAAAATACCCATTTAATAATAATTTCCATGTTAAATTACCATTTCCGGTAATAATCATTTTCTTTATCGTACGTGTTTTAAATTGTTATTCTTGATCATATAACCTATATCATGATTTATGTACTTACAGAATATAAAACATGATTTATACATCATATATATTTAGAATATAAATATGTATAATAGATAGATATATGAAATGGAAAACACATTTCGTGGAGATGGTTGGTCGTATGTACACATAAACACTGGTTATGTTTTCATATAGTATTGAATGAATCAAAGTGAATAAGATATATGTAAATACACCCACACCCACACATACACAAATATATACATTCAGTAGCATTATTATTTAATATATTACATACTTATTAATAATATATATTTTTATAATCATCGTTGAATGGTGAATGTGGAAATGAATTTCATCGCATCATGGAGACGGTAAGTTGTACGTACAACCGAGCGACGATGTCATTTCACAACTAGAAATATGATCTATATCAACAGTTTTGGGAAATACATTGGTATAGTTCACTAATTTGGTCCTATACCAATGGTTTGGCAAAAATAATTGGTATTGGTCCCAAAATCAAAGAACCTATACCAAAAACTGTTGGTATAGGTCTATACCAATGGTTTTGAGAACCGTTTGTTAGGTACATGTATTTTTAATGGATGCTTTTTATAGAGGACGTTAAAAAAATAAAAATGTAAAATAAATATGATAATACACATATATATTTATGAAATTATGTTCAAAAAAGTATGTTAGGTTAGTGGTTAGGTCGTTCAATCAAAAACGCTAGGTGCTGGGTTCAAAACCAAACAAATGATTATTTTTTGAATTACATATACCAACGTTTTTATGAAACCGTTGGAATAGATTTTCATATTACCTATACCAACGGTTTTCAAAACCATTGGTACAGGTATATACCAATGGTTTTAACAAATTCTTTGGTATATACCTATCCCCATGGCTTACATGGGAACGGTTCTCCAAACCATTGGTATAGGATATACCAACAGTTTGGAGGCCTATATTTACGGTTCAAAACCATTGGTATAGGGTATATTTCCAGTAGTGTGTCCTTAATGATTAAAAGGTTTGGAATTGTCTTGTATATTAATTTTATAGAGACAATAGAAAGTTATTTTAATTATTTATATACATATTACTCATCATTATATCCATCCAAATAACATAGTTTTGAATAAAAAATTACACCACGACATTGAGACGGTAAGTCGACATACACACGCATGATGACATTATCATTAATAGGATGGTTGAAATAATGAATACATTTGTACCATATTTATAATAACATTATAGTATGTAGAGGGTACTGGAGCTATTATTTTGGAATGGAAATAACTAATTAAGTGAAAGTGGAAGAAGAAGATAACTTTAAAAGAGGTGATGAAATTATTAACTCTTCTTCGGGTGATTCCTTTTGATTTGAACAGAAGGGCCCCTTGGGATGGATTTATGCTAAAGGGAAGGTCTCTATATTAAAGTGAGGATAGTTGGGAGGATATTTGGGAAGGGTTTGGCTGAGCCAAATGGCTTTGGAAGTGTGAATTTGAGATAAGGGGAAGTTCCCTTTTATAAGAGGGGTGAGGGGCACCATAGGAAAACATGAAATGTTATTTAATTATACAATCATATTCAGTTTATAATGGATAAAAATGAATTTATTTAGAGTCTTAGGTGGTTATGGATCGAAATAATCACAACCTATAGAATTTAGACAATTTTAGGTTACCATATTGACCTTATCGTTTATATTTAACTCTTAGTTAAATATATTAACATTTATCGTGTCACCTTGTATTTTTATATTTTTTGGCTAAGAGACTTACTATAAAATGACCAGAGAACTAAAAATGGTTTAATAAATATATATATATTATTATAAAAGTCCTTTTCCCGAACCTTAGATTTTTAGGACTATTAAATAATTTAAAAATATCGTATTTGTTTTAAAAACTCTTTTAATTCAATTTTGACAATATTTTGTATTTGATTTTTTTAGTCATAAAAATTGTATCTCATTGAAAAAAAATTATTTAATCAATATTAACATGTCATATAAACCAATAAAATTAGTTTAATGCATAAAAACCTTGAAATTATATTTATTGCAATATTTATAATATGATTTATTAGATTCTTTTATAAATACTATAATTACTGAATCACCATTGTGTCATTAATAAATTTAATTATTTATTTTCTCAAAATTATAAATAACTTACCCAGATGTATAAAATCCTTTTATATTTCTAATTAATATTTATAGTCAAATTTATCTGATGTATAACACTATATTAAAACGGTATTGTTATTAAACATTGAATTTTACTCTTTTTACTCTTTTTAGATAAAATAATAATAAATGTTAGAATCTAATCCATGTGGAACAAAATGATCATATTTTATTCCTAAGATTGGTTTTGGTTTAAATTCACTTATCCAATAGAATTAGGACATGTGTTAGGGTATTTATAATATAATTTTTAAATTTAATTACCCAATTTAATTTTAAATTTGGTAAATAAAAGTCAAAAGTTAATATTCCCCAAAAATTATTTTCATCTTAACGAACCACATTTTTCTTACTAATATCACCATTGTCTTTCAGATCATTGATATTCAATTCACAAAAGTGGTAAATTAATGTTTTATGCAAATTTATAAATGTGTCTAGAAGGTGGGTAAAAGACGTTAAAAAGTTCAATAAAATTCTTTACATCTAATTGGATTATAAAATGAATCCAATAAATTAAATTTAACTTATATAGGATTTAAATATCAATTTTTACTTAAAATAAATTTCAATAAAATAAATAATATTTTAAATAAAAAGTTAATTTTAAACAATAACGTAATGTTTTTCATTATTGATCAAAAGTGGAATGTTTCCAGAAAAATACCAAAAGGTATCCCTAAGATAATTTTAAAATTCCAAATTAAAAAATTATTTCCATTTTACCAAATTCAAAACATAGATGTTTTGTTATTAAATTTAAAATTAATTCCCATTGTTGAAACCAAAAAGCGGGGTTTTAAAAGTAAAAACTATCAAAAGATTGACATGTGTTTATGTCAAATTTAAATGTGAAATAACATATAATGACATATATTGTATTAAATTATAAAAATATAATCGAATTATACTTCTAAAAAAATCAAATTCATAATTTAACAATATAAATTTTTTTGATTAAAAAAGTAGTTTTCAATTAAATTTAGTATTTTTCACTATTCACCAAAATATTAAAGTAAGTGAAAAGTACCAAAAATTTATCCTAAATACATTTTTATGTCCCAATTATATATAGGAAGTTAATTTCATTAAATATAATATATAAAAGTGTCAAATATTGGATTTTAAATGGGTTCCCCATTAAAAGGTAGTAAAATTGCACTTTCTGAAAAAAATACTTCCTTTATCTAAAAAATTGAATTTGTTCTTATATAATGTCTAATAAAAACATAATATGGATGTTAAAATTATATGGAGTATGTAAAATTAAAAATTAAGGTAATAATATTCATTTATGCTTTTAAAACGGTTAGTTTGGTACTTTGTGGTGTGCTCGAACTCAGTGTTGCGTGTTGCGCAAGTTATTGAATTACTTTTAAGAGATAACGTACAGTTAAATCTTGGGGTGTTAAATTATCCTCTCCTTTAATAATTTTAATCCTCAAAATTTGAAATTGTTCTTTGAAAATAAATTGATTAAAATATAAAATACCTTTTTTGGAAAACCCACATCAGAATTAGGGATAATAAAACTTCGTCTTAATAAGATGGAACGGGAAATAAAGAAGTCACCATCAATTTGTGATATCGATTATGAGAACATTGGTGGAAATTAGAGACACATAATTGGAGGAAAAACATAAATATTTTTAGGTAGTGATTGAGATCATCAATCAAAAATAGGTGTAAAATTGAGGGCCTTAAAGCCATCAATATGTGATGATTAAAAATCTCACTGGTTCAAAAAAATATATGGTATTAGGATAACACATTTTTGGTTTTAATAACCCTTCATTATAGTTAAAAATATAATTATTCATAAAATACGAGGAAAAAAAATATACTTGACAATTAGAGTTTCATCCTATAACTAATTCCTAACCCAAACTGATATTTCACTCTAAAAGATAATAGAATTCAAATTTTTTTTATTTATCCTAATCATATAGGGTTTCGAAAATAATGATCTTATAATTAATTTTTGAAACTATTTAAAAAATGCATTATTCAAACTAGGAAATCACGTAGGCCAAAGGTATGTGATTCACCCTTGTCATCCTTCGGTTTTGGGTTCATGTCTCGCGGCCTTTCCGGGCACAATGGGATATCGCACGACATTCGGGTTGTCCATTTTATTACAATCCAAAAATAATATTAAGAAATGCTTCAACCTTAAAAGTTATATCCAATGTCAAAATTAATCCATTCCGAGGGTTGGACTTATCCATAATACTTCTGTCCAAACTCACTATCCAGAATTTATATGGATGGTAAACACAATGTTGATCATTTTTTCCACATAATAACATATGATTACCTTCATCATTTATTCTTTTAAAACATTGGAACACTCTGAATTACCATAAAACATTATTGTTTTCATTCAGGCTCCCTTATTCATTATAGTATTCTATGTATACTTCTTATATCTAAAAATGTTGTATACTACAACAATAATGGAATAAAAAAACATTTAATTAGTTTCAAATTTGTCAAGAATATCGAATATAATTTATCCAAATCAATCATATCTTATTACAATATCCTTATCTCAGTATCAAAACCATATTAAGGTTTATCTTCCCTTCAACCGTGTATTTTCCAAAATGATTAACTTGCAATTGTGTCACTTTTCATTGAACCATATAATCTCAAATCCTCATTGAAATAGTACTATAATACAATCATTATTTATTTTCATAATTCTTATGACTAGTACATCAATGACACAACAGTCAAATGAAATAATTATTCAATTCAGAAGCACTAATACATTAATTATTCAACATCAACCTTAAAAACTACTTATGCTTGAACTTGATTCCTTTAATTATTCTTTGCTATATTTCATTGATGCGTAGGACATTTATTTGCATATTTTAACATTTCACAATAGTTTAAACACTTAATATTATACTTTTTATTGTTCCCTTTCCATTTTTTCCTAATAACCCTTTTCTACACACTTTAAAAAAACACCCAGTCCTTTCATGCACTTACCAGTGTGATTCATTCCATAGTTATCACATTTGGGAAAAATTTTCATTCCATTCATCCCTTTATCCATATTTCTCTTGCACATACTCTACTTTTATGGAATCCCTTCAAAGCCATAGGACTCAAGGAATTATTTAACTATCTTATTAACACATGATACTATTTATTCATATGTTGAGAATACGTGGGAGAATATTTCCCTTCTAAATGTTTGATTTATACCGTGAAAAATATGATCATTCTTACTCATTTGATCATGCGTTTGGTTGGAGTTCCTATTACTTATACGGGGCACCATTTTTAAACCAAGGAATACACAATGATATTTTATGATTCGTAATGCATTATTTTAAACTGGTAAAATTCTTAACTTAAAGTGAAATGATTATGCATATAATATATAATCATAAAAAATTGATTTGTAGAGGAAGTATTTACTCCTAAATTCTTTTTAATTTCTTGTAAAGAAAATGTGAATTATCTTAAGCATATCCCCTAGGACTATCGTAACCAAGAATGAAGTAAGGCTAGTTATCATGTATCAAGATACCCTGGGTGAAGCCCAAAATTCATTGTCGGTGTTTTCACTCCTAGGTACATCTGTGCCAGAGCTGCCTCAAAATACTCATATCCAGACATGGATGTATTGAATGGAAATTACACAAAATATCTATATTACCAAAATTTAAGGAGGTACTTCTATTATAATTCTCAAAGTCTATCTTAGGGCAATGTCCTGTAATCAGAGTTTCTTTAAATATAGTTTACAAGGTTTTTACTAAAAATCTGCTGATACTAATTGTAATGCCTCGAACCCAGTTATCCATAGCTGCTAGATTATTTTAATAAATTGGATTTATTACAATGAATCAATTTTCTAAGGACCGATCATTTTTGTAGCGTTGGAAAATATATTACATACATGAAGGTTACATTACACATTCAGTCAAAAGAGTCAACATAAGTATTCCATAGATAACTCCATTATTCCCCTATCGTAACCCTACATATCAAACATAACACACTTCTAGGAATTATGGGAAAACAAAACGTAAGAAAGGGGAGAGATCAGATGCTCAGTAAGAGTAAATAATTTAGCAGAAGCTATATTCATTTAAGGAAAAATAAGTAATAAAAACAATAACCTTTTAAACATAATCTTGAACATAATTTAGAGAAAATAAATAAACAATTATCATATAAACCTGATCATTGATATTATACAAGTCAAATAATCACATGTGAAAATTAATTTCATAATGAGGGAATGCCTAATGCCATACATTATTACCATATAGTCCGGGCCTTGTGCCGAGACTAAAAATAAATTTTTTGTCGTGGTCTTATGCCAAGACACTATTTTGGATAATGTAACCTACCGATGCATTGAGGATCTATAGCAGGCTCCACCTGTCACATACCTTGTCCAATGTACTCCTTATATAAAAATATTATGCATTACACAAACATTCGTATTAAATATAGCATACAAAATGTCAATACAATGACCATAAACCACGAAGGGTATATAAATAGCATATCCAGAGTCCAACATATCATAAATAATTCAATAAAATATGGAAAATTTCATTATAAAAAATAAACCTCAATCAATAATAATATCTAGTAAAGGATGTTGACATAGTTGAAATGACCAGAAAAACTCTTTGAGAGAAATATACATTTTGTGAAATTATTTTAAAGTTACGAATTTATAAAGAAAATTATTTAAAAGATATTTTTGAATATAAGTGTCCCATTCTACTTGGAAAATTTTGAATACAATTAACATTTAAAAACTATCATATCCAGATAAATAAATCCCTAAAAACAATTTGAAAACATGGAAATTAATGAAAAAGGTTTAGTGTAATAAATATTTAAAACATTTAAAATGATGTTTTAGTTAAAAACACCGTTAAAAAGAATCCTTTAGAAAATTATTTTATGAAACATGTAAATGGATGGTAAATATATCCCAGTACATACTTACATATAAACAATCTCAAATAATAATGAGATTGAGAAATAAGGTCTTACCTTGTTCTTTCCTATAGTTGGGATTACGTTTAAACTCATGTGTGATGACCATAGTATGTTATTAAATTATACCAGAAACATATTAATATTTATGATATCATACATGATTCATTTATGACATTATATTATACATTTAATAAGAATGTATACCATAAATTAACATTTCTTGTAATAATCGATTTCTTTGTCATACGTGTTTTAACTGGTTATTCTTGATCGTATCACCAAGATCATGAGTTAAATACTTCTATAATATAAAAAATTATTTATATATAATATATAGATAAAATATAAATATTTATAATAGATAGATATATGAAATGGAAGACACCTTTTTTGGAGACGGTTGGTCATACGTACGCATAAACCATGGTTCTGTTTTCATACCGTATTGAACGAAACTAAGTGAATAAGATATATATAAATAAACACACACACACACACAGATATATATATATATATATTTATATTCAGTAGAAGTATTATGTCATTTATTACAAACATATTAATAAAATATATTTTTATAATCATCGTTGAATGGTGAATGTGGAAATGAATCTCATCGCATCATGGAGACAGTAAGTCGTATGTACACCCGAGCGACGATATCATTTCATTAATGATTAAAAGCTATGGAATTGGTTTCTATATTAAAATTATGGAGACATTAGGAAATTATTTTTATAATTTATATACATATTACTCATCATTATATCCATCCAAATAACATAGTTTTGAATAACAAATTACACCACAGAGTGGAGATGGTACGCGGTACGTACACACGCATGGTGACATTATCATTAATAGGATGGATGAAATAATGAATACGGTAGTACCATATTTATAATAAATTGATATTATGTAGAAGGTATTGGAGTTATTATTTTGTAATAGAAGTAACAAAGAATGTGAAAGTGGAAAAAGAAGATAACTTTTAAAGAGGTGATGAAATTATTAACTCTTCTTCGGGTGCTTCCTTTTGATTTTATGAAAAAGGAACCTTAGGTTGGATTTATGCCAATGGGAAGGACTCCTAGGTTTAAGTGATAATAGTTGGGAGGATATTTGATTAGGGGTTGTCCAAGCCAAATGGGTTTGGAGTTGTGAATTTGAGAAAAGGGGAAGATCACTTTTATAAGAGGGGTGAGGGGCACCATAAGAAAAACACGAAATATTTTTTAATTATACAATAATATTCAGTTTATAATGGCTCCAAATGATTTTATTTAGGCTCTTAGGTGGTCATGGTTTGAAATAATCAAAACCTATTGGCTTCAGACACGTTTAGGTTACCATAATAACCATATCATTTATATTTAACTCTTAGTTAAATAGATTAACATTTACCGTGTCTCCTTTTATTTTTAAATTATTTGGTTATCAAACATACTATAAAGTGACCAGAGAAACCCAAATGGTTTATAAATGATATATATATTATTATATAAGTCCTTTTGTTGAACCATATATTTTTAGGACTTTTAAATAATTTTAAAATATAGTATTTGTTTTAAAAACTCATTTATGTCAATTTTGACACTATTTTTTATTTGATTTTTTAGTCATAAAACCTTTATAACTTTGGGAAAAAATTATTTAATCAAAATTAACATGTCATATAGACCTATAAAATTAGCATAATGCATCAAAACAATGAAATTATATTTATTTTGATATTTATATTATCATTTATTTGATTCTTTTACTGATATTATAATTACTAAATCATCATTGTGTCATAAATAAATTTAACTATTTAATGTCTAAAAATTATAAATAACATACCATGATTTATAAAATTCTTTTATATTTATAATGAATACTTAATGTCAAATTTATATGATATATAACACTCTATTAAAACGGTATTGTTATTAAAAATTGAATTTGACTATTTTTACTCTTCTTTAGATAAAATAATTATAAATTTTATAATCTAATACAAGTGGACCAAAATTATCATATTTTATTCCTAATGTTGGTTTAGGTTGAAATACACTTATCCAATAGAATTAGGACAAGTGTTAGGGTAATTATAATATAATTTTTACAATTAATTGAACTATTTGCTTACAACTTTTGTAAATAAAAGTCAAAAGTTAATATTCCAAAAAAAATTATTTTAATCTTATTGAACCAAATTTTACTTACTGATATAAAACTTGTATCTCGGATTTATGAAATTCAATTCACAGAAGTGGTAAAATTATCTTTTATGTAAATTTGCAAATGTTCCTTGAATGTGGGTAAAAGACGTTGAAAAGTTAAATAAACTTTTATACATCTAATTTGATTATAGAATGACTCCAATGAATTAAATTTTAGTTATATAGGTATTAGATATCAATTTTGGCTGAAAATAAATTTAAATAAAATAAATAATTATTTAAATAAAAATTCAGTTTTAAACAATAACGGAATGTTTTTCACTATTGATCAAAAATTGAATGTTTTCAGAAAAATACCAAAAATTATGCCTAAGATAATTTTAAAATTCCAAATTAAAAAATTAATTCTATTTTACCAAATTAAGAACATAAAAGTTTGATTAATTAATTTAAAATTAATTCCCATTGTTGAAACTAAAAAACCGGTTTTTAAAGTAAAAAGATTCAATAGATTGACATGTGTTTATGTAAATTTAAATGTAAAATAACATATAATAACCTACATTGTATTAAATGATAAAAATATAATCTAATTATATTTCTAAAACATTTAAATTCATAATTTAATAATATAAATCATTTCAATTAAAAAAGTTGTTTTCAATTAAAATTTTGTATTTTTCACTATTAATCAAAATAAAGAAGTAATCAAAAAAGTGAAAAATATTTATCCTAACTAAATTTTTATGTCCCACTTCTAAAGAGGATTTTTAATTCATTAAATATAATATATAAATGTTTCAAATATTGTATTTAATAGGGTTCTCCATTAAAAGGTGGTAAAATTGAAATTTCTGAAAAAAATACTTCCTTTATCTGAAAATTGAATTTGTTCTTATATTATGTCTAAGAAACACAATATATGGATGTTAAAATTATATTTAGTATATAAAATTCAAAATTAAGTTAATACTACTCATAACCTCTTTTAGAACGGTTCGTTTGGTTTCTTGTGGTGTGCTCGAACTCAGTGTTGCGTGTTATGCAAGTTATTGAAATACTTTTAAGAGATAACATACAATGAAATCTTGGGGTGTTAAATTTTCCTCTCCATAAATAATTTTAATCCTCAAAATTTGAAATTGTTCTTCGAAAATAAATTGTATAAAATAAAATATACCTTTGTGGAAAAA
Organism: Viscum album; assembly: GCA_963277665.1. NCBI lineage: Eukaryota > Viridiplantae > Streptophyta > Magnoliopsida > Santalales > Viscaceae > Viscum > Viscum album. Next base: position 1,497,100,825 of record OY728147.1, on the reverse strand, counting down.
CCACATTGGAAATAGGGATAACAAAATTTAGACTTAATTAGAGGGAAATGGAAATGAAAAAGTCACCATCAAATTATGATCTTAATTAGGAGAACGTTGGTGGTAATTAGTGACAGATAATTGGATGAAAAACATATATATTTATAGGGAGTGATTGAGATCATACATAAAAAACAGATGTAAAATTGAGGGCCTCACAACCATCAATTTGTGATGATATAAAATATTATTTTTTCAACCAAACATATGCTATTAGGATAAAACATTTTTGGTTTTAAGATCCCTTTCATAAAGATTAGGAATAAAATTATTCATATAATAAGAAGAAAAAAATATATTTGACAAGTAAGGTTTAATCCGTCAACAAATTCCTACTCTAAACTCATATTTCACTCCAAAAGATAATATAATTCAAAAATATTTTATTTATCCTAATCGTATAGGGTTCCAAAAATAATGAATTTATAATTCATTTGTCAGAATATGTAGAAACACTGCATTATTCAAACTAGAAAAACACGTTGACCAATGATAGGTGATGCACCCTTGTCTTCCTTCTGTAGCGGGTTCCTGTCTCACTGCCTTGCCAGACACAACGGGTTATCACCTGACCTTCGGGTGGTCCATTTTATAACAATCCAAAAATAATACTAAGAAATTCATCAACCTTAACAATTTTATCCAATTTCAAACATAATCAATTCCAAACTTTAGACTTATCCAAAATACTTCTGTCCATACTCATTGTCCAAAATTTATAAGGATGGTAAAAACAATGAAGATATTTTTTTCCACATAATAACATGTGAATACCTTCTTCATGTATTCTTTTAAAAAATGGGAACACCCTGAATTACCATAAAACCATATTAATTGCAATCATGCTCCCTTTTTCTTTATAGTATTTTAGGTATAATCGTTATATCCAAAAATGTTGTATACTCCAACAATAATGGAATAAACAAACTATTAATTAGTTTTAAATTAGTCAATAATATCAAATATAATATATCCAAATCAATCATATCTTATTCCAATATCACTTTCTCAGTATGAAAACCGTATTAAGGTTTATCTTCCCTTCGACAGTGTATTTTCAAAAATGTTTAACTAGCTATTATGTCACTTTTCTTAGTACCATATAATCTCAAATCCTCAATGAAATAGTTCTATATTACAATGATTATTTATATCCATAATTCATATAACCATAACATCATTGATACCACACATAAATGACATAATTCTTCATTACAGAAGCACTAATACATTAATTATTCAACAGAGTCCTTAGTAACAACTTATGCTTGAACATGTTTCCTTTAATTATTCTGAGATATATTTCATTGATGCTTAGGAGATTTATATGCGTATTTAAACATTTCAAAATAGTTAAAACACTTAATATTAGACTTTTCTTTGTTCCCTTTAATTTTTTTTCCTGATAACCCTTTTCTACACACATAAAACAATCACCTAGTCCTTCCATTATCTTCCCAGTGAAATTCTTTCCATAGTTATCACATATGACAAAATCATGCATTCCCTTCTCCCCTTTATCCATATTGATCTCTCTGTCCTCTTCTTCTATGGATTGTCTTCATTGCCATTTGAATTAGAGAATTATTTAATTATCTTATTAACATATTTCTTCATACAATGAGAATATGTGGGAGAATATTTCCCTTCTAAATGTATGTTTAATAGCATAAAAAATATGATAATTCTTACTCGTTGGATAACATGTATTGTTGGAGTTCCTATTCCTTATACTGGGCACCATTTTCAAACAATGGCATACACTATGCTATTTTATACAGGACAATGCATAATTTTGAACTGGTAAAATACCTAACATAAATTGAAAATATTATCCAAGTAATCTATAATCATAAAAAATATATCATTGGTGAATTATTTACTCCTAAAATATTTATAATGTATTTTAAATAAAATGTGAATTATCCTAAGCATATCCCCCAGGTGTATCGTAACCAAGAGTGTAGCAAGCCCCATTGTCGTGTATCAAGATACCCTTGGTCAAGCCTGAAACTCCTTGTCAGAGTTTTCACTCTTAGGTAAATCTGTGCCAGTGCTGCCATTACATACTTCTATCCAGACATGGATGTATTTCATGGAAAATACCCAAAATCTCTACATTACCAAAATCATATGACGTTCTTCTATACTAATCATCATAGTCTATATTATGGTAATGTCCTCTAATCAGAGTTTTTCTAAATCTAGTTTACAATTTTTTATACTAAACATCCTCTAAAACAAATTTTAATGCCTAGACCCTAATTATCTATAGCCAGTGTATTATTTTAATACATCGGCATGATTACAAAGAATCAAGTCTTGAAGGACCGATCATTTTAGAAGTCTTGGAAAATAGAATACACACATGAATGTGAAATTACATATTCAGACATAAAACACAATACAAATAATCTATTGAGAACTCCATTATTCCCATATCTTAACCCTACATATCAAACTTAATACACTTATTGGAGTCATGGGAAAATAACATAATAAAGGGGTGAGGTCAGATGCTCAGTAAGGTTAAATAATTTAGCGGAAGCTATAAATATTTAAGGCAAAATATGTAATAAAAACAACAGCCTTTTAAATATAAACATGAACATAATATGGAGAAAATAAATAAAAAATTATCATATAAACAAACACATGGATATTCTACTAGTCAAACAATCACATGAAAAAAATAATTTCATAATTAGGGAATGCCTAATGCCATACATCATTACCATATAGTCAGGGCCTCGTGCCAAGACTAGAAAATAATTTTTTTTGTGATGGCCTTGTGCCAAGACACAGATATGGATCATGTGACCTACCGATGCATCAGGGATCTATAACAGGCTCCACCTTTCACATACTAAGTCCATTGTACTCCTTATATGAAAATGTAGAAACATTATATAAATATTCATATAAAAAGTAGCATACGAAATGTCAATACATTAACTATAATCCATGAAGGGTATAAAAATAACATATCTAGAGTCAAACATATCTTAAATCATTTAACAAAATATGGAAGATTTTATTATAATATATCAACCACAATCAAGAATAATATCCATTATAGGATGCTGACAATGTAGAAAATGACCAGAAAAACTCTTTGAGAGAAATATACATTTTGTAAAATAATTATAATGTGAACCATTTATAAAGAAAACCATTTAAAATATATTTTTGAATGAAAGTGTCCCATTCCACTTGGAAAATTTTTAATGGAATTATCATTTAAAAGCAATTATATCCATATAAAAAAATCCCTAAAACCTTTTTGAAAAAATGGACATTAATGAGAAAGGTTTAGAAGAATAAATATTCAAAACATTTAAAATATTTTTTACGTAAAGAGAAACTTAAAAAGAATCCATTGGAAATTTTTTATGAAACATGTACATGAATGATAAACATATTCCAGTACATACTTACATATAAACAATATCGAATTATAATGAGATTGAGAAATTAATTCTTAGCTTGTTCTTTCCTTAAGTCGGGATTACGTTTAACCTTTTATATGATGACCATAGTATGTTATTAAATTATACCAAAACCAGATTAATATTTAAAATATCATACATGATTCATTTATGACATTATATTACCCATTTAAGAATAAATTCTATGTTAAATTAACATTTTGTGTAACAATCAATTTCTTTATCATACGTGTTTTAAATTGTTATTCTTGATCGTATCACCTAGATCATGATTTAAATACTTCCAGAATATAAAACCTGATTTATATATCATATATATTTAAAATATAAATATGTATAATAAATATATATATGAAATGGAAGAGACTATTTATAGAGACGGTATGTTGTACGTACGCATAATGGATGTTTTGTTTTCATATCGTATTGAATGGAACAAAGAAAATAAGATATTTGTTAACATATATATATATATATATATTCAGTAGCATTATAATGTTATATATTACATACTTATTAACAATATATATTTTTATAATCATCTTTGAATGGTTAATTTGGAAATGAATCTCATCGCGTCGTGGAGACGGTAAGCCGTACGTATACAGGAGCGACGATATCATTTCCATAATGATTAAAAGTTGTCGAATTGGATGGTATATTAATTTTAAATTGACATTATCATGTTATTTTTAATATTTATATACATATTACTCATCATTATAACCATCCAAGTAACATACTTTTGAATAACAAATTACACCACGACGTGGAGACGGTAAGGCGTACGCACGCACGCATGGTGACATTATCATTCATAGGATAGATATAACAATAAATATGGATGTAGAATAATTATAATATCATTACAGCATGTAGAAGCTACTGGATTACTATTTGGGTATGGAAATAACAACTAAAGAGAAAGTGGAGGATGAAAAAAACATTGAAAGAGGTGATGAAATTATTACCTCTTCTTCAGGTGCTTCCTTTTGATTTGAACAAAAGGGCTATTTGGTTGGATTTATGATCATGGGAAGGTCTCTAGGTTTATGTGAGGATTGTTGGGAGGATATTTTGGTATGGGTTGGCTGACCCAAATTTCATTGAAGGTGTGAATGTGAGAGAAGGGGATGTGCCCTTTTATAAGAGCATTGAGGGGAACCATAAGAAAAACTTGAAATATTATTTTATTATACCATCATATTGGGTTTATAATGGCCCAAAATAAATTTATTTCAAGAATTAGGTGACTATGGGTCACAATACTTCAACAAATAGGTTTTAGATAAGTTTAGGTTAACATATTAACTTTATCGTTTATATTTAATATTAGTTAAATAGTTTAACATTTACTATGTCTCCTTGTATTTTTATATTATATTATTAATAAACATTCTATAAAATGACAAGAGAAACCCAAGTTGTTCATTAATGTCATTTTTATTATTATATAAGTCCTTTGTATGATCCATATATTTTTAAGAATTTTATATAATTTAATAATATAGTATTTGTCTTAAAAACTAATTTATCTCAATTTTGGCAGTATTTAGTATTTGATTTTTTTAAATCCATAACACCTATATCACTTCGAACAAAATTTATTTAATCATTAATAACATGTCATATTAACCTAGTAAATTGTATGAATTCCTCAAAATTTTCAAATTATAATTATTTTTATATTTATAATATAATTTATTTGATTCTTTTATTAATAAGGTAATTACTGCATAATAATTGTTTCATAAATAAATTTAAAAATCAAATGTCTAAAAGCTATAAATAAAATACCATGAGGTATAAAATATTTTTAGATTTATAATGAATATTTATAGTCTAATTTATATTATGTATAACGCTATATTAAAATGGTTTAGTTATTAATCATAAATTTTACACTTAACTCTTCTTTAAATAAAATGATAAAAAATATCTTCAAATCTAATCCAAGTGCACCAAAATAATAATATTTTATTCTAAGAATTTTTTTTCTAAATACACTTATCCAATAGAATTATGAAATGTGTTAGGATATATATAATATCATTTTTACCTTTAATTACACTATTTATTTTTAAGAATGGTAAATAAAAGTCAAAATTTACAATTCACACCAAATTATTTTCATCTTGTTTAACCATATTTTACATACTGATGTCAACCGTGTCTCTTGGATTTTTGGGAATTCAATTCACATAAGTGATAAAATTACGTTTTATGTAAATTTTTAAATGTGCCTAGAAGGGGGTAAAGGACGTTAAAAAGTTCAATAAAATTTTTATAGATGATTTTATTAAAAAATGACTCGAATGAATTAAATTTAACATATATATGGGTTATATATCTATTTTGACTTCAAATAAATTTAAATAAAATAAATAATTATTTAAATAAAAATTCATTTTTAAACAATATCGTATTGTTTTTCACTATTCATCGAAAATTGAAAGTTTTCAGAAATATAAAACAAATTCACCATAATCTAATTTTGAAATTAACAAATCAAAAAGTATTTATATTTTTCCAAATTAAAAACATATATGTTTCATTAATTATTTTATAATTAATTTCCATTGTCAAAACCCAGAAGTGGGTTTTTAAAATGTAAAAACGATCAAAATATTGACATGTTTTTATCTCAAAATTAAATGTGAAATTACATATAATGTCCTAAATTTTATTAAATGATAAAAATATAATCTAATTAAACTTCCAAAACATTCAAATTCATAATTTTTCACAATAAATTATTTCGATTAAAAAAGTTGTTTTCAATTAAAATTTAGTATTTTTCACTATTCGTCAAAATATGAAGGTTATCGAAAAAGTAACAAAAATTTATCAAAATAATTTTTTATCTCCCTCTTCTAAAGAATAATTTAATTTCATTAAATTTAATATATAAAATTTTCAAATATTTTATTTAAAAAGGGTTATCCATTTAATGGCAGTAAAATTGCATTTTCGAAAAAATACTTCTGTTATCTGAAAATTTTAACATGTTCTTATATTATGTCTATGAAAAACATAATATGGATGTTAAATTAATATGGAATATATAATATTAAAAATTAATTAAATACTATTAATTATTTCTATCTTAACATCTAGTTTGGTAAGTTTTGGTGCGCTCAAACTCGGTGTTGCGTGTTGCGCATGTTTTTGAATTACTTTGAAGAGTTAACATACAATGAAATCTATGAGTTTTAAAACTTTTCTATAGAATTATTTTATGAATGCTTTTATATGGATTTTATACATTAAAAAATTATTTATCCTCACTCTTTTACATTATTTAATTGGTTTCCAAAATGAAATATTCTTTTGTGTTTTATATGGATCATTTAAAAAAAACAAAATGAATGTTTTATTATTAATGTAACTGATGAAAATGACTTTTCTGATGCCTTAACCATTATTTTATTTATATATACGTTTATAGGATTTAATTATTTATTCAAATATAAAATTTTCTCTCTTTTTTTCTATTTTCATATTTAATGTGGGGTGGCTAATGAAATGGGTGTTTTTGTATCTAAAATGTTCTTATTAAAGAAAATGATAATTTTATATCCATAGTTGATTTGTTTCTAAGATCAAAATAGTTGTTTTAAAAGTGAAACCATTCAAATTATTAATTAAATTTATTGTTCTTTGTCATCATACATGAGAAATCCTAGTGCCCAGTTAATATTATGTGAGGTTGTTAATGATTATATAGTGGGGAATCCCACATAGAATAGAGTGATCCCATTACAAATTATATGATTGGGTAGCCCAGTTAGCATTGAGTGAGCATGTTTGAACTTATATTATGGGAATCTAAAATAGCTCAATGTGATCCCATAATAGCATAAATTATAGGTGTACCCATAGAGCACTCCATTTCATTGTGTAATGAATATTTGCAATTCGGTCGTATGGTTATTTAAAATTAACGGGGTTTGAAATGGTTTAATGAATTTTATTCTCTCAATCCGTAGAAATGAGGCTTAATTTATTTCTAATGAATTTAATTCTTTTATTTGATTGAAAATGTGTGTTTATTTATCTAGAGAAAATGTTTAATTTTATAAGGTCATATAACATTGAAGATAAAGGTAAATGTAATATGATTTTTCATGTTTTGATATGACTAATAGATTTATTATAATTTTATCCTAGAAGGAGTATTTTATTCCCATCCCACTTTTTTAATATTTTTTATAGGGTTTATGTTCTGGTAATGGATTTAATTATGTCTACTTGAAAATAATGAAGATTTTTTAGGAAATAAATAATATTTTGTTTTAAAAAGTATTATGGAGTAGGAAAATGGATATCAATCAGAAGCATCAAATTTGTATTATATGGTTTTTAATTTATGATATATTTCCGAATATTATAAATTTTTTAAATAAATTATATTCAAATTGAAGGAAATTAAATTATTGAATAATAATCAATATTGTCTAATGATTTTAGGATATTTCCTTATAGAGGCACCATATTTTCTTCACTAAAAATGATATTTTCATTAATGAAAAAATTTATGTTCAAAGAATGTATAACCGCACCACCCTACAACATTAAATACCCATAATCATAGTGAAAATCCACAACCTTCACCCAAAACATGATTGGTCTACCAAAACAGGCTCACGGTATTGCATATCCAGCCCTATGAGAAAACTCATAAGGAGAGAGTACAAAGAATCTCTACCTCTATAACATCACATTATAATAATAATATCCATTGATAATAGAACCATATTTAAATTCCATTTCAATGACATGTATGATTAAATCCTGCCATCAAAATATTCATACCACAACTAGACCATACATGTTGTGACAGATCCCCTATATGAAAGTTTTTGGGTTTCATATGTTGGGTCCAACCTATGATAAAGGGAAGATACAAAAGGGTTAAATTTAATATAGTATATCCATATTAGATTATTAATAATGGTGGAAAAAACAATCTTGAGATGTGTTCATTACCCAATATACTACCTCTAAGCCATGATAAGTCAACATAAGATAAATTGGAAATGTTTTGACACACATCAAACCAAAACTATAATTCTCATTGTGTAATCAAAAAAATTTAATAATAATCTAGGAATCTTTTAACTCCCAAGTCCATGACATGACTTATCAATACAACCACCATGATATAATATAATATTTATGGATGAAAAATGTACAATATTGTCCATACACCTTCCCTAAACACCAATAATACCAAAAAACATGCCCCAAACTCTATGAAGCCAAATGATAGGATAAAGTACTTGTTTAGGAAAATTTTATACATTATAAAATTTTACTATCCAGAGAAACAAATGGATGGTTACATTATAAAATGTTCCTAGATAAATATATATACCATGTATGTTCATTGGAAACGAGAAAAAAATACAGTATAAGTGTGCATGAATGTTTCTTTTAAATATTAGAAGAAACATCCTTAAAATGAGATATTAATTGTTAAAATATTTTTTAAAATAATAATTTTAAAGGTATTGGGAATGTAAATAAAGATTATCCTAAATTATCATTAGATGATAGGGTGAAATTTTAATAATGATTATGAAAAAAAATCATCGACAATTATGGTGTTGAAACGGTTAATTCAGAAATCCTTTTACACTACCGCAAAGAAAATAATAATAAATATAAAATTCCCATAAGTTATAAAATATGTTGGGGAAAGTAAATTTATAATATAATAGGAAAACAACAATCATGGATGAAAATTATTTATGACTAAAATTTACAGTTGACATTGGTATCAAGATCAAGCATCATTCTAGGTGATTTATAATACCATGAGAGAATAAGTGGTGAGATGAAATATTGTCCATAAAAATAAATATTGTTTATGAAAATTTATATGATTATAGAGATAAATAATCTTTATATTCTATTTATGGAAATTAAAATAACAAAATCTCATTTTCAATGTGATATTAGAAAAAAACAATCAAAATTACTCTTGGATTCCACGAATGTAATTTATAATCCTATATAATGAAAATTTCAATCCTAACAATTAAAAATAATCCCTATGTATTAAATTTTGTATTAATAAAAATGGATTATTTTTTTATATGTATATTTGTCAGATATTATTTATTTTAACAAATTGATGTTAAATTTTATATTATTTCATATATATTTTATAATAATGATATAAATACTAATTAGATGATAAAATTTTCATCATTTATCGATTATTCAAGGAAAATAAATAATTTTTTTAATGATTTATTGAGTCCCATGTTAATTTTATGGAATATTTTGGTATGATTCATCATAATAAAATCCATCGAATAGAATGTTTTGAGAAATTTACTAATAATAAAAATTTTCATAATATTGACCAATAATTGTTTTCACAGAAAAATAATAGTCTTCATAAAATAAATTACCCCCTAATATAATATATTCAAAGTATTATGTAATTTAAAATTTTTCATGTTTCACACTCTGAATATTGAATATATAGATCCATGTGTGTTCTTAAACTAATCCAAGAATGTTCATGAGAAAATATGAAATGAGTAAGAGAATCAAGTTATACTATAATATTATAATTTATTGATAAGAATATTATTTTTAATATAACATTATTATTATGGTTAATGGTATTTAAAAATAGTGATAATGGTATATTAATTGAAAATTATATTTAAGAATTAGATAATTCATTTGATTAATTCATATAATTTCATGTGGGTTCTATTAAAAAAATGATTTTCGGCTCTTTATTAAGACTACATGCTAAAATTTTGGAAAGATTTTTTTATTAGTAGGAATTTGGGCATGTATTAAGTATATTAATGAATGAAATTTGGGTTTTTGATATGAGTAGAGGAATGGCCCTTTTATTGGAGAGTTTGAGATGCATTTCTACTTACATAATTTTATTAATGTGTTACTAATGTCATATTAAGAATTAAATGGTGTAAAAATAATATTTATATTTGGGATGGGTCATTATTCCCCTTAGAAACATCAATTAGAGATCTGGTTAGAGATACGTTGGTAGTTTCCATTTAATTTAACGTACATTACCTTTTTCTACCCAAACCATGATAAATCAATTCTCATATTAATAAAATATTCTTACGCAAAGACTTGAAATTAGACAATTTCCTTACTTAATTTTTTTGTTCATATTTTAAAAATGTAATAAATTATAAAGAAAATAAATTTATAAAATATTATTTACATTATTTTTTAGGTAAAAAACACGTAACACATACAAATATTTTTTTAAAAAAGTTAATGTTAAATGATAAATTTGTCTTACTCCTTATCATAAAATAATAAATTTATGAATTGAAATTTTTGTTTTTGATGTTTTTTAAAACACATATAACTATATATTCTAAAAAATATGAGATATATTTCTATTAAATAAATTTTTATAATATATAATAAAAAATATAAACTAAGAAATTTTATAGTTACCATTTATGAGTAAATTTTTATTAATTATAACTACTTATTTATTCAATATATGTTACATAAAAATATTTCCAATCATTTCTTTAATTATTTCCAAACATTTAATTTAGGAAACATGTTTAATTAAAAGTATATTAACTAACAATATTTTTTTATAGGAATACATATTATTAACTCTGTTATATGTATTTTTAATTTATTAAACAATTATTTTTGTCAATTCCATGGGATATATTTTTAATTTAATGCATCATTAACATTTAACCAAAAAATACTCAATATAATTTTTGGATGAATGTATATACAGCAAACACATATTCAATGACTATTTATCCAAGACAATATTTCCAAAAACCATATATTAAATAGTTATATATGTAATGAATATATATATATAATGTTTTTAATATATTCCAACACATAACCAAACATTATTATCTAATATTTATAAACATTATTTTTTCTTTCTATATCAAAATATACATATTAATTGTAAATTTATTAATTAATTTCATTGTTATAATTGCTCGTATAGTCTTTGAGGGAATCAATGTGGATAATGGTTTCACATCTATTATACTTCTATTTAATTATAATTTTATTACTCTTGTAATTTTTATATTGTTTTTTCACATTTTACTTTTATATTTTATTAATTTTTGCAATTTACCCTAACATTTTACCTAAATAAAAAATATCACGCATCATTTTAGTTCACTGCATCATGTGAAATGATCTATAAAACACATTAATCGAATAAAAATGTTTGGTGTTACACCCTAAAAATGAAAAACCTACACTAGGTTAATTTTAAAAAATATACCCATGCATATAAAATATTTTCATTTGCAAAACCATAAAATATTACATTTACAATTTAATCAATTATAAATATAAGTTTTCTAATTTTACTCAAAAATATCACTAATGAACAATCAAGACACCAGAAATCTCTTTGAGAATTTGGAAGAGTGAAATATCAATTATTTTATCTATAGGTTTTATTATTGGATTTTTATTCAATCATCCTCTATGGAGGATTATTTTTGTACAATTGATGATGGATTGGAGTCACGTGAATGTGAGAAAGGAAAGAATGTTTTAGGTAAAACACATGGTTCAAGAACAATGATTTTAACATGACAACGTGGATACATTATAATAAAATATATTACAAGATCATTGTTATAATATTTTATTTTCATAAAATTTTAAACGAGAAACAGTCATGCCACAATATTTTTCATAGTAATTAATAAAATCCTAAAAAATTATTCTAAATAAAATGTTATTTTTATATATTCTTTTACAAATGTATCTAACATATAGTCATTACACAATGTAGTTATCACACTACACTTACCTATGTCATAATGAACATGTATAGCTGTCTGATATTAAAAAAATATGTTTTGCATTTTATATTGGGGAAATACATTTCATGAAATAGTAAATGTATAATATAATATAATATTATAATTCCATACCTAAAAAATTGTGATTAAATACAATCTACAATATTGAATAGAAGAAAATGTTAAACTCTAGGTTGTTTATGAAAAAATGATAATTTCTATATGACACTTTAGTGTATTAATAAAAAATTAAACTAATAGAGAAACTCCTCAGTTTCACAATAATATGAAATTACATGTGAAGATTATTGAAATACTGAAAATTAAAATATAATGGATGATTTATAATTATCATGATGATTTATTTTTTAATGACATCCATTTACTACACTTATGAATTTCATTGGTGGATGATTATCATGTACAATTATATGGATGAATATGTAATATAGTAGTTTGAAGGGGGTTGATAAGTATTAATATGATAATTAATTTTTAATTTTCAGCGAAAAAATTTATGAATGAATAAAATATATAGTAATTTAATAAACTTACCATAGTTATATATAATTTATCATAAAAATAGATATGATAGAGTATGTTGTAAATGACATATATACCCAGAATCGAAGAGTGAATTTGGACTCAATTGGAATCCATTGAAGATAAGGTTTGGAAGTGAGGAGTTGATATAAATACCTTTAAATGTTAATAATTATAGTTCACATCATCGTTAATAATATCCATTTTTTATATTATTACAAATTATATTATTAAATTTTATAAATCTTCATTTTCGTCTACATTATCCAATTCTGTAATCTTTTTGAGTGGTTTTGAAAAAAATAGACTGATTGCATCTATATCATATGATCATTGATCATTCCATTAAAATTATAATCCTTAACTATAAATGTAGTTATTATTTTTGGTAAACACTAATCATTGATATATTCTCTATTCATTCAACCATGTTCAGGTAAACCCCATATAATATAAGCATTCAAGAATATCTATTTCATATTGTTTCTATGATATTATAGAATTAGTGTGAAATATACCAGTTTATTTTACAAACATAATGAAAATATCTATATTAATCTATTCGATAAATAAATACACAATCTCTAAAATTTATCCCTACATTAGTGTATATTATAGGTCCTTGGGATTCTTTATTTTGTATCATATCTACATGCTTTTCCTAATGAATATACCAATGAATTTTTTTAGGGTAATAAAGTTAATATAAATCCATACACCTTATTATTTTAGAAGAAATCGTCATATGTTTTATAAAATTATGGGATCATAGTTACAATATATTTTTCATTATGTTTTCACATTAATAGTTTATTAAAGACATGTTGATGAAACTATATAATTTATAAGGAATAAAGGTGAAAATGAGTTTTGGAATAACGATTCAATGTATTTAAATCCCCTAAATACAAAATTGTCTTTACATATTTATTGGAATTGTTTTAGTTCTAAAAAAGTATATGAAAATTTGGACAAGCATTCCAATATATAATGAGTTAACATTAAATTGAAATTTTAAAATCTATATGTTATTCATAACGGATATAATGATTTTAATATGAACTGCAGTGTTAACGTATATATTTTTATCTATCATCATATCGATGCCATTAGATATATTAAATTATTGGGTAATACATTGAAAGATTAGGATGTAGTGATGATAGTCCTATAGATATTATCATGTCTTTATTTTCCATAAGTCTCATCACTTGAAGAAGATTATCATGGGGAATAATCTGTAGATGGTCAATATAGAAGAGCAGCGAAATATGAAATTAAATTGATGCATATACATTTTTTAAAAAAATCACAAAGATAAATGGAATTTAATGATATAGTGAAACATTTAATTTAGAGTAATAAAAATGTAAAATCCCTTAGAGATTATTTATTTTCTACTATGGGAATAAATATTAATATATCTAAATATAGAAGGGTAAGATACCTTATTTTAGGATTTTTATATATAAATTGTGTGAAAATTACTACTAGTTTTCCAATAGATTTAAAAATATGTTGATGATATAGAATTCACTCGAAAACCTACAAATAATTTTCCCTCCAATTTTTTTTTCTACGGAAACAAAATTAGAATAAAATATTAGACAAAGTTTATTGTCCGTATGTGGGAATATAATGAATTGTAATGTCCATTAGATGTGGTTGAAAATATTTTTTTAGAGACAAATGATTAAAATATTGTTATAGAAGATAAATTTAAAACTAATTTAGATGTGGTTGATCATATATTGTGAGTTATTGATGTTAATATGCAATTGGAAGGAGTTATTGTGGGAAAGTTCAAATAAAAAAATAAAAATAATTTTTATAGTATTCTTTAAATATTCCTCATGTTGTGAAATTGTTAAAGTATCTTAAATTAATCAAGTAGATGTATTAATATAAAAAAAGCTCAAATGAATCAGAAACCTATGGTTATATACAAGTTATTGGTCTAAAACATGAAAATATAATTAAATATATTAATTTTTTTATAAAGGATGAAACTATAAAATTTGAATCATACAATTGGGAAGGTTTATCTTTTATAAATATATTTGAGTAAAAAATATATTTATATGGCTCAATAAAGAAGATATAGTATGGAAATTTTCTATATGAAGTATTAAAGAGATTGGTTGAATAAGGGAAAAAATATGTTAATGTTTTGAGATATAAAGATATTAATTTCACTGTATGTTTTAAATGATGATATGATATCAAATATTAAAATAGATATAAAAATTTCAGATCAAAAGGATGAATAAAGAAATAAAGTGATATGAATCGTAAAAATTGTTTTAAAAATTATTAACTTTTTTAAAAACAATGGATAATAGAAGATATATAACTAAAAATATTTTTTATTTATGCCAAATATTTCCTTATTATAATGAATATAAAAATTGATTTAATGGGTTGGAAATTCCACATCTAAAAATGAGATTCATAATACATATTTCTCTTGAAATATAAATTCATTATATGTGTATTGATTTAATTAGTATGTATTTTGGAAATGTTTTACCGATTTCATGGAATAAAGTGGGGGATTGTTTTGGAAAATGAAGATGAATAGATTCATTCTAACCCAATTTAATTACATTGAGAAATAGTTTTCCAACATTGGATGAAGAATAAATTGAAATTATTTCTTATGTTAAAGAATGTAATGGTTAGTAACGTGTTCAAGTGCATCATGGTATTTCATAAATTATGAAAAAGATAATGTTAAATTTGAATTTTATTAATACTGATAGACCAATGAAATATGTGAATAAAAATAATAACACTATACTTGATAGTCTTTGTTCATTCAACATGCATTCTAATAGGAATATTCATAAAAATTTGAATAAAATATTTCACTTAATAGTAATGCATTGGAATTATATACCCATAATGATTAATAGATTCCATAATACATGTTAATCCATATATAAATTAAAGAATATATTTTTTTCTAAATTTGCATGGTTTCTAATTAACTTTTTAAAATACCATCTAATTATTTCACTTATGTTGGGAAGTCAGGTCCAATTGGTTAGGATATTATATGAATGGAATGACAAACAAATCTATTATGAAATGATAGGGAATGAATTGGAACCTATAATAGTTTTACTACAAGAAGAATAATTGAATCATATACATAGAAAATGATAAATTTTATACAATCAATGACATAGTGAATCTGTTCTACATTAAAATATGTGTTCCATTCAGTCATGATGAATGTCGTGGTGATAAATTCCTTATTTCATTAATCAATGACTTTGTAGAATGTTAAGTGGTATGTTTATTTAGTAATAGATATAATTGGTTGTCGATAAGGAATGATTCAGATGATTGGTTTGGAATATAAATGGAAGAAAAATAAATAATCTATGGTCAAATAATCTCACAAAATATATTGGAACCATAACCAAAGAATCTATTTTTCCAGTAAGGACTCTTCAGTAGTATAATTTTATAAAATAGAGGAATCACATTATGAATAATCTTGAAAAAATTATTTTAATTGAAAATTAAATAGCCATTAAAAATATATTTCTCATGTGTAAATATACACATATAATCAATAATTTAATTCAACTTGATTGGAGAATAATCCATTTGAATTGACTTATAATAAGAAACACTATTGAAACAACTATGTGTATTTAAAAATAAATGGTTTATTAAAAATAATATTTGAAGTATTTTAATTTTTTGTTATCCACAAAATAAATTAATTTTTTGGGATACACATAGATGTTTCAAATCAATAGAAATTTTAATAAATGGAAATTATGAAATAGTATAATAAATTGATGTGGTATTTTTAATATGAAAAAGATTATATTTTTGGGAATTTTTCATTGTAATAGAGAGTAAAATATAATAAGAATATAAAAATATGGATTTAGTAGAGAAAGAATAGATTAATTCGAAATTATTATAAATTTAATTCAAATGATGAGAATAGTTCTGTTGGAATTTAACTAGTTACTCACTTAAGAAGAATAATAGTTTTTGTTGATCAATATAATATCATTGGATGTAATTATGTTCCAATATAGAACAATACGAAGATAATAATATAATATGTTACTCCATCAACGTTGGTAAAACAAACATCAGTATTGGAAGTTGAAAAGATTTGGTCATCATAGAAATAAATGATGAAAAGAGAGATTCAAACTCATAATATTCTAACATGGAATCATTTAGATAAATTTATAAGTAAAACCCTATATATTTCTTGGGATCATTTTTATGGATTTTCAATTTTGGGACTGAATTAAGAGATATTTTGGGGACTAAGAATTGGATTATTATTCAATGAGTTGTGACATCTCAAATTTATTTATTTTTCTATGGATTATGGTATAAGTGGTGTTTTAAATTAATGGGGTTTTACTAGATTAAGGGTCTAGATTATTAAATTTATTCATATATTGATGTTCAAAACATGATGTTCATATCATTTTATCATGGTACGATGTAGACATGAATTTTAGAGTGAATTTTATGGAACCTTCCACAAATGTTTAGGGCCATAAAAGTATGTATTTCTAGAGATTTTTAATTTTGTGACCCAATGGGTTGCATAGTTACGTTGGTTTGTGATGGGTTGTCACCTTTTCATTAATTAGTAATTGCAAAATAATGTATAGATCATATTGTAATGGATATTGGACATTATTATTGAAATCTACATTGATAATCCCATAAAGGTACCATTTTTAGCACCATTACCGCATATTTATTTAGGGAAAATAATACCATGACCCCTTAGCCTTATTGTGATTTTGCCCCTTGTGCGTTTCTTTATGGAAATACTAGTAATTTTCTGGTGGGCCCCTCAGAGTTATGGTAATTTAGTGATAAGTTGGAAGAGATATTATGTTGGTGCCTCCCCATAGTCAACATTATTTAATACCCTCTTCCTATTGGGGATATATGGGTGTTTTTGTAATTTATTTCTAGTATTAATCGAATCATTCATTCAATTTTTGTTTCCCTTCACAACCATTAATTTTAGAGAAATTCATTTTTGGTTTTTCTGACCATTTCCAATACACCAGGGTTGAAATAATGTGATACAAAGGGGGCTATAAATTTTATTAGTTGGGGATTTATTGAGTCAATGTATTCATGTTTTCACACTTACTATTGGTGTGGGTGCATCATCCATAGAATGTTTCTATAATTTTTTATAAAATAGGATAAAATTGATTGATGAATCAATGAAGAGTGTTTGTGATTTTTTGTATCTTATATTTAGGTTAATGTTAGTAGTAGATCACACCCCATTGGATGATGTTTTGGATGGTGGAAATATCTTCATGGGATTTCAATATTTAGTACTTATTATATTTTAATTTAATAATTAATTATAATTTTTTATAATAAATCACATTGGGTATTGATTCTTGGGATAATTTCATTAGAGAAGATACATGTTTGGAAAAGATGCAAATAAAGCAGGATTGTGGTTGACATTGACTAAATCATATTCTTCTATATATAGTACGTTTTACCTAAATATTTACCTATGTTAAATACCTTTAATATATATATGAATGTCATATAATGTATCATTACTGTGAGAAATCAATATTTTATTAAAATCGGTTATTTCTTTAAGAATGTGAATATAGATAGACACAAGTGCCAGGGTCCATGAGAAACTCTTGAAAACTGGTACAAAACCATAGAAACTGACTTCGAAGGAAATGAACATAAAAATTGAACCACTGTATGTGTGCAACCCACTAGTATTAGAAAAATGGAGTGAAGTAAATGTCCATAGTGGGACTAGTAATAGAATCGTATAGTGACCTTATTATAGAGTAGTTTTATGGGTACTAAATTGTTAGCCATGTGGTTCATTGTGATAATAATTATTCCATTATCACTTTTATATCATTATATAGATAGTGGGTAAAATCTTCCTACCCCAATATTATTAGAGTTCCTTTGATGGAATGGCCAGATTAAATGTTTTCTGGGTGAGGGTATTGACTAGGGATAACATGGGATGTGAGTGGCAATTATGGAATCTCTTATGGGTAATTCTAGTGGGGAATATACAATGAGACCAATTAGAGTATTATGTGATCATTAAAACCTTTAGGGGTATTATTCTCTTTGAATTATAGGTTTGATCCTATCTATGAGTTGTTGATAGGGGAACCCACCTATTGTATTCATATTGTGGTAAATCCTACGTGACCAAATTGAGGAACCCAAAATTTATATTAAAACATGTTTGGTAAAGTGTATGGTGGTACATGGTGTCAATTATTATTCTCATAATGTTTTTGATGATAAAAGTTTCATTCCGAATTTATATATAGTGATGGTGAGGGTTTTTTCACTTGGGAAGAAAACATTTGATATCTGTTTGTGAGATGTAACTGGGTAGATAATGGGAATGGTTATTAAATCTTTAATTCATGAGAGATCACCTTGGATTTTAATTCACTCTAATATTGAGTTCTTATAATGTTATCTATTAGCAGATGACAATTGTTGTATTGATCCCTATGGTTATTACCATGGATTCAATGTTCATGTTTGTATGTAATATTTTTGAGTTTAAATAGATTCAACAATAATGTATATTGTATATATATGGTTAATACATTTATTTAAATTTATTCCTCATGACAATGGATTCCTATGATTCATCATAGGATTTAGATATTAACACTAAAAATATAATACTCCCAATGTTACACATATGATCATGAAATGAATCCTTGTGACAGAGAATGCCTGTATGTTTTGTCATATTCATGATGCATTCCAATATGGATTTCCAGAACTATTATATGATATTCAAAGAGTTATACTCAATATAATTCCTATATTATTATCATGTAATTTTTGGGTATTAATATATGGAATACTTATGATGTTTACAATGACATGAGTTTCTCCTCCATAATAAAATATTTTGTCTTTCTCAATACATAAAAACAAAACCAAACAAATATTGACTATTGTAAGGTATCCTTAAAATTACAAGGAATACATTATGGTATCCGAATTGTGAATATATATAAATATATTAATGTTCACATATAATTTAGACATATACTGTGAATCTATATAGACAATGAAATTTGTTTTCTACAATTTAATTCTTCTCATGAATAATATATTTTATGTGAATAAAAGATCATCACTAATTTAATTAGTCACATTATTATATAATTATTATTACTATATATTTTATAGTAATATCTGGGATTAAAATGTATAAATCCAAGGATGTGTATTATAATTATTTAACATCATTTTTATGATATATCATGAACATTTTTCTTAAGATGAAATTTTTGGATTTTTCATAAATAATTAATTATCATGTGAGTATTTTAAGTACAAAATATATTAGTATTGTCACATTTAATAAGATATTTCATAAAAAATAATATAATTTTTAAGAAATATTTTACTATAATATAATATATAATAATTTATAAAAAAATTCCAGAAACTATATTGAATTTATAAACCCATTTTCAACATTTCAAATATTTATTTGGAATTTTTGTAAAATTATTTTTAGACTATTTTGTTTAGTTAATTATAAAATGGTAAAACAATGTTATTCATTTAATTTATCATTAAAATTTAACTATTTAAATTATAAAATTATTTTTAATATAATTATGTAAATGAAATTTGTAATTCTCTTCTAATGATAAATTATTTTTCTTAAAAATAATCTTATTCAAAAAGGGTTTTTGTGCATTAAATTTTATTTTTTTTATAGTTAACTAAACTACACGTAGGATTTTTATTTGAAATTTTGTTTTTAAAATTTCAAATATTAAATACCATAATTAGTATAAGGGTCCAATCATTTTGTTTTTCATTAATGTCAATCAAAAATCATAAAAAATAAATTACCAAGGTAAATTTTAATTTTGATGAATGGTTAAAATTTAAAAAATAAATAAATTACTTTTACAAGGTCTCAAAATGATTACTTGAGAGGATATTATAACATATATTTTTAAACAAACCATATTTGAAAACCTTAGATCCCTTGAAGTATGAAATGTTTTATATAATTCTTAAAATATGATGTGTGTTTCCAAATGATCCATTTTCGTCTCTTAAAAATGGAGAACATTTACTTCCCTTCAAAGATACACATAAGAATCAAATTAACCATTGTAAAATTATGTTTTTATCCTCATTTAATCCTTTCCCACATATATTGTCTTCGGGTCACCTTATATTTCCATAAAGACTACACTTCCATGTATTTTTCTATGAATTAACTCAAGCATCAAATGTGTGTATTACATTCTATCATGATTTTATATTAATCTAATAATTAATAAATTCAGTTATAACCAAGTTAACGAAATTATATATGTATATTATTTACACTAAAATTTATTTATATTAATAATAAAATATTCCCTTTACTTCCACTATGAAAATAAGATTACATATATTATGAGAACGTGAAGACTACCACCTCCAAGAGATGATACAACTTTTTTCCACCATAGACAATAAAATTATGGTAAAATGGACTAATTTTCCTAATAAATAGTTCTTATATTTTATAAATAAAATTATATATTTATATATTTTCAGGTTCCATCATTTCATTCATACATTGAAAAATGAGATCGTTAATCATGTAACTATGTGGACTACCACCTCCATGAACAATGAATCTCATTTGTCACAAAAACCAATATAATATGGTTCAAAGAGTTAATTTAATAAATATATTTGATAATTTTGAAATTTTGAAGGAAATTATAAAGTAATAATAATGTTATATAATAAATTTCCCTTACTCAATCAATAATTATTACACACTCTTGTTTATATCTATATTACAACGAACATGAGTGGTGTTGTAATTGTTTTGTCATGGATGATTATGGACTGATATATTATGTTAAAAAAATATAGTAATAATTTTATAAATACTTATATATCATTATGGAGTAATAATATTAATAACTAAGGATGTAATTAACATATAAATTTTTTATTCATTAAACCTACAAAAAAACTCGTCTCTTCCTTTATCGTAAAGAAAATTGTGGAATGACTTGTGAAATGAAACAATAAATTTAAAAATTATATGAAAACATATTTTAAACTACATAATATTCCATTGGAATGATATTATTTTCACTACAATAATTAAAAATATATAGATTATAAAACAACTTCAAAATTTTTCAAAATTTTTATATACTAATGTTTAAAATAATTGATTGAAAAAATATAAAATTTTATGGAATTTTTATGAAATAATTTTATAGAAGTAAATTAATATTAATAGTTTTTTGGAATATGGGATGAATTCAATATTTTTTTGATACAAGAGGTTAGAGTGTATTAAATTATTAAGGAGTAATGAGATGGGATTCAGTCTAAGTTTACCTTTATTACTACATAGATCATATTTATCCACTAATAATTTTTTATGTTATTTGTATAATACCATTATTATGAAATATATAATTAATAATAATAATTTAAATTCATTTTATTTTTAACTACATTATTTTACTTTTATGAGGTTTTTATTGAAGTTTCATTACCAGTTTGAAAGGATTTCATCTCAAAATGCCCTTCTTTGAGGCCCATGTTCTTTGATGTTCCCATTTTCATCAAGAAGAGCACATAAAGAAGATAATAGTTTTTATATCATTTATCATCCATAGTATTTTTATTTGAAATTTAATTTGGTGATTCCTCTCTCTTAAATATTTTCCATTGGAATTTTTCTTAAGATATAATATATTTCATCTCAATCCTATATCTTTTAGACATGTTTTTTATTATGTACTTAATTCCATTTTTGTAGTATATATAATAACAATTTGGTATGGTATATGGTGAGTCAACATTATTTTATTCCAATTTATGTTAAATATGATTCTATATCTTTTATTATGATTTGATTTAAATTATCCACATTTTAAAGTTGTATTCATGACTCAAATCCTTTCTTATGTTATAATTAGTCATCCTAGTCTAAAAATTATCAAGATGGATATATTATTTTATTTTATTATTCAATGTTTTATTTCTTTATCATTTTCTATACAATACACGTTTTACACCGTAGATTATTTCACTCATTATTCTATTGTTTTGTAAAACATAACTAATTTTAAGAAAATTATAATTTATATTAATATATTTTTCATCAATATCCATGTTTTTTTGTCACGACCTGTCCCCCGAAGCTCGTGTTGTGACTACCCATATCCCGCCTCCCCAAGGACAGGGGAAGATGACTAGCACTGATGTAATCAACATGAAAGATGGATGCATTAGCCTGGATACCTGTACGCACACACATGCCCAAAAAATTCCCAACTCAAAAAATGAAACAACATACCACTGAAAATGAGTACAAGTACATCTAAAAGAATGAGGGCCATAATACAAACCCCAGAAAAATTACTAAAAACATAATTACAAAATGTTCTCTGATGGCCATCCATAGTAAACCTTACTTAATCGTGACAATAGGGATGTTACTGGAAGTTGTAGTAGTATGCCATGTCTGCCCGGTTCTACTAGGCCAAACATGGTCCTAGGCCACCATGTCCACTGTCATAGTGTTTGTTCATCCAGTATCCCTGGGTACCCTAGTTGAAACGATAGTCATTTTTACCAGACACCACATGGGAGGGTGGAGCCTGTGTATGGTTTAATAATATAGTAATTAATAGGGACCCCAAAAAAGGAACACACAACAATTCTACAAAGTGAAGAACAAAACACACGATAGCCAACACCAGGCATATTCTTTGTAAGTAATGGTTGCATCATCTGTCATAATCTTCGAACACCCCAGCTGATAGATACCTCGTCATCTATCATGTACAGTGGGACTACCAGGTCACATAGCGCCTCTTCCCAGTAACCATGAATTGCTTAGGTACCCCTCACCATCGGGTATCGTGGGCCTGCCAGGTCACCCAGAGCCGGTCCCCACCATGGTCTGCTGAGGTACTCCTCATGTCATGTATCGTGGGTCTGTAGGGTCTCACAATGTCACTCCCCTCCATAGGACTACCAGGTCACATAGAGCCACTTCACACTGGTCTGTTGAGTCACACAGAGTTGGAAGTCAGTAGTCTTCTGGTCTCATCCAGCTGTAGGGGTTCGTACGTATCACACTTGGAAGAACCTCTCCTAATGCCATTAATCACATCTTAATGGCCAATAAAGTCACCATAGAACGTTCCAAAAGATCCACCTCGTTGAGAGGGTCCCATCCATGAAGACGACTCAATAATGGGACGTTTGATTTGCAAGATACATGCATTTTAGTAACCAGGGGTGTTTATGACAGGGGCAGTCCGACTTGGTCAGACCGCCTGACCAACCCAGCCAGGGGGTTCCACATACCCTAGTTCATTCCAATGGATTAGACCGGACCTAGTGTGGGTCGTGGTCGGTCTGGCCGGACCAAGCCAATGGGCATAGCCCAATAGGCCTTTCTTCACCTGGACTAGTTGGCAAAGGGTCCGGCCCGACGCGTCGCCAGGCGACCCGGCCTAGTCCGACCAAGCACAATAGCGAGAGTTTGGCTCGTCGGCGTGCGTCTGGCCCACCAGTGTGGGTCCAACCTCTAACTCCCCGACCCCAGTTACCTAGAGTCAGTGCATTATTGCGTAACATTGGCATGATCACAAAGATCATGTCTCGAAAGACCGATTAGTTTAGTAGCCTTGAAAACACTAGATACATTCATAAGTATTATATTACATCATAAAGTAAAAGAAAAATACAACAACATCTTGTCTTCATATCCCCTCATACTATCCCTGCAGTTCATTTATAATAAACTTCTTCACATCCTGGAAAAATCAAAACATTGGAAGGGGTGAGCTCAGATGCTCAGTAAGGATAACAATATAGCAGAAGCTTTCATAAATAAACATAAACATTTAAGGAAATGTATAACTAAAACAAAAGCCTTTTAAACTTGAACATCAACATAATATGGAAAAAGTAAAATGAGATAATGCCATTTACTTATTCACATGGATATTCTACTGGTCGAATAATCACATGCAATATCAATAACCACTTTCATAATGATGGAATGCATAATGCCAGACTATCATAACCACGTAGCCAGGGCCTCGTACCAAGACTACAAATAATATTTTTTCAAGGCCGCGTTCCAAGACACTAGTTTGCCTCATGAGACCTGTCGACGCATCGAGGAGCTATAGCGGGCTCCATCCATCACTTATTAAGTCCAATGCATTCCTCATATGAACAGGTTTAAACATATCATAAACCATAACATAATCGTATCACATAAAACATGCATAGAGGAAACATAACTTTTCCACATTTAAATCAAAAGATATCAATACAACATATTGATATAATAAAAACACTTTCAAAACCATTTCCAATACCAAAATTAATGAAAATTAAAACACGGTATTTATTTTTCATTTTAAAAAGGTTATGGTTTGTAGAGGAAGCTGAAACTCAAATAATGGTCACGGCGGTGGATAAGTCATTGTCGTCGCATATGTAAGACAAAAAATTCTTTTTGTTGTTTAGTAAAAATGATTCTTATAAAAATATTCCTTTTAAAAAAAAGTAAAATTCAAAAGGGGTTTATACACCGTATAAAAGAAAGTTGTGTATAAAATAAAATATGTCTCAATGAAATGAGATTGAGACGAAGTCCCTTAAAAAGATAATTTTTTAAAAATAAGGTAAATCTATTATGTGTATTCACAATAAGTACACATAAAGAAATTACAAATACAGGATAGGACATAATAATATCATGACGTAATTTGAAAGTAGGATATTAACCCAAAGAATAGAAATTGGGTTAAGAAGTTCCCTTACCTCATGTCCGACTTGACCCGATCGTTCTTTAACCTCTTGAATAATAAACTAGAGTTAATCTATACTTTCATAAGAACCTTTTTCAAGTTAATTATCTCATTTATATCACTTATTACAATGTTACGAAAATTATGTAGTCATTTAAGTTAATAATGGTCGTTTTGTCGATCAGTGGTACTTGAGTCAACAATAAACTTTTTATAATTACAAGTTGTTTATGTGGTAGAAATATCCATTATATCCAGAACTGTATTAATGATGTAGATATAATATATATCATATAAATCCAGTATATACATGCATTTATAATATTACATAAAATTTAGAGGAAATAAATGAAATGCACCGTTCATGGAGACGGTAAGCCGTACGTACGCATGAATGCTACTTTCATTTCTATTTCGTATTTAATGGAATGAATTTATAATTATATAAAGTTATACTATAATTAAAGTATAGTATAATGTATAATACCATTTAATCCATCTTTTATACATCGCACATATGGCATTAACGATTCAAATCACTTTGAGGGGGCGGTAGTCCACACTTCCTAAAATGAAATTATTGCGTTTACACATAATTGAAATCGTAATGGTATGCCATAAATGAAAAATACAGAAGCTTAAGTAAAAAATAAACATAATATATATCATATATAAAAATAGTTTCATCATAATGTCCACCATGAGAGGTGTTATATGAGTGTTGAACAATCATCGTTTCGTGAGGCCGAAATTCGCCATCCACAGAAACAGTATATTCTTTAACAATTAGATGTAGGTGTGTGTAAGTGTAGCTCTAATACTTCTTATAAAAACATCCTAGTATATTTAGGATATTGTTTTTGTTACAAAAGAAATGAATAAAAATAGTTTTGGGGGTTGGAGAAGCAAAATAAAACATAAAAACATAAGAGAAAATACTACCTTTAAAACGGGTAACTCTCTCTGATTTGAGCTCAAAGGCTTCCTTGGGAAGACTTTTGGAAAAAGTGAGGCTTCTAGGAGTAAGAGTGGGATGTCGAGAGATACAATGGGTAGGTTTTGTCCGATCCAAAGGCTTGATAGGTGTGGGTAATGTGGTAGAGGTGGGGGCCTTTTATAAGAGGAGAGGAGGGGCACTCTTGGGAAGTAATGAAATGTTACTTTATTATATAATGAGTTTTGGATTTTAAAGGTCCCACACTTATATATTTAAAGTCTAAGGTGATAAGGGTTCTAATTATACTCATACAATAAGATTTGGACAAGTTTAATTCTTATATTTTATATTATCCTTCAATTTTATTAAAATCGTTAATTAATGAGGTAATCGATGCATCATCATGGTGTCATAAATAATTTATTTTATTTTATGTCTAAAAATTATAAAAAAATTATCCTGATTTAGGAAATATTTTTATGCTTCTAATTAATATTTATATTCAAAAATATGACTTTTATAACCCCATTTAAAAATGTTTTTAGTAAGACAACCCATGTATGTGACATTTTTATTTTAACATTAAATAAAAATTTTTTAATTTCATTTTCCTACCAAAGTGGATCCATGGGGTCCCCAAGTTGACCCATGGATTGTCTTGGTCGGACATGACTCATCCAATAGGGGTAGGACAATTTTAAAGGTCATTTAATATTTTTATAATATCATTTTTACCTAAAATTTCACTAATTACCTTTAATCACGATTAATTAAACTTAAAAGTTACTATTCACCAAAAATTATATTAATCACATTGAACCACATTTTACTTCCTAATGACATCCATGTATGTCGGATTTTTGAAAGTCAAATCACAGAAGTGGTAATGTTTCATTTAAACAAAAAATCAGTTTTTTAACTACCACTTAGTGGTTTCACTATTCATCAAAATTGAAGTTTTTCAGAACAATGCCAAAATTTCACCTTAAGCTATAATTGATATTCAAAATTCAAAAATGATGTATATTTTACAAGATTCCAAAAATATAATTTGCATTAATTAATTTTATAATTAATTCCCACTGTCACAACAAATAGCATGTTTTAAGAAACAATATATATCAAAAGATTGACAATTGTTTCTGTCCAATTTCAATGATAAATTAATTCTAATGACCACCATATGATAAAATGAAAAACAATATATTATAATTATACATTAAAAGCACTCAATAGTATTATTTATCAATATAAATTATTTTGATTAAAAAAGTTATTTTAAGTATTTTTCACTATTCATAAAAAATTGGATGTTCTCAGAAAATTACAAAAAAATCAACTTTGGGTAATTTTGATATTACAGATACAAAAATGAAGTCCATTTTGAAATATAAAATATTTATAATTTCAAAAAGTGGGTATTTCTATTCATAATGGCTATTTTGATTGGTCGCGGTGTGTTAGAATCTCGAACTTCCGTACAATGAAAGCTTTTGCATTATTGAAAGAGGAGCATATCGTGGATGCTTGGGGTGTTACATTCTCCCCTCCTTAAATAAATTGCATCCTCGCAATTTGAAATATTTCTTTGAAAATAAAAGGTTGAAGATAGGAAATACCTTTTTGGAAAACCCACATCGGAAATAACGATAATAAAAATATAACATTAAAAGAAAGAAAGAGAAGTACAAAGGTCCACAGAGATAGCCCATACTATGATTATAAGAAAATATGGATATGGAAGAAAAAAACCATCATGGTCTGATGGAGAGTTGTATAAAACAAGATTAGTTGAAAGTTAACCACATGAAAATCAAAAACATGTGATGGGTTAAACAGATATTGAATCCCCAGTTGGAAAAGATAACCTGCAACGTTTTTTATTTAAGTTACCTTTCATAAAGTTGAGGAATTTATTTAAGTGATTTACTAAGAATGTAAGGAAATATAATTACTTTTCATGTATAATTTCATTCTTTAATAAATTTTTACCACAAACCCATCTTTCACTCCAAAAGGTAATATAAATTCAAAATATTTTATTAATAATAATTTTATAATGTTCTAAATATTAACACATACCATTTAGATTAGGATGAATATTTGTAATAACCAGGGACTTCCTGTAGGTTAGTTGTAGGTAATAAAGGCTTGTCTCGCTGTGGTTGTGGGTTCAATTCCTACAGCTTTGTCTGACGCGACAGTTTATCCCCCGGCATACAGGTTTTCCTTTTCCAAAAACTATAGTATTATAATATTCCAAAAATAATATTCAGAAATTTTTTAACCTTAAACAATACTAACCAAGGTTCAACATAATCCATAACAACCTTTATAGTAATCCAAAATACTTCTGTCCAACTCACAGTCATAATTTTATAAGGAAGGTAGACATAATGAAGTTCATTTTTTCCGCATAACAATATATGAACACCTTCATCATGTATTCTTTTAAAACACTGCAACATCCTGAATTACCATAAATAATTATTGATTACATTCATGATCCCTTATTCCTTATAGAATACTCGATATACTTCTTCTATCCAAAAATGTATACAAATCATTAATCATTTTCAAATAAGTTAAGAATGTCCAATATATTTATCCAAATCAATCTTGTATTATTCCAAAATCCCTATCTCGATATCAGAACCATATTATGGTTTATCTTTCTCTCAACCATATATTTTCAAAAAATTTAACCTGTTGTGGAGTCACTTTTCTTGGTTCCACACAATTTCAAGTCCTTGATGAAATTGTACTAGAGTACAGTCCTTATATACTCCATATTTATTATAACCAGTACATCATTTATACAACACTCAAATGAGAAAATTCTTTAATAACATCATAAGAACTCTAATCATTCCTCCTCATCTGTGGTAGTATAATAACTTGATTATTATCCAATAACATCATTTGGGGCATACTCTGATGATTTGGACATTGGTTTGCGTAGTGTCCCCACTCCTTGCAGATGAAGCATTGTACACTTGAAACCTTTCACTTACCCTTCCAGTCACGCACTTGGTGTCCTTTTTCTCCACACTTATAACAAACTCTCATTCCCTTCAGGCAAGTTCCAAGGTGTTTCTTCCCACAGTTATCACATACTGGAAAATTATTCTTTTCCCTCGTCCCATTATCCATCATTCTCTCTTCCATCCATTTCATATCTTTCTTCCCATCAAAGCCATGAGACTCAGAGAATTCTTTACATAACTTATTAACACCTGATACTATTTCTTCATATGTTGAGAACTCATGGAAGATTATTTCCCTTCTATATATTGGCTTAATACCATGAAAGATATGATCCTTCTTACTCATTGGATCATACGTATTAATAGAGTTCACATTCCTTCTACTGGGTTCCATTTTTATACAATGGCATAAACTAGGTTAGTTTATGAATTGTAATGAATAATTCAAAACTTGTAAAATACTTAATGTAAATTGAACAGTTTATGGATATAATTTATAATAATAAAAAAAATTCTTTGAAAAAGTATATACTCATAAGCCCTTCATAATGGTTTGTAAAGAAAATGATAATTATCCTAAGCATATCCCCCGGGAGTGTCGTAATCATGAGTGCAACAAGGCCTATTATCGTGCACCAGTTCTCGTTCGAGTCCAGCTCAAAGCGGTGTTTTCGGGTTTTACCCCTAGGTACATCTATTCTAGATGCGCCTCTACCTACTCGTATCCAGACAGGGATGTATTGCTTGGAAAACTCACAAAATCTCTATAATACCAAAATTCTAGGAAGTCCTTCTATACTAATCCCTGAAGTTTATCTTAAGGCTATGTCCTCTAATCAGAGTTTATCTAAATATAGCTTCCAAGGATAGTAATAAACTGCCTATGATACCAACTGTAACGCCCCGACCCCAGTTACCCAGAGTCAGTGCATTATTTCGTAACATTGGCATGATCACAAAGATCATGTCTCGAAAGACTACTTAGTTTAGTAGCCTTGAAAACACTAGATACATTCATAAGTATTACACTACATCATAAAGTAAAACAAAAATACAACAACATCTTGTCTTAATATCCCCTCACACTATCCCTGCAGGTCATTTATAATATACTTCTTCGCATCTTGGAAAAATCAAAACATTGGAAAGGGTGAGCTCAGATTCTCATTAAGGATAACAATATAGCCGATGCTTTCATAAATAAACATAAACATTTAAGGAAATGTATAAATAAAACAAAAGCCTTTTAAACATGAACTTCAACATAATATGGAAAAAGTAAAATGAGATAATTCCATTTACTTATTCACATGGATATTCTACTGGTCGAATAATTACATTCAATATCAATAACCACTTTCATAATGATGGAATGCATAATGCCAGACTATCATAACAACGTAGCCAAGGCCTCATGCCAAGACTACAAATAATATTTTGTCATGGCCTCGTGTCAAGACACTAGTTTTTCTCATGAGACCTGCCGATGCATAAAGGAGCTATAGCACACTCCACCCGTCACTTATTAAGTCCAATGCATTCCTCATATGAACAGGTTTAAACATATCATAAACCATAACATAATCGTATCACATAAAACATTCATAAAGGAAACATAACTATTCCACATTTCAATCACAAGATATCAATACAATATATTGATATAATAAAAACACTTTCAAAACTATTTTCAATACCAAAATTAAGGAAAATTAAAACTTGGTATTTATTTTACATTTTAAAAAGGTTATGGCTTGTAGAGGAAGATAAAACTCAAATAATGGTCACGACGGTGGAGAATTCATTGACGCCGCATACGTAAGACAAAAAATTTATTTTTTTGTTTAGTAAAAACGCTTCGTATAAAAATATTCCTTTTAAATAAAAATAAAATTCAAATAGGGGTTTATACATCATATAAAAGAAAGTTGTGTATAAAATAAAATATTCCTCAATGAAAGGAGATTCAGACGAAGTCCCTTACAAAGATCATTTTTTAAAAATAAAATAAATCTATTATGTGTATTCACTATAATTACACATAATGAAAGTACA
This sequence comes from Viscum album, assembly GCA_963277665.1. Classification (NCBI taxonomy): domain Eukaryota; kingdom Viridiplantae; phylum Streptophyta; class Magnoliopsida; order Santalales; family Viscaceae; genus Viscum; species Viscum album. The sequence continues at coordinate 1,497,069,130 of OY728147.1, read as the reverse complement.
AATACAATATAGGACATAATAATATAATGACATAATTTGAATGTAGGAGATTAACCCAATGAATAGAAATTGGGTTAAGAAGATCCCTTACCTCATGTCCGACATGACTCGATCATTCTTTAACCTCCTTAATAATAAACTAGAGTTAATATATATTTTCATAAGAACCTTTTTCATGTTCATTATCCTTTTTATATCACTTATTACAATGTTATGAAAATTAGGTAGTCATTTAAGTTAATAATGGTCGTTTTGTCGATCTTTGGTACTTGAGTCAACAATAAACTTCTTATAATTACAAGTTGTTTATATGGTAGAAATATCCATTATATCCAGAATTATATTAATGATGTATATATCATATATATCATATATATCCAGTATATACATTCATTTATAATATTACATAACATTTATAGAGAAGAAATGAAATGCACCGTTCATGGAGACGGTAAGTCATACGTACGCATGAATGCTACTTTCATTTCTATTTTGTATTTAATGGAATGAAATTATAATTATCTAGAGTAAAACTATAATTCTAGTATAATATAATATATAATACCATTTACTCCATCCTTTATACATCCCACATATGGAATTAATGATTCAAACCTCTTTGAGGGGGCGGTAGTCCGCACTTCCTAAAATGAAATTATCGCGTTTACCGATAATGGAAATCGTAAAGGTATGCCATAAATGAAAAATACAGAATATTAAGTAAAATATAAACATAATATATATCATATATAAAAATAGTGTCAAGATAATGTCCACCATGAGAGGTGTTATATGAGTGTTGAACAATCATCATTTCATGAGGCAGAAATTCACCATCCACAGAAACAGTATGTTCTCTAACCATTAGATTTAGGTGTATTGAAGTGTAGCTCGAATCCTTATTATAAAAACATCCTAGTATATTGAAGATACTGGTGTTGTTACAAAAAAATGAATAAAAATAGTTTAGGGGTGGGAGAAGAAAATTAAAACATAAGAACACAAGAGAAAACACTACCTTTAAAACGGGTAACTCTCTTTGATTTGAGCTGAAAGGCTTCCTTGGGAAGACTTCTGCCCAAAGTGAGGCTTCTATGAGTAAGAGTGGGATGTGTAGAGGCAATATGGGCTGGTTTCGGCCGAGCCAAAGGCTTGAGAGGTTTTGGTAAGGTGGTAGTGGTGGGGGCCTTTTATAAGAGGAGAGGAGGGGCACTCTTGGAAAGTAATGAAATGTTACTTTATTATGTAATGAGTTTCGGATTTTAAAGGTACCAAACTTATATATTTTGAGACTAAGGTGATAAGGATCCTAAATATACTCATCCAATAGGCTTTGGACTTGTGTAATTCTTAGATATTACATTATCCATCCATTTTATTAAAATCGTTAATTATTGAGGTAATCACTATGTCATTATGGTGTCATAAATTATTTAATTTATATAATGTTTAAAGGTTATAAAAAAAATATCATGATGTAGGAAATCTTTTTATCTTTCTAATGAATATTTATAGTAAAAATTATGACTTGTATAACCCCATTTAAAAATTGTTTTCGTAAAACTACTCATGTTTGTGACATTTTATTTTAACATTAAATTAAAAGTTTTTAATGTCATTTTCCTAACAAAGTGGCTCCATGGGGTCCCCAAGTTGACCCATGGATTTTATTGGTCGGAAATGACTCATCCAATAGGGGTATGACAAGTGTAAAGGTCATTTCATATTTTTATAATATCATTTTTACCTTAAATTTCACTAATTAACATTAATCGCGATTAATTAAACTTTAAAGTTACTATTAACAAAAAAATTATTTGAATCCCATTGAACCACATTTTACTTCCTAATGACAACCATGTATGTCGGATTTTTGAAAATCAAATCACAGAAGTGGTAATGTTTTATTTAATCAAAAAATCAGTTTTTTAACTACCACTTAGTGGTTTCACTATTCATCAAAAATTAATGTTTTTCAGAACAATTCCAAAATATCACCCTAAGCTATAATTGATATTCCAAATTAAAAAATGAGGACTATTTTATAAGATTCCAAACATATAAGTTTCATTAATTAATTTTATAATTAATTTCCGCTGTCATAACAAATAGCGTGTTTTTAAGAAACAATATATATCAAAAGATTGACAATCGTTTATGTCCAATTTCAATGTTAAATTCATTCTAATGACCACCATTGGATAAAACGGTAAAAATATATTCTAACAATAAATTAAAACCACTAAATAGTATAATTTATCACTATAAATTTTTTTGATTAAAAAGGTTGTTTTAAGTATTTTTCACCATTCAAAAAAATTTGGAAGTTCTCAGAAAATTACAAAAAAATCAACATAGGGTAATTTCGATATTACGAATACAAAAATGAAGTCCCTTTTGAAATATAAAATATATATAATTTCAAAAAGTGGGTATTACTATTCATAATGGGTATTTTTATTGGTCGTGATGTGTTAGAATCTCGAACTTCCGTACAATGCAAGCTATTGCATTATTGAAAGAGATGCGTATCGTGGAAGCTCGGGGTGTTACAGAGCCCGCTGGGTGTTCACACCTTGTCTGGTACGCATCGCTAGATGTGGACAAAAGCCACATCTATGCCCTAACATCACCTCGCGGGTCACCGCATGGTGCCACCTCCACTACGATCAAGAGATCGCAACCTGCTTCCCTTCGACGAGGTCAACTGACCGTGTATGCCGCCTCCCGCCACCGGATCGGCTGGCGGCTTCTCCTACCAGTCCACGACCCATTCTAACCATGGAATTCCATTTGTCACGTCGACTTGGCGTGCCACATCACACCCGTGGTCGTCTCCTCGGTCCACCGCTGGCAGTCGTCGGTGCCACCGCCAACACCAGCACCCTGACAGATTCTTCCGTGAACTACTAGGTCCACACTGGTGGTCCGTTCATCATGCCGCTTGCGCATGAATTTTTTGATGATTGTCTTCTTCACCAGAATAGTCTAAAATATTCCTTTCCATAGATTGAAATGATTGTCCATGAATAAAATAGGAGCGGAGGTGCTCGGTCCTTCTTCAATTCTGCACGGGCCATCCACGTTAGAAGTATAACCAAGGGAGTGCCTCGGGAGGTTTTCTTTCAAACATCCACCCCATGTTTTAATCCTAAATAATCACCCCAAAAGAAAAACCACTCCCCTGTTATAATGCACGATATATGGATTAACCTGTTCATCTATTAATCAGTATTCATCATTTAGAAATGGACTAGGAAGAACAAATAACTAAAAACCCCTACCTCTTTGAAGTTCCTTGTCACACGTTCTTCCTTCGGGGTTAAGACGTCAGTGTCACTCTCCGAATCTGATATTTGAAAGGCATTAGTGAAGAATAATATCCATCGGCATTCATTATTATTCTCTATGGTGGAAGTCTATTAGATGATCACAAGAGAATCCTCAAATTTCATTAATCCAAATTTTCAGGTAGTGTTGAATTATAAATAAGATCACATCGCAACATTCCAATAATGATGTGACATCACATGGATACAGTATTTTATTTAAGAAACACCATCACACTTTCACATCATTAAAACATCATTAAACTATGATATTAACTAGCCATTAATGAGCCTCATTGATGTGCATTTTCGTTGCCCTGTCATTTCCCTATCACTACCCACAATGTCAACGTCTACCACTCCAAAGGGAGAGAGAAAAGAAAATAATTTATTTAAATTATATTATTATTTTTCTCAAAAAGTCCAAAATATAAATTTTCTAGTTGGCCCTTTATGGCTGTTGTTATTTCATATGTAGGCAAATCTCGGTGTTATGAATTTACTGGTGCCCTCATATTTTTGATATAAGTGAGGGTTCAAAAGATAGAAAATCCTTCTTTCACGTTTATTGAACTTACCTTAAAAAAATATTAATTTTCATCCTCGACCCACATCAGTCAATGTTAGGATTCTATTAAGGTAAAAACACTCTCATGAATCCAATGATACTCTCATATATTCAATTTCAGTTACTATTTATATGTTAATGGATTTAACATTAAAATAAATGATAATTTACTATTTTATTTACGGCCAGAAACTAACTACCACTATTTTCTCGTACGGTACTATATTAGGGTCTGCAATAACAAAAGGATACCCTCGTGAGTTTAGTAGTGGTATCATATTTATAATCTATGTCACCATTCATTAGTTATAAGAAATTGAAAAATAAGATAATTTTAATTAATAATTTTATATTCAATTATGCCATTTTTGGGTTTCTCAGGGGAGGACTGTGCCGACTAAAAATAAGGCACATCTAGGATAAACTGGCCATCCTGAATGCAATGGTGCAATAAGATTTAGTATCTTGGTACCCATTTAATAATTATACAACTTTTTCAATAAAACAGCTCAAACACACTATTTAAAGAATAACATTTTTCAACTGATCATTCTGGGCACTCCAGGCCTTGGAATTACGTGCTGTCACATTTCACAATCTTGAAATAATTTCATTTTAAAAATGTTATACAAAACATCTGGGACATTAAATTCTCCCCACATTATGGATTTACATCCCTAAAATCCAAAACAATAACTAAACAAAATAATGTAGGGTACTGAGCACAAATCTGAGCCTCCCGATCCCATGTGCTCGCCTAGAGATTCTCGTGCTGCCATCAGATGCTCACTAGAGGAATCAACTACCATTGTAGAAACCACTCTCCTTGATCCCTTATCTCCATTGATAACTCCACTAATGTCATCCAATAATCGATGTTTTACTCTCCCCAGTCGATGACATGTGATGGATCATGCACATATCTCCTCAACTGCGACACATGGAAAACATAATGAACCGAGTGCATCTGTGGGGGATGTGATAGGCAGTATGCCACCTCCCTAACTGTGTTCAAGGTCTAAAAAGGTCCAATAAACCTCAGAGATAGTTTTCCACCCTGTCCAAATCTCCATATTCCTTGTCAGGGTGAGACCTAAAGGAACACATGATCTCCCTCCTCAAACACTAGGGGTCTCCGTCTCTAGTCAAAATAAGACTTATGCCTACTTTCTACAGTCCTCATCTACTCTTGGATGATATGCACATTCTCGGTGGTAGACCATACCAACTCAAGAACCATGTTTTCTGACTCCCCTGGGTATGTACAGCATATGCGTGATCTCCAAGGCTGTCCGTACAAGGCATCAAACAGTTCCATGCCAGTGGTAGTGTGATAGCTGTTGTTGTATGCAAACTCCACCAGTGGCTGGTGGTCCTCCCAACCATGTCCATTGTCATGGATGAAAGAATGAATCATGTACTCCAAGGTTTGTATGGACGGGTTCTTCTAACCATCCGTATGGGGTTGAAAATATGTGCTCAAGCGTAGCTGCATCTCAAACACCTCCTGTAATCCCTTCCATAATCAGGATGTAAATTGGGACTCAAGATGTGATATAGATTTAAAAGGAACCCCGTGAAGCTGCACTATCTTCTTGACATAGAGGTGTCCCAACCCCTCTATCGTTCCCTACTCACGGATGGGTAGGAATTGAGCGGATGTGGGAATTCATTTAATGATCACCCAAATAGAATCATGACCTCTATATGTACATTGTAATATCATTATTAATTCCATCGACATACCATCCCATTTCCACTCTGGTACCTCGAGTGGCTGACTCGTGCCTTCCATATCCTGGTGCTCATCCTTCACTCACTAACAAGTGTGGCATGATGAATCCAAATCAGCCACTACTTTCTTCATCCCTAGCCACCAGTACTGACGCCAGAGGTCTTGGTACATATTTACAACTACAGGATATACTACAACAGGGGAAGTATGGGAGTCCCTCAACACCTCCTCCTGCAATGCCACTGGTAATAAGGTTCACCCTCTAAGTAGAATGGCATGCTTCCCACTTTCATAAAATCATTCACGAGCCCTTCCATAGGATATCTCATCATTTCAGGCCTCAGAGTCAATATCCCCCAGTTATGCCTCCCTAAATCCTTATATGAGTGGGGGGTGGGGGGTATAACAGCCATCGACTGGAAATAAACAGCGTCACCATTATCCATAAGGGATACCTATATCGCAAATAACTTTTTTGTCTCCTTACTCATCAGTTGTAACTTGTTCCACCTACTGAGTGTGTCTGTCACCACGTTCCCCCTTCCCAGGAGTATAGATTAACTCAATGATATAGTCATGATGGAACTCCAACCATCACCATTGTCTCAAATTATGAAAATCCTATGAGAACCTTTCTATTTACATGAAAGAATTCCTCTTTAACTAATTGTTGTGCCAATTGACCCTTTGGTAGTGGGGTACTTGTTCTCAAAGAAAACTTGGTAAAAGTGTCGATAATCCCCACACAACCTGAAACCCCCATCTACCTTCTTGGAAAAAAACATCGGGGTTGCTCATTGTGAAACACTACACCTTATGGACCCCATATTCTTCATGTCCCCAAGCTATATCCTCCGCTCATGAAGCTATGCGGGAGCCATTCGATACTCCGATGTGGATATCGGTGTCATCCTGGTGTACAGGTTGATGTAGAAGTCTACATAAATATAATGAGGTAGTCCTGGAACCTCATCAGGAAAAATATCCTTGTACTCATCCAACACAACAGGAACACATTGACTTTTCTCCTTCACCGCTCCATGGTGTGGCTAGCCAACTGGTGAGTTATCAGATGCACCCCCTTCAAGAGTGTTTGTTCTGCGCTGCAAGGGTTTACTTTTCTCCTGTGAAGGAAAACCTAGTCCAATCTGTGCGGACACACCACATTGTACACCAAAAAACAATCGATCTGAGCAAGGACTATGGATAACCAGTCCACACCAATGATGTCATCATATGGAATCGACACTGCTACTAGGAGATCCCAGCCAAATATCTCACTTCTTAGAGTATGCTCACATTGTCGACACATGTTTGTAATAATCGAATCCCCTTCCAAAGAATTATCTAGTAGTAAGGATCAATCCAACAGCTCTTTCAGAATCACCATGATTCGAACGAGAGTCGGGGAAAGGAGTGTCTAGAACCTATGTCTATAAGTAATTTGGATAGGGTGGATAAGACACATATTATAACTTGGATCATCTCTCGGGTGTTTCAGTTGTAAGACTTTGAAGCCTAGAGCTGAGCTCGCACCAATCCGCATGTGGCTCGTCCAACTCCCCTGCCACGTTGACCGCCCTTTGGACCTCCTCTTTTGAACTGCTACCACTATCTCGGCGGCCACTCAACTATTTGTTGGTAAACTGTACGGTGGGTCATGCTGTCATGGTCCATGTGTCCTACCTGCTACAAGGAATGAAAATTATGGGCCCCATTTGACTCCCTCTGGCCTGAGAGCCTTGTACTGCCGACCTAGAGTCCTGGGGTCAGCCTCTAAAAGACCTATCCCTCTTGGGCCCACACGTCTGTTATCTTCTACATACCAAAGACTCTGCCACCTAAGGTCTAGTGGCAGCTTTAACTGCGGGCAAATGCTATTTCAAGAATCTCCCCATCAGAAGGGATTTCTTTTGCACCCCTCCCAGGGGAGGGATATTGATAAACACAACCAAATCCATAATATCTCACCCAAGTCCCTACTCAATGGCTCGAGCCCTCATGAAAGTGGCTCATACCATATATTTAGATTATTGGGAATGCTCCGAAATCCATTCTAAGAACTTGGTCCTCTTCATGTTATCCTGTTATAGGTGAAGTATCTCTTGAATGTGTACAAAGCACAATGTCATGGGGAAAAACATTTCCTAGGAAAGCCTCTAGAATTCAACCCAAGTTAGGATTTCCACATAATGTGTCTGGATGTTTATGCTCTACCATCTCCCTCTTGAGACCTATAGAAAGATCACTGCCAAGATTGCCATCTAGTCAGGCGGTGTCCTCAATTTGTAGAAGACCTGCGTCATAGCCTTTAGCTAGTCCTCAGCGACTTCAGGATCCATCTCCCCCTTGAACCTAGGAGATCTCTATCTCTGAAACTCATATTGAGAACTGAATTTACGAATGTATTTTTCCAAAACCGTCAATATTAGATGTTGAACATATAGTGGCGGTAGAATTGATTCACCACACAATGGGGCTATCTCACACAATGGTCCCTGAACTGATGCCTTGTCTCTAGGTGGGATGTCCTCACGAGCTTGTAATGGAATCCTAGATGGTCATCTACATGGCGGCATCGTGAGAGAGATCAAGATGTACCACTGTTGGAACATTATACATAGTGAGATGTCTCTTATTCAAAATCATAAGACACTTATACAACTATTTTTTTCATCTATTGAGATGAAATGAAGAATTCAAGGTCCTAGTGTAAGGATACATCGGTCATCGCAGCAACACTGGACTCCAAGAATTTGAATGTTGGACACATAACATTAAAAATTGATACTCTAGGAAAAACACAAACTGCGGGACTTTTATGGGGAAATGACAACCCTCTAATACTACTTTGTCACAACCCGTCCCCCAGGGCTCGTGTTGTGACTACCCCACGCCCGCCTCCCGAAGGCTAGGGGCTGGAGACTAGTGTTGAAGGCATCAACCAAAATGTAGGAGGGATTAGCATAGATACCTATATGAAAACCCATTCACAATAAAGTCCCGACTCAAAAAATTAAAACAATGTACCCCTGAAACTGATTACAAGTACAGTTGAATGAATGTGGGCCAGAATTAAACCCCATGAAAATGTTCTGAAAAATAGAAATGTACAAACAATTCTCAGATGGTCATCCACAGTAAACCCCACCTAATCGTGAGAGTAGGGATGCTTTTGAAAGCTTAAGTAGTATGTTATGTCTGCCCAGTCCTACTGGGCCCACGTGGTCCAACCCCACCAAGTCCACTATTGCAGCATCCATTCGTCCCATCTCCCTGGGAACCCATGTCGAAACGTCGGTCGTCTACACCAGACACAACATTTGTGGGAAAATACCCTGAAGGGTGGCATAACACAATACTATGTAGGGACCCTAAACCCAAAAATGAACGAACACACAACAATTCCCCAATGTGAAGCACAAAACACAAGACAACTAACACCAGGAATATTCTAAGCAGTTGCATCATCAGTCACAATCGTCGAACACCTCACCAGATAGAAAACACCTCCTCTAACGAGGACAGTGGGAATTTTTGGTCACATAGAGCTACTTCCCACTAACATTGAAATTCTAGGATACCCCTTTCCATCACGTACCGTGGGTCTGCCGGGTAACATAAAGCTGCTCCCCACCATGGCCTGCTATGGTACTCTTCCTGTCGAGTACCAGGCGTCTATCGGGTCACACAGAGTTGTACCCCACCATGGGCCTACCAAGTCTCATATATTCTATTCCTAATGGGCCACTGAGTCCCACCGAGTCATAAGTCAGCAGTCTTCAGATGTCATCCAGCTGTCGGGTTCCGCATGTAGCACACTTGGGATATTTTTTCCTTAAGCCATTTGTCGCATATTAAAGTCCACTGAAGTCACCATAGAATGTTCCGTAAGTTCTTCCTCATCAATAGGGTCCCAATGCCACAAACGTATCACTAATCGGACATAAAGTTTTCAAGATACATGTGTTTTAATAAGCAGGGGCAATTGTGATGGTTCTCAGTCTGACGCTGTCATACCGACCCAACCATCCCGGCCCAAGCGTTCCACATACCCCGGCTTCTAGGAAGGACTAGAAAAACCCCGAACAGCACCATGTTTGATCCAGTCCATCAGAATGAATCTTTTTACTCATTTCAAAAAAAAATATTCATTATCCATTTAAGGATGTGAATTTTTAAAAAATAATTTTCAAATACATATTTAATTTTTATATAAGTGAAATTTTCCCCTATAATTCAAATTTATAAATATTCATATTTATTTTATTTTATTTTTATTGGAATTTTATTTAATGATATTTTAATAATTTGATCTCATTTTGAAAAAATATTTCTTTAAAAGTGATTTGAGATTCACATATTTTGATTATAATATTAGGAAACATTTTTTTTAAAAAAAATAAAAAATTATATTTATAATAAAAATTTGAATGATCATTATATAATTATAAATTTTTTAATAAATATCCCAATATATGTGATTTTAAATATTAATTTTGATGATCATTTTTATAGCATCAAATGATCAATTTCTTGGGATTCCATTTTTATAAGCTAGAAAAATAATTTTACTTTCACTGATTATTTATGATAATATTGATGATATAATTTTAATTGGATGTCATATATGTTTATTTTAACACCCTTCGAGTTTTGATTTACACTATATTTCATAGAATATACCACTAGAACCACTATGATTAAACAAAAAATTAAATTTTATTAAAATATTGTTTTTTAAAAATGGTACTATAATAACATAGTCATTAAATTGTAAGGTAAGAATAAGATTAACTAATTTTTGAAATATATAAAATTGTTTTAATGAATATATATTTATTTTTAATCAATAAATTTACTCATCCAAAAATATGATTTCATCATAAATAATTTTTTATTTATTTTTGTGAGAAAATATTATAAGTAATTTTTGAAAGATTGAGAAATGCTAGTTTATAATATCAACATTGTTTTTCAAATCATAGTATCAAAATTCACATTGGGTGATATTTTATGACTTTTGGAAAAAATTATTTTTCAATGAATAGTGAAAACCCCGATTTTCATAAAACCGTCACTTATTTTTCATAATTTATGTAATGTAAAAGAAACACTATAAATTTTTTTTTTTTTAAATTAACATAATAATTATTTACCTAGATATAATTATTATATTTACATTTACATCAAATTTATACATGACTTTAGTATATTTTTATTCATATGAATAAAAGGAAATTTTTTGGAGAACTATTTTAATTTGAATATACTTTATCCATTTTAATTAATTAAAATAACCCCTAATGGGGAATAATTTAAATTAAATGTTCATTATATATATAAAATCAAATCCAAATAATGAATATTCATTAAGATATAGTTAATTTAAAATCATCATTTCCATTAAAAATGATATTTTTGAAAAACGGATTTTCATTGCACTTGCGAGTTATATTTGTAATAAAATTTTACCATTTCTATGAGTTAAAATTGATAAAATAGATTAAATTTTTTTAATCTGAATATTTTCTAATATATAATAATTTATAAATAATTCATTTGTTATCATGAATAAGAAATATAAAACAAAAATTGTTACTGTGTTAATGAAAATAAAAAGGGAAAATAGAGTAATTATAGAGGTAAAGGGGATCACATTTGTACAAAAAGTATTATTTTGAGTGGAAGAGTTCCCACTCAGCCTTATATATTCACCAATAATTGGTTTTTAAATTTTACTTGAACTTGTATTGAAAGAGTCTTCCCATTATTAAATATTTTTGGGTATTTACAAGAATCCCACTTATCGTACATAATAAAAGGTGTCCACCTCTCATCTCTATTCCAAAAATCCAAAAAACAACTATTCAATTGAGACATTCCAAAATAACTTCTTTAAATATACCCCATATTTTTTGATTTTATTATATTAATTAAATAACATAAATACATCTCTATTTCGATAAAATGGTAATTAAAACCCTCAATCATTCATATAGAAGAATACCCACCCAAGGAATGATGCATTTTTTTTCAATCATCGCATATCACCATTATTTGTGATGATGGATATGATGATTATATATTATATTCCTGAAATAATAATCTTTCTTAAAAATTAATATATCATATATATATTTATGTTATCATCCATTAAAAAAAATGAATTTCATTCATGTGTAAGGAAAACTACAGCTTCACAAAGCGATGCCATTAGTTTTTATTTACACATCATATTTATACTATATGAAAGTGTATTTCATGAAATATTATTATATTTATGATATTATTATTATTATTTAAAGGAAATATAGAAATTTTATTCTTTATAAAATTTTTGTTGAGAATGAAAATGTTACACATTCATACGATTGTCTAACAGTCTCGATGATTAAAACATATATAATTTTTAATAAAAATAATACAAGTTTATTTTTAATGTGATAATTTTAAAATAAAGATTATAATTAATTCAATATTTTTATTATAGAGTTGTTATAAAAATGACCCCATTTAATTTTTCAAACATAACGATGTTGTTTAATTTTTTTTAACCATATGTCCTTAAAAACAAACCAAGATATTAATTATTTTGTAATTAAATATATCACTAAAAATAAATAAAGTAAATGGTTTATGTATAAGTGATTAAACATAATATTATATCTTATGAAAAACATAATTGATATAATTTTATTATATATGAGAAAAATTACATAATGTACAATGTATATACTCTAATTAAGGATTTCATCTCAAAAACTCTTTCTTTGTGAAATTGGTTCATTTCTATAACAAATTAAATTTAAATGGTGTATATACATCACCATTAAAAATTATATCATATATACAACAATAATAATAATTTATTAACTTTTTATTTAATTAATTAATTTATGTGATTTTTTATTTAAAAGCTACCATAAAATAAAAATAAGTAATGTATAATATAGTTATAACTAGTGGAGTAAAAAATTAATGAAAAATGAGTTTCAACTGTACAGATAAATAAAGACAATTTTCCATTAGTGTTTTTGATCTATTGATTATATAAAGACATAAAATTGAATGAATAATATTTAAAAAATATAAATTATAAGTTTATATTAAAACTATTTTATTCTTGATATGAAGATCATAAAATTTCCTCATCAGAAACGTAATCATAAACATCCTTGATAAACATCAATATTGTAAAATAAACCCCTTACCACTTTGGTGACATCAAAATTATAAAAACCATAAAACCATAACATAAAATTGAAATTTAAATATAATGAAATAAATTAGTTTACTGAGATAACATTTCAAATTCATAGTATATAAAATAAAATATAGAAACATGTTTTTAACATGGCATATGTCACCATGAAATAAATGTGATAATAAAAACCCATTACCTCTAGTTCTACATGCTTTGAAAGTTCCCTAAAAACATATATATTTTATTTATATTTATTTTATTTATTTATAATTATTATATACATACTTATAATTTCATATTTGATAGTTGTATAACATTTTTTATTACGTTTATTACTAGTTCTTTATAAATATTTTTGTTCTCGGTTGTTAATAATTTCATTTTTAGAAGATTTTTGACTCTGTTATTCTATTCCATGGACATTGATCGTGGTTCAAGAATAACTATAATTTAAATAATTATAATTATATATATATATATGTCATATATATTTATTATATAGATATTTATTTTCATCCAAACACTATATATATATATATAAATAATGGTATTATATCTTAGATGGAGATAGCATACCATACATACACATCATAATTATTTTCACTTTTTCATGAAGATAGAAAAATAAATTTAAAAATTATTTTAGCATTAAAATTTCTTTATTAAATTATATATATTATTTTAATCTATCTTTATTATAATCAATGTGACATGGAAATAAAAAAGAAATCACATCGCTTCAAGGAGTTTGTAGCCCACCCATATGCCCGATCAAAGTTATCATTTTCGAACAGATTGAAAGTGAAGAACATTCATGTGATATTATAATTATAGAAAATTTAATATTCCTTAATTAACATAATTTTTTTAAAACATATCATTATCCCCATCCATGAATTATGGAAATAGAAAATTATTTAAACAACTATTTAGAGACAATAAGCTGTATGCATGAGTATGGTCCTCATTTTGCATAGGATGCAAGAGAGAAATAAAGTTGTTAACTAATAAAAAGTATATATAATGATTAACTATATATAATATAGTAGTAAAAATATTTTATAATTTATAACATAGAACTATAGGAGTTATAATATGATATAAAATTCAAAACCTAGTTATGATTTATTCCTATTTGTGGAGTAGCCCTCTATGGATTGCAACTTCAGTGATTAAGGGATACAATTTTTTCAATATAACAATATATATAATGTGATTATGGAATATAAGATGATACTATAACCATGATTTATAGTGATTGAAAGAAAAAATAGGTGTAAATAAAACATAGAATGGGTGTCCTTTTATAATCATGGGAAATGACAGAGTTGAAAAATCAAACGCTACTAAAATATAATTAAGTAATTAAATTTGAAAATGTTCCAAATGGCTATTTATGCTTTGATGAATCTTATTAGGGTAAAATAAAATCATTAAATTTATTTTATATGGGGTTTTTATTTAAAACCACATATATTTTTTAACCCCTTAGTTAACCAATTTTATCCATAAACTAAATAACATATTTTTATATAATATAGTGAAATAATTTTATGTATAAGGTGAAAATTGACTCTAAAATGGAAATGTGTTGAAATTAAAGACCATATAATTTCAAAATATTCCTTTTTCAATATATTTATTATTTCTAAACACATATATATAATATTATTTTCAGAAAACATTACTAATGCAAATTTTTCACAATTCATTTATTTTTATTTTTATAAAATCAGTAAAAAATTTCAATTAAAATAAACTCCTTTAAAGAATAAATATTCTCGAATCACATTGATTCAAAAAAAATTTGTTTCCATTAATACTTTATATAATTTTTTTAAATTTCATAAATTTTTTCAGGGATTTGCGTAGGCATTAAAGAAAAATATTCAATAACTATAATGTAAAAATAAATTAACTTGATAAAAAACAAAATATTAATATTTAAAATAAACATTTGAAACTAATAGAAACCAAATTTATCCAAATGAATAAATATAAAGATATTAAAGTCTATTGAGTGACATTTTGTATTTCTTCATTTACTATATTAATATAAATGTCTCATTAAACAAAAAATTAATCAAAGTGTACATATATTCATTAAATTAATGAAAATGGACTGAAGATATTATAGATTATTATAATATATTCTTTTTGTTAAATTTTATATCATGGTATCAAAATGTTGAAATGATTTTAATGGTTTTACTCTAACAGGGGTGATGATAATTAACCAAGACTACTGTTCATATTGAAGAAGATTTAAAGGGACATATTAATCAAAATAAAATATAATTATTTTAAATATTTTCTCCATTTATAATGATTCAATTTCAATAAACATAAGAAATTAATTTTACAAAAAAAATTCAAATTCAATGAAAATTTGTTTTTTAGAAAAATCAATTTCTTATTATAATAATATTTATATTTTAAATTTAAAAATAATGTATATTAAAATGGTCATAATTTTAATATTAATATTATAATATAAAAATAATACATGTATACATTTTTAAGCAACATAATAACATTTTACATTCCTAAAAAAATAGATTATAAAATCAGTACTTTAAATAGTCACTGAAAATTCATTCTTTTCAGAAAAATTCCAAAAATTCAACCTAAGATAAGTTTATTATGATGAGTAAAAAAGTTATTTAACTTTATCAAATAAATGTTATTTTATTTTAATATTTTATATAAATTCTTTTTCTTATAATTTAATAAACCATTCTTTTATGGAAAATTAATTTTAAACATAATATCACATTAATAAATATTGAATTAATCTCTCCAAAGAATAAAAAAATAAATTTTTATTGAGTAGGTAATTTATATATATGTTAAAAAAATTAATTCATATTAATACCCTTGAAATAAAATTCTAGGTTACGATGGTTATATGGAAATAAAAATATTTTTTTTCATTCAAGCTCAATGTTGCACATCATACACATAATCTAACACAAAGTTATTTTATTAAAAAACAATTGTGTTGTATAAATATAATTCTTTAATATAACACATATAGTATATATATTTATATTGTATTTATAGTTATTATAAAACTATAACTGATACACCAAAACCCTATAAAATTATAACGGTTATTCATTTTGGTTTCCATGC
This sequence comes from Viscum album, assembly GCA_963277665.1. Taxonomy (NCBI): domain Eukaryota; kingdom Viridiplantae; phylum Streptophyta; class Magnoliopsida; order Santalales; family Viscaceae; genus Viscum; species Viscum album. The sequence goes on along the minus strand of OY728147.1, from coordinate 1,497,053,156 downwards.
AAGAAATTAACTATTTGAAAGAATTATGCTATGATTGTTTTATAACATATCTCATATTTTGAATAAAACATATATATTTTATATTATTATACATACTTCTTTTGTAGGGTCCTTAAAATTTTACAACTCCTATCATATATTTATATCATTTAGGACATATAGGATCTATGATACCTAAAAGGGAAAGGTCCTTGTGATTGATTAATTAAATAGTGATAAACACTAAAGATAATGAGGTGGGACTATGAAAGTAATTTAAATCCATTTTTTGAAGGTTTTTCATTTAATTTATATTAATTTAACGTATACCATTTATATTTTGTAACCATTTTAAAATATTTATATTAATGTGAAATGAATATGTCTATAGCGATGTTTCTTTTTCTTATTTTTATATATTTATTCTGGTAGTAACATTACTCAAAAATAAATATTATACTCTTATTTGAGTTACAAAATTATGTTATTATTGAAATTATAATTATTTATATTTGATAAATGGCATATCCTCTCCATGATATTGATAAACACTTAGTTTTTGTATGTAGACTCCGGTGTGTGGGGATATTTCTTAAGGCCATAAGGTACAATATATTATTTCTATGAACGGTTCAATTGGCATTGAGATGTAAGTGTGTAACTCTATAATGGAAAAATATATTCAAAATAAAACATTACAATTTTTACATGGTTAGAAGAATTTTTAGGTAAATTATTAATTCAAGAATTCATCAGTGATTAAAAATTAATCATGGTAAAATCCAACATAAAAATTCTACGGAAACTATTATATGAAGTATGAGATAAAACTCAGCAATATTTGTATGATAAGATTAAAAAATATATGAAATACAAATTATTAATCACTAATAATAATATTTGAAAAAATTGAAATTGAAGACCTAAAATAAATTCCCAATATAATGAGAATATATTAATGGTGTTACATAATATGATATCAATTTTAATGAATTTTTTTAACAAAATTCAAATAATTAAATATTTTAAAAAATATACTGATTGAATTGACTTTATATATATTTAATTCTAATTTATTTGAATATTATCAAATCCAGTAATTTAATATAAATTAATTTAATTTTTTTAATAAATAAATTAATTTAATGTAATTTGATTAATGTCTAACCATATCATAAAATGGTAAAATTAAAAATATTTTTAGTAATATAATCCATTCCAAAATATTTTATATCCTCTATTATGAACACTTTCCATTAAATAATTATTATATAATTTGATCTGTACTATATTTCCAAATGATTTATATTCAATGAATAATAATTATAAATTAATTAGGTTCAATAAATGATGTACCATTATTTATGCACTAGAAATTTTAATATTAAAGATATTACACACCCATAAATTGACTTGTAGAAAATCATAAGTAGAATAATTACTTAATTAAATGTGATTGATGAATAAAATGGTGATCAAAATTGAAAAAACTATGGTTAAAATACTAAATTACTATAAAAATAAATATTAATAACGATTTAAAACATCTAAAAAATATCTAGAAGAAAAAGGTTAAATTGATATTTTTTATGACAGACACTAAATATTAAATCCTTCAAAAAATTATTCATCTAAATTTATAGTCAAACAATAGTCTTATATGTCGAAAAGGAACGTTTTTATATTCCTAACAAAAAATTTATTTTTTAAAATTAATACTAATAAATAATATATTCAATTTTTTCTGACTAATAGATCCTTAAAAATCATTGTTTTCATAAGAGTGAAATTTTATTAGATTTTTCTATAATCAATTGAGGGAAAAAGCAGATTCATTTTAATTATTTATTTCTATATATTAGAAACATGTGGCCTGAAAAAATAATTTTGCATCCAAAACAAGACATGGTTTCAATGGTAAAAGTTGTAATTTTTTAATCTTGTTTATTCTAACCACATTTTCCAATTTCATTAATATATTTCAAATAGAATGAACGAACCATGAAATGTCTTCTATAGCACCCCATAATATTATTAATCAAATTAAATCCAAATAATCTGTAGTTCTATATGTTTTTATCAAAATACTAACTACATAATAAACATTAAAAACAACAAAATTTCAAATTTAATAATTCTAATTTGTTTAATTAAATATTATAAAAATACATATACAAAAATAAGGTATCATATCATGATATAGATAAAATGTTTTTTTTCATTTGAGAAAAAATTCATTAAGGAAATCAAAGAGTATATATCATTATATATGACATTTTAAATTAGTCATTCAAAGAGAGAGGAAGTTATATTGTTTAATTATTTAATCATCAATACACAACTTTATATGTTTGAAATGCTGATTCATTGGAGAATTTATCACTAAAAAAATTTCTTAAATTATTTTGATTTATATTTTAATTCAATAATTTTCATTCCAAATTTTATATTTACCTAAGTATAATTCATTTTCTCAATCACATAAGGTCATTAAAATGGATTTATGAAAAATATCAAATATAAATGAATTATATACATAATTTTTAAGTGTATTTATATATCTTTATTATAACCCTTGACACACATTTGATGTAACATCCCAGGTAAATAAAGAATATGACATTTTCATATTTATTAATATTTTTGAATAAAATGTTAATATTACTTTAAAGGTAATGCTACGTTCGATGGCGTACCCAATATGCAACAACTCGTTTCTTCGAAATCTTACATTGCACACTAATAATATAATAATATTATTTTAAATGGTAGTTAAAGCCTAGCCGTTGTAATTGCATGAATGAAAATAACTAACTAAAAAATGATTATATATGTTTGTTAAAAATTTTAACAGTAACCCAATAAATGATAGAGGCTTAAAATGCAAATGAATCCAATTTGAAACACAAATATTCTAATATTCTTTAAAAGGCCGATTAACCGCCTTTTGATGGGGAACCATTTTTAAAACTACTTTTTGTCAATTTTATATTTTATATTTGAAAAATTATAATCCTTCTTTAGAAGTGGGACATCAAAATTTACTTTGTGTAAAATTTTGGTTATTTTTTCAATAATGTTCATTTTTTTTAATGAATAGTGAAATTGATGTATTTTAATTCAAATCCTCCTTTTAATCTAATTTATTTAAATGGTTATATTATCTTTTTAATTGGGTTTAAAGTGTCGTTAAAATATATTTTTACCATTTAATCCAATGGCGGTAATTAGAATTAAATTCACTTTGAAATTGGACATAAACAAATGTCAATATTTTGATGGATATTGGTTCTTAAAAACACGCTATTTGTTTTGACAGCGAGAATTAATTAAAAAAATAATTAATGAAACTTTAATGTTTTGAATTTGGTAAAATGTAAATAATTTTTTAATTTGCAATATCAAATTTACTTTGGATAATGTTTTGGTATTTTTCTGTCAAATGATCATTTTTAATTAGTAGTGAAAAATACTGCATTTTACTTCAAAACTAATTTTTCATCTAATTTAATTATATAGTTAGATTGTAATTTTAATTTTTTTTAAAGAGTAATTGAATTATGTTTTTATCACTTAATACAATGTTGTTCATTAGAAGTAATTTCACTTTTCATTTGGATGTAAAAACATGTCAATATTTTGATAAATTTAACTTCTTAAAATCTCATATTTGTTTGCGACAAGGGGAATTATTTTTAAATAAATTATTGAAATTTCTGTGTTTAGAATTTTGTAAAATTTATTCCATATTTAGAATCATATGGTCCAAATTATGTAATTAATACTCTTGTTTTTGGACATTATTAATAGTAACGATGGTAATTATCTTTAATTATCGTGATTAATTAGTAATCGGGTAGTTATGGGTAATAAAATAATATCAAAATAATATAAAATGACCACAAAATGTGTCCAAATACTATTTTTTTGAGTCATGTCCAACCATTTTATTCTTTTTACCGAACTTTAGGGCCCATGGAGTCACATGGGTGTAATAGTGACATGTATGACATTATTTTTTAAAAAGAAGAGAAGTATAACAAAGGATTGTATATCCTAAGTAAAACAATTTTAATTTTGTTTTAAAAAATGATATCTTAGAATATAAATTTTCATTGGAAATATAAAAATATTTCCTACATCATGGTATTTGTTTTATAATTTTTATACATTATATAAATAAATTTATTTATGACACCATGATGATGTAGTGATTACATCATTAATGAACGATTTAAATAAAAAGAAAATATAAGGTAACATATAAGACATAAACTTGATGAAAACCAACTATATTGGGAGATTTAGAACTCTCATGACCTTATCCTGAAAATATATCACTGTGGGACCTTTAAAATCTGAATATCATTTTATAATTAAGTAACAATTCAAGACATTCCAAAAGTGGCCCTCCTCCCTCTTATAAAAGGCCCCCACCTCTACCCCCTTACCTACACCTCTCAATCACCTGGCTCACCCAAAATCTACTCATATTATCTCTCCACATCCCACTCTTACTCCTAGAATCCTCACATTTGATATATGTCTTTCCAAGGAAGCCTTTGGCTCAAACCAGAAAGAGTTACCCGATTTAGAGGTAATGTCTTCTCTCGAGTTTTTTCATTTATTTTCCTTATTCACTCACCACTATATTCATATTATTTGATCCCATAATAACACCAATATACTCAATATACTAGGATGTTTTTATGATATTAATTATACCTACACTTACACACACCACCCTCTAATGGTTATAGAACATACTATTTTTGTGGGTGGTGAATTATTGCCTAATGAAATGATGAGTGTTCAATCTTCTTTTAACACCTTTCATGTAAGCCATTATGATGTCACTATATTTTTATATGATATATATGGTATTTATTTTTTCTATATGATTCTTAATTTTATTTTTAAATCACATCGTTATACTTTTCATGTTGTGGAACTACGATAATTTCATCGGAGGAAGTGTAGAATATCACCCCCTCAAGTGATATGAATCTTTAATTCCAAACATGGAATTTATAAAGAATGTAATTAATAATTGTTTTACCTATATAACATATATATTATACTATAGTTATAATAGATCTATGTATAATTTTTTAAGTCCATTAATATGACAAAAAAATGATAGTAGCGTTCATGCGTACATACGATCTACCGTCTCCATAAACGGTACATTTCATTTCTTTTCTCCAAACATTATGGAATATTATTAAATACATATTTTGTGGATATATATTATATTTAAATCATGAACACAATTCTGGAGATAATGAACTTAGAACTACATGGACAATTCTCTTCAAACAAATTCATTGTTGACTCATGTACCGAAAATCGAAAAAACGTATGATATGAACTCACACAATTAACTAATTATTATAAATTGATAATATGTGATATCAATTGAATAATAAACTATAATGTATTTCCTTGGGAAATTATAAATTGAACAAATTTATTATTCAGGAATATAAAGAAACTAACATGACAAGTCGGACTTTAAGTAAGGGGATTTCTTATCCCACATTTAATTCTGTGAGATTTCGATTTTTCGCCAATTATTTATTTCATGTGGTTTATTGTGTACTTAAATTTTTTATATATTATCATGATTCTATTTATATTCATGGTATTCTGTTATTCATTTGGTTCTTATTATCTTTCGGTCATATGGGTCGATTTATTACAACGAGGTATGGGATTTTTATCTCACAATGTATTCCCGTGAGATTCATGGTATATTTGTCACTATCTATTTTGAGTGGTGTATGTACTGCCCATTATTCTATTATTTGTGTAATATAGTTTCATTTATGTGTATCTACATCAACATTGTATAGTTCTTCTTTCATGGTGTGTACGTTTCAAAAGTTACCCGAATCGGTAAGGGAACCTTTCACCTTCCTCTTTTTAAAAGACTTATTTTTGTTAGGTATTTTAATATACATCTTATTATATTGGTATATGTACTTATATATCCTTATTGATGTAAATTTTATTTCCACATTATGAGATACCCTTTTTATCTTTCATCAAATCATTTATTGAATTTTAATGTGACGTCATTAGGCTGTCAAATTTTTGTAAGGGAACTTCATAACCCAATTTCAATTATTTTGGTTACACCTATACATCTTGATTATGTCTTACAATGAATATGGGTGGATGACCTATGATTTTTTTACACTTAATATTCACTTATATTTGGTGAATTTATATTTTTCACACATAATTATTTAATTGATTTATCCTTAATCTAAGGATACCATCTTTGTACGGGACTTCGTCTCAATCTACTTTCATTAAGGCATGTTTTGATTTCTACACAACATTATTTTATACAGTTTATAAAACCCTTTTGACTTTTCATTTCATTCAAAGGGAATATTTTATCTACGAAGTGTTTTGGTAAACGACAAAAATGAATATTTCTTTTTTTACGTAAGTGGTGACAATGACCTTTTCTGCCACTGCAAGTATTATTTGATCTTTGTCTTCCTTAACAAGTCGTAATGTTTTTAAAAGGAAAATAAATACCATATACTCTTTTTATGTATTTTTGTATTTAAAATGGTTTTTAGAATGGATTAATTATTTCAATATCTTAAAATGTTATATTGTTATTTCAATGTGAGAATGTTATATTTCCTTTGTGCTTAAGTTATGTGTTATGATTATGTTATGGTTCATGGCCATTGTTATTTATATGGGTGGTTTCATGATAAACCTAGGGCGGGTGAGCCCGAGATAGCTCTCCAATGCATTGGGTATCGTGAAAGAGGTAAACATGAATGTTTCTATGAAGAGATTTAGGAATTATATTGTGTTGGGTATTCCAAATGTGGCTTCCTATGTAGTTGTGATAGCTTCAATGTATGTTTGTTTTGTAATACTCAAGTTACTATTATGAATTTTGGTTACTATATGTTATTCATAAATATTATGATTTCAGAAGGTATGTTATGATTGAAAATAATGGTTTCATTTGTTTGTATTTTTGATGTTTTAATGTTTATTTTCATTATGTTATAACCCTTATTGATCTTGTTATGCTCATCCCATGTTTTTGAAATTCTTTTCATGGGTTATAAGGGAGGGTAATAGAAATGAAGTATTCAAGAAGATTTATATGAAGAAAAGAACTCTTGTTTAATTTAAGGATTTGAAAAAAAATCAGTTATAGTAGTAGTGTCTACTTTTTAATATTCAAGATGATATGTAATAGTTCTGTCCTAAATCTCTAAAACTCTAAACCTAAAAAGATCTTAAATGTGAATTAATAATTTAATTCATGATTATGTTATTTTTTAAGGCCTGGTCCTTATAGATGGTATCAAAGGGAGGTTTAGATAACTTTAGAGGTTAGGGTATTTTTTAATCACAAGTGACATTATCATAATGGTTAGGATTTTAGAATGAGTCATAGATATTTTTACAAAGTGAATGATTTTAAGATAACATGAATAAGTATATCTTAGTATTTAACCTCCTCATATGATATTATATGATTATTTTACTGATATACTCACAGTGTCCTTTTTGGTTTTAGTAAATGGTTGGATCTAGCATGCACCAAAGTAACAGTGAAAGGGAAGATAACTGTGTCGGTTTTCTGAATGGGCAATTAAATGATATGGGAGCTATAATGAGAACTCTTTTGGCTATTATCAACCAATTATATGGAGTCATGATTGACCACTTGAACCATAGTGATTTTTATAAGGCATCATATATGCGAGAAACAAATCCCTACGGATGTTCAGTTAATAATCATAACGTTATGAATGTTTAAAATCCTATGTGTCAAAGATGTATAAAGAAACACATATGAAAATGTTTCGAAGGGACATAATGATGCTATAGATATGGAAATGAAGGTCATAAAGCAAGAACCCACCATTGAAAAAGGAAGCATCTAGTTTATTCTAGGAAAGGGAAAGAAGTTCTTTATGAAGGATAAATTAAATGTTTTAAATGTGGTGTGCATGGTCATTATGAAAACACATGTCCAACGAAGATTTTGCGGGAATGGGATCACTAGGATCGTACAAATATTCTTTTACCAATACCTAATGCCATTTAGATTGAGAATGAAGAAACTGACAATGACCACTGTTAGGTATCGATTATTTATTAACATATGTTTTCCTATTATTGAATGTTAGGATATGATTCATGATTTTTTTTTTGTAGGAAAGAAGTATTTCAGAAGAATTTGGAAATTAATGGTTAATGGATCATGAAGAATGATGAAAGAGTAAGAAGTCAACATATAAGGGATTAAAGAGTTATAGTATATTTAAAGATGGTGAAATGCTTTAATGTCTCTTTTGATGATAGGATTACATTAGAATACTTTTTATAGTATGTGTAACCCTGATGTTTGATATATGAAAAATTTATTCCAGGAATTATTATCTTTTCTTTTTTGGATATAGTTATAAAGAACCATTTTGGTTTATATGGTCCATGAATTTGAGGTAATTATCAGTTAATACATTTTGGGTTGAAAAACGAAAGTTATTAGATAAAATCTATGGTTAAAATATGTTTTGGTTATTTTTGATGAATTTATCTCTTTTTGAAAATGTTATAAAATTATGTAGTTTTTAAAAAAGGGACAACACGCAAACTATGTGGCAACCCGTCGCATCGGACGAAGCTGCGGGAATCGTACCCATAACCAAATTGAGATTGGTATTTATCACCTACCACTGGAGTACATGATGTCCCTGGTTAGTATGACTAATTATTTTTAGTTAGATGATCTTATGGATCATGAATAAGTTGATTTTTGGGAAATTATTAACCTATCATGGATGATATGTGATTAGGTTAACTACTTTTCAGTGTGAGACTTTAAGAGTAACTAATGTTATTCGGAGATAAATGTTAATATTTACCTTGGAAGACGATGCGATTAAATCCTTCATAGATTTGGGATTCAATCTTAGTTTATATTACTTTGAATAATTTTATGGATAGCTCTTTATTTAATGGTCTTTCTTGGACCTTGGGTTATTTTTCTTGAATTTTGAAGATTAAGAGTTGTATTTATTTTTATAAAAGATTATCCTTTTGGGGATTATCTGATCTTGTACTAACAATTTTGGTTCTGGTTATGATCTAAAGACATGGGAAATATATAGTTCATCATTTTTGGATTAGTTGATTCTCAAAAAGTTGATTATATCTCTCTTAATGTGAACAAGTCATCCTAAATACTCATCTTTTGGAGAAAATATGAGTTTGTGTTTGTAATCTAGTAAGAGATGAAAGTCTACATGACAAGTAAGAATGTTTCAATATGTTTTAGTTAAGCTCATAAATAAATTCCTCAATGAAAAGTAACATAAAACAAAAAAGTTGTCTGTTAACTTTTCTTATTGGGGAATCAAATACCATTTAACCCATCACAAGTTTGTGATTTTCTGGTGGTTAACATTCTCCAAGATATGTTTTCTATCACTCTCCATCAAAACCTGAAAATTTGTTTTCTCTTCCATATCCATGTTTTTCTACATGGAATCCTAGTATGGGTTAACTTGGGTGACCTTTGTACTTATCTTTCTATTTTTAAAGTGATAGTTTTACAGACTCTTTTTTTGATGTGGGAATTTCAATGAAGTTTCGAAGCCCAATTTTAAAATTGTGAGTATGCAATTCTAAAAAGGGGGGAAGGATGTAAGATCCCAGGTAAATAAATAATATGACATTTTCATATTTATTAATATTGTTGAATACAATGTTAATATTGCTTTAATGGGAATGCTATGTTTGATGGCGTACCCAATACACAACAACGAGTTTCTTGGAAATCTTACATTGCACACTAATAATATAATAACATTATTTTAAATGGTAGTTAACGCCTATCCATTGTAATGGAAGAAATGGTCAGAACTAAGTATAAAATGATTATATATGTTTGTTAAATATTTTAACAATTACCCAATAAATTATAGAGGCTTAAAATGAGAATGAATCCAATTTTAATCATAAATATTCTAATATTATTTAAAATGTCGATTAACCACCTTTGGTTGACAAACCATTTTAAAACTAATTTTTCTCAATTTTATATGTTATATTTGACAAAATAAAATCCTTTTTTATAATCAGGACATCAAAATTTTCTTTGTGTAAATTTTTGTTAGTTTTCCGATAGAGTTCATTTTTAATCAATAGTGAAAATGCAGTATTTTAATTCAAAACAACCTATTAATATAATATATTTATATGGTATGATTATCATTTTGATTGGTTTTAAAGTGTAGTTAAAATATATTTTTACCATTTAATCCAATGGACGTCACTGAAATTAATTTCACTTTGAAAATGGACATTAGCAAGTGTCAATCGTTTTATAGATATTGTTTTTTAAAAACACACTATTTGTTTTGACAGCAAGAATTAATTATAAAGTTAATTAATGAAACATATATGTTTTTAATTTGGTAAAATGTACATCTATTTTTAATTTGGAATATCAAATTTACTTTTGATAAATTTTTGGTATTTCTCTGACAGATGTTCATTTTTAATGAATAGTGAAAAATACTTCATTTTACTTCAAAACTACTTTTTCATATAATTTAATTATATAGTTATGTTGTCCTTTTAATTGGTTTTATTGTTTAATTGAATTATTTTTTTATCACTTAATACAATGTTATTCATTGGAAGTAATTTCAATTTTCAATTGGATGTAAAAACAAGTCAATCATTTGATAAATTTTACTTCTTAAAATCCCGTCTTTTGTTGTGACAACTGGAATTATTTTTAAATAAATTATTGAAATTTATGTGTTTAGGATTTGGTAAAATGGATTAATTATTTTGAATCAGAAGGTTTAAATTATGTAATTAAGACTTTTGTTTTTGGACATTATGAATAGTAACGACTGTAATTATCTTTAATTATCGCGATTAATTAGTAATCAGGTAGTTATGGTTAATAAAATAATATCATAATAACATAAAATGACCCCAAAATGTGTCCAAATACTCTTTTTGAGTCATGGACATACATGGGAAGATTTTTAATGAACCCAAGGGCCCATGGAGTCACATTGGTGTAATAGTGACATGTATGGCCTTTTTTTTAAAAAAGAAGAGAAATATAACAATTGTTTGTATATCCAAAGCAAAACAATATTAATTTTGTTTACATAAATTATATCTTAGACTATAAAGATTCATTGGAAAGATAAAAATATTTCCTACATCATGGTAATTTTTTTATAATTTTTAGACATTAATTATCTAAATTTATTTATGACACCATGATGATATATTGATTACCTCATTAATGAAAGATTTAAATAAAATAGAAATATAAGGTAATATATAAGACATAAACTTGTCTAAAACCTATTTTATGGGTGGATATATAACTCTTATCACTTTATCCTCAAAATATTTCATTTTGGGACCTTTAAAATCTGAAAATAATTCTATAATAAAGTAACATTTCAAGACTTTCAAAAAGTGGCCCTCTTTCCTCTTATAAAAGGCCACCACCTCTACCAACTTACCAACACCTATCAAGCCTTTTGAAAGTCCAAAATATTCTCATATTTTCTCTCAACATCCCTCTCTTACTCTTATAAGCCTCACTTTGGGCAGAAGTCTTTCCAAGGTAGCGATTGGCTCAAACCAAAAAGAGTTACCTGATTTAGAGGTAATGTCCTCTCTCGAGTTTCTTTCATTTATTTTCCTTCTTCACTCACGACTATCCTCTTATTATTTTATCCCATAATAACACCAGTATACTCAATATACTAGGATTTTGTTATGATATGTATTCTACCTATACTTACGCACACATCCCTCTAATGGTTAAAGAACATACAATATCTGTGTGTGGGGAATAACTACATCACGAAACGATGATTGTTCAATATTCTTTTGACACCATTAATCATGGCCATTATGTTGTAAATGTATTTATATATGATATATATGGTATTTATTTTTTCAATATTCTTCTGAATTTTATTTTTAAATCACATCGTTATGCTTTTCATGATGTGGAACTGTGATAATTTAATCTGAGGAACTATGGACTACCGACCCCTCAAGTGATGTGACTCATTCATTCCAAACATGGTATTTATAATGAATGTAATTAATGAACATATGATACCTATATAATATATAAATCATACTATAATTATAATATATCTATTTCAACTTTAGTTTTAAATTCCATTAATATGACAAAAAATGAATGTAGCGTTCATGCGTACGTACGGCCTACCATCTCTATGAACATCACATTTCATTTATTTTCTCCAAAAAATATGGAATATAATTAAATACATATATACTGGATATATATGATATTTAAATCATAGACACCATTTCAGAGATGATGTAATTATAACTACATGGACAATTTTTTTCAAACAAGTTCATTGTTGACTCATGTACCAAGATCGACAAAACGTATGATATAAACTCACATAACTAACTAATTATTATAACATGATAATGTGTTATATGAATTGAATAATTAAAATTAAAGTAAATCCTTATGAAATTATAAATTGGCCAAAATTTATTATTCAGGAATATAAAGAAATGAACAAGACAAGTCGGACTTGAGGTAAAGGGATTTCTTATCTCACTTTTCTTTCCGTGAGATTTCCATTGTTCACCAATTATTTATTGCATGTGGTGTATTGTGTACTTATATTTGATATATAATTTCATGATTCTATTTATATTCATGGTATTCTATGATTCATTTGGATTTTATAATATTTTGGTTAAATGACTCGATTTATTACAACATGGTAAGAGGTTTTTATCTCACTGTTTATTCTCGTGAGATTCATGGTATATTTGTCACTATCTCTTTTGAGTGGTGTACGTACTGCCCATTATTCTAGTCATTGTGTAATATACATTCATTTATGGGTATTTACATCAACATTGTATAGTCCTTATTTCATGGGGTGTACGTTTTGAATGTTAACCAAATAGGTAAGGGAACCTTTCACCCTCCTCTTTTTAAAAGACATCTTTTTGTTATATCTATTAATTTGAATCTTCTTATGTTGGGATATGATATTATATATCCTTATTGATGTAAATTTTATTTCCATGTTATGAGATACCCATTTTATCTCTCATCAAATCATTTTCTGAATTTTAAAGTGACGTCGTTAGGCTATCAAATTTCTGTAAGGGAACTTCTTATCCCAATTTCAATTATTTGGGTTAAACCTCTACATCTTGATTATATCATTCTATGAATATGTATGGATGAACTCTGATTGTTTTACAATTAATATCATCTTATATTGGGCATATTTATATTTTTCACACGTAATTATGTAATTGATATATCCTTAATCTAAGGATATTGTCTTTGTATGGGACTTTGTCTCAATCTCCTAGAATTGAGGCATCTTTTGATTTCCACACGAATTTATTTTATATGGTGTATAAAACCCTTTTTAATTTCCATTTCATTCAAAGGAAATATTTTCTATATGAAGAATTTTTCTAAACAACAAAAAGGAATGTTTATTTTTTTTACGTAAGCAGTGACAACGACCTTTTCCTCTGCCATGAGTATTATTTGATATATGGATTACTTAACAAGCCATAATGTTTATAAAAGGAAAATAAATACCATATACCCTTTATACATATTTTGGTATTGAAAATGGTTTTTAGAATAGATTCATTATTTCAATATCTTAAAATGTTATATTGTTATTTCAATGAGGGGATGTTATATTTCATTTATGCTTATGTTATGTGTTATGATTATGTTATGGTTCTTGGACATTGATACGTATATGGGTAGTTCCGTGATAAACCTAGGGTGGGTGAGCCCGAGATAGCTCCCCAATGCATTAGGTAACGTGAAGGAGGTAGACGTGAATATTTCTCTGAAGAGATTTAGGGAATATACTGTGATGGGTATTCCAAATGTGACTCCCTTTGTAGCTGTGATAGCTACAATGTAAGTATATTACATATGCCTTAAATTACCTTAATGAATTGTGATTACTATGTGTTATTCATAAATATTATGATTTCAGAAGGTATGTTATGATTGAAAAGTATGGTTTCATTGGTTTTTATTTTTTATGGGTTAATGTTTCCTTTCATTATGTTATAACCCTTACTGAGCATTTTATGCGCATCCCATGTTTTTGAAATGTTTTTCACAGGTTATAAGGAAGGGTAAGATAAAGGAAGTATTCAAGAAGATTTATATCAAGAAAAGAACTCATGTTTTATATTAGTATTTGAAACAAATCAGTTATAGTAGAAGTATCTACTTTGAAATATTCAATTTGATATGTAATAGTTATTTCCTAAGTCTCTAAAACTCTAAACATGAAAAGATCCTCAATGTGAATTATTTATTTAATTCATGATTTTGTAATGTTTTAAGGCCGGGTCCTTATATTTGACGAATGATTTTCAATGTGATATTTCTTGTATAATTATTAATGGATCATTATATATAAATAATAATGTTTCAAATACTAGGAATATGTATTTAGTTTATTATTCATGATCCTCAAAAAAATTATTACAAATAAATCACTATTTAAACTGAAAAAAATACATAAAAATTATTTTTCCTTATTTTAATATATTCTAAAATCCAAAAGAATTTATTTTTTAGGATTCTTCCACTTATCACTGAATTAATTCTTCATTAATTATTTTTCTTTCAAATAGAATAGGAATGATGAAATGAGAATCAAAGTATAATGTTGTACCATTCTATCTTGGCGGAAATAAATATCCTACATTTTCCTATTAAATTAAATTATTTCAATATCAATATCATGGAGTAAAAAAATTTAACACTTTTAGACTGATTAAAATTTCACCACAGATCCAAATAATGGAGTGTCAATTAAAAATCATGTTCAAATTAGTAATATAATGATAAAATACAATAAAATAATTAATTTTAATTTGAAAAACAATGATTGATTTTTTTAAACACAAATCATGTTTTTGTATATCTTGATATATATAAAATGAATGATCAAATTTATTATTTAATGTTATATAAGATTTTTTTATAATGACTCTTCAAATTGAGAATTTAACCCAGAAAACATACAGAGACCATGAATATAAAATAATCCAAAAAATGATGCATATATAAAATAAATTATATAAAAACCATTAATCATATAATTAATTAATAAATTCTAAATGGAAAAAATTATATTTTTTAAAAAAAATCTAAGATATATTTTAATGATATTTTCAATATTTTATAATTTTTTACTTGTGAGTAAAATGTTCCAAAAAAATTTCTCAATGACATTTTATTTGATGAAAAATATTTATATTTAATTTTCAATTAGAAACCCCCCATACGTAATTTCAAATGTTGTCCACATTATTTGAGCCAATTAATGGAGTGTATATCATTTTATCCAATCAAAATAGAAAAAAATGGATGATGGTTCAAAGAACATCCGTGGAACTGTTAGCCTTATATCCTTATAATCATTTACTGACTATTTTAGGTTCAAATGGTAAAATGTGACAATACTATTATATTCTAATTATTATTCACTAATCATGAAATGATTAAAAAAAATTGAAATATAAATCTGGTAATCTAATAAAATATTTATCTATTATAATGACACTATAACCATTTATTTTGTCATTTTAGTTAAATTATGATAATGTGATGGATTATACTGAGAATGAAAATATAATATTTATCAATGTTAGAAAAACAAACACATTTTAATAATATGAAATCATATTGATTTTATAATAAATTATTGAAACAACCTCCTCCTTACAACCCCATTAATAAGTTAATATATGACTATTATTTTTCTTAATATTCCAAAAAAACTCATTAAAATATTCTATTATTATGTAATGTATTCTTGTAGTTGGATGTGTGGACAAGATTAGACTAGATTTATTTTTTTATGGAAAATAAAATTATTTAATTATATGGTAATTTGAGGAATTGGGCCTTTAGTGGAGTTATATGAATTTTATTTACCCCCATAGTAGATGAATAATGTTAGAAAATTAAATAAATAAAAAAACCTCAATGGAATAAATTCCCTATATCCCTAAAAAATATTTATACAATGAATAAGTCGATACATTCATATTAATATCAGAAAAATGGGAATAATATTCCAAATTTTGAGTGGAGAAATAAATGGCTGGGGAAACCCAAAACCGGTCACAATGAGGTGTAATTTTTTTTATGGTGACCAAACTAGTTTTCTATTTGCAGCATGGTTATAAATTTTAATGGAATCCCAATGTTCTCTTTTAGGATCAATATAAATATCCTAATTTATTAATTAATGCATAATAAAAAATTTCTCCATTCCTTTATCATTAATTTTCTAAATCTCATCTTAAATTTTCATCATAAATTTATAATCCATTTTTTATTTTAATTTTTAAGTTTAAAAAGACACTAAAATTATATATTTTCTAACATTGATATAGGATTATAAGTATTTGGGGATTATAAGAGTGGCAGGACAATATTATAAGTTTACCTTTATTTATTTGTTAATGGAATGTGTTTTGATATTGTGTTTAATTTAATGGGTGTAATAACTTTTTTAAATGAAGAATGTTAAAATATATAAATCAAATAAAACATTACATATTTTTTTAAAATGGAAACCCATTATTGTTCATTATAATTTATTCCAAAATCATTGAACATGGTGAGTGATAACCCTATCCATATTTTTAGGGGGTCATTCTATGATATATTAGTAATATAAGATATTAAACATGTTAAACACTCTTTAACTATAATATTTTAGGTAATAATGAATATATTATCTCTCACTAAGTTACCTTTTTTGCTTCCTTATACTGATATGATTCGTATTCAATGGGTAGTAGATGGTTTTTTTCTTTTATAAATTCCCAAAATTTTATAAATTTTGATTGTTTTGTGTTTAAAACATTAATTATATTTACAATATAATGGGAAAATATTTTAAAAATATATTCCAAATATCTTTAATATTTTGTAATTTTGTTCATTTATGGAATTCCTTATAATGAAAAAATAATTATTTCATGATCAGAAGATATGATATTTTAGAATTTAAGAGTTAATTATCATCAAATTTATTTTTATAAATATCAAATCTTCTTTTAGATAGATAATATTAAATTTTAATTGGGAATTTTTCTCTAATAAAATATAATGTGTTCAAAATCATACTTATTTAATTCTTCTATGTATAATGAATTGTATTCCCTTTATTATTAATAACCTTTTAGAATTTTACACAATAAAAGATGATCAATGATATAGAGAGTAAAAAATATATATCATTATCCATATTAGGAAATGATTTTTGATTTACTAGTGTTTTTATTTTTTTGGGGTTAGAAATTATTATTATTCATTTGGATTTTCGAGAGTGAGAAGAAATTTCATTGTGATCTTCTAAATACTATTTTAAGGTAATATTGGCTATAAAACCAGAATCATTGGGTTTTTTGTTTTTCTGGTGTACTATAACAACATTGATTAATCCTTTTTAATTAATGACATTTAAATTGATCACTATTAAAATCCATAAATTTAGTATGAATTGTTCGCGATAGAGAATTATTGTTAGCAGGGGCTTCACAATGAAATGATTTTTGGTGATTTGATATATATATATTTATATATATATATTTATATCAAGGAAAATGAATATATTAATGTTGTAAAATGATAACTATGGAATTAATAGTGGGAATAAGGTTTGAATATTCCTTGGTGTGAGTTTTTCAATGATACAGTGTTCAGGTAATGTGGAGGGTGAGGGATGATCATTTTTTAAATATGTTTGACCACCCATCTCATATGGATGTTTTATAATCTAGTTGAAACCATCACATGGTAGGGTGTACTTAAAATTTGGTGTATAAATTTAAAAATAGGGATTATTGATTTATAGTAAAAGTAATGAAAATTTTAAATATGGTTCCGGCCTGCTCAAAAATATATTATCTAAGTTAGAGTTTTTCGAATTTTTGTTAATCTATTCATCTCGTGCTTTTATAAAACATCATTATTAGTATGAAGTAT
Organism: Viscum album; assembly: GCA_963277665.1. Classification (NCBI taxonomy): domain Eukaryota; kingdom Viridiplantae; phylum Streptophyta; class Magnoliopsida; order Santalales; family Viscaceae; genus Viscum; species Viscum album. Next base: position 1,497,035,077 of record OY728147.1, on the reverse strand, counting down.
AGGGTTTTATTGAATAACGACCTTCGATTCCAATATTATGCACCACCGATCTATATGAATTATTTTAAAATATTGATACAATAAGAATTGAGGTTAAACAAGTACTTTTCATGGATTTCTATGGTGAAGAAAACAAAATTTCAGAAGCCAAATTGGGTGTGTTAATGTTCTTTGGTTAAATGGGTTAATATGGTGGTATTGTGGTTGAAAATAGATAAAAACAATGTGAAATATATTTTAGTGTCCATGTAAATGCATTCAAATAAAAAAATCTATATAAAAATATTTCAATTGAAATATTGGTGAGATTAATGTTTTCCAAATTTATAGAAGCCCATAGTTTTATGAATCCATGATGTGGGATTGTTATCATTATTTTTTAGGTTGAGTAATGAAGATAGTGAGTATAAAAGTTTGTTACTAGTACATAGTTGTATATAGTTTTGGGTCACTTTAAAAATTGTGAATTGACCATGAGAAATTCAATGTTCATAATCACAATATTTTTTTCCACATATATAAATTAAAATACAAAAAAATTAAAAATAAAAACATTATTTTGGGTTTTTAAGTATAGTTATTGAAATAATTGATTAAACGATGATTGATTTAGTTGGTTGGTTGTGTTTAATGTTTTAGGTAGTAATTACCCAATATATATATTTTATTTACTAGTAAACACATTATATGTTGTTCTACAATTGAAATATAATTTAGTCTCAATCATCTTTTTTCCTTCATCAAATTTTCCAAATGTTATACAGTATACATACTCATTAATGATAATATTTGGATGTGTTTTCTAGTTTTCCAATGATTTTTCATTGAAGAAATTAATTTTGAATCCCTTAACTAAAAAATAATTTGTATCAAATTGAAAATGGTGGATTTTTTTATTTATAATCAAATTCATGTCCACCAACTAATAATTGTTTTATTTAACATCTATAGAAAAATATTAATATTTCACTGTAATCAAAATATAGGTTTAAAAAACATCTCTCTTGGATTTTCTCAATATAAAAATGTATTCATTTTATATTAATACTTTTTTTGATAATGATATATTCGAATCATAATTTTTTCAGAAGGATTATCATTATTAAATAGAACATAAAATGACCAAAATCAAACCAATTTACTTATAAATAAATTCAATTGTGTTATTTAAAAAAACACGTATTCAATAAAAAATTATATTTGGTTTATTTTTCACTCATTCCATATCTTCATCCAATTTTTATAAAACGTTTTCTTCTCATTAAACTCCCATATCATTTATTCTAATTCATCCAGCCAAAAAAATAAATCACTAAATTTTATTTCAAATCTATATATATTTTTTCACATCATAAAATAACTTGTTCCTTTGTTTGACTAATAGGAGACTTGGATTCCCTCAAATCATATTTAATTTTACTTTGGTTATGACTTTCTTTTGAAATATATCATATATAAAAATAAATCAAAATGCATACTTTTTTGGTATTCACTTTAGTATTAGCCGCTTATAATCTAAAAAATTATTGTGATTCATAAATTTTAGAATTCCACTAAGCTATTTATTTTTGGGTGTTAGGTGGTATTTTATATTTATATAACTCAATATTTTTCATCTATTAATAATTAAATTTTTTTAAGGTATTAAAAAAAATAATTTGATTTTTAGGAATTAAAATTATTATGAAATTATTAATTAAGAATGTAATCATGAAACCTACCAGATATTTTTCACCTTAAAATCCACCCATGAGGATGTAAAATTTAATCACATCAGAATTTATTTATTCTGTATATTTTTTATTAAGGGGGAAACTAAATAATGTAAATAAATTATTTTTACAATTATATTTATTTATTAGGGGTCCATAGTTTTCGACTTAATATTTCATTTCCATTATCATTGATTATTAACTTTTACATATTCTGTTTTTTTTATTATAGTGATTGATAAAATGAATCCCATGTTTATAATTGTTTCTATAGTATATAAATGTCATGGTTTCATGTATTATAAGATGAATGATAGTATTAATTTTTAATTCAATAACATATAACATTATGATTCCAAATCATTAGTTTTATATTTACAAAGGGTTGTCCCATAAATATATAGCATTATTAGAAAATTAATTTATTTTTTGGATATATAAAGTGTTGATAAATTTTACACTGATAAAGTTATTCATGATTTTAAATTTCCTGGGAAAATATTTTCATAAAAAGGAAAATAGATATTGTCTATGAATTCATCAACTATATAAATCTGTCATTATTCATCCAAAATATTCAATGTTCACACTAATAAGTGATGAAACCCAAAAATATTACTGAGTTGATGATGAAATTAAAATATTTTGATAAAAATTTCCATATATAAACAATATATTGTTGACATATATATTCAAAATGTATCTTATAATTGCGTGGTATATGTATAAAATCAATTTAGAACGAATTGTATAAAATCAAAACACATAAATATCAATAAAACATTGTAAAAATATCCATTTTCAACGTAGTATAAATATGTTGGACTTTAGTTATTGTATGAGTTATATAATATATAGGTTAAAATATTTGAATTTCTAATACCACCAATGGTTCTCAAAAAGGGTATTTACCAAAAAATCACATATTTTTAGTGTTTTTATCTGAATTGGTATATATCATAATTTTTGTTACAATTTTAGTTTTATAAAATAAAAGGGTTTAAAAAATTATTAATAAAAATTAATTGGATCCTACTTCAACCATACCTGTGTATGTAATTGTTTTATAATGGAAATTTAATTGATAAATTACATGTAAAAACACATTTGTCTATTAAAGATACTAATTCTTTTATCCGTGGTAGGCTCAATAAATTCTTTTATAACATTAATTTTTACTAGGTCATCCTTTTTTCAATTCATAAAAATCTACATTCTTTTTTGATTACCTATTAAACATTAATGTATAAATTTTAATATTAAATTTTTAAACCCTTCACCTCTCATAATTTGGGTAACATGTCAATGTTATAATGAATACCTAGATCATCCAAAAATGTAAAAACTATTTACGGTCATTTATAATATAAACTTTTTTATTCCATATTTTTAATTATACTTTGAAATATTTTCCTTGTATTGAACAATAAAAATGACTTTTGATAATATATGAATATTTTATATATATAAGTTAGAATAATTTTTTCCTTGTCAACTATATCAAATTTTATTTCTTGATCATATAAATACTATTTTAAGGTAATATTGGCTATAAAACCAAAATCATTGGGTTTTTTGTTTTTTTGGTGCACTCTAACAACATTGATTAATCCTTTTAAATGTATTACATTTAAATTTATCACTATTACAATCCATGGATTTAGTATGAATTTTTCATGAAAGAGAATAATTGTTAGCATGGGCTTAATAGTGAAATGATTTTGGGTGATTTGATATATATATGTATATATATATCAAGGAAAGTGAATATTTTAATGTTGTAAAATGATAACTATGGAATTATTGGTGGGAATAAGGTTTGAATATACCTTGGTGTGTGTTTTTAATAGATACATTGTTCAGGTAATGTGTGGGGGGGTGAGGGATTCTCATTGTTTAAATATGTATGACCATCCATCTCATATGGATGTTTTATAATCTAGTAGAAAGCATCACATGGTGGGGTATACTAAAAATTTGGTGTATAAATTAAAAAATAGTGATTATTGATTTATAGTAAAAGTATTGAAAAAAATTAAATATGGTTCAGGCCTCCTCAAAAATATATTATCAAAGTTAGTGTTTTTGTAATTTTTTGTAAATCTACGGATCTCGTGGTTTTATAAAACATCATGATTAGTATGAAATATAGGGTAGTATTTAATAACAACCCTATATTCCAATAATTTGCACCACAGATCTATATTAAATAATTTAAAATATCGATACAATAATAATTTAGGTTAAACAAGTACTTTTCATGGATTTAGATGGTGAAAATAAAACAAAATTGTAGAAGGAAAATTGGGTGTGATAATGTTCCTTGGTTAAACGGGTAAAGATGGTGGTATTGTGGTTGAAAATAACAAAAAAACGGTGAGAAATATATTTGATTGTCCATGGAATTTCTTGAAATTAATAAAATCTATATAAAAACATTTAGATTAAAATTTTGATGCGATTAATTGTTTCCATATTTATAGTAGCCCACAGTATTATAAATCCCTGATGTAGTATTGTTATCATCATCTTTTTGGTTGAGTAATGAAAATTGTGAGTATAAATGTTTTTTACTAGTATATAGTAGTACATGGATTTGGGTGACATTTAAAATGGTGAATGGACCATGAGAAATTTAATCTTCATGATCACAATGATTTTTTCCACATATTTAAATTTAAAAATAGAAAAATTTAAAAAAACATTATTTTGGGGTTTTTAAGTATAGTTATTAAAATAGTTGATTAAATTATGGTTGATTTAGTTAGTTGGTTGTGTTTAAATTTTTAGGTAGTAATTAACCTATATATGGATTTTATTTTCTAGGAAACACATTATATGTTGTTCTACAATTAAAATATTATTTAGTATCAATCATATTTTTCGTTCATAATCTTTTCTAAATGTTATACAGTATACTTACTCATTAATGATAATATTTGGAAGTTTTTTTCAGTTTACCAATGTTTTTTCATTGTAGAAATTATTTTTGAATCCTATAACAAAAAAATAATTCATATAAAATTTAAAATAATGAAATATTTTTTTTTGTATTTATAATAAAATTACTGTCCATGAACTAATACATTTTTTATTTAACATATAGAGAAAAATATTAATTTTTCACCATAATCAAAAATGAAGTTTAAAAAAATTGCTCTTGGATTTTATCCATATAAAAATGTATTTATTTTATCTTAATAATATATTTTGATAATTATATATTTGAATCCTAATATTTTCATAAGGATTATCATTTTGCAACAGAACATAATCTGACCAACAAGAAACCAATTTACTTATAAATAATTTCAAATGTTTTATTTAAATAAAACATGTATTTAATGCAAAATTATATTTGGCTTATTTTCCAATAATTTCATATCATCATCAAAATTTTATAAGACATTTTATTCTCATTAAAATCCCAAATCATTTATTCTAATTCATCTAGCCATAAAAAATATATCACTAAATTTTATTTCAAATAAATATATATTTTTTCACATCTTAAAATAACTTGTTCCTTTGTTCGACTAATAAGTGACTTGTATTCCCCCAAATCATCATTAATATTACTTTGGTAAATATTTTTTTGAAATATATCATATATAAAAATAGATCATGATAAAAACTTTTTTGGTATTCACTTTAGTTTAAGCCCTTTATAGTCTAAAAAATTATTGTGATTACACAATTTCATAATTCTACTAAGCCATTTATTTTTGGGTGTTAGGTGGTATTTAATATTTATATAACATAATATTTTTCTTGTAATAATAACTTTTTTAAAAGAAAATTTAAGGTAATCCAATAAAAAAAATGTGATTTTTATAAATTAAAATTTTTAAGAAATTATTATTTACGAATGTAATCATGAAACCTATCATGTTTTTTTCACCTTAAAATCCACCCATATGGAAGTAATATTTATTCACATCAGAATTTATTTATTCTGAATATTTTTGAAGAAGGGGGAAACTAAATAATGTCATTATATTTTTTTACAGTTATAATTATTTAATATGGGACCATAGTTTTCTTCTTAATATTTCATTTCAATTATCATTGAATATAAACTTTTATATATTATGTTATTTCATTATAGTGATTGATAAAATGAGTCCCATGTTTATAATTGTTTCCACAGTTATATAAATGTCATGGTTTCATGTATTATAAGATGAATGATTGTCTTCATTTTTAATTAAATAACATATCTCGTTATGATTCCAAATCAATAATTTTATATTGACAAAGGGTGGTCCCATAAATATATAGCTTTATTAGAAAAATAATTTATTTTTTGAATATATAATGTGTGGATAAATATTTAAACTAAGAAAGTTATTCATGATGATAAATTTCCATGGAAAAGCTTTTCATAAACATGAAAAAAGATATTGTCTATGAGTCCATCAACTCTATAATTCTATCAATATTCTTCAAAATTATTCAATGTTCACACTGATAAGTGATCAAACCCCAAATTATTACTGAGTTGACGATGAAATTAAAATATTTTTATAAACATTTCCTTATATAAACAATATATTGATGACATATATTTTCAAAATTTATCTTATAATTTCGTTGAATATGTAAAAAATCAATTTAGAAATAATTGTATAAAATATAAACCCATAAATATCAATAAAAATTGTAACGAGATCCATTTTCAAAGTAGTATAATTTGTTGGACTTTTGTTATAGTATGAATTACATAATATATTGGTTAAAGTATTTGAATATCCAATACAACTAATGGTTCTCAAAAAGGGTATTTACCAAAAGTTCACATATTTTCAATGTTTATATATGAATTGGGATATATCATAATTTTTGTAAAAGTATTAGATTTATAAAATAAAAAGGTTTAAACAATTAATAATAAAAATTAATTGCATCCTAATTCAACCGTACATGTGTATAAAATTGTTTTTTAATGGAAATTTTATTGATAAATTAGTTGTAAAAACAGATATTTATATTAAAGATACTAATTCTTATATCCCCAGTAGCTTCAATAAATTATTTTATAAAATTAATTTTTACTAGGTCATCATTTTTTTAATTCAAAAAAAATTACATTCTTATTTTGATTACCTATTAAACCAAAATGTCTAAATTCTAATATTAATATTTTAAACCCTTCCCCTCTCATAATCGGGGTAACGTTTAAATTTTATAAGGAATACCTAGATCTTCCATAAATGAGAAAACTATTTATGGTCATTTATAAAATAAACATTTTTATACCATATTTTTAATTAACCTTTGAAATATTTTCCTTGTATTGAACAATAAAAACGACTTTTGATAATATGTAAAAATTCTATATATATATGTTACAATAATTTATTCATTTTCAACTATATAAAATTTTATTTCATTATCATCTAAATACTATTTTATGGTAATATTGTATTACAATCCATGGATTTAGTATGAATTGTTCATGAAAGAGAATAATTGTTAGCAAGGGATTACCAGTGAAACGATTTTGGTTGATTTGATATATGTATATATATATATATATCAAGGAAAATGAATATTATAATGTTGTAAAATTATAAATAAGGAACTAATGGTGGGGATAAGGTTTGAAGATTCCTTGGTGTGTGTTTTTCATAAATACAGTGTTCTGGTAATGTGTGGGGCGTGAGGGATGCTCATTGTTTAAATATGTATGACCATCCATCTCATATGGATGTTTTATAATCTAGTAGAAACCATCACATGGTGGGGTATACTAAAAATTTGGTGTATAAATTTAAAAATATAGATATTTGATTTATAGTAAAAGTAATGAAAAAATTAAATATGGTTCATGCCTCCTCAGAAAGATATTATCTAAGTTAGGGGTTTTGTTATTTTTGTTAATCTATTGATCATGTGGTTTTATAAAACATCATGATTAGTATGAGATATAGAGTAGTATTTAATAACTACCCTTGATTCCACTATTATGCACCACAGATCTATATGAAATATTTTAAAATATTGATACAATAAGAATTGAGGTTAAACATGTAATTTTCATGGATTTAAATGGTGAAAAAAACAGAATTTCTGAAGGAAAAATGGGTGTGATAATGTTCTTTGGTTAAATGGGTAATGATGGTGGTATTGTGTTTTAAAATAGCTAAAAATAGTGGGAAATATATTTTAGTGTCCATGGAAATTCAGGAAAATAATAAAATCTATATAAAAACATTTCAATTGAAATTTTTGTGAGATTAATTTTTTCCAAATTTATAGTATCCCACAGTATTATAAATCCATGATGTGGGATTGTTGTCATTATTTTTTTGTTTGAGTAATGAAAATAGTGAGTATAAATGTTTGTTACTAGTATATAGTTGTAAATAGATTTGAGTGACTTTAAAAATGGTGAATGGACCATGATAAATTCAATCTTCATGATCACAATATTTTTTTCCACATATTTAAATTAAAAAAACAAAAACAAAAACATTATTTTGGGTTTTTTTAAATATAGTTATTAAAATAGTTTATTAAACTATGATTTATTTAGTTAGTTGGTTTTGTTTAAATTTTTAGGTAGTAATTAACCAATATTTGGAATTTATTTACGAGGAAACACATTATATGTTGTTCTACAATTGAAATATTATTTAGTCTCAATTAGATTTTTCCTTCATTAACTTTTCCAAATGTTATACAGTATACTTACTCATTAATGATAATAATTTGATGTGTTTTTTAGTTTACTATTGATATTTCTTTATAGAAATTAATTTTGAATCGGCTAACTAAAAAATAATTCATACAAAATTGAAAATAATGAATTATTTTTTCGGTATTTATAATAAAATTATTGTCCGCCAAATAATACTTGTTTTATTTAACATCTAGATTAAATATAAATTTTCACTATATTCAAAAGTAAGGTTTAAAATACATCACTCTTGGATTTTACCCATATACAAATGAATTCATTTTATATTAATAATTTTTTTGATAATGATTTATTTGAATCATAATTTTTTCATAAGGATTATCATTATGAAACAGAACATAATCTGACCAACATGAAACCGATTTACTTATAAATAAATTAAAATGTGTTATTAAAATAAAGCACATATTCAATGAAAAATTATTTTTGGTTTATTTTTAACTCATTCAAATATATTCATCCAATTTTAATAAAACATTTTCTTCTCATAAAAATCCCATATCATTTATTCTAATTCATCTAGCCATAAAAAATAAATTACAAAATTTTATTTCAAATCAATATGTATTTTTTCACATCTTAATATAACTTGTTCATTTTTTTTGACTTATACGGGACTTGGATTCCCTCAAATCATCTTAAATTTTACTTTGGTAGTGATTTTTTTTGAAATATAGAATATATAAAAATAAATCATGATAAAAACATTTTTGGTATTCACTTTAGTTTTAGCCCCTTATAATCTAAAAAATTATCTTGATTCCTCAATTTTATAATTCCACTAAGCCATTTATTTTGGGGTGTTAGGTAGTATTTAATTTTTATATAACTCTATATTTTTCATGTAATAATAATTTAATTTTTTAAGGTATTCCAATAAAAAGTAATGTGATTATTAGGAATTTAAATTTTTACAAAATTATTAATTACGAATGTAATCATGAAACCTACCATGTTTTTTCACCTTAAAATCCACCATTGTGGAAGTAATCTTTATTCACATCTGAATTTATTTATTCTACATATTTTTGGAGAAGGGGAAAACTAAATAATTTCATTATATTATTTTTACAATTAGAATTACTTATTATGGGACCATATTTTTCATCTTAATATTTCTATTCCATTATCACTGATTGTAAACTTTTACATATTCTATTTTTTTATTATAGTGATTAATAAAATTAATCCCTTATTTATATTTTGTTCCATAGTTCTATAAATTTCTGGGTTTCTTGTAGTATTATATGAATGATAATCTTCAATTTTAATTCAATTACATATCTCTTTATGTTTCCAAATCAATACTTTTATATTAAAAAAGTATTGTCCCATAAATATATAGATTTATTAGAAAAATAATTTCTTATTTGGATATAGAAAGTGTTGATAAATGTTTAAACTGAAAAATTTATTCATGATGTTAAATCTCCAGGGAAAATATTTTCATAAACATGAAAATAGATATTGTCTATAAATGCATCAACTATATAATTCTATAATTATTCATAAAAAATATTCAATGGTCACAGTAATAAGTGATCAAACCCAAAAATATTACTGAGTTGATGATGAAATTAAAATATTTTGAAAAAAAATTCCTCATATAAAAAATATATTATTGACATATATATTCAAAATTTATCTAATAATTTCTTGGTATATGTATACAGTTAATTGAGAAATAATTTTATAAAATCTAAACACATAAATATCAATAAAAAATTACAACGAGATCAATTTTCAAAATAGTATAAATATGTTGGACTTTAGTTATAGTATGAATTAAATAATATATAGGTTAAAATATTTGAATGTCCAATCCCACTAATGGTTATCAAAATGGGTATTTACCAGATGTTCAAATTTTTTCAGTGTTTTTATCTGAATTGGGATACATCATAATTTTTCTTACAATATTGGTTTTATATAATAAAAGGGTTAAAAAAATTAATTATAAAAATTAATTGGATCCTACTTCAACCATATATGTGTTTGTAATTTTTTAATAATGGAAATTTAATTGATAAATTATTTGTAAAATCACATATGTCTATTAAAGATATTCATTCATTTATCCCTAGTAGGCTCAATAAATTCTTTTATAACATTAATTTTTACTAGGTCATCCTTTTTTCAGTTCATAAATATCTACATTCTTTTTATTGATTACCTGTTAAACCATAATGTATAAATTTTAATATTAAATTTTTAAACCCTTCACCTCTCATAATTGGGGTAACGTTTCAATGTTATAAGGAATACCTAGATCTTCCAAAAATGGGAAAACTATTTACAGTAATTTATAAAATAAATTTTTTTATAAAATATTTTTAATTAAACATTGAAATATTTTCCTTGTATTTAACAATAAAAATTAATTTTGATAAAATTTAAAAATTATATATATATGTGAAAATAATTTGTTCCTATTTAACTATATTAAATTTTATTTCCTGAGAACAAGAGAAACAATTTTCACAATAATAACATTAATATCCTATTACATTTTAAGAAATTTTATCTACAAATAAAAATTTAAATTGTTCTTTCCTTGTAGTTTCATTTTACTTATTTTTTTCCATAAATATTCACCATCACATGATAATTCATGTTGGGATTAACTTTTTAAATTCATTCTTAATCACAATAATATATTTTTTCTTTGTAAAAACACAAGATGGATTACCAATAAAAATTTAAAAAAAAAAGCCATTTTTATCATCAGGTAGATTGAAAAAATATATATATGTATTTTTTTATCCAATTTTTATATTTAATTTACAATCAATGACTTGGTTTTACCCTATTATCCAAAATAAAGATTTATACATAAATTACAGGGCTAATGAAACAAAATTTTGTAATACTCACTAGATCAATATTATTTTCACATTATGATTTATTTATTCATGGTCCATGGGAATTGTGAATTAATAATAATTGTTAATGTCTCTATTAATCCTAAAAATGAATTCCTAATTTTTTATACATTTTTAATGTTCATACATATATCACATATCATTGAATCAAACTAATCTTGTTATGATTAACATGATATGTGTTATGACTAGAATATCATGAACATCTATATCATCTATTTATTTATTCATTTTGGGATTATTTTCTATTGAATCCTTTTAAATAAAATTTATATTATTCAAAACTTCTTTCAAAAAAATACATTGTATGATCGATTAATTAGGTAATACATAGTTCGAGAATCCAAATCTTATACTCCATAAATTAAGGATTTCACAATAAAAAGGTAATGAGTATATTTAGAACTACTAATATAAATATTATTTTTAAAAAATTATTCATTTTCTAATAATGTATAAGTAATGTTCAACAATAAATGATATGAATATAATCTTACAGAACTATAACAATAAAAAAAATTAATGAAACAAATATAACATCAAACTAGGCTAATTATGTATTAATGGGTTAAGGAATGTGTTTTAATGAATGACTAATGATTTATAGTGAAACTAATTTTTGTTTTTTTTTTCTATTTTAACCAATAATTTAAAACATGGTATTGAAATATTGTTGAATACTTTACCAAAGCCATACTATTCCACCAAAAACATTTTTGATCAATTTTTTAATTTTATTGACAAATTATAATGATCATCAAGAATTCTATAATGATTATATTGAAAAATATTAGAATAGTACTCACATTGTAATTTTATTCATTTAACTTACAAATTTATCTGAATGGATAATTACTCATTAAAAATTTATTCAAATGTATTTTAAAAAAATTTATTTAATAAGGGAATTCTAGCTAGAGCATAAAAATGATGTTAATTAACAAGATATATTCCCTTTAAATAATCATTTCCCAAATCCTCACAATGAGTTAAATATATTTCTTTTAGAACTATGAATTTTTTCTTTTTTCCAATATTCTAACCAATACTAAATTTATAATCATACATAAAGATAAAGGGAGAATTCAGATGGATCATTTTTTGATAATGATTCAATAGTTTCTATATTCTTACATAGATTTAGTGTTAGTATTTTTAATCTATAAATTATAAATGTTATGAATTTAATTATTACTCTATTTGTATCTCTAATATTTGAAATACAGTTCTTTGTTTTCATTCAAACTATCTAAAAAGTTTTCAAGTAATGTTTTCCTCCAAAAATATAATAATATAGTGAAATCATAATTTTCCACAAAAGGTAAAGGTTCCACTATATGAAAACTATAAAAAATTGTTTCTAAATCATCTACTTATTTTAAATGGTGACTTATTTGACCGCCAAAGGTATTTTAACCTAAGGAAACCCTATATCAATTTTTTATATACAATATTTATAATAAGTTTCAATAAGGAGGTCTTATTTTAGGAAATAAGTATTCAATAATAATCATTTGTCTTTTTTTTGAAACAATACTGACATTTTATGTTGAATATATATATTAGTAAAATATTTTCATTTGAAGCTAAATATATACTACATAGTGTTCGAATCCTTTTAATTTATCCTTCAATTAGTCACAGTTCTCAATGTATATATCTATATATTTTTACAATGATTGGTGTATAATTTCCAAACAACATCAACATTAAATAATTGAATTATTTTTCTATGAATTTCACAGAAAAAAAAATAATGGTAATAAATTATTACAATATTATTTCTAATTAATATCTTTTCCATATTATAGTAAGAAAATGATTTTGATATCATGATTATGTTACTCATCAAGAATGCATTCTATTTGGATATGGTATATATAACTGTTTGATTTGATATATTTTTTTGAGGATAATCATGTTTCAATCATCCAATTTTCCCATATTTTTAATAATATTGTGCATTTTAGTCTTGAGCGTATTATTTCCACCTAAATAGAAATTGAGGAAACATCGAAGGTAGGATTATTGAGGGATAATGATCCAAAACCCCTGACTATGTTTTTGAGGGAATTTTATTTCCTCCTATATAACAGATCTTTTTTATAAAATTTTAAACTATATAATACTTTTCATATTAGTGATTAAATTCATGAATTTTTTTCATTATTTATTATAATAGAATGGATCTTTCTTATGATTAACATCAAGAGTTTTACTTAAAACAATGTTCCTTGATTGGGTGATTTTAATCTTACACATGATACTAAAATCTTGTGATGGAAAGAGGGATACCCATCCATGTATAACCAATAAAATGAAGAAGGGAATAGAGAACAAATGGTGTTAGTAAACTAAAAAATTATTAATTTTATATATACAGTAGACGCTATAAATAGTGATAAAATAGTTGAATTCTCAGGGAAATTGGGATTGTAAAAATTAATTTGTTTAAATTTTAACTATTCAGATATAATCCTATCTTGATCATATAGTATTTGTTTTCATTATCACACATCACAATCTACCAAAAGTTACAATGATTGTCAAAAACATTATATTACAATATCGAATTTTTGTGTATCGCATGGAAGTTAATAAATATATTTTATCTCTGTAAGACCCAAAAATTATGTGGAATTTTTTTTTCTTAAATACATGGGAATTTTACGAGTCTGCAGAAATTTACTGCGCATGATTCTGAGGCCCAGTGTTCCCGGAATCAATTTCTGACATTTTGTTCGGGTAAGTTCATTAAACGTACGAGCGGGTTTTTATAACTTTTGAACCAGTACTTTGAATTGAAATTTGAGGGCATCGTTGAACTCGTTGTGCCAATATTTTCTTAAGAAGACTTTCACTTCAACGACAGTAAGTTGAGAGTTGAGGTTTATTTTTTTTGGGGGTTCTTAAAAAAATATAATTAAATAAAGTGTTTCTACACATTATTTTATTTAATCCGACAAGATAGTGTTGGTGGTTAAAACCTCCTCATTAGTGTTGTAGGTGGGACATCCACACCTTAACCTCCCATGAGAGGTTATGGTGGTATAGTCCACACGAACTTAACCTCCCCTGAGAGGTTATAACGTGGGACCACCCAAGACCACAAAACATCATATTTGAATAATTGGGGTGGGACCACCCAACCAGTATTGATGGAGGAGGATAAAACCACTCAACTCACCCTCATTAATGAGGGAAAGGCCCTTGATCTCCCCAAAAATAATTCATGCCAACTCTCAAGCTTTAACGAGGTGGGACCATGTAATTAATTCTCGAATTTTGAATTGTAGTGTCGATGCATAGTTTGTTATATCAAATCCACACCATTAATTAAATGAATCATATCATTTAATTAAATACCACAATTTGAATTTTAAACTCAAAAATCTAAAATAATAGACAATCTTTTATTTGGAGGGGCTAGCTTTTCATTTGGTGGAAAAGGAGGATTATAGGATCATTTGGAGAAAGATCCCAATGAAGAACCATTCTCCCAACGAAGAATGAATAACGAAGAATGCTTTATTCCAATGAAGAACGCCGGCAAAGTTTCTTCTTCGACTTCCTTCCTTGGATACTACTGACATGGAGCGTTTTACAGAGCCGACGCAGCTCAAAATTAGGAGTGCGTGGTAGACGCGACAAATGACGGGTGACTTTTTCTTCTTTCCACAACTTCAAAGTTGACGCCAAAAAATCCAGGTTGGGGGTTATTGAATGTTGATGATTCTATTCTCTTCTTCTCATAATCTAATGAAAGTAATCAATACAAAGCGATGTAATTAATTGTTTTTCATCTTCTTACCTTGATGAACCTATTAATACAACCTTAAAAACAGGGGATGCGGGCCAACCTAACATGTCCTGATATCCTACATTGATTCTTCTTTCATGTGGTGTTCTTCGAAGCGGCAATGAGGTGATGAGGGAAGCAACGACAAAGGCCCCGCTACCTGCGACCTCCATGAACCGTGCCGCCCCCCGCGACTCACTATTGTTCTAGGCCGAACACCGCCAGCCCGTGCCAGCCTGAGCCGCACCGAACCGCCTTGCCCAGCCGACACTGGCCCGCCAGACCGCGGCCTGTCTGCACCCCGCGCGGCCTGCCGGAGCTCTGCCCGACACCCTGTCAGCCTGCTCGTGCCCCGCGCTGCCTGCCCGCACACTTTCATCACCTCACGCGCCCTACCAGCGCCCTACCCAGCACTCTGCCAACCGACTTGTGCCCTGCGTGGCCTGCCTGCGCCCTCCCCACACCCAATGTGTCCTTCCCACCTCATGCCCCCACCTCACGCGACCTACCTGTGCCCTGCCCGGCACCCGCCAGCCTGCCCGTGCCCCGCGCGGCCTGCTCACGCCCTTCACAGTGCACCGCACTGCCTGCACGTGCCCCGGCTCTTAACTGAACCAGCCGAGCCACACCGGCCACCCGAGCTGCTTGCAGCGTCCTTCGCGGCGTCGCTGTGACAACAGGCTCGGATTTCGGGGCCGAGCCGCCCGAGCCATGCCCCACGTGGTACTGGCTGAATCGGCCCCGGCCTCCGGGCCACGACACCTACGCAGAGACCTACGAGTCGAACCACCCATGCAGTCTTCCGGGCCGGGCTCAACGGACCGGGCCAAACCTTGAGGGCTTACCGGGACAACCCAGACTGGGTCGGACGAGATTGGGTTGGGACATGTCGGTCAGACAGGGTCAGACCAGACCCATGCCCACTACTAACCCCTTTACATCCTTTGGCCACACCGTTGGCACCAGAAATTTGTTTGAAAATCTTCCAGCGGCGCTAGAAATTTTAGAAAATAGCTGTCCCTTTGAGTATACCCTACTGTAGTTCAGGGTTTAGTTGAGATATGATAGGTTGGATCATATATGAATCCAAATGGGGCCTCGAGACTAAAAGGCTAATAACTCATAGAACGGGTGTCTGATTGACGTGTTGTCTGTTGCGTTGAGACCTCTATGACGAGGTGGACCTTTGAGATACTTCTATGTGGGACTTAGTGACACTTATATTATCAACCAGTATCTCGTGGAGTGGATCCTTCTAGAGGCGACTGGACAGAGTAAGGAGACCTAGTAGTTGGCTGACACCCGATGACTGCTGACCGATTCGACTTAGAGTGACTCGACTAACCCTGTGGGGAGCGCATTGGTGTTGAGGTAGACCCATGGTGGGTAGCTCCTCTCTGTGACATGGAAGACCCACGGTACTCGACACGTGTATAACCTCAGCATGCTAAGAGGGGGAGCGCCTCTGTGTGACGTGGAACACCCACGGTGGGGAGCACCTCTGGGTGATGCGACAGACCCATGGTACTCGACAGGAGAGGTACCTCATCATTCCAAGGATAGTGGGAAGCACATCTGTGTGACGTGCCAGGCACATTTTACTCAATAGTGGAGGAGTAGTCCATTAGCCGAGGTTCTTATAGTGTGACTGGGGATGTTACTTGATACTACCCCTGGAATAAAATCCCAGTTTGAGGTGAGTCAGTAAGTTTGTCTTTACCTCATTATTGAGATGGATCAATTGGTAACATAGTTATATGTTTGGGCATATACGTAAGTGAGTTTTTCTATTGATTTCATACTTTTTGGATTATCCTTGTTGGATTTTGTGCGACCTTGAGGGTCTCGAGGTCCCTACTGAGTATCGTTATACATACCACTACACGAGCTTTTCCCGCACCTCGTAGTGTTGGTTCCAGACGATGGACAGCAATGACTGCGGTCGAGAGTAGCAGTATTTCACAGTACCCAGAGGTGGAACACATGGCATGACGGTACACGGAGGAGATGGACGGACATGGAGTGTTGTGGAGGCTATCTGTATCTACCCTTCAGGAAGTATCTGTGGCAGATGATCCAAGAGCTGCTTTATATTATGCAGCTATTTTTCTCCCTTTTCAGTTGTAATTGTACTTTACAGTTGGGCTTGTATTTTCTGCCCCTTTATTTTTCAGCACTCTTTTTTTATACAATTTTAATTAGTGTTTTTCTTCCTTCTTATACTCTGTTGTGCGTGTTTATAATTTTTAAAGGCAATTTTTTCCTAGTTTTAGTGATTTACGCCTTTGGCGATAGTCGCCAGCCTCTGGCCTATGGAAGGCGAGAATGGGGTAGTAATGGCATGGGTCCCAAGGACGGGTCGTGACAAATTGGAATCAGAGTAGTCAGTTCTACCGTAGAACTTAGGACTCTGATCATTCTTTTCTATGAAGCAATAATGTAAAGGGTACCGAGTGTGGTTTTCAGTTCATAGATTCCAGTGTTGGTGCGGCGACTGATATATCCATACACTAGGACCCTGACTTCTGATTTCCGACTCAGTGCACGAAAACACTGATTGTGTGTGGGAATTCAAAATTTTTCTTTAAGTGATCTCAACCAGGTCAGCTCACCAGGTACAATCTTTTGACAGTTTCGCATCTATTTCATTCCGGATGCCTCCCCTTGGATGACTAGTTAGGGCCCCGAGAGTCGTATGCACAGATAGCCCACCGAGCAATGATGCCTCGGTGTAGGGCCCTCTTCCAGGGAAGGCACCAGTGGTACCACTACCCGTTGGGCCACCAATGCGACCAGCCCTAGCAGCAGACGATGCACGCCACTTGAACATGTTGCATGAGTTCCTGTTCTAGAGGCCACCTAGGATAATGTGAGAGATGGACCAATAGGTGTCTGGGGATTGGATGAAGGGAACGGTGAGAGTCTTCAGACTGGTAGGGACACCATCAGACCTTATGGTGATCTTTGGAGTTATTCTCCTTCAAGCAGCAGCTGGAAGATAGTGGAGCCTGATGATCCAGGTGCATAACGAGGCGACGCTACTCTAGGATGACTTTGAGAGCCTACATGGGGCGGAGTTTGTCCCAGACACCCTAAGAGAGGTGCAGATACAGTAGCTAATGCATCTATAGCAGGGTATCATGACTGTAGCTCAGTACTCAGCAAGGTTAACCGACCTCTCGTGCTACTCCATAAGTATGGTGTGGGATGCATTCTTCATGCTCCAGACCTTCATGCAGGGACTCATGCGATAGATCGGTGCTTCAATTATCTCCCTCAGCATCCCGACACAGGAAGGGGTGTGCGAGGGAGCCCTCTTAGTGGAGAGATTCCTTGCTGAGTAGTCTCCAGCAGTGATACACACCACTAGTCGACATGCAGCGGTGTCTTCTACAGCTGGCAATAGACAGATTTCATAGAGGTACAAGAATACCTGAAGAACAGGTGGATGACCGCATGACTCAGAATCGGTTTTGCGGTGAACACATATTGGAGATAAATCCATACATGCTAGGAGCGGACCGTGTTACTCATGTGGCGAGCATGGTCAGAGGGCTCCTGACTATCTGACCTGCTGTTTGGATGATCAGCTGGCAGTTGAGGGACCTCCTAGGCCGAGGCATAGATTCGATCGAGGTGGTCCATAGGGATCAAGTAGACATGGCAGACTAGCTATCCATGCCACTAGAAGTGGAAAACGTTTCAAGGTGCTATCCCCACCACCACCAAGAGTTCCACCACGACCATAGGGAGCAGGTGGACAGGGGAGAGATCAGCTCCAGACTTGATTATTACACACTGGTGCTGGTAGTATGAGCTTACTCTAGGAGGTGAGAGATTCTGGGGGGATCTCCTCGTAGTGGAATCGAGGCATTATGATGTCATCTTGGGTATGTACAGGTTATCTACATTCAATGCTCAGATCGACTGTATTAGGTTAAAAATGTGGTGTGTCCACAAAGATGGGGCCAAGTTTACCTTCACCGGTGAGAAGGGAGCCTTTGCAGCACATGACGGACTTACTCGAAGGACGGTACAACCGATCACTCATTAGTTGGCATGCATTACCCTCAGATCAATTAATGTCGAGAGTTGAAGCTATCCTATAGTGGTGGACTAGTAAGCGAATGTTTTCCCTGACGATGTTCCAGTTCTACCACGTGGACGAGAGGTGGACTTCTATATTGACATGTACCATAAGAAGACACTGATATCTACTATGGCATATCGGATGGCTCTTGCTGGGCTTCGTGAGCTATAGGTACAGCTGAAGGACTTGCTGGGGAATGGATTCATCCAGCCCAGTGTTTCTCCCTGGGTAGCCCCAATTTTGTTCGCCAAGAAGGCAGATGGGAAATTGATGCTTTATGTTTACTACCGTCGCCTGAATCAGGTGACCATGAAGAACAAGTACTCACTCTTGAGGATAGATGACCTATTTGATAAGCTCAAGGTTGTAGGGTGTTTCTCGAAGATAGACCTCAGATCAGGCTATCAGTAGCTCAGAGTTTGAGATGAGGATGTGTATAAGACAACCTTCAGGTGTCGGTATGGACACTATGTTTTCTTAGGTATGCACCTCGGCGTAACCATCACTATAGTAGTTTTAATGGGACTCATGAACAAGATCATCAATCCATACCTTGATCCCTTTTTCATAGTCTTCATCGACGACATTCTAATCTACTCGAATACTGAGGAGCAGCATGCCTACCATTTTCAGGTAGTACTGGACACACACCAAGAGAACCAGATTTATTGTAAGAAATCTAAGTGCCAGTTTTGGATCCAATAGGTTCACTTTACGGGTCACGTCATCTTGGAGGCTGGAGTGGCAGTGGATCTTGCAAAGATTGAGGTGGAACTTGCTGGGAGCCACCCAAGAGTGTGACAGTGGTACAATGTTTCTTGGGTTTGGCTGGATACTACTGGAGATTCATTCCAGACTTCTCTAGAGTTGAAATACCACTATCATCCTTGACGAAGAAGGGGTGACCCTTTATGTTGTCAGAGAGATGTCGGTAGAGCTTTCAGGAGCTGAGGCAGAGGCTGACTAGTGCCCCATATTGAGACTTCTAGAGGAAGGGATAGGGAACATAGTTACTACGACACATCAGGGACCAGACTCGGGTGTGTCCTGATGCAGGAGCGAGCAGTGATCCTGTATGGTCCTCAGCAGCTGAGATAGCCCAAGGAGAACTACGATACCCATAACCAAGAGTTAGGAGTAGTGGTCTTCTCCTTGAAGATGTGGTGACACTATCTGATGGGCTAACGTTTTACCATGTACTCTGATCCAAAGACTATCAGGTATATCATCTCTTGGAAGGACCAGAACATGAGACAACAATAATGGATTGAGTTCTTCCAAGACTATGACTTCAAGATAGTCTATACCCATGGATAAGGGAACGTTGTAGCAGATTCACTCAGCAGGAGAACTAGTATAAAGTTTCTAGGCAAGGCGACAAAGATGCTGGTTGCTTTATAGATATCCTTTGTGGATAGAGATTGAGCATCCTTCCATCAATCCCTTACCATCACCCCCCCCCCCCACTTCATCAGTGATTCAGGGAGGAACAACATGGGGACACTGACTACGAGACACGACCTGCTCAGATATCCATAGGGCAGCCACATGATGGATTTTCTAAAGGGGGGGAGCAAGTCATCCTCTTCAAGGATGTACCTTGGTACCAGTGGAACTTCAGGAAGATGTGTTGAGGGAGTTCCACACTTCCCCTTTCACGGTACGTCCAGGAGGGGAAAAGAAGTATCAGGACCTTAGACGACAGCACTGGTGGCCAGGTATGAAGAAGGCATTAGCGGAGTTTGTCTCTTGATGCCACAATTATCTGCAAGTGAAGGTTGAGCACTATGTACCAGTAGGATTGGTACAACTTTTAGATATCCTATAGTGGAAGTGGGATGGGATATCCTTGGACTTCGTGATGGGTCTTCTATATACATCTAGGGGTCGTGAGTCGATTTAGTTGATCATTGACCAACTCATCAAGTCAGCCCACTTCGTATCAATCAGAGAGAAGGGCTTAGTAGGGACCCAGGGCGCCTCTATTTGCAGGAGATTGTGCAGTTACATGGAGTAACTTTGATGATTATCTTCGATCGTTACACAGACTTTACTTCCTGGCTATGGAAGCGGTTGTAGGAGGCTTTCAGAACACAACTATGTCTGAGCACCCCCTTCCATCCTCAGATGGAAATTCAGACTGAGTAGACCATTCAGACCCTCAAGAACATGTTGTATGCTTGTGTACTCAACTTCGGTCACAGCTGGGAGGATCACTTTCCATTGGTGGAGTTTGTGTATAACAACAGCTATCACTCCAACATTGGGATGACGCCTTTTGAGTCCATGTACAAACGACCTTTCAGATCACCCTTGTTCTAGACAGACCCTGGGGAGTCATCACTAGTGGGACTAGATATGGTACGAGCTACCACAGCAAAGGTGCATATCATCCAGGAGCAGATGAAGACAGCACAGAGCAGGATGAACTCATATGCTGACAATAGATGGAGACCTCTAGAGTTTATGTATGGTGACAATGTATTTCAATGGGTCTCACCTCGACGAGGTCTACAGAGATTTGGCCAAGGTGACAAGTTATCTCCGAGATTAATCGGACCAATCCAGGTCCCCAGCAGAGTAGGCGAGGTGGCTCACAGCATAGCTCTTCCACCTTAGTTGCACTGGGTGCACGACATCTTCCATGTATCTCCGCTAAGGAGACATGTGAAAGACCCTTCTCACATCATCGACCATGGATGATGGATGTCGAAGATGGGGTGACTATCATAGAGGTTCTAGTGGAGATTGACGATCGACAGAAGCGGGTCCTACGTGGATGGTCGATACCTCTGGTGCGTATACGCTGACAGTAAGGGAACCTCTAGGAGAGCACATGGGAGCGGGAGGCTCAGATGTGTGCTCATTACCACAACGTGTTCCCAGAGTTCGAGTTGTATCTTATGGGGATGTAATGCCCTAATTTGGGGGGAATGTAAAGACCCATAAATTCCATTGAAATTTTTTTCTTAAATACATGGAAATTTTATGAGTCCGTGAAAATTTACGGCGCATGTCTTCGAGGCCAGGTGCGCCCATAATCAATTTCTGATGTTTTGTTCAGGTACCTTCAGTAAACGTTCGAGAGGAATTTTATAACATTTGAACTGGTGCACAGAATTGAAATCGGAGGGTATTGTTGAACTCGCAGCACTAATAATTGCATAAAAAGACTTTCACTTTGATGTAAGTAAGTCAAGAGTTGAGGTTAAATTTTTTGGGGGTTCTTAAAAAAATATAATAAAATAAAATGTATTAGCACTTTATTTTATTTAACCCGCCATGAGATTGTTGGTGGTTAAAACCTTTTTATGAGATTTTGAGGTGGGACCACCACACCTTAACCTCCCATGAGAGGTTATGGTGCTGGGGTCCACCAGAACATAACCTCCCATAAGTGGTTACAACCTGGGGACCACCCAAGACTGTATAACCTCTCATTTGAATAATTTGGTGGGGACCACCTGCCCCCTATTGATGGAGGAGGATAAAACCTCTCAACACTCCCTCATTATTTAGGGAGATCATCTTGATATCCCCTAAATTATTTCATGAAATCTCTCATGCATTAATGAGGTGGAGCCATGTAATTAATTCTCCACTTTTGAATTGTTATGAAAACACATAGTTTATTATACCAAGTCTACAACATTAATTAAATGAGTCATCTCATTTAATTAAACTCCACAAATTGAATTTTAAACTCAATAATCTATAATAAAAGACAATCCTTTATTTGGAGGGGCTAGATTTTCATTTTTGGTAATGGAGGATTAGAGGATAATTGGGAGAAATCTCCCAACGAAGAACCATCCTCCCAACGAAGAATAAAGAATGAACTAAACATTCTTCCAAAGAAGAATGCCAGTGACGGTTCTTCTTTGACTACCTTCCTCGGATCCTACTGATGTAGAGCGTCTTCTAGGGCTGATGCAGCTCTGAATTGGAAGTGTGTGGAAGACGCGACGAGTGACGGGCGACTTCGTCTTCTTTCCACGACTTCAACGTCGATGCCCAACAATATAGGTAGGGATTATTGCATGTTGATGCTTTTCTTTTCTTCTTCTCATCCTCGAATAAAATGAATCGATGCAAGGTGATGTAATTAATTGTTGTTCATCTTCTTACAGAGATGAACAAATTTATACTTCCTTAAACACGGAGGATGCAGGCCAAACGAACAAGGCCCGACATCCTTCATCTATTCTTCTTTGTTGTGGTGTTCTTCGAAGCGGAAACGAGGTGATGAAGACGGCAACGAAAAAGGTCACACTACCCATGGCATCCGAAAATCGCGCCGCCCTCACGGCACAACGGTGTTCCCAGCCGAACACTGTCGGCCTGCGCCGACCCGGCCTGGCTAGCCACCATCCCGCCTACCCGCGGCCATCCCGCGGCCTATCAGCGCCCTACCCCCCTTCTCCTTTCTAGCACCCCGCACACCTTGTCGGCCTTTCGGCACCCCGCGTGGCCTGCTCGCAGCCTGCCCGCGCCCCGTACGGCCGACCCTCGCCCTGCCCGCGCCCTACATGGCCTCCCCGCCCCTGCCCAACGTCATGTCGGCCTGCCCGTGCCCCGCATGGCCTTCCGGCACCCTACACAGCACCCCGCGTGGCCTGCAAGCACCCAAGATCCTGGTCGAACCGGGCGAGCCACACCGGCCACGCGATCCGGCCTACGGTGTCCTTCGCAGCGTCGCTGGCTGAACCAGCTCGGCTTTCCAGGCAGCGCCGCCTGAGCCGTGCCCTACATGGTGCTGGTTGAACCTGCCCCGGCCTCAGGGCCGAGCCGCCTATGCGGAGATCTCCGGGTAATGTCCAATCCGGGTTGAACCTACCCAGGCCTCCGGGCCCAGACTGGGTTGGGCCGAGTCGGTCCGATCGGCTATGACCGGACCCGAGCCCACTACTGACCCCTTTACACCCTTTGGCCATATCATTGGCACTGGTCATCCATTTGATGATCCGCCAGTGGCGCTAGAAATCTTAGAGCATTGCCGTCTATTTGAGTATACCCCACTGGAGTTTGGGGTTTAGTTGAGATACGGTCAGGTTGGATCCTACATGAATCCAACCAGGCCCCTGGGACTAAAAGGCTAATAACTCACAGACCGGGCATCCGATTGATGTGCCGTCTATTCCGTTGAGACTTCTATGATGAGGCGGGCCTATGAAATACTTCTAAGTGGGACTTTGTGAGAGTTGGAGTATCGACCAGTAGATCGTGGAGTGGATCCTTCTAGAGGCGAGCAGACAGTGTACGGAGACCTAGTAGCTGGCTGAGACTTGACGACTGATGACTAATTCGACTCGGAGTGACTCAACTAACCCAGTGGGGAGCACCTTGGTGTCACAACAGACCCATGGTTGGGAGCGCCTCTATGGGATACGACAGACCCACGATACTCGACATGTGGAATACCTCAGCAGGCTATGAGGCGGAGCACCTCTATGTCATACAGCTGACCCACAGTGGGGAGTGCCTCTATGTTATGCGACAGACCAATGGTACTCGACAAGAAGAGTACATCAGCAGTCCAAGGATAGTGGGAAGCGCCTCTATATGACGCGGTAGGCCCACTGTACTCAAATGTTGTGGACTACTCCATCAGCTGAGGTTCCGAAAGTGTGACTATGGATGTTACTTGATACTACCCCTAGAATAAAATCCTGGTCTGAGATGAGTTAGTAACATTTGTGTTTACCTCATTAATGGGATGGATTACTTGGTAACGTAGGTATATATATGGGAATATACCTAAGTGTGGTTATCTGTTGATTTCATAATTTGTGGATTATCCTTGTTGGATTTTGGGAGACCTTAAGGGTCTCAAGGTCCCTACTGAGTATCGTTATACTCACCCCTGCATGGGCTTTGCCCGCACCTCATTGTGTTGGTTGCAGACGACAGACAATGCTGACTATGGCCGAGAGTAGCAGGATTAGACAGTACCCAGAGGTGGACAGCACAGCGTGATGGTACACAGAAGAGACAGATGGACGTTGAGTGTTGTGGAGGCTATCTGTACCTACCCTTCAGGTAGGATCCATGGCGGACGATCCTGGAGCCACTTTACATCTTTCATCTATTTTTTCCCTTTTCTGTTGTACTTGTACTATACAGTTGGGCTTGTATTTCCAGACCCTTTACAGTTCATCACTCCTTTTGTATACAGTTTTACTTAGTGTTTTGTTTCAAGATTATACTCTATTGTGTTTGTTTATAATTTTTAAAGGCAATGCCATCCCAGTTTTAGGGATTTATGCCTTTGGTGCTAGTCTCTAGCCCATGGCGTATAGAAGGCGGGCTTGGGGTAGTCATGGCATGGGTCCCGAGGACGGGTCATGACACTCTAATTCTATTAAAGACAATGTGATCATTGATCATATTGAAATGTTCAATTATTAAACATATATAAGGAATTAATTTAGTTCGATAAATATTTAACATAGTATTAATTTTGAATTGGAATTTTATATTCATTCTATGATTGAATTTTATATGGATCCGAAATTTTTTTAAAATAAAATAAACTCATATAAAAAAACAATGAAAATATACAATTACTCATTAGAAATTTATGAAATATTGATTTTTTTTTTATAATGATGATGAATTTTTATTAATACAAGGGAGGAATAATGATAATGAATAATATATTAGGTGTTCTCAATTCATGAACTATTTAATGATTGTTAAATATAAGATAAAATCCATGTATATAAATTACAGTTTGACCAATATTAATCCATGTGATTTGGTAAGGAATTAATGGTGTAAATGATATTTGAATAGAAAATTAACATTAATGGAATTGTTTTTTATATAATAAGAACATGAAAAATAATACATATTAATGAGTTAAATATACCAACTATAAAAGAACCATCTAGAAAATATGCATGATATTGTGAAATATTAGTCCCTAAAACACTTTTTTTTTGTTTTTATGAAAAAAATTGAATCGACATTAATTCACTAAAATGGCTGAAATATTCAATAAATAAATAAATATATTAATAATGAAGGATTATAGTCTTTAATTCATTTAAATCATACATATTTGTTAAAACATTATGAATTAACTTCCTAGAGGATATCTATATGATACATCACAATTATTTTCAGCAACCAAATAATAATTCAATGTTATAGTAAATAGAAAATTTTAGTAATATATTTAATAAATATTTCATGGAAAAATTAT
Source organism: Viscum album (assembly GCA_963277665.1). Taxonomy (NCBI): domain Eukaryota; kingdom Viridiplantae; phylum Streptophyta; class Magnoliopsida; order Santalales; family Viscaceae; genus Viscum; species Viscum album. The sequence goes on along the minus strand of OY728147.1, from coordinate 1,497,008,684 downwards.
ATATCTATATAATTTAATGAAATTGTTTTATTCCATCAATAATATAAATGGATTATTTATATAATAACAACATTGGTGGATAACTATTTAATTATTTTAGTTTTATGTTGAAAAAATATTATGCATATAAAATGATATATCAACCACATAAATTGTAATAGATAGGATGGTAAAAATTTAATTCATTAAAAATATTTATCATATATATATATATTTTATAAAAATATACAATATAGATTATAAAATTTCCAAAATGGTTTGACTCTGAACATATATGATAAAATAAATAAAATATAGTGAATTTATTTTCTAATCACATTCCTTATACCTTTTAAATTTGAATTACAATAATCAATATGTCCAGATCTCATTAAAATTTATCATTTACTTTTAATATAAATAATCACTACCAATTTTTTATTAGTTATTATTATTTAATATATTTGAAGAAAACTTAAAATTACATGAAGAGGTTTACAGAAATATTTTAATATAATATATTTGAGTAATAAATTATCATAACAGGTTACAATGATGTAATAATCTTAAAATGTAATGATGTTTCTTAATATAAATTCAAAAAATTATCCTCAACCATTGAAAAATTATATATCAGATTTCTGTTTAGCTTCATGATGTTTCTTCTAGAAAACAATTTCAGTACATCAGTTCATTAAATCCAACATGTTATATTTTTGTACAATGAAATCCATTAGTAAACTCAATGTAACTCTTAAAATTTACACATGATCGATTATTATCATGATAAAAATTTATTTAGAATATATTATATTAATATTTAGTCAATTTATAGGACATAATATGTTATTTGTAAGTATCATTGCATAAAAAATTATTGAGAGGGGTTTGGAATTATTTTTGAAGAAGCTATTTATGAAAATGTAAATGATTCAATGAAAAAATTTTATTATATAAAAAATATAAAAATAAATTCATTAGTATTTATATATTATAGGGTATATAATTAATTTATTTCAATTTTTATGAGTCCCGTGTCTATTTAATACGATGAAAGTTTATTTATTATATATTTTTGCATCGATTTAATATAAATTAAATTTATATTATATGTTAATAAGATCATGTTTATAACATTTTACAAAAAATATTTTCATCTAATTTATAATTTTGGAAAAGAGATATTATTTTTATAAATTTAATATCATAATAAACATTCATGGGTAGTGATGCTATATTAAAATTATTATTAATTACAGATCATATAGAGATAATGAATAAAATCTTGAGAAAAACATTATTCCGATTTAAATCAATAGACATTGAGTACAATACAATGAATGACATGAATATATGTTATTATGATATACGTAGAATGTAATTTGTAACAATGCCTAATAACTTAATATGTAAAATAAAGAAATATGAAAAATATAATACATTAATAAAATTTTCATTATATTATTAAATGTAGAGTGAATATTTTTCTCTTTTGTTTTTCGACAGTGAGTGGGAATTCTGGATTTGGAAGGCGTTTGGGGCCTTTAAAATTTGGAATGGTCAGGTTGGTTCGCTGGACGGTTTTCTCAATGTATAATTTGAAGGAGCTGGGGAACAAAGAGCTAAGAGGAAGGCTCAGGTGGTGATTGTTTCAGTAGGGTGCTAGACCATCTGGACGGTGAGGAATGTTGTGCACCATAAGTGTGCTTGGGGTTCTCAGGTTAGTTTTCTTTTTGAAATGAAGAATCTGGTCCATGACTTGGTTCAATTATGTGAAGACTATCATAGCTCACCATAAGTGAGGGGCCTGGTCTCTAATCGGTTCCTCTCCAATCGGGATGGCACCTCGGGGCAGGGGCACTGGGTTCGCTGGCGTCCTCTCCACTGTGGCCTCAAGATGAATACAGACGGATCCCTGGTTGGGGGGAGATGTGTGAAGGCAATGTCATCAGGAACCCACACAAGTCAGTGATAGCTGCTTTCTTTGCTTCCTATGTTAGGGGAGATGTTTTAAAAGTACAGGTGCATGTGATACTCACAGGTTTGGTGCATTCTGGCTAGTGATGCATCGATCTGAAGGCGGTGGAGACAGATTCTCTCATACTCTTAAAAGCACTCTCTGGTCCTGGCCGATTTCCATGGAATGTGTCCTGCCTCATTAGAATGTGAAAACAAAATTTGGGCACTCATGTTGAGATCACTGATACCAGGCGGGAGTGGAATCAGGTTGCAGACTTCCTGGAGTCTCTGGTACCTCCGAATGAAAGTTTCTCTCTCTTCCTTAACATCGGCTCATTCCCCGAGGGAGTGAGGTTTGTTATTGATGATGCTCTGGGTTTGCATTTTTTTTTCGGCCCCCATGATTCTCTTCTTCCCTGTTTTTTGTTTTTGTTTTCAAAATTTATGTATTTATGTACTCTCTTTTATTCAATGAAAATGTTAGTTTTCAGTCAGTCAGAAATCATATATATCAAGTTATATTTGAAAATAATGTTGTGTGAGTTTTACTATCAGGCATTGAATTTTTATTTATCATTCTGTTGAACTATTTATCATCGATCAAATGGATTATATTTCAATACATGTGATGTATATAGAAATATCTTATTCACATGGTCATATATTGATATATATACTTGATAAAGATAATTCTAGATCAAAATATATCATGGGTTTGATAGATAGTTTTTAGAGGTATCTCTTCAGTTATCATTATCAATTATGAATTCATAATCATCTTCACTGTCACGAACCGGATCCGGTCGCCATAAAACCGTCACCAAACCCAGCTCGTGATAAGGCCCGAAGGGAATTCCCTATCCCAAAGGGCTGGCACAAGTTCCCAGGTATCATTAATTTAGTTATTGGAACTATTTACCCGAGTATGAAAGAACAACACATAAAAACAATCCATAATATAAATCTGAAATTTTCAATCCAAACAGGTCTTAACAAAAAACCAGAACCGACTACATTGGATTACAGACGATAAAAGAGTTCCATATACAAATAATGACAACATCAAGACATCCCCAAGGACTCCACATGACACGGGGGTCATCACCCGCAAGTCGTCTCCACAACTCCGCACCAGCGATGGGGACTAACACCCTGAACAGCCATCACCCTTGGAATTTTCTTTACCTGAGTCAAACATAACCAAGTATAATTAAACCCAAGTGGTGTAAGAATGGTGTTATCCTAATCCCAATAGGATACCACCCAATGATTCTAAATGAGATGCAATACAATGTGAAAAATCAAGCAGTTTTAGTATGTAAAGAAAGAGAGTGACAAATCCAAGAAATGCAAATTTCAATTGAAAACACCTTTCAAGATAAAATTTTCAGAATGTTCACACATTTAAATATAATTGTTAGCTACTATAAATTATTTCCAATAACATCCAAATAAAATGGAAAATATGAGAAAAACAATGAGCAACAAAATCGGAAACACCCCTAGGCACAAGACAGTCTCATGCCCCATCTATCTCATACCTCGGTGTAAAGTAACAATAGTAAAATCCATTCTCATGCATGAGCCACTAGTAGGGAATATAACCATAACCTAGTGGTCCACAATCATCATCCACATAGTTTAGTTAGAGACTTTTTATCCAAAATCTAGGTGAAATAGGGACAAAACTCATCCGTTCCACTAGCCGTACTAGTACACATCTGCCCCACCTTGGTACCTGGGATTCCCCCTTGGTTCAAAAACAAATTAAGCATGCCTCATGCATCAATTTTCATATAAAAACACCAATACTTGTTACTTACAAACAATACAGTAGCTATACACACTTTATACCATATAAAACAGAAAACAAAACACTTTGATTTTCCATTAAACAATTTCACAAAAAACCGCATTGTTTTTCAACCAACACTCCCTGAAAACCCCACTTTGCACACTATATGCACACCTATAAGTTACCAAAACAGAAAATGAAGCCATATACATTTCAATTAAACCAAAAAATCAATTTTTAGGGAAGCCCCATGTGAACCAAGAAATGTAATCTTTGTTAAACCTCTATTTTCTAACAAACATGACACTTAAAGTTCACAAGTTCCACAACACCATTAAAACCAACTTTCGCAGAAAAAATAGAAGGGATAAACAATCAAAACCGTATTTTCATACCTATTATATCCCAATAAAATAAAATAAGTAGTGATAGGTCAGCCCCAAAATAACCAACAAGAGAATTCCATGAAAAACCCTCAATTTCACCTAAAATACCAATTAAAAATACATTTGAATAACAAAATCCATTAAAACTATTTTTTGAAAAAACCATAAAATTAAATGAACATGAAAATGTCATAAAAACATAATTTTAATTCAAATATAATTCATACATATGTAATCACCTACCAAATTAGTTAAAACCATGAATACTTTGTGCGAAAATCAAATCGCACCACCGCCGCACCAAGACGGACCTAGATCAAATCTAAAACCACAAGAATTGGAAAATAAAACCCAAGTTTAAACCTTAGGTTAAAACACCTAACCCCAGGTCATTTGGGACATCAAGGAATAGGGAATAAACCCTAATAAAAACAAATGAAACCCTAATAAATTTGAAAGAGGAAATAAATGGACTCACTTACTTGAAGTATCCTGAATTAATCACTCCAAAAACAACAGTAGATGAAATTTCAAACATCCAAAACTCAGGGGTTGTTCGAACAAGATTAGGAGGTCATTTAGGAACTGGAATGGTGGTAAAATAGTAAGAATTGAGATAGTTAAGAAGGTATGAAGTTACCTCTTCAATTCTGGCCGATTTGAGACACCTTATGAAGTTCTGCCCTAAGTCTCGATTTCAAAGAGCTCCATGGAGGGGGGGGGGAAAGGAAATGGGAGCGCGCCTGGGCTTCTTAGGGTCAATAGGGAAGTAGAATAACTGAAAAAAATCATTATAATGAATAATATTTTAAAAAATTAAAGAAACAATTTAAAACTAGAAAATGAGCATTCAGGTTGGCCCAATTCTTAATTAAAAACCCAAATCTCCAATGATTATGGACTTATAAAGGATCCAAATTTAAATTTTGGTGTTAATTGGTCAGGGGAGGCCATGTATGAAATTTAATGGATAAAAAATGTTGAAAAATGAATGATTAATAAAAGAAAAAAAAATTATTTTAAATCTGGAATTGGGCTCACAGTTTGGCCCAATTAATGAAAACTCACCCATTACTCCATAAAAGTGTGGGAAACCACCAAAACAAAGAATGAATGGAAAATAAATTAATTATAACTTTAAAATGAGTTATATATGTAATAATTATCCCCAACATGAAAATTTTCCACCCTGGAAAGTCACAGAAAGGTCAAAGAAACAACCAAACCCAATTGAGAAACCTATAGGTACTCCCTTGCCAGGTTTCGCCTCCAAAGGAAAAAACACCTCTAGTGATCAATTAAGGAAGGATTACTCTCACAACCAAATAATACAACACTTTAATGAAATGATCAATCACATTCATACTTTATACCAAAATAAAACTCCTCAAACACTGTCCGAACAAGACTCCATCAATTCACCAAAACAAACAACAACTTTGAACAAGGTTACACTTAACTTACTTTAACTAAACCATTGCACACTCTCCATTCCCAACGTTTACACAAGGAAGATGTTGGTATCTAGATAGCTCCGAACGAGACTATAAACACCAATCCAAGACCATGGAAATATCAAGGTTACTGGTATGGGGGGACACAAATACGCTCCCCACAATAAGAGACAACCAATATTTTTTTTCCGAGACAAAATCAGGACTCTAATTGGGGGAGGACTGAATGAACTCCATGGTACATAGGTTAGACTTCCATTCAAACTTTCCGAAGGAACATACATAAAATTCATAGTGGTTCTACCCACCATAAGAACCAACCATCTTAACCGACAAGCATGGGCCGACACAGAAAAACCCAAAAATATCAAGATTTGGTAAGGTCGTACAGTTAGTCCGCCTAGTTTGTGAAACCGTGAATTAATTGTTCTGATCAATCTTTCTACATGGATTCTAGGCACACAGTCACTTTGAATCATTCACAAACCATGTGCTCATCTTTTCCAGCCAAATTTCCAACCATTCTCCAAAGACTCAATGGAAACTAAAGGTGGAGGGAACGACATTGGGTGATGACATGGGTATAAGGCCCTCCATCTATTTCCACCAAATGTGAACAATAGAAGAAATATGATGATACTAGAGGTTTAAAATCTTTCTATCATTCATATTTAGGATAAGACATTGCACAAGTGTTTAAATGAACATGTGATTTCCCCTGACTAAGAGCCAGCTCTTCTCCGAGACCAATGGCTGGAACTCAAATGATTGAAGCATCTTCGGCCAAGCTGTTAGTCTTTGGAAACCCACTGAATGAGAATTATTTTTTCAGTGCCACCAACAACTACAACGCAATCCCATATATGTTTTCCAGACATAACACATTCCAAAGTCACTTTACCCTATCTTGATATTTCACTAAAACAAGGGCTAAAAAGATGCACAAACATCACACCCTATTTCTTTAGGTGAGAAACAGTATTAGTAAAGAACACCTACACTCACCTTCCTTTAAAATGGAAGATTTTGAATTTTTACCAAGGGAGACATTCTTACAACATAATAGGGCCGCTCATAGGATTTCACGACTTTCACCTGTATGGTCAATCGAGCACATGACACTATAAGGCATCACCGAACACGACCATTTCGACTAATATAAACAATGCATGGAGAGGGACCTTATACAACATCCCCAAACAGTACACAATTCTACAAAGTGGCCACAATATGCTATCATGACCATATTTCCCACACTGGTGGTTTAACATGAACTTATGCTTCCAATAAACTTTGAAGAAACCAAAGGCCCTCTAAGACACCATTGAGACACTTATATACACTAACAACCCTAGACCACATCCACCTTCAAAGAATCATGAAAATTAAGAAACTAAGGTCTGTTTCAACTTTCCACGACAACTCTCCCATTACAAGAGGATCTAAAAATCAATGAAAGGAATAGGTGTAGACTCAATCTACATATCTCGAAAAAAATATTCCTTATATTGATCAATATGTGGATTTTCCAATGGGGAAACAATCTGGGTTGCACTTCAATTATGCATTAACACTTAATTAGGGAAAACCTTATCTAATAAGAGAACCTAAAGATCCAACCAAGATGGTCCATTGGTTAAAAAGTTCCAAAAACCAGATCCAAACACATGAAGGGATCCACCATAAAGGTGTCCTAAAACAAATCTCAGTGGAGACTACTAACTGGTCCTTCTACCCAGCTTACTGACCAAACAAAAACCCAAAAAATAGTTTGAACAGGAGGGGTTCTTGGACTCAAAACAACCCACAACATCAACATTTTCCAAAGACACATTATATAAACCATTCATCATGACATCATGTTTTTCATTAAAAACATTTCTTTAAAAAAAATGGTTTAGCGGTTAGCGCATCCACCTGTAAAGACCCATAAATTTCAAGGAAATTTTTGTCTTGATTTTCTTTGGAATTTTACAAGAGCACAGTTTCTGAAGGCACCCGTTTCTGAGGCCCGGTGTGCCCAGAATCATTTTCCGAAGTTTGGCTTGGGTACGTTCAGTGAACGGACGAGCGGGTTTTTCTAAATTTTGAACCGGTGCCCAGAATCAAATTCTGAGGGCACCGATGAAATCCCAGCGCCGGTATTTGCGTAGAAATGCCTCTTCCGGAGTTGCGTTTTCTCGGATGTGGTTTTTAATTTTTGGGATTAAAGTTAAGAAATAAAATAATTGTTCGAAAAACTTTATTTTATTTCACTTAAGCCACTTGAAGCCACATGAAAGCCACTTAAACTGAGTTGAAACGGATAGGGCACTATCCAAAAATATCCTACCCTCTTGGTAGGATATTTGCAAGGTGGGGCCCGCACGAGCCCTGCCGTTTCTTTTCCGCTAAGTAAAGAACCCGCGGAAACCCATAATTATGAAAGTCAACTGATGCATTTTCTTAAATTCTTAACGGACCATTTAATTGGGCGGTTTATTTCGTGAATTAATTTGGCAGTTTCTTTCGTTGAATTAATTCTACGAATTAATGGGTCGTTACTTACCTCTTTTCGTTTGTTGCGTAATAATAAAAGAAGACCAACATGACTTTTGGAGGATTACACGTTGAGAGGTTTTTGACAGAAGATCTTGTGCCTTCACCATTCTTCGCGAAGAACGCGAAGAACGCGAAGAACGCGATGACCGCGAAGAACGCCGGCCTCCGACGAAGAACGCCGAACCCGTGGAAATCGACGACGTGACGCTGTGTGCCGCAACGCCGGCGTTTCTTCTCCTGTGACGTTCTTCTGTGACGTTCCTTCCTCCGTGACAAAAACATTCGATCATCCATTGATTTCGATGACGCGACGCCCGATACCGCGACGACGCAATGATCCCCAATTCCGCAAAGAACCCGCGAGCGACGACTTGACGAGTAGGGATTTTATTTTGGAAATACCCCCTTTTTTTTATATTCTCGTGAATGTTTCTTTAAAATTTAAAGAATCGGTTCATATGAACAATTTTAATTTATTAAAATTGTTGTTTCATTTTTGTATAATTTCTCCAATTGTTATTAACTAACGCGGAGGGTGCGGGCCAGACAAACACGGCCCGACAACCCTCCGCCGTTCTTCGTGGTTGTGTGGATTTGGCGGGCGATGGAGAAACGTGAAGAAAGGGCGTTTTGATGATTCCGCAGAGACGAACGGAACCTGGGAGGAACAACGGCGCAGACTGGAAGGAAAATGGACCACCGGAGAAACTCCGGTGGCCCGCGGAAGTTAATGGCGGTGCCGGCAGCCGGAGGCGGCGGCGCCCCGGCGCGTCGCCGGACAGGGCGGCCAAGGCTGGAGCTGCGGCGGCGGTGGCCAGCGGACCCGCGGACCCACGGGTCCAGCTCACCTGCACGGGACGCAGCAGAAGTCGCGTCCGTTCAATCAGCGCGGCCCTTCGAGGGCCGCGAAATCTCCAAACCACGGGGGCAGCGCCTCGCGGCACCCGGGCGCTCGACCGCTTGGCCGTACCGAGCCGGGCCGGTCCGACCGGCTGGGCCACGCCCCGGCTGGACCGGACCGGACCGGTTCGGACCGGGTCGGGTCGACCCGGTTCGGCCGACCCAGGGGGGTCGGGCCGGGTCGGCCCGAACCCGGACCCCCCATCTTTGGACTGTTTTCGGTCATTCACCCGTAACATGAGCTACGGGCCTCCAAATGATGCGCCGTCAGCGGAAAAGCGATCCTTGGATCGAGATGGTCGTTTCTGTATATCGCACTCAAGGTTTCGGAATACTTTGACTTCGGACAGGTTGGTTCGTACACGAAACCAACTGGGCCCTCGGAGTGGAAACGCTCATATCATGAGCTTCAGACGTTCGATCGACATGCCGTCCACTTTGTTGAATTCCTCTAAGTGAGACAAATCTTTTGGCATAATCCGCCCGAGATTTGGATGCAGGTGGAGTACGGTCGGGTTGGTTTTGCCTTAAAAACCAACCGGGCTCTAGGACGAAAAGACCAATAACTCTCAGACCGGGCGTCCGATTGACGCACCGTCTGCGACGTTGAGTTCCTGTTGATGATACAGAACGTTTAGATACATCAACCTCGGTCTTTGTGTCAGTTGATGTATCAGCCTCTCGGCTCGTGGAGCGGACCCTCCTGAACGAGCTTACTATGTGCGGGAACCTTAGAGCTGGCTGCGACTGCTACTTCGACAGCGACGACTGTGCAGAGATCCTAAGTGGACTGCGACGACGACTGTGCAGAGATCCTCAGTGGACTCCGACGACGACTTTGCAGAGATCCTCAGTGGACTGCGATGACTACTACACTCAGCGATCCTACGTGGATCAGTGCTACAGGTCCTGTGTGGGCCCGATCCTGTGTGGGTCCGGTCCTGTGTGGGTCAGCGCTTAGCGGTTCTGTGTGAGCCAGTGCTTACAGGTCCTGTGTGGGTCTTTGCGGGGGTTAGTTACCTATCAATCCTTTGTGTGTCCGACGACTTAGATGGATCAGTGATCATCTTTATCGTTATTCGAAGGAGTATACCTGTGTGAGCTGAATCCTGTGTTACTCTCCTTTTTGGATTGTGTTGAGCTATCCTGTGTGGATTTACTGTTTACTCTCCATTGTGGATTGTGTTGTGCTATTCTGTGTGGGTATACGTTTTGCTTTCATGTTTGGACTGGGTTGTGCATGGACTCAGATGTTGGAGCCGAACGGGAATGGATGACTTAGGTATATGTATGGGCATATACCTAAGTCGTGTTGGATGTTACTTCGTGATTGTATCTTTCCCTTGTGGATTATCCTTTGTGGATTCTGGAAGACCTTCGGGGGTCTCGGGGTCCCTACTGAGTAGCTTATACTCACCCCTGCACGGGCAATGCCCGCACTTCGTTGTGTTGGTTGCAGACGATGGACAACGCTGATCGTGGTGGAGGCGTGTGGAGCAGGTCGGTACCTGGAGGTGGACCACTGGGCGAGATGTACTCGGAGCGGACGGCTGGACCGAGGAGCTGTGGAGGCTATATGTACCCACCCTTCAGGTGGGACCTTCAGAGGATGGCTCAACGCTGTGGATTTTCTTTCCAGTTTCTGTTTTTCCCTTTCAGTTGTACTTTACAGTTGGGCTTGTATTTCCGGCCCCTTTTTCTTTCAGCACATCTTGTTATTGTTTTTACTTAGTGTTTACTTTTCCGCTTTCTTACCTTGTGGTGCTTGTTTACTTTTCAAAGGCAATGCCTTCTCTTTTTCCGGGATTTTCGCCTTGGTGCAAGTCGCCAGCCCCTGGCCTAGGGAAGGCGGGTTTGGGGTAGTCATGGCACGGGCCCCGAGGATGGGTCGTGAAAAATTGGTATCAGAGGCGGTCGGTTCTACCGCAGACTCTTATCTTTCTTCTATGTGAAGAAATAGTGTTTAGCATATTGGGTGTGGTTATCAGTCCAGGGAGTCCAGTGTTGGTGCGGCGGCCGACATATCCATACACCAGGACCCTGACTTCTGATTTCCGACTTAATGCACGAAAACATTGATTGCATGTGTGTTTCAAGTTTTCTTTGTGATTACTTGTGTCAGCTCACTAGGTATACTGTTCTGACCGTGGCGCACTTGTTTCCTTTTCAGGATGGCCCCACGATGGCAGCCAGTTAGGGTTCCGAGAGTAGAGCGCGACGACAGCCCGCCGAGCGACGAGGCCTCGGTACAGGGCCAGTTGACAGTAGAGGCACCGGCGGTACCTTTACCCGCCGAGCCCCCGATGCTTCCAGCGCCGACCGCTGACGATGCACGTCGCCTCGGAGCTCTACATGAGTTCCAGCGCCAGCGACCACCCAGGTTTCGTGGGGTGACGGACCCCCAGGCAGCCGAGGACGGGCTGGAGGTGGTCGTTCGAGTTTTCAGGCTAGTGAGGACACCAGCAGACCTCATGGTGATCCTCGCGGTGAGAATACTGCACGCAGCAGCAGGACGATGGTGGAGCTTGATGCTCCAGGTACACGATGAGGCATATCTTATCTAGACGAGCTTCGAGAGACTTTTCCGCTCAGAGTTTGTCCCACCACCCTCCGTGCAGTGCGCATCCAGGAGTTTCTTCAGCTGTGGCAGGGCAGCTTGACGGTCGCCCAGTACGCGGTGAGGTTCACCGATCTTTCTCGCTACTCGACCGACATGGTACAGGACCCCTTCTTCCGGGCCCTGACCTTTGAGCAGGGTTTGAGACACGAGATCAGTGCATCGATGATCTCCCTCAGCATCTCGACCCAGGAAGAAGTGCTGGAGCAAGCTCTTCTGATCGAGAGCTTTCTGGTTGAGTCCACAGCGAGACCTCCCACAGGGCGGTAGGTAGCAGAGTCTTCGGCAGCAGGTATCTGACGGATGACTCAGGGTTCCAGGCAGACCAGACCTTCCGGCAGACGACCTCGGGACACTGGCTCAGCAGTGCGGGGCACACAGCGCGGAGCCAGTCTTCCAAGAGGCAGGCAGTGCTACGCGTGCGGCGGGCAGGGCCACGTGGCTCGTGACTGCCCGACCCACCGTACCGAGGAGCAGAAGATAGTGTAGGGGCCACTCAGGAAGAGGCAGAGGGTTGACCGTGGCGGTCCAGAGGGAGGAGGCGGATGAGGCAGAGGCGTTGGTCGAGTAGTAGGTGGTGGGCGACGCTTTGAGGCTCTACCACCACCACCACCACCAGGAGGTCCGCCCCGACCACAGGGAGTTGGTGGGGAAAGACATGCACAGCTCCAGGCAGTGGAGTCCTACGACCACGGCGCACCAGAGATGATTCGAGGTACGATATGTGTCTATTCCACCCTTGCTTCAGTTCTTATAGACACAAGAGTGAGTCACTATTTCATAGCCGCTGCCCTTGTTCAGAGCTCGGAGATTCTGACAGAGCCGTTGGCTCGATCCTTACGGCTAGAGACCCCTACGAGAGCAGACTCGACGATTACGCACTGGTGCCAGCAGTGTGAGCTTACTCTAGGAGGCGAGATCTTTGGCTGGGATCTTCTTATAGTGGCGTCGAGGCCTTACGACGTCATATTGAGAATGGATTGGTTATCTACAGTCCATGCTCAGATTGACTGTTTTAAGCAAGGTGCGATGTGTACGCACCGACGGGAGTAGGTTCACCTTCACCGGAGAGAAGGGAGCCTTTGGAGCACAGGATGGACTCTCGCAGAGGAGGGGACAACCCATCACTCATCAGTTGGCTGGCCTCATCCTTGGAGTCGTGGATGTGCGGAGTCCTAGTTTTCCTGCAGTGGTGGATCAGTATGCGGATGTCTTCCCCGATGACGTTCCCGGGATACCTCATCACAGAGAGGTAGACTTTTATATTGACCTGTACCCCGGGACAGCCCCGATATTCACTCCAACATATCGGATGGCCCCCGCTGAGCTTCGAGAGCTGCGGGTACAGTAGGAGGACTTGCAGGGTAAGGGGTTCATCCGACCCAGCGTTTCACGCTGGGCTTCCCCGATATTGTTCGCCAAGAAGGCGGACAGGAGCTTGTGACTATGTGTCATTTATCGTTGACTGAACCATGTGACAGTGAGGAAAAAGTACCCGCTACCGAGGATTGATGACCTCTTCGATCAGCTCAAGGGAGCACGGTGGTTCTCAAAGATATACCTCAGGTCAGGCTATCATCAGCTGAGAGTTCGAGACATGGACGTGCAGAAGACGGCCTTCAGGTGTCGGTATGGCCACTATGAGTTCTTGGTTATGCCATTCGGCGTAACCAATGCTCCAGCAGTGTTCATGAGCCTCATGAACAGGATCTTTCAGCCATACCTTGATCGATTGGTCATGGTCTTCATCGAAGACATTTTGGTGCACTCGACCACGGTGGAGGAGCACGCCTACCACTTCCGGGTTGTACTAGACACACTCCCGAGAGCACCAGCTTTATGGAAAGCTCTCAAAGTGCCAGTTCTGGTTACGTGAGGTCCACTTCTTGGGGCACGTCATTTCTGTGGTGGGAGTTACTGTGGATCCCGCGAAGATCGAGGCAGTGCTAGCTTGGGAGCCACCCGGGTGCGTGACGGAGGTGAAGAGTTTATTGGGTCTAGCCGGATACTATCAATGATTTGTGCTGGACTATTCCAGAGTTGTGGCGCCACTCTCAGCTTTGACGAAGAAGGGGAAACCCTTCATGTGGTCAGACAGATGTCAGCAGAGCTTCCAGGAGCTGAAACAGAGTTTGACCAGCGCACCTATCTTGAGGTTGCCTGAGGAGGGAGTTGGTTATGTAGTCTACTGCGATGCATCAGGGACCGGAATCAGGTGTGTCCTGATGCAGGAGAGGGCCATGATTTCCTATGGATCATGTTAGTTGAGGCCGCATGAGCAGAACTAAGCTACCCATGACCTGGAGTTAGCAGCAGTGGTCTTCGCTCTGAAGACATGGCGGTACTATCTGATGGGCGATCACTTTACAGTCTTTTTTGACCACCATAGTCTTAGGTACATCTTCTCTCAGAAGGACCTGAACCTGAGACAAAGGCGATGGCTCGAGTTACTCCAGGACTATGACTTAGAGATAGTCTATACTCCTGGGAAGGGGAACGTAGTAGTCGATGCCCTCAGCAGGAGGACGGGTATTCGGCTACCTGAGGAGGCGACAGAGTAGCTAGCCGCCTTGCAGATATCCTACGTGGATAGGGACGGATCAGCCTTCATTCAGTCTCTCACAGTCTCTCCTCCACTTCTGCAGCGGTTCAGAGAGGCACAGCGTGGGGACGCTAACTGTGAGACACGACGTGCACAGATATCCTCGGGACAGGCACCTGATGGTTTCTCCCTTGGAGCAGAGCACGCCGTCCTTTTCAAAGGACGTACCTTGGTACCAGTCACTTTATGAGAAGAGGTGCTGAGAGAGTTTCAGACTTCTCCTTTGGCGGTACATCCTGGAGTGGCGAAGATGTACCAGGACCTCAGACGACAGCACTGGTGGTCGGGCATGAAGAAGGCTGTGGCAGAGTTCCTTTCACGGTGCCTCACCTGCCAGCAGGTGAAGGCAGAGCATCAGGTACCAATAGGCTTGGTACAGCCCTTGGAGGTCCCGGAGTGGAAGTGGGACGAGATATCTATGGACTTCATGACTGGACATCCACGCGCTTCCAGAGGTCACGACTCCATTTGGGTGATTGTGGACCGACTCACCAAGTCGGCACACTTCTTGTCCATCAGAGAGCAGGGCTCAGTGGAGAGCTTGGGGTGTCTCTACGTTCATGAGATTGTACGGCTTCACGGTATGCCATCGACTATCGTCTCCGATCGGGATGCTCGTTTTAGTTCCCGGCTTTGGAAGGGGTTGTAGGAGGTGTTCGGGACGCGGCTACGTCTGAGCACTGGCTTTCACCCTCAGACGGATGGTCAGACTGAGAGGACCATTCAGACTCTCGAGGACATGCTCCGCACATGTGTCCTCGACTTTGGTCACAGCTGGGAGGACCACCTACCCTTGTTGGAGTTCGTGTACAACAACAGCTACCACTCCACCATCGGGATGGCACCATACGAGGCGTTGTACGGCAGACCTTTCAGATCTCCTTTGTGCTAGACAGACCCTGGGGAGTCAACACTTGTGGGACCAGAGATGGTCCGGGCCACGACAGAGAAGGTCCAGGTCATCCAGGAGCGGATGAGGATAGCTCAGAGCCGACAGAAGTTATATGATGACAGGATACGGAGGTCACTAGAATTCGAGGATGGAGACCATGTCTTCTTGCGTGTCTCACCTCGATGTGATTTGGGAGCTTTGGCCGAGGCGGCAAGTTGTCTCCATGTTTCATTGGATCATTCCAGGTCCTCATCAAGATTGGCGAGGTGGCTTATCGCCTAGCTCTACCACCTCAGTTGCACCGGGTGCACGACGTCTTCCACGTATCTCAGCCGAGGAGATACGTGCACGACCCGACACACATCTTTGACTATTGGGAGCTAGACGTGGATGATGGGGAAACTTTTACAGTGGTCCCAGTGGAGATAGAGGATCGACAGGAGTGGGTCCTGCGTGGGCGATTGATTCCTCTTGTCCGCATCAAATGGCAGCACAGGAACCTCCAGGAGAGCACATGGGAGTGGGAGGCTCAAATGCGTGCTCAGTACCCACATTTGTTTCCCTAGTTTTTGATTTATCTTTATGGGGACGTAAAGCCCTGAAGTGGGAGTAATGTAAAGACCAATAAATATCAAGGAAATTTTTTTCTTAATTTTCTTTGGAATTTTACAAGAGCTTAGTTTCTGACGGCACCTGATTCTGAGGCCCGGTGTGCCCGGAATCATTTTCCGAAGATTGGCTCAGGTACGTTCAGTGAACGGACGAGCGGGTTTTTCTAACTTTTGAACCGATGCCCAGAATCGAATTCTGAGGGCACCGATGAAATCACAGCGCCGTTATTTTCTTAGAAACGCCTCTTCTGGAGTTGCATTTACTCGGATGTGGTTTTTAATTTTTGGGCTTAAAGTTATGAAATAAAATAATTGTTCGACAAACTTTATATTATTTCTCTTAAGACACTTGAAGCCACTTGAAAGCCACTTAAACTGAGTTGAAACGGATAGGGCACTATCCAAAAATATCCTACCCTCTTGGTAGGATATTTGTGAGGAGGGTACCGCACAAGCCCCGCCGTTTCTTTTCCTCTAAGTAACGCACCAACGAAAACCCGTCATTATGAAAGTCAACTGATGCGTTTTCTTAAATTCTTAATGCACAATTTAATTGGGCGGTTTATTTCGTGATTTAAATGGGCAGTTTCTTTTGTTGAATTAATTCTATGAATTAATGGGTCGTTACTTACCTCTTTTCGTTTGTTGGTGTAATAATAAAATAAGACCAACACGACTTTTGGAGGATTACACGTTGAGAGGTTTTTGACAGAAGTTCTTGTACCTTCACCCTTCTTCGCGAAGAATGCGAAGAACGCGAAGAACGTAAAGAACAAGAAGAATGTCGGCCTCCGACGAAGAACGCCGAACCCATGGAAATCAACGATGCGACGCCGTCTGCCGTGACGACGACGTTTCTTCTCTCGCGACGTTCTTCTGCGACATTCCTTCCTCCGTGACAAAAACCTTCGATCATCCGTTGAGTTCGACGACGCGACGCCGGATACCGCGACAACGCGATGATCCCCAATTCCGCGAAGAACCCGCGAGCGACGACTTGACGAGTAGGGATTTTATTATGGAAATACCCTTTTTTATATTCCTGTGAACGTTTCTTTAAAATTTAAAGAACCGGTTCATATGAACAATTTTAATTTATAAAAATTTTTGTTTCATTGTTGTATAATTTCTCCCGTTGTTATTAACTAACACGGAGGGTGCGGGCCAAACAAACACGGCCCGACAACCCTCCACCGTTCTTCGTGGTTGTGTGGATTTGGAGGGCGATGGAAAAACGTGACACAAGGGTGTTTTGATGATTATGCAGTGAAGAACGGAACCAGAGAGGAACAACGGCGCAGACGGGAAGGAAAACGGACCACCGGAGCAACTCTGGTGGCCCGCGGAAGTTACAGGCGGCGCGGACCGCCGGTGGGGCGGCGCCGGCAGCTGGAGGCGGCGGCGCGCCGCCTGACAGGGCCGCCGCGGCTGGAGCCGTGGGGGCGGCGGCCAGCGGACCCACGACCGTGTGGGTCCAGCTCGCCCGCACAGGACGCGGCAGAAGCCGCATCCGTTCAATCAGCGTGGCCCTTCGAGGGCTGCGGCATCTCCAAACCGCGGGGGTAGCGCCCCGCGGCACCTGGGTTCTCGGCCGCTCGGCCGAACCGAGTCAGGCTGGTCCGACAGGCCGGGTCGCGCCCTACCGGACCGGACCGGGTCGGGTCGACCCTGTTCTGGTCGACCCGGTTCGGCCGACACTGGGGTGGTGGGGGGGGGGGGGGGTCGGGCCATGTTGGCCCGGTCCCGGACCCCCCGTCTTCGGACTATTTTCTGTCTTTCTCCCATAACTTGAGCTACGGGCCTCCGAACGAAGCTCCTTCAGCGGCAACGTGATCCTTTGATCGAGACGGTCTTTTCGGTATATCACACTCAAGGTTTCAGAATACTTTGAGTTCGGCCGGGTTGGTTCGTATACGAAACCAACTGGGCCCTCAGAGCGGACATGCTCATATCTTGAGTTTCAGAAGTCTGATCGACGTTCCATCGACTTCATTGAATTCCTATAAGTGAGATGGATCTTTTGGCATACTCCGCCCGAGGTTTGGACGCAGGTGGAGTACGGTCGGGTTGGTTTTCTCATAAAATCCAACCGGGCCCCTGGGACGAAAAAGCCAATAACTCTCAGACCGGGCGTCCGATTGACGCGCCGTCTGCGACGTTGAGTTCCTGTTGACGATACGGAACTTTTGGATACATCAACCTCAGACTTTGTGTCAGTTGATGTATCAGCCTCTCGGCTCGTGGAGCGGACCCTCCCGAACGAGCTTGCTGTGTGCGGGAACCCTAGAGCTGGCTGCGACTGCTACTTCGACATTGACGACCATGCAGAGATCCTCAGTGGACTATGACGACGACTGTGCAGAGATCCTCAGTGGACTGCGACGACGACTGTGCAGAGATCCTCAGTGGACTGCGATGACTACTGCACTCAGCGATCCTACGTGGATCAGTTCTACAGGTCATGTGTGGGCCCGATCCTGTGTGGGTCTGATCCTGTGTGGGTCAGCGCTCAGCGGTTCTGTGTGAGCCAACGCCTATAGGTCCTGTGTGGGCCTGATCCTGTGTGGGTCTTTGCAGGGGTTAGTTGGCTATCGATCCATTGTGGGTCCGACGACTTAGATGGATCAGTGATCATCTTTATCGTCATTCGAAGAAGTATACCTGTGTGAGCTGAATGTAGTGTTACTCCTCTTTGTGGATTGTGTTAAGCTATCCTGTGTGGATTTACTGTTTAATCTCCTTTGTGGATTGTGTTGTGCTATCCTATGTGGGTATACGTTTTTCTTTCCTGTGTGGACTGGGTTATGCTTGGACACAGATGTTGGAGCCGAACGGGAAAGGATGACTTAGGTATATGTATGGGCATATACCTAAGCCGTGTCGGATGTTACTTCATGATTGTATCATTCCCTTATGGATTATCCTTTGTGGATTCTAGGAGACCTTCGGGGGTCTCAGCGTCCCTACTGAGTAGCTTATACTCACCCCTGCATGAGCTATGCCCACACTTCGTTGTGTTGGTTGCAGACGGCGGACAGTGCTGATCGTGGTGGAGGCGTGCGGAGCAGGTCCGTACCTAGAGGTGGACCACTGGGCGGGACGTACTCGGAGCGGACGTCTGGACCGAGGAGCTTTGGAGGCTATCTGTACCCACCCTTCAGGTGGGACCTTCAGAGGACGGCTCGACGTTGTGGCTTTTCTTTTCAGTTTCTGTTTTTTCCTTTCAGTTGTACTTTACAGTTGGGCTTGTATTTCCGGCCCCTTTTTCTTTCAGCACATCTTGTTACAATTTTTACTTGGTGTTTACTTTTCCGCTTTCTTACTCTGTGGTGCTTGTCTACATTTCAAAGGCAATGCCTTCCCTTTTTCTAGGATTTACGCCTTGGTGCGAGTCGCCAGCCCCTAGCCTATAGAAGGCGGGTTTGGGGTAGTCACGGCACAAGCCCCGAGGACGGGTCGTGACACCACCAATGGTACCCCATGGGACTTACACATGCATGTTTCTATGCCACACTAGGCACCCTCCTCATATCCATCCCGACACTGCTCCAGTCAAGTCATCAACCATCCATCTTCCCATATTACCCCATGCATGTGGTTGCTTGCGAAAATAACAAATGCTAAAACATTTATTCATTCCACTTTTCAAAACCAAAACGGTTAACCAACACATCCTTTTTCTCAAAAGCACTAACCATGAGACCAAAATCCCTACTCACATCTTACAAAACTTTTCAGAAAGACACAAACATTTAGAAAATAAAACACATTAAAATATTCAAATCAATTTGAAAACATCTCATCCCATTAAAACACTCATTGATTGTTTAGAAAACTTTATTGGAAACACTTTTCGAAACCAACTTCAATTTAGTTCCTGCTTTCAAAAGAGGTTTAAGCACACCATTTTCCATTTCAAAACAATTCAAAAAATTTAGTTCTTCCATTTCATAAACCAAACCATTCCCCCTTTATTTGAAAATCATTTCAAAAAAACATTATGTCTCTTAAAACCAAGTCACTTTCAAACCAAATAGCCATGATTTTAAAACTAAATCATGAATCAATGCGAGAGGAAACTAGATTCAGTGGGTGACTTGGAAATATGAATGGAGGCCATATTACAATCACATCACCATCATAGAGAGTGTTCAAGGGAATTTCACTGGCTCTACATGCCTTTCCAGGCCATGCGAGCTCACTGAGACAGTTTACCCAACTCTCTTTTCATTTCCCATAATTTTCATCAAACCACGAAAACCAAAGGACTTAGATAAATCCTGACATCCCATGGAAACTCGAATCCCATCATGAGGTGTGGTGATCAAGCACACTACCCAGAACTGAAGTACCAAGTCCCAACAATCGTAACTCTAGACTATCTCGAATGTTCCATAAATAAAGTGATCGGAAGTGTTAACCAGAACCTCTTCTAATACCATTTTGCCACGAACTGGATCTGGTCTCCATCAAAGCGGCACCAAACCTTGCCCATTCCAAGGGCCTAATGGCGTTCCCTATCCCCATGGTCTGGAAAACGTTCTCGGGTATCATTAATTTCGGTATGGGAATGATTTACCCGAGTATGAAAGCTTAACACATTAAAACATTCCATAATATAAATATGAAATTTTCAAGCCAAACAAGTCTTTACCAAAAACCAGATCTGAATGCATTGGATTAAAGACAATAAAAGTGGTCCAAATACATAAAATGACAACAATAAGATATCCCCAAGGACTCCAAATGGCAAGGGGGTCATCACATGCAAGTCGTCTCCACAACTCCGCCCCAGCGATGGGGACTAACACCTTGAACCGCCATCACCCTTGGCCTTTCCTTTACCTGAGTCAAACATAACCAAGTATACTTACACCCAAGTGGTGTAAATATGGTGTGAGACTAATCACAATAAGATAAAACTCAATTATTCCAAATATTATGCAATTCAATGTGAAAAAGAAAGTAGTTTTAGTACGCAAAGAAAGACAGTGATATAATCCAAGAAATGAAACTTTCAATGGAAAACAGTTTTCAAGATAAAATTTTCAGAATGTTCAAAGATTTAAATAGAAATGTTATCAAAATTAAATTAATTCCAAAAACACCCAAATACAATGGAGAGTATCACAAAAACACTGAGCAAAAAAATCGGTAACACCCTTAGGCACTCGATAGACTTAGGACCCTTGTATTTCATACCTCAATGTATATTAACCATAGTAAAATCTATTCTCGTGCACGAGACACTAGTAGGAAACATAACCATAAAATAGTGGCCCCCAATAATCAAACACATAGTTTCGTTAGAGTTTTTTTATCAAAATTCTATGTGAAACAGGGACAAAACCCATCTGGTCCACTAGCCGTACTAGTACAGATCCGCCCCACCTAGGTACCTGGGCTTCCCCCTTTGTGCTCAATCAAATTCAGCATGCTACATGCATCCATTTTCATATAAACAAACAAATAATGGTCAATTAAAAACAATAAAGTTTCTATACACACTTTATACCATTTAAAACACACAACAAAACACTTTGATTTTCCATAAAACAAATTCTCAAAAAACCGCATTGTTTTGCACCCAACACTCCCTGAAAACCCAACTTTGCACACTATATGCACACCTATAAGTTACCAATACTGAAAATTCATCCTTATAAATTTCAATTAAACCAAAAAATAAATTTTTAGGGCCGCCCCATGTGAACCTAGAAATACAATCTTTGAAAAACTTACATTTTTAAACAAACATGACACTTAAAGTTCACAAGTTCAACAACACCATCAAAACCAACTTTCACAGCAACAAACAGAAGGGATAAACATTCAAAACAATATTTTCATCCCTATTAAATCCCAATAAAATAAAATAAGTAGTTATAGGGTAGCAGCAACAGAACCAACAAGAGACTTCCATTAATAACCTCCAATTTCACCTAAAATGGGCATTAAAAATTCATTTGCATTACAAAAACCACTAAAACTATTTTTTGCAGAAACCATAAAATTAAATGAACATTAAAATTTCATAAAAACAGAAATTCAATTCACCTAGATTGCATACATATGGATTCACCTACCAAATTAGATAAAACCTTGAATCCTTTGTACGAAAATCAAATCTCACCACCGCCGCACAAAGAGAGACCAAGATCAACCTAAAACCAAAGAGTTGGAAAATTAAACCCAATGTTAAAACTTAGGTTCGAAACCCTACCCCTGGTTATTTGGGACTTCAAGAAAGAGTGAATAAACCCTAATAAAAAGAAATGATACCCTAAGAAATTTGAATGAGGAAAGAAATGGACTCACTTACTTGAAATATCCTGAATTAATCACTCCACAAACCACAGAAGTTGAAATTTAAAACAGCCAAAATTCAGGTTTTGTTGGAACTAGATTTAGGAGGTCATTTAGGAACTATAATATAGGGAAAATAGTAATAATTGAGAGAGTTAAGAAGGGATTAAGTTACCTCTTCAATTCTGGATGATTTGAGACACCTTATGATGTTTTGCCCTACGTCGAGATTTCAAAGAGCTATAAAGTGGGGGGAAAGGAAATGGAAGAGCGGCTTGGCTTCTTGGGGTCGAGAGGGAGGAGGAATCACTGAAAAATTCATAATGAATACGATATTAAAAAATTAATGAAAACATTTAAAATTAGAAAATGGGCTTTCGGGTTGGCCCAATTCTTAAATAAATACCCAAATCCCCAATGATTATGGATTTATAAAGGCTCCAAATTTAAATTGTGGCGTTAATAGGTCAGGGAAGGCCAAGTAAAAAATTTTATTGGATAAAAAATGTGGAAAAATTAATTTGTTATAAAAGAATCAAAATTTATTTTAAATTTGGAATTGGGCTTACAGTTTGGCCCAATTCATGAAAACTCACCCATTCCTCCATAAAAGCTTGGGAAACCCCCAAAACAAAGAATGAATGGTAAATAAATTAAAAATAACATTAAAATAAGTTATGTATGTAACATTAACCATTATAAATTACCCTAGGGTAACATGTAATTCTAAATGAATGATTATTTAAATTTAAAAAAACTCATATCTAGAATTTGAAGGATATACAATTATAGATGTTATGAAATATATTTTTGACACAATATAAAATTTTATATATAAATGTGAATTTTTTATGGCTATAGTGTCTGATGTATACTAAATTTTACCTATAATAAATGAAATAGGTAAAATTATATATATTTTATCACTACCAAAGATATATTTTACTGTGTCATGATACTCAATTTCAATATATTAGTGCACATTTCGTGACATGTATTGGTTAGAATAAAATTTATTTATTATGTTTCATACCATGTAATTATATTAATATATTGTTTCTGTTTATTTACAAATATTAAATAATTATATGGGGGTTATTAATGTCATATTTTGTGAAACATACTATTATAAAAGATAGGGAACTCTCTAAGATAACCTCTAATTTGTGTGGGGATACTAATGGACAATGAGGTATTCACTCGATTAACAAAATAAATCACATGTAAATATAATATAACTACTAAGATCTGGTGACATTATACCTTATCATAGAAATACTTTAGTAAACATGTATTAATATAAATTCATATATAACAATACCTTCATAATATAATATATTATAATTAAATATATCAATCAATTTTGAAGTAAAGTAATGAAATAGATGTAAGAAATATTGTTAAAAACATAAATATGAAAATTATAATAAAAGAAATCAGATTAACAACTATAATAATATACAACCACATATAACATCAATGATAATCCACATTCTAAAAATTGTGTTATCAATATTAATGGAAGTGTTAAATAATAAATTATGCACATATTTGGGTGGGAAATGATAATCATTATGGTTATCCCATATAGTGAAGAAAACCCATTGAAAACATATTTCAATTTAAATCATAAATAAATACAGTGTAGACAAGTCATTTTCCAAAATATCTCATCATAAATTATAAAACAAATTCACAAACAATCCATATCAAGATTCATGTGGCACACATTAATTACACCAACAATGTTAAAATATAAAAATAATTATAATATTTCCATTATTCCATTAAAATTTGAAAAGGACCTAATGAACTATGACCTACTAGGTTGTCACTAGAATATTATTTCTCAATATTGAATACTATTAATTTGATATGATATCCAATAAATATTTCTAACATTCATTCCGATTATATCATGATTTTTTAATTTTATACAACTCATATGTAAATACATGTCATGACGTAGTGATAACAACATAGAAATAATAATATTCTTTTACACTCCATCATAGGATTCACTACTCAATGATTCAAAAATGATGCACTCTAATTATTTATTTTATGAGTAAAAATATCCATTAATCACATACGGAAGAAGTTACTGGAAAAAAATACCAATGATCACTTACATAATATTAAGTCAATCTGAAACTAAGTATTATAGGTTAAGGGATTAAATTCATAGTGGATCATCTATAACCGAAATATAATAGAATTGGCAGGTATAGTATAGAAAATAATTGGTCAATCATTATCTATAATGAACTATTCTATCATTAATATCTCCTTACCCAATAGTATGAGTGAATTTAATAAAGTAATTTTTTATTCGAGGCCATACACATATTAGTGGGTGGGAATGGAAAATTAAATTACAACAATCTATCATTAGATATAGGGTTGTGGTAAAAGAAATAATTATAGTGATTCATCATCCCCAATACCCCCTTAACATAGGTTGTATCATGTGAGAATGTGATCGATAAATAAAAAATTCATTTTGTTGAATAAATATATATCCCATTATGATCATGGAACTTGATGAATTTTAAGGATTGAATATCGATTATTAATTGAATAAAAAGGGTGATTTTTTAGTTTTTCTTAATAACACATAATCATGATAGTATTTTTCTTTATAAAAAGTTGTTAGATACCTCTCAAAAAACTATATTTTATTTTTTTCATAACCTTATAAATAGAGGGTTTTTTAGAAATGTTGGGTTATAAAATTCATTCATTTATTTTAAACACTCATTGGTTTATTGTCTTGGAAACATGATCATGGACAATTGAAATATTTTTTTAAGTTAGTAAAATGAAATATAATGGTGAAATTTTGAGGGGGTTCTCTTTATATAGTTTTTAGCCTCAAAATTTTTTTATTGGGATGATATATAATGGATTTCATTAGTTCATCATTTTGAAAGATATTTCAAATTATATTTTGAATCCATATGTTATTTATCAGCACTTTCATATATTTAAACAAACATAGGAAACAATGTTACTTCATTAATGTTCTTTCTTACTCTATAGGGAAAGAAAATGTTCATTATGGGAAATCCATATGATATTTTAATCCGTGGTTATAATTATGTTGATGATGGGAATGATATAAGGGAATCTTCAAAATGATATCATGATATATTTAAAAACTCTCCATTTCAAAGATGTTTTAAATAGTTGTTTATAACACATTTTTAGTTATTAAAATGTGTGAGAAAATTAGTATAGGTGGAATCGTTTTAGTAGAAATAAATTTTAAAAGGTATCCAAGTTTATTATTTAATAAAATAAGTTGTAATATGATATAGTGACCCTAGGTTTCCATATGAGATAACAATATTGACCAAAAGGGGAAAAATATTTCATAATGGTTTATTGAGATCAAAATTTTCTTTTATAAGGAAAATATAGAGAAATTGTTTATATAAGAAAGATAAACATGAAAGATTTTTTTGGAAATAATAGACCCTACCATGGAATTGGGATATCTTTTACATTAAAATGATATGATTTTTTTATTTATATATGTTTTTAAATAAAAAATGTTAAATTATAACTTAATTGACCACATATGCGCAAAAGAATTCTTCTAGAGAAGTGTAAAATGATCTTGGTATATACATAAAAAACATTTTTTAATTAGACATTGGGATGTGATGATATATTATCTTGATAAATTATGTATATCGTTCTTTTAATTATATTTGTTGTCCATCTATTTTTTCATTATTTTAATTTAAAATAAGGTAAAAACATTGTTAATTTGATCATAATTGTTTCACTCTTAAAATTATCAACCTCCATATATATGTGAGTGAACTTTGAAACAACTAGTATTTTATGAGTTATATTTTTTTCATTATTGTCTACTCATATAATCAGAACTAAGATTCAATCAAACAAGCATGAGATCAGAATAGAACACTTTTTTGGTCATAGTTTCTGGTAATAACTAATTCCCGACAGACCTCATTAGTCACATTCTATTTATTGGGTTTATTAGATTATATCATAGGATTTATTAATATAATCAAGGTTTAAATTACATGGAGGTGAATTTTTTTTAACATATTTTTTTCAATAAAATCCATATAGTCTACAAAAAAAATTAACAATAACTAATTTATTGGGTTCCATGGAAATGGTTTCTACCTCATGATTACGAGTATGGTTAAATATCATATATATCATAGCATACACATTATCATAAAAATATTAATTTTAGAAATTTTATAATATTCTTGGAAACCAATATATTTAAAAATAATAAAACAACTAAGCATATGATAAAGTTAAAAATATTTTAAATTCATCACATTTAGAGTAGTGGTTTAATCAATTTTCTAGTAAAAAACTAGTGAATAATTTTTGAATGAAAACTCATTAAATTCATGAGGGATACACTATTATTTTATTTTTTTTATTATTATTATTTTGGTATCAATTTAATGATATTAAAATTTGAGAAAATTGATTAATGGATATGTTATTATTTCATTAAAAAAATTTATACACAATAGATTTATATGGAAAAATTATTGAATACTCTACCTTGGTGAACAATCTGATGATAGTACTCCTAGATAAATTCAATTAAAATAGTTCTTTACATAAATCATAAAATACGGATGAGTGGACCATTGATAAGTTCAATAGTCCATGTATTTTATTCAATATGTATATATGAATCAACATAACAAGAAAATATTGATATTAATATAAAAAATTAAAGCCTTAAAAGGATATATAATTACTATGTATAAGTATTCACTTGAAGAGGATTCTTATGTGAAAAATTATTCCATGGATTTGTTGAATTAATATAATTATCTCGAACATGAATGAAATGAGTTGAAGGTAAACATTACTGTAACATTCCATACATGTGTTTATATTACTGAATTATTAGACAATATTAATTTACTTTCATTATGAATTAATTAGAAGAAGATGAATATATTTGTATAACTAGTCATAAAAGAGGAAATATTTGGTCAATTATCTAAGTGGAGGGAAGTATTTCAATGCAAAAAAATAGAACCAATTAAAAAATAATAATAGTTTCTGAAAACATGATTCCATATCTTTTGATATCTAATGTTAAAGGGAGTAGGGGACATGAATGATAAGGGTAAAATAGTATTCATGGATTTTTCTCATTCTCTTATTGAGCCATCCCCTAAGTAAGAAGGAATTATAATCGAATATGAATAATATATTTCAGATGAAAACCAAAAATAGTTTTCATTAAGTATATTCACTTTGGTATACATCATGAAAATATAGAACCTTGAGAGAAAGAGATGGAGATATATAATGAAATTTATGTTGGATCCAATTGAAAAATATCCTAATGAATTAAAATAAAATAAAATTACAGATAGAAAAGTAAATTTTACTTGAAATATTGTTTATCTAAATATTATCCCTATATATTAGGACATGATGATTGATATTAATATAATATATACAATTTCTATATATTTTAATAAATTATCATGTTAGGTAAATATTTCAGATGATAAAATTCGATGAGATAATTCATTGATATAGATATGAATATTTATCTCAAATAAGTTAGTGAGTAGTTCAAATGGTGGAAAATGCATCCATTGCATTCACTTAACTTTTAGATTTTACCATAGTACCATTAAATATCATTTTTCACAAAGAATAATGTATCAAATGTGGTAGAAATACTAATAGTATAAGAAATAATATTATTGCATACATCATGAAGGAAAATGCACAATTTTATTTTCCATTTGTTGATGATGAAAATTCAATGAATATTTAGACTACAAAATTAAATATATTTTAATACTTATGTCAATTATATGATCATGGAGAAAGATCAAATGAATTTCACGACTGAAATAAATAATTTGATTCCATATTAGACAACAATACATGAAATTATATAATAAAATTTTTATTACTATGATATATGCCATTTAATTTGTAGATGGTGTGAAATGGAACACAAGTGAAAAATATTATATTTACCTATATAATTTATAATTTTTTTAAAAATTGAATTCATAAATAATTGGGGGGGGGGTAACATATTTTTTTCAATCCCAGTGAAGAAAATATTCCAGATAAAATATATAATTTTATAATCTGATTCATTACTTTAATGAAAAGTGTTAGAGATATGATAAAACATGACACATAAAAACAATGGTTATCAATATAATATAGTATGAGTAGAATAAATTGAGAAAATTGAAATATATAATAATGGGGTGAAATTAATAGAATGAAATGTAGTACATGGTTACTTATAAAGAATAAATGGTTTGTTGTATTCATTATTTGATAGTGGTTTCTGATCAAACCTGACCAATTAAAAATATATGATGATACATATCCAATTTCATAATTTGGTGGATATTTATTTAAAAAAACAATATCTATATATGATTTTATTTAGATTAACCAATATATAAAAAAATAAATCCATCATTGTTCACTCTATGGATGTGTTGAAACGAAATCAATTATGTTTCTCTCAACATTATAATAATTGGAATGTGGATATTTCATACTAGAACTCATGTGAAATTTAATGTATAAAGGGTGCAATAATTATAAACATTGGAATTTAAAGGAGAGGAATCTTATTTATAATTTTAAATTATTGAAACATTTTCAACCTGAGATTCATGTTATCAAATCATTAATTCTATAGGTGTCTTGGTAATTTATGGTATATAGAAAATGAGTATAGATATGAAACCTGAGTCCTTAATAATTGTATTGAATTGGAAATATTAATTTCCAATAATGCTTTTGTATATTTTACAAAAAATAAACGGTTTGTAAGTAGAAAAATATGGTTAAAATTAATAGATTAGGATTTATTATTATTATTTAATCAAATATATTAATTCCAGTAAGTTTGAGTCTACCAAAACAGAATTTAATTTTATTGTATTTGTTGATCATTTTTCTTTAATGACATATTTTTTTAATTTTTTTTGTAAATCATGATATATTTTGAGATTCATTCACTTTTGGTGGATTTTTATTAAACATGTTTTATATTAATCCAAATATATTTATCAAATAAGTTATATAAATATAATAATTATGACATTAAACTATCTGTATAGATTCCATATATAAATCTCTAATATAATTCTCCAAATAGTCACCATTGAAATCAAGTAGTTTATTGATGGAATAATATTTCATTAGAAACAGAGATATCTATGTTACTAGAGATTTTCACTTTAATTTAATATATGGTTTAATCTACAACTTTTAATTTCATAAATTTCATTCATTGTGTAATTTTAAATGATTTTGTTAGAACACATTTATGAAATAAGGTTTGGAATTATTTTTTACATGAATATATTAACGGAACTACATTACCCATTTTACATCATAATAAAAGGTAATAATTTCAAAAAGATTGAAGGGATAGATGATGAGGAAATACTCCATTTTGAAGAAGTTACTAGGGTTAAAATAATAATATGAATAAGCACATTGAATGATTTGATATAATTTGTTGGAAAAATAAAAACTATTAACCAACATCATAGTCTATTTATAGCTAAGATGAATAAATGAAATGAGTAGATATGGGAAAACATAAATTTTATTATAATGTATAAGGTGTTTTTCAATAATAAAATGAGGTTCTAAAATATTTAGTAATTGGAAATTACCCTTTAAATGAAAATATTAGTTCATAATACCTTGAACTCATGTTGAAACTTCGAACTTTCTGAGGGACAATAGAATGGGATTTCAAATTCAGATGAGTTTGGTTATTACTAATTGTATAATATTTGTTTTATATATTTAAAAGAATACTAAATATAAATTTTAATAAATGGCTTAGTGATTGGAAATTTAAGACATGATAAATAAAAATAAAGACAATAATACATGGAATTGTTTATAATGTCTTAATAAAACTAATATGATAGGAAATATAATGGTTTTTTGGAAACAGTACCAATGATATAGATTAATATTCATAGTATATGTTTAAAGTATATATACATATGTCCAAATCAATAGGAAACAAATTATTTTAATAATGAAAAAATAATGTCTATATAAATAAAATCATGGTTTATACATGAGGATGATTAATTTTAAGTGTTAAAACTAATGAAATCACACTTTGGGCCAAAAAAATCCATATTAATTGAATATATATATATATATATGGATAGGTTCTTTAGTAGATTCAATTCATAAAATGGAGAGTGGAAATTCTTATGTTAGTGGAGACAGAATAGGCGTAATCATTATGATTTTTTATATGAATAGTGTTATTGTTTCCATAAATAATGAAAAGTCATTGAAGAACATTTCTACCCAAATGGGTAAACAAAACCTGATGTAGATGAGAAATTAGATGAACATTTTTTTAGGTTTTTAAAAAATTATTTTATATTTCTCACACATAAGAGAAATATTCTCATGACTTATTGACTATTTTCGACATTGTAGTGTCATGAGAGTTTACAACCTTGATATAAAATCAGAAATAAAATAACATTGATGAAAAAAGAGTGCTGATCAAATTAAACTGAAATAGATTATTGTTAAAAAAATTATTTGAATTCATATAGATAAGTGATTATGTTTATAATTTCATTATCAGTTTGATTCAAAATTAATAATATGGTGTTGTATCTTGTAACGGTGAAAAAAAATTATATATTTACTAAATTGGATTCTATATTTATATTTTTGGTATGATAAAAACAAGATAATATATATATTCATCACACACTGATTTATATTTTTCATTAAATATTTATTATCCAAAGTCTACTTCTAATGGTTAAATAATTTGTGAATAAAGATTAATTTCGTTACAGTCCCTAGAGAAAAATTGTAACACATTTATTATAAATAAAGTTGAATAATTTCCATCATATCAATGATTGATTGAAATATAGATGATGAATTCATAGATTTAGGAAATAATGGTGCATATTTAATAGGCATAGAATAT
Organism: Viscum album; assembly: GCA_963277665.1. Classification (NCBI taxonomy): domain Eukaryota; kingdom Viridiplantae; phylum Streptophyta; class Magnoliopsida; order Santalales; family Viscaceae; genus Viscum; species Viscum album. Next base: position 1,496,977,641 of record OY728147.1, on the reverse strand, counting down.
GTTGAGTGATAATAAATGTGAAATTAAATTTTAAATTAATCATTTGATATATTTAATTTCAAATTAAAGATTACATAAAGTACCGAATCCTCATGCGAATGGAAGAACATGGTTAAATTTTATTTGGAATTTGTTTTGACCTGTCACAAACCAACTCGTGTCGACCCTAAACCAGTCACCCATGCCGATCTACGACATGTACTGTGGGGCAATACTAATCCCAACGGGATGAAAACTAGTGTTGAGAATAAAAATCTAACTGTTGGGAATGATTTGTCCCACTGATGAAAATATAAATAGATAAATATAAACTGATGATAAAATAAAGCCTAGCTGAAGAAAGAAAGTGAAACTGAAAATTCCTTCACGTCACCTTCTAGGTCACCACCCAAACAATGACCAACCATTCTCAAATAATGAGAAACTAAACCAAGAAAACCTTAATAAAGGAAACATGCAACTGAAATGATAAAATAGCCTTAAGCGTTAAAAAAACATAGTAGGGTTCCTAAGATGAACCACAAAATCATTCAATCTCACCTCCAAAAACAATCTATTGACAAAAGTTTGAAATTTCATTATAAAATTAGGGTTCATCATTTTAAAATAAGCAACATGTTTTTCCCATTTTAAAAAAATCCAACACACAAGACATATCATTTCCAAAATCATTTCCATTTTGTAAAACAAAACACAAAACCAAGTATACCAATGTTTTGATAAAGTAGAATAAAAAAACGGTGTATACTAAAAATAATATAGTATAACGAAAATTGAACAAACAATTAAAATAATCTTATAACCATGGGTGATCCAAACATACCTAGAAGACCCATAGATGTACTCGGTTCGGAACAACCTATCAGTGTATGGTGATGCTCATAAGCCTATAACCATCTTTCCACTCTAAAACTAACCAAATGCAGTGGCAATGCCCTCTTGGACTAACAAAAAATCTTGTTGTACCAGCCCATCTAATCATGGATGATCGGCAACCATCACTCAATCATCTAATGGATGCCCTGGAACACATTGTAGTAATATTAATAGTGTGTAAGTTAGGGGCCTTCACACACGTGACTCACCTTTCCCTATCATCACCGCACATGCTTTCCCCATACGCGGACACTCTTTATGATAACCCATAAAGGGATATCCCCCTATAGAGTTGCCCCATAAAAATATATGCCTACATAGATATGTCATATCATCAAAGGTTCCAACCTGGCCATCATTCCAAAAGATCACTAAAACAATTTGAAACATTTTGTTATGAAATATTTTAGTTCTTAAATAGGCACACAGTAAATTGACCCCCATATTATCAAAGGATCAACACCATCATTACCCTAATTATTAAAGTACAAAATGCACCTTTATCTTGACTTGTCAAAAATTATTTCCCAAAAAATTACACAAACACCACTTTTCCTTTAAAAACCCAAATGTGCATATTTATAAATACTTCATTTCAAACCATTTTATAAACCACAAAAATAACCAAACATCATTTATAAATAAAGAATCATTTTCACAAAATTACAATTACCATTCAAACAAAACCAAAACACACACCACAAAACATTTCACTCATTATTCACATTTGAAACATCTTTTAATAAAATATTCACTCATTTAATAAAAAATTTCAAATCTACCAAACAATGTATTACTTCATGATCTCACCAATTTCACATTTGAATTCCATTTTAAAATCAAATGTATACACAATCGCTTAAAAAAACTATTTTTTCACAGTTCAAAAACTAACTAGCGCCAAATTCACAACCAAATTAAAAATTTTCCCAAATTAATGAAATCACTAACTCCATTAAATAAACCTCTATTAAAATTATTAAATAGTTTTAAGAATAAAGTCATTTCCTAAAACACAAAAATCATACTCAATTTTTCTTTTGTGACAAAATGCACATCGATGGCACAATAAAACACAATTTGTAGTCCTTGTATAGTGAAATACACAAATTTAATTATTCATAAAAACAAATGTAGAGGACACACTCTGGGTTTTCTAAAATTAATTACCTCCATATCACATAACATGGTAGAAGGAGGAGTCACACATATTAAACTTCCATGAAAACTATGATCTCACCAAATAAATTAACTAAAGAACATGTTAAATAAATTTGATTGGAAAATCCTTTATCAATAATGATTATACACAAAACTATGTACATATAATGTGATAATTCTTTCAAAATACATTTTTATCAATTTTCACTAATATAAAAAATACTAAAATGAATAATCTACAATACTAATGGAGGTGATAATGGTATTTACAAATTAATTTGAAATAATCAAGTTCTTTGGAATATGCAGGGAATGAAAAATTCAGAAAAATCCTTACTCAAAGGCTTGGAAACGTGGCATCGCTTCCATGGAAGGTAGAACCAATCATTGTAGTCCCTTCAAACTCATTAATACAGTGAGGAAAACACGTGAATTATATCTATCAAAATATGGTTTTTTTTAATTGAAGGACAACCCCAAAAATTTGAAAAAAACTCATCAATAGAGGGGTTCATGGTCAGAAAGAAGGGATGCTAAGAGCATGAGAGGTGGAAGCGTGACAGTCTGGAGTGCATGTGGCAGGAGGCAGCCTTGTCGGAGCGTGGGAGGGCTGGACCGTGGAGGGATGGGTTGCGGAGGACCAGGATGGGGTGAGGGCATTATAGGGGTGGAATGTGTTCAGGGAGAGGGGAGGAGGATGGATAGAATGTGGAGGGCAGAAGGAGGTGTCCTAGGGCACAGAATGGGAAAAACGATGAGGGTAAGCAGGTACACATAGAGGAAACATGGATGGGTGGATTCCACATGTAGTATATGGTTTAGTTTTCTTTTTTCATTTTAGAATAATAATAACAATATAAATAATAATAATAACAATAATAATAATCATATAAAATATAATAATAATAATAATAATAATAATAATAATAATAATATAATGAATAATAAATATAATGCAAAGAATTATTAAAAACATAGTAAAATGTAGGAATAAATTTAAAAATAATAATATAATAATAATAATTATTGTTACAAATTCTCTTAATTCTAATTTCCACTTTATTTTTTGATTTTATTTTATTTCCATTTTAATTTTTCAATATTTTATTTATTTTATGATTGGGGGAATTGCATGGTCTCGCATTCTGTCAAGCATGAGGTTGAGAGAACTACATTCAAAATGTGTCACATGGTAGTAATGGCTTACTAGGGTAGGCTGTGTGCTTACTGTAGAGTTTCATAACTCTTATGAAAGACACACAAAATTAAAAATGGGGTGTGACAATTTCCCCACCAAAGACACTTTCTATGACAAGAATGTCATGCATCTGAACCATAGAAAAAAATAGAATCCATTCCCAAATGAAACCCAAAGAAACCACAACACAAGATAATGGGAGAACATGAGAGTGTTCTCCCTACCACTATAACTCAACTAGTTTGAAAATGTAACACTCAAACAGACCACCCCAGGATATACAGGGGTCGATGTGGGAACTCCCAATCGATCGAAACTAACTTATATAGTACGATCCAAACAACATCTCTACTGAATCATGGAACTATCAACCCAATCCAAAAAACCCCTACACTAGAGAAAAACCATTGGGAAGTGATTAACAAAAATAGTGAATCTGATCATAACAATAAACATTTATTCTTCCATAAGAACTTACATCTCTAAATGAACACAGCCAAACCATGATCATCCTAGACAAGAGAAAATCACACTTTTAAGAAAAACTCATGATTTAAAAAACAACAACCCCACAAAAAAAATTAATGTGATTATAATAGAATGAGTCCACCAAAACATCACAAAAAACAAGTAACATACAACAAGTTGTAAAATTTAAAAGCATAAAAACAAGAATGGAATGAAATTAAATGTTCCACTTCCCACAAGGAATAGCAAATAGGAACTAAGGCTTCACACCCCCATCAACTGTTTACTATGTGTGAGCATCACCCTAAGACCTATGGCTGGTGCTAAAATTTCTGAATCATCTCCTACCTAACAGTTAGGAACTATATTTCTCTGATCACAAAAATTTATTCTAGTGATTCTTCCTGCAATAGTTTTCTAGATTGCCGATACCCCCACAAAAATGGAACATATTTGGAGGGTTGCGACATGCCAGTTTCATGTGACCTAAATGTCCACACTTAAGTCACACCATTGAACGGACCGACAAACTAGAAATCATAACCACTACAATGAATCTTTATAAATAGGTCCCTCTAGAACATCCTTATCACCAAATGGAGAACCTTCACGAGCAACAGGACATGCATGATTTCAAATCATCTGTGCTTCAGAGACCAACTCAGCTAGGAACACCTCATCCACCTTCATCTTGAAATAATGGTCCTTAGAAGAGAGGACCTTATCCTTGATCGTTTCCATAATACCTTGGTAAAGAGGGAATTCATCATCAAATCCTATGATTCTACCTCCATAGAAAAGGACACAACTTCCATGAAATGGTAAATATATGAATTCACCTTACATTGGCCTTGTTGAATATGCATGATCTCTTCCCTTTTCTTCGTCTTCAACTCTATATGTATAAACCATTGGATGAAGATGAATTTATTGAAATCCTACATAATCCCAACTACCATTCATGGTGGGAATAATAACTCCCATTCATTTAGTATTGGACCATAAAACCTACCTAAAATTGAACACACTCTAAGAACTTCGAGAGTTCTCAATACCCTGATAACATGCTCGACCTCTTCATGCCACTCCACTGCCTCTAACAGACCCTGATCACAATGAAGGACAGAAAATTTCTAAGGACCAAAAATTGGGCATGAATTATCAGAAACCTTGTGGACCTTTCTGAGTGGAATTTTCTGAACATCATATAAAACACAAAGTTAAACTGATATCAAATCAATGTATGAATAAATGGTTCATCTTGAACCAAAATGATTGGACCAAAAACAAAATAGAACAGTACACAAACCAAAAATACCTTTTTAAAACCCCTTTTTCATTTTTGATTCAAAAACACATTCTTTAAAGGCCTATTTCCCAATACCATACACACTTTTCAATCCAAATTCAATTTGCATAATAATTTCATCTTTTAAAAATAACCCAATAAACAAGATGAATCCTTTAATTCCAAGTGCATAACCATGTAATCCCATGTATTATTGCACATGTCTTCACCAAAATTCTTCTATACAAACCAACACACACATTCCATGCATCCCAGTACATGTGAAAACGTTCCTAAAGAGTACCCATTATTGCAACCAACTAATTTCTCTACCAATTCCAAGAAAACTCCATATTTTTTTATAGAAAAGCTCTTGGTTTTAAAAGACATTTCATGAATTTAACTCCATTTAAAAGAAATCATTCTCATTTCAAAACCCCTTTTCGTTTTTAAAAGCACAGTTACACTATATAGAAACATGGAGACACTGAACTTGCATCAAACTACGTGACTGATGGACTAGTAGTCATACATAACCCGATGACATGGTAGGGGCCAATGCCCCATGTAAGCATAAAAAACTAGTAGGATCTTAAAATTTGGAATCTTGCACCACATGGGTCACTACTACATTTGAAAATTGGGTTGTAAAATTGCCTTGCCTATTTTTCATCCCACAATGTAAAACAAACTAGAATGAGATAAGGTCTCAATTACCAGACTACCCCTGCAAATCGAGGTTCGGAATGACCGAGGGTTCATGGCGGCCTTCCCGTACCAACCTATCGAGTCCCCAAAATCCTAATCTCCATATAAAAGACACAAAAAATAACAAGGGCCCCATTTAATACCATTTTTTCACAACAACCCCAAGTCAACCCTGACCCTGTCACCTGAGATGGTAAGTGACATATCCCATGTGGCGTTCTGGATCCACATGTGATGGAACCTAGTGTTGGGCATAAAAATTTAAAAGTTGGTAAATATTTGGCCCATGAACAAAAGATAAAAAAAATAAAAAATTGAGGAAAATAATAAAACTAGAAAAGGAAAGAAAGTGAAATAGTGCATACATCCACATGACATTCTAGGTCACTACCCAACCAAAGACCATCCATACCCGAAAAATGAGAAACTGAGGCCAAAAAGCCTGAGTAAAGGAAACCTGCCCCTGAAATGATAAAATATGCATGACCATTAAAAATTCTCATTTGGGTTTCCCAGATGAACCACAAAATCCAAGAATCTCACTTCCCAAAACAATCTAGTGAAACAATTTTGAAATACAAATTTAAAAGGAGGGGTTTCACAATTTAAAATAAGAAACATGTTTTTTCCAATTAATAAAAATAAAACACACGTGACATACCATTTCCAAAATAATTTACCATTTTATAAAAAGAATCAAAAAAAACTGTATGAAATATAGGATAAAATAGAAAATCTAAAAAGTGTAATCTAGAAATAAAATAGTATAACGAAAAGTGAAAAAGAAATGAAAATAGTCCAGTAACCATGGGTGATAATAAACATCCCTAGAAAAAACCTAGACGTACTTGATTCGGAACCACCTACCTGTGTATGGTGAAGCTTATTTTTATGTAACCAACTGGATTCCCTAAAACTGACCAAATCTAACTGAAAATCATGGTTAACATAAAAACCAATCTATAGTGTACCAACCTGTTTAATCAGGGTTGACCAGAAACCATCACTCAATCATCTAAAAGACTTTTAGAAACCCATGGATGTAATAGTAAAGTTTTGTATGTAGGAGGACCTCTCACACATGACTCACCAAACCATGTCATCACCACACATGCCTGCCCGAAACACAGACAATCTATATGACAACCCATAATGGGACATCCTCCTATAGAGGTGCCACAAAAATATATATACATACATACATGTGTCATATCATTGAAGGTTCCAACTGGTCCTTCATGCTATAGGATAACAAAAACCATTTGATACTATTTTTTATGAAATATTATAGTTTTTAAATGGGTACACAGTAAATGGAACACCATCTTTTCAAAATATCATCACAAGCATTACACTAATGTTGAATATTCCAAATGGACCATTTACATGAAATGTCCAAAAGTATTACACAGAACATCACACAAAAATCATTTTTTTACAAGTCCAAATAGGCATATTCTAAAATATTTCATTGTAAACCATTTTAGAAACCACACAAAGAACCCAACTTCCTATAGAAAGCAAGAGTCATTTCCACTAAATTACTATTCCCTTTCAAACAGAACCAAAATGCACAATGTAATAAATTAATCTCTAATTTAGGAAATTATTTAAAAAGGACCAAACAAAGGATTACATCACAATATCACCATGTTCACACGATAATTCCATTTTAATATCAAATACATACCCAAACGATAAAGAAAAAGTACATTTACACATTTCAAAAACTAACTCACACCTCTTGCATGACCTAATGAAATAATTTCAAACATAAATAAATCACATTAACCAATAAATAAACCACTATGAAGAATTGTTAAATAGTCTTAGGAAGAAACTCATTTCATAAAACAAAAACATTCTCAAATCTTCTTTTGTGACAAAATTCACATTGATGCCCCACCAAAACATAGTTTCCAGACCTTGTACTATAAAATACACTAATTGCACAGTTCATCAAAACACAAGCAGTGGACACACTATGGGTTTTCATATATGAATGCACTCTATCACAGAATATGATACAAGGATAAATCATGCATATTAAACATACTTGAATACTTATTTCAGAACATATAAATTAACTAAAGAACATTTAAATTAATTAGATAAGAAAAATCATTTATTAATACAGTTTATACAAAAAACAACGTACAAATAATGAGATAAATATTTAAAATCTATTTCTAACAATTTTAAATAATATAAATAAACAATAATGAATTATCTATAAAACTTATGGAGGTATGAATGGTATTTAAAAATTTATTGGAATCAAAAAAGTTCCATGGATCATGCGGGAATGGAATGATTCCTAAATAGCCTATATCAAAGGCATGAAAACATGACACATATTCTGTAGAAGGTTGAACCGATCCTCACAGTCCCTTCTCACACCATAAAAATAATGAAAACATGTGAATTTATACTTGGACAATAGGCTTTGGCTAAATCGAAGGCAAAACCCCATAATTTGAAAAAAATACACCGATGGAGGGGTTCATAGTTGGAACGAGTGATGGCCGAAGTGTGGGAGGTCAAATTGTGGGAGACCAGATTCATCCTTGCAAGAGCGTGAGAATCTGAAGGCAGCCTTGGTGGAGCGTAGTATGGCTGAACCATGGAGACACAGGGCGTGGAGGGACGAGACGTGCCGACGGTTAGGGGAGATAGAGGGCTGGAACGTGGTGAGTGAAAGTGCAGTTGAGGGATGGAATGTGGAGAGGGAGAGGGGTGGAAGGGGGATGGAACATGGTGGGATGGAGGTGGAGGATTGGTGTGCTAAACATGAGACTGAGGGGGGGGGAAGCAGGTATACGTATAGGGAAAATGGAAGTTGGGAGTCTAGGGTTTAGTTTTCATTTTTTTCATTTCATAACAATAATTATAATATAATAATTAAAAATAATAATAATATAATGAATAATAATAATAAAAAACATAATAAGAATAATAATAAATTTAAAAGTAATAAAAATAATAACAACACTATTAATTTTAAAAGAATCAATTGATTATTATTTCCACTTTATTATATTATTTTATTTTAATTTCATGTTGACTTCAACAAATATTTAATAATTTTAAGTGTGGTGGAAACCACAAGGTCTTCCATGGGGTCAAGCACATGGTTGAGTGAACTACGTTGGAACCATGCTACCCAGCATTGATCGCTTATAGGGTTAGATTGTGTGTATTCCACGAAGTTTCATAACTCTTGTGCAAGTGATGAATCAATCATGTCATAGTGGGATATAACCATGTTGTATGTCATGAATATATTTATCAAGCCTAGAATTATTTATTCCATATAACACTATAGAGTTGTTTTGGTTGTGGATTCCCCCAAGAATCCAATTATGTTTTCTAATTTATTTTTCCAATTTTAGTTATTCAGATATTTTTACAAAATAATAAATCTAAAAGGAGATCTGTATATAATGAGGGAAATAATCTTATTTCATTCTATCGGGTGTTTATTTAGAGAGATATATAAATATTTTGTATTTTAAAATTAAAAAGGAACTATTATGTTGATTATCATATTTCCAAAAAACCCAATTGTAGTAATTTATCAGTCCATAAAGATTGGTGGGATTGATGAGATATTAATAATGAAGTTATATAATGATGAGAATTGAACAATACAAAATACATGTTTTAATAAATTGAAACATTGAAAATATATTATTAATATTTACACTATGTTGTTTGAAAACTCTAAATATAATAACGTTATTTAATGGTGTGGTGTACATATTACCTTGATAATAGTGGTATATTTTTACATGTTTGGTGAATCCATTTTTTTAATAATTTATAATGTATTTTTAAAATAAATATTTTTTAAAAAATACCCATGGATGATTAAGATACCTGTTAGAGGTATGATGAAGGAAATTTAATGATGAAATTTTAAAGAGATTGTATCTATAATAGTCTAACCCAATAAAACAAAATTTTTTAGGGTCAATAACTCATTATGTTGGTTTAAAAAAGAAATAACAATATGATTAGTTTTTTTAGTTATTTGATTTTTTACTATGACTTTGATAAGATGAAATTTTCATTAGATAAGTTTTTTACTCTTTTTGGATTGTTAGTAAGCTATATGGAAGTCCAAAAATTAACTTCAAATATATCCATTAATTTTTCTAGAACATTAAAAGAGATACATTTTGGGATTAGTACAATGTTGCTCATTCATATTAAGGACACAAATATTGAACTAAGAATTCACTAAATAGAAGATTTTTGTTTATAATCAATTCATATTCTGTTTTAATGATAATTAAATCATTTAGTGAAATTAATTTATAAATAAAAATAACATGAACCACCTATTTCTATAAAGTGCTATTGATTGTCTTCTATAAGATATAAAATAAAATTATCTCATAAAATAAGTTTCCATAAGAGTATATGAACTGAACATTGTGAGAAAATATAAATTTTGTGGAAGTTAAAATGTCAATTTTTATAAATGATAATATTTTTTCAATGGGGTGGAAATATTATAATGATTTATTGATCAAGATGACGTAAACATGAAAACCAGTTTTATGATAACATTTAGTCTTTGGTGGGTTTATTCATGTTAATATTTTTAATATATTTTCCATCTATCAATATTCTTCACCATTGGAATATTTTATAAGATAAATCATCTCATAATGATGATTCTAATAATAAATACCCTCTCATTCCTATTTTCATTCCAATATTCTTCATATTTTTTCAACTGGCCATCCTAATGGTCATATTTTAAATTAATTGTTCCCTAATTAATGAGTGATTTATATTGAGTCAATATGGTTAATATATTTGGATTAGAAAAATGGAATAGGGAGTAAGTTATTGTTGAAGGCTCATCAATGAATGTTTGAAGAAAAAATGACAAGGGATATCTTGGAAAATGACAAAGACATGTATCATGGGTTTGTGGGAACCCCTATGTGACAATTTTTTTGGAAAATTAGAATGATATGATAAATAAAGGGATTAAAATGTTACTAAAAAATTAATGGACTACATACTAATAAAATAAAATGATTGAAATGGTGAGGAATTCTGGTAATTTTAATGTACTAGATATTGAAGATTGAGGCACACCATAAATGTGTTTTTGTTGTGGTTTCATCTTATCAATATGTGGATAAAATTCCATGTGAGTTGTGTTTCACACCACCTTAAGGAGAAATTACATTTATAGTGAGTAAAATATGCACAAAAATGGTATTTTTGAGTGAAAGAAATTATTGCATCACAAATATATTGGGAAAATATATAGGGGATTTAGCATTAGATTGAGTCACACTATTGAAAAGGATGACAAAACATTAAATATGGGGTGAATTATGGGAGTACATGACATTATAGAGGGTTCTATAATAATATATTCTTGAAAAATATAGGCTCATGGGTGGTAGGGGGTTTCATATCATCTGACCACTATAATGATAAGTTATTAAATTATAACCAATATAATCATTCCTTAATAATGTATTTCTTGTTGGTAATGGTGATGAGGGTCTTTTTATAGTGGAAACATAATAATTCACATATCTATGGAATCAAAGACAAGATTTCATAAAAGTTTAGTACAATTGAATCCATATAATAATTTGGTAGACAATGGCGATTGGGATGGATAATTTTAGAATTCCCTAGGTTAGTTAATACCCCATTTTTCTGAACATCATAGAATGATTCATGCCCATTATATTAATAATTATTATTATTACTCACCCCCTCTCAATTTATGGGGTGAATGTACTATATCTATGATGCTAGTTTCTTTTTCAGCTATTGTGTGTAACTCAATGTAGGGGAACTCTATCTATAAAGTTGGGTTCTTCCACTTTTTATGTTTTATATTGTATGTTTAGATCCTAAATCTGTGGTTTTAATTGCTTATTAAAGGACTTCCGAATCATTATATAGAACATGGACTTCATTATAATTCTAGGTGTGTGACATGTGTTTCAAAGTAGGATGATATATATTCATTAAGTTGATATATAATGTCTCCATTATCTTGATTGTGTAGATAAAAAAATATATTGACCCAAGATTAATAAAAGTACTATTATATTATTTATAAACATACATACCTATTGATATAACAATAGGATCATAATGTTCTAAAGTATCTAAAATACGATGTTCATAATAATATAATTTGTGACTAAAAATAAAACCTTAAATTTTATCCCCCATAAAAAGATCATAAATACTTTTGAGATCCTAGACTATAATTTAAATACAAGGGAATGCATTGGGAAAATGGGTGAGATAAAAATCATAGTAATTGAATAAGCATGATAAGGAATCATAACATGTGATTTAAAAGTACAACATCAAATCATAAATATAAGGATCATGAATAATAACATGTATGTATAGCATAATGAACATAATATCATATGATAAAGATAATAGATGATAATTTTTAGAAACAAAAAACCTGAAATAAAGATATTTCATAGATAATATCCTTGATAAAATCGCATGGTGTACAGAGTCCCATAATATATTAGTTTAACTCCATAATCCCATACATGAAGTATCATGGGACTAAAGATTCCTCAATTAATATTAGGGATTTATAACGCTGGGACCACCCATCAATTTTAGTTTCACTAAATCCTTATGCATAAAACATTTATATATATCAATCGTAAGGTATAAATATAATAATTACACCTAGAATGAAATGGGTTGTATAATCTTGTCTCCTGACATTATAAAATAGGATTTATTAAAGAACGTATTTGAGAGATGGTCAAAAGTCATGTATATCCCCATAAAAGGAGGTTATAGTAAGATGGTATATATTACAGAGACATATATATAAATATATATATATCAAATTTAGATGTAGTCCATAATATCAAAATATTGTTTCATTTGTGAACAGAAAAGAATTTATAACATTAATAAGAAAAATAACAATTCCACTTGAAAATAAATTTAAAAATAAAGGCTCACAAAATATTTTTAAAAAAATTGTCATTGAAAATGACCTTTTGAACATATAATGTAATATTTTCATTGTTCAATGGTCATTATGGGCTGATATTTTGTTAATGTTATAACCTTTAAAACTATGATTACTTTCACTGTTTTGGTAAATTGAAATGATTCCTCTCTAGATAACTACATGAAAGTTAATTTATATTATTGTTTAAAAATAAAATCTTTGTAATAATCCATTATTAATATTTTGGATAATGTAGAAAAACATTTTTTAATTCATGTTTATATATAATTGTTTTGGAATATAAATGTTTTTTATTAAATATTAAAATGAAATAATGATTTATTAAATAGATGTTCATTAATAATTTGAAGAATTAAAGATAATTAAATGGTACTATTTCATGAAAATACATGAAAAACCAGATCAAATAAAAATAGAGGTATTTATTAGATAATGGTCAAGTAATATTTTCAATGAAAATTCACGCATGAATAGTCATAATAACAAAGAATATTGTAACATAAACCCTTACCACTTGGGTAACATTTGAATCATAACATTCCATGAATAATGAATTTGAATCAAAACTAAATATATCAAAAATTAATATGGATACATGATATAGAATGTTAAGGGTTAGTATATCCACCACATAATATAAAATATTTTCATTAATGAAAAATTGTCTCAAAGAAGGAAATTTGAGAAAACCCCATTCAAAGATGGTATAAATCAGGTGAGAGGTAATTAATTAATTAATTATCTATAAAACATATATGTACAAAAAAGAAGAGTGTAAATAAAAAATAAACCAACAAAAAGAAATTTCCCAGATAATCTTGGCAAAATATAGTCTATGATTTAGAAATGTAATAAAATAAAGGGAAATTGAGTTACGCAACCCCTTACCTCATGAATTCCATTAGTTGAACACTAATTAAGCTTCATTGTTGGGGATTTAAACTAATTATAATTATATAAATAAACTATAATTGTAAAGACCCAGAATTTTAATGTAATTTATTTTACATAAATGGAAATTTTACAAGTAAGCAAAAATCGATGGCACGTGATTTCGAGTCCCGAAGTGCCATGAATGAATTTTTGAACTTTTATTTGGGTACGTTTAGTAAACGTGCGAGCAGGGTTTTCTAAATTTTGAACTGGTACTCGGAATTTAAATGTGAGGGGACCACTAAACACATAATTTCGGTATTCGCATAAAGAGACATTAACCTCGACAGAAGTTGGTCGAGGGTGGATGTTAGTTTAAGGGTTTTTCATGAAAGAATAAAATAAAAATAAAAATTGATTATCTTTTATTTTTATTTGGTAAAACCGCTATGTGGAAGTTGATAACTGTACACCAACAGACCTTAACCTCCCATGAGAGGTTATGGTGGTGGGGACAACCAGAGCCTATCCTCCAATGAAGAACGACTCTCCTTCGACAATTTCTTCCCTGAACTCCATCAAAGGATATCCAATGACGCCCAAACCAACGATTGAGTAAAACGACGATGACACTGATGTCCATATTTTTCCAAAAAAATGTCTTCTTCCTCGCAACCTCATCAACGTTATCAAGTGAACAGGGCAGGTGTTTATTTGCATGCAAATATTTTTCCCTATATCTTTCCTTGGTTTCTTTTACAGTTTGGAAATGAAACGTTACGGGAGGTTGTAAAGCTTGACGTTCTTCTTTCATGTTTTTGTTGAGCCAAATGCTAACACACAAACGTGGAGGGTGTGGGCCAAACCAAAATGGCCCGGCCCTTCTGTAAACCTTGTCGTGTTCTTCACAATGAAGGATGATGGCAACCTTCCATGGTTGGGGCATGAGAATAGCGGTCGACACCACCACCGATTGCGACAAAGGTGACAGAACAATGATGCCACCCTGCGGCTGGACCGCCACCCTGCGGCCGGAAAACCGCCTAGTAGCTGGATCACCATCCCGCAGATGAGCCGCCCTACAGTCTCTCACTGCCCTCGACCGAGTCACCTCGCACCCTCGTGGTACCGCTTGGTCGAGCCGCCATCACTGCACCCTCGCAGCCTGTCGGGCCAAACCCAGCGGGCCGGAACGAACCCGATGGGTCGGGCCGCACTGTAGGATGGGCCATACAAAACTTTACGGGCCAGGTCAACCTAAACCGGGTTATCCCAGGCTAGGTCGGGCCATGTCGGGCAGACCGGGTCGGACTGGACCGAGGCCCATTATGACCCAATTACATTCTTTTGGCCATAACTTCCGCATCAGAAATCTGTTTAATGAAGTATTAACCATGCTAGAAATATCAGAGCCAGGCGGTCCCCTTGAGTATACCACAATAGAGTTTTGGATTAAGATGGGGAATGGTCAGGTTGGATCGAGCATGAATCCAACCAGGCCCCTGGATCTAAATGGTTAATAACTCACAGATCGGGCGTCTAATTAAAGCATCGTCTGTTACTTTGATACCCTTATGAAACGGCGGACCTTTGAGATACTTCTTCGTGGGACTTTGTGGAATTTGGAGTATCGAACTATAGCCTGTAGAGCGGGTCATCCTAGAGACAAGTGAGTATAGTGCGGGAACCCAGTGGTTGGATGAGACTTGACGACTGCAAACCGTTACGACTCGAAGTGAATCGACAGTCCCAGTGGGGAAATCCTTGGGGACATGGTTGACCCACTATGGGGAGCGCCTTGGTGACACGACATAACCATGGTACTCGACAAGAGTAGTATCTAAGTAGACCACGATGGGGTGGTCCTTGGTGATGCGCCAGACCCACGGAGGGGAGCATCTTGGTGACACGGCAGACCCACAATACTTGACAAGAGGATTATCTCAGCGGTCCAAGGTTTGTGGGTAGGTCCTCTGTGTGACGTGGCAAGACCATTGTACTCAATAGAGGTGGAGTTCTCCAGGAGCCGAGGTGTTCAAAGTTGTGACTGGGAATGTTAATTAATACTACCCCAAGATTAAATCTTGGTGTGAGCTGAGTCAGTACCTCTATGTTTGCCTCATGATTGATGTGGATTACATTATAACATAGGTATATGTATTGGCATATACCTATGTAAGGATGTCTTTTGATTTCATAATTTGTGGTTTATCATTGATGGAATTTGTTAGACCTTGAGGATATTTGGGTCCATTATGAGTATCATTATACTCACCCCTACATGGTCTAGGCCCGCACCTTGTTGTGTTGGAGGTAGATGAAAGACTACACTGAATAAGGCTGAGTGTACCCGGAATGGACAGGGGCCAGAGGTGGACCATACGGTGTGTCGATATGCAAAGGAGACAAACGAACATGGTGTGATGAGGAGGTGATCTGTACCTACCCATCAGGTAGGATCCTCAGAGGAGGACCTAGCAACAAACATTCTATTTTACTTAGTTTTATTGTATAACAGTTCTACTTGTACTTTCCAGTTTGGCTTGTATTCTATCTGCTTTTACCAACTGCACTCACTCTTTTTTCAGTTTATTTTACTTGTGTTCCTATCTTGATGTGTTCTTGGTTATGTGTTCTTACAGGTTTTAAAGGCAATGTCTTCCCAGTTTTTAGGAATACACCTTCAGTGCTAGTCGCCAGACACTGGAAAATGGAAGGCGGGCTTGGGGTAGTCACGGTGCTTACCTCAGGGGACGGTTCGTGACAAATTGGTATAAGAAGTTTTGGTTCTACCGCAGAACATAGGAATCTGATATTTCTTTTTAACGGAAATAGTGGTAAGTGTTGTGACTATGGTTATCAGTTTTGGGAATCCAGTGTTGGTGCGGTGGTCAACATATCCATACACCAGGACCCTGATGTATCATTTCTGACTCAATGCATGAAAACACCAATTGTGTGTGTGTGTTTTCAAAAGTTTTCTTTGTGATCATTTGAGTCAGATCATTAGGTATAACATTCAGCTCACCAGTTAAAACTTTTTGACCATGGAGCACCTGTTTCTTTTTAGGATGACTCCATGAAGATATCCAGCTAGGTTACGGATTGTTTTACACACTGATAGCCCACCGAGCTATGATACCTCGGTGTAGGGACCTTTTCCAATAGTGGCACCAGTGGAGGCACCAACGCTACCACTCTCTGTTGGGCCACTGATGCCCCCAACCCCATAAGTAGACAGTGCACGCCGCTTGAGTACATTGCACATGTTCTACCACCAGAGGCCACCAATTGTTCAGGGGGAGACAGACCCACGGGAAGCTGCAGATTGGCTAGAGGCTGAGGTGAGGTTTTTTTGACTGGTAGGGACACCAGCCGATCTCATGGTAATTCTCTCTGCTATCTTTCTACAGGCAGTAGTGGGCAGATGGCGGAGCTTAATGCTCCAGGTTCACAATGAGGTGATTCTTCTTGGGGAATACTTAGAGTTCTTGTTTCGGGCATAGTTTCTTCCAGTGTCTCTTCACGCAGTGTGCATTTAAGAGCCACTTCATCTGTAGCAGGGCAGCATGACTGTAGGTTAGTACTTAGTGAGGCTAACCTAACTCTCATGCTACTCCATAGATATGGTGCGAGACCCATTCTTCAAGGCCCAGACTTTCGAGCAGGGGATTAGGCGGGAGATCAGGTCCTAAATGATCTCACTAATCTTCCTGACGCAGGAAGGGGTGTTAGAGAGGGCACTCTTAGTGAAGAGATTATTTGCTGGGAAGTCACCAGCAGCGAGACCCACAACCAGTCATCATAAGGAGGATTCATAATTAGTTGGTAGTAGACAGATGTCACAGTGGTCCAAGAGGACAAGACCTATAGGTGGACGACCACATTACTCAAGATCAATTGTGCGAGGAACCCAAGGTGGAACAAGTTATTCCAGGAACAGATAGTGTTACACATGCGGCGGGCAGGTCACATGGCTTGTGACTGTGTGACCCGTCGTACGGATGATCAACAGATGGTCAAAGGACCACCAAGGAAGAGACATAGATTCAATAGAGGAGGTCCGTAGGTAGCAGGTGGATGTGGAAGGGGAGATGGTCGTGCAGTTGGCAGTGGGCTACGATTTGAGATGTTACCGCCACCACTACGAGGAGGTCCACCCCAGCCGTAGGGAGAAGGTGGACAGGGGAGAGCTCTAATCCAGGTAGCTGAGGCTTACGATCACGACACTACAGAGATGATACGAGGTATGATCTGTGTTTACTCAACCTTAGCTGTAGTACTTATAGATACAAGTGCCAGTCATTATTTTATTTTCACTGCCCTCGATCGGAGCTTGGGGATTCTGATGGAACTGTTGAATTGATTCTTTTGGATAGAGACTTCTACAGGAGATCATACGACAATTATGCTCCAATTCCGAATGTGCAAGCTAACTCTAGGAGGAAAGAGCTTCAGCTGGGATATCATAGTAGCAGTATCGAGGCCTTGTGACATCATCTTGGGTATGGACTGGTTTTCTACTGTCGATGCTTAGATAGACTGTTTTAGGCAGAAAGTGTCGTGTGTTCACATGGATGGAACCAATTTTACCTTCAGTGGCGAGAAGGGAGACTTTTCAGTGCAGGATAGACTTAGTCAGAGGAGGGTGAAACTAATCACACATTAGTTGGCTAGCCTTACCCTCAGAGCTATTAATGTGGAGATTCTGAATTATCCTATAGTAGTGGACCGTTATGCGGTTGTTTTCCGTGATGATGTTCCAGGTCTACCTCCTCACAGAGATGTGGAATTTTTCATTGAAATGTACCCTGGTACAACACTGATATCTACAACAGCATATCAGATGGTTCCCATGGATCTACATGAGCTGTGCGTACGTCTAGAGGACTTGCAGGGTAAGGGATTCATTCAGCCTAGTGTTTCCCCGTAGGTAGCCCTGATTCCTTTCTCCAAGAAGGTGGATGGGAGCTTGAGGATTTTTGTTGACTATCGGTACATGAACTAGGTGACCGTGAAGAATAAGTACCCACTCTTGAGGATTGAAGACCTCTTTTATTAGATGAAGGGGTAATGGTGGTTCTCGAAGATATACCTCAGATCAGGCTATCACCAGCTCAATGTACGAGATGAGGATATGCAGAAGGAGACCTTAAGGTGTTGGTACAACCATTAAAAGTTATTGGTTATTCCCTTCGATGTAACTAACACTCCAGAAGTTTTCATGGGACTCATGAACATGATATTTCATCCATACATTTATCTCTTTGTAGTAGTCTTCAAAGAAGACATTCTGATCTACTCAACTATGGATGAGGATCTTGCATATCATTTATAGGTAGTACATGACACACTCTAATAGCACCAGATTTATAGTAAGCTCTTGAAATCCCAGTTTTGAATTTGAGAGGTTCTTTTTCTGGGACATGTCATATCAGAGGCTGTATTTGTAGTGGTTCCAGCCAAGATTGTGGCGTTACTTTCATGGGAGCCACTTAGGAGTGTGATGGAGGTACGAAGTTTCTTGGTATTGGCTAGACACTACTAGAGATTTGTTCCAGATTTCTCCAGAGTTTCAGCACCACTATAAGCCTTGAAGAAGAAGGGGATACCCTTCGTTTGGTTGGAGAAATGTCAGTGGAGTTTTCAGGAGATCAGAAAGAGGCTGACTAGTGCCCCATGTAGAGGCTTCTAGAGGAGGGTGTAGGGTACACAGTCTACTGAGACACATCAGGGGCCAGAGTAGGATGTGTCTAGATACAGGAGTGAGCAGTGATCGCATATGGTACTCGATGGCTAAGATAGGATGAGTAGAACTACACTTCCCAAGACCTGAAGTTAGCAGCAGTTGTCTTCGCATTGGGGATGTGGCGACACTATCTATTGGGCGAGCGTTTTACCGTTCACTCTAACCATAAGATTATTATGTATATCTTCTCATAGAAGGACCTGAATCTGAGATAGTGACTTTGTAATGAGTTCATCAAGGACTATGACTTCAAGATAGTATACAATTCTAGGAAGGGGAACATTATTGCAAATGCACTCAGCATAAGGTTAGGTATACAGCTGCTAGGTGAGAAGATGGAGCAGCTGGCTGCTTTACAGATATCCTTTGTGGATAGTGATGGAGAAACTTTTCTACAGTCTCTTACAATCACTCCACCACTTCTTTAGCGAGTCAGGGAGTCACAACATGGTGATGCTGACTGCGAGGCATAACGTGCTCAGATATCCACAGGACATGCACCTGATGGATTATTTGAACGTGGGGAGCACATCATCCTCTTCAGAGGAAGTACCATGATACCAATTTCACTTTAATTGAATGTTTTGAGAGAGTTACACACATCCTTTCTAGAGGTACATCCCAGAGTGGTGAAGATGTATCCAGACATTTGACGATAGCACTTTTCTCCAGGAATGAAGAAAGCAGTAGCAGAGTTTGTCCCTCATTCCCTCACTTGTTATCATGTGAAGGTGGATCATCAGGTACCAGTAGGATTAGTTCAGTTATTAGAGGTCCCAGAGTGGATTTAAGTTGGGATATCCATGGACTTCGTGACAAGACTTCCACGTACATCCAGGGGACATAACTTGATCTGGGTGATCATCAACCGACTTACCAAGTCGGCCCACATCCTACCTATCAGAGAGAAGGGTTCAGTAGAGACCATGAGACACCTCTATGTACAAGATACTGTGTGGATACATGGAGTACGCTCGACGATCGTCTCCGATCATGATGCACATTTTACTTCTCATCTATGGAAGGGGTTGCAGGAGGCTTTCAGGATGCAGCTTAATTTGAGCACCGACTTCCATCCTCAGATGGATGGCCAGACTGAGCGGACCATTCTCACCCATGAGGACATGATGTGTGCTTGTGTCCTTGACTTCGGTCACATCCGGGAGGATCACCTGCCTTTGGTGGAGTTTGCATACAACAATATTTATCACTCCACCATAGGGATGTCACCTTTTGAGGCATTGTACGGGTGACCTTGCAGATCACCTTTCTGCTGGACTGACCAAGGGGAGTCAGCACTCATGAAACCAAAAATGGTACGGGCTACTATAGAGAAGGTGCAGATCACCGAGGAGCAGAGGAAGACTACACCGAGTAGACATAAGTTGTTTTCCAACTAGAGACAGAGACCACTGGAGTTCGTGGATGGTGACCAAATCATTCTACGGGTCTCACTCCGATGAGGTCTACAGAGATTTGGCCAAAGCAACAAGTTATCTGTGAGATTCATCAGACCTTTTCAGGTACTTATCAGAGTTGTTGAGGTGGATTACCGCTTAGCTCTTCCACCTCAGTTGCATCGGGTGAATGACATCTTCCAAGTATCCCAGATGAGGAGATACGTGCACGAGCCTTCCCACATCATCGACCATGGCGGGCTAGACGTCGATGATTGGATGACTTTAATGGGGGTTCCTGTAGAGATTGAGGATAAATATGAGAGGGACCTTCATGGATGGTTGATAACTCTAGTGCACATTAATTGGAATCACCGGAACCTCCTAGAGAGAACATTGGAACGGGTGGATCATATGCGTTCTCGGTAACCCCACTTGTTTACCTGGTTTGAGTTATCGCTTACGGGGACGTAGAGCCTTGAGGTGGGGAGAATGTAAAGACCCCAAATTTCCATGTAATTTTTTTAAATAAATGGGAGTTTTACGAGTCCGTGAAAATTTGTGGAACATCATTCCAAGGGCCGGAGTTCCCAGAATGAATTTCTGAACTTTTGTCCAGGTGCGTTAAATAAACGTGCGAGCAGGTTTTTCTAACTTTTGAACCGGTGCTCGGAATTGAAATATGAGGGCACCATTGAACTCACAACACCGATATTCTCTTAAAGAGACATTCACCTTGATGAAAGTTGATCGAGGGTGGAATTTAGTTTTTGTATTTTTTGTGAAGGAACAATATAAAAATAAAAATTTTGTAGCATTTATTTTTATATTTTAAAACCACCATGTAGATATTGAGATGTGGGGACCAGTGGACTTTAACCTCCCATGAGAGGTTATGGTGGTGGGGTCCACCTAATCCTGACCTCCCATGAGAGGTAATAGTTGTGGGGACCACACGAGGCCTAAACCTCTCAACTCCCTTATTAAATGTGGTAGAGCCTCTTCATCTCATCCAATATTAATTGTGCCAACCCTCCTCCACAATAATTAAGCCACCACACCACTTAAATTGTGCCAAACTATGAGATTAATTAACTCAATTTGAATTATATGATAACAAACATAATATATCACACAATATATTATTTTGGGGATACTATTTAATTTTGGTGGAATTAGGAGAGGAGGAGCATTGGGAGAAAAGCTCTCCAATGAAGAACGCCCCTCGTTCGACGATTTCTTCACCAAACTCCGTTGAAGGATCTCCAACGACACACGAACTGACAATCAAGGAAAACGCGAACGACGCCAACGTCCTTCATTTCCCAATAATTCATCTTCTTCCTCATGACCTCGTCGACATCATCAAGTGATTTAGGTAGGGGTTTATTTGTGTGTGAATATTTTTCCCTATTTCTTTCCTTGGTTTCTTTTACTGTTTTGGAATGAATGGTTTTGGGAGTTTCTAAATCTTGACGTTATTCATTCATGTTTTTGTTGACCAAATTCTACCACCCTAACGTGGATGGTACGGGCCAAACAAACATGGACCGACTCTTCCTTGAATGTTGTTGTGTTTTTCACGAAGGAGGAGGACGACAACCATCAATGGTTGGGGCATGAGAATGGCGGTCAGCACCACCGCTGGCCGCGACAAAGGAGACGGTGCACCGACGCCCCCCCCACAGCCAAACCGTTGTCCTGTGGCCAGACCGCCACCCCACAGCCGAGCAGCCCCATGGTATCACGCCGCCTACGGCTGATCCACCCCGTGCCCTCGTGGTACCCCTCGGTCGAGCTGCACTCGTGGCACCCTCGCGACCTGTCGGGCCGGACCCTGTAGGATGGGCCAAACCCAATGGGATGGGTTGACCCGAACCGGGTTGGCCCAGGTCGGGCCGGGCCATGTCCGTCCGACCAGGTTGGACCAGACCCAGGCCCACTACGACCCAATTATATTCTTCTGTCCATAACATTGGCACCAGATGTCCATTTGACGAACCTTCAGCGGCGCTGGAAATCGTCGAGCGAGACTGTCCCTTTGAGTATACCCCACTATAGTTTTGGATTAAGATGGGGAATAGTCTGGTTGGATCGAGCACGAATCCAACTGGGACCCCGGGACTAAAAGGATAATAACTCACAGACCAGGTGTTTGATTGACACGCAATGGGTAACGTTGAGACCCATATGACGTGGCGTATCATTGAGATAATTCTTCAAGGGAATTCATGGAAATTTGAGTATCGACCAGTAGCTTGTGGAGTAGATCCTCCCAAAGATGAGTGATCCAAGTGCGAGAACCTAGTGGCGGGCTGTGACTTGATGATTGTGGACCGTTTCA
Organism: Viscum album; assembly: GCA_963277665.1. Taxonomy (NCBI): domain Eukaryota; kingdom Viridiplantae; phylum Streptophyta; class Magnoliopsida; order Santalales; family Viscaceae; genus Viscum; species Viscum album. The sequence continues at coordinate 1,496,954,573 of OY728147.1, read as the reverse complement.
ACTTGTAGTGACTTGACAGGCCTTGTGGGGAGCGGCTTGGTGACGCGGCAGACCCACGGTTTGGTAGACCAACGGTACTTGATTGGACGAAGACCTTAGTGGGACATGAGGGGGTGACCCTTGGTGACACGGTCGACCAACAATGGGGAGCACATTGGTGACGCAGAAGACCCACGATACTCGACAGGAGGAGTACCTCAGCAGTACAAGGTTAGGGGGAATCACCTCTGTGTGATATGGTAGGCCCACTGTACTCGATAGAGGAGGAGTTCTCAAGCAGCCGAGGTGTTCGACGTTGTCACTGGAAATGTTACTTGATACTACCCCTAAAATAAATCCTGATGTGAACTGAGTCAGTACCTCTGTGTTTTCCTCCTGATTGAGATGGATTACATAATATCATAGGAATATGTATGGGAATATACCAAAATAAGGTTGTCTGTTGATCTCATACTTTCTAGTTTATCATTGGTGGATTTTGTGAGACCTTGAGGGTCTTGGGGTCCCTACCGAATATCTTTGTACTCACCCCTACACAGGTTATGCCCACACCTTGTTGTGTTTGATGCAAATGACAGACATCGCTGACTGAGGCTGAGAGTACCAGGACAGGATGATGCCCGAAGGTGGATCATATGGCATGTTTATACTCAGAGAAGATGGACGAACATGGTGTGCTGAGGAGGCGATTTGTACCTACCCTTCATGAAGGATCCTCATAGGATGACCCAAAAATTGACTTTCCATTTTCTTTAGTTGTATTGTATAATAGTTTTACTTGTACATTCCATTTGGGCTGGTATTCTGGCCCCTTTTACTTATTGTACTCACTCTGTTTTCAGTTTAGTTTACTTATGTTCCTATCTTGAAGCGTTCATGGTTACATGTGCATACTGGTTTCAAAGGAAATGCCTTCCCAGTTTTTGGGAATACACCTTCGGTGCTATTCTCCAGCCCATGGCCTATGGAAGGTGGGCTTTTGGTAGTCACGGCATGGGCCTTGGGGGACGGGTCATGACAATATTAATATTTACAATTTTATATAATATCATTTTGTAACATCCTATCATATGTTCCTTAATAATCATTCATTGTCACTATTATTTCTAGTGTAAATTGCGTAGTTTTCTCATGGATGTTCTATCACTAAAGATCCAAATCATAAATAGAGGATAAAGTTACATCATATTTAGAAAGATATTAATTAATTAAATATAGTTTTTTTCATTATATATATATCATTATAACTATTATTTGATTTTGGGAAATGGTAATGCATCATATCACTTTGTGGATATGGTAGGTTGTACATACCCACAAGTGATGATACCAATTTTGTTATGGGAAAAGGCTAAAGAAGTGGATGATATATTAATTTTTTTAAAAATTATTATAATTTCATATATTTACCACATATTCATTATATTTATCCATTATTAAAATAAATGTAAATAATTAGTGAAAAATGAATCACATCGCTTTGTGAGGCAGGATACACAGTACACATGTATGACATTATCATTTTATCAATATATGGTAGGGTAAAAAAGTGTATGATATATTTCTTCCATAATTATTAATATTTCATTAATATATTATATCAATTTCAAATTAATCTTCATTAATTTCAAAATAATGTGTATGTAAAAAATAAAATACATCCCTTTATGAGGCGGTAGTCTATTGTATACACGAGGGACATTATCATACTATCAATGGAATGGAAAGTAAGAAGGTATATGAGATATAATAGTTATGTAGGTATAATTTTATTTTATATATCAAAAAACTAAATACATTATTATATCCATATGTGATATGTGTTTATGGAAAAAAAGGTTACATTGGTTCGTGAGGTAGAAGTCCCCCGTATAGACATTCAATGGTTTTATTTCCCATTTAGGGGAGGTTGATATTTTTAAGGTTATTAAATGAAAAATAAAAAATATATATGTATATGATACTGGGGATATAATGTAATAATTTTTTAATATTATTTTTATGAGGTGTAAGAACATATAAAATAACATAGTAGTTTTAGGATGCTCCTAATTATTTTTCACAACATCATTTTATTAAGATCAAAATACTTACTAGGTAATATTTATCAAAGAAAAAAGACATATATGACTAGTGGTGGGAGGTATATAAGTTATTTTGGATGGAAATGGATGATATGAAGGGTTCTGGATTTTTGTAATCGAGAAGAGAGTGGTGGCCATTTTGAAGTGGTGTAGAGGACACCCTTTGAACTTTTAAATTGAAATAAATACACATTCGATTTTCTCATGACACAAGGATAAAAATGAACCTTTTTAGAAAATTATAAGCTATAAGAACTAAATAGTACCATATAATGGGATTTATACATATTATGGGACATTTTTTCTATTATCTTTATATTTAACCCCTACTAAACAGGTTTTTTCCTTAATCATAATAAATAATTTTTACTCTTTTAAATATTCATTAAGGTGAAGAAATTACTCTAACATATTATGTAGAATAAAGTATTCTCATTTTACATAATGAATGCATTTTTCTAAATTCAACTCATATAATTTGTAGAATATAATTTAAAACTAAACCTGTAGAAGTTTCAAAAAATTAGTTTCACAAAAGATAACCTTTGAAATGATTAAAATTTTTTTTTAACAAAATTCAATATTAAATTGATTATGAACACCCAATTTTAAATAAATAATTTATTGTTAGAAAAGTATTAAATTTAAAACTACATTAATGTAAATTGGTTGTTGTAAATTATTTAATAGAAATGACAGTTTTTAAAAACAATATGTATTTTTCATTATTCAATGAAAAAAGAAACCTTTTATAAAACATCTTAAAATTAACCATAACAAAATTGTGATATATTTATTTATAAAATAGATTTTTTTTTAAAAAAAATTAAATTTGATAAAAATTTCATTTAAATTGTATATTAAAAGTTTGAGAAAAGACCCTTTAAAAAAATTCAGTTTTCCAGAACATATTTCATTTTATTTTAAATGATTATGATCTTGTCATTGAAATTTTTAATAAATTTTTAAAAGAGATAATTTTCATACTTTTTTTTATTCCAATATATACCTTACATAATAATGTATAATCTACGTTTGCCACATTTAAATAATAATATTTTAGTAAAGTATCATGTTTTATTTGAACACAACATTCTGTGGATCACATGTTATCGAAGAAATTGAATATATTTTAAATGAATATATTATAATGTCAATGGTTTTTATATTTTATTATAGTATTATTAGGTCAATATATATATATATATATTATATTTTACATGATATTAACTTTTTAAATTCATGATATGTTTCATTCTACCAAGAAGATTTGGAGTCCGGTGAGCCTACTCCAAGGAAAATCAAATAAAAAATATAAAGTACATGATAGGACCTCACGGAGACACTCTACAAAGACTAGTGTAAACCTCACCACAATAATAGGAATGTACAGGACTAGAATAGTATTCAGATAACACAACTGACCAATTAGAGGTGACTTCAAGAATTTCCCTTTTCAAAATAGCAACATCCACTTGATTAGATTCGCGATAAAAATGTGTGACATTAAGGGAGAGCGAGTCTATAAGCTGAAGACATTTAGTCCAGACCGATAATATCTTCTATGTCACATTTCATGACTGAGGTTTCATAATTTGATCTACAATAGAGGAGTCTGACTTTATCCATAAATCACGCCAACCAAAATAGACAGCACACCTAAGAGTCTATTCGTAAATTCATACAAATTATATCTCAAAAAACATAATATATTTAATTCCAAATAATCTTTTATGATAAACCAAAATTTCATATAAACCTAACACAAATAAAAAAACTCCTAAAATATCAATAGTCAAATATAAATCCAATAACATAAAACCCCATAAGTGGTGTCTATTAATTTAAACATAATATTATATTTATTCTCATAAACCCATCATGGTATTCATATCTCACATATTAACATGAATACATGTATTATTCCATAATTAAAAAATGTATTTGATGTTTCATTATTCGTAAAAAAAATACTATTTGAAAACATTCTTATACTATATAAATATTGAATCCCAAAACATAAATACTACATCCCATTTACATCTATTATTTTTTTAATGTATGTCATTCATTGTTTTTGGGGATAACCCCTATTTTATTTCATTTACTCAAATGGCACCCATGTTCCCCACGTATGAAGAATCATATTTCATGGAAATTCATTACTATATGACCTCCTCTTCCAAAAAATGCCTTTCCATCAATTTTAGATATTAATCTACATAATTATTCTCACCTTATTGACATATATTATGATTAATATTAATTCATATATTCTAATTATCATATGAGCTTTCATAAATTCTTATCCTCCACTTATTTTACTTTTCCAAAATCTGACGAATGTTCATATTTTTAATCCAATATCATGATAATTATAAAATCACAATAACATTGTCTCCATACAACATCCAACTTTTCTTATCATATCCTCCAATGAATATATCAAATTCAATGTTATTCTGATTTCTCATAGTTCTATCAATTGACATGAACCAAAAAGCTTAACATTATAAATATTAATAATTTTGTGAAATAATATAAACTTTTAAATTACATTATTGTATATATAAATCATGATATATATTTTTAAATCAATGATTAAATAGGTTTATACATGTTCATTCTTAGTGATCATCTATTAGAATCCTCATATAATGTTTTAATAATAGTTTTTAAATTTTTAAAGTATATTATCTAAGAGTTTCGAACTAGGTGTGAAGTAAGGACCATTTTGATGTGCTATGTAATAATTGAGTCTGTCAAGGCATAATTTTTATGGAGTTAATTACACTATATAACTCTATTATAGAACCACATTCACGTGTTTTATCCTGGTTGGGATGCCATTTCTTATCAAAAAAACCAAGCCAAACTTCAACATGATTCTATGATTTTTTCAAATATATAGATTAATAATTATATTATCCATAAAATTATCCTTATAGTTATTCTTAGTATTATTACTATATGTCTCTTATAATTGTTTCTATTATATAATTAAACCATTCCACTGATACAAACTATAGTGGACCAATAATGATAAACATATTATTAAATGATTTATAAAAATAAATATCCATTCATACAACCAAATGATCATAATGTAATATTGTATTTATAAGAAAAGGTTCATAATATATCATAGTGAGACTAAAAAACTTATTTTATTATCTATAATGAGCTGGTAAATAATTTCATGGTCCTAAATTACATTTTATAATCAAGGGAAAAATGGTGTGGTAAAAATACAAGGAAGTGCTTAAAAATGATAAGGAAGGGTAACATATGCATCTAAATTATTACATAATATAAAAAAGATAAGCCTCATGTGTCATCAAAATGATTCATAACATATATAACATAGTATAATAAAATCATGAAGACATATGAAATGTTGTAGAAACACAAAAAATAAAAAAAACATAAGTCAAGGGAAATATCCAAGAAAATATCATGTGGTGGACATGGTCACATAATGTATTAGGTTTACTCTTAAATCTCATACATGAAAACTCTTGAAACTACAACAAAAACCAATTCATTGGAGGTATATATAATTTTAGTCCCCCTTGAAATATTAATATATTGTACATGAATATTTTTCCACATAATGATATCCATCGTAAGGCATAACCATAAGAATTACCCATTGAAAAAAATTGGTTACATTATCTTTAATAATAACATAATCAATAGTGTTTTCATAAATAATGAATTTGAGAGATTAATCATGAAACATGTATTTTACCATAAGGGTAGAGATAATCTCCTACATATATATGAGAGAGACATATATACTAATTTCTAAAGTAATCCATAACATTAATGGTTATTATATTTTATTTTTAATAATAAAATTCCAAAAATTTTCTTGCGAAATATAATTTCCAAATATAAATTATTTTAATAATTAAAAATCAAAAACTATTTTGAAAATAAATTTAACTATAAAACTCTTGAATATTTTAAATTATTCTTTAAAATATTTATTGTTAATGATTTTTTGAAATTCAATTCATTCTGTAAAAGTTCAAAACTATATTTCTTTTATATTTTTGATAAAACCCAAATAGATGTTTTTTAGAAAATGATATAAACATTACCTTTATATAGTTTTGTGTAAATAAAAACATGGGTTCAGATGTATTTAAAAAATTATTTTCATAACTTTAAAAATACAAAATAATTTTATATGAAAGAATTTTAGAGGAGAATATATTTTTGACCGTATAGAGAAATAAAGTATGATTTTCATTAAACCATTTTTTATTAATTGTGAGTTCCCAAGAGTGGAAGCTTTTGAATCATAACATACCATGAATTAAGAAAATTAATTATAACATAAAATATGTTAAATTTAGGAGGATTAATGATATAGTATATTAATGTTAATAATAAACACCATTTACAATAAAGTAATTGAAAATAAGAAAATGACTCTGAAGAATGAATGATTGAAAAAAAAACCTTACAAAGTTCATACCATTGAGCTGGGAGTAAATAAATGATGTTTTTTTGAATAATACATGTATATAAAAACACCAATAGATATTATAAATATAGAGTAAAATTTTTATTTCATACTTAATCTTTTCATAAAATAGTCATCGAAGTATCAGTGTAACCTAATGAATAAAAATTGAGTTAATAAATCCCTAATCTGATGCATCAATTCAATTTAGAACTCTTTATACATATATAAAGTGGTTCTAAATAATTTTTAACTTATATCAGAAACATATTAATAAATATAATATAATATATGATGCTTTCATAACATCTTAGTACTCGTTGATTAATAAAAAATAATTATAAATATTTTTTTGGGTGTAAATTGGCTTGTTTTTCATGCATGATTTGTCATGAGATTTTCATATCCTGAACATGTTGTATAGTTTAATCATCTATAATATTAAAAAAATTTATAAATATCATTTATTAAATTTATTCATCAATAGATTCATTACATAATATTAAACATGAAAAATGAATCAAATTGCTATGTGGAGAAACTGTGTCTTACAAATCAATGAGAGATGTTTTCATTTCCTTAGTGAATAAAATAGTAAAAAAATTGATTGTAGAAGATTTTAATGAATATATATCATGTAATATATATGAAATAAAATAATTATATTTATTCTTTTACTACCTTCAACATAAAGAATTGGTGAAAAAAATAGATCACTTTATGAGGCGGTAGACCGCCATACACATGAACGATGTTATCATTAAATCAAAAAATGGTATGGTAATAATGTATATGATTTATTTATATTAAATAACTTTTAATATTTCATTAATATCATATATGAATATCCAACTAATTATTTTTACCTTCCATGTAAAGCATATGTGAAAAAATAATTATATAACTTTTATTGGCGGTGGTTTGCATGCGCAAGAGCAATATTATAATATTCTGAAAATAATGGAATATAAAAATGAATAAATGATGTCATAAAGTCAAAGATATAATTATTTAATATATTTAATATATAAAAATTAAATATATATTTATATCCATCCTTGTGAAGAAGTAATGGAAGATGATTTATATCAGGTTTTGAGGTGGTAGTCTACCGTACACATGATCAACAAATCTAGTTCCCTTTGGAAAAGGATTAGAAGGTTTTAAGTCATTCCCATAACATAAAAAATCTATTTTTATTTAAAATTATTATTTTATTATACAATATTGGTTTAATAATATTTTTATGTAGAAGGTGAAAAAAATAAAATGCTCGATTAAGAATATTACCTTTTCTTCAGATAATTTCTATTTGTATTCAAAAAATGATCCCTCATTAGATGGATTTTAGAAAAAAAAGCCATCAATGATAAAGGGAGGTACATAGAGATATGATTTTTTAGGTCCTAATCAATGAGAAGGTTTTGGATATGTGGACTAGAGAGGATAGGGGTTTTCCTTTTATAAGTGGGGGATACGACAATGTTTTTATTTTTAAAATAGAATAACTAATTTATATTGTTTTCATTTTTCATTGTGGTAACAAAAAATAATTTAAATTTATTATATATTAATCATTAGTAATTTTTTTGTGTATAGAGTCCATTTTTTAGAATTAAACTTATAGAGGAGTTAAAATTTAGTTCAAACATAAAATCGAAGAAGTGTTAAAAAAATAGTATCACAATATACATACATTGAAAAGAATAATGATTTTTTAAATCAACATTCATTATGAAATTGGTTAAAATTTTAAAATTTGGATTAATTAATATTTTTATAACTATGTTGAACATTTAATTCCTCATTAGAAAAATGGTTTTGTAAATACATTGAATGAAAGGGATGATTTTTTATTAAAAATCAGCCTTTTCACTATTCATTTAAAAATCAATTTGTTTGGGAAAATTAAAATATTTCACCATAATCACTACCACTTTTTCAATGGTATGGAATAATAATATTTTTTATCTCTTGATGGAGAGGATCATGAAGATTAGGTCGTTCTAATTATTCTTTGAGAAATCCTTGTTTTGTCGATTATGTTTTGAAAATTATATCTAGTTTATAATGTTGTAAAACATTTATTTTATCTACAACATAATGTGTCTAAAATTATTTTCAACTACAAAACATTTTATCTAAATCATTGTGTATCAATAATGGATATTTTATATAATATATTGAATCAACAACAATTTTGGTCTACAATTATTTGAATATACATTGGTTTATATTTATAAAGACCTATACCATAAATGATTTATATCAAAAAAGAGATATGCTTCTATTTATAAAGACCTATACCATAAATGAATTTTTTTCAAATTATTTATATTCTTTTATTCTTAATAGGTAGTTTGTGTTTTATATTTACTTAGTTCTGAGTGGTAAACCAATATCTAAAAACCCTTATTCAATTTCTCAAATAGAATATAATGAATTGTTATTGTAGTAGTAATAACTTCATAATAAAATTTTCTTTGAAACAAAAACTTCATAATAAATTTATCCTTTTTTATACAAATAAATATAGTTCAGTGAGGCTATTCATTTATTATAGATACTTGAATAACATCACTACTAATAATAATTATCATTTTCATCATATCGATTATTTTTTTGACCATGTCCATGGATATTAGTATTTTTTCAATTACGATCTATGGTTAGGTACCATCACATAATTCTAAAGGAGGATGAAATTCCAATGATAGTGTCTTAAAATAGATATGAGAATTATGAGTTCATAGTTATACCATTTATGTTATCCAATCCACTAGCTGTAATTATGGATATTATGGTTAGATTATTACCTGTCTTTCTAGAAATTTTGTTATTGATGATATATAGTCATATTGTAATATTCATGAGGATTATGAAATAAACATGATTATTTTTTAGGAAACTATATAACAAAAACAAACTCTATCGAATATTTTGTAAATATGAATCATATTTTCCCAAAAAAAATAACCGGAAATATTGATTCAAAGGATAGAATAACTATTGATCCATCTAAAACTATGGTTTGTAAATAATGTTCATGTCCAATAAACTGTATAAAAATCCTTTTTTACCTTATATTATCATTCTACTACATGTATTTTGTAGTTAACAATTCATTGTAATTTAGCCCAGTGACTAAGTTAATGTGAAGATGAATCAAATTCATTTACTCAATTGAATGTAATTTTTTTTATGAATTGAAAACAATGTTATTAAATTTTATAGTTTTTTTCCTATCATATAAAAATTTTAAAATTTTATACTATAGTCATTCTTCTTCAAATGGACTTGTTTCTTTATAGATGAAAAATAATCAAGTAATTTCTAATTCATCATAAAATCTAAAAAAAGAGTTAAATTATGAAAAACATGATCTAGAATTACAATCTTGGATTTCTTATTAAAAAATTTAATTAAATTCTTTATATATATATAATAGTGATATGTATACTAATAATAAATTAGTTATGTATATATATTCACTAATAATGAATTTTTCATTATGTAGATAATGGGAAATGAACTGATCTTGGATTATATTTTCATGTTTTATTATCATCCTAGATAATAAAATAACATGGTTGATGCATTGATTTAGAATAATAATGAAACATTAACCATTGTCATTTAGAACATGAAACCTTCATTAATTATTTGATACCTTTTTTCATATCAATTGTCGATTTTGGGACATCCTTTTTTTAGGGTTTAGTGTAGTCAAATTTGATAGAATTAATTAATAACACACAGAAGTAATATCATGTTTCTCAGTAACAGGTATAATCTTTTAATAATGGTATGTTTTATAAGTAAAATTCTGAGAAATACAGTGTTATCATATTTAGAAAAAAGTTATTCTTTTCTTATGATTAATAATTCATTATATTTTTCATTAGTGAAGCTTTTAGTTCACCATTTTTATTCATCCTTGATGAGCTATGATATAATGAGATACACATTGGTATTATTATTGGGATTTTATGAAAAGATACATGACTAAACTAACCATGATATAATTGACTAGATATCTTGTAATCGAATAATTTAAATTATCGAATGGAATTAATCGACACTTAGTAGTGTAATAGTGTAAATAGAAACATTTATTCATTGATTTCATGGACAGATTTCAAAAGAAAACAAAATGAATACTATTGACATTGTGTTATTTTTGACCAACTAGGAAAATTTAATCATTATATTTCAATTCGAGATATTAAAGAATTTGATTATCTTTATCAAATAAACCACAAGTTGATTATAAAGTTATATATAGTTCCACACTCCATTGTCTTGGAATGAGTTCCCACATATACTTATATTTTCTGGATTGGACATCAGATGTCATTTGGTACTGAATTAAATTTTAGTACAACTTTTCATCTTAAAACCAATTTTCTGTATGATATAATGGTTTAAACCATGGATGATTTGCATGATTCTAATTCAATGGGTTTCATGGGAAGATGGGATAAAAATATTTCATTGGTTGATTTTCCTTGTAATAATTATTTTCATTACATTATATAGATGGAACCATTAGTGAAATTATATGTAAATAAGTGTTATATTCCATGTTTATGGGATCAATCAATATAATGGATGTTTCTTTTCCAATATTTGGAAGAAGAAATGGGTGAGAAAATTCATTTAATTTAAAAATATATGAGGACAACTCGATCTAAGAAGAAAAGTAAAGTGGAACAGTTTGAGATATATTTTTTTCGTGGTAGGTGGACATATTTTTCTTAAAGTATCTCCACGAAGAAGTGTACTATATTTGGTAAAAATGGTAATTGTTGACCAAGGATCATTTTTCCATAATAAATCATAGAGAATGTTGGATCGGTCACTTACAAAGTAGCTCATCCTTCGATTTTATACTAGGTACAAAACACATTTCTTGTTTTAACGTGGAAGACAAAAATATTATATTTATCTCATATGTTGATATATGAATTAGTTTTGTTGGTATAGAATATTTCATATGAGGAATATATTATTCATATTATATTCTTTAGCATGAAAATGTTTCTTAATAACGTGATTCAAAAGTTTAATGTTTTATAAAAAACCCTACGTTGTAATGAAAATCCTGGGAATCTAACAATACAATGTGGGAAATATATCTATTTTTGTTAATTCAAAAATAAAATTGTAATTAAAATGAATAAAATACGGGGAAGAATATAAAAATCATTTATAAAGATATAAATAATCATTTTTTATTTCTGATCTTCAATTTGATAATTAAATTCATTGTAAAAACATTAAATAATTTTTTAAATACTTTAACTAATTATAACAAAACACTTTTCTAGTAATGTTTTTATTTAGATGATTATGTGATAATTTATATAATTTTAATTTTATTAAATTTGCAAAAAATTTCTGAATCATCATTACAAAATTATCTTCCAGTGAAATTTTATGATTTTTCAAAAAAAATATTTTTCATATCATTTATTGTCAAATACGAATTTTGTAAAACTGTTGTTTATTTATATTAAAAAAATTAATTTAAATTTATTATTAGTCATTGATTATCAAATCAACTAAAATATTTATTCCTAAATTATATTTAAAATAATTAATTTCTTTTTAATTACCTTTAAACTAAATTTTAATATCACATTATTATTTTCATCTAAGTAAACATTTTATCTAAAATCAATATTAATGTGCATAATGTTTTCCAATTTTAATTTATTAGAAAACCACAAATGAAACAAATTTTTAATAAAATTTTAAGATTATATATCTATGAAAATTAATTTAAATCTTGTAGTTTTGATTAATTTATATAGATTTAAAATAAAATAATAATATTCTTGAAAATTATATTTATTGAAACCCCACATTTTCGACATGCGTGTAGGTTTAGTTTAATGATAGTAATTTCATATTTCATTTAAAATGGTTTTTTATTGTTGAATACATATTTTGAATCAAAACAATTTATATTACATAATAATTTTAATTTAATTTTTTGTTATAATTAATATTGATAAATAAATAACATTTACCATGGATGACGTAAAAATGAATTTTCCATGGGCTAAACTATAAATATAATTCTTGAAATAACGAAACATTATTATAAAGTCCTTTACAATGGAATATTTAAACAATATCTCTTCTATGGTAATATAATGGTCCTTTTTTTATCCTTTTTTATTTTTAATGATATTATTACATTTTATTTTCAGAAAATATCATGTGTCTCTTCTTTGCCACATGTAAATGGCCACCCCTATCCTATCTACTTTACAGTTCAAATTAATTTTGGATCCAAAAATCTCTACCTGAATCCATTCAATATATCACACTAAAATTCCAAGGAGAGTTTTTTTATAAAAACAAAATCTATGAAATGATTTGGTTTAATACATATGATTTTATCCGAAGAAGTTATATTCTTTTTAATGGAGTTTTATTTTATTTTTTGTTCTACATCCCTAAAATATTATACCAAAATTATGGAATACATAAATTATAATATCCAAAATAAATCTATGTAATTAAATTAATTTCACCTCTAAGATCCATATCATTATCAATAATATGGGAACCTAAACCGTCATTTGTGTGTGTGTTGAATTACTGCCTCTTGAACTGATGTTATTATTTATCCATCACCTCCATTAAAGGCTGGTTAAAATGTAAGATTTAAATAATATATTTTTTACTTATACCGTAATAATTTTTTAGTTATGATATCACATATACCTTCTTACTTTCCATTCCATGGTGGAAACTATAATGTCACTCGTGTATACGATGGTCGACTCCCTTGCGAGGTGATGTGATTTTTTTCACTAAAAAGTAATTTGAAGACCAATAAAAATAAATATAATGAATATATGTGAAATATATGACATAATTAATATATTAATGAATTATTTATCATTCTCAAAATATTAATTATCATTTTATTTTATATCATTCAACTTACAAAAAAATAGTAACATCATTTGGGAGTTTGTATAGACAACCGCCTCTATGAGGGAAAGTGATTATTTTCTAATGAACCCGTCTGATGGATAAAATATTTACATTTCTTAAATGAAATATAATGGTATTTATTATATTATGATCATTTTAGAATGATATAATTATACCGATCATCTTTCAAAAATTATCGTTGAAAAATTGAAACATTACTCATTTGTACATATGGCACATCGTCGTTATGATTCTAACATAATTAATTTTTCATAACAAATATTTTATTATCGGTTGAAAAATTATTATATTTTACATAAATGATAATAATTCCGTGATAATTCTTATTAATATGATTGAATAATGACTTCTTTGATAGTATTCAACTTACCAATGACATTTATTTCATGTAAATATGATAGCATCAAAACATTTGAAGTGAACATATATGATTTACTAATTTTGTATAGCATGGAAAGAGATAAAATTATAGGAATAATAAAATTAAATTGGGATGTATATAATGTAAATAATTAATGCTATTTTAATTTTTAGTATGATAATATGTGATGATTCAATGTTAATTTGAGGGACTCTCTTTACATTAATCCTATTTTATTGTTCCCTTAAAACTCTTAATCCCCCATTTCCCTATTTTTTTAAAGATTTTATGATGGTAATTTTTTGTAAATAAATTTTTTATAATGGTTAATATTTTATTTATTTCAATGGTTTTAAAAAGTTACTACTTTTATAGATTGTATGAATTTATCTACCAAATAAAAAATGAATGCCCTATTTTGACATATACGGTGACATAGACATTTTCTGGTACCGTATTCATTTTTTTTATTTGGACTCCATTACAATATTTCTTGTTTTTTTAAAGTAAATAATATATCCTTATATATATTGTTATTGATAATGGTATTCTAAATCATTGTATATTTTAATATATGTATATGATTTCTTATGGATAATAACATATTTTATTAGTGTAGTGTTGGGAATTGAAATATTGTTTGTGACATATTTATGTTACCGTACATGGAAATTATTCAGCAAGATTTGCAATATGTTATAAAAAAGGTGTCTGTAATTTTATTTTGTAAAACAAGGATCAATTTTATGTTATGATCCATTAATGGTTGGTTATGTTTTAAACAAAGGATGAGTGAGTCCATAACATCCCTCAAATGCATTAGGTATGGAAGTTGATTGGATGGTTATTTGATTTTTTTTGAGTGATATAGATAATTATTTCCCATTATACATCTAAATATATATGTGTCTGTGTTTTTTTATCTACTACTACAATGGTTCTTTAATGTAATAATATGAATGTAAAAAAGTTAATAAATGTTCATATTTCTAGAATAAATAAATTGATAATTCTTAAGTGCAGAAATAAAAACATTGTGAAAAATATTTCATGAGTATATAAATTTTTAAATGAAACCATTCAGATTATTATTTCACCTTTATGATTCTAGATAATTGTTTTTTTTAAAATAGGCTAATAAGGTTATTTTTTAGGTAAGAAAATAATCATTTTGACCCGAAATGAGACATTGAAAACCCAAATTTTTTACTACTCTTGGACTAACATGATTTTTATTTTATTTTATTTTCCGAAATGATATTTTTTTATATTACACATTTAAAAATAATTTCCATAGGGATTATGGATGGGAAATAAAAAATTAAAATTCAATATGAATGTCCTGAATATTTTTATTTAAAACATAACATGATATATTTTAATTGTTTCACATTATAAAAAAATGGATAATGTGTAGAAGTGTCCATGTGTAATTTATGTTTATGTTATGTTAGGGATTTGTCATAAATCTCCAAATATATAAACATAGAATATATTTTGGGAAATAAAGTGAATTCTCGACTAAACACACTAGATTTTGTAATGGTTATGGTTGGGTCTCCACATCATCTCTTTACATCAACATTGTAAAGTGTAGTTAAACACTCTAAAGAACTCCCTGATAAAATTATGTATTACAATGAGGGATAAATAATACTATTGGTTTTATTGTACAATCCTTGTTCGTTTAATTAGAAAAGATTCCGATATAATATTTTATTTGATGATTTATATGGTAAATTCCACCTTTTACCACATGTATTTTAAAAAAAATGGAGATTAAATTATTGATTTACCATGTATTGATAATTATTTATTCATAATAAAATTTTCTTATTAACTTATTTATTTTGTGGTATAATTAAATCTTATAATAAAATATAAACACACAAATAAAAATTGAAATTTTTCAGATAATATTAATTTTTTTATCATGAAAACCATAGATCACGAAATAAAACTATGGGAAAAGATCATTCTAATTTGATATTAAGTCGTGATGATGTTTTATTACAACAATTAGTTTACCTACATGTATATTTTTATCTTAGTATCCATCAATATGCATCTCATTCATCCTTGGATATTGTGGATGGTCATTTACAAATTGTTTTAACACACATACATGTGAGGTGGGGGGAAATATTGGTTGGCAGGTTATATAAAATTAACTATGTACATAAATTTCCTATATATTGAAGCAGGGTGGTGATCCACATTCTATAAAATAAATTTTATAACAATTAATAAAAAAATTATTCCTATAAATTAAATTAAACAATCTAATACATTGTGTAGTCACACCTCATGATCGGTCATGTCCATGAAATGAAAAAACAGTAAAATTAACAGGCATAAATTTATTTTAATTCAAGATTTACTAATATAAAAAATGTGATAAATAGAATATGAATTTTCTGAATAATTTAATTAAATATCTTTTTCAATGCATGATTTACAAGAGATTTAAATCAACATTAATTTAAAAATAATTTAAACATATTAAAACAGACTTTGTGTACATATTGTCAACATGGATTGTACATATTAAAAATATCTATAAAGGGCCTTGTTGTGTTTAGTGAACTCACATTGAATTTGTCATACATAATCTATGAAATAATTAAACCATAATTAATGATAATTAATGACATAAATACACATGAAATTTAAGTTCTGTGTCACAATTTTATTATACACGGAGAACACATTATATGATAACCATACATGGGGTTTAGATTATAATATTTCTTAAAAATTATGAAATTAAGAAATATGATAAATTTACAGTCATATGACATGCACTATCCATAAATGGATGATTAAAACATGTCAGTTGGGATTAAAGTAATCATTAATTAGTTAATATCACAACATAAAAAACAAAAATACACAACCAATATGATCTAGATATAAGTTATATATGTGTATTCTAAATATATAATTAATACATAACTTATTGATGGTGTGGATTATGTCTTATATATTAAGTAATCTATTCCTGGTCATATAACTTTGATTGAAGAAGGAAAAGAGGATATATCAAAATTTAGATTAATAAAATTAATAAATCATAATTGATATCTATATTTAAATTCATAATGTAATTATTATTTGATGAATTATTTAGAATTAGAATTTGAATAATCTAATAATAGAAGATAGTTCCTGATGCAGCGGATGTATCTATTTATGATAATAAACATGCCCATTTTTTAATTTAATAGATTATCTAACATGTACAAGAAATAAGTTTCATGGCCAAAGAATGAAACCAAACAAACCCTTAACTATGAATAATGGTGAAAGGTGGGGATATTTTCAAGTAATGCTTAAATTTTATTTTCTATAATAATTTCACTCAGTTGTGATATTATTTATTTCTATGAGATGTTAATAGTTATACAATTTTTCTATTTTTTTTTCATCTCACTCTCAAGTTCCAATAGTAGAATCTATAACATTGGGAGCCACATATGTTCCTTTGACCATGAAATATTTTCATTGATAATATGAGTGATATCATATAAGTATTGATAATTTTTTATATGTTACATGATATTTACAAAGATTAATTTAGTATGTAATAATTTATTTTATTCTATTTTACTAGAAGGGTAGGAGGAGAAGACTCACATCTCTCTTTCTTGAGATAAGGACAAGAGAAATTAATTTTTTCATAATTCTCTTGGGTGAAGAATTTCGTTCACAAAAAATTAAGTGTATAATGAACTGCATCTACAACATTTAGTATTTAAAATAGATTTTATCTCAAAAAGTTTGTATCTATAATGTTTTGTATCAATAATGGATTTTATGTAAAATGATTTGTATCTGAAATCGATTATAGCTAAAATAGATATAATTGGATAGTAATAATACTTGTAATAAAGTAGAAATAACGATTTATTAGAAAATGGTCCTTAAAAATACATTAAACATATAATGATTCCTATTCCTTTAAAAAATTATTATTATTATTTCTCAGGGTGATTAAAATATCATTAATTTATAAATATTATTTTATGGTCTTCTAAATGACTATTCAATAACAAAATCAACACTGGATCACCTCATCCACCTAAATATTCATGAAACCCTAAAAATTTAAAATAAACATTTTTCATTGAATAATATTATAGGTAAATATTTTATAGATATATCAGTGGGAAAAATATATTTAATATTTATGATTAGAAAAAATACAATGTAAATATTATTTGTTATTTTGGAAAATAATTTTTATTGTGAAATAGAAATATAATTAATATTTAACTGAAATCAATGGAAACATAAAGATTGTAACCCACTTGGATTATTATGTAGTTTAATGAGAAAAATTAACATAGTATTCATAATAAATGTTTATAAAAACATAATAGAACATAAAAATAATAAATCATTTTATTAATTTAAATATATATATATATATATATTCACGGGGCTCCAAAAAGGGTTATCACATATCCAAGGAATAATCCATGTAATCCCCCATCCATTTATGAATAGATATGTATATTGTGTACAAAATTCTCAAAGACTATTTCAAGTAATCCCACTATAATATATAATCATTCATGAATATTTTCTCTCCATATAAATGAAATAAATCCAAAGTATCTCATAGTCATAAATATACAGTAAAGTTTATTCTATGATCCCAAAACAAAATGATTATTTAAATATGACCCCTTTCACCTAGAAAATAAAATGCATATATGAATTGAATTACCAAATTTATTATATATATATATATCATTCTCAACAATTATTTAATGTTAAATTTCTCATAAATAATCACTCAATTTTTAGTAACGAATTTTTTTTTCAAAAAATTCTTTTTCAAGAATGAATTTTGTTTATTTCTATAAATAAATTTTTAAGTAATTTCTAGAACATGTTTAAAATATTTTTGAAAAAATGAAGTAATTGTTTTATTATTATATAAAAAATATATTAGTGTGATGTTTTAGGGATTTTTTGGAGAATATTTATTTTTAAGCGAATAGTGAAAACTATCCATTTGTTTTGAATTGTAATTTGTTTATAAAATATGTAATATAAATGTGTCATTAATCATTTAATTTGATATAAAATGATCATAATTATTATTAAGTTATATTTATACCTATTAATTAAATTTAAATAATTGTTATATTGGGTTCTAGGGTATGTTTTTTATGTTGGAAAATTATTTTTTATGAAAACATTTTTAATATATATAATGTTTCTCAATTTTCATAAATTAAAAATATAAAATAATGAGTAATTATTTATATTATATGATTATATTATGTATCAATTTTTATTAAATAAAATTTATATAATGAAAATTTCTAGAAAAAAAAAGGTTTAATTAAAAAACCATAAAACTTGAAAAATTCATTTTTATGAATATCTCCTTCCATTATTGTTGTGTGTTTTATATTAATTTATTCCAAAGAATATTTTTCTAAAATAGATTCAATAATATTTATGATAATAATTAAAATTAGTTAATATTATTTTTCTAATTTGTTATCAATTGGAATAATAATTGTTAGAAATATTTATTGACATGGTAGAAGGAAAATAAGTTAATTGATATTAAAAAATAATTACACAACTACTTGAAAAAATGTTATCATGGGAGTATTTATTTATATTTTTTCATTTAAATATTTTAATCAACTTATTTTTTTGTTACTTTAGTAATTAATAAAAAATTATTTTTCAAAAAGATATATTTTTTGATGCGTTAAAACATAGATTGTAGTTCAGGTAATATATAGGTCTAATTAAAACATGTTTTTGTGTTAAATAATTTTTTTTTAAAAAAAATATATAATATAAAATAAATAATATAATTATATATTATATATTAAATATAAATGATAATATAATTTTTTAGAATTCAATATTAATTTGTATAAGGAATTGAAAACTATTTTTATCGAAAAAACAGGCATTTCTTAAAAAATTTCAATTATTGTTTTAAATGTAAAAATTAAAAAACATTGAAAAAATATTGACTTAAAGAAATATTATTTTTTAAAATAGAAAATAAAAATTATCCAACTATTAATTTTTCATAATTTTCTAAGAAAGTGAATTTTTGGAAAAAATTATATGTTGTAGAAATATATTATGCGTATTATGACACAATAATGACATAAGAGTGATGTAATAAATTCAATTATTGGTATCCACATACATATATATGTTTCCGAATTAAAAAATTGTGATTTTATGTTTCTTTTATTAACTTTACAAATCCATTATGAATCCTCCTAAACCTAGATTAAATTTGAATGTTTTTAAATGATTTATATACATATAAGACTAAATTACCAATCATAAAATGTATTATTTTAATTATTTATGCCCATGGAATTATAAAATAATGAAAAATAGTACTCTTTTTCATAAAACAATGGAAAAATATGTTGTATTTTTGGTGTTTTTCATTATTTTAAAGTATGGATTACAAAACCAATGTTTCAGATATAAAAAAAATTCATCCCTCTATTCATATATAACACACCCATCATCCCAATAATATAAATAATAAAAATTTATACAAATTATGTAATTTCCCATAACCTATAAATATTCCACTCAAGGTTCACCCAATCTATTAAAAATCTCATCAAAAGTTTTTGGAATCACCCTCTTATGGTAAGGGATCTGCCTCTCTTATTTTTATTCAATTGTCTCTTTTATGTTTTGTCACTAAATATTGATTTTTATTGTCTGATTATGTTATTATACATCACTATATTCCCCATTGTTTTTACATGTGATGATGTCCCCCTTTATGACTCATTAACTCCTCCCAAGAATAGTTATGTACACATGTTATGCTGCTGAATTTGTATCTGGACCTTTCGTAACAAATTAGAGGAATCTCTCTCTCTTCTTTTCAATTCAAGAAATATCATTATATTAATCATTTTGAAAATAAATTGGTTAATTTTTCATGAACCTATAATGATCCATCTACTTAGTTCTTTATTTTATCGAAATGAGAGATCATTTGTCCCCTCTAATTATATCGTTTCCCTGAGCTACTACTATGCCGAAATCCACTCCTTTTATTATTTATTCAAAATAGTAATTCATTTTATAACTTTTAATTTGAATTCCAATTTTTGGGGTATTTATTTACATATAACTATTATTACCAGTTTTTTATATGTTTAGATACCCCTTTCTATCTCATCAAACCGTTTTAATAACCTTTATGTTTTTTCATTATGATTTCAAAATTTCATGGCAGTTTTTACAAGACAAACCATTTTCTTGGGAATAAAATCACTATTTACACTCAATGGTGTCCACTTAGAAATTAATATTTTTGGTCATTCTATACATCGAAACACAAACCTCAATCGTTGGAATAAATGTTACTAAATGCGTTCTTATTGTATAGGATCTATTTGAAACACTGATGCCTATACATGATATTAATGTGATGGGTGCAACCATAATAATATAGAACTCAAATGAGTTGGGTAATGTCTTAGTCACATAAGACATCATAATGGTGATAGATAGTGAACATAATCCATCACTTGACTTTTCCCTCATGTTTTTATGTCTTGGTAGTTACACACGACCAATGATTATGATGTCATGTATAAATTTTTTTCACATTTTCCCAGGATTCCTTTATGCAATCATGATAAATCATGTATCATTTTGCATGTTTATGATTATTTATATTTTAATGTCCCATTTAACATATTATATTCTAACATGTATATAATTATGAACATTATTACATTTTCATTCCTTTACTAGGCCATATAGGTCAACCCCTTCTAATGTACATCCATTGGTTATCCATATAATTATAGGTGAATGATGATTTATATAAGGATGTCAGATATATTTTTAATAATTTTTTTGTATCCAACATTCAAGATGTTATGCGATGTGCCTATTTTAAAAAAAATATAGGCTTCAAAATATTATGGATTTTAATATTTTTAATATTATGTAATAATGAATGAATTAATGAATAATAAATACAAGAGTTTTCATAGTTGGTATCAATGAAATGATAAGTTATTTTTGTGATTAGAATTACAAAAATCTAGGTAATTTATTCGAGATAATACCAGGGATATGAAAATGTCCCTATGTCTCGATAATATATAGAGTAAGTGGTTTGGAAGAAAATATATTCCTATTGAATACTACATGTGGATGTGTCTTTGAAAAAGATATACCATGGGGTAACACCTGAAAAAACAATATTAATCTACACTCGATCAGGAAATCAATCAAAATAATTGGTATAATTTAACACTTTGTTTAAATCTACTGTTAGATATGCATTAGATAAATCACAAGATAATTATAAATAATTTTTACATAATAAGCATCCCCATAAGATTCTATATTAGTAAATAGATCATTTATACATTATATTAAATCCTTAAAATTAATCTATTAAGTAATATGTATGATTTATTATCTATAGCCAAAATGTTTATAGTTTACCATTCATTCTTTTATAGTTTGAAATTACTATTTCTTACTTGTTTCCCACAATTACAGTTAATGCATGTAAATAGGAAGAACCAATAAAACAACCAAGGTGATGGTAAATGTGATGACTACCCAAATGATATTCCTAACATGTTGAAATATCATTTAATACATCTACTGATTATGTCAATCCTTCAATCAAAAATCAAAATTTAAAACTGAAATATAGTTGAATGTCCAATGAAGTCAGTGAATAAGGGGATTATTTCTCAAGTAATTTCACCTGATAAATTATGTAAAGAAAAGAAGATTCAATTTCTTTCTTTTCAAAAAATGATAATAGTGTTAGAATGTTAAATGCCATAAATGAACATGGAGGTATTTTATGCATAGTAAACATGGGAATAAAGTCTATAGTTTTTTTATAAAAAATTAATGATTATGATGGAAGGTAATAAATTATATCCCACAGAACAGGTTTTTGTTCAATTTCTTATGTGTAAATAATATTGGAATTATTTGAGTAAACACTATATTAAAATGGTAAAATCTAGGACTATGGACCTACATTATGGAAATCATAGAAGTGTAATTATTAAATGTATATGTATTGTTGTTTTATATTTATGTTGAATAATTAATTTATCAATAATATTACTGAAATAAAATCAATAAACAAATAAGGATTGATCGAGAGTTGTTTTTTTAATGATTCAAAACATATGTTTTATTGTACTGATAACCGTTAAAAGTTAATTAGTCAGAGCGTTATATTATAGAAATCTAATGATTGATGTATTGATAACCATTAATATGTGTATAATATTAGGATAAATATAATAATTCTTAGGATGATATGTCCAATTATATCCATTAAACAATTGATAACAATTTTTAATATTTATTTTATGGATTTTCAAAATGATTTTGGATATTTTGGGAAACATATTAATGGAACAATTTTTTTTCAATATATTAATGATATTTTAGGAGATATTTTAGTTGGGTTGAGGTATATATACCCATATAGTTTATCATTATGGAATATTTGGGAATAATTATCATAATTCTTTTTTTGATTTGGATTAAGGGTTTAAGAAATCCATTGGGGATAAATCGTTCTTTAATGTTGATGTTAATTGGGTTTTTTGGTATATAAGAGTATTTATATAAATAATGATCTATGATAATGCTCTATGATTTGTTTTTAATATTTTAAACACTAATGTATTGAGGTTTATTCATTTAGAGTATTATTTAACATTATTCAACAAATTTTCAATTCAGTAATACTAGGATAAAATTATTATTTCTCCTTGAAGGATTATCTGATACATTAAATTATTATCCTATTTTTTGATTCATAAAAAAATTATTCTTTAATTCTCATAATTTAGAGAAAATATGAGATTATAATGAATATTGATTAATTATAGAAATTATATTTTTTAAAATGTATATTTTCTTATTATTCAAATGTATAAAGTAATTTAATTCTTGAAATATGGGAAACTGATCATTAATTAACATGGATTTAATATTATGTTCCTGTGGGAATAATTGAGGTCTTTCCACTCAAAATATATATATTGTTTTGTGGTTGTTGAATTTATCATGTCCATGTTATCTATCACACTCTTTTAGTTATTTGTTCATATGTTTCCATACTATGTATATGTTTTTAGTTCCCACTAATTTTCTTATACATGTTATGTTATAATAATTGAATTATACTTTCTCATTTTTCAAGTGTATGTTTTGTGAATCATTTTTTCAGTGTGGGTTTTCAATAAATATATTTCCATGTGTTGAGAAATTATTGAGAAATATTATGTAAAAATTACATGCATTTAATTTATTATGATTGGGGGGATAATATATATCCCAGGGGTTTTAAAAAAGAAAACATTGTTCAATAGGTTAAGAAACGTGTAACACCATTACAATAATCATTATTCATTAAACATGACCATTTTATTCTATCCATTAAATTGGGAATTTGAATAGTATTACCTAAATTATAATATATATATATATTCTATTATCATGAGTTTAATGACAAATTCTTAGTAAATAATCATTGAATTTTTAGTAATGTAATTTAATTCAACCAACTATATTTTGATCAATTTTTTTATTTCATTCAAAAAAATTATTTACATATTATAAAATTTAAAAAATTCATTTGATAAAAATAACTCTTCTTTAAAAATCGCATATCAAAAAAAATATTACGGTCAAATTCATCGGTTTTTCTAAAAATAACGATATATCAATGAATAATGACATATACCCATTTATTTAATATTGTCATCTATTTTGATACATTAAGTAATTTAAAAGTACTATTATATTCTTTTTTTAATGTAAAATAATATTTATTAATTTATATAAAATTTTCATAATTACATTTAGATTATATTTACAACATATTTTTGGTTAATATTATTTTCTAGCATGAAACCAATATTTTTGAAAACTGTTTTAAAATTCATAAGTATTATATAGTTTAATTATTTAATATAACCGCTAATGGGGAATGATTTAAATTAAATGTGTAGATTATATATCTATAATTGTTAATTTTAATTCATTAATTGTAGATTAAAATTTATTGTTATAACGTAAAATCATTCTTTCCATTGAAAAAATAATTTTTTTCAGATAAATACATTCATTTGTCCTTGGTAAGTTTATATAAAATTTTTCCCCCCATATTAATATATTTTGATAAAATAGTTTTCATACTATGAATCATAATAAAAAATATTACATAATAAAGTAAACATAATTTCTAAATAATATAAATAGTAACTGTAGTAAGTATTTGATACCTCATTAAAAGGAAAATAAGTTAGTTAAGGGTGAAAATAATTTAAAAAGGATTAGAAACAATTTGAATAAAGGTGTAAAAATATTTCTATTTTAATTTCAATATATAATGTTTTATATTTGTTTTATTAATTTTTAAAATTTTAAATAATGATTTTGATAAGAAAATGATATTTTTGTCGGATTAAAGCATTGGTTGTAGTTGGGGTAAAATATATATTTAATTAAGACAAAATTTCTTTTTAAATAAATAATTTTTATTTTAATTAAATATTACTATTTAAATAGTATATATTTAATATATATTATAATATATTTTTATAAACAGTTGAAAACTGGTA
This sequence comes from Viscum album, assembly GCA_963277665.1. NCBI lineage: Eukaryota > Viridiplantae > Streptophyta > Magnoliopsida > Santalales > Viscaceae > Viscum > Viscum album. The sequence continues at coordinate 1,496,929,031 of OY728147.1, read as the reverse complement.
GTGTCATGAAAAACAACATTTCTAAATAAATGTATAGTATTATTTTAAATGGTAAAATAGAAATATATTTGAACTAATTTGGGTAAAATAAATATCACTCTTGGAATCATATAATTTAAATTATCCAATGGTGAGTTTTTCATAGGTTTTCGTGACAATCAATTTTTTGGGTAAAATTAAAAATAATTTAAATATGTCATGTGTTTTGTGAAAATATAATGACCCAAAATTGATGAAATAAATACTATGTTGGCTATCCAGAATGAAATATATATTTATCCATTAAAATAATTGGTTTATGAGGTTATTTAATGAATTTTTTAGAGTCTTTATGAATCCTTCAATTAATTTATTATATTTTATTGTTTTCAAAACACTTCATTACAAAAATTACTCAATTAAAAATATTCAAGGGTAATATAGTAATGATTTAGGACATTATAATTATAAAATATTTAAATAAACTAATATTCTGAATAAACCATGTGAAAAAACCATGTGATGTTTTTTGTTTTGATTAATTTAATGAATATTTTCAATAACCAATGTTTGAAAGATAATAAATAATTAACCAATATTTTCTTTTATAAACCAACATAGGATACCAATACACATCACTAAAAAACCTTGGAGAAATTAATTATTCTTCGCTCCCATATTTAGATTCCTCCCAAGGTTCCCCCAAGCTCTCAATAAGATATTCATATGCTTTGTGAATTATTATCTCAGGGTAAGGAATCTCCCTCTCTTCTTTTCATTTTAGAAATATTATGTACAATTGGTATGCTACTGAATTTTCCTACAACATTTCATACCTAATGTAATAGATCTCTCCTTATTCTTATCTATTCACTAACACTAATTATATTAATCCTTTAAATGTCAATTGGTTATGTATTTTGGAAATTAAAAATATATTTCTACCTCCCAATTTATTAGCTTTTAATTATATATCATGTATCCCCTCTCATTATAGTGTTTACCTATATGATTGATAAAAAAACTATATCTATATTCTCTATATTAAATCATATTCTTTATATTATGCCTTTTATTTCCAATTATAAACGATGGTATATAATTATCTACATCTCTATTTCTAACCATTTTATGTTCAAATGATAGGATACACATTTTCTTTTATTAAAATATATTATGAACGTTTATGTACAACCATTGTGCGGTTGAATTTCCACTATGATTTTTCCATGCATATCATTTTTTATTTAATTCCATCCCTATTTTTGACTCAATAGTATTCGACTATTAATACCTATACTAATTTGATTAGGTATGTCCATGTGTGTATCCCACATTCCTTTGCAATTAAATTAGTCATCAAGAAATGTGTTCTTATGTTATATTATCTATGTGGCACACATAGTCATGTACAAGATATAAAATTAATGAATGTGACTATAATTATATTTCACTCTAATGCATTGGGGAATGTTTAAGTCTAAAAAGACATCATGAAATAGATTATGTAGTGAACCTAATCAATCATAGGACATCTTCCCCTGCATTATGATGTATGTGGTTGGACATGACATATGATTGTGATGTCATGTTTAATGTTGTTGCAAAATTTTTCCATCATTCTATTATGTTATTATTCAATATCATGTCTATTTGTTATTTTTTATGTTTTTATAGTTTTTTCCCATTTGATTTCTTATCATCTAACATGTAATAAATACTTCATGTTATTCTAGGAATATTGCTTTACTATACTTTATAGGTCACCCATTTTTATGAACATCCTCAGGTTATCCCATGATATTTTATATAACAAATCATTTACTATTAGATCATAAGGATGTTTTCCATAATTTTATCACATCCCATGTTTTATATTTTATTATTATTACCTAATTACAAATGACACTAGAGTTCTTGATATTTCATGTTGTATTCTTTGTTACCATAAGTAATATAATAGAAAATAAAGATTAAATAAGAAATGTATGATTCATATTAAAGGATTATAAATATTTATTTGTATAAAAAATATCTATAACAGATCCATTAACATTGTCTAAGGAATCTCTTAATCTTTTTATAGGGACCACACGTTCAAAAAATTTCACACACACCACTCAGGTTCGTTCTGTCAATTAGAAACTCATAGGGTTCCCTTAGTCTTAGTTTAGAAAATTTACCCACTTGTTGGTCCACAATTTCAATCTCATTATTAATTGAACACCTAAAGAACTTGGATTCCATGACCCAGTGGATCAAAAAAATATAGCACTACATTTGTAAACACAATATTTCTACTCACATTGGCTAAATTTACAGGACATATTATGGAAAATAACAATCCTAAGGATTGTTAAGGTTAGGTCAACTCACCTAAACCGATTCCCATTTATCCTACAGATTATCTACCTAGGACAGGTCACATAAGAAAGAAGTCTATCTCTCATATAATCCATGCATTAGTGATCTCAAATGGTTTCAATTCCACATGTTAATTCTCTAAATTCTCAAGACCATATACATGTAATATGGGTATCATGATCCATTCTTACCTCTGAAGCCTCCTAGAGACTATCCATTAAATAAATCCAAGGCGTCAAATATCAGAGGACATGGTGTCAATTAATAATATAGGGGTTCTTTTCAACCATATACATTAACCCCATTTCAAAATATACATTTAATTTAGTTTATAATAATAATTTTAAATTGATATTAACTAAGGGATACATCATGAGTTACATGCCTAAGAATCAACATGGAGCACAAAAAATAATTAAATTTTATAGGGTAAGTATGAAAGGCCAACTAAATTTTATCGTAGCTTTTATAAATAAACTCCAAGGGCTTAGATTACCTATTGGGGCCTACCAATGTCATCTATCCTCACAAAGTTTCAACCAAAACACTCTAAAATACTATACTCATAACATAGCTCATGAAAAAATAATTATTTACTTAAAAAAATTATTAATAATAAAAATAGTATAATTAGGTAAGAATTTTTTTTACATTATTAAGTAATTAAAAAACGTTGTAATGAATTGAAATTGGTTATAGTTTACTCCTAATGCATCCCATAATATAAGAATAATTATATTACCTATGGAAAATTAATATTCAATACACTGACAAACTAATTTAGTGGATGGGATCTTTATAAAGATGCAAATGGGGATATACCAAAATGGGACAATAGGTAAATGCATGGGGACATCGTCTAAGGGTCCCCTCTTTTTATGAAACATGAAATCTAAAATGAAATCTATAAATCTCAATATTTTTTTTCTAAAATCATTCTTTTTACCTATAAAATCATCCCATGATTTATTTATATTGAGTGGTGTAAAATTTATGAATATATAGTGTTGTAAGTGCTCCTGCTTGGTATCCAAGAGACCTAGGCTCAAAACTAGGTGGATGCGAATTTTTGGGTGTTGTAGAAGGTACTGTAGCAGGTACTATTCATTCCTGTTGCAGCAGGAACTATTCACCCGATTTGGGCCTCTGGGCCACCGGTTTGGGCCTACGAGTATCAAGGGCCTTCGAGCCGTCAATGGTATCCGTGCCATAGGGCCTTCTAGTCACAAATACCATGGAGTATCCTGGTTCACCCAGAGAAGGCCCTAGAAGAGGACCAGAGAAAAAAGATAATTCACCAGAAGAAGATCTAACTCGATTGAAATAATTAGAGGGTATGGAAACCACCATCAGGACCAGGCACCATCCCGCTTTGTATGGGGCAATGCTACCAGATCAAAAATGAAAGGTAGTGAGCTTGGCGATCAATGATATCAAATCTAGTGAGGGGTATTTCGAGTGGATTGGGCCTAGGGGTCATGTATTGGGAATTGTATGCCTATAGCCATTCGGGTCATGTATTTCAAGTAATTTCAGGGCTTTATGGATTGGGACTATGGGTCATGTATGGGTTCCCCTTTAACCCTTAAAACGGATATTACCCATAATAAAATAAAATAAAGGCATTTAGGCCATTCGGGCTAATCCCTACCTATGAAAGCATCAAATTTCACCAAGGAATGATATGATTGGAGGAGAATGTAGGGTGTGATGTTAAAGTTGAACTATACAATTCATGTTGTTCTTTCCTAAAAAAACTATGGATCCAAGCCCCCTATTCAATAAATTCAAAAGGTCTGATAGTTGTCATGGTTTTACCACATTTTCAATGGTTTTAATTCTCAGGGTAGGCCTTTGGTAACTTAATTGTTACATTATGAATCCATTAAACTCACCCTATAAACCAATTTTATATCACGAGTCTATATTTGTGGTGAAATTTACTGATGCGACTATTTTTAGAAGCCCGAATCATCTATTCATTCCATATTGCTCACTCGAACAACTATCCGTCCTCTGAAACATAAACTATTTCAAAAAAAAAATCATTTATGATGTTGAAAACCCATAAAACTCATTCTCATTTCATAACATCAGAATTAACCACCCACTGATTGAGAAAATTAAAATTAATATTGAAATTATCAACATGTATAAAAGATGGTTCATACCTGGTGACTCTAATGTATTTCTATAACCAAGTTCATATTGTTCTCCTTCTCGTGGATAGAACATGAATAAACCTTGATATCATCTATAAATATAATGAAAATGGTGTAATAATTATTATAAAATAAATATTTATCAAATTAATAAAAATACGAGTGTTAATTAGAAAAAAAAATTCTAGATGTACAAATGGTTCATAACTTCTCTACAAAGTGGTAATCAAGATATCATACACTAGAAACCTTGTAAAATGATAAAAAAATTTATGGTCAATTGTCAAAAACATATTCACACTTATTAACTAATAAATTATGACATAATCATTGAGAATGTTGTATTTATTGTTAAATTTCCCCCATTTCTATTTTTTATGGTTCAAAAACTAATTCAATGAACTATTATTCATTATTGTGAAGAGAACAAAAAATTCCAATGGTGAAACAATATGAAAAACAAAGATCTTCTAAGGCATATAATCCATCAAAATCTTGATATCATTTACCACATTAGGTTCTATATGATAAAAGGGTATATAAATTGATTGTGTATTGATAACTAAATCTATTGACAACACTATCACCATCCCTATTTAATTATTGAATACTTCCTCTAGGAGAACATCAAGGAATTACTAGAAACACAAAAAAATATCAAAAATGTCAGAAAAATCATAAAGAAAAACTATAATTGTCTACAATATACATCAGAGGTATGGGTGGGACGGTCTCTTATAATTAGACCATATGGATAAATATATAACGAACACCAAGATCTTATATTGACAGTAAAAAATAAAATAAACTATTGATAATATTAAATATCATAATTATGAGAAAGTATCTAAATTATCTTGATGATGATATCAAACAAATCTAAATCATGATCCATGAAATATTAGAGAAAATCCACACTAGTTATTGATATAAAACAATATGAGAAATTAAATCCCGACTCTTTGATTTTAATATGAGTATTCATCTCAATAACAATGAAAATATTTATGTTGGTTGTTTAATCATATTAATAGAATGGGTAGATATAAAAGAGTACGTCAAACCTATAGAAAAAAATCATTTCTATTGAATATGAAAAAATATGGTTCCATTCACTATAGTTAGTCCTACACTAACCTACACTAGAATCACATAAACTAATTAGTTTTCATTTAGTCATAAATCATATAGTTGGGACTATTTGGGCATTGAAAAATATTACTATTCTTCATCATCCATTGATGCAATAGATCTATGACCACAATTGGATTTAGAAGAATCCTATAAAGAATACTAAAAATGTCCACTATGGAAAAAATCTTTAATTGATATCATGTTTCTTGGACAAGGACATGGGGTTTTCCCTAACTTTATATAGTGATACGAAGTCAATGGAACACTACTCATTACTGATGATGCCGTATTGGATTCCAACAATTGAGAACCACCTCCAACAACCTTGATATTAACATGAAACATTGTCTTCTTTCCCTATGCACTAGTTAGACTACTACTCAAAGCATAATAAAAAACATAGAATCTAATTATTCCATCGCTATACATTTCCTCCATCAGATCCATATCAAATTTCACTAAATACATGGAAACCATCATCATCATATATACATGTGATGTAATTTCTGGTCACATATTATATAGGTATTTATAATCTTTCATTGGATGATTCGCTACCCCCTCTTAGAAAAAAAATCTCTTCCCAATGGATGGATTATTATAATACCAAATGTTGTCCCTAGTACCAATATAGAAATTCCATCATTGTCACCATTATAGAATCTAGACATAAATTATAAAAAATTGTATCTCTAAACCCTTATAATCCAATCCCTCATATAGATTTTCTTATACTATAGAATTCAGCGACCACTTTCCCAAACCCGTGAGCATGAACATTTTATACTTCACCTTTACAGACTGAAGATTATAGATGAAGTATAAAACCTAGTTAATATTGTTTAGATTGTACTCCTCCTCCTATGTTTTATTTGTACCATTAATGTATTGGTGACCATAATGTAGGAACTCCAATTCTAGATCCTTATCTTCTCTAGCACCAGTTTTTCTCAAAATATTGAACCTTTACCCTTGGTATACTATGATCCCTTACACAAACTACCCATATAATAACATCTATATTATTCTTATCTATAGGAGGATTCCAATTAGGGGAAGAACTCAATGAAACCACCTAAAAAACACATTAAAGAAATATTTTAATAATGTTTCTAGAAACAAATAAAGAAGGAAAAGAAAAATAAACTGTATAATTTCATCATAAATAAGTATATATTAATAAGAAATATAGAATAATAAAAAAAATCATTACAAATTTTACACATCCAATCATACGATATAGATATAAGACTTTTCACAAAATGTAATTTATAGACACTCCCCAAAACATTCCTATCATGTCCTAATAATTCTATATCCTATATACCAACTTCCCAATATTAAACACATCCTAAATCTGATACCAAAATTTACAATTAGGACTCATGGTCACACCAAATTCCCATATATACATGTTCTACCCCCTATTGTGTGCACCAATATGACCATTTGTGTCACCAAAACTAATGAATCTCCCAAGAAGCCAACACATTTTCCATAAATGTGATTTTTATCCACTCACACACAACCTAGAAAAATTCCTATTAGGAAATACATCCTAATAACTATTATAGAAAAAATCAATTGAATTTCAATGTTCTAAATTTGTTGGATCCCAAAATAAAGGGTTCATATTGATGGAATTACTAGTAAAATTTATCCTTTTAACCCTTTAATATTTTGGGTTTCAACATTCAAAACCACCTCACCCCATTGTAGAGAATAAAGTACTTATTGTTACCCCTATATCTCACCCCAGGATATGTCACTCTTCATCTAGATGAGTTCATTCTATGATACTTATTTAAATATTTGTCCCTAAATGAATGTTTTATTCCTTGAATACAGGTGTTTCCTCTACCTAAGGCATATCAATTTTCTAATATGTTTCATCACACCAACGACTATCCCCACATGACCACAAAAGTTTTATCATGAATATTTTTTTCACTCACACACCACCTAAGAAACAAACCATATGGTCAACCACATTAATCATTACTCTATAAAAGTCCTCATTATCTGTGGAGTTCTAATCTGGTATGATCTATAATATATAATTTCTGCCTTTAAATATGGGAATTAAAATTTATCCTTTTAACCCTTTATCATTTGGGAGTGTTAACTTATTCATTGAAAAAATTTATATGATTGGTTAGTTAATGTTTATATGTGTTTAGTTACACATCTGGTTATCCTCCCCCACAATGAGGAAAAATGTGTTCTACTTTCTACCAATATAATTAGAATGACTATTTTACTAACATAAAATAATCAATGATTTTCAAGAATTACATTTCATTAGGTATCCTTTTTTATTGAATATGTCATTGAGTCCATATGAAGAGTGATGGCTTTTTCTATGTATATAATACCAAATCCCATCCACATATATTACTTCTTTGTTCTTACATAAATTTTTAAACAACTACAATTTTCCACAGCTCTTAATAATTAAATATCCATAATTTCGAATGTAGAAAATTCCACCGATAAATACCTTCATCTTCTTCATGAGACTCATATTATGAGTAATGTGGGAAGATAAAATTATTACTATTTCATGATTTACAACTATTTTATTCCATCCAAACAATCATATCAATGATAGCCTTTTATATCTAATTATTTTCTTCAATGACCCTATTAATTGAGTTGTTACATGTGTACGCCTCTTCTCATTCAATTAAAAATTAGCTATATAAAAGTAATCATATTTATCTAATTTTTTGAACTTATTTACAAATGTAATTGAAATAAATTTTCAAATTTTTTTTGGCCAAGAGCAGTTAATCTGATTCCCAAATATTTTTAAAAGCATAGTTTTTGAAAACCAAATTGATTAATTAGAATAATATCCATATAAATATCTTCATTCTATGAGATTTAGGATATGCATTTATTTTGATTTGTTGACATCTATGTTCTATACAATATAAATAATTCTTTTCTCTATCATATTTTGTTATTTTTGATCTTATGAAACATAAAATACTCTATTTAAGAGAATGTTTTTCTATTAAAATTCCTCATTTCTGTAACTTTTGATTACATTATCCGTTATTGAAAAATGTTGAATAATTGAGAGATTTCATTAACATTTTCACTTAATTTATTAATTTATTTAACTATTAAATCATTAGATGGATCATATATAAATGAAATTTTAATTTTTACAATGGTGTTAGATTTTTTATTTTAGAAGAACCTTAATCCATTTAATAACTTATGTATCTCTCTCTCTCTATATTATTTCCTTGTAAAAATAATATAAATTTAACGTTTATTCACAAAACTTCATATATTCATGACATCATAATAAATATTTTTCATTGAATCCATATATTTCCAAAGTTATTCAAACTTATTTCCCCACTCAATAATTCGTGAATTAAGTTCATTGATCACATTATCTTACTCCCTAGAATTGATTTAAATATGATCATCTTCAAATTTTTTTTGGAGAAGTTGGTTGATCATCCACAGCAATATCTAACATAGTTATTTGAACAATAGTTCGGTTAAAATATTCTAACAAAAATGATTGAAGCAGATTAAATTACATTAACTTATTCTTTGGAATATATAACTCATAATACACAAGTACATGTTCCATCTTGAGATTGGTAATATGATACAATCAATTTTTCTGTATATTCAAAATATTAAATTTCAAATTTTTCAATTATAAAAAATTCCCAACATGGTATAAATATTACATCACATTATTTAATATAAATATTATATTTCACTTCTTCTTTTTCAAATAATAATTTTTTATTTAAATCTTTGAAATTATTACTATATTTATTTTTCATTAATTCTAAAGAAATTTCAATTATTTATTCTAGGAGAAATTAAGCTCAAATAAACATAATGTTTTCATATTGGAAACATTTCTACTATATTATAAAAAAAATTAAATTTTAAAGAATCTATAAGTATATTTCCAATTAATATTTCTTCGATACACCTGATTTTTCTAGAAAAAAATAAAATAAATTCAATACTAACATGACATTATTAACACCTTCATAGATAAATTCCATGATTTTGAATATTTTTAATCTAAATATTCATTAACTATTTAATTTTCATCAATTCTTTTTTTACACACAAATCAATGACAACAAAACTATAGTACAAAAAAAATATTGTAGGCCCCCAAAATTATCATTCATTAAGAATCATCATAATGATATTTTACATGGTTTGAAACCCCATTATAATATTTTTGAGAGTCTCAAAATTTCATATATCATTATGAGGACCATTAATTGATTCATAAATATCAATGTTTTTGTTTATTAAAAAATATTTTTTTTCATTAGGATAAATATTCAAATAATTGTATTTATTATGAAAAAATAGAGATCTTATGTTCCATGACCTATTTTCTTTAAATTATATAGTACAACTTTTCACATTCTTTTTTTACAATAATAAACTCATTAAACCCAAATTAATTTATTTCGATATAATTATTTATAAGGTAATTTTTATATTATATATTTTTGTAATTGAAATATATATTAACTTAATAACTTATTTGGTTTCTATGTATAGATATAAAAACAATTCAGCATAAGAGATCATAGATAATACCTAGTAAGATTTTTATTGAATTTATAATTTATTCCATTGGAAAAAGTAACACCATTGAAAATAATTACATTTTATGATTTATTTTTAATTTTGGTAAAAAATATACATGAATTCAACATTCATATCCTCAACCAATTCTTGTTTACTCTTGGTCCAAAACACTGTAGGGGTGAATTACTATATCATATTCAACTTTTTTCATTAAATATATTTCAATTTTCAGAATGATAATTCTTATCTATTCAAATTAGAATTATATACTTACAACATTCAATTATCATATTTAAACTATGATGAAATAAGGATGATAATTTTGATATGAACAAGGCTTATCTATATTAAGTATAGAATAAACATTTTTCGATCTATAAATGAAATAAATGAAAACTATATTAATTATGTTTTTTTAATTTAATATTACTAAAAATAATAAGGGATTATCCCTCTTTATACATATCTACTCATTACTTCATGGAAGAGAAAAAACTATTATATGTATGCCACTGATAATAAATGTAATTTAAATATTCAAGACCATATTACTATGAGGGAACATCTCTTTAGAAATATCTCATTGATTGAAAAAAATATACAAATTTATTGTTTTATTCACATGTTCTCTAATAAGTAAGGATTATTAATATCAGTTGACTTTTATATTTTCTATAATATCTATATTTTTCTTGTTTTTCTTCAGTTTAACTCATCAATTTATTTCTTATCATTCTTATCCATTCATATGTCTCATGTTAGCATTTAATGGGACTTAAAAACAGACATTTGGATGATTAAATTCTACCATTAAAAATTTTATCCTTTTATAATTTGATATCAATAAAAATCGAATCAATTAAACAAATCCAAAAAAAATGTGGCATGTTAAAGGAACCCAAAATTGGATCCACTCTCTATAATTTGAACCCAAATTCCAATTGTGTTCAATATATGACTATCTAAAATTTTATACATTCAATTAATTAAGAATTTATATCTAAATTATAAAATAGAATAGTCAATAAATAAACAAGATGTTGTATTTCCATTTATATTTCACTACATTTATGAAATTGACACTACCAAAACAATCAAATCCACAAATACATCCATCACGATTATTCATATTTTCATAAAAAATAGATAAAATTTCAAATAATAATTATAATTTCCATTATAATAATGAAAAAATGTGTAACAAATTCATTGACATGATAACAACTATAATGTGGTTTTCAAGAGTTGGCATATTATTTATGTATATATGGGAACAGTGACAAGTATTCCTTCTAATACCAAAAATAATTTCATTATCCAACTGAATTGTGACATCAACAACAATGTTTAGTGGATATCATGATATATTATAATCTTATATTAATTTTGTTTTGTATACATTTTAATTAACATGATTCCAGATACAATCTGTGTGAACTAGTTTTTGTTAGAATTTAGATGTATCAACTTATCAAGGAATTTCATCTAGAATTTATAAATTAACACTAATTCATTAACCAAGGCATAGAAAACATCTTTTTCAGATATGGTATATTGATATCAATTGTTTGGATTAATTTATTGTAGAGTGGTTTTAACTCATGAAATAATATCATCTTCAACCATAAACTAATGTGTTCAAAAATTCATACACTGTAGAATCCACATCCTGAGAGCCACCTAAAGGGTTCCTCGAGCCAGGTTGGCTACATAACCTCAAGTGCATATCCCAAAATTCCAAAGGCAATCGACTATCAATGAGGGCCTTTTCTGTATCGATGGGGAAGAATATTACCTCATAGGTAATAAATATTATCACATCAGAATAAAACATCAATCAACAATAAATATTGTAGGAATATACATAAATAAAATACAATTGAAGAAATATGATTAATCCCACTGAATAAAAATAAAGTGTGGAAGCTCACAAAACAATGTCATTCCATTATGTTTATCTCTACATAAAGTATTGAAAATATAAACCCAAGCATACTATCATCTAAAAGAAAATATGAAAAGAAATGAATTTAGCATGAAAAAGGCGTAGTCATCTGCCCCAGTCTTCATCCTAAGAAATGAGAAATAATCAAGTATCGGAAGTAGCACACTTCCCTTTGTCAATACCTGCAATCATTTTATATACACGGGTGTCGACAATGCCCGATCAGTGTGTGAGATAAAATATCAGTAAGTCGGAACACGATATTTCTAAATCATTCAATTTTGTGATGTAATAAAATGATGTGTTCCATTATATAACGAATATAGATAATTAATTAATATCAATGAAATTAAAAACTCTTCATGGGTTCCCGACGGTACCCATCCTTGATCACCTCATTTGGCCTTATCTGAACATCTGAAAGGATTACCTATAAGAATAATACACATATACATATATATAAATCTTTTAAGAGTAAGGAGAAATAAGTAAGATACATATCCCTTAATCTTTTTCACTAACATGGGATCTATGTCATATGTCAACCAGGTGTGCTTCAACATATCAGAGAAATATCAAAAATCTCAAGAGACTCTGAGTGACATTAATATAAACATACAATGATTCATTAAAAAGGGTTCAGTTGAGATTTAGAGTTTGATCGTGTCTAGAAAGTATCAGTATAGAACAACCATCAAATTATCCAACACCACTGAGCTCATCCAAGGTAATCTTTTGAATGAAAAAATATCACTCGAGGCATGTATTTACCATGACTATGTTTTGATCATGGAAAAGGGGTCAAGAATCATCTGAGGCTGGCTTATCCACATTTCCAATGGATCTATCCTCGATGGGCTCTCTAAGAACTGATATCACTCAAACGTTCTAGAAATCCTAGGGATGTCTCGGTCTGGCAGAGCCAAAGACACCTCCCCCGACGCATAGTGGTGACCAGTCATGAATAGAGGGTCTAAGAGTGTACCTTAATACATGTACCACCTTCATTCCTCGCATAAAATTTTATTAATATTTTATAGTAGTAGATATGAAATATAATGCATATATAATTTCCATTTGAAATAAAATAACATGCATCAGTGAAATACAAGGTATAAATTTGTTATTAAATCATAATAAACATAACAAGGAATGATACCGTATCAGCACAATCAGATAAATGAAATTTTTATAAATAATTAAATTATCCCAAAGAACAATGAAAGGTCAATTAATTCAAGGTTTATAATTAATATAAATTAATTATTTAAATTAAACACCAAAAAATATGTAGTGCAACACATGATGTTAATTAAATTTAATGTCTGAGCTAACGGAAATTTATACCGGCCATCTCAGCATTTTCACAGGGGTGTCATAACATGTTGCAATAATTTATAAAATTTAATTCATGATAAATAGGGATTCAACAATTATGCAATGAAATTAAATTAAAAACATTGTGTGAGTTGGAAAAAAGTCGATAGGCACAGACGAACGACCCAACCAGGTATTTTTATAAATTGTAACTAAACCGATGGAATGTGGGTAGACACCGCATCTTTTGGTCAATGGTGATTCTATGATCCATGGTAGGTGTTGGTTGACCTAAAATGGATGAAAATAGAAGATTTTAGAAGAACCCCAACATACGATAAAATCATTCCATAATGAACTGTTCGGAGGATACTCAACAAAATTCTATGATTGTAACAGATCATGGTTATCCATTCCATAAGGTTTAGAGAGCACCTGACGGTGAAGAAAATAGATGAATAACGGAGGCATGATGGTATTTTGAATAGGGAGAAATGTGGTTCGCCACCTAGGGAGAGAGGGTGGCACGACATGAGGTAGGGGAGGAGAGGAAGATAGGATAAAAAATTAATAATGAAAAGTAAGAAAAATAAAATAAAAAAAATAAAAATAAGGGAATATAAAATAAAATAAAATAATAAAATGGATGCAAAGGGAAAAGGATATATATAAATAAAAAATGAAAATCTTCTATATTAATTTTTCTTACTTTTTTCATAACCCCATTTCTATTTTATTCCTAAATATCTTTTTTTACTTATTAATTTATTTTAAATTTCATTAAATATATTATTATTTCTTTTTAATCCTTAATTTATTATTTTCATCTCGAACATCATGCTAAAGCACAATATAAAAATTTTCCTAAAACCACTGAAGTCATTTAATTAATTAAAAAGGATACCTAGGACCTTTTGTGGGGTGCGTAGACACACGCCCTGGGTCACTTTTAAAATTTACACAAAAAAACATAAATAGTCCATACCATATTACAGCCAAGATGTTACAACCTACCCTAGTTAAGACAACTCATCTTCGAGTTTCCTTCTAACGGTAGTTGAACATCATTATATGAAAGATCCCGCAACTACACACGTACATCCGTCTCTTTCTCCCAAGTATCGTCCAGAATGTGTCTGTGTTGACATTACACCCGGACTAGAGGGACTAACCAGCCTCGAAGGAATATCATTCTATTATCAACGATACAGATCAGATGCTCTGCAATGGATGCACTTACCTCAGGCTCGATGTCTTTAGGATCAAAATAAATGAGACATATCTGGAAGATATAGTCATAGCTGAGATACAAGAAATCTTCGTTCAAGGAATGGTACCCTTGTGGTTGCAATAACCGATAGGATAACAACACAACTCTCTAAACTATCTAAAATGGCCCGAAATACCTCGATGATAACTTTACATTTCTCCAAATCCCCTTGAGACCCATCCCTAGATAATCCCATAGAAATACTCGATGTCCCACCTAGTACTCTAGAGTTCTATAGTGAAAATAAGTATAAGACTTCTTTCTAGACTGAGATGTAGTCATATTCTTATGAATCTGAAGAACATGATCAGAAGTCTCTTGAATGGGATGACGAACCAACATAGCTTCCTCACCAGCTTCGGGCCTGCATAATGGTGAACGACATGGTCTACAATAGAGGACCTCATACAGTTCCATTTGAATTGTCTCCTATAAGATGTTATTATAGGTAAACTCAACAAGAGGTATATGATTCTCCTAGGAACCTCCAAAATCAAGGATATTGGCCTGTAACATATCCTCTAACACTCATATAGTTCTCTCTGACTACCCATCATTATGAGGGTGCTATACAGTACTCAGAAGTACCTATGAACCCAACACCTTTTCTAACCCCTTCTAGAACCATGAAGTAAATCAGACATCTCTGTTCGAGACAACATAACAAAGAATTCCATGAACTCGCATAGTCTCCCAGATATATAGCCTTCCCAATTCATCAATTGTAATGTTCTATGGGATAGGTAAGAAGTGAACAACCTTGGAAAACCTATTGACAAACACCCATACAACAACACTAGCTCGAGGGGATCTTTGAAGACCTGTAATGAATTCAATGGTGATGTCATTGCATTTCCATACTAAAATGGATAAAGGCTGTAGGAGTCTAGCAGGTTGATGGTGCTCTGCCATCACCTGTTGGTAGATGGAGCACCTAGGGAAGAAACCCAATAACTTATTTTCATACCATTCCTCTTGTACTATCGACACATGTCTCTATACATATTTTCATCCCAGGATGAAATTTCTCAATAGAGGTGTGAGATTTTGTCATTAGCTCGTTGTGTATACTCAAATTTACCCATACACGACCACAGTAAAGAAGATTTTCCCCGCAATCACCTACAAAACTAAAAGGTGGGTTCTCTCCTATAACACTTTCCCTAAAAACAAGCCCCCTAAGGATCAGTCATCAATTTCCAACATACATTCTCTAGAATAAAGGACGTCACTGTAAGAGATTCTATAACGGGTTCCTGTTATACACCTGAACCTCCAAATTCATCTCTGAAAACAAGGTCATTATCTACCACTCACTACTGGATACTTGCATGACTTGTGTCTTTTTCATGAGGCCTAAAGCATCTTCCAATAAAATTCACTTAAGAGGGGTATAATCAAACTCAAAGTAGAACGAATTCATGTATTCGACCCACCTGCGCTACCTAAGGTTCATGTCTCATTGAGTGGAGATATATTTTTGACTTTTAGGATCCGTGTAGACAATGAATCATTCAAACAACAAGTAGTGTCTCCAACAGAATAGAGCAAGAACCATTTCTGCCAAATCAAGGTCATGTGTAGGATTGTTCTGCTCATGAGGTATCAGTTTTCTGGATCCATAAGCCACGACTTGATCACCATTCGTTAATATAACACCCAATTTGATTTCTAAACAATCACAATAAAGAGTATATATTTAACTTGGACCAAGAATAATTAGGATTTGAGATGATGTTAGTCTTCCATTCAACAAATGAAATGAATTTTAATTGGCTTTTGAACAGATGGACTATATGCCTTTCTTGTTTAGGGTCATAAGAGGCTCTTTTAAGCAGGGTAAATTCTGGATGAAATGCCTGTAATAACTAGAAAGTCCTAATAACTACAGATGTCGAAGAAACTCTTGTACTACATTATAAAACTATGACTCTCACCTTTTCTAGGTCAACCGAGACTCTTGCTTAAGATATTATATGACCCAAGAAGTGAACATTATCAAACAGGAAGTGGCATTTGCTGATCTTAGCATATAGCTGGTGCTCTCTCAATGTACTCAGTATGATCTCATGATGGGTTACATGGTTTTGACTTGAACGCAAATACACCATGACAACATCTATAAATACTACCATAGATGAATCAACATATGGGGGAAAAACCTGGTTCATTAGTGCTCTGAAGACAACTTGTGCATTCGTGATGCCAAATAGCATAACTAGATACTCGTACAAGCCGTACCTACTCCAGAATGTTGTATGTGGTATGTCAAATGGTCACACATGGACTTGGTTATATCCTGACCTAGATCAATCATGGAGAAAACAGTTGCTCCCTAGAGCTGGAAGAAGAGATGATCTATATGAGACAACGGATACATATTCCTTACCATGAGATGGTTGATTCGATGATAATCCACTCATAATCTAAGGGAACAATTTTCCTTCTTGGCGAAAAGAATAGGTGAACCCCATGGTGATGTGCTATGTCTGATGAAACCATTAGCCTTGAGGTCTTCAAGATTCTTTTTGATTCCTCTATATGTTTTGGGTTCCATCCTATAAGGAGGAATAGACACTGCTTCCACACTTGGAACGTGCTCGGTAGTGAACATCATGTTCATCATAGGAGGTAACCAAGAGAAATCTTTAGGGAAGATATCCCTAAAAAGATCCCCATATAGAGGGAATTCAACTAGCTGGGTCCCCTAATCGCTCATGCAGAGACTTTCTAACTATGATATCAATCTACCTAGACCTGCATATTTAGTCTTAGCTCAGTCTACCTTCATATCCCATTATCCTTTATGTTTATTTGTTTAACCCATAGAAGATGTAAAGGACACCCAATGACAATATAAATCCACTTGAGGATGATTAGGAGAATGTTAGATCATACTAAGAATGACTTCTATGCGAGACATATTGAATATATATAAATTCCAAATGAAATGGTACCCACATATCTTATGGGGGAACTCTTGGAACTAACATATGAACTTTGTCCAGATTCATAACAGAGTGTCGGTGGACATGACACCGCAATGGTATTCAATTAGAAAACCAATACTTTCTACAATAGTAGAAGCTAAAAAAGAGTGCAATGTACCGGTATAAAAAATAGAAGAAACTAAAGTTTATCCTACTAGAATAGTACCTGTAATTGTAAATGGTTTTCACTCTACACCTATGGTGCAGATTGAACTGCGTACACGAGGCATGAACCATGGCCATGAGATGCTACCTAGTTGGCCTGAGCAGGACCACTCTGCTGACACAGATAATACAGAACTTGATTTTGCACAACCACGACCTCCACCATTACCTCAGCCTGATGGTCCAGTGGAAAATGAACTTCCATCCTGCTATTGATTCATAGTTCCCATTCCTGATAGAGGTGCTGGTGCGTATCCTCTTCTATGAGATTCAAAGGAGAAGGACTAGTTGAAATGCTGAACATGGCACATCTTTCTTTAATCTCGAAAATACTTGGGGAATCTCGTGCACTATAGATTCTTTGTACCATATTTTCTTAAAATGATAACACGTGATAGAGACCACTAAAAATGCGGTTCTGCTATGATTTCTCCCACATGCACCTTCTAAACGGCATTTCCAGATGCCAGAGGAGGCATCACCCTATCACGAAACTAAACCTCAATAGCTCACTAGTTTAGCTTCACTGACATTTAACTCTGAAATTAGAGCCTGATTTATGATCAATGTGATAGTGTTAAAATGGAAAAAGTTCAACTACAAGTATATTGTATTATAAAGTACATCCTCAAAGCGTCTTGCAGTAGTCTGCGCGTTGCCTATTGGAGGAAGGGAAAAATTCTTGAAGCTGTGTGAAATGAGTAGAATAATCTAACATAGTAATAAATCCCAACTAAAGATATAGGAATTTCTCTAAACGATCATCTCTAATAGTATACAGGAATAATTGATCAAAGAAATATTTTGAATGTCGGCCCAAACCATGTCACTGGTCTACTCAGCCTAAGAAACAATATCCCATCAGTTCTTGGCAGAGTCACGAAGCAAGTAGACTATAAGTTAGACCCATCATTTTGGAAGCATCTCAATGTGGTCGAAGATAGACCTTATGGTTTTAATCCATGACTCTGTAATATGAGGGATGAAACTCCCTGAGAAGGTGTGAGGGTGCTGCTATAGAAAGTCTAGCATAAAGCCTTCCATGGATGGGGTAAGTCTGGGAATACTCTGAACTGACTACATAAACCTTATAAGACTGTCCTTGAAATGAGCTTTAGGGTACCTCATAATATTGGTAGGATGTAGAACCACATGAGTCACTATAAGAGGTACCACTAGTTGTTTGAGACCCACTGTCTATGGAATGTTCTCAATGCCACCCTCTTGCATCTCGACACGAAGACGTCACGATGACATTGGTATAAAATAGCTAAATAGACACCATTAGATAAAAGGGTAAAAATATGGGGAAAATAGGTAAGGCACAAAATTATGATAGGTACATATCCCGCCACTGAGCACCACCTTATAGATAACCCACTTCCGGAGATGGGTTTCGATATGGATGAAAAAACTTAAGAGGATTACATAACAAGATACAACGTCCATTTCTCGGTTAAGCTATGTTAATATCTAATAGACTATCTAACATTATATTTTACAATCCAACATTTCAAAAAAAAACAATTACCACTACGCACAACAACACACACATGAAAATAAGGAAATTCAAGTTGAAATTAGATATAGAATGGCAATACGTGTGTCATTTTAATCCTATGGTACTTAATATGATGCATGAAATTTATTCCCCTTGTATATTCGGGATGCAATGGTAAAACCCATTATCTCAACAATACCAACACAAATAACAATTCAGAACTAGTGAGTCACCCAATAGTGATAATCATATCAACAATAACCGGTGTAATCAATAACTGCTATCCCAACCCTGAAATTTGGGTTTCCTGCGTACATGAGTTAGCTACATCCAAGAACATGGAATAATCAAAATCTCTATATCCATGTCTCCTGTCTTTCCCAAAAATAATGAAACAAAAAAAACTCCTTTGATACCAATTTGTATCATCCCTTTCTCGATAGGCACCTAAAGGGTTCCTCGAGCCAGGTTGGCCACATAACCTCATAGGCATCTCCCATAATTCTAGAGGCTGCCAACTAGCATCGAGCACTACAACAAAACATGAGTCTAGCGGTGGTTGTTTAGCAATGGTTCTAAGAACAGCCGCTATACCTTTTTTAAAAATGGTTTCCCAACGGTTTAAAATAATCCACCAAGAAACATGTTTTCTTTAAAACATTGATCCTTCCCCCCACCCCAACCGCACTCTGTGACCCGGCTTCCCCCGCGACCCCCCCCCCCCCCCCCCCCGTGACCCCGCGACCCTTGTGGCCCTGCTTCCCCCAACGACCCCGGCCCCCATGACCCCAGTGACCCTGCAACCCCACGACCTCAGCGATCCCGCTTCCCTTGTCCCCCCATGACCCCGATGACCTATACAAACCATTGGTTTGAAGTACGTTTTTTGAATCTTTTTTAAACTCAACTTCATTTCCAACGCAGGTTGGGTTCATGAAGAATCGAGTCATGATAGAGGTATTAGAGTTAATTACTTATGATATTTCGGCTGTTTTATTAAAAATAGGGTAGTTTTGTTACATGTATTTGATTTTAGCCTTATAGTATAGATAATCCAGTATATGTTATGATTGTTGATTAATTCCTACGTAAGGACACTAATTATATATTGTCTAACATTTGTACTTATATAATTAATTATAGAATACTATTGGGTCAGTGAAAGCATTATATAGTGATTCAGATTTGATTTATATGCTCTTTTTCATGTGATAAACGAACTACCATGGGATGGATAGTCTTGGAAGTCCAATGATATACTCTAAATGATTTTATTTATTCTATTTTGAACCTATTCGGAATTTTTTCTACTTTTATATTTGATATTGTATCATGTAGAAAACTTGCATGTGAATTTATGACCTGAACACGGCTAGGTTTACACCTATATAAGTCCCACTATGGATTCATCAAGAAGATGTTGAGAAACTTTTTTTTGGTAAATTAGTATGAGGGGCCTCTACTTATTTCCATGATTGGAATTTATCTCTATGTAGATCCAATTTACAAGAATTAAAGGATAATTTAAGATTATTTTTTTACACATCATCATAATAAATTCAGGTATTCTAAAACATTTCCTTATATAAGTGTAGGTTTGTTAAATCACACTACCTACTTTCCTATCGATCTACATTCTTCAATTTTACTAGAAGGATATTTATTTTCTTACTCATTATAGGATAATGAATTTAAGTGATGCCTTAATGATAAATAAATGTGATATTGAAAAAGTGTTTCAATATTATATTGGAATGTTGTGTCTTTTCGGGGATCACATGGAGATGTTTTGAGTTGTGAATAAGGTTGTGACTTTTTTTGGGAATTTTTTTTGAGATAGTTCAACTAGGTTTATTTTTTATTTGATTTTTATTTTTATTTTCTTTCTCTATATATTATCCAAACTAAAATATTTTTCATTAATAAGTATAGTCTTCGATGAACGTAATCACTTTTATTGAATATGTATATTTGTATTTTTCATTATTTTTTGAAATGGATAACCTATTTATTTATAAGGCCTACTTGACTATAATGAATTATGACACTTAGGTATAGAGTTCCTTATACTTTTGATTCTCGATAATGGAGTCCATCAAAAATGTGTTACTCATGCATAGGATCCCTTTAAATTGCATAAATTTCTTTCGTGTGTTGAAGTGAATGGTATTGAATTCATTCTAACTTATTGTAGTTGTTTGAATGAATATAATTCTTCCAATTTCCCGAATATAATGTTTAGAGAGAATTCCTTCTGGGATCTATTTACACCTATTTGATTCTTATTATCTTATTATATTGTCCTGGATGATAGTACCAACACCCCAAATTTCATCTCCAAATTCCCAACATGATTCTACTATGAATCTCCAAACACCAAGCCCAGACACATCAATTTTTCTTTAAATACCCTAGTTAGATCCCCAAATCACATTAGTCGCATCTTGAACACCATTTCTGATGTGGTCTCCATGTTACCACATCAATTTTTATGAAACAACACTAGTATGTACTTCTCTAGGTGAATTATACCAAAGGAGCTCAATCCCACCCACCAATGTGCTATCATATCCTGACCACGATGCCTTAAAACACAAGGAATAAGAAAAATGTACAATGCCCACACCGATGTCTGAATCTAACTCTTAGTTCAACTCCATGGTAAGTTCCTCAATCGTCCCATTTAACCATAATTCTGAACTCATGATCACTAACACATATATGATCCAAATCACCTTCAAATCACACCACCACTCTTTTCTATGTGAATACATCAATGAGAGGTCTAGGATTTCAATCCACACAAGGTTTGTAGAACCTAAAAACCCAATCTCCCAATTTATTGCATCACGAACTTCCATGAACACCACCACTTATCATACCTCAAGACTACCATCCCTCACGTGGTTCTTGTCACTCCAGATTAACAATGTGTTGATTTTTATATGCATCATAAGGTTTTCCTTAAACATTATTTATAATAGATTTTTTCGATATTAGAGTTTTTTATAAAGAATCTATAGATAACTTAGGTTGGGGTTATTAAAAATTAACAATGTGCTTTAGTTTTCATGGTAAAGTACCTACCACGTTGTTACCAAACTGTTTCTCATTACCAAAGAAACTCCCCCTATCCCAAACACTAGAGGGTTCATATCTAACTCAGGGGCTCATCTTTATTATATTATGTTTCAGTAATATTATACTATCGTATATCTGAATCTCTTTCTCTATTTAGTAGTAACTATGTGTTTTAATTTTTTTAATTGTGTAGGCACATTGTGATATACATGGATAAAGGATGGATCACATTACCGAGGAACACACCTTAGTATATTAAGGGTTTGAATGAGTTTTTAGATTTTAAAGTTTATAATCGATCCGTTGAATGGAGAATAAAATGTCCATGTCTTAAATGTAAATTTGGAACATGGTTGAAGAGAGATGAAGTAAATGAACATTTAATACTGAAGCAATTCCCTGGTCAATATTTGTGTTGGAATTGGCATGGAGAATAGAACATTACAGAAAGATTGAGCACTGATGTTAATCCACAGAATGAGGTCCCAAGTTCGTCAATAATGGAATATGAAATTAAAAAACCTCATAAATTATGCATTCAGCACTGCAAGACACCACTATCAGCATCAAAACATATCATAACAACCAGAAGAGGGTGCTACAAATTGCAATGTGACAAGTGATGTTTTTGAGACTGTAACACAGGAAGATCAAGATTGTAACATATCATTGGATCCTACTATTGATTCCGTGGAGCCAAATGTAAGATAATACTTCACTAAGGAAAATGTGTTTCATGATTTAGTTGAAGATGGAAATCAAGAGTTGTATAGTGGGTGTTTGAAATATTCAAAGCGTCAATTTCTGCTAAAGTTGTACCATATCAAATGTCTATGTGGAATTACAAATAAGGCAATGTCCACGATATTGTAATTGATTTGTGATGCATTTCCTAAAGAAAAAATCCTAGAATATTTTTATTATATGAAAAAAGTTATTAACAAGATTGGTTTGAATTATACAAAAGTACATGTGTGTCCAAATGATTGTATGCTTTATTGGGGAGACGGTTCAAGTAGACAGAATTCAAAGAAATGTTCTTCTCCTAGATGGAAGGTAAAAGGTGATGTTGGAAGTTTGAATGAACATAATTTCATGGAGAAGAAGAAAAGAAACACAGCTGCAAAGGTTTTGCGTTACATTCCTTTGAAGCCTCGATTGCATAGATTATTCATGTCATCGAAAACCGCTGAATACATGAAGTGGCATTCTATAGATAATAACAATGATGGGTTAATGAGACATCCACGAGATTCCCAATCATGGAAGACATTTTATTCATTACATCTAGATTTCTAAGCTGATCCTAAGAATGTTCGATTGGGATTGGCTGCCGATGGATTCAACCCATTTGGGACTTTGAGTACCAGTTACAACATTTGGCCAGTTGTTTTGATCCCTTATAATCTGCCTCCATGGATGTGTATGCAACAAACATATTTTATCCTTTTGATGATTATTCCTGGAAAACAAATGCCTATAAATGATATTGATGTATACTTACAGCCTTTTTTTGAATAATTGTAGGAGTTATGGATTTACGGTGTCAAGAAGTTTGATGCTTCATCTAAAAGAATGTTCAAAATGCATGTTGCTTTAATGTGGACCATTAGTGACTTCCTTGGGCATGGGAATTTATCTGGATGGAACACTTAGACGGGTTTGGATTTCCCCGTTCGTAACTTTTATTTTGATCCCAAATGGCCACCTCACAGTAGAAAATGGTGCTTCTTGAGTCTTTGATGATTTATCGATCCATCTCATAGATTTCGGCTGAACAGATCAAAATTTAATGGTTCCATTGATCGTAAACCACCTCCAAAGTTGTTAATTGGTTCTGAAATATTGACACAGCTTGAAAATTTTGAAACCGAATTTTGGAAGGTTAATCATTTTAATGATAGCGTAAAACGTGTCTAAAGTGAATCGTCAAGCTAAATCAGAATGCAACAATTGAAGAAAAAATATATATTCTTCAAACTTCAATATTGGGAATTTTATTTGTTGTGGCATAATCTTTGTAACACCCCGGGAGTTTATGAAAAATATTCTTTTTAATTTCATTAATGTCGTGTGTTGTACGCTACACCAAAAGGAGCTTTCTCAACACGCATCCTTGACTTGCCTTGAATTACACGCAATCGCGACCTTCCTCGATAGCGTGTGTAGTACGCAATACCGAGTTTCACTAAACAACGATATGCTATTAAAATATTATTAAAACTACCCGTTATGAATAGTAGTAACCACCTTTTAAAATTTTAGAAATTTTAGCTCTCAAAATAGACTTCATTTTTGGATTCGGAGTATTGAATTTAGCCTAAGGTGAAATTTTGGTACTTTTCGGATAACTTTCATATTCTGATGAATAGTGAAAATTACTAAATTATAATTAAAAACAACTTTTTTGATCGAAATAATTAATAGTGATAAATTATTAATTTGAGTGGTTTTAAAGTATATTTAGAATATATTTTTACAATTTAATACAATGTTGGTCATTGTATGTAATTTCACATTTAAACCAGTCATAAACAAGTGTCAATCTTTTGATAGTTATTATCTCTTAAGAACAGGCTATTTGTTTTGACGATGGGAATTAATTTTTAAATTAATTAATGCAACTGGTATGTTTTGAATTTGATAAAATAGACATCATTTTTGAATTCATAATATCAAATATATCTTAGATCTAATTTTTGGTATTTTTCTGGAAACTTTCATTTTTTGATGAATAGTGAAACCACTAAGTGGTAGTTAAAAAACTGAATTTTTCATAAAACTTAATTTTACCGCTTCTATGAGTAAAATTTTAAAAATCCGAGAGGCACGGTTGATGTCAGTATGTAAAATGTGGTTCAATGAGATTAAAATAATTTTTTGGTGAATAGTAACTTTTTACGTTTTTTACTACGGTTAAAAGTAATAGGGCAATTAATGGTAACAATGATATTATTATTACCCTAAAACATGTCCTAATTCAATTGGACAAGTGTAATTCGACCAAAAACAACATTAGGAATAAAATATAACCATTTAGGCCCACTTGGATTAGATTAGGACATTTATTATTAATTTATTTAAAGAAGGGTTAAAATAGTTAAAATCAAAGTTTAATAAGTAAATAATTTCTAATATGGGGTTATACATAAGATAAATTAGACTATAAATATTCATTAGAAATATAAAAATATTTCCTACATAATGGTATTTTATTTTTAATTTTTAGACATTAAATAATTTAATTTATTTATGACACAACGATGATGCAGTAATTATCATATTAATGAAATATTGACATAATTGTTGTTAT
The DNA here is from genome assembly GCA_963277665.1 of Viscum album. Lineage (NCBI taxonomy): Eukaryota > Viridiplantae > Streptophyta > Magnoliopsida > Santalales > Viscaceae > Viscum > Viscum album. Next base: position 1,496,903,214 of record OY728147.1, on the reverse strand, counting down.
AAATACCCAAATAAATATAATTTGAGACTTTTTATGAATTCCACTAATTTTATAGGTTAATATTACATGTTAGTATTGATTTAATTAACTTTTTTGGAACTTATAATTCTTTTATGATTTTCACAAAAATCAATTACTAAATAGTGTCCAAATTGGCATAAAATAGTGTTTAAAACAAATATTATATTATTAATTGTTATCTTATTCCTAAAAATCTATGGTTCGGCAAAATGACTTAGATAAGGTTATATATATTAATAATAAACAACTTGGGGTTCGTTTGCTTGATATAGTAAGTTGATTAAACGTATAGTATCAGAACACAAGAAGACACGGTAAAAGTAAAATTATTTAACTTAATGTTTAATCTAAATGATAATGTTAAAATAGGAACCTAAACATGTCTAAATTCTATTGGATGAGATGATTTAGACCCATCCCCACCTTATCTTAGAAATAAATCAATTTGGAGCTATTTAAAACCGAATTTTTCTTTATAATAAAATAATATTTTTAGTTATTCCAAAGGTGCCCCTCTCCTCCCTTATAAAAGGGCACCCCCTCCCTCTCTTCCTCACACAACATTAAGCCTTCAAGATCGGCCAAAATCTGCCAAATTCTTTTCTCCAGTTACCTAGAAACATCCTAGAGGTTCTGGTCTTCCTCAAAGACCAATTTTAGTGCCCTAAGAGGAATCTCAAAGAGGCGCTTCAAATAAGAGGTAATTTCTGTTACCGATTCTTTCACCTTTATTTCTTCTTCCACTTCTTCTTCTTAGGTTGTTTCATTATGAATTAATAACATCAGTATCAATAATATACTGATATGTTATTATAAGTATGTAACAACCCTATTTCACAATCTATCCATCCTACGGAAAATGAAATCACAGCGCGTGCGTACGTACAGAATACCGTCTCCACGTCGTGGTGAAATCTATTTTCCACCACCACCTTTCTTGGATGGGTATAATGATGTAAATAATAACTATATATGATTATTTTAAAATGATATTGATTCTGAAATAGTATACATAAACTCCAATACAATTCCATGATCATGAGAATGATATCATCGCTCGTGCGTATGTACGGACTATCGTCTCCACAAAGCGATGAGATTCATTCTCCACGTTAACCATTCATGAATGATTATAAAGTATATATAATAAGTAATAATGAAATATATGACATAATAACGATACTGGATTTATGTGTATATATATGTATGTCATCTACTTAATGCCATTCAACTCAATAAGGAAAAGAAAACAACGTTCATGCATACGAACGGTCTACCGTCTCCATGAACGGTGTATTTCATTCCATTTACTGATCTATTATATATATGTATATTCTGAATATATATTATATATAAATCATGTTTTATATTCTGTAATTAAGTAATCATGATCTAAGTAATCATATGAATAATTACAAGTCAAAACACGGACGATAAATGGAACGATTTTACCCAAAACGATCATTAACATGGAATTTACAAAAGAATGTGTAATATAAAGCCATAAGTTAACCATATATGATATGATAAAAATATGTATGATTCTGTAATAAGTCTATAACATTATTTAAATTATTATACAGGAGGATCGGACACATATGAAGCAAATCGGACCTAAGGTAAGGGAAATATCACAATCTCATTTTTATCTGAAATAGTTTAGAGATTGGTATTTACTGGGGTGTATTTTATCATCCACATCCATGTTTCCTCAATATGTAATATTATTTCCATTCACCTACAATTGTTTAAATCCAATTTTACCCTTCGGTGAGTTTTTAGAAAAAGATATAAAAGGAATCTTTTTTCGTTTTTTGTATGAGGTATTTTTGACTTTTCCGACAAAAGTATGAGAAGAATGTTATTTTTAACTTATACGGCATGAATGGATTTTTAAAACATTATTTCCAAGAAGCATCTTTTACAAGATTTCAAGTTTATTTTTAATCAACTTCTTTTAGTTTAAAATTGTATGACATTTTAAGAAAAGAAAAATGTTTTTGAAATAGAAAGGATACTTTCCCCAAGAATGGAGTTCAAGGGTTTTATCAAAATTATTTTCCAACTAAGATAATATAGGGTTCTGTTTCTATCCCTATTATTACATTTACTTTATTATGTTGTGATGAAAATATTTTGATGAATTCCTTTATCCTATATGAATTGTTTTATGATGTCATGATGTTTAAGATTCCCATTTTTATTACATGGGTTATGCAATGATGTATGATTTATGATTTTGTGGCACACATAAGAATGGTATCATTATGAGATGGGTGGGACCTATATATCCCTCCAATGCATTGGGTAATGATTTTATATCTCATGAGATAGACATGGATGGAATGGTAGGTTATACCGGTTCAGTGAAACAGGACTGAAACGAGGGTGACTCGGTTCAGAAATGGACTTTGTCCACTAAGATAGTCTTGGCAATGAGTCTTGACTAATAAGATATGATTCTCTATGATTACGTGTGTATGCCACAAAGTTTCATATTTTATGTTATGATTATTGGGATTTCATTTCACTACTATGATTTATCCCATGTAATGAAATTATGCTCTCTTTTGCAGGTTAAGATTTCCAAAATGTTATGTTCTTATGAATATGATGTGATTGATATTTCTTTTGTTTACCCTTACTAAGAATTTGAGCTCACCCTTTTATGTTTTATTTTCCCCAGGATATAAAGAACGGTTTTAGGTAAAAAAAAGGAATATCTTTATGGGAGATGTTGAATATCTTTCACCATAATTAGAAGATTATATTCCGAGTTTCCAAAGACACTAAACTATTACGATCTTTGTGTATGTGTTTTTGTTATGTAGTAAGTATTCCGCAAAAGTAATGTAATGTCCATGTAGGTCAAGCTTCGGGTCTCTACAGTTGGTATCAGAGGAAAGGTTTAGTCAACCTTTGGAAACTAGGATGCGAAAATGTTAGTGATATCCTTAGAGATATTTCTAAGGTATGTCTAGGGATGTCCCTAAGGTTAAGTATACGTATAAGTTATATTAATTGAATTACGCTAACGATCATAGAATTAAACCTAAGATGTTAGATATTGAAGGTACTCCCCCTTTATTATGTTGTTTTCCCTAGCATGATTTTTGCCTCTCACACTATTCTTTTTGGGTTTTTGAAAATGGCTGGAAACAAGATGATTCACGATAATGGAGGATATGATGGACAATGGGATGATATTTTTCATGAGCAACCAAATAAAATAGGATTTGGAAGTCCAAACATCATTATTATGCTGAATTAGAAATCTCATAATATGATCAATAAAGTAAAATTTGGTATGTTTCCTGACTCAGCTAATAAGAGAAAGATGGAGTTTCATGATGATCATTGAGGAAAGAAAGTTCAATTTCCCCTATGTAAATAATGTGGGAAGAGTCATCAAGGAGAATGTTTCAAAGGAACTGGAAGATGCTTTGGGTGTGGAAAAGAAGGACACAAAGCCAGTAAGTGCAAAGGAAAAGGATCAGTTAACACCAGGGATGAGGATAATGGCATTGCTACGACATCAAAAATGTTAAAATGTTTTAAATGTGGAATGTACGGGAATTATGCAAACCAATTCCCTAAGGTAAAGTCTCATAAAGAGAATCAGTATGGTCGTATGGGTAGTATTTATGTGGATTATGATGAAGAGACTACAAATGATATGTGAGATGAAATAATTGTTGAAGCTCAGTCAATGGTTTAAAAATGTAGTGGAATGATTACATGTTTATCATGTGTAATGTTGTATAAGTAATCTCAGTGTACTATGGAATAAAGAGACATCTAAGGATTGTTACACTGTTGTCTTTCCTTGAGTTTAGAAAGTGTATGATTAATGTTACCAGTATCCATGAAAGGTTATTCAGATATTTTTGGAATGCAGATGATATGCACATAATGAAGCGATAAAGAGAAAATTAAATGATTGATAGTATTAATGAGCTCATGACTGATATAAGGAGAAGGATATATCATGTTTTGAGTATATAGAATTTTTGGATTTTGGTATGTGGAAAGAGTTAACTTTTGACAGCATTCATGTTTTCACTAAGGTTAAATGGGTATTCATTTTTCAATAGAATACATCATTAAGGTATTCACATTATTGAAATGTGACCAACAAGATATATGGGGGGTAAATGATGGTATTCACATGCTTGGTTGATGACATTTCAAGTTATCATTTTCTTTATACAATGAGCTTGGACTGAAGTATTTTAGATAAGCCTAAATATTGGAATGGATTATGTTAACCATAAGATAGTATTGTTTAAGGATAGAATTTTTTTGATATTATTTATGTGATGTTATAGTAATGTAGTTTTAGAAAAAGGACAACCTGCAGGACGGGCGATAGCCCATTGCGTCGGACAAGGCTGTGGGAATCGGACCCACAACCGAAGTGCGACTGGCCTTTATCGCCAACCACTAGCCTACAGGAAGTCCCTGTTTAGAAGAAACTAGTTTTATTATATTATGAAGTATGATATATGAAGTATAAGTCCATTTTAGGAACTATATATGATTAATCTCACAATAGATGGACTTATGTATTTTTTGATAACTTTTCTAACCTTTTGTTTGAGATAGATGGAATGAACCATCATTCTATCACATGATCTTCTAACACATCACGAATGAAAAATTAAACTTCATTTATTTAAGAGATGAAGTGGAAATTGTCCATAGAACGACAAACGGTGAGACTATACCAAAATCACGAAAGTATTTCTTCTAATTTCATCAACTTTAGGGAAATGATCTTAAAAACCAAAAATGTTGTCCTAGTGCTCTTATATCTGATGAATCATATGGTACCTTAGATCGTCACAAATTTATGGATTTGTGATTGATGGCTTTTCCATAGCCATGTTCTCTACCACTCTCCATCAGAACATGATGGTTATATTTCTTTTCCATATCCATATTTTCACCTATGTGGAATCCCAGTGATTAGTTTATTTGGGTAACCGTTACGTTTCAAACTTTTGTTTTTAAAGATTGGTTTTGGTATTCCTCTTTACAATGTGGATTTCTATTAAAGAGAATTTCGAATAGTAAACCATTTATAACCCCGACGAATTTCGAGGGAGAAATTCATTTTAAGGGGGGTAGAATGTAACACCCTGAGATTTTATGAAAAATATTATTTTTAATTTCATTAATGTCTTGTGTTGTACGCTACACTAAAATGAGGTTGCTCAACACGCATCCTTGACTTGCCTTGCATTACATGCAATCGCGACCTTCCTCGATAGCGTGTGTAGTACGCAATACCGAGTTTCACTAAACAACGATATGCTATTAAAATATTATTAAAACTAGCTGTTATGAATAGTAATAACCACCTTTTAAAATTTTAGAAATTTTAGATCTCAAAATGGACTTCATTTTTGGATTCAGAGTATCGAATTTAGCCTAAGGATAAATTTTGGTACTTTTCGGATAACTTTCATATTCTGATGAACAGTGAAAATTACTAAATTATAATTAAAAACAACATTTTTAATCGAAATAATTAATAGTGATAAATTATTAATTTGAGTGGTTTTAAAGTATATTTATAATATATTTTTACAATTTATTAAAATGTTGGTCATTGGATGTAATTTCACATTTAAACCAGTCATAAAAAAGTGTCAATCTTTTGATAGTTATTATCTCTTAAGAACACGCTATTTGTATTGACGATGGGAATTAATTTCTAAATTAATTAATGCAACTGATATGTTTTGAATTTGATAAAATAGACATCATTTTTGAATTCATAATATCAAATATAGCTTAGATCTAATTTTTGGTATTTTTCTGGAAACATTCATTTTTTGATGAATAGTGAAACCACTAAGTGGTAGTTAAAAAACTGAATTTTTCATAAAACATAATTTTACCGCTTCTGTGAGTGGAATTTTGAAAATCTGAGAGACACGGTTGATGTCAGTGAGTAAAATGTGGTTCAATGAGATGAAAATAATTTTTTGGTGAATAGTAACTTTTTACTTTTTTTTACCACGGTTAAAAGTAAATAGGGTAATTAAGGGTAAAAATGATATTATCATTACCCTAACACATGTCCTAATTCTATTGGACAAGTGTATTTCGACCAAAAAAACCTTAGGAATAAAATATGACTATTTAGGACCACTTGTATTAGATTAGGACATTTATTATTAATTTATTTAATGAAGGGTTAAAATAGGTAAATTCAAAGTTTAATACGTAAATCATTTTTAATATGGGGTTATACATAAGATAAATTCGACTATAAATATTCATTAGAAAGATAAAACTATTTTGTACATAATGGTATTTTATTTATAATTTTTAGACATTAAATAATTTAATTTATTTATGAAACAAAGATGATGTAGTAATTATCTTATTAATGAAATATTGACATAATTGATTTATAAATACCCAAATAAATATAATATGAGACTTTTTATGAATTAAAATAATTTTATAGGTTAATATGACATGTTAGTATTGATTTAATTAACTTTTTTTGAACTTATCATTCTCTTATGATTTTCACAAAATTCAATTACTAAATAGTGTCAAAATTGACATAAAATAGTTTTTAAAACAAATATTATATTATTAATTGTTATTTTATTCCTAAAAATCTATGGTTCGGAAAAATGTCTTAGATAAGGTTATATATATTAATAATAAACAACTTGGGGTTCTTTTGGCTTGATATAGTAAGTTTATTAACCTTATAGTATCAGAACACAAGAAGAAACGGTAAAAGTAAAATTATTTAACTTAATGATAAATCTAAATGATAATGTTAAAATAGGAACCTAAACTTGTCTAAATTCTATTGGATGAGCTATTTCTACCCATCCCCACCTTAGCTTAGAAATAAATCAATTTGGAGCTATTTAAAACCGAATTTGGCTTTATAATAAAATAATATTTTTAGTTATTCCAAAGGTGCCCCTCTCCTCCCTTATAAAAGGGAACCCCCGCCCTCTCTTCCTCACACCACTTTGAGCCTTCAAGCTAGGCCAACCTCTGCCATATTCTCTTCTCCACTTCCGTAGAAACATCCTAGAGGTTCTGTTCTTCTTTAAAGACCAATTTTAGTTTCCTAAGAGGTTGTCTCAAAGAGGCGCTTCAAAGAAGAGGTAATTTCAGTTACCGATTCTTTCACCTTTATTTCTTCTTCCACTTCTTCTTCTTAGGTTGATTCATTATGAAGTAATAACATCAGTATCAATCATATAATTATATGTTATTATATGTATGAAACAACCCTATTTCACCATCTATCCATCCAACGGAAAACGAAATCACCGCTCGTGCGTACGTACTGAATACCGTCTCCACGCCGTGGTGTAATCTATTTTACACCACCACCTTACTTGGATGGGTATAATGATGTAAATAATAACTATATATGATAATTTTAAAATGATATTGATTCTGAAATAGTATACATACACTCCAATACACATTGAGGATCTTTTCGGGTTTAGAGTTTTAGAGAATTAGATCATAAAACATGAATTACATTCCACATATAAACAATGTGGTTACATAAAGATAGTATTATTCATTCCCATCAATGGAAACATATTTCAAATAAAACATGGATTCTTTCTTGACACTTGCTTGACACTATCATCATATCATGTACCTTTCCCTTGACCTGTGAAAAACATGTCAAAAAAACTTGGGATGAGCATAAAAAGCTCAGTATGGGTTATAAAAACATGGAAAGGAAACATGGGTACATATATATATAATAATGAAATCATACATTACCCATAAAACATAAGCACTTTAACCTACCTCATCAAATCATGAATAAATCATAGAAATCATAAGACATAAAGGTAACTTGAGGCATTCATAACATTCTTACGTAGGGAGTGACCCTCTTGGTTACGTTTGGAATACCCATCACAGTATATTCCCTAAATCTATTTGGAGAAACCTTAACGTTTCACTCCTTCGCATTACCCAATGCATTGGAGAGCTATATCGAGCTCACCCGCCCTTAGATTATCACGGAACCACCCGTTTTCATAATAATGCCCAAGAACCTCAACATAATCATATCACATAAAACATGCATAAAGGAAACATAACATTTCCACCTTTCAATCACAAGATATCAATACAAAACATTGATATAAAGACATTATGAAAACCATTTTAAATACCAAAATAAAAGAAAAGTAAAACATGGTATTTATTTTTCTTTTATAAAAAGGTATGGCTTGTAGAGGAAACCGAAACTCAAATAACGGTCACAACGGCGGAGAAGTCATTGTCACCGCATACGTATGACAAAAACATTTCCTTTTGTCGTTTATTAAAACACTTCATATAAAAAAGATTCCTTTTGGATAAACGTAAAAGTCAAAGGGGTTTATACACCGTATAAAAAAAGGTTGTGTATAAAACAAAATATGCCTCAATAAAAGGAGATTGAGATGAAGTCCCAAACCTCGTATCCGACTTGACCCGACCGTTCTTTAATCTCTTGAATAATAAACTTGAGTTAATCTCTACTTGCTTAGGAACCTTTTTCAAGTTCATTATTCCTTTTATACCATGTTATGAACATAATGTAATCATTTAAGTTAATAATGTTCATTTTGTCGGTATTTGGTTCTTAAGTAAAAATAGACTTCTTACACTTACATGTTGTTAATTTGGTCAAAGGTTCGTTATATCCAGAATTATATTAATGATTTGGATAACATATATATCATATATATTCAGCATATATATGTATTTATAATATTACATCACATTTAGAGGTAAGAAATGAAATGCACCGTTCATGGAGACGGTAAGCCGTACGTACGCATGAACGCTACTTCCATTTCTATTTCGTATTTTCTGGAATGGATTCATAATGATATAAGAGTATATTATAATTCCAGTATAATAACATATATAATATCATTAACTTTATCCTTTACACATCCCACATATGGTATTAACGAATCAAATCCCTTTCAGGGGGCGGTAGTCCGCACTTCCTAAAATGAAGATATCGTGTTTACCCATAATGGAAACAATAATTATATGTCATAAATGACAAATACAGAAGATTAAAGAAATAATAAACATATTATATATCATATATAAAAATAGTGACATCATAATGGCCACCTTTGAAGGTGTTAAATGAGTATTGAACAATCATCGTTTCAGGAGGCAGAATTTCACCATCCACGGAAACCGTATGTTCTTTAACGATTTGATGTAGTTTTGTGAGAGTGTAGCTCGAATAAATCTTATAACAACATCCTAGTATATTGAAGATACTGGTGTTGTTACAAAATCAGTAAATAAAAAGAGTTTATGGGGTTGGAGAAGCAAAATAAATGAAATGAACATGAGAGAATGAATTACCTTTAAAAGTGTAACTCCTTTTGATTTGAGCCTAAAGGCTTCCTTTGAAAGGATTCTTCTCAAAGGTAATCCTCTAGGATGAGGCGAGGGATGTGGAGAGAGTAAATGGGAAGGGGTGGGCCGAGCCAAAGGCTTGAGGAGTGTGTGAAATGAGGTAGAGGTGGGGGCCTTTTATAAGAGGAGAGGAGGGGTACTTTTGGAAATCATTAAACTATTATTTTATTTTCAGAAGTGTTTCGAATTTCTAAAGTCCCACATTGATATATTTCTACTATAAGATGAGAGGGCTTCGAAATATTTCAATCCAATAGTTTTTGGACAAGTGTAGGTTTTAGATATTACATTATCTTTCCATTTTATTTTAATCGTTAAATAATGAGGTCATCGCTGCATCATCATGATATCATAAATAAATTAATTTATTTAATGTCTAAAAATTCTAACAAAAATACTATGATGTAGGAAATCTTTTTAGCTTTCTAATTAATATTTATAGACAAAAATATGATTAGTATAACCCCTTCTAAAAATTGTTTTAGTAAAACAATTTATGTTAGTGTCATTTTCACCTTTATTTAAAAAAAAGGTATTAATGTCATTATCTCACCCAAGTGGCTCCATGGGGTCCCCTAAATCGACCCATGGGTTGTCTTGGTCGGCCATGACTCATTCAATAGGGGTAGGACAAGTGTCATGGTGTTTTAATATTTTTATAATATCATTTTTTCCCTTAAATTACACTAATTACCTCTAATCGCGATTAATGAAAAAAAATGTTACTATTCACCAAAAAATTATTTTCATCCCATTGAACCATATTTTACATACTACTGACAACCATGTAAGTTGGATTTTCAAAATTCAATACACATTACTGGTAAACTTTCATTTAACTGAAAAATCAGTTTGCTTGATTACCACTTAGTGGTTTCACTATTCATCAAAAATTAGAGTTTTTCAGAAAAATACCAAAACATCACCCTAAGCTATATTTGATATTCCGAATTAAAAAATTAAGTATATTTTAAAAAATTCAAAACACATAAGTAACATTAATTAATTTAATAATTAATTCCCGCTGTCAGAGCAAAAAGCGTGTTTTTATAAAACAATAAGTACCAAAAGATAGACACTAGTTTAAGTCTAATTTCAAAGTGAAATTGATTCCAATGACCACCATTGGATTAAATGGTAAAAATATATTATAATTTCACTTCAAAACCAATTCAAAACATAATCTAATCATATAAATAAATTATATTAAAAAGCATTTTTGATGTAAAATGCAGTATTTTTCACTATTCATTAAAAAATGAACATTGTCAGAAAAATACCAAAAATTCACACAAAGTTAATTTTGATGTCCCAATCATAAAGAATAAGTTTATTTTGACAAACATTGTGTATAAAATTTTCAAAAGATAGATTCAAAAATGGTTTCCATCAAAAGGTAGTAAAACAATCTTTTAAGAATATTAGTGTATTCCATGCATAAGATTGTATTTATTTTCATTTTAAGCCTCTATAACACTATCTTAATCATTAATATACTTAGATAAAAATATATATTATTCATTACTTACTTGGAATGTTACATCCTTCCCCCCTTTAGAAAATTGTGTCCCCACAATTTATTTACTTATCGAATAAATGGGGGTACTTATCCCTCATTGCATTTTTAGATTCACATGTTGCCTCTTCCATCATGTGGTTTTTCCACAAAACCTTTACCTGATTAGTCACCTTATTCCGTAACACTTGCTCCCTGTGGTCAAGAATCTGGACCAGTTGTTCCTCATAAGATAGGTTCTCTTTCAGCTGAACTACCTCAGGACTCAAAACATGAGATGGATCTGGCATATAATTTCTCAACATCGAAACATGAAAATCATTGTCTACCTGAGATAAACTTGGATGTAAAGCCACTCGGTAAGCAACTGATCCAACTCTCTCAAGAATTTCATATGGTCCAATGAACCTTGGACTCAACTTTCCTTTCTTACCAAATCTCATCACACATTTCCAAGGAGAAACCTTGAGAAAAACATGATCACCTACCTCAAAAGATAGATCCTTCCTCCGGTTATCCGCATAACTCTTCTGCCTGCTCTGAGCTGTTCTCATGTGCTTCTGAATCAGCTGAACTTTTTCTGGCATCTCTTCTACCAATTCTGGTCCCATCAACTTCCTTTCACCCACTTCATCTCAGAAAGCTGGAGTTCGACACCGCTTCCCATATAATGCCTGAAATGGTGCCATCTGTATACTGGAATGAAAACTGTTATTATATGAAAATTCAACCAAAGAAAGATGTTGGTCCCAACTTCCCTGATAATCCATAGAACAAGCTCGTAGCATATCCTCCAAGGTCTGAATTGTTCGTTCTGACTGCCCATCTGATTGAGGATGAAAAGATTTACTAAAATTTAATTCAGTACCCAACGACTTCTGAAGTCCTTTCTAAAAGTTAGAAGTGAACCTGAAATCACGATCAGATACAATGGAGAGAGGAACTCCATGTAACCTAACTATCTCTTTAAGATACAAACGGGAAAGTTGATCTAGGGAAAAAGTATCTCGTATAGCAAGGAAATGAGCAGATTTAATCAAGTGATCAACAATAACCCAGATTGCATTATTACCTCGAGATGTCTTCGGTAATCCCACAACAAAGTCCATGGATATATTCTCCCATTTCCACTCTGGCACTGGTAAAGGCTGAAGCGTCCCTTTTAGTAACTACCGCTCTGCTTTAACCTGTTGACATGTCAAACACTTCACAGTAAAATCAGCAATATCTCTTTTCATTCTATCCCACCGGTAATACTCTCGCAGATCTCTATACATCTTAGTACTGCCAGGATGAACTAAAAACGAAGAACTATGAGCTTCATATAACAACTCTCTCTTCAACTGTGAATCACAAGGCACACACAACCTCTTCCCAAATCTCAAAACACAATCATTATCAATGTTGAATTCAGGCAACTTACCTTTCTGAACCAGCTCTACCTTTTTCTGCAACTCACTGTCTTGCTTTTGTGGTTGCTTGATTCTATCTGATAGAGATGATCTCACTGATACCTGAAACAAAACAGAAGAACCTCCTGCACCAACAACTTCTATGCCAAATTTCATCAAATCCTTAACCAAAGGATCACGTTCCAAACGCTACATTTCTAATGAAGCATTACTTTTTCAACTCAAAGCATCAGCCACTTTATTTTCTTTTCTCGGATGGTAATGAATTGTACAATCATAATCCTTCATTAATTCAAGCCATCTCCTTTGTCTCATGTTCAATTCTTTCTGAGTGAATATATACTTTAAACTTTTGTGATCAGTATATATTTCACACTTTAATCCATACAAGTGATGCCTCCAAATTTTTAAATCAAAAACAACAGTAGCTAATTCAAAATCATGTGTAGGGTAATTTACCTCATGAGTTTTCAACTGTCGTGAAGCATAAGAAATTACCTGATCATTCTGCATTAGTACGCAACCAAGTCCTTTCAATGAAGCATCACTGTATACAACAAACTCACCATTCCTGGAAGGTAGTGCCAAAACTGGAGCATTCACCAATCTTCTTTTCAATTCCTGAAAACAATCATCACATTCTTTTGTCCAGATAAACTTAACACCCTTCCGAGTTATCTTAGTCATAGGACATGATAACTGTGAAAAATTTCTAACAAACCTTCGGTAATATCCTACCAAACCATGGAAGCTACGAATCTCGGTTACATTTGTGGGTCTTGGCCATTCTTCCACAACTTTTGTTTTTGCAGGATCAACAGTTATTCCATCTTTAGAAACAATATGTCCAAGGAAAGAAATTTGTTGCAACCAAAACCCACACTTTCTGAATTTTCCATACAATTTCTTTTCTTTTAAGGTTTGAAAGATAACCTTTAAATGTCTATTATGCTCCTCTTTACTTTTAGAAAACACCAAAATATCATCAATGAAAACCACCACAAACTTATCCAAGAACTCATGGAAAATTATATTCATTAAGTCCATGAATACAGCAGGTGCATTGGTTAGCCCAAAAGGAATTACTACAAATTCATAATGGCCATATCTCGTACAAAACGCGGTCTTCGGAATATCTGACTCCTTTACCTTCAGCTGATGGTACCCCGATCTCAAGTAAATCATTGAAAAATACTGAGCTCCCTGGAGCTGATCAAACAAATCATCGATATGAGGCAAAGGATATTTGTTCTTAACAGTGATGTTATTCAAGGCTCTATAATCAATGCAAAGTCTCATAGAACCATCTTTCTTCTTAACAAATAAAATAGGAGCACCCCATGGTGATGTGCTAGGTCGAATGAAACCTTTCTCTAATAAATATTGCAATTTCTCCTTCAACTCTAAAAGTTCAATTTGAGCCATTCGATAAGGGGGTTTTGAAATTGGCTTAGCATCAGGAACTAAGTCAACAGTAAACTCAACTTCCCGATCTGGTATTATCCCAGGAAACTCATCAGGAAAAACATCAGGATACTAATTTATCACTGGCACATCATTAATATGAACAGTTTCTTTATTTTCAACGACGTGTGCAAGGTAACATTCATTTCCATCTCTTACAAGTTTCTCGGCCTCTTGATATATTATCAAAAGTAAGGGTTCATTCTTGTAAACAAACTGAAAGTCTTTATGAAAGAAACTTCTTTAGGTCTACAGTCAATCTTAGCATGGTAAATAGAGAGCCAATCCATACCTAGGATAACATCAAACTCTACTAGAGGTAGAAGAATAAGGTTTTCAAGTAGGTTCTTTCCACAGATAAGGATAGGAAGATTCTTATAAATTCTTTTTGCCTCAACATTTCCCCCAAGTGTTTTTACCACAAGTTCATGAGTCTTTTCTTGAGATTGTATTTCCATTTTACTAGAAAAGGTTTCAGAGATGAAAGAATGTGTAGACCCCGAATCAAACAACACACTGGCATAATCTGAAAAAATAAACAAAGTACCTGATACAACTTCATTTGACGGCCTGACATCTGCTGAAGTAGTTGCAAAGGATTTCAACACCCCTTTCTGCTTGTAGTCTAACTGCTTCCCATCACTCAAGATCTTTGTCGGACACTCATTTTCATAGTGACCCATCTCATTGCACTTATAACATTTCACTAACTGTAAATAAAATTTGTTCTTACCTTCACCTTGATCCTTTTCAGTGCAATCACGAGCCTTATGTCCCATCTTACCACATTGGTATCACTTTCTAGAATTCAGAAGACATTCCCCAACATGCCTTTTGCCACATTTATCACAAACTGGAAACTTAGTTTTCTTACCATCAGAGTTTTTTGAAGAATTCTTACCTTTATCCTGCCACCTCGGTCTCTTCTTCTGCTGGTTGTTATAGAACACTTAGTCATTGGAAAACTCCATTTCCACCTTCTCAGCACATCGAACAAGCTTTTCATAACTTTTAAACTCACGAGAAGCTAATTCCCTTCGATATTTTGGCTTTAATCCTGAGTAAAAACGATTGATTTTACTATCATGGTCTCAGATAAAATTTGGAGCATACCTTTCCAATCGAGTGAACCTTTCTTCATAGGCAGCCACTGAGTCTTCCTCTTGCCTCAATTCCAAGAATTTAATTTCCATCCTAAGTCGAACAGCCTTAGGAAAATACTTCTCAAGAAACATACCTTTGAATTCATCCCAGTCGAGAGCATCAATCTCATCAATATCCCTAATATTTTTAACCATCGACCACCACTGATCTGCATCACCCTCCAAACGGTAAATGGCAAGACTAACCTTTTGA
This sequence comes from Viscum album, assembly GCA_963277665.1. NCBI lineage: Eukaryota > Viridiplantae > Streptophyta > Magnoliopsida > Santalales > Viscaceae > Viscum > Viscum album. The sequence goes on along the minus strand of OY728147.1, from coordinate 1,496,887,998 downwards.
TTGTCTGAACACGCAATGACATTGAAAATCTTCTCAAGTGCTTTAATCCACCCGTCAGCTAGCACAGGGTCAGATGATCCTCTGAATGATGGGGGATGTTGCCTCATGAAATGTTCCACCACTGACATGTTCCTCTGTGGTTGGTCTGGCTGATCTCGTGCATGGATACCACCACTATTTATAGCCTGAGTCAACTGCACCATTACTGCAACAAACTGTTCAGTTCCAATTCCGACCATTTCAGGATGCTAATTCGGAAGGTTATTTCCTTCTGTATGCCTTCCTAGCACTGCTTCTCTATTTCCTCTGTGGAAAACCTTTCTGAACAAACATGTCTTAGATGAAGCAACATTGTAATCTTAAAATGCTATATAATTTCAATTTTACCATAAAAAAAATATTTTTGGATAATCAATTAATAGAATTCTAACTCCTAATGTTATCTAAACCGACCTCTGATACCAACGATAAGGCCGCAGTCTTAAACCTTACTTAATCTTGAGTTATTACAAGATTACACATTGAGGATCTTTTCGGGTTTAGAGTTTTAGAGAATTAGATCATAAAACTTGCATTACATTCCACATATAAACAATGTGGTTACATAAAGATAGTATTTTTCATTCCAATCAATGGAAACATATTTAAAATAAAACATGGATTCTTTCTTGAAACTTCCTTGACACTATCATCATATCATGTACCATTCCCTTGACCTATGAAAAACAATTCAAAAAAACTTGGGATGAGCATAAAAAGCTCAGTATGGGTTATAAAAACATGGAAAGGAAACATGGGTACATATATACATAAGAATGAAATCATACTTTACCCATAAAACATAATCACTTTAACATACCTCATCAAATCAAGAATAAATCATAGAAATCATAAGACATAAAGGTAACTTGAGGTATTCATAACATTCTTACGTAGGGAGTAACCCTCTTGGTTACGTTTGGAATACCCATCACAGTATATTCCCTAAATCTCTTCGGAGATACCTTAACGTTTCACTCCTTCGCGTTACCCAATGCATTGGAGAGCTATATCGGGCTCACCCACCCTTAGTTTATCACGGAACCACCCGTTTTCATAATAATGCCCAAGAACCTCAACATAATCGTATCACATAAAACATGCATAAAGGAAACATAACATTTCCACCTTTCAATCAAAAGATATCAATACAAAACATTGATATAAAGAAATTATTAAAACCATTTTAAATACCAAAATAAAATAAAAGTAAAACATGGTATTTATTTTTCTTTTAAAAAAAGGTTTGGCTTGTAGAGGAAGCCGAAACTCAAATAACGGTCACAACGGCGGAGAAGTCATTGTCGCTGCATACGTACGACAAAAACATTCCCTTTTTTCATTTAGTAAAATGATTCATATAAAAAATATTCCTTTTGGATAAACGTAAAAGTCAAAGTGGTTTATACACCTTATAAAAGAAGGTTGTGTATAAAACAAAATATGCCTCAATGAAAGGAGATTGAGAGAAAGTCCCATACCTCGTATCCGACTTGACCCGACCGTTCTTTAATCTCCTGAATAATAAACATGAGTTAATATCTACTTGCATAATAACCTTTTTCAAGTTCATTATTCCTTTTATACCATGTTATGAACATCATGTAATCATTTAAGTTAATAATGTTCATTTTGTCGGTATTTGGTTCTTAAGTCAAAAATAGACTTCTTACACTTACATGTTGTTAATTTGGTAAAAGTTTCGTTATATCCAGAATGATATTAATGATTTGGATAACATATATATCATATATATTCAGCATATATATTTATTTATAATATTACATCACATTTAGAGGTAAGAAATGAAATGCACCGTTCATGGAAACGGTAAGCCGTACGTACGCATTAACGATACTTCCATTTCTATTTCATATTTTATGAAATGGATTCATAATTATATAAGAGTATATTATAATTCCTGTATAATAACATATATAATATCATTAACTTTATCTTTTACACATCCCACATATGGTATTAACGAATCAAATCACTTTCAGGGGGCGGTAGTCCGCACTTCCTAAAATGAATACATCGTGTTTACCCATAATGGAAAAAATAATGATATGCCATATATGAAAAATAATAAAGCTTAAAGAAAGAATAAACATATTATATATCATATATAAAAATAGTGACATCATAATGTCCACCTTTTAAGGAGTTAAATGAGTATTGAACAATCATCGTTTCGGGAGGCAGAATTTCGCCATCCACGGAAACCGTATGTTCTTTAACCATTTGATGTAGTTGTGTGAGAGTGTAGCTCGAATAAATCTTATAACAACATCCTAGTATATTTAAGATACTGGTGTTGTTACAAAAGAAGTAAATAAAAAGAGTTTAGGGGGTTGGAGAAACAAAATAAAACAAATGAACATGAGAGAATGAATTACCTTTAAAAGTGTAACTCCTTTTGATTTGAGCCTAAAGGCTTCCTTTGAAAGGATTATACCCAAAGGGAATCCTCTAGGATGAGTAGAGGGATGTGGAGAGATTAAATGGGCAGGGGTTGGCCGAGCCAAAGGCTTGAGGAGTGTGTAAAATGAGGTAGAGGTGGGGGCCTTTTATAAGAGGAGAGGAGGGGTACTTTTGGAAATCATGAAACTATTATTTTATTTTCAAACGTGTTTCGAATTTCTAAGGTCCCACATTGATATATTTCTAGGATAAGATTATAAGGCTTAGAAATATTCCCATCCAATAGTTTTTGGGCAAGTGTAGGTCTTAGATATTACATTATCTTTCCATTTTATTTTAATCGTTAAATAATGAGGTCATCGCTGCATCATCATGATGTCATAAATAAATTAATTTATTTAATGTCTAAAAATTATAAAAATAATATTATGATGTAGGAAATAGTTTTATATTTCTAATTAATATTTATAGACAAAAATATGATTAGTATAACCCCTTCTAATTTTTTTTAGTAAAACAATTTATGTTAGTGTCATTTTTACCTTTATTTAAAAAAAGGCATTAAAGTCATTATCTCACCCAAGTGGCTCCATGGGGTCCCCTAAATCGACCCATGGGTTTTCTTGGTCGGCCATGCTCATACAATAGGGGTAGGACAAGTGTCATGGTCATTTCATATTTTTATAATATCATTTTTATCTTAAATTACACTAATTACCTGTAATCACGATTAATGAAAAAAAAGTTACTATTCACCAAAAAATTATTTTCATCCCATTCAACCAAATTTTACATACTAATGACAACCATGTATGTCGGATTTTCAAAATTCAACACACATTACTTGTAAAATTTCATTTAACTGAAAAATCAGTTTGCTTGATTACCACTTAGTGGTTTCACTATTCATCAAAAATTGGATTTTTTCAGAAAAATACCAAAACTTCACCAAAAGCTATATTTGATATTTCGAATTTAAAAATGAAGTCTATTTTACAAAATTCAAAACACATAAGTCACATTAATTAATTTATTAATTAATTCCCGCTGTCAGAGCAAAAAGCGTGTTTTTATAAAACAATAAGTATCCAAAGATTGACACCAGTTATGTCTAATTTCAAAGTGAAATTGATTCCAATGACCACAATTGGATTAAATGGTAAAAATATATTCTAATTTCACTTAAAAACCAATTCAAAACATAATCTAATCATATAAATAAATTAGATTAAAAAGCAGTTTTGATGTAAAATGCAGTATTTTTCACTATTCATTAAAAATGAACATTGTCAGAAAAATACCAAAAATTCACAAAAAGTAAATTTTGATGTCCCAATCATAAAGAATAAGTTTATTTTGACAAACATAGTTTATAAAATTGTCAAAATATAGATTCAAAAATTGGTTTCCATCAAAAGGCAATAAAACAATCTTTTAAGAATATTAGTGTATTCCATGCATAAGATTGTATTTATTTTCATTTTAAGCCTCTATAACACTATCTTAATCATTAATATACATAGATAAAAATATCTATTATTCATTACTTACTTGGGATGTTACATGGATGATATTGAGACAATATTTAATCGAGTTGGTGGTGTTGACGGCAAATAGAATCAATCTCAAATACAATAGAAATCAAAAATATTTCATGTTATTGGTCGATCAGTTGGGAGGACACTAAATGTGACACTGACTAAATTAGAATTATTACAGGCACATAGATATGTGATGATGAATAATGAAATTTTAGATTGATTTATTGAAGATTCGAAGATACAAACAAAGAGAGGAATGAGACGTTGAACATGAAATGAGAAAGATATAACAAAATTTGTTAATAATGAGCTTGTAGAATGGCTTGCATGATGTGTATGTTCATAAATATTGCAATAAATACAACTATTAGTTTGACACATACTTTAGGTATATTTAATAAAGTATATTTCTTTTTTCAGATCATGAATACTGATACTCGAGCAGAGGTTTCATAAGATTTGATATTTCATGCTAGAAGTTCTATAAGGCCCCGACCTTAAACCTTACTGAATATTGAATTAAATGAATAATTCACATTGAGGATCTCTTCAGGTTTATAGTTTTATATAATTGGATCATAAAACTTTCATTTCATTCCACATTTAAACAAAGTGTTTATATAAAAGATAGTAGTCGTTTTTTCCCATCAACGGAAACATATTTAAAATAAAACATGGATTCTTTCATGACACTTCCTTGACACTATCATCATATCATGCACCTTTCCCTTGACCTATGAAAATCATTTCAAAAACTTGGGATGTGCATAAAAAGATCAATAAGGGATATAAAAGTATGAAAATAAAACACCAGTCCATGTATGAAATCATACTTTACTCATAAAACATTTGAATTTTAACATAACTCATCAAATCATGAATAAATCATATAAATCATAAGACATAAACGTAACTTGATGCATTTATAACATTCTTACGTAGGGAGTAACCCTTGTGGTTACGTTTGGAATACCCATCACAGTATATTCCTTAAATCTCTTCAGAAAAACCTTAACATTTAACCCCTCCACGTTACCCAATGCATTGGAGAGCTATATCAGGTTCAGTCGCTCTTAGTTTATCACGGAACCACCCATCTTCATAACAATGCCCATGAACCATAACATAATCGCATCACATAAAACATACGTAATGGAAACATTACGTTTCCACATTTCAATCACAAGATATATAAAAAACAAATTGATATAATAAAAACATTATGAAAACCATTTTCAATACCAATATAAAAGAAAAGTAAAACATGGTATTTATTTTTCATATAAAAACAAGGTATGGCTTGTAGAGGAAGCCGAAACTCAAATAATGGTCACGGCGGCGGAGATGTCGTTGTCGCCGAATACGTACGACAAAAAAACATCCCCTTTTGACATTTAGTAAATGCTTCATATAAAAAAGATTCCTTTTGAATAAACGTAAAATTCAAAGGGGTTTATACACCATATAAAATAAATTTGTGTATAAAAAAAATATTCCTCAATGAATGAAGATTGAGATGATGTCCCTTACAAAGATAGTATCCTTAGATTAATGATAAATCAATTACATAATTATGTGTTACAAACGAATAGACCAAAAATAAGTAGATATTATGTTTAAAACAATCAAAGGAAATTCACACATATTCATAGAACGACATATTAAAGGAGTACAAGTTTATCCCAAAGAATCAAAATTGGGTTAAGAAGTTCCCTTGCAAAAATTTGACAGCCTAATGGCGTCACTTCAAAATTCAAAAAAAGAGTTGATGAGAGATAAAAAGGGTATCTCATCACATGTACATAAAATTTACATCAATAAGGATATAGAATAACATATACCAACATAATAGTATGTGAATTAAAAGACATAAAAAAAGAAGTCTTTTTAAAAAGAAGATGGTGAAAGGTTCCCTTACCGACTTGGGTTACTTTCGAAACGTACACCCCATTGAAGAAGGGTCATACAATGAATATGTAAATACACATAAATGAAATTATATCACACAAAGAGTATAATAATGGACTGTAAATACACCAATAAAAAGGAAATACTGTCAAATGTAGCACGAACCTCACAAAAACACAAAGTGAGATAAAAAGCCCCCTTACGAAATTTCGGCAGCTTAACGACGCCAATTAAAACATTCAAAATGTATTGATGAGATAAAATAGGGTCTCTCATCAAATTAAAATAAAATGTACAGTAAGATTAATATAAAAGAACATCCCAGTCATAAGAAATATGAGCTTAAAATGAATGACATAAAAGAGTGTACTTAAAAATAAAGAGAGAGGTAGGATCCCTTACCTCGTGTCCAACATGACTCGATAATTCTTTGATCTACGGAATAATAAAATTTAGTCAATTTATAATTTATTAAGGACCTACTTTAAATATTTTTATTCAGTTAATATCACATATTATAATGTTATAATAATTGGTTAATAAAGTGAGTTCATATCAGATATTTTTTTCGATGTTCGGTACATGAGTAAAAATCGAACTTTTTGGAAAATAATCTACCATGTAGTTATAGGTACATCTTATCCAGAATATTATTTATGTTTTAAATATCATATATATCCACTATATATTTATTTTATACTATTCCATAGCATTTGGAGATAAAAAATTAAAATCACTGTTCATGGAGACGGTAGGTCGTACGTAGGCATGAACGATACTTTCATTTTTTTGTCATATTAATGGAATTAAAACAGAATGATATATATATAAATTATAATTCAAGAATTATATACTTCATTTAGATGTAATATATTACATATATATCCATTATATATATGTACTTATAATAGTACACACCTTTTGGAGATAAGAAATGAAATGTACCGTTCATGAAGACGGTAAGCCGTATGTACGCATGAACGCTACATTCATTTTTTTTGTATTCAATAGAATTAAATAATAATGATATAAAGGTATATTATAATTCTAGTACGATATCATATTTAATACTATTAATTCCATCCTTTATACATCCCACATATGGCATTAACGAATCAAATCACTTTGAGGGGGCGGTAGTCCGCACTTCCTAAAATGAAGATATCGTGTTTAATCATAATGGAAACCATAAAGGTATGCCATAAATGAAAAATACAGAAGATTACTGAATACATAAACATATTATATATCATATATAAATATATTTACATCTTAATGTCCACCTTTGAAGGTGTTAAAATTAGATTGAACAATCATCGCTTCGTGAGGCAGAAATTCGCCATCCACAGAAATAGTATATTATTTATCCATTAGAAGAAGGTGTCTGTATGTTTAGCTCCAATACATCACATAAATACATCCTAGTATATTTAAGATACTGGTGTTGTTACAAAAGAAAGGAATAAAAAGTGTTTAGAGGGTTGGAGAAGCAACATAAAAAAAAGAACACAAGGGAAGACATTACCTTTAAATCGGGAAACTCTTTTTGATTTGAGCTCAAAGGATTCATTGGAAAGGATTATGCCCAAAGTTGAGGCTTCAATGATGAATAGATGTATGTGGATCGATTAAAGGGGAAGGTTTTTTCCAAGACAAAGGCTTGAGATGTGTGGGTAAGGTGGTAGAGGTGGGGGCCTTTTATAAGAGGAGAGGAGGGGCACTCTTGGAATGTTATAAAATATTACTTTATTATATAATTCTTTTCGGATTTTAAAGGTCCCAAAAGGATATATTTCGAGGATAAGGTGATAAGGTTTCTAAATCCACACATCCAATAGGTTTGTGACACGTTTAGGACTTAGATTTTACATTATCTTTACATTTTATTTAAATCGCTAAATAATGAGGTAATCGTTGCATCATCATGGTGTCATAAATAATTTAATTTATTTAGTGTATAAAAATCATAAAAAAATATCATGATGTATTGAATCTTCTTAGATTTATAATGAATATTTATAGTCAAATATATGACTTTTATAAACCCATGTAAAAATGGTTTTAGTAAAACAACACATGTTTGTGACATTTTAATTTTAACTTTAAATAAAAAGTTATTTATGTCATTTTCCTACCAAAGTGGCTCCATGGGGTCCCCAAGTTGACCCATGGATTGTCTTGGTCTGCAATGATACATCCAATGTGGGTAGGACATGTTTCTAGGTCATTTCATATTATAAAAACATTATTTATACCTTAAATTAAACTAATTACCTTTAATCGCGATTAATAAAACTTAAAAATTACTATTCACCAAAAATTATTTAAATCTCATTGAACCACATTTTACATCTTAATGACAACCATGTATGTCGGATTTTTGAAAATCAAATCACAGAAGTGGCAAATTTTTATTCAAACGAAAAATCAGTTTCTTTAACTACCACATAGTGGTTTCATTATTCATCACAAATTGACGTTTTTCAGAAAAATACCAAAAATAAACCCTAAGATATATTTGATATTCTGAATTCAAAAATTATGTATATTTTAAAAAATTCAATACATATAAGTTGCATTAATTAATTTAATAATTAATTCCTTCTGTCAAAACAATTAGTGTGTTTTTAAGAAAAAATATCTATTAAAAGATTGACACTAGTTTAAGTCCAATTTCAAAGCAAAATTAGTTCCAACGACCACTATTGGATTAAATGGTAAAAATATATTATAATTTCACTTTAAACCCAATTCAAAAGATAATATAATCATATAAATAAATTAGATTAAAAAGAGGTTTTGAATTAAAATACAACATTTTTCACTATTCATTAAAAATGAACTTTATCAGAAAAATACCAAAAATTTACACAAAGTAAATTTTGATTTCCCGATTCTAAATAAGAATTTTATTTTGTCATATATAACACATAAAATTGTCAAAAAATTGGATTTAAAAGAGGTTCTCCATCAAAAGGTGTTTAATCGACCTTTTAAAGAATATTATAATGTTTACGCTTAAAATTGGATTCATTCTCATTTTTAATCCTCTAACATTTATTGAAAAAAGTAAAAATATTTGACAAACATATATAATCATTTTGTAGTTAGTTATGTTCATTCCCTCTATTACAACAGCTATGCCTTAACTACCATTTTAAATAATATTATTTTATTATTAGAGTGCAATGTAAGATTCCCAAGAAACTTGTTGTTGTGTATTGGGTACGCCATCGATCATAGCATCTACTTTAAAGTAATATTAATATTTTATTCACAAATATGGATAAATGTGAAAATGTCATATTCTTTATTTTCCTGGGGTGTTACATCCTTCCCCCCTTTTGGGAATTTCATCCTCGCTATTTTAAAATTGGACTTGGAGACTTTATTGAAAATCCCACATCGGATTAAGATTCAATGAAACAACCACTTTAAAATAACGAAAAAAAGTACAAAGGTCACCCGAGATAACCCATACTAGGATTCAAATTATAAAAATATCGACATGGAGGAAAAAAAGGGTCATGTTCTGATGGAGAGTGATAGTAAACATGTCTAGGAGAAAGTTAACCATAAGAAAATCACAAACTTTTGATGGGTTAAACGGTATTCGATTCTCCAGTAGGAAAAGTTAACAGACAACATTTTTGTTTTAAGTTACTTTTCATTGAGGAATTTACTTTTGAGCTTAACTAAATCATAATGAAACATACTTACATGAAACATAGACTTTCAACTTTTACTAGATTCTTTAATCAAACTCATATTTTCTCCAAAAGATGAGTATTTAGGAAGACTTGTTCGCATTAAGAGTACTATAATCAACATCTTGAGAATCACCTAATCCACAAAATAGAACTATATATTCTCTATGTCTTTAGACAAAATCAAAAACCAAAATTGTTAGTATGAGATCAGATAATCCACAAAAGTATAATCCTTTATAAAAAGAAAATCTATTCTTAATCTCCAAAACTTTTCCAAAAAACCCAAAGTTCAACGAAGACCATTCGGTAAACAATTGTCCATAAAATTCTTCAATGTAAACCAAACTAAGATTGAAACCCAAATATTTGAAGGATTTAATCACATAGTCTTCCAAGGTACAAATTAACTTTTATCTCCAAATAACATGTGTTTCTCTTCAATTCTCATATTGAAAAGTAATTAACCAAATGACATATCCTCCATGATAGGTTAATCATTTCCATAGATAACCCAAAATAAACATAATCTTGATTAATAAAATCATCTAACTAAAAATAATTAGTCAAACTAACCAGAGATTTCACGTAGTCCAGTGGTAGGCGATAAATAACAGTCGCACTTTGGTTGTGGGTTCGATTCCCGTAGCTTTGTTCGACGCGACGGGTTGTCACACGGTCTGCATGTTGTCCTTTTTCCAAAACTACATAATTCTTAATACATTCCACAAAATGAGATAAAATCATAAAAAATAATCATAACATATTTTAACCTCAATTATATCTCATGCCTTTAATTTTCCATCATAATGTATAATAACCCAAAATTACATCAAAAGTAAGGATCATATAAACCCTGATGGTTACTTTTATAATTATTACCTGAACTTCAACATAGAGTGGTCATCTCGTACATGATGCATTACAGAACATATCAAGGTACAAGTGGTTGATCAAGACTCCTTGATAGTTGGTTTAGAACAACCACTAGTTTCCTCATTGAATCCCCCATTTCATCCGGTCTCTTAATCAGAGAACCACCATAGTTTCCTTCAAACCTATTGTCACTTTGGTGCCTGCTAGATCCATCCATTCACTGAAAACAAAAATGTCAGTGTGAGAATATCAACAAAACCATCATGTACTAATGTGGAAGACAAACAATAATACATACTTACTCATTCACTTTATCTAAAAACTATGACTCTTTCTGAAATCCTAGCCATTATGGTAATGTCACTTATGCTTAGAGAATACCCTAACCTCTAAAGTTATCTAAACCGACCTCTGATACCAACTATAATGCCCCAGCCTTAAACCATACTTAATATAGAATTAAATGAATAATTCACATTGAGGATCTTTTCAGGTTTAGTGTTTTAGAAAATTAGATCATAAAACTTTCATTACATTCCACATTTAAACAAAGTGGTTACATAAGAGATAGTATTCATTTTTTCCCATCAATGGAAACATATTTAAAATAAAACAGGGATTATTTCTTGACACTTCCTTGACACTATCATCATATCATACACCTTTCCCATGACCTGTGAAAAACATTTCAAAAACATGAGATGAGCATAAAAAGCTCAATAAGGGATATAAAAGTATGAAAAGAAAACACTTTTCCATGTATGAAATCATACTTTACTCATAAAACATAAGCATTTTAACATACTTCATCATATCATGAATAAATCATCGAAATCATAAGACATAAAGGGAACTTGAGGCATTCATAACATTCTTACGTAGGGAGTAACCCTCTTGGTTACGTTTGGAATACCCATCACAATATATTCCCTAAATCTCTTCGGAGAAACCTTAACATTTAATCCCTTCATGTTACCCAATGCATTGGAGAGAGATATCGGGCTCACCCGCCCTTAGTTTATCACGGAACCACCTGTCTTCATAACAATGCCCAAAAACCATAACATAATCGTATCACATAAAACATACGTAATGGAAACATAATTTTTCACATTTCAATCACAAGATATCAATAAAACACATTGATTTAATAAAAACATTTTTCAAACCATTTTAAATACCAAAATAAAATAAAAGTAAAACATGGTATTTATTTTTCATTTATAAACAAGGTATGGCTTGTAGAGGAAGCCGAAACTCAAATAATGGTCACGGTGGCAGAGAAGTTGTTGTCGCCGCATACGTACGACAAAAAAACATTCCCTTTTACCTTTTAGTTAACGCTTCGTATAAAAACGATTCCTTTTGAATAAACGTAAATGTCAAAGGGTTTTATACACCATATAAAAGAAATTTGTGTATAAAACAAAATATGCATCAATGAAAGAAGATTGAGACGATGTCCCTTACAAAGATGGTATCCTTGGATTAAGGATAAATCAATTACATAATTATGTGTGAAAAAATGAATACACCAAATATAAGTGGATATTTGGTGTAAAACAATCAGAGTACATTCACACATATTCATAGAACGACATATTCAGGGAGTAAAAGTTTATCCCAAAGAATCAAAATTGGGTTAAGAAGTTCCCTTGCAAAAACTCGACAGCCTAACAACGTCACATCAAAATTCAGAAAAAGAGTTGATGAGAGAAAAAAAGGGTATCTCATCACTTGGACATAAAATTTACATCAACAAGGAAATATAAGAACATATACCAACATAATATTATTCGAATTAAAAGACATAACAAAATAAGTATTTTAAAAAGAGGATGGTGAAAGGTTCCCTTACCGACTTAGGTTACTTTAGAAACATACACCCCATTGAAGAAGGGTCATACAATGAATATGTAAATACCCATAAATGAAATTATATTACACAAAGAGTATAATAATTGACAGTACATACACCACTCAAAATGAAATATTGGAAAATGTAGCACGAATCTCACGAAAACACAAAGTGAGATAAAAAGCCCCCTTACGAAATTTCGGCAGCCTAACGGTGCCAATTAAAACATACAAAATGGATTGATGAGAGAAAATAGGGTCAATCATAAAATTAACATAAAAAGTACAGTAAGATTAATATAAAATAACATCCCAATCATAATAAAGATGAGCTTAAAAGGAATGACATAAAAGAGTGTACTTAAAAAGAAAGAGAGAGGTAGGATCCCTTACCTCGTGTCCGACATGACTCGATCGTTCTTTAATCTCCTGAATAATAAAATTTGGTAAATTTATAATCTATTAAGGACCTACTTTAAATATTATTATTCAGTTAATATCACATATTACAATGTTATAATAATTGGTTAATAATTTGAGTTCATATCGGACGTTTTTTTCGATGTTCGGTACATGAGAAAAAATCGAGCTTGTTGGAAAAGAATCTTACATGTAGTTATCGGTACATAATATCCAGAATAGTATTTATGTTTTAAATATCATATATATCCAGTATATATTCATTTTATACTATTCCATAGTATTTGGAGATAACAAATTAAAAAGCATCGTTCATGGAGACGGTAGGCCGAACGTACGCATGAACCGAACTTTCATTTTTATGTAATATTAATGGAATTAAAACAAAATGAGAGATATATATATTATAAATCCAGAATTATATCCTTCATTTAGATGTAATATATTACATATATATCCATTATATATATGTACTTATAATAGTACATAACATTTGGAGATAAGAAATGAAATGTACCGTTCATGGAGACGGTAAGCCGTACGTACCCATGAACGCTACTTTCCTTTATTTATTTTTTGTATTAAATGGAATTAATTAATAATGATATAAAGGTATATTATAATTCCAGTAGTATATCATATTTAATAACATTAATTCCATCCTTTATACGTCCCACATATGGTATTAACGAATCAAATCACTTTGAGGGGGCGGTAGTCCGCACTTCCTAAAATGAAGATATCATGTTTACCCATATTGGAAACCATAATGGTATGCCATAAATGAAAAATACAGAAGCTTAAGGAATACATAATCATATTATATATCATATATATATAGTGACATCTTAATTTCCACCTTTTAAGGTGTTAAAATAAGATTGAACAATCATCGCTTCGTGAGGCAGAAATTTTCCATCCACAGAAACAGTATGTTCTTTAACCATTAGACAAAGGTGTGTGTAAGTGTAGCTCGAATACATCACATAACATAATCATAGTATATTGAAGATACTGTTTTTGTTACAAAATAAAGTAATAAAAAGTGTTTAGAGGGTTGGAGAAGCAAAATAAAACAAAAGAACACAAGGGAAGACATTACCTTTAAATCGGGTAACTCTTTTTAATTTGAGGTCAAAGGCTTCCTTGGAAAGGATTATACCCAAAGTTGAGGCTTCAATGATGAATATATGGATGTGTAGAGGTAAAATGGGCAGGTTTTTTCCGATCCAAAGGCTTGAGATGTGTGGGTAAGGTGGTAGAGGTGGGGGCCTTTTATAAGAGGAGAGGAGGGGCACTCTTGGAAAGTTATAAAATATTACTTTATTATATAATGCTTTTCGGATTTTAAAGGTCCCAAAAGGATATATTTCAAGGATATGGTGATAATGTTTCTAAATAAACCGTTACAATAGGTTTGTGACAAGTTTAGGTCTTAGATTTTACATTATCTTCTCATTTTATTTAAATCGCTAAATAATGAGGTAATCACTGCATCATAATGGTGTCATAAATAATTTAAGTTATTTATTGTCTAAAAATTATAAAAAAAATATCATGATGTAGGAAATATTTTTAGATTTCTAATGAGTATTTATAGTCAAATATATTACTTGTATAACCCCATGTAAAAATTGTTTTAGTAAAACAACACATGTTTGTGACATTTTAATTTTAACTTTAAATAAAAAGTTATTTATGTCATTTTCCTACCAAAGTGGATCCATGGGGTCCCCAAGTTGACCAATGGATTTTCTTGGTCTTACATGACACATCCAATGAGGGTAGGACATGTTTCTAGGTAATTTCATATTACTAAGACATTATTTTTACCTTAAATTACACTAATTACCTTTAATCGCGATTAATAAAACATAAAAATTACTATTCCCCAAAAATTATTTAAATCTCATTGAACGAAATTTTACCTCATAATGACAAACATGTATGTAGGGGTTTTTAAAATCAAATCACATAAGTGACAAGGTTTCATTTAAATGAAAAATTATTTTCATTAACTACCACTTAGTGGTTTCACTATTTATCAAAAATTGAAGTCTTTCATAAAAATAACAAAAATTCACCGTAAGCTATATTTGATATTCCGAATTAAATAATGATGTATATTTTAAAAAATGAAAAACATATAAGTTTCATTTATTAGTTTACTAATTAATTCCCGTTGTCAAAACAAATAGCGTGTTTTTAAGAAAAAATATATATTAAAAGATTGACACTAGTTTAAGTCCAATTTCAAAGAGAAATTTGTTCCAATGACAACTATTGGATTAAATGGTAAAAATATATTCTAATTTCAATTTAAAACCAATTCAAAAGATAATCTAATCATATAAATAAATTAGATTAAAAATCGGTTTTGAATTAAAATACAACATTTTTCACTATTCATTAAAAAAATGAACTTTATCGGAAGAATACCAAAAAATTACACAAAATAAATTTTGATGTCCCGATTATAATGAAGAATTTTATTTTTTCAAATATAAAACATAAAATTTTCAAAAAGTGGATTTAATAGAGGTTCTCCATCAAAAGGCGGTTAATCGACCTTTTAATGAATATTAGAATGTTTACGTTTAAAATTAGATCCATTCGCATTTTTAATCCTCTAACATTTATTGTAAAAAGTAAAAATATTTGACCAAAATATATAATCATTTTTAGTTAGTTCTATTCATTCAAACCATTACAACAGCTAGGCCTTTACTACATTTAAAATAATATTATTTTATTATTAGAGTGCAACGTAAGATTCCCAAGAAACTCGTTGTTGCGTAATAAGTAAGCCATCGAGAATAGTGTCCCCTTTAAATTAATATTAATATTTTATTCACAAATATGGATAAATGTGAAAATGTCATATTCTTTATTTACCTGGGGTGTTACAGGTTCTCTAAAACAAGTTACAAAGTTCGACGCTTATAATGTGAATGACTATAGATTTCATACAGTCAATCGAGAAGTGGGTTTAAAACACAAAATAGTGGTATATTTACATTTTTTGAAATGTAATTTTATGGAAAGATGAATTATATTATTAAATTAAACTACCACAGACATTTTTCTATTGTTTTATTCAAATACAAATGGGTCGATATTTTCAATGGTGTTAAAAGAGATTCCTTGCAATTTACTTCTGTGAACTTCTCTCGCTTGATGGATGTTGGTGATCGTGAACTACATGATCGATATATCTAAGAATCAGAAGAAAAAATGGTATATTATGTGAATGATGTTTTCGATGAATGGTGGAGTGTTGTTGTTCACGTAATACAAAGATATTTGTATAATAAGGGTGATGAAGTGGAAAATTTGACATCTGAAATTGAATTTAATCAACAATAGGAAGAATAATTATTTTTCCATCATGATATTGAAAATATTATTCTATCATGGATTAATGAAGTGGATGAAGCAATGGAGCAGTAAAAAGACATGATTGAAGGGGAAAATTATTGTATGTACAATTATTTATTTATTCAGCAACCACTTGTTTCATTTCTGCAGTCATTCATTATCATTGTTATATATATATTTTCTGTTAGTACTGAGAATCTATTATCATTTTTAATTTTTTATCTACATAATTTTTTTGAAATATATATTCTGAACATACTTTTATTTGATTAAATGATTTTAATTTCAAGGAGGAAGCGGTACTCTATTTCATCTAGTTCTGCGACAGATGAAGATCCATCTGGCTCCCTGCCCACGACATCTATGGTAGCAGCTGCCTACACCCATGCACGATCTCCCCCTGAACCATCTCTCACACCATCTGTGGATGTCCCATTAGATACTGAGTCATAAAATCCCCCTTCATGAGCCTCAGTAGTGGGGCAGGGACATGCCCCTTACAGTTCATCACATGCATACTGGAGTGTCACTGTCATAGGTAGAAATTTTAATTAAAGAAATTTATTTCATTTTTTATACTAATTGTTTGCTCGTTGAAGATGAAAAATGCAACCATGGAGAAAAACATAAAAAGATTAGATGTTTGGAATAAGGCTGGCGAAAAGATAGTCATGCCATTTGATTGTTATGGGGTTCCTATGGATGACGCTGCGGGGTTACTTGGCAAGATTATAGGCCAACTAGCAGCAGAGCCCATTTCCCTTCCTATTTCATATGATGATTGGAGACATATCCCTCCAAGCATGAAAAGTGAAGTTTTTTATTCTAAAATAAAGGTAAATTTATTACATTATGGTTTAATTGAATTTCATGTTACAAATATATTCAAAATGAATATCTGTATACAGATGTTCGTCCACTTTATAGTTGCTGATGTGATAGCACGAAAGTGGATGTTGAAAAATCATCATAATAAATGGAAAGATTTCAAATGGAGATTGTGGTGTTATGTCAAGGATACTTCATTAACTGTCCAAAAAATGTATGAGAAGCTACCCAGTGGGGTACCGAAGGAACAGTGTAAAGTATTTGCTGACAGATATCGTGATGACAGGCGGATGGTATTGAAATATATATTATTATATTATCCTCATTTTACATTTATAAATATATATGAAGAGGAGATGACATTGAATACATTACTATTAAATTGAATTTTATTTATTTCAGGATCTCTCAAGACAAAATGCATCAAACCGGGCTAAGTAAGTCATCCCCCACACTATGGGCTCAAAAATCATTTCTAGAAGTCGAACGACATTGGTAATATTTTAATTAGTTCAAATATTTATAAGAAAATATTATTTTTTTAATATATTGAATTTTTTATTTATCTTTACTTAATACAGTCATAGAGTTTAGGGCACGAAGCATCCCGAACTGAACTGTGGGTGGAAGTTCACAAGAAATCAGATTGAATTTTGTTAAAGATCCTGCTAAAGAAGTTGGGGGTATGAAGTCAATTTTTTATTATAATAACTTATTACCAGTTTTTACTATGTTAATATATATTGATATTTGATTTATTGGTAAAAATTAAACAACTATGGGATGCTAATCCTACGTAGTCCTACTCAGTCTCCCAAGATGACCCGGATGCTAAATTCCTTGGGAAGGAGCATCCTGGTAGAGTGCGCAGGATGGGTTTGGGACCCATGCCATCTGAGGTTTTTAGCAGGCCACCGGTGATGGTAGCTGCATCTGCACATGGATTTAGTCAGCCCATACCCAGAGATGCTCAGAAAAAGATTGTTTCTCTACGAAACATAGTTCACCAGCAAAGGGGATCTGTTATCTACATTGTAGAAAGTGATGACTGAAATACGTCATCATATGAGCTGATAGGCCCCCGGTGGTAGTTCATATACTGGTTGTATGCAGGTAAATGAAAAAAATCAAAATCATTTAGTTTTCTAACTTTCATTGGTTTTATGTTTTAATATAAATATGAAACTGTATTTAATTTTCAATATAATGTTCTTACAGGTGATAGAAAAAAGTGGAGATGAAGGTGGAGAGGGTGACGATGCATCATCAGACCATGAGTAGTTGTATTGTTGATGTGTTGAACAAATATGGGAACATTTGGTTTGTATATGTAACATTTGTGGAACATAGTTGCCACCAAACATTTTCATGTCCTAAAATTTCCTTGATTTCTCATGTTTCCTTTTATGAATTTTATTGATTTTTGATGTTTCATTTTATGTCGTGATTTCTCGAGTGTGGTATAAAACATTCCATTTTAGGCCTGTGTTTTAATTGGTTTTCGATATTTTGGATGACTAGGAGTTAAACCCATTGTCGATGTGTTGAACAAATTGGGTTATTTCATAGTGATCAAGGGGATAGTGTTGTGGACACATTGGTGATGCCCTTGTAATTTGTCTTACTGGGAGGCCCTTGTGAGTGGTAATTTCCTTATATTGATTGAGATATATACCCCATGAAGGTAACTATAGATAAAACATTAATGTTGTGGTAATTTTCAATAATTTATTTGATCCTAATCAAGTTGGACATCTCATATAGACCATTATTGATTGATTAATCTACTATTATTATATAATATTATATAAATGAGGTATGATAACATCAACCAAATCACCATACATAATGGGTTTTATCCCAATAGAAATTTAATATTGATTTTCACATGTTATAATATTTTGAATTTCGACTAAGTAATATTCTCTTATGTTGATATGGATTTACTATTTTTTAGTGGTGAGGGGGTAGTGGATTCATCCACACCTGTTTCATACTCAATAGAATCATGTTTCCAAACATCAATTGGGTTTACATTAATGAAATATACTAATGTGTTACCACCAATAGGAAACACATATTTACATTCTAAGGGGGATATCATTAATTTTTGTGTGATCCCATAGGATGAATGATACTGGAGATGACCATGAGGAAAAAATTATAAAAAATTCCCCCATCCATGTGGGTTATGTTTTACATTGTGATATTATAGTCACAAAGGCCACATAGGATAGATTCTGATGCTTTTAGATATTATAGCATTGTAACCATCCCTGGTGTGTTATCTAGATAATATAATGGGCATCAGGGGTGTTTAAACTAGAAAGGGTATAAATATACTCTTGAGTGTCATTGGTTGGATATCCCTAGTGGGATAAAATTTTAGATGCTTGAGTATAGACAATAGTGAAAAACACCCTATATTTATTCTTGAGTACTCAAGGTCACATGTTAATAAAAACGATTATAGTGAACGTGAAACACATAATGATGTTTGAAGGTGATTTCTAATTTATGGTGGTAATATTTATCCTAATCAATATGATAAGAGAAGAACATGTTCGAATGATCTATTTAAAGGATACAAAAATGTAGGATGTGAAATTATGGACCACTGGTTTTTCCATAGAATATTTTTATTTGGAAAACCTATGGGGCATTATTCCATATAGATTACCATGAGTGTCATGTAATGACAGGATAGATCCATTTAGATGGAATTCTTGAAATAAGGTGTGAACCATCATGCACTCATTTTAAAAGGGTTGGAGATAATGTATATCAGGGTATGGAGAACATATATTCATAGAAATTGAGTCCTATGTATGACATAACAATTGTTTTCATGCCTCACCATTGTGTTCCTTATGGGTACGATCATCTTGTTTTTGGTCTTGAACATAATTGGTGCATTTGGTGATTCAATTTTAATTGAAGGATGTGATGAAGGTATTGAAAAGGAAACACAATGAAGAAACCCATCAATACATCATCTATTGTAAGAGTTCATAGTTTATCAATCCAATTCCATGTTAATGGATTCACATTAGGTTATCTATTTTTTGTTGAGAACCTCCAATGGGGTTCCATGTATATGAATATTTGGTATGGATGTCCTTTTTGAAAAAAAATTACAATGAAAGGTGTTCACTAGTGATTCATACTATAGATTCTTCAAAATAGGTATTGGTAAAAGTTGTGAGATTTTGGGATCATCAAATAATCTTTGGGTGGAATCATTTGAATTATTGGATTCCCTTATAGATTTATGATTTTTTAATGAATAATATCAAAATACTAGTTTTTAACGAGTTACCCCTATTCCTATGACCTCTCCGAATCTGTGTAGATATGAAAATATATGATTTTTAGGTTAATAATACATATAATACATGTTTATGATTCATTTGTTTAAGGCCACATAGATAGAAAATTATTAATTTTTCTCCATACAAATAGGTCATAGGTGTTTACATTGGTGGGATCAGGCACATGCGATGAGGATCATATGAATATTTATAAATATAATCATAACACACTTAGTTTATTAATGAGTAGTGGGATACATCATACCATTTATGTTCAATTTAAATACAAATATTTCAATATTCGAAACTTTTTGTGATGGGTAACTCTTTGTGAAAGGTACCTAGAAATAGATAGTGTTTGAATTTATCACGAGTTACCATTTCAGTTTCATCTTGGTCTTCAATGATTAATTTGGAGAAGGTATGGTTGTGGATTACACCAATTAGAGGCCCCATATATTGGTTTCAATATCATATATGTTGGTACAATGTTAATAGAAGAATGCTTAAGAGGCTGGGGCATACACCTTGAGGTGGATATGATGTTGTGATACTAAGAGGGGTATCTAAAATTAAGGACTATATAAAGAATCTAATACTAGAGTCTTTAACTCTGGTATTTTTTAAAAGTGATTCATATTATTCTTATCGCATAAGAATAATAGCATGTTTCTTGATGTTGGGATTGAACCTTAGAGGGGAATATATTGAATCCTAGTTAAGAGAAATAAAATACAATATAATTGAAGGCATGAATTTTATGGTAATGTGACAGGATTCATCGTAGATTAAAATTGTGTTGAAAGGACATGTGTAATGAATTTTAGAGTCATCCTACCGGGTTTAGAATGTGATTACTATAATGTGTCTCAATAATTATTTTAAATTATGATCAAATAGGACATAATGTTTTTGTGTATCATGATTTTTTATGAAATAAGTTATAGAAGATTATTTTTGTAACATAAGAGTTCACAATATGGTATTGAGTGAGGCTAACTCACAAGATTCTCTAAGACACCTGATATAGTAGGTGTGTTTGGTGATGGTATATTTGGGGTATTAAACCAAGTAGAAGGCCCACACAAGGTAAATCTAACTGTGTTTTACGCTCACTCCCTATATGGGAACACCGACACACATGTAGATCTAATGTTTCATTTTCATGTGATATATATTATGGGGGTCAAGAAGGATCAACTAGATGTATGTTTGGATAGTAGTCAAATAATGGACCTATGTTTTATAATTTATTCTATCGTATTTTGTTTTCAAATTATTCTATATTGATTTCTTAGGTTGATGTTTCTTATTGTATGTTTGTATATACAATATGGTTCATTCTTATATAGCATGTCAATGTTTACATAATTTTTTTCAATTAATTGAATACTGATTTCCTAGGTTGATGTTTCTTGTTGTTTGTTTGTATGTACAATATGGTATTTCTGGTTTGATTTGTTTTTCAGGGAAGTGGTGCAGCGTAAACAAAATTTTTTTTTCTGGTCAGCTTTTAGCGGCGGTTTTAACCCCCATAAAATGTACATTGGCGGCGGTTTAAACCACTGCTAAATTGTGAAAACCGCCGTGAAACGTAATTTTTTTTACATTTCGCTGTAGTTTTAACCACCGCTACATAGTCGCATCGTAGCTGCCTTATTCCGCGGTGGTTATCATGACTTCAGCGGCGGTTTTATGTCCGCTAGATTTGAGTTTATTCCCGGGGGTTATAACCACCGTGAATAAAATGATATCAAGGGCTTGTAAAAAATCACTGCTAAACTCAGTAAAACTGCTATGAAATGAGGTAGCTACGACGCTTTCCTTAAACATCCTCGAAATGGAAATAACCTCCGCTAATAGATTGGTGATTCCGTATTAGGGTGAAGTTTACAGAAACCACTGCCAAACCATGTAGTGGCAGTTTAAACCACCGTAACATGCAAAAATAACAGCCGCTAAACGACGTTTCTCTTATAGTGGAGGGCCTTTTTCTTGTCTGCGGGGGAGACTATACCCTCATAGAGAAATGGAATTATCAAAGAAAAAGTAAAAAACAATCAACAATAAATAGAGGAAGCATATAAATGAATAATCTACATCAGAAGAAATGTGAATAATCCAACTAAATAAAAATCAAATGCCGAAGCGACCAAAAAATGTCATGTCATGATGTCCCCCTAAACTAAAAGCATAGAAAAACGAAACTCAATAATAGTATCAACTAAAAGAAAATATTAATAAACAATTGCATTATGATCAATGCTATGTCCAATGCCCCAATCTCCATCTTAATCAAAAATAAACAAGAAAGAATTGTAAGCAGCATGCTTCCCTTTGTGAATACCTACAATCATATGATATAATCTAGTGTCAACGATAACTGAGAAGAGTTTGAGATAAAATACCAGTAATCTAGCACCCACAGTTTCCAAACCATTCCATTTCATGTTGTAATAAAATAAATTTTTCCACTATATAATGAATTCTGATAATAAATTAAGTGAAATGTAATAAATAACTATGCTCGGTTTCCCAACGGTACCCATCCATGATCTCCTACTTCGACCAAAGACGAATGTCCAAAAGGAGTTCCCATAAGCAGAATGAAAATATATATAAATATAAATCATGGAGGATAAAGGTAAAAAGGTAGATACATTCCATTAAGCATGTGATTTAACTTTCTTTGTAAGTCATGTGTCAACCAGGCATGCTTCAACAAACCCTGAAAATATCACAAATCTCAAGAGACTCAAAGATGCATTAATATAAACCTTAAATGCATCATTATTATGGTTCCATATGTGATTTTTAGTTTGATCCTATGCAGAATGTATCTCTATGGAACATCCTTCAAATTATCCAATACTATTGAGCCCGTCTAAGGAAATATTTTGATAGACCAAGAATCGCTTGAGGCATGGTTTTACTATGAGTCTGTTCTAATCTTGAAAAAACGGGTCAAGAATCATATGAGGATGTCTTAGCAATATTGCCAACATATCCATCATCAATTGTCCCTTTTTGAAACCATTGTCACTCATAATTATTAGAAAGCCCGGAGATGTCTCGCTCTAGAAAACCACAAAGACACTGCCCACCGACACATATTGGAAACTGGTAAGGAACAGAGGGTCTATACATGGACCATAATATGAGAGCCACCTTCTTTACTATCATGAAAATAAGCTGGTTTCCACTATTAATGACACCAAACCTGGACCATGGCAAGGTCCGAAGGGCATTCCCCATCCCCACGGGCTAGAACAAGTGCCCGGGTATCAAAAAATCTAGTTTGGGAACGATTTACCAGTGTATGAAAGCATAAAGCATTAAAAAACAATCAATAATTAGAATCTGAATATTTCATTCTAAACAATTATTAACAAACCCAGATCTGAATACATATGTTTAAAGACACTAAAATTGGCCCAAATACAAATAATGACAACAGAAAAACTTCCCCATGGAATCCACACGACAAGGGGGTCCTCACCCGCAAGCCTTCTCCACAACTCCGCCACAGCGATGGGTACTAACACCCTGAACCACCATCACCCTTAGCCTTCCCTTTACCTGAGTAAAGCATAAGAAGGTCTACTTATACCCAAGGGTTGTAAGTAGGGTGTGAGCCAACGCCCAATAGGATACCACTAGATGATTCCAAAGTGCATCCAAGACAATGTGAATAAAACAAGAAAATTTAATACATAACGCGGAACAGAGTTAAAATTCCAAGAAATGCTACATTCAAATGAAAACAGTTTTCAATCTGAGAATTTCATAATGTAAAAACATTAAATAGACATGTGAGCTACTATAATGTACTTCCAAAAACACCCCATAACAAGGGTAAATACCATAAATCCATTGAGCACCAAAATCGGGAACACCCCTAGGCAACTAGATAGTCTTGAGCCCCATGTACCTCGTACCTCGGTGTAAAATATCCAAGGAACAATCCTTTACCATGCACGAGCCACTAGTAGGGAACATACCCATAATCTAGTGGTCTCCAAATATCATCTACATAGTTTAGTTAGAGTTTTCGTTATCCATTTGCTCAGTGAAACAGGGACACAACCCATCCATTCCACTAGCCGTAGTAGTACATATCCGCCCACCTAAGTACCCGGGATTCCCCTTTTGTGCTAAAACAATTTCAGCAAAAACACACATCCTTTGGCATATAAAATATCACTACTATTCACAATCAAACATTACAGTAGCTACCCACATATTATACCATTTAAAACACATAATAAAGTATTTTGATTTTCAATAAAACAACCTCTCAAAACATCACATTGTTTTTCACCCAAACCTCTTTAAAATATCCACTTTGCACACTATGTGAACACTTGTAAGTCATAAAAACAAAATTCCAGTTCAATACCCTTTAATGAAACCAACAATTTAGTTATGGGGCAACCCAATGTGAACCAAGAAATGATTTGTATGAAAAACCCCCAATTTCACCAAAAATTGGAACTTAAAATTCATTTGCATTATAAATGAAACTAAACCCAATTTTTACAGAAACATTCAAATGAAATAAAAAATATTGTACCATGAACACAGAAAGCTAGTTCACAAAAATTGCACGCACAATGGAATCACCTACCAAAGTAACAAAAACCCTTGAACCTCCATGTGAAAATCAAATCGCACCCCCGCCGCACCAAGAGAGACCTATATCAAACCTAAACCCACAATAATTGGCCAAGAAATCCCAAAGATAAACCCTATGTTCGAAAACCTAGTTTTTGGACATTAGGAAACTAAATGATAAGAGAAGGAACCCTACGAACAATGAATGAAACCTTAAGTAATTTGAATAAGGAAAGAAAAGGACTCATTTACTTGATGTATCTTGATGTAATCACTCCAAAACACCAGTATCTAAAATTTAAAATAGCCAAAATTCAGGGTTTGTTTGAAAAATATTAAGTAGGTAATTTAGGAGCTGGAATGGAGGAAATATATTGATTATTGAGAGAATTATGAATGAAATAATTTACCTCTTCAAATATGGATGATTTGAGGAATCCTAAGAAGTTCGACACCAAATGGAGATTAACCAGAGCTCTAAAGTGGGGGGAGAGAATTCAGACGCGTGACTGGGTTCAATGGTCTTGGGTTAGACTTGCAATCACTGAAAATACCCAAAATTGAATATGTTATAACAAAATAAAAATTCATTTTTAAAACAGGAATTGGGCATTCGGGCAGGCATATCCACTTAGATAAAAACCCAAATAAACCTTGTTTATATCATTCTAAAGGCTCCAAATTGGGTTGGTGGTGTTAATAGTTTATGGTAGGACATGTAGGAATTTGGATTGACGAAAAATGTTGAAAAATGAAAATGTTATAACAGAAAAAAAAATATTTTTTAATCTACAATTAGGCTCACTCTATGGCGCAGTTCATTAATACTCATCTATTCCTCCCTAAAACCTAGGGAAACCCCCCAAAAAAGAAAGGATATAAATTAAATGAAATATGCCTTTAAAATATGTCATTTATGTGACAATTATCCCCACCATGAAGGACTTTCTTCCCCGGAATGTCAACATGAAGCTTGGTTGGAAAACAAGAACGGGTACTCTACCTTGACCCATGACTTTCGCTCCCATGTCTCATATATATAATTCCCATGCTGCCATAGAACCCATACTAATGGAATATACTTCCCTCGAAGTCTCTTCTCTTGGGAGTACACTACTTTTATCAGACTCTCAACAATAGACAAGTCAGGCTCTATCTCCAGTTCTTCCCAACTCAACACATGAGATGGATCTAGGTTGTATTTCTTCAACTGAGAGATGTGGAAGACATCATGGATATAAATCAACTAAAAAGGTAAGGACAACCTTTATTCCATCTTTCCAATATTCTCGGTGATCTCAAAGGGCCCGAAATACCGTGTAATCAGCTAACATTTCTTCCCCAATCGACGATGGCCCAGACGAGGGGCCACTTTTAAGAATACACTGTCACCCACAGAAAACTCTAGGTCTCGACACCTCCAGTCAGAATAAGTTTTATGATGACTCTGAGCTATCAATAAGTGATGCCTTATCAACTTGACCTTCTTAGAAGTCTCATGCTCAATGCCTAGCCCCAACAGTGAAGTCTCTCCTACCTCCGCACAACATAGGGGGACCGACATGGCCGACCATAGAGCGCCTCAAAAGGGTCCATTCTAATCAAGGATTGGTAAATATTATTATAAGAAAACTCAACCAATCCCAAATGTATATCTCAAGAACATACAAATTCCATGACACATGCATGAATCATGTCCTCCAAAATCTGATTCGCCTGCTCTGTCTGACCATCCGTTTGAGAGTGGTATGTCGTGCTCATCTTAATCTAAGACTCCAAGGCCTTCTGAAGGACTTCCCAAAACCGAGAAGTGAAGAGGGGGTCTCTATCAGAGACAACTACTGATGGTACGCCGTGGAATCTCACCACTTCTTGAAGATACAAATGGCCCAACTCATCCACTTTAGTTGTATCTTTTATTGGAATGAAGTGGTCTGATTTTGTCATACGATCAATCACCACCAAAATGGAATTCATACCCCGAGGTGTATGAGGTTATCCAACAATTAAGTCTATGGTGACCTCATCCCATTTCCAGGTAGGAATGGGAAGCGGTTGGAGCAAACTAGAAGGCCTTTGGTGCCCTATTTTCACCTGCTGGCATGTGTAGCAACTCCAAACAATGTTCGGTATGTCCCATCTCATACGAGGCCACCAAAACTGCCGATGAACATCATAATACATCTTAGTGGAATCCGTAGGGACAACCCACTAAGACTGGTGGCTATCCTGCATCACCACCTTCCACAGAGATAATGTCACTACTGAACGGCCCTTGAAGCACAAAATGCCATCTAGAGATGATGACCAATCAGAGGACGTCTCCCCACCATGACGAAACTGCTTCGACTGCTGACAAAGCTCTTCAATGGGATGTTCCCACTGAATCAACTCCAATAGGGAAAGAGTCAACTGGACGCTCTCTAAGAATGCGCCTCCACTGTGTTCCTGGGTCTCCACATGCATTTGAGAAAAGATCCCCATAAATGTCCACTCATCACTAGAGTTTCTCAAAGCCTGCACTGGAACCCTCCTACTAACGACATCCGCCAGTACATTACCATTGCATGGGGTATAGACATTGTTAAAGTCAAACCCCTGCAAGCACTCAATCCAGCGATGCTGCCTCAAGTTGAGGTCATTCTGCAAGATGATATAATCCAAGATTTTTGATCAAAGTAGAACACAAACTTCTCCCCAAAGATGTAGTGATTTCATGTCTTCAATGCATGCATCACCGCTGCCAACTCCAAGTCATGGGTCGGGTAGTTCTTTTCGTGTGGTCGAAGTTGGAGAGAGCCATACACGACCACATGATCATCCTGCGTAAGTACGCACCCAAGACCCATACCTGAAGCATCATAATAGACCACATATCACTTTCAAGCCTCTGGAAAAATCAGAATGGGGTAGGTAGTCAGCTGCCTCTTCAGCTCCTCGAATGACGCCTGGAATTATGGACCCCCTACAAACATCACCCCTTTCCGGGTGAGGGCGGTCATCAGTGAAGCAAGCCGAGAGAAATCCCAAATGAATCGCCTGTAATAACTAGCCAAGCCAACAAAACTCTGGATCTCGAACACATTCTTTAGTTTCTCCCACGACATGACCGCACAAATTTTCTTAGGGTACACTGAAACTCCGTGCTCTGAAATCACATGCCCCATAAATCTCACCTCCCTGATCTAGAAAGTGCACTTAGACAACATTTCATAGAGGTGGTGATCTCATAATGTAGCCAAAATGATCCTCAAGTGATGTTCGTGTTCTTCCTCAGAGCTAGAGTATACCAAAATGTCATCCACGAACACCCCAACAAAGGAATTGAGATATTGATGGAACACCCACTTCATAAGTGCCATAAAGTCTACTGGAGCATTAGTCAATCTGAAGGGCATGACCAAATACTAAAAGTGGCCATACCTTCTTCGAAACGCAGTCTTTGGGATATCTGACTCCTTCACCCTGAATTTATGATACCCTGAATGAAGATATATCTTTGAGAACCACTTTTCCTCATTCAACTGGTCAAACAAATTATCTATTCTAGGAAAATAGTATTTTTTTAATTATTACCTTATTCACCTTCTAGTAGTCAATGCCCAACCGGAGGGATCCATCATCCTTTTTTTGCAAACAACACAGGAGAGGCCCAAGGAGAGATGCTCAGTCAAATGAATCCTTTGGATTCTAATTCATCTAGTTGAGTATTTAATTTCCTCAGCTCGGTGGGGGACCTACGATAAGAAGGAAGAGATATCGGCTGTGTTCCTAGCGCCAGATCAATCGAAAAATCCACATCCCGCTCCGGGGGAAAACCTGAAAATTTATCTGGGAATAACTATGGAAACTCATTCTCTACATGAGTTAGTGAACCTTTAGGTGAATTTCCATCCTCTATAATGATCAAAGATAACTATAAGATAACACATCCCAACACTGGGAGTGGAGGCCCTGCGCGACCTGACTGAGGATCCCATTCTCCACGAAAAACATGACGACTCCCATCAGGTGCTGTGAAACTCACACGCCGTCTGTAGCAATCGATGTGTGCCTGGAAGTGTACTAGCCAATACATGCCAATTATAATGTCAAAAAGTTCCATATCTAGAACTAGGAGGTCCCACTCCATCTCAACCCCTGACACAGAAAGCGCACACGAGGGGCACCTAAGGCCCCGCTCCTTCTTCTTTCCCAGCGGTGTCAGCAACTCCATCGCGAAAGACATCAACTCAGTAGGAAAATTCAGCATGTCCACAAAATGGGATGAAATGAATGAAACAGAGGCACCGGTATCAAAAAGAGCAGTAGCTATAGAAGATGCGATCATAACGGTACCTCGAACTGTCGACGGTCCCGCCTCTGATCCTACTGGTGCCTGATCCACTGAATGGAGATGTCCAGTATCTGCCTGAGGATGACCGCTAGTCTGTGGTTGAGCCCTAAACTGGATATGCCTAGAAGATGATCCATACCTACAACCACGACCACCAAATTGAGATCCCCCAGTCCTTGACGGCTCGGACAATGCTTGCACGCTTCTTGAAGCCACTGACCCTGCCCCACTTGGGAGTGGACGTGCCACACCACAGAAGCACTTCAAATTCTCCATTCCTCCACACTAGTAACAGGGATTCAGAGGAAGTAAACATGCTTGTCAGATATTCCCGGGCTTCCCACATTGGTGGCACACAACCAATCTCGCATCAGAAGCCGCAGAAGGAAACTGCCTGGAAGGGTGGCCTGAACTGACCCCTCCATTCTTCACATGATCCTCCCAATTCCTTTTCTTCTCTGAGGAGCTTCCACTGCTCACTGTTGATACTAAACCATAGTATACATCCCTACCTTTCCTATCAATCTCCACCATGCACGCCCGATCAACAACCTCAACATAGGTCCTCATCTCAAACAAGAACACCTAGGAGTATATCTCTGGTCCCAGGCCTTTCTCAAACCTCTAGGCCTTCGCCTGCTCATTAGAGACAATTTCTGGAGTATACCAAACTAACTCAGCAAAATGGTTGGCATTCTATTTCAAAGATATATTCACCTGAACAAGTTCCATGAAATCTCTAGACCAAACATAAACCAACACCTCAGGGTAGTACTGTTCATTGAAGACAACCTTGAAATCTCCCCAGCGCATCTGCTCATTCTTCCCATCCTGAAGAACTGTCTCCCACCACATACGGCTAGGACCCTCCAACAGAAAAGAGGTACATTTCACCCTAAGCTCCTCGGGTGTTTCCAGGAACTCAAAGATATACTCGATCTTCTCGAGCCATTCTTCAGCTTCCGGGGGTTCTGAGATACCTTGGAAGGTAGGAGGATTGTTTTTTAGAAACTATTGTGCTTTATCTTCTCTAGAACCTGTCACTTCAGCCCTAATAAGAATATGAGAAGGAGCTGGTCATTTTCCCAAATCTTGGATAGCCCAAACCACAGCCTCTACAAGCCTATGATCAATCGGCGTGGGATAACTCTCTCCAGTTTCCTCCTGTGGGCGCGTGGGAGCTTTCCCTAGAGGGATGTTTCTAAAAATGCAATAGTCACAAAACAATATTCAATACCACAATTCTGAAAATTTTAATCAAATACATCAAATATAAATAAACTAAACACATTCCAGTAATAAAAGAAACAACTACTCCACATCCGCCTAATGTACACTTGTGGTCTACAGCCAACACGTCTCACCTGGAAGTAAAGCCAATCCTTAAATTCCAACATCCACTAGTGACTCAAGGTCTTCCATGAGAGGTTTGGGCCAGGAACCCTACTCCTAACCAAAACCCCGAGCCCCGACAGTCCTAGCTCCGGTCTATCCTGACTCATCCCAAAAGAACAATATAACCCAAAAACATTATCCTCCTTTAATACCATTTTGTTATGAACAAGATCTGGTCGCCCCCATTAACGGCACCAAACCCAGACCTTGACAAGGCTCGAAGGGTGTTACATATCCCCACGGGCTATAACAAGTGCTCGGGTATCAAAAAATCTGGTTTGGGAATGATTTACCCAAGTATGAAAGTATACAACATTAAAAAAACAATCAATAATTAGAATCTGAAATTTTCTTGCTAAACAATTCTTAAAAAAACCAGATCTGAATACATATGTTTAAAGACACTAAAATTGGTCCAAATACAAATAATGACAACAGAAAGACATCCCCATGTACTCCACAAGACACGGGGGCATCACCTGCAAGCCTTCTCCACAACTCCGCCCAAGCGATGGGGACTAACACCCTGAACCGCCATCACCCTTAGCCTTCCCATTACCTGAGTCAAGCATAAGAAGGTCTACATACACCCAAGGGGTGTATGTAGGGTGTGAGCCTAATCCCAATAGGATACCACTAGATTATTACAAAGATCATGCAATACAATGTGAACAAAACAAGCAATTTTAATACACAAGGTGAAACAATGTTAAAATTCCATGAAATACAACTTTCAAATGAAAATAGTTTTTCAATCCAAGAATTTCAGAATGTTAACACATTAAATAGAGAGTAGAGCTACTATAAAGTACTGCCAAAAAAACCCCACAACCAGGGTAAATTCCACAAATCCAATGAGCACCAAAAGCGAGAACACCCCAAGGCAGCTAGATAGTCTCGGGCCCTATGTACCTCATACCTCAGTGTAAAGTATCCAAGTAACAATCCTTTCCCATGAACTAGAGACTATTCGGTAACATACCCATAACCTAGTGGTCCCAAATATCATCCACATAGTTTAGTTAGAGTTGTCGTTATCCATTTTCTCAGTGAAACAGGGACACAACCTATCTGGTCCACTAGTCGTACTAGTACATATCCACCCACCTAATTACCCAGGATTTCACTTTTGTGCCCAAAAAATTTATGAAAACAACACACATCATTTTGAATATAAAATATCACTACTATTCTCAAAAGACATTATAGTAGATACACACATTTTATACCTTTTAAAACACACAATTAAATATTTTCATTTTCAATAAAACAATCTCTCAAAATATCACATTGTTTTGCACCCAAATCTCTTTAAAATATCTACATTAAAAACTATGTGAACACTTCTAAGTCTTCAAAACAAAATTTCAGTTCAATACCCTTTTATGAAACCAACTATTTAGTTATGGGGCTGCCCAATGTGAACCAAGAAATGATTTGTATGAAAAACCCCCAATTTCACCAAAAATTGGAACTTAAAATTAATTTGCATTATAAATGAAACTTAAACCAATTTTTACAGAAACATTCAAATGAAATAAAAATTAATGTAACATGAACACAACATGCTAATTCAAAAAAATTGCACGCACAATAGAATCACCTACCAAATTAACAAAAACCCTTGAATCTCCGTGTGAAAATCAAATCGCACCCCCACCGCACCAAGAGAGACCTAGATCAAACCTAAAACCCCAAGAATTGGCCAAGAAAGCCCAAAGATAAACCCTAGGTTCAGAAACATAGTTTTTGGACATTAGGAAACTAGATTATAAGCGATGGAAGCCTACGAACAATGAATGACACCCTATGTAAATTGAAAGAGGAAAGAAAAGGACTCATTTACTTGAAGTATCTTGAACTAATCACTCCAAAACACCAGTAGATGAAATTTAAAATAGCCAAAATTCAGGGTAGTTCGAACAATACATATTAGGAAATTTTGGAGCTGTAATGGAGGAAAAATATTGTGAATTGAGAGAGTTACAAAAGAAATAATTTACCTCTTCAAATCTGGACGATTTCAGGAAGCCTATGAATTTCGGCACCAAATCATGATAAAAAAGAGCTCCAAAGTGGGGGAAGAGAGTTCAGATGAGCGTCTGGGTTCAATGGGCTTGGGTGAGACTTGGAATCAGCGAAAAATACCAAAATTGAATATGTTATAACATAATAAAAATTCATTTTTAAAATAGGAATTGGGATTTTGGGTAGGCCCAACCCCTTAAATAAAAACCCAAATAATCCTTGGTTAATGATTTTTAATGGCTCCAAATTGACTTGGAGGTGTTAATAGTTTAGGGGAGGCGAAGTAGGAACTTTAATGGATTAAAAATGTTGAAAAATGAAATTTTTATAAAAGATACAAAATTTATTTTTCAATATGGAACTGGGGTCACTCTTTGGCGCAATTCATGAATACTCATCTATTCCTCCATAAAACCTAGTGAAACCCCAAAAAAAGAAAGGATGTAAATTAAATGAAAAATACATTTAAAATATGTCATGTATGTGACAATTATCCCCACCATGACGGACTTTCCTCCCTCGAAAGTCAACATGAAGCTTAGTTGGAAAACAAGAACGAGTACTCTACCTCGTCCCATGACATTCGCTCCCATGTCTCATGTATATCATTCACATGATGCCATAGAACCCAGACTAATGGAATAGACTTCCCATGAAGTATCTTCTCTTGGGAGTCCAATATTTTCACCGGCCTCTCAGAAACAGACAAGTCATTCTCTATCTCCAGTTCTTCCCAACTCAACACATGAGATGGATCCGGGTTGTATTTCTTCAACTGAGAGTCGTGGAAGACACGATAGATAGACGTCAAATGAGAAGGTAAGGCCAACCTGTATGCAACCTTTCCAATAAGCTCGGTGATCTCAAAGGGCCCAACATACCATGGCATCAACTTACCTTGCATCCCCAATCGACGATGGCTTAGATGAGGGGCCACTTTTAAGAATACCCTGTCACCCACAGAAAACTCTAGGCCATGATGCCTCTAGTCAGCATAAGATTTATGATGACTATGAGTTGTCAATAAGTGCTTCCTGATCAACTTGACCTTCTCAGAAGTCTCCTACACAAAGCTCGGCCCCAACAGTGAAGTCTCTCCTACCTCAGCCTGACATAGGGGGGACCGACAGGGCCGACCATATAGTGCCTCAAAAGTGTCTATTCTAATCGAGGATTGGTAACTATTATTATAAGAAATCTCAACCAATCCCAAATGGATATCCCAAGAACCTCCAAAGTTTAGGACACATGCATGAAGCATGTCCTCCAAAATCTGATTCGCCTGCTCTGTATGACCATCCGTCTGAGGGTGGTATGCCATGCTCATCTTAATCTGAGACCCGAAGGCCTTCTGAAGGCCTTCACAAAATCTAGAAGTGAATCGGGGGGTTTCTATTTGAGACAACTACTGATGGTACGCCATGGAGTCTCACCACTTCCTGAAGATACAAATGGACCAACTCATCCAGATTAGTTGTATATTTTATTGGAATGAAGTGGTCTGATTTTGAAAGATGATCAATCACCACCCAAATGACATTTTACCCCAATGTGTACGAGGTAAGCTAACAATGAATTCCATGGAGACCTCATCCCACTACTAGGTTGGAATGGGTAGTGGTTGGAGAAAACCGGAAGGCCTTTGGTGCTCTTCTTTCACCTGCTGGCATGTGTAGCATCTCGAAACAAAGTCCTCTATGTCCTGTCTCATACCAGGCCACCAAAACTGCCGATGGACATCATAATACATATTAGTGGCACCTGGATGGACATCCTACTAAGACTGGTGGATATCCTGCATCACCACCTTCCGTAGAGATAATGGAATTACTAAACGGCCCTTCAAGCACAAAATGCCCTCAGGAGTCGATGACCAATCAGAGGACGTCTCCCCTCCATGAATAAAATGCTTCAACCGCGGAAAAAGCTCATCAATGATCTGTTTCTGCGGAATGAACACCAAAAGGGAAGGAGTCAACTGGATGCTCGCCATGAATTCCCCTCCATTGTGTTCCCTAGTCTCCACATGCATTTGATAAAAGAGCCCCATCAATGTCCACCCATCACTAGAATTCATCAAATCCTGCATTGGATCTTTTCTACTCAAGGCGTCCGCCACTACATTACCCATGGATGGGTTATAGACAATGTCATTGTCAAACCCCTGCAAGTACTCGGTCCAATGACGCTACCTCAAGTTGAGGTCCTTCTGCGAGATGATATAAGCCATTATTTTGTGATCAGAGTAGACCATAAACTTCTCCCCAAATAGGTAGTGACACCATGTCTTCAAATCATGCATCACCACTGCCAAATCCAAGTCATGGGTTGGTTAGTTCTTTTCGTGTGGTCAAAGTTGGTGAGAGCCATACTCAACCATGTGATCATCCTGCATAAGCACGCACCCAAGACCCATACCTGATGCATCACAATAGACCACATATCCCTTTCCAGCCTTGGGAAAAATCAGCACGGGGGGCGGTATTCAGCCGCCTCTTCAGCTCGTCGAACGACACCTGGCATTTTGGACCCCATACAAACTTCACACATTTCCGGTTGAGGGTGGAATTCGTTGAAGAAAGCTGAGAGAAATCCCGAACTAATCGCCTGTAATAACTAGCCAAGCCAAGAAAACTACGGATATCAAACACATTCTTCGGTTTCTCCCACGATATGACCGCACTAATTTTATCAGGGTCTACTAAAACTCCGTACTCCGAGATCACATGCCCCAAAAATATCACCTCCATGATCTAGAAAGTGAACTTTTTCAACTTTGCGTAGAGGCGGTGATCTCATAATGTACCCAAAACGATCTTCAAGTGATGTTCATGTTCCTCCTTAGAGCTAGAGTATACCAGAATTTCATCCATGAACTCCACAACAAAGGAATCGATATACTGATGGAACACCCTATTCATAAGTTCCATAAAGACTACTAGAGCATTGGTCAATCTGAAGGGCATGACCAAATACACAATGTGGCCATACCTGCTTCGAAAGGCTGTCTTTGGGATATCTGACTCCTTCACCCTGAGATGATGATACCCAGAACGCAGGTCTATCTTTGATAACCACTTTTAACCCTTTAACTATTCAAACAAATCATCTATTATAGGAAAACAATATTTGTTTTTAATTGTTACCTTATTCAGATTCCGGTAGTCAATGCACAACCAGAGGGATCCATCAGCCTTTTTTGCAAAAAAACATAGGAGCGGCCCATGGAGAGATGCTCGGGAGAATGAATCATTTGTATTATAAGTCGTTCATCTGTATATTTAATTACCTCATCTCGGTGGGGGCCATGCGATAAGAGGGAATAGATATCGGCTGTGTTCCCAGCAGTAGATCAATCTAAAACTCCACATCCTGCTCCGATGGCAAACCTGAACAATTATCCGGGAATACCTATGGAAACTCATTCAGTAGATGAGGTAGTTATCCTTTATGGGAAAGACCATACTCTTGCACGAGTGACGATAACTGGAAGATAAAACTTCCTAACTCTTAGAGTGGAGGCCCTGCACGACCTGACCGAGGATCCCATTCTCCACGAAAAGCCTGACGACTCCCATCAGGTGCAGTGAAACTCACACTCCATCTGTAGCAATTGATATGTTCCCAGAAGTTTAATAGGAAATCCATTCCACGTATTATGTCAAAAAGTTCCATATCTAGAACTAGTAGGTCCCACTCTATCTCAACCCCTGACACGGAAAGCGTACACGAGGGGCACATGAGGCCCTGCCCCATTTTCATTCCTAGCGGTGTAACCAACTCCATCGCGAAAGACATCAACTCAGTTGGAAAATTAAGCATGTCTAGAAAATGGGTAGAAATGAATGAAACAGAGCACCAGTATCAAAAAGAGCAGTAGCTATAGAAGATGCGATCAGAACGGTACCTCGAACTGTCGACGGTCCCCACTCTGATTTTGCTGGTGCCTGATCCACTACATGGAGATGTCCAGTATCTTCCTAAGGACGACCGTTAATCTTTGGCAGTGCCCTAAACTATCTCTGCCCAAAAGATGATCCATCTCTACCACCACAACCCCCAAATCCAAATCCCCTAGTCCTCGATGGCTCACACTGTGTTGGAACTCCTCTTGAAGCCACTGACCCAGCCCCACTTGGGAGTGGACGTGCCACACCGCAGAAGTGCTGAAAATGACCCATACCTCCACACTGGTTACAAGGCTTCGGAGGAA
Source organism: Viscum album (assembly GCA_963277665.1). Lineage (NCBI taxonomy): Eukaryota > Viridiplantae > Streptophyta > Magnoliopsida > Santalales > Viscaceae > Viscum > Viscum album. The sequence continues at coordinate 1,496,851,123 of OY728147.1, read as the reverse complement.
GTGGGAATGCTGGTCGGATATGCCCGGGCTTCCCAAATTGGTGGCACACAACCAGTCTCGCATCAGAAGCCACAGAAGAAAACTTCCTGGAAGAGTGGCCTGAACTACCCCCTCCTTTCTTCACATGATCCTCCCACTTCCTTTTCTACTCTGAGGAGTTTCCACTACCCACTGTTGATACTGAACCATAGGAACCAGCCCTTCCTTTCCGATCAATCTCTACCATGCGCGCCCGATCAACGACCTCAACATATGTCCTCAGCTTAAACAAGAACACCTGGGAGTATATCTCTGGTCGAATGCCTTTATCAAACCTCTGGTCCTTCACCTTCCCATTAGAGACAATTTCTGGAGCATACCAAACCAACTCAGAAAAACGGTTGGCATACTCCATCACAGATTGATTCCCCTGAACATGTTCCATGAACTCTCTAGACCTAGCATAAGCCAACACCTTAGGGCAATACTGTTCATTGAAGACAACCTTGAAATCTCCCCAGCGCATCTGCTCATTCTTCCCAGCCTGAAGCACTGACTCCCACCACATACGGCTCGGACACTATAATAGAAAGGAGTCACACTTTCCCTTGAGCTACTCTGCTATTTCCAGTAACTCAAACATACGCTCGATCGTCTCAAGCCATTCTTCAGCTTCCTGGAGTTATGAGCATCCTCGGAAGGTAGGAGGCTTTTTTTTCTGAAACACTTATGCTTTATCTCTTCTAGGACCTGTCTCTTCTGCCCAAACAGGAATAGGGAAGGAGATAGTCCCTGTCCCAATGCTTGGATAGCCCGAACCACAGCCTCCACAAGCCTCTAATCAATCGGTGTGGGAGAACTCTCTCCAGCTTCTTCCTGTGGGCGCGTGTGAGCTTTCTAGGGAGGCATGTTGCTAAAAAATGCAACAGTCACAAAAAATAGTCAATACCACAATTCTCAATATTGTAATCAAATACATCAAATATAAATAAACTAAACACATTCTAGTAATAAAAGAATCAACTACTCCACATCCGCTTGATGTACACATGTGGTCTGCATCCCACACGTCTTACCTGGATGTGAAGTCAATTCATAAATTCATACATCCACTGGTGACTCATGGTCTACCATCAAAGGTGTAGGACAGATACCCTACTCACAAAAAAAACTCGAGCCCTGATAGTCCTAGCTCCGGTCTATCCTGACTCATCCCAAAATAGCAATATAACCCCAAAAACATTAACCTCCTCTAATACCATTTTGTCATGAACAGGATCTGGTCGCCACCATTAACGACACCATACCCGGACCATGGAAAGGCCTGATGGGCGTTCCCTATCCCCACAGGCTGGAACAAGTGCCCGGGAATCAAAAAATCTGGTTTGGGAATGATTTACCAGAGTATGAAAGCATAAAACTTTAAAAAAACAATCAATAATCTGAATCTGAATTTTTCATGCTAAATAATTATTAACAAAACCAGATCTAAATACATATGTTTAAAGACACTAAAAGTGTCCCAAATATAAATAATTACAACAGAAAGACATCCCCATGGACTCCACATGACAAGGGTTTCGTCACCCATAAGCCTTCTCCACAACTCCACCCTAGCGATGGGGACTAACACCCTTAACCGCCATCACCCTTAGCCTTCCCTTTACCTAAGTCAAGCATAATAAGGTCTACATACACTGAAGGGGTGTATGTAGGGTTTTATCTTAAGACCAATTGGATCCCACCAGATGATTCCAAAGAGCATGCAATACAATGTGAACAAAACAAGCAATTTTAATACACAAGTTGAAACAGTGTTAAAATTCAAAGAAATGCTACTTTCAAATGAAAACAGTTTTCAATACGAGAATTTCAGAATGTTAAAACATTAAATAGAAATGTGTGATACTGTAATGTACTGCCAAAAACACCCCATAACAAGTGTAAATACCACAAATCCAATGATCACCAAAATCGAGAAAACCCCTAGGCAAGTAGATAGTCTCGGTCCCTATGTACCTCGTACCTCGGTGTAAAGTATCCAAGTCACAATCCTTTCCCATACACAAGACACTAGTCTGTAACATACTCATAACCTAGTGTTCCCCAAATATCATCCAGATAGTTTAAATAATGTTTTTGTAATCCATTTTCTTAGTGAAATAGGGACACAACTCATCCGGTCCACTAGCCGTACTAGTACATATCTGCCCACATAAGTACCAAGGATTCCCCTTTTGAGCTCAAACAATTTCAGTGAACAACACACATCCTTTTCCATATAAAATATTACTACTGGTCAAAAAACATTACAGTAGCTACACACATTTTATACCATTTAAAACACACAATAAAATATTTTGATTTTCAATAAAACAACCTCTCAAAACATCACATTGTTTTGCACCCAAAGCTCTTTAAAATATCCACTTTTCACACTATGTGAACACTTTTAAGTCGTAAAAACAGAATTTCAGTTCAATACCCTTCAATGAAACCAACAATTTAGTTATGGGGTAGCCCAATGTGAACCTGGAAATGATTTGTATGAAAAACCCCCAATTTCACCAAAAAATGGAACTTAAAATTCATTTTCATTATAAATGAAACTAAAACCAATTTTTATTGAAACATTCAAATTCAATAAACATTAATGCACCATGAACACAGAAAGCTAATTTACAAAAAATGCACGCACAATGGAATCACCTACCAAAGTAACAAAAAGCCTTGAATCTCCATGTGAAAATCAAATCGCACCCCCGTCACACCAAAGGAGACCTAGATCAAACCTAAAACCACAATAATTGGCCAGAAAAGCCCAAAGTAAAACCCTAGGTTCAAAAACCTGGTTTTTGGACATTTGGAAACAAAATGATAAGCAATTGAACCCTAAGAACAATGAATGAAACCCTATGTAATTTGAAAGAGGAAAGAAAAGGACTCATTTACTTGAAGTATCTTGAAGTAATCACTCCAAAACAATAGTAGATGAAATTTAAAAAGGCCAAAATTCAAGGTTCATTCGAAAAATATTTATCAGGTAATTTATGAGCTAGAATGGAGGAAACATATTGAGAATTGAGAGATTTATGAAAGAATCACTTTACGTATTCAAATCTGGATGATTTGAGGAATCTTATGACGTTCGGAACTAAATCGCCATTAACCAGAGCTTCAAAGAGTGGAGAGAGAGTTTAGATGCGCATTTGGGTTCAATGGGATTGGGTGAGTCTTGGAAACCTCGAAAAATCCCAAAAATTAAATATTTTATAACATAATCAAAATTCATTTTTAAAATAGGAATTGGGCTTTCGGGCAGGCCCAACAGCTTAGATAAAAACCCAAATAAACCTTGGTTATGGATTTATAAAGGCTCTAAATTGACTTGGTGGTGTTAATAGGTTAGGGGAGGACATGTAAGAATTTGAATGGATGATAAATTTTGAAAAATGAAAAGTTATAAATGATACAAAATTTATTTTTCAATCTGGAATTGGGCTCACTCTTTGGCGCAATTCATTAAATACTCATCTATTCCTCCATAAAACCTAGGGAAACCCCCAAAACAAAGAAAAGATGTAAACTAAATAAAAAATACCTTTAAAATATGTCATGTAGGTTTCAATTCTCCCCACCATGAAGGACTTTCCACTGTAGAAGTCAACATGAAGCTTGGTTGGAAAACAAGAACGAGTACTCTACCTGGACCCATGACTTTCACTCCCATGTCTCATGTATATCATTACCATGCTTCCATAGAACCCGGAATAATGTAATAGACATCCCTCGATGTATCTTCTCTTGGGAGTCCACTATTTTCACTGGCCTCTCAACAACATACAAGTCAGGTTCTATGTCCAGTTCTTCCAAACTCAACACATGAGATGGATCCGGGTTGTATTTCTTCAACTGAGAGATGTGGAAGACATCATGGATATACGTCAACTGAAAAGGTTATGCCAACCTGTATGCCACCTTTCCAATACGCTCAGTAATCTCAAAGGGCCCGACATACCATGGAATCGTCTAACCATTCTTCCCCAATCGACGATGGCCCAGACGGGGGACGACCTTTAAGAATACCCTGTCACCCACAGAAAACTCTAGGTCTTGACGCCTCTTGTTAGCACAAAATTTATGACGACTCTGAGATGTCAATAAGTGCTACCTGATCAACTAGACCTTCTCAAAAGTCTCCTGTACAAGGCTTGGCCCTAACAATGAAGTATCTCCTACCTCTGCCCAATATAGGGGGGACTCACATGGCTGACCATAGAGCTCCTCAAAAGGGGCCATTCTAATCGAGGCTTGGTAACTATTATTATAAGAAAACTCAACTAATCCCAAATGGCTATCCCAAGAACCTCCAAATTGCATGACACTTGCACAAAACATGTCCTCCAACATCTTATTCGCTTGCTCTGTCTGACCATCCGTCTAAGGATGGTATGTCGTGCTCATCGTAATCTAAGACCCCAAGGCCTTATGAAGGCCTTCCAAAATTGAGAAGTTAAGCAGGGGTCTCTATCTAAGAAAACTGCTAATGGTACTCCATGGAGTCTCACCACTTCATGAACATTCAAATGACCCAACTCATCCACTTTAGTTGTATCTTTTATTGGAATGAAGTGGGCTGATTTTGTCAGACGATCAATCACCACCCAAATCACATTCTTAACCCGAGCTGTACGAGGTAAGCCAATAATGAAGTCCATGGTGACCTCGTCCCACTTCCAGGTAGGAATGGGTAGTGGTTGGAGAAAACCTGAAGGCTTCTGGTGCTCTACTTTCACCGGCTCTCATGTGTAGCATCTCGAAACAAAGTCCGCTATGTCCCGTCTGATACCAGGCCACCAAAACTGTTGATAGAAATCATAATACATCTTAGTGGCACCCGGATGGACATCCCACTGAGACTGGTGGATTTCCTACACCACCACCTTCTGCAAAGATAATGGAACTACTGAACGGACCTTGAAGCACAAAATAACCTCAGGATATGATGACCAATCAGAGGATGTCTCCCCACGATGAAGAAAATGCTTCAACCACTGACAAAGCTCATCAATGGGCTGTTCCTGCTGAATTAACTCCAATAGGGAAGGAGTCAACTGGACGCTATCCATGAATACCCCTCCACTGTGTTCCCTAGTCTCCAAATGAATTTGAGAAAAGAGCCCCATCAATGTCCACTCATCACTAGAATTCCTCACAGCCTACAATGGAACCCTTATACTCAAGTCGTCCACCACTACATTACCCTTACATGGGGTATAGACAATATCAATGTCAAACCCCTAAAAGTACTCGATCCAGCGACGCTGCCTCAAGTTGAGGTCCTTCTACGAGAAGATATAAACCAAGATTTTGTGATCAGAGTAGACCAAAAACTTCTCCCCAAAGAGTTAGTGACGTCATGTCTTCAAATTATGCATCACCACTGCCAACTCCAACTCCTGGGTCGGGTAGTTCTTTTCATGTGGTCGAAGTGGGTGAGAGCCATATGTGACCACGTGATCATCTTGCATAAGCACGCACCCAAGATCGATACCTGAAGCATCACAATAGACCACATATCCCTTTCCTGCCTCAGGCAAAATCAGAATGGGGGTAGTAGTCAGCTGCTTCTTCTACTCCTCGAACTACGCCTGGGATTCAAGACCCCATAAAAACTTCACCCCTTTCCGGGTGAGGGCGGTCATCGGTGATGAAAGCCGAGAGAAATCCTGAAAGAATCACCTGTAATAACCATCAAATCCAAGAAAACTTCATATCTCAAACACATTATTTGGTATCTCCCATGACATGACTGCACTATTTTTCTCAGGGACCACTGAAACTTCGTGCTCTGAGATCACATGCCCCAGAAATCTCACCTCCCTGATCCAGAAAGTGCACTTTGACAACATTTCATAGAGGCGGTGGTCTCGTAATGTACCCAAAACGATCCTCAAGTGATGTTTGCGTTCCTCCTCAGAGCTAGAGTATACCAGAATGTCATCCACAAAAACCACAACAATGGAATGTAGATACTTATGGAACACCATATTCATAAGTGCCATAAATACTGCTAGAGCATTGGTCAATCCGAAGGGCATGTGCAAATACACAAAGTGGCCATACCTGCTTCAAAAGGCTGTCTATGGGATATCTGACTCCTTCACCCTGAGTTGACGATACCCTGAACGCAGGTCTGTATTTAAGAACCATGTTTCCCCCTTCATCTATTCAAACAAATCATCTATTCTGGGCAAAGGGTATTTGTTTTTAATTGTTACCTTATTCGACATCCGAAAGTCAATGCACAACCGGAGGGATCCATCAGCCTTTTTTGCGAACAACAAAGGAGCGGCCCAAGGAGAGATGCTTGGGAGAATGAATCCGTCAGATTATAAGTCATCCAACTGTATATTTAATTCCCTTAGCTTTGTGGGGGACATGCGATAAGAGGGAAGAGATATCGGCTGTGTTTCCGGCACCAAATCAATCAAAAACTCCACATCCCACTCTGGGGGAAAACCTGAAAAATCATCCAGGAATACCTCTGGAAACTCATTCACTAAATCAGGTAGTGAAACTTTAGGGGAAAGACCATCCTCTATCATGAGAGAAGATAATTGTAAGATCACAATTCCCAACTCTGGGAGTGGAGGCCCTACGCGTCCTGACCGAGGATCCCATTCTCCACGAAAAACCGGACGACTCCCATCAGGTGCTGTGAAACTCACACGCCATCTGTAGCAATCGATGTGTTTCTGAAAGTGTACTAGCCAATCCATTCCAAGTATTATTCCAAACAGTTCCATATCAAGATCTAGGAGGACCCACACCATCTCAACCCCCAATACAGAAAGTGCACAGGAGGGGCACCTGAGGCCATGCTCCTTATTCTTTCCCGGCGGTGTCACAAACTCCATCCCGAAAGACATCAACTCAGTTGGAAAATTTATCATGTCCACAAAATGGGCACAAATTAATGAAATAGAGGCACCAGTATAAAAAAGCGCAGTAGCTATAGATGATGTGATCTGAATGGTAACTCGAACTATCGAACGTCCCGCCTCTGATCTTACTGGTGCCTGATCCACTGCATGGAGATGTCTAGTATCTGCCTAAGGATGACCGCTAGTCTGTGACTATGCCCTGAACTAGATCTTTCCAGAAGATGATTCGGCCCTACTACCATGACCACCAAATCGAGATCCCCCAGTCCTCGACGTCTCAGACTGTGCTAGCACACCTCTTGAAGCCACTGACCCTGCCCCACTTGGGAGTGGACATGCCACACCACAGAAGCGATGAAAATTCCCCATACCTCCACACTGGTAATAAGGCTTCGGAGGAAGTGGACATGATGGCCAATTATGCCCCGGCTTCCCACATTGGTGGCACACGACCGATCTCGCATCAGAAGCCGTAGAAGAAAACTGTTAGGAAGAGTGGCCTGAACCACCCCCTCCATTCTTCACATGATCCTCCTGCTTCCTTTTCTTCTCTGAGGAGCTTCCACTGTCCACTGTTGATACTTTACCATAAGAACCAGCCCTGCCTTTCCTATCAATCTCCACCATGCATTCCTGATAAAAGACCTCAGCATAGGTCCTCATCTTAAACAAGAACACCTGGGAGTATATCTCTGGTCGCATGCCTTTCTCAAACATCTAGGCCTTCCCCTGCTCATTAGAGACAATTTCTGGAGCATACCGAACCAACTCAGAAGAATGGTTGGGATACTCCATCAAAGATAGATTCCCCTAAACGTGTTCCATGAACTCTCTAGACCTAGCATAAGCCAACACCTCAGGGCAGTACTATTCATTGAAGACAGCGTTGAAATCTCCCCAGCGCATCTGCTCATTCTCTCCAGCCTAAAGCACTGACTCCCACCACATTTGGTTGGGACCCTCCAATATAAAGGAGTAAAACTTCACCATGATCTCCACGGGTGTTTCCAGGAACCCAAACATAATCTCAGTATTCTCGAGCCATTCTTCATCTTCATGGGGTTCTGAGCTACCTCGGAAGGTAGGAGGCTTGTTTTTCAGAAACAGTTGTGCTTTATGTTTTCTTGGACCTTTGTCTTCATCCCTAACAAGAATAGGAGCAGGAGTTCGTCCTTTTCCCCAAGCTTGGATAGCTCGTTCCACAGCCTCCATGAGCCCCTGATCAATCATCGTGGGAGAACTCTCTCCAGCCTTCTCCTGTGGGCGCGTGGGAGCTTTCTAGGGAGGCATGTTGCTACAAAATGCAATAGTCAGAAAACAATAGTCAATACCACAATTCTGATAATTGTAATCAAATAAATCGAATATAAATAAACTAAACACATTCCAGTAATAAAAGAAACAACTACGCCACATCTTCCTGATGTACACATGTGGTCTGCAACCCACACATCTCACCTGGAAGTGAAGTCATTCCGTAAATTACCACATCCATTGGTGACTCAAGGTCTGTCATGAGAGGTGTGGGCAAGGAACTATACTCACAAACATAACCCCGAGCCCCGACAGTCCAAGCTCTGGTCTATCCTGACTCATTCAAAAATAGTAATATACCCCAAAAACACTAACCTCCTCTGATAACATTTTTTCACGAACAGGATCTGGTCTCCACCATTAATGGCACCAAACCTACACTAGGTAAAGGCTCGAAGGGCGTTCCCTATCCCCATGGGCTTTCACAGGTGCCCGGGTATCAAAAAATCAGGGTTGGGAATTATTTACCCGAGTATGAAAGCATAAAACATTAAAAAACAATCAATAATTAGAATCTGGAATTTTCATGATAAACAATTATTAACAAAACAAGATCTGAATAATTATGTTTAAAGAAACTAAAAGTGGTCCAAATTCAAATAATAACCACAAAAATACGTCCTCATGGACTCCACACAATAAGGGGGTCGTCACCTAGAAGCCTTCTCGACAACTCCGCCCGAGAGATGGGGAATAAAACCCTGAACCGCCATCACCCTTAACCTTCCCTTTACCTGAGTCAAGCATAAGAAGTTATAATTACACCAAATGGGTGTAAGTAGGGTGTGAGCCTAATACCAATAGGATACCAACAGATGATTCCAAATAGCATGCAATACAATGTGAACAAAACAAGCAATTTTAATACACAAGTTGAAACATTGTTAAAATTCCATGAAATGCAACTTTCAAATGAAAACAGTTTTCAATCCAAGAATTTCAGAGTGTTAACACATTAAATAGACATGTGAGCTACTGTAAAGTACTGAAAATAAAACCCCACAACAAGGGTAAATACCACAAATCCAATGAGCACCAAAATCGGGAACACCCCAAGGCAACTAGATAGTCTCGGGCCCTATGTACATTGTACCTCGGTGTAAAGTATCCTAGTCACAATCCTTTCCCATGCAAGAGACACTAGTAGGTAAAATACCCATAACCTATTGGTCCCCAAATATCAACCACATAGTTTATTTAGAGTTTCCGTTATCCGTTTTCTCAGTGAAACAGTGGCACAACCCATCCGATCCACTAGCTGTACTAGTACATATCCTCCCACCTAAGTACCCAAGATTCTCCTTTTGTGCTCAAACAATTTCAGCAAACAACACACATCATTTTACATATAAAATATCACTACTGGTCAGAAAAAATTATTACAGTACCTACACACATTTTATACCATTTAAAAGACACAATAAAATATATTGATTTTCAATAAAACAACCTCTCAAAACATTACATTGTTTTCCACCCAAAGCACTTTAAAATAACCTCTTTGCACACTATGTGAACACTTGTAAGTAATGAAAACAAAATTTCAGTTCAATACCTTTTAATGAAACCACCAATTTAGTTATGGGGCAGCCCAATGTGAGCCAAGAAATGATTTGTATAAAAAGCCCCCAATTTCACCAAAAAATTGAACATAAAATTCATTTGAATTATAAATGATACTAAAACCAATTTTTACAGAAACATTCAAATGAAATAAACATTAATGTACAGTTAAAACATCAAGATAATTCACAAAAATTGCACGCACAATGGAATCACCTACCAAAGTAACAAAAACCCTTGAATCTCCGTGCGAAAATCAAATCGCACCCCCGCCGCACCAAGAGAGACCTAGATCAAACCTAAAACCACAATAATTGGCCGAGAAAGCCCAAAGTTAAACCCTAGGTTTGAAAACCTAGTTTTGTATATTAGTAAATTAAATGATATGTGAAGGAAACCTAATAACAATGAATGAAACCCTAAGTAATTTGAAAGAGGAAATAAAAGGACTCATTTACTTGAAGTATCTTGAAGTAATCACTCCAAAAAACTAGTATATGAAATATAAAAAATCCAAAATTTAGGGTTCGTTCGAATAATATTTATTAGGTAATTTATGAGCTGGAATGGATGAAAAATATTGAGAATTGAGAGAGTTATGAAAAAAAGTATTTACCTCTTCCAATCTGGACGATTTGAGAAAGCCTATGAACTTTGGCACCAAATAGCGATTAAGAAAAGATCCAAAGAGGGGGGAGAGAGTTCAGATGCACGGCTGGATTCAGTGGGATTGGGTGAGAATTGGAATCACCGAAAAATCCCAAAATGTTAATAAGTTATAACATAATCTAAATTCATTTTTAAAACAGGAATTCGACTTTCGAGCAGGCCCAAACTATTACATAAAAACCCAAATAAACCTTAGTTATGGATTTCTAAAGGCTCCAGATTGACTTGGTGGTGTTAATTGGTTAGGGGAGGCCAAGTAGGAATTTGAAGGGATAAAAAATGAAATAGATATAAAAGATACAAAATTTATTTCTCAATCTGGAATTGGGCTTACTCTTTGGCCCAATTCAGTAATACTCATCTATTCGTCCCTAAAACCATAGAAAACCCCGAAAACAAAGCATGAATATTAATTAAATGAAAAATACCTTTGAAATATGTCATATATGTGACATTTACCATCAAATAATTTAATTAATCTTTCATATAAGTAGATATGATGTATCGTGAATATATAATTTCCCTTGGAAATCTAAGCAGATACACCCGCGAAACACAAGGTATTAATTCAATATTGTGTGGTAAAAACATAACAAGGGAAGATACTACATCAGCACAAGAAAATAAATTCACATTTTAATAAATAAATAAATCAGCATAAATAACTACCAATGATGAAATAATTCAAGGTTCATAATTAATCTTAATTAATTATCTCAATTTAGCATAATAAAAATAGGTTGCGTAACAAATTAAAATAATTTAATTAATTACTTGAGCTAACATAGATTTATACCAGCCACATTGGAATTCCCAAAGGGGTGTCCGACCATGTTGAAAAAACTTATAAAATTCAAATTACAATAAATAGGTCTTCAAAAATTAGGTAATGTAATTAAATAAAAAAGATTGGGTGAATTTGCACAAAGTCTGTAGGCACCGATGAACAACATAACCATTTGTTTTTATAAATTACGAAAAATTGGAGGGAAGGTGAGTAGACACCCTGCCTCATGGTTGCAGATGATTTTATGATCCACGGTTGGATTTGATTTGACCTAAAACGAACAAAAACATATGATTTTAGAAAAACCCCAAAATAGGGTAAAATCATTCTATGATGAACTATATGAAGGATACTCAACGCTATGATTAAAAAATCAAATGGTTTTCCTTTCCATAATGTCTACAGTGCACCTTACAGTGAAGAAAACCAATGATGAATAGCGTTGTGAAGGTCTTCCAAAGAGGGAGACATGATGTATGCGGGGGGGGGGGGGGGGAGGAATAAAGGAGGGAAAAATAATAAAGGAAAAGAAATGAAAAATAAAATAAAAATAAATAAAAAGGAAAAGGAAAAATAAAATGAAAAAATACAGCAAAATGGATGGAAAGGAAAAAGGACATAAATAAATTAAAAATAAAAATCTCCTATTTTAATTTTTTTTAATTTTTCTATAACCCCTTTTTATTTTGTTCCTAAATTTATTTTTAATCCCTTATGGATTTATTTTAAATTTTATTAAATCTCTTTTTATTTATTTTTATTCCTTAATTAATTATTTTAATTCTGGACACCTCGCGAATGAGTGACATAAAATTTTTCGAAAAACTTCTACAATAATTTAATTAATTAAAATGGATGCTTGGGACCCACAACGAGGTGCGCAGGCGCCTTCCCTAGGTCGATTTATAAATTTAGAAAACAAAAATTTAAATTTTTTGTGCCTAATTAAAGTTGTGATGTTACATAGACTATCAAAATTTGTTAACATGCTGTAATTTAACTGTACATCACAATAAATGGAATAATTTTATCCCGTTTTATATTAATGAATTCTATAGATATATATTAATCCCTTAATTCTAGAACTAAATAAACTTGGTTTTAACTATTATTAGAACGATGTGATCTTATTTATATACATAAATGCAATGATAATGATATAATTGAGGATCCTTTTGAGATTATTGAAAATAAAATTGATTTATTATTCCCATGGGTAAATGTTATTTCTTTTTCTTTTTGATGAAAAATTAACACTAGTGATTATATAGTATTGTATGCTTAGTATTCATTGGTAATTTATAAATTAATTAAAATTAACGTTTTTGTATATAAAATCTATTTAATTTATTAAAATATCATATAAATAAGGTATAAAACATACAAGATAGACCAAAAAATATGAATGATTTGTGATCACTTATTACTAAAACGTTCCTTAAACTTATCGAATTCCATCATTGATTTTCCAAAATAAAATTTCTTGGAACGAAAATCGCGTAATTATATAAATGGAAAAAGCTAAATTATTGAACATTTTTCACTTTATGGGATAATTTCACACAATAAAAATTAAGGTAAACAATAAAAGAGATATGGAATGAGATAGATAAATGGAGTACCTTGATAATTTAATAAGAAATGATTGGATGTATGGACAGAGATGCATATTTTTATTTATAAGGTAATAAAAAAATGACAAATTTTATCATAATATGAACTATTGGAATTTATATATGTACCAAAATAAGTGGTATAAATGATAATATTTTCTAACTATCCTATTAAGGAACTCAAATACTAAAAAATAAGAAATAAGTAATTTTTTGAAGATCAAAAGTCTACATTGTTTAAAAAATATTACTATAGTTTAATGTATTAGTGGGAAAGTGTTAAAATTTTTAGGTATGTGTAGAATATTTAATCTATTTTAATCCAATCAAAGGAATTATTTTGATGAATTATTATTATTTAGCCATAAAAACAAGAATATTTAGAATGAATACAATTATGGGGGAATCTATAAAATCCACATACATTTTTTATTAGTCGATATGATGGAAATGAAACATTTAAATACATAGTGTCATGTGCATTATTTTTTAAATATTTATTTTTTCATTCGTGTGAAAAATAGAAAATATATATTTTAAAAGGAATCCATTGAGGACTCAAAAAATATAACGTCATAATAAATTTATCAAAATAATGAAAACAACAAAATTGATTAATATTTTAATAATTTGATTCCCACCCCCTCTCATGGAGTGTTCTCTCAATAACAAATTGTTTAGATTTTTTTATTAAAACTAGATGTATGAAATATGTTTTAACATTATAAATTTAGAAAAAATATATTTCATGGACTAATTCACTACCACATTATTCTAAAAGGAATATAATTACCAATGCAAAAAATAATATTCAAAAATATAATTAATGTAATTGTATCTATGAAAAAGTACAATTCTTCATAGTTTTTGATTAGTTTGACATTAAATTGATATGTTTATAGTATGAATAATATAAATACTTGAAGACTGTGGAAACACATACTAGAGGAAGAAAAGATAGAATATGATGAATATGAAAAGGTAATAATGTAAATGAGAGATGAATTAATTCTTTATATCGATTAAATAGACTGTAGAAAAATAATGTAATATTCGTTTCAAATATTAATTGTTTTCAATGAAAAATAATAATCATTAAAAATCATATATAAGGAACTAATTTGAATCAAAATAATATATTATCAATCAGAACAACAAATACCATTCTTAATAAATTAATTGACATTATAAGACGTAGAATTATAAAATGAGATACCATCTGTGTCAGGAATTATTTGATAAGTATCTTAATGTGTCTTCCAAAACACATCAGTCAAATGTACTTTAAAAATATATATGGACTTATGTACCCTAATTTTATATGAACCTTGTAAAATATAAGAGTTACATGAGTTATGTATGGAAAATAAGCTAAATATAATAAATAATAATGAAATCATACTAGAACTATACACTATATAGATGTTGTGTATAAAAATGAAATTTTAATCGAAATATGGTATCTATTTATTACCCCCATGAAAAATTAATAGTGTTAGACAATATTTAAAATAAAACTGATGTTAATTATTTGGGAAGAGTCTTTTTTATCGAGTTTTTCAGCATTATAGGTAGTATGATAATGATGATATTTTAGAAATTTCTTTAAGGTCATACATATAATGATTCTAAATAAAGAAATTAATTGAAAGGTTCATCTTGAATAAAATTAAATCAAATAATTATAATGATTTTAATTAATATAATGATTATATGAAATAATCTCTTGTATTGGAGTATTATTTATCCAAGTGGTATACTAAAATAATGATGGTTATTAAACAAAAATTATCTCAATGTATAATTATAATGTAATAAATAGAGACAAATATGAAGAAACATTGAATAAAGAAAATATTCAAAACAAATATTTTATGAAAATAACACGTGACATATTTTTTAAATAAAATAGAAACACCTTTATTAAATGAACATTTAAATTTTCATCATCTTTAAAAACTCATTTTGAATTTTAAAATTTGAATGGTTTCATGGTTTTAAATATTTAAAAAAAATAAGTAATATTATACAGGATAGGGATCAATTAATATTACAAATAATTATAAATACAATTTAAAAATGATAATTATTATATATATTACTATGAAAGGTGTACTATATTTGATTATTTCTTTTAAATATAAATGAATCTGTTTATTTGTGGCAATAGATTTTCTCTGTTTCAGATCTGAAATCCATTATGGAGTATCTGGGTAGAATTATAATCCCTTCTTATTTCATAAAATATATATTTTATCTTTTTAGAAATTATTTTTCATCCATTTATTATTGTATACACTACGAGACAATAAATTTCTCTATGTAGTCATATTGTAATGTCATATTAGTGCCTATTGATTTTTCACACCATTCAAAAAAATTATTTATGATTATTTTTTATTCAATTATAAAAAAACAAAAAACAAATTATTTCTGGTTAATTATATTTAAAATGATAAAAATTTATTTATGAATTATTAAAAAAAATTAAAAAAATATAATCATCTATAATGGGTTATAAATTACATATCTTTTATCTTTGAATATTGGATAACATAAATATATTCAAAGAACTATAAAATGCTTCATGTCTGACTTTATTAAATGTTACTGACATAGAATACTTATTTTATAAAAATTATATATAATTAAATGGGATTATTTTGAATTGTGAATAATTAGTGTTCTTTAAAGTACAAAAAAACAATTATATATTGTGCAGTTTGTTATTTGAAAATTTGATACCATTTTAGTAATGATATGATAATTTTTTGGGCATAGTATATTCTTTTTTCTCAGTATTCATAGCCTATTATGATTTCTTATGTTTCACCATCCTGATTATTCTATTCATTGGGGGTTTTCTTTATTTGACATTCACTATAATGATTAATGAATTGTAAACAACAATAATATAATTTAAAATTCATAAATAGAATTTATGGTTAAATATAAATATATGGGGATTGTATTTAATTTGATCATGTAGATAATTAATATAAAATAATTGAATGCATTACACTTTGTAATTCCCCACCCTATCTCACTACATAGTAACAAAACTGTAGGGTTACTTTTTCAAATTCACAGCTCAGATTATTCTAGATTATTCAATCCAATATTAATTATGAAATTTTATACTATGTGGACATTATACACTTATATTTGAGTTAATCAACGAATGCTAAAGTAGTGAAAATGATAAACATCATAATAAATTAGAGGTAAACAACTTCATAAAAAGCTCCAATACAAATATATAAAACCAATGCTATCTAAAAAATAATATTTTACAAGTTAGGCAAGGAATATATAAAATAAAATCTCATTTTTAAGGATCATATACAAGATAATCATAAAAAACACAAAATTTTTAATAAAAATAGAAAAATTCCAAACACTAGTACTGAGTTCTAGCCCAGTCCCTCCTCTCATGGTCGATCTTTAGATGTAGTTTATTCATCCATCATCATTTTTTCCAATTATTATTTTTATAAATAAAAATACATTTCATGTACTATTAGTAGAAAAATAAATGTGCTAGTAGAAACCAATAGACCACGAACAATGATTTCCCAAAATATATCGAGTAAGAATAATGATTAAGATGATGGCCTATTATAAATAAATTCATATATAATTTATAAAAATAAATCCTTAGGTTATGAGGTTGCATATAGATCAATGAAAACTTTTTTGACAAGTACCGAATGTCTCTTGATAAGATAAAAAGCTAGATAAAGTAACAATATAGTACCCCTAAATCATTCATCATATTCCTATGAAAAAAGTATCCCACCCAAAAAACATCATGTATCCAATCCATGGGGAAATTTTACCCAAATGGAATTGTCATAAATAGACGCACAAAGATGAAATGTAGCCCAACTAGAAGTCACAATTGTGAACATATATGGGATAATACACACACTACATATTCTTATATAAAAACAATAATAAGGGAAAAGTATCCCTCATTGTAATATAATATATAAATAATTATGGGAGAATATGAATCACAATATGTAATACAAAAAATTAATATTCCAAAAGGGAAATCCTCAAACCTAATAATATAATCCATAATGAATCCTGAGGGAAAATAATACCTCACAAAAATATCATATATAATCATACCTAGGTAGATGTGTCGCTCATGGTATTCTCATGTTAAAATTTTCCTAGTCGAAAAATGTCATGCATGATAATAACATATATAAACAGAAATTAGGGAAATAATCACACCAACTAATCTGATATATAGACATACCCCTGGGAAAATATTTATCATAGTAATATCAGTTATATAAACTCAAAAGGGAAAAGATGCATTATCGGTGACCTCAGATATAAACAACACATTTAAATTATTGAATCTATATAATTTCCATAAAAAAAATAATTTCAAACTAAAACATAAAAAAGAATCTTCGAGGGATAAATTATTATCTCTACCATTATCCAGGGTCCACTCATAGCCTATATTTCATCAATTTAATATGATATATATATATTTATATTATTTGGTGTTTCATTTGGTAAATCCTACACTAGGTCAGCATGACAAAAAATTCAAAACATAATAAAATAACCATATACATTATGAATTTTAAAGGTACATCATGAATTATAGTTGAAGGTATATACTCATGGAATAATTTCCACTAATTTGAGCTTATATAATTTTAATAGATGAATCAAATGGAAATTTAGAAATATAGTACTAAAAAAACAATTATAAAAACACCACTATAGATTGATAATATATGAGAATAAATAGAAGTAATAGTATATTAGTAACTCTAGATACCTTTCTAGTGAAATGGAACATTTAACCCTTATGGAATTAAAGATATATTCCTTTTGACAAGAATAAATTAAGATGTTTGGAAAATGAAGGAGGTACAAACAATTAGAATGATAAATCCCAACTGATTACATTTTTAACATGTAAGAAATTATTGACATAATAATATTTATAAACTTATTTAACTCATTCATCACAGCATGAACACTAGTTTCATATTTTAATAATATTTCTTATCATTTACCATTACATGTTTTTTAATGAAAAAATTAGGTAGTTCCATACGATGGGAGAACCAACGAATATTGTTCCATGATACACAAATTTCTGGATCACTAACATCATGATGTGACATTCCCATTTAGAATCTGGTCATGATGTAACCCCCATAGTCATGGATTGAAACACAATTCTATTTAAAATTAGAGCTTACATGGTTGTCCCTACATGGCATGGATGTCGACCATATTGAACCTTATAACTTATTTTTATCCCCTATCATGGTTTTCCCCTTGGGGTGATGACATGAATATAATTAAACATTAAAATTGGGATGTCATTTCAGAATATTTTAATGTTTTTGATAGAATAGATTTAGGGGATCATATTATTTTGGATGTAATGGAAAACCATCATGGTGTGACATCATCCATCAAAGTGCGAACAACCATACATATGTTTCTTTCATGATGACAGCTCTCAAAAAAATACACTATGATTTGAAATCCATTGGCTAGGGAATAAACAATTCTACGATTATGGAAAAATTAATAACATTGGAACATGTCTCTTTATAACTTTACCCACCACAAAATGATCCCCCTTTATATAGATTTGTAGCTACCTAATATAGTTTCATCACCAGCTCTTGAATCTACTGTAGAAATCCTTATAAAGTCAAAAATTATCTAATTAAATAGGAAAGGAATGATGTTTTTAAATATCATATGTATGTTTTAATGTATATTTATACCTTAATACTATATGGGGTGTGAAAAATTCTCATCCACATAAACTATGACCAATACTCATTATTCTAGAACTCATTAGTGAATTAATGAATGAATACTAACATTTTTCTTGATTTTGAAAAAATTTCAGAAAATATCAAACAAAATCAAAATCATGACAGTATAATGTAGTGTAGCCCCAACACATCATTAATAACAAAAATATAGATGCCTGACGGAAAATAACCTAAGTTAAGGTAGAATGAGAAACATTGATTTGGAGAATCTTGAGACACCAAAAAATATATAACATTATTCCCCGAAATCTATTGGTGGGTGATCTCTATGTGTACACCCTTGAGTTTTTTCACATAAAAACATAATATTCTATATTCCAAGTGAAGATACCAGTTTCGGTGATTTCTTTATAGTGAATCAATCATTCACATTCCACATCCTTCAAATTTATATTTATTTTCATACTTAACTCCATCCTCATTACCCACACCTCTGCCTTAGCCATATGAGTTTCACCTCTGTCATAAAAAGCCGTGGAAGAAGCAACTACATAGACCTTCTTGTCCCAAATGACGTCTTCACCCCTCATTTTTTCCATATGCAGGGAACCATCTGTGTTTAGTTTTAACCCAGTTCATTGGGAGTGTCAGTATACCCAATTCCCCTAACCCCTCTTCCCTATCTAGTTTGGAAGCCTGGGTTAAAAGTCCTTACTGAATAAGAACTGATTCACTCAGTACACACCATCGACAAATCCATCAAGGTGTTATTCATCTTGAAATGAATATTTTTGCTAGTGCCAAATATGTTCTTATGGTCAACATCATTCCTAGTTTTCCAAATGATCTAATAATCCCCAAAAAGGATGATCGCCCGATTATTCCACTCTGGTCCGTGCTTGATAAAGCCATTAAACCACGGATTAAAATAGTCCTCTTGCATCCCATCATATACATTCCACAATGTCAAAACATCATATCCCTAAAATGTCCATCATGACCATTCACTATCAAAGAAATGATGCTTCACCATTTCATGTTTGGTATTTTTGAACAACCAACAATTTGAGGAAAATGACACGCCTATAAACTGAATATTATCATTAGTGGGAATCACCTTATTCTTTACACACCACATTAGAAAGTTAAATGTTAGAGGAATAACCCTTCACCACAACGTATCCTCCCTCTAATCACTCGTGATTGGGTCCCTCCACATGCTTGTTTATGCTGTGATTGAGAACTCGCATGAGGACGAGTCCATGAATATAAGTCTGTCCGGTACATCCATGAGGACAATACCTTTGAAAATAGTGCTTTGATTATCATAGGGAATGTCCTAAATAAAGCCCGGGTGACAATACATATCACTAAAGGATATATCCGTTGTAGGGAAACTAGGAAACCACAGCCTTCCTCCACCCAATCCTGATGCCATAAGTTCACATCTCCTCTCCCCATCAACCACCTAAAATGAGGGTGCATGACCTCTTCATACGAGTGAATAAGCTTCCAAATACTTGATGGTCGAGACCTTAGTACCACCATATCTAGACCATATTTTTCTTGTATAATCATTACCTAGAGAGAGATTCCTTACATAGACTCCCAAGAAAGTTTAGCATGCATCCCTTGCATGGTCTAGGAAACACTGATCATATTGATTACTCTATCATCTATAGGCCTTGCAAGTCGCTTCCCCACTGCCCAGTGATGTTTTCCTTCAATATTTCCATCCCATATAAAGGATATAATGATCCTAACCATCTTAATAACCACACATTTAGAGGCATTCACGGTTTATAGGAGATGCTTGGGAATAGAAACCAGGATGCTATTGACATGGGTAATGCACCCTACAAAAGAAAGAAGAACGTTTTTTCAGTTGAAGATGTGACCCGTAACCATGCCCACAATCTTATCTATGTGATGATCATGATGAGAGTAAGTATTGACCGGTGATCCAAGATACATAAAAAGCCCATTAATTCCAACCACTGATCTCTTACTGACATTAATGAATAGGATAGTGTCATCTGTGAACATCAAATGGTATATTCCCTCAATAACATGCCTATCCTGATATGGGTGGAGTCTTCCTATACACAGAACCTTATTTCTATAGAGGATAAACACATTTTGAGATATAATGAATAAAGTGGGAGAATTAGGGTCCCCTTGTCGAAGCCCTCAGCAGGCCTTGAAGAAGTAAAACTTCTTACCTAGAATCAATGTGGAAATCCATGCTGAGATTATGCAATGGAATAAAAGGTCATGAGATAAATTTAAAAAACCCAGGTGGCCAAAAACCACTAAAATAAAACCACATTCCATCCTATCATTGGCCTTTGTCATGTCTTATTTAGTCATCATATTATTCTTGATGATTTTATTATCAATCCCACTGATCATTTCTTTATCCAATCTAATCACTCTCTGAATTGACCTTACTTTGCTGATTCCATGATGGTCCTCTTCCATCCATGCCATTAAGTGGGATGAAAAACTTTTTTCAATGATGATAGATAGAATCTGTTAAGGAATGTTGCACATGCTTATTGTCTTGTACTAATCGATGGACTAAGGGTTACCCACATTCAATATCAAAACCACATTTGCTGCACTGGCTATGCATTGAATGTGCCCTCCCTAAAAAATTCCCACACAACTCGCACTATGTTCCATTTGACTGTGCCACATGCCACCCTGTAAAATGAACCCTGTATTCCATCTGACCCAGGTGCACTATCTGGATTCAATGTCCAGACTTCTTCACACACATCCTCCTCTTCTACAGACCTTCTCAAGCGCTCTTCAGTATCCTCCACAATGCTTCTTGGGATTTACTCAAATTGGTACTTTACCTCGCTATTAAAACCTCATCTCATATTTGGATTAGAGCCTTTATATAAACCTACAATAGTTTAATTGTCCATTTCCCCAACCACATCCCATTCGTTGGAATACGAAACATCCTCCTTGAGAATATTTGGTATGTGTTACTTCCACCACTATTTTATTCATGCATGGAAGTATTCCGTATTCCAGTCCCCCTCAAGAAGCCATATTACGTGATAAATCATATTATAAATCCTCTAATGCCTCAAAAAAATGTCAGCATAGATACTCTTTTTGGCCATATGTTCTTCAAAAACGTTATCATCTCATTCTTGCTCTAGGCTAGCCTTCTGGCAATATACCTCCTTACTGATCTCAAGAAGATCCTTATCATGGGTGGGAATCAACTTCCTCAACATTTGAATAGGTTGTTTGAGCCGTGTTATCTTATTATCAAGAGAAATCCACAGGTTCACAGGGAGAGAAAAGATCCAAGCATCCCTGACCACAACATTGAAGCCCAGATCATCCACCCACATCTAAGAAAACATAATGTGATCGACTCTCACAGCACTGAAGCTCAGGTTAAGCCATAGAACTGAATGATAGGATAAACAACATGCGAGGTTAGAGACCTTTTCATCTGTAAATAGTGATACAACAGACTCATACATCACGAAACGATCGATACGACACCAGGTGAGCTTCACTGCCATTTTATTGTTTCTCTAGGTTATGTGTTCACCATCAAACACCAAATCTATTATACATGTTCTAGCATGGATGGTAATAAATTCCTGGATAAAACTACATGGGAAAGATCCTCCCCACCCGTTTCTTCTCTCGATATGGTCTAGTATTAAATTCTCCCTCGACTATCAATGGGGTAAAATCATCAATGTGATCTTCTAAGTCATGAAACATTCTATTTCCCTCCTATACATTTCATTTATCATATACTAAAGTGAAAAATAAATCATGAGAACTAACTGTTACTTTTTTGGAAAGTTAGTGATCCTAAATAATCAACAAATCGACTGAGACATGGTCATTCCAGAATATCCAGATATGAGATTTAAGAGGATTTCAATGGAAGAATCACCTTAACCTAATCATATGCATGAAATGATCCGGTTTTATTGATGATTTTTTGGTTCAAGAATATCCACCAAAGAAACTAAATGATTAAAAAAACCATTGGTGATGAAATCGGCCTTCACCTATGCTCCAAGACCACTACCATTTTATATGAAAAATCTAGACATCGAACTGATGGTGTCTGCTTTTGCACTTGATACTTTGGCCCTCTGTAGGAGGAGATAGGATCAAAGAGCTTGAATCACTATGCTTGGATTGAGAACGAGTGCACATTACACTCGGCACATTCTTTCAGACGGCCTCTAGAGTGGTCCCTCCACCAGAACATTTCATGATTGTAGGCAATGGAGAAACAAGAAGTTTCACGTCTATTAAATTGGGACCTAGAGAAGATAGAGGTGATATTAGAGGGGATGATGGTGTCACTGATGATTAAAGCAGGGGGGGATACATCTCCATTTGTAGGAAGGCAGAATGAAGAGAGAGGTCCCCACTGGGTGAGGAAAACTGAGAAACAATTACTACATCAGATCCATGATCCGTTTGAATAATTTCAAAAATACAGATAAGGGAGTTGAACCATGAAACCTCTATCCAAATACTAATAGGATTTCTGAGAAACATCCCTTCAGGAGGTGGAACCATTCTATTAGTTTGAACATACGAATTCTCGCCCATGCCTCATTTGAACAAAACCAATTCCCTGTAGGAGGATGCTTTCCTAACAAAGCACAACATAGAACTGGAAGCCTCAGAGGCCTTAGAAGATGGGGAAACAGTCACCCCTTTGACTCTGCAAACAAAGGAGGGCATCGTAGATCACCTAGAAGGCCTCGGAATAGGAACTTAGCCCAGCACCTTGTGACAAAACTACATTGAGTGACCAGCGAAGTGACATAATGAGTAGAAGAATGGATAAGAAGGGAATAACAATCCTTGATGACGATCATTAAATCCTTCAATCCAATGAAAAACATGTTCTAATATCAGCCAGAAACTATCCATCTCCATGCAGATCTGTGCAATAGACATCTTCCCCAAGTGAATCGTTAATTCATATGTGCACATGAGTGTCCCCAGCGAGTCCCCAATCACCTTCAAGAAGGAATGTGACATGATATGAAGAAGAAAGCCCAGTAAAAAGATCCAAACTACCATAAGGGGGATTTTCAATCTTGGAGTGAGATTCCATCATCCTATTAGAGAGAGAAAAAATCATGCACCCCACCAAACAAGGACTCCTGGTCCATGCTTTGACTAAATCTGCCTGAGAAGTCGTGACGATGTTGAACACCTTCTGATCTAGGACCGAATCTTTGGCCAAAAATATGATGCCCCGTCACTTAAAGCATTAATAGAAAATAGAGGGAAATTTTTTCAATGTTGAATCTCGCAATCAAAGTCCACTCATGTTTTCTCATATCCACCTCAAGGGATTCGGTAGAAAAGGCAAGGACAGGGCACCCATCCTCCATGAATGAAGAATCATACAAGGGATCCACCAATGACCCTTCCTGACCATGGCTTCGATCCTTAAAAGAATGCAGAAGAACCTCCTTGAATGGAGGAGGGGAGGCTGATCCACACCATATAGAGGTACCAGAGGACCTAGAACAACAAAAGACATGATTCCAGGGTTGGCCGACACAATAGTAGGTGGAAGAACATTTGAATCCATCCAGTATTCCTCATTAGTGAATAACATTGAGAATTTCACTATTATGTTGGACTCCTAACCTAATATAACCTCTTGGATACATTCATGGTTCCATTATACCCATACTAGAGGTATCATCATCTTTATTGTCTCTCAAATAAAAAATCTATACAATGTAAACCACAAAATATAAAACATCCAAGATATCAATGATTTTCAATTGATCATTTGGTAAGGATCATGAAAATATCTCTAAAGCTCAAGAAGATGATATAAAGTTTCCATAGTTTTAAAATATCATTGAATATCTAAATGGTACACCACTATATTAATATTCTCTAAAATCTCATATAGTACCAAAAATTATGGGGAATATTTCTATTTATTATTAAAATGGGAACGTCTCAATCAAGGAAACACTCTCAAAAATACATTATCACCAACATGAAACATCAGAGGATGGCATCTACATTTGGAATTTATCATCTCCCTATGATGAGAAATTACCATATACATTTTAATTATATTGAAATTCCCTATAGTCACGTCCATGATACTTCTTCTAATATTAAGTGACTATTAAGCTTCTAACCAATACATGGGCGACTGACCTGACCTACCATAAATCGTCTCAAATGGATACATCTATATCGATGACATTTTAAAATTATTATATACAACCTTTATAGGCATGAAGTTATTCTACCATTAAAAACTAAAATATTTGAAACATTCCCTTACAATTTACACTCAAATCAGAATAGTTCTTTTATACTAATCTCCAATTGGAGGATGAAAATTAGTTCATAGATTCACGTATTTACACAAAAACTTCTATAACCATATATATAATCATCACCTAAAATGGGAGCCTTTGTATAATATAATTATATTTGTCACTATATTCATAAATTTAATGTCTTTTATAGATATACTACATAGAAATTCAATAGAAAAAATCTTTTGGATCATAAATAAATTAGAGTCCAAAATCAACTGATCCCAAATAACCCACACTATATCATTAAATAATTGTGTACTAAAAAACTAATATCCTGAAATCTAGAGTCACATAAAACCAAATCAGCCAGGGGGAGGTTAGTAACTAATGTCAACTAGTGGGACACGACCACATTTACATCAGTCACTTACATGTAGATCATTGTGTGATTAAAGACTCTATATTAATCTTCATTTAACAAAACATGTACTGCCTATAGATAACAAGATTTATTAGTCCAAAATAAAATAAACATATGGAGTCAAGGTATATGATCATATCAATATATTGTCTGGGTAACCAATAGGGACTACAATATTAACTCTACAATAAATAATCATATCATTATCAAGACACCATTCTACTCTTGACTCCCACAACATATTTCAACCCCAATGACTAGATAATATTAATTTTATTGTTGGATCTATGGAAGTATATTAATGAGTAACGAGGTGATAATCATGTTCATAATATTCCCTGGTCCCCAATAATCTTCTAGATCCAAATTTGACCTATAAAATAGATAAAGCATCAACTAAGTACTACTAGAATGTTTTACCACATATATCTTTCTCTTCTTACAGAATCCATTACCATCTAATTGAACCTTGTCACGGGTATATTGAAAATTTAAATCAAAATAATACCAATACCCATCCCACATATTCAATTTATGGTTCTAATATTTATATAAAAAATTCACCTTATGAACATATGGTCAATATATACCATAAGAATCTAACACAAAACATAATTGTTCTGACATGTCAAGGAATGAACTATAATTACTATCACCAGATCATGAATTGGGTAGTTATAATAATACATCCATAACAATATATAATCATAATAAAACATGTTATAATATTATATTATATGTACCCCCAATTAGACACGATATACATCACATTATAACATATAGTCTCCATAGATCATACATAATGTTAGTTTCAGTACTATATTAAGCCTTTATTTCTATTATTTTACAAGTTCTATCATACTCATTTGACCAAACAAGATTCAACCCATCATGTTTATGCCTTTCATCGATATTCACAACTAAAAAATTCTTGAATGGATTTCTGGTAGTATCTAAAAATCCAAAAAAACAATGTATCTCAAAAAAAATATTGGGATACTCCAAAGAAACTACATAGTTACCATTATTGGGAATAAATGAAACATAATCCATATCGTTATCATACCATATAAATAAAAACTAATTGATCTAAAATTGGCACTTTGAGTTCTTGGCCTAAAGCTGACAGTCCCTTATTAAAATAAAAATATTATTTAGACATAAAGAATAATCCACCATAGGAATAATGTATAGAAAGATACAATTAACAAATACGAATACCAAAGAATCAAAATATTGAAACAAGAAAAACTTCATCTATTTTTTAAATAATAGTTTTACATTCATCAAGATAGAAGACATCAAAAAAAACTCATAGAATCCATAACTACTCATTAGTGAAATACAATGTATATCCAAAAACCCCACACTCAATTAATTAAATTATAATAGCCCGTAACTCTTATAGAATAGATAATATCAAAATTGGATAAATCATTAATATATCATTGGGAAAATACATTCTTGACCATCCTTTATTTCAATATATGATAGTCCAAACATAATATCAGTTAAATATAATCATTCATGGTGAACAAATTGGTCCACATTAAAATGATGATTTTATTGATTTTTTATTGAAATTTTTATAATTTTCGTAGATTGATTCATATTTTATCATTTATAGATATTTCTTATTTTTCATTTGAATTAAAAAATTACATAATAAAAAATTTTCTAGTATGTTTTATATTAGTATTTTAATTAAGATATTTATAATATTTTAGTTTTGGATAAAAATATTATATATGTTTTCTATAACTTTTTTAGATATTTATCATTGAAACAATTCATACATAATATCAAATTTACAAGGGAAAAAGTGGACATTAATTTATTGGTAGAATATATTTGATAGATTGGACCTTACACCAAAAATTAGGTCCCACCATTTCAATCCCTTAATGGAATGGGATGAAATTTTGATGGATGATAAAATAATCAACATTCATATTCCATTAAAAAGATATTATATCTATATATTACATGATTAATAATTCGGGAATGTGGTAATATTTATATTAATGTTTTGATGCAGACTTCTACATTCACCCTTGCAGGAATTATAAATCCAAGCCTTTCCTCATTCTTTCAAATTTATTGTTTACACATATGGATGGTATTTCATGTATATATGAGAGTTTTTAAAAATATTTTTTTTACATACCTACCTATCCATTGGTAATACAGAATGATTTTTTAAATTCATCCCTTCCAAGAAGGCACTTCTCCTGATCTTTTAATTTGTCTCTCTTATCATTTATTTCTATAATATAACATTTTCTATAGAAAATTTTGTTAATTATTAGCATTTACAAATTTAATTGTGATTATTGTTTCTAGAATATTTTAATAGAGACAGTATTGGGTTGTATCATTTCATGCATTTTATAATGAATCCCTACAATATGAATTCCACCAATGGTAGAGAAAATATATTTAAGGATGATAAAAAATGGTACCACCATTGGTATTTTTTAACCCTTCACCTCAATATAATTAATAAAATTATTGTTAATGAAATTAGTTTTCAATGTTTAAATCACTAAAATGAATAATAATTTTCACATTAGGGTGAGTATATGTGATTTGTGAGGTAAACACTATATTTTTCAAATCTAGTAGGCATGGGATTGATTCCTTGGGTTCAAATTGAATATTCATATTAAATAAAATATATTTTCTGCAGTAAAATATATTCCATAATTTTTCATCAATCATGGGAATTTTTTTTAAGAAATTAAATATATGGTTCTCTGATTTGAAGTCATCACGTTAGTTTAGGATTAGTTTCTTCCAATTGTAGTGGTAAAATTTCTACGAAATTATTCAAGTAATAAAAAATTTCAGAATAATAATAGAACACATTTATTCAATAAAGTAATTAAAACTGGTTAATCAATTTAGAAATTTTATCAATAAATATAAATCATTTTTAAAAAAATGTTTTTTATTCAATTAATTTTGTCAATAAATTATTTCTTACACTACTTTTCTTCCAAATTCACTCACTAATCCACAATAATTTCTATATTATTCTTATCAAAAATAAACAAAAATAAAATAAAATAAATTGATCTTGAACATTAAGTGATCAAAACTAATTCCTTATGTGAGATATTTTCTAGGTCATCCCCTCTATTTCAATATGTAAAAAATGAGAAATCATTTTATATTGTTCATTAATATGATCATGATATTGGAAACATTATCAACTTGTCATGTTAATCACTAAAAATATCATTTCACATTGTATATATTTTACAAATATAAAACATAAAAAATATAATGAAATTAAATTGTTGGTAACATCATCCCATACCATTAGTGAAATTATACAACTATATTTATAGATGATTCATGGGGTTTGTATATACAATTGTAGAGAGCATGAATTCCACAATATAATTGGGGAGTATGATTATCACATTGAGCTACCAAATTTTTATTCATTCAAAATTGAGAACAATGAATGTGTGTATTATTTTTTTTCCTCAATAGGTAGTTGATACAGAATATTATTTTATAAAATATTCAAAGATTATATCATATATTTGAAAATTAAATTGGGGTACCTTTCTCCCCATTATTATTTTCAAGCCTCCCAAAGGCCTTGCATGAATAACCAAGAGTTCAGAGTAATTAATTTTGTAGTATGGAAGTCTAATTGATTTTTTTATTTAATAAAAATTAAAATTCCAATTAATTAATAGGTTTTTTAGGTGAGGAATCACCTCTTTCATCCTTGGTGAGTGATTGTGAAGATGAGAAATTAACCACCAATTATGAGAAATTATTAGTGTAATTTTAAGATCAATATATCACATGGGATGTACAAAAAGTTATAAAATATAAAACAATGTAGGAGAAAATGTTTATTTTAATTCTTTAGATTTTGATCAATATAATATGTGAAAAAAATATGATTTTGATCATAAATATTTTATAGAATCACAACATTTATAACCAAATTTGGATATAAACGATGAATCTTCCCAATTGTTGGGGGATAAAGATAAATAATAGATCAAGGAGAATACTATTATGTCACTACCATGTCTACATGAAATAGAAATATATTAATCTAAAACATCAATAAATTTTATAGGGAGTCCCCCTTCCTTATTTCCCTTCACCACTATTCATTTTGTATTCAATTTTCTATTCTAGGGTGTGATCATTTTTTTCTTTTCAATGGGGTATCCACTTTTGATATACACTTATAGAAGTCCATAAAAATAATTTTTTATTGATCCATCCCCAAAAATGTCAACCCCTATGGATTAAGGATGACCATAGGACTTCTGGGTGCTATGAAGTATAAACACATCTCTTTTGTTGTAATAATCTAATATTATCATTACATTTTTTGAGTTACTAGTTTCACTAAATTTTTTTATTTTATTTTTAAGGTTTTATAACGTTGTAATTATGAGGTTAACTAAAATTATTTATATAAGACCCCATGTTGTACTTATTAATATTATTTTAATAATGTCACGTAGCATTTAATTGAGATTTATTTAAAATAGAAGGACTCAATTAATTGTTAAGGAGTGTAAATTTTTGTTGGATTTTGTATTTCACCTTTCATTCTATAGAAATATTAATAATTAATTAATAATAAATATCATTTTCACAAGTTAATTGATATTTTGAGATTTCAAATGATTTTTTGAATAAATGAAATTATAAATGATGGTTTATGTGGGAGAATTTACTAAAAATTTATATTAATTTTTTTTGATTTTAAATAGTTTTTGAAATCAATTCCTAGGAAATAGTAACCCAAATTATTATTTTATTACTATTCAATATTATAAAATTATTTTTAAATAATCAACCTAATACCATTAATTACATATAAAATAGTTGAATTTTGTATAATAATCGAAATGTGTTGTTATTTCTCTTTTATGTCATCAACATTGATTAATTTTTTTTTTGATTGAGACAATGTTTTTCAATTGATTTGTTCAACATGAATAAAGACCTTTATATAAACTCATTTTTTATCCAATAGAGTCCATGAATTTCATTACTGGATTAATATATAGTAGAATGTGTATCTTCTATTTACGTAACATCAATTATAATATTATTTTTTAGTTATTTCATTCTAAATAGTTATTTTAGTGAATTTCATGTGTGATAATTATGAAGCATGTAATTATTAGGTGATTGATGTGTACTTCCCTATTATGGGTAGTAGATGGAGGGATATATGCCATAGTAATTATTCATTATCCTTCCTTAATGTCATTATTTTTCCTATAAAAAATAAATTTCCAAGATCATATTTAATTCATAATTGTGAATCATTTTTTAATTTTTGTATCTATTAATTGTGTTTTAATTTCATCGCATCTATCATAAACAATAAAAAAATGAAAATCCAAAAAATGAATTGAAAGAGTGATTAAGGATAAAATAAATCATTTCAGTGATTTTGTGACTCTTTTCTTCAATCCATTGAAGATGTTGTTATCTATTAAATTTATTTGTTGAATTTATTGTGTTATATATCTCACTATTACAAAATAAATTATTTAATGGAACATAAATGTTCTAATATTTATTTTTAGTAAAAAAAATCAAATATTTTACTCACTATCCCATAGCCAAAATATTGACGTCGGATATTTTTTGTGATATTAAAAATATTATTCCTTATGCTGAGAAGATTTAATAGTTTTCAAAAGCCTTTTTTTACATTGAAATTATATTTTTATGCAACATTGTTGGTTAGATTTTTCATGTGTGAAGAGTGACAATAATTTCTTAGTGAGGAATGTTGTGATTGGTTTATTAGTGAATTTATATGGTTGAGATATTCAAAATTTGAGAATGTGAATTTAACTTAATTTTTTATCACAAAATTATACATGGTGGATTCAATTTTGGAAAACAATTACTTTATTCAATAATTATTGGCATTTTATTAATTTGATTTTGATATTAGATAATGTTTACCTAATTTAAAAGGGATAGTGTGGGTAATTAATAAACCATGTTTATATGAATTTTATGTTCATAAAAATTGATATAATATCCACATATAGATAAATATTACATGAATTAAAGAGAAATTATATTTTGAGAAATAAATTTTAAATTATCTAAATATTTTGTTTCTCTCTTTATACATTACTCATGTTTGTTTACTATATCATTTATAATAGTGATAATTTGGTCACAAAAATATATGGTTGATTTTATAACTAATGTTTCAATATTATAATTTATAAATGTCTAGTTGGATATCATTTTTAGTGAAATAATTGATATTAATAGAGATCTAGATATTATTTGGGAGATTTGACCTTACCTCACAATTTTGAAAATGCTAATGACATCATTTCATAGAATATGACGAAATATTAAAGGAATTTATTGGGAATCTATGTATAAAATTTAATTAAATTGGATTAATATATTTTATCGTGGGAAAATATTTTAAAATGAATAAATGTTTAAATTAAATTTTAGAGGTATATTTCACTATGTAACCTACTTGATATTTAAATTTCTAGAACTCCCACACTCAATGTAACTGATTCTTTCATATCAGAGGATGGTGTTTTTGTTTATTTAGGAAGATTTTGAAAAATATATATTTTTCCAACCACACCACTCTTAACCTTTTTAATAATTAACTCTTGGTGAAAGGATGTCATCCTTGAATGTGTTTCTCTTGTTCTTTTATGTTTTGATTATTTGATTTTGTGATTTAAATTTCAATTTATCTTTAAAAATGATTTTTAATTATTCTTATTAATTTTTTTTTAAATATATGATTAAGAATAATATTTCATTATAATCATTCAATCATTTTCATATCTAAATAATCTCTTGGATGATAATTCAACACGTGGTAGATTGGTTATTTATAAGACTATATAATTCAAAACTTACTAATTAGTGAATCAATTTGATAGTTGTAATAAATTGATTTTTTTTATTGAAATTTGATTGTAATTTTTAATTTACATAGATGATTCAACAATAACAATTGAGGCCACACATGTTTGATTTGTGATGGAAACCCTTAAATCATTATATATAATCAACATAGGATCAATTTCTAGGGTTAAATTATAAACGCTTTACTATATAGATTCACATTTCAATTGGGTAGGTGATCTATTTTTTCACGAATAAAAAATACACTTCAGAACCAAAATCAATAAAGGGATATTTCATTTAGAATCCCAAAGATTACTTAGGGTTCATTTCTCCCAGTCTGTGTGGACACGATTTCTTACATAGGTTTCTGGTTAACAATTTAAGGAAGAGTAATTGAGTGAATTTGATCGTATGGAAAAATATATAATTCTTAATGAATTGGTATATTTGAATGGTGATATTTATTTATTTATTTTTATAATTTTTTAGATACATGATACCTTTATCCATAAATTATTTCATTAATAAACTTATTTTATTCCTGTGACACTCATCATGACATGTGAATATACTTTTTTCTTTTATAAAATATAAAATTTTAAAAATAGAATCATTTTAATTTCAATATTTATTGAATTACATAAAGGATCCTCAATAGAGATTAAATATTACATAAAATATGCCACACTTAGTAGATATCACCAAACTTTTGGAACAATTTACGATGGTTATAAAAATAGTGGCATTACTAGTGGCTTATTTCAATAACTCAATACTACTTTTAACTAAGTAAATATTCCATGATATTTAATTTTTAATTTATTATTAATGATGGAATAATCATTTAATTCACCTCTTTTCATTAGTGAAATGGTGCATGCATATTGAATGAAAATTAAATGGGTGTGCTAATCCAACTACATAGAGAAGGAATTTGAAGAGATCACTTAGGAGCCAAAGGATATCCTTCAGAATCCAATTTTAGAAGTCGTGGACAAGGAACTCATAAAATTATAATCTAAACAACAAAATATACATCAAGAGGTGGATGATGAAAATAAAAATAACACCCCTCCAAAATTTTCAATAAGATACTATGGGTTGGAAATTAAAATATAAAACCTTTCTGTACCCCCCAATAATAAAATTCAGTAGAAGAATTGAAAGAATTTTGAATCAGTGAAACTATTAAGATTAAGGGGTTGAAAATTGAAAAATATTCTACATTATTTTTATTTTAAATCATGATCAAATCTTATTCGAACCCTTTCTTTATGTTTTAATGAACCATCATCTTTTATTTTCATGACAATTGATGATAAAGAGGGCCAATGGAC
Organism: Viscum album; assembly: GCA_963277665.1. Lineage (NCBI taxonomy): Eukaryota > Viridiplantae > Streptophyta > Magnoliopsida > Santalales > Viscaceae > Viscum > Viscum album. The sequence continues at coordinate 1,496,817,499 of OY728147.1, read as the reverse complement.
CACCACCATTAATAATATTTATGGGGTAATTGAATTGTAATATAACACCATGATATTTTAAATGATATTTAATTTATATGAATTTATTTTAATTCATATGATTTTTAATATTCTCCCCAATGACCTTAAACTATTATTATTAAATTTTGTAGCGCATATGACATGCCACACCGAGCATAAATGAATGACAAGATAATATTGAAATATAACTGTTATAACCAAGTTGTTAAAATGGCTATAATGGATATTATTAACCTAAATATCCAATGTATATATATAGTCATTAATATATAATAATTTTATGATAAATTATTTGTAATTAATCTTTTAAATATTTATTAATATTCATTTTATTCTTCAAAATACATATTCTTCAAAAAAATGTTTAAATTTTAATTTTATTATTGTGATTATAATAAATTTATAAAAAAATAATAAAATGAATTTTACACAATTTTGAAATCACCACATTAAAATTATAATATGTTGAAATATATGGATTTTCCTAAAAAAGGTATTTTTTTTGTGAAAAGTGAAAAACAAATTTTTCGAACACTATTATGTTTTTTCTTTAATCCATGTAATTTTAAGGTTAAAATTTTATTTTAATGAAATTTAAATGAAAAAAATTATTATTAAATTATATTTAAAATATTTAATTATAATTTATTATTATTTTTTACTAGAATTTTATATTAATTTATTTTAGGTAAAAAAATTCTAATTTCAGAATAATGGCTATTAAATGAATGATTTTAATTCATTTTAATTAAGTAAAATAATAATTAATGTTGATTTTTTAAACTAAAGATATATAATATATATCTAAATTTATTAATTTATATCCATATCAATATGATTACTTTTCATATATTTAATATGATATCATCTAATGTTATAAAAATGCATTTCTTCAAAACTTATTTCTTGATACATCACAATGTTTTATTAAAAATTAAATTATTACATTACTGTGATTTTAATTAGTTATAATGGATTCCATATTTTTAATTTTAATAAACTTTTTTATATAATTTGTTCCATGATTTTGTTTTGCCAAAAATAATAATGAAAATTGAAAAAAAAATATTTTACTATGGTTAAGGTGAAAATGGGTTTACAAGGAGTTAAACTATGAATATATGGGATAAAATAACCTAACATTTTATATAAATTCTATTTGAGTTACATATTTCGTATTTAACACATATAATTTTATAGAATGATTCATTTGGGATCCATTTTTCATGTGAAAATAATGTGTATGATTTACTCATTTCAAAAATTCCATGTGAGTACTCCCCCAAAATTATAAAAGGGAACACACTCCCCTCCATTATTCACATCTCTAAATCCATTACGATTGACCAAATCCCATGGAAATGTATCCCAAAAATCCATATACCCAATCTATATGTTTTGGTATTCCCAAAAGACGAACCCTATGGACTTTAACAGGAGATCCAAAAGTGGTTCTTATAAACAAAGGTATTTGTCTTTTGTAACCTATTTGTTTTTAATTCATTTGTTTCAATAATTAATTATGTCCTAAAAATTAATATATAATGAAAAAAGTATATAATATATACTCATATTTTATAATTTTTATTTCAAAAGTTATATATAAATTTCGTCATCCAAAAAATGAAAGACAATATCATCGCTCATGTGTTCGGAGGACAACTACCTCGCCAACCGATTTTATTTTTTCCATCACCGTATCAAATCAGTTATCATTATAAATTATATAATGAATATATAAAATTCATATCACATGATATTTATTATTTTATATTAATATACCATCCAATTTATAAACCTTCAACCATTTAGGTAATGATATTGTTGCTCGTGCATATTTGCGAAAAATGGTCTCCAAGAAGTGATGCGACTCATTTTCTATGACCATAATTCGATAATAGTTTTAAAAATTCATAAACTACATAAATAATATATTTATAACATTTATATCAAAATTTAAATTATTTAGCTATATCATATACAAAATAAACATAAATTTCATTACAAAAATATGCATGAGAAAACAAGGCAATTAACACATGAAATAATAATAATAATAAAATATTGTTAATGAATTTTTTGTTAGATGATATAAGAGGATCATATATCTTATTATAAAACAATATATAGTTATATTATAAATTAATAACATGATTAAAACCTTTATACATTAAGATAAATTTCATTTAACCAAAAGGAAGCATGAGGTAGGGAAACTTGTCTTAATTTCTTTTATTTCAGGTAAATTTTAATTTTATAAAACTGATATCTTTTATAAAGTTTATTTAATATGAATTGTAAAAATAATGTAATGAAAAATTTATACCTCATGGTATTAAATTAATTAATTTTGATTATTCCATCAAAATATATTTGATTTCAAAATTACCAAGACATAAATAATTTCATAAAACAATTTCTTTCCAATTGGTGATATTACATCTTCATTACATTTGATATAATTATATAATGTTTATGATTAATTTTTATTATATTATTTTTTTAAAATTTTTTTATATGGATTTAAATTTTATACAAATAATATATATATTGAATAATTCTCACACCAACATGTGATCAATATAATTGTTGCTCATCTCAAATTGTCTTCATTGGTACATATGTTATTTTATAAATGTATATTATTTGATGAGGTGTATATTTGTAAAATAATGTGTGTTAAATCATGAATACATTGAAATTAATGTAATTTATGATTTCAATTTTTTTCTTTAATTTTGGATTCATATTCAAAAGATAACAATGTGATAAGATATTCATGTTTCAAATTCATTTTAATCTGGATTGTATATACTTGAATTTCTATTGAAGTAATTAGATAATTTTCCAATAATGAAATTCAATTTTCTTCTCGTGTAAATATTTCTTATTTTTTGAAGTAATAGTACCATATTTAACTCTTCCTAAAATATAAATATTGATAAAAACTTTCAATGCACATTGAATTTATTCTGTCTTCATTATAAAATCTTTTATTCATCAAAATACAAGTTCTCAAAGAATACATACATAATATATTTATTATGGATTTTTACAACCATTCATATTATTATGTTCTTTTTTTAAAATATTTTTTTAAATAAATATTCAATACATTTTTAAAACAATTTAATTTTTACATTTCAAAAAATGTGAGGCAAATTTTTGTTTTAGCATACCTCGCATAAAAAGAGCATTCCCATCATCCCAACCACTTATTAATTCTAATAATCCATTAAAAATTTAAATTTTTCATCTTAATGAAATATAATTATATTATTCTAAAAATTTTCATATTTTAATTTTTTTAATGTGAAAATCTATTTTCCCTAAATATTTTTTTCCTGAATGTTATATTATATTTCTATTCATCTATAAAAAATTCCTATTAAATTTTATAAACTCTAATAGGGACATGTTTTATTAAAAGAATACTTTTACTTTTCTATTAATTATTTTAGAATTATGTGGTAGACTTTCAAAGAAGGGTTGGGCCTAAAATTACATACCCCTTTGATGCATTAGAATTCTCTTCATGTGAATTAATAATCAACAAATAAATGGGTACTTAACCATTTTTTTAAACATAATTTTTGAGGTTTTTGATATTGTTGATATCATGATGTGTAAGATCATTAAATTAAATATTAATCCTCATATTACTTATGATTTTTATATTATTATCAATGATATTATTTCACATATATTATACATATATTAAATTTTTTATCAGGATATTTATTAAATGGTATGCGTGTAAATTTATTAAAAACATAGAATATATTATTCCTTATCTAATATTGATAATCAAGTTAATAATTAAATTACTTGTGTGTTTAAATTTTTAAATTTTCATATTTTTTATATCTTATTGATTCTTATATAATTATTCATGATATATTCCACAATATTTAACTCTAACTAGGAGTTTGATTTCACCATTATTTTGTTTCCATTCCCTAGGAAATAAATAATGATAATTTTAATGAGTTATAGGATGTTGTTTTTATACTTTAAGTAATTTTTATTTCATGTTTTCAAATGTAATGAAAGAATATTATGTTTATCGAGTTTACCAACACTACTAAAATATTATGTCCTTTGGGATATAATCTGTTTAATCTCAATGTAATGTAATAATTAAAAGAGTGACTCTGGGCTACTGGGTCCCATGTATATATAATTAGTATCAAATATAATTCAATGGAAAACTCATGATCTAGATTTATGAAGAAATATATTAGGGAAAAAATATCTATGACAGATATTTCGGATATGTTTGGTATAACATGATAATGTTTGCTAAGGAATTGTTTTTGTTTTAATAGTAGTATATCCATGTATATATACAAAAAATGGTGATTGTTCTTTCACAATTAATCATAGGTATAATAACACTAAAAAGGGTTATTGGAATTTTACTTGATCTTTAACTGGTATATGAAAATGGACCATTCCACACACTGGGTTGTACACTGCTAGTGAAATTATTTTTGAGACTTAAAATTTTCATTACAAATCCTTATAAATGTTTTGAATTGATGATGATAATGAATTGACTATGTTAATCCCAATGATAATTTTATTAAAATAATTTTGTCATGATTTAGGAATCATATAAGTGATTATATAGTTTTCCCACAATGATTATTATTTCTCACACCATCCATTTTTATTAATGTCATTGTCTTAAACCTGAAGGTATAATGTTTGTAATGAATATGATGGAAATGTCATAATAATGATAAACCAAATGGGATGTTGACACGAGTGAAATATATAATGATTATGCCTCATCAATTATCATGAAATATGTTTAAAATTCTATACATTAATAAGAACTTGGACTCCATAATGAAGATATGTATGGATTCCTCTATGAGGTCAAGTGGTGGAGACACTGGATGAAAACATGGTCAATTTACTTCATAGAAAAAGTGTATAAACTGGTTCCAAGGATAAGATATCAAATGTATACGAAAATGTTTTATGTGGTAAAAATGGAATATATTTCATAAATGATGATGAAAACTATGTACTGTTTTAGAGAGATATCAATTTCATTATAGGAATCCACTTTTAGTTAATTGACAAAAATTTCTGGAATCTATTCATTATCGGAGTATTCAGATTATGATTAAGCGAAACTAATATGCCATTGAAGGAAATATGTTGAATTTAATGGGTTTAATTATTTATTAATTGTGATTCCTTAATTATCTTATAGAAGTAATTTTTATAATGGTACTTTGGTTATAATAATCATGAACTATTAATGGATTGTATTGATTTTTAATTATATATGTCATTATCTAAAATTAAACCTATTATTTTAGATAAAATCCGTGGTTAGAGAGTTTAATGTTCAATGTCTTAATCACATCATTTTGGGGATTAATGTGATGGTGATTTTATTAAGATTTTATTTTTTTGGATAAATATTTGGAAATATAACATATTGGTTTATTATATATCATAGTGAAAATGTTCTTTAATGCATTATAATATTAGATTTTATACACATAAGAATAATGGTATTGGTAAACTATAAGTTTATATTTTAATTGTTTTTTGTAAATATAGGTAATCAAAATATTTTAGGGTTACATGAATTATATAAACATTATTTTGGAAAAAGGATAACCTATATGCTGGGTGATAATCCTACTCCTTCAGGATGTCTATGGGGCTTAAACCAACAATATATGTATAACAAGAGTGTGGAACCTACCACTGTTATATGTGATGTACTAGTTACTATGAAATGTTTTTTACATAATTGAAATGACTAATTGAAACTTTTAGTATGATTTTTTTGAATTTTTGGTCTTACTATTATCGTTTTTTGAGATTATTGTATCATATTTACTAATATGCAATGACATGTTATAATAATTTTAATTTTATTTATTACTAGAGGAATATTATGATATAAATTTAATGATTATTTAATCTTAAATATGATTAGTGTAGTGGATTTTTCATAGGAATCATCTTCGATATTCATTTCCTACATTATAAAATGATGTTTAAATTGATCTATAAAGAATATCAGCATGAAAACATAATTATGAAATAAAATTATATCAAAAAAGTGTATTTTTATTTTTCCTTGTCTTCACAGTAAATTAGTCCCAAAACCCTATTAATGTATCTTGAAATATGAATGTTTTTCTAATAAAGTCATATGTAATGAATTTATTTTCTTGTAACTCATCTAATACTTTTTGTTTTGTGGTATTTATCTTTATCATGATCATTCAATTATTTTGATCAATGATCTATGTATCTCTCTATAATTTTTTAGGAATTTATTCCATGTAAATATTTTCAACTAACATCAATATTAAATTACTTGGATACCATGTTATATGTTATTATATGTGAAATTCGTACTTCCTTTTATATTTTTATCAGGTAACGTTTTTGACCTTTTATATGATCTGGGTTTTAAAAAATAGAATTCTCAAATTTCAATCCCTTTATTTCCATGTGCAAGTTAAAATTTAAATGTATTTATTAATTGTTGGGAGAATGTAAAATTATAATATTTTTATGTTTATCTATTTTATAAATATATAACCACTTTTAGATCATAATGTACATGAATCCCCAATACTATTGAAGAAGAACATTATGTTCAATTACACAAAAGACACACAATGAGGAGCCTAAATGAACCATAAGGTAGTATTTATATTTGGCTATTATAACCTAGCCATTTAATTGGGATTATGAATAGGATTATCAATGTTATGAAATATATTTCAAAAGGACCTAATGAATACAATTTTGTTTTTAATTATTATTAAATAATCACTACTACTTTAGTAAATTCATTTTGTGGTTCAAAATACGTATTCTTCAAAAATGGTGTAATTTCAAATTGATTTTTTTAATTTTCATAAATTTATTCCAATATTGGAAATTTTGTTTTAGGAAAATAATTTCTATTTTGAAAAGCTCATATCAAAATTATATTATGGTTAAATTATTTTGATTTATCTAAAATTGTTCATTTTTCAATGGATAATGAAAAATACATATTTTTAAAATACTATAATTTATTTTTATTAAATTATGAATAATTAATGTTACAATTTCCATTAAATATGATTTAAAATTAAATATATAATAATTAATTATATTAAAAATAATAAATTACATTTTTATCATATTTATATGTGATTTTGATATAATTTCATTAGGCTTCATAGGATTTTTTTTGAAAATTGTTTGTTAAATTCGTATTGTTACTCGAGTTTATTTAACTAATATAATTATTATTATGAATTATTTCATTGAAAATGTTATATTAAATATTTACATAAATTAATTGAAATGGGTCTCATGAATATTTCTAGTCTTATAGTTAGTAATATATCATCATATGCTTGAAAATGAATTTTTTGAAAACCTTTTCTTTGATATCGGTATGAATTTGATTTAAAATGAACATCTACAATTTTTATGAATTGAAATGGGAAGATTAGATTAAATTTGTGTAATTATAATTTTTTATTAAATATTAAGTTCACCTTAATGTTTTTCATGATTTATTGTCAATATAGTAAAAATATTTTAAAATAGTTATGATTAAGGTAGATTTATTGGGGGTTAAAGAATGATCATAGTGGTTTAAATTACATAAAAAATATCTAATTACCCTTTTTGGTAATATTTCAACTTTATCAATGTGTAGGTTCAGTAATGAGATATTTTTTAGTCTTTATGAATGTCAAAAGGGGGGATATTGTTTATTCTTCTATAAAAATTCAATCAGTGCCCTCTACCTCAATTATAAAAGGACACTCCTTCCCCTCAATTCTTCACATATATCAAGAAAATTTGATAAAAAACACCTAAATAAATATTCATAAAACATCATTATCCATATTATAAAATTTATGGCATTCCTAAATTACCAAGCTAAGGGGTTTTACATAGAGAACGAAAGGAGGTTCTTCTAAGTGGTGGTAATTGTCTTTGCTAATAAATTTCATTTTAATTTTTTCCTACCATAAATGATGTTTTAGAATATGAACTCTAATAAAATAATAATCTATCATATATGTAGATATTGTTTTTTTTATTTCATAATATTTATAAATCACATTCTCTTACAAATGAGAATCAAATCCATAGCTTGTGCGTATAGCGGTCTAGCACCACGAGAGCTAATGTAATTTGTCTTCAATCATAGAAACAAATTGGTAGTAATAATGACTGAATTAATGAATATATATAATAAATATACTTAATATTAATTATTTAAAATTATTATACCGTTCACTTACATCCTGTATTCCCAAATTAAGAGAACGATATCAGTGCTCGTGCATACATATGACCTACCATCTCCATGAACTAATGTGACTCATTTTCTATATATAATATAAACGAATTGTTTTAAAAATGAACTAAAAAGTAAATATTATTTTTTTAAAAGTTATATTATTAAATATTTTATTTAAAAACATCATATTGTCTAGAACTATATCATTCATTAGAGAAAAATTATAAGAAAACAAGGCAATTAACACATTAAAAATTACAATAATAATAATTATAATGTAAATTAATAGGTAGAAAATGTTATAAGTGGATAATAAATGATATTATAAAAATGAATATAGTTCTATTATTAATTAATTACATTCATTAAACCAATTTAAGATAGGTATGAGTGCATTCCTTCAAAAGTTAGTGTGAAGATAGAGACGATATCTTAGTTTCCCTTCATTGAGGCACATTTTAGTGTTTTGTGTATTTTTTATAGTGTATATAATTCCAATTTTATTTGTAATATAAATAAACCATAATTATTCATTTTATTTCATGTTTTATTTAGATTTATCAAATCCAATTAATGTTTCATTTGAAAATTACCTTATGGTATAGTATATCGTAACTCAATTTTCTTTCATTAGATTAAATTAAATCATCAATAACATTTATATTCTACGATTATGTGTGAAAATAAACTTGATTATATAATGTGTTATTTTAAATTTTTTATTTTCATTTAATAAATAGAATCAATTAATTTATTATTTCCCAATACAACATAAAATAATTGTATTGATTTCTCATCTAAAATTTTCTTCATTGGGAAAAAATTTTAAGTTACAATCCTATCTTATTTTATGATTTGTATCAACCTTCAATTTTATATGTTATATAAAAAATATCATTCTATTCCTAGAATTTAATATTTCATTTAGATTTATTAATTTCATTAGTTCATGATTCAAAAATTTAAAAAGTGATAATATAATTATGTTTAAATCTTATTTTATTTTGGATTATTTATGATTGAATTTCTATTAAAAGAAAATTATATAATCATTTTCTAAATGGCCCAATAATTTTACTCTACATTATTTATTTTGTAATTTTTCATATAATAAGACTACATTCCTCTATTAGAATTATGAAATTATTGAAAAAAAATATTTAAATAAAACCATACATTATTTATCTCTTCATTTGAAGAGGTTTTTTTCATCTAAATCAACATTTTCAATAAATGATGTGAAATAATTTTTTCTCTATTATTTTTAATGTTATTTTAATATCAATTTGTTTCAAAAAATAAAATGAATCTTCCTATGATTTTCCAAACAGTTTTCTTCTGATTTTTATTATAAAATATGAATGAAATATTTATTTAAATGTACATTTCATGAGTGAATATTTCATGAAAACATGAAAAATAATTGTTTTAAACATTCCATTATAAATTTATATGTTTTTCTTCAAAGAAGTATTCCCATAAACTATTATAATTTTTTTAGAATATAAAAGTTGTTTTCAATGTAAAATGTGTATTTTACTCAAAAATATTTAATAGTCATTTAATTTTATTTCCATTGTTTAATGATAAAGAGCATAGTTTAATTATACTCCACCATTGATATGATTTATTGATACCGTCATTTTTATTATTTTTGTATTATTAATTATTATTTTGATGAGGGAATTTATTTACATTCACCTTCTGTAATAATTTGAATTTCTTAACATTCAATTGAAAGATTCACATACATGTGACCATTATTATTTTCATGAGTGAATATTTCTTCACACAATTATGATATTTATTGATAAGACATATTTTACATTAATTAAATAATTTATTCAATATATTATGCATGGATTTGACTTCTAAAGATGGGTGGGGACAATAATTATATATCCCTTGATGAAATGGTATTCTCATTTAGTGAATTAGTATTCTAGAATTAAATAAGGGTTCCCATACTTTTAAACTATCATGTGAATGGTCTTGATGGTATAGATATAACGATATCTGATATCACGACATCTGATATTAATCATTTACCTCATTATAAATTCAGTCATTGTTATAAAGGATATTATTTCATTGATATTATATAGTGATGATTTTTCTCTAAATATTTGAATAAATGGAATTTGGGTTCAGTTTTTTAATTTTCTATATTGATTAAACCATATAGATTAGAAATTATATATTAATTATTGGAATAAATTTATTTAACTCTTATTGATCATATATGGTCAACCTTATTTTGTTTCCATTCCCCAAGTTATGAAAAAGTAATGTCTGATTTAATTAAAGGATGGATAATTTTTTTACTTTCACTATGATTTATTTCATGTGTGGAAATTTATTGCAAGACTCATATACGTGTCTCGTTTACCATTACTACTAAATTATTTAGTCATTTGTGATGTGATCCCTTATATCTCATACCAACATAATAATGGGACCACCAACTCTAGGTTACTTGGGTTGGGGTCTTTATAATTCACTCTGTTTTATAATTCATAAACTAAAAATATTAAATTATATTTATCATGATATATATACAGAATTAGAACATTTGAAACCATAAAATGATGGTATCACAGAAAATACACAAGAGATAATGTTTGAAGATAATAAATATTTCATGGGACCCATGGTGATGGATAAACCTCTAATATAACATCATGAAAATCTATTGGAGAAAGAAACCAGGAATTTCAATTGAGATTACACAATCCATTAACCCCCTCACCAAAAGTATTGCATCATTCCTTTTCTAATTCATATGGTGGGAACATTTTCAACATTTCGAGGGGTATATAGTCCTGGTATCCCCTTACATATATCTGAATAAATAACATGTTGTGTTTCTTTAAACCAAAAGCCTCATAATTTTCTTATTGGGGTTACAAAATTTTATATACTTTTAAGTACTAAATTTATATAACTTAATTATATATCTACCAAGATAATTGTTACATTATTTTAATTTATTTATTTATATAATATGCAAGGATTGATTTTTTTTTATTTTTAGCCTTAATATGGTTGTAAATATTTTTATAATCAATGATAAAAAAATATTAAAATTAACATACAAACATTACCTAAACTTATTTGATACACACCCTAAACATATTGTTCGTGATTAAAATCAAATAGATTTTTCTATTTATGTGTGATAGGGTGTATATTTTATTAGTATTTCTTCCTATGTTTTTTTCATTTTTTATGTATTTTGACAATTAATGAATATTAATTATAATTTTTCACACATTGATTGATTTAGTGGTATATTATATAATTTTATATTGAATCGATTTTAAAATGACTATTGACGTTGAATCATTTCTAAGAATATGATTTTGAAACGGTTTTTTAACTTCAAAAAATTATTGAAATCATTTACCATTAACGAAAATAAAAAATTTACCTCTCATGCCAATAAGGTATTATATACCAATTTTGAAAAATTCCTTCTAATTCCCATACATCCCTAATATTAACATGATTATTCTGATAGCACAAGTACTTTTGAGTATTCCTCCTAAAAATAATTTGTGATTACAAATTTTTTTATACAATTTGCAAACATCTATAGCTAGGCACAATTCTAAATTGATACTTACCCATTATATAAAACAAATTTGTCAACTAGAATACCAGAATTTATTTATAATTTTTTTAGTCCCCACTGTCCCGCACTCATGGAAATTGTTCTAAAAGAATATTTTTTTAAACACATTATTTGACAGGAATTGATGTTATCCAATGACAATTAAATAATTTAATATTAATGAAAAATTGTACTTAATAATACTTTTTGAATCCCAAAAAATATTTTTTAAGATCCTTTGAAAATTATATATATATAAATTATATTTTTAATTTTTATCCAAAATAATTCCATAATAGACCCCCTTATGTGCATATCATATGTTATTATAATTTTCATAACCTGGGGATTGGAAAATATATAAAAGTGATTAACGTATTTACCCATTATTAGAAAGATATTTAAATCGTTATAAAATAATAGATCATTTGAATATGAGAAAACATAAACATGGGACAAATAAATTGTACAAAGTGGAATATGGAACAATAATTTTTTCCTACATGTGATAATATATGGACATGTAATATAAAATAAAAACCATATATCATGAAATACCAGTGTAAACCATGTTATAGTAAAAATGGTTCACGGACCATAAAATGAGAATATTAAAATTTGGAATAAGCACTAGAATAAGGAATCACAACCTAATGGAGTTGGGAAAACACATTATCCCCATAACATAGTGTAGTGAACATCACTACTCGATTCCTCATATATAGTGATGTGTGCATCACTACTTGATTATTATTACATTTTGCGGTAAGAACCAGTAAATGGTTCCTATAACAAAGTGTAACATGAGTCACTACATGATTCCTATAACATAGTGGATCAGATATCACTTCCCTATTTTCGTAGAGGATCATGCATCAATACATGATTCCCATAAATATATAAAGAGATATATAACCATAAAAAAGTAATTGGAGGGAGATATAGGACCCCACCAATCACATAAATATAATCCATTCCAATGACTCCCAAACTAATCAATAATATATCATATCATGAATAACATATTTTAGGAGAATGTGTTTCATAATAATTATAAGAGTTATAAAATATAATATCCTATAAAATTTGGTAACTTGATACAAAAAATAATCATCATTCAAAAAAAAGGATTATTTGAAAAGGAATTTAGATGGAATTTCATGAAAAATTACAACAATAGAGATAGATATTTTGATGATCTAGAGTGAATTGGAATGAAAATTTGATAAAGTGATATTTGAAAAGATAAATACTTTTTATGATGATATTACCTTTCACATTCAAAATTATTTCAAATAAGATGGTTAGAAGACAATATTTCGAAAATATTTTTAAATGGACCACGAATAATAGTATAATATAGAATAAATATATATTTTGTGGGATAATTTGATTATAATATAATAACATTAAACATAATAGAAACAAATTTATTTTTTGGTTATTTTTTTGTGTCCCACATTAAAACTATATTAATAAAGACTTTTAGAAAATTGTTATAGAAAATTATGCTGATCATAATAGAAAATAAATAGTTAAAATTATAAATAATAAAGAAAAGTATTTTTGTATAGAAATAATATTTATATGGAATAAAATTATTCTTGAAAAGGATGAATATTATTAAAACCAAAATTATAAAATTATGTGAAAAATATCATCATGGAAGATTCATTGAATTTTAATTTTAATTTTCTATAAGTAAATTCTCATTTTTCATTGTAATTAAAATGTAAAAACCCACTCCAATATCTTGGGTCTAATGGTTAATCTATCAATTTGGCATAAGATATAATGAATCAAATTCCAAAGGAACATATAGTTTTAATGTTACTATAAACTAAATACATACATTAAATTCACATTAAAATAAAAAATAAAAAATAGAAAAAAAAACTTCTTATTTATAGAAGCATTATTATTTATTGTTTAACCTTCCATATTAAACAAAATATAATTATTGGTATCATGTATAAAATAAAACAAGATAATTTTGTGATCATAGATGCTCATACAAGGTATCTATACAATGTATGATTTCATGAATAAATAAGCATAATAAATATTGAATGGTATGTAAGTAAAACATATGAAAATTAATCAAATATGTGAGAATATTATGATAGAATTAGACTATGGTATAACAATCCATATAAGTAATCACATAGGATTTAAACGTTTCTATTGAAATTCTATCAAATCAAATAATAACATTTGTTACACGTAACAACGAGTTTAAACGAAATGGGAAATAATATTAAAAGAATATTATTTAATGTAATACTTATAATAAAGATCATTAAATAGGTGGGTATGAATATTTCAAACTAAAATATAAAAATTATATTTATTTATTGTTTAGTAAAAAAATTATTACCCTTATAAAAGACAATAAATGTTTTTTTAAAAACATTATGTATCTAAAAGATGGAATAATTGCGCTATGAACATGGAACATGAAATAAATATAACAAATATTATAAAATTTATTTGAGGAATTAAAATTAATTTTTAAATGATAATATTAAAATTATATTTTGGATAATTTTTTTATTTTTCTAAAATGTTTCAATTTTTAATGAAAATTGAAAAATGCTGAATTTTATTTGAAAAATTATTTATTCTTTTATGAAATTGGTTACCTTAAATTCTATTATGAATTGGTTTTAAAGTAATCATTGTTCAATTGTATATATATTAATCAAATTTATTTCATTGGTATCATTGTAATATATTTTTTTTTAAAAAAACATTGTAACCCTTGAAACGTTTTCTCATTAAAAACTCATTTTCCCATTTCTTATACAAGAGAAATTTTAAATTAAAGTTTTTCACTTCTATTTATATAATATTAAAAAAAATTACATATGACACATAATCAGAATTTATATTACATAATATGTTCAAATTAATTAATTGTGAAAATTAATAGTGAAATGGTCAAAAATTAATTTTCATGGTTAAAGTAAAAATGGATTTCATAATGGTTAAACTATGATGTACTGTTTTAATAATGAGATAAAACATGTAAAACCCAAATTATATGTATATATTTAAAAATATTTAAAAAATATCTTCAGTATATTCACTAAAAATGGTAGTTTGTATAATAAATTAATTACTTATAACCATCTCTACTTCTATCAATTGGGTTACAAAATCATATTTCTTGTGTACAGTGGACTACCACATCAAAAATAAAGGTCATTTTTTCCATTACAACGTAACACAATAGATTATGATGATGGATACTATATATATTATATTTATGACATAATTTTACTATTATAGTCATAATATCATATATATATTTTTTCATATCATTCCATCGGGGATAAGATAAGGTCACACTACTGTACAACAGACTACTGCCCTACGAAGCCTTATTATTTTTCCTTCACAAATTAATTAAATAGAAAGTGATAAGGATAGATTTTATGATTAAGTGTGATGTAACTCAAGTTAATTATGATATTTAAATTATATTAATCATTCCTCATTTATAATGTATCATTTCATGTCATATCATTTCACTCACATAATGAGGATAATATAACTTGGGTACCTGTGGAATACCACCTTCATTAAGAGACGTGACTCTATTTTCACTATCACACCACATGTTTAATAAATATAATTGTATAATATTTTTTTTCTATAATTTTTATGATTTAACAATATTTACCTCATTTACATAATGTGTATTAAAAAAAGAAATATTATTAATGAGTATATACCACCTACTATCTACATGATCGTAACATTTTTTTTCACAACCATTTTTATGATCGGTTTTAAATGAATTTTTGATTTATTAATATAATAATGATTTCATGATTATTATTATAGTGATAATGGTACTATATAATATGAGTAAAACCTAGATTTTTCTTCTAAAATCCTTCCACTACTCATTGTCTTATGAAGGTAGAAGTTCATTATTTGGAACTAAGAAACCTTCCCATTATTTCAGAGGCTAGAAATAAATGCTTATTGTCTTAAATAAATCAGGGGGATAATTTCCCCTTTTATATTAAAACATCTTACCAAATTATCTATAAAATACCACTATTTGATTCATGATAATACTGAAGGAAAATCAAAATTTCATTTATCAAAATAAAACTAAAACCAAGTACAAAAATAGAAGACCACAATATCAAAGTACACAATAGAATATAATCCTATGATAACTCAGGACAACCAAATAATCTCCAAATATCCACATGAAACATTCAGAAAATCCTCAAAAACCCTTGTGTCACTAATTACTACTAAATATGTGTTATACATAAACTTTTCCCATGTATTGATAATAAAATATAAAAAATCACCAATGTGCCAGATCAGGTTTGAGTAATGAAACAATACAGATTTTCCCCAATGACTTCTCTACTCATGGAATAAGGATAAAACAATAAAACAATATTTATATCAAAATGTAATATATAAAACCATTTTTAAAATAGGTTATATCAAAATCCAAACAAGTGTTAATGAAACCATTTTCTCATAACAATATCATGATCCAAGGAAAGAAACAAAACAATGTTCTAAAAATCATTTCAAATATTAAATTTAGTCATATCTATTATATGTCACATATCTACACATCCAACCATGTATGAAAACCTGAACCTCTCTATACTCACAAGTGGTGGGTTATCCTTTCACCAAGCCATCACATTGGGAACTAATTTGATTGGGGTGATCCTTATCATTTATCATTCCCTCTAATGAAAAGGTGACTCTTTACTATTATCTACTGCAAATTAACATGAACACACACAACCATTATTCAAACCCAAAGAAAAAATAAATATTTCATCAATTATAATAAAATCATTCATTTATTGACAACCTTCCATCAAAAGAATTATAATATACAATTTCAATTCATTTAAATAAATTATTTCCTATTATTTTAATCATTTCCAATTATCTATTTAACAAAATTCCATAAAATCTGCACCTTAAAATCACTATTATAAAACCCTAAAACAATGATCATTAAACATAAACTCCCAATTTCCATGTTTCAATAAATTATCACTCTTGTGGTTTTTTAAAAATCTATACATTGAAAATTCATAATATATTTTACATAAAATAATCATTTTGAAATAAATCCGTCATACTTTAAATATATGAGACATGTGTAAAGACACCTACGTCTAGTTTTATGATGAAAACGAGGAATGATAGGAAAAACATCTATGAAGCTGGGATACACCTCCATGAACCCTTATTTTATCAATTACACTATGATAAAAGAAAAATAATTTATATTTGGAATAATATGTTATATATCTATCTTTATAGGGCAAAGATCTAAGAAAACGATAGTGGTAATGAAGTGTTCCTATGAAAAATCACAAATAATTACCAAGAATGATCCCTTACCACAAGGATTCGGCCTCAAAACCCCAAGGGAAGCCATCTGATTTCCGCTGGATCAATGGGAGAATTTCCTTGACATATGGAAATAGATATTATCGAGTTAGGGTTACATTTGAGGAAAATAACTCAAGTAGAGACCAAAAGGTGAAGGATCCACAATTTTTGTATCTCACTTTAAAACTTTGCATGGTCACTCACGTGGTTATGTAAATTGTGTGATGTCCATGTGAAAGGTGGTTTCTCAAGGGTTGAATGTCGCAAGATAGGCTCACATAGTTTGAAAACTATGCACCATCCAGGCCTTACCCACTATCAAACATATCATAGTTTATCACATGATTTTGTATGGTTTAGAAAAACTGTGCACTGCCCTTGAGCCTTCACTCAAACCCATGAATCATTGTGCATGATTTTATATGGGTTTTTTACAATTTTTCCAAACCATAAACTTGTATAAAATCCTCCAAGATACACCCAAATTTCTAAATACTCTCCCAAACATCACCCATATAAATTAAATAACCGATAATCTTAAATAAATGGTAACTTACTTGAAAATTGTGGTGGTACATTCTCCCCACCATTCATTTTTCCTTCTCCAGAAAGTAAAAATCCATCACTAATCTAAAAGAGTTAGGGCCATTATTTTTCATTTCCTGCTCGTGTAACCAAGTATGTTCTTAAATCTAACCATATTTCTACAAAATTCTCACTAGACCAAGGATTTTTCCATATAAGACACTCTCTTTCCAATCCTCAATCCACACTAGGTTATCTATCAATAAGGAATCTAGATTTAATATAACATGATCCATTGAATCAAATAGTTATGAACAAACTGATTATTTTTCAACAGATATTTTCAAAACACATTTTTCACCACAATGAACCATGGTGGGACTCCCAACAAATATACTAACTCACAGACCCATAACAGTATTTCTAAATTTCCTATGTATGTAAGATATAAGATTCCATACATCCTAAAATGATGATACATATCCTTAGACAGTTCCCCAAGAACACATGATCGATCCTTTCAAACAACAATGACCGCTGACAATGATCTACATATGATTTCTGATGACTCTGGGCCGTCTCCATTCATTTCTTGATCGAATGAATCTTCTCTGTTGTTTCTTGGACATGGCATGAACCATCTTGTGGGGTCTCACCTATTTCCACCTTACCAAGTGGAGAACAAAATGGAAACCCATAAAAAGCTTTAAAAGGAGACACATGTATAATTTCCCAATAGAGATTGTTATACATGAACTACGAAAATAGTACATGATCTATCCACAAGCCACTGATATCCATTACACAAGCATATAACATGTCGTCCAAAGTTTGTATCATCCTTTTGGATTGGTCATCCGTCTATGGATAATATGTTTGACTAATTATCCATTGAGTTCAAATTTATTTCATAAATTATTTATAAAAACAATATGTTATAATTGAATCTCTATTTGATAGTATCATATATATTATTTCATTACTCTTTATGAAATATCAGATATAGATTTTTGGTATGTCCTACACAATATGAGATTCAAGAATAGGAATGAAATGATTTGAAATTGTGATTTTATCCACTATCACCCTTTTGGAATTATGTTTCTGAACCATTAATGGGAGACATGTTACAAAATCCAGTGATATATTCTCCCATTTCTTAATAGGAATTGACAATGACTACAACATACATGTTAGGATCTGATTCTCTGCTATATCTTGCTAACAATTTACGAATATCGATACAAACATAGAAACTTCTTATTTTCTATCACTATATAAGAATTTTTCAATCAATTAATTATACATATTAATTATTTCAGGACTAACATCCCATCTTGAATAGTGGTAAACATAAAGGCAATCCATAGGTACGACCAACTGATTTGTAAACCACAATAATGAGATCTCATCAAACATCCATCCCTCATTGGTATCCCCAACATTGAATTATGACTTCATAGCCTTGCATTATTAATTATACTTCTCAGAGTGTTGAAAAATATTTAAATATAAACCAATTACTCTATAATGAAAACAGAAAAATCACCTCAGTGTTAACTTTCCAAGTCCATGTCATCTAGGGATGATATTGGCTGCCACTCATCTGAACCTACATTTCCCAACTGATCATATGACTTTATTCATAATGAGTATTCTACCAAATTTCAATTTCCATATGTATAAATTATGTTGATGTGATACATTTAGAGATACTCCACCCATATGATTTGTCTCAGATTCAAATCATATTATCATAAAAAATGTTTCAACATCTTATGATCCAGCAACATATAAAATTTCTCACCAATGATGTAAATGATGCCAAGTATTCAATTCCTGCACTATGATAGAAAACTCCAAATAGTGTGTATAGTAGTTCTTATCATGAACTCTTAACTTCCTTAATCCATGAGAAACAACATGATCTTCTTTCATTATAACACATCCCAACCTTGATCCTAATGTATCAAAACATACACCATAACATATTCCTGATTCTATTGAAATAAATACTCATGATGATGCAAGGGAAACGTTTATAACTTTAAAATACTTTTGGAATTCATTATCTAATTGTATTGTAACACTATTCTTTCTAGAAGTTATCAAAGGTGGATTTTATCAGGAGAAGTCACACAAAAGGCATAAAAAATAATCATCTAAACCAAAGAGTATTTGTATATCAAAGATGTTCTTGGGAAGTTTCAAATATATTATAACTTCTATCGTCTCCATATCTAGTGAAAAAACTATTTTATAAATTATATGGCAATGAAATCTTTTATCTTTTATCTGAGAATCATGCATTGATAATTTTTTATATAAATGATGATCTGGAAAAATTCCCAACACAATCGTCATGTGTTTCTCATGCTCAGCCCCTATCCTTGATTACACAAATATGTCATCCACACTAATCACCATGATAGAATCTATATATCATTGAAATATATAATTAATAAATTCTGTAAAGACAATTTTTTCATTAGGATGACCGAATTAAATTTTCACATATTCATAATGGCCATATATACTTCTAAATGTCAAATTTAGAATATCATGTTTCCAAACACACAGTTTGTGATAACCCGATCAAAATTCAGTCCTAGAGATCCACTAAAATACTCTTAATGGATCGAAAATATCATCAATTCATGTTCGTGGATACTGATTATTTATCATAACATGGTACAGATTACGATAGTTGACACAAAGGGGAAGAGTTACATTTGCCTTATTGACAAATAATAGGTGTTTCCCTTTGATACGTTCTAGGCTGAATGAACCCTTTTCCTTACAACTATTATTACTAAACTTTATGCTTCCTTAATTATTATGTTACATTTGGTATGATTTATGAGAAATATTATTAGTCCCTAAAAGGATATAAATAAAAAATGTCACTTCCCTTATAGGGGTATCCCTAGATTTTTTTGGGGGGACACTTCTAGAAACTAATATACTATTGATGGAAAAATATTCTTCTCAATATCCTTTACTGATGAAAAACACAACACTACACATTGGTACAAGATCGTTCCAAATAATGGTGATGAAAAGTTCATTACACCTACCTTCATGGTGTAATCCTCTCTTAAGAGATTCAAGATGCCTTCTTTAGTCCTGAAAATGACCATTTGGGTATAACAGTCGATGTGAGACTTTATCATCATCAACCAATTCATACCCATGATTATATAAAAAACAAAAGAAAACATAAATAGATAAATAAATTTTAATTTCAGCTTCATCGATTATTATATATCATTATCTATACACATTGGATCAATACTCACTTTGTCCATGTGGAGTTTGATTTTTTTATCACAGAATAAATCTTCTCATGTTTTAATGTCAAAAAAATTATAGATCACGATGAAAGAAAGGAATGAGATGTACCCATATCATTAAACACATTCATTAGTGTATAATTAATTATAATTACACCTCACACAATCTATGGTCTATACTGATCATCCATAATAACATGTTCAGCTACATATAATTGATTCATCATTGCAAATTTATCTTGGATCCCCTGTTGAGGTTCCACAACTAGATGAGTCTTGGTATTTTTAAATTCACCATGGATAGCTCTATTTTACTGATAAGATTGATTATGTTTCCCTCTCCATGTCAGATCATATAATGCATGTGATACCTGATTAGTGTATCGATCACCTGACCTCGATGCACTACAACTATAGAAATGATGATTCCATATTTAATTATGGTAGTGGAATACTCTAGGTGGTTTTATACACTATCTATTTATGTTGTCGAACATTCCACATTGAAAAAATCCATGTTGTATTTTTGGTTTTGGATGAAAATTCAAAGATATTGAAGTTTGATTCTAGTTTATTATCCCACTTTGTAAATAGTGTCCCTCTTATTGTTTTTTTGATATTAGAGTCCACAATTATTCCCATGTGTATCTAAATTTTTCCTCCACACATATTTCATGGGATATCCCTTTATTCTATTATCACTCTACCAACCATTTCTGTGTATAATTTAATACAATGTATAGAAATATTCGATTGAATATCCTATCTTATCCTCGATTCAAAGATGTTTTCCTTCAAGGATGCACTATAATTATCTTCAAGTGAAAGAAATAGTAAAATAATGAATTTATCTACATGCTCCAGGGAAGAAATATTTTTCTACTTCATGATGATGAAATCAATCGTTTATTGATCTTTAAATGTGTGAGGATATAATAGTTAGATTAACAATTCCTTAAATCCACCCATGCATGTCCCCATTCCAATTTAGCCTGAATAGTTAAATCCATCCTCTCACATTAAAGATCTTTTAAAATATTTCTTCAAGATTGAATTTCTGATTTCTAGTGTTCCAATGAAATCAAGGATAAAATTCACCATATTCAGCCACACCCTTCTTTCTTTAGTTTAGAATCACCCTAGAATATTGGGGGATTCTCCCTCTAGAATTGTATAGAATGATCCACATACCTTGGATAATCTATCATGATTTTGTTTTATATGGGTTTAAAGTCCTAGAAAATACTCTGAAAAAGCAGTTCGTTCACCTATGTCATATGTGCGACCATGTTCTCAGTAGTTTCTTTTGGTCGGGTTTTATGACTCCTACTAGGTTCCATTATCTAGAAACACAAAAAACTATAGATTTCTAACTCTTTATTAACCAAAGATAAATTATTTGAAATACAATTACATCACAATATCAAAAAATATATGTTTCCAAAATCATCATTATACACATTTAACCATTTTTTAAAAAATTTAATATTCTTTTAAAAATACAACTATTTTCAAAATAGCACAACAAGTCTCTCTTTCAAAATCATTCATTTAAAAATATTCATTTAAAAAATTAATACATTCTACCAAATCATATATAATTACAAAAAATGAAATATAGAATCCTAGTTTGAATTCATTTCTCTTTTTCATGCAATAATAATCTCACATTATAAACCAATTCCATGAGATTAAAATTCCTATAAGTTTCTCTAAAAAAACATACGCACCCAAATCCATAGTGTTGTGATGTTAAACATAAAATTGTCATCTATTACATTTTATGTTCTACATTCAATGTCACGAAACAACCTGGGTCGACCTTGAACTGGTTACCCAAGCCGGTCTAAGGCATGACTCGAAGGAGATGCCCGATCCCCATGGGATAGCAACTACTGCCGGGCATCAAATTATAAATACTAGGAATTATTCGGACCATAAAATTAATTAAATAAACTAGAAGAAACAGTTCAAAACAAGATAAATAAATGACATGAAAAGAAAGAACAATAAAAACACGACTAACCTGTCCAAGACTCAGACTCCACGTAACCATGTGGGTTACTCTCCGATACCAAAACCAAAAATCTCTTAAGGCAATCCAAACCAGAGCTGGAACATGGAAGATAAAATAAAAACAAGAATACACTATAGGCATGAGTATTAAAACTCAATAGGTAGTCTCAAATAATCTATTCCCAATGTGTTGGAACCATGGTCTTCTATGCATGATTTGGAGTGTGGTTTGTGTTTGTTGTCCATCATCAATGGAAGTTCGGATCGTGTACCAGCAAAGAGATCATACCGTTCAAGCAGAAAACAGTTTTTAAGGTGGCGCCATTTCCCAGTGTTTGCCAAATTTTGGGGGTCCAAAATCTAGATGTTGCTGAGCATCGCGAAAAGTGGATTTCCAGGAAGATCTTCATCTTATATGGCAAGGGAATGAGTTTTGCGAAGATGGGATGCATGGACTGGATTTCGCGAAGACCAGAAGAATGGAGGTGGTGAGGCTTCGCGATTACGTCAAGCTTCGCGAACGGCAGAGGCTGGAGAGCTTCACGGCGATGAAGGGCTTCGCGAGGGAGCTTCGTGGCGAAGGCGTGAAGGTATGTTGACAGTGATTCTTCGCTACTACGTCAAGCTTCGTGAGCGACAAAATGCTGTGGTGCTTCGCGATTTCGACAGAACTCTGGCGGAACTTCGGAGCTTCGCGATAGGTGCTGATGTGGCGTTGACTTCGCGCGAAAAGTTCGAGGGTAGGTGGAATCACCTATAAATTGAGGGCGACCCCCTCAAGCGAAAGAGAGAGAATTTCAGAGAAATTCCTTTGCTCTCGGTTCGCAAAGGTCTCTCACGAAGGCAGCGTGCTTCGCGAAAGAGGAGCTTCGCGGCGGCTATTCTAGCTCCGCGAAAGACGTGCGCCCCGCGTTGGCTCAGTGATCATCGCGAAGAGGCAGGAGCTTCGCGATAGCCAAGCATTGTGAAGGCTGGAGTATCACAAGAGTGCTTCGCGATTGAGCTTCGTGATTGAGCTTCACGATTGAGCTTCGCGAAATGGCAGGGGCTCTGCGAAGTCTTGTTTGAGCTTTGCAAAATTGGGAGCCTCGCGAAGTAGGGTACTTTGCGAAGGCCTTTTCCAAAGGTCTTTTGCCCTGTGGACAATGGAAAAGGGGTTTTTCCTCATTGGTTGGAATTTGGATCTTAACAGAGCATTAAACTTAGGACTCTGATGGAAGAAAAGTCTCATGCTGAATAGAAGACAATGAACTTCATGAATTTCAATTGAAGAGACCTTCACGTCTATAAACTTAGTGGGACTTCACCAACGGCAGTGAGCCAGGGGAAGTCAATAGGAGTGACCTGAGGGGAGCAGTGGGCTATCCCTGAACCTTTGTAAAGGCAGTGAGCCTGGGACAGAGTGACTGTACCCAAACTTGTGTAATCTACTGCTAGTGGAGCATAGTGGTTTTCGGTACGACCGGAAACCTGTCCATGTATGCTCCTTGGATGTAGCCCTTAGTGGTGAACCAAGTAAAAAGGGCTGTGTCTTCTCTGTGCATGTGAATTTTTGCTTTCTAATCATAATCTTCATACAGGTTCAACAAGTTCCTACCAAAGTGGGAACAAGATCCATCAATTTAAAAAGAAAAAGTGGTCACCCTGATTCACCCCTCCCCTCTCAGGGTGTCCCGGGGTCCTTCACAATGCACATTCATTAAATAAAGGAAACATTGATTTTAGGTTTATAATACAATCTATAAATATTAAATTTTCTATACGTTTCATTTTAAGGTAAAAAAATTACAATCATAATCGATTGCCCTTAAGTTTAAAATATGGTGAAAGGGGTTGAAAGAAAAGGAGACCAAGATAGAACCATTCATTTTTTAAATATGTGTCCATGGAAAGATTGTTTATTCATTTAAATCATATTTTTTGAAATGATCTTTAGAAAACCACACATTTATAATTTTTCAAAAAAACACAGAAACTAAGAACAATTAGAATCACTACATATAGGGATGGATAAGTACTAACAGTACTAGTGTCAAAGGAACATGGGAAATCCTAGAAACTCCATGGAAAACCATAACGTTCTAATAAATGTGACTCATCCTGAAGGCATTCTTACTATAAATGATTTCATAATTCCTAAATAGTTTGTGTTTTCCAACCTGGCCTATCAAAGAGGGCCAATCCCTTATTAGAGGAAATTTAATACTAAGAGCAACTAGCCAGTGCATATTCTAAACTTGTGTAGAAATCGTTCTCAGTAAACCTCTTTGATATTCTATTTTCCAAAGCATAGTTTTCAAGAGGGTGATCCATACATTTAAAATAACAAGACACTCATATGAAACAGAACACACCACGCAACTCAACACCGCCCTAGATACCTCTAGGGAAGTCATTTCCTTGAAATAATAATTATACAATGAAGGTCCCATACTAAGGATTCTCTCATCCCACGATCAATTGATGTGGTAAGATACCCAACCCAAGAGGGGTTTTCCGAAACAGCCATTTAAAATTTCCAACAAAGCCTTTACCTATGCAACACTCTAGCATTTATCAAAACATTTCCAAAGAAAATCCAAATTCATTTTTCATAAACCTGACCAAACGGGCCTTAAAAATCATTTAGCACTAAATCATTTCAAAAAGAAGGAACACACACCTTTACTTTGAAACCCATATTCACTTGAAATCCAATTTAAGAAACTCAATTAACCACATTAAATCTGAAGCACATTTTCAAGGGCCAAAAGGAATTTCATCAAACACTTAGTAAGAACATTTAAAAAAAAATTCATTTTATTCAAATAGAAATGGTCTTACTTTATTTCACAATAAGAAATTATTCTAAAATCCCTAAATTACTAAAAAACCTTAAATAATGTGGGAAAAACAAGAAATAAATATTTATGTAATTTAATGGCTATTGCATTGGGAAGCCTACCTCAAAGAAGGAAACATACCGAGCCAAGACACTTCAGTTCTTAATGATTCTGAAGAAAACAATTCCCACCCTAGCACACATATACATTCTAAAAAATATATATATACCCATAATCCATTGAACATATTCCCTGTGACATGAAGTAATTTGTGAAAGGAATACACACACACACACACACACACACACACATATACACATTTGTATTGATGTATGTGTGTGTTCACACCACTATGGATCCACCCAAGCTCTAATTATTTAACCTAGAAGGGCTAACATATTTTGGAATAAAAAACAATTTCAGAATACAAAATTAAATGGAAACAACAATTTAAAGCATCACATTCCTTTGATGATACCCTCATGTGTGAACCAAGTGCACCCATGGGTGTTCCAACATCTATTGACACACCAAACAGCCCCAAAGACACACAAAAAAACCATTTATTGAATGCATTTAACATTAATTAATCAATTCATGAAACCCCTTGGTAAAAACCAACTATCAATGCATTCATATCTCAAGTTCCTTTGAAAAAACATTTCACAAATTTTACTAACTACTAAAAAAACAACCATGAAGTACCATGATGAAGCACACTTGAAAACATGACCATATAATTTAGAAAATATTCTTTAACCATATAATCATGTCAAAACACTTTCTAAATATATTTCTCACCCCATAAAACATTAAATTTCACTATTCAAAACGCAAATGTCATTTAACCAAAAACATTTGACACATGCACACATTGATATAACTATATATTCATTTCTAAATATAGTTTTAACTAATTATACCCTCCAGAACACATCACAATAAAATAAATAAGTTATTGAAACAAAATAGGGCCTTAAAATTCCCAAACATAAACAATAAACACATAAAAATCCCATTTTAATACGATTTAATAATCCATATTCTTCATAATAGATTAATAAGCTATATCCTTAATAAGCGAGTTCAGTAAAAATAATATTTCAAAAAACAAAAGAACCAATATATTTATCTGGAATGGAATGGAATGAAAATTCCTACTTCAATGTCATGAGACCATGATACCACATCAGTAGAGGGAAGAAAATCCTTTTGCGCACCAATCGCACACCGATGGTGGTGTTCACGGTCAGAAAGAAGGGTCAGCCGGAGCATGAGAGGTTGGAGGTGCTGCTGGCCAGAGTAAGGAGGTGGTATGGTCTGATGCAAGGCGTAAAGGAGGTGGAGGCAGGGGTCGCAGCTGGGGCTGGAGTGGCTGTGCAAGGTCAGCCGGAGTTAGAGAGGAAGGGGTGTAGAGGGCCGGAACGATGAGGCCGAGTGTTGAGGGTGGGGAAAATTTAGTCAGAGGGCTGGAGATGGGGAGTGTGAGGGCGGTGAGGGGTGAACAAACACATAGGGCGAACAAGAGGTCAAGTGTGTAAGGGTGTGGCTGGGGCTTGGAAGGGGGAAGGTAGCTAGGTGGTTAAGGGAGCGCAGGGGAGGGATGAATCATAGAACGAGGAAGGGGGAGGCATGTGGTGTGGAACTAGGAAGGGGGTACGATAAGGGTTTTTTCTCTCTCCATTTAATTATATCAATAATAAAAATTCTAATAATAAAACCAAATAATAATAATAATAATACCAGAAATAATAATAAAAATAAGAACTATAAATATCATTCTAAAAATTGTTATAATAATAAAAATAATAATAATAAAACTAATATGAATAATAACACCTCATTAATAATAATATTAATAATTACATAATAAAATTATTATTATTAAAACTTAAACATTCAAACCACTTTATTTACATAAAAAATTATTTAGTTTAATCATTAGATACTTTTGCAATAACCCTACTAACAACGTGACTACCGCCAACTTTTTGGTGACCGCACACTGGTATGAAATTCACAAAAATTTAAAATGACAAAATTTTTAAACTGGGACCCATCCAGGACCATGCCTCAAGAACCTAGAGCAATGAATTGGTAAAATAAGAATAAATTAAATGTTGGGGTGTGAAAATTCTCCCCACCACAGACACTTATTCCCCCATAAAGTCACCATGTCGAACACTAGACAAAATAAGAAACCATGATGAGTAGAAACTGAAAGAAACCACAACACATGAGAATGGGAGAACACGAGAGGTTTCTCCCTCCCACTAGGTCTTAGCTAGAGAAATAATTAACACCCGACCATTCCTCCCCGAGAATGGGGGGGTGATGCAGGAACTCCCAACTGATCCAATCTAACTTCTACTACGTGAGCGAAACAACACTTCCACCGAAACATGGAAATTTTCACCCCTACCAAAAAACATGAACACTAGAGAAAATTCTATGAGAAGAATATAATCCCAGTATTAAACCCTAGTATAATTACAATCCTTAAATCCTTTTTCGGCACTTACATCTCCAAACAAACACCTCTAAACCAAGATCAACCCATACAAGGGCCAAACACACCTTTACGAAAATTGTATGATTCATAAAACCACATTAACACAACCATGACTACTTGGATTAAAATAGGATGAGTCCATCATAACTTCATAATAAAACAATGAACTTACAACAACATAAAATATTCAACAATAGAAAAACAATGGAAGAAAGGCTTTAAAAGTTCCACTGTCAACACGAAACCCAAAACCCAAACCAAGGCTTCACACCCCCAAAAACTCTTGACTTCACATGAGATTCACCCCCAGACCTGTGGTTGGGGCACTGATGGCTGATGCATCACCTGCCTCACAATCATGTTCATGAATTCTTTAGTCAAAACATCTTTTTCAGGTGACTCTTCCTGCAAAATATATTAAGATGGCTCAGACACCCACAATGAGGACACATCTTTGGAGGGATACGACATGGCGGCTTCACATTCCCAAAATAGGCCACACTGGTTTCATACCACAATACAGTCTGATGATCTGGAATTCAGAACCACTACAAATGAATCTATAGAAACAGGTCCATCAGGTACACCCTGTTCTCCAGATGGGGAACCTTTACGAGCAATTAGATACGCTGTATTTAAAAGAACCTATGCTCTAGAGACCAATTCCGATAAGAATGCCTCATACACAAACTTATCAAGTCAATGGACCCTAAAAGGGAGGGCCTACTCCTTGATCTCAAGATGAATAACCCTGATGAAGAGATAAGTCGTCATCAAATCATGTGACGCTACTTCATGAGAAAATGACAAAAGTTCCTTGGAATGGTAACCATATGCTTTCATCGTCCGTTGTCCTTTTTGAATATGCATTAGGTCTTCCTATTATTTATTCTTCACCTCCTCAGGTATAAAACATTGCATGAAGGCGAATTTAAAGACTTCCCATGTCATCCCAACTTGCATTAATGGTAGGGCGAATAACTCACACTCACCCAGTACCAGACCATCGAACATACCCAAAGCGTCATGCACTCTGACAAGCGTCGGGAGTTCCCAATACCCTAAAGATGTGCTCGACCACTTCAAACCACTCTAATATTTCTAATAGACCTCGATCACCATGAAGAACACGAAACTTCCAAAAAGGACCAAAAACTGGGCATGAGATATCAGAAACATTGTGGACCATTCTGGGAATTATTTTTGAAAAACTTATAAAACACAAAGCTGAGACCAATATCAAATCAACCTATAATTAAAAGTAACATCCTGAGTCAAAATGACTGGCTAAAAATAACAAATATAAAAACTACCCAAAATTCTCCTTTTTGTTTTAAATTTAAAAATATCCTTATTTTATGTCCATATTCCAAATACCAAAACCACTTTTCAAACCAAATTCAAATTCAAAAAATCATTTCCCCTTTAAAAATCATTTTAGAAAAAGAAGGTGAAGCCTTGAATTCCATGTACAAACCCCAGTTGTCCCATGAATTTTTGTGCATTCCTTCATCTACATTCATCAATATGCACCAACACGATCATCCCACAAATCCACTAACTTGTGAAAACATTCATAGAGAGTACCTGAGGTTTCACCCAAACCATTTAACTACCCATTCCAAGAAAACATCATTTATTTAGACTGTGAGAATTCAGTTTTAAAAACATTTTTTCAAATTTTAATCAATTTAAAAGAAACCATTTTCATTTTAAACCCATTTTCAATTTTAAAAGTGAACTTACACCAATCGGAACTGAGAGAAGACTCAACATGTATCAAACTATCGGAGTGAGGGACTAGTAGTCACACTAAACCAAGTGACATAGTAGTGGGCCATGCCCCATGTAAACGTTAACAAATACGAAGAACTTGGACTCCACATGGGTCACTAATCCATGTGAAACCGTGATGTAACATCATCTTGCCTCTTTTTTCATCCCTCAATCCAAAACATACTAGAATGAGACAAGGGCCTAAATCTTAGAGTACACATGGAGACTCGATGATTAGAGCAAGAGAGGGTTCATGATGTCCTTCCCGTACCTAACTCCTGAGTCCCGACAGTCCTATTGTACATCTACTGGACACCCCAAATAACAGGGCCCGCCCTTTGATACCATTTCTTCACAAACCAACATGGTTTGACCCTGAACCGGTCACCCGAGTTGTTCTGCGACATGTCTCGAAGGGCGTTCCTGATCCCCACATGCTTAAAAATAGTGTTGGGTATAATAACATAATCACAAGGAACAATTTATCCCATAAAGATAAATAAATAAACCATAATAAATAGACCAAAACAATATAAATAAAAGACAAGAAAATAAAGAATGACCAAAACACAACAAACCTATCCAAGGAAAAGACTCCACGTAACCCCTTGGGTTACTCTTTGATAACGAAACCAAAATTCTCCGAAAGAGATCTGAACCAGTGTTGGAACCTATATGGGAAACTAAAAACTAGAAATAATTATAGGCATGAGTATTAAAACTCAGTAGGTAGGGCCGGACAATCTATTCCTAATGCACATTCATTAAATAAAGAATAAATTTATTTTAGGTTATAAATACAATTTATAAATATATAATTTTCTACACGTTTCATTTTAAATTTAAAAAAATCACAATCATAATCCATTTTCCTCATGTTTAATATATTTTGCAAGGGGATGAATGAAAAGGAGACCAATATAAACCATTCATTTTTCAAAAAAGTGATAATGGAAAGAGTGATTGTTCATTTAAAACATTTTTTCCTTGAAAAAAACTTTATCAGACAACACATTTACAATTTTACAAGAAAACAACAAAAATATGAACAATTGGTATCACTATATATAGTGATGTCAATGGTACTTACTATAATAATGTCAAAGAATCATGAGAAATCCTAGGAACTCAGAGGAAAACTAGAACATATTAATACATGTGACTCATCCCGAAGGAATGCCAACTTTCAATGACATCATAAACCCCAAATTCTCTATGTTTCCCTACCTGGCCCAAATGTGGGGCCCAATACTATAGCATAGCTAAGTCCATACTAAGGGCCACTATCTAGTGAATATTCTAATCTAGTGTTGCAATTGTTCTCAGTAAAACCATTGCTATTCCAGGTTTCCATGTATACTTATCAAGAGGGTGTGCCATACATTTCAAATAACAAGCCACATATATATAACTGAACACACCACACAACTCGAAATTACCCCAGCCACCTCAAGGGTTGTCCATTCATTAAAATTATAATTATACAAAGGAGGTACAATATCTAGGACTCTTCCATCCCATGATCAATCAATGAGGCAAGAGACCCAAACCAAGACGGGGATTCCCAATTAAACATTCAAAAGTGACAACTAAGCCATTACCTATGAAACACTCTAGCATTTATCAAATCATTTTGAAATCATTTGTAGAGAAAATGCAAACATTATTTTACATAAACCTGACAAAATTTCCTTTAATGATAATTTAACACTAAATCATTTCTAAAAGAAACAACACACCCTTTTACATTAAAAATCACATGCACATGTAAAAATATTTAAGAAGCTCAATTAACTACTTTAAATCCAATGCACATTTTATAGGGCCAAAGGGGAATTTCATCAAACACTTAGTAAGAACATTTAATAAAAAACTGCATGTAATTCCAATATATATGGTCTTACTTTATTTCACATCAAGAAATTATTCAATAATCTCTAATTTACTAATAAGCATTAAATAATGTGAAAAAAACAAGAAATTGTTAATTCTTTAATTTATATGCTAACACATAGGGAACCTAACCTCAAATAAGGAAATAGACAAAGTTGAGGCACTTCAGATCTTGAAGCGGCCAACGAAAAAAATGCCCACACTTGCACACACATATATATATACCATTAATCAATTGAACATATTCTCCCCTCCATGTGGGAATATGTGAAAAGAAGATATATATATATATACATATACACATATTTACCTTTGTATGTGTGTGTAAACCAACATGGAGCCACCTAAGCTTGAATTAATTAACATAGAGGAACCAACATTATTTTGAAAATAGGAACCATTCTAGAAAAAAATATCATGGAAACACCAATTTAAAGCATCAACTTTCGTTGATGACACACCCATGTGTGCACCCAGTGCACCAATAGGTGTGCCAACATCTAGTGACAAACCAAAAATTGAAAGAGACACACAAATACCATTTTTCAAATAAATTTACAATTAATTAATCAATACACAAAACCCATTTTTAAAAACCCATTATCAATGCATTCACATTTCAATTTCCTTTGAAAAGACATTTTGAAAATTTTTCGTAATCCTAAAAACACTTCCCAGAAGTACCCTAATGAAGAACACATGAAAATGTATCCATATCATTTAGAAAAATCATCTTTCACCATATACTCAGGTTAAAACACTTTCGAAATATATTTCACACTCCATAAAACATCCAATTTCATTTTTTAAAACAAAAATGACATTTAACCAAAAATATTTGACACATGTACACATTGACATAATTGGAGATTCCCTATGAAATACAGTTTGAAAACATTATACTCTCAAGAAAACAACATAATTAATTTACTAAGTGATTAAAAAAAATTAGGCATTAACATGTTCACACATAAACAAGAAACACTTCAATAAATATTTTTAACAGGTTATAATAATCCATAAACATCATAATGGATTAATTATCTATATCCTTATGCAGAAAATCGAGTAAAATTAATATTTGAAGCCAAAAAAGGAGCAATAGATTGCTCCGGAATGGAATGGGATGAATACACATACCTCAATCTAGTGAGACTGTGATGCTACTTCAGTAGAAGGAAGAAAAACCTCATTCTCACCAATCGCACATCAATGGAGGGGGTTCATAATTAGAAAGAAGGGATGTCTAGAGTGTAATTGGATGGATGCTCTATTGGCTAGAGTAAAGAGGTGGTTTAGTTGGGTGCACGACATGAAGGATGTGGAGGTAGGGGTCATGGCTGCTTCTAGAGTGGCAGGGGGGGGGTGGATGGAGCTAGCGAGGGCATTTAGAGCTAGAGAGGCTGGGGAGAAGAGGGACGAAACTGCTAAGCCGACTGTCGAGGGTGGGCCGGATTCAGGCGGAGGGCTGGAGTTGGTATGTGTGAGGGTGGCGAGGGGTGAGTGAATGTAGAGGGTGAGTTGAAGGCCGGGTGTGTGGAGGGCGCGACCAGGGCAAGGAGGAGGGGGAGCGAGCGAGGTGGTGAAAGGGGCCGCAGGGGTGGGTCAGAACACAGAATGGGGAAGGGGCGGCCCACAGCACGGAACATGGAAAGGAGGGGGAAGATTAGGTTATCTTTTTCTCTCTCTTCACCTTATTATATCAATAATAAAAATAAAAATAATAAAACCAAAATAAAAATAATAATAATAAAACTATAAATAATAATAATAATAATGAAGATAATAATATTAAGAGGTATAACAATAATAATAATAATAATAATAATAAAGAAAATTAAAATAATAACAATATTAAAACGTTGTAAATAATTATATAATTCGTTACATAATAAAATTATTATTATTACATCATAAATATAAATCCATCATTATTTACATAAAACATTATTTATTTTAATTATTAGATACTTGCACGGGCACCTATATAACGATGTGACTACCACCCACTATTTGGTGACCACACACAGGTCCAAAACACACGAAAAATATTAAATGAAAAAAAAATCAGGACCCATGAAGGACCTTTCTGTGAGAACCCAATGCCATGAATTAAAAAAATAAAAACAAATTAAATATCGGGGTTTGAAATTCAATTTCTAAAAATACTAAGCATTTAAAAAATCTTGACTTAAAGAATATTTTAAAATGAAAATAAACTCTGTCCCTGATAACCATTAACAAGTCCATGACAACTTGTTCATAAAAAAAATAGAAGGACTAAGATGATGTCAGTTGTCTCAAATAGATTTTGGGGAAAAAAATAACACCACTTGTAAAATCCTACCCCTTATCGTTGTATTGAGAAGGCATAAGGATAGTAATTGGACTTAAGATACATACTAAAGACACTAATTTATGGAAATATGTACTGAAGGGCTTCAATACATGTGGGGGAATGAATTTTCCATTAAGAACAAGAAAACTAACCAAATGATCCATAACCTAACAAACAACTATATGATGCATGTTAATAATGAATGAAAAGTGACCATTTAATTCATAAAAATATAATTAAAACCATGTACCATAGTGGAAGTCCACAATATCAATGTATAGAGTAGAATTAAAACCCAATAGGACTCATGAATACCAAATACTCTCTAATTCTCTGCATACCCCATGCTCCAAAACCACCAACAACTCAAGTATCAAGAGGTAGTACTAAATATGTTTGATACTATACATTTCAAAATGTATTGATAATCAACAAGTGGAAATGCACAAATGTTCCATAGTAAGGGTGAGTAATGAAACTCAATATATTTTCCCCAATTACTTCTGTATTCATTCAATAAGGATAAAATATTTTACAACATTTTTATAAAAATAGTTTATATAAAAAAATTTCTAAAACATTTTATATCATAACAAAATCAACTTCCAATGAAATAATTTATCCATGAAAAATCATGTAATATAGAAACAAACCAAACAATGTTCTTAAAAAATGTCAAAAATTAGATTCTGTAATAACTATTCCACATCACATATCCACACATCCAACCGTGCATGAAAAACATGTACCTCCCAATTCATGTGAGTGGGGAGTCATCCTTTCACTAAGACTTACTATAGTGAACCATTTTGATTGGGGATAGAACTAAGACTTATCCATCCCACTAATAATTGGGATACTCCTTACCCTTATCCATGTGTAATTCCCATGGAAACACACAACCATTATATCAAACCAATGCCCAAACAACCATTTTAGTAAAAGTGTTCTTTTATTGAAAACCTTCCAACAAAGCATTTCACTTCAAGAATTATAATTCATTTAAATAATCAAACCCTTTAATTGAAAACGTTTTGATTAATACATATAAAAAAAATCATAAAAACCAAATTTTAAATTATGCATTTTAAAACAAATAACTAATGAAAATATCATAAAATATTAATTTCCATATTTCCACAAACCATCACTCAATACGGTTTTCATAATTAAATTCACAAAAATTCAAAATCAATTTCCCAAAAAATAAATAATCAATTTTATTTTAATCCTTCAAATATTCTAAATTGATAATTCATGATTGAAGCTACCTACCATAGGTTTTGTGAAGAAAATTATAAACTATGTAAAAAATGTCCTTGAAACCGGGTTAAAGCTCCATGAACCCACCTTATATCTTTTCCAATATAAAAAATCCAAATTTTTTTATATTTCAAATAAATTATATTTGATATCTTTAATGGGTACATTGATCTAAGAAAATGAGAGGGATTGTGGACAGAATATAAATAAATGAACCAATAAAGACCAAGAATGATCACCTACAATGAGGATCCTGATTCAAAACAATATGGAAATCCTCCAGATGACCTCCAAATCGATGGGGGATGCTTTCTTGGCCTTTAAGACAAGAGAATCATGAGTTACAACCACATAAGATGAAAAAATAAGGAGTTACTGAAAATAAATTGTGAGATAAAAAATTATAGGATATGAATTTTAACATGTGCATGGTTAGACTCTTGCTTATGAAAAGCATGTTTTAACCATTTGAATCCTATTACCTCAAGGGTTAAACATCACACAGTTACTTCACATAGATTTCAAACTGTGTTCAAGCCATGTAAAATCTCACTGTCCAACACAAACATGCTTTCTCTTAATCATCCACATTGTTTGAAATATGCATGCATAGCTCATGCGCCTTCCCTTTATCCCCAGGTTAATTTTACATGGTTACCTATAGGTGTTTCTTGGTTTTCCCAAATTGTGAACCAAACATGAACCTATAGAAAATCCCCAAAACACTTTAAAAGTTCTCAAAACTTTCGAAAAAATCATCCTTATACTTTACATACTTATACAACAAAAGTAAATGGATACATAACTGAAATTATAGGTGCTACATTTCTTAATAAAAAATTAATATAAAACAACGTAATTAACGTCAAAATTTTTGTAAAATAATAAAATATTATTAATGAAAGGGTGACTAAATGTTATAAATTGTTAAAATAAGATATTAGGAAAATTAATATAATTCAATAAATAGTTAATAACATGTTTCAATCCAATATACATGAGGTAAAACCATGTTTAACCAAATAGAACTGTGATGTGAGGGATTTTGTCTCAATTTACTTTCATTGAGGAACATTTTTTTGTTTTTCACCAATTTGGTTTTTATACTGAATACACATACCATTTCACAAGTTATATAATGAATAATTCAAACTTCATGATAATTTATGTTAAAATTTTAATTAAATCATCCATGGGAATTTGGAATGAATATTACCATGTGGTAAGTTACTTTGTATAAATTTCCCTTGATTAAGGAATATTTTTTAGGTCCATATTTTCATTATAGAGATTACATAACTCCCCTTTAAAAATTAATATCATGATTCCCTAACAGATCATTGAATTTTTTTGTTTAAATTTAACATATTTCAACCCATATTATTTCACATTAAAATTACCAAGTGTTATAGAATTTTATAACTCCATTTTTTCATTGGGTTATATTAATTCTTCATTTCCATTTATATTCTAAGATTGTGAGTATAATGACTTTTGATAATCCTATGTATTATTAGCACTTTAATATTTATATTTAATATTGAAACACATAATCTATCAATTTATTAAATCTCATGTGAATGTTATGATCATAATAGGGGTATATTTTTTAATTACATTCCGATAATGTTTGTTTTTCACAAAATTTCAGTTGTATGAAATTATTGGATTATAGATTAACTAAAAACATTTGTTTTACATATCATAGGGTAATTCATAATTGTTTAATGTAATAGTTACATTTTCCCAGTCATTGGAATATAAAATATGTGAGAATGTGTTTTTAATAGAATCCAACTATATTTCTCTCTTCCGTTGTAAATTTATTTTTATCTTAAATAATGATTTCAATAAATGTTTTCATAAATGTTTTTAGCATTTCAAGAATGACTCATTAGAGTTATTTTTAAACTTATATACTTTTTAGATATATTTTTTAATGGAGTGTTCATGTTATTTTTCAAAACAATGACTTTGGGTTTTCCCAGAAATGGGAAAGGATTCTTCTTGTCGTTTTCCGAACAAGGATCCTTTCTGTCTATTTTATATTGAAAAAAAATGTAAATTTTATAATGATATTCATTGAAATAATTATTATTAATCATGAAAATAATTTCCTTGAAGCTATCTTTTCCTGATTATAAGGTTATTTTTAAAGAATATTTTCCTCTAATATTCTTGAATTTGGATTTTTTTTCTTTAAATTTCAGAGATAAAGATTATAAAAAATATTTAGGTAATATTAAATAAATTAAAAATATTAAAAATATTTCATAAAATAATTTATATTAATATATATAAATATATCATAAAAACACTTATATATATATATATTCTACAAGAGAGATGTCTTATTGACACCATAAATATTTTTTCTCTTTTCTGTTTTTGAATTGTTTTCCAGGGATAGTATTTATATTCACTTCCAAAATTTCATTTTATATTTATTAACATCACCAATAGTTTTTAAATTTCTTATGATTATTATATATTAATTTTTCCAAAAATATCCTTATTAATAGTCATGGATATGTTTATTTCTTTGATTATATATCATTTCAAAATATAGTGTTTTAGAAAAAAGGCGTTTTTATGAATGGAAATTTTGTTAAATTGATATTATTTACTCAATAAAGACAATTCAGGAATAGTAACATTCATTAGGAATTAAATATATTAGGAATTCTTTTCACATCCATGACATAGTTAGGGACTTATTACTGATATCCCCATTTGAATTGGTAGTCTCATGGGGAGAACAAAATAAAAATCATGTAATTAGTTGGTCCAGTCCAATGGGTATCGATATAGTATATTAAACTGTCTTATGATAGGTATTGGCATTATATGTATCGTGATTCATAATATCCTGGGAACTAATATTTAATCGGTTTATTAATTATTAATTCAATTTTTATTTTCCATGTTATTTTCATAGTAATATAATATATGGATAATTTCATTCTCATCATATTGATTAAATAGAATTCATTTTTATATATTTATATTTCCATATTGATTGTTTCATATCTAGTAATGATTTCCATTATATATTTTTTTGAATTTGTTTTAAATTATTTATATTTTCATTGATTATGTTAGTAAATAATTTAAATACCATTTGTGTTTAGATATTTACCCTGTAATATTTTTCATTCATTATTCATGATGCCTCATTTATTCATTATATCTTCATCAATACAGATGCCTTACTAAGAATTTGACCTCACCCATATTTTTTTTCAATTACCCAGAATCTATTATGTCTATTATGGATGGTATGGATGGATATTATATATGGAATAATGATATTCATGAAAAAGAATTATGTCCTAGTTTCTGAATAAAAATGTAAAATGGGAATCATGTATGTATCTAGTTTTCCAAGATGACTAAACTTTTAAGACCTTTGTGATTTGATTCCTTATATCTTATACAAGTTCATTAAATTAAGAGAAAACTAAGGGATATTGGTGTTGGGGTGACAATTTTTAGTAATAGAGGATGTTTAGTAGAATACCTATAAATAATATTTTGTAAAATATATGATAGTGAATGTAACTATATGATAGAATATGGGGATGATTATAGAAGAACATCATTATGTTTTAGTAATGACGATATAATGTGGGTTTTAGTAAGAAAATATCCATTTTAAGATAATATAAATGTAAGAGGTTTTATCCCATATGTACCTAGTGTTATGGACATAGAAAGGGGAACATTGGATTTATCCAATTCATCACATGGTTCAAGGAAATGATAATAAATTACCACTTGGGTAAACACTCCCTAGAGATATTCTTTGGTTAATTCACATGTTCATTACAAACCATTATGAAGAATTTTAATAGATGATGACAATGAATGACCTTCCATAATCCTTAGGTTCATGAGATTTAAAATATTGTGATTCAAAAGAATGGTAAAGTGTTTTATGTTTGGAAAAAATTGCATAATGTAATGAATTTTCAAGAAAGATGAATAGTGAAATGTAGGAAAATAAATTTCAATATATGGATATATTTATAGTTTTTGTCTTAAATTTTTTCAGAACCTGGTATGTATTGGAGTCTGTGACCTCTTTTGAATGATATTCTGATGACCAAGGATGGAACAAAATGGAAATAAAATGGATCAATTTTTTATTTATTGTGATTAAATAATTATATTTTATATGTATTTATTCATTTTTATTTTATTTATAAGAATCATGAAATATCTAAGCATTGTTTTAAAAATTTAAAACATATATTTCATCATTATATTATATTAAATGGATACCATCTTGGTTTAGGATATTAAGGATTATGGGATGTTCAATCTCTAAAAGTATGATTTTTGAATATTTTGGTGGAAGGACTATAAAATTGTTATGGATATTTGTGGAAATTTTTTTTGAGAATACAACATGCTATTTTATTATAAGATTTAGTTATTATTTATTTGAAGAAAATTTTCCATAATATTTTATAGACATAACTTCAAATTTTTTGAAAACAATTAGGGTTAATATGATCATTAATTGAATTAAAATAGTAGTAAAATAAGGTTATTAGACTTTATAAAAATAAGATTGTACAAAAAAACATAGTGGAGATATTATTAAATGAGTAATTTAAATTTGAGTATGTTTATCATATATTTTTGGGAATATTATAGGAATTATATTAATATAGTTTAGAAAAAAAAGATAACCCACATGATGGGTCACAACCCAACACATATGGCTATGCCACGTGTGTTGAACTGATGACTGAATGGTGATTAGGTTTTAGAGCCTGCCATAGTCATTTGTGATGTCATGGTTAATATGACATTGTTTTTTGTTATAAATTTTAAAAAAGAAATATTAATAATGAACATGCAGTGTTAATTTAATGGTGTAAAGAATATTTTACTATATTGGATAAATTTTTATAATATAATTGGTTTTAAAAAAAACTATATACATGAAAAAAATACTTTCCAGTCTATTATGGGTCTTACAATATATTAAAAGTGATTTTTAGGGCCTTAAGGAAAAAATAATTTATGGATATTCATTTCATGGAGTTAGTGATAAATTAGAAAATGATCAAATAAATACCATGGGATTAATTTTTTCATATAAAATAGAAACATTTCATGAAAATATATTCCTTATATTTATAGATAGTAAAATAATTCCCCAACTTTCATAAAAGGATCATGAAAAAAAGTATCATATTGCATTCATTTTTGATAAACCAATAGGTATATTTAATAAAAAAGGCTTATTGTTTAGATGACGTTAACATTATGCTAATCATTCAATTCCATCTGATCAATGTACATAATCAATGTTGAAAATCCCATTCGAATGGTTGATGATTCTGGTCAAGATTTATTTCAATATATATAAAGGAAGAAAAATTCAATATATGATAAATTCATATATGATTAGTTATTCCGCATGGAAAAATAAATATGTAATGATATTGATATTTTCTCAAGAATATTGGTGATGAATGTCACAGAATTGTTGTGTACTATTTTAATCTCATTGGGTAAGACAATTCCCTATGGGTGGTGAAGATCCATAGAGAATTGTAATGTTTTTATGTCATTATATGTAATGCCTAATATATTATCTATGTTGTAAATGCATATGATTGTTGAAATATACAATAGTTCAATGAAATGTAATAACAGTACTACAATAATAAACAAAGTATTCAATATTTTATAGGGTGATTACTATGAATTTATTCATCTACAAGATGCATTTATTTGTGAATGATGTTTTAATGATTATCCATGTAGAAAATTTTAATAATTCCTCAGGATTTTATAGTTGTTTTATAGAGTAATAATATTTTCTTTCTTACTTATTTGATTATTAAAATTGTTATAATGAAAAAATATAAGTTCATATACTATTCATGGGGATTGAATTTGAAGATGAAGAAAAGGTGGAAATAAAAATTAAAGATGGAATTATAAATGAATATTTTTTTACTTTGCTTTTTAGGGAGATTTTACTTTTCCTTTTTCAACATGGAATATGTAACTTATAAGTTCATCAAAGTGTTATAAAAACGGTCAACCTAATATAGATCCTAAGAATACTCAACCAATGGTACATGCGGGCCTACTGGTCAACCACTCCTCAAGAAGCACAGAAAATGCCTCCCAGAAGTAGGTATAGGAGAAAGGGAAATAGTTACCAGTAACCCTGAGAATTCCCATGTATAGGTATCATAGAGGATAATTTTCTAGGAAGAGGGCATGATGGGGGAATTGGTGCCACTATGATGGGTTGAATGGCAGTAGGAGGGGTTCCAAATTTATGGATATCTTTCCCCAGTCCTTGAATTATATACTGCAACATATAAGTTCATAAATTGGATTTCATATAAAAAATAAGTATGTATTTTTCATATATCATTAAAAGACCGATAGAATGTAGCCATCTGATCATATCGATAAGAGTCATATCATCACCTAAACCATTTTTATTTGAAAAATGTTACACATTTTTTTAAATACATTATTATCATCTTCCTCCATTGAGACTTAGGACTTTCTTAATTCCATGTTTTTTAGAGAGATCATCGGCATGCCATCTCCAACGATAACTTCAAGTGAACAAGACTGTTGGAACTAAACAGAAGCATGCATGCAATCATAGTCTACCATTCATGATAATAATCTCAATGAAAGATCATTGTATAACAAAAAATGCAGTTACAGGAGGAACCCAGTTGTTAAATTTTTATTGATGTAGTATGATGATCAAAGAGGAAAATAAGGTGATCATTTCCACATGCATAAGATTATTTGGTTGTAAAGATTTTGACTTCGTTATTATAGATATCATGGTAAAATGAAACATGCATTTTAAATAAATCAATGATCTTTTCCTCTTTGAATAGGTCTTCACCACGACATTAGTCTTCAACAGATCTTTCACGACCCGTCCCCTGGGGCCTGTGTCATGACTACCCCAAGCCCGCCTTCAATAGGCCAGAGGCTGGTGACCAGCTCCAAAGGAGTGATTCCCTAAATCTGAGAAGTCATTGCCTTTATAACTGTAAACACATAAAAAAGAGCACACAACTAGATACAAAACACTATGTAAAACATTATAACAATATTGTGCTAAAAAGTGAAGGGGTTGGAAATACAAGACAAACTGTAAAGTGCAAGTAAAACTAAAAAGGAAAAAATAGCTAAAAGGGGAAAAGCAACTCATGGATCATCCACCACGTATCCTACCTAAAGGTTAGGTACATATATCCCCCTCATCACTCCATGTCTTTCGGTCTTCTCCATGTACTGACACGTCATATGGTCCACCTCTGGGTATGGTCCAGCCCTGGTACTCTCAGCCTCAGTCAGTATTGTCTATCATCTGTAACCAACACAACAAGGTGCGGGCATAGCCTGTGTAAGGGTGAGTATAACGATACTCAGTAGGAACCCCGATACCCTCAAGGTCTCACAAAATCCAACAAGGATAAACCACATAGTATTAAATCAATAGATAACCTCCACATAGGCATATTCTCATACATATACCTATGTTATCAAGTAATCCATCTCAATCATGAGGAAAACACAAGAGTTACTTACTCAACTCAACCAGGATATTATTCACATAAACAAAACCTTAGCTGTTGAATAACTCCTGGTCAATCGAGCACAGTGGGAATTCCGTGACACCAAGGCGATTCCCACTAACCTTGAACTACTGAGGAACTCCTCCTGTCGAGTACTGTGGGACTGCTGCGTAACACAGAGGCGCTCCCCACCGTGCGTCTACCACGTCACCAAGGCAC
The DNA here is from genome assembly GCA_963277665.1 of Viscum album. Taxonomy (NCBI): domain Eukaryota; kingdom Viridiplantae; phylum Streptophyta; class Magnoliopsida; order Santalales; family Viscaceae; genus Viscum; species Viscum album. The sequence continues at coordinate 1,496,773,935 of OY728147.1, read as the reverse complement.
TCCCCCTAATAGACTGCAGAGGTACTCCTCCTATCAAGTAATGTGGGTATTCCTCCACAACCAGGCGCTCCTCTTCCATAGGTCTTCTGCGACACTAAGGCGCTCCCCACTGGGCTAGTCAAGTCACTCTGAGTTGAATCGGTCAGCAATCGTCAGGTCAAAGGCAACTGCTAGGTCTTCACACTCTGCTCGCTCAGCACAGGAAGGATCTTCTCCACAAGCTACTGGTCAACACTCCAACATTCACGATGTCCCCTGAAAAAGTATCTCAATGGTCCTCCGCATTATAGAGGTCTCAATGCAATAGACGGTGTGTCAATCAGACGCTCGATCTGTGAGTTATTAACCTTTAGTCCTGGGGGCACGGTTGAATTCGTGCACGATCCAACCTGATTGTATCTCAACTATACCCAATCACTAGTGGTGTATACTCAAAGGAACTGTCATTCTCCAAGATTATCAGCTCCACTGACAGATCATCAAATAGACATCCGCTGCAAAAGATATGGCCAAAGAATGTAAAGGGTCGGTAGTTGGCCCAGGCCCCGTCCGAACCAGTCGGACCGAACCGGTCTAACTCAGTCTAAGCCGAAATGGTCTAGGTCGACCCAGTAATACATGTTGGTTCTGGCCCGGTCCATTGGGTGGGCCAGCCTTTTTGGTTCGGGCCGGCCCTCTACGCACAACCCACTTGGCCACGGGGTCAGTTTGGTCCCGAGCGCGTGGGGCGTGGCTTGGTGTCTCGGCCCAAAAGGGTGAGACCAGTTCGGCCAGTGCCATGAGGGGTGCGGCTCAATGGCATGGTGCGCGCAGTCCGGCATGGTTCGGCCAGGCGCAAGTGCTGTGGACGGAAAGGCCTGCAAGTTGGCCAGCGGGCGGCCGGGCAGGGCACGGCCTGTTATGGCACCCAATGAACCAGTGAGCGGCCATAAAGGGCGCCTTCCAGGCCGGAGAGTGGCATAACGGGCGGCCGGGAGGTAGTCAAGCATGCCAGAAGGCGAGCGTGCAGGCCGGCAGGCGGCCCGGGTAGGCCGGGTAGGCCAGTGGGGTGCTGGCCAGCTCAGGACACTGGCTATGCTCTGTGAGCGGCATGCCCGGTAGGGGATCAGCTGGGGCCGATTCGGCCGGCGGCGGTGCAGAACGTCGTGGGGGTAGCACAGATCATGGAGGCCACAGGTAGCGTGGCCTTTGACTTCCCCACCGTTTTCTCCTCATCAAAGATCATCATAAATATGAACGGTAGAGGGGTTGGGCCATGTTGGTTTGGCCCGCACCCTCCACGTCTAGAGTGGTCACATTTGTCTCATCAAAAAGTAAGAATGATGAACATAAATTTTTTCACAACCTCCTCAAAAATTCCTTTCCAACTAGAAAATAGAAGAAGGAAGATATTATTATTCAAAAGTAACCCCCTACCTTGATTGTTGGTCGTCGACGAAGTCCTGGGGAAGAAGATTGAGGATATCATCATTCGTCGCATCCACCGCACACGTCCAATCCTGAGCTCGCATGTCCATTTTGGAATACACTCCACATCATTAGGATCCAAGGAGGGAATTCAAAGTCACTCTTTGACGACGATCATCGTAGTCGAAGGCATTCTTTATTGGGAACTTTCTGCCAATAATCTTCCTTTCAAAGCTTCCAGGAAAATGATCAATACTTACAAAAATAATAATAGATTGTGTCAATATATTATTTAATTCGTTGGAACAAAATTCAAAATGTTGAATTAATTAACTTGGCTCCCCCTTAATTAATGTGGAGGATTTGGAACCATTAAATTAGGGTATTTGGAAACAATAAATGAGGGGGTGTAGAGAGACTCTCCCTCATTAATGAGGGGAGTTGAGAGGTTTTCCTCTACCACCATTAATAGGGGGATTTAGTCCCGTGTGGTCCCCACGTCGTAACCTCTTCCGTGAAGTTATGTTAGGGTGGGAACAACCATTATAACCTCTCCTGGGAGGTTTAGGTGTGGTTGTCTCAACTCCAACATCCATGAGAAGTTTTTAACCAACAATTAATAATAAGCCACACACATTATTTTTATTTAAATCGTTCTCTAAAAACCCAAACACTATCTTTTAATATCGACCCACTATCGTCGAGGTTATAGTCTTCTTAAATGAATATCGGCGATGTGAGTTCAACGGTGTCCTCAGATTTCAATTCCAAGCACCTGTTCAAAACTTTTAGAAACTCACTCGTATGTTTACTAAACCTACCCAAAGAAAACTTCTAAAATAGATTCAGGGCACACCAGGCCTCAGAATCACGCACCGTTAGTTTTCAAAAACTCGTAAAATTCCCATGTATTTAAGAAAAAAACATTCCATGGAAATTCTGGGTCTTTACATTCTCCCCACCTCAAGGATTTATTTCCTTGTAAGCTACATCTCGAACTATTGGAACAAGTGGGGGTACTGAGCATGCATATGAGTCTCCCACTCCCATGTGCTCTCTTGGAGGTTCTCGTGCTGCCAATAGGCGCACACCATAGGTATCGACCATCCATGTAGGGCCTGATCCTAACGATCCTCAGTTCCCACTAGAACCTCTATGAAAGTCTCCCCATCATCAACGTCTATCTCCCCATGGTGGATGCTGTGAGATGGGTCGTCCATGTATCTTCTCATCTGAGATATGTGGACGGCGTCTTGCACCCGGTGCAACTGAGGTGGAAGAGCTATGTGGTAATCCACCTCTCCAACTCTGCTGAGGACCTGGAGAGGTCCAATGAACCTCATAGATAACTTTCCGCCTCGGCCAAATCTCCGTAGACCTCGTTGAGATGAGACCTATAGAAAGACATGGTCGCCATCCTCGAACTCCAGAGTTCTTCTTCTCATATCATCATACGACTTATGTCTGCTCTGTGTAGACTTCATCCACTCATAGATGATATGCACTTTCTTCGTGGTCGCTCGTACCATCTCTAGTTCCACTATTATTGACTCCCTAGGGTCAGTCCAGCATAAGGGTGATCTACAAGGTTGTCCATATAATGCCTCAAAAGGTTCCATCCCAATGGCAGAGTGATAGATGTTGTTGTATGAAAACTCCACCAAAGATTTGTGATCCTCCAAGCTATGACCGATGTCCAGGAAAAAAGCACACAACATGTCCTCAAGGGTCTGAATGGTCTGCTCAGTCTAGTCATCCATCAGCAGATGGAAGGCGATGCTCAGACGAAGCTGCATCCCGAAAGCCTCATGCAACCCATTCCAAATCCAGGAAGTAAACCATGTGTCACGATCTAAGACAGTAGATGAAGGTACACCATGTTGCCTCACAATCTCCTGCACATAGAGGCATCCCAAGATCTCTACTGAACCATTCTCTCTGATCAGTAGGAAGTGGGCCGATTTGGTGAGTCAGTCAACAATCGCCCAAATCGAGTTGTGACCCCAGATGTAAGTGGAAGTCTTGTCCCAAATTCCATGGATATCCCATACCACTTCCACTCTAGGACTTCAAAAGGATGAACCAAGAATGCTGGTACATGGTGCTCCGCCTTTACTTGTTGACAAGTGTGGCACCGAGAGACAAAATCTGGTACTGCCTTCCTCATACCTAGCCACCAGTGTTGTCGTCGAATGCCTTGGTACTTCTACACCACTCCTATATGTACCTCTATAGGGGATGTGTGGAACTCCCTCAACACATCCTCCGGAACTGACACTGGTATCATAGTACATCTTATGAACACGATGATGTGCTCCCCGCCTTTAAAAAATCAATCAGGTTCCTACCATGTGGATATCTGAGCATGTCGTGTCTCTCAGAGAGCATCCCCATGTTGTGCCTCCCTGACTCGCTGAAGAAGTGGGGGAGTGACTTTAGGGGACTAAAGAAGGATGTTACATCCCTATCAACAAATGATATCTATAAAGAAGCCAACAGCTCTGTCGCCTCTCCTAGCAGTTGTATACCAGATATCCTACTGAGTGAATCAAATACAACGTTCCCCTTCCAGGAGAATAGACTATCTCAAAGTCATAGTACTCAAGCAACTCAAGCCATCACCACTATCTCAGGTTCAGGTCCTTCTGAGAGAAGTTATACCAAAGACTCATGTGATCAGAGTACACAATAGAATGCTCACCCATCAGATAGTTTCACCACATCTTCAAGGTGAATACCACTACTTCTAACTCTAGTTCATGGGTAGCACAGTTCTACTCATGATTTCTCAGCTTCAGATAACCATATGCAATCACTGCTTGCTCCTGCATCAGGACATACCCCAGTCTGGTCACTAATTTTTCATAGTAGAATACATACACTACACCTTCCTATGGATGCCTCATGATGGGGTCATTAGTCAGCCTCTACCTCTGCTCTTGAAAGCTCTGCTGTAATCTCTCTGACCACATGAAGGGTTGCCCTTTCTTTGTCAAGGCTGATCGTGGTGCTGAAACTCTGGAGAAGTCTGAAACTAACCTCCGGTTTTAACCCACCAAACCTCATAAACATCATACCTCTGTCACACTCCTTGGTGGTTTCCAAGCCTGTACAACCTCACTCTTTGCTGGATCCACTACAACTCCAACCTTCGTGATGACGTGCCCAATGAAGTGAACCTCTCAAATAAAAAACTAGAACATAGAGAGCTTCCCATAAATCTAGTGCTCTCGGAGTGTGTCCAGTACTACCTGAAAATGATAGACAAGATCCTCCTCAGTAGTCGAGTAGATCAAAATTTCGTCGATGAAGACTATGACAAAGCGATCGAGGTAAGGTTGTAAAATACTATTCATGAGTCCCATGAACAATGCTTGAGCATTGGTTACGCCAAAAGGAAAAACCAAGAACTTGCAGTGGTCGTACCAACATATGAAATCCATATTCTTCACATAATTGTCTCAAACTCTGAGCTGGTGATAACCTAATCTGAGTTCTATCTTTGAGAACTACCATGCTCCTTTCAACTGGTTAAAAAACTCGTCAATCCTCAAAAGTGGGTACTTTATCTTTATGGTCACCTAGTTTAGGAGACGATAGTCGACACAAAGCCTCAAGCTCCCATTTGCCTTCTTGGAAAAAAGAATCAGGGCTAACCAGGGAGAAACACTGGGCCAGATGAATCTCGTCCTCTACAAGTCCTCAAGCTGTACCCGCTGCTCACTAACCTCCACGAGAGCCATCCGATACACTAGTGTAGATATTAGTGACGTCACGGAGTACGGGACAATGTTTAAGTCCACCTCTCTATGAGGAGGTAGTCCTGGAAAATCATTAGGGAAAACATCAGCATACTGGTCCACCACTATAGGGTAGCTCAGACTCTCTATATCAACTTCTCCGAGGGTAAGACAGGGCGACTAATGAGTGATCAGCTACACCTTCCTCCGAGTAAGTCCATCATGTGCAGCAAAGGCTCCCTTATTACCGGTGAAGGTAAAACTGGTCCCATCCATTGAACACACCGCACTTTGCACCTAATACAGTCAATCTAAGTATGGATTGTAGATAACTAGTCCATACCCAAGATGACGTTGTAAGGCCTCGACCTCACTACTAGGAGATCCCAGCCAAAGCTTTCTTCTCTTAGAGTAAGTTCACACTGTCGGAACCAGTGTGTAATCATCGAGTCATCTCCTGTAGGAGTCTCTAGCCATAAGAATCAAGCCAATGGCTCCATCCAAATCTCTGAGCTCTTAATGAGGGCAGTGACAATGAAAGGTTGACTAGTACCTGTGTCTATAAGTACTACAACAATGGTGGAGTATACATAGATCGTACGCCGTATCATCTCCAAAGCATCGTGATGGTAGGCCTCAACTGCCTGGAGCTGAGCTCTCCCCTGTCCACCTGCTCCCAACGGTTGGGGTGGATCTCCTAGTGGTGGTGGTGGTAACACCTCGAAACGTCGCCCACCCCCAGCAGCACAACCAGCTCCTATGCCATGTCTGCCTACTCCCTATGAACCGCCTCTATCGAATCTATGTCTATTCCTAGGCATTCTTTCGACTATTTTTTTATCATCCAAACGGCAGGTCGGACAGTCACGAGCCCTGTGACCCTACCTTCCGCATGAGTAACACGGCCCGCTCCTGGAAGGTCTGTCTCTAATCTGGGTGCCCCACACAAGTGATCCTGAGTCATGCACTCGTCCACCTATAGGTATGGTCCTTTTGGTTATCTGCAACATCTGTCTTCTGTCAGCTGCATAAGACTCTGATATGTGTTGACTGATAGTGGATCTCGTTGTTGGAGACTACTCAACAAAGAAACTCTCACATATGAGGGATCTTTCTAAAACCCCTGCCTACGTTGGGATGCTGAGTGAGATCACTGATGCTACGATCTCTCGCCTGAGTCCCCGCTCAACTGTCCGGGCCCAGAAGAATGGGTCCCACACCATATTGGTGGAGTAGCGTGAGAGGTCGGTGAACCACACTGAGTATTGTGCTACCATCATGCTTCCCTGCTGTAGATGAAGTATATCATCAATCCACACTACGCAGAGAGTTGCTGGGACAAACTCTGCCTGAAACAGGCTCTCGAATTCTACTTAGAAAAGCATCATACAATCGTGGACCTGGAGCATCAAGCTACAACATTTTCCCATTGCTTCCTGTAGAAGGCTGGAAGAAAGAATCACCATGAGGTTTGCTAGTGTCCCTACCAGTCGGAAGACTCTCACCACAGCCTCTAGACAATATTCAGCTGCCTGTGGGTCCGTCTCTCCCCTGAACCTGGGTGGCCTCTGGCACTGAAACTCATGCAACGTGCTAAAGTGGTGTGGAACATCTGCGGTTGGGGATAGTGGAATCAGTGGCTCAATTGGGAGTGGTACCACTGGTGCCTCCACTGGAAAAGGGCCCGGCACCGAGGCCTCATCTCTTGGTGGGATATCTGTGCGTACAACCCTCGGGGCTCTATCTTGTCACCCGTGGGGAGGCATCCTGAAAGAAACAGATGTGACATGACTAAAATATTATACCTGGTGAGTTGACATGGTCAAGATGACATAAAGAAAACATTTGAAAACACACAAAAAATCACTGTTTTCATGCATTGAGTCGGAAATTAGTAGTCAGGGTCCTAGTGTATGGATACGTCATCCACCGCACAAACACTAGTCTCCCTGAACTAAAAACCTCACTCAGTACCCTTAACACTATTGCTTCATAGAAAATCACTAGATTCCAAAGTTCTGTGGGAGACCCAACTCATTTGATACCAATTTGTCATGACCCGTCCCTCAGGGCCCATTCCGTGACTACCTCAAGCCCACCTTACATAGGCCAGGGGCTGGTGACTAGCACCAAAGGAGTAATTCTGTAAATTTGGGATGGAATTACATTTATAACTATAAACACACACAAAAAAGCACACAGCTGGTTACAAAACACTAAGTAAAATAGTATAACAAGAGTGTGCTGAAAAGTAAAGGGGTCGGAAATACAAGCCCAACTATAATGTACAAGTTCAACTGAAAAAGAAAAAACAACTATAAGGTGAAAAAAAACTCTTGGATCTTCCACCAAGGATCATACGTGATGGGTAGGTGCAGATAGCATCCCCCACACTCCAAGTCTTTCGGTCTCTTTCATGTACCGACACGTCGTATGGTCTACCTCCGGGTACCGTCCAGCCCTGGTATACTAGGCCTCAGTCAGTGTTGTCTTTCATCTGCAACCAGCACAACGAGGTGCAGACATAGCCCGTGTTGGGGTGAGTATAACGATACTCAGTAGGGACCCTGAGACCCTCAAGGTCTCACAAAATCCAACAAGAATAAACCAAAAATTATGAAATCAACAGATAACCCCACTTATGTATATGAATATACATATAACTAAGTTATCAAGTAATTCATCTCATTCATGAGGAAAACACAAAAGTTTTCTGATTCAGCTCAACCAAGATTTTATTCACATAAACAAAACCATGTCTATTAGATAAATATTTCTTAATCGAGTATAGTAGGCATGCCGCAACAAAAAGGTGATTCCCAATAACCTTGAACTACTGAGGTACTCCTCCTGTCGATTATTGTGGGTCTGCTGCATTACATAGAGGCGCTCCCCACAGTGGGTTTTCCACGTCACCAAGGCGCTCCCCCTAAAAGCCTGCAGAGGTACTACTCCAATCAAGTACCGAGGGTCTGCCACCTCAACCAGGTGCTCCTCTTCCGTGGGTCTGCCGTGACACTAAGGTGCTCCCTACTTGGCTAGTCGAGTCACTTTGAGTCGAATCGGTCTGCAGTCATCAGGTCTCAGACAGCTACTAGGTATCCACACTCTACTCGCTCATCCCCGGATGGATCTGATCCACGAGATATTGTTTGATACTACAACTATCACTAAGTCCCATGAACAAGTATCTCAATGGTACGCCACATCATATAGGTCTCGACGCAGCCAACGACGTGTCAATCAGACGCCCGGTCTGTGAGTTATTAGCCTTCAGTCTCGGGGGCCCGGTTGGATTCATCCACGATCCAACCTAATTGTATATGAACTATACCCAAACCCTTGTGGGATATACTCGAAGTAACTCTAATGTACCATGATTACTAGCGCCACTGATGGTTCGTTAAATGGACGTCTGGTGCCGAAGATATGGCCAAATAAAGTAAAGGGTCGGTAGTGGGCCTGGGTCCTGTCTGACCGCGTCTAGGCCGACCCAGTCTGGCTCGACCCGGTCAGACCTATTGCGTTTGGCCTGACACATTGCGTGGGCTAGCTTATTATGTTCAGCCCGGGCTCGGGGCCAGTTCGACCCGGAGCACGTGGGCGCAACTTGGCATCTCGACAGAGATGGCCGAGACCGGTTCTACCAGGGCCGCGAGGGGCGCGGCTTGGGTGGCACGGGGCGTGAGGGCCGGCGAGGTTCGGTCAGGCACATGGGAGGCGGCCGGCAGGCCGACGTCCAGGCCGGTGGGTGTGGCCAGGTAGACCGGTCGGCGGCCAAGCATGGTGCGACCAGGCCGGCAGGCGGTTGGGCAGGACGCCAGGTGGGCCGGAGGGTAGCCGGGCTGGGCGTCGGGCGTGCTGGCAGGCGGTCGGGCAGGGCACGGCCCGGCCAGCAGGCGGCGGGGCAGGGAGCCAGGCATGTCGGCAGGTGGCCGGGCTGGGCGCGGGGCGGGCCAGCATGCATCCGGGCAGAATGCCAGGCGGCCGGCCGACGGCCGGCTATGGCGCTGATGGGGCCAGCAGTGGCCGGGCAAGGTGCTAGGCATGCAGGAGGGCAGTAGGGAGGCGGTCGGGCATCCCAGAAGGTTGTCGGGGGCAGCCAGGCAGGTCCGGGGGGGGGGGGGGGGGGTGCAGGACGGCTCGGGGTAGCGACTCGGCTCTGCGAGCGGCGCGGGTGACGGGGGCGTGGGTAGGGCCGATTTGGCTGGTGGCGGTGTGGAATGCCACAGGTGCGGCTCAAATATCGGAGGCCGCGGGTAGCGCGTCCATTTTCTTCCCCGTCGTCATCGCCTCACCAAAGATCATCACAAATAAGAATGGCGGAGGGGTCGGGCAATGTGGGTTTGTTCCGCACCTTCCGCGTTTAGAGAGGTAACATTTGGCTCATCAAGAAGTAAGAAAGATGAACTTCAATTGGTTCACAACCTCCGTAATGATTCCTTTCCAACCGAAGAAGAGAAAAAGGAAGATAATATTATTTAAATTAACCCCCTACCTTGATCGTTGGTAGTCGACAATGTTGCGGGGAAGAAGATGAAAGAGATATTCTTTTGTCACATCCTCTTCACACTCCCAATCCCATTCTCGCACATCGGTTGTGGAAGACACTCCGCATCAGTAGGATCTGAGGAAGGAAGATGAAGTCTCTCTTCGCCGATGTTCTTTGTAGTTGAAGGCATTCTTTGATGGAAACTTTCTCCCAATAATACTCCTCTCAATGCTACCACCAAAATGAACTATGTAAACCAAAATAATAATATATTATGTTAATATATTATTAAATTTGGTGGTACAAAATTCAAAAGGGTGAACTAATTAACTTGGCTCCCCTTATTTAATGTGGATGATTTAGAACCATTAAATAAGTGGAGTTGGCACCAATAATGGATGGGAGTTGAGATACTCTCCCTCATTAATGAGGGGAGTTGAGAGGTTTTTCTCTCCCACCATTAATAGGGGGTTTAGTCCCGTGTGATCTCCGCATTGTATCCTCTCTTTGGAGGTTATGATCGAGTGGGACCCACCATTATAACCTCTCATGGGAGGTTAAGGTGTGGTGGTCCCACCTCTAACATCCATGAGGAGGTTTTACCCAACAAATAAAAATAAGCCACACACTTTATTTTTATTTAAATCATTCTCTAAAAACCCAAAAACTATCATTTAATCTCGACCCACTACCATCGAGGTGATAGTCTTCTTAAGATAATACATGTGCTGCGAGTTCAACGATGTCCTCAGATTTCAATTCCAAGCACCATTTAAAATGATATAAAAACCCGCTCATACGTTTACTGAACGTACCCGAACAAAATATCAGAAATTGATTCTAGGCACAAAGGTCCTCGGAATCACGCACCTTTAGTATTTGGGAAATCGTAAAATTCCCATGTATTTAAGAAAAACACTTTCCAAGGAAATTTCAGGTCTTTACAGGATAAACTCATCCTAAATATCAGAAATTAGTCGATGGAATTATCTTGTCAATTACGAATACCCTAGATGATAGATATGTTGCTAATTTCTAGAGAAATGTCTAATTTATAAAAAAACATAACACCATAAAACCTTGTTTTTGGGAGGATATTCCACATAGATATTATTGTGAAAATAGAATAGTATCCCAAAAGTATACAAATTGTTGAAATCAGTCACGGATCATTTCCAAAAAAAACTAGTATCGGCAAAGCGTTATGCTTCCATGATAGATAATTAAATATGAGGGTCTTTCTACTTGGGTTTAACAAACTTGAAGGCTTCATGATGAATCTAATATGTTAATCCACATAAGGTATCATGATAATTTACCCATATATATTTGGTTTCGATATGGCATTGATAACCCACATCTTCAGATCTTGCATGAAGAAGGTCGAGAAACCAATTTGGGATATCACTTAACAAATAGAGTAGTCACTACATGTGAACATGCATGACACATTCCAAAAAATATAAAATAGATGTAATAGGTATATACTGGGGGCTCATCTAATTGTGTGTGTGAACATAAGGTTTTCTTGATAGAAAAAATGGTTGAAAGTGTGATACAACCCTTTCGAGAAATTGCATCATAGTGTATTTCATATGCTTGTATATGATAACATTCATGTGTGAGGTTTAAGTGAGGAAATCGATTAATCCTAAAGGAATATAATGCATGAGCACATGTACACATGAATAATTTCCAAAATTCATAACCTGAACATAACATTGAAATATACCTATAAAATTAACATAGTGATGGTTTTTTGTGATAGTATTTTCATTAAGAAGATTACGTAACATCCATGATATCAGTATACCATAATGAAGTGAATATACTTTTTTCAAGTGTGTATCTTGCATTGAATAATAATTGCGATTGAGTCTAAAAACATCATTGACAGATAGAGTATCCATCCTTGAAGATTTTAAATAAAGGAATAATTCATGTTTAACTCTATTGATAAATTCATTAGTTTTCCAGTCTAACCAATTAGTGAGTTAATGAGGATGTATCATCTTCTACATAATTAAATATCTTAAGGATAGAATATATTAATTATTTTTGATTCCATGGATCTTAAAAACCATTAGTTGATGATTTATATTATTCAGTTGATGGAAATACACGCATTTTAGTTGAGAAATATTGTTCAAAATTTTATTGAATATATTTTGAGAAATATTGGCTCAAGTATAAACAACTCCATTGAAAACTGGCAGAACCAGAATAAAGAATATCACTAACCCAGGAGAATTGTTTATTTCCTGAAAAAACATTAGTTTCCAATTTTATGTATTTTTAATTACAACAAGATATGGAGATAAGAGAATCCAAAAAAGAACCAACGATTTATCATTTCAAGGAGTATGACCTTGTACTAGACCAGGTAAAATTATTTTAGTGATCCTCTTTCATATATTTTGTATATTCCCTATATTTTTAATTAATAATAGTACAAAACATGTCAATTTCTATTATCTAGTGTATAAGTTCTATAGTATAGGTGTTAACTGAAAATAACTATAATTTGGTAAAAATGTATTATGAATTGATCCCACCTCTCAATTTACCAAAAGGATACATCTAGGCTCAAAAAGTGGTATCACAGAATAGTTCTTCCTCTAATTAGATCCATGTTTTTATCCAAAGTTGTTTCTACCATGCCCATATGATGTGCATAGTTGAAGATGAATCTGAATCACCTCCGTTTGAAAATTTAATGTCCACTCTTATTAAAGAAAAAATTAATCTATCTTACAAGTCTCTAAAAAATATGAAAATGAGGGACGCAATTAGAATGAGTAATATATTAATGAATGAATATAAGGATCGATGTTCTCTTAGTAAATTAGTTCAAAATGATTCGTATGATGAAAATAGCTCTAGATGTGTAGATTTTTAGGATATCAAATCTATCAAAAAAATTTATGGCTTCAACTCTCCAATATATATATATATATATCTGAATAATGTTCCAGAATAATTTATTTCATTTATGCATTTTTCATTCAAGAATATGTTTTATTATAGAGAACTAGTTGATGAAGAAATAAATAAATAGGAGAATAAACATGAAAAATTTTCAAATGGTTTAATGTTCTCATAGACCTCGTTGAGGAAAAGGGATAGTCTAGGAATATTTAAAACAAAAGGTTTCAATAAATGAAGAATAAATGGAATTGATTACTTATGAGAGCACTGTGAGTAATCATGTTTTTTGAGAAGTAATCCATTCATTTAAAAAAAGTCCAAGGTTTCCATGAATTTCAGTTATGATCAACATGAAGATAAAACAAGAAGATAAATGATATTGACTTGTTAGGGGTAAAAATGACTATGTTTCAAGATGATTATATATAGAAGACCCATGATTTAGAAGAATCTTGTAATTGTAATACCAGTTTCAATAAATCCCAAAGTGAAGTTATATATAGAAAAATAAAATACCATAGAATCTCTTTGACTGATAGTAGTAAATGTATTGATGATCATCTTATTAAAATTAAAAGATAATGGGAAGGTTAGAGAAAATCTGTTTAAAATGAGTAGTATACCATTAGCCTCACGTTTCATAAACATTATCATTAATTGAAAAAATTTAAATGGAAAAATTATTGGGAATCCCATGCTGTTGAGAATATAAATTCATCTACTATAATATTTGAAGATTGTCAATATCCCAGAAGGGATGTCTCTAAACTAACAATTTATTAGATTCATGTATCCCATGAAAATAATATTTTTTGGAAATATGAAATAATGATCATAAAATTATATACCTTATATGAAATCATGGAATATGATAACTAATACCCAATTAATTTTTTTTTCCTCAAAGTTTAGTCTTATAAGATAGTGTAGGATATAAAATAAATGCTTGGAAAATGAGTGTTAATAAAAATACATATAAAAAACACCAATAGAACCCAAATAAAGACAATAATTAATTGTGGACATTAATACTAATATTATTTTTCCAAAACAGAAAATAAAATTTATAAATTACAAGGAACGGAATCTAGTAATATTGGTAATACAATTAAAAGAAAGTTAATTTTTGGATACTTTTACTGCTACTGGAAAAATCGGATCAAGGACACTTATTATTGAAAAAATGTGTCAATATATGAAAATTAAAAATGGTATATAGTCAATGAGTTTGTATTTTATGAAATTAAGAAACTAAAAATGAAACGTAAAATAGATTAATGAAGAAGGATCCTCTTATGAAATAACCAATTAGGATGTCTTCAAGGATATTGTGACTATTAAAATAGATGTGGGTGAAATTATGATTAGTGATGGTATATTCCAACCATGTAATATTCATTTTTTTATAAGAAAAAATACCACAAAAAATTTTGATTCAAAGAAAAATATATGAAAATTATCCTTTGGGGAAAAATTAGAAGAATGAAGTAAAGATAATTATGAAGTAAGCTACTGAAATTAATAATTATACGTTGGAATATAATAATTTCATATAATATAATAAAAGATGCTTCTACTATAGAAAGATATTTCTTACCATGGAACATCATAAAAATTAAATGGAAATGAATGCAAGAATGATAAAATTAAGAAGAGAACAAATAAATGAGAGAAACCAAGAGATATGATTGATTGAAGACATCGCTAAACAAGATATTGATATGTAACAAAAAAATTATAAAAAAAAGAATTGAAGAATAAATCTCAAAACTAAATTAAATAATATGTATTGAATGAGTTCTTATTCATCATCCCTAATAAATTTCATGTATATAGAGAAACACAAAAGTAGAGGATGAAGCACTATTTATATTTCTGGAAAATGTAAAATAGGTTGTTCCACCTGTTGATCTAAAATTTCATGAGTGGTTTTCAACAGATTACAAATCATGTGTATCAAAATTATTTTTTGGAAGGTACAAGAATGATCGAAACAATGAAAATAATTGTGTATCTATTTTATTAGTTAAAAGGGAGATGTTGAAGAGAGAAAAGTAAGAACTAGGGGAAGATATTGCATTATTGGTAGAAGTAATGATAAAAAATAAACACAACATGAACGTGAATTGATATAAATATTTCACACTATTAATGATATATAAAAAAATCAAATGTAAAGGATACATAAGCATAAAGAATACAAAAAACATCACAGCTAAAAGAAAAAAAATCTTTGGGTTAGGATGAAATTATAAACCCCATTGATATTATTAATATGCTCACAATTGTTCGATATAATTCATTTATTATTGTATAGTATTTGGATTTACATTACATAGAATTTAAGGTGATGATCATTATTAACAATAAAAATAATGATCAATGATATCGATAACAATTTGGAATGATTATTCAAGATATGATAATAACATAAATTGTTTCACAATGTTTGATCATAAATTTGAACATCTTAAGGACTGTCTGAGGAAATCATCCATAATGTCAAATGAAAGGTTGTGCAATCCATGAGCTGTTGAAAACATAAAATATAGGATATCAATACTTATTTAAGAAATTTATAAAATTCATGCCATCTATATAAATTGTGTATACAATGGAAAACCAATTACACTTATCACCCCTTTGTTGAGTAAATAAAACAAGTTGGTTAAGGAGAATGAGAGTTCATGAGTATGATCAATGAAATGGTATGTAAAATATTTTCATTCTAAAAATTATAATTTTTTGACTTATATTTATTGTGGAATATATTATTTGATGAATATATTTTATATATCCCTCTCATTGACAAATAAATATGGTATAAGAATTATATCTCATGCATTATTATTTATGGAATTCATAGAAAACATTTTTTTAATATCTCTTGTTTTCTGCACTGGGTTTGCCTATATAGACATAGGGTAGACCAACTATATAATCTTTTCCAAGTGAACCATGTATTTAAATCCATATTTTATAAAAAGGATTAGTAATTTTCTAAATGATTTTATGGGGAGAAGAGAACCAGTTAATTCATCCTTTGTATTCATTGTCAATATGGTGTTAAAGGAGAATTTAAATTAATGAAATGGTATTTTAAATATTTCGAAAGGGTTATATTGAATATCTCATTTTTATAATTGATGAATATAGTTGTGTTTTTTATATTATATGAAAGAATAAAATTTATATATATGAATATGTACTCTATAATTAGTGATTAACCGTGAAAAGAGAAAGGTGGAAGGTGTTTTAGATATACTCAATAATATTGGTGATGTTTCCTAGAGAATTTTTAAGGACTCATTGAGTTTCATTTTGAATGATAATTCACCATAGGTGGTGATGAAGATTGGATAATTCTTATGTATTAATAGCATTTTATGCCTGGCTTGATCAATCGATCATGTTGTTAAATAATATTACTATTTAACCAAACTTATGTTCAATGAAATATTTGTAATGTACTATGAAAATTCACACTATCTTTGACATTTGATAGCGGTGATTCCCAAAAAAATATTCATTTTCATTTTGAATTAATTTTTGAAAAATAATATTTGATTATTTTCTATCTAGATAATATAAATAATTCTTTATGATTTTCTAATTTATAGAGACCACAAAAATATTTATTATCATGATGATTTATTGATTCTAATTATTACCATGAAAAAATAAATGTTCATATACGATGCATGCAGAAATAATTTGAAGAAGAAGAAATGGTGTCCAAGAAAATTGAATATGGAATTCTAGATGATTGTTAGTTTTTACTAAGTATTTGTTGCTATATTCTTTATATTTTTTATAATAGAATATTTCACATAGACTTTATTGTATGTGCTATAAAAAAGGCCAACCCACTATGCTTCTCATGCCATCCTCAACCAAAGCAAAATTTGGGGCCTCAAGTCCACCACGCCACAAAGAGGACAACAAGGTACTCTAATCAAAAGGTAGATGAAAATGGGGTATAGAACCAATATTACAAAAATGGGATTTATCAGCTCTCAAAATAGGATTTAACAACACTAAAATAGTGTTGTACACCTCAATGCTGATACGGGGGGGGGGGGGGGGGGGGTCCCCCTTTATCCGTGCAAAAAAGCACTGATGAAGGTATCCTTTATCAGAGGTAAGAACACGCTGATAAAGGGATCCTTTAGAATTGTTAAAAAGGCACTGATAAAGGGCTCCTTTATCTGTGATAAAAAGAACTGATAAAGGGATTGTTTATCCGTACTTTTATAGTGTTGATAAATTCCCTTCCTGTTGTAACATAAAATTCTATTGCAGCACACCCAAAAAAGGCATGAAAAAATAAGCATATCAACTAGTATAACCATACAAAATTAACACATAATTTATAAGGTAATTACAGCCTGTATACATATATAACAAGTATTCCCATACAATAAGTATACGCATACACTATTAACAGATAATTCACAATTTAATTAAATACATAAATAATTCAATTCAGAATTCAGGGGGTTGGGGGTGTGCATAGTGGGGGGGGGGGTTACCCATGGTGGTGTCCAGGGGATGGGATGGATTCCAGGTGGTTGGAGGGGATTTCCAGTGGGAGGGGGTGTCCAGGGGGTGGGCGTGTCTTGGGGTGGGGTGGTGTCCAGGGGAGGTGGGGTGGGGGTGTCCAGGTGGTGGGGTGGTGTCTAGGAGGGGTGGGGGCCGTCCAAGGGTGTGGGCTCGTCCAGGGGGTGTCCCGGGGTTGGGGGCATTATTGGGGGTGGGGCCGTACTTGGGGGTGGGGATTTCCAGGGGGTTGTCCATGGGGGTGTCTAGGGGGGTGGGGTGGTGTCTAGGGGGTGGGGTGGAGTTGGGGGGGGGGGCTTTAATGGTTATAGTGGAATGAATTTCATGGATTATAAGGTAATTGGTATAATTAAAATGGTTTTGGAATAGTTTTTATTTCAATAGTATGTGTTTATTTAGGAAACAATTAATGCTTTTGGTGTGTATGGCAGGAAGCGGGGTTTCCGTAGGTCCGTTGTTGTTTTCACTTTAAATCATGTCCATTTTGAACAAAAAAGAGACACATTGAGTGATACCGGCCACACCGTGCCTTGGATTGAGGCGGGGTTGACTCTTACATGTCACATATGACCCATTTATTATTCTATAAATGTCTCAACACAATCCTAATGCATTTGGTGGGATTTAGGTACATTAGTTGTTGTTTTCACTTAAAATAATGTCCATTTTAAACAAAAGAGAGACACATTGAGTGATACCGGCCACATCGTGACTCAGATTGAGGCGGGGAGGAATTGTACACAACACACAAGACCCATGTATTGTTATCCAAAAGTATCAACACAATCCAAATGTGTTTTTTGGTTTTCCGTACGTTAGTTGTTGTTTTCACTTAAAATTATGTCCATTCTAAACAAAAGAGAGACTCTCTGAGTGATACCAGATACACCAAGTCTTGTATTGGGGTGGGGTTGACTCATACACATAAAAAATGACCGACAGATCATTATAATAATGCATCAACACTATCTGAATGCGTTTGGATGGTTTTCTATATGTTTGTTGTTGTTTTCACTTAACATTTTGTCTATTTTAAACAAAAGAGAGACACTTTGAGTGATACTGGCCACACCGTGCCTCAGATTGAGGCAGGGTTGACTCGTACACATCCAAAATGACCCATGGATCGATCTATAAAATTATCAACACAATTGAAATTTCTTTTGGTAAGTTTTTCAAATGTTAGTTGTTGTTTTCACTTACAATTTTGTCCATTTAAAACAAAAGAGAGACACTTTGAGTGATATTGTCCACAATGTTCCTTGGATCGAGGCAATGTTGACTTTTACATGTCACAAAGGACCCGTGTATCATTATTTTAAATTATCCACACAATCTGAATGCATTTGGTCTGATTTCCATACGTCAGTTGTTATTTTCACTTAAAATTCTGTCCATTTTAGAAAAAAAGAGACTCTTTGAGTGTTATCAGCCACACCGTGCCTCAGATTGAAGCGAGGATGACTCATAAACATCACACATAACGCATGTATCATTATCCTAAAGTATACATACAATCGGAATGCATTTTTTATGTTTTCCGTATGTCATTTTTTGTTTTCACTAAAAATTCAGTCCATTATGAACAAAAGAGAGACACTTTGAGTGATATCGGCCACATCCTGCATTATATTGATCCAAGGTTGACTTTTAAACATCACAAATGACCCATGTATAGTTCTCATAAATTATCAACACAATCCAAATGCGTTTGGTTGGTTTTCCAAACATCATTGTTGTATTCACTTAAAATTCTGTCTATTTTAAACAAAAGAGAGACACTTCGAGTGATACCAGCCACATCGTGCCTCGGATTGAGGCAGGGTTGAATTGCACATGTTAAACATGACCCATTGATCATTATCTTAATGTATCAACACAAACTGAATATGTTTGGTCAGATATGACGTTATTTTGGACATTTTGCTAGTTTTTATTATCCAAAGCCCAATGAAAAGTGGTTCATCATTCATGCATGTTTCTGATTCATTTCATCTGTTAAAATCGTAAAAAGAATCATTAAGGAATGGATGTTTTATTTAATAACAATTTAAATTTTCCTACGAAATTTTACATACAAAAATGTTTCATCTTTTGATCTACTTAACCCCTCTCAAAAATGGCCACCAATTATACACGTCCCCAAGTCAGATCATAATGCTATTTGTGTACAATATTCAATCAAGTATGCAGCTCGCACATTTCTGAAATATATATCTATCGTATTGTGAATATGTTGATTTTTGAAAGTCAGAGTAGTACTGTAAAAAATATAAATAAATAATTAATAAATAATATAAATGAAATAGTTGTTGTTTTTGAAAATACGTCTTTAGGGATGCTAGTTTGTTGATGGAAAAAAATCTCTCTCATGAATTTACAAACATAATAACGGCAACCATTATAGTTTTTTGGTTTTAGACACTACAAATACATTTATCATTTGGAGAATAAGAACCTTTTTTTGATACGTGTTTGGATAGAGATATTGTATTATATATTTTCTGATATGTTTCCAGACGTAGTACTTTCTCACCTATTTATTCTTATTCATTTTCCCCATTCCTTATTTTAGATGATATTGATACACCACCCTATCATAATAGAATCCTCATTTAAAGCTAATATAAATTATATTACTTGATTTTTAGACCTAAAATATAGGATGTAGTGTCTTACAGATTCAAAAACTCTTTCATGTGTGGTTGTTTTGTTGGATATCCTTTCATTGAATGTAGAAAATAACTCTTTAGAGTATCCATGTTCACCGCATTTAGCAGCCAATGTTTCCTAAAAACACAAAAAGGAATAAGTAATAAAATAAGTGAAAATATAATTAATATGAATTAATCAAAGTATTTTATGCATACATGGTTGGTATTAGGAGGATTCTATCATCTGTAATCTGGCTTTATGATAGGGGTATGTTGGTTTGGATGCACATTCCTTATTTTCACTACTAAGCTATTGTTTCATAAATGAAATGTTAACAATCAAAGTGATGAATACATGTATCCTCAAACAATTAATTTTCATCCACAATGTACCTGAAACTTCTCATCCCCACGACAGCTAATAAATGCATCTCATGCTCCTTGGGAAATTAGGTGAGCGTAGAAATGGGATGGGTGTGGGTTTATTTTACCTATGGAATATTTCAGGTCACATTTCATTAAAATATGAGAAAACCTCGATGAATACTTCCTGTAAGCCTTAGTAAATAATTCATATGTGAATCATCTACTATAATTGTACTCTGCAAGAGATTGAGAAGAGTAATACATTGATTATTTATTTTATTTTCTAGTAAATAATGAAATAATATCATATTGTTACTGTAATTTCTTCCCAGATCATAGCCTTCAGCCCGAACAGAAAATGGTTCCCGGAATCATTGTTAATCGGCATGTGTATCCATGTGACAATTCCAATTTAACTACTAAACATAGCCTTGTTTTGATTCACATGTTTGCCTTGTCTATTCCATCCAACATCAAATTTGATGCCTTTGCTTTTCACCTTAAGAACTTTGGTTAACACCATCAAAATCCGATGCACCTGTGATTTTTGTGATGTCGGTCCTTCAATCCCGACCATTTCATCGATATCAACATCATCAATATGTTCATATGAAATGGTAGTATTGACATGTGATGATGGTTGTGGACCTCAACACTATGAGAAGTAACATGTTTAGAACGTGTTGTTGCTCTGCACTGCCAACAGAAGCAGCAGCATCAACAACTTGAGAGACTTGTTCAACCTTGAGGTTAGGAGGAACCAAATGTGCAGAATTCATTATCTGAAAAAGTGGTTGAAAAATTAATTTAGATTATATAAAATCACTAATGGTAAGATAATAACATGTGATTACAAGATCTATATTAAAAAAATATAACATGTTTATTGAAAAATATTTCTTTTTTTCAATGGCTGGAGGGATTTGAAACCTCTAGTCATTATCCAAATCCCTTCATTGTGGCCTCCTCTAATATAAAAAATATCATCTACATTGGGAACGTTGTGAAATGACTGCGATGTACCACTAAAAGTATCACCCTCAATTGAATTTTCATCAGACCCTTCTGTAGTTTAGGAATATAATAGAACAATCGAATACTTCTGGTTTCCAGGATCTGGAACATAATATACTTGTACCACATGTGATTCCACTATAATATTTTTGACTTTATACCGTTCTTTACTAAAATAATCTTTCACAAATCCCAATTCATCTATTTAAACACCACTATTGATATCAACCCATTTTCATTTGAAAACCAACAATTGGAATGTTGTATAATCCTACTCCGGTATTTGTTTGATAATGAAAAAGTATGACATATTTTCAAAAATTGGATTTCTTTCCTTAATACTAGAAACATGCATCGCTTCAGCCACAAGTGTAACTCCATTATTTTCCATGGTACTATATTTATCATGTTCATCTATATAGAACTTATAACCATTAAATACATAACAATTGTAAGATAATACTTACACACTTGGTCAGTCGGTTATCCCTCATAGTTGTTCTAAAATTAATTTCATATTTTTAGCTAACTCCTTAAAAATATGGTCACCAAAACCATCCTATAAACTGGTGTTTATGTGTATTTGATATCCATATTTCAGCCCTTGCTGGATTCCACTACCTAGGAATTTATTTTTCTTTTTCAATATATGGATCAACCTCCCAACTGTTATGAAAAACATAAAAGTGTTCCTTCTTCAATTCTAAAATATTGATTGTCACAACTTCTCTTCCAGAAATTCCCTCAACCTTAATGTGTCCAGTGTGATTAGATTTTGGGAGACCAATGCTTTCCACATTAGATAAGTATTCATTACAAAATTCAATATATTCCTCAACAACATTTCTCTCTAGAATATAACCCTCTGGCCAACATCAATTTTTCACATACCCTTTCAAAAACATCATATACCATTAAATGTGGTACATCCATCAATAGTGCACAGGACCACAAAGTCAAATCTCTCTCACTATGTGAACCCTCAAATGAACCATCATATCAAAGAATGATGGTGGGAAGAACATTTTTAATTCACATAATATGATGAAAATTTCACTTTCCATATCTAGAAATTTCACCAGTCAAAAACATTGCTGCAAATAACATCGAAAAAGAAACAAAGTTTGGTTAATGTATAAAGAAAATTCTTGGGAAAAACTCAATGTAAATATATAGGAATCAAATCTTTCATCCAATCATGGCAGTCATGTGGTTTCAAACCTTTTAACTTCAATTCATTCATTGAAATAATGTTCTTGATATTTGAAAATTACCCCTCGGGAACCTTTACATAATTGAAGAAGTTGAAAAACTAATATCTCTCCACCCTGGAATGAGTGTATGCAGTTGAAGGAAGAAACATTCGATTTTCACCATTCATGGGAGCCAAATCTTCTTGTATTCTCATGTCAACCATGACCAAACTTTCCTTAATTCCATCCTTTGTTTTCGCAGGGGCATTTAGAAACGTTCTGATAACACTATCACATATATGTTTTTCGACATGCATCACATCAAGAAAATGTATGACGTACAGACAGTTCCGGTTCTCAAATTCTAAAAAAAACTTATCTAAATTTCCAATTATTTTTCGAATGGATTTTCGAAAATGGTTTACTAGAAATAGTGTTCACATCTTTTACATTCTCAAACAGAAGATCACTTGTTAGTGGAGATGGTGTTTTGTGTTGATCTGAAATTCTATTGAATGATGTCTTCCAAGATCATTACTTATACTGACGAGGTAGAAATCTATGATGTTCTAGATAAACATATTTTGAAGAATGTTTCAACCAAATTGATTCCATATATTCTTCTCACATGGGACACCATTGAGTTCCTTTAATCCTATAGCCTGACAAATTTCCATAAGCCAAGAAATCATTTATCATCCCATACAACATCACACTCAACATGATGTATTCAATTTTATAAGCATCATACCACATAACACCTGAATCCCCCAATAACATCAAATCCTTGATCAATATAGCCAAATAAACATCAATATAATTATGTAGTTGTTTTGAACCTGATATAAGCTTAGATAACATGATTAATTTTCATTTAATTCATAACTAGGGTGGAAAGTTATAATTTACCAACATAATAGGCCATGTACTATGAGTGCTGGTTTGAAAACCAAATGGATTCACTCCATCTATAGATAACACAAGACAAATATTTCAAGACTCATTTCCTAATTCAGGGTACTCATGATCAATTCTCTTCCATTGAGGAGGGTTGGCCATGCGACATAATATCTCATCTTTATTTCTTTTCTCTGCATACCAGAACAATTGTCTTGTAGTTTTTTCACTTCCATATAGACGCCAAATCCCTAGAATGATTGGAAGGCACCAAAAAACTTTTGTAGGATTTGATTCATCTTTCTTGAATCAAGAAGCTCCACACTTTGGAAAATCTATATGTTATTTGTTCTCCTTGAGAAAAAATATACAGTCTTTCAGGAAGATGTGTATTATTTTAGAACTCATACCCATCGAGCGTAGCATTCGTTTAGCTTCAAATTTTCTTCCAACTCCTCTAGACTAATTAGTCTAGAATAATAATAATGTAAACACAGAAAATTGATTTTAGAAGGATCTTTTGCATGATCCTTTGCAAACATGATGAACTCCTTCACTCCATTCTAATACTCTACTGTCAAACGATTAGCATCCATCGAATCTTTATTCATCTCTATCCTATTTGAATCTAAAATATAATAATTTATGATTCAAATAAACAAAAAATACTACCAAATACAGTAGAAGAGGACCAATAATAAAAATAGAGATTAACAAAGTCCAACCATGTACAATAAAGATTTTAAAATCAAATGAACCAGGATAGACCCCCATCAAAATCAACCCACATTCAATCCCCCTGTCCAATAGTTCTAGCACCCACCACCCTTGTAGCAAAACAATAAACATCCTTTTTACTACCCCTACTAGCCACCTCATTCATAATAAAATAATCACATTAAACATCCAAAAACCAGTGACCAAACTCAAATAAAATGAAAACAAGGATACAATTTTGATGAGAAAACTAATTTAGTAGATACATTTACAAACATCAATGGGTTCGTGGGGGAGACAAATAACTAAGGTTTATCAAAATTTTCTATAGAATATCATAGGTTTTGTTACCCAAATTAACATAAGAAAAAGAACATTGAGGTTATTGAACTTAAATTCTATCATGAACATCTAAAGGATATGCAATAACTCTCCCTCAGCTTCCAAAAACATGTATCTAATATCCACATACATGACATACATCCATTCTATAAAAAATCACATTCACATACAAAGGGATAAACAACAATCCCTTAGTATAAAAAAACTCACACATGAGAGAAAAGGACCACATTGACCATCCCTATCAAAAACTCTAACCCCATCTCAAACCTCCTCTCACTAACTTTTAATACATTCTATAATATTAATACCTACCATAAATAAATTATTTCCAAAAAACATGACCTATTGTTTTGAAAAATTCCCATCCATTTTGGTAAAATAGAAATATGATTTTTTTTCTCTTAGGAATCATTAAATTTGGACAAACACACTAACCAACTCAATAAAATTCAAATTTTGACATGAATTTGAAGGTAAAGAGAGATAAATAATTCCATTGAAAATAATTCAACTGAATATATTAGTATCAATTGAAAGAGGGTATTGGTTAATAAAGGGATGGGGTCATTAACTCAGGATATAATCATCCCTATACTGTCAAACAAATCTCACCACATCCCAAAATTTTATCAACCAAGACATGACCATATGACTAAATAAAACTACACCATAATGAATATTATCACAAGAAAAAAAAGGAAATGGATGAGGATGAGTGGAGAAATAACCAAAGATCAAAGATGGGTATCCAAGAATCATACCTCATCAAATGGAATCCCAGACACATGATGTTGGATTTTTGGGGAGTAGGGTCTAGTGGGGAGGAGGAGAAGTGTGGTTCATGGGGAGGAGGATTCAGCGAAGGGGTTCTAGGGGAGGATAAGGAGTAGGGCTAGCGGTGGTGGAGTAGGGTAGTGGTGGTGGAGTAGGGCAGCGACAGCGAAGTAGGGATAATGGTGGAGTAGGGCAGCAATAGCAGAGTAGGGAAGCAGCGGCGGAGAAGGGATAGTGGTGGTGGAGTTGGGCAGTGGCGGTAGAGAAGGGATAGAGGGTGCAGAGTAGGGCAGCGGTGGTAGAGATGGAGTATCGGTGGTGTAGGGAAGCGACAGTAGAGTAAAGAAGTGGTAGTGGAGTAGAGGTTGACAAATAGAAGATCGGGGGAGAGGGAGGGGAGTTGTCATAGGGTACAGTCTCATGAGATCTTGAGGGCATGATAAACAGAGGGAACTATGAACCTTATTTTATAAAACTTGAAGGCATTGAGAAGTATATATTTTTTGAAGCAACATCTGGTAGTATGATATACTACTCATATATCTCTTGGTTTGTCAGAAGTACAAATAATTCGCACTATCATTTGTTGCAAGATGAAGGTTTGGACACACATTTGGGGTAACACACAAGAAATAGAGGAGGAATCTTATATGCACATGCATGACACAAGTACAGAATTCTAAAATAGACTAAATATGTGGACAATGTTTGTGAACACAAGGAGTGGATGATGGAACACAAGTTGGATAACATGTCACACCACATGTGATATAGTGATAAATGGTACATTATCTATGATTTTAGATGATTATATTCATGTGTGTGGTTTATGTGAGTTCACATGTTAATATTGAAGGAGGATAAAGTATAATAACATGCACACATGAAGAATCACCAAAAATCATTACATGAACATAGAATTGAAATAAACTCATAAAAAATTAGAGTGATATTTTTTTTGTGAAAGCTATTTAATTAAGATCTCCATGAAATATCAATGCAATATCTATAGTGGAAAGAAATAAATTTAGTTTATTCATGTTTGTTTATATATTAGGGTAATTGTTTTTATTGTAGACTAGAACATCATTATATTAATGAGTATCTATCCATTCACTTGATATATAATTGAAGAAGTCAACTTGAAGTGTGTTTAAAAATTATTTATTGGTCATTATAAAAATATAATGAATCAAATAGAAAGTATATTATTCCAATTCATTAATGAGATGAAGGTCGGCGTCAATTTTTTTTAATTCAGTGAATGTAGAATTCATTTAGTTGATGAATGGGATTATTTAGTTCCTGAAAAGTCATCATGTGATGTTGAGATATGTTGTTTATAATTTTCGTTAATATCTTTGATGAACGGGTGGTTTTAGTGTAAAAGTCACCTTTAAAGAGGGGTGGAACTTCTATAAAGAACACCATTAAATCAGAATGACTCATTTTATCCCACATAAACATATTGACCCAATTCCAGTAACTTATAATCCCTACAGAGAATTTTTGATAATATAATCATGGAACTAACACATGTTGATCAATGAATGGTGTTTGTCTTTCCTCAAAACATTATAAAAATATTTTTGTACTATTGTTTCCTTTATTATTTTCATTTCCATTGTATGTGATTGTTACTAGAAAAAAATGATACATTCATATTAACTAGGTAAAAGGTTTAAGTGCAGAGGGTTCAATAAAATTATCCTAATTTTGTTGAATATTGGGGTGCACTAATTCACCCTCCCTCAGTATCACTACACGATCTATCTGTGAACTACAATTATCTATAATTATTTATTCTATTATTCCATGTTTACACCCTCACATTCCACCAATGTTCTCTTATATTGAATCCTTATTATGTGTTATTCCATATATATTGGGAACTTCAATTTATCCCTTATGAAAGGGATGTTTTATTAACCCTTTTATACAATGTGGGTTTTCAAATATCCAACACTTGATTATAAATATCACGTTTAAATGACATGGATGAAATTTATTTTTGGTGTACCTAATGTAACACCAAGAAATTATGAAATAAGAAAATTTTATATGATAGATTTTATGACACAAAACACCAAAACATGAAAAACAATATAGTATCCCAACTCATTATGATATATTTATTTTTAATAAATACTATATCTTCAATATATTTCATTATAAAAAACAAAAAGATTATCTTGTATTATATGTAACACTCAGTTTATCTTCTATTGCATAAAAACGGTTTCGAATGAAATTTAGATTATTATTAATATATAATTATTTATATAATAGCTATAAAATAACCAATAAATAGGTGGTTTTTTAATTGAAAAATATATAATATTCAAATTATAGTTCTCTATTGATAATAAAAAAATTTAAAAGAAAAATATATAATTTGGGAAAAAGAGTATTTTCTTAAAAAGAGGACTATTCATGCTTTAAACACATAATGTAAAGTTATTTTGTACCATTTTTTTAAAAAAATAACTTTATTTTTTTTGGAAATAGAATTTAAAAAGTATATTGTAGTGATTTAATTGTATTTTTCTAGAATATTTTTTTTGGTGAATGGGGAGAAACACAGAATTTTATTTCAACACTTACATTTCATTTAAATTATTTTTAAAGATAATTTATATTTTGGAATGTTTTTAATGTAAATTTAGTTCAATTATATATTAATTAATCCAATATCATTCCCTAGAATCATTTTAATATTTAATTTTGGTATAAAAACATTTTAATCTTTTGCACATTTTCTCATTAAAAAACATGCTTTCTAATCGTGTCTGTGGGGTTATTTTTAAATTAAAACATCCCACTTATATGAATGAAATTTTGAAAAATGGAATTCATAACTAGTATAAGTATTATTTAAATTATATAATAGGGTCAACATAATTTCTTACCAAATTATATAGTGAAAACCTTAAAAATTAATTTTCATGGTTAAGGTAAAAACTAATTTACCAAGGGTTAAACTAAGATTAAATTTGTTAAAATGACATGATAACCTATAAAAAATAATTGGAAGGATATATATCAACCTTATATTTTAATAGATACATAATTTAAAATTATATTGGCATTAATAATATTAAAATACTTGATATGACTGAATATTTTCATAAATTATAAATGTGCTACTCACCTCACTTTTTAAAGGCCACCACCTATCCATTCAACATCACACCTTGAAATACTATTGTTTCATAAAATATGTACAAAAATAACATCCAAAATTATATCTTCTCATAAAAAAATCCTTTTATATTATAGAAATCCAACACAGTATCAGTAGGGTACAATCCATAAGAGGATACAAAAAAAAAAGATGTAATATTTCTAAATCAGAGGTTTTATTTTATTTCTTCATACACCTACATATATTATTATAAATCAGGATGATCTAATAAAATCAATATAACCCATTTAATTTTGTGCTTTTATTATATTTTCATTATCTACAACCATATCCACTTCCAACAATTAGGTTACAAAATCATTGTTCGTGTGTACGGTGGACCACCACCTCATGAATCTATATCATTAATTTTTTTCATTTCCACATATCATGATTTAATTTGATTATGGATAAAAAGTGTGTGTGTATATATATATATGATATATAGAAAATAATTATAGTTTTTTAATTATTATATCATATATATGAATTTTTTATTTTGTTTACATAATAGATATGATAATATTGCTTGTGTGTACAACGGACTACCACATCACGAAGCAATGTTATTCGTCACTTACAAACACTTTACATGGAATATGAAAAATATAATGTTAATAATTATATGTAATATAATTAAAATAATAATTATATTTATGACAAATTTATCATTATATAAATATAATATATCTTTTAATAACATTTTCACTCACTTAATGATCATAACATCGTTCAGGTACTTCTAGCATACCACTTTCACATAGCGATGTGACATTATTTTCATCACCATGAATCATGGATGATAATTTTAATTTTGTAGTATGGTATATAAGATATTATGACATTTGTTTAAAGATAAAATATTATTTACCTTTTTCGGAATTGTTAGTTGTAAAATAGAAATGTTACCCATGCTTACATTTGACATACCATTTCCATGTTCAAAAAATACTTTAGCTTTAATAAAAAAATTCATATTGACTTTTAAAATTATAATTTATGTATAAATATGATATTTTGTTCCTAATTATTATTCATGATATTATGGGACTATATAATATGCTCAAAAAACTGGATCTTTGATTAGAAAACACAAACGAGAAAACAAGAGAATTACCACACAAAACAATGAAAAATAATAAAATATTAATGATGAAATAGAAATAATATGGTATAAATGAATCATATATGATATTATATATATTAATATAGTTCTTTAAAATGTTAATAAAATATTTTATACTCCAATATATGAGGATCAACTGCCTTTAACAAAATGGAATCAATAGGTAAGGTATCATGTCTCAGTTTCATTTAATTGAGAAAAATTTGTAAGTAATGCACCAATTTATTTTATATGGTATTTAAAATTCCAATTTCATCTGTCATATAATGAATAATTCATATTTAATGTCATTTTATACCTCAAGTTTATTTATTTTATCTAAGTATTTTTGGATTGAATATTACCATGTGCTAAGGGACATCATCTAAATTTCCTTTATGTGAGGCATATTTTGTTATAATGGATCTAATTTATTTTTTAGAGTGTATATAATAACCATTTGAAATGTAATATATTGATTCCCTAATAATTCATGTTATTTTATTTTTCAATTGTAACAATTTCATCTAAGGGGATTGGACTTGAAAATTATAATGCGGTGAAGTATTTCATTACTCAATTTATTTTCATTGGGTTATATTACTTTTTCATTTTCTTTGATATTCTATGATTATGTGTATAATAAATTTTCATAATACAATGTCTTTTTTATAAATATTTGTTTTTTATTTTTAGTTGGTATTTAATAATTATTAATTGAAAAATTCTCAAATAAATTTTATGATCATTGTAGGGGTATATTTCACAATCTCATTTTAATTTAGATTGTGTATTATTTTATTCAGTTAATGTATATTAATTGATTATTTTACCAATAAATTCATTTATTTTTCTTTAATTATGTTTTTCAATAAATTTCTAATGTAATATTAACCTTTTTACACATATTAGTACTTTTTGTAGAAAATATTTTTAATCAAATTATTCTTCATTTATCTCTTCGGTTAGAAATTACTTTTAATGAAAACCAATTTTTCAAAAAATGAGTTCAAAATGTGTTTAACCCTTTAACTATTATTTATTATATAAATTTTTTCACATTTTTACTTTTTAATGTTTTTTAAATTATAAATTATTTCATTATCAAAACAATTACCATTTTCCTTTCACTGAAAATGTGAACAAATACTTCTTTTCATTTTTCAAGCAAGGCACTTTTCAAAACATTTTACAGTGGAAAGTGAATAAACTTTTTAAAATGTAAAGTATTTATCAAATTATACTCTTTAATTACCGTTATTTAATTTAATACTACTTTTCATGTTTATAAGGTTATTTTTATAATTTTTTTTCTCAATATTTTTGAACATTATTTTTTGGGAAAGTGATTTTAAATGAAATTGATTTTTAAGATGACTTGTATTTGAAAATAAATTTATAAAATGAAAATGTTATTTTCCTAAAAAAGTTTATAGATATGTATTTATTAAAAAAAATTAAAACATTCCTTTTTTTTATTTACTCCACTTTGGATATTTTGTGTTGATTTCATCTGTATTCTTCCTCTATATGGTTTATAATTATTTTGACCAAGGATAGTACAAACATTCACTTGCATTTTTAATGATTGTAGTAATTAACATAAAAATGTGTTTTTCACTTCAGGATGATCATTATAAATTGAAATTATACTATATATACATATTATATTTAATGGATATGTTTATTTATTTACCAATATATCATTTCAACAAATGGTGTTAAATATTGAAATCTATCTATTTATCTTGGGGAATATTGATAAATTGGTACTCTTTACACAAGGTAGATATTTGATGATGGGTAATATTGTTTATTAATTTACCTATTATTCAATATAATGTGTTTTTTTATACATGGATGGCATTGGGGGGTACTGATTACTGATAACCCTTCCTTGCATCAGTAGTCTCCAGAGGCAAACAAGGAAGCTAACATGTAATTAGTTGGCAGACCCAATCTTTTTGTAAATTAATTTTTAAAATAATTATTTAAGGTTTTAACTATATATGTATCCTTATATGTGATATAATTAAATCTAATATTTAATCATCCCATACATTAATAATTTAATTATTATTATCCATTACTATTTCACAATTATATTATCTCTATATACATTCCATTATCGGTTTAGTGATTATGGGGATTAGGATTTCAATTATTGGAATTCTATATTGATCATTACTCATATAGTAATGATATTAAATATATTGATTAAATGGTATATTCTTTATGTTATTTACCTTACATTTGAATATGATACTTACTTATTTGAATTTCATGTGTTTTATGATATTTAAAATTTAAAATTGTTTATTTTTATTCGATGATGCTTATCTTATTTATGATTTATTCTATTGAACTAAACCATTAAAATGAATCTGATATCACCCTAATTTTTTTCCTTTACCATGAATATGAATTTTACTATGAATGGTATTATATAATATTCAATTTTGATTAATTATATTATTCAAAAATAATTTTGTGGTCGTTTTTGAATTCAAATAAAATATGGGGATCACATAGGTTTCTAGTTTACCATGAATAATATATTATTTTTACTAGAAGGATTTTATTGCTTATATTATATTATAATTTATTAAATAATGAACCATATCCATGTTATTGGTTTCAGGGTCACTATATAAGTGGTGATTAGTGCACATGTCTCATAGAATTAAAAAGTGAGATAAGAAACCCTTACATTAGGTTAAAATTCCTTAAAATGATTTAGAACCTCCTTTATAATAATTATAGGTTGTTTGTAAATATATTATATTACCATTATCACATATCACATACCATCTATTATTTACCTTTAATCTTTTATCACGCAAATATTATCAATTCTTTGTTAAAATAATTTTTTTGTGTGATAATTGCATATTTTTTTCATGTATGATTTAGTTCGGTATTTTAGGTCTATTTAATTTGATCATTGTTAAATAATCGGCATAATGTTAAAGATGACATAAATATAATATATTATAATTATATATGTTGGTGGTGTAATCTATTAATGGAATAAGTATAGAATCATTAACATTGTTCATGGAGATGGTAATCTGTATGTATGAGTGAATGTTGTTTTTATTTTTCATGATGGATGGAATATAATGCAATTAAATATTATGTAATATTTATAATGTAATTATTATTTCATAAATTTTATTTTTTAATAAAATTCATCATTACCAACATCCATTTATATATAATATGAATAAAATTTCACATCCCTATATAGAGGTGATAACCAACAATTAAGAATGACTGACATTGTGGTTTTACAAAATATTAGAACTTACGCGGTTAGGTATGATAATATATTTCCAAAGGTATAGTGTGTAAATACCTCTAACCCGGTATTTAGAACATGGTTCCATTCATTATTACAATGTTTTTTGTTATAAGTGATCACAACCTAATAGACCGAATAGTATTGTAGTCTTGGAGAACAATATATATATAAATGAAATTAAAATTACATTTTAAATATAAAATAAAAAAAGTGTTTTCTTTAAGAAAACTAATAAGCCCTTATCATATAACTTTATAGTTAATTATAAAAAACTTCTTTGTATCTAATATAAAAATAAAACATATTAAATGGGTGATCTCAGATTCTTAGTATGGGTAAAAATAAATTGTAATCTATCACAAATAATAATAAAATGTAAGGACTGGTGAATTAATAAAAATACATTACCTTGAAACTAAAATATGATCATAATATTGAAGGAATAAAATATAATAAAATTGATATATATAAATAATCACATTATAATTATGAAAACCATGGATTTTCTAAAAGTAGAAAAATCACAGGGAATATAAACAATTATCCTCTTAATGTGGGAAGGAATAATGTGGAACATCATAAACATACCATTAATGTTTTTCTACATGAATATATTACATTCAAGGAATCAGTCCAACAATATAATAAATTTGTAATCCCTTGGAAAAAAATAAATATAGTTTGCCTCTTGAAACCTACCAATGCATGAAGGCTATATATTCGTACCATCAAGAAAATTACTAAGCCCAATTCATTACTCATATGAAAGGGGTAAAACATAATTAACATATACATTCTTATTAAATCAATCAAATGAAAAATAAATAATTTCCACATTCAGTAAACATAATCATAAACAATTCATGGTAATAATGATAATGGTATCAAGATATTATATCACCTTTCAAAATGATCATAAACCATAAAATAAAATAGTCTAGGTAGTTTTATAAGTGATCAAGATCAATTATTAATTTTAAAATTACATAAGATTTTGGATTCAAATCAAAATTTAAAAACAAAATAGAGATTTTGTTTTACAAAACACATAATTGATAAAAATTATGAAAAAAAATATCGTTTTACTATTTTCTTTGAAATTATATTTACATGAATATATAAAAGTTTTGAAATAAAATATAGTCTTTACTAATTATTAGTTGAATATAAATAAAATAAATATCACCCTTACCATTTTAAAAATAGTCAAACAATATTCCCCATAAAATTAATCATCATCAAATTAAACATTGAATACCATGATGATAAATAGATTCATGATATGATACATAAAATAAAAATATACATACACAACACAAATTAAATAGTGGTTAATTATTCATATATTATTGAAATAAAAGTTAGATGAGAATAACATTACCTTGCGTATGAAAGTGTTATACACATGCACATAATTTCCAAGATATTGAAATTAGAATCATTAATAAATAAATTAATAACCTACTAAATTTTAATTTTATTTATTATAATTTTTTATGTTTATATACATACATTTTGAGGAGTTTTAAGATTCATTTTCATCGTTTGGAAGTGATCATTTCCTAGGTGTTCATGATTTCGTCACTTGTTTACATGTATGATAGATCATGTAAAATGTGAATAGTTATCAAAAATTGAAATTATATATTATTAATGGGATTCCAAAAAATGATTTACATTATATATAAGTTTTTCTAGTGATGAGGATGATTATTTAGATAAAACCATAATGATAACTGTTTACATTAATTCGGCATTTTTTGTATCTCAAGTCATTAGTTTCATTTTATTAACTAATATTATGTATATATACAGGTTCTGTAAAAATAAATAAGATTTAATTTAAATTTCTAAATATATTTTAACCATTATTATAAATTTATAATTATCCATTAATTAAGTATTATAAAACAAAATATCCTCATCCATGAAGGTGGTGAATCGACACCTCACGAATAACGTTTTCATTTTTAGGGGGAAATAGAGAATTGATGGTGGATATACCGTTAAGATTAAATGATTATAATAAATATATTTAAATATAGTTATCATGAAACATTTTACATGGTATGTTTGGGAAGGATAAGAAAAAAAGCTGAAATGGAGAGAGGGATGGTTTTACCACTTGAGTGTCATCTCTTTGACAATCTCCATCAGGGACATGGAAATTGTATTTTGGTGATACCAAAAAGACGATAACATGGGGAATAGGTTTGGTAGAAGAAATGGGTATAATATTAGAAATATAAAAGGATTATAAGCTATGAAGAGATGTGTAAGTGAATGTTGGTATTTTTAGTGGAGGAATAAGGTGTTTTTGATTATTTTATTCATTTGATTATTATTTTGGCCCAAAATTATAATTAGTTTTTATTCATGAAAATAAATAAAATAAATAGTGAATTTGAGTCTGATCCAATAGTTTCTTACCACATCCATACTTCATACAATTCTCAATAATTTATTTATATACTTATAATGTCAAATACCATAAATTGTTGAATTTCACTAATCACCAAAGTTCACATCTTTTAGAAAAAACCCCAAAAATTCACCAAAAATATTTTAAAAATATTATATTTTAAAAATAGTATCCATTTATTTAAAATAATATTCACAATATGATAAATTTTATTTTTAATTAAAATTATCATTTATTTTATTTTTATCATTAATTGAATAATTTCTTTATCATTGTTTTGTAATTATTTATGTAAATTATTTCTTCAATAAAAATAAAATAATAAAATTATTTAGGTAATGATTTTTAAATGGTAGATAATATATACAATTGATGTTATCTTTTGAATAAGACTATATTAAAAATAATTTATTAAAAAAAATATCAATGTGAATTTTTTTGATTTAATTTAATTTAAATAATCTCAAAGTCATATTTATGGCCATGTTTCCAATAAATAACTCCAATTAAAACCTTTAATATTAGAGGTATAATATTAACCCTAAAATAATATATTGGAATATTGTAGGGTAATTTTCTAGTTCTTAACATCTTTTCATTAACATAAATTACCAAGTTAACCATTGATACTCATAATAAAAATTAACAAAGGTTACTCTTCTTAAAATGACATATCATTAAATTTGGGAATTAGGAATATAAATATGAAATCAATTATTCAATATTTTAATACCAAATGTTTTATAATATAATTTAAATGTAAATCCTCATAAAGAAAATGAAAAAAAATATTCTAAAATATATTTTTAAACCAAAAATGAACTCATTCAAAAATAAGGAATAGTGATGATAATAAAAAATAAACTAGATTATTAATTGATTAATAGTAATTTAGAATCATTCATATGAAATTGAAATCATAAATAGACATTTAATATAAATAAATAGATAGTTTATAAAAACCATATTTTCAGTAATCTTTAAAGAATAATTTTTTTAGAAAAAAACTAAAAATTAATTCTAATCTAATTTCAACATTAAGAATTTAAAAATGTTTTCAATTTTCTATATTAAAATTTATAAATTTTTCAAAATTTAAATTTAAAACAAGTACTCTATTATAAGGTATTATAATTTCCTTTCAGAAAATATATATTTTTATGCTTTAAATTGGATTTATTCTTATATTAAGCCCATAATTATTATTTGGTTGAACATAAAAACATTTTATTCTATAAGAATCATATAAATATAATTATTTTTAAAAAAAATTTGTTATTAATTTTATTCTTTATGATTAAATTCTATTTTGTTAATAAATATCATTTTTCATTACAATACATCCTTTATGTATAATTAGATTTAATTTTAATTTATAAATAAGTGGTAACTATTTAATTCATTTCATTATCATGTGTAAACAATAATTTTATAATATAACTAGTCTCAGTCATTATCATCATTATAATAAGTTTTTTATAACAATCAAAATTAAAAAATATTTTTATACAATAATTTTACGCTCAATGGTCTACATAATGTATGCTATCTATGGAGTTATATTTTAAAATAGACACATTATAAAATATTTTGGGGGATATATTAACACCTAATTCAACATATTGTGTCCTAATTTTTTTTAAATATCACATAAAAAATAAAAGGTTTCTGATTTAAAAATCATTTATGGGAAACTGAAATCAAAAATCAGGTTAGTAAAACTTACACATGAATAAAGGGAATATAAAATGTGAAAGTCACTACAAAACTACTTTTCTATATAAGAGAATACCAATGGTATTTAAAAACATGGACATGGAAAATAATTATATCTATCTTGTTCTGATAGAGAGTGGTAGATAACTTGGTAATTATATACTTATCTATCACCAAAAACATTAATCTATGATTTTTTAAAATAACATTTATTTCCAAGAATGAAAAATAATCCGATGAATTTTTCATCCCAAAATCATTTTCCAAGAGTTGAGATTTTTTTACTATCCATAGAATCACCTCCAAAAATATTCTTACTTTACATGCTTCTATTTCGTAATCTCGTCATTTTGTGGCACTTAGATCTATATCCACTTCATTTCTTTGTTCTATATATGGAAGCCGAAGAAAAAATTTTATTCCTAAAAAACTTTTATGAATCAAATGATCCATAAGTTTTTCCTTTAACATATAAATTATTACAAAAAAATAGTTAGTATAATATACCCAAAGTGGTAAATAATACATTAATCGTAATCAATAACATCCGTAATCTATCACATAGGTTTTTAACTTTTATTGTCTCTAAATTATGTCACTCTAAATTGATAGAACAAAAATTTAGATATAAGGTCACAAAATATTACGAATCAAATTGATATAATATTTCCCCAAATAATGTATCTCTTATTGTTACATACCAAATATATTAATACATTTATCAACATTAATCAATTTTTAATGTTTCATTATTCCAAGAGTAAAATCATAAGATGTAGAATATATTACATAAATGCAAACATCTAATATTTCCATCATAACATATACCATAATATCACTAACCAGCTTCATGGAAATATATACTATTACATTAACATAAATTTATTATTTTCTAAATATCAAGCATGTATTTATGGATAACTTTCCCAAGTCATGTCTTTTCAATAATATAATTATACAAAAAAATCACATCTTCTGATTATTGGATCTATTCATACCATGCTTATAATTCCTTAAAAATGAAGTACTATAGTACAATCCTTATAAATCTCATTATTCTTATAATTAGAGAATATTTGATAAAATACCCATGTAACATAATTCTAGAATCTGAACATATGAATTGTAGTCATCCTTTTCTTCTATGTATGTAGCATAAGAAAGACTATTATTTATTATCCTATTTTTGGGTATATTCCATTGATTATTGAGACAATTATGTTTGTATTTCCCCATATCCTTATAGTTAAAGAATTATACATTGGAAACCTTTTTCATACCCTTTCAATCACAATCATGGCGGCCTTTATCTCCACACTTTTAGAAAACTATTTTTCTTTTTAAAAAATTACCATAGTGTTTCTTTCCACAATTATCACAAGTGTTAAAACACTTCATTATCTTCATCACATGATCCTACATTTTCATAGTTGTATGCTGGTTCTTGTTCTTCCCTCTAATGACATCAGACTTATAGAGATTTTTCATTGTGTAATTTGTTGATGATATTATATATTCATATGATGAGATTGTTTTAGAGACCCATTCCCTTTGAAATATTAGAATAATACCATAAATTATTTGTCCCATATTACTCTTTGAATCATTCACATTTTAGATAATACCATTCCACATTTTAGTTGACATTTATAAATACATACACTATATTAGATCATATCATTACGAATCAAAATTTCTAATCCCAAGTTTTTTAAAATACATAACAAAAATTGAAATTTTTTTGTTTATCTAATCTAATAAACAAATTTTTTAGGGATCATAATCTATATCTATACTCAAATTCTATCATACGGTTACATTCCCAAATCTAGGATGTCAAAAATCTAGTTCCCATGGTTTCAACTAAAAATTTTCTATTTCTATATCTAAAAACCCCAACCTTAGTATCCCTAGAGTCGATTCTGTACATTATTAAATTAGAACTAAGTAAAAGTGATCACATACCAAAGGACAAAATAGTTTAGTATTATTGTTGAAAGAGATAAAAACATTTAATTAAAATTACATTTAAAAACTAAAATACACAAATATATTTTTTGTGAACAACGTTAACCGATTAGAAATTTTTTTCAGAGTAAATAATAAGACACTTGTTGGAATCACAGTGAAAAATTAGAGACAAAAACGGGGTGAGCTGAGTTGATTAATAAGGGTAAAATTAAAATGAAATATTTAATAAATAATAACTAACGGTATGGTAAGGTTAATAACTATAAATCCCCAGCATTAAACCTTACTTAATCTTGAGTTAATACAGGATTACACATTGAGGATCTTTTCAGGTTTAGAGTTTTAGAGAATTAGATCATAAAACTTGCATTACATTCCACATTTAAACAAAGTGGTTACATTTAAGACAGGATTCATTCTTCCCATCAACGGAAACATATTTAAAATAAAACTTGGATTCTTTATTGACACATCCTTGACACTATCATCACATCACGTACCTTTCCCTTGACCTATGAAAAACATTTTAAAAACATGGGATGAGCATAAAAAGCTCAGTAAGGGATATAAAAATATGGAAAGGAAACATGAGTTTATATATACATAAGAATGAAATCATACTTTACCTATAAAACTTAGGCACTTTAACATACCTCATCAAACCATGAATAAATCACAGAAATCATAATACATAAAGGTAACTTGAGGAATTCATAACATTCTTACGTAGGGAGTAACCCTCTTGGTTACGTTTGGAATACCCATCACAGTATATTCCCTAAATCTCTTCGGAGAAACCTCAACATAATCGTATCACATAAAACATGCATAAAGGAAACATAACATTTCCACCTTTCAATCACAAGATATCAATACAACACATTGATATAAAAACATTATGAAAACCATTTTCAATACCAAAATAAAAGAAAATTAAAACATGGAATTTATTTTTCTTTTAAAAAGAAGTTATGGCTTGTAGAGGAAGCCGAAACTCAAATAACGGTCACGGCGGTGGAGAAGTCGTTGTCGCCGCATACGTA
Source organism: Viscum album (assembly GCA_963277665.1). NCBI lineage: Eukaryota > Viridiplantae > Streptophyta > Magnoliopsida > Santalales > Viscaceae > Viscum > Viscum album. Next base: position 1,496,734,103 of record OY728147.1, on the reverse strand, counting down.
CGACAAAAACATTCCCTTTTGTCGTTCAGTAAAACACTTCGTATAAAAAAGATTCCTTTTGGATAAACATAAAAGTCAAAGGGGTTTATACACCGTATAAAGAAGGTTGTGTATAAAACAAAATATGCCTCAATGACAGGAGATTGAGACGAAGTCCCATACAAAGACGGTATCCTTGGTTCAAGGATAAATCAATTACATAATTATGTGTGACAAACAAATACACCAAATATAAGTGTATATTAAGTGTAAAATAATCAAAGGTCATTCACAGATATTCAAAGGATGACATATTCAATAACTACATATTGAACCCAAAGAAATCGCAATTGCGTTAAGAAGTTCCCTTGATAGCCTAACGGCTTAACATCAAAATGAGTTGATGAGAGATAAAAAACGGTATCTCATCACTTGGACATAAAATTTACATCAATAAGGATATATGAAAACATATTCCAACATAACAATATGTAAATTAAAAGACCCAACAAAAGAATTCTTTTTAAAAGAGGAGGGTGAAAGGTTCCCTTACCGACATGGGTATCTTTCGAAACATACACCTCGTGAAAGAAGGACAGCACAACATTGATGTAAATACTCATAAAAGAAAGTATATTAAACAAAGAGTAAAATAATGGGCAGTACATACACCACTCAAAGGAAATTGTGGAAAATTTAGCATAAATCTCACGGGAATAAAAGTGAGATGAAAAATCCCTTACGAAAACTCGGCAGCCTAACAGCGCCACATAAAACTTAAAAAAATGGGTTGATGAGATCTAATAGGTATCCCATCATATTAACATAATGTTTATAGAAAGAGGAATATAAAATAACATCCACCAACATAACAAAGAGGAGTTTAAAAGAAGTGACATAAAGGAGAGTACTAAAAAAGAAAGAGAGAGGTTATATCTCTTACGAAAATTCGGCAGCCTAACGGCGCAACTTAAAACTTCCAAAATGGATTGACAAGAGATAATAGGGTCTCTAATCACATGAAAATAAAAATTACAGTAATATTAATATAAAATAACATCCCAATAACAAGAAAGATGAGATTTAAAAGGAATGACATAAAAGAGTGTACCTAAAAAAGAAAGAGTGAAGTAGGATCCCTTACCTCGGGTCCGACTTGACTCGATCATTATTTAACGTCCTGAATAATAAACTTGAGTTAATTTCCTCTTTATTAAGAACCTTTTTCTAGTTCATTATCCCTTTTAGATCACTTATTGCAATGTTATAAACATTATTTAATCATTTAAGTTAATAATTTTTTTTTGTCGATATTTGGTTATTAAGTCGAAAGTGGACTTCTTACAATTACATGTTGTTCATGTGGTCAAATTTTCATTATATCCAGAATTATATTCATGATTTGGATATCATATATATCATATATATCCAGAATATACATGTATTTATAATATTACATAATCATTTAGAGGTAAGAAATGAAATGCACCGTTCATGGAGACGGTAAGCCGTACGTACGCATGAACGCTACTTTTATTTCTATTTAATTTTTTAATGGAATGGAATAATAATGATATAGAGTTATATTATAATTCTAGTATAACATAATATATAATAACATTAAATCCATCCTTTATACGTCCCTCATATGGCATTAACGAATCACATCACTTTGAGGGGGTGGTAGTCCGCACATCCTTAAATGAAGATATCGCGTTTACCCATAATGGAAACCAGAAATGGATGCCCAAAAAGAAAAATACAGAAGATTAAGTAAAACATAAACATATTATATATCATATATAAATATAGTGACATCTTAATGGCCACCTTTGAAGGTGTTAAAAGAATGTTGAACAATCATCGTTTCGGGAGGCATAAATTCGCCATCCACGGAAACAATATGTTCTTTAACCATTAGATGTAGTTGTGAGTAAGTGTAGCTCGAATCCTTCTTATAGAAACATCATAGTATATTGAAGATACTAGAGTTGTTACAAAATAAATGAATAAAAAGTGTTTAGGGGGTTGGAGAGGAAAAATAAAACAAAAGGACTCAAGTGAAGACATTACCTTAAAATCGTGTCACTCCCTTTGGTTTGAGCTAAAAGGATTCCTTGGGAATACTTCATCCAAAAGTGAGTCCTCAAGGAGTTATATAGGGATGTCTAGAGACAAAATGGGCAGGGGTTGGCCGAGCCAATGGCTTTGGGAGTGTGGTTAAGAAGGTAGAGGTGGGGGCCTTTTATAAGAGGAGAGGAGGGGCACTCTTGGAATGTAAGCAAATGTTACATTATATTAAAATTTTATTCAGATTTAAGAGGACCCACATTGATGTGTTTCTAGTATAAGGTGATAAGGGTTCGAAATCCACTCATCCAATAGGTTTTGGACATGTGTAGGTCTTAGATATTACATTATCTTTCCATTTTATTTAAATCATTAAATAATGAGGTCATCGCTGCAACATCATGAAGTCATAAATAATTTAATTTATATAATGTCTAAAAATTATAAAAAAAATACTATTATGTAGGAAATATATTTATATTTCCAATGAATATTTATAGACAAAAATATGATTTGTATAACCCCATGTAAAAATTGTTTTAGTAAAACATTTCATGTTTGTCTCATTTTTTACATTAACTTTAAATAAAAAGATATTAATGTCATTTTCCAACCAAAGTGGCTTTATGGGGTCCCCAAGTTGACCCATGGGTTGTCTTGGTCGTCCATGACACATCCAATGAGGTTAGGACATGTGTCAAGTTCATTTCATATTATTAAAACATTATTTTTATCTTAAACTACACTAATTACCTCTAATCGCGAATAAAAACATAATAAGTTACTATTCACGACAAAATTATTTTTATCCCATTGAACCACATTTTACTTCATAATGACAACCATTTATGTCAGATGTTTTTAAATTCAAAACACAAATATGGAAAAATTTTATTTAAACGGAAAAATCAGTTTTTTATAAGTACCACTTAGTGGTTTCACTATTCATCAAAAAATGAAGTTTTTCCGAAAAATCCCAAAAATTCACCCTAAGATATATTTGATATTTAGAATTAAAAATTGAAGTCTATTTTACAAAATTCAAATCATATAAGTCACATTAATTTTTTTAATAATTAATTCCCGCTTTCATAGCAAATAGCGTGTTTATATGGAACAATAAGTATCAAAAGATTGACACTAGTTTAAGTCTGATTTCAAAGTGAAATTAATTCCAACGACCACTATTGGATTTCATGGTAAAAATATATTCTAATTTCACTTTAAAAACAATTCAAAAGATAATTTAATCATATAAATAAATTAGATTAAAAAGAGGTTTTGAATTAAAATACAACATTTTACACTATTCATTAAAAAAATGAACTTTATCAGAAAGATACCAAAAATTTACACAAAGTAAATTTTGATGTCCCAATTCATAAGAAGAGTTTTATTTGGTCCAAAAATATTTATATGAGTGAACAAAACTATATTTAATGACGGTTCTCCATCAAAAGGCGATAAATGAACCTTTAGTGAAAACTAGGGCATATACGCCTAAAATTGAATTATTTCTGTATTTTATGCCTTTATCCTTTATTGGATAAATTTAAAAACATTTAAAAACATATATAATCATATTTTAGTTATTTTTATCCATTCCCTCCAATATAACGGTTACATGTTAACTACGATTTAAAATAATATTTTTTTATTATTAGAGTGCAACGTAAGATTCCCAAGAAACTCGTTGTTGCGTGTTGGGTACGCCATCGAGCATAGCATCCCCTTTAAAGTCATATTAATATTTTATTCAAAAATATGGATAAATATGAAAATTTCATATTCCTTATTTACCTGGGGTGTTACAATAACTAAAAAAATTCAATTAATACTTAAAACTAATCATAATATAGACGGAAAAACATTTGACCAAATATAGTCATATAAACAATCACATGAGAATAGAACATAAACATGGATATTCAATTAGTTAAATAATCATATATAATATCAATAAATAATCTCATAATGTGGGAATTTATAATGGATCACATCATAGACGTGATATTAAGGCTTAGTCCAACGAAACTGTCAAGGATTCATTCCATGAATCTATTTAATTGGAAAGGTGTCTATCGAAACCACATATAATTTTTCTCTTGAAGACTACCTATGTATTGAGGGGCTATGGTGGGACCTAATGTATAATCCATAAGTAAAATTCATTAAGCTTATGAAATTGGTAAAACCTAATCAACAAATACATTTATATTGATACTAGAATAAGAAATGTAAATAATTTCCCAAATCAATAAATATAATTATTAATTATCATTGGTATTGTAGATAATGATATAAAGATTGTATATCCATATTAAATTTGACCACAAACCATAATATAATATACGTATATGGTATCCTAAGATATCATCCTCAATTAATCATGAGAAATTAACAAAGGTGTTAAGATTTAAATCAATGTTTCATAAAAAAATAGAGATTTTATAGTCAAAATCAAAGACTTGATAAAAATTATGATCAACTAACATATAATTATCATAAATTTGAATGAATATATATATATATATATATATATATATAAATTAATAACAAATAAATCTCTTACTAATTATAAGTTTACTTTTGAAGAATTAAGTATCACATTTACAACTTTGTAAATAGTTGCACAAATATTCCCTATAAATTTTGTGATAAAAATTGAAACATTTAATACTTGAAATATAATTAGATTTATTATATGATACATTAAATGGTTATATACATAAACTAAACACATGATATAGTTTTGAATAAGCCATATTTAAAAAATAGATTATGATGAAAAAATACGCACCATATGTCTGAAAGTGTTCTGCACCGGCATATAATGTCCCAGATGATGAAGAAATATTCGTTAATAATATAATTATTAACTTATTTGACATTTATTAAATTTTCTATAATTATATTTTGTTAATTTATTCAATTTTTTAGGAGTTATATGTTTCAATTTCATCGTTCGGGAGTGTTCATTTCCGTGTTCTTTATGATGGGTTCACTTGTATACATTTTTGAAAGACCATGTGAAATTAGAATAGTTATCCAGAAATGATATTATATGTTTTTAATGAACATATAAAATACAAAATTGTATTTTATATCATTATATCTAGATATGATTATGAATCATTATAAAAAATTATAATGATAAAATTTCATATTTTTTCATTTTTTCGATCATCACACACTAGTTTTGTTTTATTAATTAAAATTTTGTATATATTATGGATTTAAATAAATATATATTTTTTAATATTTTTTTAAAAATAAGTTATAATGATTATAATTTTTTATGACTAGCCTTTAAGGTTGTATTATGAAATGAAAAAACATCACCCACAAAAGCAGTGAATCGACACCTTGTGGACGATGTTTTCATTGTTAGTAGAATATAAGATATTATATGGTGGATATAACATTAAGATTATAATATTGTAGTATATATATACGATACAAGACTTATCATGTTACATTTGATAGTGGAGGTTTGGGAAGTACAAGAAAAGAAAAATTAATGAATGAAAGCGAGGGAAGGATTCAACTCTTCAATGTTGTCTCCTTGAGAACCTATTTAAGGGACTTGGAAATAGTCTTTTGGTGTGAGCAGATAGACTAGAACAGGTGAATGGGTTTGAGAGATTAATTACGAATAATATTAGAAATATCCAATTCTAATATGGTATGAGGATAATAGGTTGTGAGGGTTTGTGTTTATAGAGATGGAGAGGGGTCTTTTTTGATTATTTTATTTATATGTTTATTGTTTTGGATGAATAATATTAATGGAGTTGACAATTGTAACTAAATATAGTAAATAATGAATTTGAGTTTGAAAAAATGTGAGGTTTCCTGATCCATACATCAAACAGTATACAAAAATTTATTATTTTAATTATAATGTTAAATAACATAAATTACCCTATTTCATTATTCACTAAAAATTAAACCATTTTAGAAAAATAGAAAAAATTAATCCTAAACATTATGAAAATTTTATATTCAAAAAATGGAAACAATTTTATGATATTAAGTTTCTTAATAAGTTAAAATTTATTTTTAATTTAAATCTCCAAATATTCTATTGTTTTATTAATAAAATAATTTCTCCATCATCGTTGTTTTATTATTTTATTTAATTATGTCCAAATTAAAAATTAAAAACAAATATAATGATATTGATAAATATTTTAACATTTGATATAATAACTATAGTTGAATATATATATAAAATGATAGCATTAAGAAAATAATATAGTTATTAAAAATATTAATGTTGCATTTAGTGGTATAATAAAATATCTATAATATCATATTCATTTTCGGGGCCATATTTTCAATAAATAAATCAAATTAAAACCTTGGGTATTAAGGGTATAATATAAATCATCAATAATTAAATAAGAATATTTTTGGGTAATTTTTATATTCTTATAATTTTTAACCCAAATTACACAATGTACCATTATCATGGTAACAAAGACTTCCAAGATTAATATTCATAAAAGTGGAATATTTACTACAAATGAAAATTTTGAATCTAAATATTAAATATATTTTTCAAATTTCAAAACACATATGTTATAAATTTTAGTTATATATTTTAATCCCAAATAACGTAATGAAAAATTGGTTTATTGAAAAATGTATTCTACGCCCCAATATATACATATATCAATATAATGAATAATAATGAAAAATTAAATAAATAATATTATTAATAGATAAATAGAATTGTAGTTACATTGAAATAGGATTAAAATTCTTAATAATTTTTATATATAATGAAAATGAAAGTATATAAGAATCGATAATTATAACTATTCCCTGGAAAATAAATATTTTCCAAAAAAATACTAAAATTTAAACCTAATTATATTTTTTCATTATGATTTTAAAAATGATGTTTTTTACAAATTAATTTATAAATGTTTCAAAATTTTGATATAGAAATTTTTTTTATTAAATGGTGTTAAACTTGCCTTTTAGATAATATATCTTTTTTTCTTAAAATAATATTTCTTTTTAAAATAACCGTATCAAAAATAAATTTTGAAATGAATTTTTTTATTTAATATGTAAAATAATAATATCATTATTATCATTCAGTAATTGTGATTAGTTTAACTTATTAATATATAATATTAATTTGCTCATAAAAATTGTATTAATAAGTGAATATCTTTTCTATTAAATTCTTTTATTATTTTCATTTATGTTTTTTATTAAAAAAATTAAATGATTTTATAAAAATGTACAAGGTATATTTTTATAATATATGTAATCTCATTCATTCATTCAATTCCAACAACTAGTTTATAATTATTACTATTAAATAATTATATTTAACTATTTGTTTAATCTCAGTCTTCTATGTAACATAAACCATGGATGGGGTTAAATTTTAAAACATAAATATCATAAAATCTAGTTTTGTTATAGTTTGAGATCATAAATATATCATATATTATTTTAACAGTAACCTTATTACATTCCCAGAAAATTATTTGAGAAAACCGAATCGGGTTGCTTCTTAAGGAGGCAGTTCGTCATAATCACTAGAGATATTTTTTCATACCCCGTGTAATGGAAATTAAGATATTTTATGTGATATCATAATAAAATATGTATAATAATTTCATTTAATTCATATATATATGTTATGTCAATAATAATATGAATCCATGAATAGATGTGATGGAAAATGAATTACAATAGTATTTGTTCTGGTAGTTTTTCAAACACACAATCAATGATTTTATTTCCCATTTGATATAATTTGAGATGGATTAATGTAATTACACTAAAATAATAAAATATCATTATATAAGAAATAATATTTTTATAATATTATCATTGATTAATATTTTTTAAAGGATGTGTAAAAATTTTAAAATGAATGCATGTTTAATAATTTTACATGTCCTTCGGAGAGCCTACTTTGGTTTATATTAAAATAATTCATATGGAGGGTTTATAAAAAAAAGTACTCTAGGATGGGGAAGGCGACGTGATGAAGTTATTTAGTCTTGTATTTTCCAAAATAAAATATTTTATTGTGTATTAAGAGGGGTATATAGTGGGTGGTCTTTTATTAGTGGGGGGGAACACATGCAATTAATGAAAACATTTTTGTCATAAAAAAATTTATCATTCCATAATACACAATAAAATAGAGGTGCTACAGTCTAAATAATTCCAGTGAATGGTTCTGTGAGATGTTAGAAGGTTATTTTCACCTTTATCATTATTATTTAACCACAATGTAAATAAGTTTTTATATTATCCATGGCGATTAATCAATACCACATAATATTAATACTTCTAAAAACATATTTTTAGTCCATTAAGTATTATAGTTTTTATAATTTCAAATATAAAATCCATTTCTCCTAAATTAAATCTGTTTATATAAAAAATCCAATTTAAAACTATTCTCATTAACATAAAAAAATTGGTTTTCAATTAGAATATTCTTATAATTATAGGATATTTCCATATAAAAATTAGATATGAAATATATTCAAATGACCAAAAGTAATTAAATTTTAATAAAATTTAACTAATTAATCTATAAATTATTTTAAAAAAATTAACATTGTAAAAAATAAAAATTTAAAGGTTATTTCCAAAAAATTAAGTATTTTTTAGAATTTATCCTATAATTAATCTATTTAGGAATTTTTCAAAAAATTACTCAAATATAATTTTTTAATTTAGATTTCAGAAATATTTTTTATTTTTCCAATAAATTTAAAAAAATTGGTAAAAAAATTCTATATTGTGTGTGTAGTCCCTGACTCAACCGCCTTTTAGAAAGAAAATTCCAAACACGTTTATTTATAATTCAACTGGATATTATTTTATTTATAGTCAATAGATTATCATTGTATTAATTTTATACATGTTTAAACCAAATAATTTTTCTTAATATAGTTTGTATGATTCATAACCTCCCACATAACATCGAGGTTATAATCGTTGTTTTTGAATAATAATATTTTCAAGGAGTATCGTGTTTCTTTTAAACCCAATGGTTCATTTAATACAAGATATCCAAGAAATTTAATTTATTTAAAAATAATTTTATTTCAAATAATTAGTGTGTAATATTCTGTTATATTCATGGTGTTTCACATCATACAAATTTGTGAACATTATGTTCATCTTCTATAATCTAAGGGGCCATATTCTAACCCCTTAATTAAATTTTCCCCATGAAATTTTAACTTCATCTCTAAAATAAAGGCTTCAAATTTTAAAATAACCATCTTGAAACACAAAAACATAAAAAATGTAAAAAAATATCCGCTTGATAAGAGTAGAAGGTAAGTATGATGTTCATACACAATAACATATACAAGGATTCTTTATTGGAAAAAATTATTGAAAAGTTAAGGAACATACAATAAATAAAAGTTTAAATAATTATGTAAATTTGTAGAGATAATTAATCAAGGAAACATATGGATATTGTTATTTTAAAAACTATAAATCCATTATTCGATGATATATAAAAATACCATTGGTTCAATATAAATACAGATATTATGGTATGATTTTAGTTTCAATATCTTTTATTGAAATTTTAGGGTTTCCTTTTATAATTAGACCTAAAACATATGAAAATATACTTGCAATATATCTTTTTTATAGCCATAATTTAATAAAAATTTTCAATTTGATCTAATCTTACACCATTTCTTACTCCATGAAATGAATATCGAAAATGAATTTTTGTCCTTTAAGGACATTTAAAAGATCATTAGAAAAGAATTTCATTCCTCATAATTCGAATTATTTTCCAAAAATAAATGTTTGGAACAATTTAATCTACATTAATAAAGGTTAAACATAAATTCATTTTATATTTTTCTATAAGGCTCATCAATAATATTTCTCTTAAAATTCGATGTCCGAAATTTTGAATGAATTTCACCAAATAAAAATTATATTCCCATGAAAATATAAAGTGTCTCTCAATTTCACATTCTGAACATTTGAATACCATGATCACCATAATAAATCAATGAAAACATGATTTCTTCTTAAAAATCATAGATTATTCAATATATTCAACAAATGAAAACATGAAGTAATGACCATCAATGATAACAAAAATATATAACTAATTTTATCATTACTATTAATATCCCCTAAACATATATTAATCATTATTATCACAATAGTGCTAAAATAATATTGGTTATTCTCCCTCAGATATTTTTTTCAAAAAGTTCTCATTTCCTCTAACATACATTTATTGGTTTCAGTATTATTCATCATACGCATTCAGATCCATAAAAGAAATGTTCTATAGTGAAATCATAATTAATTTTATGATTAATATAAACATAATATCATTGAAAAAATTATTCCATAAATTGTTTGTTTAATCCTAGTCTAATAAGTTTTTTTATTCCACTTTTGGTGTTTCAATTCCATAAGCATGGCCTTGATTGCATATCTTCGCATTGGATATATTCATTTGTTTCTTCAAGAATTTGTTTTTATAGTGTTATATATCCTTTTATTATAAAAACTTAACGTGAAAGGTTTCTTTCATACCATTAAAATAATTATAATGTTTTATTTTCACTCCACACTAATATTTATCTCATATTATCTTCAATAATGTAGTAGGGTGTTTCATTCCACAATGATCCCATGGAGAAATCTATCATTCTATTCTTTGCTTTATCCATATTTTCACCACCATTCTATTCTTATACTCATTCCCTTATAATCCATGTGACATGGATAATTATTCCTCTATCCTAAAATTACATGATACCATGTCCTTGTATGATGGCATCTTTTTTGAGACTCATGCGATTTGGAGTTTTGGCTTAAGCCTATAATAAATGTTCATTAATACACTTTGAATTATGTGCTTTGACATAGTTTCCATTCCTTCAAAAAAGATATATTTTTGAAAAATGGATGATACTAGATTATTTCTAACAATATCTATCATAGTGTATACTTCCAATACCAATAAGACACTTTAAATTAATTAAAAAATCATTGTGGATGGATAATCTCATAATCAGAAGCATGGAATCGTTGTGAATGTTTTCTAATAATAAAAATATTTTGAAATCCATAAAAATTGGTTCTAAATTGATTGTGAATAAACCATAAAATTTCCCTTAAGAGTTTCAAGCTAGGTTCGTAGTAAGGCCCAATATTGTGTACTCGGTAACACTTGAGACAATCCCAACATACCATTTTCAGTGATATTAACCCCATATACATTTATTCCAGAACCATATCTAATTATATTATTCTGGTTGGGATATCTATATTGGAACACCTCATAATCTATACCTTACCAAATAATTAGGATGTTTCCCCATAAAAAGATCTCTATAAAAAATAATTCATGGTTTTATATTACCTAATATATATACTATGGAATCTATTTCTCATAGTGTTTAATAAACATCCTCAAATTCCTACTATAAAGACCCTGACTCCAGCAGTCCAATTCCAGTGGTTACTTTATTAAATTATCATATATTACTTGGAATCCCATCTTAATAGAATCAATAGTTTAATAAACATGTTAAACTAGATATATAATTTAAATTCACACTAATATTTAAAAGAAAAAAAATACACCATGCATTTTCTTTCCCGACCTGTCCCCCGGGGTCGGTACCGCGACAACCCCAAGATCACGTTCCATAGTCCGGGTGGTGGAAACTAGCACTGAAAAGGAATATTCTAAAAGTATTATCATTAACATTAAACTGTTACACCAATATGCCCAACCACATCCCAACACACAATAAGGGGAAACAAGTATACCATTAAAACAATGTTATGTGCAAGTACACGTGAAGGTATGTGGGATAAAATACAAACCCAAAAATGAAATGATAACACCAAAGAAATAATACAAACTCTAATGGCCATCCACAGAAACCCCACCTAATCGTGAGAGTAGTGAAGCTTTTGGAAGATAAAGTAGTATGTCCTACCCGCTCAGTCCAACTGGGCCCCACCTAGTCTTATGCCACCAAGTCCACCATTGTAGTGTCTGTCAGTCTTATACCCCTGAGAACCTATGTCGAAACGTTGATCATTTTCACCAAACACAACATGTGAAGGTAAAGCTCATGAAGGGATTAGTATAAAAATACTTTGTAGGGACCCCGAGACCCCGGAAAGAATTCCCATAATCCAAAATGAATAAATTCACAATGAAAATACCACATAGGTAAAACGAAAATAAATGACCTCAAAAACATAGTACAAACGTAAAGGTACTGCTCAAGCCAGGTATATTCTAGGGTAGTTATAGTAGCATCATATGTCACATCATCGAACTCTTCGGCTACAGGAGAACTCCTCCTCTATCAAGTACATTGGGCCTGATGGGTCACACATATCTTCTTCCCACTATGCTTGGACTACATTAGTACTCATCCATGATCTGTACCATGGGTATGCTAGGTCACATAGATCTGCTCCCCAATGTGGTGTTTTTGGGTCAGAAAAAGCTGATTCATGCCTTGGTCAAACTGAGGTACTTCTCATGTCGAGTACCGTTGGTCTGATAGGACACAATGATTTTCTCCCCGCCATGGGCATGTCAGTTCACATAGAGCCTCTTCCCACTAGGTCGTTGTCGATTAGCCTTCAGGTCTTATCCAACTATAGGGTTTCATACGTAGCTCCATTGGGAGAATAGCTACTCAAATTTTTTTTTAAACTCTTTATTCATTAAACTCAGCCAAAATCATTCCAAAAGATCTTCATCATCATGTGAGTCGCAACACTGCAAACATCTCATCAATCAGACGCATAGTTTGTAAGATTCATGTGTTCTAGTAACTAAGGGATTGGTCGTGAAAGGGCTCGGTCCGACCTGGCTGGACCGACCCGAACAACTCATCACTAGGGTTCCTCATAAGCCAGTTCCTCTAGGCAGACTCAACCTAACTCGGTGTGGGTCAAGGTCGGACTGGTCCAGCCTGGCCAGATGGCCATGCCCAATAGGCCTCACTAGACATGACCTGGTTTGTCCTAAGATCCAGCCCACTGGGTTGCCTGATGACCCAACCGAGTTCGATAGACCCAAAGGGTGAGGGTCTGACCCACCGGGTTAGGGAATGGACCACTAGTGTAGGACCAGCCCACTAAATAGTGGGTATGGCCCACTAGAGGATTGGCCCCCCAGGTGAGGACCGGCTATACAGTGCGTCCAGTGGGGTGCTTCTACGATGCATAATCCATCTGTGTCTGCCCTCCAATGGCCCCACGTGGGGTTTGGAATTCCTCACACCACGAACAAAAAACCATGGCTCAGGGTGTCCGGGTGGACAGGATGTAGGCCACCCTTTCAATGTGGCGGTCGCGGCCAATTGGTTGTGGCCTTCTGTAACAACAGCGTGCCAACGGGTGCGATAGTGTCCTCCAGTGCCACCTGCAAGGGTCAGCCTCCTCCTCTGCTGATGCACCGCCGATTGGAACCACACCCCCTCATTAACATGGACGACATGGCCCAACCACAGCCCCGATGAAACCTTCCACGGGCAACCAGAGTTGGTCTGTTGGTCCTTTTTTCAATCTATATCCGTCTACAGGCCTCTTGAGTCACTACCATCCCTACTTAGGACCTAGAATAGAATTTTCACAACATTGAGAATGCATCGACCTAGAAAACCTAATCATATGCTCTCATTCCATTCTCATGTTAGCCTGAGCCCTCCGTGTTAGTGTATTAAATCAAGGGGAAGGTTTGGAGAATGAAGTTCAATAAATTCATGCATGGTTTGACTCCTAGATAATAAATCCCCAATAAAAGTCACCCTCATACAGAAATTCAAGAATCACAAATCAACTTGTTCATTGATTGATATGTGTTCATCATATCTAGAAGAAGAATAGTAGAGAAGATCCTCGAAATAAAAATGAAACCGCTACCTCATTGTCATTTGCTGCCGAATCCATCTCCCTCGAGAGATAAAGGTGTCGACGGTGTCGCTTCTGAATCCGTTCATTGAGTGTGTGTTGAACTCGATGAAGTCAAGATAGTGTTCATCATTCGTTGTTGGGTAGGAAGTCCTCCAAAGGCTCGTTAGATAATCGCTATAGTTTTAATCATCAAACTTTATGACATTGGATAATTTAAAAGAAAATAATTAGCGTAGGGTCATTGAGCACATTAATGATGCCATTAAATGAGCCACATTAAATGAGTCATATAGAAAATAGTTTCATGGTTTCAAATGAGCCCTTATTTACCCCTAATTAAAGTGCCTCATCACTGCTTCGTCGCTTCACTGCAGCGTATCCATTCACCACTAAATAGTGAGAAATGAAATGAAATATTTATTTTATAATATTTTATTAATTTTCTAAAAAATTTCCAAAAAATAAATTTTCTGATTCGCCCTTACTAGCATATGTTAATTAATTTCTAGGAGAATCTTGATGATGTGAGTTAAATGGTGTTCTCAGATTTTTTATTTGATAATTGGTTCAAATGTTAGAAAAACTCACTCGCACATTTACTAAACGTGCCTCAGAAGAAGTTCAAAAAAATTATCCTTCACCCTAAACACACATTGGTTGATATATGCTCAAACAAAGGGGAACCCACCCTCAGGAGCTCAATGGTACTCTCGTATTTCCAATCCAAGTAACTATTTTGGAGTTATAAGGACTAGTAAATAAAATAATTATTACTTAATTATTTTATTTACAGCCAAAGACTAACATTAAATGTTGGCCCACGCTGACCAATTTAATGATCTGCCTAATGAAATAATCACCTCACAAGATCAGAGTTGGTCCCAAATTGTTAATCCGAGTCACCATTTGTGTGTTATAATAAATTAAAAAATAAAATAATTTTGTTTAATAATTTTATTTATGGTTACTCAATTTTCATGTTTTCTCATCAGAGGCCTGCACTGATTAAAATTAAGTCACTCCTAGGGTAAAACTGCCATCCTGAATGCAATGGTGCCCTCATATTTCAGATCCATGCACCCATTTAAGAGTTATTCCACTCTTTCTATAAAACCACTCATTGGAGCTATTTAATGGTTAAACTATTTCAATTGGTCATTATGAGGACTTGGACCCTCGCAATCACATGTCATCTTAGCACTTGGACTCTAAATAATTACATATAATTAAACAATTAACATAGAATTTCTAAGACATTCTATTCTCTCAACCATATGGATTCATATACTAGAACACGAAAACAAAAATAATAAAACACATATTGGTATTGGGTATGAATCTGAACATCTTTCTCCAATGTGATATCCTGGAGATTCCCATGCTACCACCAAAATTGCACCATAGAAATATACCTCCCACATAGGACCCAATCCTTTCGATCCTCAATCTGCACTTGGAACTCCACAAATGTCACCTGATCATCAATGTCCAGCTCTCCCAAGTCGATTATGTGCGATGGATTGTGCATTAATTTCCTTAGATGTGATACATTGAAAACATTATGCACCTGGTTCATCAATGGGGAAAGAGAAAGGCGGTACGCCACCTCACCAACTCTTCTTAGGATTTGAGAAGTTCAGATGAATCTCAGATATAGCTTGTCACCCCAGCCAAATCTCTGCAATCCTCATCAGGGTGAGACCCAAAGGAAAAATGTTATCCCTCCTCAAAAACCAAGTGTATTCATCCCATGTCAACATAATACTTTTTTTTCTATGTGTAGTCCTCATCTGCTCCAGGATGATATGCACCTTCTCAGGGGTATCCCGTACCAACAATGGAGACATGAGTTATAACTCCACTGGGTCTGTCCAGCATAGAGGTGATTTGCATAGCTGCCCATAAAATGCCTCAAATGGAGTCATTCATATGGTTGTGTGAAATATATTGAAGTATGCATAATCCAATAGTGGTTGGTGGTCATCCAATCTATGACCAAAATCAAGGACACAAGCATGAAGCATGTCCTCCATGGTATGTATGGTACGTTATGTCTGACCATCTATCTGGGGATAAAATGATATTATCAAGTAAAGTTGAGTCCAGAACGGCTCTTGTAATCTCTTTTAGAGCTAGTATGTAAAGCATGTGTCACAGTCTAAGGTGATCATCAATGGCACTCTTTGGAGCCCCAAAATCGATTGGATGTAAAGGCGTCCCAATCCCTATATCAGTCCCTGCTCTCGAATGGGTAGGATGTGAGCCGACATGGTGATTCTATCAATGATCTCCCTTATATAATAATGGTATCTGGATATACATTGTAACCTTGTCAAAATATCTATTGAGATACCATCCCATTTCCACTCAGATACCTCGAGTGGATGGGCCAAGACTCCTGGAACCTGATCCCCAACCAGCACTTGCTCAAATGTGAGGCATCATGAAATGAACTCTACCACTGATTTCTTCATCCTTAGGCACCATTACTGACGTCAGAGGTCCTGGTACATCTTCTCCACTCCCAAATGTACCATAAAATGATATGTACTGAACTTCCTCAACTCATCCTCCCGTAATGTTCATGGAACTACGATGTTTCCTCAGAAAAGAATTATGTGATCCCAACCTTTCAAAAATCCATCAAGAGCCCATAATGAGGATAATTGTGAACATCAATTATTGTAGTCAACATCCACCTATTTTTCCTCCCTAACTTGCTGATGGAGTGGGGTGATGATAATCATAGACTGCAAGGTAAGATTCTTCTTCATTATCCATAAAGGATATCGGCATCGCGCTTAGTTACTCTATCATCTCACTCAGCAGCTACAAACCAGACATCCATCTGTGCACATCAGCCTCCACGTTTCCCTTCATATGAGTATAGACTATATCAAGGTCAAATTAATGGAGGAACACCATCCATCTTTGATGTCTCGACTACTGAGAAGCCTACAAGCCACTTTCCATCCATGTAAAAGGATGCCACATTAATTGATTGATGTCCTCATAGACCCTTTGGTAGTGGGTACACTTTCTCCATAACCACTTTGTTAATGTGTTGGTAATTCACACATAACCTCAAACACTTGTTCTTACGAATCCCTTCCTCTACAAGTCCCCCAACTATAATCTCATCTCCCAGAGCTCTATGGGAGCCACCCTATATGAATCTGTAGATATCTGTATCATCCCAAGGTACAAGTCGATGATAAAGCCTTCATATCTTTGAAGAGGTAGTCCCAAAAAATCCTAAAGAAAAAAATACTTGAACTCATCCATCACTAGAGGAATTCAGGGACTCCTCTCATGCACTTAACCATGGGTGAGACTGGCCAACTGGTGAGGGATCAGCTTCACCATCATCTGAAAAAGTATGTCCAATGCTGCATGGGTTTCCTTCTAATCAGTGAAAGAAAACATGGTCCCAACTATGCAGACACACCACACAATATTCCTAAAATTGTCAATCTGAGCATGAACTATGGATAAATAGTCCATACCCAATATGACATCGTAAGGCCTCGTTGCCACTACAAGGAGATCACATCCAAAGCTCTCACCTCTTAGAGTGATATCACACTACTAAAAGAAGTGTGTAATCATCAAATCCCCACATAAAGGAGTCTCCAGTCATAAGGATTGATCTAAAGACACCACCTGATTCTTCGAGATATGGAATAGAACTGTGGAAAGGAAGAAGTGACTAGAATCGGTGTATGTAAGAGCTGAAACTAGGGTAGAGAAGACACATATCATACCTTTGATCAACTATGGAGCATTGTGATCATTGGACTCTACTTCCTCGAGTTGATCCTAGCTCGTCTGCATGCTCCTTGAGGTCGAGGGGGGGGGGTAACTTGTGGGTGGTGCTGGTAACTCCTCGAACAATCTCCCACCACCTACCGATCAGATAACTCCCATGTTGCATCCACCTCCCTGTGGACCTCCTTGCTCGAACTGTCGTCGCTAACTCAGCAGCCCCTCGACCATCAAATTTTCATCTGTACCATGAGTTAAGAAGTAACTAGACTTGTGTCCCCACTCACCACATGAGAATCACTTCCTAGATCATTATTGACCCCCCCTGGACTGGGTGCCCTGCACTATTGACCCCGAGTCATGGGGATGACCTCTAAATGACATGAACTGCTTGGGCACATGTTTCTACTATCTACTACATGATGATGTATATATCGCCTAGGGTATACTACCACCCCCAGCTATTAGAACCTTCTCTATTAAGAATCTTTCCACTTTATGGGATCTCTCCAGAACCCCGGCTGGGGTAGGGATGCATAGATACAACATTGATGCACAAATATTCCATGTAAGTCCCTTCTCAAAGCCTTTAGCCTTAAAGAATGGGTCTCACACAATGTTTGTGGTGTACTACGATAGATTGTTGGAACTCATTAATTACTCAGCTACCATCATGTTGCCTTGGTGTAGGTGAATCATATCCTGAATGCACACAGAGTGTAAGGTCGTAGGGAAAAACTCGTCCTGGAACAGCCGCTCAATGTCCAGCCAGGCAAGGGTCCACTCATCACGTGTATGGGTAGTCAAGCTCCACCAACTCCCTGCAAAGCCCTGGAGAAGGATCCCTTCCAAGACCTCCATCTGGTTAGGCGGTGTCCTCACTAAGCGAAGAACCATGTCACAACCTCTAACCAGTCCTCAAAGACCTGAGGATTTATCTCATTCCTAATCCTGGGAGGTATTTGTCTCTGAATCTCTTCTAAGGAACCGATTCTACGCACTCCCTCTAC
This sequence comes from Viscum album, assembly GCA_963277665.1. Taxonomy (NCBI): domain Eukaryota; kingdom Viridiplantae; phylum Streptophyta; class Magnoliopsida; order Santalales; family Viscaceae; genus Viscum; species Viscum album. The sequence goes on along the minus strand of OY728147.1, from coordinate 1,496,715,351 downwards.
CAGAACCACCTACTATAGATGCTGATCATCAGTTGGTGGTTTCACTAGTGCACCACCCAGTGGGGCAATCTCAAGAACTAGTCCTTGAATAGAAGCCTCGTCGCGAGGGAGGTTCTCCCAACGTATCTGGATCCTGGAAGGTCGTCCTTATGGTGGCATACTAATTAAGATCACGATGTACCACTGTTAGAAGATTACACCTGGTCAGTGGATTTTTTTTTCAAAAAAATATTTGAAGACACTTATGAAACCTCTTTATTCATTTATAGAGCTGAAAAGATGAATTCAAGGTCTTTGTGTAAGGATACGTTGGCCGCCGCACCAACACTGGACTCCCTGAATTTGGAAGTCAGACTCGCAATACCAAACAATTATTCCCAAAAAAACAATATACTCTTGGTGTCTAAGGTAGAACCAACATCCCTATGATACCACATTGTCATGAGTCATCCAATGGAGCATGTGCCGTGACTAGCCGAAACCCGCATTCGATAGGCCAACAGTTGGAAACTACCAACGGAAAGGAATATCCCAAAAATGAAATGTATTATCTTTAAAATTATACACACAAATTCCCAACCACATCCCAACACAATTAATGGGAAACAAGTATACCACTAAAACATAAATTATTTTAGGTACACATGAAATTAAGTGGGATAGCATACAAACCAAACAAGGAAATGAAAATATAAAAGTAGAAAAAGAAAATCTTGTGTATATTTGTGGAAAACCCCACCTGATCATGAGAGTACTGAAGATACTAGAAGCCAAAGTAGTATGTACTACATTCTCGGTCCTAAGGGACCCACAAGGTTCTAGGCCACCAAGTCCACCATCGTAGTATCTCTCAGCCCTATCCCCATAAGCATCTTTGTCAAAACATCAATCGTCTGCACTAGACATAACACGAGGGGGGGGGTGAACCCTTTGCATGGGTGGGTATAAAAATACTCAGTAGGGATACCGAGGACCCCAAAGATCTCTTAGTAATCCATGAATTAAACACCAAAAAGAAAATACCACATAGGTAATACCACCAATAAAGACCTCAAACAAATTACACAAAGCTGATGACGGAGCTCGTAGAAAGTGTATTCTAGGGTAGTGATAGTAGCATCGTTAGTCACATAGTTGAACTCCTAATCTACTAAAGATCCCCCCCTTTATCGAGTACAGTGGGACTGGCAGGTCTCATAGAGCCACTTCCCACTAAATCTGGACAATTTTTGTACTCATCCCTAGTGAGTATCATGGGTATGGTTTGTCACACAGAGCCGCTCCCCACCATGGCCCTTCTGGGTCACACAAAGATGCTTCCCACCTTGGTCCAATTTTGGTACTCCTCCTATCAAGTACTGTGGGTCTACCAGGTCACACAAATCTTCTCCCCACTATAGGAATACTGAGTCACATAGAACTAATTCCCACTAGGCCATCATCCAGAAGTCTTTAGGTCTCTGCCAACAACATGCTTCTGTACGTAGTGTTCTTGGTATAACCTATCCTCAAGACATTCGTCACATCTCTTCATCCATGAAAGTCATCAAAAATCCAGAAAAAATTATTTTCGCTACCTGATGGTCCGAATGTCGCAAACAACTCATCAATTGGATGCATGGTTTGCATGATACGAGCATTTTAGTAAACATGGGACCTGTTAAAACGAGGCTATGTCTGACACAGTTGGGCCGACCCGACCAACTCATCCTGGGGTTTCTCATACCATGGTTCTTTTTGACGGCCTCAACCAGACATGGTGAGGGCCGAGGTCGGTCTGGTCTGGCAGGGCCAGTGGGCCAGGCCCAGTATGCCTTGCGAGTCCCGGCCCGGTTTGGCCGAGGGTCCAGCACGATGGGTCGCCTAGCCCGCTGGGTGCAGGTCCGGCCCACCGGCGTGGTACCGGCCAACTGGGCCACATGTCCATAACACTAGGCATAGGATTGTCTTATCCAACTAGGTTCTTGGCCCACCGTCTTAAGACTTTTTGTGCGGTGTAGGACCTTCTTCTCGCTGTGATCAAACGGTTGTGGCTTAGTGTATCTGGGTAGATCGGATGCGGGCCACCCTCTCCACATAAAGCCTGCATGGCAACGTGTCTCCCTGCCACAGTCGTGGACTTTTTCCACCTCTTCTGCAACCAGGACACCATTTGGTGCTTCCCCCTTCATACAGACAATTTTCAGCATCGTCGCACCAGCGACACCTTCAACTCTCCACTGAAGTTTCTCCAGTGCTCCTTCTTCCGATCCGTATGTGCATACGGGCATCTTGTGTCAGCAACATCCCTAACAAGGTACCATAATATAATTTTCAACACATCGAGAATGGGACCCCCAAGAAGACGTGAGGGGTGGAAATCGGGCCATATTCGTGTTAGACTGAGCCTTCCACATTAGAGGTTTAGATAAGGGGGGGGGGTGACTAGGGATTGAAGTTCAATAATTTAATGAAACGTTTGAATCCTAGATAATAAATCCCCAAGATAAGTCTCCCTGCAACATAAGTGCATGAATCACAGATCAAGATGTTCGTGGGTTGGTCTGTGTTCATTGTTCTTAGAAAAATATGAGCGGGGAAGATCATTGAAATTAAAATAAAACCCTTACCTCTTTGTGGTTTGGTGTTGAAGAACTCACCCTCAAGAGTTCAAGGTGTCAACACCATCACTTACGGCTCCATTCATTGAGGGAGTGTTGTAGATGATGAAGTGTTAATGGAATTTTTCATTCTTCATTGGGGAGGAAGTCTTCCAGATGGTCATCCGAGAATACCTGCAGTTTTAATCCTCAAACAACAACACATTGGATTAATAAAAAATAAAATAATCCTCGTTGTGATGTTGCGCCGATTAATGATTCTCATTAATTGACCCACATTTAATGAGAAACATTTAATGAGTCATTTAGAAAATAGTGTCGCGGCTTCAAAAAAGCCATTATTAACCCTCCATTAATACACCTTGTCACCGCCTTGTCTCTACACCACAACATCACCATCCACCATTCAATTGAGAGAAATGAAATAAAATATTTTTTGAATTTTTTCTTTTCATTTTTCTCATAAATTCTGAAAAATATCATTTTCACTCGGCCCTTACCGGCCTAAGTAAATTCATTTCTAGGTGAATCCTGATGTTGTGAGTTCAACAGTGTCCTTAGATTTTCGATCTGAGCACCGGTTCAAAATATAACAAAACCACTCAAATGTTTACTAAATGTACCTTAAAAATTTAAAAAAATTATCTTTCACATTCATCCCGCAATGGTCGAGGTTTGGTTCCGCCTAATTTAAACCAAACCTCAGGAGCTCAATGGTACTATCATATTTACAATCTGAGTTACCTTTTATGAGTTATATTGGTTCGACAATAAAAATTTTGTTACTTAATTATTTTATTTATGGTCAAAATCTAACTGTAAATGTTGGCCCGTACTGACCAATGTTAGGATTTTCCTAAGGAACGTGTACCATCACCAGTACAGAGGTGGTCTCATATTTTTAATCTGAGTCACCTTTTGTGAGTTATAAGAATTTGGAAAATAAAATAATTTCTTTATTATAGTTATTCCATTTTCTATTATTATCACCAAAGGCCAACACTGACTAAACATAAGTTGTGCCAGTGGTAAACCAGCCATCCTAAACACAAAAGTGCCCCCAAATTTCCGATATGGGCACTTGTTTAAGAGTTATTCCACTTTTTTTCAGGAAAACCACTCATCGGTGCTATTTAAAACTTACAAATTTTTTATGGATCATTCTGGGATCTCATGGCCTTAGAAAATCATGGTGTCATAGCACCTGGTCTCAAAATAATTCCATATTATAAAAAATGTACACCGAATTTTTGAGACATTACATTTTCATTGAGATCCCCATTATTCCTCATTGTGTATCCTTGATTATCAATAAAAAATCATGGAATCCTAGGGAAAATAAAAAATATGAATGATGTGAGTTAAGATGTTTTATAAGGGAAAAATGATAGAATCAAACAATGTTAAATAAACATATCGAACATGGAAGGGTAAATAACTGAAACTCTATTAATTTAATCATTAAATCTAGTATAATATATTAGTTATAAATGATTATTAAATAAATCCATATAAATATTCAAATGGTATTGGAACATTTACATGGGTATTCTATATAATAAAATAATCACCTGGAAATAACTGATCTCAATATAATGGAATTCAAAATATAGGACATAAGAAACATTATGTCAAGGACATGCACCAGAAAATTAAATTATTAAGTAGGAACATATATATTTTTCGGAAAAAAATTATCTCATGAGTCCTATTGATACATATCTAGGCTATATATAACCAATACATACCCATAAAATATTACGTCTCATTCATTCCCCATATTAAAGGGTTGATGTATAATAATCATAACCAATCTTATAGAAAATATTACATGAAAATTGTAAACACTTACCCCAATCAAATAAAAATAATCATAAACCATCCAATATAACATGGTTAATGGTAATAAAATTATACTTCCAATGTTAAAATAATCATAAACCATAAAAATAAAAAATATGGATGTTTTAAATATAATATATATCAATTGGATTAAATGTATAAAAATGGTTTGATTTCATTGATAAATATAAATACCATAAAATGTTTCTTAAAACATTCCCAAGAAAAATAATCATTGCACTTTGAGACCCTCCTTTTAAATCTAAAATTAATTTATATTGAAAATTAATCTTCATTATAAGTTAATTATTCACAAAAACAGTAATTGTTCATGCTGGTGTAGTAATTTAGTGACAACAAACATGTTAAAACAATGATTCATTTCATATTTTCTAAAGAAGCACAATGTGCCTTGTTTTGAAAATGGATTGAAGATCCCATTAACTTTTTTATTATTAAAATTAAAAATGGGTAACAATGAATTGAATAAATCATTAGAAAAAAGTTAAAAATATTTTTATAAAAAATGGATATATCTGAAAAATACTTTTTAACTAATGTATGAAATATAGTTAGATTTTCCTAAATATATTTTTAAATATATTTTTTTTAAAAAAATAGCGTGTAAAATTATATAGTAACATAAAAAATATCATGAATAAAATTAGGGGTTGAAAATATATATATTTTTTTAAGATAGGATACCCATTAATTCAACTATGGGAGACATCGAAATAAACAGTCCAAAATAATGATCAGATGTGAAATAAACCATTACTACATTCGTAACTTTAGATTCATAATACTGAAAAAGGAAATTACATGAAATGAAACATTAAATTAAATAAATAAAAATATATTCATGGTATAAATTTTAATATAGGAATTATATACACTACATAAATGGAGAAGCGGTAAATAAAGAATACATCACATGGATGTAAATGTTAGATGAGAAACCATTTACTTAGGATCGAATTCATTCATATGTGTCTAATAATACTATAATATATATATATATATGTTTTATAACATTATTTTAGAAAAATAATAATATATACCAACCCATATATGGTTTATTTATGGTATTTTCTCACTCATTTATTATCAAATCATTGTTAAAATAACAATTTTGGGTGATAATTATTTATTTTTTCATGTATGTTTTTGTTCAGTATTGTTGAAACTTTTAATTTGATAATTATTTCATCCTATAAATAATTTTTATTATGATATAAATATAATATATATAATTATATATGTATTCATTGTAATATATTTATGTTATATTGAGGAAATGGATTAAACCCTTTTATATATATGGTACATCGTACGTATGCCTTAATGTGATTTCCATTTCTCTCGAAAGATGGAATAAAAGAGAAATAAATATTAATTAACCATTAAAAATACATTTTTATATCATATATATCATATATACTAATTATATGCTTCCTTATTAGCATCTAAGTATAAATAAAATGATTACATTTCACACCACGATGTATATGTGGTTGTCCACAAGTACGCTTGAGCAATGTTATTTTTTCTCAACATGTTGGAGTATAAAAAGTGAGATGTGGTATTATATATCAATAATTATGGTTATATAATTATATATATATATATATATATATAAAATTTTACCTTACTACCATTCATATATAACATATGTGAAAAATGAATCACATCGATTCGCAAGGTAGTAGTTTATCGTACAAAAAATCCATGTTATCATAACCCCTTATAAATTTAATGTTAAAAGGTATAGGAGATATTATTACTTATAAATTGTAAAAAATTATCAAATTTAATTTACATATGTTAAAAAAACAATTATATATTTATACTAAAATACTGGTGCTGGAAAACAAATAACATTAGTTTGGGTGTAAGTAGTTCGTTGAACACAAATCAATGGTTTCATTTCCCATTTGAAGAAAGTAGAGAATGATACCATTTATTTAATTAATATAAACAAATTCATTAAATATGAGATAATTGGTTTATTAAAATATAATATTATAACTTTTTTCAATGTAGTGGAAAAAGAAATAAAATAAATACAAACTTTAAAAAAATTACACATTCTTCCGTGATTTTCTTTAGTTTTATATATAAATCCTTCATATTAGTACTTATTAATATAATTATGTCTTGGAGGATGTGGGTATGGAATTAATTTAGTTGTTTGTTAAGGTATCATCCTATCATAAGGGTATTGGATGTGTGAATTTGGTAGAATAGTGGTAGGGCCATTATAAGTGGGGGAGAGTAAACACGTTGAATTTTTCAGAAGATTAAGTGATACCCATGTCTTTCTCAGGCCAAAATCCAAATTTTTTACTTATCATAAATTAAATGTGAGGATGTCCATATATTTACATAAAATTGGTTTTTTTAAGAATTCTTAAAGAAATTTTATCCCAATTAGTTTTTTCTTAACCCCTTAGAAAATTAGTTTTTACCTTACGAGTAAAAATTAAATATCACTCCATTAAATTTTAAAAAGACTATAAAAATAAAATTAAATTATTTTATAATATAAAATACATTAATTCAAAATAATAAATTAATGTTTTTAATTTTAAATTCCCTTAATTTTAAGAGTTAAATTTAAAATTATACCTATATTCGCATTTAAAAATGAGATTCAAAAGAGAATGTTCTCATAAGTATAACACAGTTTAATATCTTATTGGAACATTAAATTGTGTCTCAGGCTCTTAATTAGTTAAATATAAACGTAGTAGAAGTAATTATTCTTTAATACAAATTTTAAATAAAATTTATCAATAGAAATAACAAAGATGAAATTCATTATTTCTCACTATTCATCCAAATGTTTTTTTTCCTAAAAGTCAACAAACTTTATACAAACATAGTTCTAAAGTATATAATTATAAATTTATGTTTATTTTTAATATAAATATTATAAAATTGTTAAAAATAAATTTAATGTTATGTGGGTAAATAATGACGAGACAACATTTTATAAATATGCAGTTTTCCTGAAAACAACTCTTATTTAATTGAATAATTATTATTTCTTTATAATAAAACATTAACCATTTAATATATATTTTTAAATGTTTAAATACTATAATTTTAATAATTTAGTTTGTAGTATTCTAACCCCCCCCCCAATTTAATGGATATGTTGTAATAGTCTTGTTTAAATAATAATATTTGATCGAGTATCGTGTTTTTTTAACCTATTATTGTATGTCTTAAAAGATGTTAAAGAAGTTGAATGTTTTTAAAAGGTATTAAATTTTAAAGTCTCTAGATATTATATACTATTATATTCTTGGTGTTTCAATTCATAAATACAATAAGACATGATGAAATTAGTTTTAAATCATGATGTTTTAGACAAATATATTGTGTAATATACTGAACATAGTAGAATGAACATTAAATAAAAAATTATATATCTAGTAAATGTGATTTTTGTTAACGAAATTACTTATGGTTTTGTTAATTTTTTTATTAAAATACTTATAATGGGAAATCATTTTGTGGATAATAAGATATATATTTAATTTCATGAGAATTATGATTTAAATACAGTCATTTTTTTATACCCCATGAAGATTAAAATTAGTGTTGAATATCAAATGATACATAATGATGGAAAATTGAGATGCTAAAAACCCTTATATAAAACATAATACATAATGTAAGAAACTCTTGAGCATTATATAATCATATATAAATGTAAATACATATAAAAATGTAATAAACCATAAAAAATCATTGGGTAGAATGTACTATACTAATTAAATTGGAGTTAAATAAAATATATTTTATGTATAAAAAATTATTATTAGTTAAAAAACACTCTTACCTTTACTTTCGACGTCTAAAAAAGTAATTTAATCATCTATATAATAATAAAAATCATTCTAATAACGTATTCAAGACCATGTTTCTTGGATGAAACCTTTTACATACCTTCTTTATCAAAATTCAACATCTATATATAATAGTTGTGTATAATATATTTTACTCATCATATGATAACTCTTTTTTAATGTTTTATATGTTCTTTAAATTTTCATTAGTGATCCAAGTCCAATGGAAAAATGTTTGTCATTCTTATATTATTAACACGTCTAAATAGAAATATTGCAATTCCATGAAAAAAATATTATTTATTTATAAAAATCAAGTATTACCATTAGTTATGTTTTAATATTAATCCATGATAGAAATTTAATGAATAAATCGTGTATTTCATGATTCATACGCAAATAGAAAAAATTTAAAGTTAACAAATAATAATTAAGTTGTGGGGATTTATTTATAATATAATTAATCTAAAAGTATAATGACCTTATTATGGGGGTTTTTAGTGTGATAATCTAAAATAATTTTTAGTTATGATAATAATATAATTGATATTAATGTATTTAAAATATTGATGAAATAGTATTTCCAATTTTAGTGCTCATTTAAATCGAGTAAATTTATAATTTTCACTTACTGTTAATATTATTAATATAACAACTAAATTATCAATAAATATTCTTATTATTGTTAAAAATGTAATATTTATTATTTAAATTGGGTTTTATAATCATCCATGTGGTTTGTAGGAGAAAATTGTATACATTTCTCCATGGAAGTTTCATCCTACATGTATAATTGGAAAACATTTTTAATGTTACATATAATTTAGAGAATTTATAAAATGAAATATTATTTAATAATATTAATTTTTCTATAAATATAAAAAAAATAGTTGCGTAGTTATTTTTAGAAATCCATATATGTAAATGATGAAGTGTAAAACTCATCACTAATGGAGGTGGTATTACGCATGTACATTGGGACAATGTGTTTATTTTATTAATTTAAAGGGATTGAAGTAGATAATCAATGTTTCATTAATATTATAAACATTTAGTATAACAATGGAAATTATGTAATTATTTTAAGAAGGTATAAAAAAATTTGTGAAAAAAGAATAAGTCTTAATGATATAGATACAAAATGGTGTAAATTTGGAATTTTTAGCTAACTCATTGGTAAATCGAGATTAACAATTATATAACATATTTATATGGTGTACTGAATAGGATACTGAAACATCTAGGTTGTGGATATGTGTGTTTTAAATGTATTTGGGGATATTTTTGCCAATATATTGGATTTTTGTGTGAGGAGATGTGTAGTAGTGAAGGGGTTATTTTATAAGTGAGAAGAGTCATATTTTTTAAATAAGAGGTTCCCAATCCAATGAAATTGGTTATAAACGTTTAAAATAGAATAAAGGGGCTGATCTACATACTTTAAATCACCAAAAAACATAATTTGTGTTATCATTTTAATTTTTTTATTTATTTACAACTTACGTTTAACTATTTTACAATTTTTTTACATCATGTAACAGATTTTGTTTTCATTAAATTTTCCAATTTTACATAAACATAATGTGTATCCTATTATATAAATTAGATCTTACGATTCTATAAAATTATCTATCTCATTAGATAAAATATATGAAATATATAAAATTTAATTTTTAAATAATAAATATATAACAAATTTTTAAAAATGGTTTGTGTGGGAATTAAAATATATATTCCAAAATGTAAAATATGTATTTCTGAGTTAAATATTAAATATTTACGTGTATATTTTTTAATTTAAAAATAAATATTTGGTCAGGAATATGGTTATATAAAGTTACTTTTTTTCTTTTGTCATATTAATGTTCAAAGAGTAACTATCTTTGTATAAAAATTGTTTTCTCACTTTTGAACAACAAATAAATTTTGATAAATAAATTAATGAAACATAACCAAGACACAAGTTTCACATTATGAATCCAAAAAGGTATTTATTTTTGTTAAATTAATCATTGAAAATTTATATTTCTATGTTATAAATGAATAGTCAAAATATACTGGCAATTATTTTATTGAAATTCACTTTTTAAGTATTATTTTTTATTATTGTTATTAAAATAAATTAATATTCAAATAAGTGTTAATATTTTATTTTATATGTCTAAATATCATTATTTTCTTTGAAATATCAGTTAAAAATAAATTACTTCTACATTTGAAGATAATATACAACACTAAAAGGAATTTTAATTTAAAAAATATTTTATTTTAAATTAAATGTTTTGAATAATTCCACCGTAATTATTTATATTTAAACCGTTAAATTAAATTTATTAATTTATATTATAAGATAAAAAATCATTTCATAATAAAAGTTAAGGAATTTGATAAAAAAAAATTATTGTTATATTATTATTAACCTGAATTTTTACTCATCTAGTAATTGTCTAAATTATACATTAATTCACAAGGAATTAATTTTTATATTTAATTGATACAAAAATTAGAAATTTTTTTAATAATTTTGTTTCCTATAAAATTAATTATTGTTCTAAAAAATGAATTTAAAATTAAATATATACTAACACTAATGGCGGTTGCAGTTTAAACCAAATTTCAAGATGGGTTTTCTATATGTACCCTCAATCTTTTAAAATTTTCATTGGAATATAATGATTGATTGTGTGTGTGTGGGGGTTGGAATATATGTGAGTTCATTGGGAATTATTTTATTGTTTGATGTGTGTTGTGTATTTTGATATTGTAGTTTGTAATGGAAGAGATGATATTGAGTAACTTTTAATTATACTCAAATTATATAATCAACTTATCCAAAAATAATAATAAATCAAATGAATATAATAAAACAGAGAAGGTGTTAAATTATTCTTTTTCATACATGTATGAAATGGAACTCATTTAATACATTAAATTTTAATATCATACTATAAAAATGAATTTAAAAAATACAAGAATAAAATATCAACAAAATGGCCAATTAGAATGAAATCCATCCTTACATTAACATTTTTACTAATAGAACATTTCATATAAAGGGATGTGGGGTTTTAAATCATTCAGGTTAATTGATTCAAGTATATTACTTGGGTTCTAACACGCGTATTCATTCAATTTTACGTTATAGTATACCCTCCAATTTTTAACATTGTGTATTTTTTTTCTAACCAATCGAATGAAACAATATTCACCTTGAAAAAGGCATCAAGATTTTATTCAATTTTTCTTATAACATGTTGTGGATATATAGATGAACTCATGTGAATATATTGGTATATACATTTTATATTTATGAGAATAAATTTGTATTAAACCTCTCTTGAGTGAATAGTGTCATTTATTTCCTAATGAGGTGTGTTGTGATTGGATTATTGATTCAATTTTTAAGTTCATATTATATATATGAGATAAAAATAAATTATATGATATTTTCACATAGTTGAGACATGATAGATTCTAATATGGAAAATTTCATGGAAATAATCTCCTTTTTAATTTTTGTGTGTATTTGAAATTGAAATTAGATAATTTCTTCCCTATAGTATAAAACTGTATGTGTTGGTGAGTTTATAAACAATTTATTTATTTTTTCTATTTTTATAATAATTTTTATAATTCCATTATATAGGTCTATATTTAAGGATTTACTGATAATTTATATTTTGAGCTTGAATTTTCAAATTCCATAAAAATTCCATTTTCCTATATATATTTTCTTGAGTATTTGTATTATCCAATATTAAATGGTTAGAAATTGGAATTGTATTATTTTATATTTTTAAACAACATATATACGTTTCTAATATAGAAAAAGATAGTAAGATATCACGTTTATGTGGGTAATTGGTATTAATTCAGTGCTACACAATATTGGATTGATTGGATCATATCTTACCATTTCACCCATAACCATTACATACAATATTAGAATGGGAATAAATTTTGATGTCGGTCAGAAGAGTCAATTTCAACTATTTTATTAAAATATATTTATAAATAAAAATTCTTGGTAACTAGATCTATAATGTCGATACATTTTGAGTATATATTTGATATTGAATTTTATATGTTGGTTTTGGGACATTTTAAACCCGATATCTCATTCACTCAGTTTTGTTTTGTTTTTCATCGTTTCTAGGGGATTCTAATGAAATTTAAATGTTGTTTATAAGGAGGTTTTTTCCTATACACATATATAATAATTTTAAAAAATAATTATTTAGATGATTATCTCTATCATGAATGATATCATCTTATCATTTTACTTCGAGGTTCATTTCTTTTTTACTTGTAATTTCACGTTCTCTTTAATAATAATTCATTATAATTATATTTTTCTTATTTTATAATTATTTTTTCTAAAATATATGAGTGGTGATGAGACTGGGAAATAACTTTTCAAATTATATCTTATGAAAATTATCTCTATAATGATAATGGTTCCTATGTTAGAGTAGTTCTTTTTGTGGATAATCTAATTATTAACTCAATCAATAGTTAATTTGAATCCATCAACAGCCAATAAATTATCAAATTATACTTAGTGAAAGGATTTGGTATTTTTTAAATAACTATATCAATTAACAATTAGAATTAATTTCCATGCATGATTTTTTTGGGAGAGCAAAACATTAATCAACGAATATAATCAACTTGATATAATTTAGTTATTTTGAATCTAATATACATAATCAATACAATATCATTTCCATAGTTTACATACTTGCATAATTTTACATTGAATGTAATTATTACATTACTCCATAATCAATTTAATTTGTTACGATTAGATGATCAGATGATGAATTATTATTTATTTCTTTCATATAATTTGTACATTATTTATTCAATAGGGTTCAAGAGTCAACAAAATAGTGAAATAAACTATTATAAATTTTATGATAACTGATAAATATTAATTTTTAAATAAGGTATTTTTATATTGATCAATGATATTTATTTTTTAATTTTAAATAATAACTATCTTACATAATTGCGTTTTTTCTAGAATTGATTTCATTACCTGAAGTAATTTATTTTTAAGTCACGCATTACGAATCCCAAATATTACATATAAATTTTAAGAACATAAAATATAAAAATAATATAAATTTAATAAGTATATTATAGTAATTATACTAAATCTCATCAATGGGGATGACCAAGATCATCCTAGTTTCTATAATAATAAAATTCTAATAAAATTTTGACTATGTCTATGAGAATTTTCAACAAATATGTTTCATTGTTGGAGATCCAAATCAAAAAATAAATATTTATTTCAATGTGTTAAATGTTTTTCTAATTTAACATCATTCTGTAAATTTTTTAGAATATGGAACCATGTTTTTTACATCTTTATATAAATTAATCAAGACATACTGTTCTTTTAAAGGAAGATTATATTGGTTTTTCAATCAAAATATGGAGATAAGATATTTCATAATATTTTGGTATATCAGAAAAGATGATCAGAGGGAAATAATTTTCCAAGTATCTTAAAGAAATTTAAGAATATTTATAGAGCTTAATCATGATGTTGTTGATGAAAAATATATAATACCCCTTATTCATTATAAGATGATATCCTAGAGAGGAATATGAGACAGTAAAACCCTTGCATAACATATCATTCTATAAATGTCCCATTTGATTTACATGATTAAACAACAAATTAGTCTAATCATTTTAATTCATCTTACAAAAAATTCCATTCATGGTATTATTATTTTAATATTTGATGACATTCTATTCACAGAAAAAATAAAATTTAAATCAACTAGAACATATTTTTTCCCTTGTGAGTGATGATGAAAAATATTTTGTGCACACTTAAAAGGAAAATATGCTGGTTAAATTTTAATATGAAGATGATCTTGTGGTTTTCCATGATAACATATAATATGATTAAAATTAGGGGTAATTTTTATTTTCTATTTTTTTCATTTAATATTTTTCAAATATATTTGTTATATGATTATCCCCATTAAATTTTTTAATAACTATAATATTTTGATATAAGAACTATTTGTTATCAATGAAAATACATTACTGGTAGTGATTAATTAAAATTAATTGCTTAATAATCTCAATGAAATTTTACCATCTTATGTATATCAACATTCACATCTATTGAAGTAAATAAACTTTAATATAAATAGGGATTTCACCATATATGTTTCTTGTCAGACTAAATACTGATTGTTTTTATAGTTTTCATATTTTGGGGTTGGATTCATTTTTCTCTTTTAATATGAATATGAATTCTTATATTAAACATCTAGATATCATAATTACTACTTTTTAAGTTAATACAACTAAAATCTAATCTAATTCTGTATTATGGATGATCATAAAAATATATCTATAAAAAGTATAAATAGATCATCTCTTTGGAAAAATCCAAAGATTATCATTATATTTATTTTACATTTATTGAATTTAGTAATTTTACATAATTATCTTATTTTATTATGTTATTTCCATATAGAAAATAATTTTGATCGTAACTCAGTATAAATATAAAAGAATAAAACAAGAAATATTTCATATTATTATTTGAATCCATTCCCACAAATTCTAAATGTGATTTAATTCCAATTGGTAGTTTAATTTTTTGTGTTATGATGTTTCATTTTCAATAATCACAAGTTATCCTTTTTAAATATTTTTATAATAACTAAACTCTATTGAATGTATGTTATAATTTTTGAAATGTTAATTGATATCTATTATTTCATAGAATTTTTAAATTACAATATTTCTAAAAGACTATTGATGAAAAATATTTTCAAATATTTTCAATTTCAAATATTTTTATGAGTTTTGATAATTTTTTAAATACATTCCTTGAAAAACATATCCAAAATACTTTTATTCCTTTAGGGTTTTCTAAATAGATTTGAAAATATTATTCTAAATATTATCACATTACTTATTTGAAAATAGATTTTTTTTTCTTCCGAGAACCATATCTTATGATTATTTCAGCTTTAAAATTTTAGAGTTCATAAATTATATTTATTATTTTTGAGTAACATGTTTTGATAGATGCATTTTTTACTATGATCTTATACTTTACACATATTATCATTATCCCTTAGAATCCATTAAATTTATTTTTTTTGGGAAATATTAAATGGAATTTTTTATTTATCAATCTTGACTCTAAAATCATTACAATTATGATTTCATGTTTGATAGTGGAGGATTTCCTTTCTTATATTTTTTAGGATGAAATTAATTTATTTTTGTGTTGGATGTGTTTTAATATTCACTTTTATAGGGAGAGAAGTGTATGATCCAATTTTCCACATGCTTTATTCAGATCATCCCTTTCTCTATAAAAGAAAAAAATTAATAGGAAAATTAATTATTCATTGTTATTTTTGGTATGGTCAATCAATCATTAATTACATCTAATTTTCATATCATCCTACTTTATTAAATATTTAATAAAATATAGTGGAAAAACATTAAGAATAAGTGTCAACAAATACATTGTATTAATTTTCTGACTTAAGGACTATTCCATTTAAGTGGGTGTGGGGTTTTACATTTCATAGAGTAATTCAGTGAGGTGGGTTTCTGATAAATGTAATTTTTTATTCATTTAACATTTCATAAGAGTTTAAACATTTCTATTCAGTTGTAACTTTATAAATGTATCTATCCACAAAAATATAGACACCAGATTGAAATTAAATATATCATATAAATTATTAAATTATTTATGTGTCACTATGTCTTAATATTATATTTTTTCTAATATTATGTTGATATATACATTCTATTTTTATGAACATTACTTCATATTCTATTTCTCTTCAGTTAAGCGTTAAAAGAATTTCCAAATTAGTTATGAGCTGATTTGGACATTATAGAATTTCTATAGTTTCAATTATATTAACATGGGAATAGATAATTAATTGATTTTTTTTTTCAAATATAAAATATGAATGATTTTATTTCGTAAAATATCTTGGAATTATACTCATTAGTTTTTTGTTAATGATTTGATATGGATATTATAATAAAAATTCCCTATAGTGAAAAGGGTTACGTTTGGGGGAGGGGATAAAATAGGTTTTTTTGAATATTTTATTTTTGAGAATCGATATATTTTTCCCATATTAATCTATATTTAGTTGTCAAATAATAATTTTTTAAGCATCAATTTCAAGATAATCTTAACATTATTCATTTTCAATTAACATTTAATAAATAATGTTTTTTGTAATTTTCTTTATAATTGAAACTTGTACATAATATTATATGGTTTATTTCATCAATAATTTCCTAAACATAAAATTGAGAACATGATAGGTGTATCTCAATTTTATAAGTGATATAGAAGATATAATATAGGATTGTACTGGAATTGAATGATTCAACCATAATTACCCATTTTGTACATACCAATTTTATCCATGTTAAGAAGTGGATTAATATTTTATGATATTGAGAGACTAAATTTAAATATTTCCATTAAATTGTAATGATATCTGGTTTCTATTACAATGCATTCAAATATGATACAAAATTTCAAATAAATATTTGATTTAGAATCATGTCTATACCTTGTTTTTCATTGTATCCTCTGGCCCTCCACATCTCAATTTAATTATGTATTTAAAAATAAGATAGTTTGTTTAATTTCATTTAGAGGGTGAAACCGGATAAACAAGTTCCTATCAACCTGTATAATAATTTAGAATAAGGAATGATTTGTGAAAATATCCCCTCTTAGAATTCTTTCGTATTTTTTTACATTGTGTTTATTTTTTATAATCCACCCATCCATTTAATTATTCTTCATTGATTTTTCCTTTTCATCATTTCCTTCTTTCATCTTATTTGATTATTCATAGAGTGGATATGAAATTTTGTTAATATTTAACAAAACATTTATTATGAAAATACTTTCTTTCATAATAATTCGACACATAGATTTTTTTTGGTATTTCTTATTATCCTTATTATTATATTATTTATAATTTATTTTAAATACATTTAATTCATTTAAATCATAAAAAAGGATTAGTGAAATGATTATTTTATGTTTTTGTTATATGAAATATACATGATTTTCAGATAATCCCAGGTTAGTGTGATTTCTAGGAGTAAAATATTAATCATTAATTAAAATGAACAAATAGATTTATTTGGTTATGTTAAATTACCCTTACTCCAAAAATTATCATTTCAAGATTATAGTCATTTCACAACTATTCCACCAATATTCTTACAGATTATACCCCAAAACAAAATAATTGAACTAAGATTAGAAGTCCAAAATTTCACTTATGGATCATTTCATGAAATCAATTTTGACACATAATTTGTATATAGTTTAAGGGTTGAAAATAAGGGAACTATAATTGAATGAATCTATTTTTAAATTATAATGAGTAATTATTAAGCACAAATTATATTGTTTAATCAAAATAATTTAATATGATGTTTTAAATAAATTATTTTTTACTCTATTCAATTTTCCATAAATCAATCCTTTCCCTTCATTTTATTTTTTTATGTTTCATACTAAAACCACCTAAATTTTATCTGTATTTTATAAAACATAAAATAAAAAAATAAATTATAGAATATTGAAATATTATAGTGGTTGGTAGACACTGAGGAACCTCAATATAAATAACCAAGGTCATCCTTTTTCCTCTAGTTAGTAAAAATTCAAAAATCTATTGAAATAATGCATAAAAATTATTACAAAATTATAATAGTTTTTATGTAGAAAAGTCAATTTATAATATTTCAATTTGGTTTTTAAATATGTCATATATTTGATATTAGAAAAAACAATTACAAAAAAGTAGACCCATTTTTTACTTCAACCAAGACCATATGTGAAATTGATCTACTATTTACAAGGAAGAATCAAGAGGTATAGTTATCCACCCATTATGATAAATTATTACATATGATAATTGCAGACCTCATTAAAGGGATCATGCAACCAATTATAAAATCCTTAGCCAGTGTGATATAAAACTCTCACACTATATTCTAGAGTTCAATAAAGAGGGATTCAAGGAACAAAAAAAATCCCCACACTCATACTTTTAGAGATGAAATAATGTTATTTCAAATTTAACAACATAGCCCTTATCTACCACATAATCATGAAATCCTCTCTAATTAATTGTAAGATAATTTGTTACATTATGTTGATCAATTTAAGGTTGAGGAGATAACACTAGATTATATTTCTTTAAAATTACATTATTATTAAATCCAATTCGCAATCCATCAATTTGTTTTGATGAACTATTTTCACCTCATTCCCTAGAGAGAGAAGATGAAAACTAAAAAATTACCACCACTAAGGATATTAAAGTAGTATAATTAATTGTTGAATAACATCCATTTGATATACAAGTGAAAGAAATTTCAATTGAAATGAATAGAATCCTTAAATTTTTAACGAATTATGTTTTAATCTTTAACAAATGGATTTTTTAAATTATTTTCCTCTTACATTTTATATAGAATAAAAATTAATGAAACTATCTATATAGGATATAAAAATAACTACCCTATTTGAGGAGGACATAGAAGAAGAATAAGTTATCGTAGATCCTATAGTGACGGGATTTCCTTACAAAAAAAATATCATATGCACTTAATAGAGGGGATCCACAAATGTTTATAGGGATTAACCCTTATTTCATTCACCTCCACAAAATTTGGTATTCTTTCATTGTCATATTTAGGTGGTGGGAATATTTTCATTTTTTATTATGGGTAACCAATATTGGTATCAAAATATAGATATTAGGGTAAATAAAAAGTTTATTTTTTTTAAATAAAAACCTTATTTTACTAGATATTTCTTGTTAGAATTGGACAAACAAATTTTAGCCACTATAAACATAGAACCTAAAAGGGGATAATTCAGGTTTATCTATTAAATATAAAAAATTACACCAACCTCTTTCAATTTTATTATTTATATATCTATATTTTTTGATGATTTATATAAAAGAAATTAGGTATTTAACTCAAATTCAGTAGATACAAAAATAAACCATATTTTTTTAATCAAAAGTTATTCCTACCCAATACCATCTACGTATTATATAATTAAAATATGTTGTTCCATTTATTCATGAGTGAATTTCAATTTCTTAAGATGAATTTATTTATCTTTTTAGTTTTTTTTTATAAAATTGGTATTTAATAGATATTCACTATCATGTGTTTCAAGACACATTATATATATTATTGATCAATTTACATTGGGTTTTTGGGTTGTTTTTTTTTTTTGATTTCTCAGTTAATTATTTTTGGATTTATTCTATATATTAAGATTTAATCATTTTTTTCTTAAATGATTATTTGATGAATGTGGTTTCACAATAATCATACAAGACGTGTGTGATGTTTCCCATATTTAGTTAGTTATATTTTTAGTGGATATTAGGGGAAGTTTTTTTGTTGTTTTTTAATTAAAGAAGGTTTTGGATTTTTTCCCCTGACTAGTTCATTATATCACGAGTGCTTTTTATTTTGGTAGACATGATGAAAAAATAAAATTTTTCCAAATTATTATTCACTATCTTTTTATCACTTTCATTGATTTTTATATATTTTAATTTTTTATTAAATGAATTGATATATAATTATTATTGATGTTGAGTCCTTTCATGGTAATTCATTCTAAAACATTTTTATTAATTTGAACATTTTTTACAATCCAATACTATAAAACATAGGCCAATATTAATTTTTCTAAAACTATTATTCATTCAAAATACCTTTTTAAATATTTATCCAAACTCCATATCTTTCATGAGGTAAATATAGATTTAAAATCAGAACAATAACATGTTATTCTTTCTCTTTAAATCATCAGTTTATATAATTTTATTGATATGATTTAGGGAAATATTTTTCTACACATGATTTCAATATTATAATTTATCATTACACCAACTCCTCATTATCCCCAAGAATCCATGAAATGTCATATAGGTTTAAGACACAGTACAATACAATTTTTCCCTACCTACACTCACTTATAATAGTTTTTTCATAGGAATATCATGTTTGATTGTGAGAGAAGTGTCTTTCATGTCTGTTATTTGGGAAGGATTTAATTTTTTGGTCAATGGGGTGTGTTTTACTATTCGTGGTGTAATAACCTGCATTTTTGGAATGGGTCAAAATCCTGACCATGTTTGATGTTTTGACTTGTTTTTAAAAAAACTAGGAATATCTAGGAAGTTCTTGAAATTTTTGGATTACATGACATGTAATCTAGATTACATGATGTTTGAGGGTTATAAGTGTACTATCCTTATTATGGCCAAGTACATGCAGTGAGGTGACTGTGTAAGAATTTTCTATTATATGACGTGTAGTGTTTTTGAAATGTTGTGTATCTTGTTTCCACATACCGGTTGAATCTTAGTCGTGTGTTAACCCATGTGGTGCGTCCAAGCTATGTGGATACCTCTTCTTAAGTAGAAGTATGATCACTGATACTACATGGCATGTAGTCCTTCATACATTTCTTTCACTGTTATATTTATTCATTTATATGGGAGGTTGTTGTGCCTTATTTCAGCAAACATCTTCTTATTCCCCAATTTCAGAACAGATCCATTCAGAAATCCCCACGAATATACCTTACCATAGAATCCCCATCTGACATATGTTCTTCAATCTATCGGTGGTTGCAGGATCTCAATGGGAAGGCTAAACCCATGCACCCACTTTAGTTCTGGTTTCATTGCCACACACACCGCAAATTCCATCTGAGCAGAATTTTCAATATTTCATAAAAACATAGATCTAAAAACATCAGAATAGAATTAGAGCTCGATATCAGATGTTACTATGTCTATGAGTCTCGGGTAGGTGGTTCAAACCTTTTTTGTGTTTTTGGAAATTTGTGGTTTGGGGATTTTTAGCGTGATGTGAGGTATTACGCGAGAACCATGTTTAATTATATTAAAATTACTATTTTAAATGTGGGATATCATTGGGTATTCCATTATCTAGTTATTATTGAGAGATAATGGGAATAGAGGTTGCTTCACATTTAGGTAATTTTGGCCAGTGGTTCCAAAATGGTTATAATTGAATTGTTGTGAATTAAACTGCTGAGTATGAATTGTTAAGCATGATTTTGTTTGTTAGAGTCATTCAAGACCTCGGTGCTAGTATGGGACAACTCATGACTAGTGAAATTCATCTGTTTAGTATGTGATGCCTGTTTGAAGTATTTATTTTGATTATATATATGTGATGTGTGATATTGCATATGGTGGATGTTTTGGGTTTTTTTGGTCATGGCCTGGGTATTGTTGAGTGATGCTGATCACAGGTTGGGCTTGTCCCTGATTACATTATGTGGTTTTGACGATGGGATTGGATGTCATGGACGTCAATTGAGGAAGAGTGACAATCAGGCTGGGCATGTCCCAAGTTACTTGGATGGTGAGGCTATCAGACTTGAGAGACATTGTTGGTAAGACATGAGGTGTCAAGGATGTTTTGTATTTGGAACTTATTTATGTGATTACTGCTCACTCGAATCATTGGGTAGTGTGGAAATAGGTAGAATCCATGACGAGGTGGTTTTTGCCACACGTTGGGTAGAGGAACTCGGTAGATGAGGTTATGTACAATTGGTTCGGGGGTGTTTTCCCTAGGAAGCCACGTAGAAGGTGAGGAGCCTTTAGGGGATTGTGTTGAGTCTATTAGGTTGGGGCAGAGGCTCGCTGTGAATTGAGGGAAGACATTGATGTTCCTCAGGTTAATTATTTGAGAGAAAAAATTAATGTTCATCTGGTTATTGATTTGAGTGTAGACATCACTGCCCCTAAGGTTCCTACTGGAGAACAGACATCACTGCTCCTCTGGTAGTTGTGCTAGGGGCATGCATGGGATTACGAGTAGGGTTACTATTGTTTGGGAGTGACTTCAGGCCAGGAGCAGTTGAGACCTGATGTGGTAGGAGGAAAATGGTGCTAGGTTACATGATAGAGATCTAGCATTGGCCAAAGAAGGTGAAAATCCATGAAGGCTGTTGAGTACAAGTGGATTTTATGTTTATTTGTTCATCATATTGTTTACTTCATTCATTAAAAATGAATGTCATATTAAATAGATATATTTGGTATGCACCATTGGGTGGTATCCTACTGAGATTAGTCTCACACCCTACACAAGCCCTTCAGGACACGTGTAGACATTATGAAAATCAGTGTAAGAAAAGGTTCAGCCATAAGAGATGGACCATAGTGATGTTTTTCATAGAGACTGATATGGACATTGTGGTCTTTCCTTGCTAGAGTATATCTTGTTTATCTTTAATGTTTCTATTTCATCATTCTTACATTAATATTTAAAAACTATTTTTTTCATTTGGAGCATTTTTTATAGATTTTCTTGTGTGATATGATAAGGATGCAATCTTTTTGGAATTAGTTTTTGAAATTGATTGGTGGCATGTTGTTACGTTTACATTCATCTTTTTATGTTTGTTTATTACTTCTGTTGTTTATTTGATATTTTTTGTTTCTGCTCTATGGTTCATGTTTGAGTCTACTGAGTCATTTTTTTCTACTGCATGTTTTATATTTTTGCTCGGACTAGTACCATTATTATCCACTAAGTGGGTATAGCCTCCCCACTATACCTGTCAGACCCTCTCTACTAGTCAATATCCTTTAGTGGTAATGGATATGCGTCTTAGGTGGTAACACCCGATCTATTTATTAATGTTTGGGAGGATATTTGTGTCTGGGATGTTACAATGTGGTATAATATGAGTTTTGTTCTTGATATGGTTTTACAAGAAAATTCTAACTGACTACTAATGAGATCAAAACTGCCTTTTTATTTCTATCGGTTTTACTATTTTGGATATTGTATAATAGAGATAGGTTGTTATTGGAACTCGGTTTCTAGCTTGTGCTTCGGTGCCTGCCGCCCCAGGTATGCGGGATGGACCATGTTTCTTAGGGTGGGAATTACTGCTTTTCTTTTTCTCATATAATAGTTTATATTATTTCCACCTTAGTGGACCACATGCGGTGTGATGATATTTATTGTGATATTTGGCCCAAGACATGGTGTAGTAAGGGAGAATTGGACCTTGTCTCAGTATGGCATGTCATGGTTTTTTGGATTTTGAGTGAAATATTTTTAGGGTATTTCAAATCCATAGCTACATGTATGCATTGTGAAGTGATAATATCATGTGAATAATATGAATTACAATGATATATATTCTTTTGAAATTTGAAGGGTGAAATTACTAATATAATTTCTTATTTATTTCAATATAATATGCCATGCATTATATATATTATAGAATTAAAGTAGGAAGGATATTTGGGTCTGGATCTTATACAAGAAGGCATGCACTATGGTTGAGGTGATTTTGATCATCATGACTGATCGACTCAGTTGTTAGTTTGAGGCAACATTGGTTCTAAGGATAGGCATGTCCTGAGGAACATTTGATTCATGGCTCTATTGAGGGTCGGTATGAAGGCAATGAATCTAAGATACCGTGGGCATGGGTTGACATAAGAGAGAGTAATGGTGGATGTTATATTCTACCTCTTTACTACGCTATTTATTTTTGTTGAATATATTGCATATATATATATATGGGTTGTCTGACCATTTATGGTATTCATTGGTTTCCTTCTAGATGACATAGATGGAGCGTTAGGCAAGAGATGGTATAGTTCTACATGAGAAGGATTAGGCTCAGGATCTAATGCAAGAAGATCATGAGATGCATGTATTGGCTTAGGGACATGATCAACTTCATGATCTATTATAAGCAGAAAAACAGCCGAGTTTATAAGCATTCGGTCAGTGGATCGACGAGTAGCTATGAAATAGTCTGGTATGTGTCTTGAAGGGGGTTCATAGGGGTTCATAGGGTACATATCCAAATATAGAATATCTGATGTGAGAGTTTCTGTCACAACACCTACCTCTTTATTGGGGTGAGGTGGTCTACAGGTGGCCGGGAACTGGATAGAGAGCATGCAGATGATCATTGAGATTTTCATGATGCCTCTGGGGAAGAGGGTCAAGATAGTGATGTACATACTGCGAGGACCGATGAATCATTGGTGGGATGTGTAGGTTTAGGCTGGTATACACGAATGACTTTCATAGAAGGAATTCAATGATAGTTTCTTTAAGAAATTTTACCCAAAGACACTGAGGGTAGAGAGAGATCAAGGGTCCATGAGAAATAAGTTAAGATAGATGTATGTCTTGGACTATGTAGAAACATTCATTGAGAAATCTCAATTTGAACCTGATATGGTAAGTGATTAATTGAAAAGGGTGAGGCACATCGATGTTAGCTTACAACACACCATTCGAATCAAGGTAAATATATTCAAGATGGCTTCATTCTTAGAGGTGGTTAGTCATTAACTCATAACCGAGTGTAATGAGAATGTGAGGTCTCAATTAGGCAGGATGCTGGATTTAGGTTATGGTTTAGATAGTAAGGAGTGAGGTCGGGATGAGTTATAGTAGGGAAATATGGCAGAGAACTCAGATAGATCACCTTGTGGCATTTCATTGGTGGTTTTCTTTTAGTGTGTCCATCTAGGGCATGTTTGGACTCAGTGCAATAGGCATCCAAAGGAGTTTCAGTCATGTGGATAGGTCATACATCTGAAGAGGTTTTGCAGGCATACTTCTTATAAAACTAGAAGGTAAGGTCTTAGATAGACTATGTAGTCTAGGATCAGATTAATATTGATATGAGGTGATGGTAACTGAGGTTAAGCGACATGTGGAGGACACCATAGAGACAACAGGGGCCAACTAAGGGGTCAGTGGCCAGTGAATGGATCACCACAACCAGGAGGTCGGGCATCGGGTTGTCATACATTAGGCCAAGTGCATTTCATAGAGCATGCAGAAGCTGATCATGTTGGTGAGCTAATGACTGTCATGGGTATGTTGCAGTCAAGGCTGTGATTTTCATGTTTTCTTTTGGCATAACCTGTTAAGGTATGTAGGAATTGATTTCCCACGGTGCACATGATTTAGTTGGATTAACTACACGCCGAATAGTGGGTTTGGAACCATTATAAGAACTTGATATATTTATTTATATTTATGATATGCATAGAATCATGAGAAATGATGATAAAAGTTACCTGAGCCATCGTGAGAATCTAGGAATCAAGTATGTGGGTAGCTTGAGGTGTCGTGGGCATCAGGGCATCAAGGATCCGGGTTACATGAGGTGTTGAAGGCATTGGGGCATTGAGGATGTAAGTTACTAGAGATGCATGCAACCTAGTTTATCTTTGAGCGTCTATGGGATGTAAGACCTCATGGAGGTAGACACCATGCGTTGTGGGATACGATTGGGGGTTAAAAATGGCATGGGATCGCCGATGAGGTACATGGGTGAAAATGTTTCTCAAGAAGACCATGGTTCTAGAAAAAAGGTCATTAGACCTTTTCATGATTTGAGATTTGGTAGTTTTGATACCGAGATTTTACATTCATAAATTGGAGAGCCCCTTGGGGATCGACATGATCAATACATATCGATTTATAGATTGACATCTTGGTGACAAGCTATGTTAAGGTGGGTGGAGTATAAGAATCTGATTTTTCAGAAATGGTCAAAATCCAGACCATATTTAGTGTTCAAAATTGATTCTAGGAAAACTGGGAAAATCATTGTTGTTCTGGAAATTTCCAGATTACACGCCGTGTACTCCAAAGTACATTCCGTTGGTGTGTTATGCATGTACTATCTATGTGTTAACTGAGTACATGTCATTTTTTTAGCATGTAATAATTTCTTACATCACGACGTGTAGTGTTACTTGACAAGACATGTATCTTCCATATATGTACTAGATGAATCTTAGTTTTGTGTGGACCCATGTGGAATGTCCAAGCTATGTGGTTACCTTCTCTTATGTCAGAGTATAGACAAAACTACTACTCAAATTGTAGTACTTCATACATGTTGCGTAATTTTATTTTTATTGCTTTATTTGGGATTTTGTCATGACTAATTTCAGAAAACATATACTTCTTCCCTAATTTTGGAACAACTCCATTCTCAAATACCTAAGAACATACATTACACAATAATCATCATCCTATATCTATTCTTTAATCCGCCAGCAGTTGTGGGATCGCATCGGGAATGTTAAAACCACACACACTCTTTTGTTCTAGTTTCATTTCCTCATACACCATAGTTTCCATTAGAGATGAATTGACTGGATTTGACAAAAACATAGATCTACAAATATTGGATTCAAATTGTAGTTCGATATCGGACGTGCCAACATTTAAAAGTCTCGGTTACATGGTGCATACATTTATTCATGTTTTCATGGTCATTTGGGTTTGGGTCTTCTTAGCACGACCTTGGGTATTGAGCAAGACAATTGGGTAATTATATTGAAATGAATTTATGCACTGGGGAATGACGTTGAGTATTCCATTATCCTATTATGCTTGAATGAGGTTGGGTTAGAGTTTGCTACTCATTTGGGGCATTTGGCTAATGTTGACAAAATGGTTATAATTGAATTGCATTGAATTAAACTATTAATTTTGAATTGTTAAGAATGATTTTGTTTGTTAGAGGATAACAAGACCTTAGTGATGGTATGGGAGAACACATGGCTAGTGAAATTCAACTGTTTGGTTTTTTTCCTATTTGAAGTATTTCTTATGATTTTATATATTTGAGGTGTGATATCGCATATTTTGGAACTTTGGGTTGTGTTGCGCATGTTCTAGGTATTTTTGAGTGATGCTCATGTACATTATGTGGTTCTGACCACAAGATTTGGTCATCATGGATGTCAGTTGCGGTAGTATGACTATTTGGTTGGGCATGGCCAAGTTACATGGATGGTGAGGCCATCGGACTTCAACAACATGTTCACAAGTAAATGAGTTGTTAGAGTTATTGTGCCTTCAGAACATACATTGGTTATTACTACTCACTCAGAACCATGAGTGGTGTGCACACAAGTAGACTTCTTGATGAGGTGCTTTTGACCACCTATTAGGTAGAGGACCCTAACTGATGTGTCTATGTAAAATTGGTTTTTCTTTGCTTCCCATAGGAAGCAAAGGAGAAGGTGAGGAGCATTCATGGGATATTGTGGAGGTTATCTGGTTAGGGGTAGATGCTCACCATTATTTGAGGACAAAAATTGATGTCCCTCCGGTTACTGATTTGAAGGAATACTTGGTTGTCCCTTTAGTTACTGATTTGAGGGTAGACATCATTTTCCCTTTACTTCCTATTTGAGGACAATCATCACTAATCCTTTGGTTGTGGTGAATTGGGGAGGCATGGGATTTAAAGGAGGGTTAATATTGATTGGGCATGGTTATGGGATATTAGTAAATGAGACATGAGGTGTCCGGAGGCACATGGTGCTGGGTTACATGATATATATTCTAGCATTGGACAGAGAAAGAGTCACTTCATAGTGTCTTCTGAGCACTAGTGGATTTTATGTTTGTTTGTGCATCTTATTGTTTACTTCTTTCCTTATAAATTCTTGCCTTCTTAAACACTTATATTAGGTATGCACTATTGGGTGGTATCCTAATGATATTCGTCTCATAACCTACATGGGCCCTTTGGGACACTTGTATAATTTATGAACACGCGTGCAAGAAAAAGGTCAACCTCAGGAGCTGGACCATAGTGATGTTTGGCAGGGAGAATAGAATGGAACTTGAGGTCTTTACTAGAAAGGTTTTATATTGTTTAGATTCCATGAATATGTATCAACATGCTTAAATTAATATTTAGCAACTATTAGTTATCCTTATGCGCTATTTATATAGACTGGCATGTATGCCTTGCTAAGGATGAATTCTTGTTGTTTAGTAGTTATTGCAATTGATTTTTCGTATGATGTTCTGTTTATATTCCACAACTTTGTTTATCGCATCTATTGTTTATTTGATATTGTTTTTTTCCACTCTGTAGGTCTCCTTCGACTCGGCTGAGTCATTTTTTTCTGTTGCATGTTATATATTATTGCTCGGACAAATACCATTGTTATCCTCCAAGAGTGAATAGACTCCCCCTACACATATCAGACAATCGCCCTTTCTCGGAATCCTTTTTTGTTTGGGGAGATGCACCTAAGATGGTAACACCATACCTGTTTAGCACTATTCGAGTCACTTTTCGGGTCCGGGAATTTGCACATGGAAGTTGAGGGCGTAATGGAAATGATTTACAATTCACTTTTATCCATTAATATATTGAATTTTATCCTAAAAAAATAAAAAAATAATTAAATAAATATAGAACTGATTTAATTCATCATAGTGTATACATGTACAATCTACAATATAGTCATTACATTTTATTTTTTTTATCCTTTATGAAAATAAATGAAAAAATAATAGAATTGGGCTAAAATAATCCATTAAATTAATTATTCTAATCATGGCCCCTTCAATATAATGAAGTTTGTGTATTTAAATTTTATATTATAATTTTATAAGTGAAATTACTAATTTGAACATATTAATATTTAATCAATGATAATTATGATTTTAACCATCTTTCTTCAACATTGAAGTTTAAAAAAAATCCAACCAATTAATATCCACCAGATTCCCCTTGAAAATATTCTCATTTTTAAAAAAATATATTTCTTAAAGTGTAGTTATTTGAGAGTTTTCAAAATGTTGTTACAACAACTCATGTTTTAATGAATTTATATTCTTTCAAATAAATTATATTTTTTGTAAGGTGTGTATTACATGTTTCACCAAATTTTAATGAATGGTGTAAAACAATTAATGTTATTATTTAAACACAACAATAATTACCTTGAAACTATAAATGGAAGTATAAATTGGAATAATAAAATTTAAAATAATTTTATAATTGTTTTATATTATTAACAAATATTGTTAAAAATGTACTTAATTTTGAGTATTGTCTTTATATGTGTCAAAAATACTATTATCTAAAAAAATAAATTTTTACCTTTTGTGAACAATAATAAATTATATTTTTATAATTTTGTAATTTTCATATACATTATAAAATGAATTTCAAAATTTTTCATATGATAATTATCAAAGAGAAAATTTAGAAGAATTTTTTATAATGATTTATTATTTTATTTATATTGTAAAATAATACATTCTCATTAAAAGAACATTTTGATTACAGAATTTGTAATTATATTTTAATAAAAATTGGTCGAAATAAATAAATAGTCCTATTTTATATCTATTAATCCAATGTATCCAATTATAATAATTTTTATTTTGATTTTTATATAAAATATTTTAATCCATTACACATTTACTCATGAACTAAATTCATTCAAATCGCTTCTAAATGGTTAAATTTACATTAAAATATTACTCTTATATGATATTGATATGAAAAAAGGGGTCTATATTTGGAATATGAATAATCTATATTATATAATAATGCTAAATTACTTTTTTTGTGATAATAAATATTAAAAAATCTAATAGTTATTTACCAAGGATTGGATAAAAATGTGGTTTTTGGGATGTTCAACTAAATTGATAATGGTATAATATTAAAAAAAAATATCAAAAAAACATTTTATAATTTTTTTTGCCATTATATATTCTAGTATCAAAAGTGGTTCATTTTGGTGCACTGTGTCAAGAGAAAAATGCTGGTTCCCATTTTTCTTTTAAAAAATTAAATGTGTGCCACTCACCTGGCTTATAAAAGGTCACCTCATATCCTATATTATTTATAAGTATAAAGCCCATTGCTTCAAACTATAAAAAAAAATCTTTCATTAAATCCATCTTATTAGTATATAATAATTTTTAAAGAAATCCATCCGATGATGGGTTTTTGTTCAGACCCATGTAAGATACCCATAACAGAGGAAATGTTCATCAATGAGAAATGTTATTTTATTTATTCTATCACCTCTGTATATTATTATTGAAATATTAATATATTATAACTAGATTACCTTGCATATATTTATATTGTATTATTTTATTGCAATTTCTTACAATAAACCTCTTATTCCCTTAAATGGTAAATGATAACAACACTAATGTGTGCGGTACAATGCCACCTCTGAACAGATGTGACATGTCTTACATCAAAACCTGTTATGGTTGGGTATAATACTAGATATACTATATATAAGATATTTTGAAAATAAATATAATTATCAAATATATTTCCATATATTCCTTTTATTACATTCCATTACTGTCCTTCATATGTATGATGAAACAGTAACTCACAAAGCATTGTTGATTTTTTTCAATTATGATCGACATAAAATTTAATAATAGATAATTTTAAAAATAAAATTGGTGATATATAATAAATATAAATTATTATTTAAACACAATATATTATTTACGTTTCATTTTATTCACCTTTTGGGGAAATAGAAACAATATTCATGTGTAGATACAACCTTCCAACTCAATGAACGGTGAATTACATTTTCTATGTATAACATTTATGGATTACACTAAATAAATATATACTAAAATATATGATATTAATATATTTTTTTTCATGTCATATATCATGGGACAATGATTAAAATAAGAGGACAAAAAATGAAAAATAAAAACATACATGAAAAAGAATCAAATTTTTTCGCAAAACACAACTTTAATATGGAATATTTAATACACAGGTAATAAAATGTCATATATGAATTATATAGGATATATATATATGTTATTATTTAATATATTTACAACTAATTTATATTTTTCTTACATTAGGTTTAAATGTGTATGAAGGGTTTCGAGACTTAAGGTAAGGGATTTTTGTCTCAATTTTCCTTTATTTAGACAACTGTTTTATTATGAAACTATCTTCATTTATGTGATTTATATGCATTTCCGTTAACATATTACATCATGAATATAATTATTTTAATGAAATTTAATGTTTCATTTATTCTGTATATTAAATGGTACCTATGATTCAAATGATGCCAAAGTGATAATGATATATCTTTACAATCTTATAGATTGCCTTGATTATTTATGATTTGGACTTTGATTATAAATTATTATGATCCATCCATAATGGAACTAAAATGTTTTATTATACTCTAATTATTTATGAGAATATAATATTTCAATGTATTTCCCTTATTTTATGTACTCATGAAACCAATATAATTATTTCTTTGAAAATTTCATTATTTTTATCTTCAATTGAAAACCATTTTTCTTCCCAAACCCTATTTTAGAAAAATGTTATCCAAAATGTTTTTAAAATTATCTAAATATTGTATTAAGTTTATTTTAATGATTTTAGTCTTTTTAAAAAATGATTACATTGAATTTCTATGTTTCTATCCAAATCAATGCCTGTTTAGATTTTATCAAAATAATTAAAATGAGTCTTTTTTGAAACATGTATGACAAGAATGAAATTTCTAGGTATCATAACCATTATTTTGATGAAGGCTCTTATATATGTATTAAAAATTATTTTTTTTAAAATTACTTTCAATAATATTTAATGAATAATTAATTTAAGAAAAAATTGTTTTTAGGGAAATGATATTTTTCTCGAGAAACATTCCAAGTGAAATTTATTTATAAATAATTTTTAATGTAAGATGAAATTAGTTGATGTAAATATTCTTTATCATGGATGTTATCGATGTTTATCATTATTATTCAAACATTTAATGGTTTATATTATTGATAACATGATGTTTATCAAATTAGTTTCATATTAATGAGGTATACAATGATAAAATTCATATAAACACACATCTTTTTTCATATATACTTGAATGATGAAGTTATTATCATAACTATTTTTTCAATAGGTTATGCTATAATGAAATGAAAATTAAACAAATTTAATTTCATTCTTTTTGATATGATTACTTTATTATGATCTTGTGAAATGCGTATGTTTTATTTTCATTATGTAATGACTGATTGATATATCTCCATCCAATACATTTGGTAATGACTGAAACCCCTTAAGATAAATAAGATTGGAATAGGGAGTGAACCCAGTTCATCAATGGACCATATCAAATATTATAATGTTTGTAGTGTGCCTTGATTACTAGGGTGGATTGGGGTGTTGACCCATTTCATAATGATAGTCTCCAAAATGATCCTTTAACTTATAAGGGAATGATATTCAATTTTTTTATGAATCAATTTATTATCTATTTCCACTAATATGATCTTAGGGATCATTTTATATAAATTCCATATGATTCAAGTATTTGTATCTTTTTTATTTTATGTCATGAACGAAGATTATAATAATTTATTTTAATAGTATGGCTTTCAAATTTTATCAGCATGGTTCCATAAAGTTCCTCTCAGGTTATGTTTATATATATCCCATGTTTCCCTTAATGATCATTAGATCCCACCATTTATTATGATTTTTTTCACTAGGGAGTGATGTAATTCATTATCTATGATTTTTATTGAAATGGTTCTAGTTATGATGATCTATGTGAGAGATGTTTTAGTTCCACAATTATTAATTTTTTGGATTCCTAGTTTACATGAAATTCTTCTTCTAGAATCCTTAGGCATGTCATTGTGGAATGTAATTAATATTCATTAGACCATGATTTAATGTATAGATATTATAATCTAGGGTCATTATAGTTGGTATCAAAGGATATTTTTAGTTTTCTATTGAAAAATATGATGTAAATTTTATTTTTGGGAATCCATAGGATAAAACTATATATTGGGTAAAATAATAACTTTTGTTAATAAATAAAGAATGTTGTTTTCCTAGAAAAACATAAATTCTTGAATACTATAAGTTGATTTGGTTATATAGTTGATGTACGTTGGAGTAATGACTAAAAAAAGGAACACTAGTATTGGCTCTAGAATTACATGGTACTTGATAATTAGACGTAATATAAATTTTCATTGAAAATTATAGGGAATGTTCATTGGATAAATAAAATTTTCCTTATAAAACATCATAAGGATTTTAACAATTGAAGATCACGGATGACCTATGATAACATAAGGATTCATATAATTAAATGAAATTATCTTGATTTAGTTATCATAAATTATTTTTTTCATGACAATGTGGTTTTCCAATATGATTAGTTTTTCTCATACTATGATATTTTTGTTTTAATAGATGTATAGGACCCTATAAAATTCTGTTAATATTTAATTAAATTGACAGTAAAATTATTTTCCTAATGAGAAATTGAATATTTTAGGAGTTTGGATGGATATTATCATATCAATTCCCACACAACTTTTTAAAGCTATTAATCATGTTAATACTAAAAATGAGAAACATAGGGACCAATTATCTATTGAGTCCATCCTAGGGACCTGTCTACCATCATTCAGTGAGTCTTATGATCCACTACTTTCTTACAAATGGATTAGTACAGTCCAAAATTTATATTCCATATCATTGTGTTTAGAGCATGAGAAATTCATTTTAGATGTAAAAAATTATTTAATGTGAAGATTATTAATGGTTTAATATATTGAAGAATGAAAGGAAAAATTATATAATTGACTCCTTGTAATGGGATAATTTCAAGAATATTTTTTAATATGTACATTCCATATATTCATTTTACATGGAAAATGAGTTCCATGAGCGAAATCAAATAGATGTTGAATAAATTGGAACCAATGATAAAACTTTTAATGTAATTGTGATTCAATATATTTATAATCAACCAAAATTAAAATTTTGGTTGATATATTATTCTGTGGATTAAAACTATATATTTGAAAGGGATTATCTATAAGGTACGTTCATAGAAATGAAAAAATTTCTCAATTTACAATCAAGGGGTAAATACATGTTGGTTTTTTATATCAACAACATATATTTGATATTAAGTTAATTATGTAATTAAATGGTAAATATGAAAACCATAGAGTGAAGAAGATGACAGTTCATTTATCATAATGTTGTGACAAAGAACATGGAGGAAATGTTATTAAGGGGAATAGTAAATTTTTTATGTTTTGAAAGGACAGTAATTAGAAAAACAATTTCTAAAGTAAAGGGAAGATGTTACATTATTATAAGAACAAAGAAAAAGATAAAAAATGAACCACCCAATCTCTAGATTTTAAAATAGAAGGTGAATAGAAATTATGCTATCTAGTTCTCAGATCCAATGGTTGATAATGACTATTAAGATTCATAACATCTATATATGAGAGATAGATATAAATTTCATGGTATCTGTTTCTCTAATTATGGGTTTTATAAAAATTTGTTGAAAGGTAATCAAAAAAATCACTTTTGAACAAATACATTCTTATTTGAAGGTAGATCTACAAATTAATTAAAATAAAATAAATTTTCAATGTGAATTATGATACCACAAAAATTATCTGATGTAAAATTAGTAGTGAACCACATAATGGTATAATGATCACATATAAAGCATGTGATTCTTCTCTAGTAAATGTTTGTGGGAAAATGTTTTCTAAAAATCATGTCATTATTCTTATGGTTAAATATGATGTGATGTTGGTCAAGGACTGTATTTTACTATATAAAGAACACATTAATTTCCAATGAAGGGAAGCCACATTTTATATTCCAAACCAACCCATGATTTTTAATTAATCAAAATATAATTATAAACATCCAATCAAAATAAAATATTTTTTTTGGGTTTTGATTCACACCCATGTGGGTAGTTGAACTTAGATGGATGGGGAGAAACTCAAAATAGAAAATTTTAATACTGTGAAATTTTTTAATCATATCCTTCTAGAAGAGTTTCTTGGACTTCCACCCAAATGTGAGATTGATTTCATTGAATAACTCATATCTATTACCACACTAATATCAAAGTCCCCATATTAAATGGTCCCAATTGAGTTGTAGTAATTAAAGAGAAAACTCTAAGAGAATCATAAAGTTGGAATAATTCATCCATATTTTTTCTATGTATGATGACACCATTCTCTTTTTTAGAAAATCAAGATGAATTGATGATATTATTCATTGATAATATGGATTTTAACAAGACAATAATGAAGAAAAAGTACCCACTACCTCGTAATGGTGATTTATTTGATCAATTACATAGCACACAATGATTATATTACATTGAGATTTATCTAGATATCATTAATTAATGGTGATAAAATAGTATATAGCTAAGAAAATATTTGGAATATGATATGGACAATATGAATATATAGTAGTGCCATTCAGTATAACTAATTCCCCAGTTTTCTTCATGGATTTAAAGAATATTTTGTTTAAATATAACATTAATCAATTTTTCCTTGTCATTATAGATGATATTTCTATGTATTCATCATGAAAGGAAGAACAAGAATCTCCATGGATGATTGTACTGATGAAACCGTGAAAATAGAAGTTCGAAAAAATTAAGGACTGTGAAATTTGGAGGGAATTTTTTATTTTTGAGTCATATAAAATCAATAGATGGTATATATAATGAAAAAATGATGGAGGCCATTTAAAGGTTTCTTAGACCATCTATGGTTACTACTATATGATGGTTTCTTGGTTTTTCAAGATATTGTTGACTGTTTGAGGAAATTTTATCATGAAATTCTAATTCACATTTTATGTCAACATGAAAGGGAGACAAGTCCCTCCAGAAATATGAGTGTGAGGAAAACTGTAAGGAACAAAAGATAAGATTAGTAATCACACTTATTATAACATTACCCAGTGGTGGAGAAGGGTTTTTTATCTAGAATAAATCATCCAAGAAAGGATTGGAATTTGTTCATACTCTTAATAACATATTTATAACTTCTTTCTCATGAAAATTGATTTCTCATAAGAAAAATCACCCAACTCGTGAATATGAGTTAGATATTATATGATTTACAATAAATATATATATTCATTATTATAAATGGAAAAATTTATAAATTTATACTGATCAAAAAAGTTTTATATTTGTATTCACATAGAATTAGTTTCATATATTCAAGAGAAGACTGTTATAGTACATAAAATGTTATGGATTATCAATAGATCATCATCCTAGAAAAGAAAAAAATGAATATGATGGTTTTATTTATAATGATAACATGATCTAATCCATGATGGAAATCAATAAATATCCCATATTTCTATGTTTTCAAACTATAGATCAAGATATACTAAATAAATCGTTAAAATATTATCAAGCTCAGTTGAATATTTAAGAATCTATCCCATTGATGTTTAAAGAGGCATGCAAAGAAAAATTAGTTTTATAAGGCATGGATTTATATATTAAAAACATTATCCATGATCTTGTTGGTATTATAAGGTTCTAGGGACATGTATCTGTCATACCCATAGCATATTTGAGAAAGAGTTTTTAGGGGTGGCTCTATGTTCTTCATTATTTATTCTTCATAGAAACAAAATGATGTATAATATTTTAAAGTGTATTAATAGTGTGATGGTGTGAAGATAGATATCAAATAAAATCATACCTCATTGATTTATATACCATAATGATAATGATAATATAAATAATTAAATGGGGTTGTTACATCCATTACCCATGTCATAATGGAAATGGGAAAATATCACCATGGATTTTTTTAACTCCACGGAACCTCTAATGGGAATAATTATAAACGGGTTGTACTATATCAATGAAAAAATTAAGAAAAATTTATCATGAAATAAAATTTATTACCTATAGATAATATTTATAGGATTTAACTTATCGAATTTGTAATGTTTCATGGAGTACCCAATTCAATTTTTTATCATAGGAATCTTAGGTATATCTCGATGTTTTGGAGAATACTTCTTCAATATCTTTATATTATGTTCAGTTTTAGTACTTTATATCATCCTTAGATAGGTGGTCAAGATTAAATAACAATTAATAATATAGAGGATATTTTATGATCTTGTTCTTTTCATTTCAAAGGATGTTAGTATCAATGACTTCTGATAATAGATTTTTTAAATAAAAATTGATTTCAAACATGTATTCAACTGGATCCTAATGAATACCTCTATGGAATGTATTTTAGAGCTACAGCATGGTATAATGAAGTTGTATAAATGACTATATCGCTATGTGAGATAGCTTAAGAAGTCGTATATAAGGTTATATCAATTCAAAAATAGATAGGGGTTGAAAAAAGTCAAAATAAAAGTTATGCTATTAATCACTAATACGATATGGAATATGATGATGTTGAAAACATGTTTCTACAAATTTCCCCATGGAACATGGTGATGAAAATATATAAGAAAGGGAAACTAATACTTTAGTTATATTGGTCCCTATTATATTCTTTATCATATGGTGATGGTAGCCTTTCAATTGGCACTTGGTCCAAACTCCCCTAGGTCCACGATGTGTTCCATGTATCACTCTTAAGGAAGTACATACCATACCTTACACATGTATAGATCAAGGAGGTAATGACACTATAGAATGATATTTTTTATATTGAACAATAAGTCATATTCTTGATTATATAAATAATGTTCCACAAAACAATACCACCCACCTTGTTAATGTTTTGTTGTGAAACCACCAGTATGAGGATTCTACCTGAAAAATTTATGATAAAATATGGAAGAAGATTCCTTGTTACTTAAAAAAATGTGACAAAATATCAAGGGTCAGGTTTATTTTAAGGTTGTATAATTTAACACCATGAGTTTTTATGAATTTATTTATTTAATAAATTTAATTTCGTTGATAGATTCTGTTATATACAACAGCAAGTGTTAATAAAAAACAAAAAACTATTAATATTAATATAAATACATGAATATTTTTACCTAGCTATTATACATAAATTATTGAATAGAAATAAAAATATTTTTAGAATAATTTATAATATTTTTATAAATCAAAATGATATTGATATAATATACATAATTTTGGTAAAGTCTTTATTTGTTTCAAAAATAATATTTTTGAAAAAAGTTCATTACTTTTATGTAAATAAAGATAATAATTTTTGAAAAATTTATAAAATAAATTTTCTAAAATAACATTTATTGTTTATTTCATCATTAAAAAATTTATCATAGGGAGAATTTTTTTATTTTTCTAAAAAATATGTTTCCCATGAATAGTGATAAATAATAGTTTTTATTGGAAACTAAAATTTTGATAAATTATTTTATAAATTTTATAATTTATTAATAATTTTTAAAAATATGATTAGTTTAATTATACGTCAATCTATCTAATTTTTTCCATTATAATCATTTTGAAATTTAATTTTTATATACAAAAATTTTAATCTTTCAATCAGTTCCATTTTTAGAAACTCTATTCCCATAAAGACTATGGGATTCATTTTAAATTATATTTTCTAGTTATATGAATGAAATTTTGAAAAATGGATTAAACATTATTAAAAAAATAAATTATATAATATAATCAACATATTTTTAGAACATAATGAACAATAATAATTGAAATAAATTTTATACCACAGTTCTGGTAAAAAGGGGTTTTTTGGGGTTAAACGTAATAAGAAAAGGGTTAAAAATATCAAAAAGTTGTCCAACACGAATATGATAGCTATAGTTAAACCATATCTAATCTAGGATATTTAATTTTCCATTTTCAAACCTTTTTCAGGATAAAAATATGGTTACACATTTTTCTTTTCAAAAATTATAGTGGTCCACCCACCTCACTTATTAAAGGCCACTCACTATCCACTATTATTCAGAGTAAAAAGATTCTTTTTGGAAAATTCCTGAAACAATTCCTTATGTATTTCCCTCCAAACTTCCCAGAATAATTTATTTGATCAATAATCTTTCATAGGATGGTTTTTTGTGAAACCCCAAAGTGTATACCCTAAGAATTTTTAATTTTTATCAAAGAGTGTTATTTTATATATTCATCCTCCATCGTTGGTTATTATTAAACCATGATGATATAATTTCAATAGTGTATTAAATATACTAATATTTTTTAATGTTACTGAAATTTCTAAAAGAAATTTTATCTCCCCTCAAACGGGAAATGATAACTTCTATGGTGTGTGCTGTGAACTACTGACTCTTGAACTGACGTGACACATTTTTTATCAAC
Organism: Viscum album; assembly: GCA_963277665.1. Taxonomy (NCBI): domain Eukaryota; kingdom Viridiplantae; phylum Streptophyta; class Magnoliopsida; order Santalales; family Viscaceae; genus Viscum; species Viscum album. The sequence continues at coordinate 1,496,675,958 of OY728147.1, read as the reverse complement.
ACCTGTTAGATATGGTTATGATTATTGATATACTATATATATATATATATATTATTTTTTAAATATAACCTTTCATTTTTTAATATATTATTATGTGTAAATTTTTTATGTTCCATTCAATAGAACATATTATAACATTGTTCATGTGTAAGAAAACAGTCATCTCGTGAAGTGATGGAATACAATTATTAGATACTTTTTAAATAGAAGAAAATATGTGATAAGTTAAATTAATATATATGTTAAATATATTTGAGTTTGTAAAGGTAATTTTTTATTTTACACTATTATCATTCATCCATTGAGTAAATTTAAACAACATTCAAGCGTATGTATGACCTACTATCTCTGTCAATGTTGAATTTAAATTTATATATCTATCATTTATGGATAACTATATATAACTATATACAAAATATATAAGATATTTTTTTCATGGCTAGAAATATAAATATTATATAACAATGATAAAATTGTAGGTTTAAAAATATAAAATAAAATTATAAATGATAAATTATATAATATTTTCCTAAAATTTGACATTTACATGGAATTTTAAAAATCTATGTAATATATGGATATATCTTAATCATATATGGTTATATATATATGTATGGTCCATTATTAGTAATATAATAATATTATAATATATAATCATTTCTTAAAATTTTATATTTACATGGAATTGTTAAAAGCTCTGTAGTATATGGATATATCTTACTCATATATGGTAGTATATATATATATATATGTATGTTTCATTATTATTATTGTTATTATTATATTATACATATTATATTATTGGTTTTAATATGCATGAAGGATGACATGATGTTAGGTAATAGATTTTTGCTTTGATTTTATTTCTTTCAGACATATGACAAGTTATGAGCCTATATATTTTAATGATGTGTATATATATCCCCTTGAAATTCCATATCATTACTATGATTATTTTAAGGATATATATCTATGTTTATTATTTACCTGATAATATAAATTGAATCATTGTTTTATCAACTATTTTCTGAATTGAATATTCTAACAGCATGATTTTTGTCATTTGATTACTCCTTTTTAATTTTTGAAGTTTATTTTATAATATATTGATTTCTAAAATAGTTTATATATTTATATTTTTTTAAAATTTCCAAAAAATTATATTCTCTACAAGAAAAATTCCTTGTAATTTTTATTTCAAAAAAAATTTCTATCTAAGATGACATCCTTTGAAGTGATTGTGCAATATAGGGGATATAATGCAAGGATACCATAATTATTAGTTTTTAAATAGTTTATTTTAATGATGAATATTTATTTATGATACACATTTCTCTTCTACGGATTGTACAGTGAATACATGCTAATGAAACACACTTATTTTTCCTTGAGTTATGTTATGATGAAATGATGAAATGATTACGATACATGTTTCTTTTCAACTTGTTATGTTTTGATGAAATGATTATGAAATACATTTATTTTCATGGGTTCTGATATGTTGAAATATTTATGATCATATGTATCACATATGTATGATTTTCATTATGTGATGGGTGGATCCAATATCTATCTTCGGTGCCTCGGGTAGAAGTTGCTATCTCATTAGATAAAGAGGAATAAAATTTTGAGTGTAAAAATATTATTAAAGGACTTTATCCAATATAAATTTAATGGGATTGAAAAATGAATAATACAATGGTTTGGGAGTGAACCCATTACAAAATAATAGTATAAGAAATGAGTCATGAACTACTAAGAAAATTATATTCTATTCTTATCTATATGACCCAATTCTATGTATTATTAAATTCTTATTCTATCATTACTCAGGTTATTTTATTCACTTTGGATTGTATTCTTATGAAAAAACTAACTATTCTAAGAACCAAGATTACGATATTTTAAATGCAGAGTATAATTTTCAAATGTTATGATCATGTTACCACAAACTTCTACTCATTTTTTGTATGTGTACCTCACTTGTTTACCCTTAATGAGCATATATGATCTTACATTCTTTTGTTTCATCTCCAGATGTTATTAAGAAATGTAATATGTATGATTTTTTAAAGAATGATTATTGTTACGAAGAACATAGTGGGAGATGATACAGTTGAAATTTGAACCCATTGAGAATGTTTCCTTGATTCTAAAGGAACTATACCTTCATCATTAATAGGCATTTTTCTGTGTAATATAATGATTATTTATTAAAAAATTATTTAATATCTATATATGAAATGACTATGACATTATAGACATAATGACTAATGAATTTTATATTTATAAGAATTATAATATATTAAATGCTTACATATTGAATAATTATTAGAATAACAATGTGATGTAAGTTGTGATTGGGCCATGGTAGAATGTTTTATGATGGAATCATCTAAATTTGATAAATGAAAATTAAAGGGAATTAATTTTGATAGATGAGATATGATATATACAATTTTGGAATTGATATTGGAAATTCATTATTTTTTTATTTTTTAATAGATTAGATAGAGATATTAGGCATTCATTATTCTATAGTGAAAATAGTTAAGTGTGTGGGAGTTTAGAAAATAATCATTTTAGATGAATAATTTTTATATAATAATTTATATAATTTTTCCACAATTTGTTATATTTTATTGTTTAAGTAATATTTATATTTTGGTATAAATTTTGAATATTTCATAAAAAAATAAATAATTTATTTTAATTGTACATGTTTTTCAAACAGTATTTATTTCATATAATATAGAGTTGATATTTATTACATATTTATAAATTAATGTTCTGAAATTTTATTATGACCATGCCAGTTGGATTACACAGTTAGTTGATGTACGTTGGCCATTAATAGAATGATGGACTAGATTCAATGTATTACACCCAACGTCACAATTATTGCTAAAACATTTACTTTCCTATCATAAATGGTATATGAAATTTTAATGTTGTTCAAACACTCAATTTGTATCATTTAATTCATCAAAAGTGATAACAAGTTCATGTGGAAACACACTATAATATGAAAATAATGTTGTGGTAAATTTTGTAGAGTTAAATCTGTATAGATTCTAGTTAAAATATCAAACACTACCCATCATTGAATCTATTTAATATCATCATAAACTCATGGGACAAGTTGATAGTGGATTAGGATGGAATTTCTGTAGTGTTTGGTTCTTCTCCACCTCTCTGTACTTTTGGATGGAGGTAGTCTTAACGAAGGGTTCTCTTCTCTAAAGAACACATATTGTTCATTAACATCATGTTGAATTACTTTTATTCAAATATTCATAATTTTTCTTAATTAAAACATCATTTTTATTCTGTTATTGAATTTTTTGTTTTTAATATTTTTTTAAAAAATATATGATTGGAGATGAGGCCTTTTTATACACCCTTAATCTTTTTCCAATGAAAATATTCTCCATTATGAAAATAACTTCCATAATACAGTAGTAGTTTTTTTGGTTGGTCTAAATATTACATACTTAATCAGTTTTTTCAATTCAATGAAATCCATGAAATTTAAAAAATAATGTTTAATTTGATTCCTTGGATAATTTTTAAATTAATTGATCGATTCCAAATTACTATATGAGGTTGGGATTATGTAATTTTTTAGAGAAATAATTGAGTCATAAAATCAATTCCACTATAGATTTATTCATTGAATTTGAATATAATCCCCCACTAAATAAATTATCAATTATTTTGTTGAGTTAATTCCATATATACCCATTAATAAAAATATATATTTTTAGTTTTAATGAATATCAAGTGTTGTGGTCGGAAGTCATGATGATGACATAGATTGTGTTTTTTTATTATCATTATGGATATGATATCTTGATATTGGTTCAGGGGTAAATTAATTAGAGAAAAATAATCGAATTATTGTGGTAATGGGGGATAATGTTTAATAATTCATTAAGGGGTATATTTTAATTGACCAGAATCCTTCACATTTTCTATTATGAATTTTTTATTTTATTTTTTATTCTTTAATCATTAAATAATTTCCTTATTTAATTTTTTTATGTTTTCACCTAGTAAAAATACCTATTTTCCATTTTTATATAATATAAAACAAATACTATAGATTTAATGTGAATATTTTTGGATTTTCATGAATAATTCATAGTATTGATGTATTAGGTTACATCTGTATGACACATTATTAAGTAAAAATTTTTTTTGAGAGTGCACATATAACACCCCATGATTTTAAAACAACAATATATTTTACTGTGTATATAACACACAACTCGGAGATTAAACTAACCACGATATATTACTACTTTTATATGACCACTATTACCTAGAAGTTGAACTATACAATATGAGTAAGGTTAACCGCATTATGAAAAAAAATTAACATTTTTTCTATAATTTATTCATTAATAATTATTAGGTGTATATTTTTAAATATAATCATATTATGAATCATAAAATGGTTTTTTTTGTGGGAATTATAATTAAATTATTGAATTTTTTAAAAAAGTTTTCTATAATATCCACATAATTTTAAAATTTTCAATTTCAAAACTAACTTGGGGTGAAATTTTGGGATTTATTTGTTGTGATATGTTTTCTAGTGTGTAGATAAAGATAATGATTTTCAAAGGAAAATTTATTTTATCTTTCATGAATTAAAAAGGTACACTTTTTTAAATTATTTGTAAATAATAAATACAAATATAATATAATTTTCAATTAAATTACCTTTATTTGAATTAAATTTCATAGTTTAACTTTCAATTAAAATTTAAAAATTAATTTTTCCAATAAAAATAAATATAGTTTCAGTTTTTCTATTAAAATAATTGATTATAATTATATAAATTCAATATTGTAAAATTTATTCCATATTTTGAATCAGTATCAAAAAATTTAGTAAATTGTTCATTTTTATTTATCTATTATAAATTGATATCTGATTAAATAATTTCCAATGTGTTAAGGGCATATCTGGTAATTAATGTGAAAAATAATATGACTAGGGATAACAGTTGACAATAAAAATATCATTTATAATATTAGATAATTTTATAAAGTCCACTACTATCTTTGTTTCAAGAATATGGAATTTTTTTTAAACATATTCTTTATTTTTACCATTATAATAATTATTTTATAGCTAAATAAAAAAATTCACTTAACATCATTTAATGGAGATAATATTTTGTGATAAGGACAAATTCAACTTATGTTCGGTTATAAATGGTTATATAAAATGTGATATAAATTAATATTATTATGTTTCATTATTTATAAATTTTATTCATTGAATATTTTTCTTATGTTTCTAAACAATACCTCTAGTATATTTATTATTAATAGATAAATAAAATAAATGATTTTAAAAATATAAATAGGGAAAAAAATTGAACAATTATTGTGTTCCATTAATTTATTTTACATGAAAACGTTTTGGGATCCTGTCAAAGGTAAAATAAGTATTCCATATTTGTATTTGTGTATTTAAAATCAAATGAAATGAATTGTTTCAAAAAACATTAACAATAATCTATGACAGACAATATTTTATAAAATTATTTAAAAGTCATAAATATTATTTTAATTTGGGAAATTAATGGGATGTGGCTTCAAACATCACTCATGTTCCATTTATGAATCTTTTGACATTTTAAGGTAATAATTTTTGGCACATTAAGGGTAGAAGTCAATTATTTTCGGTAAATTTGAAAAGGGTTAAATAGAGTTAAAACTAAAAGATAACGGTGAAAACATTACCAAAACATGCCAGAATTTTGACATACGAGATGACTTTTACTCATACACATATTATATCTTATTTTTATCAATTTATAGATATTTTTATATTGAAAATAATTTACATTATTGTTATACTTTAAGAAATTCCATGAATTTCCCTCCTCCTGCATTTAAAAGGAAACACCGTTTATCATTCAATTACAACACATTGTACCACATATATCTAGAGTTTTTGTAACATAAAAAACCAACCATAAGTACCTTATGGTGAGATAAAAAATATTCTTACTAAAGAAGAGGACATCATCCTTACTGATGATTTCAATTTTATTTCTTTTTCTCCATTAAAATAATATGTTGTACTAATCTTAAAATTGTAAATATAGTATCGATAAGTTCTCTAAATGTTATTATATTTTTATTAAAACCATATAACAATTGTTTTCTATCTTATAAATACTATGAACCTTTATTCTGTATGCATACGACATACAATCTCCATGTAGCAATGTAATTTGTTTTTAGCACCACTTCACAGGCATAGTTATAAATATAGAAATAAAGAATATTTATGATATTTATGATAGAATTGGCATTCCATAAATATAATTTAATTTATACCTTTTTACATTTCAATCCGTTGTAAAATGATAACATCATTAATGCATATGTGTAGACTACCACAAAAAAATCCATGTAAGAAATTTTTCAATTACAATTTACATGGAGGGTAATAATGATATATATATATATACGTGTGTGTGTGTGTGTAGAATATATAATATATATATGATTTTAAATATATCTTATAATGTAAATGTATTATATACCATTCTTTGGATCCTTTAACCAAAAAAGTAAAAATATTGTTCATCCGTTCGTGTGTCTTGATGTCATTATGAAAGGTGTAATTTATTTTTCAATCTATAACTATTACATATCAATTTAAATATATATAAATATTGAATATTTTTTATATTTATGTTATTAATTATTCTCTAGTGATGTTTTGAACATGATCAAGGCATAGGGAGAGAAACTACCCAATCAAAATAAACATGAATAAAGATGCAGTTAACACCTGAAATAAATATAATGATAAAAGGTTATTAAAAAAAATGTGAAAAAATATTTTAAATAAAAAATATATGATATTTTATATATGAATATCGTTTTGTTTTTAATTTATAAAAAATATAATTTAATTATGATATTATAGAGCTTTTGAATATTTAAGAACATGGTATATGGGATTTCAATACTCAATTTCCATATAAGGGGTTTTACATCAACTTAAAAAACTATGTAATGACATGATTAGGTGTAAAATATAATATGATTGTATTATAATTTATTTCCAATTTTTTTTTGAGTATTTCCATTATTAACACATAGTCACATTAGTTATAAATTTTCACTTCAATGATACAATCCTTGAAGGGATTCAATTTCAAATTTATTGATTTTGAGACATATTTTATGTTATTTACATATTTACATTTATGTGGTGTATATATTATAATTTTTAAGTGTTTAACATGAATATATAATTAATAATTATAATTAATTATTCAATTCATGTTACCCTTTATAGAGGTAGTTTTAAAAGATAAATCTATATTATTTCTCTTTTTAATGGAGCATATTTTTCATCCATTTCCATTTTATCATTATGATCTTCAAAAAATCTATTTTACTTAATAAAATAATTTAACAAGTACATTTTATGTTTACCATGAATTTGGGAAATAATATTAAAAAAATATTTATAAGGTTTTATAAAAATAGTGTTGTCTTTAATCTTTATAAAATCAAAAAATGAATGTTTTTTAACATATAAAAATTTAATTGATATTACACCTCTATAACTATATTATGATCTTAGATAATTAATTAATTTTTCAATGGACTTATAAATATAAATAATTAATAAAATAAAATGTTAATAATTTTCATTCATTTTATTTATTTCTAGAAATAAAATGTTTATATTACCAAATATATATTTCCTATTAATCTATAACCATATTTCATCTCTTATTAATTTTTCAATAATTTACATTATCATTATTGATTTACATTATATTGTTCATTTTCCATAAATACTAAACCTCTATTTAATGTCCCTCATGGATGGACTTATTTATTAAATCGTATATCACTTCTACAAATGATGATTTACTAATAATGTAATTTTATTGACTATAGAAATATTGATATTATGTAATCTTAAAAGAATAAACCTTTTTATTGATACAGAATATTGTATTATTTAAATTCATCATTTGATGAATGAATCAGAAATGTATTTTTGGGTAGATTCCATAATAAAAGACCACCTAATGTATTTATAGGTCTCATGAGACAAATAAGTTGACCAAATTAAATGTATTTTTTTGACTATACCAACCCATTGATTAAACTATATTGGTGAAATGTATTTATGGTAGTAGATATCTTGTTATCTACTGTCATGAGGTATAATATTAATAGTTCCCTTCACTATCAATTTAGATATTATTATCCATAAAATTATTGCATTGATATTATCTTGGGATTCACATTACGCTCAACATATTGATTAAATGGGATGTATTTCCAGTTATTTATCATTCTATTACTATTATTCATTATTTACTTATAATAGTTTCTGATGTATATAAACCTTGATGAGAATACTATCTCAACATTTATTTGTTAACCACTCCCCATGATATTTTAACTCTTTTCTAAATAATATCAATGACATCAGGATATTTATTTTTTTATATATTTTATAATCCTTATGTAATATGGGAATCAATATTATATCAGTTATTCAATAATTATAATCTAATCAATCTAGCGTTGTAGGATAATATATATTTTTTTAAGATGTAAGAATTTCAACATTGGATTTGGGTTACTATATCAATGGTTTTATAGTTGGTATAACAGAAATTTATATAAATTCATTGTAAATTGGATTTTAAATAAATATAAATTACTTGTGATTTATGAGAATCCAATTTAGTATTTATGAAATTTATCAATATGGGGATTTTATTTTATGCCTTAATATTAATGATAAACTTGAGTGAACATAGTATTTTCAATAAATTAGTAATGGTTCCTAACAGGTGAATTGGAATAAACACCCTTTGAAAATTTAGTGATTTTCCACCTATGAAAAATAATATAGTGAGTTATTTAATTATGTATAAAATGGAAATATTAGGGGTAATGAATCAGGTTATGAAAAAAACTTTTTCCGTAACTAAAAACCCATTATTCCACCCCATGATTCACCTTTATTAGACAATTCCTAATGAAAAATACCCATATTTGAAATGAAAAACTAATCCTTTATTAGATGAGAAATGGATTAAACATTTTGAATAATATTCGGTGATTTTGGATTTAAATAAAGTGAAAAAAGATGTTTGGGAATTTCTTGATGGAGATATAGATAAATGATAGTAATTGATCAAGAACACTAAATAGATTATTAAATTGAAATAATTTAATGTAAATAATTTATGTTGATTTTTATTTAGAAATAAGACTCTTTAGAACAATGACATGAAATAGAGAGTAAAATACTTAATTTAAAACATAATGGGGAGGAATTAATACCATGGAATGAGATAGACCTCCCAATAATAGATATAGATGATTTTTACTACATAATCAACCTAGAAATAGTGATTCACTATTTAATTGATTGTATTAAGATAAATATCCAATGGAAAATAGTGTGTCAAATATTGTAATCAAATAAGGGTATAGTATGAAGTTCCATTATGACTAATAAGTAATTTATTAATCTAATTATTCAATAGAAATAAATTGAACTTGATGACGATTTATCACAAATAAAAAGGGAATTCATCAAGGAAGTGGATGGGAAGGAATCAAATCCCATTATCTGATATTTTTTAAATAAAAAATTTCAGAAAATGTTTGCAGTATAGGGTATTTTTTACAAGTGTGGAGATAATGTCTATTTGACTAATGGTGGTATGGAAGATAAAAAATATACTATTATATATTGGATAAACTGTTAAGGCATTAGTAATTGTTTGAACCACTTTTCCAATAATCATGGGAAGATACCATAAAATAAGTTAATGGTATAAGGACATGATTATTCTATTACTATAGAAAAATGGAATAATTAATGTGAATTATTTTTGATTTATGAATAATGTTTATCATCGATATTTTGGTTATAATAATCATGAAACATAATAGGGTTGTTCTAAATTAGTTTTTCATTAAGGATTTTAATTAATATATATAATGATACAGATAACCAAGAAAAGTGATTTCGTCGTTTAGTAATATTTTCAGAGATTACATGACTGAGGAAAAATAAACACTTAGTATATAACATAGGTTTTGTTAGTATTCATTAATTGTTATAAAGAGAATATAGATTCTTAATAATTAATTGAGATAGAATTAGTGATAATGAAAATGGGTTGTGATTTGGTGATAAGGTAATATATGACTAGGCTTACTTTATTTTTTTCATTTTAGGGATATGAGCATTTAGAATAATGGGAATTTTTTAGGAGTTTATGTTTTTACTGATGTTTAATTGTAATTTTAGTTCTTAATATATTTTAATAGAATATTTGATCAAGGTATTAAAATGTTTCCAATGGAAAAAGATGAACTATATTATGTTTTATAAGAATAAAATTTTGATCATATATTTCATGTTTTCAGGTTATTAATTTGGCAAAAAATATTTAGCTATTTTTTAAGGATAAATATTTTTTGAAATGGATTCATCTTAACATTTCGAGCTATTTCTGAGGGGTTAGGGATTAATTTTTTATTTGATAAGTCGTTCTAATAATTTTGTTTTTGGAAAATACATTGGGACTGGAAGAATTAATTTTCAATATATATATATATATATAATTATATTATTCGTTAAATGTTAATTTATGTGTTTCATGCATAAAGAATATATCATTGATATTACATTCATAGATAATTAGACAATGTTTATATTGATCAAAGTACAAATAAATGATGAAATTGTGACTATGATGTAGAAGGTTATCAATTATGTAAAATTATTTATGTTCATAGTCAAGATTATTTTCGAATTTCACTATAATAGGAAAAGGATCTTCAACCAAAAAATGATATCCTATTAAAACCATTTCTAATGAATTGACATTCTTTTCACCTTTCATATAATTAGGGTTTTGTAGTCATCAAATTTATCTATTTTATGTTATCTAAATATTTTTATTTGTCATGACCCATCCTCGGGGCCCATGTCGTGACTACCCCAAGCCCGCCTTCCATAGGCCTGGGGCTGGCGACTAGCACCAAAGGCATAAATCCTGATAATAGGGAAGGCATTGCCTTTATAAAAGTAACAAAACACCACAGAGTACAAGCGGAAGTAAAACACTAAGTACAAAGAAAGTGCTGAAAAGTAAATGGACCAGAATAAAAACCCAACTGGAAATATTGCTATAGCTGAACAAAGACAGCAGCTGGAAGAAAGGAAGCAGCTCCTGGGCCGTCCTCCTCGGATCCTACCTGAAGGGTAGGTACAGATAGCGCAGCTCCTCAATGCTCTCGCCCGTCAACCTCCTCCATGTGTCGTCTCATCGTGAAGTCCACCTCCGGATACTGACTCGTCATGTGGTCCACCTCCGGGTACTGACTCGTCATGTGGTCCACCTTTGGGTACTGTCTCGTCGTGTGGTCCACCTCTGGGTACCGTCCAGTCCTCGAACAATCGTCCGCATCACTCCAGGTTCTCGCGTGGTGTCATCGCACCGTGCCACCATCTTCTGAACCGCAACATAATCAACAACAAGGGGGATGAGGGTCGGCCGTGTTTGTGCGGTCCGACCTCCTACCATTATAATGATAGCAAGCGTCCATCAAATAGAAGTCGACGTACGACAAAAAAATGTTTCTTGTCAAAATCAATAAACCTCAACATCAACTTGCATGAATGAACGATCCGCGGATCAACCTAGAAATGGTTGGTCCGCGCTTGTCGTTCTTTTCTCAAAAGATAAGAGAACACCAAATAAATTTCCCTACCTTGAAATTGACATCGCACGTCGTCGAGTCGTGGAAGTCGAACGTCGTGGTAGTCGAACGTCAGGGTAGTCGAGTGTCGCGGAAGAAAGGTATAGCTTCAATCAAAATCGGAAGAATAAGGAGAATGTTGTTGTTGGCGTCGGTCTCCACGGTCGGCATATCCTTCCTTGTCGCAGAAGAGGAAGAAAAAGGATTGGAGAAAACGTAGAGCGTTCTTCGCCGAGTCGGAAAGTCTTTCTTCATTTTGAAATGATGTTCTTCAAAAGAGGGAAGAGCTCTCTCCCAAATTCTCTCACACAACAAAACTCACAAAAATAAAATAAGGCCTGTCCTTATTTTATTATTTTTCCATGCATTCAAACTTTTTTAAAAATTCAAACACTTAGTTAAATTAATTGAAGAGGTTTAATCAATTAATTTAAGATGTGTTTTGGAAAAATTAAAGAGGGGGAGAGGGGAGAGTTACACAAGTTAAAATGGAGTTACAAAATTTAAGATGGAAATGAGTTATGGGAGGTCAAGGGGGTTATGGGAAGATCAAGGGGGGGGGGGGGGTTAGGGTCTCGTGTGGGCTCCACCTCCCACATATCCACACATGGGATGTTGGGTGGTTGTGGGTCCCACCAACAACTTCCCATTGTAGAATTTAACTCCCTTGGTTAAAAAAAATAAAATTGTTCACAATTTTATTTATTTCTTCCTTAAACCCCAAAATTTAACTTCTCCTCCCAAGAAAACGCACCTACTTTAAAAGTCCTCTTAAGAAAATACCAACACTGTGGGTTCATCGGTGTCCTCGGATATCAATTATGAGTACCGGTTCAAAAGATAGAAAAACCCGCTCGTTCGTTCACTAAACGCACCCGAGCTAAACTTCGGAAATTGATTCCGGGCCCACCGTGCCTCGGAATAAGGCGCCGTCAGAAACTGCATTCTTGTAAAATTACAATGAAAATTAAGAAAAAAATTACCCTTGAATTTTAAGGGTCTTTACATTACTCCCACCTAAGGGCTTTACGTCTTCGTAAAACTTTAACACAAACTAGGGATACAAAAGCGGTACTGAGCATGCATCTAAGCCTCCTGCTCCCATGTGCTCCCATGGAGGTTCCCGTACTTCCAGAGAAAGCACACCCGAGGAATCGTCCATCCTCGTAGGATCTGCTCCTATCGATCCTCGATCCCCACTGGAACCTCCGCGTATGTCACCCTGTCATCGACATCCAACTCCCTGAGGTCGATGATATGTGAAGGATCACGCACATATCTCCTCAATTGAGATACGTGGAAGTCATCGTGCACCAGGTGCAACTGAGGTGGATGCGTCAAGCGGTAAACCACTTCGCCTACCAAGATGAGGATCTAAGAAGGTCCATTGAACCTCAGAGATAACTTGCCGCCTTAGCCACATCTCTGTAAACCTCATCGAGGTGAAACCCATATAAGGATGTGATCGTCATCCTTGAACTATAGAGGTATCCAATTCTTGTCAGCATAAGGCTTCTGTTGGCCCTGTACTTTCCTCATCCGCTCTTGGATGACCTGGACATTCTCTAGTCTCACAAGAGCTGCTATGATTTCTTCTTTTCCGATAAGAGGAATTCAGTCTCATCCCCTGGATGAACCACATTTGTTGCCTAATACAGTCAATCAGGACATGAATGATGTATTAATTCCATGGACGACGTCGTAAGGCGTCGACGTTACTACCAAGAGATCCAACTGTCACTCTCGCCTCCAAGGGTCGAGTCACACTGTCAGCATTAGTGTGAGGTCACTGGGTCTCTTCTAGTAGAAATCTCGAAAGTGAGGGTCATTTCAACAGTCTTAACCAGGACCACTCAGTACCAAACAAACAGAAGGACAATAAAGAAAACATTAAAAAGGTAAGTGTCTTTATATTATTGCAGCTCATGGTATAAAGACACAAATGTAGCAAAAAAAACATGGAACTAGATATACACCACTAGTTCCGCTCATGTCCACTCGCTTCCGGAGCTCCATAGTCGTAATCTTCTGCTGCCTGATGCTGAGCTGTACCATGTCCACCTGTTCCCTGCGGTCGGGGTGGACCTCCTGGTGGTGGTGGTGGCAACACCTCAAAGAATCGTCCACCTCCAGCTACACGGCCAGCTCCTCTCCCTTTGCCTTCAACTCCTAGCGGTCTGCCTTGATCGAACCTCTGCCTCTTCCAGGGAGGTTATTCATTTAACTGCTGGTCATCTGCATGGCGGGTCAGACAGTCACGTGCCATGTTACCAATCCCGCCGCAGGAGTAACACTGCATGGAAGGTCTGGCTCTGTCATTCCCCTTGGTGCCTTGCACTACCGACCTTGATTCAGGCGGTCGACCATCTATAGGTCTGGCCTTCTTGGACCTCTATGTCATATGTCTACTGCTTGCTACAGAAGACTCTGCCGCATGACGGCTAGTGGTGGGTCCTGCTGCTGGAGACTGCTCAACAAGGAAACTCTCCACTAAGAGGGATCTCTCCAACACCCAAGTCCGCGTCGGAATGTTGTGAGAAACAACAGAATCTCTAATCTCTCACCTGATCCCCTGCTCGATGGTTCAGACCCTGAAGAATGGGTCCCGTACCATATCTGTGGAGTAGCGCGAGAGGTCAGTGAACCTCGCTGAATACTATGCCACTGTCATGTTGCCCTGCCGCAGCTGAAGTAGCTCCTGTATACGCACCACTCGAATGGTGGCTGGTACAAACTCTGCCCAAAACAGGCTCTCAAAGTCTGGACATAGAAGTATTGCCTCTTCATGCATCTGGAGCATCAGGCTCCACCATCTGCCTGCTGCTACCTGAAGAAGTCTAGAAGCAACGATCACCATGAAATATTTTGGCATCCTCACTGGCCTGAAGACTCTCACCACAGCCTCCAGCCAATCCTCAACCGCCTGCGGGTCCGTCTCTCCCCTGAACCTGGGTGGCCTCTGGCATTGGAACTCGTGTAGTGCGCTCAAGCGACGTGCACCCTCTGCTGCTAGGGCTGGTGGTATCGGTGTCCCAACGGGTGGTAGTACCGCGGGTGCCTCCGCTGGTGCCTCAACTGGGATAGGGACATGTACTAAGGTCACATCGCTCGGCGGGCTGTCAGTACGAATAACTCTCGGGGCTCTAGCTGGTCGTCTGCGGGGAGGCATCCTGGAAGAAACAAACATGACACGGTCAAAGCATTTATACCTGGTGAGCTGACCTGGTTTGAGCTGACTTTTAAAAACATATGGAAACACACACGCAATCAGTGTTTTCATGCACAAAGTCGGAAATCAGTTGTCAGGGTCCGAGGGTATGGATACGTCGGCCGCCCTCACCAACACTGGACTCCCTGAACTAAAGACCACAATCGGTACCCTTAACACTATTTCTTCAAAGAATGAAAATATCAGAGTTATAAGTTCTACGGTAGAACCATATCCTATGATTCCAATTTGTCATGACCCGTCCTCGGGGCCCGTGCCATGACTACCCCAAACCCGCCTTCCATAGGCCAGGGGCTGGAGACTAGCACCAAAGGCATAAATCCCAATAATAGGGAAGGCATTGCCTTTATAAAAGTATCAAAACACCAAAAAGTACAAGCAAAAGTAAAATACTAAGTACAAAAAAAGTTCTGAAATGTAAATGGGCCAGAATACAAACCCAACTGGAAATATAGCTACAACTGAACAAAGACAACAGCTGGAAGAATGGAAGTAGCTCCTGGGTCGTCCTCCACAGATCTTACCTGAAGGGTAGGTACTGATAACGTAGCTCCTCAATGCTCTCACCCGTCAACCTCCTTCGTGTGTCGTCTCATCGTGAAGTCCACCTCCGGATAGTGAATCGTCGTGTGGTCCACCTCCGGGTATTGACTAGTCGTGTGGTCCACCTCCGGGTACTGTCTCGTCGTGTGGTCCACCTCCGGGTACCGTCCAGTCCATGAAAACTCAGCCGCATCACTCCAGGTTCCCGCGTGGTGTCGTCGCACCGTGCCACCATCTTTTGAACGAAAACATAATCAACAACAAGGGGGAGGAGGGTCGGCCGTGTTTGTGCGGTCCAACCTCCTCCCATTATAATGATAGCAAGAGGCCATATAATAGAAGTCGACGTATGACAAAGAAATATTTCACGGCAAAATCAATAAACCTCATGATCAACCTGCATGAACGAACGATCAGTGGATCAACCTAGAAATGGTTGGTCCATTCTCGTCGTTCTTTTCTCAAAAGATAAGATCACACCAAATAAATTTCCCTACCTCGAAATTGACGCCGCACGTCGTCGAGTTGCGGAAGTCGAACGTCGCGGTAGTTAAACGTCGGGGTAGTATAGTGTCACAGAAGAAAGGTATCGCTTCCGTCAACGTCGGAAGAAGAAGGATAATGTTGTTGTTGGCGTCGGTCTCCACGGTCGGCCTCTCCTTCATTGTCGCGGAAGAGGAAGGAAAAGTATTGGAAAAAACGTAGAGTGTTCTTCGCCGAGTTGGAAGGTCGTTCTTCGTTTGGAGATGATGTTCTTCAAAAGAGGTAAGAGCTATCTCACAAATTCTCTAACACAAAAAAAACTCACAAAAATAAAATAAGGCCTCTCCTTATTTTATTATTTTTCCATGCATTCACACTTTTTTAAAAATTCAAACACTTAGTTAAATTAATTGAAGAGGTTTAATCAATTAATATAAGATGTGTTTTGGAAAAATTAAAGAGGAGAGAGGGGGGAGTTACAGAAGTTAAAGTAGAGTTACAAAATGTAAGAGGGAAGTGAGTTATGGGAGGTGAAGGGGGTTATGGGAAGATCAACGGGGGTTAGGGTCTCGTGTAGACCCCACCTCCCACATATCAACACATTGGAAGTTGGGTGGTTGTGGGTCCCACCAACAACTTCCCATGGTATAATTTAACTCCCTTGGTTAACAAAAATAAAATTGTTCAAAATTTTATTTATTTCATCCTTAAACCCCAAAATATAACTTCTCCTCCCAAGAAAACGCACCTACGGTAAATGTCCTCTTATGCAAATATCGGCGCTGCGAGTTTATCGGTGTCCTCAGATTTCAATTCCGAGAACCGGTTCAAAAGATAGAAAAACCCGCTCGTTCATTCATTGAACGTTCCCAAGCTAAACTTCGGAAATTGATTCCGGCCACATCGGGCCTCGAAATCAGGC
The DNA here is from genome assembly GCA_963277665.1 of Viscum album. Lineage (NCBI taxonomy): Eukaryota > Viridiplantae > Streptophyta > Magnoliopsida > Santalales > Viscaceae > Viscum > Viscum album. Next base: position 1,496,658,988 of record OY728147.1, on the reverse strand, counting down.
GCCGTCAGTAACTGCGTTCTTGTAAAATTACAATGAAAATTAAGAAAAAATTACCCTTGATTTTTATGGGTGTTTACATTATTAGTCATTGTGAATTAGTTTCCTCCTCAATGTTAATGGTTACACTTCATACTGATGTTTTCTAATATGGAACCTAGTTTTCATTATTCCAAAGAAGCTTTGTATTTCAATATCCCTCAATTTCAGAGGGAAATTTATAAACCCTTTTTTAATTGATTTGGGTTTTCCATTAAAGAATTTTTAAATTTATTACCCTTTATTTCCATGAATTGGTTTAGATATTAATGATTTAACTTATTTAAGGATTTTCTTTTGTAACATCAGGAGATTTTAAAAAGAACATTATAGTAGATAGTGTATACCACATAGAAACCCCAGTATAAACACCACACAAAATATTATTATTTAAATATAACCATTTTAACCAAGTTATTTTATTAGAGGGCATAAATAAGGTTGGCCCAATTTTTAAAAAGTGAAAAATGTTTTACATAATATTGTTATTCATGACATATACATATACGTTTTATGTAAAAATTATTTTTACTTCAAAAATATATGTTTTTTAAAAATAGATTCATTTTTCATTCTCAGATTGGGAATTAAAATTAATTTCTAACACTTCTAGTAAATATATTTTTAAAATTAACATAATTTATGAAATAATAATAATAAAACAAACTATGGGTTAAATTTCCAGTTTTTTTTGAAATGATTTATTTAATAATGAATAGTTTGAAATATAAATTTTCAATGAAAACAATATTTTCTATTCAAGAATTTTTAATTTCTTAATTTTTTATAATATTGAAAAAAATTAAATTATTTATATTATATTTTTAATAAAATATTTCACAATATTAGAATCAATTTTATGGTTGAATTTACAATTACAATTTTAAGCATAAAAAGTAAATTTTAGGGGTAAAACATCATTTCATTTTTATTTTTATCCTACATTAATGTAATACTTTTATAGAAATTTATTCCTATAAATTCAATACCATATTCAAAACATTGAGTCCCAAATTGTTTCAATGAGTCCATTTATTTTTGGAAATTATGAAAAATAACTATAGTAAATAAATGTGGCCATGGTAGGTGTAAATCTATAAACTAGTATTTATAATAATATGATACAGACTAAAAAATGATTCTAAAAGTTTCATTTAACCTATTTTAGGAGTTTATATTTAACATTCTGATGTAATTTTTAATCATATAGAAACTATGTGCCATGTTTACATTATTTTTACACTAGTAGTATTTATTTAATAGAAAATGACAAAAATGTCAGTGTTCGTTTTATGACTATAATCTATTATGATAAGGGCATGTAAAAATATTTCCAATTACAAATGGTTACATAAAACATTAATAATTTTATTCGCAGGGTAACTTAATTTTTATTTTTAGTTACTGCATAATTACCTTCAATTTTTTACTTAACAGTATAAATGTATTAATTAAATTAATAGAAAAAAATTAATGATTCACAAAAATATTAAAATTCATAAAAATTGGATAAATTATTGTTTTCATGATTTTAATAGAAAAATATTACATATTACACATGTTTCAATAATTTATATTCCATTCATTTCTCTGAATTGATGTATTTAAATTCAAATTAAATGAATAGTTATGAAAATTACATTAATGATACTTTATAATAAATAATGATTTACTGAATGACATTAAATACATAAAAATAAAATATTCATAATAATTAATGGGATATAGTATAAGTCGTAATAAATGGTCCATTTTGGACCATTTAGTATTTTATAGAAATATTGTCAGGCCATAAAGGGCCGAAAAATTAATTTTGAGGAAATCATAAATTGAGTCATGTGGGGGGGGGGGGGTGGGGGGTTAGAAGATAATAATACAAGTGAAAGCCTCCCCAAATCCTATAAAACAATTACCCTATGAGAAAAATTCATCTAATAATAACATTATTCTCTAATTATATAAATTTGGATCTTATTGGTAAAAAATAGTTTCTATTGATGTAATGTTTTGTGATATTCCAAAACCCCTCCCCTAACTTTTTAATGGACACACATTCCTTCTTTTATTTATAACATATTGAGAATCCAATTTTTACCAAAACATAAAAATTAAATTACCATCATCCATAGAAAAATTATATTGCTTTATACCATTCCTAAAAACAATGTTTATTTCTCTTAAGAGAAGATATAATGGAAGTCTACTGAAGAAGAGTTAATAGACATTACCGAATCTTAAAAGTTAATTATATATTATAATTCCTCTTCATGTGATGTATCCACAAAAAAATTAAATATTATATTTCTATTTATATTTTATTAATATTGTGTTCAAATCATAGTTCATCTCCTTTAATTGATAATAAAATTTTAAACTTCACTTGTGCATAAGCATGAAAACCCATATCCACGTAGTGGTGTTATTCATTTTTCAACACTGCCAAACTTGGATGGTTTTAAAAATGGGAATAATTAATATATTTGATATTATTTAGATAAATTTTATTATTTAATTATAATATCATATATACCGTCTTACCTTCTAAACTGTTGGAAACCAATAATAGCTCTCGTGTATACACATGGACTACTTCATCATCGAAGTGATGCAAACCATAATTAATTTTCACATTCTATGGATCATAAAAAAGGATTATATGATGAATATTTATGATATATATGATGTAGAAAGTATATTTTAACGGTGAAATATCATTTACATTTCCTATTTCACATCCATCGATAAGCGAAAACAATGATCAAGCATATGTACAACATTCCATCTCAATGGTTGTGTTATTAATTTTACAGTAATTACCTTTTATAGAAGACTATATGTATATATATATATTGAATATATTTGAAATTTATATCATGAATTGTATTATATGTATTATTTAACCATGATTAAGTCAGAATGACTAACGCTACTATATCAAAACATACATGAAAAATGAAACAGTAAATGCCTGAAAGAATGATAAAAATATATGATTGTTAAGCAGCGGTGATAAAATGTTATCAATGGATCATATGTGATATTATATATTTTATGGTCTTGGTATGTATTTATAATAAACATATTTATATTATTCATTATAATAAACAAACTTATGAGGAATGTCGAATGCGAGGTATGGGGTTTTTTAACTAAATTTTCATTAATTGGTTTATACTTCAACATTATTGACCATGATTTTTCATTATTATAAATTAAATTATCACTTATTATATCATATATTATTTTCAATTTTTGTTAGGATTAATTTTTTACAGAGAATCACATCGTTAATTATTTATCAATTAAATGATATGATCTTTGAATGAGATTTCAACTCAATTTCCACTCCATTGAAACATATTTGGTATAATGCACATATTTATAGTTATGTGGATTATATACTAACCATACTATGTATTTTACACCAATATATTTTTTATTAATTATTATTAATGGTACAAGTCATGGTAATCATTTAGGTGGAATCATTAAATTAAAATATAAACATATTTCTCTTCTTGATCGGTCATATTTTTCTGGCATTAAAATATTATTAAAAAAATTAAAATTACCATTATTTAATCAAAAGATTTATTAATTACATTTTAATTAATAATTTTGTTTATAAAAGGTTTGAGAGTAATAATAGTTATGTAATCTCTAAACAATATTTTTCATTTTATTTATAAAAAATCAACTTGAATGATTTATTAATGTGAATGATGGTAATGGATTTTTAAAATACCATTACTATTTTATGAACTTTCAGAATTATAAAATTTATCAAAAGTATTACAATTTCAACTATAAAATAAATTTTTATTTTAATATTTTACAACAATATTCATTATTTATCCAATATGAATTATTTTATTATACAACCAATTGTTCAGATGAATCCAAGTGAATATTTTATATCTTGTTGATTTGGTATTCTTTAACATTCACTCAAAACATTCACTTTTTTGAGATCAATGAAATTAATATACTATTTATTTAAAATATCTGTCATGGATATAGATATTTATTAATCATTATTTCATTTCATCACAATTTACTTTTACTATGAATGTCATTATATTGAAATGGGAAATATTGATGTTTTTTATTCTTTACATAATATGAATATTTAATGATTAAGAATATTATCGTGAATTAATTTCAATATATGATGAATACAATGGACATGAAATTTTATCATCGCCCAATAATTATATAGTCAAACTATACATCGAGAGGTCTGTTGAGGAAGATCAGTTGACCACATTAAATGGGTTTCTTAGTCTATACTAACCTGTTGATTAAAATTTCATCGTGGAAGGTCTTAACTATTATAGAGAAAATAATTTTGATGATTATTAAAAATAGTATGAATCATTTCCATTTTTGAGAATTAATCATTATTAACCATAATATCATTACATTTATATTATCCATGGACTCATTTTATACTCACGTTATTCATTAAATGAAATGTTTTTTGAATTATAAAACTTTATGTGTTGATTATTCCTTACTCAAATAGTATAAATTATAATTTATGAAACCCTTCATGATCATCTAAGATCAAAAAATATTTGTTTCCATTCCCTAGGGTATGATGAAGGATATTATGCATAATACAAATGATTGAATAGAATTTTGTTTTCAACTAAATTTATATTTTCTATGTAATAATGGATTCATGTATGTATCTAGTTCTTAATTACCAATCATTATACCAATAATCTATAATGAGTTCCCTTCTAGTTTTTTCTCCAATTTAATAATGTAAATTTTAGATCTGGGTTAATAGACTTAGGGTTTTCTAGTTGAAAATAATACTGATTGGGAACCCACAATAATATGTACTATATAGTATATAATCCATTTCCACCAATTCATAATACTATGTCCTAATCACAAGAAAATATGTTGGATCCATCATGTATGGTGGAATATCTATGGGCTTTATACATTGTATGATCGTAATATTTACCTCAATTAAACACATGGATAACAACCAAAAGACATCCTCATCATGAAACAATTTAATGAGTTCCAATATATAAGGAAATAGAACCAAAGCATCTAATTATAATCCAAAACAAGGATAGAAACCATAGATGTAATATCACCAGGTTACTAATTTTTATGTCACCCATGACCAACTTACTTTTCCCACTCTCTAACAAAGGCACACTCGTTTTCTTTATAATGTTGTAAATAATAATTTTTTAAGATAATATTTTATATTCTATCATATCATGATATCCATTCCCTAATAAAAACTCATATAATATTCTCACATGTACAAAAATGTATTAATAGAGAAATATTAACATATATGTCTTTCTGGGTCCATTTTTGAACCACTGAATATGATAATATCATGCCACTAAGGGTATATCAATCAATATATCCCGAAAACATTTTCTATATGTTTCACTCGAATCCATTAATAAATTTAATAGACAATGATGATTGATATATTCTATATAAAATAAATCAATACGTATTGCCAAGGATGCCAATATTACTACAGCTCGTAGAACAAACTGTCGAATCAATAAAACATAAATCAATTGTGTCAAAATAAAGAATCCCTAGGACCATTTAATATTTCATTATTATATAACGAGTACAAAAAAGTAATGTTATTTGTAGAAATGATACATTTTTACAATTATATATGATACTAAATAATCCATAAGCAGTCTTCAATATCTCTCATAAATTCCCTACAAAATTAGAATTTATATAAAATTCATATTTTTCCTTTATTCATAACCCAGGGAAATGAAATAATAAGAAATCGTGATTCATTATTACTCAGAAAGGGAAGTCATAAGGATTATGAATAAAATATTATAATTGAGCATAAGATGGCCATATAGTTATAATTCGTATACAGGATAAATGTAAACCCAAAAAACATGGATTATTAATCATGTAATATTTAATAGCATAACAATAGACTTGTATCATAATAGTGTGGAAGCATGATTTAATAATCATGAACCATGATTGGATTACAACATAGTGATGAAAACCATAAAACTGTGGAATATCATTTTTATATTGAATAAGATTTATTATTGAGAAATAATACATTCATGAGCCACATATTAAGTTCCCATTCTATTGAGAAACTAAAAAATATTATTGAATAAATATCTCATTAGATATAAACTCTAATAAAATTCATTAGATGATGACAGTTGACCACACTGATCATTCATCAGTACATTCAAATTCTTCTGGAACAATCATTCGCATATAATAAGATAAAGATCCTATAAAAGTAGTGTGGGTTTCTTAAAACTCTTAAATCAAAATCCATCATATTATATTGCATACATAACCTATATAAATAAAAATGGTTCCACTCAAAACATTGTTATTAAATGATATCACAATAATGGGTTTTATATTATTTCAAATTGAATCATATAAAGATAGATATAAATAATTTCAATAAAAAACATAACCTAAAATACCCATAAGAAATAAATGGATATCAAAAGTTATAACGTAACAACATTGTTAAACACTATTCAATAATTAAAATAAAAAATTTTATATTTACACTATATTGATAAAGTGTATAAAATTTCCAAAATATTTTCCGAAACTAATTTATTTATGGAACCTCATTAAAATCAATTCAATTCTAGAAAAAAATTAGTTTTTTCATTGAGAAAACTTCATGGAAGAATTTTTTTTATTATACTCATTAACATGTCTCTCCAAAAATAATTTGAATCATCATGACAATCAGAAACTGCATGATTATATATTCATCCAAAAATTAACTCTATCATTAACTATTAAATGTTTTAATCACTAGTTAATAATATTACAAATTCATTAATATATATCAAAATCAATAAAAAATTATATATAAATTAAAAAAAACTATTGTCGATTAATTATTCAATATATCAATAATCAATTATATGACTATAAATAACATTTAATGTAAATATCTGAAAATAAATTATTTCATTATTACCTCAATATAAATGATATATGTAACAAATTTTTTTTCCATAACTCTATGATTTTTTCCACAATCGTTTTCCCCAAAATATAAAATTATCATAAAATAACAAGTCAATGTTATTGATTCCGTTTAATATATGATTCTAGTCCATTATAGAAATATTTTTGGAGTCAAATCCTTAAATATTTAACTTAAATCTATTTTATTTTAATATATAAATAAATATTTTGAATAAATATAAATCACTGAAGAAAATTTCTTTGAGTATCATCAAATAATTTCTATTATGATTCCAACATCACTTGTATTGGAATGAATATAAAACAATCTTTTTCCATCATAAAAATCATATATAAATATCATCAAAACATTCAATATAATACCTTATTAGGATATAATAAATATTTCATTCTAAATAAAGATATTTTTCAGATTCCTTCCTATAATCTCATTTCCACCAAAAAATAAAAGAAAAATTGGTTATCATTGAAATCCTATTAAATAATATCATGAATATAAAATACAAATACTAATATGAATTTTTAAAGACTCAAAAATTCCTTGGGATTTTTTTTAAAATACATGGAAATTTTACGAGTCTGCAGTTTCTGATGGCGCTTGATTCCGAGGACCTATGTCCCTGAAATCAATTTCTGATATTTTGTTCGGGTATGTTTAGTAAACGTACGAGTGGTTTTTTATAACTATTGAATGAGTGCTCGGAATTGAAATCTGAGGGCACCGGTGAACTCATAGCACCGATTAAAGCTTAAGAAGACTTTCACCACAATAGTGGATAGTCGTGAATAAAAGTTAGTTTTTTGGATTTTTTATAAAAAATAATAAAATAAAGTACAGCCACACTTTATCTTATTCAAGCCCCCATGTTAGTGCGGGTAGTTGGAACCTCCACTTGGGAGTTGGTGGTGGGACCGCCACACCCTTACCTCCCATGAGATGTTATGGTGGTAGGGCCTACCAAAACCCATCCTCCCATGTGAGGTTAATTGAGGTGGGGACCACTCGAGTCTCAAAAAACTCCCTATTATTGATAGGGGTGGGGACCAGCCGACCACTATTGATTGTAGAGGATGAAAACTCTCAACTCCCTCAGAAATGAGAGAGAGCCTCTTGACCTCTTCCACCATAATTGTGCCAATGCACACACAATTATTCTTTCTAATGCGCCGCATCGTTGTGCTAGTGTAAATTAATTGGCTTTCCCCTTTTTAAATTAAGTAACAGTATCGTTGGAATTTAGGAAGGTTCCAAATAAATGAACCGTCATAGGTTCCAATGATCATTACCAACCTTCCCCCCTCTCCTATATACATGGATCTTGGTAGGAGGATTTAGGATGGCTTCACCAAGAGACGAAGCACTGGTAAAGTGGCACGACGCCCAACACTTGGAGGATTACGCTATCCAAAAAGAACGTGGAGAAAACAAAGAACGCTGAAAACACTCTTCTTCTCCGGCCTTCTTCCTTGGACCCCCTTCGACGTGGGATGTGATCGCCTACAATGGATTGAAGGCCATCCTTCTGCAACGTCAAAAAAAAACTACAGACAAATCAAAGGTAGGGGGTTTTGTATTATTATTCGTTTTGAATATAATCCTCTTTCTTTTTCAAACAAAGATACTGTATGACAATCACCATTTTTATCACCGTAGCGAGGAGGTATCGGGCCGCACAAACACTGTCTGGCCCTCCCCTTGTTTGTTCTTTTTTCGTGACGACAAAGGCGGTAAATGCGGTGACGGATATGAAGGCGGTGAACAAAGGCCATGCTACCTGCGACCTCCATAAACTGTGCCGCCCCCACGGCACCCCGGTGCGCTACCCGTAACCCTGCGCCCTTTCCAGCGCGCTGGCGGTTCCCCACGCCCCTACCGGCTTAATGCCTGGCGCCCCACGCCCCTGTCGGAGTGCACCCGGTGCCCCACGCCCCTGCCGGCACCCTGCCTGGTGCCCCCACCCCTTCTATCGCACAACCAGGTGCCCCACTCCCATGACAACGTGCTCTCAACGCCACGCGACCCTCCCGGAGTGCTCCCCGGTGCCCCGCGCCGCCTGCTGGCTCGCTGCCCGCCGGCCCAGCTCCCGCCGCGGCCCGCCTGGTGCGCTCGGAGCCTACTGGTGGACAGCTGGCATGCCCTCGGCCTGCCCGCTGCCCTCTCGGCCACCGGCCTCCCGAGACGACCTGCGTTGTTTCCCACGATGTCACTGGCTGAACCGACCCTGTCTCTCGGGGCGAGTTACCCAGCCGCCTATGTGGCAACTACTGGGCCGAACCGCCTTCACGATCCGCTGGGGTGGGCCCAGCGGACCGGGTCAAAATTTAGTGGGCTGATCCCAACTAATGGGTCGGGTCAGACCCAGCGAGTGTGACCGGGTTGATGTAGACTGGGTCGGACCAGGTCAGACCGAACCCCGTCCCATTACTGACCCATTAACTTCTTGGGCCATATCATTGGCACAATATGTCCGTTTGATAAACCGTCACCGGTGTCGGTACTCATGGAGCATTGAAATCCCTTTGAATATACCCCACTGGAGTTCGGGGTATAGTTGAGTCACGGTCAGGTTGGTTTGTACATGAATCCAACCGGTCCCCGGGACTAAAATGGTAATAATTAATAGACCGAGCTTCTGAATGGCGCCCCATCTGTTGCTTTGAGACACCTATGACGTGGAAGACCTTTGAGATACTTCTTTGTGGGACTTCATGACACATGGAGTATTGACTTGTAGCTCATGGAGCGGACCCTCCAAGAGATGAGCAAGCAGAGTGCGGAGACCTAGTAGCTGTAGAACTGACGACTGGTTGACCAATTCGACTCGAAGTGATTCGACTAGCATAGTGGATGGAGTGCCCAGTTTGGCGGCAGACCCATGGTGGACAGAGCACCTGGTTTGACAGCAGACCCATGGTACACGACAGGTGTAGTAACTCTGACGACTATTAGGGGGAGCGCTTGGTTTGGATGTAGACCCACAGCGGACGGAGCGCCGGGTTTGGTAACAGACTCACGGTACTCGACAAGAAGAATACATGAGAAGTCTATGGTTAGTGAGTAGCACCTCAAAGTCGTGACATGGCCACTGTACATGATAGAGGAGGAGTTCTCTAGTATCTGTGTTTTCGATAATGATAATCCTGGTTTGATCTAAGTCAATGACCTTTGTGTTTTCCTCATGATTTAGATGGGTTACTTGATAACATAGCTATATGTATAGGCATATATCTATGTAATGTTTATCCATTGAAATCATACTTTTTGGTTTATATATGTTGGATTTTTGAGACTTTGAGGGTATCAGGGTCCCTGCTGAGTATCATTATACTCACCCCTACACGGGCTATGCCCGCACCTCGTTGTGTTGGATACAGACAATGGACAACGCTGACGGCGCCCGAGAGTGCCAGGACTGGATGTTACAAGGAGGTGGACCTCACGACGAGTCGATACCTAGAGGATATGGACGGATGTGGAGCGTTGAAGAGGCTATTTGTACGTACCATTCATGTAGGATCCGTGGTGGACGACCCACATGCTCTTAGACACCTTCAATCTGTTTTTCATTTAGTTGTACCTGTTTTATATTTTCCTTGGACTTTACAGTTGGGCATGTCTTTCCGTCCCCATTACGTTCCAACACTACTTTTGTATACAGTTTTTACCTAGTTTTGTCTTCCTCTTGTACTCTGGTTGTGTGTGTTTACATTTTATAAAGGCAACACCTTCCTAGTTTTTTGGAATTTTGCCTTTGGTGGTAGTCACCAGCCCCTGGCCTATGGAAGGCGGGCTTGGGGTAATCACGATGCGGACCCTAGGTGATGGGTCGTGAAAAATTGGTATCATAGGAGTTGGTTCTACCGCAGAACATAGGACTCTGATATTTTCTTTCTGTGAAGCAATAGAGTTAAGGGTACTGGGTGTGGATTTCAGTTCATGGAGTTCAGTGTTGGTGCGACAGCTGACGTGTCCATACACTAGGACCCTGACTACTGATTTCTGACTTAGTACATGAAAAAACTGATTGAGTGTGTGTTTTCAAAAGGTATCTTTAAGTCAGCTCAAACCATGTCTTCTCACCATATATAATCTTTTTTACTTTGTTGCATCTGCTCAGGATGCCTCCACGGAGACAACCGGTTGAAGTTTTGAGAGAGTAACCGATGATGGCCCATTGAGCGATGAGGCTTCGGTGCAAGGCCCTATTGTTATGTTGTCACCATCGGGTGGGGTACCAGCAGCACCACCACCCGTTGGGCAGCAGATACCACCAGCCGTATTGGCGGATGGTGCATGCCAACTGAGCGCGTTGCATGAGTCCCAGTGGTAGAGGCCTCCGAGGTTTCGAGGCGAGGCAGATTCCCAAGTAGTAGAGGACTGGATGAAGGCGATTTCTAGAGTTCTCCACCTTGTTCAGACACTAGTATAGTAGATGGTTATCTTAGCTACTAATGTTTCCCAGTGAGGGACCATGAGGTTGGTCCACATAGTGATGATTTTTCAGTGCTTGGACTGTTTTCTGACACTGTACCTTCAGGTAGTGTGTCGGCTATATCACTACCTATTGTTCAAGAGTTTCAACTGGTGGTACTGGTTGATGACACATGTAGGCTTAGTTCCTTACACGTGTTTGAGCACCAGGTACCCATAAGGTTATGAGGTGACACTGACTTACAGGCAGCTGAGGAATGGTATGAGGAGGTAGGTAAGAGTTCTCTAGAACTTCTACAACATCGGCAGGATGACATGTCGATATCTGAGTATTCATCGAGGCGTACCGATCATTCCGGTACTCAATGAATACTATTCTATCAGTTCATCAGAGCTTGGACCTTTGAGGGAGATGTGTTTAGGGACATCTGAGCCATCACATTGTTTTTCTTTTGTGCATTCCTACCTATCTTAGGATGCTAGAGAGAACCTTTGCAATTGAATGTTCATTAGTTGAGAAGATTAAGCCCGTGAATGATAGTAGTGGGAAAGCAAGAAACCAGCACCGGTCATAGATACTTGAGTGTGTAAAAATGTTTTGAGAAGAGGAAGTGTTAAGGACAGTTGAATCTATAGGGCAGTAGATGTGGAACTAGATCTAGTAGAGTAGCATGAGGTGGTGTACATTTTGACATGTTACAATCACCTGCCTTTGTAGTTCCCGCTAGGGTCAGGGAGCTGGAGGGAAGAGGAAGAAAGTAGCTTCATGCGGTCAAGGAGTGTGACCCAAGGGCTATAGGAATGTTTCGAGTTATGGTCTGTGTCTACTACTATCTTCCATATCAATAGACATAGGTACCAATTAATCCTTCCTTCAACGAATCTTGGCCCAAGCCTAGAGTTTCCGGTTAAACCGTTGACTTAACCCTCACTTCTGGAGATACCTCTGGAAGGAGACTTGATAATCACACTTACGCTGATGGTGTGATATGACTTTTGAAGCAAGAGTTCCAGTTGGAACATCTTTGTGTAAGCGTCGAGGCCTTACTATGTTGTTTTGGGTATAGATTTGAAATTCACATTTCATACTCAGATTGACCGTATTAGGAAACAAGGTTGTGGTTTATCAAAAATGTTGGAGTAGGGTTTTCCTTGGTCGGTGAGAAAGGAAACCCAGGAAACATACGATCAGATCTTGCATAAGAGGGTGTAGATGATCACTCTTGAGTTGTTCGGCCTTACCCTCATGATAGTAGGAGTTTTTAGTTACCAGTTCCCAACAGCAGTAGCAGAATATGGGGACATCTTTTCAAAAGATGTCAGCATGATTACCTCCCTGAAGGGGGAGGGACTTCTGTATTGGCTGGATACTACCAGATATTTTTTCCAGACATCCCCGGAATTGCAGCACCACTATCAGCCTTGACAAAGAAGGGGAAACCCTTTGTGTGGTGGAGTGATGCCAGCAGAGCGTTTAGGAGTTGAGGCAGAGGTTTCCTAGTGCCACCATCTTGAGGCTTCCAGAGGAAGGTGTAGGGTATGTAGTCTACTACGACACATCATGGATGAGACTCGGGTGTGTCCTAATGCCGAAGCAAGTGGTGATCGCATATGGTTCTCTGCAGTTGAGACATCACGAGTAGAACTAAACTACCCATGACCTGTAGATAGCAGCAGTGGTCTTCTTTTTGAAGATGTGGCGACACTATCTTATGAGAGAACGTTTTTCTGTGTACTCTGATCACAAGAGTCTCAGGTATATCATCTATCATATGGAATTGAACCTGAGACAACAGTGTTCGCTTATGTTCCTCTAGGACTATGACTTCGAGATAGTCTATACTCATGGGAAGGGGAACTTTGTTGTAGATGCACTCAGTAGGAGGTCTGGTATACAGCTGCTAGGAGAGGCGACATAGCAGTTTGCTACGTTGTAGATTTCCATTGAGGATAGTGATGGAGGAGCCTCTCTAAAGTCTATTACAGTCACTCCCCCACTTCTTCAGCGAGTCAGAGAGGCACAGCTCGGGGACACTGACTGTGTGACACGATGTGCTCAGATATCCACAGGGCAAGCACCTAATGGATTTTCTGAAGGTGGGGAGCACGTCATCCTCTTTAGTGGACATACCATGGTACAAGTTGCATTTCAGGAGGAGGCGTTGAGTGATTTCCACACTTCCCCTCTAGTGGTACGTCCAAGAGTGTCGAAGATGTACTACAACTTTTGATGACAGCAGTAGTGTCCAGATATAAAGAATGACGTAGCAGAGTTTGCCTCTTGAAGCCTCACTTGTCAGCAAGTGAAGGCAGAGCATCATGTACCAGTTAGGTTGGTTCATCCTTTAGAGTTCTCAAAGTGGAATAGGGATGAGATATCCATGGACTTCATGATGATTCTTCCACATACATCCATGGGACATGACTATATATCGGTGATCGTCGACCGACTCACCATGTCGGCCCACTTCCTACTGACCAGAGATGGTACGAGCTACCACGGAGAAGCTGCAGGTCATCCAGGAGCGGATGAAGACTGCACAGAGTAGACAGAAGTAGTTTGCTGACTGGAGAAGGAGACCTATTGAGTTCAAGGATGGTGACCACATCTTCATACGGGTCTCACCTCGACAAGTTCTACAGAGATTTTGCTGAGGCGACAAGTTATCTACGAGATTCAACAGACCTTTCTAGGTCCACAACAGAGTCGGCGAGGTGGCTTACCGCTTAGCTCATCCACCTTAGTTGCATCGGGTGCTTGACATTTTCCACGTATCTTAACTTAGGAGATATGTGAACGACCCTTCACACATCATCGACCATGAAGAGATGGACATCGGTGATGGGGAGTCTTTCATTGAGGTTCCAGTGGACATTGAGGATCGACAGGAGTGGGTCCTACGTGGACCGTCGATACCTCTGGTGCACGTTTTCTGGTATCACTAGAACCTCCAGGAGAGCACATGCGAGTGCGTGGCTCATATGCATGCTCAATACCCTCATTTGTTCCTTTAGTGTGAGTTGTAGCTTACGGGGATGTAAATCCATGAGATGGGTAGAATGTAAAGACTAGAAATTCCGTGGATTTTTTTATATACATGGGGATTTTACAAGTCCACAGTTTCTGATGGAGCTTGATTTCGAGGACCTATGGGCCTAGAATCAATTTTTGATGTTTTTTCAGGTATTTTCATTAAAAGTATGACCGGGGTTTTGTAACTATTAAACGGGTGCTCGGAATTGAAATCTAAGGGCACCATTGAACTCACAGCGCCAGTTTTCACTTAAGAAGACTTTCACCTCGACGACGGATGGTCAGGAAAAAAAGTTAGTTTTGGCTTTTTAAAAAAAATAAAAAAAAATAAAGCCAAGCCACACATTATCTTATTCCTGCCGCCATGTGAGTGTGGTTTGTTGGAACCTCCACTAGGGAGTTGGTGGTGGTACTTCCACACCCTAACTCCCCATGAGAGGTTATGCTGGTAGGGCCTACCCGAACCCAACCTCCCATGTGAGGTTAATTATGGTGGGGACCACCCGAGTCATAAAAACCTCCCTATTAATGATAGTGGTGGGGAACAACCAACCCCTATTGATGGTGGAGGATGAAGCCTCTCTACTCGCTCATAAATGTGGGAGGGCCTCTTGACCTCCTCCACTATAATTGTGCCAATGCACACACAATTAATTTTTCCAACCCACTGCATCATTGTGCCAACATAAATTAATTGGATTGCCAATTTTTAAATTAAGTAACAGTATCATTGGAATTTAGGAAGGTTCTTATTAAATGAACCGTCATAAATTCTGACGATTGTTACCTAACTTCCCCCCTCTCCTATATATATGGAGCTTGGGAGGAGGATTTGGGATAGATTCACCAAACGACGAAGCACTAGTAAAGTGTCGCGATGCCCAACACATGGAGGATTACGCTCTCCGACGTAGAATCAGAAGAAGGCGAAGAACTCCGACTATACTATTCTTCTATGGCCTTCTTCTTCGGACCCCCTTTAACGTGGGACGTGATTGTCAACCACGAATTGGCGACCATCCTTTCGCAACATCAACGAGCGACTACCGGCAAATCAAAGGTAGGGTGTTTTGTGTTATTCTTATTTTTGAATAGAATCCTCTTTCTTCGTCGAACAAATATACGGTATGAGAATCTCTGATTTCTATCTCCATAACAAGGAGGGCTCTGGCCGCACGAACACAGTTCGACCCTCCCGTTGTTTTTTATTGTTTGGGGAAGACAAAGGTGGTACACGCGGTGACAGAGATGAAGGCGGCGAACAAAGGTTGCGCTACCCGTGGCCTCCGTGAGCTGAACTGCCCCCGCAGTGCCCCGGTGAGGTACCTGCAACCCCACGCCCCTTCCGGCGCCTCGCACCCCTTCCGGAATGCTTCCGGTGCCTCGCGTCCATGCCGGCGCGCTCCTGGTGCCCCACGCCCCTTCCGGCACGCACCCGGCGCCCTGTGCGCCTGCCGGTGTGCCCGAAGCCTGCCGGTGCCCAGCCGGCTGGCCCGCATCCTGTGTGACCTGCCAGCTAGTCTTCCGGCCACTGACCTCCCAATCCAACCCATGGCATCCCCTGTGATGTTGCTGGCAGAACCGGCCCGGTCTCCTGGGCCGAGTTACCAAGCCGCCTACGTGGCGACTATCAGACCGAACCACTCTCGCGGTCCGCTAGTCTAGGCCCAGTGGACCGGGTCAAAATTCAGTGGGATGACCCGCCCGATGGGCTGGGTCAAACCCAGCGAGTCTGACAGGGTCGACTAAGAATGGGTCGGCCCAGACTGGGTTGGGTCGAGTCAGTCTGACCGGGTCGGACCAGACCCGGGCCCATTACTGACCCATTACCTTCTTGGGACATATCTTTGGCACCGGACGCCCGTTTAACGAACTATCAGCAGCGCTGGTATTCTTGGAGAATTTCTGTTCCATTGAGTATACCCCACAACAGTTCAGGGTATAGTTGAGTCATGGTCAGGTTGGTTTGTACACAAATTCAACCGGGCCCTCGGGACTAAAATGCTAATAACTAACGGACCGGGAGTCCGAATAACTCGCCATTTGTTTCATTGAGACCTTTATGACATGGAAGACCTTTGAGATACTTCTTCATGGGACTTAGTGACACTTGGAGTATCGGCTATTAGCTCATGTAGAAAACCCTCCCAGAGACGAGCGAGCGGAGTGTGGAGACCTAGTAACTGTAGACCTGACGACTGCTTCACCGATTTGACTCGGAGTGATTAAACTAGCCCAGTGGACGGAGCACCTGGATTGGCGGAAGACCCACCATGGACGGAACGCCGGGTTTGGCATCAGACCCATGATACTCGATAGGTGGAGTACCTTTGAAGACTATTAGGGGAAACGCCCGGTTTGGCGGAATACCCACAGTGGATGAATCTCCCGGTTTGGCAGTAGACCCGCGATACTCGACAGGAGGAGTACCTTAGCTGTTTAAGGTTAGCGAGTAGAGCCTCGAAGACGCGACAGGGCCACTGTACTCAATAGAGGAGGAGTTCTCTAGCATCAGTGGTTTCAATAATGAAAATCCTAGTTTGAGCTGAGTCAATGGCCTTTGTGTTTTTCTCATGATTGAGATGGGTAACTTGATAAAATAGGTATATGTGTGGGCATATAACTAAGTAATGGTTATCCGTTGAAATCATACTTTGTGGTTTATCCTTGTTGGATTTGTGAGACCTTGAGGGTCTCAGGGTCCCAACGGAGTATCGTTATTCTCACCCCTGCACAGGTTATGCCTGCACCTTGTTGTGTTGGATGCAGACAATGGACAGTGGTGATGGCGGCCAAGAGTGCCTGTACTGGATCGTACACGGAGGTGGACCTCACTACGAGTCGGTCCATGGAGGAGACAGACGAACATGGAGCATTGAGGAGGCTATACGTACCTACCATTCAGGTAGGATTCATGGTGGATGATCCAGGAGTTGCTAGACACATTCCATATATTTGTCTTTTACTTGTACCTATTCTATCTTTTTCTTGTACTTTACAGTTGGG
This sequence comes from Viscum album, assembly GCA_963277665.1. Lineage (NCBI taxonomy): Eukaryota > Viridiplantae > Streptophyta > Magnoliopsida > Santalales > Viscaceae > Viscum > Viscum album. The sequence goes on along the minus strand of OY728147.1, from coordinate 1,496,641,475 downwards.
ATAGTATTTCCAACCCATTTACTTTTCACCACTACTTTTGTATATAGTTTTTAATCAGTGTTTTCGTCCGCTTGTATTCTGGTCGTGCGTGTTTACATTTTATAAAGGAAACACCTTTTGAGTTTTAGGGAATTCCACCTCTGGTGCTAGTCGCCAGCCCCTGGCCTATGGAAGGCGGGCTTGGGGTAGTCACGATGCAGGCCCTGGGGGATGAGTCATGACCGTATTATCTAATTTCATATTTATTTCATATTTTTATACATTAATATCAAGATGATTTTCTTTGTTAAATGTTATCATTTACATTATAACATATTACCTGAATGTAATTATGAAATAAATCCATCATAGTGGGTTTTAATGTAAATGTGATTGACCAAATAATATCATCCAAGGGTATAAAAATAGGTGTGTAGTTAGGCCAAGTTATCATGCACTAGGTTATGATAGAGATAATTCCCAATATCCCTTTAAGGGTTATTACGAATACTACACATTAGTGAAAGGGCCTGTATCAAATTTTAGTATCTGGATAGTGGTTCTATTACTTGTAATCCACACAATGTCGCCTTTTAAATTAATTTAAATATTTTATCACATATATATACATATCCATTAGGCTTATCCATAGGGTTTTTAGTAATGTTATATTATCTTATTCAGAAGAATAATTCATTAATAGATATAAATGGTTATCAATACCTTTTATATTATAATAAACATTATATTCTCATCCATTGATGACAACTCTAACTCCAAATTTTTTATAAACCAATATCATAGAAATTCCATAGTTATATAACCCTTTTCCGATACTAATTATTGTGACCTGAATATGAGACCAACCCTATCACATAATTTATAAAAAGTATTTCCATATAATACATTCCCAAGATCGTTTTGTTTTAGATTATTAGTCAATTAGAAGCGAAAACCCATTTTCATTTTATCGACTGGAAATGTTTTCCATTATATATGAAACTACATAACACAAAATTAGTAAAAAAATATATAATAAATTATGCGAGAAGAAAATATTATATACATTTCATACATTTCCAATATTCATATCATGGGGAAAGTGAACATATGAATGGAGTGATATTATATTCACAATTATGGTCAACCTTACCATTAAAAAGAGAATCTAATACATGATCACAAGAAATAAATGTGTGTGTATTCAGTATACATCATCAAATTATACCAAAAAAGGCATGGATCATAAATATTAGAATATTTATCAATGAAAACTTTTAATTTAATCAAATGATTGGAAAAAAATTAATAAATAAAAATGAGCCATGTGATAAAAATATCACTATTAGAACATGCATAAAATTATGGTACGTCGTTCAAATTTTGCACAAAAATTTTAATAAGGAAGCATAACTTCCATGATCTATAACATATGATCACATGATTCTCATTAAAAAAATACTTTTTAAAACTAATACCAAAATATAAAAACTGTAAACAATATAATTAAAAGGTGATATATGACCCCAAAATTGAATTATCCATACTTACGAGTCCCCTATGAAAAACCAATTATATATCACATCATAAAGAACCCATGAAAATAATGTCGATTTCATAATAATTTTAAATGGAACTATTTCAATTTTTATCGAATAAGAATCCCATATAATGAAAATTAGATTCATCAATTATATTATAAAAAACCCAAAATTGTAAAATGTGTTTCATGTCCATTACATGTGGAACAACGAATGAAAATAATTACTAATTAAATAAGAAAGAATAACATGATAAACCCAAGGAAAAATAGTGTATCCAGTAAAATCATATAGATTTAGATGTAAATATCAATCAATCAAGATAGTAAATCATATGGCATATTCAAAACAAATATATTGGCTATATGGTTAGGTTAATAATTTTTAAAATAATTAGATATATAGAATCTATTTGATGACACTAAAATGGATTGAATAAAAAAATAGTGTATTCTTATTGACATGCATTAGAAAGAAAAATTGAAATTATACATTGAAAATAATTCAGAAATATTAACTTATAGAAGGATAAGTTCAAAAAAACTTGAAAAAAATAATCTTTTTATATAAATGTGTTGGGTAGTTAGATTTGAATTTTACCATCAATCAAGAAAACAATAAAGGAAAATTACCGTTATATAGTTGAATAATAAATCTTTTTACGTAAAAACCCATTTAGAAATAAAAAATATCAATGATATTTGTATTTAATTTTTATTGAAATATCGAATAATAAATATTATAAAATTATTTTTTATAGTACACGATAATAAATATATAATTTTATATATAAAATGGAAATTATATAGGAATTTTTTTTCACCTGGAAAATAAAAAAATTATTCCTTTTACTCTTTGATGAAGATAACCAATAGAAAAAACAATAAAATTGGATTTAATCATTTTTAGGGGTTCTCCTTCAATAATTTTATATTTATATTATAATTAATAATATAATAGAATATTTTAAATTGCATACATGGAATAAGAAAATGAAAAAAATGAAGGTTCATGATCTAATTGAAGTGACAAGGTTAGTTTAACATATAGAAATAACTTAGGGTAAAATATGAGTTGAGGTGAAACAAAAATTTTAGTGGGATTTTTTAAAGACCCAAAAATCCAATGGAAACATTTTTCGTAAATACATAGAAATTTTACGAGTCTACGGTTTTTGACAGCGCTTTATTCGGAGACCCGGTGTGCCCAGAATCAATTTCTGAAGTTTTGTTCAGGTACGTTCAATAAAAGTATGTGCGGGATTTTATTTCTTTTGAAACGGTGCTTAGAATTCATGTTCGAGGACACCGATGAACTCACAACACCGATATTCCCTTAAGGAGACCTTTACTGCAATTTTGTTTCAATGTGAATGGAAGTTATAAATTGGCATTTCTGATTAAAATTAAAATTAAATAAAATAGTGTGTGGGTCACATTTTTTTATTTGAAAGGTTGTTAAAGTCTCTAAGTGGAGGATAGGGGCCCACCACACCCTATCCTCTATTGGGAGGATATAACTAGGGGTGGGTCCCACTATATTAGACCCCCATGAAACTATCAATTAAATTAAATATGGACTCTTAAACTTCCCTTAACCCCTTTAAACCTCTTAAACTCTTGGAATTATCCTTTATGGTTCCAACACAACTAATTAACAATTTAATTAATTGGTTTGTGTTTTTTAATTCTTTTGAATTCATTTTGGCAACATAATAACATGAGTGATATTATTTTGGTTGGCTGGAGAGAATATTTTCATTGGTTGGGAGAATTGGGAGGATATCACCTTCTCTAGCAAAGATCACGAGGAAGTCGATCATCTTCACTCTTCTTAAACCGGGGAAAGAAAGTGAGGAGAAGCCCAGGAATAACACACATCATCTTTCCTCTTCCTCTGCGTCAAAGGAGAAGACACCACCCATGATGAACGTCGCTAACGATGACGTCACCTCCTTCTGACATCAACGGAACGATGCCGCCATCCCGTGACTTTTTCAACGACAACGACAATCAAGGTAGGGTTTTGAATTCAAGTTTGAATTCCTTTATTTTAAGTTCTTATTTTCCCTTGGATAAAAACAAGAACCACATATCGACCCCCGAACATGTCGATCTGCAAAATGGTTCTTGATTGCGGGGTGGGTTAGAGATTAAGCTGGGGTTTGTTTCTAGTTCAATTATATGCCAAATTACTGTTTGAGCCTCTAACGTGGAGAGAAAGGGCTAAAGAACAAGTCTGGACCCTCCTCCATTTCGTTCTTGGTGCCCAGTTTAATGGGCGATGAGTGAGCAGAATAGAAACCTCGATTTGAGGCCGTCGTAGTGAGTAAAAGGGCCCAAGGAGGCCGTAGGTGTAGATGAGAAGAAAAACAGACCCCAGGAACGTCTCCAGTGGCCCGCGGAGGAGCGCAGCGGCTCGCACCGGCCAGCCGCCTGGGGGTGGCGGTGGCCCTCGTGCGCTGCCGGTGGAAGGCTGCCACGACGCTGGTTGTTGAGGTGGAGAAGAACCCGCAAGTGCGGGTTCCGGGAAGGTCGGGCAGCGCCAGCTGGCTCCGCCGTTAAGGGACACTAGCCCCCCCCCCCCCCCCGCTCCGCATGCCTTGCGCATGCCGAGCAGGTTCGGCTTCCGTCACACGGGCCGGGCCACGCCCTCCTGGGCCATACCTGGGTCGGGTCGGGTCGACCCATTTTGGTCCGACCCCTGGCAGGTTGGGATGGGTCGGACCGGACCCAAACCCCCCTTTTCAGATCACTTATGGTTTTCTATCCATAACATGAGTTCCAAGCCTTATATCAATGCATCGTCATTGGATTATGATTCCTTGGATTTAGACGGTCGTTTCGGTATATCACACTCAAGGGTTTGGCGAAGTTTGGGTACGTCCGGGTTGGTTCGAACCCGAAACCAACCAGGCCCTCGGAGCGGAAACACATATTACTTAATGACCGGACGTCCGATTGACGTGCCATCAACTAAGTTGTATTTCATTTGATGAGACAATATTTTTGGAATACTCCACACAGGATTCAGATGAGGTTGGAGTATGTGAAGGTTGGATTGTACCCGAAATCCAACCAACCCCTTGGAATAGAAAGGCCAATAACTCTCAGATCGGTCCTCCGATTGACGCACCGTTAGTCGCATTGAGTTTCTTATGATGATACATAACTACGAGATACATAAACTCAGGAATAAGTGATTGTTTATGTATCTAAACTTGTATTGAAAAGTGGAGCCTCCCTGAATCGAGCGTGCTGTGTACGGGAACCCAAGGGCTGGCTGCGACTGAGAGGACAGAATCCTACATGGGTTCGACAGTGACAACTTCTGTAACGGAATCCTACGTTTGTTCGACAGTGAATACTTCTGTAATAGGATCCTACATGGGTTCGACAATGATAACAAATGTACTAGAATCCTACGTGGGTTCGACAGTGATGACTTTTGTACCAGGATCGTACGTGGGTTCGACAACGATAACTACTGTACCGGAATCCTACGTGGGTTCGACAGTGACAGATTCTATGACAGGATCCTACGTGGGTTCAATAGCACTGATATTGTTCTAGGATCCTACGTGGGTTTGACAGAGGAGATGATTTATAGGCTACATCGAATCATCTCTACCACTTTTCGTGATTTGTATACCTGTGTGAGCAGAGTCATGTCTTTTAACCAATATCAACATGGTGATTGGCTTTACTTCCTTTGTGGAATGATTTTTTCTTGGGCTCGAGAGTTAGAGCAAGATTGTGAATGATATCTTAGGTATATGTATGGTCATATAGCTAAGTATAGTTGGTTGAATCTTCGTGATTTCATTTTTCTATTGTGGTTTATCCTTTGTGGATTTTGTGAGACCTTAAGGGTCTTGGGGTCCCTACTGAGTATCGTTATACTCACCCCTGCATGGGTTGTGCTCGTACCTCATTGTGTTGGAAGTAGATGACAGACATCACTTGAAAAGGTGGAGTGTACGAGGACTGGATGGTACCTAGAGGTGGACCTCACGTTGAGTCAGTACCCAGAGGAGATAGACGAATGTGGATCACGGAGGAGGCTATCCATACCAACCCTTAAGGAAGGATCTGTGGTGGATGATCCATGAGCTTCTAGGCACCTTCCAGCTGTTTGTATTTTTAGTTGTACATGTTTGTCCTTTCCTTGTACTTTACTATTGGGATTGTATTTCTGTCCCATGTACTTTCCAGCACTTCTTCTATATTCAGTTTTTACATATAGTTTACTTCTGCTTGTTCTCTGGTTGTGTTTGTTTGTAGTTATAAAGGAAATGGCTTCCCAGTTTAGGGATTTACAAATTTGGTGCTATTCGTCAGCCCCTAGCCTATGGAAGGCGAGCTTGTGGTAGTTACAACAAGGGCCCCGGGGGACGGGTTGTTACAAATTGGTATCAAAGGAGTCATTTCTACCACAGAACTTAGAATCCGATTCTTTTAACGGAAATAACGTTAAGTTTTTTTGGTGTGGTTATTAGTTTAGGGAAACTGGTGTTGGTGTGGCGGCTGACGTATCCATACACTAGGACTCTGACTTCTAATTTCTGAATCAGCGCACGAAAACACTGATTGTGTGTGTGTTTCCTTTGAAAAGTTTTCTTCATGATTACCTTGTGTCAACTCACCAGGTATATTGTTTTCACTGTGGTGCACCTGTTTCTTTTTAGGATAGCCCCACGAAGGTAGCCATCTAGGGTTCTGAGTATCATACGATATGGTAGCCTACCGAGTGACTAGGCTGTGGTGCAGGACCCCATCACAGCAGAGGTAATAGCGGTACCACTACCTGCTGGGCCACCGATACCACAATCTCCAGCAGGAGAGAGTGCACGCCGTCTGAGTGCATTGCACAAGTTCTAGTGCCAAAGATCTCCCATGTTCTAGGGAGATACGGACCCATAGGCAGCTGAGGATTGGATGGAGGCTGTTTTGAGAGTTTTCATATTAGTAGGGACACCAGATAACCTCATGGTGATCCTTTCCGTGAGTCTCTGGCAGGAAGCAGCAGGAAAATGGTGGAGCCTGAGGCTCTAGGTGCATGATAAGACATCACTACTTTAGACAGACATCGAGAGCCTATTCCAGGCAGAGTTTTTACCAACCACCCTTCCTGTGGAGCCGATTCAGGAGTTACTTCATATGCAGCAGGGCATCATGACAGTACCTCAGTACTCGGCATGGTTCACCAACCTCTTGCACTACTCACATATATGGTACGAGACCCATTAGTCAGGGCCCAGACCATTGAGCAGGGACTCAGGCATGAGATCAGGGCATCAATGATCTCCCTCAACATCCCGATGCAGAAGGGGCTATTGGATCGAGCCCTCCTAGTGGAGAGTTTCCTAGCTGAGCAGTCTCCTGTAGCGAGATCCACAACTAGTCGACATGCACTAGAGTTTTCTATATTTGGAAGTAGACAGATGATGTAGGGGTCCAAGAGGAGTAGACCCACAGGTGATCAACTACATGACTCGGGTTTGGTTATGCAGGGAACGCGAGACAGAGCTAGCCATATGAGGAGCAAGACTTCCTATACATGTATAAGACAGGGTCACATGGCTCAAGACTGCCCGACCTGTCCTGTAGATGAGCAGCATGCTGTAGAGGGACCTCCCAGGCAGAGGCAAAGGTTCGACCATGGTGGTCCTCTGGGAGCAGGCGAATGTGTAAGAGGAGCTGGACGAGCAGTAGTTGGTGGACGACGTTTCGAGGCCCTACCACCACAACCACCATGAGGTCCACCCCGACCATAGGGAATGGGTGGACAGGGGAGAGATCATCATGAGGCAGCTAAGCCTTTTGACCATAGTGCTCCGGGAGTAGGTGGACAGGAGCCGTACTAGTTCCAGGCATTGTTTCCTTTGTTCATGAAGCTTCTATCATTGTTGATGTCATTGTTTGTGGCTTATTTGTGTCTATGTACATTGAGATATAGTAATAAAAGACACTTGTCCTTGTGACATTTGATTTTCGGCCTTTTGTGTGGATAATACTAAGAGATTCTGGATAAAACCGTTGAATTGAACCTCAAATTTGAGATTCCTACTGGTGGAGACCTAGTAACCACACACTGATGCCAACAGTGTGACTCAACCCTTGGAGGCGAGTGTAACAGTTGGATCTATTAGCAGTAGTGTCGAGGCCTTACGATGTCGTCCATGGCAAGAATTAATACCGTTCATGATAGGATAGACTGTATTAGGCAATGGGCGTGGTTCATCTAGGGGATGAGACTACATTTCTCTTTTCGACAATGAATAAATCTTAGCAGCTCTTGTAGGACATAGTCGATGAAGGGTGTAGAGGTGTTCTTTTAAATTGGCTAGTCTCACCCATGGTTCATTGGGTGAACGCTTTGTAGCCTACTATAACCACCAGAGTCTCAGGTATATCTTCTCTCAGAAGGACATGAACCTCAGACAATGATGATGACATGAATATCTCCAGGACTATGAACTTGTGATAATTTATACTCCTAGAAAGGGGAACGTTGTAGCCTATGCCCTCAGTAGAAGAACATGCATTCAACTTCTAAGAGATCCAACAAAGCAGCTGGCCGCATTGCAAAAATCCTTTGTGGATTGAGATGGAGAAACCTTTCTTCAGTATCTCACAATCACTTCCCCACTTCTTCAGCGAGTCAGGGAGGCGCATCATGGGGACGCTGACTGCAAGACACTACATGCTCAGTTATCCTTAGGTCAGGCACCCAAAGGATTTTCTTGAAGGTGGAGAGAACTCCATTCCTTTCAAAGGACATACCATGGTACTAGTTTCACTTCAGGAAAACTTGTTGTGGGAGATCCATACATCCTCTTTAGCGGTACATCTAGGAGTGGTAAATATTTTCTAGGAACATCGATGACAACACTGTTGGCCAGGTATGAAGAAGGTAGTAGTGGAGTTTGTCTCTCGATGCCTCACTTTTCGGAAAGTGAAGGGGGAGCATCAGGTACCAATAGGCTTGGATCAGCCTTTAGAGGTCCCATAGTGGGTGAGGGATGAGATATCCATGGACTTTGTGACAGGTCTTCCACGTATGTTAAGGGGACACGACTTGATTTTTGTGATTGTCGACCGACTTACCAAGTCGGCCGACTTCCTACTAACCAGAGATGGTAAGAGCTATCACGGAGGAGGTGCAGGTAATCCAGGAGCATATAAAGACTGTGCAGAGCTCAAAAAAGTCATATGCTGATAGGAGACGGATGCCTCTAGAATTCGAGGATGGCGACCACGTCTTTCTATGAGTCTCATCTCGACGAGGACTACAGATATTTATCTGAGGCGGCAAGTTATCTCCATGATTCTTCAGACATTTTCAGGTCCTCCGTAGGGTAGGTGAGGTGGTTTACCGCTTGGCACTTCCAACTCAGCAGCACTAGGTGCACGACTTCTTCCACGTATATCAGCTGAGGGGATACATGCACGACCCGTCAACATCATCGACCATGGGGAGATGGACAAAGATGACGGGGAGACATTCATGGAGGTTCCAATGGAGATTGAGGATCAACAGGAGTGAGTCCTTTGTTGATAGTCGATTCCTATGGTGTGCATTCGATGGAAGTAGGGGAACTTCCAGGAAATCATAGGGGAGCGCGAGTCTCAGATGCGTGCTCAGTACCCCCCATTTGTTCCCTTAGTGTGTGTTGTTGCTTACGGGGACATAAATCCCTAAGGTGGGGAGAATTTAAAGACTCATAAATCCTGTGTAAATGTTTTTCTTAAATAAAGGGGAATTTTATGAGTCTATAGTTTTTGACGACGCTTGATTCTGAGGCCCGGGGTGCCCGGAATCAATTTTTGATGTTTTGTTCGGGTACATTCCGTAAACGTACATGCGAGATTTTATATCTATGAACCGATTCTCGGAATTGAAATATGAGGACACCGATGAACTCGCAGCTTCGGTATTCTCTTAATTAGACCATTACCGTAGTTGCGTTTCAACGTGAATGGAAGTTATAAATTGGTGTTTCTGATTAAACTTAAAAATTAAATAAAAATGTGTGTGTAACACATTTTTTATTTGAATTGTGGTTAAAGTGTCTAAGTGGAGGTTAGGGGTGAGGCCCACCACACCCTAACCTCCATTGGTGGGATATAACTAGGAGTGGGGCCCACTATTTTAAACCACCATGTATCTCTCAATTAAATTGAAGAGGGTCTCTTAAACTTCCCTTAACACCATTAAACCCCTTAAACTCGTTGGTTTTTCCTTTATGGTGCCAACATAACTAATTAATGGTTTAATTAATTGATTTTTGTGTTTGAATTATTTTGAATTCATTTTTCCAACATAATAATATGAGTGATATTATTATGGTTTGGTGGAGCTAATCTTATCTTTGGTTGGGAGAGTTTGGAGGACATCACCTTCTCCAACGAAGAACATGATGAACTCAATCATCTTCTCTCTTCTTCAACCAGGGGAAGAAAGTGAGGAGACACCCATGAAGAACGCCCATATTCATTCCTCTACCTCCGCATCAACGGAAATGACGTCGCCCGCGAAGAACATCGCCAATTACGAAGTCACCTCTTTCTGACGTCAACGGAACGACGATGCCATCCCGCGACTTTGTCAACGGTCAACGACAATCGAGGTAGGATATTGAATTTGAGTTTAAATTCATTTCTATTAAGTTCTTCATTTCAATTTTATAAAAACAACAACTACGGATCGACCCCTGAACATGTCAAGCCACAGAACAGATGTTGATTGCGGGATGGGTTAGAGATTATGTTGGGGTTTGTTTCGGGTTCAATTTTATGTTGGATTACTGTTTGAGCCTCTAACGTGGAGAGCACGAGCTAACGAACAATTCCGGAACCTACTCCATTTCGTTCGTGATGCGCAGTTTTATGGGAGATCGGTGAACGGAATGGGAACCCTGATTTGATGTCGTCACAGTGAATAATAGGGCTCGAGGAGGCTGTGTGTGAAAACGGGAGGCAAATCGGACCACCAGAACGACTCTGGTGGCCTGCAGAGGTGCTTGGCGGCGCCACCTGCATGCCGCCGGCAGAAGGCCGCCGCACCATCGGCCGTGGCGGTGGAGTAGAACCCCCAAACGCGGATTCTGGGAAAGCTGGGCGATGCCAGCTGGCACCGTCGTTATGAGACACCCCCCAACTTTGCATGCCGTGTGCGTGCCGAGCCGTGGCCGGCCGTGCGGGCCAGGCAGCCTGTCACGCGGGCTGGGCCACCCATGCACAGGCTGGGCTACAGCTGCCAGGCCGGGCTGTGCCTACCTGGCCGGACCTAGATCTGAGTCAGGTTTACCCGGTTCGGGCCGACCCAAGGCAGGTTGGGCCGGGTTGACCGGACCCAAACCCCCCTCTTCGTACCAATTTTGGTTTTTCACCAATAACATGAGCTACGGTCTCCGGTCAATGTACTGTCAGTTTTGTAGGATTTCTTAGATTGAGATAGTCATTTTGGTATATCACACTCAAGGTTTTGGCAATGTTTGTGTATGGCCTGGTTGGTTCGAACCCGAAACCAACTTGGCCCTCGGAGCATAAACACTTATAACATAAAGACCAGACGTCCAATTGATGTGTCATCAACTATGTTGGACTCCTTTTGATGCGAATTTCCTTTTGGAATAATCCACATTGGATTAGGATTAGGTTGGAGTATGGCCGGGTTGGATTGAACCCGAAATCCAACCGGTCCCTTGGAACGGAAATGTCAATAACTCTCAGATCGGGCATCTGATTGACGCACCGTCTATCGCGTTGGGTTTTTTATGATGAGACATAACAATGGGATACATCATCTGAGGACTTCTTGATAGTTGATGTATCGACACTAGGCTTGAGGAGAGGACCCTCCCAGAATTGAGTGCGCTACGTGCGGGAACCCTAGGGCTGGCTGCGACTGAGATGACGGAATCCTACGTGGGCTCTATAGTGACGACTTCTATACTAGGATCCTACGTGGGTTCGACAGCGATAACTACTATACCAGAATCCAACATGGGTTCGGCAGTAACAACTTATATACTAGGATCCTACATGGGTTCAACAGTGATAACTACTGTACCAGAATCCTAGGTGGGTTCGACAGTGACGACTTCTATGCCAGGATCCTACGTAGGTTCGATAGTGCTGATATTTTTCCTGGATCCTATGTGGGTTCAACAGAGGAGATGATTCAGAGGCCACATCTAATAATCTCTACCCCTTTTAATGAGTTGTATACCTGTGTGAGCTGAGTCATGTCTTTCAACCAATATCAACGTGGTGATTGACTTTACATCCTTTGTGGAATGGTTTGTGCTTGGGCTCGAGAGTTGGAGTCGGTCTGTGATTGTTAACTTAGGTATATGTATGGGAATATAACTATGTACGGTTGGTTGAAACTTCATGATTTTATATTCCTACTATGTTTTCTCCGTTGTGGATTTTGTGAGACATTGAGGGTCTCGGGGTCCCTACTGAGTATCGTTATACTCACCCATGCACGGGCTATGCCCGCACCTCGTTGTGTTGGATGCAGATGACGGACAGTGCTGACCGAGGCGGAGTGTATGAGGACTGGATAGTACCAAGAGGTGGATCTCACGACGATTCGGTACCCAGAGGATACGAATGGACGTGGAACACTGAGTAGTCTATTTGTACCTACCCTTCAGGTAGGATCTACGGTGGATGATCCAGGATCTTCTAGGAACCTTCTAGCTATTTGTCTTTTTAGTTGTGCATGTTTGTCCATTCCTTATACATTACTATTGGGCATGTATTTCTGGCCCTTGTACTTTCTATCACTTCTTATGTATTCAGTTTTTACTTAGATTTTGCTTCTTCTTTTTCTATGTTTGTGTTATTTTACAGTTATAAAGGCAATGCCTTCTCAATTTAGGGATTTACGCCTTTGGTTCTAGTCGCCAGCCCCTGGACTATAGAAGGTGGGCTTGGGATAGTTACGACACAGGCCCTGGGGGAAGGGTCGTGACAGATTTTAAAACCCAATTAATATATATATAATGTATTTAGAGGTTCAATATAGAAGAAATTTTCTCCCCATTTTTTATCTTATATAATAAATCATTACATGAAAATATGATTGGAAACAAAATATATACTGTTTGAGTAACTATTTAATCAAAAATCATTTGTCAACATCATTATATATTGAATAATAATGAATAAAAAATAAAATATTGTACTTCTCTAAGAAGGCCTATTAATGTGTTAAAATACATTAATCATGGAACCATTAAATAATTCGATGGAAAATATTGAGCATCATAGGAAATAGGTCTCTGGGTTGACGTTTTATGATTAGAAACAAGTACATCATTTGAAACATTTATTTAAAACCACCTAGGTTGATATGATATTAAAGAAAGAATCAAATTTAATGAAAATAGATATTATAAAGATAAATAATATTTACGGTTCATTATATACACAATTAAAAAGAAAATAAGGTTCAAATTATGTAATACGAATAATTGGGTGGCAATTTGAGATGAGAAACAGTAACCTAAAATCATTCTAGTTAGAAATGCGACATAATACCACCTGTAAAGGAATTAAATCTATTAAACATGAATTTAAGATCCTTTTTAATATCTATAACCTTTAAAAAATCAATTTATAATTATTATATATATTATATATTATATAGTTATTATATAATTTAGTTATTTACTGTGAGTAATCTAGATGTTATTGAAAACTATCCACATTAGTGTTGTGTTCCTTATTCCTATCCAAATTTTATTCACTACTAGATAATTAAATATAAAAGAATTTTTTATTTATAAGTATATATTATTTTATAGTTTTATTCAAGAGTTTTTTTGTTTACTATAATTGAGGTTGATTTTATCAATGACTATGTTTCCTTGATTGTTAACAAATGACAAGAGTTTTTAGGAATAATGAGATAAGTTGTTATATTTATAATTAAGAACGAGATTTATATCATTAATAATTTAGGTATATCCTGTTTTATCAAAAATAAAAAACACATATTCTCCAATGATATAAATCATTTCCATTGTTCATGTATATCGTTAAACCAACTCAAATAATAACATGCCATAATTGATGGAACATTATGATCTGATTTAGTCATAATATAATTATATAAAATTATAATGAACATATATATGGGTTTTTTAAAATGTTATATCTAATTTTTATAGATTTATATAAAGAATATGAATTAGAGAACATCATTATATACTGTAATAAAATTATTTTTTTCATTTAGAAAGCTCATATAGATGGATTATTTTACGATGGTTGGATAGTTCTCATATTTTTAATAAGATATTCTATAATAAATTAGTGAACTATAATTGTTTCGTTAATTTAATCATTATCCATTATATTTATTCTCATGAACGTCAATTTAAGGTGGCGATTATATGAAAAATATAAATCAATCATTCCATAGAGGTGGTAGTCCATGCATACACATTGAGGCTAATTTCATTTTCCCTAAAATAAATAAAAGAGTAACATGGTTTGTAATTGTAAATTAGAAAATATGTGTTAAATATCATACTTATATATTAAATTACCAATATGTATAATCCTATTATGAATATAGAGGGAAACCAAACATGTTACGCCCTGGAGATAGTAGTCTGTATAATGCATTAATTTTATTTTGTTTTTATTAACAAAAATGGAAAAAGTGCATAACACATTCAACATAATTTTAAAAACTTAATAATATAATAAATATATTTGTTTAATCATTTTATGATTTTATAATGTTATTTTTATGAATAATAAAAAATAATGAAAATAATGTAATAAATAATTGGTTATATATTTCAGACCACACTTCTTGGATTATCACTTTTAAAATTGGAGTTATGACATTGAGGGATGGTATTTTTAGGACAGAAAAACCACTTGATGGTGTATAATTATGGTTATGATAGGGTTGGGATCATATTGGGAATAAATAATAGGGTTGGAGTGTAAGGGGAACATAACAAAGTAGTTCCCCTTTTATATGTAAAAATGATATGAGTTTTTTGGAAATACCAAAAACATTTAAATAATAGAAAGTGACTCTGACTGAATATAGTTCTAAAATTAAGAAATAATTGAATTATAGAGGGATAATGTGTAGAAATTCCTCCACCATCCATTCCAAGAAACAGTTTGAATATGTTTCTGGTCTTTCTTAGAATACTAAATCTTTCTTACCCATTTCGATTTATAACTTGGTAATTAGTTTTAAAAAAAATTAATTTATCATATGTGCATGAAAATAAATTATTTATTTTTAAATAATTTAAAGCTACTTATTCACATATTTAAATATAATTAATTATATAATTTTACTATAACTGAATAAATAATAAATTTTAAAATACTAAATGTGTAATTTATTAAAAAAATGCTTTACAAAACTCATCTTATTTTCTAAAATATTTAATATGGTTATTTAAATAAAAAAATTCATTTTATATAAAATAAACTAAATCAAAGAATTGATATTTTTTCATATATTGATTATTTCATGAATTTACAATTCCTACTTATATATTTATATTATAAAAATTTCATATTCTTTCTAAAGAAGGTATTTTTCAATATTCACCTAAAAATAAATCTATTTAGAAAAATCACAAAAAAAATTATTATGATATTATTGTAAGGATGAATCCAAAATTGATGAAATTTTTTAAATTTGGAATTCTAAATTTTTGATGAATACATGTTAAATAAAATAATAAATCATAGAAAAAAAATATGTAGGAATGTACCATTTTTAAATAATAGTTTTACATATTTTTAATTAATATAAAACAAAAATAAAGATTGAATTGGTCAGAAATATTATATTTAAAAATATGATAATTTAATAATGCATTTTTTTATTTTATAAAAAACATAATTAAATAGATTTTTTAACATAATGATGAATCAATTATTTTTTTATAAAATAACCATTATATATAAATATATTTTAATATATTTCATTATTAATTAAATTTAATTCATACATATTTATTCAAAGTCTATTTTTATCTATAATATATAATAGTATATATATATATATAATGATTTCTTTTTAGTTTGGTGTTTCTTGTGGGGAAACCTATCAAACATATGCAACATAATTAGAGGGAGAAATATATTAAAATATAAGGGTGTTATAATAACATAATAAAAAGGGATGATGGTATTATTCTCCAATTAACAGTATTATTCAGAATGAAATTAAATGGGAATGAATAGAAACCCTATAACCATTTTTAACTTCTCTATAAAGTAATCTACTATTTCTTTTTTAAAATATAACTAGGTACGATGCCATCTACCATGATCTGAATAACCAATGGTACCAAAACTACTAAATTGTCATGGCATTCCTAACCAAGCTGCAAAACACGATGTCAATCAGGATCCAAAGCCTCTATGTTTTTATTTACTGCACATGTATTTCCACTATAGGTTCCATATCCTTTTGCATAACCCCAAGTCCACTAGTGGTTAGATGTAATAATCATGAATGTAGCCAAACCCACAACACATGTGTTACTATATAGAATTATTCCATAAGAACTAATAGATGGCCTATATCACATACCTTATTTTCCACTACCCTACTATATTGGTCCATAAAATCACCTTTGGTAGAATCTGACAACCGTGAGCCTCTTACCACATTTAGGTTCTACTCTATGATGAGGGACAAATTCCTGACATGCAGAATTTTATTATGTGAAAAAAATTCCAACATAAAAAAATTTCACATAAATGATAGAATAAAAAAATATCACAATTTAGATTCCTCACCCCCATAGTTATGAAGTAAAAGTAAAGCAAAATATCAAATTGTGCAGTATACACATTCAATTTAATCTTAAATTGGTTCATCTACAAAAATTTCACGGAGCTAAGAACCATAAATATCATATAAAATATGTAGTTAAGGTAATATGTGTTGAAATCATCCAAATACAATCGATGTGTTTTTTACTAATTCTTGAATATTCCTCTATTTCCTATCTAGTTGTTATAAAATATAATATCCCATCTTCACCCTCCTCCCCTTGTGTGTCTCCATGAGATAAAAAATAGCTTTATTAGACATCAAAAAGATCCTGACAACATTATGGACACCCTCCCTAGTATATACTCTGCAGTGATTCATGTGGAACTATGAGGTTTGGTCCAAAATTGATGTTGTAGCATTCAACCTATCCCTCTTATTCACTACATAACTCGTAATAACCTATTATAAGGATGATGGCCCATTTTTTACCCTAGTTAACCATAATCCCAAGCCTCCATAACTAGTGTGGTATTTTTCTCTAGACCTTCCCAATACTATACATGAAGCCACCAGGTGGAATCTCTCAACAATGAAAATAAGACCCTATAATAATATTATATCCCAATTATCAAAATCATATGTTAGTGGGATAAGTAACAAGTATAGTATCCGGCAACTCTACACATTTATGTGATTTGACGTTTCACAAATCGTCTTCAATCTCAATCCTCTACTGCCTATAGTATAGGTTATTTTCATATTAATGTCCTCTTCACATCATTAAAATTTATTTTTTCTCATTACTCCCATTATTAAGGACATCACATTATAGATTGATTAAATAAATCATCATTCATATGTATGATATCCAATCACAATATATGTTTTTTTTAATATTCAATATAATCTGTATCATTCACTATTTAAGTATGTATTTACTCATTTGAAATTAAAAAAATTTAAATAATCATTAATTACATTTCCACCAACATGTTATATAGTGAGACACTGAATATTTTATTTGTGATATATTTAATAAATAATGCATATGTCATGATTGAGATAAAAATTCAGCAGAAAGAAAATGAATTACATATAAATCATAATTGTCTAATACGGTATATAAGAACACATTTTAATTCTAATTAGGTTCTACAGTTAAATATCATAACTCTAAAATCTAAAATCAGCATTCACAACACATATAGAAATAACCAAATCATAAAATGGACTACCAAGAACAACAATCCAGTCATTAGTAACTTGATCATCTCTTATTCAAGGGTTAGCTACCCCCATAAAAAAGATATATATATTTTATTGAAAACACCCTCTATATATTATATATTTTAAAAATATTAAAATGATAGAAAAGAAACAATATTGAATACAACTTAGTAAAGCCTCCAACCAGCTCTATCCATAGAAAAATATTTGGAGTGTTACTGGACCACATGCTTGTATCCCCATATTCTAAAGGATTCTGACTAGTTGTGACTATCAAAATATGCATTAAAAAGAGATAATTACCTCATATTTGAATGAAATTACAACATTAAAAATGGTGAAAATGTCCCAAATAATTGTAAATATGATGCAATGGTCATTTTTTGGGTGAAAATTAAAAACATATTCAAGAAATTCTATATCAAAATTAATATAGAATATGTCAGAAAATGAATATGATAAAATAATATCCCATGTGGATGGATAATATAAATTTGTATCATAGAAAACCCCCCAAAATAAAAACAATAGAAAACCCAATAAATGAATATATAATCATATCCTAGTTTCACATCCCATGTCATATCTGAGAAAGTTCAATCAACTATAAATCAAATGACCTTTACTCTTATCATGTCTTGTAACCATGAAGCCTGGTTGAGTTCCCAAAATTCTCAATGTATTGTTTAATTAAAACTCAATATTCCTCCAATATTTGTATCTATAATTATATATGGATAGAATTATGATTTTATTAGGTTTAATTAAAAAATATTTCCTAAATAAATTTACAACGGTATATCCCCATGTTCTATACTGACACAAGGTATAAAGATTACCTACTACATCTATGGTGTAATTTAATTATATAGGATAAAAAACACATAGGGGGACCCATTACTTACCCTAAAATCATTTACCTTAATTCTAGGGGAAATGTGTCCCACCTAATGAACTCATGTAACAACTCCTGGGGGGATATGCGACCCACATAGTAAAATAATATAAAATGAGCATGTGGGAAATGTGGTTTACCTGATAGTCTTAAGTATAAAAATATAGTGAAATATTCCATTTACTAATTTATTATATAAACATACATAAAATAAAATGTTTCCAACCTATAATCACAAATATAAACAAATGTAGTTAAAAGATAGCCTTCTGGGTAATGACATATATAATTATGATGGGGGAAAAATTACATTCCAAAAAATCTCATATATAAACACACCTAGAGGAATGGATAATCTCAATGTAATATAATATATAATGATTTCATGGTGATATCTGACTCCCATGGTAATCACATATAAAGGCACACCCGTGGGAAATGAGATGCTCCTGGTAACGTCAAATGTAAACATATAATATAGAAAAGGTCCCCACCAAAAAATCTCGTATGTAAACAAACCAAGAGGCTAAGTGGCCCACTTGGTAAACTCTTATGCAGACACACAAGATGATAAATTTTAATAGAAGATACTAATTTAATATTAATTGATGAGTAATTTTATTAAATCCAATATGTATAGAATTAATGAAAATATAGGTAATAAGAATGATAAGAAATAAAAATAAGAATAAAAGTATGAGGATTGATAGATAGACCCTCACATATCATCCAGAATTAATTACAGTCAAATATTTTTATTAATTAAGCAGAACAAACATTTTAAGAGAGGAGATTTAAGGGTAGGGTTGAGGCTATATGAAAATTTTATAAGAGTATATAATCCCCACTAATCAAAATTTTTCGATTAAATAATTTATCAAACTAATTTAATTTATGAAAAAATAACATTCCATGTATCAGGGACTGGACACCTATGTAACAGCGTGAGGAAACTATGATCCATTACCTATGATTTGATATTTAATGGAAACAACATGGAACCCATATATACTAAAGAACCACTAATTTTCTCATCCCATGTCATCATGGTTTGTCCCTCCCCATTTATCTTGTGACCCCCCCCTATGAAATATATACCAGTGTAATCATCATGGTCATTTTATGTCACATATTACATAAAACAATTTAAATTCCAATGACCAAGGATTCACCTATTTTCTCCAAGGCATAAGATAACACATAACCAATCAAATACATCATTATATCTAGAACATAATGTTAATAACATTATTATCATTCCTTTCAAAATTACATAGAAAAATGCATTAAATTTTTACCATTGTGATATAAAATATTTTCATGGAATTCATGATTTTTCGAATACAACAAAAACATCATGGTTGGAAATCCTCTATTATTCATTGAACAAATACATATAACTATTTTTTCACAAAAAAATATATAAAAAAAATACTCTAGGCCATGAAAACCATAAAATATTACTTGACTATCTCATGATTTATGGAAAAATTTATAACATAAAAATCCATCATGGGGTTTCCTACACCTCCTACATAGTGATTTCCACTACTTTGAAAATTCATATCAACATACAAGTGGTTGCAGTCCCAACTTCTATACCACAATTTGGGTTATTAATTGAACCCCCAATAGAAAAAAAATAATTTATACACAATGATATTGTAAGTGTTTTGTAAGAATATTAAATAATTTGGTACCTTAATATAGGAATTACTTGTTACAAACTCATTTCTTAATTTCTATGTTATATAATCATAAATTTATATATTCATAAAATTTAACATGTTATTTAAAAAAACTGATGTCAAGGAATCTAGTAAAAATAATTTTTCAAAAAACAAAATAAATAATATTAATGTGGTATGTAATATATTGATCACATTAAGAAGGATATTGTAAGACAAGTCACTAAAAAACGAATGATAAAAAACAACCTATAAAAATAGAAAGGTTAACTGTGAAATAATTGAGTAATTTGTAAGAGAATAATGATGGTGTATGTATGTGGTGTAGGGATAAGCACAACCAAATTGAATGAACCTAATAGGGCTTTAAATTATAGATATCGTTCTAACATTAATATGAAAAGGATTTCTCATCTTTCTCATGATTTCCATTATTTTATGATTTTATGTATTAAATTTGTTTTACTATAAATCACCATCTAAGTGAAAAGTTAACTATATTACCAAAGTTAGTATTTTCCTTTCATTTTCACCTCAACGTGACTACATATAAACTATTCTAAAATTCCAAAAAAAAACCCCAAATTTCCTCCTTCATTGACATAATAAAGAATGTTAGAAAATATTTCCCCCATTATTTGAACAATTATTATTCATCAAACATAGTGGAATCACCCATACAAGATATTGTAAACTGACACTTCCATTATTCAGGTTTAATCAGTGGTGTTACCGTTACCTAGGATTAATTGGGTTGATGATACACTTCAAAAGGATTCTCTACCCTTACATAGCCTCCCCATAACACCTATACAGCCATCACAACTCATACATGGAATCTCTAACACCCTTATACATACACTATAACCACCTTTTATAGAATGCCACTATTACCCTTTTTGGGAAGTGGAACATTACATAGGTTAATTTTTCTTATATACAACACTTCTAATGTTTAGTATTAAAAATATTAAACATTCATTTATAGATGTCCTGTAATTGTAGAAAAAATTATAATCATAGAGCTTAGAATAAATTAACATTATTTGAAATATTTTATCAACTATCTTCAATGAACTTCATACTCAACGACACCATAGTGGGGATAAACATAGCCCAACATTCATTATAAAATCATCATCCTATTTACAAACCATAGACAACAATATATCTCTAATATAAATTTTGTTTGAGTAAGTATATAGTAATCGCAAATCATGAATTTTTCCCAACCTCATCATTCATATATTGATTCATAAAAATCCATGACAATGCAAAAAAGATAAAATTTCGAATGATATATTAATTTTATTTTCCTTTCTCATTTGGATTCATTGAATTTTCTGGATCCCTTTTTATCATTGATGTAAGTTTCTGTTCATTCCACAAATGATCCAGTAAATTTGAATTCAACATTCAATAATTCTTTGAAAATTCAAATGGAGTATGAATCATTAACTTCATGCCTCTATTTAAGTCATGCTCCAATATTGAATGTGTTATTCATTTTTTATCATATTAATTACCCCTAATGTCTCTTAGTTTATGCTATATTGTTATTCATCATTGTTGAATTTGGATAATCTTATATCTATCTCACCAATTAGATCAAAATATTTCCTTAGTCAATGTGTCTTTGATTCGGAAGAGTGAATCATTTTTGTGGCTGATGGTTCTCATGATAATGGATGACCTAGAGGGAGTATTCTATTTCCATAGTAGAAGGTGGTGGTATAAAATTGGTGGTTGTATACATGTGGATGCGATGACATTTTTAGGAATAATTAATAGAGGTTTCAGCATGCATAGTTGTATTATGATTTTTAAATTAAATAGTATTGGGGATGGTTATATCACCCTAGAGGTGGCTGATATTCATGGAGGTATTATATTAATAATAAAACAAAAAAATTAGAAATTAGAAATCATTAATAATACGACATGTTAAAACATGAAAATAATATATTAAAAACAGAATCAAATTGAATTAAATAATTGGTAAATAGATTAAATAAAATGAAACATGAAATAGAATATTAAATTCCCAAAATTAAAACAAAAAATTATTCACTAACACAAAATTACAAATAAAAAATAATGTTAAAAAGCTGAAAAAATAAATCAATGAATCATTAATTGATAAATTAATCAATAAAACAAAGAATTTTATTTAAATTTTATTAGTAGTAATTACTATAATATAATATTACCATGAATATATAATTAAAAAAATTTATGACATATTTACCATTAAAAAATAATTTACACAACAAAAGTGTTGTTAATGAAATTAAAAATTACCATTTAATCACATTCTCCTTCAATTTTTCCACTAAAGTCACATTCATTTCAATGAATATATTTTATCTAAAAAGATGATTAGTTTTTATCTTACCCTAGACTTAATTAATCATGAATTAAATTAAATAAAAAGGCTCACCATTATTTAAAATTATCATTCCTCTCTTGTGAAAGACACACACTTCTACATTTCAATAAAAATTTCTATTCAATTTCTAGCATTGAAACATCGTATATATAGTAGAAAATAAATAATTAACTACATGAATGAGTTATTTTCAATCTACCACAGATCAATAAAATAAATGTTCCATTTTAAAATTCCTTAATTCGACTCATATTATTAAATTTAAAGTCAATTATTCCTTTTTTCAATTAGGTTTTGATATTACTTAAACATTAACGAATAAATTTTTGATAAACGGACAACCAATTTGTAAAATTTTCTTAGATAAATGTTTTTATACAAAACTTTAAGACAAACTTATTGATTTTTGACATTATTTATTTACAAAACAAATATAATTACCGTTTTCCAATATATTCTTAATGCTATCTTAATTTCCCATTTTAATCATTTTTCAATGTAAATATATTATTTTCTTCCAATATGGACTGAAAAGGTGGGTATTAATAAATGTTATTTCACCTAAGTTCGTGTTCAAATTTCAGGTTTCATTAAATGATATTATCAATTCCATTTTAATTTCTTAAACCACATTCCCTTTCGTTATTATAAAATTGAATTTAATTTTAAAAACATAGGTATAATTCTCCCACTTGTCACATAATTATAACAATTTGAGAATTCAGGATACCCCTAAATTTAGAAATAAATTATATCCTTGGATGGACACAATGAATTTCAATTTTTCTAACCATATAACATAGTAATATATTTTTATATTTATAAAAAATATAAGACTTTATTTAGTGATGTACTAAAATAATGGAAGATATATTTCTATGAAAATTTGTATGTTTATTATGTGTACTATATTGAAGAATAATATAATTCGATTTAGACCCCCACCACACACATAAAACACAATGATGATACCATTTTTTAATTTAAGGTATAATAAATAATTTAATTATAGTGATTAAATATATTTATAAAATCATCATAGAAATATGTATTTGTAAGGGTTGTAAGGAATGTAAAAAATGTTTTCTACATAATTGAATCTATTATCAAACATGAACAAGGTTCCTACTAGATGGTTCATAAAACAATTAACTATAGGAAATTATAGTTTAAAATATTTCATGAATCCATTATCTTCAAGATTTAATGTAAATTAAACACTTAAACAACCAATAAACTACAACATAATCGTTTTAAAAAGAAATATAATGACTGACAATGAAATATTGAGAATGTTAAGATTATTAGCATTAAAGATGTTTTTAAATGATTGAAATTGAAAAAAATAATCCCCTATAAAATATAATCATTATCAATTATTGAATAGATAATATATCCCCCATCAAATAAATCATTATGAAAATTATTTTTTTGATAATTTTGTTCTCCTACAAAATGATAAAAAAAGATTGAGAAACGAGAATTTAATATATTGAAATGAATATAACCAATGGGAAAGAATAATGGATATGTTTTCAAGGTTACGTATCATATTTTATAATTATAAACCATTTATACCAATTCTGTTTATGAATATATTTTTTAATTATCAATCATTTTTAAACAACTTGACCTATCCGGCCTAGTTTTCACATTCAAGCAGCTCAAATGACCTTCCTCATTGTTGCTTTATATATTTTTCCACCAATATCTTGTCAAAATTAGACATGTGACCATAGGAACCCAAAAAAATAGATGAAATTTTTTTAAAGTTTCCATATTTGAGATCAACACATAATTAAGAGATACATTAATCAATTAGAAAAATAATTAAAAACCTTTTAAAACTTCACATAAAGTGCATGTTTTATCACCATTATTTATACTAAATTCCCAAAATATCATTGGAGTGATAATTTATTAGGTATGGATTATTATTACATAAGTATTCATACTTTTATTTTTAAAAATCAAATCGTTCAGAAAAAGACTACATGTTACTCATGATCCCAATAAATTCTCACCAATTACTTTATTACTGTAAGACAAAGCATTGATTAGAAAAAAAAATTTGAAACTCATATTTGTATTCAAATAACCGTGATGAAATTATAGATATGTAAAAACATCAAAATGAACGTCATTAATTTTCAATTTCTCACCTTCACTACCCCCCACTCAACTGAGGACATTTTAATGTTATGTAAATTAGGTAGTAATGAATTAATTTTCTTAATAATAAACTGTATTATGAATTTTAATGTTTAATTCGATGTTTAATATAGGGTAATAGTCCTAAATACATTTTAATAACTTCTCCATGGCATTGAAAAATATTTAATCATTGAACGAATAAAATGATTCATATATATACATACTATTTATAACTTGTAAAATTTCAAGAAACATCATTGGAAAACATTTAATAGATTAATAAAAAAATTATTAATACAATTTTAAACCTAACTAACTATAGAATAATACTTTTCTATAGTACATTAATTTTCAGCAGAAGAAACACTAAAAAATACTTATTCAACTCAATTTGGTCGAAAAGATATTTGGAATTTTTGTTTTATAAATTTTTGGATGGTAACCCTTGAACATGTTTTGAAACACTTCTAGAGACAAAAAATAGTTTAGGAAGGACCACTTTCTGATCTTGTGGAATGTATTTACAATGTTTAATATTCGTTCTCATGAATCCATTAACTTCCTAGTTAGTTTAAGATTCAACGTAGCATGAATTAAAATACTCAAATTAGTAATGAGAGATAATATTTACAAACAAATGGTATTTTTTTGTAATGTAAATTTTTGGAAACTTATTCAATAATATCTATTAGATTATAGCTCAAAAAAATAAGGGACATTTTTTAAACATGAAATTACATCTAGCCCTCATTGGGTAGAAATATTATTTTACACTTTGAAAATACAATAACATGGCTATATTTTTGTTAGATTTGTTAATAAAAAATAATTTGTACATTTTACCCACATTCCATTTCAAGAATAATGTGGTCTATCGAAGAATATTGTTTTCCAACATCAACCATAAAGTTATATATCCTTCCATAAGGACAGTAATATTATATGTAAACTAGTTGTATAAATAAAAAAGTATGTTCCATCTCCATAATACCCAAAATTTTGAGTTAGGATTATGTAATATGGTAATTAATTACACCTAAATACGAAAGAAGCCTATTCTCCTCAAAAAAAACCAATTCATCAAGAAAAGAAAAAATCTCCATAGTATATATGTTTTAGTGGAATGTAATTTTTGAACTATTGATATAAACTCCACATTCTAATTTATTATTTAACCATCCCAACATCCACCTTGTTAACTAATAATATCTTATTAAATTTCATATATAAAGGGATATATTAAAAGAATCCAACAATAAGATGTAAACATTGAAGAACATAAACATTTTAAGGAATTTAAGGTCATCATGTTCACTCTTAATTTTTAGGATTGGTGGAAAAGTTATTCATGGAGTTTGATTTTTCCTAAAAGGTGGACCACTCTCATTCTCCTCATACCATACATTTTTAATCTCTATATGACAAGTTACCACTTTTTTATTTTTAACATTTTATATTTAGGTGATGGTTTATCATTTTTCTCATATTTTTTTATCCATAAAAAAATTAAGGATTATATAAATTTGAATTGTTCATTTCCATATTAACCCTTCCAAAAAAATAAAAGTATTCCTAGGAAATTAACGGACTATTATTGAATTTTTTGCACTATCTTAGTTTTTAATTTCATCACATTTCCATTTTTTTCTATTTTACTATGCAATTTTTCTTCCACTCTCCCCCTAAGTCCTCGATCCAACTATGAAGTTTATGTATAAAAATTTATATCATAGAATTTGTTTATTTTTTTAATGAAAAACTTTTAACCAACACCTCTTACTAAATTCTGTTTGTTTTCTCTTTATAATTTAATGATTCATCCCCAAATTGGATTTAAAAATAAGTTGGTGTCTATGTTTTCTATTCATTGGTAGATTAAAATTAAAATAAAACATTTTTCTATCCATCATATTTCATGATGTTTTATATATATTATTATATTATAATAAAAATTGATCAATAATACCTTCATCGCAATCCCTATACTGCACAAACTATGTAATATTACTACTTTTTATGGAATGATAAACATTTAGGTAGCAGTTTTGATTATGACCATACACATCATACTGATAAATTTATTCTATAAGAACTATATCATCAATGATATAATATTGATTATTTATTAACTATACAAATTACCCCCAATCTTCATTACATTTTTTGATATTTCAGAGTGAGTATATGCAAACAAATTCATGAGTAGTTATATCAGAATACTCTCTACAAGTATATTGATCCAAGAATATTTTGATTATATGTTGTAAGGGAATTATATAAAGTATCCATTAGCATATGGGGATCCAATTGGCGGTCAGTAAATTGACTTTTTAGAGATTTATACCTATAAAATTACTCATGAAGAAGATCTATAAAATCTAGAACAAAGCTAGTTACATTGTCTCTCATCTTAACAATTTTTTATATGGGATTTATAATTAGGAAAAAAGAATTGAATAACTAATCTCAGAAATGAAAAGTTTTCCCATCAAGGTTTTGGAACAATCCCTATGCCATAAAATTTTGAAAAAAATATAAAACTCTATATATTGACTCACCTTCAATCAAACCATGTAAAGGAACTTATTGGATATATCCATATAAATATATAATAATTGATATTAAATATTCATTTTAACAACTATTTAATGATATAAGAATATAAATTTTAGATATATTGATCACATAATTGTTAAACACTTGATAAAACCATATGAATAATAGAACACATGAAACTCTTGGAAGTAGAAACATCAAATGTGCACATATTTATGAGGAAGGAAATAAGGAATGGATAATGGAATTAGTAAATTTATATTTATATTTACATGTATTCTATTTACCATATTTTCAATTTAACTTTTTTATGGAATAGTTTTTTAATTAATTTCAAATATATGAATTTTAATATCTACATTAGAAGTTAATATTTTCTAGAATTTTTTTTGAAAAAACATAAATACCAAAACACGTTATATATTATAGATAGAATAAAATTTTAAAAAATTTATATTCATTGTTTTATATTTTTTGGAATTAATTTTTTAATTTTTTTAATGTAATATTTTTTAATGTTCTTAATTTAGTCAGTCATTCCATTGTCAACAATATTACCTAAAACATATATTATTAATCCATTTATTCTGGTTAAATTAATTTTATAAATAACATTTTAATTACTAGTAATGTTGTATGTAATAGTATCAATTACATGAGGAAGGATCTTATTAGCTGTTTCAAAATATTAAATAAAAAAACTAAAAAAATTCACCAAAAAAGAAAAAATTGAAATGTCCAGGTGAATTGTGTGAGAATAATGCTATTATATGGTTGTGGGGTAGAGAAAATAACAATATTAGTGAATCAAAATATCATGGAATGGTATTAGGTAGATCAAAAATACATTAATTGTAAAATATTTACTATTCATTAAATAATTTCTATAATTGTATCGGTTCCTTACGAATGGGTTATGATCGACTAAAAAATTAGTTTAATGTACGATACAAATCAATGATATATCCATTATGTAAATAACTTAATCATAACCATAGAGAATACCTGTTCAATTATTGAAAAGGGAACATCAACCTTTTCAAATATTAATTAATTTTTATCAACATTTAGTTTTTTATAAGTTCTCTATCATCTCCCCTATTTATGTATATTATTGTAAAAATAATACTCATAATGACCAGAAAAATCACTAAACATATATTTCATTCATAAAATTGATAATTTAAAAAATATAATATATTTAAATCATCAAAATTTACTATTTTGGGTCACCTCATTTATCTATTTATACATTCTTATGAAATATAATATATATTTGTTCAATGATTTAACCTTGATATAGTATAACAAAGGATGAAGATAACGAGGAAAGAATATTCTATTGATGGTTCCCTTCTTTCTCTATCTCTAATTATTCTATATTCTTCTCTGAGTCTCTAGATCATGTATATTATATCCCTCCGTGTTTCATGAACAATATTGAAAATATTATTTACTCTAAATTACCATATAAGTAGTGAAATAACTCATTCATGCTTGGAATCAACAACTATGCACTGTGTCCTCTACGTGACAAGTGAGAAACTATTATAACAAATGTCAACAACCCAATGTATATCCTATATAAAATTATTATAATACAGTCAAGAAATAGTACATAGTTTATTTACCTTTATATAGTTTTAATATGTTATAAGCACCCTTATTTAAGATCTTGAATTGAAGATACACTTAAGTAGCTTTAGGATGTTATGTTACTGTAATGTTGGTTGCATTGGGTTGGTGTCAAACATCAGTAGGATTATCGAACATTTTCTACCCTCTCCAACACCCTTAAAAAACCATAACTACACATACATATAATCTTTTTAAAAAATATCCATCGCCTATAAATCAATTAAAATTCCATCCACTAGTACTATTTTACAACTTTTTTAATTTATGTATGATGATTTTACCCTTACAAGAAAATTTTAATATGCATAGTAAATTACGTAAATTCATAAATGAAACATATTCAAAAATTCAACATCTAAAAAACATTGGTGATTACCCCTGGGAATCATTCCCATGACCCTTGTGTAGTTATCCCACTACCCTTATGCAACCATCTTTCTCTGATTATGTGATGTCTTCATCATTGTAACACTACTATTAAAATAATTACTCAATGTTAATTTAGCCTTAAAAATTAAAAAAAATCATTCACATGAGTCTAAAATAATTTATAATTAAAATAAGTATAGATTCCTAATATTTATAAGATTTAACAATTCACCATCCTCCCAGATCCATACCCACTTACTCAATTGTACATATAATTATACATCCTTTTCTTTGATAATTGGTCATCAATATATCATAAAATGGTGTTGGGCGAATAACAAATGTCTTATTGGAACTCAATTTTGGAAGGTAGTGTAGATTGAATTGGTTGGAGAGTCTAATTAAAGCAGTGGATATTATTTTACATTTTCTTGAATCTTGTGTCCCTTTACTATGTTTTTTAAATTAATTATTTTTAATTTTCTACATCTATCAGAAATTTATATATAGTTTAAAAGGATACATTGGATGAATTGAACTGTAATTAATTTTTTTTACTATATGGATAATTATTGTGGTATGATGTTATCCATATATTTATCTCAATTTATTTTCTGTGTGAGAATCATTTCACTCTACCCTATGTACTGATAAGTTAAAGGGAGTATAAATTTAACCTTGGTGCACAAAACAAAATTACAACACTAGAAATGTATTTTTATATCTATTTTCTATTGGGAAGAAAAATCATCATGGTTTCTACAAAAGATAAATGTTCTCATGTAAGATATCAATATTGAGTGATGTATCCAATAAAAGTTACGAATTCATTTCCATTGAACACAACTTTAGTACCTCTTTGGTTATTTTCAAGCATGGGATGTGGAATTTATATTAGTTTCATCCATTCAAGATCCCCTAAGTAAATTTTATGGATACCCTATATATATATATATCTATTATCTAGTTAAACCCTATCCCCAAACAATTTTCTATCACTGCACATTCACTTCATAACATTAATTGCCACTATTTTTATTTCTGATTTTTTTGTGATTTTATTTTTCGTCTAGTCTACACACCTTATTTATATCTTTTGTTTTACACTTCTCACTATATTACAAGTGTATGTAGGTATATATATTAATAATTTTCCATGATCCTTGTTATGGACTAGTTTTATTTGTATTCTAGTCTACCCAACGTCGTTTCAACATTGGTTTTGCCTATCTTAACATAGTACTAGTGTAAGTAGGTAATAAATTGTCATTTTTCCTTGAACGTAGGTAATGGGCTAAATTTTCAATATATTATCTAATAGCGATGATGTAATTAGGAGTATCAATTCCAATACTATGTTTAGAATAAGGTGTGTGAATAAAAAAATTAATAGTTTTGAAATCATCTAATTAAAAAATAAAAAATAGTGAAATGATGATGTTAAGTGTTTGGGAATGGATTTATTTTATAAATGTGGTGTTGGGAGAAAAAATCATAGGGAATAAAATAATAATGTATAAATTCTTTTGATATTATACTAATATTAATTCTAAATGGTTTAATGTTCTGACTCATGAAAAATCACAAATATATTAGTACTTTTAAA
This sequence comes from Viscum album, assembly GCA_963277665.1. Lineage (NCBI taxonomy): Eukaryota > Viridiplantae > Streptophyta > Magnoliopsida > Santalales > Viscaceae > Viscum > Viscum album. Next base: position 1,496,610,643 of record OY728147.1, on the reverse strand, counting down.
AAATATGATTATCAATTCATCTCTCACTTCAGAGTACAATGAAAGGAATTGGTTTGTTAATTGATAAGATCTCTTGATAGTAACTAAATATTAAATTTGGCCAATTATAGAAAATAGATCATCTACATTCTATAATTTTCATCACATTATTACACAATCAAGAGTTTAGAAGGTCTCTTTATTCAAATCTCATTACTTATATTATACGAAAAATAATAAAAATAATAATAGAAGGGTGATCTCAATATATAAATTATGCTTATAAAAATGTATAATTGATCAGTTGAACATATTAAAAAATTTAATACATGACAATCTAATTCATCTAAATAATCTAGTTTCACATGATTATAAAAACTCTTAAAGAAAATTTTATCATGTAATATTGAGAATATATAATTGAAGTACAATATAAAGTCTTTCAAATACCCTCATGATGATTTGTTTCATTATTCATATCGGATTTTTTTATCCTACTCTGAGTCTCACGTTTTGATCTCTAATCTCCCACCATGGTTTATGATTCTATTTATTGGAAATATTTTTTACTCTATATCACCATTTGAGTACCAATATAATAAAGATACATGTGATACATTTCACTGTTTATATCACCCTTAATGTGAAAAATGAATAAGTCTTCTTTGAAACATTAGCAACCCAATCTACATCCTTGTTTGAAATAATTAATTTAATCCCATAAAATTTACAATCATTATATACATTTACATATCTTAAAACATGGTGGAAGAACACTTATTTTGGATCTTGAGTAGAAGTTACATTATATATGAATAAGTGGTGGTGTTACCCTTTAATGATATTCCTTTAGTTGATGATACCATTAAATTGTCTTCTATTTTCTCACACAACTTCTCTAAAACCCTTACACTGTAAAATCTTATAAATTCTTTGTAAAAGTTTTTCTTAAATACATGTTAATTTTATGAGTCAGTGAAAATTGACGGCGCATTATTCTGAGGCCCAGTTTTCCTGGAATCAATTTCAGAAGTTTTGTTCGGGTACATTCAGTAAATATACGAGAGGGATTTTATATCTTTTGAACCGGTGCTCGGAATTGAAATTTGAGGACATTGTTGAACTCGCAGTGCTGGTAATCGCTTAAGGATACTTTCACATCGATAGTAGTGGGTCGAGATTAAAAGTTAGTTTTTAGGTTTTTGTGGATAATAATAAAATAAAGTGAAATTCACTTTATTTTTATTTGATCTGCCATGTGGGTGTTTGGATGTGGGCCCGGCTAGATCTATAACCTCCTTGTGGTGGTTGGAAGTGGGGAACACTAGGCCATAACCTCCCATGAGAGGTTATGGTGGTGGGGACCACCAAACCTCAACCTCCCATGTGGGGTTAATGTGGTGAGGACCACCCAAGACCACATAACCTATCAATTTGAATAATTGATGTGGGGACCACCCAACCCATATTAATGGGAGGAGAGGAAAATATCTCAACTCCCCTCATTAATGAGTGGGAACCCTTGATCTTCTCTACCATTTATGGTGTCACCACCTCCCCTTTAATTATTTGATCCAACACATAATTTATTATTCCAAATCCTACCGATTAATTAATAGAGCCATCTCATTTAATTAAATTCTACAATTTGAATTTTAAACCCAACAATCTAAAATATTAGACAATATATTATTTGGAGGGTCTATCTATTCAATTTTTGCATTTGGGTTGAATATTGGGGAGATGAGAGCTTTGGATAATTCGAGTTCTCCAACAAAGTACTCCATCTCCAAACGAAGAAGGAAGAACGCGTTCTTCCAATGAAGAATTCCAAAAAGGAGAATCTTCGACTTCTTCCTTGGATGCAACCAATGTGGGATGTATTCGATGGTCAAATTCTCTCCTCATCTTTGTCAACAAACCGACGCGCGATCTCGAGATTGAAAGTGTATGGCAGACGCGATGAACGATGACCTTTTCTATCTTCATCCCCGTGACTCCGTTATCGACCAACGATCAAGGTAGTGGGTTAAATGGAGTAATATTACCATCCTTATTCTCTTCTTTAGTTCGAATGGAATCATTGTGGAGGTTGTGAAACAATTTAAGTTCATCTTTCTTACTTCTTGATGAGCCAAATGTTACCACCCATAACGTGGAGGATGCGGGCTAAACCAACATGGCCCAACCCCTATGCCATTCTTGTTTATGATGATCTTCGGCAGACGATGTAACAATGTAGCAGTGTTGAAGGCGATGAATGAAATAGGCAAAGGTTGCACTTCCTACATCCTCCGCAAGTCGCGCCATGCCCCGGCCGCATTGCACTCCAAGCCGAACCGCGACCCTCCAGGTGAGCTGTCATGGCCGCACCTTCCACTAGCCGCACCAGCCAAGCCAACCTAGCATGCACTACCATCGGCTTCCTCATCCTCCCACCGGCCTACCCGCACCACCTAGCTCCTGGCCACAGTCGACCTTCCGTGCGACCCGGCCAAACCCCGCCAGCCTGCGCCGACCAGAGCTGCGCCGAACCACACCGGCCCGTCCTCCCGTCCTCCTACAGGCCCGCCTCCCAGCCTGCCTAGCCACCTCTCGCCCGCCCGCCGGCCCACTTTCCGCCCACCTAACTGCCTCCCGACCGGCCAGGCCGCCCACCGGCCAGCCTCCCTGCCTGCCCGGCCGCCTCCAGTCTCCCGACCGCCCCGCCTCCCAACCAGCCACTCAACTGAACCAGGGACCTGGCTGTACCAGCCTCCTAAGATGGCCTGTTCCACCCCACACAGTGCCCTGTCCGAACCGATCGGGCCACGCCCTCTGGGCCGACCCGCACCGAGCTTAACCCTCATGGCGCTCCAGGCCGCACAGACCCCGATCCCATGCCAAACCGCCCTCACGACATGCTGGGCTGGGCCCAATGGGCCGGGCCGAACCTAACAGGCTGACCCACCCAATGGGTCAGGCAGTCCCACCAGGTCTTACTGGGTCTATCCAGATAAGGTAGGCCCATATTGGGTAGGACTGGGTCGATCTGATGGGGTCAGACCGGACCTGGGCCCACTACCGACCCTTTACTTTCATTGGCCATATCTTTGGTACCGGACGACCATTTAACAAACCGTCAGTGGTGATGGTATTATTCAAGTGTGATGGACCCATTGATTATACCCCATTGCAGTTCGTGGTATAGTTGAGATACAGTCAGGTTGGATCGTGCACGAATCCAACTAGGCCCCGAGACTAAAATGCTAATAACTCAGAGATCGGGCGTCCGATTGAATCACCGTCTATTGGGTTGAGTCCTCTATGATGTGGAGTACCGTTGAGATACTTATATATGTGACTTAATGACAGTTGGAGTATCGACATGTTTCTTTTGGAGCGGATTATCTCAGAGACGAGCGAGCTTAGTGTGGAGACCTAGTATCTAGCTGAGACCTGACGACTACTGACCGAATCCACTCAGAGTGATTCTACTAGCCCAATGGGAAGTGTCTTGCAGTCGCAGAAGACCCATAGTGAGGAGCGCCTTGGTGTCGTGGCTGACCCATGGTACTCAACAGTAGAATTACCCCAACATGCTAGAGGGGGAGCGCCTTGGTGACGCGGCAGACCCACGGTGGGGAGTGCTTTGGTGACATAGTAGACCCACGGTACTCAAGAGTAGGAGTACCTCAGTAGTCCAAGGTTAGTTGATGTGCCTTGGGGACGCATTATGCCTAGTGTACTCGATAGAGGTGGAGTTTTCTAGCAGTTGAGGTTTTGAATGTGTGACTGCGGATGTTACTTGACACAACCCCTAGAATAAAATCCTGGTTTGAGCTGAGTCAGTAACTATTGTGTTTACCTCACGATGGAGATGGATTACTTGATAACTTATGTATATGTATGATTATATACCTATGTAGGGTTATCTATTGATGTCATACTTTTTGGTTCATCTTTGTTGGATTTGTGAGACCTTGAGGGTCTCGGGGTCCCTATTGAGTAACGTTATACTCACCCATGCATGGGTTATGCCCGCTCCTCATTGTGTTGGATGCAGATGACAGACAGCAATGACTGAGGTTGAGTGTACCAGGACTGGATGGCACCCAGAGGTGGACCACATGGTGTGACGATACTTGGAGGAGATGGACGGATGTGAAGTGTTGTGGAAGAAATATGTACCTACCCTTATAATAGGATTTTCCGATGGACGACCCAGGAGTTGTTTTCCGTTTTTATAGTACTTGTACTTTCAGTTTCCTTGTACATTACAGTTGGGCTTGTATTTCCTGCCCCTTTTAGTTTTCAGCTCTCCTTTTGTATATATTTTTATTTAGTATTTTGTTTCCAGCTCGTGCTCTATTGAGTGTGTTTTCAAGTTATAATGGAAATTCCCTCCCAGTTTAGGGATTTATGCCTTTGGTGCTAGTCGCCAGCCCCTAGCCTATAGTAGGCGGTCTTGGGGTAGTCACAGCATGGGCCCTAGGGGATAGGTCATGAAAAATTAGTGTCAAAGGTAGGTTCTACCACAAAACATATGGCTCTAATCATTTCTATGAATCAATAGTGTTAATGGTACTGAGTGTGGTATTCAGTTCTAGGAGTCCAGTGTTGGTGCGGAATCTGACATATCCATACACCAGGACCCTAACAACTGATTTCCTACTCAGTGAACTAAAACACTGATTACGTGTGTGTTTTAAAAATATTTCATTATGCCAGCTCTACCAGGTCAGCTCACCAGGTATATTCTTTGACCATGTTGCATCTGTTTATTTTAGGATACCCCCCCTCAGACAACCAACTACAGTCTTGAGAGTTGTACGTGCAGATAACCCACCGAACAAAAAGGCCTTGGTGCGTGGACCTCTCCCAGCGGAGGAAGAAGTGGTTCCACTACCCGTTGGTCCATGGATTCCACCAACCCTAACAGCAGACGATGCACACCACTTGAGCACATTATACAAGTTCTAGTGCCAGAGACTGTCCAGGTTTACTGGAGAGATGGACTCGCAATCGGGTGAGGATTGGCTGAATGCTGTGGTGAGAGTATTCATACTGGTAGGAACACCAGCCGAAATTATGGTGATCCTTGCCACGTGTCTCCTTCAGGCAGCAGCTGGCAGATGGTGAAGCCTAATTCTCCAGGTGCATGACGAGGAAACAGTACGTTGGGTAGATTTTGATAGCCTGGTTCAGGCAGTGTTTGTCCCAGCTACCCTACATGCAGTGCGGATACATGAGCTACTTCACCTACATCAGGGCATCATGACGGTGGAACAGTTATCAGCCAGGTTCGCCGACCTCTTGCGCTACTCAATAGATATGGTACGAGACCCATTCTTCAGGGCCCATACCTTCAAGCAGGGGATCAGGCGAGAGATCAGGGCTTCGATGATCTCCCTCAGCATCCCGACATAGGAAGGGGTGTTGGAGAGATCCCTCTTAGTGGAGAGTTTCCTTGCTGAGTAGTCTCTAGCAGCGAGACCCACCGCTAGTCGACAAGTAGTGGGGTCTTCTGCAATTGGCAGTATAAAGATGTCTCAGAGGTCCAAGAGGACCAGACCCATGGTTGGACGACCGCATTACTTGGGATCGGTTGTGCGGGGCACCTGGGGAAGAGACATACATACCAGGAGCGGGCCATGTTTCTCATGCGGTGGGCAGGGTCACATGGCCCATGAATGTCCAACCCATTGTTCGGATGATCATTAGACTGTCGAAGGACCTGGTAGGACGAGACATAGATTTGATCGAGGAGGTCCGCAGGGAGCAGGTGGACGTGGTAGAGGAGTTTCCCATGTAGCTGGTAGTGGACAACATTTTGAGGTGTTACCGCCGCAGCACCACTAGGTCCACCCCGACCACAGGGACCAGGTGGACAGGCGAGAGCTCAGCTCGAGGTAGCTGAGGCTTACAATCACGGTGCTCCAAATATGATTTGAGGTATGATCTAGGTCTACTCCACCTTAGCAGCAGTAGTTATAAAAACAGGTTCTAGTCACTCTTTTATTTCCAATGCCCTCGTTCGGAGCTTGGAGATTCCGACAAAGACGTTGGCTCGATACATACGGCTAGAGACTCCTACGGGAGCAAACTTGATGTTTACACACTAGTACCAGCAGTGTGACCTAACTCTAGGAGGTGAGAGCTCGGGCTAGGATCTCCTCATAGTGGCGTCGAGGCCTTACGCCGTCATCATGGGTATGGACTGATTATCTACAATTCATGCTCAGATAAACTATATTAGGTTCAATGTGTGGTGTGTCCGCACGAATGGGACCAAGTTTACCTTCACCAACGAGAAGGGAGCCTTTGACACACAGGATAGACTTACTCGGAGGAGGGTGCATCTAATCTCTCATTAGTTAGCCTGCCTTACCCTCGGAGATATTGATGTGGAGAGTCCGAGCTATCCTGTAGTGGTGGAACAGTACGTGGATGGTTTTCCTGATGATGTTCCAGGAATACCTCCTCGCAAATAGGTGGACTTCTACATAGACTTGTACCTCGGGACGACACCGATTTCTACGCCAGCATATTGGATGGCTCCTGTAGAGCTTTACGAGCTGTGGGTACAGCTAAAGGGATTTCAGTAGAAGGGATTCATCTGGCCCAGTGTTTCTCTCTGGGTAGCCCATATTCTGTTCGCCAAGAAAGAGGATGAGGGCTTGAGGCTTTGTGTCGACAACCATCACCTAAAAAAGATGATCGTGAAGAACAAGTACCCACTCTCAAGGATTGACGACTGATTTGATCAGTTGAAGGGAGAATGGTGGTTCTCAAAGATAGACCTCAGATTAGGCTATCACCAGCTCAGAGTTCGAGAAGAGGATGTGCAGAAGACGGATTTCTGATGTCAGTATAGCCACTACGAGTTCTTGGTTATTCCTTTCAGCATAATCAACGCCCCAGTAGTGTTCATGGGACTCATGAACATGATTTTCCCACCTTAACTCGATTACATTGTCATAGTCTTCATCGATGACATTCTGATCTACTCGACTATTGAGAAGGAGCATTCCTACCATTTATAGGTATTACTGGACACACTCAGAGAACACCTACTCTATGGTATGCTCTCAAAGTGCTAGTTTTAGATCTGAGAGGTTCACTTCTTGGGACAAGTCATCTCGGAGGCTGGAGTTGTAGTGGATCCAGCAATGATTGAGAGGGTACGTTCTTGGGATCCACCCAGGAGTCTGACGTAGGTATGAAGTTTCCTGGGTTTGGATGGATACTATAGGAGGTGCATTCCAGACTTCTCCAGAGTTGCAGCACGACTATCAGCCGTGACGAAGTAGGGGAAACCCTTCGTGTGGTCGGAGAGATTCCAACAGAGCTTTCAGAAGCTGAGGCAGAGGCTGAATAGTTCCCCCATATTGAGACTTCCAGAGCAAGTCGTAGGGTATGTAGTGTACCGCGACACATTAGGGATTGGACTCGAGTGTATCCTATTTCAAGAGAGATAAATGATCGTGTATGGTTCTCGGCAGCTGAGACAAGATAAGAATAACTATGCTACCCCTGATCCGGGGTTAGTAGTAGTGGTTTATTCCTTGAAGATGTGGCGACACTATCTGATGGGAGAATGTTTTACCATGTAATCTGATCACAAGAGTACCGGGTATATCTTCTCTCAGAAGGACATGAACCTGAGACAACAGTGTGATTTCATGAGTTCCTCCGAGACTCTGACATCGAGATGGTCTATACTCTTAGAAAGGGGAACATTGTAGCAGACTCACTCAATAGGATCTCTGGTATACAACTGCTAGGTGAGGCGACATAGCAACTTGCCACTTTGCAGATATCCTTTGTGGATAGAGATGAAGCGGCTTTCCATCAGTCAAGTACAGTCACTCCCCCACTTCTTCAGCAAGTCAGGGAGGCACAACATGTGGATGCGGACAATGAGATTCTACATGCTCAGATATCCACAGGGTAAGCACCTGATGGATTTTCTGATGGTGGGGAGAACTTCATCCTCTTAAGAGGATGCACTATGGTACCATTGTCACTTCAGAAGGAGGTGTTAATGGATTTCCACACACCCCCTTTATAGGTTCATCCAAGAGTGGCAAAGATTTACCAGGACCTTTGATGACAGCACTGGTGGCCAGGTATGAAGAAGACAGTAGCAGAGTTTGTCTCTCGATGCCTCACTTGTCAGCAAGTGAAGGTGGAGCACCAGGTACCACCAGGCTTGGTTCAGCCTTTAGAGGTCCCAGAGTGGAAGTGGGATGGGATATCCATGGACTTCGTGAGGCGACTTCCACATATATCCATGGGTCATGACTTGATTTGGGTGATCGTTGATCGACTCATTATGTCGGCCCACTTCCTACTGATCAGAGAGAAGGGTTAAGTTGAGAGCCTAGGATGCCTCTATGTGCAGGAGATTGTGCGGCTACATGGAGTAACTTCATCTATTGTCTCCGATCGTGACACGCAGTTTACTTCCCAGCTATGGAAGAGGTTTTTCAAGGCTTTCGAGACGCCGCTTCGTCTGAGCACTTCCTTCCATCCTCAAACGGATAGCCAGACTGAGAAGACCATTCAGACCCTCGAGGACATTCTTCATGCTTGTGTCCTTGACATAATTCACTGTTGGGAGGACCACTTACTTTTGGTGGTCTTTTCATACAACAACAGCTATCACTCCACAATAGGGATGACACCTTTTGAGGAGTTATACAAATGAAAATGTAGATCACCATTGTGTTAGACTAACCCATGGGAGTTAGAACAAGTTGGACAAGAGAAGGTACAAGCTACTACGGAGAAGGTTCAGATCATCCAGGAGCGGATGAAGACTACATAGAGCAGACATATGTCATGTGTTGATAGGAGTCAGAGACCTATGAAATTTGAGGATGGTGACCATGTCTTTCTACGGGTCTCAGCTCAATGAGGTTTACAGTGATTTTACCGAGGCAGCAAGTTATCACTATAATTAATCGGACCTTTTCTTCTCCTCAGTAGAGTTGGTGAGGTGGCTTACCACTTAGCTCTTCCACCTCAGTTGCACTTGGTGCACGAAGTCTTCCACGTATCAAAACTAAAGAGATATGTGTACGACCCATCTCAAATCATTGACCATGGAGAGCTGCACGTTGATGATGTGGTGACTTTTATGGAGGTTCTAGTGGAGATTGAGGATCGACAGGAGCGGGTGCTACATTGACGGTCTGTCATGAACCAAGTCGGGTCGCCATCCGACCCGACGCCCGACCCAGTCCACGACATGGCCTGAAGGGCGTTCCTGATCCCCACATGCTAGCACAAGTGCCTGGGTACCAAAACATTACATGGGAACGATTTACCCGAAATAAAAGATATAAAAACAACTAACAAGATAAACAAATTGAAAATGGAGACAAACAACCAAACACGCTTTTAATCCATAAATAGGTTCAAAGTCTACAATTCAATTAAAAACCCAAAGTGCACAACAACAACGATAGAGAACTAAAACTCCAATACCAACCCCTAAGAGACATGATAAGCCGCATTCCCAGGCTACCAACACAAACATACACATGAAGACCAAAAGTATCTAGAACCATCATCACTAAGCACGATGCCTCAACATGGAATACACAAAGAACAAGGTCTACATACACCGAAAGGTGTATGTACGATGTGATGGAGGATCCCACTAGGATACCACCAAATAAAAGGTTCCATGTCACATCATCAAAAAGGTAATTTAACAGGCTCATTTAAAACCATACTAATAAAACACTTGTAAGGAAAATATTTAATAGCTATGAATGAAAAGAATAGAACACTTAAAAGAAAAACCATTTCACAAATACTACAAAAATATGGAAGAGGAAATTTATAAGGAACATGCACATACCCATGTTGTCCTCCGTATGCCGACGGAAGGCACCATGCTATGAATAATAGAGCACTACGGGTAAATCCCCTAAGGTTTATATAGCTTGATTGGGGCCCTATAATCTCGTGTGTTGGGGAATCATGGAATAGAACCCATGACCCTCAGAAAATGTGGATTAGAAGACCATGAACCCTAGAAAACGCAGCTTAGAAGACCACGACCCTCAGCATTCATATGTCTAGTTAGTGAGTCAATTATCAATCCAGCTAAGTGAAACATGGACAATACCACTCTGGATCACTAGAGCACTATTTCTAGTCCTCCCACCTAGATACATGTGGTTTTCCCTTATGATCAATATAGTTTCACATTCCCATAGTATATTGATTTCTCATATACCATACCAAACAAGACAATACACAAAAAATTGATAATTTTCATACCCAAAAAACATTAAAAAAACTCACTCAAACCAAAATAACTTTTCTAAAATATATTTGATGTTACCTAATCATTTCACAAATCCCCATTTGGAAACACTCAAATAATAACATAAAAAATTCTCACAACATAGAAAACATAATTTAAATAGGACAAGAAGGGCTGACATAGATAAACACACCCAATTACAAATTCAATAGTCATTCAAACCACTAGCTTAATAAATTGTCCTTAAAACTTTTTTTGCAACAAATACACAATTAAATAAACAATATGCACCACTTAAAAAACACCACCAAGAGACGCAAAGTGGGTTTACACAAAAAAATCTCAATTTATAAAAACATGTTACTTTAAGTACAAATGCATATTCAATTTTTCCCAAATAGTACTTTCTCGCCATCTCAATAAATCAATAAATCATTTAAACTATTTGTTAAATAATTTCAACATAAACCAAGAAAACATTACACAAAAAACCCCTTCATCTCATATGGGGACGTCACTTTAGAACCAATTACTCAAGGTTACAATATCAAAACATATTTTACATTCTTCAAACAGTTCGTAATTTAATTTCAAGTGTCCATAATTAGACCACACACCCAAAATGACTCATTTTCATTTGAAACCCCCCTTTAAATATACACACACCTCAATGAATTTGAAAACACATTTTTCATATAGCAAATAACCCCAAAACCCTTTCTACCAATGTTTCTTAGCTCAAAAAACACATAAATAAAAAATTATTCAATTTATAAAATATCACATGTGCATACATAAGGCCTCAAATTAAGACACACAAATTTTAGATGCCAGAATAATTTTAAAAGAAATTACATATCTCAACCCTTCCAAAACCCCAATTCAAACCCTTATAACATACTCAATGTTCATAGTAAAAATCAACATGTCATAATAGTTTGTCTTATTTTCGAAAAAAACTCAATTTAATCACACCCGTACCACAGGTGTTCTGGAAAAATATTTTCACACATTCAATGATTAACTAAACACATCTAAAAATTTCAACTACACAACACGCAGAAAATACACAAGCACGAGAAATTCAGTTTCATCAAATATGAAAATAAAAAAAGATCCAAAATAAAATTTTCACTACATTATTTTATCATAAGATTCCATTAAAATTTAATTAAGCAGCAAGTGAAATCATTTAAAGATGCTATGGCATGGAACCACCTACCTTGAACCAAGAAGCCTCTGCAAAATGGTCCAAAATCGCAATCACACCTCAACCTCACCTCAATAAACCAAGAGTGAACCCAAGACATGAATTCTAACAAAAATACTCAAGTTAGAACCATAGAAATAGAACTCATACCTGACGGAAAAATGAAACCCCCAAAAACCGTAGATAAAGAAGAGAAAGGCATACCGAGAGAGGACATGGGCGTGGAGGGGAGAGGGACGGTGGCCGGGGGTGTTGTAGTCACTGAAGGGGTTACCCAAGGAGAGAAGGGGAGTCCGGTGGGACTCCGAGCTGGATGCAGGAGGCGGGTGCGGCGCGAGGGCAGTGCTGGTAGGGAAAGGAAGGAGGGCGGCAGTTCAAGGTCACTGGAGGGGTGTGTAGAACCAGTGGGGAGCGATACCAGAGGAGGTGTCAGCCAAGGAGGGCGTAGTACAAGAAAAGTCGAGGAAGTTGGAGGCCTTTGATGGGGAAGAAAAAACGGGGGGGGGGGGGTAGCTAGGTCTCGACGCAAAGAGGAGAAGAAATAAAAAGAGATAAAGAATAAAAGAATAAAATGTAATCCAATAATAATAATACTAATACTAATAATAATAGTTAACATATAAATAATAATAATAATACAAGTAGTAATAATTGGAATAATAATAATAACCTAAATAAATTATTATCCTTAAAACTAAAAATAATTATTATTATAATATCCTTAATTATTTAAATAATCAATGAAATTTTTTTCCAACTTCTTGTTTTATTTTATTTTCATTTTATCCCCCTATTAAATATTATTTCTTTATCAATAATTCTAGTTATTTAATTAGTTGCACATCATGAAGGCATGTAGATAACTGAGTGAGGCTGCACGGTGACCCAAGGGAGGTCATGTGGCTTCAACAGTGGTGCACTGAATGCCGTCAAGGCCAAAAACTGTGTTTCTATATAACAATTAAAAAATTTAAGTCAGGATTCACCCAGACTCCCCGATACCAAGAAAAATTGATAAAATAAATAATGTAAAAGAGGTGAGTGTGACAATTCTCCACACCATAGCACATTCCATCCTTGGAAATCCACCCCTAAGACTGAACCCCAAAGTAGAAAACAACACCCCCTTAAGGTTCAAAGAGGGTCTCTATGAAAAAAGCCAAAAGATAAAAACACATCATGCTCAGAGAAGGTGACTAAAATGACAGAATCAAGAAACTCATTAAATGACTTTATGATATATTTATATTGCCAAAAAGATCCAGAACGCCTCCAGTTGACTGATCATGGAAAGAAACTCTCGCACACACAGGAACCAACTTCACAAGCCGAAACATCTCAAGAACCATTAGGAGAAAACCACACCATTTGGTTAGAATGAACAAACATGGTCATACCATGGCAAAAAATAAACTCTTATCACTTACCACCAATCCATCCTTAAAAACAGAACCAAAAGGTCAACATGGAGAACCCCAAACGGTCTCCCTGCCATTAGAAACTTACTGAGGCCTAAGACAAAAACTGACACGAGGAGGCCCAGGTAGGCTCCCTACCATTATAAAAAAGGACAACACCGACTTATTCTAGAGACATTTGTGCGAGACCCAACATGGGTATACCCATCATTAGTACTGACAGAAGGTAAAGAACAACAAAAATTTTCCAGCTTTGACCAAACACCCAACCACAAGGGGCGGGGAGGGAGGGGCCCAACTGCCTAGGGAATCAAAACCATGACCCAAGACAAACCATCATCCACACATCCCGGGATGAGCACTTTATAAATTTGAGACCGCTTTACCTAACAGACTCCATAAGGATTACTAAATAAAATTACACCCAGTGGGATTCGACCACCAAGACTTTATGGTAATGAGACGACCACACCCTTTAATAGCCAAAAAAATCCCCATGCACCCAAATGAGTCATTCGGAATAGAAAAACCATAGAAAACAATTTATGTTTCTTTAACATTCTACACCGATGAAAGAAGTAATGTCGGGGTCCCATACACTGTCGGGGTTCTTGACCATGCACCGGCTTCACTCCGAGGCCAATGGCTGGATCCCTGATGCTTGAAGCATCTCTTGCCTTGTAGCCAGGTATTGAATACTCCTAAATGCAGCTTCTCCTTTTGGTGTCACACACAACCACACTGCAGTAGAGACAACAACAAAAACCACACCACATTACGATATCCAACTAATCATACACAGAATATTCACCAGTACAAGAGCTGAAATGGTGCATGCGCATCACCCTTTGTCACATTTAACGAGAACATGAATCCACAAATCATCACCTGAACAACACCGTTTCTATTGAGAGGAACATTATACAGAGAGGGATTTCAAACTGTGTTTTAAACAACACGTGATTCCTGTAATCGACTGTAGCATCCCCATGTGATTTGGTCTGCCACACTAGAGGCCTAACGTAGACCCTTTCTTAAATGAATCAAATGAAGGACCAAAGGACATTTAAAATAGTGTCCCACACCGACCACTCAAGGATGCTTCTACCTTTCACCACCAGAATATCCTTCACCATTTCCAAATAGAGCTTTCAAATTAATGAGGTCAAACCTCACCCTTGACTATCAAGGAGAACTCACACTACAAGACATCACCAAACAGGACACTTGTAGACGATGAAAGTACTACAAAGCCCATCAAGACACTGGTCAACACTGATAGTTCTTGAACTACCTTCACCCTTCCAACTGGAATTCCTTTTTCCGTTTCCAAGGGGAACCTTCCAACAAGACAGTGTAAAACTTCATACCTAATGAGTCAAACACACAAAAGACCAAAACTCCCTTCAACTCCACTCGCATATGTCATCCCGCTGTGAGAGGATAAACATAGTTGTAAAAATGAGAGGTGGGTTCAATTCTAGAATTCAAGAAGAGATTCCTCTAATCCACTAGTGGGTCATCCAGTGGCGAATTTACTGTGGCAACACTTCAATCACATGTCAACGCTTTGTGGGGGTGAGGCATACACTAGTCAAGAAATAAAACCATGGACCCAACCAAACTGGTCCAATGTTCAAGACATACCAGAAGAGAACACCAAACGTGTAGGGGCAACCACTACAAGGGCTCCCCAATTTACTTTTCAAAATAATTTACTAACTACACGCTTGTATACCAACCTACAAATAAAAATTAAAACTCAGGACACAAATCAGTTAGAAGGGATCCTTGACTCAAAATGCATCACATCTGACATTTCCAAAACACAAGGACACACCACACAAACACCATTTATTAAAAAAAATACCATTTATGAAAACTATTTTGAAAATAAGTAAATCTATTTGGTGGTGCAAACACCAATGGTGTCCCATGGGCCTAGCACATGCATGTTCTCGGGCCACATCGGCACCCACCTCATATCCATCTTGGAATTTGTCTGCTCGTTCCACTGACCATTTCTCTTCCATGTAAACTCTTGCATGTGGTTTCCCATCAGAACACCAAGGATCAAAACCAAACCATTCCATTTTTCAAAACCATAACATTCAACCCACACCTTTAAAACCCCATACATCATTCCCTTTTTAAAGTTATTTATTTCAAAAAAAAATCCAAGACCAAATCAGTTTTACTTAAAAACCAAAATTCCACATTCCCAAAACAAAGAAACGAGGAATGATGAAAGAGAAAACTAATGTTAGCGGGTGACTATAAAATATTGTTAGTGGCCATATGCCAATCACGCCACTACCACAAAGGGTATTCCGGGACAGCGTCCCCGGCTCCACATGGCTTGCCAGACCCTGAAATCTCACGAGGACCACTGACCCTACTCTGTTTTCATTTCCCCTAGACAAGATTAAAATCAAAGACCAAAGACTCCGACAAGCCTCAACTTACTTTTGTAACTTGAGCCCTGCCACGAGTTGTGCTGGCTAGGCACCTTACTCGTTGCCAGGATTTCGGGTTCCAACAACCTTAAATCCAATCTATTGTGACTCTATCCCAAAAGAAATTGACCCAAGAGAGAAAACCTGCTCTAATACCATTTTGTTATCAACCAGGTCGGGTCGCCATCCGACCTGACTCCCGACCCGGTCCATAACATGTCTCGGAGGTTGTTCCGGATCCCCATGGGCTGGCCCAAGTGCCCGGGTACCAAAACATTACATGGGAATGATTTTCCTGAAATAAAAGATAGGAAAACAACTAACAAGACAAACAAACTGAAACTGGATACAAAAAACCAAACACGCATTTAAACCATAAACAGGTCAAAGTCCACAATTCAACTAAAAACTAAAAGTACACAACAAAAAAGATAGGGAACTAAAACTCCAATGCCAACATCCAAGAGACACGAGAATCTGCATTCCCATCCTACCAACACAAACCTGCACACGAAGACCGAAAGTATCCAGAACCACCATCACTAAGCTTGATGCCTCTATCTGGAATGCACAATGAACAAGGTTTGTATACACCCAAAGGTGTATGTAGGTTGTGATCCAAAATCCCAGAAGGATACCACCAAATAAAAGGTTCCATGTCACAACATTAAAATGATAATCTAACATGCTCATTTAAAACCACACTTTTAAAACACTTTTATGTAAAACAAGTAAATGCTAAGAATGAAAATAAAAAAACACTTGAAAGAAAACCTATTTCATAAATAATACAAAAAAATGGAAGAGGAAATTTATAAGGAACATGCACATACCCAAGTGGTCCTCTGTATGCCAACAGAAGGCACTATGCTATGAATAGTAGAGCACTACGGGTAAATCCACTAAGCTTTATCTAGCTCGAGTAAGACCCTAGAACCTCGTCTCTCGGTGAAACATGGCTAAGAAACTAAAACCCTCAGAAAATGTGGCTTAGAAGACCATGAACCTGAGAATTCATATGTTTAGTTAGTGTTGCAATCTTCAATCCAGCTATGTGAAATAAGGACCATACCACTAGGGATCACTAGTGCACTAGTTCTAGTCCTCCCACCTAGATACCCAGGGTTTTCCCTTGTGCTCAATCATGTTTCACATTCACATAGTATATTGGATTCTCATATCGTAGACCAAACAAGGCCTTACAAACAAAATTCACCATTTTCATACCCAAACAACATTTAAAAAAAACTCACATAGACCAAAATACCTTTTCAAAAATTTATTTGTTGTTACGTAATCATTTCTCATATCCCCATTTAGAAACACTCAAAGAAGAAAGTAAATATTTCTCACAATTTAGAAAACATTAGTTAAATAACCCAAGAAGGGCCGACACAAATAAACACACCCAATTACAAATAGGAGAGTCATTCAAAACGCTTGCTTAATAAATTTTCCATTAAACTAGTTTGGAACCAAATACACAATTAACAGAACAATTTGAACCACTTATAAAACACCACCAATCAATGAAAATTGGGTTTACACCAAAAACATCTCAATTTATAAAAACATGCTTCATTAAATACAAATTCATATTGAATTTTTTCCAAATACTACTCTCACGCCATTTCAATAAATCAATAAATCATTTAAACTATTTGTTAAATCATTTCAACATAAACCAAGAGAACTTTACACCAAAAACCAATTTATCCCATATATAGGCGTCAATTTAAAACTAAATACTCAAGGTAACAACATCAAAAACATGTTTTACTTTCTTCAAATAATTTTCAATTTAATTTCAAGTGTTCACAACAAGACCACACACCAAAAATGACTCATTTTCTTTTGAAACCCCCATTAAAATATACACACACCTCAAAGAATTTGAAAACATATTTCGCACCTACCAAATAACCCCAAAAACCTTTCCACCCATGTTTTACATCTCAAACGCCTCTTAAATAAACATTTGTTCAATTTAAAAAATATCACACATGCATACATAAGGCCTCACATTAGTACACACAAATTTTAGATTCCAGAACCATTTTAATAGCAATTGAACATCTTAACCAATACAAAAATTTCCTTCCCACCCTTAGTGTAACACCCGAGATTTTTATGAGTAATATTTTGTTTTTATGTTATATATATATCATCAATGGAATATTTCACTACACACTAGATTGACTTACTTTACACAAAATCGTGACCTTCCTCGATAGCGTGCGTCGTACGCAATACCGAGTTTCACTAAACAACGATATGCTATTAAAATATTTTTAAAACTAGTCGTTATGAATAGTAATAACCACATTTTGAAATTTTATAAATTTTATTTTTGAAAATGGACTTCATTTTTGGATTCGGAATATCGAAATTAGCCTAGGGTAAAATTTTGTTATTTTTCTGAAAACATTCAATTTTTGATGAATAGTGAAACCACTAAGTGGTAGTTAAAAAACTGAATTTTTCATAAAACTTAATTTTACTGCATCTGTGAGTGGAATTTCGAAAATCCGAGAGACACGGTTAATATCAAGGACTAAAATGTGGTTCAATGAGATGAAAATAATTTTTGGTGAATAGTAACTTTTTACTTTTTTTACCACGGTAAAAAGTAAATAGGGTAATTAAGGGTAAAGATGATATTATTATTACCCTAACACATGTACTAATTCTATTGGATAAGTGTAATTCGACCAAAAACAAACTTGGGAATAAAATATGACCATTTAGCACCACTTGGATTAGATTAGGACATTTATTATTAATTTATTTAAAGAAGGGTTAAAATAGTTAAAATCAAAGTTTAATAAGTAAATAATTATTAATATGGGGTTATACATAAGATAAATTAGACTATAAATATTAATTATAAATCTAAAACGATTTCCTACATAATTATATTTTATTTATAATTTTTAGACTTTAAATAAATTTATTTATTTATGAAACAACGATGATGCAGTAATTACCCTTTTAAGGAAATGTTAACATAATTGATGTTATAAATGCTCAAATAAATGTAATATGAGAATTTTTATGAATTACACTAATTTTATAGGTTACTATGATATATTAGTGTTGATTTAATAAACTTGGTTCGAACATATAATTCTGTTATGATTTTCACAAAAATCAATTACTAAATAGTGTCAAAATTGACATAAAATAGTTTTTAAAACAAATATTATATTATTAATTGTTATTTTATTCCTAAAAATCTAATGTTCGGCCAAATGACTTAGATAAGGATATATATATTAATAATAAACAACTTGGGGTTCGTTTGGAATGTTATAGTAAGTGTATTAACCATATAGTGTAAGAAAACAAAAAGTCACGGTAAAAGTTAAATTATTTAACAGAGAGTTAAATCTAATTGATAAGGTTAAAATAATAACCTAAACTTGTCTAAATACTATTGGTTGATAGGATTTCGACCCATCCCCACTTTACCTTCTAAATAAGACCCTTTGGAACCATTATAAACCGATTTTGACTATAATATAAAATAATATTTTGAGATATTCCTAAGGTGCCCCTCTCCTCCCTTATAAAAGGGCACCTCCTCCCCCTCCTCCTCACACCAATTTGAGCACTCAAGCTTGGCCAACCCCTGCCAAAATCCCTTCTAAACTTCCCTACAATAATCCTAGAGGTCCTGGTATTCTTCAAAGACCAATCTTAGTTCCCTAAGTGGAGGATTCAAAGAGGCGTTTCCAAGAAGAGGTAATATCCATTACCGATCTTTTCAATTTCTTTCTTCTTCAACTTATTATTATTTAGATGTTTCATGATAAAGTAATAACATAAGTATTACATACATACTTATATGTTATTGTAAATATGAAACAACCCTAATTCACCTTCTATCCATCCTACGGAAAAATGAAATCACCGCGCGTGCGTACGTACGGAATACCATCTCCACGCCCTGGTGTAATCTATTTTCCACCATCACCTTACAAGGATGGGTATAATGGTGTAATGAGTAACTATATATGATTATTATAAAGAGATATTGATTCTGAAATAGTATAAATACACTTAAATACAATTCCACAATCATGGGAACAATATCATCGCTCGTGCGTACGTACGGAATACCGTCCCCACGATGTGATGCGACTTGTTATACATGATCATCATTAAATAGTAATTATATAAATGAATTGAATGAATAAATATGATATATGTTACACTAATACCATTCTGGATATAAGGAATCCATTACCTTAAAAGAAGAATAAGAATCTATTCGGCAAAACACGCATAAGAACAAAAGGCAATAAAGACCCGAGTAACAAGTAACAATGAAATATTACTAATAAGAAGCTAAGAATATGACCATATATGATATAATATCAATATGTATGATTCTGGAATATGTCAATAACATTATTTAAACCATTATACATGAGCTTTGGACACGTACAAAGCAAATCGGACCTAATGTAAGGGAAATATCACAATCTCATTTTTATCCGAGATTGTTTATACTTTGGCATTTACTGGGGTGTATTTTATCATCCACATCCATGTTTCCTCAATATGTAATATTATTTCCATTCACCTAAAATGGTTTAAATACAATTTTACACTTCGGTGTGTTTTTAGTAAAAGATATGAAAGGAATCTTTTGTCGTTTTTCGTATGACGTACTTTTTGACTTTTCCGACAAAACTACGAAGAATGTTTTTTTAACTTATACGGCAAGAATGGATTTTTAAAACATTCTTTCCAAGAATCTTCCTTTATAAGTTTTCAAGTTTATTTTTAATCAACTTATTTTAGTTTATAATTGTATGACATATTAAGAAAAGAAAAGTGTTTTTTGAAGTTGAAATGATATTTTCCTCAAGAATGGAGTTCAAATGTTTTATCAAAATTATTTTCCATCTAAGATAATATAGGGTTATATTTTTATCACTATTATTACATTGATTTGATTATGTTTTGAGGGAATTATTTTTATGAAGTCATTTACCTTATATAATTTGTTTTATGATGTCATGATGTTTCAAGAATCCCATTTTTGTTACATGTGTTATGTGATGATGTATGATTTATGATTATGTGGCACACATAAGAAAGGATTCATTATAAGATGGGTGGGACCTATATCTCCCTCCAATGCATTGGGTAAAGATTTATATCTCATGAGATATACGTGGCTGGAACAGAAGGTTATTTCGGTTCAGTGATACAGGACTGAAACGAGGAGTGAACTCGGTTCAGAAATGGACTTTGTCCGCTAAGATAGTCTTGGCAATGAGTCATGACTAACAAGAAATGATTTTCCATGATTATGTGTGCATGCCACAAAGTTTCAAGTTTTATGTTATGATTATGGGGATCTCATTTTCACTTCTATGATTTATTCCATGTTAATATATTATGATCTCTTTTGCAGGTTATGATTTTCAAAAAGATATGATATGAATTTTATTTCCTTTATTTGCCCTTGCTGAGAATTTGAGCTCGCCCTTTTTTGTATGTTTTGTTTTCCCCAGGTCAGGAAGATGGATATTAAGTAGAATATGCTAAAAGGGACCCTAGATATGATGAAATAAATGGGAGACACTATAGAATATTTATGAACCAGTTGTTTATGTTTCCCAGTTTCTAAAGACAATATACCTATACGGTCCTTTGTGGTTTTTTCATATGTTGTAATAAGTATGCTTCAATTTTGAAGTATTAACAATGTATGTAAAGTATGGGTCATTATAGTTGGTATCAGAGGAAAGGTATAGTCAAACATTGGAAACTAGGATGTGAAAGCCTTAGTAAGAACCCTAAGGATAAGTCTAAGCATAGAACACAATCTTAGTGTTTTAGAAATGGCCATGAATAACTTAGGATAAGACCTTAAGCGTGAAAATTTTATTCTTGAATTATGTGGTTTTACTATTATAATTAGTGTTACTCACACTATTCTTCTTGGTTTTAGTTAATGGCTGGAACCCGAAGGAACCGTGTTAATGCGGAATGCGATGGGCAATGCAATGATTGTCCCCCTGAGCAGCCAAACGATATGGGAGCTGGAATGCAAAATCTTGTAGCCATGCTCACACAACTTTCTCAAGCTATGAATCATGCAGGACTTCCAAACGAGCAAAGGAAGTAGCAACATTCTGTTGAATCCTTCATGAGGCAGCGTCCACCTTCTTTCAGCGGGTCTACTGATCCATTAGTTGCTGAACAATGGATTAGTAATACTGAAAAGATATGTTCAGTTCTTCAATGTTCTGAACATGATAAAGTCATCCTAGCAGTGTGTCGTTTAGAAGGAGATGCTGATCAATGGTGGAATCTTATTAAGAATACGAGGCAAAGGGATGAAATTGAGTCCATGGAATGGGACAAGTTCAAGAAGTTATTTTTCAATAAGTATTTCCCTCGTATTCTCCGAACAAAGATGGAGAAAGAGTTTCTTGAACTGAAGAAAAGGAATGATGAATCTATTGGTACCTATGAAGCAAATTTTACAAGACTTGCAAGGTATGCTTCTGGTATTATTATCCAACCTGAGAGTAAGATCGATCGATTCTTTAGTGGCTTAAAACCAAGTCTTCGAAGGGCGTTAGCCATAAGGGACTTCAATAGCTACGAGGAAATCGTTTGATGTGCTCTCAAAGTCGAGATAGAGATTGGAGTAACCCATCAGTCATATGGGTTTGATAAGAAGAGGAAAATGGAATTCAAAGGAAAATCTAAAGGGCACACTGAAAAGAAGATGAGCTTTCCCTTATGCTCAAAGTATGGAAGGAAAAATGGAGGGAGTTGTCTTAAAGGGACAGGTAAATGTTTGAAATGTGGAAAGGAAGGTCATCGGGCATTTGAATGCCGCGATAATGGGAAGAAGATGTCTAATGATGCAAACAAAGGAAGGGATACACAGAATGAACCTACTACACTTCAATGTTTCAAGTGCAAGGAGATGGGGCATTATGCCAATCAATGCCCAAATCCAAGGGTTGATGATGATGGTCGACGTCAACAAACTCTTAAGGCTAAAGACAAAGGAAAGACACATGCAATTTCTATCAGCGATGTGGAGTACGATAACGAAGTGGTGAAAGGTACACTTACCATCCACTCTAAAGTAGCAAGTGTTTTATTTGATTTTGGATCCACCCACTCTTTTATTTCTAAAGAATTTTCTAAGGGTATCACCGTATTACCTCAACATTTAGATGTTAAGTTAGCTGTGACAACACCTAATGGCACATCAATCGCATAAAAGTTTATAATTCTTCTCCAATTGACGTTTGAGGGAAAGTGCTTCCTGCAAATCTTGTGATCCATCCTTTAGTGGAATTCGATGTGATTCTTGGCATGGATTGGCTTTCTTTGTACGGAGCTCATATCAATTGCCAAATAAGGGAAGTCACATTTCATATTCCAGATCAATCTATGATCGTCTATCAATGCAAGGATGAACATAACCTTCTAGTGGAAATTTCTTCCATTTTATGGGTATTGATTCCACTAAATGAAGGTTATTAATCTCAAATGGTTGGTGAGAAACTCGTGATTAAGAATATGCCCATCGTATGGGAGTTTGATGATGTCTTTCCGGAGGAATTACCGGGTCTTCCACCAAATCGTGAAGTTGAGTTTTCAATAGAACTCGCACCGGGTGCTTTTCCTATTTCAAAGACACCTTATAGAATGGCCCAAATTGAGTTGCAGGAATTGAAGAAGCAACTCCAAGAGAATCTTGATATGGGATTCATACGCCCTAGTCTGTCACCTTGGGGAGAACCTGTTCTATTTGTTTAGAATAATGATGGATCAATGAGACTCTGCATTGATTATAGAGAACTTAATAACATCACTATCAAGAACAAATATCCTCTCCATCACATTGATGACTTATTTGACCAACTACGCGGAGCTCAATACTTTTCCAAGATTGATCTTCATTCAGGGTATCATCAATTAAGGGTCAAAAGGGATGATATACCAAAGACGGCTTTCCGTACAAGGAATGGACACTATGAATTTATAGTGATGCCATTTGGTCTTACTAATTCCCCTACAATCTTCATGGATCTAATGAATAGAGTCTTTAGAGACTATCTTGATCAATTTGTGGTAGTCTTTATAGACTATATTCTTGTCTATTAAAAGAGCAAGGAAGAGCATGAAGATCACTTGATAATTATATTGAAGACCCTGAGAAAGAAGAAGATTTATGCCAAATTTACCAAGTGTGAATTTTTTGCTTCAAAAAGTTGCATTTTTGGGTCACAAAATCTCAAAAGAGGGGATATTTGTGGATCCAGCAAAAACAGAGGTTATCGAAAGATGGTCGATACCAACAACAGTAACTGAGATCCAAAGTTTTCTTGGTTTGGCTGGATATTATCGACGTTTTGTAAAAGATTTTTCATGATTATCTAACCCACTCACCAAGTTGATTCGGAAAGGAGTTATGTTTGTTTGGACAGAGGAATGTGAAGAGAATTTCAAGGTGTTGAAAAGAAGGTTATCCAGTGTACCTGTGCTCACACGGCCTTGTAGTGGAGAAAGGTTTGTGATCAACAGTGATGCATCCAAGAAGGGATTGGGGTGTGTTCTTATGCAAAATGATATGGTGATAGCTTATGCCTCACGACAGTAGAAAATCCATGAGCAAAATTACCCAACACATGATTTGGAGTTAGCGGCGGCAAACTTTTCATTAAAGATTTTGAGTCATTACCTTTATGGTGAAAGGTGTGATATTTATACTGATCAAAAAAGTTTAAAGTATATTTTCACACAAAAGGAGCTAAATATGCGTCAAAGAAGATGGTTGGAGCTGATTAAGGATTATGACTGCTCAATCCATTACCACCCTGGGAAAGCAAACAAGGTGGCAGATGCATTACGTCGACAAGACCATGCTAGTTTATCCATGATTAGGATCACAAAAGATCCAATATTTATGGATTTACAAAGGATGGATCTTGGAATTATAATGGAAGGGGAAAAATCTTATCTTTCTCAAATGAATGTTCAACCATCTATACATGTGAAGATTAAAGAGGCACAGAAAGAAGATGTTGAGTTACAAAAGAAGGTGAGAAATGTTCCTGAATTCAACATTGATTGTGATGGTATAATAAAGTTCAGGAATCGGGTTTGTGTTCCTCCCATCCCTGAATTAAAGAAGGAGCTGCTGGATGAGGCTCATAGTTCTTCATTCTCTATTCATCCTGGAAGCACGAAGATGTATAGGGACCTGTAAGAGTACTTCTGGTGGGATGGCATGAAAAGAGCTGTTGATGAATATGTCTCTCAATGCTTGGTTTGTCAACAAGTTAAAGCTGAGAGACAGAAGTCTAAGGGGATGTTACAACCATTACCCATACCCGAATGGAAATGGGAAAACATCACTATGGACTTTGTCACAGGACTTCCTAAAACATCCAAAGGCAATAATGCTATCTGGGTCATAGTTGATCATCTTACAAATTCCGCACACTTCATTGCTATTAGAGAGGATTTCTCTCTAGATCAGCTTGCCAGGATATATATAAAGGAAGTGGTAATATTGCATAGAGTACCACTTTCTGTTATATCTGATCGGGATCCGAGATTTACCTCGAAGTTCTGGCAAAGTCTTTAGCATACTCTGGATATAGAGTTGAGTTTCAGCACTACTTATCATCCTCAGATAGACGGTCAGTCTGAGAGAACAATTCAAACCCTAGAAGATATGTTGAGAGCTTGCTCTATGGATTTCAAAGGAGGTTGGGATCAACACCTACCTTTGGTGGAATTTTATTATAATAATAGCTTTCACTCCAGTATTCAGATGGCTCATTATGAAGCTCTCTATGGAAAGAAATGCAGGACTCCAACTTGCTGGGATGAAGTTGGGGAAAGAAAGCTATTAGGACCTGATCTCGTTGATGAAATGGTAGAAAATGTCAGATCTATTCAACAACACATAAGAGTAGCTCAGAGTCGACAGAAAAGTTATGCCGACAACCGAAGAAAAGACCTAGAATTTGAAGTTGGTGATAAAGTGTTCTTACGAATATCTCCCTGGAAGAGGGTTCTGAGATTTGGAAAGAAGGGGAAGTTGAGCTCTAGATATATCATTCCTTTCGAAATACTGGATCGTGTTGGAAAGCTAGCTTACCTATTGGCGCTTCCACCGAATCACTCTCAAGTTCACGATGTGTTCCATGTATCTCTCCGGACAATGTACATACCTCATCCTTCACATGTACTCAGCTCAGAAGTTGTACCGCTGGAGCAAGATCTTTCTTATGAAGAACAACCGATAGAGATTCTGGATCGTAGCGAAAAAGTCCTACAAAACAAGACCACTCATTTGGTGAAAGTTTTATGGAGGAACCACCAACTTGAAGAAGCTACATGGGAGCTTGAGGATATGATAAGGGAGAAGTATCCTCATCTGTTTGTTACAAAGTGACGAATCTCGAGGGAGAAATTCTTTTTAAGGGGGGTAGAATGTAACACCCGAGATTTTTATGAGTAATATTTTGTTTTTATGTTATATATATATCATCAAAGGAATATTTCACTACACACTAGCTTGACTTACTTTACACGAAATCGCGACCTTCCTCGATAGTGTGCGTCGTACGCAATACCGAGTTTCACTAAACAACGATATGCTATTGAAATATTATTAAAACTAGCCGTTATGAATATTAATAACCACTTTTTGAAATTTTATAAATTTTATTTTTTAAATGGACTTCATTTTTGGATTCGGAATATCAAAATTAGCCTAGGGTGAAATTTTGGTATTTTTCTGAAAACATTCAATTTTTGATGAATAGTGAAACCATTAAGTGGTAGTTAAAAAACTGAATTTTACATAAAACATAATTTTACCGCTTTTGTGAGTGGAATTTTGAAAATCCGAGAGATACGGTTAATATCAAGGACTAAAATGTGGTTCAATGAGATGAAAATAATTTTTGGTGAATAGTAACTTTTTACTTTTTTTTACCACGGTAAAAAGTAAATAGGGTAATTAAGGGTAAAGATGATATTATTATTACCCTAACACATGTCCTAATTCTATTGGATAAGTGTAATTCGACCTAAAACAATCTTGGGAATAAAATATGACCATTTAGCCCCACTTGGATTAGATTAGGACATTTATTATTAATTTATTTAAAGAAGGGTTAAAATAGTTAAAATCAAAGTTTAATAAGTAAATAATTTTTAATATGGGGTTATACATAAGATAAATTCGACTATAAAAATTCATTAGAAATCTAAAAAGATTTCCTACATAATGATATTTTATTTATAATTTTTAGACTTTAAATAAATTAATTTATTTATGACACAACGATGATACAGTAATTACCCTTTTAAGGAAATGTTAACATAATTGATGTTATAAATGCTCAAATAAATGTAATTTGAGACTTTTTATGAATTACACTAATTTTCTAGGTTACTATGATATATTAGTGTTGATTTAAGAAACTTTTTTCGAACATATAATTCTGTTATGATTTTCACAAAAATTAATTACTAAATAGTGTCAAAATTGACATAAAATAGTTTTTAAAACAAATATTATATTATTAATTGTTATTTTATGCCTAAAAATCTAATTTTCGGCCAAATAACTTAGATAAGGATATATAAATTAATAATAAACAACTTGGGGTTCGTTTGGAATGTTATAGTAAGTGTATTAACCATATAGTGTAAGCAAACAAAAAGTCACGGTAAAAGTTAAATTAATTAACTTAGAGTTAAATCTAATTGATAAGGTTAAAATAATAACCTAAACTTGTCTAAATCCTATTGTTTGATAGGATTTCGACCCATCCCCACTTTACCTTCGAAATAAGACCCTTTGTAACCATTATAAACATATTTTGACTTTAATATAAAATAATATTTTGAGATATTCCTAAGGTGCCCCTCTCCTCCCTTATAAAAGGGCACCTCCTCCCCCTCCTCCTCACACCAAT
Source organism: Viscum album (assembly GCA_963277665.1). NCBI lineage: Eukaryota > Viridiplantae > Streptophyta > Magnoliopsida > Santalales > Viscaceae > Viscum > Viscum album. The sequence goes on along the minus strand of OY728147.1, from coordinate 1,496,583,329 downwards.
TTGAGCACTCAAGCTCGGCCAACCCCTGCCAAAATCCCTTCTCCACTTCCCTAGAATAATCCTAGAGTTCCTGGTCTTATTCAAAGACCAATCTTAGTTCCCTTAGTGGAGGATTCAAAGAGGCGTTTCCAAGAAGAGGTAATATCCATTACCGATCTTTTAAATTTATTTCTTCTTCAAATTATTATTCTTTATTTGTTTCATGATAAAGTAATAACTTCAGTATTACTTACGTACTGATATGTTATTATAAATATGAAACAACCCTAATTCACCTTCTATCCATCCTACGGAAAAATGAAATCACCGCACGTGCGTACGTATGGAATACCGTCTCCACGCCGTGGTGTAATCTATTTTCCACCATCACCTTACAAGGATGGGTATAATGGTGTAATTAGTAACTATATATGATTATGATCAATTTATATTGATACTGAAATAGTATAAATACACTTAAATACAATTCCACGATCATGGGAACAATATCATCGCTCGTACGTACGTACGGAATACTGTCTCCACGATGTGATGCAACTCGTTCTACATGATCATCATTACATAGTAATTATATAAATGAATTGATGAATAAATATGATATATCTTACACTAATACCATTCTGGATATAAGGTATATATAACCTTAAAAGAAGAATAAGAATTCATTCGGCAAAACACGCATAAGAACAAAAGGCAATAAAGACCCGAGTAACAAGTAACAATGAAATATTACTAATAAGAAGCTAGGAATATGACCATATATGATATCATATCAATATGTATGATTCTGTAATAAGTCAATAAGATTATTTAAACCATTATACAAGAGTTTCAGAAACGTACAAAGCAAATCGGACCTAAGGTAAGGGAATTATCACAATCTCATTTCTATCCGAGATTGTTTATACTTTGGCATTTACTAGGGTGTATTTTATCATCCACATCCATGTTTCCTCAATATGTAATATTATTTCCATTCACCTAAAATGGTTTAAATCCAATTTTACCCTTCGATGTGTTTTTAGTAAAAGATATGAAAGGAATCTTTTGTCGTTTTTCGTACGAGGTACTTTTTGACTTTTCCGACAAAAGTACGAAGAATGTTTTTTTAACTTATACGGAAAGAATGGATTTTTAAAAAATTATTTCCAAGAATCTTCCTTTATAAGTTTACAAGTTTATTTTTAATCAACTTCTTTTAGTTTATAATTGTATGACGTGTTAAGAAAATAAAAGTGTTTTTTGATGTAGAATGGATATTTTCCTCAAGAATGGAGTTCAAATGTTTTATCAGAATCATTTTCCATCTAAGATAATATAGGGTTCTGTTTTTATCCCTATTATTACATTGATTTGATTATGTTTTGGGGGAATTATTTTTATGATGTCATTTACCTTATATGATTTGTTTTATGATTTCATGATGTTTCAAGAATCCCATTTTTGTTACATGTGTTATGCGATGATGTATGATTTATGATTATGTGGCACACATAAGAAAGGATTCATTATAAGATGGGTGGGACCTATATCTCCCTCAAATGCATTGGGTAAAGATTTATATCTCATGAGATAGACATGGATGGAACGTAAGGTTATTTCGGTTTAGTGATATAGGACTGAAACGAGGAGTGAACTCGGTTCAGAAATGGACTTTGTCCGCTAAGATAGTCTTGGCAATGAGGCATGACTAACAAGAAATGATTTTCCATGATTATGTGTGCATGACACAAAGTTTCAAGTTTTATGTTATGATTATGGGGATCTCATTTTCACTTCTATTATTTATTCCATGTTAAGATATTATGATCTCTTTTGCTGGTTATGATTTTCAAAAAGATATGATATGATTTTTATTTCCTTTATTTGCCCTTGCTGAGCATTTGAGCTCACCCTTTTTTGTATGTTTTCTTTTCCCCAGGTCAGGAAGATGGATATTAAGTAGAATATGCTAAAAGGTACCCGAGATATGATGAAATAAATGGGAGACATTGTAGAAGATTTATGAACCAGTTGTTTATGTTTCCCTGTTTCTAAAGACACTATAATTATATGGTCCTTTGTCGTTTTGTCATATGTTGTAATAAGTATGCTTTAATTTTGAAGTATTAACGATGTATGTAAAGTATGGGTCGTTATACTTAGAACATACTCAAAGTTGATAATAAAATTCAACACGTCAAAATAGTTTATCTTATTTTTAAAAATCTCAATTTAATCACACCCACACCCCATGTATTATTGAAAATACAATTTTCACAATTTAAACAATTAGCTAAACACATCAAAAAATTTCAACTACACAACACACATAAAATAAATAGGCATGTACAAAGAAAAATTCAGTTTCATCAAATATGTAAATTGAAACATATCCAAAATAAAATTTTCACGATCGCAATTTTATCATTAGACCGCATTAAAATTTGATCAAGCAGCAAGTGAAATCATTTAAAGATGATATGGCATGGAACCAGCTTCCTCGAACCAAGATCTATCCGCAAAATGGTGCGAAATCGCAATCACACCTCATCTGCACCACATGTAACCTATCGCGAACCCAAAACATGAATTCGAACAAAAATCCTCAAGAACACTAGAATAATACCTCATACACATTGGAAAAGAGAAACCCCCAAAACCCAAGATGAAGAAGAGAATGGCTTACCAAGAGAGGACATGGGTGTGGAGGGGAGCAGGATGGTGGTTGGGGGTGTTTCAGTCACCAAAGGGGTGGCCGAGGGGAGTGGGGGGGGGGGGGTCTAGTGGGACACAGAGCCGGAAGCATGAGCCAGGTGCGGCGCGAGGGCGCTACTGGTCGGGAAATAAAGGAGGGTGGCAATTCAAGGTCGCTGGAGTGGTGTGCGGTGCCGGAGGGGAGCGGTGCTAGAGGAGGTGTCACCCAAGGAGGGGGCTGTGCAAGCAGAACCAAAGAAGGGGGAGGCCATTGACGGGGAAGAAAAAAACAGGGGGTGGGGGAGCTAGGTCTCAACGGAAAGAGGAGAAGGAAAAAAAGAGATAAAGAAAAAAAGAATAAAACAAAAACATAAACTAAAAAAATAATAATACTAATAAAAATAATTGACATATTAATAATAATAATTGTAGTAGTACTAATTGGAGTAATAATAATAACATAAATAAATTATTATCCTTAAAACTAACAACAATAATGATAATAATATCCTTAAATATTAAAATAATAAATTAAATTTTTATCAAAATTCTTGATGAATTTTATTTTCATTATATCCCCCTTTGAAATTTTCTTTCTTTATCAATAATTCTTTTTATTTATTTAGTTTAAAATTAAGAAGGTGTGTGGAGAACTGAACAAGGCTACAAGGTGACCCAAGCGAGGTCGCACAACTTCTACAGCGGCGCGTTGAGCGTCGTCATGGCCAAAAACTACGTTTCTAAATAAGAATTGAAATATTTAAGTCGGAACTCACCCAGAATCCCCAATAACAATAAAATTGACAAAATAAATATTGTAAAAGAGGTGTGTGTGACACACTCGATACCTCTGCTGCACGTTCACTGGAAGCAGGAGTACCTCCCGGAGAGCACATGCGAGCGAGAGGCTTAGATGCATGCTCAGTACCCCCACTTGTTCCCTTAGTTCGAGTTATAGCTTATGGGGACGTAAATCCCTTAGGTAGGGAGAATGTAAAGACATGGAAATTTTGTGGAATTTTTTTTCCTAAATAAATTGGAATTTTATGAGTCCGCGAAAATTTATTGCGCATGATTCCGAGGCCCGGTGTGCCCATAATCAATTTCTGATGTTTTGTTCAGGTATGTTCAGTAAATGTACAAACACGTTTTTATATCTTTTGAACCGGTGCTCAGAATTGAAATCTGAGAACACCGTTGAACTTGCAGCGCCTGTATTCTATTAAAGATACATTCACTTCGACAGAAGTAGGTCGAGAATAAAAGTTATTTTTTGTGTTTTAAGGGAAAATAATAAAATAAACTGAGCTTCACATTATTATTATTTGAGCCACCATGTGGATGTTTGGATGTGGGTCCCACTAGATCTATAACCTCCTTGTGTAGGTTGGATGTGGGGACTACCAGGCAATAACCTCCCATGAGAGGTTATGGTGGTGGGGACCACCACACCTCAACCTCCCATGTGGGGTTAATGTAGTGGGGACCACCGAAGACCACATAACCTCCCAATTTGAATAATAGGGGTGGGGACCACCTGAACACTATTACTGGGAGTAGAGGAAAATCTCTCAAATCCCCGAATTAATGAGGGGGATCCCCTTGATCTCCTCTATCATTTATGGTTCCACCACCTCCCCTTTAATTATTTGAGCCAATGCATAATTTATTAGGCCATATCCTACCCATTAATTAATTGATCCATATCTTTAAATTAAATGCTACAATTTTATTTTTAAACCCAATAATCTAAAATAATAGACAATATATTATTTGGAGGGGATATCTATTTAATTTTGTCATTTGGGTGGTATATTTGGGAGAGGAGTGCATAGGAGAATTAGAGTTTTCCAACAATGAACCCCATCTCCAATGAAAAATGAGGAACACGGTCCTCCAATGAAGAAAAGTATCAAGGAGTGTCTTTGACTTCTTCCTCAGAGGCAACTGATGTGGGACATCTTCGACGAAAGACTTCCCTCCTCCTCATCATCAATGAACCGACGCATGAGCTCAAGATTGAAAGTCTCTGGCAGATGAAATGAACGAAGATCTTCTCTATCTTCTTTCCAGCAGCTCTGTCATTGACCAACGAGAAAGGATGGGGGTTAATTTGAGTAATATTACCATCCTTATTATCTTCTTCAGTTGGAATGGAATCGTTTCGGAGGTTGTGAATCAATTTAAGTTCATCTTTCATATATCTGGATGAGCCAAATGTTACCATGTAAAACACGGAGGCTGTGGGACCAACAAACATGACCCGACCCCTCATTCATTCTTGTTTGTGATGATCTTCGGCATGGTGATGTAAAAACGAAGCAGTGTTGAAGGAAACAAGCAAAGGTCATGCTTCTCGCGGCCTCCGCGAGTTGCACCGCTCCTCGGCCGCGCTGCACTCCGGGCCGAACCATGGCCCTTCGGCCGAGCCGTCATGGTGGTGCCATCCGCTGGCCGAACCGGCCGCGCCCCCTGGCCCGCACAGCCGCCAGCTTCCCCGATCGGTCGACGGCCTGCCCGCGCCACCCGTCTCCCGGCCACCAGTGGCCTTCTGCGCGCCCTGGTCGAACCCCACCAACCCGGACTGTCGGCCACCTACCGGCCCACCTGCCGGCATGCCCCCGGCTCCCGGCCACCCTGCGTCTCAGGTCACCCCCCAAACGCACCGGCGTCCTGGCCGCGCCGGCTTCCTGAGTCAGCCTATGACCCCCCTTGTGGCACCCTAGCCAAACTTTCATGGTCGTGCCCTACGGGCCAAGCCGCACAGGGCTGCACCTTTGTGGCGCTTCGGGCCGAACCAGCCCCGAGCCCAGGCCGTACCGCTCACATGACCTACTGGGCTGGGCCCAGTGGGCCGTGGCAAACCTAACAGGCTGACCCCCCCAATGGGTCAGGCTAGACCCACCAGGTCTGACCGGGTCGATCCAGACCAGGTCCGCCGAGACGAGGTCTGACCGGGTTGTTCTGACCGGGTTGGGCCGAACCCAGGTCCACTACCGACCCTTTACTTTATTTGGCCATATCGTTGGCACCAGACGACCGTTTGATGAACCGCCAGCGGCGCTGGTATTTTTGGAGTTTGATGATCCCTTTGAGTTTTCCCCACTAGAGTTTGGGGTATAGTTGAAATACGGTCAGGTTGGATCGTGCACGAATCCTACTGGGCCCCCGAGACTAAAAGGATAATAACTCACATACCCGATTTCGATTGACGTGTGCTCTATTACGTTGAGACCTCTAGGACGTGGCAGACCTTTGAGATACATCTACGTGGGACTTAGTGACAGTTGGAGTATCGACCTATAGCTCATGGAGCAGATCCTATTAATGTTGAGAGAGCTTAGTACGGACACCTAGTAGCTATCTGAGTGTAAGAACCTAGACCTTCATTTCAGGTATGTTTTTACTTTTCTGGTCGTTTTTGAGAAAAAGAGGAAAAATAGAAGAATCTATAAAATTTCAATGTACACACTGTGTACTTTTCTCCCACGTGAGGCCATGTGCTGGCCATGTCCGGGCCACACACATGGTGTGTAGCGGTGATGTGGAGGCCGCTTAATTCGGTGTACGGAAAGGGCGAGTACATGTCGTTTACTCATGAAGTAGACGGCGTGTATTTTTTTTATTTCAGTAATCGGACCGGGTTCGCGTATTAAATATATTTTGATTAGCTTCTCTACCTAATTATGTACAAAGCATCCAAGGAGGCAGGATCTTCTCCGAGCCACTGATTCGTCACCGGTTATCTGATTCGAACATCGTCGTTTGCAATAGAATCGCAGCGGTGAGTTCTTGGTTCTTCTTTGGCCACATTTCCTGATTCCTTCTCTTGTAAGAGTTATCTGAGGTCGAACGTTTTAGACATTTTTTCAAACCTTCTCCATTATAAGATGATTCACGGGACAAGGCTCAAGTATATCGATCTCCTAGGATCAAGGTAGGTGGTTTGTTGCCCTACGTGGAATGTCTTTGATTTTTTGATGCAAAAGTGTCAGATACCCATGTATCGGGTATCTCATGTTATGGTTTTGATCCTGTATTGTTATCTGCCTTAGATTTCATGTATTCTTGAGGTTATTAGATGATTGATAATTTCTTTCTAGCATGTTTGAGGATCACCCCATGGGTGTTCCCCCGGTTTTGGTTGTTTATCACTGTTTGGCGTAGGTTGCCTGTGAGGCATACCTTGTTGCATTGTTTGGATGACTTGATATAATTTATTTCATGTATTTCTTACTGTTTATATGGTTTTTATACATTTTAGATATTATCCATGTAGTTTATTGAGCTTACTTTGGGCTGCTAACAGTCGATTACGTGCGACTACACTACTCAGGGCTGTGGGAATCTGGTGTGGTAGACTACATAGGGAATTGACGATTAAGGGATTCCCTAGAGAGTTTGTTATAAATTATAATTGTTCACATGACCTAAGAGAATGAGACTTTGTGCTTCCATAGAGTGTCCTTAGTTACATATCGAGACTATAGGGGGAATTAGACGTAAGTGCTTTCTCAGAGAGTCTATAGTTATAGTATCAAGACTGTAGGGAAATTGACGGTGAGAGGTTCACAGAGTGTCTGTCCCTTGTATGTTTACTTTAATAAATGGGTATTCCAGTGTGAGACACCTAGAGAGTAACCATGATTAATGTTTGGTTGGTTGTTACGAGTCCACCATGCCAGAGAACAATCTTGAGTTTGTACTGCTTGCTGTTAGGTAGTCTGCTGAGATACCTGTTGCATTGCTTGTTATGCCTCAAGAATATAGAGTTGTTTGCTAGATTCCATGGTTGATAATTTAATGAGTTAATTAAATTAATAAATAAATTTTAATAGAGAAAGTTTGGATTATTTACATTTGAGTACTCATGTTTCTCTACTGCATTTATTTCCTTTACTTTTGTTATTTTTCTCACTGACAGTAGGGCACAGATCTTGTGGTGATTTCCTACTGGGATTAGACTCACACCATGTTTGTGTCCAGATTTTTCGGTCCAAACAGGTTATATGGTTGCAGGTGTGGATAGAGATTGTGGCCCTTGTACTTCAGGTACATGATTGCTGGTTGGAGTTGGAGAGAATAGGACTGAGTTTAGGCTTGCGATGTTGTTGGAGTTGTTGTTTACTTTTAGTGCTTTGTTCTCAGTTGTATTTCAGCACGTTGTTGTGTTTTATAATTTCCTTAGATACATGTACCATGCTGAATCATTATTATATTATACATTGCTTCTGCTGTTTTGTTTCAGTTGTTGTATGTTGTTTACTACTACTGCTATTGACTGTTATTTCCCGTACCTTGTATACCTTACGAAATGAGGGCATAGTTTCCTCAATAACATACCAAGGACCTCCCTGCTATTCGGCAGCCTCTGGCATTTAGGGAAATGCGCTTGAGGTCATGTGGCGAATCGGGAATGGGGCACCAGTTGAGGGGCTCCAGATTAAATTCATTACAAAGTGGTATCAGATGAGGTTATTTTTTTTCTTTTTTATCGACATAATATTTTTTCGGTATTAGACAAGGATAGGATGGAATAGGTAAATGGTAAATAGTTGTGCCCGAGTGTTCTAGACCCTGTGTATAGGGAAAATCTAGGTTACCTCGAATATTCCAATTTTTGAGTTTTTTCAAATGTTACAGTTTTATTGATTTCACAATTGGGTGGTGCACATGTTTTGTGCCGTTACTAATTATATGATTATGATTCTATTTTGTTGCATCCCGATGAGATGAGGGTATTCCATCTCATGCGTCATATAGGCACTTTTTAGAAAATCACATGTCATGAATTATTTCATGCCATCTAGATTGCATTAGAAATTGCATCTTGTTATGATAGACATTGTGATAGGCAATGAATACTGTTGTGATAGCTGCTATGATAGAATACATACTATGTTGATAGGGTATCGTTGTTTAGAGCTTCATTATCATGGATTCCAAACTTTGGTAATAGAGGTGTTATGGGCCCTCGAGGATTGGAATTTGGTGGATGGTGAATTGTTATACTTTTTACTTGATATATCCATTGATATGATGCAATGTATTGATTCATGGGGAGTATGGGTCCCCGCGGATCGGAATTTGGAACCTTAACATTTGTTTTCTTTGTTTTATGGGCTCTGTCGTAGTTCTGAGGAAACTTTATGAAAAAAAACCCAGAATACATGGAGTGTAATTTATACATACACTTTGTATAGTTTTTAGCCTTGTTCCTGACTGTGTTGGGCAGAAAAATGGGGTTGTAATTTTTTCTGAATGAACATGCCATGTACCAACTTAGAACCCCGGGTAGTCTGAAATAGGTATCTTTCCATGTCATGAACAACAGGGGCCAGGGTATTCCATAAAGTGCACGGTGTGTCCCTTAGTAAAACTTCGTGTATAGTTGACCACGTTTCTAGCCATGTATCCAACATCATAGGTTGGTGTTCTCCTTCCGCATACACGTCGTGTCTGTATGGAACACGCCATGAAGTTTTGACCGTGTGTCAGGCCATGTCACTAACAACATAGGACATGTAAGGCATGTCAAGTACACACCATGTCTCCTTTGACACGTCGTGTAGTAGTGGTCTGTGTAACATTCCATGTGACTAACGGCACGAACATGAGAGAGATCTTAAAGAAACGATGTGTAGTTGACAGGCACACCATGTAGTTTCCTACTAAAACAGTCCATGTTCCCAACTGTGTATAAGTGAACGAGTAGAGAGGAAAAGGGTTAGTACACACCGTGTAGTTTAAGAACATTCCGTGTAGCCGGGTGGTTTACATAGCCATGTATGGCCAAGGTACATGCCCAGGGTAAACTTTTATGAAACACGCCGTGTAGTAGTACTACATTTCTTATAGTCTTGTTTTACGAAATTTTTAATGTTTTTCACTCCTTTTTTCTATTTTTCTATCTTATGTTCCAACTATGTTCATCGTTAATGAAGGTGTTCTTTTGACCTTTCAGAGCTATGGCACCAAGAAGTCCTCCCGTTATATTTTAGGAACAAGGTAGTGACTGTACGCCTGATATGGAAGATCAGGGACTACCAGTAGTTTTGTCTATCATTTCGGACATGGAACCTATTGTGATTCCATACACTAGTGTCGACGCTAAGTTCAGAGAGGGTTTCATGTGATTCAGGCAGACCTTCCAGGGAGCTCAGCATCCAGCCCCGACTATAGCAGAGCTGACGTAGGTTTTTAAGTAGTAGCATACTCCCACGTTCACAGGGGATGGAGGACCTCAGGCTGTGAAGTCATGGCTAGAAGCCATGCTCACCATCTTCGAGCATATGGAGACACCTCCATAGAGGAGAGTGAAACTCGCGACTAATATTCTACGAGATTCCTCCAAGATATTGTGGGATGTTTTTTCACAGACAGGGCACCAATATGATATGTCTTGGGATGAGTTTCAGCATACGTTCTATGACTAATTCTACCCGGCGATGCTGAGGGATGACAGAGCTAGAGAGTTCATGAACCTGTAGTAGGGTACTCACACAGTTATGGATTATTCCTCCCAATTTACAGAGTTATAGCATTTCACTCCCATTATGGGGAATAACGAGCTGTTTTTGGTGAGGATGTTTGAGGAAGGCCTCAGACCGGACATCAGGTCAAATGTGAATGTCTTTTAGTTGACTTTTATCACTCTGATAGTCAACCAGTCACTTATTACGGAGAGAAAACTGAGGGAGACTGGAGCTGTGGACCAGGTGGTTCAGTATCTAGGGATGATTCTTCCCAAACAGACAGCAGGAAGCGCCATCGAGAGTCTACATGAGGTGACTCAAGGAAGCGAGGTATATCTTATGGTAGACGATATCATCCTTCTGGAAACTAGGTGGTGTGATATCAGTGTGGAATGAATGGGAATAAGAAGCATCAGTGCCTGAGAGACCCAGTAGAGTGTTGTTCTTGTGGAAAGATGGGTCATCTGCAGTGCTTCTGCAGGGTTTTTCTGCCAGCGGCTAGTGAAGTAGGATCAGTTTTCACTTCGTATATAAGATTAGGATTACCAATTCCGCAGTAGACTGGTGTCTAGAGTTCTTTAGGTCATCAGGCCAGGGTAGAGGCCATGGACGTAGTGGTCAGGCTCAGGGAGGAGCAGTAAAGGGATCTTAGGCTGCTACGTAGGGCTGCAGTATAGGCCATACATTTGCTGTAGAGCAGATTCATCAAGACGAGGATCATGGACCATATACAGATCGAGGTAAGATTTTAGTAGCCTCAGTTTTATCCACTGCACTTTTCGATGCAGGAGCATCTCATAGCTTTATGTTTGTTCATACTGTGGAAAGCCTTAGACTTACTATTTATACTTATGATGATATGATGACGCTAGACACTCCCTTGGGAATTAGAACTGCTAGCGTGCATCAGTTCTTAGACTACCCCTGGAGGTTGGTGGGTGTCGTTTTTTGTGGATTCCCTATGTTTTGAAGATGGAAGGCTATGATTTTATTCTTGGGATGGACTAGTTAGTTCCCTTCCAGGCCTTTTTCGATTACTATCGTCGTAGGGTATGTTTCACATCACCAGAGGGGGATACTTTTCTTCACAAGGGCTAATGGGATGTCCAGGCGAGCAGAGCTGGACCACAGCATCATGGGTTGGGTGGTGTTACAGCCCAGATTTCTAGATTATATCTGGCTGACCAGGGGACTTCTCAGATAGATTTTTCTCTAGTGGTTAGTCACTTAAGAGATGTCTTTCCAGAAGACTTTTCAGGTTTGCCTCCTGAGAGAGATGTAGAATTCCTTATTTAGCTTCCTCCAGGAGCATCACCGGTGTCCATTCCTCCTTATAGTATGGATACACATGAGTTACAGGAGATCAAGAAGTAGTTGGGGGATTTGCAGATATGGGGGTTTCATCTAACCCAATACTTTTTCTTGGTCTTTGCCTCTCATGTTTGCGAAGAAGGCATAAGACACCCTTAGGCTTTGTGTAGATTATCGGAAGCTAAACCAGTTGACGGTCAAGAACCGATATCCATTTTCACAGATAGATGATCTCTTTAATCTACTTCAAAGAACCAGAGTGTTCTTGAAGATCGACTTGAGATCCAGCTTCAATCAGATGCATGTCATACCATCTCATATACCTCTTACATCCTTTCGGAGCAGGTATGGTCTGTATGAGTATTTGGTTATTCCTTTCGGTCTCATGAACGTGCCGATAGTTTTCATGGCCCTGATGAATAATTTTTTCCATCCTTACTTGGATTCCTTTGTGGTGGTTTTTTTGGACAACATCTTGGTGTACTCTCACACTCGACACGACCATGATACCAATATTGAGATCGTTTTGAGTACACTGAGGGAGCATCAGTTATATTCTAAGCTCTCAAGGTGCCACTTTTTGATGAACGAGGTTCACTTCCTGGGTCATGTCATCTTAGAGACAAGAGTTTCAGTAGACCCAGAGAAGGTGAGAGCAGTATTAACCTTGGAGCAGCCGGAGAACTTCTTATAGGTATGAAAATTCTTAGGGCTGGCAGGTTCCTACTGGCAGTTTATACAGGACTTCTCATGCCTAGAGGCACTATTTATGGGCTTTAATAAGCAAGTGGTGAAGTATGTTTAGTAAAAATCATGTGATTCAGTCTTCCAGTAGCTAAATGGGAGATTGACATTAGCATTGATTATAGTTTTTCCGGAGCCGAGCAAGAGTTATATAGTTTTCTGTGATGCATCTGGCATCGGTCTTGGAGTAGTGCTTATGCCAGAGGATCGTGTTGTTGCGTACGGATCTCGGCATTTGAGGAAAGATGGGAGGAACTATCCTACACACGACCTCTAGTTGGATGTAGTTGTTCAAGATTTGCATTGATGGAGAAATTATATTCTGGGAGAGCATTTTGTGGTGTATACTGACCACAAGATCCTGAAGTACATCTTCATGCTGCGTGAAATGAATATGAGAGAGCAGAGGTGGGTTGAGTACCTGCAGTCTTTCGAATTCGAGTTTGCCAATATGCTTGGAAAAGGCAATGTAGTGGCTGATGCACTGAGTAAGAGGACACAGATATAGGAAGTTTGGGAGGCCAGCAGTGAGTGGTAGCTTATTGATATGTTCTCTAAGATGCATTAGGAGGGTCACGATAGACAGGGGTGGACTTTCCTATCTTCTCTAGCTATTACCTAGACGCTTCTCGACCGAGTTCTAAGGAAGCATCAATCTGACTCTGAAGGCCTAGTCCTATGGCAGAGTGTGTCAGGAGAGGACCCTCCTTCCGGATTGACCATAGGCACGGATGATATCTTGCGTTTCCAGGGACTCATATGGGTGATAGCAGATATACGTGGGGATTTTGTGCGAGATTTTCATTCCTTAGTTTGGGAAGTTCATCCTGGTGTCACCATGATGTATCGTGATCTACACCGCCAGTATTGGTGGCCAGGTATGAAGAGAGATGTTACTGATGTTCCACCTATTAGTAGGTGAAGGAGTATCACCAGCGACCATCATGGCTTTTACAGTAGCTACCCATTCCAGAGTGAATGTGGAATGTTGTCGCGATGGATTTTGGGACAGGGTTGCCGAGATCACCTTGAGGGAATGACTTAGTATGGGTTGTCATTGAGAGGATCATGAAGGATTCTCACTTATTGCGGATTAAAGAGACCTTCGTTGTTGATGGTCATGGATGGTTGTACATTCATGAGATTGTATTCTTGCATGAGGTTCCGAGTATTATCATTCGAGATAGGGACGCCCGCTTTAAATCACATTTCTGGCAAGGGCTACAGAGGGCTTTGGTTACACAGGTACTTTTGAGTATAGCTTAGCATCCCTAGACAGATGGCCAGTCAGATCACACGATTCATGTGCTAGAGGACATGCTACGAGAATGTGTCCTTGATTTTGGAGGTTCTTGGGAGAAAAATATACATATAGTGGAGTTTCCTATAATAATAGTTTCGAGAAACTATTTAGATGGCACCTTACGAGGCTTTATACGGTAGGTCATGCCGATCACCCTTGTTTTGGATGGAGGCAGGAGAGACAGCTATTTTGGGACCTTGTCTTGATCAGGAGACCACAGAGCAGGTGGAGTTGATTCAAAAAAGGATGGCTACTGTAGATTCTCGGCAGAATTCTTATGCTGATCAGCTGAGACAACCTTTGAAGTTTATTGTCAGGGATCAGTTTTTCCTACGTGTTACCCCGAGGTTGGGACACCATAGGATTAGGAGACAAGGTATGCTTTCACCGAGATATGTCAGTCCATTTGATGTTATGGAGAGAGTCGTGCTGGTTGCTTATTGGTTTCAGTAACCTCAAATGTACCAAGTTATGCATGAGGTATTCCGTGTTTCTCATCTTCGCCGTTATTTCTCATACCCATCTCATTTTTTTCGTCCCGATGAGGTTGAGCTTGAGAAGGATGCGTCATTAGAGGATAATCCTATCAGGATTGTTGATCGCTGTGCAAAGATACTTCATGTCCTGTCTGTTCCACTGGTACGGGTGCTATAGCATCACGGCCGTGCACAAGACGAGACTTGGAAGAGGGAGGCCGATATGATATCACAGTAGCCATAGTTGTTCAAGGTTTCTTCTTGGACAACTTTCTAGGGAAATTCGCGGATGAATTTCTTTAAAGGGGGATTTTTATAAGAACTCATACTTTCTCTTCCAGAATTTTTTCTTTTTCTGGTCCTTTTTGAGAAGAAGAGGAAAAATGGAAGAATCTGGAAATTTTCTAAGTACATGCCGTGTACTTTATGAGTACATGCCATGTACTTTTCTCCCAAGTGAGGCCGTGTGCTGGATGTGTCTGGGCCACACACACAGTGTGTAGTGGTGATGTGGTGGCAACTTAATGAGGTCTATGGAAAGGGCGAGTACACGTCGTGTACTCATTAAGCACACGCCGTGGACTTTTCTTTTTTATTTCATTAATCGGATTGGGGTCGCGTCGTAAACCTATTTTCATCTTCTTCTCCACCTAATTACATCCAGAGCATCCGAGGACGCCGAATCTTCTCTGAGCCACCGATTAGTCACTGGTTATCCGAATCAAACACCATTGGTTGTAATAGAATGGCATCGATGAGTTTTTAGTTATTCTTTAGCCAAGTTTCTTGATTCCTTCTCTTGTGAGAGTTATATGAGGTTGACCGTTTTAGATGTTTTTGAAGATCTTCTCTATTCTAGGCTGATTCACAGGCCGAGGTTCATGTATATCAATCCCCTAGGATCGAGGTAGGTGGTTTGTTTCCCTACGTGGAATGTCTTTGAGTTTATGGTGAAAAAGTGTCAGATACCTATGTATCGGGTATATCGGGATAGGGTTTTGATCATGTATTGTTATCTGCCATAGATTTCATGTATGCTTGAGGTTATTAGATGATAGATAATTGCATGTTAGCATGATTGAGGATCAACCCATGGGTGTTCCCCCTGTTTTGGCTGTTTATCACCGTTTTCCCTAGGTTACCTGTGAGGAAAACCTTGTTTCATTGTTTTCCTGCCTTGATATAATTGATTTCATGTATTTTCAATTGTTTATATGATTTTGATGCATTGTAGCTACTATCCAAGTATTTTGTTGAGCTGACTTTGGGCTGCTAAAAGTTTATTATGCACTACTACACTACTCATGACTGTGGGAACCTGGTGTGGTAATCTAAAGAGGGAATTAACGATTAAAGGCTTCCCTAGAGAGTCTTTTATAAATTAGAATCATTCGCATTACCTAAGGGAATGGGAATTTGTGCTTCTTTAGAGTGTCCTGAGTTATGTATTGAGACTATAGGGAGAATTAGACGTAAGTGCTTCCTCAGAGAGTCTATAGTTATCATTGAAAGACTGCAGGGGAATTGACAGTGATAGCTTCCTAGAGTGTCTGTGACTTGTATGTTTACATGACTTGAGGGGTCTGCCAATGTGAGCCATACAGAGAGTCACCATGATTATTGTTTGGTTGGTTGTGACGAGCCCACCATGCTAGAGAACATGCTTTAGTTTGTACTGCTTTCTTTTAGGTAGTCTGCTGAGATACCTATTGTGTTGCTTGCTATGCCATGAGAATATAGAGTTGTTTGCTAGATTACATGGTTGATAATTTAATGATTGAGTTAAATTAATAAATAAATGTGAATGGATATTAGTATGATTTTTTACATTAGATTACTCTGGTTTATCTACTACATTTATTTCCCTTACTTTTTCTATTTTTCTCACTGAAAGTAGGGCATAGATCTTGTGGTGATTGCCTACTAGGATTAGTCTCACACCCTATTTGGGTCCTAGCTTTTTGGTCCAAACATGTTATATGGTTGATAGTGTGGATAGGGATTGTGGCCCTTCTACTTTAGGTACATGAATTCTGGTTGGAGCTGGAGAGCATAGGACTGAGCTTAGTCTTGCAATGCTGCTGGATTTTCTGTTTAATTTTAGTACTTTTTTCTCAGTTGTACTTCCTCATGTTGTTGTGTTTGCTGCTTTCCTTAGATACATGTACCATGATGCATCATTATTATATTATACATTGCTTCCGCTATTTAGTTTTAGTTGTTCTATGCTGTTTACTACTTCTGCTATTGACTGTTATTTCTGGTACCTTGTATACCTTACTAAATGAGGGGATAGTTTCCCCAATAACTTTCCAAGGCCCTCTATGCTAGTCGGCAGCCTCTGGCTTTTGCAGAAATGCGCTTGAGGTCATGTGGAAAACCCGGCACAGGGAACCAGTTGAGGGGCTCCAGATTCGGGTCGTTACACTGAGAACTGACGACTACTGACTGATTCGACTCGTATTGATTCTACTAGCCCAGTGGGGAGCGCCTTAGGGTTGCGGAAGACTCACAGTGGGGAGCGCCTTGGTGTTGCGGTAGACCCACGGTACTCGAAAGGACGATTACGTCAGCATGCTACGAGGGGGAGCGCCTTTGTGACGCAGCAGGCCGATGGTGGGGAGCACCTTGGTGACGCAACAGACCCACCGTACTCAATAGGAGGAGTACCTAAGTAGTCCAAGGTTAGTGGGAAGTGCCTTGGTGACGTGGCAGTCCCACTGTACTCGATAGAGGAGGATTTTTACCAATAGTAGAGGTTTCGATAGTGTGACTGGGGATGTTACTTGATACTACCCCTAGAATAAAATCCTAGTTTGAGCTGAGTTAGTAAATTTTGTGTTTACCTCATTATTGAGATGGATTACTTGAGAACTTAGGTATATGTATGGGCATATACTTAAGTGGGGTTATCTGTTGATTTCATATTTTTTGGTTTATCATGGTTGGATTTGTGAGACCTTGAGGGTCTCGAGGTCCTTACTGGTTATTGTTATACTCACCCCTGTACGGGCTATACCCACACCTCGTTTTGTTGGATGTATATGATGGACAACGCTGAACGAGGCTGTGTGTACCAGGACTGGACGGTACCCGGAGGTGGACCACATGACGTGACGGTACACGGAGGAGATGGATAGACATGGAGTGCTGTGGAGGCCATCTATACCAACCCTTTAGGTAGGATTTTTCGGTGGATGATCCATGAGACTTTTTCCCTTTTTCTAGTATGTTTACTTTCATTTTCCTTGTACTTTACAGTTGGGATTTTATTTCCAACCACCTTTTACTTTTCAGCACTCCTTTTGAATACAGTTTTATTTAGCATTTTGTTTCTAGTTCATACTCTGTTGTGTGCGTTTTCAATTTATAAAGGCAATGCCTTCCCAATTTATGGATTTATGCCTTTGGTTCTTATCACCAGCCCCTGACCTATGGATGGTGGGCTTGGGGGAGTCACGACACATGCCCCAGGGGAAGGGTCGTGACATATACATCCATCAGAACACTAATTTAGCCTCTCCACCATCCCTTCATTGCCTCTCCATCAACCATATGTATAACTTCCTTGCTATACATTCATCACTAAAAACAATTAAGAATGATGTTTTCACCTTTATATGACACTTATATTATGTTCTATAATCATTACATAACATATACAATGATCTTTAAGAACCAGTTACACATTTATGAAACTTTTCATATTACCATCACACAGCTTGTCCATGACATATATTTAGTTTTCCTTCTACCCATATCCAACTATCCTACTACCTTTACATGAGGTATACAGTCATGTAAAAATACCCTTATGATACATTTCAACCATAATAATCCTTCATAATTTTTAAGGTATCTTTAAAAAGGACACAATAATGTGGAAAATATGAAACATCGAAGCTTGGTGCAATTGGTCTTCAATGGAAATCACCAAGAAGTTGGCATGGTGTTCAATTTATATTCAAAAACACAATAATAGGGTAAAAAAGAACCACTATCATTATTGAATAATCATAAAAAAACATTTCATGAACATAACTTATATCTATAATCATTGGATATTTGATATTTTTTCATCAAAAACATTAAAATTCTCCTAGGCTTATTATAATGTTTTCTGTTTATAGAATGATATAGAACTATAGAAAAAATTATATTCTTTTAGTAACCTAAATTTATTATCTTATTTTCTAATCAACTTTCATTGACTTCACCCGAGATCAATTGATCACCAACTTTCACTAGTGCTAATTCCACAAAAGGTTGAGTTCCCTTGAATTAAAAATATAGATGGGCATGATGTTCAAAACTGGAGTGAAACTCATAAAATTAATGTATTCATGCTCAGCATAGATCTAACAATTAGAGATATTTTTATATTATTTTTTCAGATCATTAACCCAAAATCTCCCTCAGGTTGAACTCCAGTGCTAATCATCATCAAGAAATTTGTTTCAGCATTGATACATTTAATCCGTTTGATCATCCTTCATCCTTGATCGATGTGTCTTAGCTTGAAAATTATGAATTTTTTTTCTTTGGGTATTAGTTCTCATTGTATTTGATTCTCTAGTGGTTTAAAATGATATCCATAGTAGAAAATTATCATAAAAAATTGATTGAAGGAATAAGGAGGAAATGATGGTGGTTGGAGGTGTAATAAATGGTGGTATCAGTATACATAGAGATAACATGATTTTGACATTCAATGGTGTTGGGTTTTATAGAAGCACCTGAATGGTAGTATAGATGACTTTTGTTATTATTATAAATATTATATAACATATTATAATTTTTAAATTTACAATATTAAAAAAATTTCATACAAAAAGGCATCAGATTAAAAATTAAATTTTTTTTAATACTATTTTAAAGATTTATTTAGAAACAATAATGAAATATAAGCTTAAATTAACAAAATAACCAAAAAAATTATTAACACATGAATTAAAATTAAAATGAATATTCAAAAGAATAAAATAACAAATCATAGATTGAATAATATATAAATATAGAAATAAAACAACATAATTATTATAGTTGAATTATTTTTACTAAATCTTATATATATTAACCATTAAGATATTATCAACAAAATTAATGAAATATTTATTATTATTACACAAAAAAAAAATATATGGAAAATAAAATAAACTAAAAGCAACACCATATATCATTAATTATTTTAATTCAGTTTGTTAATATTTTAAATATATCTTCAGAAATTAGTGTTTCCAATATTTAAGGATAATTATAATTTTTAAATTAAAAATTAATTTTAAAATTTAAAATTTAATATGTAAATAGTTGAAAAAATTTAATGGATGAAAAATGTTTTAGTGGCATAGTTAAATTAATATTTGTTTTCCTCCTCTATCTATTGTAATAAATCAATTACTTGTTATTCTAATAAATATTACTTTTTTATCACCAAAAACCCAATTAGAATGTTATAAATATTCATTTTTATTTATTTATAGAATGAATCTTAGAAAAATTCACTTATTTGATGATCTTAATCAATTTTAAAAAATGTATCATAATGATTGTATAATGTAAACTTTAAAACAATCTCTTTTAATTCTCACATTAATTTAAATATATTACAATAATTATATTTTATAAAAAATAATTGGGAAATGAATTGAGTAAAAAATGATAGAAAGAGTTGAAATATATGATTTAATAGTAATAAGAATTTTTAAAATTAAATATGAGATTTTTTATATGTTCAATGTTTTATACAATTCATAAAATATATTAGAATTTTATTAGAACCATTAGAAGTATAATATTGTAATTAGGACATAATAAAACAAAATATATTACATTCATAAAATGCCACCATAAAATTACAATCTTAAAAATGGGATATTATTGGTATAATCTTATAAACATGTTACTAGAATTCTCTGTCTACATCCTATTGTGGATATGAAGAACCATAGTCGGATGAAAATAAATCCAAAGGTATCATATTGGGATTCAAATAGCATAAAAATAGTATCATTCAACCATTATATCAGTATAATTTTGGTGGAAGGGTACTAGCCTTTATATTATAAGAGATAAACATTGACAACATTTTATATTAGGGGAAGATATTTAGGAATCTTGAAAACAGGCAAAAAACACATTAATATTAAATTTATATATATATATTAATATCTAAATGTAATGTCATAATGATTTAAATTCATGTATTATTATTAAAAAATTGATGGAATGGGGACCATGAAAAATAATTGACCAATTTTCATAGTTACAAATGGTTAAAATTTTAAAAAACTATCATAAAATAAATGTATTAATAAAAAAATTATATAATAAATATCATCATCTAAAAGGATTCCAAAAATTCAATTTGGAAAAATTAATTTATAAAAAATTAATTTTTCAATTAAAAAGAATATATTTTATTATTGAAATTAAATAAAATAGTTTCATTTAATATTATATTTTCATTCATTAACATGTTTAAAAATTTAATGCAAAAATAATTTAATCATGGTACTATAATTTTATTAAGGAATACTAAAATGGATTTAAATTAAAATTTAACCATTAATAGATTTTAAGAATTCAATTATTTTATTTTTATTTTTATAAATTGAGAATCTCATAAAAAACATAAATAAAATATTAAATATTCTCCATTAAACTCCAATTTTTTTTTTAAAAAAGTAGTAAAATATGATATACATATGAGAGATAACTAATTGTGTAATATAAATACGATATTATGAAATCAATTATTACATATTTCGTGATAAAATAAGAATTTATTTATTAAATAGAAAAAATTAGTCATAAGAAATGTAACAACAATAATAGCCATGAAGTTAAAAGTATCGCCCACCTACCTATGATAAAATCCTATGAATTGTTAGAGATAACTCAAAATTCTACCCTATGATTCACCTCATATATGAATACTTATATTTCACTATAATCATCATTCTATAATAAATATATTAAGTTTTACATGTCATATATTAATTTTTTTCAACCAAAAATGTCACTTAATTAGTGATAAGATAATATGTACCATATTAAAAAATGTTATAAAACTATTTTAAAATATTTCTAGTTTTTTTGAACACCACCTCATTTGAATTATTACCAATTTCGACAACGGTTCAAATAGATTTCCAAAATTTAACCTTATTGTCATCATTCAGAGTAAATCGATATGATTAACTTATTGAGATCCATCAACCTTATCTTCATCTCAGATAATCATTAAGTAATCAACAACCAATATATAAATTTTATTATTAGAAACTCTATGTCATGTTTTGGGTATGTAATACATAAACATACCATGATGTCTAAGATAAAATTATATTTCTATGGATACCACCTGAGAAACATTCATGTATTTTTTATTTTTCAAATATTTCATTAGGTTGAGTTGCATCAAATATTTATTAGGGGAATTCAAGAATAAATAGACTAAACAGACAGATAAGGGAGAAACTAAAAAAATTAGGATATTTAAATATTGTTAACAATGGATAAAATTAATCTTTAAATAGATCCAATTATACTCATCCAAATGAAATTTATAGTAGATGATAAATTATAAATGAAAATATATTTTATGAAGATGAAATCCTGATAATGGGGATCAATAGAAGTTTGGATTTTATTCTCAATTAGAATAGTTTTGGGAAAATATCATTTTTTTATTTATATTATTCAATTTGTTTTAAAAAAACATAAATGGGGTAAATTGTTATGGAATAAAATAATTGATATAATTTCATTGATGAAAATTGAATAGAAAAAAAATAATTATTTCTAAAAAATAATTTTAATTAATGAAACATCAAATGATGTTCAGTTTAAAACATTTAAAACTTTACCAAAGTCAATATTGTATCCAATGGAAAAATTTCAATAAAATTATAGAATATAAAAGTGGTATAATTTATCCTTTTAGGTACTATAAAATATGTTTTTCCAACGTTAAATTGAAAAAATATTATTGAATATATGATATGTTTGTTCTTACAGAAATAATAGTATTTGGTTTATAATATATTAATAATTTTACCAAACATGGTTAGGTATGTGTATGTATTTTATATTGTCAAACAACCATTTCAATCCTATTTCTAGATTTATACTATATGAAAGAAAAATAAATTAGGTTACATAGGGTTTATAATGATTCCATTCAAAAGAAAAATATAAATAACCCACATAGAAACCAAAAAATATAGACCT
Organism: Viscum album; assembly: GCA_963277665.1. Taxonomy (NCBI): domain Eukaryota; kingdom Viridiplantae; phylum Streptophyta; class Magnoliopsida; order Santalales; family Viscaceae; genus Viscum; species Viscum album. The sequence goes on along the minus strand of OY728147.1, from coordinate 1,496,561,109 downwards.
TAGGAATAACAATATTTATGGGACTAAGGTTCTTGAATATTGGGATAAATAAATAAATAATCTCCGAGAAAATAATAATAAAACAAATAAGATTATAAAAAATATTTTATCCACTAATTTATGTTGCATAGTATGTTCAACCATGAGAAAAATAATGATTAAAATGATCACATGTAATTAAATAACACAATTATTTTTTTCATATTGCGGTGAACAAGAGTTTTGGAGGTGTATCCTATAAACATCAATAGGGGACATAATAACATTACTAATACTCGGGGTTATTGAAACTCTTATTTTTTAACACTATGAGTGGGGTTCCTATTCTTTCAATCATAAGATATTACTACAATGAGAATATAAAATATAAAATTCTAAATTAAATAAGTTTTTTTTAAAATTCAAATAAAATATATAACATGAAATAATCCAATAAATAAAAATAATAACATAGGATGTCATTATAAGTATAAAAATAATCAAATTTAATTTCATGAGGTAATCTTACATAATAAAATTTATATATTGTAATTATATTATGAAAATTATTATGTAAATGTATTTAAAAAAAATTATTTTCTCATAAATTTATTATAAATACAAGCATATTTTATATAAAATCACATTGATTAATAAAATAATTTATGTCTAAGAGATTAAAAGAATATATAGTCATAATTAGATATCTATAATAATAACTTGAATATAAAAATGTAATGTCATTTATAATTTTATTTCATTATTTAATCATTTATGTGAATATAGTAGAAATGAACTTCGAGTTTAACAGTCTAGGTAAAATCAATAAAAACCTAATTTCCATATAATATTTGAAGAACAAAACATAAAATGATAACATTTATTTCATACATAAGTATCATTATAATATTATATCTTTATATCCTTGAGAAAATAATATAAAATAAATGGTTGGATCAAATTATCTATAATAAGAATTGTACAATAGAAGTTCTCATGATCGATAAGAAAAAACAGTACTTCCAAGTGGATAGTCAATATGTATTCCATTTGATATAAAAAATGAGCATTAAATAAATAAATAAATATATGAAACACATGGATATTAAAAACATATCTTTTGCTAAATGATATGCATAAAATTAAACATTCATGATCTTATCAATAATGTATTATTCCAACATATAATGAATCATTCCATCAAAACCATCTTCTAATATACATTCAACTATTTTGTATACATACACCCAATTCTAAACTAATAATCAATAAAAAAAATTTCTCTCATCATAATTGAAAAATGATTGACGAACTCTATGTAATCAGGCCCCACTAATTCCTAACATATATATTGTGAATTTTATAAATATTAAACCACATGTAAAAAATATAATCAAAATTATATATAAATAAATAAATTTATTAATTTAATCTTGAGTATGGAATATCAATATTTCACCAATAAATGAAATAACAATGATAATAAGATTCCATCTACTAACATCAAATTTTGAAATGGGATTTTATTAAAATAGCATCAATGGTTGGTAAATGATACGTAATAAAAAAATGATACATAGAATATTGATATAGGGAAGAATGATATGTCTAAGGATTAATGGACAGTAATAAAGAACAGGAGTAGAAAAATGTAAATAATCAAAAAATAAGGTCTAATTAATTATTCAGAAAAGGATTATAAAAGTATATCAATTCTTCATAAATAAATTATTTTACCAAATGAAATTATTTTTGAGATTGGGATTGGAAAATGGAAGGAAAAATATAAAAATTGTATTAAAAATGATTTAATTACCTTTTTATTATATTATTTCTAATAAATTTTCAAATTTAATTTCGACCATTTAGGAATTAATGAATTTTTTTATATAAATAAAATTCACAAAATAATGTAAATTGAAATTTCATTAAAAATCTATTGAAACATGTATAGGAATAAAAATAGTTAATAATGGAAATAGAACATGGAAAATGGCATAACACTGTATATGTTAAAAATAGTCATTTCAACCTTTTCTAAAAAGTAATTACTAGTAAATAAAATTAATCATTAGAATTATCCTTTTTAACCATTATAAAAAATGTAATTTTAGGAGACAAAATACTTTTCAAAAATATAAAATTATAAAAAAACTTAACAAAATATTTCTAAAAAATGTATATCAAATAAAAATATTCCCAAACTAAAAGGGTAAATATGTTTGGTTTTCCATTGAAAAATATAATTCGTCGTTGAGTACTAAAGAGAGTAAATGAATGATGAAAAACATGCAAACCCAAAAATAATTTGATGAAAATATAATATAAGGGTTATTGAGAAGTTAACTATCTTATAATTTATGAAATATAAATTTAATCAATAATAATCATGAATAAAAGTGATATTATAAAATGAATCATTACGGATTCAATAATATTTGAATCAAATCATCTTTAATCTGAAAAATTCAATGGGAACATTAATGACCATGGTTAAAGAGTAATTAATTATATAATATATCGAATGGTAATTATATGCACCTTATAAAATATCATAGTTCCTTAATATAGAATATTCCTCACTAGTGTTGATTCGAGATGAAAAAACCCTTGCCTTGGATTCTATTTTGGTCAGACATGATATATCCTCAAGATTAATATATTTTAAATTATAATTACAATCCTAAAAAAAGTCATATCTTTTAAATTTTTATTTTCGTTTTATTATTCTTTTAAATCCATTAATTGTATTAATCATTCATATGAAAACAACTTATGGTTGTTTGTTCAATTTCACCAAAACAATATGAAATGTTAACCATTTTAAAATGAGTTATGAAATTGTTAAATAAAATAAAAAATAATAATTATATCATCAATATTATTTTCATTCGATATATAATATTTTATAATCATCCATGCAATTTGGTAATAGAAAACAATTAATTAAAAGCATAGAGGTGGTAGTCCACACATACCCACACGCGATGTTATTTTTTCCCAGTTGATGTTAGGGTAAGAGGGATGATGATATATTATATTAAAATAATTTCATATATTTCATATATATTATTTATATTAATTAATTTTATCTTTATAACCTTCCATTTTAGTTGGTAATGAAAATTGAATTACACCATTACATTGAGAAGATCAGTTGTACGTATACATGATAAATGATTTAATTTTCTATAGGAGGGAATGGAGATATAAAATTGAAATTACATAAACATAAATACACTATAATATGATTAATATACTAATTTAATAATAATATTATTTTAATTTACCTTTTAATAGTGGTTTAATAGGAAATCAACTTTGAACAGTTCTGTAAGAACATATATTTATTTCTATGGAATTATCCATTGATATACATGTATGCCCATTATAATGTGTTTTTTTATAACTAGAACTACATATCAATAAAAATATTTGGAATGTATTTGTGCTGGAATCGATCGAGATACATGGCTAGAAAGTGTATCGAAAATAGAAAATAAGATTCCCTTTGATATTATTGTTTTGTCAAAAACCTATAAATACATGAATCATTATTATATAATATATTCCTTACTCAATTAATAGGGTTTAAAATTTCAATATATTAAAATATTTTATGATTAAAAAATTAAATATAACAAAAAATTATATTTATGCATCTATTTTTTTTATTTTCATCATTTATAACTTTATTTTAATAATTTTTACTCATTTTAGCCATAAAAGAGGTGATATATATATGATGTTGAATTTATACATAATGAATATAAATTGGATGAATATATTTTATAATATTATCTATGACGATACTAAATATGAAATTAATTTTATTATATTAAATGTCTATTTTTTAAATTTTCAATATTTAATATATGTTAGAAAATATTAATGAAAGTTGTTCTCATAAAATTGCATACATTTAACATAAAAACTCTTTTATATAAAAATTTTGTACAATTTTTATTAACATGTAATTAATTGAAATAATTTAAAATAGTGACTTATAATATATTAAATAAAAACAAATACTTTAAAATCCTTGTGAATCCTTGACTACAAAATAAGTAAAATAATATAGTTTTTTTAGAATAGAAACAGTACATAGATATCTTGAATTATAAATATATATTTATAAGTTCCACAATAAATTTTAACATTAAATATTTTAAAACAGAAATATAAATTTGGTCTATAAAAATGTTTCCAAAAACATTATATTTATTATTATGTACAAATAAAAATAAAAGCAATTGTAAAATTGCTGTTTTCACAATTAAAAAAATCAATTATTTCTGAAAAATTTCAATGAAACCACCATATGATTATTTTTAAATAATGAATTCCGAAATGAGATTAATTTAATCATATTAAAATTTTAAATTTTCATAATTTTGTTTTTAGTAAAATTGTAGAATAATGTAATGTGAAAACATATATATTTTATTTTAAATAGAAATTTTTACCTCTTATAATTGATTCTTAGGTGGTACATTCTACCCACCTTTAAAAAAACAATAACGAATTTTACTAAATGAGTTTTAATGAAAATATTTGGGTTTTTATTCGTAATTACTGATTCATGTTACAACATTTTTTCTTCTATATCATTATTTCTCCAATGTATCATAACATGATGAGTCATCTGAATCAAAAATGCATATTCTTGGGTGTCCTAAATATAAATAGAATCTTTATAATAAGATAAACTAGGAACTAATTAAATTTTTCCAAAGGTTGGAATATGTGTTGGGTCTAGCATACACATCATCAATAATGAAAAATGTAACAGATTATTCACTTCATAACGGATGCGATTTATTTCAAAATGATAATCCAAAATTCTTATTACTTTTTAAATTCAAAATTGAATAATTTATCTGGAATGTAATTATATTTTCATTCCAAATATTAAAAATCACTCCCATTGAGATTCCATAAAAAATTTATCATGAAATTAAAATTCCAGAACCTTTCATTATCATCTGTTATCTTTTTCATTCATTGAGTTTCCCATATATGACTCTAAATAGTTCTCACTTTTATAATTGTCTCATAAATAAGATCATGTACTAATAGATTCATTTCACTAACATCATCCCAAAACGTTTGCATAAGTCATTGTTTCCCATATATTACTTCCAAAGATTCCATTTTTATTCAACAATATATGCAATTATTATATAAAAATTATAAAAAAAAGATAACTATTAATGCCTTGTACCAAGAATGTCTATTGAGAATTCCCTCAAAATGTATTGAAATGTTTCAATGGTCCTTTTAGTGCTCATTATATCGGAGGGAGATAATTATTGCTCTAATAAATCTTCTAATTAGGAGTATTCTGAAAATTTTCCACAGTTTTAATGCAAATCTTATGTTATGAACAGATAAAATTGAAAAATATTAACCATGAATTCTTATGAATTCATAAATATAGAGTTTTCTAATGCACTAACTAGGTATATCATCCATTATAGAAACCAAATATTTGGAAATGGTAACGGGAGTACCCATTACACATATAACATCATTAATTTTTGTAATATTCAATAATATAACGAAAAACACTATGGTAATATTTTTCAATTTATCATAAGAATGGGGATATGTTTATTTAATCATTCATGGTGTTGTCTCGTTACCTCTATCATTTCTAAAAACAATCCTTTTGATATGTCATTAGAAACTTACTCCTCTGTATTATCCAAAAAAAATTACATTAAGTCTGTATAAATATTGGTGATACTATGGTATGTATAACATTTAGATTTTTTGAATTCATCTAATAAATCATTGTTCCACTATGGTATGAATGAACATATAACCTCCTTCCTAATTTCATAATGCCATATTCAATAATTTCAACTGCTAGATTCTCGTCAATAAAGTCATTCATATTCTTGTATAAACTCTTATAATTAATATATGTCATCTATTTCTTATATAGTACATATGGTTTGTAAATCATTTCTAAACCATGATATGTTACATCATCCCAGATAGATCCCCAAAAACATTACTAAATACCAAAATATAGGATCCTTGACTATCATCATTTTTTTCAAATGCCATTATCTTTTAAAATCTACACATTGGATCCCTTAATTACCTTCCCAATAAAGTACATTATTTTAAAATAATGTTGTATGAGTAGATCTATCTATATAATTTGTATAGTGTAAATAGAATTGATAAAAAATGTATTTAAATCTCATTTGATCCCAATATATATCACACCATTCACTACATAGATAATTCCTCCATATCGTTATGGATAATATTATAACTTCCAAATAAATTGTTTTAATAATTATATTCACATATATATGACTATATTGATTCATATGAATCAAACCTATTGTTTTTATAAGGATTCATAAATGTCCTTTAACTTATAAATGACAATATATAAAAAACCCTACCATAAAATAATTTTATTATCACCACCTTGACCAATTCCTTATTTAGTTCTTCAACAAATCATTACATTATTCTGATTATATAAAAATGATTCCTTTTTTTCATCTTGGTTAATGGTTATTATAATGAGGTAAAATTTTGATCAAATAAATAATATTAACATAATAATCCAAGGAAACTATTTATCATCATTATGTTCTTCAGTGTAACCCATTTTATAAGTAATTTTTTTTGATGGACAAACCAATATTCCATTCTATGGGAAATTAAGTCAATGAAAATAATCATAATGAATACAAAGTTTATAGTTACTAAATTTCCCATATAAATAATTTCCACAAAAACATTTATGAATGTTTTTAAAGTGGATCTTATATTCATTATAGGTTTTTGTGAATATGATGATATAATCGAAAAATATCATAATGAAAACCTAAAAAAATAAATGACTATAATATTCATCATTATTATAAAAATTTATCGTAAAATAGTCATTATAAAGAGCATTTTAATAGACTCATAATGACCATTTCTTATATAAAATTCATCTATAGAATATATTCCTTATATACCCACAATTTATAATACGCAGAATGAATATCAATTTTGATAAATTTTATGATCCTCTATTTTGGTCAAATGGATTATATATATAATCCATATGATATTTTTTCTTAAGTGTAATGGAATTTAATTTCCTCTAATCAATTCCAATCATAATATACCGATAATTATTCATAACAAAAAGAACATGGGATCCCTAAGGTGATCAATTGGGTGAATGAATCCCTTAAAAAACATTTTAGTTATTTATTAAATTAACCTAATTCCATTACTTCCACTGTCTATGAGTCTTAAATATTGAGTTTTCATTATATTTGAGTTCAATATAAAGTGCAACGTTTTAATTTAGTTAATATCCAAGTAACTATTTATAGGATACATAAATGTATTATTCCATAATTGGTACATATTAAATGATTAAGTTACCATTCTCATCCATAGGTTGTGTCTATGTTTTTTCTATCGGATTTTCATTGAAGGGATCTAATATAGGTTTTAGAAAAGATGATTCAAAATATATAGCCACTCTTCTAAAGATAAGGGATTCTACAACTCAGTTATGAATCATAATCTCAAAACATCATGATATATTTTCTCATTAAACATTGATTTCCAATACATACCAATAACTATGTAAATATAATCCCTGTATATAACAATAATATTTTCATATATTGTATCTATATGAATTATAATGGGTAATAAACAATATATCCACGTTGAATAATATTTCATGATAGAATCATTATTGGTAACGTTGTTCATAATTTAAATGGAAATGATTAAATATTCAGGGTAATGATGGATGATATTAAAGAGTCAGGATATGTACCATTTAATAAATACTTTTCATAATTTATTTTATATGGAATGTAACATCTTACACATCATTACCAATTTTGATTTATTTCATATTTCTCAAATATGTTTTTATGTCTTCAATTTTACTCTTTTGTTGTTGGTTCTATTGATTCTAGGGGAATTTGTTTTAATAATTTTTCTTCTCTCTACTATAAAGTAACTAAAGTATAGTTATTTTTGGTTCTTTTTTATTCAGGATTCTAATTCCCCTTACCACAACACTTGTAATAAACTATCATTACCATGAAACATGTAATAAGTTATTTCTATAAATAATTGTCACATTGTGAAATAATGTCATTCATTTTTTTATTCATTCATGAATTTCTTTATCATTTATCCTTAACCAACCAATTATTATTTTCACAACACATGAATAAGAGAAACAATGAAAATTTATAACAAATCATGATATAATATGACAATATATCATAATTTAAATTAATCATTAAGGAAAATATTTTACATTCAATATACAACATAGGCCCATCAAAGAAAAAACCAATCTCTCTTTCTATATTACTTAATTAGTAAATTATATTCCTTAATAATTTTTTTTGAATCTGGCCTCAAATTTATCAAGAAATTCATCATCCTTTTTATTTAGGTGGAGTAAAATCTTATTCATTTCAACTCATTTCCAATGAAAAAATTCCAAAAGAATATAAAATATAAATTTACCTATTCTATTATTTTTAATTCATTCAATATGTTTAGAATTCAAGAACAATTACATCCATTAATAATTATCTCTCTATATACAATATACTTACTGAATAAAACATTCCCTTTAATAACATCCCAATTCTGAGAATATCTTTTAAGAAGAATTTTTTGATTTCTCTAATGTGAACTGTTTTTTGGTATATTTAAATAAAATAGGGTGTAATTGAATAAAAATATATGATATAGGTTCATTACATGATATAAAAATACATTTCTCTATATAGGAATATTTTTTTTCATAATGTTGGATAGATTGAAAAATATAGACATGATATGCTTTACACCAACACTTTTGGTGTTGGATTCCTCAAAAGGAAAACCATTCTATTGACTCATTATATTGACGTGATTTCCTATTCATATTTTAGAATCCATATCATAATAATGGAACACACGTAGTTGTCTCATATCATAAGGAATGTTGACCTAGGAAATTAAAATTACAAAAAAAATATTAAATATCCTAGGTGTTTATCTTAATGGTCATCCAATGTATGTTATTCCAAAATACATTTACCAATATTCTAACTAAATATTTTTTAATACCAACTAAAATGATCTGACCACAATAACACAGATCCAAAAATTAAATTATCACTTTTTCAAAAGATACTTAGGATCATACCATGAATAATTAATCAATTTATCCTTCTTAGGTGAATAGATACTGACATGGTTTTGATATTAAAATGGTAAAAAATAACTATAAAGAAAATATTATGGCCTAAAATTTAGTTTAATGGAAATTTCATCACATATTTAGGAAATAATAACTGAAAAAATGTTCAAATCAGATGAATAGAAATGAAAAAAATAAAATTGAAGCATTTTGTAGATGATAAGGGACAATAATAAAGAATAATAAATAATTAATAAATATCCTATATATTCAACAACATAAGATGGAAATATATCCATAAATGTGAGTAAACACATAGATAACGATATCGTAAATCTCATGGAAGGAAATTCATAATGAGAAAAATTTAGAATATTATCACCACTAACATGTCAAAGACATCAAAAATACTACCATTAAGGTATTAATCTTTGAAACATTCAAAAATTCCAAAAGCATACACCAAATTCCAAAATAACAAGGCCTAAAACTAGTTTTTCTCATGAGACCATTCAATGAATTTAGGGGATATTTGTAACTAGGCCCCACCCATCACTTACATAAGACCAATTACTTCCACAAATCATTAATCAACAATATATTGAATCATAAAAATTCCTCAATAATTAATAAATATATTAAGAGAATATAAAATAAAAAAATCTTAAATAGTAAAGGAACTCAAATTGTTTATATGATTCCTTAAAATAATATCAAGTCTTGAAGTTTTATTAAATTAATATAATATTAATAAAATATAAATTATAAAAAAATATCTCTCATACTCAAAATATGGACATCAAGGAGATATATTGTCACACCCGGAATTGATTTTTTTTCTTTGTTTCTGGCTCGAGTTGGGGTTTAGAGAAAGTCCTTGTTTAAATTTTTTAATTTTTATTGAATAATGAGTATTTTGGGCTTATTGGCACAAACCGCATGACAATGAAACTATTCGGAGACCATTCATCCTTCATGGTTTTCAAAATAAATTAAAATTTTTAAAAAATTATGTAATGAAGATTAATAGAGTGCTAAAATTAATCAATGAATCCAAATTTTTAAGTATAGTAATATAATTATTATTGATGTGGCTTATATTATTATAATAATTAATTTTTTTTAATAAATCATTGTACTATTATTAAATTATTTATTTTAATTATTACAATTAAAAATAAAATAATGATGATAATTATTAATAAGTGTTAGTAATATAATCAAAATTATTAAAAATATTATTATTATTATTAATGAAACAAGAGTTATATATAATTTTTACATTATGTTGTTTTGGTTATTATTATTATTATTATTATTGCTATTTATGTCTGTGTGCGGGAACAACCCAATTTGCGAAACCCTTGTGGTTAGCCCGGGTACTCAGGCAGTTTTGGAAGTTGAATCGATGAGATAAAATAATTTGAATGATTTACAATGTTAAAATTAAGTTAAATAAATATTTTACCAAAATAAGGATAATATTATCTTCTCATGTATAGTAATATTGTTTATATTATTAAAAAAATATTTATTATTTAAATTATTATTTTTATCATTATTATATTATTGTTAATGTAGTTTTAATTATTATTATGTGTGTTATTGTTATTATCATTAGAAATATTATTTAATATTATGATTACTTTTTCCATTATTATTATTATGGTTTTTATTATAATTATCTTTTTATTAAGGTTTTAGTAGTTATTTATTTTGTTGGTGTCTTTTTCCCATACCGTGGCATAACCCGCCCCCCACCTCCCACATCTCTGAAATCATCCACCCCACTCGTGGATCACTCTCCCCTTCACATGAACCTGGTTTGACCAACTCCCCTATGAAACCCTCCCATGTCTGATCAGCTCCATCAGCACCACCCTCTCTATATGCAAACCACCGCACTGGTTCCCCTCTATGTTTACTTATTCCAGCACACACCCACATCCATGCAACAGCTAGATGCATGCCCCCTGCATGATTCACTATCTATCTGACCTATTACTGTGGTGTATCCTCCTATGGTAGAGGCCTTTCCCCTTCGGTACACCCTTTTCATCCTCCTATCCTTGATTGAGGGTTCTTGTATTGAGATTTGTGTTTTTTCCAAACCCTGTATGTTATGTTCATTCTTTTTCAGGTCGATCCCTTATTTTTCATGTTTAACTCGTTGCATTATGTAGGTTCCACCCTCCTATGGGTGTGGTGGTCATGCAATTGAAGTTTGGCATTGACTTATAGGAGTTACTCCATTCATGTGGTAGGACCCCATTATATATTGCATTAAAATTATGTTTATTTTTATTTCTTGATATTCGAACATCCTTTATATGAAAAGTTGTCTTTTATTATTGTTAAATAATTTTCACCTTTTGGAATAAGTTAGTTTACCCCTGGTATTGTGATAATTCGATATGGTTGGAAATGGTTTTCCATTCCATGTGCTTTTGAAATGGATCTATTGGATCTTATAAATGAATATTTATTTATATTGGTATGGTTTGGAAATGATTAACACTGTTTGAATGTTCAATGTAGTGACTTATTTTAATGAGTCTTTGTAAAATAATTGCTTTTTTTATGCCACTTTGTCCCCTGTAAAGGTGTTTCTGAATCGAAATTTTGGGTTTGATTGATATAATGTGTTTCCAGTGGGGTTTTGGCTTCAAAATGTGTTGGTGTATTGTATTATATGAAATAAATTAATTTTTTGTAAATTATGGAAGGCTCATTTGGTATTTTAATTTTTCTCCCAATGTTTTCAATATGGATTTTCTCATTTGGCCTTGAAACATGCTTCAATGAGTCGTTGGAAGCTACAGACCATTTGAAATTTTTAAAAGAAGTTTGGTTATTAAGTAACTTGAATGTCTATTCGACACTTTCATATTATTTTAGTGATTTAACATGGCCTTAAAATACACTACATCACATTTTGGTGAATTATTGTTCTACATTTTTTTGGCCATATTTGTATAATGTTGATGTTTGTAATTGCTTCTTAAATAATTATATGTTATTTTGGAAAATGGTTGAATTTTTTGAATCAGAAATCCCATTTCTAATATTTAAATAGCCTTTTGAAAACTTCTTTTGGGTTGGTATCCAAGTGTAGATGTTGATCCTTGAGATGGGAGGGTCATTTCTATAGGTTCTTCATTGCGTAATGAATTTTTGACATCAAGGGACCACCCTTGATGTAGCTGGGGTGGTGCCGATTGGGTGATGTGTATATATCAGGTTTGTGACTTGCTGTTTGAATTGTATGGAACACCACCATGTGAAATATACATGGGAACATATCATAACAGATAGGTCTACTGAGAAAGATTGTTGCACAAGTTTATATTACAAACTAGATTGTGGTCTATAGTGGTGGGTTATTTTGTTATCATTGATATAGGATTGGGCCTCTCAGTCAGGCCATGTAGGGAGATGATCAGGTGTTTGGGAATTATTCCCTCACAGAGTAAGGCATGCCTTTAGAATGAGTAACATGTTTAGTTTTTTCTGGATTTTCTCCGAGTTCCTTGGTTTTCCCATGATTATTTACCACTAGAATATTTACCCATTCCCCTCATTTTGAGATAGTCTACCTTTTTTAGGTTTTGAAGATTTTTTGGTAGGTCAATGACGCATTTATTTGTTAAAATGGTTTATGTTCTATTTAAATTATAATGAAAAATGAATGTTTCTTATTTAGATCTCAATTATCCTTCCTCCCCATAAACTCATCTCATCATTGCAATAAACCTTGTTTTAAAACGTGAGTGCAGTGGGTTGTAATTTGTGTATTTTAAAATTAATTATATGGAAAAACCTTTGTTTATAGGTTGAAATTCAAGCATGAAGTCAATGATTCTCTATTTAAGGGATATGATTTGGTTATATAATAAGTCAGGCCTAACTACTGAGTTTTAATACACAGGCATATATCATGTTTCATGTTTTTAGACTTGGGTTATGACTAATCATGGATTGGATCACCTTTGGTGACGTTTGGTTTTGGTATCGGAGAGTAACCAATGAGGTTATGTGGTGTCTTATTCATGGAAGGATTAAGTGGGTTTTTCATTGTTCATTATTTTTCTATCATTTATTTATTTGGAATTCTTCTATTTATTTCTAATACTTAGTATATTTTTTGTGGGAGAATTCATTCCCATTTGTACTCTATCAAAGCCATAACACTTTTCACCATCTTGAGAGGATATGGAACGCCTCTTGTGTCTTATATCGGATCAATTTAGGTGTCAGATCAGATGACCTCCCAGGTTCTTCCTGAAAAAATGGTATCAGAGAAGGTCACCACTATGCACAACAAGCTTTTAAAAAACACATTTATATTTGGGGGTTTTATGGTAGAAGGGGTAGGATTGTTGGACTCGTGGTGCTGAAATGGGAAGGATTTCATGAACCCTTGTGAGTTCTGAACCGTGGGTTACCATGGAATATCAGTGTGGTTAGTTTCATTAGTTTTTTGGAGTGATTTGTATTGTTAAAAGAAAAGGGAGTTCTGTAGTGGCCTCTGTGAGCTCTTAAGGCCTATTTGGCCTTGTGGAGCTAGAATTATTCCCTGATAATACTCTCTATGATGTTTGGGTTATTGGAATATGTACTCCAACCATCTGTCCAAATCACCTATCAAAAATAGATTGCCATTGTGATTTTTTTTTGGTTTTTGGTTAAATATTGAAAATAGGTTTGAATTGTTTTGGTTTTTAACTATGAAATGTATAATTTGATATGGCAACGACTTTGTTTTGATCAAATTATTTTTTCCTTTGTTCTTAGTGTCCACACCAAAAAGATTCAAATGATCCCCATGGTTCACCTTTAGGCGGTTCATCTTTAGAAAACACTTCAGTGGATAAACCTATAGACTATGTTCTTGAATTCAAGATATTGAAACCACTTCTATTTTTATGGTCATATGGATCCTCTCGAAGAAAATGAGTAGATTCAGAAGAGTGAGATAGTTTTTAGTTTCCTTGTAATGCTAGAGTTATTGAATGTATTGTTTTTTACCTTTATTCTCCGAGGCCTAACCTTGGAATGGTGAAAGACTATGTCTTTATGTAATTATCAGGAAGATATTATCTAGGTGTTATACAGGTCATCATGTATCCAACTGTATTTCTCTGGGACGATGAAGCAGAAAAAGAGTATAGAGTTATGTGGTTTTCAACAAGGTGATAGATAGATATAAGAATTATATCAACATTTAATGGACCTTGTTCTATATGACCCATGATATGTTGGAACTGATTCCAAGAAAGTTCAACATTTTGAATTTTCACTCCAACGAGAACTATAGTCAATGGGGGATGAATTTATCCAAACCACCTTCTCCGACATGGTGAGAGAAACCTTCTGTCCCAAAGCTGATTTAGCAGGAGGACTTAGGATGATAAAACCTTCTTCTTTCATTGTAAAGGGTAAGAGGATTCTGTTATGAAGAAAAGGGAATCTATATGATGTTGGTGGTTATGTTAGGGGAATTTAAAGGACTTCATACCTCTAGTAAAACTCTTAAGATAATAGTGTTAGGATTAATCATCTATGTGTTAAGTAGGTTCATAGGAAGTCGCCATTCTTGAGTGCTCCAAGAACCTACTACTCCTGTGGATGCCTGGGTCACCTGTAGAAGTTCTGTTGGGGGGATTCCATGAAGCACTGTGAATCTATACACAACACTTTAAAGGTCACCTTATCCCATCCATTAGAGTAGGAAAATGTTTGGGAATTAGTTCATATTCCACCTCATTATTTTTTTTGGATGTAATAGTCATATATTGTGGGCATTTTACTGTTCCTTTATTTTTAAATCATAAGGATAGTTGTTGTTTCATCCTTTGAAATTTTTATTTCAATGAATGTGTGTTGGAGAAATTTGGTTATGTGCCTTTTGTTTAGGGTTTTTTAAAGCCATACTATGAGGATGGGGATACTTCAAACATCAGATCTCTATCCTTAGGTCCCGAAGTGAAGCATGCACATTGTTAGGAGAACCCCAGCAAGGTAAAGAGGATTTGATCTTATTTATGTCATTTGTGTTTCTTGGGTTGTGTTTTTTGGAGTGTGCGAAGTTATTCATGTTTTTATATATAGTTTTGAACCCTTTTAGATGGGACCTCCCCTATGTTGGTGGTTTCTTGTCCATGTAGAATGTACTATAGTTTGTCATCTTTCATTTGTTCTTATAGTGGGGAGACCCATCATAGGTCTCATTGAATTTAGTTTTGGCTTGTTTTATATGGAAGGGAGTCTGTTTGGGCCTCCCAATGTCAATATCCCAGTTTTGTTCATGCTACGAGTTCCATTTGAAAATGTTTAAGGTATTCCTTCATTAAGGCTAGTATAGATTTTGTAAATGTTTTAGGTATTTTCGACCAATGAACTGGGATGTTCAAACTTTTGGGGGGCTGTGACACTTAGTAGGGAGTCAGTCTCGGTCTCTAGTGTTCTTATTGTTATCCTTTCACTTATTAGTGGGGGTTTTTGTGATCTCATTATTGTCGTTATTTGGGAATCACCTTGAATTGTAATGGGGTGTCTATTTAGTGTTTGGGGTTTTCCCTTATTATGTCTTTCTGGGGGATGTAAGCATTATGGTGGAGAGAATTATCACACCCGGGTTTCATTTTTTTTCCAATTGTTCCAGCACGAGCTGGGGTTCCAGGAAAGTCCTTGTTTATTTTTTTTTAATTTTTATTAAAAGATTATTCTTTTGGGATTAACGGCATTGGGCGCATGTGTAGGGCATGTATCAGAGACTAGGCAGCCTTCCCGATTTTCAACATAAATTAAATATTTAAAATAATAATGAAACAGTGTTAAAACGGGTCTGAAAATAAAGTAAATAAATCACAATTTTTGAAGAATAAAAATAAAATTATTATTATTATGTATATTAGTGTTATTATTATTAAATTTTTTTTATTAATCTATATTTTCTTATTAAAAATTTTATTAAAATTATTGTAATTTAAAATGAAATGATGATGATTATTATTACTATTAAGTGTCTTTAATATAATCATAATTATTAAAATAATTATTAATATTATTAATATTAAGAATGAAAAGAGCGTTATAAATTATTTTAACATTATTTTTTTCTATTATTATTATTGTTATTATTCAGGTCGACGCACGGGAACTTCACATTAAGAGGAAGCTGTGTGGTCACCCCGGGAACCCATATGGTTGCATCATTAGAATCGATCAAATAAAATAAACTGAATGAGTTAAATAAAATTAAATTTTAGTTAAATAAATAATTTAACTTAATAATGATAATATTATCATTTCATGAATTATAATAATATTATTATTATGAAATTTATATTATTAAAATTATTGTTTTTTTCATTATTATATTATAATTATAGTTATTTTTAATATTATTATGTGTAAAATTATTTTTCTCATTAAGAAGGTTATTTATGATTATGATTATTATTTCCATTATTATAATTATTAAGGTTTTTATTATGATATTCATTTTTATTAGGGATGGAATTTGTTTATTTTTCCCCTTACCATGGTGCAACCCCTACCCCACCTCCATCATCTCTCTGGTCGTACACCCACACCCCCTGGCGTACACTTCCTTTCACACCAACTTGTTCTGACCGAATCCCCCTACAAAGCCCTCCCCGATCCGAGCATCTCCAATAGTGTCTCCCTTACCTCTGTGAACCATAGCACCATGACCCCTATGTGATGCCCTGTTATGGTTCACATCTATAGTCGCACTCCACCTAGCCGCACACCCCTTAATAATTATTCCCCTACCTACCGACCTCCTCCGGCGGCATGGCCTCCTCTACTGGAGTCCTTTCCCCTATGGTACTCTCTTTTCTTCATCCTTTCATTGATTTATGGTTCATATGTTGATATATATATTTCGTAAAAACCCTCGGTCATAGGTTCATTCCTTTTAGGGGCTATCATTTATTTTTCATGTTCAAATTTTCATGTTAGGCAGTTCAACCCTCGTTTTTGTGTGGTGGTAATGCAATTGAAGTTTGGCACTGGCTTTCAAGAGTTACTCCATTATTGAGGTAGGACCCCATCAAAAATGCCCTTTAAATTATGTTTATTTTAATTTCATGGTAACATAAAATCCATTAGATTCAAAATAGGTGTTTACTATAGTTAAATAATTTTTATCTTGTGGAATTATTTTTTTACACATGGTTTTTTGATGGTTTTATATGGTGTAAAATGGTTTTGTATACCTTGTGCTTTGAAAAGGTCCCAGTGGGATCATAAAATGGCTTGTGATTTATAATGTTATGGTTTAGAATTTATGAACCCAGTTTTATTGTTCAATGTGGTGATTTATGATTTTAAATGGGTTTTCTCATAATTAGTGTTCATTAGCATTCCCATGTCCCCTTGTAAATGTGTTCCTGATTTGAAATGGTGGGTTGGAATGTAAAAATATGGTTCCGATGGTTTTTTGGTTTCCAATGTAGTTGGTGTATGGTATTCTATGAAATTATTTTTTTTGAAAATAATAGAAGGACATGTTAATGTTCTAATGTGGAAGTGTTCCTTATAGTTTTTCATGTTTGGTCTTGAAACATTCTTAGATGACTGGTTGGAAGCTATGGACCATTTAGAGTTCTTAAAAAAAGTTCGGTTTGAAAGTATCTTGAAAGCCCATTCAGAAATTTTGCATTCTTTTTGTGTTTTAACATGGCATTAAAATGCGATTGTGCACTTTTTTGTGAATTCATGGTCTAAATTCCAATTTTTCTATGTTATTATAATGTTTATGTTTGGTGTTGTTTTTGACATTGTCATATTTTGATATTGTAAATTGTTTTATGTTGTGAAGCTAAAGGCCGATTTTTCATTTTGAACTGGTTTTTTGAAAACCCCTCTTAGGTCGGAATCCTTGCCTAGATGTTAATCTTTTAGATAGGAGGATCCTAAGAATGGGACCATCCCTTGGTAATGAATTTTTGATAGGAAGGGACCATCCTTAATGTAGCAAAGGTGGTTTTTGTTTGGTGATGTGTATATAGTATGTATGCGTCTTTTTGTTTGAATTGTATTGAACACCCCCTTATGAAATAAACATGGGAACCTAGCATAACAAAGATGTCTACTGAGAATGACTGATTCACTAGTTTGTATTATGCACTGACTTGCGGCCCATTGAAGGGGGTTATTTTGTTATAATTATTATAGGATTGGGCTCCTCAGTCTTTCTAGTTAGGATGAAGATTAGGAGTTTGGTAATTATGATGTCATCGGGTATGGAATGGCATAAGTATGAGTCACACGTATTGTATGTTCTAGTTCACCTTTATGTTCCTTGTTATTCCTAGGATGATATGACACTAGAATTTTTACCCGTTGTACTCATTGTGAGACCATATCCCTTATTCATAATTTTTTATTTTTTATGGAACTTCATTGATATGTGTCTTTGTTAAAAAGGTTTAATATCATGTTTACTTTATAATGAAAAATGAGTGTTTCTTATTTGGTTCTCTTTTATCCGTTATCCACATGAACATAACTCATCATCACAATGAACCTTTTTTGAAAATGTGAGGGAAATGGGTTGTGATTTGTGTATTTTGAAATGAGATGTATGGAAAACCATTGTTTAATGATTTTATTTAAAAATTAAAATAAATGTTTTGTTATATAAAGGATATTAATTGGTTATAGAATTAGTTGGGCCTAGTTACAATGTTTTAATACTCATTCTTATATTATGTTTCTATATTTTAGCCTTATTGATTGTTTCATATTGGTTCGGATCACCTTGTGCGACATTTGGTTTTTGAATTGGAGAGTAACCCATGTGGTTACGTGGAGTCTTATTTGTGGACATGTTAGTGGTGTTGTTGATCATTTTATCTTTTTTATGTCATTTATTTATTTTGTTTTAATCTATTTATTTTTTATAAATGTTTTTTTCATTTGGAGAAAAGGTTATCATGGTTTCTCTTTCGATGCCCTTGTACCTATCGCTAACCTAGGAGAATTAGGAATGCCTCTCGGGTCTTGCCTCACATCAATTAGGGTGTCAGATTGGATCACATCACAGGTTGGTTCCTAAAAAATACAATGTATATTGAATAGTGTCTATTCATAGGAAATATGATCATAAAAAAATTATGTATCACAAAATATGGTATAATCCATATTTTAGGAAGAGATAATAGAAGGAACTGTATTCATTATAATTGGAGGTATCTAATAAAGGAATTTATTCAGATAATTAGAGTTTAAAATATAATATAAACATAAAAATAACTTTTAATAATAATAATTTTTTATTTAAAATAAAACCAATATAATAATTTTTTTCCCATATTATTTTAATTATTTTGGAAATTTATTGTACTTCTATTTTAGAAAAAATCATAGAATAAAGGAAATGTGGTTTTATATCTGAACACATACATTACATAGAAGGAATATAAATTTTGAATAATAGTAGTATATGGATGAAAATTTTATCACATAATATAATTTAAATCATATATTCCTCTAAATGTATTGTAAAAATTTAAAAATGATTTTTTGAAAAGAATAAAATAATTACTTTTAAAATATTATAATGAAAGTAAATTTTATAATAAAAATGTGTTTTTGAATCATTTAAATGAATATAACACATCTATATATAATTCTCAAAAATATTCATATAGAATAAAAATATTCCCAAACTAAAATATGAAATAATGTATGTTTTCCATAAAAACATTCAATCAATAATTATGTAATAAGCAGAGGAAAAAATACAATAAAAAAATTATATCCCAATAAATAACCAAATGAGAATAAAATATATTGAATTTAATTAAATAAATTGAAAATATTATTCCCATGTTAACGTAAGCATAAGAATCCTAAAAAAGAGTGAGATTTTAAAATAATCCTTTAATACATTATATCATTTGAATCTATATTCTATTTAAGAGAGAAACCAATATGTGTAATTAAATAACATGGAAAAAAATTATATCATTTTATAATATTTCAATGAGGATGTATATTTTCTATATAATTGAAACAAGATTCATACTATAAAATATTACTCAATGGAATGGAATTGAGATGATAAAACAATACCTTGCTTTTCTACCTGCTCTAACACTCTATATCCTCTATAATAATGAAAATTAATTTATTAAAAAATTATATTTGAAAATATTTCATCCATATTCAATTTTTTTGGTTCATTTATTTTAATTTGATACCAATTAATTATATAATTCTTTCTAATGTAGACCACAACTAGTTTTTTGGTACATTCTCTAAAACTACATTAGAATGAAGACCATGGTAAAAAGAGTAATAAAATGGATAAATCTTCTCCAAAATTATAAAAATTACATGAATATCGTTTTTATTATTGAAATGAAATTATTGAATCAAATATGCATTGTAGTAATTGAAACAAGAATCATAATTCTTTAAGGATGTGGTGGTCCACATGTGTGAACGAGTTTTGTTGTGTGTTTCAAATAGATAGAAGTGTAAGATACTAGATGATGTAATACAATTATATAATCATATTTATGATATAATTAAGAAATATATTAATTAATTGTATCCTTATAACTATCCATGTTATTTAGTGTTGAAAAACTAATTACACAACTATGTGGAGACAATATGTATTATGTATTCATGAGAAATGATTTCGTTTACCATATGGAAGAATGGATATTTAAAATGGATGTATTATTGTGTTAAAAATATATAAATATGAAGAATATAATAATGTAATTATTTTATTATTTTAATTTAATATTTCTTCAATGTTTTAATAGAACAAAAATTAGAAAATATCAACAAGATTATATACCTCATCCTTTGGTTATCTCCTTTGGAATACATCTTCACACATCTTGAATTAGATTTTTGGTTATACTTGGTATTCTACACAAAAATAATCGAATGTAATTTTATTATTTATCAGTTGAACTAAGTGACTCTAAATGTGTGGATTAGAGATAGTAATAGGTTCCCTTTTATAATCGAGGTGGGTAGACCACATTTATAAACCAAAATGTTTGTTAGATAATATATTTTTTACCCATGTAATATTCCCTTATATATTTATATCATGTAATAACATAAATTTAGGGTCTAAATGAAACTATAAAATTTTATTTTGTCATATTGTGTGTTATAATAGAGCATTTTCTGATTATATTAACATATTAAGCTAATTTTACCCTTAATTAAGGTGATAAATATTTACAATAGTTAATATAATTTATGACCAATAATTTATTTCACAATATTATATTTTATTAATTATTATAATTGGATTTATGAATTTAATTTTAGATGTTAAAATTTCCATAATTGGTAAAATTAACATCAATAAGTGTTTAAATAGTGCACTGAAATCTATTTATAGAAAATTTATTTCCTTGATAAAATTATTGAATTGAATAATCAAGTATAATTTTGAATAAAATTGATATAATTATATTATTTTATTCAAATTAAAATTATTTGAATTTAAAATTAATCCAAAATAGATGGTAACATTTTGAATACATGATTATAAGGGAAAAAATATTTATTTATGAAAAAATATTATTTTGATTTGAAAGAAATTAAAAAAATAATTGAATGTTTAAAATTTTATTTATGAATTTATTATATTACCTAATAAATAGATATTTTTTAGGGAATTTTTTTTCGTAAATTATAATGTTATTATTTTATCCTAATAATAGTGATAGTATTTGTAAAACCATTATTTTCCATTATTCATGAAAAAATATTTAATTTCTGGAATATCTCAAAGAATCACCCAAAGATAACATTAAGATGCTTAATTTAAAAATATTTTTTTTCAAAAAAATTGAATTAATTTTTTTATGATTTTCATTAACCATATTCTGTAATAAAACTATGGTAATTATTATTTTTTTCTTTTATATTGAAATACCTTTATGTAATAATTGAATCTTGGGTGTTACATCGATAATACCAAATTCATGAAAAACATACCCCCTTTGAAAATTATGTATAAAAATGTTACTCACTATTGTGATATGATATTTCTCTATTCATTGAAAATTATTTAAGTAAACAAATGTATCATTATTTTTTTAAATCATGTAATTAATTTGATATTTGATTATCTAAAGATCTTAAAGATTATTATTTTACTATATAATTTTTTTGAAAAAATATTGAACATAAATATTTAGCCTTAAAAAATTGAAAATAGGTGTAACATTTTAGTTTATAAAATGAATAATGTTTTTCAATACAGGTTGTAAGACCGACATTTAGACATCATAAACAATTTACATCAACTAGAATTTTAAAAAAAACTACCATTTTTAAAATATTTATCATTTAGAAAACAAAATATATTGTTTGTGTATTTAATATATTAAAATACTAATATTCTATATTTTATTATTTATTTTATATATTGTTTTGAAAATAAATAAGAAGACATACATGAAATGTAACGTCAATCCATTTCACTCTAGTGTAATGAAATATCTATATAATAACCCTATAAATATTTTTGTCTATCTTTTTTCTATATTCAAAAAATATGGGAAAAAAATAAAGATTGTTTCATAAATTATATTTGTTTAAGTAAATATATATTTCAATATAATTCCATTTTTACATTATCATGAAAAAACAATATCGTTATATTATGAAATTTAAAAAATTGTGGTAAAAAATAAAAATTCTAATTTAGATCTCATTTAAATTTATATTATCATTATATTAGAAATATAATTATAAATAGATTATTTTTTGGCAAAACAATTTCTCTTATGGGGGTTTATTTTAAAATAAAAACCAATTTTTTTAATGAAGTATTGATTACGAAATAAATAATATTCATATTGGGTAATTTTGAAATTAATAATATTTAATAAATAAAACTATTCAGTAATAAATGATCAACATCCATTTTTACTATTTAAATTTAAATGGTTAGTGAATGAAAATAAGAATATAGAAAAATATATCAATTTAATGGATTAAAATGATTCACCATAATCAATAATTATTTTATGAATATATTATTTCTGAAAATATTTATTCATGTTATCAAACATGTTTTAAATCTCCCAATTTTTTTCAGAAGACCCTTATAGTACTATAAAAATTATAATCATCAACCAATTTTGTTGTAGTTTGAATATTATTTCATCTTAAATGTTATACCTCATTATTGATAGAATATAACTTATATTAATCAATAATGGATCATAAAAAAATTTTGTATTTACAGTGTGAATAAAATACCATATATAGAACATAATTTTGAATATACTATCCAGTATAAATACACGATTAGATATAATTATAGGCATTTTATATTAGATTATCATTGAATTTATCACTCTACACAGTTAATGGACATGTAATAGAAATACAATAAACATAAAAATCACTTGAAAAAGATGGAACATTTATTTTCATTAATTTTTGGTCAACCTCAACAAAATCAATGTGGGGTTTAGGTTAAAGTAAATTCTCATCATTTTAAATGTGAATAGTTTTTTTCCTATAATCTTGGTAATTTTAGTAATGATTATTTAATATAGACTTATTTTGTAGTACAAAAAATAATATTTTTTTATGTTTAAATATATATAGGTTTTATCTGTTCTTATGAATTTTTATTTTTTCTATATTCAACATTATATTCAATAAAATAAATTTTCAACCATAAGAAAGATCAAAGTGGCTGTCTATAGTGAAGTGATTTATAATAAAATTGTGTTGAATATTTATTAGTATTGACTAACTAGACAAAAAATTGTCGGTGGAATTTTAAATCCTTTAAGTTAATTTTCACAATATCTTTTAGATTTAAATTACATCATTCAACCATCCTATTATTGTGGGATGATACGATTTTAAAAAAGTACTAATATATAATTATGTATCAAAAATCATATGGAAAAGTTAAATTTTTAAGGGTCCCTTGTGATCATTTTAAATCGATATGATCTTATAAAATTTTAATTTAAAAATTTGAGTAATATTTTATAAATATACAGACAAAAATAATTTATAGGTTCTTTGATATATACCATTTTATATTTTTTATTATCGTTTATATTGAAAAAGTGTTTGACTAAACTTCATTATATAAAATATGGGTTAGACAAAATAACATGGAATACTAGCTTTGGGGATTTTGAATTTGATAATGATTTTTTGAAATGAAAAGAATATTTATTTATATTTCCATGTTAGTGAGGCTCTCAAAAAACCCCATTAAAAAATTTATTTTGAATCTTAATTTAATTTTTTTTCCACATTTTAGTTTTATATAAATTTGTGTGTTCATATAAATATCAATGATTAAGTAATTTATTCAATCTGCATGAATTTTATCATATACCCCAAATAACAAGACATGTTTCATATAAAATTATTTTACATCAATAACAGAAACTTGTTTTAAAAATGACAAGAAGAATATATTTTGATTCCATTAAAATTTACAACATTACAAACATAATTACAAAATGAAAATTTAAAGCTACATTCATATAATTAAATGATTTGATGATTGTGCTATTTTAAACTATAAATATATAAATCATAATTAAAAAAATATAAAATTTAAAAATTCAACAATTAAAATAGTGAAAATTTTATTCCTTTAGTTTAACTAAATATAATATTAACACTAATATTATTTCGAAATTATTATTCTCATAATGTATTTGAAATAGTAAATCCCAGTAAAAAATTATTTTTAGAACCCATTGTTTGATTTATCCTAATATAATTAGATTTGAAAAATACCACCTTAAGTATATTATTATTTAAATAATTTGAATCTCATTAATAAATTATCTTCCTAAACAAATGAAAATAATCAATATATATATATTAATAAAATAAACAATCAAATATTTTTTATTTTGTAGAACTAAAAATGATTTCACTTCTCACAAAAATACTATTTCATTTACCCATCTCTATATCAAATAGTCTAGGGGTTGCTAAATAATATTCATGTATCCACACATTATGGTATAAAGTGATTTTAATCAACCTCTAAACTATTATAATTTATACAATTACCACTATACTTGTATGAAATATATATCTAAAAAATGTAAAAAAATTATATACATAAATATATCAAAAATAAAATTTGAAATGATACTTTTGAGTCATGAGATATGTTTATTTTATCCCAAATAGATTATAGAGTAATACGAGTTACATGTGAGCAGACCTAACCGTCAATATCTCAACTAAATTAACAATGCATGTATGTTATCCATATATTTTTGAAGTGATCATCAATAAATTGTTTCCAATGATAATCAAAGACACAAGTTGGATAACATGAATGTTTGAATGAAAGGGTATGTTTATAGATTCCATATTGGTTCCACCAATGTTTTACAACCACCCCAAATACATTCTATTGTACAAATTATGACAAATATTTCTTTTAATGAATTTAATTAATGATTTTGTACATATATGTACACATTTTATAATCCTTAATATTGATTAGTCTTGTTTATTTACAAATTTGGTACATTACATAAAAATTTAAAATTGGAAAAAATTATATTTATTGAAAACAGCATAATACGATGGGACATAAAACTGTAGGGGGTAACCGTGGAACATACATAATAGAGGGGTGATATATAAATCATATTTATGGAATAAACAAGGAATACCTTGAGGATGGTATTAAATGTTAGAAAATAGGAATATAAATTAATATTAAATGGATTGTGAATCATAAAAAATAACAATGTGGTATGATATAGAATGATAATCACATTGGAAATATGGTAAATGTTGAAAAAATGTAAAAAATAAATCATAAACATATGCCATGGCTATATAAAAATACATCAGGATGGAAAAATTCCCATGATTGAAAATGATAACTAACTAATTCTGTTAATTAAAACACATGAAACTAAAACAATTCCCAATTGAATGGATCACTATATAATTCTGGACGCACCTGTCATATTAATTTCATTCTTATTCTCATGTGTCTGACTTAAATAATAAAAAATTGAATCCTTAGTCATTAAATTTTATTCCATGATCATGGAGTGTGGAATATATACATGACAATTACTTACAAAATAAGTGTAATTTTATAATGATGAAAAAACATGGTAGGAAATGGGTATGGTAGTCAATAAAAAATTGTTTTGGAAGGGAAAATCACAGTTGTATTTTAGAATCATAGAGACATCACATAATGACTCACAAAATGGGTTGATGAGAGGGAAAGAGGTATATAATCATTTCGATATCAAATAGACAGTAATAGAGACATTGAAAATATATCCCAACATTATGAAATGAATATATAGGGTATAATATAAGGAATAATATTGAATAATGAGGAGAATGAGATGATCCCTTACCTTGATATTGTGATTCTAAATGCTTAGTGAGGTGCTTCTAGAGAGAAATGGGGTATCTCGGGAGGACTCTAGAGAGTTATGGTATATGTAAGGATGAATAAAAAGAATTATTATTGAAGGGAAATATGAGATTGGTTAGGTTTATATTGGAAATATTTAGGAATTCATTATCATTTCACTAATAAAGATTTTGAAATATATATAATAAAATAACCAAAACCATAGACATTATAATGGGGGTTTTATCATTTTTCATTCATCAAAAGGAAGGTTTAAATTATTTTATAATCACAAGGAAAAATATTATTAAAATAATACCACTAAGGATGTGGAATGGAATCATAATATAAAAAGAAATAATTTTTAAATCATAATTTATATTATAGGTTTTGTAGGATTCTTAAAAGCATTATAAAATTAATAAAATAAAATAAAATCACATTATTTTAATGTTAAGTAATATATGTAGTAATTTATACCCTATTAGTATTTCTTAAAAAACATTCGTTTCATTTTGATTTCAAAACATACAATATATATATATATTATATAATATTTACCCAAAAAATTGACGTTCTCAGAAAATTATAAACAATTCACTATTGGATTATTTCAACATCATAGTTTCAAAAATAATATTATTTATATCCAAATAATTTTCTATATTTCTTTAATTTTAAAATCTGAATTTATATGAATTGAGAGATGATGGGTTATTTGAGAATTATAAATTTTGAACACTTATAAAAAAATATAATTGACTTCATAAAAATATTTTGATAATTTGTATTTAATAAAAATAGTTTTACAATACAATTTAAAAAAATATTATTTAAAAAAAATTAAATCTGTTCATGAAAATAAATTCTATAGTTTAATTTGAATATTTTAAAAAATAAAATTTGTGTTTTTGATTACTAAAATCAATATCATTTAATTGGAAATAATATTGTCAAAATATATTAATTATTTGATATAATATATATATATTCTTAATGTTAAGTTCTTGATACATTTCCCATATATAAACCATAAACTTCTATATGATTAAGGTGTGTGATGGGGAGACATTAATGGGGGTTCGACATACATGGTTTGACCTGTGATCTCAATGAGCTCAAAATTATCTCATCAAAATATCATTCATGATTTAGTTGTTTTATATCAACATGTGTTTTGTTATGGGAAAATCCCATTGATTCTATCACCCTCAATAGATCTGATAATTGGGCCCAAAAATGTGTGGTCCAAGGAGTGGATTCCATCACTTCCTTTGTCCTTGTGGATTGGATTTCATTAAACCCTATATTTATACTAGTCATATGATCACGTTTCAATTTCTTTATTAACAAGGGTAGTGATACATAATGGTATATTAAATCCAATAGGTTATAATAAACCCAAATAAGTGCATTTATTTTCTATAACCATAATACATAAATGTATATTTAATTAAATTTAAAGGGTTATTTAATTTATAAAAATTCTGGTTGTCACGCATATGGTTCAATAATAAAAAATTTCTAGATAACCCAACACCAGTCGATGTCACAAATATATTTATTAAAGATAAAACCAAATAATTAAACTCTTTATTCTCCTTTAACAAAGTCTAAAAATATTAATGTATCATCTAATAATAAATAAAAATCATTTTACATAAATATATTCTATTCACATGGAACATAATATTCTCTCAATGCATTAATAATGAGATGCTGGTGGAAATACACACCTCTATATATCATAGAATTACTTATAAAAATACACATATATATTTATATTTCATGTTTTGATAAAGTAGACACCTCCATGATAAATAAATAAACATCTCACAATATAGTTTTTTTTCACTTTTGTATGTTAGAGGAAATAATCATCATTAGGGATAAATTTTAATGTTAGAATACAAAATATTATAAAAATAAATAGCTCTACTATAATATATTAGGTACTCCTGATCCCTACTTCATGGGTATGTGGAATGGATAGTATTTTACGAATCATCACGATCATATTCCATAGATAAATGGGTGAGGAAAAGAATCACCACTCTTGTGAACTACCATCATCAAATTCTAATACCTATTGCCTAAGAAAAATTTCACAAATCCACCTAACACATCAAAATTTTTATTGAATCTGGGATACAAGAGGGAATATCTATCTCCATCTGTCCAGAACCATAGATAATATATGAATAAATTATACCATAATTTCCTTAAAAATAATTTACTTATCCCACACTAGAGGAGTGAGTGAGTATAAAATGATACATGAATAGGTCATTTCATGTATCTACCAAGCTCATATGGTCAGAATATGAAATATACGTATTTTTTTACCCTATTCTTATACATGGTTTGAGTTTATATAATATTTATCATTGTATCTTTTAACCATCAATATATATCCATCACATGTTCCCCAATATATCTAAAGAATATATAAACTCTCTATCAGCAATCTCTTCATTAGTTTAAAAATATTGTATGAGTTTCAATCCTACAATTATATCATTCAAAATATATTACCCTTCCATAAAGTGAAATACAATGAACAATAATTAAATTATATATAAAATTAAGTATTAATTTTTCCCACTACCTACATCAATGTACATGAGTTCTCACTAGAATCCAAAAATTCATTTCAAGTTATTGGATAAAATGATTGAATATATACTATATACCATATTCAATTCCTATAAGTTGGTTTCCTTGTAAATAATATTCACTTCATTATTCTTTAAATACCTTACCACAATTTCTCTTTCTTTTTCAGTAATCCAAAAAATATTTATTATGTACATAGAATTCATTTGAGATCACCACATTCTCTAAGAGAAGACATGGCCTATGTGTTGTGAAATTATTTCATTTTACTCATAATATCATCTCATTATATACTAGTATTATTTTTCACTAGTCAATCCCTTATCAATATTAATGAATCTATTTTTTTATTACATTTATTAACATAAATGTTCAATTTTATTTTGCAAACCTAAAAAGGTTGTGTACATTCCTCACATACATCTTAATTTATGTCTCTAAATCATCGGTTTAGGTGGATCTTCAAATTATTAAATCATTATTTTACTATTCCATCTTTATTTTTATTAGTATTTTTTATTTAATTAAATCATTATAACAAAATATTATAAGAATGAACAAAATCTACTGTTAATATCTTCCCAAATCAATCTATATTCCTTTATTGGGGATAAAACACTACAAAAAAATGTCATTTGCCAATAGAAAATTATCGACAGATAATATATTTATTGGTAAAAATGATTTATTCCTACATATAATAAATCCTATTGATATTAACCGGAGGTAAAAGCAATTTTTTATACCAACATATATTTTTATATCTATTTATATTAGTAGTTCAATACCAACAAATATTTTATTATCTTTTAAATCTCTTTCCATATAATAATAATACCAACAATTGATTTACCAATAAATGAATTTGTTTTTATTAATTATTAATATGAAAAATCTTTTACCATTATAAAAACCTAATACTATTAAAAATTCAATAATTTCCAATATTTTACAAAAACATTCAATATATAGAAATATATATATTAAACAATACAAACATATCATTTTGATAATAAATATATATGATTAATTAAAATATCTATAATCTAGTTATATTTATTGATAATATACATATATATATATAACCTAGATGTCTATTGTAATGTTCACCCGGACCCCAGCCCTACCTCCCTGCTACCCCTCCCTGTTATCCTTGTTCTCGACCAGCATCCCCCTCTAACATCTGCGTGCGAATCACCCCCCCTCTTCCTGGATAGCATCCCCCTTTGACATCGTCACACAAACCCACCTCTATGTACCCTAGACCTTCATTGTCTATTGCATTTTATACTAGCATCCATGTGTGGCCCCTCTATCCCTGGTGCTATAGCTCAATCCTAGCCTTCTCCGAGATCTTGCCCATCGCTCACGGTCATCCCTTCCTTCACACTCAAGATTATTTTATTTTAGGAGCTAGGTTGGCATCGAAGAACAAATATCTATATATGGGAAGGCATTGGTTAAAATGAATTTTGTACCTCTCCATTCCACTACGATTTCCTCTACTTTCTATGTAAGATTATTAAATCATATAGACTAACTATTTGTTTAAGCTTTTTCTGTTAGAAACATCTCTTCACCTTGTGCCTTGTTCTATGTTTCAATGCATGAGGACATTTTTTATTAGTTTCTTCTCCGATTGTGATTTCTTGGGATTCTTTATATTGTATGGTTTTTTATGTGTGGATTCTTTTTATTTCAGTAGTTGGGTTCACTCTGATAGGCTGATTTATATGTAAGATCGTTCAATATGTCGGTATGATTATTTGTTTGAGTGTTTCGTCTATCTATATCTGTTTGATTCAATGATGTTGTTTATGATTGGGAAAGTGGGATGGCTCTATTATTATCTATGCGAATTAATTTAGGAGTCCCTTCACCATTTAATGTATTATTTTCATTATTAGGTGAAGAAAACATTGTGTTTCCCTTCATTTCACCTCCTAGGGGCATTAAGGTCTTGTGACTCTATTGAAATCACCCATACTTTACTTTCTAACCTATTTATATCTCATTTTGAACTTCAATGTTAAAATATCATGTTTAATAATTTTTTTTGTAGGTTCTGTTATAGGAATAATCCCATAGGACATCATTGAACTCTAAAGTTGTAATTAATATTTTCTTATCTTTTATCAATAGGTGTTTTGATGATAGTAACGTGGTTATATTGTTTGATAAGTTGGATGATTTTTTCAATTTAATTACTAGGATTATAGTAATAATCATGGGAGTTTTCTTTTATATCTATTAGTTTTTATTTTAATTAGATATGAATTAAATTTTTTATGCTGATAAAAAATTATTTTGAGTCTAAAACTATAAGATTTCCAATGAGTTTGATACCTGTTAACAATATCTTGCATGATGGATCATTTGTTTTACATGATTTTTTCTTGAAAACCAGTTTAATGTGTCAATGGAATTTATAAAAAATATAACATTTGGATTTGGGAATTCATTTCATCACTAATCATTCTGTTTTGCAGGTAATGTTATAGGAATAATTCCTTCGGACATTAATGACAACAAGTAAGTGTGATTCTATTTCTTTTACAGATTTATGTATTCCCTAGAGGTCACCATGCCCAACTTGATTATCATTAGAATCAATTTAATCTTTCACCATGTTTCATTATTTTTATTGATCTTTAATGTTTCAATTAATATCATTTGTTATCGTTTTGTGAATCTTTTGATAATAGAAACCTAGACATTATGTTTTTTGTGTGTTCTTAAAAATCACTGAGACATGTCAATGAAATTAATATGAAAATTAACATTTGTCCTTGGGAATTATTTGATTCACTCATCCTATACTATCTCATGTTTAATCATTCTATTTTTAGGTAATTCTATAGGAAAAATCTGTTTGGACATCAATGACAACTAGTTCAATGCTCTTTCTTTTGTAGATCAACCTGGTTGTATTTTTTGATAAGAAGGTGGGTGATTTTATCAATTCAATTATTAGGATAAAAAAAATCATAATGCGGATTTTCATTATTTTCTATTATATATTATGTTCTTTCAATATAAATTAATTTTTGCATTCTGTTAAAAATCATTTTGAGCCTAAAACTCTGAAATTTCAAATGTGTTCAATTTGGACATCGATGAAAACAAACAAGTGTAATGCACATTATTTTTTAGGTCAATGGATTCTCAATAGACTACCTTTATAGACTTGAATGTCATTATATATTATTTAATTTTTCATTAGGTTTCATTATTTTGTAGATCAATGGCTTCTCAAGAGACCACCCAGCCCGACTTGAATAGGTGTTTTGATGATAGTAACTTGGTTGTATTTTTTGAAAAGGCGGATGATTTTTTCAATTATATTTTTGGTATAACAGCATTAATCTGGGTATTATTATTTATTTTCTATTAGTATTCAAGTTATTTCAATATTAATAAATCTATTTATTCTGTTAAAAAATCATTTTGTGCATAAAACAATGAAATTTCAAATGTTCCTGATCATACTCTTCACACCGACTATTGTGGACTCATCATACAAATTGCAGTAGACTGATTATACTTGAATTTTATCACACAAACTTTATTAGGCTGATCACACACACATTGAATAGTGTACTGATCATACAGACTACAGTACTTTCCACGCAAAGTCTATATTATACTTTCAGTTGTACATCGAATATCATATCAGTAGAGTCACACATAGGATGTAGTAGACTCTACTATGATATATGATTAGTTCCTCTACTACTATTACACACACAGAACTCCACTAATATTCTTGATCCTATTTTTGATTCATTTAACATCTGTAATCTGGAATGACCCTGTAATCTATATAAAAATTTGTGTGTTCTATATATGTGTATCATTATTTACAATTCGTTGACGAGTTATCTTTGTAATCAATGTAGTATAGTATCTATAAAAGATTATCTGTGTATAATTTATTATCTTTAAAATATTACAACTCATTCATTACGTGTATATTATTATATCCCATCCATTATCATTTTATAAATTATTTCAATTTTTTTACCATCAAAATTTTTCTGTTGAAGAGGTGAATAAATCCCAAAATTTTTCCCCAAAACATGGGAAAAGGGGTGGAAAATTTAACCCCAAAATGCGATACTATAGGCCTTGTTATTCTGCTCTACCGGTATCTTTTTCACTGAAGTGCTCCTCCTTCTAGTAAAATAGTTCTTTCCATAAAAAGGGTGTTTTTGTGTCAACTAGCTGTGACATTGGGGGAACTGATTCATCAAATTCTTGAGTGCTTCTTGGAATAATTTTTGCGTAAACATGTAGTAAGTCCACTGGATTTCATTAAATAAAGGACACATCAATATTGTAATCTTTCATTCACTTGTAACATGTACACTAACCAATTTTTCAAGTGGTCTATCAGATATTACTACACTGAATCTATAGGAAGCCGCGGTTTGGGATGGGTTAGTGTTTGTTGGATATAATGGTGGTTGAAATTCAATATTTATATGCTATAGGATTGGAATGTTGAAGTCAGAGGCCTGGTGACCTGACATCAATATTGTTCTGCTACTATTGGATGATTCAAGGTGAATTCTAGTGATTTATCTTATCTATAAAAAACGAGTTAAACTATACATGAATGTTATTCCAACTTGGGAATTTTCTCTTTCTTTGTATTGTATGCATTTTTTTCTACTTTAAAATATGTGTATCATTCATTATATTTCATTAAATTTTACACATAATAATTAATTAACTTATTTTAGATTTCATGAGGTGTCTCCTTCTATTTAATTAAGTTGTGGCTTGGTCATTGGTTCGACATCCCAGTTCTCAGTTTGGATGATGTGGCATGTCTCGTTGGTGGGGGTGAGGAAGTAAAATCAGGGAATGAATTCGGAACACAAAGGCCAAGCAACGGAACGAGCTTCATCTCTTTCACCTGATCCATCCTGAAAATGAGGACAAAAGTGAACAGATTGAACTAAAGGATGAGGAAAGGCATGCATTGATCTTGTAGCCAGTATAAACCATGATGATGATAATTGATGTGGGAAACAAATTGCAGGTGACGCTTGATGGAGTTTTATGTAATGTGTGTGTCATGTTTTTTGAAGCTTCATGTATGTTCTTGGTGTTTTATTTTTTTTATTAAATTATGATTGAGCATATGTTTTCAAATAAATAGTCACTTTCATATAATCAAATTTTCTAATTATAAATAATAAGTATGTTATATAAAATTAGATTAATAAATATAATATAAAATTTATGCAATAAATATAGAAATAACCAAACATAACATCTTATTTATAATATATATTAAAAAATATAAATTATTTCTATTATTTTTGAAAGTTGATAAAAATATTAACAACAGATAAATTCGACATAAAAATCTGTTGCTAAAATTTTTGACAAACATATATATTATTTGTTTGTGTTATTATAATTTCCACAGAACTGTTTTCTATGTTGTAATAACATTTAGAAATAGATTTTTTTACCAATAGTTTAGTGACATGGAGATTTTTTTGGTAAAATGTTTTACCAACAGAAAATGAACTTTTACCAATAGATATACCCCTGTTAAAAAAGTTAATTATTTTCTAGTGAAAAAAGATCAGAGGGAAAACATTCCAATGTGAAATGATTATTGTATCCTATGATAAACCTAGAACACAAGCACTAAACCATCCGCCAAAACCCTTCACTACTTCACATTAATGAAAACCATAAAGTTAATTATTCCACCACCTCGATTAAGTTGTCAGCATCTCATTATAAATAATTTTTATCAAGATATAACAAGAAATTTTTGGATTAAATCCACTTAACTAGTTATTATTTATATAATATTTTATATTTCTATCACCATAAACTCATTTCTTCAATACTAAAATTGGATATACCGAATTAATTAACATTTATATAGGTCAGTATCTCACTATTAACTTCCTAAATTTTATATTAAACCTCAATTACTATCAAATATAATCCAAAACGTTTTTTTCCAAAAAATACAACATTTTTATTTTCAAAAAAAATTAGACTTCTAATCAATGGATGAAGGTTTTCCTACTCATGATAGAATTTCTGATATTTTCTACATGAAAATTACCAAGTTGGGTCATCAATTACCTCAACCCCCATAATTTTAAAATTCACGTTATTCTCATTGGAGGTGCCTAAATTCCCTCGAAAATGTTACTTTTGTGATGAATTATAGAAAATATGAAATTTATACTTTTCGTTTCCCCAATTTGACTATCATAATAAACAATATCACTTCAAAATAGTAATATAAATATTTAAATTAATATTATTTGTATTAGTATATTTATCATCATCATTACTATTTAAATTTTTATTTTATATTTGTATATATCCTATAAATAGGAGGGAATCTCAATCCCATTCTTTCTATGACACCTAGAGTCAATTCCTAACAAATGTTGACCAAAAATTAGGACCCACCATTTTTATATTATTATATTCTATTTTTTCTACTTATTCTTTTAATATTATATTTATTAGGTGGAATAGGTGGTGTGTTTATTATCTCGAGTCCTTTCCTCAAAAGATACAATGAATATGGTCAGCACCGACTACCACCTAGAAGGGTGAACAATATAAGTATTCATAAAATTATTGGTAAGAAATAAATTTATTAATATAATCCCATGGATTATAACTTTTTGAAAAAAAATTCCAATAAGGAAATTGTATTTTTGAGATATGGGTGTTTCATTGGAACATTATCACTATGTTTTCCCTTGATCTGACCATCTGTTCCTACCGGTTTTTAAACCATTAAGCTCGTATTATTGAGACATTAAAATAATTATATATATATTGTTTAAAACTACAACCGATCACTATAGATATATAAAATAAACATAAAGGAAAATAATTATCAAATTAACTGTGTATTAGTTATCATTCAATGAAACATACAGAACATTTAGCTTCTAACACATCATTTTCATTATCAACGTCTTTCTTAAGTTCACAAGACCCTATTTCTATAGAGAGGGAATAGAGGGAGAATAAATAAGGTTAATTTAATACTATATCCAATGCTCAATTATTTTTTTATTATTTTCTAATACACCATGATAACATGAAAATAATTGAAGATTCAAACTCTCTAATCTTAAATAAGACATGTCATTTTGAAGTTACGTGTGGAGTATGTATTCTAATATTATTAATTATTTAGTAAATAAATTAATCCTATAATATATTATTTTTCCAAAAGTTATATTTCATAAAATCTATCTTAGATTCTCCTTTTACACTTATAAAGCATCACAAGAATATCCATATAAATATGGGTGATAAAACATACAATAGATTGAAACCAAGCTTCATAAATTAAAAAGAACACATTTTTTCCTCAATTGTGAGTTTGGGAGACACATTATAGTAACATAAATACTCCATAAAAATTTAACTTCCACCTCAATAAAATGAATTAAAACTATATGAAATTTTTTAAAAAATTTCCCCTGGATAATGACCTCATTCTGAACACAATAACATAGTCAGTTCGAGAATCTAACTTCCATTTTTGGGGAATTTCCTAGTTTTCAATTATAACTGAAATATTAATATTTTTTCTCTATCAATATCAATGTAATGTATCTGGACACCCAAGTACATCATTTTAATGAATTTTTTTTCTAGTAAATTTGATAAAATAGAAACAAGCATCATCATCCTGTCATAGGATATGTATTTGTCAGCTGAATAACTATATTATTATATCCTCACTATATTCAAATATTTAATCCCTACAAATAAAGGACAACATAATTAAATTATAAAAAATTAAACTAAGAGAAATGAAACCTATATCAATCATTCATTGAAAAATTAAAGTGACAATTAACAAGAATGTTATCTCCGAATATTATATAATCTAATGGGAGTATAATAAAAAATTATAACACTTCCCTCCAGACTAACCAAATCATAGGATCCATTAAATAAAATATTATATTATTAATTATATTTTTAGAGTTCATTTACACACTATTATAGTTAAACTATAAGACCCCACAACATTATTACTCTAATAAAATAAAATGAATAAATAGACATTCACAAATTCTAATCCATTAAACTCATG
Source organism: Viscum album (assembly GCA_963277665.1). Lineage (NCBI taxonomy): Eukaryota > Viridiplantae > Streptophyta > Magnoliopsida > Santalales > Viscaceae > Viscum > Viscum album. The sequence continues at coordinate 1,496,523,798 of OY728147.1, read as the reverse complement.
GTATTCTAGTTATAATCATTCAATAGAGTGAGACAAACTCATAATATTCTATAAAATATCACCAATATCAGTCATCTATCCATTGATGGAGAATTAAAAATTCTAATGTGGTGAATGGTACAAGGTTTACATCAAAATATAACTGATCAAAACAAAACATCTCACCAACAACATCCAGTGGATTAACAAAACACCACATAAATCCATAAAAATTGATAAAGGATTTAATAATTCAGTCTCATATATTTATCTAAATAATTTCTCATATGAAAATCCAAAAAAACCCACTATTTAATCTATACACATATTTTCAAGTTGAAAACAAATTAAAACTTCCCAAAATCTCAACAATGGTCTAGAACTATCTCTACATCAATCTAAAATATTAAAATAGTCACTCATATTTAGAAAAAACTATAATGATATCAAGGAATCCTATAAGATTCTTATAATTATTAAATAGGTGAAAAAATTAATTAAAATTAAATTTTATGTAAACAATGATCAATTGGAAAATAAAAAGCCACAACGTCATTCATTTTAAATGGCGATGACTAATATTATAATCAGGGATGATCTCTCAGTCAATCACAACCATTTATCTTCCATTAATTATGAATTTAAAAACATCTCTAATAGAACCATTCATAATAAATATATAAAATATAACCCTTATATATATCAATAAATTTTCCAAAAATGTGGAAATATTGTTACATTACGATATTTCACTTCTACAAAAAACACTACCAACTATGAAAATACTCAAATGGGCATAATCTGAACACATCATATAATGAAAATTAATCTTTCATTTCTTTTATTAGGGACATAAAAACACTAGGTGTGATGATAAAATAATTATATTAATTTTTAATGTGGTAGAAACACATTACACATCTATTTTAACCATCATTATAAAAACATATGATAACAAGGATATAACTATGACATTACTTTTTTGTAAATTCACATAGAATTTACTCATGTATTACTTAGGCCACTAAGGATTTACTCAAAACATTATTGGAGGTCATGTAATATTATTTTCACTTTGTTATGAATACATCTACTAATGAGGTATCACATTCACATAATTCAACTCTATCAATTTCATATGATATATTATTGTTTATTGGTTCAAATGGAAATAAATATGTATTAGATAGTATTATATACAAAAAATTTTTCCCAATACATATTCCACATGCTCCATGTAATACCTAAATATAGAATAACGACATTTGATAGCGCTATGATAACACATGACATTTATTTTCTTATCAACCTCATCTTATTTTAAATTGTGTGTTTCAAATATATAGAAATTCTGAAAATAAATGAATTGTCATGATATAAATGCTAACCTTCCTAGTTTTTAACCCTATTGTTTCTCTAAAACATCAATCTATCCATAAATTCATTTCTTAAATACCTTTAAGGAATCTATGTGTCTACAAAACATGATATTTACTAATATAAGAAGAATTCCCCTTATGATTATGCCTAACCACCAATGAGTTTCTAACTTACATGATGCACATGTTTTACAACTCTGATTAAAAATATCCAAAAATATCATAATATAATTTGTCCACACACTAATTAATGTAAAATTAGTGTTGTATCCCTCGACATCATGTAGAAGTAAAATAATAAATCATTATCACATGTAACGCCCCGACCCCAGTTACCCAGAGTCGGTGCATTAATTAAATAACATTGGCATGATCACAAGAAAGATCAAACCTCGAAAGACAGATTGGTTTAGTAGCCTTGGAAACACTAGATATATTCATAAGTTTTACATTACATCATAAAACGAAAAAATACTACAACAACATATTGTCTCCATAATCCACACTCATATCCCCACATAATATCCCTGCAGGTCATTCATAACTTACTTCTTCACTTCCTGGGAAAAATAAAACATAGAAAAGGGGTGAGCTCAAATGCCCAGTAAGGATAACAATATAGCGGAAACATTCATAAATAAGAATAAACATTAAAGGCAATGTATAACTAAAACAAAAGCCTTTCAAACATGAACTTTCAACATGGTACGGCATAAATAAAATGAAATAATTCCATTTACTTATTCACATGGATATTCTACTAATCGAATAATCACATGCAAAAATCAATAACCACTTTCATAATGTTGGAATGCATAATGCCAGACTATCATAACCACATAGTCAAGGCCTCGTTCCAAGACTACAAATAAGATTTTGTAAAGGCCTTGTGCCAAGACACTAGTTTGTCTCATGAGACCCACCGATGCATCGAGGAGCTATAGCGGGCTCCACCCGTCACATATTAAGTCCAATGCGTTCCCATATGAAAAGGTTTAAACATAACATAAACATTCGTATTAAAACTAGCATACGAAATGTCAATACTTTCATCATAAACCATGAATGGTATATAAAAAATAGCACATCCACAGTCAAACATATCACAAAACCTTCAATATAATATAGAAGTTTTGTATCATAACAAATCAACTTTAAATAAGTGTAAAATCCATCAAAGGATGTTGACATAGATGAAATAAAAATTCATTTTAAAGAAATATCTCTTTTTATTTTGAAATCATTTAAGATCCATATAAAATAAAACATTTTATTTGAAAATACTCTTATAAGATTGTAAGGGAAGCTTTGACGATTTTATAATGGCGGAAAATAACCGCACCCGCCGTATAAGTTAAAAAAAACGTTCTTATCTTAATTTTGTCGAAAAGGTTAAAAAGAACCTTGTTTGGAAAACGACGGAAAGATTCCCTTATAAACCTCTTATAAAAAATCAAACAAGGGTATAAATGACTTTAACCCATATTCTTTTAAATATTAAAAATGTTTTGAAATACATTTTGAAGAAACATGGATGTGGATGATAACGAGATCCCAGTAGATTATTACGTATAAACAACCTCGGATAATGAAGAGATTGTGAAATAACCCTTACCTTGTACTTTTCCTTGGTTGGGGTAGGTTAACCTCCTGTATAACGGTGAAATAATTGTTATTAAATTATACAATAATCATATACATTAATATGATATCATATATGATCTTTTAATATTGATTTGATAATAATATCTTAGTATTATCGTTGTTTCGGGTGTTAACTTACTTGATTTATTTTATATGTTTTGTTATGTAAGCCATGTTTGTAATGGATAGGTTGTATATTATTCATATCCAGAATTATATCAAGTCCTTAAACATCATTTTTAAATCATCAAATGATAATTATACTTGAATGGATACGATGGAGAATGAATCTCATCGCATTCGTGGAGACGGTAGTCCGTACGTACACACGAGCGACAATATCATTCTTTTGATATTAAAATAATATATGAATGGATGTTATATCATATATACAGAATAATTAACATGTTATATTTATTATTTACATGAGTTGCACATCATTATTATACCCATCCAAATAATAATATATTGAATAACAATTACACCACGACGTGGATACGGTAAGCCGTACGTACGCACATATGGTGACATGTTATTCAAAGGGTGGATAGAATACTGAATATGGTTGTACCATATTTATAATAACATCACAGTATATGTGAGATACTGGAGTTATTATTTTATAATGGTAAGAACAAAGAAAGAAGAAGTGGAAGACGAAAGGAACTTGAAAAGGGGTGGTGAAAACATTACCTCTTCTTCGGGTTCTTCCTTTTGATTTGATAAAAAGGGCTCCGTAGGTGGGCTTTCTGATCCAACTAAGGCCTCTATGATGTAGTGAGGGAAGTTGGGAGAGTATTTGGGCAGGGTTTGGACGAGCCAAGTGGCTTGAGAGGTGTGAGGAATGAGTAGAAGTGGTCTCCTTTTATAAGGGAGAGGAGGGGCTCTTTAGGAAAGAGTGAAAGTATTACTTTATAATATAATTATATTCGGTTTATAATGGTCCAAAAATCATTGAGGTAGAAGATAAGATGACACATTTTCTAAATAACAACAACCAATAAGAATTGGACAGGTTTTAGGTAATATTTTAATCATTATAATCTTATTTATTTAAATGATTTATTAATGAGGTAAACATTGCATCATTATTATGTCCTTAATAATTTAAATTATTTGATGTCTAAAAATTATAAATAAAATATAATTATGTAGGAAATCGTTTTAGCTTTCTAATAAATATTTATAATCGAAAATCCAACATGTATAACCCTCTGTAAAAATTGTTCTTCTAAAAGATGTAAGCTTATGCCATTTTTATTTTTATTTTAACTTTATTAATATAATGTGTCCCTACCACATAAAAGTGGCTCTAAGGGGTCCCCAAATCGACCCAAGGATGCCCATGGTCGGGTATGTGTCCACCAATAAGGTTAGGACACGTTTTAGGGTAATTTTTTATTATTATAATATTATTTTTTAACCCTTATTTACCGGATTTACCCTTTAACCATGGTAAATAAAATATTTACCGCAGTAATTATTCAAAATGTGTAAAAATTAAAGTTACCTATTTACATAATTTGGACATCCTGATTCCAAAAATGTAATCCATTTTTTCCAAATTCAAAACACAGAAGTGGCAGAAATTAATTTAAAATTAATTCCCGTTGTTAAAATAAAAAGCGTGTTTTTAAGAGATAATAACTATCAAAAGATTGACACTTGTTTATGTCTGGTTTAATTGTGAAATTATGTCCAATGACAAACATTAAATTAAATGGTAAAAATATATTCTAAATATAATTTAAAACCACTCAAATTAATAATTTATCAATTATAATTATTTTGATTAAAAAAGTTGATTTTAATTAAAATTTAGTAATTTTCACTATTCATCAAAATATAAAAGTTATCTGAAAAGTACCAAAATTTCACCCTAGGCTAATTTCAATATTCCGAATCCAAAAATGAAGTCCATTTTGAAATATAAAGTATATATGATTTCAAAAAGTAGGTATTACTATTCACAACGGCTAGTTTAATTAGTTGTGGTGTATGTTAGAACTCGAGGTTGCGTACAACACACGCTATCGCATTATTCGAAGGGAAACGTACCGTGGAAGCTTGGGGTGTTACATTCTCCCCTCCTTCAAATAATTGCGTCCTCACAATTTCTAGGGTATTACTGCATAAAAAGACTCGGGTGGTTCTTCATCATAAGTTCCTCGGGTTCCCACGTTGCCTCTTCCATCTTATGATTTCTCCACAAAACTTTTACCAGACGCGTCGTCCGGTTTCTCAGTACTTGTTCTCTTTTATCAAGAATCCTGACAGGCTCTTCACAATAAGACATATCGGGTTCCATTTCTAATTCCTCATAGGTGAGTACATGCATTGGGTCAGGCATGTATTTTCTCAACAGAGATACGTGGAACACATCGTGAACTTTTGAGAGACTTGGCGGCATTGCCAATCGGTACGCTACAACCCCAATTCGTTCTAGAATTTCGAAAGGTCCGATGTACCTGGGACTCAATTTACCTTTCTTACCAAAACGTATGACTCCCTTCCATGGAGATACCTTCAGGAAAACATGATCACTAACCTGAAATTCCAAATCCTTCTTTCGATTATCGGCATAGCTTTTCTGCCTACTTTGAGCTGCTTTGATGTGATTTTGGATTACCTTCATCTTTTCCACCATTTCCTCCACCAGTTCTGGGCGTACAAGTTTTCTTTCACCAGCCTCATCCCAACAGGTTGGTGTACGACATCTCTTTCCGTATAACGCTTCATATGGTGCCATCTGAATACTCGAATGGAATCTATTGTTATAGGAAAATTCTACCAGTGGTAAATATTGATCCCACATACCCTGAAAGTCAAGTGAGCAAGATCTCAACATGTCTTCTAGGGTTTGAATAGTCCGTTCTGATTGTCCATCTGTCTGAGGGTGGTAAGCAGTGCTCAAATGAAGTTCAGTATCCAGGGATTTCTGAAGGCTTTTCCAAAATCTTGAAGTAAAACGGGGATCACGATCAGAAACAATCGATAGGGGTACTCCATGAAGTCTCAAAACTTCATTAATGTATAGTCTTGCTAGACGTTCCAGGGGTAGATCTTCTCTTATAGCAAGAAAATGTGCTGACTTGGTAAGACAATCAACAATAACCCATATTGCATCGTTCCTTCTAAGAGTCTTTGGTAGCCACATGACAAAGTCCATCGTAATATTGTCCCATTTCCACTCCGGTATGGGAAGAGGTTGCATGACTCCTCCAGGCTGTTGCCTTCCAGCTTTCACTTGTTGACAAACCATACATCTTGACACAAAATCAGTAATCTCCCTCTTCATGTTGTCCCACCAAAAATGTTCCTTCAAATCTCTATACATTTTGGTTCTCCCAGGGTGTATAGAGAAATTGGAACTATGAGCATCATCCAGCAATTCCCTTTTCAGATCAGGTAAATCGGGAACACAAAGTCTCTTCCCGAATTTCAAAATTCCATCTTCATACACAAAGTCTCTCAATCTTCCATCATTCACAGCGTTAATCTTCTTCTGAAATTCTTCATCATCGGTCTGAGAACTCTTAATCCTTTCTATTAAAGATGGTTTGGCAACCATTTGAAAAAGCATTGATGTTTCACCTTCCCTGGTTATTCCCATGTCCATCTTCACTAGATCCATGAAAATTGGATCCCTTTCAATTCTCATCATGTTCAAAACTCCATGGTCTTTTCTACTCAAAGCATCTACCACCTTGTTTGATTTCCCCAGGTGGTAGTGTATCGTGCAATCATAATCCTTGAGTAATTCAAGCCATCTCCTTTGCCTCATGTTGAGTTCTTTTTGTGAGAAAATATACTTCAAACTCTTGTGATCAGTATAAATCTCACATTTTTCACCATAGAGGTAGTGTCTCCATATCATCAAAGAAAAGATCACAGATGCTAACTCAAGATCATGAGTAGGATAGTTTTGTTCATGAATTTTCAACTGTCATGATGCATAGGCAATAACTCTATCATTCTGCATAAGGAAACAACCATGTCCTTTCTTTGATGCATCACTATAAATAATGAACCCATCATTCCCCGATGGTAGAGTCAATATAGGATCATTGACTAATCTTCTCTTCAGTTCTTCGAAACATTCTTCACACTATTTTGTCCAAACAAATTTAACCCCTTTACGTGTGAGCTTCGTTAATGGGTTAGCCAATCGGGAAAAATTATGGACGAAACGTCGATAATAACCTGCCAAACCAATAAAAATACGTACCTCAGTTATACTCGTAGGTGCTGGCCATTCTTGGATTGCCTTGGTCTTAGAAGGATCAACAGATATTCCATCTTTAGAGACAATATGGCCAATAAAAGAAATATCCTAAAGCCAGAATTCACACTTGCTAAACTTCCCATATAATTCATGCCTCGTCAGAGTCTTCAAGATAATGCGCATGTGATTTTCATGATCTTCGTAGGTTTTGGAGTATACCGAGATATCATCAATAAATACCACCACAAATTCATCGAGATACTCCTTGAAAACTCTATTCATCAGATCCATGAATATAGAGGGTGCATTAGTCAATCCAAACGGCATTACGGTAAACTCGTAATGCCCGTACTTGGTTCGAAATGCTGTCTTCAGAATGTCTTCCTTCTTCACACACAACTGATGGTATCCAGATCAAAGGTCAATCTTTGAAAAGTATTGAGCTCCATGAAGTTGGTCAAATAAATCCTCAATGTGAGGTAGGGGATACTTGTTCTTTATCGTTATAGCATTGATCTCCCTATAGTCGATACATAACCTCATAGATCCATCTTTCTTTTTAACAAAAAGAACAGGGGCTCCCCATGGAGAAACACTAGGGCGAATAAATCCCTTATTACTCAATTCCTCTAGTTGTTTCTTTAGTTCGACTAATTCCACAGTGTCCTTTCTATAAGGGGTCTTCGATATAGGCCTTGATCCAGGAATCAAATCAATGGAAAACTCAACTTCTCGTTCTGGAGGATGTCCAGGTAAATATTCCGGAAATACATCTACAAATTCTTTCACAACAGGTACATCCTCTATTTGAACATTCCTTTCCTCACCGACAGTTATTTCATTCTCTTCCTCCCCAATAATTGAATTAAGTTGAGCTACTGGGGGTGGATCTAAATAAGAATTAGGTGGTGACGATTCTGCTCTAAAAATAAGGTGTTCCTTATCATTATCATCAAGAATCGTAACCTCTTTCTTCTTACAATAAATCTTCGCATCATAGTCTGAAAGCCAGTCCATACCGAGGATTATATCAAACTCAATCATAGGTATGACGATGAGATCAGCAGATAAAGAAAATTTATGTGCTCTAATGGGGACTGATTCACAAAACTTTGTTGCAATGTTACTTCCCTTAGGAGTTTTAACTGACAACTCCCTTATTAAATCAAATTGGAAATATAAAATTTTCTTAGCAAACTGGGAAGATATGAAACAATGCGACGATCCAGAGTCAAATAATGCATTTTCTAAACTTGAGGAAACCATTAAATTACCTGCCACCAGGTCTTTTGGAGCTTCTAACTCAGCAGTAGTGATAGCATAAGCCTGGCCTTGATCCCTTGGCCTTTTCTGAGGTAAGTTCTCCTAACGCTTAGGACATTCATTTGCATAATCCCCCATATCCCTGCAATTGTAGCACTGAACGTTGGTAGCTTCCTTCTTCCCTTTTCAATCACGAGCTTGGTGGCCTTTTTCACCACACTTATAACAGACTCCCATTCCCTTCAAGCAAGCACCGGGGTGTTTCTTCCCGCATTTACCACATGATGGATATTCAACCATTCCTTTCTTCCCCTTATTTCCATTCCCAGATTGATCAGCAAGCCTTTTCTTCTCTTGCTTTGCTTTAAAGTCATAAGACTTAGATAATTCCTTTTCGGTCTTGATAGAACATGAGACAATGTCTTCGTACGATGAAAAGGATTGTGTGACTAATGCTCGACGGAGAAATGGTTTTATCCCATCAAAGAAACGATCAATCTTACTTCTTTGGTTATGTATATAATCACCAGCGTACCTTGCTAACCTTGTAAAGTTAGCCTCATACTTTGCGACATTCTCATCCTCCTTCTGTCTTAGACTTAGAAATTGCCTTTCCATATCTGCTCGATGGTCGTGAGGGAAGTATTTTTCTAAAAACAGATCTTTGAACTCCCTCCATTCCATATTTGATACTTCATCATCTTCCTTCATGTTTTTAATCAATTACCACCATTGATCAGCATCTCCAGTGAGGCGGTAAACTGCCATGATAACTTTTTCCCTTTCACTGCTCCCCAAAGCCTGAAATATTTTCTCTAGGGAATTTATCCATTGCTCGGCTACTAAGGGATTTGTACTCCCATTGAACATTGGTGTTTGTTGCCTCATGAATCGATCTAACATTGATCCTCCATGCTGCGGATCAGGGTGCTCCATATGGGTAAGGTTATTATTCATAACCTGAGTAAGTTGTCCCAGTATGGTGATTAGCTGATCGGCACCAGTTGCATCACCAGCCCCACTATAATTATCTTGAGCAGGAGGGCAATCCCTACATGGAGTGCGTGCATTGATACAGTTTCCATTTCTTCCACTAGGCGCCATTTCTAAACAATGGCATAAACTAGATCAGTTTATGAATCAAAATACATAATCCCATACTTATAAAACACTCAACATAAATTGAACTATTTATGGATATAATCCATTATCATAAAAATGTTTTCTTTGAGGAATTATATACTCATAAACCCTTCATAATGGTTTGTAAAGAAAATGAGAATTATCCTAGGCATATCCCCCGGGAGTGTCGTAACCAAGAGTGCAGCAAGGCCCGTTGTCGTGCACCAGTTCCCGTTCGAGTCTAGCTCAAAGCGGTGTTTTCGGATTTTACCCCTAGGTACATCTGTGCCAGAGCCGCCTCTACCTTCTCGTATCCAAACAGGGATGTATTGCTCGGACAACTCACAAAATCTCTACAATACCAAAATTCTAGGAAGTTCTTCTATACTAATCCTCAAAGTTCATCTTAGGTCTACGTGCTCTAATCAGAGTTTATCTAAATCTAGCTTCCAAGGTTTGTACTAAACTTTCTCTGATACCAACTGTAACGCCCCGACCCCAGTTACCCAGAGTCAGTGCATTAATTACATAACATTGGCATGATCACAAGAAAGATGAAATCTCAAAAGACCGATTGGTTTAGTAGCCTTGGAAACACTAGATATATTCATAAGTTTTACATTACATCATAAAACGAAAAACTACTACAACAACATATTGTCTCCATAATCAACACTCATATCCCCACATAATATCCCTGCAGGTCATTCATAACTTACTTCTTCACTTCCTGGGAAAAATAAAACATAGAAAAGGGGTGAGCTCAAATGCCCAGTTAGGATAACAATATAGCAGAAACTTTCATAAATAAGAATAAACATTTAAGGCAATGTATAACTAAAACAAAAGATTTTCAAACATGAACTTTCAACATGGTATGACATAAATAAAATGAAATAATGCCATTTACTTATTCACATGGATATTCTACTAATCGAATAATCACATGCAAAATTCAATTACCACTTTCATAATGTTGGAATGCATAATGCCAGACTATCATAATCACATAGTCAAGGCCTCGTGCCAAGACTACAAATAAGATTTTGTCAAGGCCTTGTGCCAAGACACTAGTTTGTCTCATGAGACCTACCGATGCATCGGGGAGCTATAGCGGGCTCCACCCGTCACATATTAAGTCCAATGCATTCCCATATGAAAAGGTTTAAACATAACATAAACATTCATATTAAAACTAGCATACGAAATGTCAATACTTTCATCATAAACCATGAATGGTATATAAAAAATAGCACATCCATAGTCAAACATATCACAAAACCTTCAATATAATATAAAAGTTTTGTATCATAACAAATCAACTTTAAATAAGTGTAAATTCCATCAAAGGATGCTGATATAGATGAAATCAAAATTCATTTTAATGAAATATCTCTTTTTATTTTGAAATCATTTAAGATCCATATAAAATAAAACATTTTATTTGAAAATACTCTTATAAGCTTGTAAGGGAAGCTTTGACGATTTTATAACGGCGGAAAATAACCGCACCCACCGTATAAGTTAAAAAAACGTTCTTATCTTAATTTTGTCGAAAAGGTTAAAAAGCACCTTGTTTGGAAAACGACGGAAAGATTCCCTTATAAACCTCTTATAAAAAGTCAAACAAGGGTATAAATTACTTTAACCCATATTCTTTTAAATATTAAAAATGTTTTGAAATACATTTTGAAGAAACATGAATGTGGATGATAACGAGATCCCAGTAGATTATTACGTATAAACAACCTCGGATAATGAAGAGATTGTGAAATAACCCTTACCTTGTAATTTTCCTTGGTTGGGGTAGGTTAACCTCCTGTATAATGGTGAAATAATTGTTATTAAATTATACAATAATCATATACATTAATATGATATCATATAAGATCTTTTAATATTGATTTGATAATAATATCTTAGTATTATCGTTGTTTCGGGTGTTAACTTAGTTGATTTATTTTATATGTTTTGTTATGTAAGACATGTTTGTAATGGATAGGTTGTATATTATTCATATCCAGAATGATATCAATTCCTTAAACATCATTTTTAAATCATCAAATGATAATTATACTTGAATGGATACGATGGAGAATGAATCTCATCGCATTCGTGGAGACGGTAGTCCGTACGTACACATGAGCGACAATATCATTCTTTTGATATTAAAATAATATATGAATGGATGTTATATCATATATACAGAATAATTAACATGTTATATTTATTATTTACATGAATTTCACATCATTATTATACCCATCCAAATAATAATATATTGAATAACAATTACACCACGACGTGGAGACGGTAAGCCGTACGTACGCACGTATGGTGACATGTTATTCAAAGGGTGTATAGAATACTGAATATGGTTGTACCATATTTATAATAACATCACAGTATATGTGAGATACTGGAGTTATTATTTTAGAATGGTAAGAACAAAGAAAGAAGAAGTGGAAGAAGAAAGGAACTTGAAAAGGGGTGGTGAAAACATTACCTCTTCTTCGGGTTCTTCCTTTTGATTTGATCAAAAGGGCTCCTTAGGATGGCTTTCTGATCAAACTAAGGCCTCTAGGTTGTAGTGAGGGAAGTTGGGAGAGTATTGTGGCAGGGTTTGGTCGAGCCAAGTGGCTTGAGAGGTGTGAGGAATGAGTAGAAGTGGTCTCCTTTTATAAGGGAGAGGAGGGGCTCTTTAGGAAAGAGTGAAAGTATTACTTTATAATATAATTATATTCGATTTATAATGGTCCAAAAATCATTGAGGTCAAAGATAAGATGACTAATTTTCTAAATAACATCAACCAAGAAGAATTGGACAGGTTTTAGATAATATTTTAATCATTATAATCTTATTTATTGAAATGATTTATTAATGAGGTAAACATTGCATCATTATTGTGTCATTTGTAAATTAAATTATATGATGTCTAAAAATTATAAATAAAATATAATTATGTAGGAAATCTTTTTAGATTTCTAATGAATATTTATAATCGAAAATCCAACATGTATCACCCTATGTAAAAATTGTTCTTCTAAAATATGTAAGCTTATGCCATTTTAATTTTTATTTTAACTTTATTAATATAATGTGTCCCTACCACATACAAGTGGCTCAAAGGGGTCCCCAAATCGACCCAAGGATTCCCATGGTCGGGTATGTGTCCACCAATAAGGTTAGGACATGTTTTAGGGTAATTTTGTATTATTATAATATTATTTTTTAACCCTTATTTACCGGATTTAACCTTTAACAATGGTAAATAAAATATTTACCGCAGTAATTATTCAAAATGTGTAAAAATAAAAGTTACCTATTTACATAATTTGGAAATCCTGATTCCAAATTTGTAATTCATTTTTCCAAATTCAAAACACAGAAGTGGCAGAAATTAATTTAAAATTAATTCCCGTTGTTAAAATAAAAAGCGTGTTTTTAAGAGATAATAACTATCAAAAGATTGACACTTGTTTATGTCTGGTTTAATTGTGAAATTATGTCCAATGACAAAAATTAAATTAAATGGTAAAAATATATTCTAAATATACTTTAAAACCACTCAAATTCATAATTTATCAATATTAATTATTTTGATTAAAAAAGTTGATTTTAATTAAAATTTAGTAATATTCACTATTCATCAAAATATAAAAGTTATCCGAAAAGTATCAAAATTTCACCCTAGGATAATTTCAATATTAAGAATCCAAAAATGAAGTCCATTTTGAAATATAAAATATATATGATTTCAAAAAGTATGTATTACTATTCACAACGGCTAGTTTAATTAGTTGTGGGGTATGTTAGAACTCGAGGTTGCGTACAACACACGCTATCGCATTATTCGAAGGGAAACGTACCGTGGAAGCTTGAGGTGTTACATCACATATGTGGAATAAAAATTTCTTATCAATCTGTAACATGAAATATATAAAAATGAAAAATACCATTGAATTTTCTATCATCTTTAAAAAAAATATTACATCCATCTAGTTATAAAACAGTCTATGTATTCATATTTCTATATAAAATCTTTATTATAAGGTTATTCCATAGATCATCAACCAATATATCCATCTCATCTCTTGATCATAAACACTAATTCACAACACAATATCTCAATCTTAATAGTTACTACTATCACACATATAGGATCTCGAATAGATACTCATTGAGAAATACTAAAATGTTTATATTTCAAACACTATCCTAATCTATGTTGAAATTTTTTACATGAACCATATTATGCCATTATATTACAAAATCATGAATTGGAACTATATGATACACGATCCACAATAAAAATTCCACTTTTATATTAAAATACTCTTTTACATGTCGTAAAAAAGATTCAACCTTAAGAGTACACCAACCATCATATCCTTTATCAATCAATATTTGTGACAATAAGTACTAGAGATTGTTATTAATATTTTAATAGTGCATTGAAACATATCTAAAATGTAAATAACTGTATAATCTATCATATCACTCTGATAAAACATTGTCATGTATTATATCATTGATAACTGAAATTCATGGTATTTCATAAACTAGTATGGGGGATATTGATAAACATAGAATAATCCACACATCATGGTATTGATTATCAGTAAAAAACTAGTAACAAGTTAACTTTCACCCAACATCCTCATTGAGTTCATAAATTGAAGTCGTAAACAATATAAAAAATGTGTGTATACATTTAATCTCTAAATAATGTGTGATATGATGATTGTAAATCACCATACACATCCATAAAATATAAAATTTATGCAATAAAAATACTAATGAAAAGTCATAGGTCATGATTCTAGATATATCCAACCCTTCATAAATCAATATCCATCATTCGTCTCACTGTTCCTTAATAAAACATCTGTTATTTCAACTAATCTTCATAGTACCAAGATAAATATTGAGAAAGTAGGTTTCAAGTGCTATGTACAATAATACCTAGTATAGTCATCAAAATTAGTGAATATGCACTGTAAACATAGATTATCAACATTCATAAATAATAATTTATTTTTATAAAACCTAATGAAAATTTTGATCATTACCAGTACATAACCATTATCAAAACTAAATATTATACCCATATCTCACTTTTATCAAATTGACTTAATAACCATGATTTTTAAAAAACATATTTCACATCCTACGACAAATATCAAACATAATAACTCGCAATTAATACACTAATATTTTCATGTTCGTATAAATTCATGTCTCCAACAATCATAAAATTACTAGTTATACATCTTTTTTTATATTTGATGTGCTAAAGATAATACACATCTCCAGTTGGATGAGATAAAAATAAATATATCTAGTGAGTAAACATATCTATATTGTGGAGGATATATATACCTCTAGTTATGAATATTCATATTATAATTAATGAGGAAATTCGAATCCCAATTTTTATAGTTGTATATCATGTACTCTAAAAACAATGATGTTGGTTAAAAGTGAAGATAATTTTAGGTGCATCAACATCCATTTAAACCCCATAATAGTGAATATAGAGGATAATCATCACAAGTGGAATTCACAACAATGTATTCTCATACCAAATGTGATGAAATAATTAGCCTTACATAACTACCCCATTCACGGTGTTCTGAGATATGTTTTAATTAAGGGAGTGTTAATCTGCATATCTCTAAAACTAAATACATTATAAGAATTAACCATCTTCTACCATATTAATGAAATTTCTAGTATTCACTAACCTATGTTAGTGGTTGTGTAGAAATGGGTACATGTATAGGTAACCAATTGTCGTTAACTAAATCAGTGGGTGAGAAGTTGTATATCCACCATTATTACTCTCCTACCCTCAAAAGAGTGTGTGTAATGATGTTCCACTTCCATATCCCATAAAATTTAATATAAATCATCCAAATGTAATATAAAATCTAAGAAAATGTGATTTTACAAAATCAATAATCCTTTTATCATTCTTCGAAGGCTCCAAATTTTCAATATTTATACTACACAATATTTAATGGATTATTATTCCACAACCACCATAATAATTAAATAATAGATAATATTCATTAATAAATTATGCTTCTGCCTAAATCATGATACAAAATAACACTCTCTCCTGATCGAATTTATTTTTATTTATTAAATTAATCTTGATTTACCACAACTTGGTCACTCAATTAATTAAAATATATCGAAATTGATACTATTAGGATACAAAAAACTATACTATAAATAAAATAAAATTATTCTTAGATCCTTTATGATTATTAAATGTATATTACTTTAATACATTAAATTAATTTAGGTTAACCAAAAAATTTTAAGGAATACTTAACCATAGTGTTCCTCATTTTTTCTTGATATTAAAATTAAATATTATTCTCAAATATCAAACAATATGATTATGTAACATCACTATAATTATAAGTACTATTTTTTCCATGCTATGACATTACAGCTTACATTTATATCATCTTGATTTCCCTAGAGAGTATCATCAGCATTGAATCCTTTAATAATATTATTACATACTTTATTTTATTTCACAGAATACATTGTTCATTATTAAATTATCTATTTTTTTTACATGATCCTTTTCATTACAATAATTCAATCTTATCTATAGTTGTCAAAAATTATCTACATCTGGAGTTATAATCTTCAAATATGAATCCTTAATCTTTTAATGTTTGAAGATAAATATAAATCAAAAACATTTTTAGGTTAAATGATTATCTTTTTTTGTATAACCCCTACTATATCAACATATTCCTTAACCAAGACCCTTTACCAACTCTCATGTTTTATGAAACAAAAATAGTGAATAATTCTCCCTTCTATCCTAATTTAACACATACTCAATGTATATTATAATAATTGGTTAATAATTATATTTTACATTATTAAAGATGTAATATATTTTTTAATTTATAATTTCATCCCCTTAAACCCATTACATGTGCATGAGAAGTAACACTACCTATCTTCTAATCTTTTATATAGGCTAATGACTCAATATCAGCATCCAAAATGAAATATTCATAAATATAATCAATCAAATGGAATAGATAAAATTCAATGGATAAAATAAAAAAATCACATTTCCATCAAAACAGGAACACTAAATTTGTAGGCAGGGGACAATATCATATTCTACTTCTTAAAAAAATATTTTTAGTATCCAAATAAAATCTCTATGGTATAGTCATATATGATCACATAACCCAACAATTCAGGACGTCCAAATTCCCGTCAAAGTATCCCATATTCCCTAAAAATATCTCACTGCTGATATTTTGGAAAAAACATGTGAATTTGACAATTCATTAATCCATTTTGGGAATTCAAATGAAAATATAAATATATAATAATTATTATTAATAATAATATTGTTATAAAAAACAATTATCTATTTAGATAATAATAAATATTATAAAAATGAGAATGGTTATCACCCTACCATTCATTCTATGATATGTGGTACCTATCAACTATTTGGGTCAGCCGCCGACTACGACTCAGTATTCAGAGGCCATGATATTCTATTTCCCCTTTTTCATAAATTAGAATATAAAAACACTTATTCAAAACTCAATTATGTTTTTTGATTAATAAATGATATTTTTCCCTTGATAAAATCTCTATTTCTTCATATATATATATATATATATATATGAGGCATCCATAGTGTCTTGCTAATTCCCATTCCATTCACCTATAACTATAACAGGTAGGGTTATCTGCTAACACCACTCAACTATATAAAAATATCTAAAATCCAAAAATTTGATTTATAGGGATTATTTCATAATCCTAAGTCTAATTTTGATCTTTTTTTAAAATGAACTACATAATAAATTCCCTTCAATGTTAGAGAGAAGGTTCCCTGGATGAAACCTTATTTGTTAGATTTATCTTTATCTGACCATCATATCCTCATTGTTACAAAACTATTAGACTCATATAATTAAGATATTCAATTATATATATATATATAACGTGTATCAATATATGGTGTCTCCCCATATATCTAAAAATATTGAACATAAATGAAAATAATAAAGAGAGATATGTGATTATCTGGAATGAGTCACATAACCATATATTTTACTATGATTCCTATAACATTCCACCATGTTTCATCATCTTCCCATGCTCTAGAAGTCCCATGAAGTATATAGATTTATATTAATAGATGATTGAGAATGTGTGAGTGGTTATTGGATTCCCTAAACCTCACCATATTATTTAATAAAAATTATTAACATGTCAGAAAAAAGTGGATGATCACTTAAAATTATTAAACACTCATTATATTTATAACATATCATTAAACAAAAAACATATTGTTTATTGAAATATAGTTCAACATTTATGAGAAATTAAGATTTCATTTTCCAAAATTGATTATGTATACCAATGTCTTAGAATAATTCCCTACATATAATGCCTGACTAAAAATTAATTTTGGGACACAATACCATTAATATGGGTGCTATAGAATCCACATAATATATATGTTTGATCAGATAAGTTACAGATTCATTCAACACAATATTATTTTCAATTCAATCATTAAAAATATATTTCCTATTTTTATTTTCTAAAAATTGAATATATAGAGCTAAAAATCTTCATAATGTCATCGAATAATTCATTAAATGTTACCATTGATATTAAAATCCCATTTTTAAATCAATGGCATAGTTTGATCCTCAATTTGATACTCTATTTAGGATTCATTTACTATTATTATAGGTTTTTATATATTAATATTTTATAAATTAATTAATTGAGAAGACCAATACTACACATGATGAAATTTATTTAAATTCAAATTTATTCCAAAAGACATAGAAATATAGATAGAAACATCATTATTTGAGAACACCTAATTTTCTCATTGGATGAATACTTTTACCATTAAAAATCATTACAAAAAACCAACCCTGGGTATTTATTCCCATGCTAGTAATAAATAAAAATTCAATTTTGTTTTCTATCTCCATGGAAATAATTAAGATAGAAATTAGTATAATTTTTCATAGTGTAATTTGGTTGATATAGAAAATTTTTTGTAACCATTTTTTAAATTCAATTTTTTTGTTTAGTTTATCCTTATAATTATTAAAAATAACATACTTAATTTTAAACCCGTTTATTTTTTAAAAAAAATTTCACAAAATCCATGATCCATATTATCTTTGGAATATTTTTTATTTTTTTATTCTAAATTTCATAATGAATAGTATTAAGAATAAAATTTTAAAACATCATTTACCTAAATTTGAACCCACGTAGAATTAGTAATTTAATCATCTAAATCATTAAAAGTGTTGGAACCATTAGTATACCTCCATGCTAATTAGTTTAGATCTTTGGAAAAAAATTTATTTTATTTCATCTTATAAGTAATTATAATATATAAATTTTTAATTTTTTCAATTTTATACATATTTTTATATTTCGGGCTTCTCTTCTCTAGGAGGGACATTATTCTAGGATATATGATGATATTTAATCTTTCCCATTAAATCATTTATATTAATGCCTAAATGTAAAATTCTAGTTCAAAATTAAATGATTATTAAATTAATTACCATTGAAGAAATGAAATTATTTTCCTTGGTTTTATTAGCCTCCTCTATAACATACTTGTTCATAATGGCGATATTTTTCATAAATGGAACTCTGTTTTCTAGTACAAGACTCATTTTGATATCTCCTTATTATGACATTATTATTACCTTAGGTTAATATCAACAAATAATTATAGATTTTATCCACTAACGTTGTTTTTTTAGAATTTTTATAACTAAAAAATTTCTTCTATTATGATTTTTATTAAAATTAGGTAAAAAATATTAAATTCCTTATTATAATGTATATTAAAATAAGTAAAAAGCTCCTTTATATGCATAAATACACTATATATAGACTTTTTAGTGCCTTGATTCATGATATCAAAATTATAAAAAACATCTTAACAGAATTTGAATGTGTTAATATAATTGAATTGATTATTATCTAACATATAGTAAATATATCCCTACATTTTTTATTTATCTCAAAAGTATAAAAAATATATTGAGTCCATATTTTAATATTTTTAATGTTTCTATATATGTGTATAAATTTTTTTGAATAACATAATTAATTACTCTCTAAAATGTAGACATGATTATTTTTTAGAAACCATAATATATTTGATCAAATTAATTGAGTATAACACCTTGAGTTTCTTAGGGGATTACTATTTTTTTATATTAAACTCTCTCATTTATGATTATTAATTTAAATTGATTAAGTAATTCAGATAAAGGATATATTAAATTGAAATTGTTGTTTGGATATGATGAGAATATATGGTGGTGGTACTACTTTTAAAATTAAAAATGACAATAAATGTAAGTATAATTTAATAATTAATCAAAAATAATAATTCCCAAGGGAGAAAGATACATAATTAATGAACAATGGTATTTCAAGGGAAAATATATTCTATCTTAAAATATTTTAGTGATAAACTAATCACTTATATCTGAAAGTTTCTATGAATATATTTTCAAAAAGTGGTTGCTTATTTTTTTTTATTACATGTACTCATAAAACCATGAAATACCACTTTATTGATAATAATAAAATAAATAATTAAAAACCAAGAAGGATTTTTTATGACAATCCCAATAAAACCCAGTACAATTACAAAGAAAATATTTATGATATTAACCATAGAAAAAATATATAAAAGAATAAGAGAAAAAATTATAGAAAATAATGAATCAAAATAGCTCAATTATAAGAATAATTTAAATTTTTTGGTTTTTTGATATTCCATAAGATTTATTTGTATGCTATCATTAATTAATTGATTCAATTGATCAATTGAGGACTAATTATATACATTAGGACACAAATATAATATTTCAATGTTATAAAAATTAAATATTTTTTATTAATGTAAAGTCTACCAGATTACATGGAACATAACCTAAGAAAAATAGTTACTCAATGATGTGAAACTACTTTTCTATATTTTCAAATGTCTCTATAGACAGTTCACTTGAAATATTTTGAGATTATTAAAAAATTTGAGGAATCTTATAAAGAATTTTTTGTAATAAATATTTCTATTGTGATATGAATATATCTATAAATGCATTTTTGAAAAATCCCATTTTCGATTTTTTTCATAGATCGAGATATGATCATTATTTTTATACATCATAATTAGTTTCATAGATTATTAACATGGTTCTAAAAACCTATTAATACATTTTATTTAATCATCTTAATAATTAATTTATAATTACTTTATGAAATGGAATTATCGATATTTATACAAATTTTTTGGGTATATGATTCATGTAAAACTGTTATATCATCATTGAATAAAATATATGTCAAGTCATAGAGAGTGAAACCAAAATATGATTTCTTCATCCTTCATATAACATTAATAGTGCCATTTACAATAATCATACTCAGTTTTGTGTTCACCTTCATTTTTTGCACTATTATACAGATTAGACATTTATTTTTCGGTTTTAAACACTTATATGACATCATTTTTTACATTGGACTTGGTTTTCTAGGATATATCCTATTAATTTTTATCCCTTTCACCAGAAATAGATAAATTACATTGTTTAAGGCCTACATTAATAATTGAAGGGAAATAGGATGGGTGAATCAGAGGTCAGAAATTAACACAAAAAAATATCACACATTAAACATTACTCTACATATTTCCTTTTATTCCTTATGTTGAAAATAAACCATTTATATATATAGTAAATCTGAATATTAAGGTCCAAAAGCACTAAATTTTAAATGGTTTTCTCAAAATGCGAGTGTTAGTTCATGATGATTGTTGGTTATTATCCTAATACAACTATTAATTTTTTTATTTGAAATAACAATTTTTAGCATGTGGGTAACCTTGTATCCATTAAAATATGCCTCTTGGGATATCATATTTATCCCCCACATACCATAATGATAGATAATTTAAAACATTTTTTTTGATATATCATAATTATTAATACATGTAATATGATTTTTTTCTATCATTCCCAAAGAGTTTATGACAATTACATTGTATTTATAATAAATATATATGATCACCAAAAAATATATATCATTGTACCTTCAAATAATTCAAGAATTTATGAACATAACCTTATTTATAGAAATTAATTTATCTTCATTAATATATATGACTTGTAAAACATATTATTTAATTGTTAACCAATCTTTATCACTATATCACTCTTATTATTTGTCTTTATCTTCCATATTTTCACTTTTTATGATAACTGACCCTTCAATGAATAGAATGTTTCATATATATATATATAGATAAAATTACATGTAAACCTCCACCATATCATTTCATAATTTTTTAATGTAAGAATATAAATCCAAAACATAGTGAATATTAATATCCATAAAAACATTCCATATACTATTTTAAAAAAAATAAGACATTTATTCCCAAGACTATAGTTTAATGAAAATAGGTTTGTTGTTTATTTTTATTGTAAATATATATTAGAATGTGTTTTTTTATTATCAAATTATATAAAATATAAATATACTATTTTCCACCATTTCATAGTATAGTACACCATGGAATAATGAATTTTTTTTCATCATCATTTTGGATTGATACAACTCCAAAAAATTCTCCAAAACATATCTCAAAATAATTATTTTCTATTATACATCCAAATATGTTTATATTTCTCTAATATATCATGAAAATGTACTAGATAATAGATACTCCATTTAAATTATTCTATACCTCTCATATAATTTTTCATCTATTTCATCTGATATTTTATAGTTTACATATTTTAAATTCATTAATTGGTTTTAATTATTCAGTTATACAAGAAAAAATAAAAAATTTAATTTTTTCCATAATTTTTAATTGTTATCTAATATGTATTATAGTATTTTATTTAAATATTGACCACTATAGAATGATAAAATTTCACTATTAAATGTTTTTTTATATAGGTATCCTATAAAAAATATCGACCATATATATTTACATTCTGCTTCATCATTATTCCATAATAACATTTAAAATTTCCCTTCATCGTCACCGTGACCTTCAATAAACTCATTATAAAATTTATTTAAACCATATTCATAATCATCATTCTTTTAGAACATGTATATCATACTATAATCATTATATTAAAAAATTTGAACATTTATTCATTAGATACTTCGAGATACAATAATAAAATATGATCATATGATAAGAATTAGTGAATGTTTGACTCCTTATCATAAGAAGACCTTATATTTGACTCTAGATTGGATGTTAATTCAAAAAAACCATCAAACAGATAATATTCTGGTGAAATCTATACAATGAGAAATAATTTAACTATCTATTTGAAATTCCATCCACATTTACATGTTTTTTTTCACATTCAACATCATCTTCATACATTATTAATAACATGCCAAACACAAACAAATTGCATCTTCATGTTTATATGATAGGTATGTCACAGTATCTAAAATATCATTTCATTTCTCTATATACAATAAAATTTTATCATCTATAGCAATATCATGTAAATTTCCAGGACTTATATAATGATTATCCATCAATAATATTATCATAAAAGATTCCTATATAATTCATCAGTCACAATGATAACCACTAAAAAATCCAAAAAAAATTAAAATGGTTTT
Source organism: Viscum album (assembly GCA_963277665.1). Taxonomy (NCBI): domain Eukaryota; kingdom Viridiplantae; phylum Streptophyta; class Magnoliopsida; order Santalales; family Viscaceae; genus Viscum; species Viscum album. Next base: position 1,496,500,460 of record OY728147.1, on the reverse strand, counting down.
CCAAGAAATTATATTCTCATTAGATATTCAAACATTTGTATTATTAGCCAACATCAACTAGAAGTATAATATTAACATTTTTAATATAAATAATATGTATAGTTTTATATCATTTTTTAGAGAGTATATATAATATTTTATTGAAAATTAAATCAAAGATTTCTGTATGATTTACATCACTGATATTAAAATAAAATATTATATGGAATTTAGAGGATACTATACCTCCCCAAAAGGATTTATTTTTGAATTATGATAACCATAAATAATAATATAGTTTCTTTGAAACATGAAGACATAATAATAACACTTAATAATATAAATTACCTATGTATTGTTATTATTTATATTAACAACTAGAAATCACATTGAATTTAATAATTTCCAATTTAGTATTTTTTAATTTTCTCCATATCTAATAAAATATTATTAATATAATTATTTTAATTATGATAATAGGAATTATTACCTTCTCTACACTTTTTCTATCAAAATGATACCCAAAAAATAAAGAAGGCTTCTTCATTATCAAGTTGATTTAATATTATCCTACACATTATTTTCTCCCTTTTTATTAATATTTTTTCCAATGTATCAAAAAATATAAATTTAGGTATATATAAATAAATTGGTTTTTTATCAATGTTTTGAATATAATGATTTCCAATAACTCAAAATTCCCCTTATAAGTATTCCTCTACAAGATAGAATTTTAATAAACTATATAATTAATTCATTAAATTTATAAAAATGAAATCGATTTTCTTATAACTCAAATCATTTGTGAATATATTTGAAATTGGATAATCAAATAATCAGTAAAATTTCATATATCATATATAAGATATTTTCAATCTGAAGAATCCAAAATAAAAATATATGATAATGAATAATATTTTTCAATATATTCATCCATTTACTAGTTGAATGAATGTTGTGATAACATGTGATATTAATTTTTGTCATATGTATGTCCCCATGTATTTCCAATATGTAATAATTATTCATTGTTTTTTTTAATACCGATAAAAGTTATCATTTTGGTACACGACAATTTTTATAAATATATTTTTTGAATTCTTGTTAATATCTTAAATAATTACTGATTATAGAATTATATAATCATGTACAATAGGTATAGAATCAATGAAATAATTCCTAAATAATTGTTAAGTGTCTATTTATTTTATAAAAATAATTAATTGTAAACATATTTAGAATAAAAGTTAACCATTTTCATCAATAATTAAAGTCCATAGATATTTTCGATATGTTATATAGATTTCTCTAATTCCAAAAGAGTAACATAGATTCATTAAGATTTAATAACATCTGTATCATTCAAATTTATTATTCCCTTTCAAATGTTACCTTTTTTAATATATACATATATCAAGTAGATATAAAAATAATATCAATATTTTAGAGGTGAGATTCAACTTGTTACTTTTTAAGAGAACCATCATAAGATTAATTAATCTTTTAGAACTATAGTACATGTTTAAGAATCTATCTCAATGTCCAGTTTCATTTACATTGCATAATATTCCAAATATGGACATTTTATAACTACAAATTAATTATCCTCTAATTATTGCTCTTAAATTGGTTACACCTCCTAGATAAATGATTCTTATTTTTTGGACATTGGAATGTTGTGAAAATAAACCTCAAACTATTGAAAAATATCTATTATTCTTTTGAAAATTTTGATTTATATAATTTATATTAGATAATATGTTTTTATTTTATTCCAGGCATTCATGTTTTTTTATATTGCATAAAAATGTTAAAAAATTCACCCTTCTTCTATGGGACAATTTTTGACCTCATCTTCTCATGGGTGAATCTTCACCATTACTTTTAAAATGTAATATTTTGTAAGATATTCCCTATCCGACATTACTTCATCAATTATTTTTATTATAATAAATTTTAATGAATTTTCAGGAATGATTTCACTATAATCTTACCATTTATTAGCGCCCATTCATCCCCATGCTTTATCATCCCTAATTTTTTAACTGTTAGTTACACTAATTTTTACCAAAAAATTTTCATATGGATATAAAATAATTTAAAGAATCAATAATCATTAATTAAACCTTCAATAAAAAACAATTTTATTCCCTTTAATGGGGATATTCATATAATTCTCCCTTAATAATTTATATCTTCTTCTTTAATTAAGAGATCATTTATTAACAATTAGTCCATAACATGATATTTTTCATTCATTATTTTCATTACATAAAAACTTTTCTCTATATATATTGATCCAATAAAAAATTTTATAGGTAATGAAAACATTTAACATCATTCCACCTAAAATTATATAATTGTAATTCATTTACAATTATTTAGAAATCGAATAAAAAAATCTCTATGTATTTGACTTAATATTACAATCCTTATAAGATATTTCCATAAATATATTATTGTATTCCTCATATTGATATCTCAATTCCATCTATATAGTCCCCTAGTTAAAACATTCATACATTTACTTAAGCAATATATTGCTTGAAATTTTGGGTAGGAAATTTTATACCCAAACTGGTTGTTTGGTATCCGAGGAATCAAAAATTATTAAAACAATTATACGACTTATCAATGGTATACATTGAAATTTTCTAATTAAAATATACTATTATTTCACTTAAATTTCCATATACACAACAAATAATAATTATATATTTGTAATATCATATTTTGAGGTAAATTGATTATCTACACAAACCTCATTGCATATTGGATTAATATATTTTAATATTGAAACAATAGGATTATCATTAAAATTATCATTGACTGTTAGTGTGAACTGATTTTTTTATTCTAAGGAAGATTAAATATTAATTTTTCTACTATTATTATTTTCCAGATTAAATACATACCTTTAATAAATATACTCTATTTTACCATTAGAATCTCTTTTAGAATATCATTTGGGGATCTAATAAAAAAATTACTTCAATTAAATTGAAACAGATTGATCTCTCCAGTGAAATGATAAATATTAAATGATCAGTAAAACTATAATTTTATATATTTAAAATTATTAAAATTTTATGTAATACTATATCATTATTTTGTATATTGTGATAAATTTATTTCTAATGAAATTCTATTTAAAAAACAATAAAAGTAATAATTTTCATAATAAAAATTATTTTCTTTATAAATACAAGTAATAAAAAAATACGATATGTAGTCCAGTCATATATTTGATATCATAACATGTTATAGTATCAAATAATAAATATTTTATAGATATCTGAGTGCAGAATGATGACATGATACTAATTTCAATGTCCCCATGTACAATTCAAAACATTCAGCAACATTAAACCGATGTTATCTTGTTTTCAATTAGAACATGGATCTTATTTTTAATTATTTTTCTTATCAAGCATAAAAATGGTAAAACCATAAATATAAATGTATTCAATGTCCAAAAATAGTGTGTGACATATCCAATGGTAAATATTGGGAACTATCCCAAATCACTCTATATAATTGTTTTAATAAATTTTATAAAGGTAGAGGGGATAGATTTTATCGTTATAACTATAGCTCCTAACATATCGTGATCTCTTCACAAATTTAAACATTATAATGAATTGAAAATGAGAATAATATATATAGTAAATTTAAAATCTACAATAATTATTTTCTTACCACATTTTTAAAAACACTATGATGAGGCCCATTAATAATTATTAAGCAAATGGAATTACCATCAAAGATATGTCATTATTATTATGGATAAATTTTTAATATAAAAAAGCATTCTATTTATGGGGTTCCATTAATATTTATGAAATCTCTATATTATTGGTCATAATATTACACTTGTATTGGCCATTATCTATTATATATCTCTTCTATTTCATGATCTATATTCTATAACAATAAAACACATCCACCTAGAAATATATTTCAATACCCCCACAACATAATTTTATTTAATTTTTTACATAATCATTTTTCTTTTCAGAGAAATATAGCATGGTTCCATTGGAATCACCTTTAAACATCACATGGATTCACCGTATTGTGATTGAAATTCATACTAAAACTAGACTATATAAAACTGTAATGTGAACTAACTTATTTATCATGATAAAATATTATAAATATCTCATATAACAGTCATAATCATTTTATAATATATAATATTAAGCAATCTATTTTTTCCAATTTCATTTTAAAGAATCATTATAGCTTATATAATAAAACCATTTTTATTGGAAAATCATTCCTTTCTACATCATAGTTCATTATTATCCTAGGTAACCCCTTTAACAAGAATGATAAATATAAGATAAATATCCATTAGTTATCTTCATATAGGTGCCTTGTAATGTTTTCTCTAATCTCAGTCATTTAAAGGGATTTTTATTTTATCATTCAAAATAAATCATTTGATTGTTTATATTCCCATAGTGTTTTCATCCTCATTTATCCATTATAAACTCATGTATACCCTCATGATATATGTTTTCTTATTCTGTATAAGGATTATATTTGTTCTATAAAAATGAGAAAACCCCGTTATGGAATACATGGGATCATCAAAGAGGATCATTGTTCTCAAAATCCAATTAAACCAATTTTATATTTCTTTTTCATGTTATTATATGTTATGGGATATTAAATTTTAGGTTACATATATTTTGTGTGTTATTCATTAAAATTATCTGTGGTTTTCATATAAATAAATGAATGATATATTATTATTTCAAATAACATTCAATGTATTTGAATTAATTTTGTATATATTTACTGTTATATTAAAAAAGGGATAGAATATTAAATATAATCCAGTAATATTTGTGTGTATGATTTTATTTGAAAATGAGTTATTATATATTTTTAGATATATCGATTATTTATATAATTTTTAAAAAAAATCATTTGATGAGGAAGTGAGTTGATGTTTTTGGAATATCATTTCCTTATGATAAGTATTTAATAATCACTACTAGATAGAATACTCAAATGATTCTATGGAACATAGCAGTGGTAATTGGTTATTAGATATGGGTTATTATAATTCCATGTTGGGTAGGAATAACATATATTAAGGTCAAATTTTCATTACTCGTGATATTACAAAAAAATATCATGGAATCATTAATAATCTAGAATGTACATGTTTTTCAACTTAGTATTAAGAGTATATCATCTCCATATTTAGCGTGGTGGATTCTCTAAACATGTTATGATTGGTAATTCTCATCCATATACTATGAATTGGATTATTATATCATCCATGTATTAAGAAAATGTTAAAATGAGTAAATTATATCAGTTTCCATGTCATTGATCACCCATGTTACAGTGTGACCCTATCTGAAATCCCATGGAGGACAGGCTAGACACAGTTACTTGTGTATGCCAAAATGTTTATAATATTTTTAATCATATAATATTCAATGAATATAGTGTTAAATTTTAAATGATATTTCATTAATAAACCATGAAAATTCAAACCCATAAAAAGGGTATGTTACCAATGATTAATCTTTCATGCCACAACAAGGAGTATTATGCACCAGTATTGTGGATTTTTTGAGTTTAATGGATATTCTACCCCCAATAGACTAGTATGTATATGTATGAGTATTAATTAAGGTTAATTTTCCAAATTATATAATATAGATCCATGGTCAGTTTTAGATTTATTGGAGTGATAATGTTAGAGTGATTCCATAATAAAGAGATTACTGAAGGTTTCATCCTTATATTATCCATAAATATGATAGAGTAAAATAGAAATCCTTCGAGATAGATATATTTCATGGATATGAACAATTATAAATATTGTTAGGTTTTGGATTCATTAATGAATATTTATTTCTTATAAGAAGATAATTATAGTAACGAGGATCCAACCACCAGAAGCATCTGCATGTGTGATCCTAGTGTCAAATGTTAGTTATGGGAATTCCATACAGAAGAAACAGCCTATAGGGACATAATAATTTTGATGATTCATGTGGGTTACATGAAATGGTTATAAACTACCCAATTAAATGATATGAAAAGGGAATATTGTTTTCTATAGTAGACTAAACACCATGATATATATAGTGGATTGCTCGAGGCTACCCACAAATTGGAAATGTAATCCTTTTATGATGATTTTTTACAAATTAGTATGTGGTAAACAATGATTATTCATAAATATTTGATATTATAGTTTATTTATGTCACCATAATAAAGATGATTCTATCTACAACAATTCATTTTTAGAAGATCATTTCATTGGTATATGTATCTATTGAGATTTCTATTTCAAAAGTTCCTAACATGGTTTGATCTATGATCTGTTTCTTATTTAAACTAGCACACATAATTTTCTATACTGGAATGAGCCACTATTTTAATGATTCATATTTATTCAATTATCTATAAAACATTAGACATTATTTATCATTTCTATAATTATAGTGACTCTAAGTAGACTTGTTCAGCCACATTTACCAATGGCGTAATACTATCCTTGGTAGTTTTATTCTATGAAATCATTGTATTAGGTATAATTAAGCATAATATATCCTTGGTATCAAATGATTATTCTAACTAAATTAATAGATAAAATTATATCATTAATGTCTGATGTTCTTTTAACATGGTAGCTTAATCATCTCCTATAAGAAAAGTGGGATCCCCAATAGTGTTAAGTAAATCCAATATATAGAAGTCCATATTTCATAACTAATTAACTAGAGAGAGTTTTCTATTTATAAGGGTATATTTCAAATAGCTTCATCAATAATTAGTAGAGGATTATTAAGTTCTTTTCATATATCATGATCCAGGTCTTGCCTCAGATCTGGGGACTTATTTATTTACTTATTTTCTCCTTGGGACTATACTAATTCATTATATCCATTTTAAATTTACATGGATGGACTAAGAGATATAGTGGAGTAATATTATGAACTTTTATAGATAGTTACAATTTATACCATTGTGTCCTAGTTACAAACTCATATTCTATTCTCCCATATAGTATATCTGTTCATATCATTCTATATTGACTATAAATATAAGAATCAAGTGAAATTAAATAAAACATATCCTTTATGTTATATTATTGACATCTTAAAGCAATTGAAATAATAAAAGTTATTCTCAAAAATTGAAATCATTTCTCTTAATCATTATGATTTGTTTTATGAATATTATTTATTGAAGATAAAATTAAAATTTTTCTTCATGTACTATGTGTTTAAGTTGAAGGATTTTTGTCTGAAAAACAACCCATCCTTTCCAATGGTGTTTATATTCCATATATTCCAACAATCTTTGGATTATCTAATGGTATTATTAATTCATGAAAACATCATATGTTTTGGTTCAAATGATTTTCATGTTGATCATTATTTTATTTTATAGTAAATTAATTAAAAACTATTTACATGATAAACACTCAATGTTAACGTTATAAATTAAATAATAATATTTTCAAGGGTATAAAGTCTCAAAAAAATGGTTTTTTAGTTTACCACATTAATAAAATAGAAATGGTCATTTTTGATTCTATAATGAATCCTCTCAACATTTATAACATTCTATTGTTAGGTGTGTATTATTGGATATTCATGGAAAACATCTCATAAAATACTGTTCCATTGACTAATTTTACAAAAAATGGGATTATATTCATCGATTATGAGAAATATTAGCGATATTATAAGGTGAAAATAATATGGTTGAAAAAAATATTGTTTTTATATTGTATTTTTTAATTTGTGGGGAATTGTTTTATGATATCATTAGTATAGTTCTTGGATGGGTTTTAATATAAAAGATGGTATTGATTTCTAATGGGATAATGAAATTAATACCAATAGAGAAGTTATTTCCATATATATTTTTCTTATTTATTAAATCAAGGTATTATATTGTTAGTGAGTGATTCCAGGTCCACATGGATTAGAGTTGTGATAGGAATATTTTCCCTATGTCATATATAAACCTAAGATTAATTCAGTAGATATAGATCCCACATGACATTTATATTGAGATATATGACACACCTATGAATTGAAACGTGGTAAATAATTATATTATTGGTAAATCTCGTTCAAATCTGGTGCACAATGATTCAGTAAAAATCGATACTATTTAGTTTTTTTTTGAGGTGGAAAATTATTTCATTTGATCAATGGTAGTATCCACAATAGTTACCTATTTAATAAAGAATTCCTTGTAAGGAGACATCAATATTGATGTTATTCACAACAAAATATTCTCTTATAATGTATTTTGTGGATTTTTTATGATGGGGGTTATATCATTATATGTTAGGGTATGATAGTGGTTCAAGATGAACTATTTGTGGAAATTCTAAGGAACATTCATGCTAAACATTTAGTGGTATATCTTATTATAATGATGTAACAAAATCAAACATTTCATTTTTTGTTGATATGCATGAAGAAGAGTGTTGGATATTTTGATTATTCATTTTACATATGATAATGGTAGTAGTTAGATAACTAATATCATTCTAATTTGAGCTACACCCTCAAGAACTATGAGTAGTTATAGGATAGCATAGAGAATCCCACATATAAACTACTAAGGATAACATTTTGGGGGATTGGTTTTGTTTTCTATATGTGGATGATATCTTCTAATTTCATTGAGGTCCCTCAGCTATCATTTTAGTTTGAGACACTTCATTGAGAACTCATTCTAGGACGAGAATACAATTTGGTTTCAAGAAATACATATTATTGAGTACTATACTCCATAATATGATAGAACTATATTTGTATAAGACCATTCATAATCTTGGGAGAATATTTGGGGTATGCATGCTCAATTTTAGAAGAATTGCAACTAATTAGAAAACATATTATGTGTAAGGTATATAAATAAATACTGATATACTATTGGTATGATTCCTTACATGGTCTTTTGTTGATGAGATGGATGGTGTGCCCTTCATTTTAATGTGTTTATTAAATCTTTTATTGATATAAAGCTCTTAAAGATGAATATAAATAACATATAAGTGATTTTAAAGGGATGAGGGAAACTGAAGTCCCTCGTATTTCTTATAGTGGTTGTAGAAGGAGGACCATATAGTTTAAGAATGAAGGAAATGTGTAATTTATGGTACTATTATAATAATATTGCAGAGGTCTGCTCTGGGAAGCATGATAGGTATAAGGTTCATTGGTTTATTCCATATCTTATGCATGGTATAACCGTTTTTAAAATTTTATTGAGCAACCCTAATTGTTGGATTTAGTATTCAATATCTTCCAAATGTTAGAGAAGATTATATATATTAGTGAAAAATCATATATGGTCAACTATGGAAAGATGTACATCATTCACAATAGTTAAATTTAAAATAACAATGTGATGATGATAGATATGTAGGATAAAATCCTCTAGGTTTGGGTGATACCATTGTTTCGTGTTCATTGAACATAGTTTAATTACTATGAGTTATCATGGGAGTAATGTAACTTCATGAAATATCAATATACCCACCTCTAAGAGTGACTCATTCTATTTTCGATGAAATAACTTTTTGTTCGAGGGGAATTTGGGATAAATTTTTTTAAATAATCTATTTATGTAATTCACGACCGTTGAATGAAATTATTATAGAGCTATTAATATTTTTATTTTCATTAGAATTATATATATATATATATATAATTTTAATTATATTATTTACAACCCATATGAATGTGAGTGACATAAATACCTAATATATTTTAAATTGTTATTTATATAGAAAATATAAAATTGAAGGTTCATATATAAAGGAGTTCATTATAATAGAGAGGTGTAATTTCTTTTTTTACAAGGCATGAACTTTTCCCATATCTAGAAATTAATTTTATGTATTGTTTAATCCATGTTTTTTAATTTAAATTTATAATTAATAATTCTAATTATAAAGATCCAATAAATTTGAACAAAACCATAGGTAACATAAGATTATAGCATTTGATATTATTCCTCTACAATTTGGAATCATATCCTACAAATACCATGGAGCAAGAGGACACAATGGTTCAATCTTGAGTTATGACCCTAATACATTCTTAATTAAATCAAAAGTTATACACTTAAAATTTTAATTTTCAATATTCATTAATTTTTTAATGCATAGATATTCTTATAATAATCCCTCTCAAGAATAAATTGTATTATGATATGAATTTGGAATATTTATTATGAATAATGTAATTGTGGATGAAGAATATGTTAACGTGTAGTAATTGGAAACCAAATCATATCCCAATTCCATTTACTCCTACCAATAAATGGAACATTATGTCTCTATATAGTTTTCGTATTGGTTTTAATGGATTTTGAACCCCTAAATCTCATTCTATCTCTTTCCCCTTGTCTCAACCATTTTTTCCTTTATAAAAATGCTATCAAATTCTATTATCCATCATTATGACCATATATGGGCTATGGTGGTACTAATAGGTGGCTTTGGTTTTGTTCTACGTAATGTTAGCTGAAAAAATATTTGCAATAGTTTCCCAGTGAGGGTTGATAAAAAGTATAGAGCCTTAGTCCATAAACATCATAATGATGAAACAAAATATCAAATTTTGTTGTAGAATATGTTTGTGCATAGTGAATAATAGTAAATGGTTTGAATATATGAAATAGTAATGTTGTGATGTTGTAACATTAGTGAGCATGGTGGATGGGGTTTTATAAAAAAAAAACAATGATATTCCCAAGTGTAAAATTAATAAGGATATTATAAATTTTGAACCACCTATTGGTAGATTTTGTAGTCTTTCAAGTAGGTATTTACATTTGATGAGTCCACCCCTTTGTGTGAGGATTTATTATGTATGTAGGGTTTGGAGAACCAACTCAGCCAAACTCAATGGCATGTAGGACAAGAGAATTAATTTCCACTAAATTTGAATCCCAAGGGGCACATTCACATGGCCCTTATAAGATTTTATTAAAATATATATGTCCCATCCTACTGGATGATAAAAGAATCAGTTTACTAGATCAATTCCTCAACAACAGGGTCCACCCTCAACATAAGTGTGTGTAGCTCTACATTCCTTCTTCTTTCAACTATCCATGTGTGGGAAATAACAATCCCTAGGGGAATGTTATCCCCCAAATAATACGGTAATATTGGGTACAACTAAGGAACACTAAAAAACCTTATGATCTAAGGGATAGTATTCCCTTAGTGTGTAATTCACACCACAAATTGATAGGGAAAGTTTGTGGTTATTTAGCGATATGTGCCCCACCCATTACCCAGGTCACATTTTTGTGGACCAAACAGAATACCTCACTTCCCTATTCATCAATACTCTGAGACACCAATTAGGGGAGGCTAGATCATAGAGGCCCAACCTACAACAAAACCTTGTACATAAATTTTAATCATTTTTTAAATATTTGTTTATTTTTATTGTAATTATAATAGTGATTAATCCATTATATTATTTATTTCATATTAAATACGAAAATCTTTAAAAAAAATTTAATGGTCATTTTCTAAGCTGTTTTGGGTAGTTAATGTTAGTTAACACCATAGAATAATATAATCATTTAGATAATGATTACCATAGATTATCAATGTTCAATAATACCTAAGGGAAATTAAAATATATAGAAATGGATCCCTTATATGTTGATATAGTTTTTAATGCCCCTATAGTTTGTGGAATATATCCTCAACATCAAAAATTGGTTAATAATAAATTAATCAAAGCATGGAATGAGTCACCCTTATGTTTGATGTTGTTAGGATCTACCCCCATTTACTGGTGGTGTTTCCTTTATCCATGTAGTTGGTGCACCATCAATTATCATAATACAATTGATTAGGAACTAGTCCTCCATAATGTTCTAGCCCTTGAGCAACATGCACTCCATAGTAATCTGTTTTTCCACCAATGCATGTTTTGAGTATTGATGTGAATTATTAGAAGAGATATGTAATTAGTTTCATTATGTTTCTAGTTGTATAATATCCTTGTGAATCTAAAATCTAATGTTTGTTTGTTATCAATATCATGGTTAATTTTTTAGAAAAATATGATTTCTTTTAATCATTCCCTTGAAATTTTCATTATGATAAATTTTTTATTATTATTCAGTTTTTTTAATCCATATATATATATATATATTCATACTTCTATTGGAATTTCAACCACGTGTACTATTTTGTATTTAGATGGAACTTTTTTAGGGAAAATAAATGTTTATATATAGTTATTATATCCAAAACAAAGTGTTATTAACTAAAAATGGATGTTATTAATGTTCATGTCAAGAGAGAGTCTGATGAAGAGTTCTATTTATTTGATGTATAAGGGATGAATTTAAATTTCATATTGAAATAATGAATTCACTACTAATGGAGTTATATTTTTTATATACTTATAATATTAAATAATATTTTGAAGACATGTTAAATTATATATATTTTATTATTTTTTTGTAATATTTTTTTTTTCTATTCATGTTAAATGTGTCTATTTTATGGATTAATGCTCTATGAAAAAACTTGTGCGTGATATACCTTATTAATAATAGTCATCATCTCTTATATCAATGGAGGTGGATTTATGGTCATACACATAGTTTAATAAAAACCAAAATGAATTCAAAATGATTCTATATGTATCACATTAGGACAGAGAGGAAGGATGACATTTTTTTATTTAATTTGACTATGCTTCATGTATATTATATACTTTTTTGTAATAACAATTTCAGAAAGAATTTGATAAATCCATCGACGAACTAAAAATTATGTTGATTTGGATATCTGTTATAGAAGTTTGAAGATCATTCCTAGGATGATTCATATGTCATTCATCATAGTTTTCGAGTCGCCATTGCATTCTATGATTTTTATTGATTTTTAATATTTGAATGTTTAAATCTAATTAATAAAAAATTAAAATAGTAATTTAATAAAATATTTACATCTTTATATAGATTTTAGTGTATTAATGTAAGATTGATTTCATATTGGTAAGATTTTTTATAATATAATATAATTTGTAATGTTTTTTATGATTTTAGTGGTCCCTATATTATAATTTCATACATAATATTTAGTTTTGTGTGAAATTTTCTATTCATGTGTCTCTAATCATATTAGGAAATAATGAGTTGGAATTGAGATAGTAAACAGTGTTTTGATGAATTGGTTATATCATTTTGGACCAATATATGTTTTTCCTTCATAATATAATGATTCTTGGATTGTATTCCAAATTTAATATTCATTACAATAATATAATTCTTGGGGGAAGGAAAATCAATGGACGTCTAGGGGTTAGATTAAAAATAAGAAGTCAATGTTTTTCACTCTTAGATTATAAATAATTATATATTTATGTTGAGTTATTTTTTCACCTTTTATTATATAATCAGTATATATGTGTTGTGGTATGTTCATTGGAACATAGATATTTTCATACTAGTAAAATACATGTTTTTATGTGAGAAACCCAAAATGGCCAAGATGGGAGGAAAATAGATTTTGAAACTGGCCAAGGGTAGGGATTTGATATTATTTTATGGGTTATTGTAGTATTATTAGAGTGGATCCATAGTTATATACTAATGAATTTTTTCCTTTGGTTATAGGGGTTTCATCTTTGTTTAAATGAGTCCCATGGGATGAAAGATTAATATACAGCTAAATGATAGTTAACCCAATAATTTTGATTATCCTTCAGGACCGAGTCATATGATATCCAAATTGGGGTATTTTTTAGATTATTATAAATTCTAGTTTCTCTTAGTAGTAATGGTCTAAGAAATACATGTTGTGTCATGAACGTCATGTGATAAATTTGGATATGATATTTGAAGGGAATAGAAATGTCTAGGATGGTTATGTATGTGTTTTATAGTGTTAGTAGGGGTTTCATGTTAGGTGAGGGATAATATTACATTATATATGAGATGCATGGGATGTGTCAGCATATAGACAAGGTCTTGGTCCAGGTTATAATATTACATGGATATATTGGTTATCTAAATAGGTGTTCGTAGATAAAAATAAATGATTTCATGGTACCAACGTGGTGTTTCACATTATTCCCAATATATTAGACTCTGTAAAACAAAATTATTTTTCATCTCTTTTACAATATAGACTGATTAACTAAATATTGAGACACTATGTATGTATGAATGTATTATCCTTATTTTAATATCTAATTGATAACTAGAGAAAATCTCGATATTCTTCAATTTTAACTAATGGTTTGATCATCTCATATTCACAGAACTATACATATATTCATTTTTACCCATGATCTAACCAACTAAAGATGGTATCATCATATGTTAAATAATTAAAAATTTCCCATTTCCAAACAAGATGGATACATAATATTCATTTATGTATATTTCTATTTTATCTAAAAGATATAACTATTATAGATCATTATAAAAATATCAGTATTAAACTTTTATTAATAATAGTATGACTAGTTACAACACATTATACAATGTATGAGTTTTTCTAATGATTATTATGAACTAAGTAAAAATAAAATCAGAGATTCATTTTTACCAAATATACAATCAAATGATCATGGAGACTTTTATAACCATCATTTCAGGAGATTAGTATGATGGATATTCTTATTTAGAACCATTAGAAATAGGTAGGTTGTGGAATCATATGGTAATGGATAAGACATGAAATATAAATTTTTTGATTTTATATAGAGTGTTAGGATAAATTAAAATCATTTTATATGCACATTCATATTCATTATTGTCTGTGTTAGTTTCCCTGTTCATGGTTTCTTATAAATTTTCATACTAAAACCATATCTGTGCACCTACATTGGCATGAAATGAATATGCATTCATTAGGTTTCTATTAATGTAGGTGATAGAATAGGATGTAGTTGTAAAACTTTTAGGACATGACATTAGTTTTGTGGAATGGTCTACAATATCATTTGATAATATGTTATATATTTTTTGTTATATTTTAACTTTTTAATCCATCCATGCATATTAGTAACCAATTTAAGGAAGTATTATATCTATAAAAGTGCCATCTGATTCATGGGATATATCTGATTTCGCATCTTAAACTTTATTATCTTTGTTATCATCCCTGAATAATTTCATACATTTACCTGGTTGATATGTTATGTTTTTATTTTCATATTATGATGGAATATTTTTAATATTATGGAAACATTATACCCATATTATGGATTATATTATAGCTTCAAGAAAATAGCATCCAAGTTATGGAAACAAAACATAAGTTTATACATCATTTCTAATTTATGCCGATAGTGAGTGACCATGGCAGGGATGACAAAAAATTTATATCATTGGCTAAATTTATTAACATAAATCAATACAATTGATCAAATTCCATACTAATGATGCATGCAAATTTTTAATGGTAAAATATCCAATTATAAATATAATTTATCTTATAAATAAGAAAAAAGTGATTATTTAAGATATTTTTATTTTCAAAATAAAATAACTGAGGTGTTTATTTTTATTTATAATAATATATAAATTTACACTTTTAAGTTAATAAAGATGTTTATTTTTTAAAAATAATAATTATTATATTTATCCCTTATATATATTATTTTTACTGAATTCTATATGAATATTTGATTGGTTTTTTAATGGTTGGTAATATAAATAGTCCACAGAATTAGATAACCAATAATCATATGCTCAGTCAATGGTTCATTAAAATATGATGACTAATTTTTAGGGTTGAAAAATTATACCTAGTGATAATTTTAGCTTAAATAAATTAAACCATAAATATAGTAATTTAAGATTACTTAAATTAAAAACTAAAAATGATATAGAATAAAATAAAAATAGATTTTATTTTATAATGAAATTAACCAGGACTTCATTATTTGTCATTAAACAAGAAAAATACTCATAAAAAATTTCATCCATTAATTGGGAATCCAAAATCTCAAAATCTAAACATAAAATGAAATGAATATTAATACGAGATGATAATTCATAAAATATAATAATTAATAGATAATATAGTTTCTTAAACTAAATAATTCCCACAAAACTCTATAAGCCACAATAAAATATAACAAGGTTCAAACCATTAAATTTATCTATAAGATCTTGTTATACAGCTAAATCCATGATCTGTATCCAATGAATCATAATTTGCACATGTGAAAAAAAAAATATTTATACATTCACAAGTAAATCCACTAATGAATCTGTATATAACTTGATGGTTCAATGACTCAATAAAATTATTTTTTAGTGTCATTAAATCATATTAATAAGTATTATATTATTGGATGAAATCATTTTTTTATTTAAAATGTTACCCATCTCGTTAAATTTATATTAAATGAGACAACATTTGTAAAATAAATGAATGAAATTTATTAAAAAATTAATTTATACAGGAGGAATAAAATATATTTTCATTAATCAGGTTAAAAATAAATACATTTAATGTAACACAACAAGGATAAGGATGATAAATAAATTTAAATATTGAAAAGGTTGACACCCTCCACTATTAAGAGGTTTATCACTTTGTTTTTTCCATTAGTCTATATTTTATCTGTAAAGTTTCATTGCAGATTTTACATTGATCAAATTATAAAAACATCATGGTTAGTGATCATGTGGTGGTCCAGCTAGAGATGAACTAAGAAAAATTACATAAAAGTTTCAAATTAAAAGAATATTAAAAACATCATTTAGACAAGACAAGATAAAATAACTTTGATGATATCTTATGGTTATGCCAATAAGAAATAATTATTAGAATAAAATATAATGGATTCATGGTGAAATAATTGCATGAAAATCAAATGAGTCAAATGATATAAAAGAAAAATGCTTGCAGATTGAATGAAAAATCTATTGGTAAATAACTAAATTTTTTTATAATTTCCATAGATAATCATTTCACGGGCCTTATCTATATCAATAACATGTATATTCTCTCACATATAAATCATGTATCCTCATACATATAATTATAATATAGATTAATATATATTCGACTTATGAAACATAATAAAATAAATCTATCGACTTGCTGACCAAATAAGTAATAATAATAAAAATTAAATATAAAAAATTCTATTATATAAAATAACATAACATAATCATATCAACTTGTAAAACCATTCCAATAAAAAATTCTATGAATAAATCATATCTAATAAATTATATAATCATTATCTATGAAAATTATAATTTAATGTCATATATGAATCCAAAATTTCTTATTACAAGTTACATAGTCATAATATCTCCTTCATCATGATATATTATTTTATAAATCATCATGGTGTGTCAAAAATTTCCATGAACCTTAATATCAGTAAATTATGAGAATCAATGTGTTTTAATCACCAAATATAAAATTTAACACATATATATCTTTATTTCAATAGATATTTTGTTTAATAATCCCATGATTATATCATTTTAAATTATCCATTTTAAATTTTCTTATTAATTTTAAGATAGAAACAACACCCCCACTCAAGGTGTTTGTAAGAATTGTTTTTATCATATTTTTTATTAATTTATATACCAAGTAGTTCATATCGAATTTTGATTATTTTTAAATGAGAATACCAGTTCTTATTAGTATACAAATGGTAAAAATAACATATAGTATGCAGTCTTTTGTGCGTAACTTAATTTTTTTATCACACAATAAGATCACTCTGTCCCATTTAAACTTATTCTCATTACACAAATGATATCATAACTTCATATATCAATGATAATACATATAGAATTTATTTATTAAATTTTATAAAATACTTTACCTGACCATTCATCTATCTATTATCCATACAATTAATTTTTAAGCCAATGATAATACCGAACATTATTTTTCCTTTTAATAATATAAATATATGATGTTTCCACTATACCTATTATATTTCAAACAACCCATTTCCATATAAAACCATCGATTACATTGGACTCATAGATACAGAATAACAATGACCATTGAATAGTCATATAATCCCCTTTTTATTTTGAAGGTATTTTATAAAATATATTAATTAATGAAAAATAAATCGTTAAATATCATTCAACAGTTCTAAAAATATTAAAATAGCTAAATTAAAATAATACCCTACTTAAACATTTCAACCAATTCTCATTAATAATTTTCATTATGGTTTAACTCATAATATATTAATAATTTAACAAATCACTAATAATTATTCACTACAATTGAAATAAATATATATTATTAATTTTTAATAATCTATTATAACGAACATAAAATATTCATGAATAGAATGAACCCTTAAGAAAAATTAAAATTATATTAATATGAATGAGAATGTATCAATGGAATTCAGGACAAATGAGATCAAATATATTTAATCTATTAAAAATTTGAAATACCTTTACTTCAACCACAAATTCTAATCATGATATTCATAGGGTGTAAAACCAAAATATATTTGGGTACAGATTTTTAAAAGTAAATTCAATCACTATTGATAACATACATTTCATAAAATACCAAACCTAAGTGAACTCTAAATTATTGTTATTTAAACAAAACTGTTTTACCAAATCCATCACATTGTTGGGAATGAATGGTATTATATGCATTATAAAATTTATATTTTCCAAATAATTTTTAATATATTAATTTATTCTTTGAAGATAAACCCATAAATTTTAGTTAGGACATTTTCTTCTTAAAATAAATGTTTTCTTCAAAAAAAGTTTTTATTACATTATATAAGAAAAAAATATTATTTCTTCTTGAACCGATTATAAAATGTATTCTGTACAATTAAAATCAATTTTCGATCCATCATTTCATTACGATTTTTTGAATATTTGTTTTTTAAAATTTCTACGAAGGTAAATTTTGTAGTGAATAGTTAAAAATTACCAATTATTTTAATACTATAATTTAATTTAATTTAGAAGTCATTTTATGAATTTTAATTAATATAAAAATAAGTTATATACATTATAGTAATATATAATATAAATAATTATATTCAAATAATATTTATACCATATTTTTTTAAGAACATTTTTGTGATTAAGAACACATTTTTAAAAAAATATGTATTTCATTTCATTTCATTGAATTAATTTAAAATTTAATATTTCTATAAAAAATAAAATTGATTCCATATTTGGAATCATAAGGAAATAAATTATTAATATATTGATTTTCATTTTTATTCATAATAAATTTACTATAGAAAAAGAATATTTTCCATTGTATGGGTAAAATTAATAAATGGGTTAATATTTAAAGGTAAAACCATAAAATAATTAAAAACTAAAATATTTTTAATTGAAATTTAATGTGTTTTTAAAACATTATCATACTTTAGAACCATAGTTATCAATTTACTTTTCAAAAATTAATTCCACCCAAATGTGGTTGGATTTAAATATACCACAATCAATATTTAATCACATAAAACAAGACCTACATCACTATAAATAACACCCATCACCCCCCCCCCCTTTTACCATCACAATCCTAAAAGATCATTAATTATATAACAAAACCTATCAACCCCACTATACCCCATTCCAAGTGATTTTGGTCTCACAAAAAAAAATTCCATGACCTCAAAGGGATCCATCAAAAAGTTTATAGTCAATAGTTAATTTTCTAAAACTTGGTGCTTCACAAGGTTATGCATGCAGTTTAGGTTTTGGTGCTGTTTTTATGGATCATAAAGGGCTTGATAATGGTTTCCTTTATGGTTTGTGTGGATTTTACACTTCTCTTGAAGTAGAGATGGGTGGAGTTATTGGGGTGGTTTAATAGGATGATAGAAGGGGTAAGAATAAGTTATGGATTGATAGTGATTCTAGGAATGTGGGCTTATCTCTCCGGACAAGTTCTATTCACCTCTTTTGGATGCTTACTAATCGATTGAAAAAACGCTTAGATCTACTTTATTCAAAGGAGAACGTTATTGTGCATGTTTTTAGAGATGAAAATGCATTGGTGGATGGTCTTTCTAAGAAACGTTTTAATGGATCTGATTTTCAATAGGAGGATCAAGTGCGAAGTGATCTTCCTCCTGTCATGATAAAGGATCAATGCAAATTTTATACTTTTAGAGTTGCATAAGCTTTTATTTTTTCTAATATTGTGATCATTCTTTTCGTGGAAGGTCATATTCTACCATTAAAAAAAATAACATTCTTCTAAAATTAATTATTATCATTCATTAAACCCTTATAATGGTTTTTAAGTATATAAAACTATAGTGAACGTTAATGAAAGGGTTTCTCATCTCACATTTACTTTTCTAAGATGTATTCTTTATTCACCACTTTTTTCTTTTTTGTTTTTTTATAAACATAACTATTATATATCATATAAAAAATATCATTATAATCAGAGATTTCAATATAAAATTTGATAATTATTAATTTTCTGGGGAAGACGATTCTACCAATTACTTAGTGGTATGGTAATTCTTAACCGAATTTTCATTTTCCAGGATAAACATAAACATTTGTGTTTATATAATTCTACATTTTTTCAATTTTTTTAATTTCATATGATTTATTTAAACTTTTTAAGTGTGTTTCGGGTGAATACAAATATTCAAAACATTGGATTAATGATCTATTCAATGATAGCATAATTATAAGGGTTATTCAATTAATAATTATCATTGTAAAATTTCCCAAAAAAATCTATTTTTATTCAATGTCCATGTTTCATAAAATTGCTTATAATTTTTTTTACTCATTTCTTTCAATTTTTTAATTTCATTTTTACTCATTCTTTAATTTTTACCCAATTCTTTGAATAATTTATATTTCTCATTATCTAAATGATATTTTTTATGAATTTTCTGAAAAAGTACCTAATATGTTTTATTAACATAAATTAAGTGAGTGTATTTTTCTACCATCATGTTGTGTGAAATACTAGAATCATAATTTACATGATCAAACTATTATTTTATTATATAATACATTCTTTTATATAATCATGGATTTTTTAAAAAAATATTAAAAATCAATAGGATGTTTTTATTTTTAATTATTTCAAGTGTTCACCAAAAATTATTTTCCATAAAAGATTAAATTGTTTTATATTTCATATTATTTATTGGGGATATTATTAAAGGATACAATCCCTATCCTTATATATATGGTTTGCATTTTATTGTGGAAAAATATATATATAACCCAAATATTTTTCATGGGTTATGCAATGATGAAATTATTATGAAACCCATATCATTTCATGGGTTATGATATTATGAATTATTTATGATCTTAGGGGACACATATATATGTATATCATTATGTGATAGTCGAGGACTATATAAAATTCCATTTCATTGGTTAATGATATTATACCTCATTAAATAGAAAGTATATGAACATAAAATGAAACTAGTTCCACAAATGAATTTGTTCTCTATGGTAGTATTGGGAGTGAACCATGACCACTTCAATCATTGGGGAAGCTAACCCATTCCCTTAGGATAGTCATGGAAATGATCCTTTACTAATAATGAAATGATTTTCTATAATTATGTATACAAAAAAATACATTTGTTATGATAATTTGATTCTATAATGGCTCATGTTGTAATATTTTCAGGTATTATGAGCATCATATATTTATTCCAAAGAATGACGTTTCAATATCTCAACCACCTGGGTTTGTTCACATGGATTTTTTTTCCATCAAGAGATTCATGATTAAATTGGCATCACTATATCTATGTTCTTGTATATTATTTTTCTAGATACACTTTGGTATACTTCTATCTCATAAAAGTGAAGCATGATATTACTTCATTAAATATTCCATGTCTGTAGAAAATGTTAGTGGACATATAATTAAGACCATGGGATGTGATCATGTTCCTGAGTTTGAAAATCAGGAGAATGAATATTATTGATCACATAATGGATATAATCACAACTTCTAAACTCATAGAACACCTCAAAAAAATGGTGTTGTAGAAAGAAGAAATAGACACTTCAAGAGATTTCATGGACTATGCTCAATGAGTATGACCTACCTATCTAATTTTGGGATTAATCTGTTAATACATATTGTTACATCATCAATAGAGTCTAAATTAGACCTATTATTAAGAATACCCCATATAATTTATGGAATAATATAAAACCTAAGGTTAATACTTTAGAGTTTTTGGTTGCAAATTCTTTATCATTAACACTAGGGATAATATTGAAATTTTTCTACCAAAAATGATGATGGAATTTTTCTTGGTTACATAGTCTCTAGTAAATCCTATAGAGTATTTAATAAGAGAATCAAATGTATGGAAGAATCTGTTCATGTAAAATTTGATGAGTCTGATCCACATGAACATAAAACCTCCCTAGAATATCTTGAGGAAGATATGTCAATTTTGGACCTTAATGATTAAGATAGTGATCCCTGGTGAAAACAACTAGTTCTGGAAATTTATCAGAACCAAAGCATGTTGAATTTTAACATGTAAGGAATCATGATGAGTCTAGTCTAACACATCCTAGAGTTTTTAGAACTCTCAAGAATCATCTTTCAAATGCTATAGTAGGATATCTAAATAGAGGGACATGTACTAGAGATTCTCTAAGAAACCCGGTTGAACATCAAGATTTTCATTCACAACATGAACCCAAAAATATTAGTTACACCATAAATGATGAATTTTGGGTGACAAATATGCAAAAATAATAAAATCAGTTTTCAGGAAACAGTTTATGGAAATTCTTAGAAAGGCCTAAGGAAACATTGACCATAGGAACTAAATGGGTGTTTAGAAATAAAGTTGATGAGTCTGTAAATATAATCATGAAACAAGGGTAGATTAGTTGTACAAGTATATAGTCAAGACAAATGAATAGAATATAATGAAACCTTTTCACCTGTAGCTAAACTAGTAACCATTTGGATACTACATTCTTATGCTGCTAATCTGAGATTCAAACTCTATCAAATGGTTTTAAAAAGTGTATTTTCCAATGGGTATATATTTGATGATTTGTTTATTGAACAACCCCTCACTTTAAGAATCGCCATTTTATAAATAATGTTTTTAAACATTCTAAAGATTCATATTGTCTATAAAAATCTCCAAGAGATTGGTATGATAGACTCAATTATTTTCTTATTTCAAAATGTATTACTAAAGGTATAATGGATCATACACATATTATTAAAAGTATTTTTAAAGATGTATTGATAGTAAAAATTTATGTAGATGACATTATTTTTGATCTTCAAAAAATTATTTATGTACTGATTTTTCAAAGATGATGAAAAATGAATTTGAAATGAGTTTAATGGGGGATCATATATTTTTCATTGGATTTAAAAATTTTCAAAATGAAAAAGGTGTTGTTTTAAATCAATGTAAATATACTAAAGATCATTTAAAACATTTTGGTTTGGATAGTAAAAAAGGTAGTGATACACATATGTGTACCACTTCTATTATGGATGCTGATGATACTTGTAAACCAGTGGATCATCCCAATTATAGAGTTATGATGGGTAGTTTTCTCTACCATACTACTAGCCGACTTGATATAAAGTTTAGTGTATTATTGTGTTCCCGTTTTCATGCCAATCCAAATATTCTCATTTAAGTTTTGTTCAATGGATTTTTAAATATCAAAAATATACTACAAACATAGAAATATTTTATCCAAAATGACAATCATTTGATTTGAAAATTTATTCATATTCTGACTTTTCTGGTTGCAAGTTAGATAGAAAGAGTACCTATAGAACATGTCACATTTTGTTCAAGTCACTAGTATCATTGTGTAGTAATAAACAACATTCTATTACATTATCCACTTCTAAAGATGAATATATATCTGTTGGTAGTTGTTGTGCTCAAATTCTATCGATGGAACACACATTACTGGGCTCTAGATATCAATTCCAACATGTCTCTATAAACATAGATAGTACAAGTTCTATTAACAACTCTAAAAATCCATTATCTCATGCTAGGACAAAGAACGTTTATGTTAGTCATCACTTCTTGATATATATTTATTAAATAGATGTTATCAATCTCTAATTCGTTGGAACTAGACATCAATTTGCCGATATATTCACAATGCCTTTGAATTCTGAGAGGTTAAATTACATCCAACATGAGTTAGTTATGATAAACTGTTATATTTGGACCTCACCGTTTGGACCTCATCATTAGGACATCACCATTTGGACCTCACCATTATGACCTCACTATTTGGAACTCACAGTTGGACCTTACCATTAAGACCTCACTATTTGGACCTCACCGTTGGACCTCACAGTTAGACCTCACCATTGGACCCCATCGTTGGACCTTAGTGTGGCACATCACCATTGGACCTCCCCATTAGACATCATCATTGGACCTCATTTTTTACCTCACCATTAGAAATCACTATTATAACTCACCATTAGGACCTCATAGTTGGCACCTTACCAATAGTCGACCTTACTTTTCTGGGACTTAGCATTTTTTTGTAGGAATTGGAAACGTTTTAATATTATTTATGTCTATCACTCGATTAGTTTTTGGATCCATAACATATAAAATAAAGTATAAGACACATTTTTATCTACTTCAATACTCTCCTGAACCTATTTCTCTCGAAGAATTGAACTTTTCCTTCTGCTAAACACTCGAACTACATCAGACCGCAATGGAAAGACTGAAGAGATGAATGGTTGGTGATGATGGAGATGTGATGAACCCTAAGAGACCTCAAACCAGGCCTAGTAGTGGAAGCAAGGCTGTGGTGAAGCTGTTCAATCCTCATTTTTCAAAGAGGTAAATCATATTAGAAAAGAAATTAAGTTTGAAATGGTTTCAGTAGAGAAACTCTTCAGTGATAATGGAACCTGAAGATCACGATTGAGTGTAATGTTTTTGAAATAATAGTGGAGCATATTACCTATTTCTGGTAAAGTAATTTTATGAGTTTTTGAATTTTGAACAATCTATTGATGAGAACATAATTATTTCTATGGTAAATGGGGTATGTGTGAGCATCTCATCTGTTGAATGGGCTAAATTCATAATATTCCCACATGAAGGAATTTCCAACTACTACCCTAGAGTGATGCCACCCACAAGTGATTATTTCTTCTATGAAGCGGCTCTAGCCGAACAGAAAGGGAATGGAATACCAAGGAAAGTGATAAATGATGATTTGGATGGTTAAAATAGATTTTTGGTTAAATTTATTCACCATTTATTGAGTCCCAGGAGAGGGGACTTTGCTACTTTGAAGTATCAAGACATATTTTTGTTGTATCTATTATAGCATGGACAAAGGATAAATCACAGTAGGTTTTTGATGGTTCGATCATAGGATATGAAAACTCCTAGATCCAAGTCAAATGATTTATTTCATGCCAAGTTGATATCATTAATGTAAAAAGTTAAAGGAAATACTTGAAATAATTATGAAATCATATTTGTAAGGGACAACTTCTACATTACCAAAATGATTTGAATGTTTATGAAGATAAACGGGAACCCTTGGAAAAGGTAGTGGTTGAATGATGAGGCTAGGATATATGATGAATTAAATCCTATTACCAATCCCACATGGCATGTGAATATAAGAGATCCAGTTTTAAAGCCTAATGAAGTGGAGCCAATGTACTCAGATGAAGAAGAAGAGGTTGCTATTGTGCAAGAGATAGATAGGATTCTCTTGTTGATGACATTATTGATCCGGATCTTCCATCAAGTCCTCATATTAATTTTGTATCTTTTGGTGAGCCTAGCCCCCAAAGAGATTACCTAGAAGAGAGAATGTCTTAAGGTATAGTGATGATGAAGAAACCATTTAAGAAGATTAAGAAAATAATGTCATAAATGACATAACAATTGGATAAACCTCAAAGGAGGAGGATGAAGCTGAATCTGGAAATGAGGAATTTGGGACCGCTATTGATGAAAGTAAAGAGGAATGCATATGTCTTAGTCCTTTGATATGATATACATACGTTGAATAGAGAGAAGAGAAAATGTATACTAAATCAGATGGAGAAGGAGTTGTTATGGTTGTGGTTGATGATTACGTAGAAGAGACAGCAGTGGAATCTCTTGTTGATGTAGTTGATTGAGGAGGAATGGAAGAGGTGAATGTAGTTGAATAGAAGGATTCCCTAAGTGAGGTGGAAGAAATTGTTTCCACTGGTTTAGTTTTTTTTCTCATGAAATAGAAGATTGTTCTGAAGATCCTAGATTCATGGATTTGGGCATAAACTATGAATATTATAATGATGAAAAACCTAACAGATGACGTCCAGTTCATTTTGTTTCAGATCCCACTATTTTTCAATCAGTGCTTCTTCCTCCTCAGTATTTTGTGATGATGGATGACATGGAGTCTTCAAAATCAGATTTGAAGAGTCTCTTAGTCGAGAGACTTATTGTGATAGGGATAACTGTGGATCTCAATCAAGAGGTTGTGGCATCTGCCTTTGAATAGATAATCTCTGGCTTTCACTCGAACTTGCTACATGAAGTGAAGGAATGACAAAATCAAGTTAGATCCTTGGAAGAAATTTTGGATTCTGTGAAATTGTAAATTATGACCTTAGACTAATAAATGGCTTCAAGATCTCAAGAGGAAAAAGTCATTAAGTTTGTTAAGAGTGTTTTCCATGAGATGGTCACTGTGTTTGAGGTCTTCAAGAAGTCTACGGAGACACATGTGAGTGGTCAATATGATTATATAAAGAGGTTGGTCAATTGAATGACCAAGTATTTTAAGGAGACAGTATCTTTCACCATGGCCCCCTTATGTGCATCTGCTTCCTCATCAGCTTCTCCTCCAATTGATCTAGAATTTTTCATAGCAGTTGTTAGAGAAGAAATGGAGAAACACTCTGGTGCAAGTTCCTCAAACACTAAGTCTATGACCCAAGTCACTCCCACTACCATAGATATTCATAATCTTGTAAGATATTTCATGAGAGAGGATTCCAAAGATCATAAGTCCAACAAAGAGTAGGTTGACTTCTATTATAAAAGGGTTTACACTAAGAATCAGATGGATGGTTATGTCAAGCTACTGTTGGAGAACATGAGGATCCCACCTGTCACTCAGGATTTTAAGTATCAATTGTGCCGGATTAGAGAGTTGACTCCTACTTCAGAAAATATCCCAAAGAATAAGTATGATTTAATTTCAGCTATTCAAAGAGGGGGGAGAATCATTATAGAATTCTGGAGTCCCCCTTTTCCCTTCCTCCATGTAGACTTCTCTCCCATTATTGTTCCTCCAGGTTTACATTATTCCCTAGCTGCTTCATGCTCTACCATTGCTACCCCATTGATGACTCCTACACTGGCCATCAATAGCTTTACTCCTATGATTCCTCAAGGATCTACTCATTATCGATCTATTGATTCTTTTATAGTATCTCCTCTTACCTTGCTCACTACCATACCTAGGTTTGTCCTCCATCTTTGGAACCTGCCTCATAAGCTTTAGAAGACAAGGCTGACTTGGACATTTCTAATTTGGATTGAATGTGGGTTTTCTTAGTTGATAGGGATCATTGTAATCTTTTTTTATATTGTACTCTTATTTCATTAATACAAAAATATTATTTTGTCTCTTATTTTCTTTCATTATTTTTTCAAACCCCAAAAGCTGGAGAAGTATTAAGACTAAATCTCTTGAATATATGCTGGGATATATTTTCTGCAACAAACATGGTACAATTTTTTGTTATTTTAGCTACTGATTCATAATATATGTATAATAACATCTCTACAAAAATTATCAAATGTTCTGAACCCTGATTCCAAAATTCATAAATATTAATTTTAGTAACATAATTTGTGATTGTCAAAATGGGGGAGATTATTGGACTCACCAATTTGGATAATCCCAAATCATGTTTCTTTTATATGATAATCATGTTTCATTAAATAAAATTAGTTTCTATCAAGTAATAACTATGTATTTTTAATCTCACTGATCTCTCAATTAAGTTTACAGTGAAAATTTTCTATATGTAAAAGGTCATTGATAGGGGTTACCGATTGAGGTTACCGCCGGATGGTAACCTATAGGGGTTACCGGTAGAGGTTACTATTGGAGGTTACCGATAGAGATTATAGCTAGAGGTTACTGATAGAGGTTTCCAATAGATGTTACCGCTAGAGGTTACTGCAAAGGAACCTCACCACTAGGTTATCAATGAAAGATCATCACTATGAGTCTACCACTCAAAGGCTACCGATTAAATCTACCGATGAAAGATACCGATGCAGGCTACCGATGAAAGCTAATGATGAAAGAAATCGATGAAGGATACTGATGAAAGCTACTAATATTGGTTACTGATTAATGATAAAATTTAAAACAACCAATGAAGTCTACTGATAAAGACTACCGATGATGGCTTCCGATTAAATCTATCGATGAATCCTATTGATGAAGGCTACCCATGAAGGCTTTTGATGAGAGCTACCGATAATGACTACCGATGAACGATTTTGATGAACACTACCAATGAAGGCTAACAATGAAGCATACCAATGAACCATACCATTAAGAAGGATACAGATACCCAATCTTCTACTCCATACCTTTTCAATTTCATAAAATTATTCTAACGGTCATATTTGGTAAATTTAACGATTCTGACATTAATTATTTCTGATTCTAGACATATCAAGAGATAGTATCTGGAGATAGTATGTGGTTTGAGGAAGACAATACGTGGTGTTCTTATTCATATTGTTGGACTTCTAATATAAAATAGAATACCAAATAAGAGAATAAAGGAGTATGCATGAGAGAAACTACATGACTGACCAGAAGAACAAGGAGAACCCACTAGCATTTATACCAAGAACCCCAGAACTTCATGAAGTTAATTTTGGATAACGAACTAAGGACTGTCTTCGGTGCTTCATCAAACAACTTTCAAACTAAGAAGTAGAACACCTTAGTACCTTGAAGCTAGAACCTGGAGTTGCGACACTTCGTTTCTTATCTTATATTTCTTAGAGGTGTGTGTTTGTATGTTACAAACACTCTCTCATGTGCTTGAATTAGAGGATACTAAAAATAATCACCCCAAACATTACATACACTTTGTTTCCCACGTGTAACCATGGAAGAAGCTGTGTGTGGCCTTGTTGTGTGTTTTTCCATAAACAACTGTGACTGGGGATTTGAGCCCTGGATAGTTTGTGAAAAATATTGTAAATCCTTACACATGAGTTGTATCAAGATTATTGTTAATATAAACTGATTGCTGGTATGTGACCACTAAGTGGAGAGGATTGATTCTCGCCTTGAAACTGAACCACTTGTTTAACTCTATTGTGTACCTTCTATTTTAATACTATGTTTCTCTATTTTAGTGTTCTTATAACTTGAAAATAGAAAACTTCTTTGTATACAATCTGATAGGTATTATTGGTTGGTGTGTATATGTGTTTAATTCAGTAAACATGTTTTAAAAGTTGGATACGTGTTTTACACTGATTAAACTGAGGACTAATCAACCATTGAGAAAGTTGTTGTCCAATTGAAATTTTATATCTCTACTGCCTTCATTAATTGGGTTGTTTTCAAATTGGGGTTTTTATCATAACATTTTTAATAGTAATTTTATGTAGGAACTCAATTCTCCCACTTCTGAGTTTCCACTATGACCAACACTCATATTTTTATTCTATTAATGATTATTTCATGGATATTTGGATGATTGAAATAAAGATTATTCAATATGTAACATTATGAGGGGAATTTGGGAATCAATTTGATAGGTAATTGTTTCATGAGTATTAAATATGATTTACTATTTGATTTTTTGTCCGTCTAATCAATATCTTTTAAACACACATATCTGGGACCTACTTCCACTCCTTTTCATCATCCGGTTATAAAGTATAAATTCATGCCAATTATTTTTAGGGGTTTCCCAGATTCACTTATCTATAACAGACATGACATATGGATATGTCCTTATTGATAAAGAATTATTGGATATTATTTAAAAAAATACAATAAATGGGAAAATAATTTAGATTGTCATTGAGACTTGCATAATCATGTTTCTGGATCTTGAAAAGTTTTTTATTATCATTTCCTACAGAATATACCATATAATCATAACACATCTATCTCTGGAGTGATTGAACATGATTCCTCATATTGTAATATATTTGTTGATATATTTAATTCTTTATATCTAGAAGAAGGTGTTGTTAAGGAAACATTTATTTAGTCGGAGGAACCAAATGATATTATGTAGCCTTAGGATTTGGGTTTAGTGCTTTCTAGAGCATGATAGAGACAATATCTTCTCTATAAAGTTTATTCCCATCCATTGAAGGTATCAGTTGAGATAAGTCCTTGGAGGCATAAATGGAATATTGTAGGATTTGTGAAACTGTTGGAAACCATAAAAATATATCCATATACTCCAATGAGATAAGTAGTAACTGAAATTCCTCAAATATTCTATAAAACAATCTGTAATAACCCCCACTTTGGGGATTTTTGTTCTTAGTGACTAAGTCATGACCTTCAATCAAGTGATGAAATCAAGGATCGTCTCATTTTTTATGTATTTTGGGAGATGATGGATTTTCATCTCTATAAAGATGGATCTAAATTTATATATTATTTTTTAAGAGTTATTTTATGTTTCAGATAGACACAACTGTTAATTCACTATACTATATGATTTATCATCCCTTGGAAGTAAATATGAATCAACTAAGTAATATTGTCATAATGTTCCCCTCATGGGTGGAAATTTTTAAACAATGTACACAAGAAATTTCTCTAGGTTCCTCATGTTGTTATTGATCGTGAATGTGTGATTACTAAAATTTGGTGAGGGAATCGAATCCATCCACTAAAAATATTGATCCCTTTTTGTTACACTAATACATTTCATTCCCTCAGTGTTGAATTCAAATGTAAGGGACTCAATGGAGTCAAGAATCTCTAATAGAACCATAAAAAAGGTAGATACCTCTATAGAGTCAACTTGTAGAGCCAAATGTGTTTGGATCAACTAATTTTTATTTTGAATACTAGATTAGGTATACTAGGTTATCTTACATATCAATGTATTATTTTTTACACTGTTATAGGCAATTTTAGATAATAATTAGTTATTAGGTCTCGATAAACAATCTTTCTTAATTCATAGTTTGTTATAAGGTTAGCCACTAATTTTATTGGAAGTGAAACTCCCTATTATTATATGCATATTATAAGGGAAACACATTCCTCAATCTTGTTCTTTTAATCAAAATAAATATTTTCCCTATTTAATTTTTCATTGATTCATCTCAATGGATCTAACTCATCCTTATACTAAGATATCTTCTCCCCAGTGAAAATGAGTTAATGTTCTTCTAGTGTTTTGTGTGATATAGCCATGTAATTACCTTAATTGGTAGTGGATTCTCATTGGTTAGGATTTAGCATAACATTTTTAAGATCTACTAGATCTTGATCATACCATAGATATCATGTACATGTTACTTTTTCATAGAATTCAATGTGGACAATATTCTGAACATATGTAACTTCATCACAATCTTATTCACCAATGTAATGTATTGTATTAACTTTGGTGTTATGTATTAAAATAATCACTAATGTTATGTGCATTGCATGAATCGTATCCTCATCCTCTTCAATCTATTAATGGGGTTTATCACCCACTCAATACCCAATGAGTGGAAAATCAAGTCTTGCTTTATATTTTATTTTTTGGTGAATGTTTTAGACTATGGCCTAGAAATGATTTTATTTCCTTCCACATAATATTATGATATTGAGATATTATCTGATGTCCTTAACAAATCATACTCTAAATGAATGAAATAAATAGGTTAAGGGAATAAACTATGATGTAACTACCTATGGTGTAAACCAAAACTCATAGAATAGTAGCATCTATAAAGGATAAGAGAGTTATAACTCCCCTACACTATAAGAAGGGGTTCAATTTATTCGATAACCATAATGCATTTAAGACATTATGGATGAAATGGTTTGAAGGTGGAGGTTTAAATATTCACTAATCCTAGTATGCTAGGGTTATTCCTTCAATTTTTATGTGGTAGTTGCATGATTTGTATTATTTCATATTTTTTTTAAAGATTTCCATTTCATTTAGGATTACTCTGTTGTTTAAGGATTTTACCCTTAAAAGGGTCTCCCATCTTACTTTATGGTTAGCTTAATGTAATATTTTATCAATGGATCAATCTCATTTGGTATACCTCAACTTGAATATTGGAATATTGGGATTCTTATAGATGAACTAGTTGATATTTTAAGAACAGGTGATTAAAAAATGGATTAATAAGAAAAAAATGTATGATAAATTCTTGAATGAGCCTATTTTGATGGATTGTAAAAAAGATCAAGAAAATTTATTATCCCCACACTATGTTGCATACATTTAGAGGATCAAAATGATTATTTGAGAAAAAAATTCTTTAAACTGTTAATATATATATGTTGAATTTCCCTTTTATGGCCCAGACATCTCAAGTCCATTCATTTGTGAGAATCTTCTGTTATAGGAGTTCTAGAAAAGAACGATGGATCTTTTCATCAATTTGTTAAATTTCTTAATTTTCCATGTTATTAACAATGTCTCTCCCAAGTGGTCTCTCGTTGGTAGTTACTCGCTAGTGGTAACTTCATAGTGGTGGCTCACTGGCTGTCACTCGTCCAGTGTTGCCATATCCACTAGTGTCACCCATCATGGTTAATCCTTGATAATGGCATACATTTCATCTAACAGGAGCTCACTACGTGGTACCTCCCCAAATGGGGAATCATAGAACGTTGACTAACAAAATGGAGCATCACAAAATGGTGAGTCACCAAGTTGTTCCTCGCCATATAGTGACTCGTAGAATGGTGACTTGTCGAGTAGTGTCTCACCGAATGGTGACTCACCATATGGTGACTCATTGCACGATGCCATAGAAAATGATGATTCCTAAATAGTTTTACTAACTTCTAATATTTTCACCCATTTTACATTATCTTTGAGATAAAATACACTGCAAGACCTCATAGGACTGATTTGTGAACCTTTCAAATTCCTTAAATCCTATTATTATTTTCATGAGGGTCTAGATACATTTACTTGGTCAAAATTAATTATCTCGACTAGACCCCCCATTAATGAAAAATTAATATCATATATAAATTGTTTCACTATTTAGAGTTTCCGTAGGCCGAGTGGCCCCCCTTCACTTCTATCTTCCTTTCCATCAGATCGAGAACCCCAAACCCTTCCTCCCGTAGGAGTATGGCGCTCATTATATAGGTTTTCGATCATGTTTCCATGGTGTATTTCATATTTCATGTGCACCCCTTTCATGAGGAATTCAGGAAGTGTCATTTTTAATTCTTACAAGCATGTTTTCATTCCTCTATCTCATTTGTTGAATCATGTGGTGTGGATGTTAGAATATTCCAATTTTGAGGATAGTTGAATTCATATTAATAATGATACGCAAACTAGTTTTAAATCAATAAATAGGGAGCTGTTTAAAGTGACAGACATTTTTTTATTTTATTTTTGATATTGTGATTGGTATTCTCTAACTACCAACTAAAAATCATAGTCATCTGGGATCCTTTTTTCACAATGGAAATTTAATGTAATGAATGTTTATTTATTCATTGACAAAAAAATTAGGTGAAAACTATTTACAATGTCTATTAGGATAGTTAATTGATTCCCCCAGGATAATAATTTTATGTGATAACATCGTAATTAACATCTATATTTATATAAATAATTCCATGTTAAATATAAGAATGGTTTTCTATGTTTTGTGTGGTAATTTGGTCTTGGGTACTGTTGTACATAAGAGGAGGGGTTAGTTCTATGAGTTTTGTAATCTGGGTGTGGTATGTTTGTGTAGCGGGGCTGCTAATCTTGTGGTGAGTTGGGGATTTGTGTGGTTGAAATGACAGATTTTGAGGGATTACATTGAATAATGATGGTAGTGGTTTTTATGAGTTCCCTTCCCTTGATAAAATTCGGAAATTTTCACAATATATCTATAGATTGATATATTTTATATCATGAATGGGTGTTAAATGTGGAGGTCATGGAATAATGTACCACTAATGTGCAGTGTGTTAATTTACTATGGGTTTTCTCTACCATGTTGACTTTTAATATGTTGAATATTGTGTGTTGATATTAATAGTTTCCCAAGAAGTGATGTAATAGATAAATTAAATGTATAATAAAGAATGGATATTGTTATTTAAATTAGATGGGAATATGAATTGGGTGTGTTTCCTGATGTGTGGTCTTATGCATTTTATGAAAACAACAAAGGTGGTAGTGTTTTGGGATGGTTTCTTATTTGAGAACCCAAAGGTTAGGCTTGTGTTTTTTTTCAATAGTTATGTAAAAACAATATATTCAAGTATTTTATATATACACTCCACTCTTTTTTAGCACTATGTGACGATATTCCCTAATTCCACTTCCATGAAGTGATATTCCAAGATTCTCCAGGATAGTTGTGGTTTATGATGCCCATGTGTGTGGGGGTGGGGGGTAATTTTTCTCTCCCATGTGTCTTTGAAATGAGATTTTTTATGCTTTCCCAAGTGTCTTTGGGATATGATGTGGTTTTTGGACTAGGTATCTATGGTGGTATGTGATGTGGTTTGTAGCCTATTTGTCTGTGGGGGGATGTGATGTGGTTTATGGGCTACGTGTTTTCATGGGGGATGTGATGTGGTTTTTGTGGCCTAGGTGCATCTGGAAAGGTTTTGATGTGATAATTTGGAATAGTTGGAAGATCGGTGATGTTTTTCATTAATAAATAGTGGTTAATTGGTGAGAAGCTGTGTTGGTTGCCCTAAAATAAGTTTGTATTATATTTCATTACTTGACTTCCATTATTTGTTGATTCTACCTTGGTGAGGATGGTATGGTTATAATACCCACCAGGTGTTTTTTGGTTCTATTTTTTCATATAGGGGAATTAATATTATTCTTTCACATGTGCAAAAGATACAATGGATTTCTTACTAAGTATACCTTTATTCACACCCAACATATATAAAAACTATTATCAGGCTTCCAGGAGGATTTTGTAGACTGTGATGGACCCAATGAGGTTAGATCATAAGAGTTATTATGTCACTAATTAGCTTTACATTTGTTACATACTTTGGAGACCTTGGTTTTTGTCCAAGTTATATGTTTATTCTTGCATATGGGTTGGTTTTTGGAATTATTTTATATATGTCTTGGAGTTTTTTATGGATGATCCATCATATCTCATGATCTTGTTTCCAAAAAGGGTCATGCTTTATATATTGTGATATTTGTATACCCTTGGTGCTAGTCTCCAAACCCGGGCTACTTGAGGCAAGACATAGGGGTCATTATCTCCCTTTCATCATTTTTTACAAAGGCATGGCATCATTGGATGGAGGGGTCATGACAGAATGGTATCATAGGTGATGGTTGAGCGATAGAATGGATTTTGAAGTTACGAACTATGACGATTTCATGGGATGGTATGGTAATAGTACCATTTGACCTTGGTGAATGAAAATGGCCCAAGAGACCGACTTGGACAGAGGATTTTACCACCCCTACAATGATCTAGTGCATAAACAATGATCTTATTGAACATCCATGTAATATTGAGCTCTCTGTAGGATAGAGACCTAGGAAAGGTACATGTACCATAATGACTTATGTTTTAGTTTGAATTTGTTATTTTGGGATGGTTAAGTTGAATAAACTTTATAATTTTAAATAAAACCTAATAAACTTCCATAACATCTCAGGTATATGATATCATTATTTACCTTTTAGATATGGGTCATAGTCATCATGCTCACATTAATTAAGTAGTGAAAATTCAGTCGGCTGATCTAATTGATCTTCAAAGGGTTGATTATGCTGATGATGATGATTAGAGGAGGAAGAAGATTTTTTCTTTACAGTAGTAGGCTTTGGGAAAATATGAGTTCTATGTTTCAAATGTTGATAAAAAAATTTCTTAAGGAGATTGAGATCGCCTTCATTTTTATACGTCCTACAACATGATACTATTTTCCATTGGCAGTCAGTCAGATTCCGGAAGCTACACATTATTGGTGGATACTGTTTTTTGGGGCGTGGAAGGAGGTAGATATTTTGTTGGATGACATCTATATTGAATTACATGTAGAGTTCCTTTCATCAACTTTGAAGGAAGAGAAGAGTTGGGAGATTTTCCCCCTTCGGTATGCTAGTATGTAAGTACTGGATCTTAGGATGAAGTTCATGTAGTTCTTCCTATTTCTAAAATCTTTTTCAGGATGAGGAGCCTCCTGCAAGATGTCTTGAGGAGGCACTATGTCCTTCCATTCATCATGTTTTTACTCCTTTTACATTTGCATTATATCTAAGGGATCATAATAAGGTAGAGGTTATTGAATGGATGAACTCATGAGGGGGTCTACAATGATATGGGAACATGTAGAATTATTCTATAGGAAAGTTTACCAGTGGTTTGTCGCATGTTCCAAGACATTAGAGGTTTTCGCTGGTAAGATGTCATCCTCAGTAGCTTCCTTTCCTACCTTCTAGTTCTAGTGGTTCACAAAAATATTTGTTGGATTGGAGTTGAGGTTCTTATATTGTGGAGTTTTTTCCATCTTCAGAACCAGTGTGAAGTTGTTGTACAAGATCATCATGGTTGTGGGGGTCAAATTCGGTTCCAACTTCAATAGAAGTTGCTTGTTTGGCTGTTTCAGTAGCAAAGAAAGTAGGATTTATATCCACTAAGAAAAGATATATTAGGTAGATTCTAAACTCAGTATGGTCCTCTCTTTTAGTGGCCTTGATCCAATTTTTGTTTGTGAAGGTGGTTTTCACCGTAGACTCAAAGGCTTCGGGTGTGATTTTTTGCACATGGAATAAGATGCAGTTCTAGTCAGACTAGACATCGGCAGAGGTACGATCATCTTTTTTAGTGACAATTCATGTTCATTGTTTGATTCAAGAGTTTCTCACTCCATTGATTCAAACTTTCTATCTCATGCTTTGTGACTAGATATAGGGATTTTTCTCACGCCCTTGGAGTTTTATACACTAGTCAGAGGCCATGGTAGTTGGTTTGATGTGTTGTGGGGATGCAGATTGATGATGGGACTACATCAGTTCTGTGAGGATATTTTCATGCTACAGATGAAACCATACAATGTTATTCTCATTACAGATTGTTTTCATACCATGCATGCAATTATTGATATATTTTATAGGAGATATGTTTTTCAGATGTGGATGTATAGCATGCTATTTTTATTGGGGAGCAGACTCGCCATATATGTATTTGATGTTTAGAGACCCCACCTTAATTCATAAATGAGCTATCATTAGAATCCTTAGATGATGAGATAGTGGATGTTCCCTATGTATTTAGGGATTTAATTTATGTTCTCCATAAGGATGTTTTGAATATACCCACTTTACATGATGTTGAGTGGAGGATATACTTACACCACGTTGCTTCTCCAATTTCAATGGATCCCTATCAGATGAAACCTTTTGGGTTGTGGGAGTTGAGGATTCAGTTAAATGATCTGATGAAGAATGGATTTATCCATCCCAATGTTTCACTTTGGGGTTCTATAATGTTGTTCACAATGAAATAGGATGGTATTTTGAGCTTCTGTATAGACTAACGAAGGATGAATCAACTGACGATTCAGAACTATTACCCTCTCTAAAGGATTGATGATCTGTTCAACCAACTGAGATTGGAGAGTTGGTTTTCCCAGAACGGTCAGTTGTCTGGATATCACTAGTTGAGGGTGATAGAGGGGGATATTCCAAATAAATCCTTTAGATGTAAGTGTGGTCACCTTTAGTCCATGGTCATTCCCTTTAGTGTTACGAACGCACCAGTGGTGTTCATGGGGATTATGAACTCCAAATTCCCTGAAATCATAGATTGGTTTTTTGTCATGTTAATCGATGAAATTTTTGTTTAGTCAAGGTCATAGGAGGAACATGATGAGCATCTTAGTAATGATTTTTAGTTTATTTAATTCCACCAACTCTATGGAAATTTTTCTATGTGAAATTTGTAAACATGTTTGGTTCATTTCCTCATTAACATGGTCTCTTGGTGGGGTGTGGTAGTTGACCTGTTGATGATTGTAGGAGTTGTTTCTTAGGAATCACCCATGAAAATTAGATAATTTCATAGATTCTATGGGTATTTAGGATATTATAGTAAGTTTATAACTGATTTATTTTATGTTGCATCTCGATTAATAGAATTTACATGGAACAGATTTGATATTTTTGTGGAGTTATCAGTACGAGGCAGTGTTCGGTTACCTAAAGGGGAAGTTGGTTAGTTCTCCCTTCCTCCAATTTATAGAGGAAGGGGATGTTTGAGGTTTTTAATTATTATTCCAATATATGTTTACGATTCATACTAGTGTACCAGAAAGCAGGGATATCTTATTAATCTAATTAGTTACTTCCTCACAATTGTAACTATGCCACCCATGATCTGTAGTTAGTAGTATTTGTGTTCGTGTTGATGTTGCGGTGGAATTATTTCAACGGGGGAGTTCTTTGTTGTCTTCATGGATCACAAGATATAGGGATATATATTTTCCCAGTATGATCTAAATATTCCATAGTAGAAGTAGATTGAGTTTCATTAGAAATATTATTTTTAGAACTCCTCCATCGTAGTAAATGAAAATGTTTGGTGGATTCCTTGAGAAAAATGTTCAAGAAGGATGTTGTTTTGGAATCTGTAGTTTATTGGATATTGATTGAGGAGTTATAATACTTTCACGTAGATGAAAGTGAATATGGGGGTAGATAATGTTTTTTAGATGATAGTGTATTATTCTATAATACAGTGGGCATAAGAGTCATAGTTTGGAGAATCAGAGATATAGGTGATGCAAGATCGTGTTTTCCATGGTGATTCTCAATAGGGATAGTCTAAGGATGGCCTCCATAGGATGTTATACCAAGGGAAGTTTTTTTTCAAGTGTATATGTGTGAGGAAGTCCTTTGTGAGTTTCTTATTTCAAATTTAGAAGCACACTCTAGATTTTCTATGATATACCAGGATTTGAGAATGAAGTTTCAGTAGCCTAGGATGGAGTTAGTGGTAGCAGAGTTTGTGTAACGATGCTTGGTTTTCCATAATGTAAAGTCCAAGGACTATGTTCCTAATAGTTTTTTTGTATCCCATTTATGTTCCTAAGTGGAAGTTGGATGAAATACTGAAGGATTTCATCAATGGTTTACCATGAAATTAGAGAGGCTATGATGATATTTTTGAAGTACTGTATCAACTGATGAAATATACACACTTATTAGCGATCAAGGTGTCGAGCGTAGTGGAGGACTTGGAAAAAGGTATTTGGATGAGGTGGCGTCTCTCTATAGAGTTCTGATACCATTTTATCATATCAGGATTCACATTTAACCTTTCAATTCAGGAAGGGATTGAAACTTTTTTTGGCACATTGTTATGCCTCTACACTGCATTCCACCCTCAGATTTATGGGAAGACAAAGTGAACTATCCAAACATTGGAGGATATTTTTCAAGAATGCATCTAAGAATTTGGAAGATATGGGGTATGAAACCTTGCCTTTGTATAATATTTTTATAATAATAGTTATCAATCTTCTATTAGCATGGAGCCTTTTTTACATTTAGTAAGGAAGATGGTGTAATTCCCCATTGTGGTGGGAAGTGGATTGGGAGAGAGATATTCCTAGTCACCATGTAGTTCAGAGAACAATAGGGAATGTTCAACTAGTTTTTTATAATATGAATATTGTTCAGGATCGGAAGAAGACTTATAGAGATTTTTGGTGGAGGACCTTGGATATCATGGTTGGGGACCAAATTTTATTAATGGTGTCCCCTCGACGTTGGTAGTAGTGGTTTGGTAGAGGGTGTATGCTTTCTACTTTGTATTTTGGAACTTTTGGTGTGTTGGGGTGAATAGATGAGGTGACATATCCATTGGTGTTGCCACCGTGGTAAGATAGGATCTACGACATCTTCCATGTCTCTCAGCATGGTTTTTATCTTCATGATGGCTCCCATATCATCGTCTTGGGAGAGATAGATATTTTGGATGACACGACATTCATAGAGTGGCCAGTGGAAATCCAGTATTGTTGAGAGAATGTGTTTCCTGGGAAAACTATTTCATTGGTTTGTGTTCTATGGAGGCATGGTGGGCAGGAGGAGTGTACTTGGGATTGAGAGACAGAGATGCATGCTCAGTACCCATAGCTATTTTCAATCCGAATTTTCCTTGTTTTTCAATAAAATGATATGTTTGATGCTTGCCATTTTTGATAATATGAGTGGTTATACATTCTTTATTAATGAATTATTAAAATAAAAAAATAGAGAATGTAATTCTTTATCAATACACATTAACTATGATGTGATTAAACCCCATTGGGTGAGTTAGTGCCTCCCAGAGTGGATAGTATCCTGATGTGGAGGAAGAAATTTCCTTAGTAGTTTGTTCATGAAGATGTGGCTATTATTATTTTGCAGTATGTTTTCTGGTTATTTGTACAAACATGATGGGGCCTAGTTATTAGATGTCAGAGGAGGTGTTCTTGGGTGTAGAGTTTTTCTATTTGGCATTTGAACAACAGAAGGTTGTTTAACGTGGATGGGATAGAAAATTTTCATGTGTGGTGGGGTCCTTGAGAGGTATCTCTAGGGATGGTTGCCGGAACCTTACACACATTTCCTTCATAGTTGGTTTTGGGTTCTTGAGGGTGAGAATAGATTAAGTGGTATATGATGTAATGGATCAGACCGATAAGGTCCATTACTTAAAGAGAATATATTATTTGAGCTTTTCTAGGATATTAAGTTTGATCTTTTAAAATCTTTTAAAAGTTTACCAATTTTTCATGTTTTCTAATGGTGGATCACCCAGGTAGTCACTCGTTGGTGGTGGCTTACTGATAGGGACTCACTGGTTGTATATCATTGGAGGTGGATCACTGGTTTTCAATCATCCAATGTTGCCTCAACCAGTAGTGTCTCGTGTCGTGGCATCTCACTAATAGTGTAATTCATTCATTTCATGGTAGCTCGTCCAACATTGCCTTACCGAATAGTGACTCGCAGAAAGATAACTCATAGAATGGTGACTCATTGAATGGAGACTCACTAACTGGTGGATTTATGAATTGTGACTCATTGAATTGTGACTTTCAAAGTAGTGTCTCACTGAATGGTGACACCCCCATTGGATACTCATCAAGTGACACCTTGTCTAAAGGTGGTTCATGAATAGTGTTTCCATCCTCCTACATTCTCACCCTTTTGATGTTTTATTACATGTAAAATGATTTCATAGACTTAATTGGACAATTTTGAGACCATTTAAAGCCCTATAAATCCAATATTTATTTCTCTTAGCATCTGGGGCCTTTTACTTGGTCGAAATTTGTTATCTCGACCAGATCCACCTTTAATGGGAAATCAAAAACTTCTCTAAACTACTAATCTTATTAGATATTATGAATGCTGAGACACCATTTCCTATATTTCATCATTTTTTCATTAAATTGGTGTGATATTCCTAGATCCCTTCCTCTCATATGAGTCATGTGATAGTTTTATGGTTTTTGGATTGGGTTGCACCAATTTTTTCTTATTTAATGTGTGCCACTATCTTGGTGAAATCATGAAGTTCCATTTTTCACTCTTCTAATTGATAGATCTTATGTATATATTATTTTGCGTATCATGTGGTGTGGGTGTATGTATGTTTTCATTATGAGGATAAATGAATTCAGATTAATAAAGATAATTTAACTGGTTTTAAATTAATAAATAGGGTGTTGTTAGAAGGGATACATTTTTCTGTTTTATTGTTTTATCACTACTATAAAAATGGGCAAGGGAAGCGCCAAATTATATCAGTGGTAAAAAACCCCACTGATAAAGAAACCATATAGAAGCCCTAAAATTTTAGCGATGATACAGGGTAACCTTTATCAGTGCAAGAAAAGCGCTGACGAAGAAGGCCTGTATCAGCACTAAAGTGTTAGCGCTCATATAGGAAGGATTTATCAGCTCATTTTTACCATTGATAAGGAGGACCTTTACCAGTGCTAATAAAACCAAAGTCCCATATTTTATAAATTCAGTCTTACAATGTACTTGGTTTATCAATACCTAAGGCTCTCACGGTACTATAACCTTGTTAATCCCCTCCGCCGCCCCCGATCATCGCATTCCTAGACCTCCTCCGCCCCCGATCTTCGTGTTGCCAGACCTCCGCCGCCCCCGATCTCCACGTTTTCGGACCTATGCCTCTATCCCTTCTCCTAATCCTCCCCCTAGAACCCCTTCGACGGATCCTTCTCCCAGCAAACCCTGCTTCTTCTCCTCTTCGCTCAACCCAACTCCCTAAGAACCCTAGTCCTCCATTTCTCTTTGTTTGGTAGCTCCTCCAGTGGACCTCCTCCTATGAACCTCCACCTCTGGATGTTTCCAAGTGTATGGTAAGTTATTCAATGATTTTACATTATTAGATTATTTTGATATGCTTTCTTAGTTTCATTATTGTGTTCTATGGAATACTTTTTTGGTGAAAAATATGTTTTGGAAAGGTTTTTGAGATCCACATGAATTTGAAAGGGGATTTTCACATGGAAATGGATGGATTTCATATGTGTTCTTTTTATAGTGTTTCCAAATGTGTTTCATAAATTTTGAAAGTGGTGTGAAATGTGTTTCTAAATGGTTTTAGTGTGCATGTGAAATTGAAAGTGTCTTTTTGTGTAAAATAGTGGTTTGGTGTGATATTTCGATCATTGGATCTATGTGAAAATGTGAAAATGTGAAAGTGATTATATCCTTATGTGCTTATGATTCTTGGAATGTGTATGTGAAATTGTTGATATAGTAATAGTGAAGCTAAATGGGGTCTTAGATTAAAAATACTTCAATAATGTTTTTACGGAGAAATTATATCGTGATTCAATGGTATCAGGTAAGTCCATAGATTTTCTCAACCTAGTATAAAGTTATTAGACATTGACACAAAATACTAATAATTTTTCTAAACTTGCTTATTTTTCACATGAAGTGGTGTCAAACAAGAATCTTATGTCCTAGAGGGTTTATATGGTTCTTTGACCAGATATCCAATATCAAGTATTTATGCTAAAGTTAACCTAAAATGATGATGTTCTAGATAGGGATGTGATGGAAATATTGGCATGACTATTATTTCAGGATTATCTAGAGTTAATTATA
The DNA here is from genome assembly GCA_963277665.1 of Viscum album. Taxonomy (NCBI): domain Eukaryota; kingdom Viridiplantae; phylum Streptophyta; class Magnoliopsida; order Santalales; family Viscaceae; genus Viscum; species Viscum album. Next base: position 1,496,457,105 of record OY728147.1, on the reverse strand, counting down.
TTCCCAGTGGTAGTTTTAGTGATTCCTATAAGTGGAATAGAAAGTAGAATGAGCCTCACAGTGAAAATAGTGGTGGTGGTATTTTATTGAAAACTTCATCTAGATCATCTGTAGTGACTAGTAAAAGCTAAATTAATTTTTCCAATGTTTAATGATTGATCACTCAAAGAATTATTGCATGAAAGCATTGAATATTTACATCTCGTACATAAATTAAACCCACTTGAAAAGGATTTTTCATGTTTTTACTACCCTGTGTAGTGTAATGGAATCATAAATATTGATAGGTACCAAATAATAGTAATATCATTCAATAACAATGGGATCCAATAAAAATTTATTAAGAACGAAACAGCCTTCATGTAGTGGATTAATCTCTACCAGGAACTGATTTGGGTCATGCGATAGTGAGAGGCACCATTTCCATTTATTTTTATTTAGTGTGTTTTTTATTTGATATTGGATCCCATAATTATTTCATATCAAGCCTAAATATAGAACTATGGAAACATATAATAGAGCTCATGGATTTTGTGATATAGACTATAACATCTCACTGGATAAAGAGGGAGTAAGGTCTCTTATTCCCATATCATGCATTCACTTTTTTAGAGATTTAGATCATATGATATTTTGTTGTTATTAAAATGATTCCCCTATATGTTATTCTCAGAATGGATTGGCTAGTTTCTAATAAATCATGGATTTACTAATATCATAGGTGGGCGTCTTTCACTGCCCCCAATGAGGAATTCCATGCTCTCCATAGAGAATCAGGCCTGAGGTCTAGTCGAGCTAGACCTCTTCTTCCATAGTTGAGTGGGATGATATCCTTTTATGCTATTGAGATGGTGTATTAATCCTATCATACTGAACTTCCCCTAGTAGCTGTTGAATTTCCAAGAGTGTTTCCTTTCGTATTTTTTAGTTTACCACTAGAGAGGGAGTTGGAGTTCTCTATCAACTTGGTGATGGGTAAAAAACCAATATCTATTCTATCTTACCATATAGAACTTGTTGAATTGAAGGAACTAAATAATAAATGGGATGAATTTGTTTATAAATTCATTATTAAACCTAGTGTGTTTCCTTGGGATGAAATGATGCTTTTTACCAAGAAGGTCTTTGGAACACTTCTCTTGTGTGTTGATTACCAGAATCTCAATCGGGTTATGATAAATAAAAAGTATATGCTGACCTATATTTATGATTTATTAGATCTTATAAAGGGGGAGTGGTTCTCTAAGATCCGTCTTTTGTTTGGTTAACACCAGCTCCAGATCATGGATTTTGATATTCCAAAGACCACATTTAGGAGTAGGTATCGCCATTATGAGTATTTTTTATTCCATTCGGCTGAACCAACACTCTATATATATTTATGGTGATGATGAATAGGATTTTACACTAGTATATCAACTAATTTGTTATGGTATTTATGGTTGACATTAGGGTTTATTCTAAAACCATGGATGTTCATATACCTAATTTGATAATAGTTTTAGACATCATGAGGAATCACAATTTTTTTTTCATGTTTTCAAAGTTCCAATTCTAGAATTGGGTTGTGAATTTCTTTGGTCATGTGGTCTCAAAACATGGTATCTATGTTGATCTGATAAAGTTAAAGCTATCATGTCATGGGAGGAACCATATAATGTCTTTGAGATTTAGTACTTCTTGGGTTTATTGGATTATTAACACTAGTTTGAGATTTATGTGTGACTATATACTTATTATATTTTTGTATTAATTCTTACACATCACCACTTGAGTCTAGTAACCAGATTGAAATCCATATGGGTACATTTGTTCTGATGTGGATATGGTTTTTATGTGTTTGTGACATGTGTATGTGTGGATATATGGGTATTTAGGCATGATGATATTGAATGTAGGGCAGAGACCTAGGAGTGGTAGATGTATCATTATTGATTATTCTTATGTTTGGATCGGTGTTATTTGAAGAAAATATAATGAATCTAATGTAATTATATTTAATGAATTCCATATTGTAGAGATTATGAGAATCATTTCTTTACTTATAGAGTTGCCTACTAGTTTTCATCCATATTTATTTTAGGTTTGTGAGGTATAAAAGTATGTACTAGTTGACCATATAAGGGTTGACCTGACAGAGGAGGATGAGCCCTAGAGGATGATGTTGGTGAGTTTTACCATCTATGACACAAGTGATTGTCCCCGTGAACCCCTTTGTGTTTGGAAACTGTGTTGATTTTGATGGGGGTTCTATCCTAGTTTTGTTGATTTCAAGTCCTTATTGGAAATGGTTAGGCACTAATAATCTCTATTTTATATGGAATTGGTTCTCTTCTACTATATTTGGAAGTCTTGTTTTGTGTACATGAACCATAAATACTAATGTTTGATATTTAAATAGGATGGAGATGAATAAAGATTGGATGGATGCTAATCATTTGACAATAGAGTATGAGAACAGAGTGAAAGAGTTCATAATGTTTTAAAAGGATCATGAAAAGGATCCCTCTCAAATCCTTGTACAATATTTACATTATTGTTATTCTAGACTACATACTCTAGAGGAGTTGGAAGAACATTTGATGTGTCACAGAATAGATCGGATTTATAAATTTTTGAATAAACATGGAGAAAAAAGAGAATATTGCTACTGGCTGGGATAAACCTGCATTTTATGGATCATCAATTATGAATAAAAATATGGATAATGAAGATGCCAATATGGAGGATGTGATTACATATTTCAATGATGATGAAGATCGTTTTGAGTAAATGACAAATACAATTGAAGATGAACTCCGTGATTGCCCAAATTTTTTTGCGAAGTTAAGGAGTTGTGCAAAGACACCATTGTATGCTAGTTGCACTAAATATACAGAATTTTTAGCTATAGTGAAGTTGTATAAATTTAATGTAGGAAACACATGGAGTGATGTCAGTTTTACGGATCGACATTCTCTCTTGAATGACATGCTCCTGGAAAATAATGAACTCCCAAGCCATACATATGAAGCTAAACAAATGCTACGCTCGATGGGTATGATTTATAAAAGAATACATGCCTTCACAAAAGACAATATATTGTTTCTCAAGGATAAAAAATCACATACATAATTATCAAAGTGTGGTGATTCTCAATACAAGAAAGATTAATCCAATCCTACGAAAGTTGTATGGTACTTTCCAATCATTCTAAGGTTTAGGCGTCTATATGGAAGTGAAAAAATTCGAAGACAAATGTTGTGGCATGCAGATAAATGAATTAAAGATAGGAAATTACGTCATCTGGACGACTCTCCTCAATGAATGAAAATTGATCATGAGTATCCTGAATTTGGAAAAGAGACAAGAAACCTTCATCTTGCATTATCTAAAGATGGAGTGAATCCTTTTGATTTTCAGAACAACACTCATAGTACATGGCCTGTTATGTTGGTAAATTATAACGTTCCACCCTGTTTATGCATGAAGCGGAAATTCATCATGTTATTTATCCTTATATCAGGACCAAAACAACCAGGTAAAGATATTGATGTTTATCTGGTTCATTTGATCGAGGATTTGACATTAATGTGGGATTCAGGTGCTATATTGTATGATTATTATTAAAGTGAATACTTCACATTTAGAGCGATTTTGTATGGGAAAATAAATGATTTCCCTACTTATGTAAATTTTACAGGCTATACCATTAATGGAACTCAAGGGTTTCCCGTGTGTGAAAAAGATACAAAATCAATTAGGTTGAAGCATTCATCAAAATTTGTGTTTCTAGGACATCATATATTTCTACCTCATTGGCATAAGTACCGATCTTGGACTACATCATTCAAAGGAAGTTCAGAACAATGCATAGCACCGTCTCCACTAACAAGTGATTAGCTGTTTGAGAATGTAATAGATGTGAACATTGTTTTGGGTAAACCATTTCTGAAAATCTTTATGAAAATCGGTTGGAAAAATAGATCAGTTTTTTTTATTTACTATACTGGAATTGTTTGTATGTGATAAACATTCTTGATGTGATGCATGTGGAAAAAAAATGTTTGTGATAGTGTTATCGGAACATTTCTAAATGCCCCTAAAAAAACAAAGGATGGAATTAAGGCAAGGTTGGACATGGTTGTCATGGGAATATGAGAAGAGTTGGCTCCTGCGAAGGGTAAAAATTGAATGTTTCTTTGTCCAGTTGCTTATACTGTTTTTAGGGAGGAGAGATATCAGTTTTGAAACTTTATCAATTAAGTAAAGGTTCCAGAGGGGTATTCATTAAATATCAAGAACATTGTGTCAATGAATGATTTGATGTTAAAAGGGTTGAAATAACATGATGTCCATGTTTTGATGCAAGATCTAATTCTTTTATCTTTATGTTTCATTTTTTCCAAGAATGTTCATCATATGTTAACCAAACTTTGTTTCTTTTTCAAAGCTATATGTAGAAAATTTTTAGACCAGGTGAAATTGCCAGTTATGGAAAAAGAAATTTTCATCATATTATGTGAATTAGATATGTTCTTCCGCCAACATTCTTTGATATGATGGATCATTTGATGATTCAAATGGTGAGAGAGATTCAACTTTGTGGCCCTATTAACTATAGATGGATGTATCCTGTTGAATGGTATATAAAGATTTTGAAAGGGTATGTCAAAAATCGAAGTCAGCCAGAGGGTTGTATAGTGGAGTAATACATTGTTGGGGAAGCCATTGAATTTTTTACCGAATACCTATTTGATGTGGAATGCATTGGTCTCCCAAAATCTTGTCACACTGGATGCATCGAGGGTGGGGGAATTTATGGAAGAGATGTTGCGACAATCAATATTCTAGATCGGGAGTAGGCCCACCTTTATGTTTTCCATAACAGTTTGTAGGTTGCTCTATATATTGAAACTCACAAAGAATTTCATAGGTAGTTGAATCCATAAATGGCTAAAAATGGTTATGAAATACACATAACAACCAGTTTATAGGATTTTTTCAGGACCATATTTTTAAGCAGTTGGATGAAAATCCGAATTCAATTTCAGAACAACTTCGATGGCTAGCCGCTGGACAAAGTGTGTATGTATTAACTTACAGTGGTTATGTAATTAATGATTATACATTCTATATAGATGAACATGTTGAATATATTACCATGAAAAATAGTGGAGTTACACAAGCATCTAAAGCGATTCATGTTTCTAGTAGTAAGGACAAAAATCCAATTTATGCAAATATGTCATACTTTGGCATTATCAAACTAATATGGGAGTTGTATTATAGGACATTCCAATTGCCTATTTTTCAATGAAAATGGGTTGATAACAAAAGTGGTGTAAAAATAGAAGAATTGGGATTTGTGAAAGTTGATTTTACTATAGAAGGGAACAAAGATGAATATTTTATAATTTCATCACAAGCGGTACATGTTTTTTATGTTCCTGATCCCGCAAACCGAAAGTGGTCGATTGTTCTATTATCGTCCAAAACTACTGAAGGGTCCGATGAAAACTCAATTGAGGATGATCCTTTTAGTGATATTTCACAATCATTTCGTAGCAGTCCCAATGTAGATGATGATTTGTATGTTAGAGGAGACCAAAATGAAGGGATTTGGATAATCGATAGTGGTGACAAATACCTTCAGCCTTTGAAAAAATGAAAGAGAGTTCAATAGACATGTTATATTTTGTTTGTAATAAAGATCTTGTAATCTAATGTTATTATCTTATCATTACTGAATTTATGTAATCTAATTTAATTCTTCATCCACTTTTTTAAATAATGATTTCTGCAGGTTCTAGTGCTGTTAACCTTGAGGCTGAACAAGTCTCTCAAGCTGCTACTACTGCATCTCCTACTGCGGCTGCTCATAGTGAAGAGCAACAATAAGTTTCTAAACCTATTGTTGCTCCTAGTGTTGCTGTCCAACAACCATCAGCACATATTGTTGCTACCATTTTACATGATCATATAGATGATGTTGATATCGATGAAATAGTCGGGAATAAAGGACCGACGTCGCAGAAATCATAGGTGCGTCATAGTTTGATGGTGATAGCCAAAGTTCATAAGGCGAAAAGCAAAGGCATCAAATTTCATGTTGAATTGAATGCATGAGTCTAACATGTGAATCAAAACAAGGCTATGTTTAGTAGTTACATTGGAGTTGTCACTCGGCAATGTGTTCCAATTGACATAGATTCATGGAACCATGTGTGTCCGGAATGAAGGCTGTGATCTGGGAAGAAACTATTGTAACATTATGAATTTATTTCATTAATTTACTAGAAAATAAAATAATGAAACAATGTATTACTCTTATCAATCTCTTTCAGAGTACATATATATTAGACGATTCACGCAAGGATTGTGTACTAAGTCTTACAGGGAGGATTCATCTAGGTTTTCACACTATTTTAACAAGATGTCACCTGAAAGATTCAAAAGGTAACATAAACCTGCACCCATCGATTGTCTACGGTAACCTGATATCCCAAGAAGCATGGGATGCATTTATTGGCCTCCGTAGTGATGATAAGATTCAGGTAAATTGTGGTTGATAATACATTGTTTGAGGATACATGTGTTCATCACTTTTAGGGTCAATAATTTTTTTATGAAACGAAAACTCTATAATAAAAATAAGGAATGTGCATCAAAACCAAAATTCCCCTATTTTAAAGTATGGATGGGGTACGCTTCACTATAAAAGAAAATGGTACGTATTTTAAATTTACAGTAATATTGTTAGGTTCCAATAAACAACATCATAATTATCTTTTTTATGTCTATATGTATATTGATGAGTCTAAAACCAATGACACTTCTATCCTACGTCATGTGTTATGGAAGGAGGCATGTGTGAATAAGTAAGAGAAGCAAGTAGATGAGAACACAAAAAAAGTGCGGGAAATATGTGTAAGTATAACAAGAAGATAAAAATATTTGTTTTAAATTGCTGTTACATAAAAATAATTAGATTTTTTCCTATATCCTACAGTCACAAGAATCAGCTAGTCTTGTAGAGGATGCCAACCTATTATCGATGGCTTTGATGAAGCCAGAACAATACAGTCATGTCAGAGGAGCGGAGTTTGGGGTGAAACCCTAGGAATATTTTGAGAAGAAAAAAAATGGATTATAGAGATGAAAAATTGAAACAAATGAGCAAAAGACTAGCAACCCTTAATGAATAAAAGAAGTGGAAAGGAGAGTTGCGAGCAACATTTATGGGTGGTAATGAAGGAGAAGACACAACTCAAGAACAACCAGCCCTTAATGATCCCGCCCCACCCCCAACTATCTTTGAGGTGAGCCATTCCCCTCAATGAGTTGTCTTAGCCAGGGTAATCCATATTATAATAATTGTTCCCTTGAAATGCGAATCAGAAAAACACTAATACATTTCCTGTACTGATCTTCTACAGGTTGATAATGATTGTGGTTTAAATCTGTCAACACCCACCTATCACCTTGTAGTGAGGGCTACAGTGTTCAATATCCCAGATGACATTCTACATAGTAGACCACTTCCTAAATATCTTCTAAAAGTAACTATTACTATAGATCATGAGCCAAATGTAGAGCTAACTATTCCACTTGATGATGATGATAATCTTACGGTCAAAAAGGATATTGGGACATTCATTGCATGGTTGTCACAAGTTGTAAGAGTACATGCAGACAAAGAGGTATTTATTTCATTTTTTTCACACTAAACCTTTAATAATTAATGAAAAAAGGGTCAGAATCATTGAATGTTATTATCAACAGAGAAATGGAAGGGGGTGACAAACGTCGGCTCAAAACCATCTAATAGACCGACCAACTGATCCCAATGAGGTACTAAAAGCTCAATAACACCACCTCTTCTCTATTCACATTTACTAGCATTGAAGAATCATATGGATACGAAGCTAAGAGGTGGTAGTAGTCTTATAGAGGTTCTCGAAAAGAATATATATGGAGAGGAAAGTCAAGATTTCGTTGCTGCTGAAAATGTCAATGAGATCCTTGAAAATGGTTGCATGGGTGTCACATTTGTATATATATATATGAGGTATGCTTTCATGAATTGATTTTAAAAAGGCTGATATAATGTGAAAATTATGAATAATTCATTTTATATTGTTGAAAAACATATATATGAAAAAAAGATGTAGGAATTTTCCCATGAGCCAAAATTCAGACTCGTTAGTCCTCATACAACATCAACACATCTAACGAAATTAGAGATATCAAAAAAGAATGAAATATTGAACGGCTTGCTGAAAAAATTTGAAATAAAGATTGCAGATGATAGACTCTCCCTAATACCAACCATGCAGGGGTAAAACTCTACGATTAAATCATATCAATTATATTTTCACTTCTTTTATTACTTATTCATTTTTGTGTTTTTATGCAACATTGGATGCTAATTGCGGTGAACATGGATACTCCAAAGATTTATTTTCTGGATTCAAAGCAAGGATATCCATCAAACCGACCACACATGATGGAGTTTGTGAATTTGTAAGACACTACATCCAACGTTTTAGGTCTCAACATAAAGTAATATAATTTATATTATATTTTACTGAGGATTCTGTTCTGATAGGGCAGTGTATCATTATCGTCTAAAAAATGGAATGAAGACAGGGGATAAGCATAGGGAGGTGAGAAAGTACTACGTATGAACAAATAATAGAGTATATATAATAAAATTTCACTATCCAAACTCATCTCAACACAAGTTACATATTCTTTTAATGATATTTTTTTTTTCAGTGTCCAAAACAAACAACTGATAATTATTGCATTTATTATGTTTGTAAATTTATGAAAGAGATCATTTTTCATCATAAAACTAGAATCCCTAAGGAGGTATTTTTAAAAACAACAACTAGTTCATTTTACTTATTTATTTATTCTTTATTTTTATATTTTGAAGTACTACTCTGACTACCGGAAAGCCTCATACTCACAAGACAATATAGATTTGTTCAGAAACGAGTAGGCCACATTCTTGATGGAAGATTGTACACAAATAACATGCAGATCTGACCTGGGGACATGTACAATTGGCAGTCATTTTTGAGAGGGGTTAAGGGGATAAAAAGATGAAGAATTGTTGTATGTAAATGTTCGTAGAAAAATTTTAATTGTTATTAAATAAAACATCATTTCTCTAATGATTCATTTTCCAAATTTTACAGATGATATGCACTAGCAACATACAAGAATGATGAACCAGTCAAAGTGTTTCTCTTTTGTCTAAAATGAATAGATTTTTAAGTGGAAACAACAACTGACTTATGGAAATCTGACCAAACACATTCGGATTGTGTTGATCCATTAGGAGAAAGATCCATGGGTGTGTTGGGGACATGTATGAGTCAACCCCACCAAAATCTGAGGCCCGGTGTGGCTGGTATCACTCAAAGTGTCTCTCTTTTGTTTAAAATGGACACAACATTAAGTGAAAACAACAACTAAACTACAAAAATCTAACCCAATGCATTTTGATTGTCTTAAAAGTTTATGAGTATGATACATGGGTCTTTTTTGATGTGTAAGAGTGATCCTCGCCTCAATTCAAGGCATGGTGTGTCCAGTATCACTCAAAGTGTCTCTTTTTGTTTTGAATGGACATAATTTTAAGTGAAAACAACAACTGACCTAAGGAAATCAGACCAACACATTCATATTGTGTTTATCCATTATGAGAATGATCCATGGGTATTTTTTGAAATGTAAGAGTCAACCAAGCCTCAGTCCGAGTCACGGTGTGGACGATATCTCTCAAAGGGTCTCTCTTTTATTTAAAATGGACACAATTTTAAGTGAAAACAAAAAATGATGTATGGAAATCTGACCAAACACATTTGGATTGTGTTGATCTTATAGTAGAATGATCCATGGGACCTATTTGATGTTTAAGATTCAACACCACCTCAATAAAAGGCCATGTTTGGCCGGTATCACTCAAAGTGTCTCTCTTTTGATTAAAATGGACACAATTTTACAAGAAAACCACAACTAACCTACAAATATCTGACCAAATGCTTTCAGACTATCTTGATCCTTTACGAGAATGATCCATGGTTCCTTTAAGATTGGTATGAGTCAACCCTGCCTCAGTACGAGGAACAGTGTGGCAGGTATCACTCAAAGTGTCTCTCTTTTGTTTCAAATGAACACAATTTTAAGTGAAAACAACAACTGACCTACGGAAATCCAACCAAACACAGTCAGATTGTATTGATACTTTAGGATAATGATCCATGGGTCCTTTTTGATGTGCACGAGTCAACCCTACCGCAATCTGAGGCACGGTGTGGCCATTATCATTCAAAGGGTCTCTCTTTTGATTAAAATGGACACAATTTTAAGTGAAAACAAAAACTGACATACGTAAATCTGACCAAACACATTCAGATTGTGTTTATCCAATAAGAGAGAACTTCATGGGACATTTGTGACATGTATGAGTCAACCCCAGCTCAATCTAAGGCCCGGTGCTGCCGGAATCACTCAAAGTGTCTCTGTTTTGTTTAAAATGGACACAATTTTAAGTGAAACCCACAACTGAACTACAAAAATCCAAAATAATGCATTCAGATTGTGTTGATCCTATTGTAGAATGATACATGGGTCTTGTGCGATGTGTACGAGTAAACCCTGTCTCAATCCGAGGCCCGGTGTGGCTGGTATCACTCATGGTGTCTCTCTTTTTCTTAAAATGGACACAATTTTAAGTGTAAAAGAGAACTAGCATACAAAAATCTTACAACACATTCAGATTGTCTTTATCTAATAGTAAAATAATCCATGGGTCCTTTTTAACGTGTATGAGTAAACCTCGCCTCAATCCATGGCACGGTGTGGCCAGTATCACTCAAAGTGTCTATCTTTTGTTTAAAATGGACACAATTTTAAGTGAAAACAACAATTGACCTACGGAAATACGACCAAATGCATTCGGATTATGTTGATGATTTAGAATAACAATCCAAGGGTTCCTCTTTGATGTGTATGAGTTAAACCCACCTCAAACTGAGGCAAAGTGTGCCTGGTATCACTCAAAGTGTCTCTCTTTTGTTTAAAATGGACACAATTTTAAGTGAAAACAACAGCTGACCTATGCAAATACGACCAAAAACATTCAGAATGTGTTGATCCATTAAGATAATGATCAATGTGTACTTTTTAATGTGTTCGAGTCATCCCCACCTCAATCTGAGGCCCAGTGTGGCCGGTATCACTCAAATTGTCTCTCTTTTGTTTAAAATGGACACAATTTTAAGTGAAAACAACAACTAATCTACGGAAATATGACCAAACACATTCAGATTGTGTTGATACTTTATTATAATGATCCATGGGTCCTTTTTAATGTGTAAGGGTCAACCCGGCCTCATCTTGAGGCACGGTGTGACTGGTATCACTCAAAGGGTCTCTCTTTTGTTTAAAATGGACACAATTTTAAGTGAAAACAACAACTAATGTACCAAAATATGAAAAAAAAAACATTTAGATAGTATTGCTATTATAAGATAAATATCCATGGGTCATTTTGGATGTGTACAATTCAACCCCTCCTCAATCTGAGGCCCGGTGTGGCCGGTATCACTCAAAGTTTTTCTCTTTTGTTTAAAATGGACACAATTTTAAGTGAAAACAACAACTATCCTATGAAAATCCCACCCAACGTATTCTTATTATCTTGATCCTTTGTGAGAACTATCCATGGGTCCTTTTTGATGTGTATGAGTCAAAACCGCCTCAGTCCGAGGCATGGTGTGGCCGATATCACTCAAAGTGTCCCTCTTTTGTTTAAAACGGACACAATTTTATGTGAAAACAACAACTGACCTTTGTAAATCTGAACAAACACATTCTGATTGTATTGATCCTTTAGTAGAATGACCCATGGGTCCTTTTTGATGTCTACGAGTCAAACCTACCTCAATACGAGGAATGGTGTGGCCGGTATCACTCAAAGGGTATCTCTTTTGTTTTAAATTGACACAATATTAAGTGAAAACAACAACTGACGTACGAAAATCCAACCCAAAACATTTGGATTTTGTTGATCCTATAGTATAATGATCAATGGGTTTTTTGTGATGTGTATGAGTCAACCCCGCCTCAATCTGCGGCCTAGTGTGGCCGGTATCACTCAAAGTGTCTCTCTTTTGTTTTAAATAAACACAATTTTAAGTTAAAACAACAACAGAAATAAAAAAATCCTACCAAACGTATTAGGATGGTGTTAATAATATATTAGAAAGATACATGGGTCTTTTGAGACATGTATGAGTCTAACCCGCCTCAATCTGTGGCCCGGTGTGGCCGGTATCACTCAAAGTGTCTCTCTTTTGTTTAAAATGGACACAATTTTGAGTGAAAACAAAAACTAACATATGGAAATCCAACCAAACACATTAATATGGTGTTGATCCAATAGTAGGACGATCCATGGGTCCTTTGTGACATGTATGAGTCAACCCCACCAAAATACGAGGCACGGTGTGGCCGGTATCACTCAAAGTGTCTGTCTTTTGTTTAAGATGGACACAATTTTAAAAGAAAACAACAACTGACCTACAAAAATCAAACCAAACACATTCTTATAGTGTGTAACCTTTAATAAAACTATACATGGGTGTTTTTTGAAGTGTAAAAGTCAACCCCCCCTCAATCCATGGCATAGTGTGGCTGTTATCGCTCAAAGTGTCTCTCTTTTGTTTAAAATGGACATAATTTTAAGTGAAAACAAAAACTGACCTACAAAAATCCAACCAAACTCATTAGGATTATGTTGATACTTTAAGATAATGATCAATGGGTCCTTTGTGACGTGTATGAGACAACCATTCCTAAATTTGAGGCCCAGTGTGGCCGATATCCCTCAAAGTGTCTCACTTTTGTTTAAAATAGACACAATTTTAAGTGAAAACAACAACTGACCTAAGGAAATCTGACCATACACATTCGGATTGTATTGATTCTTCATTAGAACGATCCATGGGTGATTTGTGACATGTAAGAGTTAACCCCTCCTCAATACATGGCACGGTGTTGCCCGTATCACTGAAAGTATCTCTCTTTTGTTTAAAATGGACACAATTTTAAGTGAAAACAACAACTGACCTATGGAAATCTGACCAAACACATTCATATTGTGTTGATTTTATAGGATAAATATCCATGGGTTTTGTGTGATGTGTAAGATTCAACCCCGCCTCAAACTAAGGCCTGGTGTGGCTGGTATCACACAAAGTGTTTGTCTTTGGTTTAAAATGGACACAATTTTAAGTGAAAACAACAACTGACCTACAAAAATCTGACCAATAACATATGTACTATTTTAATCTTTCATGATAACGATCCATAGGTCCTTTGTGATGTGTATGAGTCAACCTCGACTCAATTCGAGGCAAGGTGTGGCTGGGATCACTCAAAGTCTCTCTTTTGTTTAAAATGGACACAATTTTAAGTGAAAACAACAACTGACCTAAGGAAATCTGACCAAACTCATTTGTATTGTGTTTATCCCTTAGGATAACTATCCATGGGTCCATTTTGATGTGTAAGATACAACACGGTGTCAATCTGAGGCACGGTGTGGCCGATATCACTCAAAGGGTCTCTGTTTTGTCTAAAAAGGACACAATTTTGAGAGAAAACAACAACTGACATACGGAAATCCGACCAAACACATTCAGAATGTTTTGATCCTATAGGAAAATGATCCATCGGTTCGTTTTGATATTTAAGAGTCAACCTTGACTCAATCTATGGCACGATGTGGCCGGTATCACTCAAAGTGTTTGTTTTTTGTTTAAAATGGGCACAATTTTAAGTTAAAACGGCAACTGACCTATGTAAATCTGACCAAATGCATTCAGATTGTGTTGATCCTTTAGAAGAACGATCCATGGGTATTTTGTGATGTGTAAGAGTCAAGCCCGCCTCAATCGTAGGCATAGTGTGGCCGGTATCTCTTAATGTGTCTCTCTTTTGTTTAAAATGGACACCATTTAAAGTGAAAACAACAATAGACCTACGTATATCTGACCAAACACATTCAGAATGTGTTTCTAATTTGAGAGAACGATCCATGGGTCCTTTGTGATGTGTATGAGTCAACCCCACCACAATCTGAGGCACAATGTGGCCGGTATCACTCAATCTGTCTCTCTTTTGTGTAAAATGGACAAATTGTTAAGTGAAAACAACAACTGCTGTACAGAAATCCAACCTAATGATTTCAGATTGTATTGTTCATTTTGGAGAAGTATCCATGGGTATTTTGTGACATGTAAGAGTCAACTCCATCTCAATATGAGTCACAATATTTTCGGTATCACTCAAAGTGTCTCTCTTTTGTTTAAAATGGACAAAATTTTAAGTAAAAACAACAACTGACCTACGTAAATCCGACCAAAAGAATTCATATTGTCTTCATTCTTTATGAGAACGATCCATGGGTCCTTTGTGATGTGTACGAGTCAACCCCACCAACCCCCAGTACCCCCCCACCCCCTGGACACTAACCCACCCCCTGGACCCCCCACCCCATGGACACCCCCACCCCCTGGAAAGCCCCCTCACACCCATGGACACCCCCACCCCTTAGACACACCCATGGAGAGCCCCCCCCCCCCCACACCTTGGACAGCACCCCCACCCCTCCCCCCCCGGACACCCCCACCCCCTAGACAACCACCACCCCCTGGATGGCACCCCCACCACTCATAGACACCACCCCACCACCTGGATTCCCCCAAGGCCCTGGACGCCCCCACCCATTAACTACCACCCCCACCCTCTCGAACACCATCCCACCCCCCTTGGACAGCTCAACCAACCCCATGGATGGCCCCAACCCCCACCCCCCGAACACCCCCACCCCATGGAAAGCCCCCCCCCTCCCCCTTAACACCCTGGACACCAGCCCACCCCTTGGACACCCTAAAGACAGACCCCCCCCCCCCCCCGACCTGGAATCCCCCGAAATAGACACCAACCCATGGACACCCCCACCACCTGGACACCCCATCCCCCGGACACCCCCATCCCACCCTCCTAGACACCACCCCACCCCCATGGACAGCCCCACCAACCCCCTGGACCGCCCCAACCCCCGGATACCCCTCCCCCTAGAAAGCCTCTCCCGACACCCAGGACACCAGGCCCCCCCTAGACACCCCCATGGACAGAACCCCCCTGCACCTGGACACCCCCCTCCTAGAAACCACCCACCACCTAGACACCCCTTCCCCCCTGGACACCCCTTTCCCACGGACACCCCCATCCCCCCCAGACACCCCTTACCCCCCTTGGAAAGCAACGCCAATCCCATGAATAACCCCCCCAACCCCCTAAATTTTTAATATAATTCATTATGTATTTAGTTAACTTATTAATTATGTGTTAATGGTGTATGGGTATACTTGTTGTATGTGTACACTTGTTGTAATTATCTTAGTATTTATGTGTTAATTTTTTGATGGTATACTTATTGGGATGCTGAATTTTTTGCTGGTGTTTTTTGGGTGTGATACTGTAGAATTTTTTGTTTCAGCAGACATGACATTTATCCAGGCTTTTTTAGCGCTGATAAAGGAAGCCTTTATCAGTGCTAAAAAAGAGATGATAATGGATTAGTTTATCAGCGCTAAAACATCGCTGATAAAAACACATTTTTTATTTCTTTTTTAGCGATGATAAAGGGGTCCTTTATCAGTTCTTTTTTAGCGATGATAGTGGGGCGCTTTATCAACGCCTTTCTAGCGCTAATAAAGTGTCCCATTATCAGCATATTTTTAGCACTGATAATGTTTTCCTTTATCAGTGCTTTTTTGGTGCTGATAAAGTACCTCTTTATCAGTTCTGGGATTTACAACACTTTTTGAGTGCTGATAATGCCCATTTTGAGCGCTGATAAAGCCCGTTTTTTGTAGTTGGATATTAATATTATGATCTGTATGGGATAACTACCTCTTGAAAATCATGGTCATTGGAAGTCCTTATTTGTCCATAAAACAATTTATGGATTGAATGTTTTTCTTTTGTTGAAGATTCTTATAGGTAATACATATTAACCATGTATATTCGATTAATAAATGAATTCCCATGGGATCATATTATTTCTGTGATAACCCTTGAATTAATAAGTTGAATTATAGTATAAATTCCATGTTAAATATGAATATTTTTTTCCTATTATCATGTGATGATGTGGTCATGGGTTCTATTGTGTAGAGGGGGTGTGGTTCTTTGAGTGTGGTAATCTAGGCGTGGTACGTTTGTGTTGTAGGGAAACATATCTAGTTGTGATTTATGGATTGTTGTGGTTGAGATATTGGGTTGGGAGGGATGACTTTGAAGAATTATGGTAGTTCTTGGTATGGGTGATTCACCATTTGTTACATGTTGAAAAAAATCAGGATGTATCTAGAGATTGTTATACTTTATATCAGGAATGGTTGTTAAACATGGAGGACATGTTACATTGTGTCCCTAATGTGATATTTGTTAATTTTCCATGGTTTTTCAAATGGAGATAGTTTTAATGTGTTTCATATTGTGTATTGATCTTAGTAGTTTCCTTAAAAGTGATGTAATAGAAAAATTAACTATTTATTGAAGAATAGAAATGGTTAATTATATTGGTTGAGAATATGAATTAGGGTTGTGGATTTATGAGTGGTGTTGAGGATTTAAGGGTAGATCTAAAAGAGGTAGTGTTGTGAGCTAGTTTTTTGTTTGATATCCCATAGGTTGTTCTTGTGTAATTTTATCTATATATATATATGTATATGTTTTATATTCATGTGATTTCTATATTCACCCCACCAATGTTGGGGACTATGTTCCAAACACCCAAATCATCTTTGGGGGGTCTATTTTCCAACATCATGGTGAGAGGAAGGATGGATGGCCATCCACTCTTCACTGCTCCCACTTCTTGGTGGTGATTTCCCAATATTCTTTAGGCATATTGTGTTTTTTGAGGCCCTTATGTGTTAGTGAAATTTTTTATTTATCATGTGTCTTCAGCATGATATGTGTTTTGATTTCCTAGGTGTATTTGAAATGTGATGTGGTTTGTGGCCCTTGTGTTTGACGAAAATTTGTGATGTGGTTTTTGGACCAGGAGTTTTTGGGCATGATTTAATATAGTTTTTGGACTAGTTTTCTACATGTGGTCTGTGATGTGGTTTTTGAGGAATGGGTGTGTGCCAGTGGGTTGTGATTTCATACATTCGGAAGAGGTGAGAGCATGAGAATTTTTGTCATTATGAAATATAAGCTAATCAATGGGAAGTAGTGCATGGTTCCCTATCATCGATGTTCATTATATTGCATTATGTGAATTGTGTAATTTTGTTATTGTTCTTTGGTGAGGCTAGGATGGTGAGTATACCTATTAGGTTATATTTGGTTCTGTGATTTTCTCATATGGAAATTTGTATGCTTCATTCACATATACATGAGGGACTTTTTTCCCACTGAGTATACCTTTATACTCACCCTAAATATATAATTTTTTTGGGTTTCAAGATGGAATTCATGGACCACACTAAACACTACGAGCTCGGATCTTGATAGTTGAAGAATGGATTGTTAACTTAACTTTTGGTATTTACTTTCGAGACTTTTGTGTTTGTACTATTTGTATTTTTATTCATGCATGTTGGATAGTTTTTTGGATTTTTTATATACATATTGGAGTTGTTTTTTGGATGATCCATCATATCTCCCAATATTGTTTCAAAAAAGTGTAATGCCTCCTATATGGTGAGATCTGTATACTCTTATTTCAAGTTAAAAACTATGGTCCAACTAGAGGTGCGACTCAAGGGTGATTATCTTCCTTTCATCATTTCCATCATAGGTGGGGAATCTTTGGAGGAAGGGGTTCATTACAAAACATTCTATCATTTCTGAACATTGGCATTCATTCTTCTGAGAAGGTTTCCAATTATGATTACTAATATGTCTGATTTATTACATAATGTGGTTTTCATACTCCCCAAAATATATAAGGATTTTTTTGATAGAGGGAGTTTCCAATAGATTTATTTGGGGGGGGGGATGTATAAACTCATATTTTAATTTTTCTAAAATGACATAGCTGGGGTGGCCATAGGCCAAACATGATTGGAATTATTTCATCAACCCATTTCAAAAGCACTGCCTTCAAATTCCCTATTTCATCGTATGAGGGTTTCCCAAAATGGTTTTCTCGCATAGGACACTTCGTTGAACCAATTACAAGGGGAAAGTGAAATTAAATGTATCCTTAACTTCAACAAATGGAATGTAGTATAATGGAGTTGTCGATAGTGATCATCTCCCAGGAATATCCCATGATTACGATGATATTTTACATATTAGTGATGAGGCCCTATGTGCGTATGTCTCTAATTCACAAATTTTTATGGATACTAGTAAATAATGATAAATATTATGTCAAGAATATGTATCATTACTGTCATAACCAATACAAAGTTCCCTCTAGGGATGACCTCAACATTTTCTTTATAATTTCTCTTTATAGGGAAGAATTTTATTCTATATTTAATATCTAATAGAGGGAGGGCCTCTACAACATGTTCTTAATGGAGGAACACTATGGGTATTGACATATCATCTATGGGTAAAATTTTAATGGTTATTAATTTCAGATAGGATATCAATTAACTGAAATTATTAACTATCGATCTTCTTTGTAAACGAATAAAAATTGCAGCCTAATCTATAAAAATTACCTCATTGGTAAATCTCTATAACATCCTTTAAAGGACCTCTGTTATTTTTACTATATGTACAGCCTCCATATCTTCTATTCATAGTACCACATTGAAGAAATTTGTGGTTATAACATTATTTTCATGTTGTTGGGGAGCTATTAGATTCTTGGGACACTATTTAAATATGCTAAATAACCTCAAAACATTTGTTTTTATTTGTGAAGGGATATAAATTATTTCCTATATTATTGAATTCCCATGGATGTATTTCTGTTTAGATGCATTCCATTGGGAAACTATGTTTGAAACCACAACCTTGATTAGATTATTTCAGTGTGTGAATTAGTTATCCTATGTGGTGAGTCCCCAAAAATTTCCACCAACATACCATTAGAAACTATTAATATCCTAAGTTGATTTAATTAAGAATATTCCATCATGATTCAAAAGTATAAGAATAAATGTGGATCTGAGTTTACATTTAGCAATCTATTAGTTTTTTAACATTATTTAAGGATTTTTGGGTGAAGAAATAAATGTAGACTGGATCCTCAATGGGTTCCAATAGGATATGTGAATTGGCATCATATGCATGGGAGTTTACATAATAATGAATATATATTTTCTCAGGTACATTTTTTTATCTTTTTTTGTGGTGGAATGGATAGGAGCATAAATAGTAATTGAGATATAATCCACCACTTGGTCTTCATTTATAATTTGTATATATCGACCTTCATCAAATGTCAATATCAGAATATGGTCCACCTTATGAGTAGTTGTAAGGATATTTTGAGGTGGTCCATGAATGAGAGTAGGAATATGGGTACACTGTTATGAATCCACATAGAAATTCTGAGGAGATCCATTATTTCTTACTAATTGTAATATATACATGCCCCATGGAGGACAACAAAATATTTTGATCGGTTCACTATATCACTACCATTATGTTATGTATAGCATAGAATGTGTGAGAGAGGACATCATTCTAAACTATATTTACTTCTAGGTTATGTGAGTTGAATTCCTAGATTTTAGTTAAAGAATATGCTTATTCCTTCCCTTCAGTGGCCAAACTCCCATGGAAACACAACTTTCCAGATTCCCTCACTCAAATAACCAGTTTCAATATGTCTTATGTATCCTTCATTGTATATTTATATAGATATGTCACCATAGTGAATTAGTTCTTAAATGAATGTTAATACCTAGATCAATACTGATAACCTATATAGAAATTTTTTGTATGACATAGAATTCACAATCAAACTATCTAATGTACTGAGTTCATGCATTTTCATTCTCTTGAAAAAAAACAAAAATAAATTAGGGATGGATGTAGGGGAATAATTCCTCTAAGAAGCTAATGTTTTATTATAAATCTATTGTGGGTTCATATCCTATTGGATTTTATAGGAATATTCAATATTCAATATGGAGTCATTGTTGTGATACTCATACACCGGGTCATTCAACACCTATTTTTGCAGTCACAAAATTATTAGAATTGATCCCCTCCGTTATAGGGACATTTCCTTTCTTGTGGCTAGGGAATATGTCAATCTAAAATCATGAAAATTTTCTTATTACTGATCAAATAATAACATTTCAAATATCATTAAATCATTTGGAATTATGAAGATATACCAAGGGAATAACACCATCTACAAAACCATTAATGCAACATAATATATAAAAAAACAAATTGATCAATATCATGGGAAAATTAATCACTTTGAGTTCACTACTCAATTCTAAGTTCCCCCATAGCGATGAGGTTTCTGAACTGTACAAACATGTATTTCTAATGAGAAAAGTATCATGGGATCCAGTAGTAATTAATCATGTAACATATTGTTCAATAGGTTAGGAGATCGACTTCATAAAAACCATTGGGGGATAATTTTCTTATATATTACACTCTTATATATATAAGACATATTCATGAATCCATTATACATATCTTTTTGATACTATTTACTACTATGGAATTTTCTATTCAAAACCACACATCAACTTGATCATGAATATATGTCAGTGTTTATAAATATTTTTATAGGGTTATAACATGATATTTTTATTCTACATAGGTAGTAACTCTATAATTTTTCACCATCCATAGAGGAGGTGGATGCTATATAGTTTGTATCAAGAATATGAATGAGGTTTATAACATAACCTAATTAAGGGAAGTATAACCAATTTGGTTTAGTTCTATATAATGTAACATGTCTTACAGTTTAATAATGTGTCACAATGAATAATGTGGTACCTTTTAACAACATGAAACCGTGACCATGTGATTATTATTTTAAGTCCCTACTTCTAGGGAATATGTGGTCTTGGATTAAACCACATTGAGGAATTTAATATATCATGGTTCAAATTAATCATAGATAATTTATTTTCCTGTCATATTTTATTTTCATGTGATTAGAACAATCCATTCATTTTAAGAGGATGTAGTAGAGATGTGTGTGGTACATATAAGGTAGTTACAGCATGGACTATTAAGTAAAAGGGTCCAACAAACAGTTTCTATTGAAATTTTATTTGGATAAACATTTCTATCCAACTTATTTTATTGAAAATTAAATTTGATATTGGTTATGATGGATAATAATAAATTACGACCTATATGAAATGCTCTCTCAGTAAGAATATCTTACTTCGAGGAAGTATAAACCCTCTAAGTGTACATCTTATTATGAATTTTTTTACCAGGGATATGACCATATTCATTGATTTAAGACTTATTACTAGGAATATAGTAAATATGTATAGCTCAATGATGGATCATGGGGATAAGAGAATTTGAAAAGGAATCATTGGATCATTAGATATTGAATCATTGGAATATGGTTTTAGGAATTATACCTAGTAGAAATCGCAAATAATTTCTATCCATGACATTATTATGGGTAACATGACCAAGAAGGATGATTAAATGGGTAGGGGAAATGATCAAGTGAATATAAGTTTAGACTCGCTCATTATAGTTGGCCCATGATATTAGTATTTTGCTCTTTGATGAACTAGAAGGGTGAGTAGATCAACCAGTATATGGTCAAGGATAAAAACTATTGGATACGCCTGATACTATATGTATCTTTCACTATACAGATAATGCTAACTTGAAAATTGGGAAGCATGGATTAGCATATTAAAACAAGGTATTTCTCATCGGCATCCCAACAACATTAACCCTCTTTATTAATGAAATACATCATTTATAACAGACCTATTATTTAATTAAAATTAATACAATAATTATTACATTAATGTAAACATAAAACAACCTTGATGATCAATAAGTCTACTATATTTGAGATTTGGTACATATCATAACATCTTGAACATGGTATACAACAACATTATTTAAAACATCTGTAGCATGGTTCAAAAATTCCACAACTTTTAAAATGGCATGGGATAACCTGGGAAAAAACATCAGAATGTGGGTGAGATATAAATCCATTACGAGAATAAATGTGGTAAAATTTGATACATTTTAGTTAATAGTAAAATCAGTGGGGAAAAAATCATTAGAAATAAAAATCTAGAACAATGATACAAGATATAACAGGATAATCATAACATGGGAAATATGGAAATAACTTACAAAAAATGCATCATAATCATATGTCAAGACTAAATAACTAAGATATCATGGTGGAGAATTTATCATAAATGAATAAAATTCACTCCCTTTCCCAACACTAGATATCATGATAATAATAATTACCCAATTTATTGGATCACTATACTATGGTGGGCACACCGGTCACATTCATTTCACATTCATGTTCAAGTGTTACACAAGATCACCAAAAAAGGATTCATTAATGAGCATAAATAATTAAATGGTCATGGAGTGTGGAATAAAAATATGTAATTCCACAATAAAAGATTATATGTTAAAAAATTTGAGCAACCATGGTAGGAAACAGGTATGGAATTCACTACAAAATTGTTTTGACATGGAAAGTCACCGGGAAATTTGGACAGCATAACCACATAACATAAAGATTCATAAAAATGTATCGATGAGATAGAACGGTGTCTCCCATAAATGATACAAAAAATGTGAATTAATAAGTACATGTAAAATAATATCCCATATTTATAAATTGGAAGTTGAAAAAAAATGTTAATTTTGAAACTTGAAAGATGAAAATAATCCAAACTATATTTCATCATGGTAATGGGTGTACATAATGAATAATGGGAGTATAAATGAGAGTGAAAGGGGGATATCATTATTTATAAATTAAATAAAAGGTTTGTGGAATAAGGGATACCATATTCCAACCAAATAAAATGGAATTTAATATACAAAACATAAAATAATTGCTTGAATTGAAATGAGACGAGATAAACCCCTTACTAAATTTATGTATGGTAACAAGTGTACATAAAGGATCATGGAAGAATTAGAGAGAGTGAAAGGAAGATATAATTATTTATAATGAAAATGTATAGTATGGAAGAGATCTTGGAACATATTCTAATATAAGAAAAAAGAAATTGAGAGACCTAACAAAAAACGGTTCTTGATAAAAAGAGAAGAGTGGAAGATCCCTTAAATGAGTGATTAACTCCAAATGCTTGGAAGGGGATTATTGAGATCATGGGGTAAATTTTTAAGGACTCAATAGAGTGTATGGATGTATATGGAAGTTACTCTAGTTGTTTTAATGAATATAAATTGGATTTGGTAGTTTTATATAGTAAATGAGAGGGATTTCTTTATTATTTTTTATTTCGATTCAAAAAAGGTAAATAACCCAAACCACAATCCATACCATGAATTTTTCCAATGGTTTAATCAAAATTGAGGTGGAATCCATTATTTTATATGAAAAATTCCGTAAATTAATAAATTATTTCCCTTGCATATGTGGAGGTGAGTCATAATAATTGAGAAATTATTTTAAATCCTTAAAATATAGTAATAGTTTTGGAGGATTCATAATGGATTTATTAAATTAATCTAATGAACATAAATCATATAATTTAAATGTAATAACATATATTTGGTTGTGTATACCCTTGAAACTATTTATTACATTAATTTTCCATCGTTATAATGTCTTAATACACAATGTATATTTATATGATATTTAATTTTTACCTGGAAATTTGACTGTCTCAGAGAAATAAGAAACAAATCACCATTGGGAAATTTTGATATTTAAATTCAAAATATATTATTTATTTTATCTAATGATTTTTAAAAATATGTGAATTTTCACTTTTAAAATAAAATCAATATTTATAAATGCTGGGTTTTTGGACAATAACAATTATTATGACCTCATACAATTAATATTTGAATTTATAAAAATTATAGAATAATTTAGAGTTAATAATAATTATATAATAATGATATTTTACTAATATATTATATATTTAAAAATTAAATTAATTATTCAAAATAAATTGTTGAATTGAATTTGAATATTACCTAAAAATACTATTTATGTTATATTATATTGAAAGTAAAATCATTTATAAAGTTTCCCTAATAGGAGAAAAACATATTCATTTTTCTACACAATATAATGTACATAATCATAATGCAATGTTCATGATAAACATCCCATTAATATACCAAAAAACTATCTATGAGTAAGGTGGTCGATGCTGAGTCTTTAATAGGGTGGTTTGGTATACACGGTTTGGGTCATGATATTGATAAACATGAAATTCAACCATAAATTGTTTCTCTCATGAATAAGTTGTTGGATCTCAACATGGTATTAGCTGAAAGAAAATCCAATTTATTATATTTCTGTTTGATGTTTCAACAAATGGTATTCTTAGGGTACGATCCTACTAGTTAACAACATCACTTTCTTTGTTCTTGTCAATTGGATTTTTAAAAACCCTATAAATATATACTAATATTTTGATCACTATTAAATGATTATGTTATAAATATTAATGATACATAATGGGATTTTAAATAAAATTGGATATAATAAAACAATATAAGATCAGATTTTTTCAATAACCATATTACATAGTTAGACATTTTATTAAATCGAAATGGGAATTTTATTAATCATATTTCAAGTTGTTAGATTCATCAACCATTCTGAAATTTCACCCTTTAAATTTTCATTTCAAAAACTAAAATTGATGAGGGTAACTCAATTTCATCACCTCCTACAGTTCCTTCATTTTTTATTGAAACATTTGGTTTCTCCACCACACTTTAGCAATGTGTGTTGTCTAATTTCATCGATATTTGTCTCTACGATCTAATATTTTCACTAACTCCTCCGCATATAAAATACTATTCAATAATGTTATCACATCTAGAGATAGTACATATGATGGGTTTGGTATGTACTTTCTAAGAAGGAAAAATGGAATTCATCATGTATTAGAGATAGTTTAGGAGTTACAAAAATTTGGTAAGACACCGCTCTGATGCGATCCATGATCTTGAAGGTGATTATGTATCATTGACAAAGATTTCCCTTCTTCCAAAATCTCATCAATTCCATCCATGGAGATTTTTGGATGAATTACATATCCATCAAAAAATTATATGTCATTTCATCTATTATAATCCTATCTCTTATGTAGAATCTAAGTATCATTGATGTGGTACTAAATGTTCTTAACATATTCCATTATTTCCATAACAATTTTAGGACCGAGTAGTTTTCGTTCCCAAAATTCTTCTGAACTTGAAGGTGTTCTGCACTTCTTCCCTTAATGAGCCTCCAAATGAGCCATTTATATTCCTTAGTGTCACTATTTTTGTAAGAAAAGTCAATATGAAGAATATCTTGGTCCCATCTGACCTTGAATTCTATATAACATGTACGTAACATATCTTCCAGTGTATAAATATTCTGCTCTGGTTTGCAATCAATTTTTGGAATATATGCCTAACTAATGCTCCTAACACTATTTATAAAATGTTTGATATTTTCTATAACATGGATTTGAATCTCAAATCATGATATGATATATTTTATAGGTGCATTTGAGGTAGCCTTATGACTTCCCTAATGTGTTTTCATCAGTGATGATCCTCTGATAAGTCCTCTAGAATTGCAATGAAGCTATAAGGATTTCTACGATGACCCAAAACAACCCATATAACATTGTTCTCCATTTCTTTCTAAGGAAGTCCTTTGAAGATTTACATGGTGATTTTTCCCATTTCCATGTAATTATGGGCAATGGTTGCATCATCTCCATATAATTCATCCTTCCATCCTTCACTTTTGGACATACCAGGCACTTTGATGTATATTGAGCGACCTTCTCCATCATATTTTCCCACCAAGAGTGTTTTAAGGAATCTTGATACATCTTTGTGAATCCTTGGTCAATAAATAATGTTAAACATTGTGCATCATCCTAATATTACTTCTTTAACTCGTGATATTATGGTAAACATTGTTGCGACCCTAATCTCAAAACTCCAACTTCATTAACACTAAACTCCATGGATTTAAATTTTCTTATAGTTTCCAAGTTATTTTAAATTCACACAAAATTTCTTTGAGAATATTTTAATTTATCCATATGGTATGGTTGAAAAATAATTTTTGAAAGGATTTATGATTTTTCTTCCTTTATTATTCCAATGTATGTCCTTTCTAAACATATAATGATTGGATCTCGATGAATTGTCATTAAGTAGAAAATTGTTATATCTATTATATGGATATCATCTGATATTTATTTCAAGTTAACATGGTATTAGTATATTGGTATGTTATATTCCTTGATCATCTATAACGATCTACATTGGTTCATATCCATCTATTTCTTGGTCAATATATATTTGGGGATTTTGTTACCATATATGTTTCACACATCTCCACAAAGCTCTAAGGATGCTATATTTGGAAGTGAAGATCATTTTATCCCACTCTAGATCATGCATTGGGTACTTCTATTTATTAACTTTCAACTACCGTGATTCATAGGTTATGAATTTTTCATTCCACATCAAAGGACAACCCAATCCCTTTATCAAAGAATGGTTGAATACCATGAAATGTTACCCACTTGTGGGTTGTGTGAGAATAGAAGAATTGGAAATCACAATTTTCAATTCCATTATTCTATATTCAGACTCATAATTCCAAGAAAAATTTAATACCTTCTGATTTAAGTTGGTCTGTGGGTTTGAAAATTGAGAAATATTTCTCATAAATCGATGATAATACCCACCTAATACAAGATAACTATGAATATCATTAATAGATGTTGGTGTCATGCATCCTTCAATAGCTTCTATCATCGATGGGTCCATATATATCCCATTTCATTTTAAGATATTCCCAACAAATGAGACTTCCTTTACCCAGAACTCCAATTTATTGTACTTATCATAGAGATTCTCCATTTTTATGGTATTTAGCCCAGGGCTCAGATGGGCTACATGCTCCTCCTTTGTTTGGGAGTATATTAGAATTGACACCATGTTCTTATACCTATTATGAAATGGAGTCAGGGGATATCCTTTTTATTAACCCTAACATGGTATTATCTTGTTTTCAGATCCACCTTGGAGAAGTATTTTCCACCATGTATCTAATTAAACAAATCAAAACTTGGTGGCATAGAAAACATGTTCTTTTTCATGATCTTGTTGTGATCATGATAATTAATGGAAAGTGGCACTGACCCTTCCATCTTATTATAAAGAGGACTATTGTACCCCATGGTGAAGTACATAAGCATAAAACCCATTACCCAGATTCTCATGTAGTGTTTTTTTAATCTTCCCAAGTTATACAATATCCACTCTATATGGATTATTGGTTAATGGAAATTATATAGGTGTATGATTGATTGAAAATTATACAAATAAACTATGAGGAAGTCCTGTAAATTCCTTGGAAAGCACATCATAATATTCCCAAAAAAATGTACATGTATTCAAGTATTATCATTGGATTATACTCCATCATTTGAGGTGCATAAACTTACTCATAGGGGAATAATATCATTGTATGATATTTTGGAGCTAAAGAAGATTCATCCTCTTCTTTGAACATTTATAGAATCCAAGGTTGATTCACAATATAGATAGTGACTTATTTCTCATGGAAATTTATGTTGGGAATATATATATATATATATATTTAACATCAATCTATTCTGATATGTGCATCAAATTCCATTAAATGCAGACTAATATTATTTTCAAGATTGAAATTTTCACAAAAATCAACATGTGATGCAAAATTGTATATGCTTTCCCTGATGATGTGAAATCATCTTAGGATTTGACATGACGTACATAGAAAATATACAAGATATGATAGTAATAAATGAGTTGAAATACTTCTTGATATACAATAATTATTGGGTATATTTTACATGTATATCAATCATCATGATCCATCAGAGACATGGACATTACTTTTCCCCCATTATGATATAGTTTTTATGCTCATTATGCTTTTAAACCAGTGTAATAGAGAATTGGATGGGATAATCCCTAAATTATCCACACATATAACATCTAATTGTATGAAGTACATTTGATTGAAAATTATTTACATCCATTTCCTCAATCATTTTATACTGAAATTGGATACTTTATACCCTATAATTCCATGCATAAAACATCTCCTATTACCTTTTTGATATTTTCCTTGGTTCCACCTTCCACAATTTTTCCATAAATGAAATTGTGTCTTCATTACCTTATCACCTTTATCTGATGAATGTCTTTGATTCTTCATCTTCCTCTTCCCTGTTTTCATTGGGAATTCAACAAATTTATGTTTGGTAATTTTTATTTTAAATGCTTCTACGAAATAATCACAATATGACCAAAATAAGATCCTATTAGATTGGGAATATCATTTAGGATGTCATTACATCACCTATAACATTTATTTTTTAACTGATTCCTCATATTTCACGGAATTTTCTTGAAAATTTTAAAATTTTCGACGATTATTTTTAACTATTAAACACGTAAAGGGGAATAAAATAAAATTAAATGGATAACTTGTAAATTAAAATTATTTCTTAACATGAGAATTTATAGGCATCAATCAATGTTATCCATGATCTATTTCCTAAAATCTATTTTATTGGAATTTGTGTTCCCTTCATAAAGGTTCTTAATGAGATTATGACTTTACCAAACAATAATCCCTAGGTTTTTCATACAAGGTTGGCATTAAAGACCACTGTCATGTACCATGTTACACCATGTCTGGCCCGGAACACCTTGTCAGATTTGTAATACCATGGTACATATATTCTATATCCACTTCCACATGTAATATATTGATATGGATTTATTTTCTAGACAAGCCAATTACTAAATACTTACCAAAATTTTGAGGTTTTTTCTTATAATTATTCTTATAATGAAGGTTTCTCTATATTTTTCATAATCAGAAACCCCAAAATAACTTATTTTTTCTTCTAATACCATCTATAACAACCCTCTAATTTATTTTACATTAATATTTGCGTTATTAAATTATTGTACGCATAATACATGTCATAATAGTGATAAGTATTGCATCTCTGAGAAATAGGTACATATCGTAACATCTTGATCATGGTATACAAAATAATTATTAAAAGATTCCTTAAAATTCTTTTAAAATTACATGGTTTTTAAAACATAATGGGATAACCTATGCATAAAAATAAGAAGGGGTGACTAAAAATACATTATGAGAGTAAATGTGGAATATGGTGATACATGTTATATGTTAGGAATACAAATGGGGTATAGAAAGTATAATGACCCATACTTTACATACATTGTTATAACATCAGAATTGATGGACAGTTATTACAACATATAACAAAACCAAGAAAAGACCGTATAGGTATAGTGTCTTTAGAAACTGGGAAACATAAACAACTAGTTCATAAAGCATCTACTTTGCCTCCAATTTATTTCATCATATCTAGAGTCCCTTTTTGGCATATTCTACTTAATAACATTCTTCCTGACCTAGGGAAATAAAACATACAAAAGGTTGAGCTCAAATGCTCAGTAAGGGTAAACAAAAGAAATATCAATCACATCATATACATAAGAACATAACTTTTGGAAATCTTATTCTGCAAAAGAGATCATAATATCATAACATGGGATAAATAATAGAAGTGAAATGTAATCCCAATAATCATAACTTAAAACCTTAAACTTTGTGGCATACATACATAATCATATAGAATCATTTCTTTTTAGTCAAGACTCATTGCCAAGACTATCTTAGTGGAAAGAGTCCATTTCTGAACTGAGTTCACTCCTCGTTTCAGTCCTGTTTCACTGAACCGGTATAACCTACCATTCCAGCCATGTCTATCTCTTGAGATATAAAATCTTTACCCAATGCATTGGAGGGATATATAGGTCCCACCCATCTCATAATGATTCCATTCTTATGTGTGCCACAAAATCATAAACCATACATCATTGCATAACCCATGTAATATAAATGGGAGTCTTAAACATCATGACATCATAAAACAATTCATATAAGATAAAAATATATCAATCACAACATAATCATATCAATGTAAAAATAGGGATAGAAACAGAACCCTTTATTATCTTATATGGAAAATGATTTTGATAAAACTCTTGAACTCCATTCTTGAGGAAAATATCCTTTTTACATCAAAAACATTTTTCCTTTCTTAACATGTCATACAATTTTAAACTAAAATAAGTTGATTAAAAATAAACATGAAAACTTGTAAAGGAAGATTCTTGGAAATATTTTTTTAAAATCCATTCATGCCGTATAAGTTAAAAAAACAGTCTTCTCGTACTTTTGTCTGAAAAGTCAAAAAGTACCTCGTATGAAAAAATACAAAAGATTCCTTTCATATCTTTTACTAAAAACACACCGAACGGTAAAATTGGATATAAACTATTGTAGAAGGATGTAAATATTACATATTGAGGAAACATGGATGTGGATGATAAAATTCACCCTAGTAAATTCCAATGTATAAACAATCTCGGATAAAAATGAGATTGTGATATTTCCCCTTACCTTAGATCTGTTTTGCTTCTTAAGTGTCCGAACCTCCAGTATAATGATTTAAATAATGTTATTGACTTATTACAGAATCATACTTATTTTTATGATATCATATATGGTCATATTTTTAGTTTCTTAGTAGTAATATTTCATTGCTACTTGTTATTCGGGTGTTTATAACTTTTTGTTCTTATGCGTGTCTTGTCGAATAAATTCTTATTCCTCTCTTTAGGTTATAGATACCTCATTTCCAGAATGGTATTAGTGTAATATATATCATATTCATTCATTCAATTCATTTATATAATCATTATGAAATTAAGATCATGTAGAACTAGTCGCATCACAACGTGGAGACGCTATTCCGTACGTACGCACGAGTGATGATATTGTTCCTATGATCGTGGAATTGTATTGGAATGTATGTATACTATTTCAGAATCATTATTACTTTATAATAGTAATATATAGTCATTATTTACACCATTATACCCATCCAAGTAAGGTGGTGGTGGAAAATAGAGTACACCACGGCGTGGAGACGGTATTCCGTATGTATGCACGTGCGGTGATTTCATTTTCCGTAGGATGGATAGATGGTTAAATAGGGTTGTTTCATACTTATAATAAAATATCATTATATGAGTGATACTTATGTTATTACTTCATAATTAAACAACTAATGAAGAAGAAGTTGAGAAAGAAATTGTAAAGGATCGGTAATGGATATTACCTCTTCTTTGAAGTGCTTCTTTGAGACCTTTTTTTAGGGCACTAAAATTGGTCTTTGAAGAAGACCAGGACCTCTAGGATGTCTCTAGGGAAGTGGAGAGGAGAAAATGGCAGGGGTCGGCCGAGCATGAAGGCTCAAAGTGGTGTGAGGAAGAGAGGGAGGAGGTGCCCTTTTATAAGGGAGGAGAGGGGCACCTTTGGAATAACTAAAAATATTATTTTAATATAAAGTCAAGTTCATTTTTAAATAGCTCTAAATTGATTTATTTAGAGGCTAAGGTGGGGATTGGACGAAATCCTCTCATCCAATAGAATTTAGACAAGTTTATGTTCCTATTTTAACCTTATCATTTAGATTTAACATTAAGTTAAATAATTTTACTTTTGTCGTGTCTTCTTGTGTTCTTATACTATAAGGTTAATAAACTTACTATATCCAGCCAAAAGAACCCCAAGTTGTTTATTATTAATTCATATAACCTTATCTAAGTCATTTTGCCAAACCTTAGATTTTCATGAATAAAATAACAATTAATAATATAATATTTGTTTTAAAAACTATTTTATATCAATTTTGACACTATATAGTAATTGATTTTTGTGAAAATCATAACAGAATGATAAGTTTGAAAAAAGTTAATTAAATCAATAATAACATGTCATATTAACCTAGGAAATTAGTGGAATCCATAAAAAGTCTCAAATTATATTTATTTGGGTATTTATAACATCGATTATGTTAATATTTCATCAATAAGATAATTTTTGCATCATCGTTGTGTCATTAATAAATTAAATTATTTAATGTCTAAAAATTACAAATAAAATACCATTATGTAGGAAATATTTTTATATTTCTAATGAATATTTATAGTCGAATTTATCTTATGTATAACCCCATATTAAAAATTATTTAGTTATTAAACTTCGATTTTAACTATTTTAACCCTTCTTTAAATAAATTAATAATAAATATCCTAATATAATCCAAGTGGGCCTAAATGGTCATATTTTATTCCTAAGTTTGTTTTTGGTCGAATTAAAATTGTCCAAAAGAATTAGGACATGTGTTAGGGTAATAATAATATCATTTTTACCCTTAATTACCCTATTTACTTTTAACCGTGGTAAAAAAATGTAAAAAGTTACTATTCACCAAAAAATTATTTTCATCTCATTGAACAACATTTTACATACTGAAATCAACCATGTCTCTTGGATTTTTGAAATTCCACTCACAGAAGCGGTAAAATTATGTTTTATGAAAAAAATCAGTTTTTTAACTACCACTTAGTGGTTTCACTATTCATCAAAAATTGAAAGTTTTCAGAAAAATACCAAAATTTCACCCTAGGCTAATTTCGATATTCCAAATCCAAAAATGAAGTCCATTTTGAAAAAAAAAATTATAAAATTTCAAAAATTGGTTATTACTATTCATAACGGCTAGTTTAAATAATATTTTAATAGCATATCGTCGTTTAGTGAAACTCGGTATTGCGTACGATGCAAGCTATCGAGGAAGGTCGCGATTTCGTGTAAATCAAGCCAAGAAAGTGTTGTGTAGAAAAAGATTCATTTGATGATTTATATAATATAAAAGTCTCGAGTGTTACATTCTACCCCCCTTAAAATTAATTTCGCCCCCGTAATTCGTCACTTTGTAACAAACAGATGAGGATACCTCTCTCTCATCATATCCTCAAGCTCCCATGTAGCTTCTTCTAATTGGTGGTTCCACCATAAAACTTTCACCAATAGAGGGGTCTTGTTTCGTAGGACTTTTTCGTTACGATCCAGAATCTCTATCGGTTGTTCTTCATAAGAAAGATCATGCTCCAGCAGTACAAATTCTGAGCTAAGTACATGTGAAGGATCAGGTATGTACTT
Organism: Viscum album; assembly: GCA_963277665.1. Classification (NCBI taxonomy): domain Eukaryota; kingdom Viridiplantae; phylum Streptophyta; class Magnoliopsida; order Santalales; family Viscaceae; genus Viscum; species Viscum album. The sequence continues at coordinate 1,496,423,729 of OY728147.1, read as the reverse complement.
TATCAGGAGAGATACATGGAACACATCGTGAACTTGAGAGAGATTCAGTGGAAGCGCCAATCGGTAAGCTACCTTCCCAACACGATACAGTATTTCGAAAGGACCGATATATCTAGGGCTCAACTTTCCCTTCTTTCCAAATCTCACGACTCTCTTCCAGGTAGATATCCGTAAGAACACTTTATCACCCAATTCAAACTCTAGGTCTTTTCTTCAGCTGTCGGCATAAATTTCCTGTCGACTCTGAGATTCTCCTATGTGTGGTTGAATAGATCTGACCTTTTCTATCTTTTTATCAACGAGATAAGGTCCTAATAGCTTTCTTTCCCCAACTTCATCCCAGCAAGTTGGTGTTCTGCATTTCTTTCCATAGAGAGCTTCATAAGGAGCCATCTGAATACTGGAGTGAAAGCTATTATTATAAGAAAATTCCACCAAAGGTAGGTGTTGATCCCAACCACCTTTGAAATCCATAGAGCATTCTCTCAACATATCTTCTAGAGTTTGAATTGTTCTCTCAGACTGACCATCTATCTGAGGATGATAAGCAGGGCTGAAACTCAACTCTGTATCTAGAGTATGCTGAAGACTTCGCCAGAACATCAAGGTAAATCTCGGATCCCGATAAGATATAATAGAAAGTGGTACTCCATGAAATCTTACCACATCCTTTACATATATCTTGGCAAGCTGATCCAGAGAGAAATCCTCTCTAATAACAATGAAGTGTGCAGACTTTGTAAGATGATCAACTATGACCCAGATAGCATTATTGCCTTTGGATGTTTTAGGATGTCCTGTGACAAAGTACATAGTGATGTTTTCCTATTTCCATTCGGGTATGGGTAATGGTTGTAACATCCCCTTAGACTTCTATCTCTCGGCATTAACTTGCTGACAAACCAAGCATCGAGAGACATATTCAGCAACATCTCTTTTCATGCCATCCCACCAGAAGTACTCTTTCAAGTCCCTATACATCTTCATGCTTCCAGGATGAATAGGGAATGAAGAACTATGAGCCTCATCCAGCAACTCCTTCTTTAATTTGGGGATGGGAGGAACAAAAACCCGATTCCTGATCTTTATTATCCCATCACAATCAAGGTTGAATTCAGGAACATTTCTCACCTTCTTTTGTAACTCGGCATCTTCATTCTGTGCCTCTTTAATCTTCACATGTATAGATGGTTGAACATTCATTTGAGAAAGATAAGAATTTTCCCCTTCCATTATAATCCAAGATCTATCCTTTGTAAATCGATAAATATTGGATCTTTTGTGATCCTCATCCTGGATAAACTGGCATGGTCTTGTCGACTTAATGCATCTGCCACCTTGTTTGCTTTCCCAGGGTGGTAATGGATTGAGCATTCGTAATCCTTAATCATCTCCAACCATCTTCTTTGACGCATATTCAGCTCCTTTTGTGTGAAAATATACTTTAAACTTTTATGATCAGTATAAATGACACACCTTTATCCATAAAGATAATGCCTCCAAATCTTTAATGCAAATATTACCGCAGCTAACTCCAAATCATGAGTTGGTTAATTATGCTCATGGATTTTCAATTGTCGTGAGGCAAAATCTATCACCATATCATTTTTCATAATAACACACCCTAATCCCTTTTTGGATGCATCACTATAGATCACAAACCTTTCTCCACTACAAGGTAGTGTGTGCACAGATGCACTGGATAACCTTCTTTTCAACTCCTTGAAATTCTCTTCACATTCCTCCATCCAGACAAACTTAACTCATTTCCAAGTCAACTTGGTGAGTGTATTAGATAATCGTGAAAAATATTTCAGAAAACGTCGATAATATCTAGCCAAACCCAGAAAACTTTAGATATCAGTTACTTTTGTTGGTCTCGACCATCTTTTGATAACCTCTGGTTTTGATGGATCCAAAGATATCCCCTCTTTTGAGATTATGTGACCAAAAAATGCAACTTTTTGATTCCAAAATTCACACTTGGTAAAATTGGCATAAAGCTTCTCCTTTCTCAGGGTCTTCAATATAATTCTCAAGTGATCTTCATGTTATTCCTTGCTCTTTGAATAGACAAGAATATCGTCTATAAATACCACCACAAATTGATCAAGATAGTCTCTAAAGACTCTATTCATCAGATCCATGAAGATAGCATGGGCATTAGTAAGACCAAATGGCATCACTATAAATTCATAGTGTCCATACCTTGTACGGAAAGTCGTCTTTGGTATATCCTTCCTTTTGAACCTTAATTGATGATACACTGAATGAAGATCAATCTTGGAAAAGTATTGAGATCCGCGTAGTTGGTCAAATAAGTCATCAATGCGTGGGAGAGGATATTTGTTCTTGATAGTGATCTTGTTAAGTTCTTGATAATCAATGCAGAGTCTCATTGATCCATCTTTCTTCTTAACAAACAGAACAGGTGCTCCCCAAGGTGACACACTAGGGCGTATGAACCCCTTATCAATATTCTCTTGGAGTTGCTTCTTCAATTCCTGCAACTCAATTGGGGCCATTCTATAAGGTGTCTTTGAAATAGGCAAAGCACCCGGTATGAGTTCTATTGAAAACTCAACTTTACGATTCGGTTGAAGACCCGGTAATTCCTCTGGAAAGACATCACCAAACTCGCGTACAATGGGCATATTTTTATCGTGAGTTTCTCACCAACCATTTGAGATAAATAACCTTCATTTATTGGAATCAATACCAATAAAATGGAAGAAATTTCCACTGGAAGGTTATGTTCATCCTTGCATCGATAGACGATCATAGATTGATCTGGAATATAAAATGTGACTTCCCTTCTTTGGAAATTGATATGACCTCCATGTAGAGAAATCCAATCCATTCCAAGAATCACATCAAATTACACTATAGGAAGGATCACAAGATTTGCAGGAAGCACTTTCCCACAAACTTCAATCGGAGATGAATTATAAACTTTTGATGCGACTGTTGTGCCATTAGGTGTTGTCACAGCTATCTCAACATCTAATTATTGAGGTAATACGGTGATACCCTTAGAAAATTTTTCAGAAATAAAAGAGTGGGTGGATCCAGAATCAAATAAAACATTTTCTACTTTAGAGTGGATGGTATGTGTACCATTCACCACATCGTTGTCATACTCCACATCGCTGATAGAAATTGCATGTGACTTTCCTTTGTCTTTAGCCTTAAGAGTTTGTTGACGTCGACCATCATCATCAACCATTGGATTTGGTCATTTATTGGCATAATGCCCCATCTCCTTGCACTTGAAACATTGAAGTGTGGTAGGTTCATTCTGTGTATCCCTTCCTTTGTTTGCATAATTAGACATCTTCTTCCCATCATCGTGGCATTCAAATGCCCGATGACCTTCCTTTCCACATTTGAAACATTTACTTGTCCCTTTAAGAAAACTCCCTCCATGTTTCTTTCCACACTTTGAGTATAAGGGAAAGCTCATCTTCTTTCTAGTGTGCTCTTTAGATTTTCCTTCGAATTCCATTTTCCTCTTCTTATCAAACCCATATGACTGATGGGTTACTCCAATCTCCATCTCGACTTTGAGAGCACATCGAACGATTTCCTCGTAGCTATTGAAGTCCCTTATGGCCAACGCCCTTCGAAGAATTGGTTTTAAGCCACTAAAGAATCGATAAATCTTACTCTCAGGTTGGATAATAATACCAGAAGCGTACCTTGCAAGTCTTGTAAAATTTGCTTCATAGGTACCAACAGATTCATCATCCTTTTTCTGCAGTTCATGAAACTCTTTCTCCATCTTTGTTCGGAGAATACGAGGGAAGTACTTATTAAAAAATAAGTTCTTGAACTCGTCCCATTCCATGGACTCAATTTCATCCCTTTGCCTCATATTCTTAATAAGATTCCACCATTGATCAGCATCTCCTTCCAAACGATACACTAATAGGATGACTTCATCATGTTCCGAACATTTATGAACTAAAAATATATTTTTAGTAGTACTAATCCATTGTTCAGCAACTAATGGATCAGTAGACCCGCTGAAAGAAGGTGGACGTTGCCTCATGAAGGATTCAACAGAATGTTGCTCCTTCCTTTGCTCGTTTGGAAGTCCTCCATGATTCATAGCTTGAGAAAGTTGTGTGAGCATGGCTACAAGATTTTGCATTCCAGCTCCCATAACGTTTGGTTGCTTAGGGGGACAATCATTGCATTGCCCGTCGTATTCCGCATTAACACGGTTCCTTCGGGTTCTATCCATTGACTAAAACCAAGAAGAATAGTGTGAGGAACACTAATTATAATAGGAAAACCATATAATCAAGAATAAAATTTCACACTTAAGGTCTTATCCTAGTTTATTCTTGGCCATTTCTAAAACACTAAGATTGTGTTCTATGCTTAGTCTTATCCTTAGGGTTCTTACTAAGGCTTTCACATCCTGGTTTCCAAAGGTTGACTATACCTTTCCTCTGATACCAACTATAACGACCCATACTTTACATACATTTTTATTACTTCAGAATTGAAGCACACTTATTACAACATATAACAATACCACGAAAGGACCGTATAGGTATAGTGTCTTTAGAAACTGGGAAACATAAACAAATGGTTCATAAAGCATCTACTTTGGCTCCCATTAATTTCATCATATCTAGAGTCCCTTTTTGGCATATTCTAATTAATAACCTTCTTCCTGACCTGGGGAAATAAAACATACAAAAGGGTGAGCTCAAATGCTCAGTATAGGTAAACAAAAGAAATATCAATCACATCATATACATAAGAACATAACTTTTGGAAATCTTATCCTGCAAAAGAGATCATAATATCATAACATGGGATAAATCATAGAAGTGAAATGTAATCCCAATAATCATAACATAAATCTGAAAGTTTGTGGCATACACACATAATCATAGAGAATCATTTCTTTTTAGTCAATAATCATTTCCAAGACTATCTTAGTGGACAAATTCCATTTCTGAACCGATTTCACTCCTCGTTTCAGTCATGTTTCACTGAACCGGTATAACCTACCATTCCAGCCATGTCTATCTCATGAGATATAAAATCTTTACCCAATGCATTGGAGGGAGATATAGGTCCCACCCATCTCATAATGATTCCATTCTTATGTGTGCCACAAAATCATAAACCATACATCATTGCATAACCCATGTAATACAAATGGGAGTCTTAAACATTATGACATCATAAAACAATTCATATAAGATAAAAATATATCCATCACAACATAATCATATCAATGTAAAAATAGGGATAGAAATAGAACCCTTTATTATCTTATAAGGAAAATGATTTTGATAAAACTCTTGAACTACATTCTTGAGGAAAATATCTTTTTTACATCAAAAACATTTTTCCATTCTTAACATGTCATACAATTTTAAACAAAAAGAAGTTGATTAAAAATAAACTTTAATAATTGTAAAGGAATATTATTGGAAATATTTTTTTAAAATCCATTCATGCCGTATTAGTTAAAAAAAACATTTTTCTCGTACTTTTGTCAGAAAAGTCAAAAAGTGCCTCGTACGAAAAACGACAAAAGATTCCTTTCATATCTTTTACTAAAAACTCACGGAAGGGTAAAATTGGATATAATTTATTGTATAAGGATGTAAATATTACATAATGAGGAAACATGGATGTGGATGATAAAATTCACCCCAGTAAATTCCAAAGTATAAACAATCTCGGATAAAAATGATATTGTGATATTTCCCCTTACCTTAGGTCTGTTTTGCTTCGTAAGTGTCCGAACCTCCTGTATAATGATTTAAATAATGTTATTGACTTATTCCAGAATCATAATTATTTTTATGATATCATATATGGTCATATTCTTAGCATCATAGTAGTAATATTTCATTGCTACTTGTTATTCGGGTGTTTATAACTTTTTGTTCTTATGCATGTCTTGTCGAATAAATTCTTATTCTTCTCTTTAGGTTATAGATACCTCATTTCCAGAATGGTATTAGTGTAATATATATCATATTAATTCATTAAATTCATCTATATAATCATTATGAAATGAAGATCATGTAGAACGAGTCACATCACATCATGGAGACGGTATTCCGTACATACACACGAGTGATGATATCGTTCCTATGATCGTGGAACTGTATTGGAGTGTTTGTATACTATTTCAGAATCAGTATTACTTTATAATAGTCATATATAGTCATTATTTACACCATTATACCCGTCCATGTAAGGTGGTGGAGGAAAATTGATTACACCACGGCGTGGAGACGATATTCTGTACGTACGCACGCGCAGTGATTTCAATTTCCGTAGGATGGATAGATGGTTAAATGGGGTTGTTTCATACTTATAATAACATATCAGTATATGAGTGATACTGATGTTATTACTTAATAATGAAACAACTAAAGAATAAGAAGTTGAGAAAGAAATTGGAAACGTTCGGTAATGGATATTACCTCTTCTTTGAAATGCTTCTTTGAGACCTTCTTTTAGGGCACTAAAATTGGTCTTTGAAGAAGACCATGACCTCTAGGATGTCTCAAGGGAAGTGGAGAGGAGAAAATTTCAGGTTTTGTCCTATCTTGAAGGCTCAATGTGGTGTGAGGAAGAGAGAGAGGAGGTGTCCTTTTATAAGAGAGGAGAGGGGCACCTTTGGAATAACTAAAAAAATTATTTTATTATAAGGTAATGTTCGGTTTTAAATAGCTCCAAATTGATTTATTTCGATGCTAAGGTGGGGATGGGTATAAATAATCTCATCCAATAGAATTTAGACACGTTTTTGTTCCTATTTTAACATTATCATTTAGATTTAACATTAAGTTAAATAATTTTACTTTTACCGTGTCTTCTTGTGTTCTTATACTATAAGGTTAATAATCTTACTATATCATGCCAAACGAACCCCAAGTTGTTTATTATTAATATATATAACCTTATCTAAGTCATTTGGAATAAACTTAGTTTTTTAGGAAAAAAAACAATTAATAATATAATATTTGTTTTAAAAACTATTTTATGTCAATTTTGACACTATTTAGTAATTGATTTTTTTGAAAATCATAACAGAATGATATGTTCGAAAAAAGTTAATTAAATCAATACTAACATGTCAGATTATCGTAGAAAAGTAGTTTAATTCACAAAAAGTCTCAAATTATATTTATTTGGGTATTTATAACATCTATTATGTCAATATTTCATTAATAAGATAATTTCTGTATCATCGTTGTGTCATAAATAAATTAAATTATTTAATGTCTAAAATTTACAAATAAAATACCATTATGTAGGAAATATTTTTATCTTTCTAATTAATATTTATTGTCTAATTTATCTTATGTATAACCCCATATTAAAAATGATTTAGTGATTAAACATTGATTTTAGCTATTTTAACCCTTCTTTAAATAAATTAATAATAAATGTCCTAATCTAATCCAAGTGGGCCTAAATGGTCATATTTTATTCCTAAGTTTATTTTTGGTCGAATTAAACTTGTCCAATAGAATTAGGACATGTGTTAGAGTAATCATAATATCATTTTTACCCTTAATTACCCTATTCACTTTTAACCGTGGTAAAAAAAAGTAAAAAGTTACTATTCACCAAAAAATTATTCCCATCTCATTGAACCACATTTTACTTACTGACATCAATCATGTCTCTCGGATTTTTGAAATTCCACTCACAGAAGCGGTAAAATTAAGTTTGATGAAAAATTCGGTTTTTTAACTACCACTTAGTGGTTTCACTATTAATCAAAAATTGAATGTTTTCAGAAAAATACCAAAATTTCACCCTAGGCTAAATTCGATATTCCGAATCCAAAAATGAAGTCCATTTTAAACAATAAAATTTATAAAATTTCAAAAATTGGTTATTACTATTCATAACGGCTATTTTTAATAATATTTTAATAGCATATCGTTGTTTAGTGAAACTCGGTATTGCGTACGACGCAAGCTATCAAGGAAGGTCGCGATTTCGTGTAAAGCAAGCCAAGCAAGTGTTGTGTAGAAAAAGATTTCTTTGATGATTTATATAACATAAATGTCTCGAGTGTTATAGAAAGAATAAGAAGCATAATCATGAACTATGTGACAAGATATAGCATGATAATAATAACATTTTAAATGTGGAATAAACCTAAAGCACGACATAAAAAACATATGTCATAGATAATTCTCCAAGACATAATGGTGAAAAAAGTACCATAAATGAATTATGTTCACTCCCTATCCCAACTTGAAGTATCATGATTCTAAATATTACCCAATACATTGGATCTCTATGTAAATCTGGGTGCACCCAACACTTTCATTTCGTTCCCCCTTTTAACAGCTCCACCTAGATCATACAACACTGTTTCACACATCATAATAATGTTTTCCATGATCAAGTGGTGTGGAATTCATATGTATACACCAAAAAAAATAAAAATATGTTCATAAACATGAAATCCCTTGATAGTAAATGGGTATGGTATTCAATAGATAGTGGTTTTTTCATGGAATGTCGTGAGGAAATTTTGCAGCATAACGACATTACTTAAGAATTCATAAAAAAAATTTGAGAGCGAAGGGGGACTATAGTAAACTATAAATGAAATGTTCAGTAATAGGTATGTGTAATAATATATAAAAATATTATAATTTGGAAATAGAAGCCATCATTTAATGAATAAACATGAATAATGTAAATAATTCTAACTATATTTCATCATCGAAACTGGTGTACATAAATGATCATGGGAGTGTTAATGAGATTGAAAGGGGGTATAATAATTTATAAATTAAATGGATAGTAATAGTATTATGGGATAACTTATACCAGTATAAGAAAATGGAATTTAAAAAACATGATATAAAATAAGTTCATTAATGGAAATGAGAAGAGATAAATCTCTTACCTAATTTCAGCATGGTAACTGGTGTAGAAAAAGGATCATGTAAGGATTAATGATAGTTAAACGAAGCTCTAAGAATTTAAAAATAAAATGGAATTTATTGGGATATGTAAGTACATATCTCAACGTATGAAAATTTAATTTTGGATACCTAAAAAAAGATGTACTCAGAAAAAAGAGGGGGGATGAAGATCCCCTACATGAGAGTGTGACTCCAAATGCTTGGGTGGGGATTATTGATATCTTGGGGGTTACATGGGATGACTACATAGAGTGGATTGAAGATTATATATATGATATAAAGTTTTTTAGATAATATATGTGAGATCTCGTGTAGATTTATATAAGAAATAAGGGTTATTTATTTATTATTTATTTTTTGAACTCCACAAAATAAAAGAACCAAACCCACAAACCATACCATGTTTACTTATATTGTTTTGATAAAATGGGAGTATTTTCCATTATTTTATAAGGAAATTGAATAACATAGTAAAATAATTTTGTTTCATTTATGGAGATGAGTCATACTCTTAAAGAAATGATTTTAAAACAATGAAAATATATTAATGGTTTTGGAGGATTCATAACAGATTTATAAAATTTATCAAATGGAAATAAAATATCATTATTTTAAATTTAAAACTTATATTTTGTCATTTATATATTTTATAGTATATATTACATCATTTTTTTTTCGTTAGTATTTCATAATACACTTATTTTTATATAAAGTGTTTAATTTTTACATAAATATTTGACTATATAAGAAAATATTGAAAAAGTTACCATTTGATAATTTAGAATTTATTTTTCCCAAAATAATATTCATTTTATCTAAATATTTTTATAAATATGTGAATTTTCATTTTTAAAATAAAATATAAATTTATAAATTCTCTTTTTTTAGAATAATAGTTTTCAAACCCTTTCAAAACATTCCTATGATTTTTTAAAATTTATATTTAATAAAAGTGATTCAAAAATTATATTTTATTAGATTATATTTTATTTCAAAAATAAATTAATTATTCAAAATAAATTCCTTAATTAAACATTAATTTAATACAAAAAAAAATATTTTTATTTATTATATCAAATTAATAATAAGTTATAATGTAACCCCAATAAGATGAAAATATATTGAATATTCTATAAAAAAATTTAAATAAAAATAATGATTTGATATTGATGTAGATCCATTTAATAGACCAGAAAACATTATAATAGTAATGTGTAGGGTAATAAAACTATCATGGGATAGTTCAACACACACGGTTTTGGTCATGATCCTGATAAGCTTTTACTTCTACCAAAAATGGATTCTACCCTGAATAAGTTTTTGGATCTAAGATTGGGATTTCTAAATGGAAAATCCTAGTGATGATATCTCCCTCAGAATGTCTGATAAATGGTCTTCATTAGGTATGGTCCTACTGGTTCAGGTCATAAATTCCTTTTTTCGCATCAATTATATTTTTTAAAACCTATATTTATAATAATCACGAGATCACAATTCCACAGCTATATTTTCAATGGTAATGATAATTGATGGTCTTTTAAATCCAACTGGATATAATAAAACAAAAGAATTTCGTGTGTTCTCTATAACCATAATTCATATTAAGACATTTAATAAAATAAAAAGGAAAATTGTATTTATATTATTTAGATTCATCACACGATTTTAATTACATTTTAGAATATACCATTTCAGATGGATTTTTAGGGAATGCTCTATTATAAATTGAATTATTAAATAAAGGGGTTCACACTGGTGTTAAGAGATGTCTAGCCTTGTATCACAAGAGAATTTATAAGAGGAATGGGTAGTTTGTTTCCTTGTGTTTTTCATGGGATAATGGGGTCCCCATGTAGCTGAGATTGGTGAATTGGTTCCCACATTGGTGACAGGGGAATGACCCCTTTGGAAGGAAATGTGCATGGTTCTTCCTCTTAATACATGTCGTCCATATGGATATTGTCCTAGATATTGAATTTTATTCTACCATAGAGGCATAAACTGATTGTAATGAAACTACATAAATCCATAGGGCTTGATATGAGTGGTTTAGGAAAGCCAGTGATTGATCACTTTATAGATAACAAATTCTACTATATCACACCATAGTTTCAAATAACCACCCCTTTTGGTGGTATTTTCACCCCAGTTATTATGATAACTCATGGATAGTTGTATTATAATATATATATATATATATCTGTATATATATAGAATATACATTATTATCATTAAAAACCATCCATTTTTTCTTTAACTCAAATTCAAATATCACATGATGTTGAGGTCGGAGGAACTAGACCTAGATTTCTGGGTGCTCAGGGATTGTTGGTGAACCTACATAGTGTTTTTATTACCCTCACATACTATTTAAGGAAATTTTTGTTCTATAGGTCAACATATTTTCTTTAGGTACATGATTCTCAAAAAATATATGTGTCCACTAGAGTGGCACATATCATATTTTTAGGGAACTCAATGGGAAAATAGTAGGGATGGGTGCGCCCATGTGGTCCGTTACTCTATTAAGTAGGGAACACATTTTCATAGTCAATATAGGGAACATGTATTAAATGTATTTAATTTTTGAACAAAAAATAGTTTTTTATCTTAAAAACATTTTTCTATGAAAATAAAAGAAATGATGGGATTAATTACATTACATGAATAAAATAATGTCACCATTAATGTTATTTCATGGATCATGGAAAAGTATCTGTGATCTACATATACTAATTACCCATTACATAAAATATACATTATCACCATAAATATATATCTACCATCCAACTCTAGAACATTAAAATGGAGCTACTGTTGAGCTCTAAAACTCTCCATACTAAATTCTTTGCTACACTTTTCATTTTTATTATGTTAATATCAACTCATAGTTTCCCTATAATCATTTTATTATTCAAAAATATCAATATTATTTATAATTACTTATTTAATATCTCAATATCACCATTTTATCATCAATATAATCCAATTTTAATGGTGGTGATGATTTTTCCACATTATAATTTCTGCTATAATAATTTGGGGGGAATTTGGTGTATCATGTTCATTACCAATTTATACAATTTCATTTAACATGAAGTTATTTATACTGAATAGTTCCCAAATTTACTTCATTATCAGAGGATACATAAATGAAATATTAAACAAAACAATCAAAAAATAACTAAATATATTTATATGATGAGATATACCCATAATGTGTCAGATAGTCATTATTATATAGGGGTTCCCATACCTCATCCACAAAGATATTATATTACAAAAAACAATCAAACAAGATAAAGGGGGATGAATTAAAACATTTAACATGGACATAACCATGTTAAACTCACATCACCTGCTAGTATAATTAGTGTTACAACCTATCCTAAATCACAATGATTGAATTTGAGTAGCTCACCAACTCATTACAATCTCACCATAGAGAAGAGGCCGTTGAATAATGATGAACACATAAGTCATATAAGGGGTTATATTCACTTAATATCGGATAACCCTCAATATTTAAAAACAAAGAATGTATTACAAAAAATAAATATTGTTAAAATTATACGATTGATGAAAATAGATAAATAGAATCCCATGTTATATCAAAATAGGATAAGAGTCGGTCTTACAATAGTAATTATAAGAGATCCCCACATATTGTGGATAAATAATTGTATTCATGATGGAATAAAAGATTTAAAAAGGGTAAACTAATAAAATATAAAATTGTGTATCTAGGAATCAACTAAATTCCTTGACCATCTCGACCTACTCCACATTAAAACATATATACTTTCTATATAGCTCGATCCATGAAAAGGACAATTTAAAAGCGTAGTAGGGTGTAGAAAAAAGGTGGGAGTGATAAAATGAAGAGGACACAACTAGAACATTCTTAAGATACGTGTAGTTGATTTTAAAAAATTATTCACTAACATCAACAATTAAAATTTAATAATGAGTCCCTATCAAATCATTATTAGATGACTTGTCCACCATTAACCTCGACTAAACCTACTACTTCTCCATAATAGAGGTACTGTCATATTGTTCAAAACATACCCAAAATCATTAATGGTTCCTTCTCCATCAAATTATAGTCACACATAAATATCCTATGAAGTCTTTGATGATGCCCTCATAATTACAGGAGGTCAATCCTCATGTACCATACTATGTCCAAGACCAGAAGCTCTCAATTAGGAATGGTCATTCATTAAGGCCATGTTAAGTCTCATATCATGCCCTATCAATCAATTAAGGTCAAACATCATTATTGTAGTTCACATTCCTCTCTTTGTGTGTCCCTATTATATACACATGCTCATGCCATCATATTATAGTCTACTGACCACACACATAATATATGGTACCACAACACTCAGTCTCAAAATATGTTTTAACAAGAAGTTAGAATATGAAATAATTAATCAATTTCAATGGCATAACCACTTGTAAAATGAAGAATATTACGGATAAGGATTCATCAATTATAGATCATTGGATACCTCTAGATTACATCTCTATGTTACTCATTTAATCAATTTTAATTCACCCATCACATTTTTAACTATATGGTTTTCCCAAAAAACCATTTGAAATAAAATTAGGTCACATAATATCCCAATAATTCCTAAATATATCACACTATTTCCAATTATTCCATTAATTATCATTATTCAAGACCACTACAAGATCCATGGATTCATCTATCCTATGTCAAATAACCATTCCATACCATTTGAAAGATTTGCAAAATCAATCGGGAATCACTCGACCACATGACACACAAAAGTTAATCAATTTTAGGAAAATAAACACACATTTAAATTAAAATCCTAACATAAAACCAATATAAATTCTAAAAAATGGTAAATACAATTTTATTGATGTTTATATAAGTAGGAAAACAAAACTACACCCTCTATTTTGAAAAAAATAGAATTTCTAACATTAGACCAAAACCCGTCAATAATGTATTGACCAAATGAAACCTATAAATAATTGAAGTTGGTAATATATGTATTGTATGGAATTAGAAATTCCAATGGATAAACCATGTGATAAAAAAATAAGATGTCAGAATAGGTTATAATGCAACAGAGGAGCTCCAAAATGACCCATGTATGTGTAGTGGTTGAAGGAGAAGAAGGGTATTTAGATAAAATGGTCCCTATAAAAATTCACATACTAATTTATAAACACATCTTGTTCTACCTAGTATCCTATACAACTTGACTATGTACCCTGTAAACCAACTAAGTTCCCACCTTAGCCCCATTGCGTGGTGGATGTCGTAGTATCTCTCATAGGGTTGATCCCCTTCATACTATGTAACTAATCCTCCTTTACTAGGTACCATAGGCCCACATAGTACATTTTCTCATTAGGAGCACTGTAACTCACTATAAACCAAACATGATACCCTATAATCCCCAAAAAATTAAAGAAATATAAGATAATGAGTATTAAAATGAAAAAAATGATCCAGGAATTCATACATAAAATTTGAATACAATTTCCAATGAACATTTTTATTTTTTTCGCGTACTTATAAACAATATCTATAGATCCCCACTGAAAAAATATAACTATTGGAATAATGCATACTAATAATTCTATGAGGTTTTTATATAGATTTGTTTGTGCTTCCAAAATCTCTAAACAATAGGAATCATCTTCCTCCAAAACACTATCATTCTCTAGTAAATATTTGTACTGAGATCCCTTCAAACTATCTACCCATCTCTTACTAAACATCATCACCTTTCATCATGTGAAACAATTCAAGATCATATATCTAGAGGTATGATACATAAAACACAACATTGATACCTAACTTTTATGAATTAATATCCAATTAATTAGACACTTCCATAATCCATTCTACAATCATAAACATGTCAACTAACTTGAATGTTATATTTCCATATATCCTTATATTATATTTCCCTATCTATGAATATTTTTCCAAGAATACCCATTCCTTCATGGTAATCTATGAGTTTTGTTTCTTATGGATTACATGTAATTAATTACTTCTTATAGTGGTATCAAAAATCATCAAGATTAACTATACATGCTCAGTGTTGTCATATACCATGGTTTTTCTAATCAATATAGGCTCACATTCCTCAAATCTAAACACCTTTATATGAAATGGACTACAACAAATATCCAAAATGATAGTCATCAACAAAAGATATTGACATTTTTCTAAGAAATTTCTTCTAATTATTGTTGATCATTCCATGATAGACCAAAATCATGAACACCCACCAAGATATAACCTTTGTTGTCCGGATGATTTTCTCAAACTACACATTTATCTACATTTGGTATATTTTACTCATCTTTATCCATGACCTCATCACCTACTACAAGACACGTAAAAACCATGATGTAAAAAAATAAATATCTACTATATTTTTAATAGGAACCTTGTTCACCCACAATATATCCAGAATGTAAGACTTCTCTAGTGATTCCACCCATAACTTCTATTAGATTTTTAATAAATTTAAAAAATTTACTAGTTATTCATCTTCCACCCACAATTCATTATTACCGATTCTAGTATTTTTAGTCTTATTAAGAAGCCTATTTTCATTTCTTCTCGCTAAAACATTTTCCTTAGAAAGTGTTGAGGTAACCCACCATGGTTCTTAGGATCCACCTATATACTCAAAAAAAAAATTAATGAAAAGCTATATAATATTCTTCCTCATAGTAATTCAGAATAAATGATTATTGATATTGTGATATATCTCAGTCAACCCTAGATGCAGTTCACAACATGATACATGGGATCAATATAATTATAAAATAATCATTCCAATAATTGGTCATATTTTTGGACTCACAACTTTATAGTATTTAAATCATTATCTATCTCCTATAAATCCTTCACTGAGTCCATTAATAAAGGAGAAATAACATAGGAGGTATATGTAAAAACCCACTATCCCTATAATACATAAATTTTATAGTTAATAAAAAAGCTTATTAGTTTCAAAAATATATTTAAATGATTTATTTAATAATCCCTTAATAATTATATTGAGATAACCTATCATTATATTCCACTCACTAAGGAAATATGGTTTCTAAAAATCAAAGGACAAAAATTACTCAACCCAAAACTCTATCCAATGTTTATGTCTCCTTGGGAGAACACGAATCACAGTATCTTCTAGTTCATGAAGACACTAATTCTCAAACCAATGAAAAAACTTCACAAACATATTAATGTGTAAAAAAAATAGAAATCTATGTCAAATTTTTATAGTAGTTCCACTAATGGGTTCATAACTATAAGTCCCATAATAAACTATCCACACAATTTTTCTCATAAAACTCCATGTCAATTTATGAATGGATCATAACAAATTGTATAATTTTTCCACAGATTTTTTATATTTGAAATTAGAGCTTATTTTGACCTTATATTTTTCATTAGGAATGAAAATTTACTTTGATTAGTCCCCACAAATTTCTCCCCCTTTTTGGTTATCACAGTCATCAATGTTTCAATATGAGAGAAATATTATATCAAATCCATGTAACACATAGGAAATATATGGAAAATAATAATCTTAATCACAATATTGCATCACTCCCGAGTCACCACAACCACTAATTTCCCTATATCAATCAAAAAATGAAAATCTAATGTCATAATCACACAAATGTTGTCGTCTTGAATCCAAATTTGAGACATTGAGTACATTAAATAATGTTCATGTGAAAAAATAATAGCCAATGAAAACTCTAGCCACTCGATATGATTCTCTTGAGTCCATTTGTATACCAATATGTCATTAATGAAAACCATTATGTTTTATTCAATATAAGGACAATGATTCTGGTTCATGAGATCCATAAACACCTGCAATGATTTTTTTACCAAATGGAATTACAAGGTACATGTATAACATATACCTATATTAATACTCCCTCATCTAAATGTTCTCTACTGTGACTTGAAGGTGATGGAAAAATGATCAAACATTAATCTTGGAAAACCATATGGAAACCTTAAAATGATCTAATAGATCATCAATGTAAGGTATTTTATACATATCCATAACAATGACCATATAATGTTTTGATAATATACTCTCAATAAGAATATATCATCCACCTTCATGGATAATTAAACTAGATCACCCCATGGAAAAATATATTGGGAATAGATATCTTCCCTTAATGTCCTTAATCCATAACATCATATTCCTTCACTCATCTAATTATTCATTACAATTTTTTTCAATCTAGTATTTTTACAGTATATAATATCATTATAGAACTTCATCAACATGGAAATATGGTATACTAATAATTATTTTATGAAATGATCTTTAATATAGTCTATTACATGATGATAATGAGATATAATCATCACCTAATCCATTATGAAAAACAAGCCCACCCACAGTCATTATAATGGCTGTAATCTAAGTAATATTGTGTCTTATGATACCTATCTACCCATCATAGTGTCAGAAATTAATTTAATCCAATACCATAAGGGATTTAATAGACATTGTAACACCGCAAGATTTCAAAGTACGTTATCTCTTCAAAAAAATCAATAACTTGCGCTACATGAAACACCGAGTTCGAATACACTACGACTTACCAAACTAACCGTTCAAAAAGTGGTTATGAATAGTATTAACTGAATTTTGACTTTTATATACTCTATATAATTTTATAATCTATATTATGTGTTACTTAGACAATATATAAGAACAAATTCATTTTTCTTAGATAAAATAATTATATAAGGAAAATAAATTTTATTGCCTTTTAATGGAGAACCATTTTTAAACCCAATAGTTGACACTTTTATTTATTGAATTAAATGAAATTAAATTATTAATTATAATTAGGACATAAAAATTTATTTTGGATAAATTTTGGGCACTTTTCTGATAACTTTCCTATTTTGATGAATAGTGAAAAATACTAAATTTTAATTGAAAATAACTTTTTTAATCGAAATAATTTATTGTTATATTTTATACATTTGAGTGGTTTTAAAGTATACTAAGATTATATTTTTATAATTTAATATAATTTAAGTCATTTTATGTAATTTCACATTCAAACAGGAAAAAAACAAGTGTCAATATTTTGATAGTTATTATTTCTAAAAAACACAATTTTTTACAAAGAGAAATAATTATATATTAATTTATTCCACTTATGTGTTTTAAATTTGAAAAAATGGATTCCATATATAGAATCAGGAGTTCAATTTTTGTAAATATATATCTTTTATTTTTATTCATTATGAATATTTACTTCACCAATTATTTTATTTACATTGTTAGAAGGTAAATTTGGTAAATTAGGGTAAACAAATATTAGTATAATAATATTAAATTACCCTAAAATGTGTTCTATTCATATTTGATGATACATTTTAGACAATGGACATTATTGGGTCCATTTTGGGACAACATGTATCCATTTTAGAGTGATAATGACACTTTATATAAATTAATTTAAAGGAATAAAAAAATGACATAAACATATATCTTTTGGTAATCCAATTTTTATAATGGGTTATAAAAGTTATAGTTTTGACTATAAATAATCATTTAAAATATAAAAAAATTTAATAAACCAGGGTATTTTATTTATAATATTTAGAAATTATATAATTTGATTTATTTATGACACAATGATAATGTAGTAATTACCTTATTAATGAAGAAATCAAATAAATGGTATTATAAATATTAAAATAAATATAATTTCAAAGTTTTGATGAAATACCAAGAATTTTATATATAAATATGACATGTTATAGTTTATTACATGTATTTTTCTCCATGTAATAATGTTGTGATGACTTTTAGAAAAACCAAATACTAAATAGTCTCAAAATTAACATAAATTAGTTTTTAAAACAAATACTATTTTATTAAATTATATAATAGTCCTAAAAATCTAAGGTTCATCAAATGGACTTATATAATAATTTATATGTCATTAATTAACCACTTGTGGTTATATTGGCATTCTATAGTATGTTTATTAACCATATAATATAAAAATAAATGCAGACTTGGTAAATGTTAAACTATTTAACTAAGAGTTAAATAAAAATGACAAGGTTAATATGGTGACCTAAACCTGTATAAAAACTATTTTTTGAGTGGTTTTCGTCACATAACAACCTTATCCTAGAAATAAATTACTTTGGAGCCATTATAAAATGAAAATGATTTTATTATAAAATAATATTTCAAGCTTTTCATAAAGTTGCTCTCACCTCTCTTATAAAAAGGCACTACCCCTTATCTCAAAATCACACATCGAAATCCCTTAGGATCAGGAAACCCCTAATAAAATATCCTCCCACCTTCCCTCAAATAAACCTATCATTCTCAATTTGATCATAATGCCAGCCTATGGATCCCTTTTGATCATCTACAAAGGAAACACCTGAAGAAGAGGTAATAATTTCACCACCTTCTTTCACCTTCTTTTCTTCTTCCACTTCCTCTTTTTTTTGTTTCCATTCCAAAATAATAACTCCAATACCTTTTTCATACTATTATGTTACTATAAATATGGTATAACCATATTCATTATTCTATCCATCCTATGAGTGATAATGTCACGATGCGTACGTACGTACATCTTACTATCTCCACGACGTGGTGTAATTTGTTATTCAACACTATGTTATTTGGGTTGATATAATAATGAGTAATATGTATATAAATAATGAAAATAACATGCCAATGTCTTTTTAAAATTAATATATCATCCAATTACAAACATTTTAATCATTAAGGAAATGACATCGTTGCTCGTGTGTACGTATGACTTAACTTGTCTATGATGCGATGAGATTCACTAACTCATTCACATTTCAATGATGACTATAAAAATATATATTATTCATAAGTATATACTATATGCCATATAAATGCTACTGAATATATATATATATATTTATATATGTGTGTACTTACATATATCTTATTCACTTACTTCCATTCAATATGATATGGAAACGGAAACAACGTTTATGCTTTCATATGACCTACAGTCTCCATAAAAGGTGTTTTCATTTCATATACATATTTATTATACATATATATATTTAGAATATATTATATATATATATATATATCATGTTTTATTTTATATATGAATGTAAATCTTGTTCTTAGTGATACAATCAAAAATAATACGTTACAACACATACGATAAAGAAAGCGATTCTCACCCAAAACGTTACGTTAACATGGAAATTATTAATAAATAGGTAGTATAAAGTAATAAATGAATCATATATGATATCATAAATATTTATATGGTTCTGGAATAATTTAATAACACACTATGGACTTCATACCAGTGGTTGAATGTACCCTTGACTAAAGGAGAGTATAAGGTAAGGGTTAATTTCTCAATCTCTTTATTATCTGAGGTTGTTATTATGTAAGTATCTACTGGGGCATATTTATTATCCTTATCAATGTTTCATAAAAGTTTTTTCAAATGGATTAATTTTAAGTTACTATTTACTAAAACATCATTTTAAATGGTTTGAAGATTTATTCTTCTAAACCTTTCTCATTAATGTCCATGTTTTCAAAATGGTATTAAGGATTTATTTATATGAACATGAATGTGTTAAAATGTAAATTAAATTCAAAAGTTTCAAATTGGTATTGGAAACTTTGAATCAAAACTATATATTAAATGACTTCATTTATAAATTATGTGACTTTTAAATGATTTCATTAAAAGGGGGTATTTGTCTCAAATATTCTTTCTGATCATTATCAACTATGTTAAAATATTTTATGGGATATTATTATTAATCGAGGTTGATTTATTCTGATACAGATATTCCATATTGTATTGACGGTTTTTTGATATATTTTGACTGTGGATGTGTTATTTTTTATACCATCCATGGTTTAGGGTTAAAGTTTTGACATTTGTTATGATAGTTTTATTACTAATGTGCATGTAATGTTTTAACCTTTTCATATGAGGAATGTAATGGACATAGTAAGTGACTGGTGGAGCCTGCTATAACTCCTCGATGTATCAGTAGGTCTCATGAGACAATTAGACGTGGAATTGGGCGAGGCCATTCCCAATTTGATATATGGTTTTCACTAAGGTATTAATCATTTTTAGACCTCTTGGTCGAGGCCTTGAAAAAATGATTCAAAATGTCTGGCATTATACATTCCCTCATTATAAAAATATTATTGATGATTCATGTGGTAATTATACTAGTATAATACCCATGACTATGTTTTATTATGGAATTATTTTCTCATCTCATATTCCTTCTATAAAGTGTTCATGTTTATTATTTGTAAAGGCATGTGTTTTAAATTATTCACCATGACTAATGTTTATGTTATCTTCCAATGTATTGCTTACCCTTACTAATCATTTGTGCTCACCCCTTTCTTATGTTTTATTTTACATGGTTTCAAAGAGGTGTATTATGATTGATAAGAAGGGTTAAGCAAGGGGATTAATGGTGGTCTCAAAAGATCATTTATGGTGTGTTTTATTTTTCTAACATGTAATGTAACATTCTTGTATGTAATCTATTTTCCATAACTACTAAACTAATCAGTACTTTGGGACTTGATTCCTTTTAATCATGCCAATGGATTAAAATAATGCACTAGCCTTGAGCTTCTAGGTTCGAGGAATTATAGTTGGTATGAGAGGAAGTTTTGTACATACCCTGTAATCTAGATTTAGAAAATCTATGATTATTTAACAATACCCTAAGGATGAAATTAAGGATTATTATAGAAGAACATCCTAGAATTTTGGTAATGTAGAGATTTTGTGAATTCTACAAGGAATACATCACTGTCTAGATATGAGTAGATAGAGGCGGTTCTGGAACAGATGTACCTAGGATTGAAAACTCTAACAAGGAGTTTTGGGCTTGACTCGGGGTATCCTGGTACATGACAATGGGCATTACTGCACTCTTGGTTACGAAACTCTCAGAGGATATACTTATGATAATTCACATTTTCTTTACAATCCATTATGAAGGATTTGGGAGTAAATACTTCCTCAAAAAAACATTTTATGATTATATATTATATGCTTCATATTTTAAATTTACATTAGGTATTTAACAAGCTTGCAGTTATGCATTGCGATTCATAAACATACCTGGTGTATGCCATTGTATAGAAATAGCGCCTAGTATAAGGAATGAGAACTCTAGTAATACGAAAGATCGAAACATTACGAATTATCATATCTTTTATTTTAATAAGCTAAAAGTTAAATGGGAAATATTCTCCCACATATTCTTATCATATGAAGAAATAGTATGATATTTTAATAAGATAGGTAAAGAATTTTCTATGTCCTATGGCTTTGAAGGGAAGCAAGAGAAGAAATGGATGGTAGAGAAAAATATGTATAAAGGGATGATGGGGAAGAAGGATTTTCCCATAGGTGATAACAGTGGAAAGAATCACCTTGGTAAATACTTGAAGGGAATTGGAGTTTTTATAAGTGTGGAGAAAAAGGACCCCAAGTACGGGATTTCATGGGTAAAAAAAGGATTCAAATGTACAATGCTTCATCTGTAAGGATTTGGGACACTACGCGAATCAATGTCCAAATCATCATAGTATGCCCCAAATGATGAGATTGGATAATAACCATATTATGATACTATCACTGATTAAAATTAATGACTAGTGTTATTATTTTGTTATTAAAGAATTATTTAATATTAGCGTTGTATCAATTATGTATGAGTTATATTAATTATGGAAATAAATAAGGATTGTAAAGTTGTACTATTTCATTAAGGATATGAGATTGTATGGTACCATGTAAAGTGACACTATTTCAGGTTAAACATTTTTGGGAAAATACATCGTTGAAGGGATGGTATACCATAATATGGACCTGATACTGAGGTTTTGACCATGGAATAAGAGATGGTTTATTTGGATAAATTATATTGGATATTCTTTACTACCTTGGAACTAATTAACGTTTTGTTTATTCCATATTTTTTTTAATATTCAATATTTTTTGATATAAATAATATATCTAGTATTATATAAATAATAATGGATCATGAATGTATTCAATAAGGTTTTATGGTATTTCTAGGTGTTACCACGTTTTAAAAGAATACACGATGAAGATATACATATGTTATTACGTGGAAAAAGAGATCTTTATTTTATTTACCTTCCTTAAAAATTTTGGACTCTGAGTTTTGACAGAAGTATTGAGGATATGTATAAAGGTTGGAATGGATTAAGTTTGACATTGGATACAATTATTAAGTTTAAACCATTTCCTATGATTATTTTTGGATTGTTATAAAAAGGACAACCTGGAGGTCGGGTGACAACCTATCGTGTCTGGCAAGGTCGTGAGACTTGAACCCTCGACTGAAGGGAATCAAGGGTGGATCACCTACCACTGGAATTCGAAATTTCTTGGTTTGAATTATGTATTTTTTAATATTTGAACAAATTAATTATAAATTCATTTTTTTGGAACCCTATACGATTAGGATAAATAGAATTTTTTTAATTCTATTATCTTTTGTAGTGATAGATGAGTTTGTGGTAGGAATTAGTTGAAAGATGATACTCTACTTGTCAAGTATATTATTTTCCCCCATATTCTATGAATAAATTAAATATTAAACTTTAGGTATGTTATCTTAAAATCCAAAATGTGTAATCCTAATACCATATGTTTTGTTGAACCAAAGACATTTTAAATCATCGTAGATTTATGGCTTTGTGTCCATAAATTTTAAAATTGTTGGTGATTGATGAACTCAATAGAAATCTATAAATTTTTTTGTTTTCCCTCCAATTATGTTCCTCTAATTTCCACCAATGTTCTCCTAAATTAGATCATAATTTTTTTGTGACATTTTAATTTCTATTTCCCTATTATTAAGACTAAGTTTTATTAACCCAATTTCTAATGTGGGTTTCCAAAAAGGTATTTTTCTATTTTTAACCATTTATTTTAGAAAGAATATTTAAAATTGATAGGATTAAATTTATTTAATGAGGGGATAATGTGACACTCAATGATTTCATAGTATGTTTTCTCTTAAAAGAAATTCAATAACTTGCGCTATACACAACATCAAGTTCAAGCACACCACAACTTACCAAAATAGTCGTTCAAAAAGTTGTTATGAATAGTATTAATTGAATTTTGAATTACATATACTCCATATAAATTTATTGTACATATTATGTGTTTCTTAGACAAAACATAAGAACAGATACATTTTTTCCAGATAAAAGAACTATTTTAAAAAATATGCAATTTTACCGCCTTCTAATGGAGAACCCTTTTTAAAACAATTATTTGAAACATTTATATATTTAATACAATGAAATTAAATTATTATTTATATTTGGGACATAAAACTATAGTTTGGATAATTTTTTGGTACTTTTCTGATAACTTTTATATTTTGATGCATAGTGAAAAATAATAAATTTTAACTGAAAAATACTTTTTTAATCAAAATAATTTATAGTATTAAATTATACATTTGATTGATTATAAATTATAATTAGATTATATTTTTATAGTTTAAAAATATTTATATCATTGGATGTAATTTTACATTAAAGCTGGCCATAATCAACTGTAAATCTTTTGATAGTTATAATTTCAAAAAAACGTGTTTTTTGTTTTGAAAATGGGAATTAATTTTAAATTATTTTCTACAACTTCTGAGTTTTGAATTTGGAAAAATGGATTTCATATTTTGAATCAGGAGGTCCAAATTGTTTAAAAAGATAAATTTTATTTTTATACATTATGAATATTTACTTCAGTAAATATTTTTTTACCATGGTTAAAAGGTAAATCAAGAAATAAGGGTAAACAAATATTATTATAATAATATGAAATTACCTTTACATGTGTCCTATTCCAATTGGTTGATAAATTTCCGACCATGGGCATCATTGGGTTGATTTTGGGACCACATAGATCCACTTGATAGTGAAAATGGCACTTTATATTAATTAATTTAAAGTAACGTCCAAAATAACCTAAACATATATCTTTTAGTAATTCAATTATTACAAGGGGTTATATAAGTTATATTTTTTACTATAAATATAAATTTGAAAGATAAAATGATTCCCTACATGATGGTTTTTTGTTGACAATTTTTAGAAAATAAATAATTAGATTTATTTATGACATAATGATGATGCACTAATTACCTTATTAACAAAGGAATAAAAAAATGGTATTATAAATATTAAAATAAATATAATCTCAATGATATGATGAAATAAATGAATTTTTTAGATGAATATTAAATTTTATGGTTTATTCAATGTATTTTTTTGAAGTAATCAAATTGTGATGACTTTCACAAAACAAAATACTAAATAGTGTCAAAATTGACATAAATGAGTTTTTAAAGAAATATTATTTTATTAAATTATATAATATTCCTAAAAATATAAGGTCTAGAAAAAGGACTTATATAATAATATATATGTAATTAAGGAACAACTTGGGCTTCTCTTGGAATGTTATAGTATGTTTATTTTCCATATAATATAAAAATAAAAGGAGACATGGAAAATGTTAAACTAATTAACAAAGAGTTAAATCTAAAAGATATGGTTAATATGGTGACCTAAACCTTTATAAAACCTACTGGATGAGGGGTTTTCGACTCAACCCTACCTTATCAAATAAATAAATTATTTTTGAACTATTATAAACAGAAAATTATTTTATTATAATATAATATTTCATGTTTTTTCTGAAGTGACCCTCACCTCTCTTATAAAAGAGCACTTCCCCTTCTCTCAAAATCACAACTACAAATCCATTTGGCCCAGCCATACCCCACCCAAATATCCTCCAAACATCCCTGACATCAAGCCAGAGTCCTTAATTTGATGTTATTATAAATATGGTTAAACCATATTAAATATTTTATCCATCCTATGAAAGATACTATCACTATGCGTGCGTACGTACGGCTTACTGTCTCCACGTCGCGGTCTAAATTTTTTTCAACACTATGGTATTTGGATGGA
The DNA here is from genome assembly GCA_963277665.1 of Viscum album. Classification (NCBI taxonomy): domain Eukaryota; kingdom Viridiplantae; phylum Streptophyta; class Magnoliopsida; order Santalales; family Viscaceae; genus Viscum; species Viscum album. The sequence continues at coordinate 1,496,397,685 of OY728147.1, read as the reverse complement.
TATAATGATAAGTATTATGTATATAAATAATTATAATAACATTATAATGTATCTATAAAATTATTATACCATACAATTCCACTCCTTTTAATCATTAATGAAATGACATCGTCGCTCGTGTGTACGTACGACATACCGTCCCCATGACACGATCAGATTCATTTTCATATTCATCATTCAATAAAAATTATAAAAATATATATTATTAATAAGTATATAATATATGACATAAAATATTATACTGAATAGATATGTGTGTGTTTTTGTGTGATTTTATGAACTTACATATATCATATTCACCTACTTACATTCAATAAGATTTGAAAACGGAAACAACGTTTATGCATACGTACTACCTACCATCTTCATAAACGCTGTTTCCATTTCATATATATATATATATTATAAATATTTATATTTTTAATATATTTTATTTAAAAATCATGTTTATATTCTGTAAGAATGTAAATCTTGATCTATGTGATTTGATCAAATTAACCATTCAAATCACATACGATAAAGAAAGAGATTATCACCCAAAACATTATGTTAGCAGGGAAATTATTTTTAAATATGTAATAGAAATTCATAAATGAATATTATATGATATCATAAATATTTATATGTTTCTGTAATAATTTAATATCATACTATAGCTGTTATATAAGAGGTTAAACGTACCCTTGACTAAAGAAGAGTATTAGGTAAGCGTTAATTTCACAATCACTTTATTATCTGAGGTTGTTTTTAAGTAAGTATCTACTGGGACATATTTATTATCCATATCCATGTTTCATAAAAGTGATTTCAGAGGGATTATTTTTAATATTATTTTTTCTAAAACATTATTTTAAATGTTTTAAAGATTTATTCTTTTCAACCTTTCTCATTAATGTCTGTGTTTTCAAAATGATTTTATGGATTTATTTATATGGACTGGAATGTTTTAAAATTTTACTTCCTTTCAAAAGTTTCAAAGTGGTATGGAAAACATTGATTCAAAACTATATTTTAATTGACTTCCATTTTAAAATATGTGAATTTTAAATGATTTTATAAAAATGGGATATTTCTCTCAATGATTATTACTGATCATTTTAAGCTATGTCAACATCCTTTACGAGATATTATTATTGATCAAGGTTGATTTATTATGATACAAAATTTCCATATTGTATTGAAGGATTTGTGATATATTTGATTGTGGATATGTTATTTTTAAGCCATTCATTGTTTAGGGTTAAGGTATTGACATTTCTTATGATAGTTTTAATATGAATGTTTATGTTTGGTTTCAACCTCTTCATATGAGGAATGTCATGGACTTAGTAAGTGAGGGGTGGAACCTCATATAGCTCCTCGATACATCGGTAGGTCTCATGAGACAATTAGATGTGGAATTGGCCAAGGTCATTCCCAATTTGATATGTGTTTTTTGGATGACGCCTTAATCATTTTTAGACGTCTTAGCCGAGGTCTTGACAAAATGTTTTAGAATGTCTGGCATTATACATTCTCTCATTATAAAATGGAAATTTTAACTCAATTTCCAATACCATTAATCAATATAGAATATTATGGGAATCTATAAATATGATCTAAATTCTCCCCAATAGGTTCTCCGTTCACCAATATCCAAGGGGATTATTTCAAAGAGTTCCAAAAACTATATACAACATTGGATGAAATATATGTAAGTGATAGAAATTTATCAAATATAGAAACATATATCATCGTAGGAATATGAATTATGCCACTTACTGTGTAAAACCCCTTTACCCCATCAGCCAAAAACTTTTCCATATTTTAAAATGTTCTTATCTAATATCAAAATAACAAACCTATGGACTTTATCTCACCATAAAAAATGGACACTTAGGTGGATAAGAATACAACAGTTCTTAATAGTTGGTCCATCTTAGTGGAAAAAACATCCAAATTATTCCTAAACGTTGTCTGAGGTCACACTAATCAATCACTGAAACCCTAGATATTTCTTGAACATCCTATCAAAACTTACAGATATACCATATAATAGAATAATTGTGGGTGGTGCATCTTGGAATTTCTGTGGCCTTCATTTGGTGGACTCATTTATGTTTGGTGTAAATTCTCATCTAGGTTTCACTAATAGAACATAATGGGTGACACTCCTATGGGGGAAAAATGACCCATAGCCTTAACTAGAAAATATCTCATCATTGTACCATATCTCATCTATCCTATTCATCATATTACTAGATTAATTAATAAGAGCATTAAAAGAGTATAAACTACCTAACCCTTTCATGAATAGAGATAGTAAGATTTAATGTATTTTACTATTAGCATCTTGATACTATGACCCTGCCGAAACACATCTATGTATAATGTGAGGTTGAAAATTATCACACATTAATTTTCATTTACAGTAATTCTAATCTCAAACATAAATAACATATGGACCTCATTCCATTATAGTAAGCAAGAAAATTTAACAACTCTAGAAAATTAGTATTATAGTACATATCTATAATTAACCCCAGTAAAATCTCCATGAACTACAATTCATAAAATATCTTTATATTCTATAGGAAAAAATTATCAAATAAAAACTATTTAATGGCCTCCTTCCTATCATATACCATAAAATTACAAAAATTGAATAACTTATCATAGAAACATAAATGTTTCATGAATCAGCCTTCAAAATTTTAAAGGTATATAATATCTTGAAGAAACTATATATCAAAAGGATCAAACTCTAAATATATTTATGGAATTCCATACAATAGGAAAAAAGTTCATATTTTTCAAATTATCCCTGAGAAAAATACTCTATAGTAGATCCACCCTAATGTTAACCTATACTTCCAATAATTACTATTTAAAAAATAAATGGATGAAGATATGAGAATACTTGAACCAATTTATAATCCATTAATCAAACTCATACCCACACTCTAGAAATTCTATTAGAACAACATCATCATTTACTACCTCAGAAACATCCTCAATATGATCCCTATTTGGAAACAGGGGATCTCATCAAGGTGAAATTTTTTATGAAATTATATAATAATGAAGTTGAAATTAATGAAATAGTTTAAATCATAAGAATAATGCTTCATTTAACTTGAATATAGGTATAAAAAATTGTGAGACACATCCAGTGGGTATTGAAATATTATATTGAAGGACTACTACCCCAATCCTAACCAAGGCTTGCGTCCAACCATTGGTACATGCACATTAATCAATGTTATATATATAACAAAATATTCTCAAGATATTGTTATATTACATAGACATCATCAATAGTGTATTTTGGAAAAAAATAAAAAAAATTAATAGTGTAATTTATTTAATTTTAACAATTATAAATAATAAGTAATAAACTATAAGATATGTGAACATACATGTTGAATCTTGATGCATTAAATCATTCCCTATCTCTACCCCAAGAAATAATAAGAGACAAAAACATACCATATATGTATAATATTAAATAAATAACATGAAAAAACCATAAAAATGGCCCTAATAAAAGAAATCACACTTCCATTGAACCTTACTTGTACGATATATAGGTGTAAGCTAGACCCCATCATTACATCCCACCCATGTCTCAACAAACTACGCTCATTTATACCTAATAAAAAAGTAATAAATTAAAATAAAGGGAATATATGACAAAATCTCCTAAAAAATCTATCTAAATAACTGGGTATAGACCACAGTGCCTCATAGAATTATTCATACCTCCCTTTATGTGATATATTTTTGACTAGCATTGAGAGATTAAGATATTCAATGGATTTATTTTTTTCATTAAACTAAAATAACCATCAGTTTTAATTATACTATAATCATAATAATTAAAAAATTACATAAATATTTGTATGATGACATATATATATATATTATCAAATTCTGCATCAAAATGGGATACAATTTCATCATATGATATTATATAAAAGGTATAACCACATGTGGTATATCGATAAATGATATAATAAATGAAAAAACGAAAAAAGGAGGAATAGATTTTAAGGGATCACAATATTTATACAACTGTCAACCATTACCATTAAGCATGTCCATATACTCAATAAATTGGCTTTGGGCCCCTTCCCTAGGTTGGATCTCTGAAAACATTGTTTTCATGTCTATTTTGGTTCTCTTGCATTTTGTGAGTTATAAAACCTATATTACACCACTAATATTTCCATATAATAAGTAAATTAGATATATGGGAGTGTATGAAGTGAGAAAAAAGAAATTATACATCTTTATTAAGTATTCATCAGCTAAATGGGCTCATACAAACTGTGACCTCACCTTCTTCATCTTCATGTTTGAGGAATAGTATTCTTTACGAATAAATTACCTTAAATCCTTACTTATATCATCACTCTCAATGAGATTCTCTTTTTCATGTCACACAAAAAGTCACATACATGGACCTCTCCCTCAGGTTAAATTTCCCATTTATTTTAATATCATTACCTTGAACACACCCTCTCACTCAGGGATGTTAACACATTTGTACATGTCAGGACCATACTATTTATTCCCCGTCATAATAAAGCACAAATCATCATTTTTGTTCCTATCCCTATCATTGAATGTGTCCACAATATCTATAAAGTCATTCCATTTCATCACAACTCAACATATTTTCACACATGATGTGGTGACAAAACCATTTTGTTTCAATGGATAATATAACAAGGAACATAAATATAAATAAAACTATGAAATGTTAAAAGGACAACAACCATTCCAGTGGAATATCCCAATATTAATGGCATCACATGGATATCCTATATAATACTCATAATCAATTCCTCTAGGATAATCATGTGATCTATTCCCACTACTACAACACCATAACCATTGAAGGGTGGTTTCCTCACTCTAAACTGTTTGATACACCACTTGATAACCCATGATTTAATTGATCCTAAATGGATACCACAAACTCAATTTAATCCTTGAAGTTATCCCTAAGTTATACCATTACAAAAATAACAGATTCGATAAACTATATCCAAATCACCCATATCTACACTATATGGGACCACCCACATCCATACAGACTCAATTGGCCACATGATTCCCAAAATTGTAACAATTACCTGCCAACACATACACTTGCAAGATCATTAAAAAAATAAAACCTCATAAAAACACTATATCATGGTAAAAAATTCATAACTCATTAATGTAAAGGAAAATATTCCTTGTCGCACTCTATGAGATAAGATCAAACATCTTAATCCCAAAAATCATCATCAACCCCTTAACATTAATTAATTGTTGTGGGAACATATTAAATAATAAATCAAAGAATAAATTGGGGAATTGATGTAGTCAGACATTCCATGATATGAAATATATAACAAATGGGACATTAAATAGAAGAGTGGAGTGGGAAGATGAACATAGAATACCACAAAGGTGATCAAAATTGATATATGTCAGAGTGAGGTTCAAGGGAGGAGGGATAAGGGGAAAATATTTAAAATTGAAATGACAGTGATTACCTAATGAAAACATTGTTTGGACCACTGGGTATATCGCATCCCCCACCCACTTGACAAGGTATTCATTAACCAAACAGAGTACCCACCTCATCCCCACTATGTGGCTCTTTATGTTGTAGTCCTTATAGGTATATTTCCCAACATAATGTGTTCCTAGTCTTCTCTTAATGGATACACATATCTTGAATAAAAACACTTTCAATATAGGGGTCTCATGTTACCCCACTTGAAACCAACCATGATCCCCACTAACCACCAATTAGACAACAAAATACCCTCCTTGAAAGATTATTCAAAATCCAATAATGAATAATGAATTATTACATTAAATATAAAGGTTATTATAATAAATCACCCACTTATAGTTTCTTATTTATTTTTATAGACCCGATTAATCCATCAATTAAAATTTTATGATAGATATTCTGTGATATAAGAACATCAAAATTAATTCAATTCATCTCAAGACTAATAAATATTATTTCATTCTTCAATGCTGTATAAATCATGCAGTTAATTTATACATTAAAATATCCTCAATATACCCCAATTATTCTATAATTAATGGAAATATATAATGTTTTTATCTCCTAATTTATTTATAAATGTTCACTTTCATCTCAACTATAAATCATGAAAAATGATAAATGTTTAAAAAAATCCTACAATGTCCCACTATCTCTCATATCTCATTTTTTGTTCTCCAATTCATATTAAATTATTTCATAATAGAATTTGATGTCTCTCTAACACATGAACATATATTGTTTTACAAAGTAAAATCATATCATTATCTCTATCATTTTTTTCAATGATAATACTATTCAAAAAGCAGTAGTACATCATGATATCATCGTGCTTCTTTATATTTATCTATACATCTATTTTTATACAAAATTAATTTAATGGGTATAATATTATTTCCAATATTCAAAATCGTAAACTCCATAAAACCTAAATTATTTTATTTTATTTCTTTCCCAATTTTAGGGAAATAATTAAAAAAATCAACTCTTCTTTTGAATATCATTCATTTTTTAAAAAATAAAAGAAATACCTAAATCCTCAATTAATTTCCTATGATTACATCAAAATTTATTTTTCCAAAATAATATAATTTCAATACATTGATTTTTTCAAAAAACTAATAAGGGATAATTCTCCATGAATACTTATTCACAGAAAAATATAGTTTTAGTTAAAAGCGTCATTCGTGGTGCAATCTTCTCATGTAAATCTTTCCATGAATCATGATTAATTTGATTCATCAGGACGTATATTTCTTAAATAATATAAATCTATCGTATCAATTAGATTATGATTCATCTATTTGACCCATTGTATTCTAAAAAAATAGTTTAAGATATTATTTTCAACCAGTATGATCATTATATAATTTGAACTATCTACCAAATTAATATTTTATAACTTCTTCATACTCTTATTTTTCAATCAAAACATTTAGGTTAATATATCATAGCATCATAGTTTCTTATTTTAATCCATTTATGTCTCTATATTAATATTACGAATCAAGAAACTAATATGATTCTTCTACTATTCCCATAAATTTATTTTAATGAATCTTAAAATAGTTCAAATAAAAATCATTTTTTTGTATTACTCTAATGAAGCTCATTAATGTATGATTTATTCAAACTTACAAATATATTATTATTATGCGTAAAACAATTTCCTACATTTTTAGATTTTTTGGAATCCCTATATATGAGAATTCAATAACATTCTTCTCAAATAATCTCAAAAATATCTCCATCCACTCAAATTAATCATAGATAACATCATATAATTTAATATATTATTTCCAAAAATCTCATACATATCTAAGGAATTGTTAATTCATTATTATGCATTAAATTAAAATTTCAAAAAATAAAACATCACAATATTCCAATGGAATTTTCTACATTAAATTCTTTAATATTGACTGTTACATTTATTTTTAATAACCACTTCCATAAAATGTCATCACCCATCAACTTCTTTAGTTATTCTTCAATTTTATGGATGATATTTATATATAATGAATCATTTTAATGTTAAAAATGATCAATATATCATATATCTATCAATATTTATTTCATCTTAATAAAATTCAAATTACATTTATCTTCAATGGGAAATAGTAGTTTGAAATACTAATACTCCATAGTACTCTTCATTTTCACTTAATCTTACTCAATATACAAAAACAAAGTCTATATATGAAATTTCAAACAATAACAACCATAATTCATGAAACATTTTTTCAAAACATCACTAAATATATGTTATCTGTGTAAAACTATAACAACCCATGTCATGATAGAATAAATAATTTTTTTATTAAAATTAATTATCATTTTATATTAATTATAAATATGTTTTGTAATTTTTAAATCAAAGTGGATATAGTTTGAATTAAAACCTTTTATTATATTGTATTTTTTTAAAATAAATTTTCTTATTGTGGATTTATTATTCTATAAAAATAATTTTATTTTATTAATTAATAATTTCAAAATAAATTATTTTGAAATTTTTATTTTTTTGAAAATATTATTTTCATTGTATCTGGGAAAGTACTGATATTTCTAAAGCTATCATTTATTTTTTAAAAATTACATAATTTAAAATTTCAATTTTCATTTGAATTTTATTTATTATAAAATAATAATTATTTATTAATATTTATTCTATATTAATTAAATTTTAAACAGCTTTATTTTAGATTACAGAATGACTTTAATTTTCTATTTAAAAAAAATATTTTTTTTTCAAATCTATTTTAATGTTAATATCTATTTTCCATTTTTATTAACAAAAATTGAAACAAATGAGGAACATTTTTAATTGAATTTATATATTACATATCTATACATCTGAATTAAAATTCATATAATGAATACTAAAATTCCTTGAGTTAATATAAAATTTTATTATTCTTGAATAATAAGTATCTGGAAAAATTGTTTTTTATCAAGTTGACGGGTTTAATTTAAAAATAAATCCACAAAATTATATGAATTGAATGTTGAAAATTTTTTTGAGAACATTGAATCATAATTATATTTATTATTTATTATTTTTAACTAAATATTTGGTCATAATGCAACATAAAAATAATAAAAAGTGTTCACTTGGGTTAAAATAAAAAAGGGATTTTCTATGGGGTTAAACTAAAAATATAATTGGTAAAATGAATTAAAACCCAAACTAGATTCTATTTTAGTGAAATATTTTTATCGTATATAATCTATTTCATGATAATGGTCTATTTGGGACCCTTTTTCTATGTTTAAATCGTGGGTTCCACTTTTTATTTTGAAATATTCTCTGTGTGTCCTCCCCCAACAAATAAAAGGTCACCAACTATCCCCTATAGTTAAAAAGCCTATTTAATTGAAAAATAACCCCACAAAATCTATTCCTTAAAAAACCTCCCACATTTTATAGTCCATGATTTTCTCATAGAAAAAATCATGGAATGGTTTTATTGTAATCCATAAGTGGGTGTTTGAAGAAGAGGTGTCATTCTAAAATGAAAATTTTTATAATAATAATTCATTCACCTTCAAAAAAAATTATTCAAACATTTTTAAATTTAATATGTGTTCTCCACTTCCATCATGTTATATATGAAACCATCATTCATGTGTATGATGTACTACTTTTTTACGAACCAATGTGATTAATTTTCCATAATCTACTATTATTAGTGGTAATAATGATTAATTTAAAGTATACATATTATATTAATAATATAATTATAATTAAATAATTTCTATATCCCATATACCTTATTACATTAACATACATTGGGGATATGATAACATCGATCATGTCCAGGAAAGACTACCACCTCGTTAAGTGATATGATATATATTAAATAATTATTATATTTATGAAACATTTATCGTTCTTAAAATATAATCTATCATATTCATTCTCACCTTCTCACTCACTAAAAAATTAATAGGTCCTTTAAAAGTACTTGTGGACTACCGCCTCCATGAAGTCATTTGATTCAATTTTCATCACCAAATCACGTAGATGATAAATATAAGAATATTTAAAGAAAAATAGGGTATTTAATATATGATTATAATTCTATAATTTTAAAATAATACTGAACTTTTTTTCATACTAATAACATTAAAATGGATGTGTTACTTATGTGTACGTGCAACCTACCATTTAAATGATTTTAAAAGTTAATTATTCATAAAAACCCATAATTGTTAGTTTTAAAATTATAATTTTTCTATAATAATGAATATTTTGTGAATTTTTTATTATCGAGATGATGTAAGAGTGACCACTGTGACCATAGTCCACATATCGATGTCATTTTAATCACAAAATTTGAATACCATCAAAACTTTTGATGTGAAAATATATGATTTAATAATTTTTTATATAATAATAAGAGACAAAATAAAATTAATAATACACCATAAAAAGGTTATTAAGAAAGGAAATAATTGACATGTGTTTAATTTGTAGGTAGTTAAATAACATACATGAAGAATCAGACTCAATATAATGAAATATCTTTTAAATATCCCCTTTTTATTGTTTTCCTAACATATATTTTTTATTCAATGTCTATAATTTTGAAATTATTTTATTAATTTAATTATGTGGACATGAATATTTTTTAATGGTATATTTTTATTTATTATAAAGGATCTAAAAATTGAATCCTTTAATGAAATGTTGACTTTACCTACAAAAGGAAAAAATAAATATTCTATAATAAAGTAAATGATGAGAATTACATTTTCCACCAGCAAAAATATTGTTTTACTTTTGTATTCCATTTCCTTATTTCTTGTTTTCTTGAATAAGAAAAAAACATTTCAATTGTTTTATATTTTTGTATTGAAACTGGGATTTCAAATAGAAGAGATTTTTAAACATTCAGAAATTATTTTTTAAGGGTGAGAAGAATATTTTATAAGTCCAATATTAAAATTGAATGATTATATGTGTTATGATTTTATTATTGTTATTGGATTCTATTAATGATGATGGATTGATCTATTATAAACAATATATTTTTAGTTCTATGATAAACCAAAGATGGGAGATTATATTATTAATAAATGGCATGTTTTTGTATTATAAACCTATGATATGTGGGTTTGTGATTTCCCTACAATGCATTTGGTACAGAAGTTATCCATAAGGTTTTTCCTTTTTTAACGTGATATTGATAATTATGACCCAATATACATTTTTTATCAATTATTCATATTTGTTTTATGGAAATCCTATTATATCTAAAATGATATTAAATGATACTATTTTAAAAATATTGTACTCTCCACTTCATAAGGGTGTAGTGTACATAATTTTGAAACGATTTTCATGATTTTATCATGTTTTAATTGAAATAGTTATGAATTTTTTTCCATTATGTCTTCTTATGTATTTTTTTTATTAAAATATTTTTAAATTGAATTGATATCATAGGTAATAAATACATTAAAATCGAAATTTATTAAATGTAATCATGGACTAATAGGTTCATTTCTTTTCCTATTAGTAATATTGTAATATTTTTTTCTCATCCCATGTTTTCAACAAATTTCAAAGGAGTAATTTATTGTGAAAAAGAATTAATAATTAAATATGAAATTCATTAATTATTTTTACGTAAGAAAAATGTTTTTTTATTTAGAATGTTTTTATTATAAGGAAAATAGATATTCATAAAAATTTACACTTTGTAAGATATTGTTTTTTTTTATGTATTGGTTATAAAATAACTCTATAATAAAATAATTATAAAATTTATTTGGTAAAAATGTGAATTAATGTCTAAAGAAGCTTTAATGTCTAATGTTTATTGTTAGATCATTACATTTGTTATGTCAGAGATGGTTTAGATAATTTTAGTCGATTGGATAATGTTAAAAGTATTCTGTTGAATGATTTAATATTATAGTAATGTTTAAATAATATATCATTTTTATATTACCATACTTCTTTTCCTAAAATATGTCTATTTACAATTTTTTCCATCGAATAAATAAGGAACCTAATGTAATATGGAATCGATGGGATGATATCCATCAAAATTAGATTACACGGTATGTTAGAATTAGAACTGAGAGGCTTCACGTTATAATGGATTAGTTAAATATGATATAAATTATATTGGTATCCATCTTCGATTGAATCCTGATCAATTATAGTGGAACATGTCGATAATGGTGCATTTTTTGTGAGGGAACCCTCTGGAACTTATTGGATCTTCTAATCTAGTGGTAGGTGAAGGATAGATTAAATCCCTAGAAAATATATTTTATTTTATGGGTTTTTCAACCCACTAAAACGAAACTCTATTTATTTATCATATTTAAGGTGAAGTGGACCGATGGGGTCAATGTTTTATTATATAATAGAACGTGAAGAGTGTGAGGTATTTAAATTGAATGAAGTTCATAATATTTTCCTTGTGAACCATTTTTCAAAGGCTTTTCCAAAAATGATGGAAAAAAATTCTTGTAATTCAAGTAAATAGATTAATATTCATTGGATTGATATAAATAAATGTTCACCTGACATTCTAGGTGTATCCCTAATTTTATCAATGATGATGATAGTAAATGTATTATGATTTACATAGGATTGAAACAATGATATTGTTGGTAAATGGATTTTGATGAATTAAAATGTAATGATAAAATTGTTTTATTTTATGAGATGGTATAAATGGATTTTTATTGATGATAAATTATTCTATGAAAATAACCCAAAAAGGGATCCTAGTGGCGTGAAAATGGGAGTAATGTATTAATGAATTCTAGAGAAAATACAATCAAGATATATATTATGATACATGTGGTAAAAATACCCATGGGAAATGACTTATGGAGAATGCTGAGTGACTATGATATGGTATGTTTAGTCATGTGGATAATTAAATTAATTGAAATTATCATAAAATAAATTAAATTAAAATGGTATGATTTTATAATTGCAATGATTTTGGGTCATTATGTCAATTTGTGTCCTAATATTGTGAATCAGGATGGAAATAAACTTGATCAGAAGAAAAATTGACTGAATAAATCATTCACTACTACTACATTTATGTTGTTTCATCAAATGAAGTTGTGAGAGGTATGTTAGTGATTTGTTTTTTGAATTTTGAGGATAACATGTTTGACTCTAGAACATCACATTCAATTAATTTAGATTAATTGTAATTAAAATTAGAATATATCATCTCATGATTGGGAGGTAAAAATTTTGGTGAAAAATATTGGGAGAAATATTAAATAAACAATTTATTATAGGGATATTTAGATTGTCATGAGTGCGATTTTCATCCCCATAAATATATTTGAATAAAAAATTTTTGGTTGAAATTATTCTTGGTATGGTTTGGAATCTATTTTATCATGATAAATTTAACTCCCCAACCCCAGTTACCCAGAGTTGGTGCATTATTAAATAACATTGGCATGATCACAAGAAAGATCAAATCTCTAAAGACCGATTGGTTTAGTAGCCTTGGAAACACTAGATATATTCATAAAGTTTTACATTACATCATAATGTGAAAAACTACAACAACAACATATTGTATCCATAGTCCACACTATTATCCCCTTATAATATCCATGCAGGTCATTCATAATTTACTTCTTCACATCCTGGGAAAAATAAAACATAAAAAATGGGTGAGGTCAAATGCCCAGTAAGGATAACAATATAGTAGAAACATTCATAAATAAGAATAAACATTTAAGGAAGTGTATAACTAAAACAAATACATTTTAAAATTGAACTTCAATATGGTATGGAAAAAATAAAATGAAATAATGCCATTTACTTATTCACATGGATATTCTACTAATTGAATAATCACATGAAATATCAATAACCACTTTCATAATGATGAAATGCATAATGCCAGACAATCATAACCACATAGCCTAGGCCTAGTGCAAAGACTAAAATTAAGATTTTGTAAAGGCCTTGTGTCAAGACACTAGTTTGTCTCATGAGACCTACCGATGCATCGAGGAGCTATAGTAGGCTCCACCCGTCACATATTAAGTCCAATGCATTCCCATATGAAAAGGTTTAAACATAACATAAACATTCATATTAAAACTACAATATGAAATGTAAATACTTCATCCATAAACCATGAATGGTATAAAAATAACACATTCACAATCAAACATATCACAAAACCTTCAATACAGTATAGATGTTTTGTATCATAATAAATCAACTTCAAATAAGCGTAAAATCCATCAATGGATGTTGGCATAGATGAAATCAAAACTATTTTTAGAGAAATATCTCTTTCTATTTTGAAATCATATATTTATAAAATAAAACATTTTCTTTGAAAATATTCTTATAAGCTTTTAAGGGATGATTTGAAGATTTTATAACGGTGGAAAATAGCCGCCCCTGCCGTATAAGTTAACAAACACATTCTTACCTTAATTCTGTTGAAAGGTTAAAAAGCACCTTGTTTGGAAAACGATAGAAAGATTCCTTTATAATCCTCTTATAAAAAGTCAAACAAGGTTATAAATAACTTTAACCCATATTCTTGTAAATATTTAAAAAAAATTAAAATACATTTTTAAGAAACATGGATGTGGATGATAAATAGATCCCAGAAGATTATTACGTATAAACAACCTCAGATAATGAAGAGATTGTGAAATAAACCCTTACCTTGTACTTTTCCTTGGTTGGGGGTAGGTTAAACCCATTTATAATGGTGAAATAATTGTTGTTAAATTATTCAAGAATCATATACATTAATATGATATCATATATGATCTTTTAACATGGATTTGATAATAATATCATAGAATTATTGTCGTTTCGGGTGTTAACTTACTCATTTTCTTTTATATGTTTTATTATGTAAGCCATGTTTGTTCTTTATAGGTTGTATCTTATTCATATACAGAATGATATAAAGTCCTTAAATACTATTATTAGTCATCAAATGATATTTATACTTTAATGGATACGATGGAGAATGAATCTCATCACGTTCGTGGAGACGGTAGTCCGTACGTACGCACAAGCAACAATATCATTCTTTTGATATTAAAATAATATATAATTGGATGGTATATCATATATAAAGAATCATTATCATGTTATATTAATTATTTACATGAGTTACACATAATTATTATACCCATTTTAATAATAATTTATTGAATAACAATTTCACCACGACGTGGAGACGGTAAGTCGTACATACGCACGTATGGTGACATGTTATTCAAAGGATGGATATAATACTGAAAATGGTTGTACCATATTTATAATAATATTAAAGTATATAGAAGATACTGGATTCATTATTTTAGAATGGTAATAACAAAGAAAGAAGAAGAGGAAGAAGAAATGAATTTGAAAAAGGTTGGTGAAAACATTACCTCTTTTTCGGGTTCTTCCTTTGGATTTGATCAAAAAGGCTCCTTAATTTGGATTTATGACTAAAGGAAGGCCTCTAGGATGTAGTTAGGGAAGTTGATAGAGTATTTGGGCAGAGGTTGGCCGAACCAAAAGGCGTTGAAGGTGTGATTTAATTAGAATGGAGAGTGCCCTTTTATAAGGGGGTGAGGGGCACCTTGGGAAAAGCTAGAAATATTATTTTATAATAAATTCATATTCAGTTTATAATGGCTCAAAAGAAAAATATTTAAAGGTTAAGGTGGGTATGGGTAGAAAAACACTCAACCAATAGGATTTAGATAGGTTTGGGATATTATATTAACCTTATATTTTAGTTTTAACTCTTAGTTAATTATTTTGACACTTACCATGTCACTTTGTATTTTTATATTATATAGTTAATAAACATACTATATACCTCCAAGAGACACCCAAGTGGTACATTAATGATACACCTATCATGATTTAAGTCTCTTGGCCGAACCATAGATTTTTAGGAATTTAATATCAATTAATATTATAATATTTGTTTTAAAAACTCTTTTATATCAATTTTGACACTATTCAATAGTAGATTTTTTTAAAAAATTATAAAAGAATTATTACTTCTAACAAAGACAATTAAATAAATCCTAATATGTCATATTATTCTATAAAATTAGTTTAATTCATTAAAAGTCTCAAATTATATTTATTTGGGTATTTATAATATCGATTATTTTAATTTTTCACTATTATGGTAATTACTACATCATCATTGTATCATAAATACATTAAATTATTTAATATTGAAAAATTATAAATAAAATATCATTATGTATGAAATCTTTTTTTCTTTCTAATGAATATTTAAAATCTAATTTATCTTATGTATAACCCTATATTAAAAATGTTTTACTAAATAAACATTGATTTTCACTCTTTTATCTCTTCTTTGAATTAAATAATAATAAATGTCCTAATCTAATCGAAGTGGACCTAAATTAAAATATTTTATTCCTAAGGTTGTTTTTGGTCGAGATAAACTTGTCCAATAGAATTAGGACTTGTGTTACGGTAATATTAATATCATTTTTACCCTTAATTACACTATTTACGTTTAACCATGGTAAATAAAACTAAAAAGTTACTATTCGCCAAAAATTATTTTCATCTCATTGAACCAAATTTTACTCCTTGATATTAACTGTGTCTCTAGGATTTTCGAAATTCCAATCACAGAAGCGGTAAAATTAAGTTTTATGAAAAATTCAGTTTTTAAAATACAACTTAGTAGTTTCACTATTCATCAAAAATTGAAGTTTTTCAGAACAATGCCAAAATTTCTCCCTAATCTATAATTGATATTCCGAATTAAAAAATGATGTCTATTTTAAAAAATTCCAAACATATCAGTTGCATTAAATAATTTTATAATTAATTCCCGCTGTTACAACAAATAACGTGTTTTTAAGAAACAATATATATCAAAAGATTGACAATTGTTTTTGTCCAATTTCAAAGTGAAACTAATTCTAATGAACACCATTGGATAAAATGGTAAAAATATATTCTAATTATACTTTAAAAACACTAAATAATATAATTTATCACTACAAATTGTTTTTATTAAAAAAGTTGTTTTTAAGTACTTTTCACTATTCATAAAAATTGGAAGTTTTCAGAAAAATAGCAATAATTCAACTTAGGATAATTTCGATATTCTGAATCCAAAAATGTAGTCCATTTTGAAATATAAAATATATACAATTTCAAAAACTAGGTATTACTATTCATAACGGCTAGTTTGATTGGTTGTGGTGTGTTAGAACTCGATGTTGCGTACAACACACGCTATCACATTATTCAAAGAGAAGCATACCGTAGAAGCTTGGGGTGTTACATTCTCCCCTCCTTCAAATAATTTCGTCCTCAAAATTTCTATAATACTACCGCATGAAAAGACTTGGGTGGTTTTCATCATAAGTTCCTCAGGTTTCCACATTGGATCTTCCATCTTATGGTTTCTCCACAAGAATTTTACCAGATGTGTCATCCGGTTTCTCAGTACTTGTTCTCTCATATCAAGAATCTTGACGGGCTCTTCGGAATAAAACAGATCGGGTTCCAGTTCTAATTCCTCGTAGGTGAGTACATGCGTTGGGTCAGGCATGTATTTCCTTAATAGAGATATATGGAACACATCGTGAACTTTGGGGAGACTAGGTGGCATTGCCAATCGGTAAGCTACAGCCCCAATTCGTTCTAGAATTTCAAAAGGTCCGTTGTACCTGGGACTCAATTTACCTTTCTTACCAAAACGTATTACTCCCTTCCATGGAGATACCTTTAGGAAAACATGATCACCAACTTGAAATTCTAAATCCTTCCTTCGATTATCGTCTTAGCTCTTCTTGCCTACTTTGAGCTTCTTTGATGAGATTTTGGATTACCTTCACCTTTTCCATTGTTTCCCCTACCAGTTCTGGACCTACAAGTTTTCTTTCACCAAAATCATCCCAATAGGTTGGTGTGCGACATCTCTTTCCATATAACGCTTCATATGGTGCTATATGAATACTCGAGTGGAAGCTACTGTTATAGGAAAATTCTACCAGAGGTAAATATTGATCCCACATACCCTGAATGTCAAGTAAACAGGATATCAACATGTATTCTAAGGTTTGAATAGTTCGTTCTAATTTTCCATCTGTTTGAGGGTGGTAGGCAGTGCTCAAATGAAGTTCAGTATCCAAGTCCTTCTGAAGACTTTTCAAGAATCTTGAAGTAAAACGGGGATCACGATCAGAAACAATCGATGGGGGTACTCCATGAAGTCTCACAACTTCATTGTTATATAGTTTTGCTAAGCGTTCTAGTGGTAGATCTTCTCTTATAGCCAGAAAATTTGCTGATTTGGTAAGACAATCAACAATGACCCATATTGCATCATTCCTTCTAGGAGTCTTTGGTAGCCCCATGCAAAATTCCATCGTAATATTGTCCCATTTCCACTTCGGTATGGGAAAAGGTTTCAATACTCCACCAGGCTGTTGCCTTCCAGCTTTCACTTTTTGACAAACCATACATCTTGACACAAAATCAGCAATATCCCTCTTCATGTTATCCCACCAAAAATGTTCTTTCATATCTCTATACATTTTGGTGCTCCTAGGGTGTATTGAGAAATTGGAACTCTGATAATCATCTAGCAATTCCATTTTTAGATCAGGTATATCGGGAACACAACGTCTCTTCCCGAATTTCAAAATTCCATCTTCATACACAATGTCTCCCAATATCCCATCATTCAAATCTTTAATCTTCATTTTAAATTCTTCATCATCGGTCTGAGAATTCTCAATCCTTTCTAGTAAAGATGGTTTGGCATTCATTTGAAAAAGAATTGATGTTTCACCTTCCCTGGTTATTCCCATGTCCATCTTCACTAGATCCATGAAAATTGGATCCCTTTCAATTCTCATATTGTTCAAAACTCCATGGTCTTTTATACTCAAAGAATCTTCCACCTTGTTTGCCTTCCCCGGGTTGTATTGTATCGTGCAATCATAATCCTTGAGTAATTCAAGCCATCTCCTTTGCCTGATGTTGAGTTCCTTCTATGAGAAAATATACTTCAAACTCTTGTGATCAGTATATATCTCACATTTTTCACCATAGAGGTAGTGCCTCCATATCTTCTAAGAAAAGATCACAACTTCTAACTCGAGATCATGAGTAGGATAGTTTTGTTCATGAATTTTCAACTGTCGTGATGCATAGGCAATAACCCTATCATTCTGCATAAGGACACAACCAAGTCCTTTCTTTAATGCAACACTATAAATAACGAACCCATCATTCCCTGATGGTAGAGTCAATATAGTAGAATTGACTAATCTTTTCTTACGTTCTTTGAATCATTCTTCACACTCTTTTGTCCAAACAAATTTAACCCCTTTACGTGTGATCTTTGTTAATGGGTTTTCCAATCGGGCAAAATTCGGGACAAAACATCGATAATAACCTACAAAACCAATAAAACTCTGTACCTCAGTTATACTCGTAGGTGCTGGCCATTCTTGGATTGCCTTGGTCTTAGAAGGATCAATAGAGATTCCATATTTAGAGACAATATGGCCAAGAAAATAAATCTCTTGAAGAAAGAATTTACACTTGCTAAACTTCCCATATAATTCATGTCTTCTAAGAGTCTTCAGGATAATGCGGAAGTGAATTTCATGATCCTCGTATATTTTAGATTATACCAAGATATCATCAATAAATACCAACAAAAATATATCGAGATATTCTTTGAAAACTCTATTCATCAGATCCATGAATACAGAGGTTTCATTAGTCAGTCCAAAAGGCATTACAGTAAACTCGTAATGCCCGTATGTGGTTCGAAATGCTGTATTCGGAATGTCTTCCTTCTATACACAAAATTGATGGTATCCAGATCAAAGTTAAATCTTTGAAAAGTATTGAGCTCAATGCAGTTGGTCAAATAAATCATCAATGCGAGTTAGGGGATACTTGTTCTTTATTGTTATAACATTGATCTCCATGTTGTCGATACATAACCTCATAGATCCATCTTTCTTTTTAACAAAAATAACAGGGGCTCCCCATGGAGAAACACTAGGGAGAATAAATCCCTTATTACTCAATTCCTCTAGTTGTTTATTTAGTTCAACTATTTCTATAGTGGCCATTCTATAAGGGGTCTTCAATATAGGCCTTGTTCCAGGAATTAAATCAATGGAAAACTCAACTTCTCATTCTGGAGGATGTCCAGGTAAATCATCCGGAAACACATCTACATATTACTTAACAACATGTACATCCTCTATTTGAACATTCCTTTCCTAACCCACTATAATTTCACCCTCTTCCTTCCCAATAATTGAATTTAGTTGAGCTAATGGGGTGGATCTAGATAAGAATTAGGTGGTGTTGATTCTGCTCTAAAGATAAGGTGTTCCTTATCATCATCATCAAAAATCGCAACCTCCTCCTTCTTCCAATAAATCTTCGCATCATAGTCCGAAATCCAATCCATACCAAGGATTATATCAAACTCAATCATAGGTATGACGATGAGATCAGCAGATAAAGAACATTTATGTGCTCTAATGGGGACTGATTCACAAAACTTTGTTGCAATGATACTTCCCTTAGGAGCTTTAACTGACAACTCCCTTGTTAAATCAAATTGGAAATATCTAATTTTCTTAGAAAACTGGGATGATATGAAACAATACGATGATCCAGAATCAAATAAAGAATTTTTTAAACCTGAGGAATCCATTAAATTACCGGCCACCACGTCTTTCGGAGTTTCTACCTCAGCAGTAGTGATAACATAAGATTGGCCTTGATCCCTTGGCCTATTCTGAGGTAAGTTCTCCTGACGCTTAGGACATTCATTTGCATAATGTCCCACCTCCCTGCAATTGTATCATTCAACATTGGTAGCTTCCTTCTTCCCTTTGCATTCATGAGCTTGGTGGCCTTTTTCACCACACATGTAACAGACACTCATTCCCTTCATAAAAGTACCAGGGTGTTTCTTCCCACATTTACCACATGATAGATATTAAACCTTTCCCTTCTTCCCCTTATTTTTATTCCCAGATTGATCAGTATATCTTTTCTTCTCTTTCTTTGCATTAAAGTCATATGACTTAGAGAATTCCTTTTCTGTCTTGATAGCACATGAGACAATGTCTTCATACGACGAGAAGGATTGTGAGACTGATGCTCAATGAAGAAATGGTTTTAACCCATCAAAGAAACGATCAATCTTACTTCTTGGGTTACATATATAATCTCCAACATACCTTGATAACCTTTTAAAGTAAGGCTCATACTTTGCGCCATTATCATCCTCCTTTTGTCTCAGACTCAGAAATTGCCTTTCCATATCTGCTCGATGGTCACGAGAAAAGTATTTTTCTAAAAACAGATATGTGAACTCCCTCCGTTCCATATTTGATAATTCATCATCTTCCTTCATGTTTAAAATCAATGACCACCATTGATCAGCATATCCAGTAAGGCGGTAAACTGCCATGATATCTTTTTCCCGTTCACTACTCCCCAAAGCCTGAAATATTTTCTCTAGGGAACTTATCCATATATCACCTACTAATAAATTTGTACTGACATTGAATGTTGGTGGTTTCTGCCTCATGAAGCGATCTAACATTGATCATCCACGCTGCGTATAACGACCCATACTTTACAGACATTGTTATTACTTCAGAATTAAAGAACACTTATTACAACATATAACAAAACCAAGAAAGGACCGTATAGGTATAGTGTCTTTAGAAACTGGGAAACATAAACAACTGGTTCATAAAGCATATACTTTGCCTCCCATTTATTTCATCATATCTAGAGTCCCTTTTTGGCATATTCTACTTAATAACCTTCTTCCTGACCTGGGGAAATAAAACATACAAAATGGTGAGCTCAAATTCTCAGTAAAGGTAAAAAAAAGAAATATCAGTCACATCATATACATAAGAACATAACTTTTGGAAATCTTATTCTGAAAAAGAGATCATAATATCATAACATGGGATAAATCATAAAAGTGAAATGTAATCCCAATAATCATAACATAAAACCTGAAACTTTGTGGCATACACACATAATCATATAGAATCATTTCTTTTTAGTCAAGACTCATTTCCAAGACTATCTTAGTGGACAAAGTCCATTTTTGAACGGAGTTCACTCCTCGTTTCAGTCCTGTTTCACTGAACCGGTATAACCTACCATTCCAGCCATGTGTATCTCATGAGATATAAAATATTTACCCAATGCATTGGAGGGAAATATAGGTCCCACCCATCTCATAATGATACCATTCTTATGTGTGCCACAAAATCATAAATCATACATCATTGCATAACCGATGTAGTAAAAATGGGATTCGTAAACATCGTGACATCATAAAACAATTCATATAAGATAAAGGAATTAATAAAAATAACTCAATCACAACATAACCAAATCAATGTAATAATAGGGATAGAAACAGAACCCTATGTTATCTTAGATGAAAAATAATTTTGATAAAACACTTGAAAAGAATTCTTGAGGAAAATATCCTTTCATCTTCAAAATCAATTTATTTTCACAAAACGTCATGCAATTTTAAAAGAAAGAGATTTTATTGAAAATAGTCATGAAATATTTTGGAGAAAGCTTCATGAAAATAAGGCTTTATAAAACTGTAAAAATCCGTTCGTTCCGTATAAGTTAAAAAAACATTCTTCGTACTTTTGTCGAAAAAGTCAAAAAGTACCTCGTACGAAAAACGACAAAAGATTCCTTTCATATCTTTTACTACAAACTCACCAAAGGGTAAAATTGGATTTAAAAAATTGATGGTGGATGGAAATAACATTACATATTGAGGAAACATAGATGTGGATGATAAAATACACCCTAGTAAATACCAACGTATAAACAGTCTCGGATAAAAATGAGATTGTGATATTTCCTTTACCTTAGGTCCTTTTTGCTTCGTAAGTGTCTGAACCTCCTGTATAATGATTTAAAAAATGTTATTGACTTATTCCAGAATCATAATTATTTTTATGATATCATATATGGTCATATTCGTAGCTTCTTAGTAGTAATATTTCATTGCTACTTGTTATTCGGGTGTTTATAACTTTTTGTTCTTATGTGTGTCTTGTCGAATAAATTCTTATTCTTCTCTTTAGGTTATAGATACCTCATTTCCAGAATTTTATTAGTGGAATATATATCATATTCATTCATTCAATTCATTTATATAATCATTATTAAATGAAGATCATTTAGAATGAGTCGCATCACATCGTGGAGACGGTATTCCGTACGTACGCACGAGTGATGATATCGTTCCTATGATCGTGGAATTGTATTGGAGTGTATGTATACTATTTTAGAATCAGTATTACTTTATAATAGTCATATATAGTCATTATTTACACCATTATACCCATCCAAGTAATGTGGTGGTGGAAAATAGATTACACCACAGCGTGGAGACGGTATTCCGTATGTACGCACGCACGGTGATTTCATTTTCCGTAGGATGGATAGATGGTTAAATAGGGTTGTTTCATACTTATAATAACATATCAGTATATGAGTGAAACTGATGTTATTACTTCATAATGAAACAACTAATGAAGAAGAAGTTGAGAAAGAAATTGGAAAGGATCGGTAATGGATATTACCTCTTCTTTGAAGTGCTTCTTTGAGACCTTCTTTTAGGGCACTAAAAGTGGTCTTTGAAGAAGACCAGGACCTCTAGGATGTCTCTAGGGAAGTGGAGAGGAGAAAATGGCAGGGGTTGGCCTATCTTGAATGCTCAAAGTGTTTTGAGGAAGAGAGGGAGGAGGTGCCCTTTTATAAGGGAGGAGAGGGGCACCTTTGGAATAACTAATAATATTATATTATTATAAAGTCAAGTTCGGTTTTAAATAGCTCCAAATTGATTTATTTATAGGCTAAGGTGGGTATGGGTCGAAATCCTCTCATCCAATATAATTTAGACAAGTTTATGTTCCTATTTTAACCTTATCATTTAGATTTAACATTATGTTAAATAATTTTACTTTTATCGTGTCTTCTTGTGATCTTATACTATAATGTTAATAAACTTACTATATCAAGCCAAACGAACCCCAAGTTGTTTATTATTAATATATATAACCTTATCTAAGTCATTTGGCCAAACCTTAGATTTTTATGAATAAAATAACAATTAATAATATAATATTTGTTTTAAAAACTATTTTATGTCAATTTTGACACTATTTAGTAATTGATTTTTGTGAAAATCATAACAGAATGATAAGTTCGAACAAAGTTAATTTAATCAATACTAACATGTCATATTAACCTAAAAAATTAGTGGAATTCATTAAAAGTCTCAAATTATAGTTATTTTGGTATTTATAACATCAATTATGTCAATATTTCATTAATAAGATAATTCTTGCATTATCGTTGTGTCATAAATAAATTAAATTATTTAATGTCTAAAAATTACAAATAAAATACCATTCTTTAGGAAATATTTTTAGCTTTCTACGGAATATTTATAGTTTAATTTATCTTATGCATAACCCCAAATTAAAAATTATTTAGTTATTAAACTTTGATTTTATCTATTTTAACCCTTCTTTAAATAAATTAATAATAAATGTCCTAATCTAATCCAAGTGGGCCTAAATGGTAATATTTTATCCCTACGTTTGTTGTTGGTCGAATTACACTTGTCCAATAGAATTAGGACATGTGTTATGGTAATAATAATATCATTTTTACCCTTAATTACCCTATTTACTTTTAACTGTGGAAAAAAAGTAAAAAGTTACTATTCACCAAAAAATTATTTTCATCTCATTGAACCACATTTTACTTACTGACATCAACCGTGTCTCTCGGATTTTTGAAATTCCACTCACAGAAGCGGTAAAATTAAGTTTTATGAAAAATTCAGTTTTTTAACTACCACTTAGTGGTTTCACTATTCATCAAAAATTGAAAGTAATCAGAAAAATACCAAAATTTCACCCTAGGCTAATTTCGATATTCCGAATCCAAAAATGAAGTCCATTTTGAAAAATAAAATTTATAAAATTTCAAAATTTGGTTATTACTATGCATAACGACTAGTTTTAATAATATTTTAATAGCATATCGTTGTTTAGTGAAACTCGGTATTGCGTACGACGCAAGCTATCGAGGAAGGTCGCGATTTCGTGTAAAGCAAGCCAAGCAAGTGTTGTGTAGAAAAATATTCCTTTGATGATTTATATAACATAAAAGTCTCAGGTGTTACATTCTACCCCCCTTAAAATGAATTTCGCCCTCGAAATTCGTCACTTTGTAACAAACAGATGAGGATATCTCTCCCTCATCATATCCTCAAACTCCCATTTAGCTTCTTCTAATTGGTGGTTCCTCCATAAAACATTCACCAATCGAGTGGTCTTGTTTTGTAGGACTTTTTCTCTACGATCTAGAATCTCTATCGGTTGTTCTTCATAAGAAAGATCTTGCTCCAACGGTACAACTTCTGAGATAAGTACATGTGAAGGGTCAGGTATGTACTTTCTCAGGAGAGATACATGGAACACATTGTGAACATGAGAGAGATTCGGTGGAAGCGCCAATTGGTAAGCTACCTTCCCAACACGATCCATTATTTCGAAAGGACCGATATATCTAGGGCTCAATTTCCCCTTCTTTCCTAATGTCATGACTCTCTTCCAGGGAGATATCCATAAGAACACTTTATCGCCCACTTTAAACTCCAGGTCTTTTCGTAGGCTGTCGGCATAACTTTTCTGTCGACTCTAAGCTGCTCTTATGTGTTGTTGAATAGATCTGACCTTTTCTGCCATTTCATCAATGAGATCAGGTCCTAATAGCTTTCTTTCCCCAACTTCATCCCAGCAAGTTGGAGTCCTGCATTTCTTTCCATAGAGAGCTTCATAAGGAGCCATCTGAATACTAGTGTGAAAGCTATTATTATAAGAAAATTCCACCAAAGGTAGGTGTTGATCCCAACCACCTTTGAAATCCATAGAGAAAGCTATCAACATACCTTCTAGAGTTTGAATTGTTCTCTCAGACTGACCGTCTGTCTGAGGATGATAAGCAGTGCTGAAACTCAACTCTGTATCCAGAGTATGCTAAAGACTTCGCCAGAACATCGAGGTAAATATCGGATCCCGATCAGATATAATAGAAAGTGGTACTCCGTGCAATCTTACCACTTCCTTTACATATATCCTGGAAAGCTGATCCAGAGAGAAATCCTCTCTAATAGCAATGATGTGTGAAGACTTTGTAAGACGATCAACTATGACCCAGATAGCATTATTGCCTTTGGACGTTTTAGTATGTCCTATGACAAAGTCTATAGTGATGTTTTTCCATTTCCATTCGGGTATGGGTAATGGTTGTAACATCCCCTTAGACTTCTGTCTCTCAGCTTTAACTTGCTGACAAACCAAGCATCGAGAGACATATTCAGCAACATCTCTTTTTATGCCATACCACCAGAAGTACTCTTTCAGGTCCCTATACATCTTCGTGCTTCCAGGATGAATAGAGAATGAAGAACTTTGAGCCTCTTCCAGCAGCTCGTTCTTTAATTCGGGGATGGGAGGAACACAAACCCGATTCCTGAACTTTATTATCCCATCACAATCAAGGTTGAATTCAGGAACATTTCTCACCTTCTTTTGTAACTCAACATCTTCTTTCTGTGCCTCTTTAATCTTCACATGTATAGATGGTTGAACATTCATTTGAGAAAGATAAGATTTTTTCCCTTCCATTATAATTCCAAGATCAATCCTTTGTAAATCCATAAATATTGGATCTTTTGTGATCCTCATCATGGATAAACTGGCATGGTCTTGTCTACTTAATGCATCTGCCACCTTGTTTTCTTTCCCAGGGTGGTAATGGATTGAGCAGTCGTAATCCTTAATCAGCTCCAACCATCCTCTTTGACGCATATTCATCTCCTTTTGTGTGAAAATATACTTTAAACTTTTATAATCAGTATAAATGTCACACCTTTCTCCATAAAGATAATGCCTCCAAATATTTAATGCAAAGATTACCGCAACTAACTCCAAATCATGAGTTGGGTAATTATTCTCATTGATTTTCAATTGTCGTGAGGTATAAGTTATCACCATATCATTTTTCATAAGAACACACCCCAATCCCTTTTTGGATGCATCACTATAGATCACAAACCTTTCTCCACTACAAGGCAGTGTGAGCACAGGTGCACTGGATAACCTTCTTTTCAACTCCTTGAAATTCTCTTCACATTCCTCCATCCAGACAAACTTAACTCCTTTCCGAGTCAACATGGTGAGTGGATTAGATAATCATGAAAAATCTTTCAAAAAACGTCGATAATATCCATCCAAACCAAGAAAACATCGGATCTCAGTTAATGTTGTTGGTCTCGATCATCTTTTGATAACCTCTGTTTTTGCTGGATCCACAGATATCCCCTCTTTTGAGATTATGTGACCCAAAAATGCAACTTTTTGAAGCCAAAATTCACACTTGGTAAATTTGGCATAAAGCTTCTCCTTTCTCAGGGTCTTCAATATAATTCTCAAGTGATCTTCATGTTCTTCCTTGGTCTTTGAATAGACAAGAATATCGTCTATAAAGACTACCACAAATTGATCAAGATAGTCTCTAAAGACTCTATTCATCAGATCCATGAAGATAGCAGGGGAATTAGTAAGACCAAATGGAATCACTATAAATTCATAGTGTCCATACCTTGTACGGAAAGTCGTCTTTGGTATATCCTCCCTTTTGACCCTTAATTGATGATACCCTGAACGAATATCAATCTTAGAAAAGTATTGAGCTCCGTGTAGTTGTTCAAATAAGTCATCAATGCATGGGAGAGGATATTTGTTCTTGATAGTGATCTTGTTAAGTTCTCGATAATTAATGCAGAGTCTCATTGATCCATCTTTCTTCTTAACAAATAGAACAGGTTCTCCCCAAGGTGACGCCCTAGGGCGTATGAACCCCTTATCAAGATTTTCTTAGAGTTGCTTCTTCAATTCATGCATCTCAATTGGGGCCATTCTATAAGGTGTCTTTGAAATAGGCAAAGCACCCGGTACGAGTTCTATTGAAAACTCAACTTCACGATTCGGTGGAAGACCCGGTAATTCCTCCGGAAAGACATCATCAAACTCCCGTACAATGGGCATATTCTTAATTGCGAGTTTCTCACCAACCATTTGAGATAAATAACCTTCATTTAGTGGAATAAATACCCATAAAATGGAAGAAATTTCCACTGGATGGTTATGTTCATCCTTGCATTGATAGACGATCATAGATTGATCTGGAATATGAAATGTGACTTCCCTTCTTTGGCAATTGATATGAGCTCCATGTAGAGAAAGTGAATCCATGCCAAGAATCACATCAAATTCCACTATAGGAAGGATCACAAGATTTGTAGGAAGCACTTTCCCACAAACTTCAATCGGAGAAGAATTATAAACTTTTGATGCGACTGTTGTGCCATTAGGTGTTGTCACAGCTAACTCAACATCTAATTTTTGAGGTAATACGGTGATACCCTTAGAAAATTCTTCAGAAATAAAAGAGTTTGTGGATCCAGAATCAAATAAAACATTTGCTACTTTAGAGTGGATGGTAAGTGTACCTTTCACCACATTGTTGTCGTACTCCACATCTCTGATAGAAATTGTTTGTGACATTCATTGTCTTTACCCATAATATTTTGTTGACGTCGAACATCATCATCAACCCTTGGATTTGGGAATTTATTGGCACAATGACCCATATCCTTGCACTTGAAACATTGAAGTGTAGTAGGTTCATTCTATGTATCCCTTCCTTTGTTTGCATCATTAGACATCTTCTTCCCATCATCACGGCATTCAAATTCCCGATGATCTTCCTTTCCACATTTGAAACATTTTCTTGTCCTTTTAAGACAACTCCCTCCATGTTTCTTTCCACACATTGAGCATAAAGGAAAGCTCATCTTCTTTTCAGTGTGCTCTTTATATTTTCCTTTGAATTCCATTTTCCTCTTCTTGTCAAACCCATATGACTGATGGGTTACTCCAATATCCATCTCGACTTTGAGAGCACATCGAATGATTTCCTCATAGCTATTGAAGTCCCTTATGGCTAAAGCCCTTTGAAGACTTGGTTTTAAGCCATTAAAGAATTGATCGATATTACTCTCGGGTTGGATAATAATACCAGAAGCGTACCTTGCAAGTCTTGTAAAATTTGCTTCATAAGTACCAACAGATTCATCATCCTTTTGATTCAGTTCAAGAAACTATTTCGCCATATTTGTTTGGAGAATACGAGGGAAGTACTTATTGAAAAATAAGTTCTTGAACTCGTCCCATTCCATGGACTCAATTTCATCCCTTTGCCTCGTATTCTTAATAAGATTTCACCATTGATCAGCTTCTCCTTCCAAACGATACACTGCAAGGATGACTTTATCATGTTCAGAACATTGAAAAACTGAAAATATCTTTTCCGTAGTACTAATCCATTGTTCAGCAACTAATAGATCAGTAGACCTGCTGAAAGAAGGTGGACATTGCCTCATGAAGGATTCAACAGAATGTTGCTGCTTCCTTTGCTCGTTTGGAAGTCCTGCATGATTCATATCTTGAGAAAGTAGTGTGAGCATGGCTACAAGATTTTTCATTCCAGCTCCCATAACGTTTGGTTGCTCTGGGGGACAATCATTGCATTGCCCGTCGCATTCCACATTAACACGGTTCCTTCGGGTTCCAGCCATTGACTAAAACCAAGAAGAATAATGTGAGCAACAATAATTATAATAGGAAAACCACATAATCAAGAATAATATTTCACACTTAAGTTCTTATCCTAGGTTATTCATGGCCATTTATAAAACACTAAGATTGTGTTCTATGCTTAGATTTATCCTTAGGGTTCTTACTAAGGCTTTCACATCTTAGTTTCCAAAGGATGACTATACCTTTCCTCTGATACCAACTATAACGACCCATACTTTACATACATTGTTATTACATCAGAATTGAAGCAAACTTATTACAACATATAATAAAACCACGAAAGGACCGTATATGTATAGTGTCTTTAGAAACTGGGAAACATAAACAACTGGTTCATAAAGAATCTACTTTGCCTCCCATTTATTTCATCATATCTAGAGTCCCTTTTTGGCATATTCTACTTAATAACCTTCTTACTGACCTGGGGAAATAAAACGTACAAAATGGTGAGCTCAAATGCTCAATAAGGGTAAAAAAAAGAAATATCAATCACATCATATACATAAGAACATAACTTTTGGAAATCTTATCCTGCAAAAGAGATCATAATATCATAACATGGGATAAATCATAGAGGTGAAATGTAATCCCAATAATCATAACTTAAAACCTGAAACTTTGTGTCATACACACATAATCATAGAGAATCATTTATTTTTAGTCAAGACTCATTTCCAATACTATCTTTGTGGACAAAGCCCATTTCTGAACTAAGTTCACTCCTCGTTTCAGTCCTGTTTCAATGAACAGGTATAACCTACCGTTCCAGCCATGTCTATCTCATGAGATATAAAATCTTTACCGAATGAATTGGAGGGAGATATAAGTCCCACCCATCTCCTAATGATACCATTCTTATGTGTGCCACAAAATCATAAATCAGACTTCATTGCATAACTGATGTAGTAAAATGGGATTCGTAAACATCGTGACATCATAAAAAAATTCGTATAAGATAAAGGAATTCATAAAAATAATTCAATCAAAACATAACCAAATCAATTTAATAATAGGGATAGAAACATAACCCAATGTTATGTTAGATGGAAAATAATTTTTATAAATCACTTGAAATGAATTCTTGAGGAAAATATTTTTTCTTTTTCAAAATCAATTTCCTTTCACAAAACGTCATGCAATTTTAAAAGAAAGAGATTTTATTGAAAATAGTCATGAAATATTTTGGAGGAAGCTTCATGAAAATAAGGCTTTATAAAACCGTAAAAATCCGTTCGTGCTGTATAAGTTAAAAAAAACATTCTTCGTACTTTTGTCGAAGAAGTCAAAAAGTACCTCGTACGAAAAACGACAAAATATTCCTTTCATATCTTTTACTAAAAACTCACCAAAGGGTAAAATTGGATTTAAACAAATATTAGGTGAATGGAAATAACATTACATATTGAGGAAACATAGATGTGGATGATAAAATACACCCTAGTAAATACCAACGTATAAACAATCTCGGATAAAAATGAGATTGTGATATTTCACTTACCTTATGTCTGTTTTGCTTCTTAAGTGTCCGAACCTCCTGTATAATGATTTAAATAATGTTATTGACTTATTACAGAATCATACTTATTTTTATGATATCATATATGGTCATATTTTTAGCTTCATAGTAGTAATATTTCATTGCTACTTGTTATTCGGGTGTTTATAACTTTTTGTTCTTATGCATGTATTGTCGAATAAATTCTTATTATTCTCTTTAGGTAATAGATACCTCATTTCCATAATGGTATTAGTGTAATATATATCATATTCATTCATTCAATTCATTTATATAATCATTATGAAATGAAGATCATGTAGAACGAGTCGCATCACATCGTGGAGACGGTATTCCATACATACGCACAAGTGATGATATCGTTCCTATGATCGTGGAATTTTATTGGAGTTTATACTATTTCATAATCAGTATTACTTTATTATAGTCATATATAGTCATTATTTACACCATTATACCCATCCAAGTAAGGTGGTGGTGGAAAATAGATTATATCACGGCGTGGAGACGGTATTCCGTACGTACGCATGCGCGGTGATTTCATTTTCCGTAGGATGGATAGATGGGTAAATAGGGTTGTTTCATACCTATAATAACATATCAGTATATGAGTGATACTGATGTTATTACTTCATAATGAAAAAACTAAAGAAGAAGAAGTTGAGAAAGAAATTGGAAAGGATTGGTAATGGATATTACCTCTTCTTTGATGTGCTTCTTTGAGACCTTCTTTTAGGGCACTAAAATTGGTCTTTGAAGAAGACCAAGACCTCTAGGATTTCTCTAGGTAAGTAGAGAGGAAAAAATGTCAGGGTTTGTCCGAGCTTGGAGGCTCAAAGTGGTGTGAGGAAGAGAGGGAGGAGGTGCCGTTTTATAAGGGAGGAGAGGGGCACCTATGGAATTACTAAAAATATTATTTTATTATAAAGTCAAGTTCAGTTTTAAATAGCTCCATATTAATTTATTTAGAAGATAAGGTGGGTATGGGTCTAAATACTCTCATTCAATAGAATTTAGACAAGTTTAAGTTCCTATTTTAACATTATCATCTAGATTTAACATTAAGTTAAAAAAATTTACTTTTACCGTGTCTTCTTGTATTCTTATACTATAAGGTTATTAAACTTACTATATCAAGACAAAAAAATCCCAAGTTGTTTAATATTAATATATATAACCTTATATAATTCATTTTGCCGAACCTTAGATTTTTAGGAATAAAATAACAATTAATAATATAATATTTGTTTTAAAAACTATTTTATGTCAATTTTGACACTATTTAGTAATTGATTTTTGTGAAAATCATAACAGAATGATAAGTTGGAAAAAAGTTAATTAAATCAATACTAACATTTCATATTAGCCTATAAAATTAGTGTAATTCATAAAAAGTCTAAAATTATATTTATTTGGGTATTTATAACATCAATTATGTCAATATTTCATTAATAAGATAATTTCTGCATCATCGTTTTGTCATAAATAAATTAAATTATATAATGTCTAAAAATTACAAATAAAATACCATTATGTAGTAAATCTTTTTATCTTTCTAATTAATATTTATAGTCGAATTTATCTAATGTATAACCCCATATTAAAAATGATTTAGTTATTAAACATTGATTTTAACTATTTTAACCCTTCTTTAAATAAATTAATAATAAATGTACTAATCTAATCCATGTGGGCCTAAATGGTTGTATTTTATTCCTAAGTTTGTTTTTGGTCGAATTACACTTTTCCAATAGAATTAGGACATGTTTTAGGGTAAAAATAATATAATTTTTACCCTTAATTACCCTATTTACTTTTAACCGTGGTAAAAAAAAGTAAAAAGTTACTATTCACCAAAAAATTATTTTCATCTCATTGAACCACATTTTACTTATTAACATCAACCGTGTCTCCCAGATTTTTGAAATTCCACTCAGAGAAGCGGTAAAATTATGTTTTATGAAAAATTCAGTTTTTTAACTACCACTTAGTGGTTTCACTATTCATCAAAAATTGAAAGTTTTAAGAAAAATACCAAAATATCTACCTAGGCTAATTTCGATATTCCGAATCCAAGATTGAAGTCTATTGTGAAAAATAAAATTTATAAAATTTCAAAAATTGATTATTACTATTCATAATGGCTAGATTTAATAATATTTTAATAGCATATCATTGTTTAGTGAAACTCGGTATTGCGTACGACGCAAGCTATCGAGGAAGGTCGCGGTTTCGTGTAAAGCAAGCCAAGCAAGTGTTGTGTAGAAAATGATTTCTTTGATGATTTATATAACATAAATGTCTCGGGTGTTACACTGCGGATCAGGGTGCTCCATACGGGTAAGGTTATTATTCATAACCTGAGTGAGTTGTCCCAGTATGGGGATTAGCTGATCGGCACCAGTTGCATCACCAACTCTACTACAATTATCTTGAGCTGGAGGCAAATCCCTACATGGAGTGCATGCATTGATATGGTTTCCATTTCTTCTACTAAGTGCCATATCTAAACAATGGCATAAACTAGATTAGTTTATGAATCAAAATACACAATTCCATACTTATAAAACACTTAACATAAATTGAACTATTTATGGATATAATCCATAATCATAAAAATGTTTTCTTTGATGAATTATATACTCATAAACCCTTAATAATTATTTGTAATTAAAATGAGAGTTATCCTAAGCATATCCCTCGGGAGTGTCGTAACCAAGAGTGCAGCAAGGCCCGTTGTCATGCACCAGTTCCTGTTCGAGTCTAGCTCAAAGTGGTGTTTTCGGGTTTTACCCTTATGTACATCTGTGCTAGACCCGCCTCTACCTGCTCGTATCCATACAGGGATGTATTGCTCAGAAAACTCACAAAATCTCTACAATACCAAAATTTTATTAAGTTCTTCTATACTAATCCTCAAATTCCAACTTAGGTCTACGTCCTCTAATAAGAGTTTATCTAAATCTTGCTTCCAAGGTTTGTTCTAAACTTCTTCTGATACCAACTGTAACTCCCCGACCCAAGTTACCCAGAGTCAGTGCATTATTACATAACATTGGCATGATCACAAGAAAGATCAAATCTCAAAAGACCGATTGGTTTAGTAGCCTTGGAAACAATAGATATATTCATAATGTTTTACATTACATCATAAAGTGAAAAACTACTACAACAACATATTGTCTCCATAGTCCACACTATTATCCCCTTAAAATATCCCTGTAGGTCATTCATAATTTACTTCTTCACATCCTAGGAAAAATAAAACATAGAAAAGGGGTGAGCTCAAATGCCCAGTAAGGATAACAATATATCAGAAACTTTAATAAATAATAATAAACATTTAAGGAAGTGTATAACTAAAACAAAAACCTTTTAAACTGGAACTTCAACATAGTATGGAAAAAATAAGATGAAATAATTCCATTTACTTATTCACATGGATATTCTACTAATCGAATAATCACATGAAATATCAATAAACACTTTCATAATGATGGAATGCCTAATGCCAGGCTATCATAACCACATATCCAAGGCCACGTGCCAAGACTACAAATAATATTTTGTCAAGGCCTTGTGCCAAGACACTAGTTTGTCTCATGAGACCTACCGATGCATCGAGGAGCTATAGCGAGCTCCACCCATCACATATTAAGTCCAATGCATTTCTATATGAAAAGGTTTAAACATAACATAAACATTCATATTAAAACTAGCATACGAAATATAAATACTTCATCCATAAACCATGAATGGTATAAAAATAACACATCCACATTCAAAAATATCACAAAACCTTCAATACAATATAGAAGTTTTGTATCATAATAAATCAACATCAAATAAGCATAAAATCCATCAATGGATGTTGGCATAGATGAAATCAAAACTCTTTTTAGAGAAATATCTATTTCTATTTTGAAATCATATATTTATAAAATAAAATATTTTCTTTGAAAATATTCTTATAATCTTGTAAGGGAAGCTTAGAGGATTTTATAATGGCGGAAAATAGCCGCTCCCGCCGTTTAAGTTAAAAAAACATTCTTACCATAATTTTGTCAAAAGGTTAAAAAGAACTTTGTTTGGAAAACCACGGAAAGATTCCTTTATAAACCTATTATAAAAAGTCAAACAAGGGTATAAAAAACTTTAACCCATATTCATTTAAATAGTAAAAATGTTTTGAAATACATTTTTAAGAAACATGGATGTGGATGATAAAGAGATCCCAGAATATTATTATGTATAAACAACCTCGGATAATTAAGAGATTGTGAAATAAACCATTACCTTGTACTTTTTCTTGGATGGGGGTAGGTTAAACTCCTGTATTATTGTGAAAAAATTGTTATTAAATTATTCAAGAATCATATACATTAATATGATATCATAT
Source organism: Viscum album (assembly GCA_963277665.1). Taxonomy (NCBI): domain Eukaryota; kingdom Viridiplantae; phylum Streptophyta; class Magnoliopsida; order Santalales; family Viscaceae; genus Viscum; species Viscum album. The sequence continues at coordinate 1,496,362,402 of OY728147.1, read as the reverse complement.
ATGATCTTTTAACATTGCTTTGTTAATAATATCTTAGAATTATCGTCTTTTCGGGTGTTAACTTACTCGTTTTCTTTTATATGTTTTGTTACGTAAGTCATGTTTGTTATGGATAGGTTGTACCTTATTCATATACAGAATGATATCAAGTCCTTAAATACTATTATTAATAATCAAATGATAATTATACTTGAATGGATACGATGGAGAATGAATCTCATCGCGTTCGTAGAGACGGTAGTCCGTACGTACGCACGAGCGACAATATCATTATTTTGATATTAAAATAATATATAATTGGATGTTATATCATATATAGAGAATCATTATCATGTTATATTTATTATTTACATGAGTTACACATCATTATAATACCCATCCAAAATAATAATTTATTGAATAACAATTACACCACGACGTAGAGACGGTAAGCCGTACGTACGCACGTATGGTGACATGTTATTCAAAGGATGGATATAATACTGAATATTCTTGTACCATATTTATAATAATATTAAAGTATATATAAGATACTGGATTAATTATTTTAGAATGGGAATAACAAATAAAGAATTAGTGGAAGAAGAAAGGAAGTTCAAAAAGGGTGGTGAAAACATTACATCTTCTTCGGGTTCTTTCTTTTGATTTGATCAAAAGGGATCCTTAAGTTGGCTTTATGACTAAAGTAAGGCCTCTAAGATTAATTGAGGGATGTTGAGAGGGAATTTGTGTAGAGTTTGGCCGAACCAAAAGGATTTGAAGGTGTGAGTTAATGATAAGGTAGTGTGCCCTTTTATAAGAGGGGTGAGAGGCACCTTTGGAAAAGCTAGAAATATTATTTTATAATAAATTCATATTCAGTTTATAATGGATCCAAAGTGGATTATTTCTAGGTTAAGGTTTGGATGGGTCTAAAACACTCAACCAATAGGATTTAGACAAGTTTGGGTCATTATATTAACCTTATCTCTTAGTTTTAACTCTTAGTTAATTAGTTTGACACTTACCATGTAACTTTGTATTTTTATATTATATAGTTAATAAACATACTATATACCTCCAAGAGACCCCCAAGTTGTCCATTAATGATACAAATATCATGATATAAGTCCCTTGTCCGAATCTTTGATTTTTAGGAATATAAAATCAATTAATAATAAAATATTTGTTTTAAAAACTCTTTTATGTCAATTTTGACACTATTCAATAATTTATTTTTGTAAAAATCATAAAAGAATTATTACATCGAAATAAGTCAATTAAATCAATCCAAATATGTCATAGTATCCTAAAAAATTAGTGTAATTCATTAAAAGCCTCAAATTATATTTATTTGGGTATTTATAATATCAATTATTTTAATTTTTCACTATTATGGTAATTACTGCATCATCATTGTATCATAAATAAATTAAATTATTTAATATCTAAAAATTATAAATAAAATATAATTATGTAGGAAATATTTTTAGATTTCTAATTAATATTTACAATCGAATTTATCTTATGTATAACCCTATATTAAAAATGTTTTAGAAATAACCATTGATTTTAACTCTTTTAACACTTCTTTGAATTAAATAATAATAAATGTCCTAATCTAATCCAAGTTGACCTAAATGATAATATTTTATTCCTAAGGTTGTTTTTGGTCTAGATACACTTTTGAAATAGAATTAGGACATGTGTTTGCATAATATTAATATCGTTTTTACCCTTAATTACCCTATTTACTTTTAACCGTGGTAAATAAAAGTAAAAAGTTACTATTCACCAAAAATTATTGTCATCTCATTGAACCAAATTTTACCCCTTGATATTAACCGTGTCTCTCGGATTTTCGAAATTCCAATCACAGAAGATGTAAAATTATGTTTTATGAAAAATTCAGTTTTTTAACTACCACTTAGTAGTTTCACTATTCATCAAAAATTGAAGTTTTTCAGAACAATGCCAAAATTTCACCCTAATCTATAATTGATATTCCAAATTAAAAAATGATGTCAATTTTACAAAATTTAAAACATATAAGTCGCATTAATTAATTTTATAATTAATTCCCACTGTTACAACAAAAATCATGTTTTTAAGAAACAATATATATCAAAAGATTGACAATTATTTATGTCCAATTTCAAAGTGAAATTATTTCTAATGAACACCATTGGATAAAATGGTAAAAATATATTATAATTATACTTTAAAATCACTAAATAATATAATTTATCACTATATATTATTTTGATTAAAAAATTTGTTTATAATTATTTTTAACTTTTCAAAAAAATTGGAAGTTCACAGAAAAATACCAAAAATTCAACTTAGGATAATTTCGATATTCCGAATCCAAAAATGAAGTCAATTTTGAAATATAAAATATATATAATTTCAAAAATTAGGTATTACTATTCATAACGGCTAGTTTGATTGGTTATGGTGTGTTAGAACTCGATGTTGCATACAACACACGTTATCGCATTATTCCAAGAGAAGCGTACCATAGAAGCTTGGGGTGTTACAATAAAATGGATTCCAAATCCATGAATATTTTATGAAATTACTTCAAAACATTGAAAACATACCAAGAAGATAAAAAATTAATTAGAAATAATAGTAAGCGTTAAAATGATCATGTTTATCCAATGAATGAATCTTTCTTAAATTATGATGTTCCAATGGTGAATGAAATCATTTTAAACCACCAAGATTGGTTGAACTATATTTTTTCAATTAAATTTATTAAATTTTATATTTTTAATTACATGATTGAATTATTATATATTTCATGAAAATATACAAGATCTTAGCCTCATTTATTTAGGATGTGAATATGGAAGGAAAGCATCACTCGGATTCAAGGGGGAGAATGGCACGACCGATTGAGGAGGGTGGTATTAATATCAGAAATATCTCGGATACTCTTTGGTGTATGCAGTCTAAGATGGTGTGGGAGGAACTTGAGGATATGACATTATGGGGAAGATTCATAGCCCAAAAATTTATTTCTACTTTTGATTTGGATAAAGTCAGTGCTTCATCCCTATGGTATATCATCCACCCCCACTTTCCCTCCCTTCAGAATCATTTTCTGTGGATTGTAGGAAAAGGTGAGATCTCTTTATGGCATCATAATTTGGAAGGCCCTTGTCTCAAATTCCCTGGATGTCCAGTCCTAGATATAACCTTCAATCAAATAAAAAGACATGAGAGTTTCAATAATACTGTACTGGATGATCATGAACATGAAATTTTTGAGTTTATTGATCTCAACAGCTAGCCTAAAATATGTGTTTTTACAATATCATCATCAGGAATATTTTTTGTGAAGGATTTTTACAAGATTATGCTTTCAGCCAGGTATATGGAAAACTTGGTAAAGTTGGTGTGGTGCAAGGAACTCCCTATGAAGCCTAATTTTCTTGTTTGGAGAATCTCCAATAAAGTACATCATAGTGATGTGCTCGTTAAGATCACATGTATCTCTTTGGTTTCCAGCTATGCATGCTGTGCGGATCACTTGGAGGAGAGTCTGGATCATCTCTTCTTCAAAGGGCGTTGGGCTTGTGAGCTGAGGTCAGCTTTTGGGGATTTCACTGGGTTTTCCTCCCTAGAGGTGTGGGTGTATACCTTACTCGATAAATGGTTTTGTGGTGCAGGTTTCACTTGTCTAGAAATGAAAGAATGTGAATTTGTCCTCTCCACCGGCTTCTGGTGCATCTGGCATGCTCGGATGGAAGCCTAATTTGAAGCAATTTCATGCTCTGGGAGGATTCTTGTATTCAGAAACTGTAACCTCCTTGCAAAGGGGAGGTGGGGTGGTCAGGGACCCTCAGGGATTTTTTATTTTTTCATTCCCTATTTTCTTTGGCCGTAGCGATCCACTTCAGGCCAAAGCCATAGATCTGAATACGGTTCTTCGCGAACATGCTAATGTCAACCTGGATACTGTTGAAATGGACTTCATGACTCACTATAAGTCCTTTCATGGTTCAAGAATTACTTCATGGTCTATTTTATACATCATTCGATGGTGTAGGGGCCTAATTTATAGTCAGAAGAGTATTTTTCATACCTGGCGGGAGGGTAATAAAGTGGCAAAATTTCTCACTTATAAGGAGGATTATTGTACTCAGATTACCTATTTTTGAAATGTTCATTACTTACCATTATAGGGAATTAGCCTTGTGGGAGGGGATTCACTTGGCCTCCATTACATCAGAACCCCTTAATCATTTAATTGCAGTCCATTTTTGTTATTCTTTCATTTGTCTTGTATTCCTTTGGACTCCTGGGAAAATTAAATAAATATGACGATGATGATGTTACAGAGAGTCTAGAGATTATCATTCTTGTTTTGAAACACCGATTTTACACCAAACATGACATGGACTTAAAAATATATTTATTTAATATGATAACTATCACTTAGAAATTATAATGGAGTGTATGATAGGATTAAATAAATTTTACATTTTTTTACACTAATTTAATTAATTATACAGTAACCAATTAATTATAAAGGTAAATTTTACTATTTAAAAATATTAGAAATTTTTTTTGAGAAAATATTTTTATATGGAAAAGTGTGATTTATAAAAATATAATAAATAAATAAATATCATTGAATTATATTAATTAGATATATCTTTAATATATCCAATATATTTATTGAAATTCATTCTATTTTTTTCCTAGACAACATATAATAAATCTGATTATTACACATAAAATTGTATTTAAAAAAAATTTGTCACCTTTTTATTGTGCCTTTATATTAAAAATAAATTTCATTATTATTATAATATTTTTTTCAAAAAATAAAGAACATTTTTTAAAAAGGAATATAAAAATTCTCTTTTGGTTAATTTTATTGTTTTATATGAAATGTTTCATTTTTTTGATTAATATAAAAAAATATCAAATTTTAATAGAAAACATCCTTTTGGATTAATTTATTTATGAAGATAGATAATATTTTAGATATGTCTTAATGTTTAATAATTTAAATTATAAATTTATTAATATTTTTTTCATTTTATTTAATTTTATATAGAAATTAGAAATAAAAACTTTGCATAATTTTGAACATTTTAAGTTTCAAACAACTTGTTCTCATCGCATCTTAGAGAGTAGTTTTTAATTAAAACATTCCACTTATTCGAGATAAATATGGGAAAATTGATTAAATTTTTTGAATCCTTAAAATATCTGTTATCTAATATGGTCAAATAATTTTTTTATCATAATTATTAGTGAAAACAGTTGAAATTAATTTTAACAATAAAGCTTAAAACATGGTTTTGAGTATTATATGTGTTTGTGTTAAAATAAGTTGTACACGTAGATTATATTTTTACTTACAATGTTCGATTTCATTTTTAGAATTATTGTGAATAAATTATCTATGAAAAATAATTTTAATTTTATTATTATTCGATAAAATAGCTATGTAAATAAAAATATAGAAGTCGTCATGTAAAAAAAATAAAGGGTCCCAATTGAGTAAACATAATGACTATAGATTTACATTATAATAATATGTTCATTTACCATTATTTATAATATTTCTAGAAAAAAAACCTTTCCTTCCTTATTTTGCAATTATTTAGGAACATGAGGTTAGGGAGACCTCCCAATAATGAATACATTTAGGTTAAAAAAAGCAAATCCTCATTAGCCATGAAAGATCCCTCAACCCCCTCACTTACTCACATAATTTATTCGCTTTTAATTAATAAAAAAACCCTAATAAATTGAAAAATTTTATACCCTCATTATAGAATCCATATTTTTGGCATAAAGTCATCCTTTGAAGGCTTTAAGTGAAAACCTTAGGAGGATATCCGATGAAGAGATAATGTTCATCAATGAGTGTCTTCATTTTATATCATCCTCCATCCCATTCATTTTTTATGATATAATAATTATATAACAAACTCATTATATTTTAGATACTAACATATGGTTATGTCAAATTAATTAACTATAACTATTTCCTCTCCTATAAAATGGTTTACGAAATCATTATTCATGTGAATGGTAGAGTATTGCCACATGAATTGACCTCATTATTTTTTCCATTATTAACCATCATGGTAAGATATATTGATTTATTTAGAGTTCATATATGAGATTTATGATTTTAGTATTATATTGAATTTATTATATCATACACACAGTCATACTCTCCATTTTATGGTAATACGACAACGCGCTCATGTGTATGATGCACTTAAATCTCATGAAGCGATGTATTTCTTTAACGATATACATGGAATATATTAAGATGGATTTAGTAAAAATATGTTAGATAATTTAAATTAAAATTATTATTTATTGTTATTTTATCATTTAATCTTCATTCATTCAATCCAATATGAAATTAGAGGCAGTGTTCCTTTGTAAATACGAACTACAGTCTCCATGAATGGTTTATTTAATTTACAATCACAAACTATTATAGATAAATCAATATATATATATATATGGAATGTATATTATATATATTTCATTTTATACATAATAAATATTCAAATACAATTATCTACGTATGATTCTCCAAAATTAGAATTCAAAATATATACGAAAAAGAAAGTGGATGTAATGGCCTGTAAATCTCTGGTCTATTCCATTGTGAAAATATGGTGTTTGTGGTTTTCTTGGAGGTCAGGGTGACTTGTACCCAACACTTTTCCAATTTTCCATTTCTGTGAATAGTAGAATCGGTGACCCTCGATGAACAGTTCCAACGGTAGACAGTTGTGAACAGTTCATTAGTAACCTTCTGTGAACAGTTCCAATAGTGACGTCCAACGGTAACCGCTCATTCCTTTTCAAAAATTTCCAATTCTATGAGCATTTCCATTGGTTAATAGTTATATCAATAACCTCTAACATTACCCTCTCTTTCATTTTCCAAATTTCTAATTATATGAATAGTTCTATCGGTGAACGGTCTATCTGTATCCTCTATTTCCTTTGACAAATTCTAGTTCTATGAACAGTTCCATTGGTGAACAGTTCTATCGGTAACCCCTATTAGTAACCTCTCTTTCCATTACAAAATTTTTAATTCTATGAACAGTTCTATTGGTAACCCATCTTTCCTTTTCCAAACTTCTAATTCTATGATTAGTTCTATCGGTGAACAGTTCTACTGGTAACCTCTAACGGTAAACTCTTTTTCCTTGGACATATTTTGAGTTCTGCGAACTGTGTTTCCAGAACTGTAGGTGTATAGTGTTCTATCGGTGAGGTTCTAATGGTGTGGTTCATGAATAGTGTTCTAATGGTGAGGTTCATGAACAGTGTTCTATCAATGAGGTTCATGAACAGTGTTCTATCGGCGAGGTTCATGAAAAGTGTTTTATCGGTGAGGTTCATGAACAGTGTTCTATCAGTGAGGTTCTAATGGTGAGGTTCATGAACACTGTTTTCCCTTTGCCAAATTTTGAGTTCATGAACCGTGTTCCCGCCTTCCTATGGTTCCACACCTTTAGAATTTTCCTTTGATATAAAATGCTTTTAAAGCCTTGATTTAAGGACTCTAAGGACGATTCAATAGCCATAACTCCTATATTAATTATTCATAAGGACTGTGATGTTTTTACTTGCTCAAACATTATGGTATAATGCAATCCCCTTTTAATGGGAAATCAATTGTATCTTAAAATATCGCTCCGTTAAATCTTTTAAAGTGACGAGATATCTTTCTCCCTAATTCGTCTTCTTTGTTCTCGGCTATGATACACTAGATCCTTTCATTTTATTCGGTTGTTGATGCATAATCAAACTTACTCTTATGATTTGTTCCTCTATGTTTTTTATGAAACCAATTAGTATCGATCAATCATCAATATAAGGTATGATCTATCATCATTCTTTTGGGTTCATCTCCTTCTATTTCTCCTCTCCCTTTATTGATTTTTACCCCCATGTTCCTAATAGGATTTTCTTGTGTGTTGACCGGTGTGCTGGTGTCTCTGCATCCTCGGGTGGATATAGTTGTCATGGGGGGAGGAGATCATAACCTGCTGTGTGGCCCATTCTCATATAAAAAATGTCATGAACTCTTTGAGGTAGGGGATTCATTGCTTCTCTTTTCTTTCTCACGCAACTGTGGTGTTACCATGTTTTATCCCACTGGATGAAAATGGAATTGACAAAATAAATATTTGAGCTGGATAAATAAACTGATATCGATAGTATATTATTGCCTCTTGTTTTGATAGATAGTGTGATATCTATGCTTGCTTCGTATACCTGCACACCGGTCAACACACAAGAAAATCCCATTAAGAACATGGGGGTAAAAATCAATAAAAGGGAGACTAGAAACAGTAGGAGATGAACCCAAAATAATGACAATATGTCAGACCTTATATCGATTATTGATCAATACTAATTGGTTGCATCAAAAACAGAGAGGAACTAATCCTAAGAGTAATTTTGATTATGAATCTCCAATGGAATAGAATGAAAGGATCTAGTGTCTCTTAGCCGAGAACAAAGAGAAGAATTAGGGAGGAAGATATCATGTCCTTTTAAAAGATTTAATGGAGTGTTATTTTAAGATACAATTGATTTCACATTAAAAGGGGATCGCATTAAACCACACGATTTGGAAAAGTAAAAACATCATGAGTCTTAAGAATAATTAATATAGGAGTTATGGCCTTTGAATCATCCTTAGATTCTTTATAACTAGGATTTAAATGCATTTTATATCAAAGGAAAATGCTAAAGGGGCAGAACTATAGGAAGCTGGAAACACTGTTCATGAACTCAAAATTTGGCAAAGGAATGAAATTGGTGATGAACCTCACCATTAGAACCTCACTGATAGAACACTATTCATGAACATCATCGATAGAACTCCATTCATGAACCTCACCATGAGAACACTATTTATGATTCTCATCATTAGAACCACACCGATAGACCACTTTTCATTAACCTCATCGATAGAATATTGTTCATGAACCCCACTGTTAGAACACTGTTCATGAACCACACCCTTAGAACCTCACCACTAGAACATTGTACAATTACCGTTCTGGAAACATTGTACACCTACCGTAATGGAAACACTATACAACTATTGTTATAGAAAATCTATACACCTACCATTTTGGAATCACTGTTCACAGAACTCAAAATTTATCCAAGGAAATGAGGTTACCATTAGAGGTTACCAGTAGAACTTTTCACCAATAGAACTTTTCATAGAAATAGAAGTTTGGAAAAGGAAAGAGATTTTACCAATAAAGGATACCGATAGAACTGGTCACTAATAGAACATATCATAGAATTCGAAATTTAGTAAAGGAAAGAGAGTTTATTGATAGAGATTACTGATAGAACTATTCACCGATGGAACTGTTCATAGAACCATAATTTGTCAAAGGAAATATTGGTTGCTGATAAACCATTCACCGATAGAACTTTTCATAGAATTAGAATTTCGGAAAAGGAAAGAGAGATTACTATTGGAGGTTATCGATATAACTATTATCCAATGGAACTGTTCATAGAATTGGATGTTTGGAAAATAAAAGAGCGTTTATTGTTGGACCTCAATGTTGGCACTGTTCACAGAAGGTTACTGATGAACTGTTCACAACTGTCTACTGTTGGAACTGGTCACTGAGGGTCACTGATGCTTCTGGTCACAAAAATGGAAAATTGGAAAAGTGTTTGGGACAAGTCACCTTGACCTCCAAGAACACCTCAAACACCATATTTTCACAAAGGAATGGACCAAAAAGGTCCGGGCCATTACAACCACTTTTTTTTTCGTATATATTTTGAATTCTAATTTTGGAGCATCATACGTAGATAATTATATTTTAATATATAGTATGTATAACATGAAATAAATATAATATACATTCCATATATATATATATTGATATATCTGTAATAGTTAGTGATAGGAAATGAAATAAACCATTTATGGAGAAAGTAGTTCGTATGTACACAAGAAAAATGCCTCTAATTTCATATTGGATTGAATGAATTAAGATTAAATGATAAAATAACAATAAATAATAATTTTAATTTTAAATATGTAACATATTTTTACTAAATCCATCCTTAATATATTCCATGTATATCGTTAAGGAAATACATCGCTTCATTAGATTTTAGTGCGTCGTACACATGAACGGGTTATCATATTACCATAAAATGGAAAATATGAATGTATGTATGATATAATAACTTCAAAATATTTCTAAAATCATAAATATAATATATGAACTCTAAATACATCAATATATCTTACCATGACGGTTAGTAATGGAAAAACGAAAGATGTCAGTTCATGAGGCAGCACTCTATCATACACATGAATAATGATTTCGTAAACCATTATATAGAAGTGGATATAGTTATAGTTAATTACATTGACATAACCATATGTGAGTATCTAAAATATAATAATTTCATTATATAATAATTATATAATAAAAATTTAATGGTTTGGAGGATGCTATAAAACGAAGACACTCGTTGATGAAAATTATCTCTTCATCAGATATCCTCCTATGGTTTTCACTTAAAGCCTTCAAAGGATGACTTTATGACAAAAATATGGACTCTAGGAGAGGGTATAGAATTTTTTAAATTTTTAGGGTAGTTTTTTGTTAATTCAAATAGAATAAATTATGTGAGCAAGTGAGGGGGGTGAGGGAACTTTCATAGCTAATGAGGAGTGGCATTTTTTTAACCTGAAAGTATTCACTATTGGGAAGTCTCCCTAACCTCATGTGCCTAACAAATTTAAAAATAAGGAAGTAAAGGTTATATTTTTTTCTAGAAATATTTTAAATAATGGTAAATGAACATATTATTATAATCCAAATCCAAAGTCATTATGTTTACTCAATTGGGACCCTTTAATTTTTTACATGACGACTTCTATATTTTTATTTACCCAGGTATTTTATCTATTAATAATAAAATAAAAAATTATTCTTCTTAGATTATTTATACACAATAATTCTTAAAATGAAATTTATTTTTGGATGTAAAAATATAATCTATGTGTATAACTTATTTTTACATAAACACATATAATGCTCAAAACCTTGTTTTAAGCTTTATTGTTAAAATTAATTTCAACTGTTTTCACTAATAATTATGATAAAAAATTATTTGATCATTTTAGATAACGTATATTTTAAGACTTCAAAATATATAATTAATTTTCCCAAATTTATCTCGAATAAGTGGAATGTTTTAATTAAAAACTATTCCCTAAGATGTGATGAGAACAAAATGTTTGAATGATAAAATGTTCAAAATTAAGAAATTTTATTATATCTAATTTCTATATAAAATTTAACAAAATGAAAAAATATCATAATAAATTTTTAATTTAAATAATATAGCGTTAAATCATATTAAAATTATTATTTATCTTGATAAATAAATTAAGGCAAAAGGATTTTTTATATTAAAATTTAGTATTTTTCTCTATTAATCAAATAAATGAAACATTTCAGATAAAACCATAAAATTCCCCAAAAGAGAATTTTTATATTCATTCCTAAAAAATATTTTTTATTTTTTGAAACAAATATTATAACAATAATTCAATTTATTTTTAAAATAAAGGCGCCATAAAAAGGTGACAAAACAACTTTTTTTAAATACAATTTTATGTGTAAAAATCGGATTTATTATTTATTTTCTATGAATAAAATTGAATGAATGTCAAAAAATATATTAGATATATAACAGAAAAATCTAGTTAATATAATTCAATGATATTTATTTATTTAGTTTTTTTATAAATCAGACTTTTCCATATAAAAATATTTTCTCATAAAAAAATTTCTAATATTTTCAAATAGTAAAATATACATTTAAAATTAATTGGTTATTGTATAAAGAATTAAAATAGTTCAAACGAGCATGTACCGTGGTGGTATAGGCTCCTGCTTGACATCCAAAAAACCCAGGATCAAATCCGGGCAGGGGAGAATTTTTGTGTACTGTAGTAGTACTGTAGCTGCAGCGGAACTGTTCCAGCGGCAGCACTGTTACGGTGGAGGGACTGTATGAGGTACTGTAGCGGCGGTTGTACCATAGCAGGGCGGGTACTGTAGCATCACTGTTCACCAAGGGTTCCTTTGGGCCGAAAAATGGGCTTTTCAAGCCTTGTATTCAGGCCATGTGGCCTTGGGCATTCGGGTTATGTAATGGGTCTCCCTCTACCCATTCTAAAAATGTCATTGCTTTAAATAATAACTTGAGGATTCAGCCCTAACCTTTCAAAAAAAATTATAATAGTGTAAAAAAATGTAAAATTTATTTAATCTTATCATACACTCCATTCCAATTTCTAGGTGATATTTATCATATTAAACAATAGTATTTTTAATTCAATGTCATGTTTGGTTTAAAATTGGTGTTTTAGAACATGAATGGTAAACTCTGGACATTGCATAACATCATCATAATCATATTTATTTAATTTTCTTAGGAGTCCAAAGAATACAAAACACATGATGGAATAACAAAAATGGACTGCAACGAAATGATTAAGGTGTTTTGATGTAATGGTGGCCAAGAGCATCCCCTCTCACAAGGTAGATTCCCTATAGAGGTATGTCATGCACGTTGGAAAAATAGTTAATCTGAGTACATTAATCTTCCTTAGAAGTGAGAAAGTCTGCCACTTTATTACCCTTCTGCCAGGTATGAAGAATACTCGTCTAACTATTAATTAGGCCCCCACACCGTCGAATGATGTATGAAATAGACCATGGAGTAATTCTTGAACCATGAAAGGACTTATAGTGTATCATGGTGTCCTTTTCAACCACTTCCAGGTTGATATTAGCATGTTCGCAAAGAACTATGTTCAGATCTATGGCTTCGTACTGAAGTGGATCGCTACTGCCAATGAAAATAGGGAAGGAAAAAATAACAACTCCATGAGGGTACCTCACCACCCCACCTCCCCTCTACCAGGAGGTTACAGGTTCTGAAGAAAAGTATCCTCCCAGAGAATGGAATACCTCCAAATTAGGCTTCATTCCAAGCTATCCAGATGGGATGGATGTGATTGTTTGATGGGTTTATGATTTTTCTATTGGGAACAATGACTTGAAGGGTAGTACATCTACTCACCGTGTTGAACCCCCTTATTTTTAGTAGCATAGATTGTTTTTCTATAATTCTTGGGAATATGGGAAAGTAATTCTCTATTGAATAATTGAATAAATGATGTTAACCCTTGGGGTTGGAGTTTGCTGGAACATAATGATGAGGTTGTATTTTTAAAGGAATAGTGGAGTTTGGGTGTGATGCTAATGAAATTTAATGAGGAATTGTTATTGGTTTCTTAATGTTTAAAAAATTAATTAACTAAAAGTGAAACTGATAAAAAGGGAATGAAATAATTTATTAAGTCTCTTTAAATGGTTCTGTGGATATAGGTTACCTAGTCTTAGGAGTGGCAGCCCAGAGTCCGAGAGACATTAGCTGTAGTTGAGTTTAAGACTAGGTTATTCCCATAGTGTTGTTTTGAGATATAGTATATTCTGTACTTTTGTGTTTCTATGCGATACTCCACCTTATCAGTAAGGGAAACTGACACCCTAGGTATTATTTAGCCGAAGGGGGTGTTTTCCCGAACATTCTGGTGGGAGGATGGATGGTTGACTACCCACTTTGGAACCGCTCTCTTCTCTTGGTAGTAACATGTGCTAGTGGGAATAGTGGTTAGTGTTCCCCATATATGTGTGTGGAGGGTGGTAATGCCTTTTTTATTCACACACATATATTATGTATATTGTTTCTTATGGAATATTGTAGGTTTAACGTGTATAGGATGTGATGGATTGAGGATCCTTACTCAGTGTATAGGTTGTAATGGATTGAGTTATAATACATGATGTATGATGCATTTTATTCGAGCTGTGGTGGCCCCCAGAAAATACCTAGTTACTTTTCTTATGTGGATGTGGTGGTTTTGTAACACGAGGTTCATATTGTGGTTCTTCGGCCAGGTGTCTGCGGGCAAGCCTTTTTTGAGAGGGATTCTTAGGACGTGCGATGTTGGGGAAAAGAGGAAAACCAGTGGGTAAGTAGTAGCACGATACCCTTGATATTCTTTATTATATGATATATTCTTGTATGTGTTACTTGGTGAGAGTATCCATAGTGAGGTAGCGAACTTAGTATACCTGTTTAGGGGACGAGTTGGTTTCACTTTTTGTTCACTATGCTTTATCATGATTTCATTACTTTTCGTCGCGAGGCTTCGGGGAGGATCCTACTAAATATATAGTTATAATCACCCTATGTATATATAAACTATTTTTCAGGTCACATAGAGCAGGTTGGAGATCAAGATAGTTTTTACTAGCTTGGGGTTACATGAGTTGTTCGGGCTTGTGGTTGTAGATGTTTTTACTTTTGTTTGGGTACTTGCAGTTTTCCCCGTTCAGTTGTAGTATTTTTTCATGAAATTTCATATGTGAACTTGGGTTTTCTTTTATATTTCAGTTCTTAGTTAGAGATTGTTGGTGTCTATCTTATCTCTATCTTTCGCATGTGTTCTCTTATAGGGAAATTCCTTCCATTTGTGTGTTTTCTATACCCTAGGTGCTATTCTCCAACCAAGGACCTACTGGAGGTGGGACTCGGGGGTCATTATCTCCCTTCTCACATTGTCGGCCCAGGAGGGGTACTCTTTGTGGGGAGGGGGTCGTGAAAGAGTGGTATCAGATCTCTGGTTGAGGGATAGAATGGAGTTTGGAGCTAGGCACAGGTGAGTTTTCATTTGTTGGTAAGTCATCCGTGTCATTAATGTATATCAAGTGATGTAAACACTACAGACCGACCAAGACATTGTCATTTAGGCCCCCCCTATGATCTGATGTACGGGCCATTCTATTTACAATGGCTACTAAACAAGGTGATACTGGTTGCAGGGTAGAGACCTAGGAAAGGATAATGCATCATTCATCTTTATGCATGTGTTTGAATTGGTAGACCTTGGGATAGGTTAACTTAAAATAAATGAAAGAAAACAATTAATTAATTATTGTTGAGTCCTCTATATTCCATCTTTAGTAGCTCTGATGGTTTCTTATTTTACAGGTATGACTCTAGGTCGACGTCCTCATTAGTTTTGTGCAGAAAATGTCTAGCAGGCTGTTCCAGCCGTTCGCTACTAGGAAGAGGTTGACGACGACAAAACATAGAGGAAGACACGCCGATAGTTTCAACGCCGAAGTCAGAAGAAGTATGAGGGATCCGCTTCAGATGCAGTCATGGAAGACTGGTTAGAGGAGGTCATGATCAGCTTTAGTTCTTTCCATGCTCAGAAGGAGCACTGGGTGTCCTTGGTTGTCACGATGCTATGTGGAGCAGCAAGGCATTGGTGGTTCTTCTTCTTTAGGGATCACAAGGAGTTAGCGATCTCAGGGGAGGAGTTCTGAGACAAGTTTAGAGTTAAGTTTCTTTCTTCAACTGTGAAGGCATCTAGTCGCCAGGATCTTCTTACCCTTTGACAGATGAGCTCTAGTGTGTGAGAGTTTTCAATCCATTTTAATAACCTTTTACGATATGATTCGGACCTGTTCCTAGATGAGGAGGCAAGGTCGAGGAATTTCGAGGAGGCTTTTCATCTATAGATCCAGCACCATGTCCCCCCATTTATGCTGAAGACATAACATGGGGTCTTGGTGAGGGAAGATGTTGTTGAGAGGACATTTTATGGAACTGGATTGTCACGATAGGGGAGTCATCGTGATACCTCATAAATTAGAGCCGGGGTCCGTGGTTACCAGTTTTTAGGGCAGAAGAGTTTCCATTAAGCTGGGGTAGGTCCCAACCCTTCACATCTCGTTTCTCTGGAGGCAGGAACTGTCCGGACTATGCCAAGGGATCATGCACTTGTTTTTCTTGTGGTGGATGAGTTCATCAGCAGTGAGATTTACCGACCTTTCATATTAGTCATTGTGCACCAGGTGTCCCGCTCTAGGTTACTCTATGGAGGTAGTTTTAGCAGAGGCCACAACAATAGGTTTCACCAGATTTATATCAGTAGAGGGTAGATGAGGCAGTCAGATGACCACCACGTGACACTCCCCGTCCTTAGAGAGCAGAGTGCGGCCATGGTGGTGGTTTTCATTAGGGTCAGAGAGGTCATGGTGGTGGTCGTGCTCAACTTAATGCTTTAGAGTTACCAGAACTAGGAGATCTGGATGTCCTTCGAGGTACCCTTCTCTTGTTTTCTACGATGTTGTATGCCTTGTTTGATTCAGTAGAAAGACTCTCCTTCGTATCACCTACCCATTTCCATGCTTTGGGTCTTGAGGTAGAGGGGCTTCTATTTCCCTTGGTGTTGACTACGCTAGTTGGACGTCGAGCTGACTTGTTTGAAGTATGTTGAAACTGCGAGCTAGTGTTGGGGAATCACTACTATTGGGGATAATTCCTATGTTTACGAAATAAAACCATATGATTTCATCCTCGGCATAGAATGGTTGTATTCGGTGAGGCTATTGTGGATTTCTTTAGGAAGCAGATAGTTTTTTTTGTGCGGAGGGAGAGCCGATGGTGTTTGTTGGTGAGCGAGATCCTCGGATGGGTCATAGACGTGTTCCTTCCTTATCATTCATAATAGATTAGATGATGTTGAGTTCTTCATAGGTTCAATAGTTGGCGTTTCCCGGGGTTGTAGAAGGTTACCCTGATGTCTTTTTAGAAAAGGTTGTAGCATTACCCCCTTGATGAGAGATCGAGTTTGGGATCAAGCTACAACATGGAGTGTCTCCTGTATCTATGTCTCAGTATAGTTTGACCCCTACTGAGTAAATAGAGCTACGTATACAGCTTGATGGTCTATTACAATGCGGTTTTGTTCAGCCATGTGTGTCACTGTGGGGTGCACTAGATTTGTTCATGAAGAAGGTTGATGGAAGTTTGTGTTTTAGTGTCGATTATCATTTCTTAAACAAAATGACAATAAATAATAGATATCCTCTTCCAGAGATTGATGATTTATTCAATCAACTGAATGGTGAAAGATGGTTCTCAAAGATCAACTTTCAGTCAGGATATCATCATATGCGTTTGAAGGATGTGGATATCCCGAAGATTGCTTTCCGCTGTCGTCATGGGCATTATGAGTTCATTGTATTGTTGTTCGGCATGATGAATACTCTAGCTATATTCATGGTATTGATGAATTCGGTGTTTTGTGAGTTCCTAGACAAGTTCATGGTAGTTTTCATCGATGAAATCCTTGTGTACTCCACATATGAGGATCATGCAGAACATATAAATGCTGTTTTGGGAGTTCTTCTTCAACATCATCTATTTGGGAAGTTGTATACGTATGAGCTTTGTGTTCAAGTAGTCCGTTTCGTGGGGCATGTTGTGTCCCAGCAGGGAGAAGTTGTGGAACCATCGATGATAGAAATAGTTGTGTCTTAGGAAGCCACCAAGACAGTGCTGGAGGTGTGAAGTTTCCTTGGTCTCGTAGGATACTACGATCGGTTCGTAGCCAATTTCTCACGAGTTGCGACTCCCTTGATAGCTTTGACCAGGGAGGATTAGGAATTCATATGGACTGATCAGTTTTTGGCATCTTTTGAGTATTTAAAGAAGAAGTTTGTAAGTGCCCCAATTCTTTGTCTCCCAGTAGAGGGAGTTCAATTTGATGTTTTCTACAATGCTTTACATCTGGGGTTAGGCTATATTCTGATGCAACATAGATCAGTTTTTTCTTATGGGTCTCGTCAGTTGCGTCCTCATGAACATAACTATGCCACCCCTGATCCTGAGTTTGCATTCATAGTGTTTTCTCTAAAATTGTGGAGACACTACCTCTTTAAGGAGCGCCTTGTGGTTTTCACTGATCATACGAGTTTGAGGTATGTTTTCTCCCAGCGTGACTTGAACTGATGACAAAATCGGTGGATGGTGTTCTTATAGGAATACGACTTTGAAATATCTTATACACCTGGAAGGGTGAATGTTGTAGTGGATGCACAGAGTCAGAAGTGACGTGGTGATGCAGTGTGTGAATTTGTTGACTCATGGAGTGTAATGGAGGAACTATCAACATTACATCTGGAAATGGGAGAAGTTGGGGGGTAGATGGTTTATATTTCAGATGATGGTACAATGATCCCTAGTGCATAAGGTGGAAGAGTCCTAGTTGGGGGATCTAGGGGTGGAGGTATGGAGATACTGAGTTGTTTGTGGTGAGGCCCCTGATGGTTGGTCGGAGGATGAACAACATCAAGTGTTGTATCAGAGAAGTCATTATGTTCCATTGAAAATGTACGATATGGTTCTTATATAGTTTCATTTTTTCCTTTGGCGGTGCATCCTAGTGTGAAAAAGATGTACCGAGCCTTATGGTGCCAGATTTTGTGGCCAGGGATAAAGCATGCAGTTGCTGAATTTGTATCTTGATGTTTGGTTTGCAAGAAGGTGAAATCCAAACACGGTGTTCCTGGTGGTATGCTCCAGACATTAGAGATTCCTCAGTGGAAGTGGGAGTACATATCAATGGACTTGGTTTCTAGTTTACCTCGACCTTCGGGTGGTCATGATGCTATTTGGGTGGTAGTGGTTTGCTTAAAAAATCATCCCACTTTATCGTAATCAAGGAGTCAATCTCAGTGGATATTTTGTCGAGGCAGTATCTGGATGAGATGGTGAGACTTCATTGAGTCCCAAGAATGATAATTTCTCATCGTGATCCTCATTTTACCTCCTGGGTGTAGAGAGGTCTCCAACATGCTTTTAGTTCTCAACTATGTGGTAGCACTGCTTTTCATCCTTAAACAGAAGGTCAGACAGAGCGAACCATCCAGACTTTTGAAGACATGTTATGCTCTTGACTTTTTGATTTTGGAGGTTCATGGATGTGGCACTTACACTTGGTGGAGTTATCTTACAATAATAATTTTCACTCCAGCATCAGTATGGTACCATTTGAATCCTTGTATGGTTGGCCTTTCCATTCTCTGTTGTGCTGGACTGGGGTCGGAGAGTTTGAAATCATCAGACTGGAACTTGTGAAGAATACAACAGAGATGGTTCAGTTGATTCATGAGATGATGAAGATAGTGAAAAATCATTAGAAATCATATGTTTATCAAAAAATGATACCCTTAGAGTTTAATGTTAGGGATCACGTGGTTTTGAAGGTGGATCCCCATCATGGGAAGCGATGGGTTTGATGTGGGAGTAAGCTTTCTCCACGAGTTTTTTTGGCCTTTTGAGGTTTTTTCTCATGTTGGAGCAGTGGTGTATCATGTATCACATCCCCCGTAGTTGAGTCAGATACATGATGTTTTCCACGTATCACAGCTCTATTGTTATCTTCATGATAACTTTCACATCATCGATGGGGGAGAGATCGATATTGATGATGATGCAACCTTTGAGGAGAAACATATAGAGATCCAAGACTGCAAGGAGAAGGCATTGTGTGGGATCTGTATCCACTTTGATCGTGTCTTGTGGCGACACGATGGCATTGAGGAGAGCATCTAGGAACATGAGTCACAAATATGTGCTCAATACCCAGAGTTGTTTAATGTTTACCTCTTTTTATGTGACAATGTTCCCTTTGTGGTTAGACCTTTCATGTTTATATTATGAATTATCTTTTGTTGCTCCTTGTGGCTTACTCTATTTTGAGAGGTATCTTGATTGGTGGCTGTTTGGACCCCGTTACGTTTTCCATTTAGGTGGGATTTGAATTTTCGAGGACGAGAATATTTTGAGTGGTATATGAGGTAATGTCTCGGACCTCTCTGGTCTATTCCTTTGAGAAAATATGGTGTTTGAGGTGTTTCGGGAGGTCATGGTGACTTATCCCCAACACTTTTCAAATTTTACCTTTCTGTGAACTGTAGGATCGGTGACCCTCAGTGAACAGTTCCAATGATAGATAGTTGTGAATATTGTATCAAAAACCTTATGTGAACAGTTCTAATGGTGAGTCCAATGGTAACCTCTCTTTCCATTTCCAAATTTCCAAATCTATGAAAAGTTCCATCGATGAATAGTTCTATCAGTTACCTCTCTTTCCTATTCCAAATTTCTAATTCTATGAATAGTTCTATCTGTGAACATTCTATCAGTAACCTCTATTTCTTTTTCCAAATTTTCTGTTCTATCAACAGTTCCATTAGTGGAAATTTCTATCTGAAACCTCTATCGGTAACCTCTCTTTCCTTTACCAAATTTCTATTTCTATGAATAGTTCTATCGGTTAACAGTTCTATAGGAAACCTCTATCGGTAATCTTTATTTCCATTTATAAATTTACAATTCAATGAACTTCTTTATCAGTGAACAGTTCTATTAGTATCCCTTAATGGTATCCTCTTTTTCATTAGCCAAATTTTGAGTTCTGTGAAAAGTGTTTACAGAACGGTAGTTGTACAATGTTTCTGTAACGGTAGGTGTACTGTGTTTCCATAATGGTAGGTGTACAGTGTTTCCAGAATAGTGTGTTTACAGTGTTCTATCAGTGAGGTTCTAATGGTGAGGTTCATGAACAGTGTTCTGACGCTGAGGTTCATGAACAGTGTTCTATCAGTGAGGTTCATGAATAGTGTTGTATCAGTGAGGCTCTAACGGTGAGGTTCAGGAACAGTTTTCTCCCTTTTCCAATTTTTGAGTTCTTGAACAGTGTTTCCAGCTCCCTATTGTTCCACCCCTTTAGAGTTTTCCTTTTCTATAAAATGAATTTAAAGCCACATTTTAAGGACACTACAGCTAATTCAAATGACATAAATCCTATATTAATTATTCCCAAGGCTCAGGATGTTTTTACTTGGTTAAAAAGTGTGGTTTAATGAAATATGCTTTTAATAGGAAATCGACCGTATCCTAAACTGCCGCTCCATTATATCTTATAAAGGGACATGATATCTTCCTCCCTAATTCTTTATCTTTGTTCTCGGCTATGCCATGCTAGAACCATTCATTATTTTCGGTAGGAGTTTCATAAAAAAATATACTCCTAGGATTAGTTCCTCTCTATTTTTTATCCAACCAAGCAGTATTGATCAATCTTCGATATACGGTATGATCTATCATCATTATTTTGGGTTTATATGCTTCTATTTCACCTCAGCCGTTTATGAAATTTTACCCCCATTTTACAAATGGGGTTTTCTTGTGTTTTGACTCGTGTGGTGGTGTCTTTGCATAATTAGGTGGATATAGTTGTCATGGGGGGAGGAGATCATAACATTTGGTGTTACCCATTCTCATATAAAATAATGTCAAGAACTATTTGAGGTAAGGGATTCATTGCTTCTCTTTCCTTTCTCATGAAACATTATTGTTAGAATATTTTATCCCACTGGATGAAAATGGAATTGAAATAATAAATATTTGAAACAGATAAATAAATTGATATCGATCATATTCTATTGCATCTTTTTTTCCTAGATAGTGAGATATTTATTGTTTCTTCATATAGATATTCACTCTTGATGGAAATTGGTAAAGAACATAAACCAGAATTAGTTGATAATTGTTTGGATAAAGATAAACATGCATGTAAATGAATCTAGTTCTTATTTTTTTAATGTTGATGTTAGTCAAAATGGTTTAGTAAGCCGATTTAATTTATTGGTGATATCATACTCATTAGGTTTCTTGAATTTGGAACCTACATATAATAAATCGTTTAATTCAAAACAGATTATTTGTTTGATAAATCCTTGAAGGGTTCTGAGTAACCCTCTTTCCTATTTAAGGGCCAAGATCCAATTGTTACGATGTTTGTTTTCCTTCTGCATGTGTTTTGATGTGAGCCTGGATGGTTTTTGTGATATGTGGGGTAATGGAGGCCTTTTGGTTGTGGCAGTAAATAACTCATAGGGTGGAAAGGTGAATAAGTTTATGCATGTGGGTGTCGGGGAGGACACCAAGAATGATGGAATGGGATGGATGTGATTGTTGGATGCTTGCTGATTCTTATTGGTTGATTATCTGCTTTACTTTTCTCCAATGCCCAAGGAAACTGGTCTTACATACCCTATTTTCGAAAGAGGCGATGTCGTGTGGGGTATGCCACGTGATTTTCGTGTTTAGCAGCTTAATGAAGGTTGGGAATATGCTCTTTCTATTGGTGGAAAATACTTGACAAGTAGTACATCTACTCACCATATTGATCCCCCTTGTGTTTAGTAGCATAGATTGTTTTTCTAGAATGACAGTGAATATGGGAAAGTAATTCTGTAATGAAGAATTGAATAAATGATGTTAACCCATGGGGTTAGTGTATGCTGGAACACAATGATGAGGTTGTAATTTTAAAGGGATAATGGAATTTGGGTGTGATGCTAATGAAATTTAATGTAGAATTGTTATTAGTTAATTAATGTTTAAATAATTAATTAACGTAAATTGAAAATGATAAATAAGGAATGAAATAACATATTAAAGCTCTTTAAATGGTTGTGTGCTTAAAGGATTCCTAGTCTTAGAAGAGGAATCCCGAAGTCCGAGAGACGTTAGCTGTAGTTGAGTCTAAGACTAGGTTGTGCCAATAGTGTAGTTGTGAGATATAGTATATTCTGTACTTTTTGTGTTTCTATATGCTACTCCACCTTGTAAGTATGGGAAACTAACACCCAGGGGATTCTAAGCCCTAGGGGGTGTTTTACCTAACATTCTGGAGGGAGGTTGAATGGCTGACTACCCCCTTTAGCCTCGCTCTCTTCTCTTTGTAGCTACATGTGATAGTAGGCACAACAGTTATCATTCCCCATATATGTGTGTAGAGGGCTCTAATAGCTTGGGTTTATTCACATACATATATTCTTGATATAGATTCATATAGACTACTATAGGTGTTATGTGTAATGGCTGTGATGGCTTGAGGATCCTTACTCGGTGTATGGGATGTAATGGCTTGAGATATAATACCTGATGTTTAATACACATTATGTGAGCTGTGGTGGCTCCCAAAAATTACCTGGTTACTTTCCTTATGTGGATGTGGTGGTTTTGTTGCACGAGGTTCATATTATAGCACTTCTCCTAGGTGTCTGGGGGCACGCCTTTTTGGAGAGATATGTTTAGGACGTGCAATGGTGGAAAAATTTGGAAAACCAATGTGGAAGTAGTAGCGGGGTTTCCTTGATATTATTTATAATATGATATATTCTTGTTTGTGTTACTTGGTGAGAGTTTCCATTGTGAGTTTGGGAATGTTGTATACCCGTTTATGTGATGAGTTGGTTTCACTTGTTGTTCACTGTGCTTTAGCATGCTTTATTTACTTTTTCACGAGAGGATTAGGAGACGATCCTAATGAGTATACTGTTATACTAACCCTATGTATATATAAACTATTTTCAGGTCACTTGGAGTAGGTTGGAGATCAAGCTGGTTTCTACTATCTTGGTGTTCCAGTAGCTGTTGGGGATTGTGGTTACTGTTGTTTTTAATTTTTTTGGGAACTTGCAGTTTTCCCCTTTCAATTGCAGTAGTTTTCATGAAATTTAATATGTGAACTTGGGTTTTCTTTTATATTTCAGTTCTGAATTGGATTTGGTTTGTGTCTATCTTATCTCTCTCTTCCGCATGTGTTCCCTTAGAGGGTAATGCCTCCGATTTGTTTGTTTTCTATACCCACGGTGCTAGTCACAAACCCGGGGCCTACTGGAGGCGGGACTCAGGGGTCATTATCTCCCTTCTCACATTGTCGGCCCAAGAGGGGTAAACTTTGTGGGGAGGGAGTCGTGATAATGGTTATTAACTAAAACATAACTTTAACATAGAATTGTTTATAAACATTTAATAAATAGTAATAAGAAAATAATAGAAGGTATGGTGCATATATATATATTAACATACTATATTTATAACAATATTATATTTATTATGTAGTATGTTCAAACTCATATGAAGAAAGGCAATACCTATGATTAGGGATTTCTCTCTATACTCTTTTCCTGTGACATACATTCCATGTTAACCACCAATTTAATTTATGTGGTATATATACAACCCATGAATGAATAATTTTATCTTATCATGAAAGAAATTGTGGCATACATATTTATTTTAACATCACACATTTTTGGGGTTTACGATTCAAAGTTTATCAAATTTGTAAGGTATTCTTGTCTCCATTTTCCTTTGTATGATAATTTGTAAGTTATGTAGATATATTATTTTTGAGGTGTGTAAACCTTCAAATTGACATGTAATATGTTTAATTAATACAAATTATATTTTATGTTAGATTAAATTTTATTCCATTATTGGGATAACATTTCTATGTTACCTAATTGGTAAGAGTGTTATGTTACAATGTCATCTTTTACAAAGATTGTTTATGATTTTTCATCAAATATTGAAATACTCTGACATATCACTATGGAAACACATAATTATTTATAATATGGTTATTTCATTGGAATAAATTTTTTTACATTAAATTCCCAAAAGTTTTCATAAATATTATTTTTACAAAAGAAGCATATTTCCAGTCAAAAACTCATCTTTCATCAAATCCATGTTTTCAGAAAAAATTCAAATATTTTTTAAAAGATATTTTTAATAAAATTTGTTTTGTCAATAAATGAATTAAATTATCTAAAAATGTCATTTTTTATATAGTATGACACCGCTCGATGATACCTTTTCATTACAGGGGATATGAACTAAGGAAATTATTCTTATTCTTTCTTTAAATGGTTTATAAAGACAAGATGTTTATGAATTCCATTTCTGTTCCTTGGGTATATCATGAAAGAATTATTATAAAAACAGATTCTGTATCATGGGTTATTCTATAATGAAATTATGAAATAATTATGAAATGATTATGGAACCATCTTCTTTTCCATAGTTTATGATATGTAAAAGTATTTTTTTGAATCCCATTTAACTTCGAGGGTTATGGTATGATTAATATTTTATTATCTAGTGTCACATATGTGTAATATTTTCATTATGTTATTGGTGTGATATATACCTCCCTCCAATTCATATATTAATGATAAATGTAATTTGAACTCAAATGGTACATGGTTGCTTCTCCCAAGACCAAAATTTTGTGAATATGACTGGTTAATCCATGACAAAAATGTAGGATACCTGGGTGGTTAGATCAACCCAAAAATGGATGGTTATTTCAATTTTTAGAATAAGGCCAAATACTAGGGTACATTGGTGTTTTGCCCATACCAAAAATATGGTTCACATGAGGTGGTTTCAATCCTAAATTTGTTATATATGTGGTTACCCCATAGCCATAATGTTGTAAATTCTAGGATGGGTAGCCATAACAAATTTTTTTTATCTTATGTTTATTCGACAAAAATATTCCTTATTCAAATGTTATTATCTTAATGATAATTTATGTTTATTCCATTATGACTCATGTAATACAAACTAACAATATTTCTTCCACATCTCCTGTTTATAGCCTTTGATATGTAGGATATGGTTTTATAATGTTATGATCGTGTTCTCTTTCAATTATGGTCATGTTATGACAAATTATATTCCCTCATTATCCTTACTATCTAGCTGAGATCACACTTTCTTCTTTTTCATTTACCCAGGCTATGATGATTCGTTTTATGAATGGTTTTTTGATATATGCTAAGGTGAATGATATTTTTGGGTGATTTTAATGAAATTTAATCATGTTATATGATAGTGTAACTAGTTTCTAAATACAATAAACTATTATGCTCCTCATGGATCTTATTTTTTTATATAATTAGTATTCCTAAAAAATTTGAACTATTTATATATGAAAATAATATTTTGCAATAATTTGTATGAAAGTAATAATTTATTTTACCTTTTGTAATGAGGATGAAAAAATTAGTGAGATCCATATGGTTATTTCAAAGGATATGTCAAGGAATTTCTCTAAGGATATGTCTAAGGATGATTCAATGTATTGGAAAATTACCTATAATTTATTAAATGTTTTACTGAGTGGTTTACTAGAATCTAAATCCTTATCATGGTACTACAAGTGGATGTAGCTTGATAATAGATTCTAATAGGGGTAACAACTATAAAAACACTATATTGAGATTATATCTATCATGATCTGGGCCCAAAAGGGGCATTTATACACACATTTTTTGACGGACTTTGAGAATAAGCTTCGGAAATTAGTAAAATCATTACAAACCATCATGAAGGATTTAAATGGATGGCGATTGTGAATAATTATTCACAAAACTAAGGTTTCATAGATAGAAAATAAGGTTCAATGAATTCAGTATCAAATTATTGACTTTTCTTGGTTATGTAGTTTCTCACTATGATTAAAATTACTCACACTATGAATTATGGTTTAATTAAATGGATAGAATAAGAATGAACAGGGTTAACAGAGAATTTTGTGGAATGTTTTTTGATGAGAATGAAAATGGTATGATGAATATAGTGAAATTTTTTGTCATTATTTCTAATAATTAATCATGTTACATGATTAATAATGTGAATCTTAACTAACTCATGGAATCCACAAAAATATAAGGACAATGTTTAGGGATGTTGTCGGCAATAGAAACCATGAAGGAAATCATATTAAATTTTCAATATCTGAATAATGTGTAGAGAAGTACTCAAGGGAATGTATAAAATGGATTAGAAGATGTTTCGATTGTGGAAAATCATGACACAAATTAAGTAGATTCTTAGTAAAATGGAAATGTTAAGGATAGAAGTATTAGTTTCCAAAATTTATAATCGATTGATGAAATTTTCAAATGTAGAATGTATGGAAATTATTGAAATTTATTTCCTAATGTAAGAGATCATGAAAAAAATACCCAAGGTATCATGATTATTGGTCATATTTCCAGGGATGAGGATAAAAAACCAGACATATAAAAGGAAAGTGTAATTAATGAATTTGTTGACAAATCCTAGTAAAATGTTTTATAAGTAAGTGGTATGATCTATGAGTTTTTTATTTGGATTTTAGTATTTTTATATATATATGTTTTGTTTAGTATAATATTTCTATTATGGATTTGAAATAATATTCAAAATGATGATGGTGACCAAGAATATTGATTTAATTAAATAGTTATATTTTATGGAAAACACATTATAAAGGGAATGTAACCTTAATTTTTTTTCTTGACTGTGAGAAAATGATGTTTTTTATATAGAGATATAGTATAAGACAAGAGTAAATTTAATTGTACTTAACAGATTAATGATTTGCTGACAACATAGATTATTCTATCATGGATGTTGTTTACCAAATTTTGGGATTTGTGGATTATTTACATTAATCTATGATCTATATAAGTGTTATATAATCATGCATGTTATCAATTTTTTTATATTCATTTTGGATATTACCATGATTCAATAGAATACATGATGAAGGTATTAAAATTTTTTGTATGTGACAATCAAGAGCTACTTTATGAAATATGTGGGATAAATGTTATGTAGATTTTGAGAAATTTAGTGACCTAATTTATGAAATTTTTTATTTTAATATTTAGGAATGGTTAAATGTTTTAGAAGTTTTGAAATGGTTTAGGTTGAAATTCTAATTTAGTTTTTGTGATTGAAGTAATATTTCTCAATAGAATGACTTATGCATATAATATAACAGATTCTAAATTTTTTTTATGATAACTAAATATATATGTAATGAATTATAATTTTATATATAGATGTTTTGATACATTGGTGATTTAAGCATAAAATGTTTAACTTCATTTCTTGGAGTAAGAAATGATGTTTACATTGATCAACGTATAACCACAAGGTGAAATTCTTCTTATGTAAAAGAATGAAATCACGTAATTATATCATAACATGAAAATTATTTTAATTTTTAGAAAATAGCCTTAATATAAACTATTATATTATAATCATCATATTTCATTAAAAAATGACCTTTTCCATTCCCATTGGGGATATCATTTGGTTATTGTTAAATTTCTCTAGACTGCATAGTTTCCAATCATCTGTGATCTTTATCACTCACCGTATTTATATTAGATTTTCTTACAGGTCCAAATCATCACTTACCACCTATGTCCAACAATCAGGAATCTTAGATATGAGTTACTTTAGAAAAAATCTATGTTTCCAATATTAAATTTTTAAGGGAATTCTTATTACTAATTTTTACAATGAATGTTTATGTGAATGAATTTTCAAATGCTAAACCATTGATGACCAATATGAATTTCTAAGACCAAATTCAATTTAAAGGGTTTTGAATATAACACCCTAGTATTTTGTGAAATTTATTTTTCCAATTAAATTTAATATTTTCTTTATTTTATATTACTTGAAATATTAAATTTATCTTCTTATACTCTAAAAACATTTTTTTAATTTTTTACATGCAATCCTAAATTTATATTTCACTATACACAACACCATTTTCAAATTAACCACGACATAAAATTACCAATATTATTATTTAATATGATAATTATTACCAAGCCATTAGAATGGTGGATATGAATAAGATTGGATAAAATTTTTAAATTTGGTTTACACATATATTATTAAATCATTTGTAACCAAATATGTTGAAATCAAGAATAATAAGAAATATTTTTTTGAGAAACAATTTTCATGCACAAAAGGGTGTTTTATACAAACATATTAAACAAATAAATCACGGTGAATTACATTAACGAAGTTTCAATATTATATTTAAAATAATAATTTTAACATTACTTTTATTTGTTTTATATTCAAGATAAAAAAATAAATCAAATTTTTATGCTAAAAATGGTATTTTGAAAAACACAGTTTTGTCCCCTAAATATAGAAAACATATTTTAAAATAAAAGTTTAAAAATTTTATAATATTTATAAATTTTTTTTTCTAAATCATAATTTTAAAATTATTATATGGTGATATGTTGGGTTTTTTATCTAAAATGGTTTATTTTATGATGAATAATGAAAATGCGAAATTTTATTTGAAAAATTTATTTTAAATTAATTTATTCATAATGATAAAATATATTTTAAATTTGTTTAAAATTATAATTAGATTAATTATTCATTACATTATATAAATTATTTTATTTTAATGAAATTAATATTAAAATTGGAAATAAAAACCTTTTAAACTTTTGAACATTTTCAAACTAAAAATCCTCTTTCTCATCACATCCGCGGGACATATTTTATATTACATTCCTCTAATATTGGGAGTTGGATTTGAAAAAAAAGATTCCATATTATTATTCAGAATAATATATATTATATATTAATTTAATTTTTTTACCATATTTATTACTGGAAATAGTTTACATCAATTACCATGATTCATGTTAAAAAGATGGTTTGTGCAATATATGTGTTTATATTAAAATTAATCTTAAGGATAGATAGGATTTTTATTTAATTTATATGATTAAATATTATTAATAATTTCTTATAAATTATATATTAAAACTCATTTTAATTATTTTATAAAATGATAAATTACAATGTTTAATAAAAATATAGAAGTTTCCATGTTAAAAACTAATGATGTAAGATTTATTAAACTTATGTACTGAGGAATACAATGATAATTGTTTTCATTATTATTTTGTGGTGGTGTTTCTTGAACAAATAAAACCTCTCTTAAATTATTATTAAATTTTTTAGGGAATGTTTAAAGGGGGACCTCCCAACAGTTAATACAATTAGGTATTTACAAAAAATACCACTCCTCCCCAACTATAAAAGGGCACTCACCCGCTCACTTACTCAAAACATTGAAGCCTATTTTTCAATAATTACCTTACCAAATAACATTCCAAATTCCATCCTATCCTATTATAGGCATTATTTTTCAAATCAATCCATCCTATAAAAAAATTTACTACAAATTTAAAGAGGATACTCAGAGAAGAGGTAAGTTTCATCAATAAGTGTCTTTGTTTTATTTATTCCTAAACCGACATAAAAATGTATTACATAATGATTAATAAATTAAAATACAATATTAATTATAGTGATATTTTTCTATATAATTTTCATTACAAAAATCCATCTCCATATATATAACTTGGGATACAATATCATCGTTTGTGTGAATGGTGGACAACCGACTAGCAAACCAATGTAACATATTTTTCCATTAATACCTATCTATGTTTGAAAAAAATTATGTATTTATAATATTTTGATATTAATTATATTGATAAATTTATTTGGATTATAAAATTAGTAAATCATTCATCCCATCATACTCTCTATTTTTTGGAAATACGATAATGTCGTACATGTGTATGAAAGACTACCAAATCATAAAGAAATATGTTCCTTTCATGATTTAAATGGAATGTATTAAAGATATTATTAGTGGAAATATAAAATATGTTTTTCATTAAAATTATTTATTTATGATAATATATAATTTACATTTTCTCTTTCAATCCATGATGAAAGTTGAAACATCATTCATATGCCCGTACATCGTACCAACTCTATCAACGATGTATTTTATTTCCTATCATTAAATTTAATAGATATATATAAAAAAAATTTAAAATAAATATATATGATATTTATAGAATTTTTTAAACTATTAGTATAATGAAATCATGATTTAATTAAGAGCTCAAAAAATGACATGTTGTAATATATATGAAAAGAAAGCAATTATTACCCAAAAACGTAACAATACCATTAAATTCATACTAAATGGGTAATAAAATGTCATAATAAAATGATATATGATTTGGTATATATATATAAGGTTCTTTAATAGATGTTTAATTAACATATAATTATTATATAGTAGTTTTTAATGCGTAAGATGGAAGTCAAGACTTAATATAGAGAATTTTCATCTCACAATTATTTTTCGATGCATCATATTCCTTGTTAACCATATATTTATTTTATGAGGTTTAAATACTTCCTATTATTTCAAATTATTAAATATATCTTGAATAAAATTTGGGTTTAAATCTCATTATAAATATCTATCATTCATGGGGATTAAGGTTCAATAATTATCATATCGGTGAAGGATTTTTGTCTCATGTTTCCTTCATTGAGACATATATTTTGTGATAAACCATTATGATTTTACATGGTGTATATACATAAAAATTGAAACATTATATCATGGATTTATCTTTATGATATTTTTTTTTCATTTAATATTATTCCTACATGGTTCAAACATTTCATTGTTAACTAAATGGTATGATTTCTATGTTACAATCTCATTGTTTTTCAAGATTGAATATGATTATGATTCAAATGATGAAATAATATTTAATATATATAAATAAAATCATTAGTTTTCTTATCCTTTGATTATGTGATGTGAATAAATGTTTTCACATCTTTTTCCAAAATATTTATAGAATAAGTTTTTAATACAAAATATTCTTTTAAGTAAAAAAAACATCATCTTCCAAAATAATGTTTTTAAATGTTTTCAGTATAATTTAATACTTTGTTTTAAATTAAAAGTTACTCCCATCATAAAATATTTTAAATTTTCATTACATATCATTTTTCACCTAAATTATATCTTTTGATGGAATATATTCTTTACATGGGATATGCACCATGAATAAAATTCTTATTCATTCTCTAAACAGATTATTAGGATAAGATGATTAAGAAACTTTTTCCTTTCATTGGTTTATACCATCTTAGAATTATTATGAAACCCATTTCATTATCTTGGGATATCATATGATTAGTGATGAAATTATTATTAAATCTATATATTTGACACATGTTTTGATATGAATAAAAATTTCCAAAACCGATTTCATTTCATGGGTTTTGATATGATGAATGATTTTTGATCTATTAGACCTCATGCGTATTTGTTTCATTATGTGATGAGTGGGACCAATATATAACTGTAATTAATTAGGTAAATAAAATTTATATATGATCTCAAAGGGTACGTGGGTGTATATCTCATGATTAAACTGAAGGGTACATGTATGGTTATCCCACACCCAAAAATGAGGGTACAATATTGGATAGAATAATCCCAAAAGGATGTTTCACTAGTATTTATTCCAAGACCATAAATGATGGTAGATAGGTGGGAATCCCAATCCTGAAATAGGGTACCTGGGAGGCCATCACAATCCCAATGTAAAAACATGGTTGGTAAGCCAATTCCTAACATGTTATGAATGTCTTCGTGAGAAGCCTTGACATATGACTCTCTAGGTTTATTAGTATTACATAAATCTATGTATTATGCTAATTTTTTTCCACCCTACCCCATGTTCTTTGATTCAATATTTATTTATGTATTATAAACTACCAATATGTTCTCCACAACTATATTGATGACAATTCATATATAGGGTATGGTTTTCCAATGTTATTTTCATGATCACATGCCCTTATAATATTGTAATTCATATATATCTTCCCAATTTACCCTTTTTCATCACTGTAGATCACAATTACTTATGTTTCCTTTCCCAAGGTTATGAATAATTATTTTATGTAGGGTATTATTTTGAATATTACTAATGGGGAAGATCGTTAATTAAATGTGGAATATCTTTCACAAAGTTAAAAGGTTATGTACATAGTTTCCAAGGACAGTAAATTAATATGATCCTATGGAATGTATTTTTTTAATTTATAAAATATTATACTTAATAAAGGAAATATTTAGGCATAAAAATCATGGGTCTCTATATAAATAGTCTTTATTCTAGAATATTTACTTAATTTTATTCTTAATGGATTGTTTGAAACTACTCTTATCATAGATCTAATACTAGGCCTATTTGTATACCCCATTATCTAATGTATCAGGTAGAATGTGTGGAATTAAAAAATAATCCAAAAATTTTCATGATAAATGTAATATTCAAACTATAACATCATCTTGTTTTTCTCCAATTATTGTCTAATAAAAAAACATCTTTTAATGAATGTTTAAATTGATTATTGTGCCTTCAATAAAACCACTACTATGATATTATAACATTTTCCACATATAGATTATTTTTGTGATCATATCTAAAAATATTAATATTTTTTTGGAAATATTTCAGGTCTCGGTACCATCAACTAAATGTGAATGAGGATTTCATTTTGAATACAACGTATCAAGATTGATTCAGCGATTATGAGTTTTCAGTTATTCAATTCTAGTTGTCTAATGAACCAACAATATTTATCGATCTTATTAACATTTGTTTCCAAAACTATATAAATAAAATTCTAGTTCTTATTAATGATAATATGTTATTATATTTTAATATTTAAGATTATCATGAAAGAGACATAGATTTTTTTTAGAATCTTATAAAAAAATAAATTGTAAGGGAAAGTTTGTATGTGTGGATTATTGGAACTAATTTACTTTCATGGAAAAATTGTTTCTAAATATATAATAAATGTTGTTCATAGTAGAAAAAATCTCCTTAATTTATCGACAAGACCTATTGATGTCACTAAAATATGTAGTATTATTGGACTAAAAATTTATTATATGCATTTTGTTGAAAACATTACTTGGTTATCGATCACACAAACTATGCTATCATAAAATTGAGATAAAATGACCTAAATTAATTAATTTATTTTTGGTTTTTATAGATTAAATTATTATTGATGAATGATACAATATTGACCCTTCCTACTAGAAATTGTGAATTTTTCATCTATAGTGATACTCCATTAAAAGTACTCGGTTGGGTACTGATGTAGAATGATCAGGTAACTTCATATGCTACATAGTAACTAAGACCTTTTGAGTAAAGTTATACTATATATGTTATGTAATTATCCACCTTGGTTTTCACTAAAAAAAATTGGAGACTTCATTTTTATTTGGAAATCCTTAAATATATAATAATAATAAATGTTTTATGTATATATTCATTTAGAAGGAATTGATCCTATTATAGAGAAGTTGGATAGAACTAATCAAAGATTACAATTACACAATTAATTATCATGCTATAAAAGGAAAAAAATTGTAGAGGATTGGAGTCAAAATAATACTACCACATTAATTATTATACATTTAGAACATGACCCATTGTTTAATGATTTGATGAATTTTGACATATGAGTTGGGGATACATAGACATCCTCTTTTCTGTTTTTGGTTTTACTACAATAAATTTTGTTATAAAGAGATAATAATGTCCATAATGAGGATAATTATTGGAAGAAAAATGGATAATTCATTATGAAGGTTATGATTCGTGAGTATAATATTGATGAAGTAGGTGTAATCATATTTTCAAAAATATAATTTATTCCTTTATCATTTCAATTTTAAAAATAGTCTATTGAGTAAATCTCATAATTATCTATGATCTATTCATCCAGGTACACTAATTTGTACATATACATTCAAGAATATTATTTCTTGGATTTTATGAAAAGAGATATTGGTGAATTTACCATTAAATCTTTGACATGTCTGGATGTTAAAGAGTAAGTACAATTATCGAAGGGAACTCATTATCCATTTTCAGATTTAGAGTAGAAATTGGAAAATATTTTAATGATTTTATTAGTGGGATTCCCAAAGACATATTTAGGTAAAAATTTGATTTGGTTTATTGTTGATCGATTAAAAAAACACATTTGATTCTAATTTGATATACTATATATTTTGATAATATTTCTAGAATATATCTCTAGGAGATAGTCTATTCACATTGATTTCAACTCTTCATTATCTCTAACTGTGATTATAGTTTTAAATATCAATTATAGAAAGGATATAACAAAACAAATTACTCAATTAAATTTCATTATAACTAGTTAAACTCAAACAGATAGTATGTCTGAGTGGATGATTCCAACCCTAAATAATATTCATTATTCTTTTTCAATAGATTACTATTGATATTGGGATCAACATTTTTCAATCTTATAGTTTTATTATAATAATTGTATTATTTATAGTATAACGATAGAGTGATTTCTGTAATTTTATAAAATCTTATGTAGTATGACATCTATTTGTGGTGAATGAGGAGATATGATATCAATGGAAATATATTTGGTAGAAGAAATGGCTGATAATTTTCATTTGATTCTGTAAAATATGTGTACGTCTCATTGTAGGTAGAAAATTTATTCAGATAACCAAAGGAATGCTAATTATTTTTATGTAAGTGATTATGTATCTTTGAAGGTATGTCCTGAGAAAAGTGTTATTTATTTTGTTAAAAAATAGATATATAATTTGAAAATTATTTAGAGCATACAAAATAATAGACAGTTTTGTATTTGTTTCCTATCGAGTGGATTTATATCTATGTTTATCCAAAGTAAGAAATATTTTCATTTTTCAACATTAAGGATTTATGTGTTAGATTAATTTCATTTTTTGAGCCCTAGATTTTTTCAGTTCGAATAGAATATTTTTTATAATTAAATTATTCTTTCAATTCCTGGCCATAGAGAGAATGTGTTGTGGAATAATATAATTCATCATGTAATGGTTTTATAAAAAATCCATGTGGTTGAAATACTTACTTGGGAATCTAAAAAATCTATCAGGGAAATATATCTCAACTTTGTTAAGAGAAAAATAAATTTACAAGGATGTAATAAAAATATTGGGAAGATAGTAAAACATGGTTAATGATAGAAAAAATCATTTTCATTTTTATTAATATGATTGAGATTGCAATATTTATTTGAAAAATATTAGGTAATTTTTAAATCATAAAGGGATTTTTTCTAAATAAAATCATTTCTAATATGTTTTTTATTTGAATGTATAATTTCTAAATTATAGAATTTAAATTTTCTGTAAGTGACTTGATTATTTAAAATCATCACATAAAAATTATCAAATGGTGAAATTTTTGGATCTTTTTAAAAATATATATTTTCAAGTGAATTGTGAAAAATATCGATTTCTTAAAAACAACTATTTATATTCAATAAATTATACAATTTCAAATTACCAATATAAATTAAATTTTCTTTCAAATAACACAAGTATTTTTTATTATATTTATTTCAATTAATTTAATTGGAATAACAATTATAATTCATTTTAGTATAATTTTATTATGATTAAGAAAACATTTTTTGATATAAGATATTTTAATTTCATTATGATTATTTAATTTAATTTACTAAAAAACCTTAACGAGGAATAACTGAAATGAAATTTACTGAATATATATTTATAAATATGGCTTTAAATTATTATAATGATAATTTCTTCTCATAGAGTTAATATAAAATCATCTTATGCTTGAAAAATATATTTCTTATAAAACAACTTTTTCATCGGTTATCTGGGTTCGGTTTTAAATTAAATTATAAAACATATGTAAATTGAATTTTTTAATGGATATAAATTTTGAATAATCATAATTTTATTATGTAATAATTATAAAAAACTTGGATCATAATAAATTCTAAAAATAGAAAATAAAACTTGTCTGGTTAAGTTAAAATAGATTCATCATAGGTAAACTAAAAAGATAAGTGATGGATTTTTATAATCACTATTATAAACTCAAATTTCACTACATATTTATAACATATATCATCTAATTATCTATAATGGTAAATTTTGGAGCCTTTTGGAATCTCAAAAATTTGGGTATCACATTTCCTATTTAATATTTCCACGTGTGTCCTCTCCCCAACTTATAAAAGGCCACCCACTCCCCTCTCCTATTTACATGTCCCGTGACATTTATTTCAACTAATATCTACTAAATTTCTTTCCAAACCCACTTTTTATTATTCAATATTCCTTGGTGTGATTAGATAAAAAATCTAGTAAGGACTTTGTTTAAGCCATATGAGCTTGTTTGAAGAAGAGGAATCATTCTTCAATGAGTGTTTTTTGATTTAATTCTTTTTCCACCACCCTCAAATATTCTCCAAACATGGAAAAAAGTGTCTCATATATGAAAATAAGTTATTATTTTAATTTAATATACTATATACATAATTTATTCAATAATGTGGGAAACATAACTATCATTCGTTTCTATGGTGGACTATCACCTTGTGAACTGATTTAATTCATTTTCCATCAACTCATCTTATTCAAAGATTAAATTATATTTATGATATATGTAACATAACTATGATTTTATAATTATCATATTTTTATTTTCCCTAAAATATATTTTCCCAAATTATGTTCTAAATGGTTCTACAAAACATGATCTCATAAAAACTATAAAGACCTCGACCCCATTAATCAAGAGATAGTGGTCATATTTTTTACATTGGTTATAGATTAAAGGAATATAATTCCAAATGACTGAACAATTTATTAGTCTTTGTAAAATATATAAATACATGACTTGTGAAATTAATTTTAAATCTTGTAATACAACATAGTGAATGAAAATAAATCATCATACTTTAACTCCTTAAAATATTACTTATTGATATCATGGGGAACGTAAACAAAATAAGGGTTATCATATATTTTTATTAATAGTTAAATGATGCATGGTTTATCAATAATAAGTAAATCAAAATGAATATTTATAGTCAAATACAAGAACATACATTCCATTTAATCAATAGCATAACTATAATGAATAGATGATGAATAATTAGTATAGAATGGTAAAAAAAGAACAGACATTTTGATTTAATCAGTAAGAAGAGAATAGTATTCATCCATTGAAAATATCTATATAATAATATAATAGATAATAATGACTAAAATTTATGGATGTAAATGAATAATATTGGATTTTAGGATCTCATACATCATGATATCTATATCATCAAGACCATTATTAATAGGGTTTTAAACATTAGAAAAAATACCATTTATTTGTATCTCATGGATTCACCTCACTACACTACCAATTCCTTGAGGTAATACATAATTCATAGCCCCACCCATCACTCTATTTTCAATGCAATCATCATATATTGAATGATTAATTTAACTAATAAAGAAAATTCCCTATATCAATAAATGTTCATATTGAATAAAGATTATAAAATTTCAATACAACACAATTCAATCAAATAACATTGTATATAAAACATAATATGATGAAATTATATATATTTTATGAGATAAACACATAAATAATAATGAAGATGGATATTTATGTAAATGTGGTTCTCAATGATCATGATAAATTGAGTGCTTCATGATATGGTTGACGACCATTTTCTTGAAAGTGAATTTAATTATTTCCCTAGTTAAACTAGTCATAGACCATCCAAATAAATTACGTTGATGGTAACATTACTATATATATTCATTGTATTTTTTGTATCATATAGGGTTCTTGTATTGGATAAATAGAAATTCCATAGATTTATAATTAAAATATTCTAGAAAAAAATAACATTTTCACCTTGAAATTCACTTATAAAAACTAATTTTTTTTCATATTAGGGAAAACATTATTTCAAAATAACATTGTAAAAATATATAGGATGAATCAATTAAATAATGGGTGATGTTAAAAGTAAAATTATGTCCATTTTGAGTATGCTAAAAATAAAGAATCCTTTATGGATTTTTTTAAAAAGTAACTTGTAACTTATTTTTAAAAATTCTTGAATATTACTTATAAAAAATCTAAAAAAATTATATGAAAATTAAATTTTAATAATCATGGAAAAACGTTTTCATAAAACAAGGATATGTGAGGAAGAGTAAATTCAATAGAAATAAGAAATGATTTTAGATTATTGAAAATATTTTCCCAATAAATTTTTGTAACATACAGATAAAAATTGTAATATTACTTGAAAACATCAGTAAAAACTATAGAATAAGTAAATTAATTGTTTTTATTATTAAATTATAAAATAATGACCTTAAATGTAAACTTTATTATATAAATCATATTAAAATAAGATTGAAACATAAATCTATTACCACTTCACGGACGTTTTAATTATATGAACCTATATTGGAATAACATAAAATTAAACATTAAACACCCTAAATATAAATGGATTAATTATACAAACAGACCAAATGAAATTTAGATACACCAAACTAAATTTATAATATTATAATATCAAATGCAGTAAGGATATAATATAACACAATAAAAGGAAATTGAGTTTTGAAATTCATTACCACTTGATAATTTTAAATTGATACCCCCTTTGATGAAACAATTAATATTAAAATGTACAATACAATTAAGATTGAAGTATTATTGAAAATACAAGTAAAACAGTTTTTATATACATCATATAAAATAAATTTTTTGTATAGCATTAAAATTGGCATCATTGCTGGGATATTTAGAAGAAGTCCCTTACATCTAATCTAGACATTGTTATGTATGCATTTTATCATCATTATAATAAAATTATACCAATTAATTTTTTTATAAGAACCATATCCATTTCAATGGCATTATAAAAGAACCATATAGTTAATTTAATTTAATGATTAATTTTATTACTTAATCATTTATGTCCATGATGGGTGTAATTTTACAAACAACATTAATGTGTTTATCATAGTAAATGTTCTAATTGTTCCATTATTTATAGAATAATTATTATGAAATAATTATACTTTTTATAAATAAAATATAATTTTAAAAAACCCAAGTAATATGGTTATGAAAGATGAACAATATTATAATCATGGAGATATTAGACCATACATCCTCATGAGTATCATTTATATATTCAATGATCAAGGTGGAATAATGTTAAGTGTTATTTTATATTTCCATGATTATCATTATATCATAAATATCATATTACTTTTTTCATATCAATTCTTTATTACAAGTAAACCATAACATAAAATGTCCTTATTAAATCATTTTATTAATTTAATGTGATTTTTTAATAAATTTTATGAGCACACAGACATAGAGGAAAATAGATTTTATTTGAAAATAAATAAAATTGGTTTTTATTTCAAAAGTATCTTTTATTTAATAATGTGTCAATTTGATTATATTTTTGATGAAAATATAGAAACTCCTAAAATATTCAGTGAATAAAAAACTATTGGAAAATATGAATAATAAATGAATATATTCCTTCAAGAATATAAAATATATCCCAAAATAAATCCAGATTATAAAATAGAATATTACCACTCCGGTAAATTTTAAATTATTCTCCTTGAAAGAATATATTATTATTCAAACATTAAGCATCATGAATAAATATTTATTCAAATTAACTACATAAAATGGGAATTATTTACACAACAAAAAAATGGTTCATATAAACATATATTTCTCAAAGGAATGGAGATTGAGACGAAATGCCATACCTCACACTTTATTTTGGTTGAAGATTATTTAACCTCGTGAAAAATGGTCATTATAATTTTATTATATTATAAATGAACCATAATCATATATATAATATCATGTATGATCCTCATACCAAATCATACCATATGTTAGTTATCAATATCATCTTATTATAATTGTTTTGGGAGTTGATTACCTTCTTTTATCATTTGTGTATTTTCCTAAAAGTATAATTTCTTGTGTATAGGATATATTTCTAGTATATAAATAATAATAGTAATATTAGAAATATAATATTTAGAAATTATGATATTTTTATAACAATTCATAAATTTTGACCACAGAAAATGAATCGCGTCACTTTGTAGATATGGTATATCATACACACACATGAGCGATGTTATCGTTGCGTTCACATGTGAAAAGATAATTATAATATATTTTAATCTTTAAGAATTGGTATAATTCCTTATTTTTAATATATATATATATATTTTACAACATTATTACTATCCATGTGAGTTGGTGACCGAAAAAAATTTACATTGGTTCGTGAGGCTGTAGTTCTCCATACATAAGAGTGATGGAATTATTTAACAATTGATTTAGAATGATATGTTTAAATATTATTCCATAAACATAAAAAAATTATAATTATATATTCTATATTTTTGGTTATTTATTTATCTCATACAGATTTATTGAAGATTGTAAAATTAGGAAAGTATAGAAATACCATCTTAATGATTATTACCTTCTCTTAAATGAATATCCTTTGGATATCTTATTGAGAAACCTAGTGTTTGTATTTTGGGAATACCATCACATTTATAATGATTAATTTATATTTTGGAGATATTTTTTATTGTTTTTGTTGATAAATTTTTCTTGAGATGATTAAATAAATGAGGCGAGGTAGTTCCCTTTTATAATTGTGGAGGAAACACATAGATTCTTTGAAAATAATAATTCATAACCAAATTTTTTACATGACATGATGATCCTAATTTCCTTAGTTTTTAAACTTATATGCGATAAGGTCAAAATGATTCCTTAATATTTTAATTTGAAAAGTTTTTAGGTCATTTAAACCCTTATATTATTATTTCAATCCATAATAATCTTGATCTAACCTTAACTATAGTAATTAATGTCTTTCTATTTTAATATTCATTATGAAAGAAAATTTTGATTCACTAATTAAAAAGTTTATATTACTCTAATTACTAATATTTAATCCATTTTAACCAAATAAATTGATATAAGTGGAGAAAATGTATTTAATTGTAAATTTTAAAAACTTGTCAAAAGTGGGTTTTTTGGAAATACATCATTCTATTATAAGACAATATTATACGATCTATATGACTATTAATCATCATTTGATAATTTAATTTAATATAATCATATTGATAATATTTAAAATTAAATTAAATCATTCATCATTTTATTATATTTTTACTATTTATAATTCACAGGAAACATGCATTTTAAAATAATAACAGTTTTCTGAAAAAAAACACATTTTTTGAAAAAATATCTATTTTTATCACAACAATTTATTGTCATCATTAAATAAAAAATTTAGTATATAAATTATTAGTTTCTAAATTTTTTTAAATTATTATAAATTAAATTATGAATTGTTGGATATTATATTATCTATTTATGACAAAACATTTTTTCTATGGTAAATTTTGAAATAACTATTCTATGAATATTTTGACCAAGTGAGTTCCAAATTGATATCAATCCTATTAAATTTAAATTTTGATGCTATTAAATTAAAAAAAATTAATTTATTATATATTTATTATAATAGAATATTACCTTTCTATAATAGGGACACATGTTTTTTTTGTATCCCAAGCTCTCAATGATATTTAAATTATTTAGAAGGGGGATATCATAATGTATTAGGTTATTATACCAAATAAAAAGGATTTTTTTTCTCATGGGACCAAATAATGAATATATGGTATATAAATATACCCTACAAACACATAATATGTTCAATATGTTCAACATATGAATTATTTAAATTAAAATTCAATATATAATCAACGTAAAAAAATTTAAAAAAAACTAGCATATGTAATATTAATATTTACCCCAAACAATAAATAGTAAAATATGATTATATTACATCTAGAAAAAGTATGATGGATAGTATTAATTGACTATATATCCATTATGTAATAACATTTAACAATGGATCTTGACATAGATGAATATACTTTGAAATGATCATACAAAGATTTCTGAAGGGAAAACCCCCTTTTCATTTTAAGATCACTAATATTAAAATATAAAAATTTCCCAAATATTAATAATATAATTTTATTATTAAAAATAAATGTAAACTAGAAAATTAACCATTGAAGGAAATAATACTATAGATTAAGGGTTAATTCATTATTTCTTGAAACATTAATGAAAATATTGCATTCTAACCATTGGTACAATGTTCATCATTTAGAAAACGAAAAGATATTTTATTATAGAAACTTTATGGAATGCTTAATAAGGGAAATTGTTTTAATAGATCATTTTATAATATTAAAAAAATTATGAAATTCATTTTATCCAAAATATAGAAATGGAATAAAATTATTCATAAACAAATTGAAAGACTAGGATGGTTTTGATTTAAAATATTCTTTTGTCTTTTGGGATCCAAAGTAGGTAAAAATGAAACCAAAATATAAAAATACCCAAAATAATTTTAGGAAAATAATATAGATTGAGATTAATATAGAAATATAATATAATTAATCTAATATAATGTTAATAAAAAACAATCTTAAATAAGCATGAGATTATGAAATAAACTCTTATTACTTTGGTAACATTTGAGTCATAACCCCACTAAAAGAAATAATTTCTTTTGAAATATTAAATAACATATATATAATGAAATACATGACATCATATATCTAATTAATGTATAAAAACCACACAAAAGAATCAAGTGTTGAATATGGTATATGTATTAAAAAAATAAATCTTATAATATAAACCCTTACTAAGATAACAACATTAAGGTGATGATTAATATTTGAAGTTATTATGTGTAAAAATTGTATATCAGTATAATTTTTTGGGAATAAAACCTAAAATAATAAATGGTAATTTGTCACATAATCATGGTAATCCAAATATAATATATTAAAACTATAACCCAATCAAATGAAATTGAGTTAAGAAACCCCTTCAACGAGTCTAAATCCCAACATATACACCATATATTGTTCATAAAAAATTATATTAATTTCGTACAAGATTAAGAAAAAAATCATATGTATTATATTATTAATTTCACAAATATATAAATTATTACCATACATTATATTTTTACTATGTCTGTAATGTTAAATCCAAATGTTTTGAGGACGTTCTGTTCATAATCACCTAACTAAATTTCTAGGTTGACCAAGGTCAATGGGTTAGTAGATCCGTAATATAAAGTATTATATCAATGAAGTAGTTATCATTATTATATATTAAATTTAATTTTATAATTATCCATGAAATGAATATAAGAAAAATAAATCGCATCGACTCATGGATGCGGTAGTCCACATGTGTGCACGGGCGACGTTTTCTTTTTTTAGCTGGATGAATGGAAAAAAGATAAGCAACATATTTTATTTAAAATATATACATATGTATTTAATTAATATAAAATAAAATAAATAAATACATCAAATAAAAAAACCCTTAAAATTAGTGATGAAAAATGAATAACATCGTTAAATGGAGGTTATTGTCCACATGTATGCACAAGAAATACATTTATTTATCTTTTGGTGGAATAGAGGTGTAAATTGGGTTTCCCATAATCATTATAAAATATTAGTATGTTTATTATATTGGATTAAATGTTTTATTAATGATTATACATATTTATCATACGTAGATTAAAAATAGGATTTTAAAAAGTCAGGTTAAATTAGTTCTTCTTCTTGGAGAGACTTCATTTAGATTACATATCGATTCTTTATAGGATGGTCTTATAAGAATACAATTAGATCAATAAATTAGAGAAGGAATCAATTAAGGTGTATGATTTTTTCTTTTTTGATCTATAGTTCTCAACCATTTACAAAAAGGAGAAGATATAGTTCCCTTTTTTATGTAAGAGAAGGGACGTATATCGAATTATACAAAAGACATTAATATAATATATATTATTCCCATATTAATTGGTAAAAAATGGATATAATGTAAAATTTAAGACATTATAAGTTTGTAAAGACATTTATCCAATACAATTAATACATTTATAAGTTACATTATAAACCCTCTCATTGGTTTACCGCCATCGACAACCCTTTTAATCCTTAACCGGAGTGCCACATTTTTTTACCGTTATGTGTAAATAAATTTACTTCTATTTTAAAGTTTTATCAATCCATCTCCTTGGATGAATTTTAAGACCATTTAATATCAAAATTTTATTTATCATTATCTAAATTATTTAATTACTTATTTTTTATTATAAAAT
The DNA here is from genome assembly GCA_963277665.1 of Viscum album. NCBI lineage: Eukaryota > Viridiplantae > Streptophyta > Magnoliopsida > Santalales > Viscaceae > Viscum > Viscum album. The sequence goes on along the minus strand of OY728147.1, from coordinate 1,496,317,705 downwards.
AAACATAATAACATTTCTGGGACTATTCATTTAATTAGACTTACAAGACATCAATAAATAAAATATATTCAAATATATATGCATTAAAATTATTTATACATTATAATTAACTATTAATTTAACAGAATATAACAATTAATCATGAACTTATAAGTTCTATGATTTTTTAAATCATTTTCCATCATTTTCTACTTCTCAGACAAGTACAAAATCGAATTTGTGTTAGAGTTTAAGTTAGTTATATCATAACTAAAAATTAATAAAAATATAATATCATAAAAATATATTTCTTATTTTCAAAATATGTATTTTATTCATTAATGAATTATTTTAATCCTTATAACACCGTATGAGAGAAACTAATGTCATGAGAGTGACATTTTTTATATATCCTTTTGATAAAATAATATAAATGTAATTATCAATGGAAAATGGATCGAAATATCCATATATTATAATTATTGATTAATATACTCTTATTCCTCCCATAATATGTTATAAGGATTACTATCGATTGATTTTGAGACCTTAACCCATTGTTTTAACCTAAATTAACCACCTTTTCCCTTGCTGTGGTGACAAATCATTACTATAGTAACTATTAATAATAACATAAATTAAAAGCGACCTATTTAAGAAAATTATAATATAATGATACCACCGATGGAATCTATTTTTAAATATTCAAATGATAGATGTCGTAGAAATAAATTTTAATATATATTTGTAGAACCCAACAAAAAATAATTTTTGGAAAATGTGTTTTGTTAGTAAGAAGATCAACTAATACCAAAATAAAATATAAACCAAACTAATATAGAATTTTTTATAATATATTATATAAAAAGGATCATATATTAATTTACCATGAAGCGAAATATATAATTGTAAATTTATTTACTTTATTTAAATAAAAGAAATGATAGTTCTTAAAAAATATATATTTCTCAATATTTTTTGGAACATAAATAATTTTACAAAAAATACAAAAATATATCAATTTTATAATATTGAAAATATTAATTAAAATTAAATATCCATTCCCATTAATAAAATTTATAAAAATTTTATAGATTAATTATAATTTAAATGTATAAAATGAAAAATAAATCACTTCTGAAGGAAATATATTTTTGAAGCATCAAATTACAACTAAATCGTGACTCTATATATTATTACTTAGTAAATAAATTTAAATTATATAAAAAAATTATAAATATTTTATAACGTTTTTATTATTATTCTTAATGAAAATTTTAATTTCTAGGTTACATGTGTAATATTAAAATAATAATATTTTTATAGTATTTAGAGGTTCATGTAAATCATGACATTGTGTTTTAAGAAAAATACCAATAAATATATTAATTTCAAATACATTTTTTTATATTTTCCTTTTCCCCCTCTAATATAAAACCACTCTTCACAATTTCTATCTCGATAACCAAGGGTTTAATATTTTAAATTTACATTATTGAAAATAAACATCGTACAATGGAATAATAAAACACCCATTGTAAAGGCAATTATACCATAATAACGGTTACACGAAATAACAAATATTGAGTCCCAGATTAAGATAACATTAGTTGAAAGTGAAATTATGTGAATGGATGGAAAATATAGTCTTTAAATAATAATATAGGGTGATATATGACATTGTCACGACCCTCCTTCACTATTATGAGGGAATCAAAAAAAAATTTCCATACCTTTTATTCATTAAGTTGACGAAAAGGTATTAACCGTCGAGTCCTGCCTTCAATAGGCCCTAGAGTGGTGACTAGAACCATTGGTATAGAATCACACCTAATATTGAAGTCATTAACCTTTTTAAAAATATATATTTTGAGATAAGACGGTAAATCTCAAACAACTCCAAATACCAAAAGTAAAAGTAATACCAAACCCTTTTCTAAGATGAATGTTCAAAATAAAGTTCTACAAAGTATAATAAATCTCTTATAATATTCCAAAAAAGAAAAGAAAAATAGTAACGACAACTATCCCGACGTCTGGGCTAGTAAAGTCTGGCCCGATCTTCAAAGTCCTCCGAGAAACCTGATATCTATTATATATAAGTAGGGTGAGTATACAGGTATACTATGTAGGGAAATCCAAAACCTCATGACCATAAGTAGGGAGGAATTATAATTCCCTATGAGAAAACATAGATTACCCAAGCACCTAGCAAGGAAACTATCCATCCAGCATCACCAAGGGACACTCCCAAATGATGGAAATTCAGGTAAAGAATTAGTAATATCCCATCGATTTTTGGGTACCCCTCACCACTTTCCCACTGGTTATTTATGAAATCCTACACGTCAACCCCCCCCCAGTTCCACTATTGTCCCACTAACACCCCAACAACATCCTTATGTGCTATCACATCCATGAATCCAGCCCAGAAAAACCTAGGCTACAAGAGATACACACATCCCCAACCAAATACACCAATTCTACCACATCCACACACATCCCCACCAGCGGAAACCTAGTCCACAACAACCACTACGATGCCTGAAGACACCTGGGCCATAACAACCACGGTCATGCCAGAAACCTCCTAGGACTTGTCCCGAAGACACTTGTGAGACAATCATGCCCACAAAAACTGGGACCAACCACCACAACCCACCCTGTAGGAAGAGTCTTGGTCCATAATGGTCCTTAAACCATGACAACCTACTCGACGATTCTTGGGCTAACTGGGAGAGTGTGTAGAAATGTTCTAAAAACCATCCACTCATAAGAATGTTACGAAAACGCCCTCCCCCATGAAATAATGGTATTCAGCACAAAGTGCTCAACTTGGGTGGCGTGAGAATAATAAAGACAAGAACTAGATTTATACACATAAAAAACATGAACTCATCCAAACCTAAGTGTCCTGAAACTGGACCATACACGAAAAATCTCATTAGTATTCAAACATGCACAAATGCACAACAGCCACAAAAGAGAACCACCCATTTCTGGAGAAAAATTCCCCCATTGAACCCATTCTTCTTATCATATTCTATGGATTTCATTAGATATAATTTTCAACTACTGGAAGACTAACATGCAGATCCACAAGTCCAAACAACTCTTGGATGATGGAGAAAACATCCATAAAACAATTTATGCATTCACACCTGGTTCTCTTGTAATGTCACTACAACAAAGGGATCTGTGAGATCTCTCTAAGTACTTACCCAAACCAAGCCCCAAAATACATCCCCATGTGTCCTCAAATCCACAAACCAATAACAGAACAATAGAATATCCCATCCCCATCCACATTAACTCACAAGAATCAAGTATAACAACCATTTTTTTCATTTAGAAAAAAGAAATATAGATTCTAGATTTAACTACATAATTTATCAACTCCCTTCATTCAATTTGTTAAATGGGGAGATCATACAAGGATTTTGATTCACTAGGAATCCATTAAATCAACCAAGTGTACTTGATTTAACCAGTTTCTATGTTACATCCTTTCAATCACAATACTATCTATAAAAAAAGAGAATCATTATTGTGCAAGAAAGGTCCAACACCAACCAAGATTTTCCATGGGCATAAACCCATACAGTTCACATCATATAAACTAAGATAAAATAGTGTAATAACATCATCATAAAACACACTCCTTTATTCTCTAAAATCCATTTTTTATCTTCGTTATGGTTTTTTTCATTAACACCCTGAAGAAATATTATCATACACGCCCCACATGATACATAGTAAAGAGCAACAAAGGAAAACACTACATGGATGATCAAAGATCATTTTCTTATTCTCATGCCAAGAACTGGTGTTCCATGACTTACTAACGAATCACTCAATGGACTCCAAGGCAAAGTGAGAAGTTCTCTATAATAGCACATGATTCATCTCCGGAAAAGGGACTCTAATTGCACCAAATAAAATAATGAACCAAGGAAAAAGTAAATATCTATGTGATAAAAGGCCAGATCCTGGTGTTTCCAGATATGAAATATCGAACCGCTTAAAAGGAAGATCATGGTTTCACCACGCGGTTGGGTGGTTACACACAATGTAAAATAATTTAAGCTTATAATTATCCCTTGATATGGTGGAAAAAACTGATGTGTATTAATAAATATACAATAAATAGAGAAAACAACATAACAGGGGTGAATCTAGAAGGCACGGGGAAAGGTGAGACACTGAGGACAAAGCTACACATTTTGGTAACTAAAGGGCCGCCTGACTCATGGGGGTTTAAAACATATTTTACTGAAATTAAATGGATTTAAAAAAGGGTAGTAAAACAATTTTATGTCAAAAGATACATTACATGAGTAGAACTGAGTGTTTGGAAAACTACTTAATGAGTCACTGGTGGTCCCCATGATACCTCAAACACTAGAAATTTGTCAAAGTAATGGACTGGAAGTGTCTGGGCCATTACAAACATGGTCATGAAAATGTTAATAACCAAAAAACCATAAATTGGAATTGGATAAATATGAACATAAACTCATCATATATGAATGAAAAACGATTCCATTTTTCATTTGAAGATCAATTTATTGAGTAGAGGGATTTTTTTACCATTAATATAGATCACATTAGAAAGTATACTTATATTGTTTCTTTCTATTCCACAATTAAAATTTAATCCTTTGGTTCTACTATATGATGTTTTTTCACTTCTACTTTGTCATATATTATGAATGAAATGTATTTATTTTTCCATTCATGAATCACTAAAATTAACATTCAATTTATTATATGCTCTGAGAAAATATATTACAGGTTATTCCTCTTATAGATAAACATTAAATAAATCCAAAATGGTTGGTATAAGTAAATATAATATCCAAAAATCATATTTTTATAAAGAAATAATATATATAATCACAAAAAACACAAAAATAACACCCAATGATCATATTTGATAATTCAAAAAATAAATGATTCTAATAATAATAAAAAATATTCTTGGTAAAATTATAAACATATAAATTTGTTATATTTCATAACATATTAATTCAAGATCAACCTAAAATTTATCTAAAATTGATATTAATCATTCATAATGTCACATAACAAAAAGGTGAATGCCCTTATCATAAGATTCCCAAAAAATGATAATCATTTCTATTAATAAATTAAATTACCATAATGACACAATAAAATCATATATGATTCCATTTATTTATTCAATATCTATTCCTAAATTTAAGGTTACCATAATGACATAATTTAATATTATAGTGTACTTCTTCAAAAAAAAGTATATAAATGATTTAGACACTAAATCACATTAAAATATCATGGTTACTTATAAAATGAACCATGTATTATTAAAATGTGATAAACCATTTGTCCTAATGATCCATGTTAACAAAAAATTAATTTTAAACCAAACTTTTGTCAATAAGTTTCGGTTTATGTCCACAAAATATAATATCCTTCTCACTGAAAAAAATAAACTATTAAAAATATACTAAAATAATGGTTTTTACTTATATAAATGTATCCCAAAATATACATTTTATTTTCAAAATAATATCACATAAATGAAAAAAGGATTTAAGAGAAATTAAAATTATGGTCATCTTAGACTTATCAATCCATGAAACATTTGGTTTTTCTCATAACACTATGAAAAATCATGGTTTCCATGGACACTTACCTCTAATTCAATATATTGGTTCATAAATAAAATTTAATTTTACTAAATAATATCCCACATCGGTGACATTCAATGTGTGTAATATTAAGATCACTCATCAAGAAATGATAATAATCATGTTAAAACTAAATCTTGCCCTTCTAGATTTTTTATATCTATGGGAATATATGTCATATCCACATCCACTTTTTAGTATCCATACAAGAATTTATTTAATAAGAAAAACACACAATATATTCATTAGGAAAACAACATCATATTACACTATACTTAGTATTATCCCTAAAATTAATTTTATGACTATGTTAGGTAATGTATGATTTTGAAAATCTAGCGCCAAGTGCCCTATTAAACATCCTTAAATAAAAACTAGAACACTATAACTCTATTAATCTAGAATATGTGGTAATCATACTATATTGGCATAAGAAACAATATCTTCCATCCTGAAGGATGGAAGAATTTATTTTTCATTGGATAAAAGATATAAATATGATTCTCAATTTATATTTGAAAACCTGAAATACAATTTCAAATTATTATTGTAACATTATAATTTCTTCTTGTATATCCATGGAAATATTCATAGATCCCTTATTTCTATCAGGGGAGATGAAAAAATAATAATAATGTGACCTTATATGAAGTGTATAGGAAATAATACCATAGAAGCTACCACAAAATAAACAAATAATGAATAATATTATAGAGATATAAAATAATAAAATATTCTATATTACTAATATCAAGAAAGGGAAATATATCGATGTATAACATAAGACAAAAAAATTTGTGTGGATAATAATTAATGGTTTCATAAATATGGAATACATAATGTTTTGAATAATAATCATAACATTAAGAACATGTACTGAAAAACCATAAAACTAACATTAAGGTATCATTCCATGACATAAAAAATATCTAGGCCAGAATTCCAAAAGTACATAGGATTGTATGTCTAATAAGTCATATTGATGAATAGTGGGTTATAACCATCATTTATCGTCAATTACTATGCCCAATGAATTATTCACAATAAAGGGGAGGAAAAAATTTTAAATAATTTAAAACATATATATTATATTTATTGAAATTCATTTTAAATGTTAATATTTTCCATAATTAATAAATATAAGAATATGATTATAAGCCATCAAATTAAATTAGTTCATGGTATTTATAGTTTATATCCCTAGTAAATAATAAGATTCATAAAAGTATGTTGTAAAAGTTGAAAATAATTTATAATGGTATTAAGAATTTTTCAATGAGAAAATACCCTTGTCATATAAACATTAATTATATTGAAATATACAAACTAAAATAATATATATGATTTTCATTGAAAATAACCATGGTATAATGTTAAGGAAGAATCATATCAATGAATAAAATTAATGGTGGGACAATATATTCATGTGGTTTAGTTAAAAAAATATACATACACCTTTTAATAACATACCTCATTGGGATATTGACAATATGTTTACATGTAATATTTTTAATAGAAATTTCACAAAGTATAAATATTATATTAATAAAACATTATAGAATATTAAAAAACATATTCAAATCATATTAAGGATAATATATACATTGAATAAAAATTTTCCCTTCTGATTTAAAAAAGAAATTTTTTCTTTAATTATTTGTGGCCTTTTGATTTACAAAGAGGGTAAAAATGGGATTATTACTTAAAAGTACCATAAAAACTAAATTAAAATAAAACAAACTATGTATATGATATAAATATCACATAATTACTATATTATTAACATAAACACAATCTATCTCAAATAATTATGAGATTTTGAAATAAATCCTTAAATCCTTAGAATTTTTTAAATCATAAAACCCTTTAAATAAATAACATCAAATGAACCTTTAAATAAAATTAATGTAACATCTCAGGTAAATAATTAAATATGATATTTTCATAATTATTAATATTTTTAAATTAAATATTAATTTTACTTTAAATTAGATGCTCTGTTTGATGGCATACGTGATACGTAGTAACGAGTTTCTTTGAAATCTTACTTTTCACACAACGTTGTGTAATACTAAAAAATAATAATATAATATTATAATTTTAAATGGTTGTTAACATCTAGTCACTGTAATGATTGGAATGAATAGAACAAAATAAAATATTATTATAAATGTTTGTTAAATTTTTTAACATTTTTTCAATAAATTTTAGAGACTTAAAATAAGAAAGAATTCAATTTAAGCATAAATACTCTTCTATTCTTTAAAGGGTCGATTTACCACCTTTTGATAGAGAACAATTTTTAAATCTAGTTTTTTTCACTTTTATATCTTCTATTTGACAAAATAATATTCTTCTTTAGAATTGGGACATCAAAATTTACATTAGATGAAATTTTGGAATTTTTCTGACAATCTCAATTTCTTAATGAATAATGAAAAATTCAACATTTTAATTCAAAACTACATTATAATCTAATTTATTTATATAGATATAATGTTATTTTAATTGGTTTTAAAGTTTAATTGGATTATATTTTTACCATTTAATCCAATGGTTTCCATTGTATGTAATTCCACTCTTAAATTGTACATAAAAAAAGGTAAATCTTTTGATAGTTATTATTTCATAAAAATACGATTTTTGTTTGGACAGTAAGAATTAATTTAAAATTAATTTCTTCCACATCATAGTTTTTAATTTGGAAAAATGGATTCTATATTATGAATTTGTATGTCAAATTTGTGTGAATATGTAACTTTTATTTTTAGATATTAGGAATATTTACTTCTGTTAAGATTTTATTTACCATGGTTAAAAGATAAATCTGGTAAATTAAGGTAAAACAATAAAAATATAATAATATTTAATTACCCTAACACGTGTCCTAATCCTATTGGCTTATACAAGTTTGACCATGGGAATTCTTGGGTCACTAATGGGACTACATGGTGCCACTTAGAACTGATAAAGAAACTTTTTATTTATTAATTTATAGTAATGGAAAAATTACATAAACATATATCTTTTAGTAAATAAATTTTTATATTGGGTTATATAGGTTATCTCTATGACTATAAATATTTATTTTAAAGAAAAAAAATATTTCCTACATTATGGTATTTTATTTATTATTTTTAGACATAAAATAATTAAAATTATTTATGTCATAATGATGATGCATTGATTACATATTAATCAATGATTTAAATAAAAAAGTTTATAAAATTTAGAAAACTATACAAAAACTATTCTATTCTTATTGGATTATTTTATTTCGAACAGGAGTCATGTTATATTTGAATTAAATGTGTTTTGGGACTTTTGAAATCGTAAATAAGTTTATAATAAAATAATGTTTTCATACTTTCCTAAAGAGTCCCTCCTCCTCCACATAAAAATCCATCACCTCTAACCCATTACTCGCACCTCTCAAGACCCATGGCTCATCCAAAAACTATATAATCCACCAAATTATTTCTCTTAAACCTAGAATCCTTACCTTTAGATAAATGAATTTCAACAAAGCCTTTTGGTTTAAATCAAAGGGAGTTACCCGATTTAAAGGTAATGTCTTCCCTCAATTTCTATTCTTTAATTTTAATTTCACACTACCCATGGTATTTTTATTCATTGTTTAAATAAAATCACCATGATTTTCAATATACTATTTTGTTGTTATTATAAGGACTCGAACTGCACTTACACACACCTCTATCTAATGGGTAAAGAGCATACGGTTTCTGTAGACAGCGAACTAACGCATCACGAAATGATGATCTTTCAATTATATCCTACCACCTCTTATAGTGGCCATTAATATGTCAATATATTTAGATGTGATATATATTATATTTATATTTTCCCTATACTTCATTATTTATCATTTATAGTATACCTTAATGGTTACCACAATGGTTAAACGCGATAATTTAATTTGAGGAAGTGTGGACAATTGCCCCCTCAAAGAGCTATTAATCATTCATGGAATACATGGGATGTAAAAACGATGGATTTAATGAAATTATATATGAAATTATATTGGAATTATATTATACCTATGTATCATTATTTTTTCATTCCATTAAAATTTAAAATAGAAATGAAAGTAGCATTCATGTGTACGTACGGATTACCATCTCCATGAACGGTGAATTTCATTTATTATCTCCATATTTTATGAAATATTATTAATAAATATATATAATGGATGTTTATGAAATATATGATATCTAAATCAAGAGTCAAATTTCAGAGACAATGGAATTTCGACCACATGCACAACATGTAATTATAAGATGTTCATTTTTTACTCAAGTACTACATATCGACAAAATGACCGTTATAGAGATAAATGATTATATAATGTTTATAACCTGATAATATGTGATAAAAAAGGAGTAATAATCCAATAATAGTTTCTGAAGCAAGTAGAAAATAACATTAGTTTATTATTCTGGAGATTAAAGTACAAACGTGTCAAGTAGGACACGAGGTAAAGGACTTCGTCTCAATCTCCTTTCACTGAGGTATATTTTGATTTATACATGACATTATTTTATATAGTTTATAATCCCCTTTGACGTTTAATTTCATTCAAAGGGAAGATATTTTTACAAGGCGTTTTACTAAATGAAAAAAATGAATGCTTCCTTTTAACGTAAGGGGTGACAATGACCTTTCTGTTGCCACAAGTAATATTTGATATTTAGCTTCCTTCATAAGACATAATGTTTTTAAAAGGAAAATAAATACAATATACACTTTTACATAATTTATAATTGAAAATGTTTTTGATAATTTATTTTTTATGTCAATATATTTAAAAAATATTTTCAGATTGAAATGTGGAAAATTTATTCTTCATTTATGTTTGTTCTAGTGTTATGAATATGTTATGGTAATTAGGAATTGCTTATGTATACGGGTTCTTTCATGATAAAACTAGGGTAGGTGAGCCCGATATAGCTCTACAATGCATTGGGTAACGTTATAGAGGTAACATTAATGTTTCTCTTGAGAGATTTTTGGAATATACTATGATAGGTATTCAAAACGTAACTCCCTATGTAGATTTGATAGCTACAATGTAAATATGATATAAATGACACAAATTACATATATGATTTATGAGTTCTATGTGTTATTCATAGATCTTAGGATTTCATGAGGTATGTTAATGATATTATACATTCTATGTATTGAAGTACTACTGTTTTCATTCATTATTTTATAATTCTTACTAAACCTTTTATGCTCATCCCATGATTTTTTGAAATGTTTTTTACAGGACATAAAGATGAATAGGTTCATGGATGGGATGATGGAAATTTTATGTTGTATAAAGCATGGAAGTAGACATGAATCTTTTTTTCATGTGTCTAGATTATAATTTTTGAGATGTAATTTAGTAGTTATGGACTAATTCTTTAAAAATCTAAAAGTAAAAAGATCCCCAATGTGAATTATTTACATAATTCAATATTACGTATTGTTTAAGGCCATATCCTGATAGTTGGTATATGTGGTCAGTTTAGACAACATTAGAAGTGAGAATTTTGTTAAATTAATGTCCATAAATTAATTTGTTGTAAAGTTAAAATTATATAGCATTTAAATATTACCATATTATTTCGCTTAAGATATTTCTGTGTTCAGAATGGTTTTCTGCAGAGGAAAAAAGGAAGATATGATGGTATGACAACACGAGAAAGAAAACCTTCTAAATAAGAAAGCTTAGATGGTCGGAATCGGAAAGTAATAGTTTGTTGCAGTTATGGTACAATTGACTCAGAATATAAATGGTGGTGGTAACCATGCAAGAGATCAGCTAGATCAACCATAGAGGAACATGTCAGCAGTAGAGCTTTTCATGACACAATATCCACCATAATTTAGAGGATCATCTGACCATGTTCTAGTTAATGGATGGATTATAGCACTGGAGATGATTTTTGATATCATGGGGTGTTCATAACATAAAAATGATAGTCTTGTTGTTTACCATTTTGAAGGTGAAGCTGATTCGTGGTGGCCAATGGTGAAAAATATTAGGGATAGTGAGCAGATTAATGCTCTTGATTGGGATGAATTCAAAGGTATGTTTCTTGAAAAATATTTTCCTAAGGTGGTTCATCATAGGATGGAAAACAATTCTTGGAATTGAGGCAGGAAGAAGACTCATTTGATACTTAAGAAGAAAAATTCACTTGACTAGCATGGTATGCCTCAAATTCCATAAGAGATCTTGAGAATAAAATCAATCATTTTTACTCAGGATTAAAGCCAATGTATCGACATGATTTATCTAATCGTGAGTTCAAAAGTTATAAATAAACATGACCGATGTACTAATAAGATGGAAATGGAGTTTGCCGATGATTAGGTGTTCGTTGATAAACAACAGAATAAGAGGTCCACGAGGAAGACGAAAGGGAAGAACTCTTCAAAGAACTATGATGGTAAGAAACTTAAAATTAATGTTTCTGAAAATTATAGTAATAAGAATGTTGGAGAATGTCTATTCAATTATGTTAAATGTTACAGATGTGGTAAAATGGTATATAAGGATCATAAATAGACATAAAATACTAGGGTAACTGGAATACCAAATATGATTTATAGTCAGTAAAATGTTTTAAGTGCAATGAAATGGGTCATTATGCAAGTGAGTGTCCAACGAAGAAATCAGCTGGGGGAAAGCATCCAGACTACAAGCAAAAAGGGGTTGTAAAATCCTTTTCATCAACTTCAACATATTTTGGGCCATTGAATGATGTAGTATTAGCTACACTGTTTGTTTATTCTGATTATTCCAATGTGTTGTTTCATTCAGGGTCTACACACTCTTTAATTTATGAGAAGATTTCTAGTAAATTGGGATGTCCATCAAAAGATATGAATCCTAAACTTATTGTAAAAACACTGGGATGAAATGTTGATAAAAAAATAAATTATAAAAACATTCTTGTCCTTATATGGATAAACAATCAACCTACAAGCCTTATTGATTTTCCTCTAGTTGAGTTTGATGTTATTTTTGGTATAGATTGGATTTTTATTTATCATGATAAGAATGAATGTAGATATAATGGGGATTCTTTTAATAAATAATTTCAGTTTGTGTAAAAGAACGATCCCTTACTTTTGATAAAAAAATCAGGATGTTGAGAAACTAGTAAAAGAAAGAAATAAATGCTACCATGCACATATTATTGAAAACAAAGGAACTATTCAGATTAATGATGTGTCAGTGGTAAGTGACTATATTGATGTTATTCCAGATGAGTTTCCTAGTATAATACATAATCTGGAAGATAAATTTAATTTTGACTTAGTTCCTGAAGATAATCCACTTTCAGAACTACCATATCAAATGGAAGAAATGGAAATTTTAGAGTTAAATAAGTAAATTCCTAGGTTATTAGATAATGGTTTCATTCGACCTATCACATCGAATTGGGGTGATAATGTCTTGTTTATTAAAAAGAAAAATGGTTCAACAAGACTTTGCAATGATTATAGAGCATTTAATAACATCACTGTTAATAACAGGTATCATTTTCCTCATATTAATGATTTTTTTAATCAACTATAGGAATCTCAATATTTATAGATGATTGACTTGAGGTCATGGTACCATCAGTTGTAATTAAAGGAAACAAACATTTTTAAGACCGCGTTGTGTACTATATATGGACAATATGAATTTGTAGTTAGGACTTTTGGTTTAACCAATGCACTTTTTATATTCATGGATCTTATAATAAGAATTTTCCATGAGTTTCTAGATAATTTATTTGTTGTGTTCATTGATGATATTTTACATTATTAAAATGTAAAGAGGATCATAAATGTCATTTAAGGGTTGTCATGAAAACCTTAAAAGAAAAGAAACATTATGGTAAATATAGAAAGTTAGAGTTTTGGTAAAAAAATCAATCCATGGTCACATTATTTAAAAATATGGCTTAATTGTTGTTCTTACTAAGACAAAAGTTGATGAAGAATGTGAATGACAACAAATATCATAGAGATTCATAGTTTTCATGGTTTAGTAGGTTATTACCCGAGGTTTTTTGAAATAATTTAATGGTTACCTATCCCATGGAATAGGTTACCTCGAAAAGGTGTTAAGTTTATTTATACAGAAGAATGTGATGATTACATTCAATAATGGAAAAGAATATTGGTGAATGCTTCTGTTTTGGCACTACCATCTAGAAATAGTGAATTTGTTACCTATAGTGATGCTTTGTTGAATGGAATTTGTTTTCCCTAATACAGAATGATCAGGAAATTGATTTATGCTTCATGTTAGATAAAACCTAATGTGATAAATTAAACTACTAATGATTTGGAATTAGTTGTTCTTGTTTTTCCATTAAATATTTTGTGGCATAATTTGTATGGAGTAAAATGTGATATATATAATGACCACAAATGATTGAAGAAAATATTTACTCATAAATAATTGAACATGAGATAGAGGATATGGATGGAATTAATCATGGATTATTATTGGATGATTCATTAACATCTAGAAAAGGAAAATAAAGTGGCTAATGCTTTGAGTCGAAAGAGTATTCCTACATAAAGCCTATTACATTTGAAACAAGATCCATTGATTAAAAAGATGATGAACTTTGGAATAGAAGTTGTTGGTGTAAGAAATTAATCTATTTTGTTTAAGGTTTCAGTGAAATCATATCTATCAGATAGAATTAAGAAAGAACAGAAGAAAGACAGTGAGATTCAGAAAAAGGTATAGTTGGTTTAGAGGGGTATGTTGAATGATTTTAACATTAATAATAATTTTTGTTTTGCGATTTGGAAAGTGATTATTTATGCCTTGAGATTCACATTTGAAGAATGAGTTGTTATTTTAAGCCCATAGTTCACTGTTTTCAGTTCATCCTAGTAGTACTATGATGTACAGAGATCTTCAAGAGTATTACTAGTGGGATAGAATGAAAAGAGATGTTGCTGACATTACTGTGAATTGTCTAACGTGTTAGTAGGTTAAATAAAATAGGCAGTTACCCAAAGGGAAGCTTCATCCTTTACTAGTTCCAGAGTGGAAATGGAAAAATATATATGCAATTATTTTGTTATGCGATTACAAAAGTTATCTTGAGGTAAAAATGCAATCTAGATTATTGTTGACCGATTCACTAAATCTGATCATTTCATTCCTATTTGAGATACTTTTACTCTATACAAACATTCTCAGTTATATGTTAATGAGATAGTCATGTTTTATTGAGTTCCCCTCTCCATTGTATCTGATCGTTAACCGATACTTACATATAACTTTTGGAATTTCCTTCAGAAGTCATTGGGTACTGAATTAAATTTTACAACAGTTTTTCATCCTCAATACGATTGGCAGTGAGAACGAACAATTCAGACCATGAGGGATATGTGACTTGATTTTTCACTAGATTACCAGGGATGTTGGGGCCAACATATTTCTTTGTCTGATTTTTCATATAATAATAGTTTTCTTCAAAGTATACAAATGGCTCCATTTGTGGAAATATATGGAATGTAGTGTCGAACTGCAGTGTCTTGGGATGAAGTTAGTGAAAGGACGTTGATGGGACTAGAATTGGAAGTAGAGATAGAAGAAATGGTTTAGTTGATTTATAAGAACATGAGAACATATTAGAGTAGGTAGAAAAGTTATGAAGATAACCGGAGGAAGGATCTTTCATTTGAGGTAAGTGATCATTTCTTTCTCAATGTTTCTCCATGTAAAAGTGTGATGTGTTTCAGTAAGAAGGGACAGTTGAATTTGAGGTTCATTGAACCCTATGAAATCTGAAATAAGGTTAGATCAGTTTCTTATAAAGATTCATTACCTCCATGTTTACCCTAAGTACCCAAAAATTTTGTTTCCCCAATGTTGAGATAATATATGCCGGATCCAACTCATGTTTTGAGCACAGACATAGTTCAGTTGGAAGAGACTCTTTCTTGGGAGGAACAACTAGTCCAGATTAATGACCAAAGAGAGAAAGTGTTTCAGAATAAGTTAATCCATCATTTAAAAGATTTGTGACAAAACCATATGGTTGAAGAGGAAACGTGGGAATCTGAAAAGGCTATGAGGGATAATGACCCCCATTTATATTATAACTAAATAAAATTGCGAGGACACAATTTCCAAAAGTGGTGAAGGATATAACATCCAAGGTAAATAAAGAAATATGATATTTTCATACTTATTAATACTTGTGAATTAAATTTTAATTTTACATTAAAGGGAATGCTTTATTCGATGGTGCAACTGATACGCTACAACGAGTATCTTTTAAATCTTATGTTGCACACAACATTGAGTTATACCGAAAATTAATAATATAATATAATTATTTTAAATGGTAGTTAACAATTCAGGGTTGTAACAACGTGAATGAACTGATATAACTACAATATAATTATACATGTTTTTTATTTTTTTTTATTTATCTTATAAATTTTAGTGGCTTAAAATAATAAAAAATCCAATTTTAAACATAAATACTCTCATATTTTTAAAGGGTCGATTTACCACATTTTGATGAAGAATTCTGTTTAAATCTAGTTTTATTCACTTTAATATGTTCTATTTGAAAAAAATAATATTCTTATTTAAAATGACGACATCAATATTTAATTTGGATAAATTTTTGGTATTTTTCAGATAATGTTTATTTTTAATGAATAATGAAAAATATAGCATTTTAATTCCAAACTGTCTTTCAATCTAATATATGTACATATTTAGAATGTTATTTAAACTGATTTTAAAGTGTAATTAGTTTATATTTTTTTTCATTTAATCCAATTTTGGTCATTGTAAGTAATTATACTCTTAAATTGTACATAAACTAAGGTAAATATTTTCATAGTAATTATTTTTTAAAAACAAGCTTTTTGTTTTGATAACATGAATTAATTTTAAATTAATTTCTGCCACTTATGTGTTTTGAATTTGGAAAAATGGATTTCATATTTAGAATCAGGTGGTCAAAATTTTTTGAATATGTAACATTTATTTTTATACATTATGAATATTTACTTCTGTAAATAATTTATTTACCATGGTTAAAAGATAAATCTCGTAAATAAGGGTAAAAAAATAATATTATAATAATATTAAATTATTCAAAAACGTGTCTTAATCCTATTGAATGATAAATATCTAACCATTTGAATCCTTGGGTCGATTTTGGGACCCCATTGGGCAACTTATATGTGATAATGACACTTTATATTAATTAATTTAATGTAATGTCAAAAATTACAAAAACATATATATTTTAATAAATCAATATCTATATTGGATAATATAAGTTATCTCTTCAACTATAAATATTTATTTGAAAGATTAAACGATTTCATACGTCATGGTATTTTATTTATAACTTTTTGACATCATACAAATAAAATTATTTATGACACAATGATGTGGTAGTGTTTACCTTATTAATAAATGATTTAAATAAATAAGATTCTAAAATTTAAAAAACTATCTAAAACCAATACAATTATTAATTGATGATTTTATTTCTTAAAAGAGTCATATTATATTCGAATTTAGTGTTTTTTTGGCCCTCAGAAACAGAAAAATTATTATATTAAAATAATGTTTTCAAACGTTCCAAAAGATCCCCTACTCCCCCTTATAAAAAGACATCAACTCTAACCCATAACTCTAACCTCTAAAGCCCCTTGTCACATCTAATATCTTCTAAATAAGCTCCCAACATCCCTATATTCTACCTAGAGTCCTTAACTTAGGCATAAATCACTTCATGAAAGCCTTTTGATTCAAACCAAAGGGAGTTACCCGATTTAAAAGTATTGTCCCCCCTCAAGTTCTATTGTTTTATTTTACTTCTCCTCTCCCTATGCTATTTTTATTCATTGTTTATATTAAAAAACCAGTATCCTCAATATACTAGGTTTTTTATTAGAAGGATTTGATCTACACTTATAGAAACCTCCATCTAATGGGTAAAGAACATATTTTTTCTGTGGACAGCGAACTAACACCTCACGAAATGATGATTATTGAATTATCTCTTACCACCTATTTTAGTGGCCATTAAGATGGATATTTATTTATATGTGATAAATATTATATTTATATTTTATATATACTTCTATATTTTTCATATATAGCATACCTTTATGGTTTCAAAAATATGTAATTGCGATAATTTCATTTGAGTAAATGAGGACTACCACCCCCTCAAATTGATATGAATAGTTCATGCCATATATGAGATGTATAAAGGATGTAGATAATGAAATTATATATGATATTATAATGGAATTATAATATACCTATGTATCATTATTTTTTCATTCCATTTAAATACAAAATAGAAATGAAAGTAGTGTTTATGTATACGTACGACTTACCATCTCCCTAAACGGTGCATTTCATTTCATATCTCCAAATGTTATGTAATGTTATAAATACATATATATAATAGATATATATAACATATATGATATTTAAATCATGAATATCTTTCTAGAGATAATGGAATTTTTACCACACAAACATCTTGTAATAATAAGAAGTTCATTTTGGACTCAAGTACCAAATATCAACAAAACTACCAATATTAACTTAAAAGAATATATAATATTTATAACATGGTAAAAACTGATATAAAAGGAATAATAAACTTGAAAAAGGTTCTAATGAAAATTAAAATTACATTTAGTTTAATATTCAGTAAATTAGAGAATGAATGGGTCAATTCGGACATTCAGTAAGGGACTTCGTCTCAATCTCCTTCCTTTAAGGCATATTTTGATTTATACACGACTTTATTTTATACTGTGTATAGACCCCCTTGACTATTCATTTCATTCAAAGGTAATATTTTTCTACGAGGCATTTTACTAAATGACAAAAAGGAATGTTTCTTTTTAATATAAGTAGTGAAAAAAACCTTTCCACCACCATGAGAATTATATAATATTGGGATTCCATTACAAGTTGTATTGTTTTTAAAAGGTAAATAAAAACAACATACTATTTTATGTATTTTGGTATTGAAAATGGTTTTGATAATGAAATTTTTATGTCAATATATTTAAATGATATATTGTGATTGAAATATGGAAATGTTATCTTTCCTTTATGTTTATTTTATGTGTTTTGAATATGTTATTGTTCTAGGGAATTGTTTACGTATACGGGTGGTTCCTTGATAAACCTAGGGTGATTGAGCCCAAGATTTCTTTCCAATTCATGGGGTTACATGATGGTGGTAAATGTTAATTTATTCCCAAAGAGATTTATAGAATATACTATGATGGGTATTCTAAACGTAACTCTGTATGTAGCGGTGATAGCTGTAATGTAAGTATCTTATGGATGCCACAAGTTACCTTTTTGATTTATCATTTCTATGTGTTATTAATAAATCTTATGATTTTATGAGGTATATTAAATATATTATGCTTTGTATGTATTGATGGACTAATGTTTTTTATCTTTATTTTATAATCGTTACTGAGATTTTAATTCCCATCCCATGTTCTTTGGAATTGTTTTTTACTGGATGTAATGATGAATAGGGTCGAGGATGGGGTCACGGAAATATCATCCTATCTAAAACACTGAACTAGACATGACTCTTTTTTTCGAGAATTAATATTTTATGAAAAAATGGATATTGAGTAGAAGTGTCTACTTTGTCATTTTGGAGATGTAATGAAATAGTTATGGCCTAATAATCTAAAACTATAATCCTAAAAAGATCCTCAATGTTAATTATTTACATAATTCTCGATTATGTATTATTTATGGTCGGATCCTTATAGTTAATATAAATGGATTCATACTATAAAATATCATGGTTCCATATAAACACCATACAATAGAATCTTGAGGGGAATATGGAATATGTTATAGATTAAATTTAGATTAAAAAATCTTATGAAGATCATAATATTGTGGTTGAATTTAATCAATGAAGTGATTATGTGTATAAAATTTTAATCAAGATAAAACAATTTTAAATATTATTTTATATATATTAGTGGTACTTCAATAAATAATTTTTGTGTAACTTATTAAAAATGAGATAAAATTTTAATCAAGATAAAACAATTTTAAATATCATTCGTTGTAAACTTCATGTATTCCAATGAAAATAAAAAAAATTTAGTTTATATAAAATTATCAATAGGGTTTATTTACTAATAAATCAATCATTGCGTAACAATCATAATCAATTGAGAATGGTAACTAACTGAACACACATTCAATGTAATCAAACAACTGATAGAGATTTACATCCCAAAATAATAACAATGTGAATGTATCGTGGATATTAATTAATATGGAAATATAAATATATAACAATTCAATCAATTTAACAATAACATGACTATAATAGATAGTTAAATCATAAGAAATATTTCAATCTAAATAACTAAAATTCCTGTCATATAATCAATAATTGAGATTAAAATAGATCTTGATATAATATCATTGAGAAAATATCATTGAAAATAATAACCGAATTTTGAATGAAGGTAATGTTTAATTATTTCATGTTATGTCTCAGAAAGAAGATTCCACTAACATCATGATTTATCCTTAAGACTTTAAAAATAGTATTTGGTAACTCATTGTGTTCAGCCAAAATATTTTCTACTATAATATTGATTCACCTAATGAGAAAAATGATCTAGAGAGGGTCTATCTATAACTATACCAACATGTGTATTATGTCTAAATCATTCCTCATATATCGAATAATCAATTTCATTTGGTAAAAATAGGCCTTACCAACAAATATATGTATTCAATAAAGTAAACATGTAATTAATATTTCCCCAGTCAATCAAATCACATTAAAAGTAAAACATCATGTGTATAAGTATGGTATGGTTAATGAAATAATAATATTTGTAATAAATCATATAGATATTGAGGGGGGAAATTTAATGATTAACGATTACAAGAAACTGAATATTTCAACAGAAAAAAATGAATAAAAAAAAGAATCAATAAAGTTAATGTCAATATTTTACTTCGTCAAAATTATAATAAACCATATGGAGGATGAATAATTATGGTATCAGTAAAAAATATTCCCATTGGACTGGGAATAAAGTTTTGTTTCATTATCAAATTGAAGTAAAATTAAACTACCTCTAAAACAAATCAAGAGCGAAGTTCCATTTTATTTTGAAAATCACTTCTCAAAACTAAATGTTCGCAAAAACTCTTGAAAATAATATTATATGAAAATAATCTTTGAAACATATAAAAGAATATTTAATAAAATTTAGTGGTCAAGATGGTTAGAAATTAAATTTCTGATCTATACATTGAAACAAATATTTCTTTCACTGTTTGAAATCCCAAATGAGTTGGTTTTGAAAAAAGACAGGACGATTACTTTCAAAAAAAAATAGTAAAAAGTAATATTTTGACAACATCATTTGTAAATAATTTTTCAAAAACGAAAAATAATTTCAAAACATTTCATCAAATAATTTTTTTTGGAAGAAAATGGATTTCTGACCAATGTGTGAAATGAAGTCCAATTTATATAAATAAATGTTCTCAATGATTTTGCATAACATAGAGTGAAAAAATTGTAATATTAATTGAAAATAAAATAATTAAATAGAATAGAATAAAATAATATATGTTTTTTAGAAAATGATAAAATATTTTCCTTTAACTAAAATAGATGTATAAGCAATCCTTATGAGAATGAGATTGTTAGATAAACCATTACAATTATCATTACATAAAAGTGGAAATTAATAAATTAATATATTATGTGTATCAAATATAAATCCACATAAAATTATTTGAAATAGAACAAAATATAATTAAAATCCATTACACATAAAATCATAGAATATCAAAGATGTGGAAGAACTAAAATAACCCAATGAAATTAAATTGAGTTATGAAATTTTTTACCCCTTAGTAACTGTAATGTAAAACACAGTTGGATGAAATAATTAAAATTGAAAATTAAAATATCAAGAATTATTAATTTATTATAATATTATCTATAAAATATTAATTATAAACACCATGTAATATAAATGAGTTTCATAACATTACAATATGCCTCAATGAAGAGATTTTGAGATGAAGTCCCTTACCATGTGATTCTTTTTTTGTTGAATGCGATTTAACATCATATATAGTGGTATAAAACATGTAATTAACTTATAAAATTAACATATTAATATTTATAAATTTATATATAATCATTTTTTAATAGTTTTTCACCATTCTGTTAGTAATCATTCACTATTTTCATTGTTTTGAGTGTTAATTTCCTTATTTTTTTAAGTTTATTTCCTCATGAATGATCTTGTTCTTGAGAATATTATATAGTTATATCATCTATAAAATTATAAAAACTACATGATTATAATTCTTTCATTAATTATACTTTTAAAACCATTCATGAGTGACTGTTATGAAAAATGGTGTATTTTAAAATCATTGAGATGGTTTGACGTTCATATGCATGTGTAACATTGAATTTTTTCATCATCATTTTGGAAATGGTGTAAGTAATATTTTTCCAATACATAATTATCATAATATTATATATACCAGATTATTTATTTTGATAAACTTATATATATATATATATATATATCATCAATATGTTATGGTGATTAAAAGTGATTCACATTGGTTAATGAAGTCCATAGTCCACATGTACAAGAATGATATTATCATTTTTTCAAGTAAAAAAGGAAAATAATATATTAACAACAGATAGTGATAAATATGTAATCAATATAATAATTATTCCATATATATCTCTTATATTCATTAACTTACGCCTCATTATATTCCATGTAAATTGTAAGATGAAGATGAATCACATTTCTTCATAACGTGGGAGTTCATCATTCACACAAACAATGTTACAATATCTCCCACAGAATACAAAGTAAAAAAATTTATATATAATATATTTGAATAAATAATTGTAATGGTTTTATAAATATCACTTATATAATTTATATCCATAATCATAATGATCCATGATAGGTTGTAATTGAAAAATGAATGGCATCAGATCATACGGTGGTAGTCTTCTGTACACTCGAATGATGATTTAGTAACCAATTTTATGAAAGTGGGGAAATGTGTAGGTCATTAACATAGAAAAAAACATCTATTTATTTATAAGATATTATTGTTACTATATCATCAGGGATAAACACACCATCCCACATATATAACGAATATCAGGTCCACTTTTTCATGAGTTAATTCGTTCTTATCATTTGGGAATGAATTTCGGGGAAAACAAAAACAATCAACACCACCCAAACCATGAATCGTTGGAGAGCGCTCGCGATTGATTAAGTATCATTGTTCACCATCCCCACAATAAGACACCCCCTTTTCCACTCAAATATCAATCTAAAGTTTGGGGTTTCGGTGCCGCACATCACCGATCGCCAGAACCAGCTCCTCCCATCAAGTGTTTGGCGTCTCAGTACTCCATCCGCACTTCACTGCTTGCTAATGTCATGCCATCTCCTTCCCCCATGCTCCGTATAAATAAGATAGGGGGATTGTATGTGATTATGTGATCAATTAATGGGGGATCATTAATTATGAGCCTTCTTAATTCCTAAATTATGACTTTATTTATGATTGTCATGTCAAGACATTTATTGGTTTGACGCATCATGTGTCCTATACTCTGCTTTTCCATTGGTGGAGTAGAAATAAAATTAAATAATAAAATTATTTTATTTCATTTCTTTTAAAAGTTTATCTTTTTCTCTAGACCTACTGCGGTGAAAGCAATGTCCCCCTTATTTGAATCCTATCACTTCAAATTCAACGATGCCCTCAGATTTTTAATCTGAGCACTTGTTCAAGCATTAGAAATGCAGCTCACACGTTTACTGAACGTAACTAAAAAAAGTTCAGAAATTAATTCTTGCCCCACCAGACCTCGAAATCACACGCCTATAATTTTCACTGAATTTTTCAAATTCCATAAAAATAAAAAAAATACATTGAGAATTCAAGTATTTACATTCTCCACACATTAGGGATTCTCATCCCCGAAAGCTATAACATAGATGAAGAAAACAAATGGGGGTACTGAGCCCAAATCTGAGCCTCCCACTCCCATGTTATCTCTTGGAGGTTCTCATGATGCCAGTGAACACGCACCATAGGTATCGACCACCCACAAAGGACTCACTCTTGTCGATCCTCAATCTCTAGTGGAACCTTCGTAAATGTAGACCCATTGTCTATGTCCAGCTCACAATGACTGATGATGTGAGATGGGTTGTGCACGTATCATCTCATCTAGAATATGAGGAATATGTCATGCACCATCTCCAACTAATATGGAAGTACCAAGTGGTATTTACCTCACCTATCCTCGGAAGTATCAGAAATTCCCCGATAAACCTCGGTGATAACCTACCTCCTCGACCAAATCAATGTTGTCCCGATGGAGGAGAGACTCTCAAGAATACATGATCCCACTCCTAAAACTCTAAAGGGATCTGTCACCTTTCCTCATAAGACTTCTCCTTGATCTGTGTTGTCATTATCCCATCCTGGATGATCTACACATTCTCAGTGGTAACTTGTACAGCCTATGCACCCATAAGTGTTGACTCCCCTAGGTCGGTCATGAATATATCTGATTTTCGTGGTCGACCAGACAAGGCCAAAAACTGTGCCATACCTATAGTGAAGTGATATCTGTTATTTTATGAGAACTCCACCAAGGGTATGTGATCCAACCAACTATAACCAAAATATAGGATGCATGCTCAAAGCTTTTCCTCTAGTGTCTGAATGGTCTTCTCTGTCTGACCATCTTTCTGAGGATGAAAGGTGGTTCCCAAACATAGTTTTTTCTTGAACACATCATGTAATCCCTTCCAAAACCGGGATGTAAAAAATGTGTCATGGTTAGCGATTATCGTCGATGGAACCCCATGGAGTCGTATAATATATTGTACTTAGAGGTGTCCCAATACTTCTATTGATCCCTACTCTCTGATAAGTAGGAAGTGGGATAACATGGCATGTCGGTCGACAATCACCGAAATGGGATCATGTCCCCTAGACATAGGTGGAAGCCCTGTCACAAAGTCCACGGAGATCCAATCCCCCATCCACACTGGCAACTCTAGTGTCTAATCAAAGCCTCCTAGAACCTGGAGCTCGACCTTCACTTACTGATAATTGAGGCATCGAGAACAAATCAATGCCACTAATTTCTTCATCCTTGTAAACTAGTGCTGACATTAGAGGTCTTGGTTCATCTTTTCCACATCAGGATGTATCGCCAGAGGGGACGTAAGAGACTCCCTCAACACCTCATCTAGTAACACCACTGATACCATGGTTCATCCCCTGAATAGGATGATGTGCTCCCCTCCTTCATAAATTTCAATAGGTGCTTATCATGAGGATATTTGAGCACATCAAGCCTCACAATCAATGTCCCCAAGCAGCGCCTCCCTGACTCGCCGAAGGAGTGGGGGAGTGACTTACATTGACTGGAGGTAAGTTGTTCCATCTCTACCTATGAAGGATATATTCTACATGGCAAGCAGCTCTGTCGCCTCACTCCGCAACGGTAAACCAGACCTCCAGCTGAGTGCATCTGCTACCACGTACCCCTTTCCAAGATTATAGACTATCTCAATGTCATAGTCCTAAAATAACTCTAGCCATCACCATTGTCTCAGGTTCAGGTCCTTATGAGAGAAGATATACCCGAGACTCTGGTGATCATAACAGACTATAAAATGTTCACCCATCAAGTAATGTCGCCACATCTTCTTGGAAAAGACCACTGATGAAAACTCCAAGTCATGGGTAGTGTAGTTCTGCTCTAGTTTTCTCATCTATTACAAGCCATAGGCGATCACTACTCGCTCCTTCAATAGGACACATCCATGTCTAGTCCTTGGTGCGTTGAATTATACTAAATACCCAATGCCCAATTCTGGTAGCCTTAAGATGGGGGCACACGTCAGTCTCTACCTTAGCTCCTGAAAACTCTACTCGAATATCTCAATCCACATAAAAGCCTGACCTTTATTCGTCAATGTTGACCGGGGTGACACAACATTGGAAATGTCTGGCATGAATCTCTAGTAGTATCCAGCCAACCCTAGGAAGCTCTACACCTTGGTCACACTCCTGGGTGGCTCCCAAGAACGACCCACCTCTAACATCACTGGATCCACTGCAACTCTATCCTATGAGATAATGTATCTCAAAAAGGTGAACTCTCATATCCAAAATTGGCACTTTGAGAGCATACCATAATGTCGGTGCTCTCAGAGTGTATCCAAAACTCTTTTCAGATTGTAGGCATGCTCTTCCTATATCGCTGAGTATATGAATATTTCATCAAAGAAAACTAGCACAAAGCGATCGACATATGGATAGAAGATCTTGTTCATGTGTTCCATGAATACTGAAGGGGATTTGGTCATGCCGAACGACATCACCAAGAACACATAGTGGCCATACCGACACAAGAAGGCCACCCTTTGCACAACCTCATCTCGTATCCTAAGCTAATGATAGCGTGATCTGAGGTCGATCTTTAAAAAACCACTAGCTCACTTCAGCTGATCGAAAATATCATCATTCCACGGATGCAGATACTTTTTCTTAACGGTAACCTGATTCAGGCCCATATAGTCCAAACAGAGTCTCAAACACTCATCTTCCTTCTTGGGGAACAAAATCGGGGTTGTCCATAGAGAAACACTAGGCCTTGTGAACCCCTTTCCCCATAAGCCCTCCAACTGTACCCAAAACTCACGAAGCTCTGCGGGATCTATTCAGTATGCTGGTGTAGATATTGATGTCATCAGTGGTAGAGGACGATGTAAATGTCTACCTCTCTGTGTGGAGGTAGTCCTAGAACATTATCAAGAAAGACATCAGTATACTGGTCCACCACTACAGGATATCTCGGACTCTCAACCTCAACTTCCACGTGAGTAATGCTAGCCAACTGATGTGTGATCGGCTACATCATCCTCCAGGTAAGTCTGTACTGTGCTACAATGGATCCCTTCTCACCAGTGGAGGAAAACCTGGTCCCATCTGTGCAGACCCACCACATTTTACCCCTAATATAGTCAATCTAATCATGAACTGTGGATAACCAGTCCATACCCAAAATTACGTTGTAAGTCCTTCATGCCGCTACTAAGAGATCCCAACTAAATCTCTCACCTTTTAGAGTAAGATCCCACTATTAGCACCAGTGGGTAATCGTCGAATCATCTCCCATAGGTTTCTCTATTCATAACGATCAAGCAAAATGCTCCACCAGAATCTCCAATCTCTGAATGTTCATCGTGGAAATAAACGAGTGGTAGGAACTTGTGTCTATAAGTACTGTAACTAAGGTATATTATACATTGATCGTACCTATAATCATCTACGGAGCACTGAGGTTGTAGGCCACTACTGCCTGGAGCTGAGCTTTCCCCTGTCCACCTGATCCAGGTGGTCGGGGTGGACCTCCGGGTGGTGGTGGTGTTAGAACCTCAAATCACCACCCACGGCCTAGTGCATGACCTACTCATCTACCACGCCTGCCACTATGGGGACCACCCCACTCAAACTCATACCTTATCCTCGGCGGTCCCTCGACCATATACTAGTCGTCCGTACAACGATTCGGGTAGTTTTTAGCCATGTGACCCTACCTTCCACAAGTGTTGAACTGTCTGGCTCCCTGCTAACTCCATCTGGACTCGGAACCTCGTACGGCTGACTCGGAGTCCTGAGTTCTCCCTCTGAATGATATGTCCTACTTGGGCCCACGTACATGATGCATGCTGCCTTTCGAAGTCTCTACAACCTAGGGTCTACTGGATGCTCTGGCTGTCGGTGCCTGTTCCGTCAGGAGGCTCTCCTCAAGAAGGTCCTGCTCCAGCACCCCTGCCTAGGTGGGGATGCTGAGGGTGACCACTGAATCCCTGATCTTCCACATGATCCCCTACTAGAAATATCGAGCTGTGAAGAAAGGGCCTCATACCATATCTGTACAATAGCGGGAAAGCACTGTGAACCTTGCCGAGTACCTGACCACTATCATGCTACACTGTTGAAGGTGAAGTAGCCTCTGATTGGGCAGATAGATTCATGTGATTGGAAAAAACTCCTCCCAAAAAAGACATTAAAATTCAACCTAAGTGAGGGTCTCCTCATCATGAACCTAGATGGTCAAACTCCACCACATCCCAGCTGATCCCTTAAGAAGGCTCTCCACCAAGATCACCATCTAGTTAGGCAATGTCCTCACTAAGCTGAAGAACCAAGTCACGACCTCTAGCCCGTCCTCAGTGACTCAAGGATATGTATCTCCCCTGATATTGGGAGATCTCTACCTCTAATGATTCTCAGGTAGGGCGATGATCCAACAAACATCATCTACTGGAACCACTGGTTGTAGGGGATGACCATCTGGTGGTGGTAGCACAGGGGCAACACCGAGTGGGGCCATCTCAAGAATTGGTCCCAGTATAGACGCCTCATCATTAAGAGTCTTCTCCTCATGCATATGGATCTTGTCAGGTCATCCTCAGGGAGGCATCCTGAGATAAATCCAGATGTCCCATAGTTAGATCATTACACCTGCTGAGCTGACTTTTAATCAAAATCACAAAATGAAAACGAAACCAGTGCTTTAATGCATTGAGCCTAAAAGCAGGACTCAAGGTTCTAGTGTATGGATACGTCATCCACCACCGCAAACTTGGATAACCCTGAACCGAATGGTCGATGTTTCAACACTCAAAATAGCCTCTTTAATAAAAAAACACACACATGAGGTCTCGGAGGTAGAACTGATCACCTCTGATACCACTTTGCCACGTCCCCATCCCTTGTGGCCAGGGCATGACTACCCCAAGTCTGCCTCTCGATTGATAGGGGTTGGAAACTAGCGACAAAGGAGTAGACCTGCAAGTGGGAGGAATTTACCCCGAAACTTGTACGCACACACAAACCCAACTAAGTACCAACTCACATGAAAAGAGATAGTATACCACTAAGAGAAAACTGAGTACGGTCACAGATGAATGTATGTGAGCCAGAATACAAACCCAAAAAGAATGTACTGAAAACAGTATGTTACAAGCGTTCTCTAATGGACATTTGTAGAAAACCCCACCATATCGTAGGAGTAGTGTAGCTACTAGAAGACGAGGGATTAAGTATCGTCTATCACATCTCACTATGGCCCACCTGGTCCAACGCCACCAAGTATTTCATCGACCCATCAATCATCTTCAAAGGACACGACACACACATGGGCATGGCCTATATTGGGGTGAGTAAAACTAAACTCTGTAGGGACCCCCAAAACAAAAAAAGGACCAAAATCAAATAGGAAGTATAGAATGATGCAAAAGTACAAAACCCAAGTTATCTCACACTAGGTATCACTTTAGTTCAAGTATAGAAGAATCGTCATATCATCGAACTCCTCTGATACTGGAGATCTCTTCCTCTGATGAGAATCGTGGGCCTTCTGGGTTACATAGAGTCTCCTCCGACTATCCTTGGACTAATGTGGTTCTCATACCTAATGGGGATCATGGGAATGCCTATTCACACATAGCTGATTCCAACTATGGTCCTGCTAGGTCACACCGAGCCACTTCCCACTAACCTTGTACAACTATGGTACACATCACTGATGGGAATTATGGGCATTCTGGGTCACACAGAGCTGCTTCCCACCATGGGCCTGCTAGGTCACACAATTCCACTTACCACCTTGGCTGGACAGAGGTACACATCACTGATGTGTATCGTGGGTGTGATGGGTCACACCGAGCTGCTTACCACAATGGGCCTACTAGGTCACATAGATCTGCTTCCCACTGGGCTAGTCGCCATGTTGTTAGGAGTCCAAGGTAAATAGTCTTCAGGTCTTAGTCATTTGAAGGCTTCCGTACATAGACTACATGGGAGAACCAACCCTCAAGCCACTTGTTGAATCATGATATCCTTGGAAGTCTCCAAAAAGTACGCCCAAAGATCAGTCTCCTCAATAAAGTCCCAATTCTACAAATGACACATCAATCAGATGCACAATTTGCAAGATACGAACATTTTAATGCCGAGGGCCCTGTTGGATTCGTGTGTGGTCCAAACCGGCTATACACCAAAATATACCAAAACTCATGTGGATTATTTAAAAGTACCGACCACCATTTACTAAGGGTCCTGACGCCGTAGATGGTTCATCAAACAGACGTCTTGTTTAGATGTTAGGGCCCGTTTTGTGTAACTGGTCAGTGCTAGGTCCATGTCCAGTCTGCCTCGGTCGGACCAACCTGACCTAGTTCGGCATACACTGAACCGAATTGATCTGGGTTGACCTGGACCCACTCAGGTCCGACCCGACCTAGGTCGACCTATTCCACTGGGCCTTGGGTCGGCATGGTGGGCAGCGGGTTGGTCCGCGGTGTTGGCCCAGTGGTGCCACCCTTCTGGCGTCGCAGAGCTATGTTAGAGGGTCAACCGGTGGGGGTTGACCCAACGTGGTTCCACATGGAGATAAGGATCCCTCTGTTCCATGTCCAATGGGCCATGAATTTACGATCGGGCTTGCCGCTTGTGCATGCCCCATCCTCTGGTCACCGGTCGAACCGACATCCACTGCTCCTACTATGGTCGTCGCAGGCCGCAACCCTACTGCATCGTGGGTGCGCCCCAGCTTGGTTCCTCCACCACCCAGGGAGGTGGTTGGTTCTTCCACCGAGCATGTGGAACATGCCTCCATGACAATATGCACTATCGTCGGTGCCAGTGTCGGGGCCAGGGTTTTCGTTGTATCGTTGGTCGCACCCCAGTGGCCCATTTCCTACACTATCTACGCATGTAGCCTCCTGGGATCACGTTCTTCACTACGGTAGGCGATGATTCACCTTGTCTCCATCTTCGAAATTTTTAATAACAGTAAATGCACAAGCATAGGTGCTTGGGCCTTGTTTGTGTCGACACCCCCCCACCAATAGAGATAAATCTAGGGGTTTCAGGGAAACGTTGTTGAAGCGTATTTCATGTATTTATATCAATATCGGTCCCACCAATAAAACACACCCTCCCTCATATATATCGAATAACGGATCCACTTGTTCATGAGTTGACCAGTTCATTTCATTTGAGAATGAATTGAGGGGAATACAAAAACAATCAACACCACTCCTTCCTTGAATTGTTGGAGAGAACTCGTGATTGAGGATGTATTGTTGTTCATTGTCCCTACAACAAGTCGCCCTATCGTTGCTTGAACCTCAATCTCTGGTTTGGGGTTTTAGTGTCACAGGTCACCGCTCATCAAAACAGGCTCCTCACTTCAAGGGTTTGGCATCTCGGTACTCCTTTTGTACTTTTCTACTTGGTGAAGTCGCGCCATCTCCTTCCCCCCAAGCTCCATATAAATAGTAGAGGGTGAGGGTAATTAAAGACATGTGGAATTAATGGGGTCTCATTAATTATGAACATTCCTAATTCCCCAACGATGTCATTATTTAGGGTTAGAATGTCAAGCCATTTATTGGATTAATGGATCGCGGGTCCCACGGTCTGCTTTTACGTTGGTGGAGAAGAAAGAAAATAATATCATAAAACAATTTCTTTTCTTTTCTTTTGAAAGTTTAACTTCTTCTCTAGACTAATTGATATCAATCAAAAGTCTCTCTTAGGAGAATCCTGACGTTTCAGATTCAATGGTGCCCTCATATTTTTAATCTGATCACTGGTTCAAAAGATAGAAAATGTCATTCAAAAATTTACTAAACATACCTAAAAAAGTTCAGAAATTAATTCCGGGCACACCGGACCTCAGAATCACGCCCCTTCAGTTTCCTTTAACTCGTAATAATTCTATATAAATAAAAAATAAAAATTTGCATGGAATATCTTGGTCATTACACCTAGGATGCTTGTTATTCTTTTCTAATACTATATTAACATAATTCATATAACATTACCAATATAATATTATCAAAATCCAGGACAAAATATTAATCATTAAATAACCATTTTACAATTGTTTTTAATGCAACTTAATTTTTTCACACAAATTGTAAAAATATTGTATTAATATTAAAAAAATATCATTAATTTTCAAATTAACCCTAAGGAAATGAATATCTTTAAAATTATTTTTATAAAATTTAAATTAATAACTACTCCAATAACTATTAAAAAAATATATAAAAATAAATTTTTTTGTATTGCAATAAAAATCTCAAAAAATATCCTTAATCTTGGTAGACTCCCATCACATATAACCTAAAAAGTTGTGTTTAAGACACTGGTCATTTGATCAATTTTATACTCATAAAACCAAGATGGTATATATAAATCTTAAGTTAATGAATAAATATATGACTATAATATTAACACAATCCAAATATGTTTCATAAATCATATAATAAATAATTACAAATAATACTGAAATATAATTATATAAACTCAATTAAGAATTCAAACATTTTATTTCTATATAAGTTCTTCCTAGGTATAAGATTTAACAATTATAAGAGTTAATTGACTCAAATAGTTCCATAGTTATATAGATTTTATAAAATACACAATAAATTGATCTCTAAGATGAGATTTATTTCCGTCCATCAAACCATTCATTTTTCAATGGATGTTATTTACTTTTTCCCTTCCATTCCAAACAAAAAATATTTTTCTATTTTAATTTAGAAGCATTGCATTGTGTCTCCCTCCAAATTTCTGACATTATTGATGTATATCCTTATTTCCTCCATTATTTCTATTCATCTATATATTAGTAAGCACCAAATTTTTCTTCATAGGTGACTCATATATTTTTTTGGTATATTTTGATAATCATATTTTGGGGTAACTAGTGAGCATAATTAAAATATCTTTATAATCAATAATCATCCGATTTTGTTAGTCATAGTAACAAATTTTATTTTTTGTTCAATGTTAAAATTATTCCCTTGAGTTACATTTAGTTACTAACACCAAAAATCATAAAGTGACAAAAAAATAAGCATAGTGGGGAATAAATCAAATTATTTATAAGATGTTTAATTCATGATAGGTTATTTTCAATATAAAACACCTAAGGATTAACCAATTCCATTAATTATCATCATCTATTAAAATACCTCATAATGGTTTGAAATGAAATTGTGATTTACCCTAAGAATATCCCAAGGGTGTGTCAAATTAGGTGTATAGTAAAGCCCATTTTCATGCACATGATGACGATTGGGTGAATCCCAATATGCCATTTTTAGAGTTATTACCCTAGGTACAAATATTCTAGAACCATATTGACTTATTGTATCTTTACATGGATGTATTTGTAGGAAATAAATTTAATATCTACCATAAAAACATTAGTATGATATTCTACAAATATCATCAAAGTTTATTATATGTTTATGTTCCTTAATTTTTGTTTTCCTTAATCTAGTTGAAAAACATTCGACCAACCATCCTATGATACCAACTATAGGTTCCTTTACCATAATATCCGGATTCAAAATCTACTTTATTAAATTGTCCTAAAATATAAGGAATCACATCTTGATGGAATGAACAATTTAATAGTATTGGTAAATTAGATACATACTTGAGTCTTGAATTATATTTCAATAGAGAAATTACAATATAATATTTTTTATAATATTTTTATTCCCTCTAGAATATCCTATCATAACATTCATAGTACACATATAGGATTCTTTTGTAAATAAAAAAATATGGGTGAGATTAAATAATCAGTAAGTGTTCAGTACAACTAAATTAATCATGAATAAATAAGAATAATTATTATGGATAGTTAAATAACTGGACACCCATTCCATGTATTAAAAAATTAGGAAGTTAATAAAAATATAATTCCAATATTATAGTATCATGAATAATAATAAATATGGATATGTAAATTACTGAAATCAAATACACTTTAATAAATAAGAAAATTATCTTAACTAGAGAGGGAATAACCAATATAGATTGCTAAACAGTATAAAAAACTGTCATTTAATCAATACCTGTGGAAAATATGAATCCATAGATAATATTATTCCAAAAATACGATCAGTAAAAATAATTTAATTTTGAATTATTGAAATTCATTATAATTGGGGGTCATTTCTCAGGAACATGATGACTATAGAATCAACATCTATCCTCATTACAGATTAAAAATAGTTTGTAAAAACCTATCATGTTTCGCCGACTAGTTTTATAATATCTTAATAATTCACCTTTTGATACTACTGATGAATTAAAGTGGTATCTATAACTATTCCCCAACTATGACTTCTTTTCCCATTCATTCCTCAAATATCGAATAATTTATTTAATTAATGAACAACATGACGTACTATTAAATAATTGTATTGAATAAGGAACATGGATAATCAATATTTCCCCATCTAAAAAAATTACATTCAAAGTAATACAAAAAAGTTATAAATAAAATATTTTTTTTAAATAATAATATCAATGCTAAATAATATTATATTTTGGGAAAATTTAATTACTAATGGTCACATGAAAGTTAATATTTCAATGTAAATTAAATGACTATAAAAATGAATCAAAAAAATTAATTGAAATACTTTACATGGAATAAAATGAACATAAACCATCCATTGGTTGAATAGATATGGTATCAATAAAACAAATACTGATTGGATTAAAAATAAATGATTGTTGTCATTGATGATCATAAATACAGTAAAAATAATTAAACAATATTCTTGATGAAAATATCCTTTTGAATTTGAAAATTAATTTTTAAAAATAAATGTTATGCACATATTTTATAAAAAAATTTCATTAAAAAAAATCATTAAATCATATTAATGAATCATTAAATTATTTGAGTTTCTATTATGGATTGAAATTATATTCATGTCATACACATTAAAATATAAAATATTTTAACTATTTTAGTAAATTAAAAGATTGATTAATTAAAAAACATATTGGTTCATTTAAATATATTTTTCAAAATGTAAAAAAATGGGTAAAATTGACCTTAATAAATCATATCTGGAAGGATGATTTATTTTATTTTTTTAGAAAACATGACTTTGGAAGAGAATGGATTTTTGAACAAGGAGTAAACTTAATTGAATTTTATTAAATAAATTTCTCAATCATTTTATGTAATAAATAATATTAAAATGATATAAATAATTGAATGTATATAATGATTAATTAGACAAGGATATAATAATATGTATTTTTTTGACATTTATCAAATAATTTCCTCTAACTACAAATCAAGAATCAACAATCTCGATGACATTGAGAATATGAAATAATCCCTTAATAAGATCATAATGTTGAGGTGTGAATTAGTTAATGAATATATTTTGTTTATAAACTATATACCCAAATAAAATATATGTAAATACATCATAATATAAAATATCATTCACAATAAACATAGTCTTTAAATATCAATGGTGATGAAGAAGTAATATAAACCAATAAAAAGAACATGGGTTGTAAAATAAATTTCCACTTGAGAATACTTGTAAAATCCATTTCTATGAAATAATTCAAATTCAAACATAAAATGAAATAAATATTTATGTTTTATTGATTTTAAATTGAAAAAATTGGAACTATATACACCATATAAAATAATTTAGGTGCATAATAATAAAATACGACACATTGAATCTACGATACACACAAGAGATTTTATCATATCCCCATGAGAATGGAAAGTGAAAGATTGTTATATTTGATATAATGGTGATATAGGTATAATAACTTGATAGATTATATATATATATATAATCTATATCCATCATTTTACCCGACCATGATAGGCTGTAAGGGAAAAATAAATGATGATCATTTCGTCATGTGCTATTCCATCGTACACACAAATGATGATTTTGTAAACCATTTGATGTAAGTGGGATGGTTGTAAGTAATTAAATTAGTATCAAAACACCATAGTATATGTAATATACTCAGTTTATTATATTTTAATAATTCAATAATATTTAACTTATATGAATGATGAAATAAATTAAAACTTCCTGGTGAACAATTTAACCTCCCATTCAGGTAACCTCATTAGGTTAGCACCAAACCATACAATGATGGGTTTATTCCATTACTAAGGGTTATAGGATGAGTATAGGGAATTTCTGTAGTGATTTTTTCCATACATGTCTGATCTAAAATGGGTTGATAATGTGACCAATATTGGAGATAGGTTGGCCTTCTCTAAGTTTGGTCAGTGGCACACTTGTAAATTTTTACAGGAAAAAGGTGTACCGATGTTTTTCATATTCAATAAGGGTAAAAATGGATTATTATTTAAAATTAATCAAGTAAAGGTAAAAAAATATGTACATAAAATATATTTTAAACAATTTTTTATTTTTTTTAACCCGTATCATTTTTGATTAACCACTCCGTAAAACCATTTTTTCATAGTTGCGGTAAATATTTATTTTTATTTTCACTATTAATTTTTTAATAAATTAATTTGAACATAATATATTATAAAAATTATAATTATTCCAAATAAAAAACCCAGTTTAAAATATTTAACTCCCATTAGGTAAAATTTAAATTTATAATTAATCAAGTAGATGTGACGTAAAAGCTTGTTTTTAATGAGAATCTTATCAAACTATTATTGTTTTTTAAATCAAATTTTAATATAAAAATGATTTACATGACCTAAATTGTTCTAATAGATATATAATAGACAAAATGTTACATAAAATTAATTTAAAAAATAATTTTACATTATATATAATTCAAATAGAAACATGCATTTCAAATAAAATTTAGTATTTTTAACTATTCATCAGAAAATGTAATATTTATAAAAAACCCAAACATTATGCCAAAGATAACTTTCTTATTATTATTTTAAAAATAATTTTCTCCTTTTCAAATAAATTTTTTAAACTAGTAAAAATGTATATTAAACTACATGCACAAAGCGTGAATAACCCGTCTTTTAGAGACATTAATGATTTTCAAAAATCATTAATTTTTCTTTTTGATTATTCTTATTTTATTTAAAATAAATATATTAATATAATTTTATGAAAATAGTATGTAATATTATTACCCTCCAACTTAATTTCTATGTTTTAATGATATACTATATTATGGTTTATTTCAACTTGTGGTTCTATGTTCTCCAAGCTATCAAAGTTATTGAATTTATTTAAAAATAAATATTTGTTAGAGTTTCTAGTGTTATATATTATTCTAAGATTGGTGTATCGTATCATATATGATATTGATAAAAAATAAATTATTTTAAAATTTCATTTTGTTATAATCCAATTAAAAAATTAGTTTTGAAACATTTTACAACATATATAACTCGCCACGTTCATACGTTATCTCATATTTAATTATATTTTATAAATTTTATACTTTATTAATAAAATTTAATAATTTTTTTCCAAATAATTGTTATTTTTATTTTATTTATTATCATTCCATTTATATTTATTAAGTCAGTAATGTTCATGTCAGATGTTTTGAGGTCGTTTGGTTTATAATCACCCAATATCATTGTTCGGTTGACTGTGATAAGGTTGTAGTACACATGTACAAATGAGTAGATTTATCATTTTTAGCAGTTGGAAGGGTAATAAGTTAATTAATATAATAAATTTATCGATTAATTATTATTTTATTAATAATATTTATATTAACTCCATACATCATAATAACTATAAATTAAATATAGTGACGTAAAATGAATCATATAGTTATGTAGAGGTGGAAGTCCTATTGTACGCATAACCCATACATTCATTAACAATTTTATTAGAGGGATGATGAAAGTGATTGTACTATAATTATAATATATATATATTTAAGATACCATTTTAACTGTTTTAGTGTTTACAAAATATATTTTGACAAATGATAATCAGAAAATAATTGAAAGTGTCTGGTAAGATGATTACCAATTCTTTTAGAGCCCTCATTTGCCTTACACATTAAACCTTATTTGGATGATCTTATGATTAGAGAAAAATACCATGAATGTGGATGAGGAATATTGAAATGTATAGGTACTGACAAGGTTATAGTTCCCTATATTGGTGAAAAATATGAAGTGGATGTTACCTTTTCTAACTGATGAAAGGGACAACTATGAAATTATCAAATAGATTCAAATATAATATACACTATAATTATGTCTTCATGATCCTAATAAAGATAATTTTTATTTTTGGACATCATAAGTTAAAAATAAATTCAACATTTAAATTTTATACAATAATATTTTACTCTTTAAACCTTATATTTGGGTTTGACCCTCTCATTAATCCTTTTTGACCGTAACTATCATAACAAATTTTTGTAGCCATTATGGTTCACAAATTTACATCCAAGGTGAAAAGTGTCTCCAAAATGGTACATATATGACATTGTATATAACTTCTTATCCAAATTATCCACTTTTAATATTTATTGATTTTTAAATCTTTTTATTGAATATAGTTCAGCATTAAATACCATTAATTTAATTTTGGAATTATTTATATAACATTGAAATAAAACACATTAATATAGAAATTTACCTTGAATATAAACACATTAAATGATAATTAAACTTTATTCTTACAAATTAAAATCATGTAATCCCACAATTCATCCGTATCATATTAATTTTATTGTATTTAGCCTAGTTTTTCTATCAACATTCTCATACACTATATCAATGTTTCACAAGAGTTTATGGAAATAATATCATCAATATATATTAAAAAAATTGTGTAATAATAAAATTATTTATATTTAAAATAACATCATATGTGAATTCATAACTTATTATTTTATATGACTATATCAAAGATAAATAATTGTTTAGAGAGTGAATTTTTTTATCCTGTACAAAAAAATAATATAACTATCACTATAAATGGAAAATATAACCAAAATGAACTATACTAGAATTTGTGATAGATACAAGTGAATTAATCTCATGGAATGAAATAAATTAAAATTTTTGGATGTTTTCCAACCCTTATCAGTTATTTAAACCATAATTTACATTTTTTCACCTTATTATGGTGAGAAATCATTACCATGGTTATTATTCACATGTAAAGATATATAAAAGAACTATTAACGATATTTGAATCCCCTAAATAATTATATGGAATCAATTTCTCTATATTCAATTTATCGAATTATTATATACCAATTATAATATTTATGCATAGAATTTAACTACAAGTGATTTTTTTAAAAAATATTTTTTAGCATAAATTTGAACTAAAACCAAAATAGAATATAATATTTCATTTTATTAAATTATTTATATAATATTTATAAAAATATATTTTCTTTTACATTAAAAAGTAAAAAATATAATTTCACTTTTAAAATACTTATTTTTAAGAAAAAATTGATTGTCTTACAAAAATTGATATTTTCATTATTTGCTGAAAAATAGATACATTTGAAAAAATTATTAATAATTCACAATAAGATTGTAACATCCAGACCTGATTTACAACTACAGTGGTAGCCAGAACAGTGGGTCCCATGGCCTCATGTGTCTCTCCCTGTATTCTAGAGGATACCAGCTAGCAGTGATAGTCTTGAGAAGTTATAGTGGGTAAGAAATACCCATTTATTAAAGTAGCATAGGATAATTATTGAAATAAACTATAGAAAATAGTGGATGTTATAAAAGGAAAAGATAGTTCAAAAAAATAATAAGATAAAAACTAAAATAATGTTCTCAATTACAATTCCATATAATGATACATGTAATGCTAGGTGTTAATACAAGTTTAAAGTAGTACAATAAAATAAAGAAAAGAATAAACAACAATCAACTCCATGAGAATTCTGAGCATGATCCCACTCCTGTGATCCCAACCTCCCATCCAAATAGTAGTACACAAGCAATGATTGAAACGACCCACAAGAAACAATGTCTACTCAGTTTCTAAATGGTGATAGACAAGGGTGTGAGATATAAACATCAGCAACACCCATATTGTCTAGGATAATCCACATCATGCAATAGAGAAATAAAAATTGTGCCAATATATATAATCGTGTAGATCACGAAAAAATGATAACAACTTGGTTTACATTTCCAAATTGACACATATACCTTATCACCTTTATCATCTTAAGCCACAAGCTTGAATATGGTATATGTGAAATCTGTAGAGTGTCAACAGGGGACATGGTATATAAGGAAACCAAGAATAGGTACACCTCGATGTGTGTGCTTCTGCTTGGGGTCAAATTCGTAATCCATAACTCAGTGTTGTAGTAAAACAAGGGATAATCATGACACATGAATAATAGATCTCATAAAAATAATAAAAGATGAATCTCATGTAAAAATAAATTAATAAATAAATACATCAAATATAGTGGTGTATTCCCGAGAAAATCCAAGGAAATTTATAAGAATCCAATGTGTTTCAATGGGAACATAAAATATAATCCAATACCACTAATTCAATCATGGTCAATCCAAACGGAGTCCCCTGTATCGCTTGATGTATAGTTATTTCTGATCCCATCCCAGGTATCTCAAAAGTGAAATGAGTATCACCCACGACATAAAATATCCATCTTTTTGATGGGTTTACACCCATAGTTTCTCTCCTAAAGAATAGGTATCACTTATGTGTGTAAGAAATTTCTCGGGCAGCCCTTATCGAGTAGGCCAATGCATCTCCCATGGTGCATCAGGTAATAACCCAATGATCACAACGAGTCCATCCATTGATCCTTTACAGGGAACCCATGTTCACTACCAGCCCATATAAAGTGTATTATATCAACATGGAATATCACAAGGTAGGACATATATATAATTAATCATAATCCTTCCAAAGAACATTTCAATGCACAAGATAAACAAGAAATACATAAAATCCATTGGAGGAGTTCCATGAATGTCCAATGTGATATAAACATAATCACAGGTATTGTAATGGGATCATCCAATAACCCAATACCATTGATTCTATCCAAGGTGACCCATACTGTGTGCCATGTATCACTCTAGGCATGGTAAACAATGAGTTCATCCTATGTATCTTGCATAGGGGACTATTTATCACCCACGAAATGGTGTAGCCATAATTACAATGGGTCTATCCATGGTTTCCCCCAAGGGAACCAGAATCATTCATGAGTATATGAAACTGCATGGGACGCCCTTATATGCCATGAAAACCCATTTCCACTAATGTGTAGAGTTAGAACCCACTAAACAAGGTGATTCTATCAATGGATCTTTAATATGTAAACCATATTTTCTATCGTCCTGTATAAAGTGAAGCCTATCAATGAGGAATATCACAAGTCATGGAATTAATTTTAATGATCTTAAAAAAATGAATGGAAATAACATATGTTATCATGCTTTTACAATCATTTCATACAATCCATTAAAACATGGCATCGATCTAAGGATACATTTCACTAAGAATAATAAAAATCGCTAGGTTATAGGAAAAAACAAATAGACCACTCCAATTTAATACATCATGACTCATTATGGGGATTTATTAGAAAGCATGAAATTTTATTTCAATAATTCATTTCATTAATGTTTATGAGTTCAATTCATCTTAAGGCGTAATGTATACAACATATGGAATACAGTAATGATGTATGGAAATAAAAAAAGAAAGAAAGAATAATCATAATAATTTTACAACATACAAAAATAAATATGGAAGATGATAGAGGGCATATTTTTAAAAAGTCGTAGAAAAGGGTCATTAACCAAGAATCATACGTCAAAGGGAAGAGTATCCAACTGGATACTTTAGCGCACTTCCATCAGTGATCACTTAGATATTCCCTTTCCTACCACCATGAATATGGTCCTTCGCATAAATATATGGATACATAGTCCA
This sequence comes from Viscum album, assembly GCA_963277665.1. NCBI lineage: Eukaryota > Viridiplantae > Streptophyta > Magnoliopsida > Santalales > Viscaceae > Viscum > Viscum album. The sequence continues at coordinate 1,496,276,096 of OY728147.1, read as the reverse complement.
TATATATATATATATATATATATTCTTTGGGACATGATTTTGTGAAAGAGGATACATACATATATGCTTATTTTCATGCCCCAGTCTCGACATACACCTGTATGAATTTTTAATATTTATACATAAGAACACCTAGCCCCATATATATAACTATTAACCTCCATGTATGAATATACATATAATGGGTTAACATATATATATATATATATATATGTGGTTTCTAGTGAAGATGTGGTATGTCACCTTAGACATTGGCGACTCAAACCCCCCTCAAGGATAACCAAATAAACTATATATAAATACAAGGGACCCTAAATCTCCAAGAACCCAAGAAGGAAGGTGATATAAAAAATAATGGAATAATAAAATACCTCAAGTTGAAAAAGAAACTAGAATAGTATCTAGAATGAATACCCTATAATGGTGAACACCAAATCATGCATGTAGAGGTACTCAGACGGAAACAACATTCCCCAACCCCAGAATAAACACCAGAAATCCAATTAGCCCTAACCCTGGGCTTTAGTACATATACAAACTGGCAATAGAATAGGATAAATAAACTATGATAAGTAAGAGGACAAGGACATGGACCATTACTCATGGATTTGATGTTAAATTGGGATGATATCTAATAGATATTTTCATGCTAAGGTGGAGCCTAGTGAGGGGAGTTGCACACTCCCAGGGCTCTAGGTAGGGGGCTATTTCATGATATTTAGGGTGAGAAACTGTAAGTTAGTTTTAATTATTTCCTTATTTTTATTTAATTAATTTTATTTTTAAAATAAGATTCACGGGACATAGTTTTGGACACCCATGTTGGAAAACTTGGTGCCAACTATGCACCCTCCATTGGGCACCTAGAGCACCTCGTAAAGTATGTCCCACATAGTTTGAATAACCTTTGTGAAAACTATGTGGTCAATAGTTCTGAGGTACTTCCTGTTTGAAATTACCCTTGTGGGAAATGCATTGATATTAAGAGAAACAAGCCTGACCCATGCATGGAACATCTACTACACAAAATAGACGTCATGGTTTGCAGCTGAGTGCCACATGATTTTAGAAAAACTATGCACCTTCTGGAGGATCTCAAAGAATGGAATTATTTACCCCGACACTTTAGAAACTAGACAAGGAATCTAATGGACCTACTAGGTCTTAAACAATGTTTAAAACAATTAATTAAAGTGTTTTAACACATAAAATTATGTCCATAATCATAGTTTAAAAAATGGTCCATCCAGTAAATGAAAAAATTCAAATTCATTGGGATTTTCATCCATTTCCAAAACATTGGTCATTTTAATCCCCACAAAATTGACCTTCTCATCCCTAAGCTGCCTTTGGGAATATTTTAACCATAACTAAACCTATATCCTTCATGGAGTCTCACTCAAATTGTTATTTTGGTTTCCTAAACACCCAATGTACAACATATATTACAATAAGATCCCAATACATAAGCTATTAAAACCTAATCCAACAATCGTTTTCCTGCTAAATAGCCCATAAAATGCCTTCCCAAACCCATCTCACTTGATAAATGATCATGTATTCATCTCATTAATCATCTAGAAAAAGGTTCTACCCACCACAGGCTTCAACATTTATTGGCTAATTCTGAACCACAACATCTATACTATTGAAATTTCATTACAAATAATTCCATTAAGCATCCTAGTGACACTCTTGGTAGGATTTTAAAAAAAAATAATAGTTTAACCCCCTCAGACCTCACATAGATAGGTCATTATATATTTTTATGAAAACCCTAATTTGACACACCTTTTACTCACCTACATCTAAGAGATGTCCAAAAAATGGTCCATCATAATCAATAACATTAAAAATATGAAAGATATAGTGATCCAATCTGGTCTACCATTCCAAAAAGATGCTTGGCTTTGAAGGCCAATGTGTTATAAATAGAACAGAAATTCATTCTTCCAAGTTGTCTTTTTTTACCATGAGCATGAATACCAGAGTTCATACATTACATCAAGTGATGTTTCTAGTCAAACCATCACTTGGACAATTAATTATTGTGCCTCAAAACGAACAAGGTTGTAGCACTAATACAGGCCACTAGAATCCCTACCATTCAAACATATTCTTTAAACCCAACTTCATGTCTAGGATAACCACTTATTAGTTGAATTGTATTCCGTGAAACCAAAAAAATTTATTCCATTCTCATGATTATAAGTGATACATTGGTACAAATCCAAGACATCCATAATGGAACATTAACTGAGCCCCAAGCAATATCTACATGGCTTTCAGGCCATTATGGAAGGGCTTGAGTCCAAAAGTCAAATCAATTAGTTCCTACTTGAGAACCCAATTTTCAATTAGAACTAACCAAACCTCAATAATAAAGAAACATTTCTATGAATAAAAAATGGTTACACAAACATGCCAAATAGATTATAATGAATTTGTATTTTATAAGACAAATTATCTATTAGTGCATCAAGGAATAAATAAATATAGGTGATATGATAATTTTTTATGTCAACAAACACTAATAGTATTTAAACTAGTTCTAGTCAAAAACATAAAACAACTGGAATGAAGAAAATTTAAACCACAATCGCTCAAATTCTATTGAATGAAACCTGACTTCACCTATCAATGCACCAACATTAAATGAACTATGATTCCATCACCATCCATTGAATTCTATAATCATTCAAGATTTAACCATTGAATTCCTCAAAGACCAATAATTATTCCAAAGATTTCATACACTTCCATGCACAATAAAGTCATGTGGTCGAGCAAGCATTGACATAAATAAAATATACCAACCCAAAGGTGTTCATGAAAAACTGACCATTTCCAAATGGTCCTACCTATTTACGCTCCTACTACATGGTAGTTCACATTCACCAGATCCCACCAAATTCTGTTCAAATTGGAAATTTCATATTTATCGAAAGAATTGATAGACTAACCAGTCAGAGAAATTATATATCATAATACCTTAAACATAAACATAAAACATTTGGTATGATAACTAGATAAAAAACAACTGACATGTTAAAACACCCATGTAATGAGGAATTCCTCATGGGCAATAGTATGAACATCTTCTTTAACTATGATGTCACTGTACATTGAGATGAATCAAGACTATTCTCAAAAGAATGAGGCTTTATTATTTAACCAAATTACACTTGTTTTTATTATCATTTACACTTGATGGGTATCATGTATATGAACACACACTACCCAGAGGTTTTATATGAAAATGAAACATCCTAAATAATTTCCATAGGCTAATCTTCCCAATTCATTCAATTATTGTATGGATAATACATGATATTTAACCCATATTTATATAACCTCATTCAACAATTAATATAGATTATTTCATACCAATTCATAAATTAAAGATGAAAAGAATGTTTCGAGTTACTTATGAATTGTTCTACCATGCCAAAGGCATGCCAAAATAGCTAAAACTAGGAAATTTCTTGATGCTCAAGACCATAACAACCTAATGTAAAACAATACCCCCATTCGAAAAAGGGTTTAATTCTAAATGATAAGTGTCCTATAATGGGAAATGAGAGCCGAATGGATCCAAACGTCAAAAAACTCACAAAAGTTTTCTAGGGCGATGATTCTATAAGGGTTATACCTTCCACATTCTAGACCCTTCAAAAAGATATAATATACACCCTATCACAAGATCATGTTAACATAAATCACTAGGCTCTTAAGCTGGTCATCTACAAAATTTCTATCAAGGACACCACCTATAGAAAATTCACACGTTTCCATTCAAAGGATACTCATGGGGATACTCAAACAACCCTGACATGAGGTTATAAATTATAGAAACCACATTAGGTTACATTTTAAAATCATTCTATTGATTCACTTTAAAATTTAAAAAATTAAAATATGTAATTCAAAATGTAAAGTACTACTGTTAAATCAAGTGAACATGGTAATAGATGGGAAAAAATAAGAATGTCTCATAAAAATTCCTACTAAAACATTAAATATTTATAAGACTTCATGTTTTAATTGCATACATTATTTTACAAAACCCCATTTAACATTATTAATTTATTTAAAAACCTTTACCAAATAAAATATATAGAAAATTAGAATGTCATTAATTAATTAAAGGGATTATTATCAAGAATTAGCCACCAAGAATTGAAAACATTAATTAACCACCTCTATATAGCATAACCTACCCCTATAGGGTTTGGAAATAAGAATTTAAAAGAAAATGAGTCATATTAGAGTCTCATTATCCATTTAAATTTAGACAAATGAAACTTGAACATTTCATACATTTATATTTTCAAAACACATTTACCGACATCATTTTATTAATAGAAATCCCCAACTTACCCACTTGGGTAAATTTTGAATTTAGGAATTAACCACATGGGTCATTAAGCCCAAATTAATTAATTTATAGCCCTTATAATGTTTTGAAAACATTTAATGTCAACACATTAGAAAATTTATATTTATTTAAGTTCTATGTAAATGTATCTTAATATGTGGTTTAGTTTTATGGGTTACCACTTCAATTTATAAAGTGCCTGTTCACCTTACAAATTGTATGTGGGCTAACATTTAATAATTTCTACAAAATTTAATCATGTTATAATCAAAAATTGGCCAATGAAAATTTTATTGAATCACACAAATAAGATACATAAACATTATAATATCTGATAGTTTTCCAAATAATCATAATTCATAACATGTATGCATGTAATCGAATGGGACAGAAAATGGTACATAATTAACATCAAAAATTTCAAACTCCCTACTAGTGCAAACTGCATGGAATGGAGTATACATGGAATGTGAATTATTATATATACATTATGATTCTTGTAATTATAATTCCATGTTGTACCGGACCAAGAGAAAATCCCATAAATCTCAGAGAAGAATAAGATGAAGAAAGTACACCAATCACTCGTGTTTAAATCAGATCAACCATAACATCGAACAACAAGAACTACAATCCAATCCCTCTCCACACGGTAATTATCCCATGGTTGGGGTGATAAATACCAGAATTGCTTATTTATCAAGTATCTACACATTCCTATTCTCCTTTATACTATATGAAACTTGGAATAAAAAAACTAAAAATAAGGATTTGATTCCACTTTGAAACTTCCCAACTAGATTGACAATTAAGATGGTAGCCAGACCAGGTGGTCACGCTGCCTCAAGTGCATCTCCCCATATACTAGACACAATAACGTAGTAGTGAGGGTCTTGGGAGGTTATAGTGGGAATATGATGGACTACTATTAGAGTAGCACAGTGGTATTATAGAAATATACAATAGAAAATAAAGAAACTATTAAAAGGAAAAGACGATACAATAGAAGAAAAAGATAACAACTGAAATAAAGGGTCCAATGACAATTACAAATACTGATACAAGTAATTTCATTTATTACTACACGGTGCAATAAGTACAATATTTCAAAGGAAAAAAAACTAATCGGTCAACTCCTTGAAAATGGTCAGTATGAGCCGAGTCATATGCTCTCTAGCTCCCATATACCCAACAGTTCACAAAAAAATTAAATTGAAGGCCTATTATAAATAAGATATATTTGTGTTCCTCTTGGTTATTGATCATGGTTTGAGTTATAAATCTCATAAGGCAAGTACACATGGTATCGAGGACAATCCATATTATGAAGTAAAAAATAAGTAGTTTTCCTATATGTATATGAATTTAGAAAAGTAAATAAAATAATTGATTACAACATGGTTCAGGTTCCCAAACAGACATATGTCCCTGATCACTTTATATGTCCTAATCCTGAAGTTTGAATAGGGTACCTGTGGAATCCATAGTGTGTATAAATGCGCCGATGTGAATATTTATACTATGAATATGTACAACCCAAAGATCATGCTTTTTCTTGGGGTCTAATTCAAAATCCATGACTCCTCGTTCTAGTAAATTAAAAGAGAAGCATAACATGTGCATAATAAATATCATAATAATAATATTGGATTCATCCCTAGTGAAAACAAATCAATAATTCAATCAATCAAATCTAGTGGTCGAGTCTCGATCCCATCAAAGGTTATATAATAGAATCCCAACTGTCATTATGGGAAAACCCAATATAATAAAATAACATTTAGTCCATCCATGGTGATCCATATGTAGTCCATTTTATCACTCAAGACATGGTGAAATAGTTGACCATCCAAGGTATCTCACAGAGGAGAACGAATAACGCCCTTGTAATGGTATAAAAACATTTACAATGGTTCCATCCATGGTTTCTTTTCTAGGGAACCATTATTATTCATGTGTATAAGAAATCACTTAGGCAACCCTTTCCTATAAATCCAATGCATCGTCCCCATCATATCATGTCATAACACAATGAGTATGGAGTCTCTATCCACGGATCCTTAATATGGATCTCATTTTGCCTCTTGGCATGTATAAATTGAACAATATTAACAAGGAATATAAAATGGAAAAATATATATATAGTTAATCATAGGATATTAGATAAGCATTTCGATGCATAAGATAAAAAATAAATCCATCAAATCCAGTGGTAGAGTCTCATGCCTACTTGAGGTGATCTAAATAGAATCCCAAGTATCATAATTGGAAGATCCATTAAACTAATATCATTGAGCCCATAAAAGGAGACCCATTTGATGTCTTTTATAACAGTGTATGCATGATAAACTCTAAGATCCTCCTAGGTATCTCAAATAGAAGACCATGTATCAGACATGGAATTGTACAACTATAATGCCAATGGGTCCATCAATGGTTTCACCCATAGGGAAACAGTGTAACTTAGGTGTATAATAAACCACATGAGCATCCCTTTCCTATAAAGCCAAAGTGTCGACCCCAACACACTAGATGATAACTCAATAAGCATATCGATTTTATCCATAGATCCCCAATACAGAACCCATGTTCTCTCCTAGCCCATATAAAGTGAACCATATCATCAAGTCATATCTCATGGCAAGTAATTACATCTAAATGTCATAAATAAGGCAGGCTCGTTACAAAAAATATCTTGTTAGTCCATTCTTTTCATATAAGACATGTAGTACGGAATATAGATAAGGATACACTACAATACGAATAAACATAACAACTGGGCTACATGATAGAAGATATGAACTTTTATAATTCAATAAAAAAACACCTCATTTAGGGGTTTTATTATAAAACATCACATTTTATTTCATAAATTTATTTTATTAAATGCTAATAGTTCAATTCATATAAAGTTATAAGGCATTAAAATATGGTCTATGAAAATGGTGAAAATAAAGATACAAATCAATGTGGAATACACATATTAATTTCAAAACATGAAAAATGTATATGGAACATGTTATAGAGAATATTTTTAAAAATGAATAAACAAAGGGGTATACGAAAGGAATCCTACTTCAAAATATAGTGTACTAAACCGAACACTTCGGAACACATTCATCAAACACCACTTGAAGCTACCCTTTCATTCCACTGAGCATATGAAACTTCACATATTAATATCGAAACATATCCCCTATTTATATATTATCATTTCAATGAATATTTATAATGGAATCATTACATATATTCTTACATGCATACACTCATCTCTACATACACCAATATGAACTTTTCATATATATACAAAATACAAAACATACCCATATATATATACATTCACTACCATGGATGAATAAACATATAATAAGGGAAAATATATATAAATATATATGTGTGTGTGTGTTTGTGTGTGTTTATATATGCATGTGTGGTATGTCACCTTAAAAACTGGAAACTAAAACCCACCTCAAGGATGACTAAACACACTTCAACAAATTTCTAGGGACCCTAATTTTCCAAAGGACCCAAAAAAGGAATGTATGTAACCAAATATCCAACGAAAACATTACCATAAGTGTTTATGGAAAATGAAAAGGATCTTAAACTCTTTTCCATAATAAAATAATAATTAAACCTACCAAAAGAAGTCCGAAGAGGTGCATTGCATGCCCTAACATTAGAAGACAAACCCGAAATCAACTTAGACCAAATACAAGGGTTCTTCAAAGAAGAAACTAGGCGACTGAAGAGGTAAAATTGTTTTTAGGTGGGAAGATTATTCATACATGGATATTAATTAGAATATTCAAATGTTAATTTGGAAGATATCTGATAGAAATAGGTATTTTAATGAGGATCCATAGGAGGGGAGTCACGCGTGCCTAACTATCTAGGGAGGGGGTATCTCATAATTTTCAGGGGGAAGGGTGGGTTAGAATTAACAGTATTATATTTATTTTTATTCAATTGTTTTTATTTCTAAAATAAGAGATACATAACATTGCTTGGGCCAGATGATTAGGAAAATGGTGTGCCTATCATGAACCCTCCAACTGACACCTAGAGCTCCCCACAAGGTTTATCATACTTGGTTTTCCTAATCATCTACAGACAGTGTGGTGTGTAGTGTCAGCTTCTTCTTATTTGGAACTAACTATGTGGGACACATGCACAGTTTAGGAAAATAATGCATAGCCAATGTAGGGCACATCTGCTACCCAAAATGGTTTGCACAATTTGTTGTCGAGGGTCGCACTTTTTAAGACAAATTATATGCACTATGATGTCTCTAAAAACATATTATTTCTAGACTCAGTGATCCCAAAACATGAATATACATCTAATATAACTCTTAGGACATCACCCAAGTCCAAACAATACATTTAAATGTTCAAATAATCATAATTGCATTAAAAAGCTCGGTTTTATAAGCAGCTTGTCTAGTTAACTCAAAAATTAAAATTCCTTTGGATTTTTATCTTTTTCAAAATAATGGGTCATTAAATACATAATATTAATATTGTGATTTAAAATATTATATTAATTCACTCAAATAAAATTATATACATTTTAATAATTAATTAAAATATCTATGAATAAAATGTAACAAAAATGTTTTTTGTAAAGAATTATTTTTAAGAATAAATTATTTTACTAAGAATTGAGTACATATTTATTACGAGATAATAAATAAAATTTATTTTTATAAATAATTTATAAAATTATAACATAATGTGGTTATCATTATTCATACCTTCAATTTAATTTTTTGGGATTATTTTCATATATGAATAAAAATAATTTTATTGTAAATTGTATTTCATTTATTGATAATTCTAACATGTTATGTAATATTTAGAGTATTATTTTTAAATAGATTTTTCTGTTATCTATATTATTACAACATCCCAAAAGGATTTGATAATGGATTAATAGTCTAGGAATGTTTCCCTAGTTTTCTAAATAAATTAATATAATGTAACAAATGGCGGGGGTTGTTGGTCATTTATTTTAGTGTAGTATTGAGTGTGTGTCATTGGTGGATGGAAAACTATTGCTTAATGATTCAGAGATCATCATATGATCTTTATGTTAATAAGAAATTTTCTAGTTTGATTTAATTTTATTAATTACATTTTTTTACTTTGATTTTTTTGGGATGTGTTGGAAATAGATAAGAGCTCATGACTTATTTATTTGATTGTATTTTCATTCAAATGATAAGGTATAGCTATCCAATAATGTAATTAATTGGATTCTTCTAACTTATAGGCAGGTGTTACTTAGTAATCACCATGTAGTTTATTCTATATTAATGTGATTAATTTGAAATTTGATCATTCCAAGTATGGTGATGGCTAATTTTAATAATATAAATTCCCATTAAAAAATGAATTAATATTTAAAATGTGTGAGTGTTATCAAGAACTAAAAAAATGACCTATGAACATTGGGGACCTGGTGCACTAGATAATGTCTTTATTTTCTATGATCAAGACCATTAGGTAGAAAAATTCAATGATACACCTAAGATACTTGAGGGGGGATGTATATATAAATAATTGAATGACTATTGTTTCCCTAGAGTTGGTGTCATTGGAACCCCTACATTAGAGGTGTTGATTATTTGGGAATGTATGGTATTGGGTTATCCATGGTTGATCCTAGAGTTTCCAAAAATCCCATTGTCTAGATGATATCATTACGGGGTGAGTGAACTTATTTCCCTTTATAGGATGGATACAAATTGTGGATTGAACTTGGGAAGGTTGAAGAAGGGTTGAGTGTGTTTTCCAACCTAGAATATCCTGATATGTGAGATGGGAACAATGAAATCTCTTAAACTATGCCAGCGTAGGTTGAACATGTTTGGCTTGTAAATACATGATTGACATCATTAATTAAAAAGGGTTGAATTTTGATTAATTACCGAATGTAAGGTTCCTATTCAATTACAAGGCCATAAGCACTATTTTACGGTGCCTATATTTTTTAATAAAATAATGGACCTTTGTGTAGGGTTTCATTGTTATGTTATGAATTTGGAAATATGTGTGGGTTATCACATATATGATGGACTAGGAATGGGTAGTGATGATCATGAGTTTCACCTTAGAACCTAGATTTCTATTTTGGATTTTCTGGTTGTGGTGAGTTATGTCACACTCCTAGGGGTCGGGTTGTGGGATGTATGATTGGTTATAGAGATGTCTATCCGTGTTTGATTTTTTTATTGTTTAATTAATAATTGATATGGTATACTTCTTATGAGTGTTTTTTATTAAATGATGAAGTCCCTTAGAGAGGATTTATATTTAATGAAATAGAAGACTCCCCTACTAGGGGATTCAGACAAAGTAAATAAAACACTCAAATAGTGGAGGTCTATGACAATAAAGAAATATCTTCTATTATAGAGGACTATTATACAACTAGTATGGATATTATATATTTGTATGTGGGATTATATTAATTCCTATAATAATATAAGACCATCAATGTGTGAGTTTTTGGTGTGTGGGGTCTTTGAAAGGTATGGATGACTTCCTCACACTTTTTGGGATCATTTGTGAAGAACCATTATATACTGGGATGTAGTATACCACTTGATATGATATTGTAATGGAGTATTGTGTAGGTCGATATCATGTATACAAGGGTGTGTTTAATAATTAGGTTTTCATCACTATAAACCATGGTGGAAGACCCCTAGGTATTTTTTATTTTTTTGATGGTCATCATGATGTGCTCATAGAAACACCCGCATAGGATGAAGTAGGTATAGTTGATCAGCTTAACGAACCTAAGGATCAATGTTGGGAATGATTACTTATTTATTTAATGTATATTGTTTTTTTTATTTGAATAATTTTACATCCACATATCATTGAATTAATTTGATTTATGGGAATTCATTAGTGGTCCAAACCCATGTTTTTCAATTAAACTATACTCTAGAATCAATTTCCTTTGTCTACCCACGAAGAAATTCACTTATTTACTAGTATAAATTAGGCTACAGACCTAGGGTTTTTCATTCAGCAGGATAGAAAAGAGTATGGAGACTAGGGTGAGTTGAGACACATTGTTTTTATAGTTCTTCATTGTTAATTATTTCTATTATCAAAATTATTTTATTATGTCCTGTATATATGATCAGCCCAGTGGGAGGTAATTATTTTAAAATGATCCCGACTATTTGAGTTAAAACATTAATTTCATTTTGATATAGTATATCCTATTTAAGTGTTTTAATAATTTCATTTTGTTTACATAATTTATTTATTTATCTATTATTCACACTTAGATGTAAGGGTTATAATATCTCCACAATTCCATCTTATACCCCCATTAGAAGTTGGCATACTCCGGAATAGGAGGTGGTGCACATGAGGTTACATGGTTCTACCAGTATAGTTTCTATTATAATAAGTCTGTCAAGCACATTACAAGGTTGTATCAAAAAAAATTCTATTTGGGTAACAGTAGCCTTGTTATATAAAAATCTATATAATATTTTGATTAACCACAATTTTTTGGGTGATGACAAAAATTTCTCATTTGAAATCTCAGTTATGGGGGATGTGATTATCTTTTTGTATATTTTATGTTACGATTTTATGATTTTCAACTTTTGTGCCACACATGATATTTGATATTTATGAATTCTTATTATAAATTTTCCTTATTAAAATTACAATCAATGAAGATATATTATTTTGTATATTGGCCCATAGAGGCTAGACACATCATTAAGCATCAATACCATCATATTGTGATTCACCTAACATGTTGGATTTCTAGTGTGATTTTTATCCCTGAAAAAAAGTTGTTGTCATATTTCAGCTATCAAAAACAGTTTATACAACATTTTCTCATACTATTTATTAGTTTTCTTTTAATAATTTGGATTGAAATATATATATTATTGTCTTTATGAAGCTCATAAGGATAATCGATGAGACAATCAATGGTGTGGAAGAAAATGAGATCCATTACACATGCTGGTGTAGTGACTCTAGTAGATTGTAATGGGGACTCTACAACTTAATTATAAACCCCTTGGGAAATATCCTACAACATTAAATAAAATACTAAGTTTGATAGTATACAATATATTCCACAGTATTATTCAATAAAAGAGATATGTTATTAGTTAAATTTAACTATTATAAATAAGTTGTCGAATTGGATGAAATGAATAGGATTAAAACTATATGAAATATATATAACGGTCCTCATAAATTCATATTTATTTATTAATTATTAGTAAATATGAAATCTGTTATTAATAGAGTCATTTTATTATTAAGAAATATGTTTTCATAAAAATGATTTTTTTATTGTTATGGCCAACAAATTATAGTTAATTTAAAGAAAAATTATATATATTGTTAAATAAAAAGTATATCATTTTCAAAATGAAAATTTCAAAATTATTTTAGAGTAATGTTTTGGGAGTTTTTCTAAAAATACTGACTTTCTATTGAATGTAGATAATAATAATTTCTATTGAAAATTCTATTTTTTATTCAATGATTTAAAAAGATAAATTATTATAATATTTTATATATGTGTCATTAGTAATAAAATATTATAAATGCACAAATTATGTTCATTCTAATCACTTGTATTTTGTAATTTAAAATAACATTTTTATACATAAATAATCATTTTTTTGAAAAACTGTATGTCATTATTTTTTTAATCATAAATTAATTACTCCAGATTTTCTAAATTGAATATTGTAAAATATATAACATATTAGGAATCATGAGGTCCATGTTTTCTAAATATTTTCTTTTATATTTCTTTTATAATAAATAGTACCATAGAAAATAATTGTTACCATGGTATGGGTAAATCGTGTAATGAGGATAAAACTAATATGATAAAAACTAAAAAATGAAACTAACACTTGGATTTTTCATATTTTATGAGTTTAGTTTAGATATTTACATCCATGTTTTTAAGATTTAGCATCATATTTCCTTATATCTTTTATTTTGGCCTTTATAAAATCTCTGAAAAGGATATAATCAGAAATGCCTTTTTGTTAATTTAATATCTAAAATATTTTTTGAAACATGTAAAAACAACATATGATTAGGTAAAAAATATTATTTGAAAAATTAAATTTTCTATTATATCATGTTATAATATTATTAATTTGTGTAGAATAATTAATTACATTAATTTTAACATATCACTGACACAATGGTTGTGAAGTATTAAAAAATCATGTAAATGATTTTAAAAATACTATTGTTTTTTATTTGTTTACGTATGTTAAATAATATATAATATGTGATAGATAAATATAAAATAATATAGATTATTTAATTTATTATATTCAAATTAAATTTATATCTTTTTGTTTTCAATGTAAAAATAAATACATATTGTTTAAAAGATATTAATGATATATTATAATATATAAAAAATTATTAAGTAATATAAAAATAATAAAAATCATTAAAGAAAAAAAATAGGATGATAAATGGTATTCAATTACATAAATTGGTAATTATGGTAAAAGTTCTTGCTCATAAGGAAAATTAATACCCTTTAATTATAAATAGCCATTAATATGTTTATGGATTAAATTGGTTGACAAAGTAGTTACACCAAAAAGAGAAAGTCTAAATTGAAATAAAAAACATTAAAAATTATTCTATAATTATATTAATACTCAAACCTTATTATATTAAATTTCAGGTGGTTTTTAAATAATTTTAAATAAGTTATACATAAAAAAATTCAAATTTTTCATGTATTTACAAAAATGATAATAATCATATTTTATAATAAATAATTATTTCAATATATTATTTAATGTTCTAGAAATACTATATTTATAAAATTAAATTATATATTGTTTAGAATATCAAATATGGTTTATGCATTATTTATGTTTCCACATGTATTAACACTCATGAATATTTATTATAAAAAAACATTATTAGTAGTGTAAAATAGAAAAAAGATCAGGGAATATTCATTAAATTAGATAAGGGTGAAAAAATGAACTAAACATGACCAATTGTGATTTGATGGGATTATTTAGACTCATACTCATATTAAAAAATATATATATACTAAACCATTTTAACAAGATAATTAATTTACATTAAATTAAATTATAACAAAATTCCTTGTATTTCCCTTACCTCACATATAAAAAGAAATCCCTCTCTGCTTCACTACACACTTTAAGATCTATTTTGTTAGTAAAATAAATAAATAATATAATAATAGAATCCTTATAATCATTATATAGTTATTTTTTTGAATAGTACCCACTATTGTGTAATTAATGTGTAAATCTGAGGAGGTTGTCCGAAGAGGATTTATACCTTTTAACAAACAATTTCAGATTTATTTCCAATTCCACCTTATTATAATATTATTTATCCATGATAATATAATAACCTTAGTATATACCATATAATAATTTGTTATTATAATAATTTAATTACCTTTATCAATCACTTTCATCCACCAAATGGGAAATTGAACCATTATTTAAATGTGAAGTAAACTATTGATTCACAAACCAACATAATTCATTTTAGATCACCACCACTAATGGTTTATTATAATAATGTATTTAATATATATATATATATGTATGTTATTAATAACAGACATAATATTATATAAATATAATATTTCATTTTTTATTACCTTTTAGTCTTTTAATTGATCAAAACATCCCTTATATGTATATATGTATTGTCAACAAATATGATATTTATTTTATAACAATTATATTGTTCATATAGAATATTATTTACCTTATTTTAAACTTGTGCATTGATAAATAAAAATGTGTTCATATGGCTTATAGTCACCCGGATTGTAAAGTAGGTTATCATTGATATAAAAAATTATTAAAATGATTTAAAGTAATAATTGATGTGTAAAATTGGTAACTATTACATGATTTTTATTCTTTATTGGATGAAATAAAGAAAAAATTAACCATTTTGAACCTAAAAATGTCATTTTGGACATTCGAGTTAAACAATGTCAAATGGTTTTACATGAGCTTAAATGATATGGTTACTGAATAAATAATATTATGAAATTAAATAAACAATATAATAAACTTGAGTAAATTTATAATCTAAGTAAATAATTCATATAAGATTATTATTCAGTAAGATAAAGATTATACATGATGATTTTTACTCAAGTTAAATGGCACATAAATTTAAAATAATATTTTAAATGATTTCAAGATATATTTTCTAAATCATTTTATTCTGGCCCATATTCTATAAATTATTTTCTTAGATATTTTTATATGGAAATAACTGAATTATAGTGGGAATTTAAGTCACTTTTTAGTTTCAATCCAAAATTTAAAAATAAATTTTTTTATGTATTTTATATAGAGCATTTTGAGAAAAATAAAAAAATGAATGTTATATTTTAATGTATATGATAACAATGGTTTTTCTAGTCATTGTAACATTTATTTTAGGTTAGGATTATTTTAAAATAATCCATGTTTTCTTCATTTAAAATTCTTATTTCCCTATTTTCTGGTTATTTTTTAAAATGTTTTTGAATGGAATAGATATTATGATATCTTGTATAATTATTATTATGGTTTCAAGGAATGTTTCTATAAGTATGAAAGCATCCATGTGTTGTGATTATGATATAGTTATTAGGAATAATGTATGATGATAAGTGTTTCTTTTATAAACCAATCATATGTGTTTCCATTATAATCCAATATTGTGTGGTTCCATTGTAAACTGAAGATGGGTGGTACCATTATAAACCAATGGTTGGTGGTTCTATTAATATGTATGAAATGTATATCTTTATATAGCACTATAAATCATTTGGTATTTATACTATTGACCTGAAAATGTGTTCTCAAGTAACCTACTTGTTTTCTAAATTAATTATAATGATTTTTCATCGAGATATTTGTATTTTACAAGGTAATAGGATGATATATTTGTTTAAATTAAGGATTATGACTTTTTGGGTAGAATTATATATTTTAGAGAAATATTTATTAGTGATTTACATGTTCCTAAAGAATCCCTCATGATTTTTTTATACAATTATGTTTATTATAAAGTATTTTATTGAAATCTTTTTCTATTAAATCATATTCCATGTGAAATTTAAATGATTATTTTATCTAGAAGTTTACTATGTTAAAGCCTTAATTTTCTTATATGACATCATAGGAAGGTTTCTATTCATTTGATATATGTACATTACAAAAAAATTACTCACAAATTTTTTTTCAAATGAAATGTAACAGTCCTTAAGGATTTCTATACAAGATGAAGTAGTTATATTTACCGAAAAAGAAGTTACCATAGATGAAACAAGAATGTCCTTATAAAGAAATTTTTTAGTGAAAAATTGAAACAATGTGGGAGTGTCCACTATGAAAGTGTTTTCCCTAATTATAAAAACATATAGACCTACTAAGTAATTTAAATTTTAATTTATAAAAATTTTCTGTATGATGCTTTATGTTTTGGATGGTAGAAATTGGGTCAAACTTATCTGCATCAGACCCACATATTAAAATATTATGATTTAATCCCTAAATTTTGGGTGTATTTGTTTGGGGTTATTATTGTTGGCATCACAATAATAAATAGATATCATTGTATAATAAATATTTTAAAGTGAGGTTATATTAATATTTATGTATACCATTATGTGTTTATTATTATATGGTTGATCTTAAGTTCAACGTCTTGGAACCCCCTTTTATATTTTTTTGTGAGGGGTTTGTGATGTGATAATTGATATTTGGGGAGATGTTTTATTGAGTTAAGGTATATATATACAATGAGATTAATTAATAGGTTTACATTAAAATAATTATATTACACCTTTTAATCATGAAGTTATTATAGCTATTTTTAGGGTGTTCATCATGTATTAAGGAATTTTATTGTAATTATAATACTATGTATTTTATAAAAGGATAACTTGTAGGTCAGACGGTAACCCATTATGTTTGCTATGGATGTGAGTTGTGAAGAAACATCTGGAGGGTGAAAAGGGTGTAGTTCCTTCCATAAAAATATGATAATTCTAGGTTAATATATGTTTTTTTAGAAAATAAGTTTTCTAATAAAAAGTAATTATGTTTTGTGAACATTTGTTTTATTATATAGATGACCATGAGATTGAAAAGTGATTTAGTGATTATGTAATTATTGATATTTCATAATAAGATCACTGTAATTTTATTTTACTTTTAATGATTATGGTAAATGTAATAATATGAAATTATTCATGAGAAAAAAATGTTCATTTATATTTTGAAAGTATATATGATTTAATTTTGGTTTTTTTGGTAATTAATTTACATTATGGACAAGAATAATATATTTGGTAGAAAAATTTTATACCTGTATTGAAATAATATATGGTCAAATCATCTGTTTGATTCAATATTTCCATGTTATATCTTTAGTATTTTTAAGGAAAGATATTTACAAACATATTAATGTTTATCCTTTAGTGTTATTGGCTAAATTTTACAGATTAATGTATTATTTCTTCATATAATGGATTATATGTTTTGGGAATTATCTTACCTCTTGATAACCATATTACTTCTGATTAATGTCTAAACACAATATTACGATCTTTTCTCATTTTGTGGAATTGTTCGATCTATTCAAATTATATTTTAGGGATTTTGACTTGAAAAATATATCATTAATACACATATTTTTTTGAATGATTATATTTTTGGGATTTTGACTTGAAAAATAGATTACATATTTGGTATTTGGGTTTCCGAATTTGGTAAATATTCTTCTATTATTTTTTTACATTTTTACTATTATCCAGGGTAAATAATTATCACTGATGTAATGGTATATCAGGTAATTAAAGTTTAAAATAATATGTTATGGGCTAAAAAAGACCATAACACTTTAATTTATCTTATTTAATTACTATAGTATTTCCATTTTCATTCATGCTTAAAAAATATGTCAACATATATCCATATGTATTTAATTGTTACAATTATAAATTTTAAGTAAAATGTAATGTTAAAAATATCACTTTATTACTTTATATATATATATATATATATATATTATGTTATAAAAGGAATAGAAACATATATTGGGTTCAATGTTTTTAGGTTAAATTTTAATTTCCTTTTTTATCATGTTAATTTATTTTCTATATATGTAGAAGAAATAAATGAAATAAATGATTACCCAACATTAACATTGTGCTTGTTGACGTAGTATAAAAATCAAGTAAATGATCTACAAATCTACTAAAAGTATTATTTTTTGGTGTCATAATTGTTTTACTAGAATTTTAATGATAAATATAACATATTATAGATGTCTCAAATTTTTATTGTCTAATTTATTTTCCATATTGTAGTATTTAGGTCAAAATTAAAAGAATTGTGTCAAAAATTACGTTACTGGTAGTTTATGTCAAATAATATTTTTTTAAAATACATAAAATTAATAAAAATAATGAAATATGGAAATTATGTTTTTAAATTGTATATAATGTAATAAATTTTCCACTTATGATATAATTTTTAACTCATAGTTTAAATTATTACTCATTAATATTGAAAATTCCTTACCATAGTTAATGTTATAATTAGTTAACTAAGTGATCAAGACAAAAAAGAATTGTTTTAAATGATATCTAAATATGTAAAAATGTTAGTGGGTAATTATATTAATACCATGTTCTCCTTATATTATAAGTAATTTTTTTTTCGTTACATTTTACATGAGTTAGACACAATATATATCATAATATTTCATCTGTTTTAAAAAAACATTCTTGAAATATCATATTAAATCATATTTATTGATGAATTAAAATTCCCAAAAAATACTAATTTGGGACTATTTAATTGGTTTTTGTTTGAAATATCAAAAAAAATTACATTTAGGGTTCAATTTCTCCCTTATAATAACATTATCCTTTGATTATTGTATAAATGTGTGATACCTTGGGAAAAGAAAAAAGGGTTTACAGTGGATCAATACAATGCGTTAAGGTTAAAAAATCACCAAAACATATAATTTTTTTATATGAGGTTATTTATAATCTAATTCATATTAAATTCAAATTATATCAATTTTTATGAATTTTAATAATAAAATTAATTTATAGTAATTTAATAATTTAATAAATTCCATAAGTGAAACTCCCTTCACATAAAAAGGGCTCCTAAATCCACTCTTCTATATAAACAATTAGTGATTTGGTTCATCGAAGAAAAAAACATCAATATAATCCATATACTAATTTTAGTGGATTTATTTTGTATAATACCAATGTTAGAGGTATTAAGGTGTAATGGGAATTAGTTTCTCCTATGAAGATCTATAGATTTTAACAGGATGTTTTAGTTTTTTTTGTTCTTTCTCATCCTTAAAATCCTCCTAAAACATTATAATATAATAAAATCTGTATCGCTCATATAATGATATGTTATTAAATTAACTTATTATAAAATATTCATCATCTTTTTCCATCATATGGGAAATAATGATCATTGTTCAGGTGTACGAAGGATTAACATCTCTCGAACCGATGTAATTCATTTTTCATTATCACATCTCATGGATGGTTATATTGATGGAATTAATTGTTATATATATATATACATATTATATTAATGATATTTTTAAAATTCTATATTGATATTATGTAACATATTTTCCTATATTTCCATCGATTGAAAAATGAAAACATTGTTCATGAGTATGTGTGGATTACCACCTCCATAAAGTGATACGATTCCTTTTCCCTAACCACATCACAAGGATATTATATATATGTTTTAAAAAATAAAGGATATGATTTTTAGGATTTAATAATCATTCATAAAAATAAAATATTACTAATATTTTTTTAATATTTTGGATATTTTGGATAATTTGAAAATGGAAACATCATTCAACCTTATATATATAATCCATTCTCAATGAAAGAAATAAAGTTCACTAATAAAACCATATTTAATTGATGGTTTTAAAACTATAATTTATGTAAAATTGATAATTTATCCATGGTTATTATTCTGTATATTATTAAATTATGACCTTATTTAACATATTAATCCTACCAATGTCATTTTGTACATAAGAGCCATAGATCATCACAATGCCCAATATAAACACCAAGGGCTATGTAATTGAATATAACATGATATAAAATAAAATTAAATAAATAATAAATAATAAAAATGTACATAATGGATTTAATATTAATCATATTTTTATTATTCATAATGATAAAGAACTTATGTGAGAAGAAAGACAAAAGGTCAGGGACACATTAACTTAAATCCTCATAATAAATGTTCTCAACATTAATTTTTCAAAATAATTTTCTCCCATGTTCATATTATTGAAATTATTTTATATTTGTTTTAATATGGGATAAATTAATTTTAAAGAACATTTAATGTCAAATTTTTTTACATTCATTAAATGGGTTTCAAAAATAATGGTTTATATATTTTTTACAAAATGATTTGAAATCAAGAAAGAAATGAAATTTAGATTTTAAGAAATATAGTGCCACTGGTTTTCCAATAACTATAATCATTATTTTATTTTTTAATTACTTCATAATACTCTAGTTTTTTTAAATGAAAACCCTTCATTATTTATATTCTATATTTTTCTATAAATGGTTTTAAAAGGAATAGATATTTTAATATCTGGAATTTTTTGGTACGGGTGTAAAAAATATATTTATATGTATGTTAATGATCTTGTGTTATGATTATTCTATATTAATTGGTAATTTTTTATGGTGATTATTGGTTACATTGTAAACCAAGGATGGGTGTTTATATTAAAAAAAGAGGGTTATTTATGTTATAGACCAAGTATGGGTGGCTCTATTATAAACCAATGACATCTTGTTCTAAGAGTGATATTTTACTAATTTCCATATAACCAAATTTAAATTTAATGAATTCATAGTTATTTATTTTGATTATATATGGATTTCAAAAGGTAATACAATTATATTAAGAATTTTTATGACTTTTGTGTATAATTGAATATTTTTATGATAAAAAATAATGATTTTTCATGCCTTTTAATAAAATCTAATGATTTTGATTTTTAATTTAGTTGTGCTAATAAAACATTTTATTAATATATTTGGGTAGAAAATCAGAGTTAATATGTAAGTAAATTAATACTTGAGCTCAAATATTATAAATATAAATAAAAAACTCTCTTATATGTCCTCATGGTTTTTGAAATAAACTATTGGGATTATTTTATTTTTATAAATTTCTTTTATTGATCTTTTTTCCATCATCCAATATATTTTAACGACTATTTATAGGCCTTATAGATGGTAATAATAGGTAATACAATAATTGTTCATAATATGGAATTTACCATTGATGAAATAAAGTTGTCCATATAATGAACATGTTTTTTTAATAAAAAATTGATGTTTTTTTTAAAGTATCAACTTTGAAGATTTTTATCCATATTCCTTATACATATAAATCTAAAATATACTTTTTCATGGAAGTGATCGAAAATTTCATTTTGAAGTTGTATGTTTTTTTGATGTAATTGTGCAACATTTATTAGTATAACAAAGTGATATTTAATGATTATTTCAATAATCAGAATATGGGAGTGTGGGTTTAGGGATATTATACCTTGACTGTGGTTATTATATAGTTTTGGTTATTTAATGATTCAATAAAAACCTATATATTGTTTTTTTCATATCTTATAATGGTATTTTTCTTAACCTATCCAGTGATCATGTTTCCCTTGAGACAGATAATATAGAATGATGTAATTATATATATAGAGATATATTTATTTATTTTAATCTTTTATATGGTAACATGATCACCGAGGGGATGAATGCCTTATAAAAATGCTCATTACAGGTTTCATGAGAATCTGATTCCAAAGAGCGTATTATCATATGTGTATGAGCAATGAGGATTTTATCCCTACTAGGAAGTTGACCATTCATGATAGTGCGTAGTCTCATATTTGTATTAGCGATCAGGATTTTATCCCTACTAGGATGATGACCTATCCTGATGTGTCAGAGATATGTGTTTATGAGACTATAGAGTGTGTTAGGGCATGCTATATTATCTTAGGCCTTTAGAAAATTGTATTCTGTTTCCCATTAGTTTTGACCATATGACATGTGGTGTTTAGACTATGTGGGAAACATAAAGAGCCTTAAAATTTTCTCTTCCCAAAGTGGTTCAATGTTTAATTATTATTTATGGAGGACTTCCAGATGATGTATCCCATTCAACTCAGTTCCTTTGAGGTGAAAAGAAATGGTAGGTGCTTGAATTGTGAGTCAGTGCACAAGAGGTGTTGTTGAAGTTATTTTTTTTTCATGTTTGTAAATTATATTATCATGATATTATAAAATGTAAATTTTCATGTTTTTATTTCAATTTTTGTATTGAAGAGGAAGGCTAACACCATTCAAGTTCATGACGCTATTTTACAAAGAATATTTTTGAATTTGATTAGAGTGTGGTTAAATGATAAATTTCTAGAATGATATTTGGTGATGGATTAGTTTTTATTGAAAAATTAAATTCTTTAGGTGACCTATTTTGAATAGGAACACTGAGGGTACTTATGGCTTGATGAGTCTGAAATTTTTATATATCACAGTTATCCTAGTTAGATTGGTATAATTTCACAATATCTAGAATCAATTTGTAGTCGGATGGTTGTACGACATTGAAAATTCGTAATGTTTAAGGTGGATTGTGTTGATTAAGACTATAATTCATGGGGAATATTTAGACTTACATTGTTTAGTTGTTGTGAGGAGGTTGAGGTCCTACATTGTTTACTATGTATTTTTTGGGTCTATTTACCATGGAAATCTGGTGAACATATCTTTGGAGGATTAGAACATGTTTGTTAGCAATGAAACTTATTTGGGTCTTTAATCAAGGATAAGTATAAGGAATTTTAGATGGTTAGTAATACATCAACCTCCATTGAAGGGTGAAACCCTCACAATGAAATGATTTTACAGTGTATTGTGTGAATTATAGCACCATGAGCATGGGATATAGAGTGGATTGATGTTTCTTGTTGACTCTCATGCATCAGAATTACATACACATAAGAATACTATATTAAATGATAGATATGGAATAGGACATGATGATCTTGAAACTGATCCAATGGATCTATAACTGAGGTGAACTAATGGTGTGGATTATCCTGTTAGTCATGGTTATATAAAACTAATGTGAAAAATAACAAGGATACATGATTCCATTCATCATACTGTTGGTCTGTCATTTTGATGCTTATTAGAAAATAAGTATATGATATTAGAATTACTATTGAATAAATAATGTATTCACATATATAATTATATATAGAGTTTTAGTTATGGTGTAATACTTTGGATGAACATTAGGAGAATCAACAATTCAATTAGATTTAATATTTGTAAATCCATTGACGTTGGAAAGATGGTGGTTTTAACCCCTAAGTGTTTAAACCCTTGAATTTAACTATAAAATAGAAATGGTTTTTTATG
Organism: Viscum album; assembly: GCA_963277665.1. NCBI lineage: Eukaryota > Viridiplantae > Streptophyta > Magnoliopsida > Santalales > Viscaceae > Viscum > Viscum album. The sequence continues at coordinate 1,496,252,137 of OY728147.1, read as the reverse complement.
AGCAACTATTAAAATGATTTAGGGTTCGTACTGGGAATAATGGAATCAATATCCACTGCATCGGGTGATATGTTGGTTGATGAACTTGATCATTTTTTAGATGGGTCAACAGTATAATGTCTGACTAACATTTCATTTGTAATGTGTGATGGTTTATATGAACCACATCATAAAAAAAATATAATAAATTGTAGATGTGTTCTAGTGAAGTCATGTCCTTTCAAGTATTTTCTAGTACGCCTATGTTTATTTAATAGATAGCGTGTAAACATTTTTATTCTGGATTTGAATTGGAAAATTAGAGTCGATATTGTTGTTCGGATAAAAATATCACATATGATGGGGTTTGGTATATTAGGAAATATTTTTATTGTACCATTGAACTACTGAGAATGTGTTTTTTTAATGTTGTTTTCCAGATTGAAAGTAGAGATGTTTAACATTTTTCATATAAGCAAGGCCCTGTGGTGTGGAGCACCATGGAATATATGATTAATCATCTTATGTTTCCAACAGATTATTAGGATAGAGGTGTTCATAGATGTGTCTCCACTTTATTTTAGATGACGAATTTTACTGATGCGTTTTCATTCTATCATATGATCATATCATGCTTAAGGTTGAGAAACATGATTATGTTTGATGTTTAGAGGCATAGTGTGTCCATTTGAGGAGAAATTAGTCGTAGATATCAGTCAATATATTTTATTATTTGGCACAAAATGATTCTTAAGGATACTGTCTTTTATGTTGGGGATGTTTTAGGAACACACATCCATATTTTTCTTGGTACTTAGTGAGGATTTTAATAATTGGAAAATGGAGGGGACATATTTTGAACCATTTTTGGAATAAAATTTCAATTATTGGAACCCATTATGAGGTTTATTTTTTTTTATGTTTAGAGAATATTTTATATCTAGGAGGACCCATTAAATTTTTAGAATATCATAGGGGTGTCCTGGTTACTTAGTGGTAGTTGGTCTCTATTCAGTGGTACCAGAATTTTGATGGTGACCATCACATAACATGAGGGTATTTTTAGGGTATAATTAAAATTTTTCCCCATTCATTTTTAGGTGTATCCACCCACCCCACCACTTATTGTAATGAATGATTATTTGGATGGTCCTCCAAATTGCACTTTTATTCCCCTTCAATTAGTCAGGGGGTTTCATATTTTAGTATAGTTACTTAAGGAATTTATGTCCATTCATTTACTTTTTTCTATATTCCACTTATTTGATTTATAAAATCTAAATTATTATGTTATTTTTCTTGAGAAAATTTCATTTAAGGAAGTTGTATCCATCTATTAATGATGTAAAATTTGTGTGGCATATGTAGTACCCTTCCATTAAGACAATCAACACATTGTCTCTGAGAGATTTAGCAAAGATATGTCATTCCTTGATGTTTTCTATGATTGTATTTAATTTATGTTAATTTAATGATTTTAATGGTGGTGTGGGTCATATAATTATATCATAGTGGTTTTAGGGGTGAGTTCAGGTTGGATAGAACCCCATTTCTCGATTAATTGTTGATCATTGGATTCCTTATGAATTAATAAGAAATAATTTGGATTAATTTTTTTTTATAATTAATTTATATTCTCCTAATAAAGGGTTTTAGGTTTTATTAAACTATGATAGGACTATGTTACCTAGGTATGGGATAGCATGCTCTAGGAAACTCCATGTTAATAAATATTTTTTTATTGAATTAAATGGATTTAGCTTTCTCTAAGATATCTTCTCCTTGGTAATCAACCTATTTTTAATGAATATTATTTTTTGTGTTTGTGAAATGTGTCCTCACCACTAATTATTATGTGATACTTTAATTAAATATGTTTTTCTTTTAAAAATTGAGAAAAAAATAATTTATTTCAAAGGAATCCCTTAGGTGAAGAAAATAACAAGAACATTGTGGATCAGTTTCACTATTTGATGTCTCTACCACCTATGGATGATAACTTTCAATAAAAACCCAATGAGACACATATGCCTCATGATTTGCGTGAAACAAATGAAAAACAAATTATGGACATGGTGGACCTAGATTAGGATCTGGCTATGACCCATCCTCTAGGAACTATAAGTGCTCATGATTTGGGAATTCTTGCCATATGTGTTGGTCTTGCTTCAACCATGAGTTTCTCGAGATCGTTTATGCTCGAAGACATCACCATTTAGTGAATGTGATTCTTCCCATTATTCATTTATTTAGAATGTGGGAATATTCATTCTGAATATTGGTTAAGGGTAAGATAAGAACTATGATCGAGATTGGATTGATATGTGAGATCAACACAATCCCATCTCTTAAACAAAACTATTACTGATATAGTATGTGTTTCATATAAGGACAGGTTTTTGGATTAGATTTAATGAGGGATGAATTATGATTAAAGACCACATACATGGTTTCCTTTTTGTACATCAACATAGGTTCTTATGTTGGGTTACAATGTTATTTGATAACTTATAAGACATAAGGTAGGTGTCTTTGTTTTTATATCAATTAGTAAACACCTATAGATTACAGATGACTTAATGAACTAGAAATTTGTAGTTATGATCACATGATTCACCTTAGAACCTTTATTGATGTTGGGGTTTATTTGGTTATGGAAATTTGGGTTTCAATCAAGAGATTCTAGTCTTGCATAGTGTGATGGGTTGGGATGATGGCTATTCATGTATGAGATACATTTTTATTTACCTGATGATACTTGTTATGGTATACACCCTAAGAGTCGTTTTTTATGAAATTTATAATTCCCCTATAATATTGTAACATGTCATGAAATGGAAAAAAACAATATTCATGAGGTATGTGATACTATATAAAACTCCCCTAGAAAGTAGATCTATGGTAAAAAAAAGAAAACATCCTTGTTAGGGAAGTATATGATAAAACTATTAAAAAGTCATTGGATTATGAGGAAATATTTTTTTTATCTGTAACAGAAGAAAGTTCCATCCACCTATGAGCTTCAAATTATTGTGGGGTCCTTAGATGGTGTGATCATGTCTATTATATTATTACAAATATGTATAAATGAACCATTATATAATAGGAAAAATCCTACCCCATGTTGAGAAACCTAAAAGTAGAACTCAATATGTCATTACAATGTACACCATTTTGATTTTATTTCCAAAGGAATTATTTATATATATTGGGATAAAAGAATATTGTGTCGTTGGTATGGATTCCATGACCATTGTGATGTTCTCAGATACACTATGGAATATAGTTGATTTTGGTTGCATAACTGAGGATCAATAGTGGGTCTTTTAATTTATTCAGTTGTATTAGAATGTTTTATTATTGTGATTATGCATCATCCACATATCACTTAATTTTTAATAGGTACAACACTATGTTAGTGGTTACATAATGTTTTTTCTAATTAGTCCTTTATCGAGCATCCATTACACAAGGGTAAACAATTAGAATATCACCTTCTTATGTATATAGGTTTGACTGAGGCCCTGATACTTAGTCATCGAAGAAGATATATTATATTTTAATGATTGCTATGAGGTGATACTCAGAGCCATTATAGTGCATCCAAGTCATTTATTTATGTTATTTAAATAATTTTATTTTTCCATATATCTATGATCAACCCTTTGAGAGGAAAATATTGTAGTATATAATTATCCTTGCATTTGTATCTTTATTATTTTTATATTGCATGACATTATTTTTTGTCTACACTTTTTTTTAAAATTATTGTTACTTAGTTATTAATTATTTATCTATTATTATTAAATTTAATATAGGGGGTGTAGTCTCCAAATTGTATCACCTCATAAACTAACTGCTATTTAGTATTCTTTTTTATATTTTTAGTTTCAAATGAGGTCATATAGTTCCAATTGTCTGATTAATGTTTTTATTGAACCAAATCAGGATATTATAACCACCATTTATTATATACCATGAATATATGTTGAATGATAGAGAATGAATTACAATGGGTGGGATTAATATAACAACATAAAATTTTATAAATGATAGTTTCTTTATCAAAACAATTTTGTTTTATATTATGATATATTGTATAGTATAGTATATTTTTCATTTAGTACATAAAAATGAAATTATATTATTTCATTAATATAGAGCATTACCAATGGTATATACATACTCATCATCAAATTAACTATAGTAATGGGGATTATCAATATAAATATATAATATAATTATAATTCTATAATTGATAGTGTCATGGTATCCTTGAAATATAAAAAATGCATCCAACACTGTATACTAAATAAAACATTTCAAAATGACATTAAAAAAATACAGAAAAAATTGAATGAAAATAATGAAAATGGTGAATGCTTAAAATAAAATGTGTTTCTAGGATGTAAAAATTAAATATTATAATTAGAATATAAACATTTCCATTAGAATATTACCAAAGTATTATAATAGTATCACATCCCTTAGATTAGTATCGTGAACCTTGAATCATTAAATATCCAACATAATTCAAATACCATTACAATAGTAACAAATCATTTCAAATGAATTTTTATTATTATTAATATAATCTTTTCATTCATTTATTGTAATTTTTTAGTAATATGTATTATCATTAGTTATAAATCATTTCTATTCAAAACCTTTATAATTATTATTCTTTCTTAATATTGAAATTTATTTTAATATATTTTATTAAATATTTAGAATAATCATAAAAATATTTAATGGTGGTTAAATTATTTTGTGAATGAAAACACAAATTCATAATTAAAAATATTATATAAAAATAAACATTTATTTTATTAGGTAACTAAATTAATTAAAATTGTTAACTTATATTAGAAAATCATATGGAAAACATATAATGTCTTGAAAAATATTTTCATGATATTATAAATGATTTTATAATATAAAGTGGATTTTTATCATATTTGGAGTTCATTAAAAAATTATTTTCAGATATATATAGAATGTTTTATCATTAAATAGATCCCATATATAGAGTAATGTTGTTGAAATGCAGTTTGAGTAAAATTTTGGTATTTTTCATAAAATCATTATATAATATATAAATTAATGTGTAATTTTGAGGTGATAATGATGCCATGGTGAAATAATAATGAAGAAAAATTGTAGACGTGGAAAGAGAAATTCTATTATTAGAAAATTCATTTTAAGTCATGAATTATACCATTATTTCATTTTTTGGGATTAATTCATTTTATAATAATCAATTTAACTCAAAAATAACATTTCCCACAATTTTAAATTCCTTGTCACACCTATAAAGAAAATTAATTTTATAATTCATCATATATTCCATAATTTCCTCAGAGCTCATTCCTCAATACCATAAGATCATTCTAGAGGTTCTGTTTTCACGCTACAACATTCCTCTAAGTAATTAGAGACTTGTATAAGGATAATACCACATTTACAAGGTGAACTTTATTACACTTCCTTTTATTTTACAATATTTTACTATCCTTCCCACTTTTAAAATAATCTCCCAAATGAATATGTAAACATGAAATTAAAGATTTCATAACATTACAGAATTATTTTAAATTATATATAATATTTTTATTATATGTCTCCCATTTTTGGGCACATCCTTATAATGGTTGATTTACCTCATTCTAGGAAATTACCAATTAATTTTTATCACCACATTTATTCATTGTTATATAAGATTTTATAATTATGAAAAAACTATTATTTTTATACTATATAATGATTATAAATTATTTTTAGTGTATATATTATCACTCTTTCTTATATAATATATCCCATTAATGGAAAGTCAATCACCAGCTAGGAAGTGTTCAATTATTTACTTATAACATCCTTCATAGCAGGTTAGTGTAACAAATGAAATATATAAAAATATGTAATTTTTTATATTTATAAATTTTTTTCTATAATTTTATTATTTAATAATTAAAAATGATCAAAATATGCAATATTTAAACTAAAAACTATATAATTTAAATAATTATGGAATTGAAAAAAAATCTTTAATATTAAAAAAATAAATTTTTTTAAATAAATTTTTTTTATCAATAATAATATAAATTTTTATATTAAATTTAAGAATTTATGTATTAATAAATATATTTTGGTCATACGTTAGGTGTAAATGTGACAAAAAAATGTGGGACCACATTTAAAGCAACTAGAAAACTTTTTCCTTTAATTTTGGATTAATCTTCCATTTATCTCCCTTTTCTCATTATTTTACTATGTCTTCATTATAACCAATAGAATTATATTTTATTGAAAACTTTTCCATTTAAATATATAAGGGATATACCTTTTTTTGAAAAAAAATATTTTAACACCAATGAAGTTGATTATTTCAATATTTTTGACTTCTCTTAGTGATTATTATTACATTTTTTATTCTTCACTTCACAACATATAGTATTTTATTTTATTAATTACCTAAATGTTTAAATAATTATTTCCCTCTTTATATTGGGAACTTATTAGATTATCCATTGATTTCTATCTTAAAACAATGATTGTAATTCAATACTTTACTTATCAATTTATGTTTCATTTATTCTTGTTTTAAATTTATTTTAGAAGTGCGGTGTCTGATTATGAGATTATTATGATATTCTAAGGGAGATAATTATAATACTTCCCTCTAATTAATTGATTAAAGTATTCTATCTCATCATATAATTATTTATTAACTTGATGAAAACTGATTAAATTTATAATGATTTACATGGATATAATATAATTATCTTTGACTATAATGTGACAATGTCTTGGTTTTAATCCTAGAATTATATATATGATGATCTATTTGTATTGTTTTTTAATATTACATCAATTATTTAAATTAATTTTCTATCCATTTGATTATAATTCTATGGATATTATGCGATTATTATTATTATTCTCATTGGTGAACCTTCCATGGGTTATAGAAAAATTAATTACAAACTAGGTTTTATAAAACATCATAGCAGGGAGAAATGGTTGTCTCTAAAAATAGGTGAATAATCATGTTATTGTAAATCATAATAAAGGGTTATGGATTTTTTTTATTAAATTTTTTAATAAATAATATATAAAAACTATATATGGTCAATAAATGAGTGGTTATATGGTTTTTTTATTATAATTTTTTGTTATTATGGTCTTTGATTGATTAATAACAACTTTATTAATAATTAAGTAAAGTGCCACAAATTTTACATCTATCACCATAATTTTATTTTAAATACATTCCATGATTGATTTTTCACCTTTTCTAATAAATCTATCTTAATATATTTATTATAATAGATCATGTAAAGATCATGAATTCTTAATAATAAAGTTCAACTAAATCACTTATGAAACTACCAGTTGTTGGAGGGTACTTGAATGTGATTTAAGAATAATTGACCACTATAGTAATAGATATTATCAAATTATATATAATTAAATATAAAATCCAATTCAATAATATATGTATACTAATAAGTGAAGGTATTGCTATATTTTTCAACTACATCATTAGGTAGCATAAAATAATAATTAGCAGAAGACAATTACATCTATTCTATTAAAATATCACTGAAAATTTTAATTTTCTAACATAGTATGAATTATAATATTAATATTTATGCTTAAAAAAATGTCATTATCCTCCATGTTCCCAATCAAAAAATTGTGTTTATCCCTGCATGTATTTAGTCGAATTGGAAATCATCATTAAAAATAGAAAAAAGTAGCAATGAATCTCTATAAAACTGAAATATTTTCCCTCACATGTTCATGAACCTCAAATAGATAACCCATTTATTATTACTTTTACATTATTATTCCATGTGTAAAAATAATATTTGGTTCGCACTACATATATTATAAATTTTTCTTTATGTATTTTGGGTGTTTATATATAGTCACTAATAAAATCATTCTTCCCAATATGAGATGACAATTGGCCTTAAGGATACATTGTTATTTGTCATGATAAGTATTTCTCACATGAAGTACATATCATGATCACTATAAAATTTAAATTCTCTATAAATTATAACACTGACCTTGATGGTTATGGTTCTTTGTGTTTACAAATATTTTATTAACCCGTGACATGCATAGTTAAATTTCAAAATCAACAACCTCATGTGTCTTGGGTTTAATCATATATATCCGTTTATATCACTAGGATTCCCTGAAATATCCCTAAATTAAAATATCTAATAGTTTAAGAAATTCATCTCACTCTTATGTAGAATCCACTTAATTTTACATTGTTCCACATCAAATTAGGTTAACCTTTTATTGGTTCCATTTTATTCATCCACAACATAAATTTGTCGATTCATAATTCTAATTTAATCCCACATTACTTTTCGATCCCCTGTTAAGCCTTATATCACATTAATAAATTCAATATTAAATCGTATGTAAGTTTTCTATTACCCCTATGAAGCACTAAATGTTATGTATTATTTTCATTATGACTATTTTATCTTCCAAATTTAATCTCAAACAACTATTGTAGATTCCAAAGTTATATTCCATATAAATTAAATCAACATGGATTTTTCTAAAATAATAATTTATTTTTCGCATTATATTAATTCAACATCAGGAATAAAAAACATCCTCTTGTATCATTTTGCAAAGTGGGAATTTTCATTGTAATTTCATCTTAAAAATGACATTAATGTTTTAATGTAATGTATTAATAAAAATTCATTCCATAACCTCATGAAGATAGAAAATAATTAAATTTATTAATATGTGACTCATCTTTTACAAGTTTACACCTATGAAACCATGGAGAAATTTATAAACGAGATATTCATATGGATTTATAATTGTTTTCATAATAAATCTTTCTCCACAACCGCTACGAACACATTATTCACTCTAAAAATAATAATATCTAGTATTATAATTTTTTTTATATTGTTATTATTCGATAAATCAACTAAAATTACATTTTTTACAATTCAAAAATATTCAAGAAATTCATTGAATTAATACATTATATTCATTCCTACCAAAAAAATTATTTTTCAAATATAAATAAGTAAAATTCACTAAATGTTTATAAAATATAATTAATTAGTACCACTATTAATATCCATGTACCTAGACAGTTGTACACCTGCATCTATTTTCATCAAAAAATGCTATACTAGTAATATTCAAATCCAAATATTCCCTTCTAAACTACCATATCAATCAATCATATATTCCCCCCTACATGATGACAGTTATCTATTCTACATAACATCTATTCAATTTATTTATAATTTTACTTTCCTCAAATATTCATTTATACCTACCTTGCTAGAAATGTTTCCCTCCATAAAAAATTTAAATTGGAAGAAATGGTTTCTAATGATCTAAACCTATACAGTGGTCCCTAAATGTTTGATGTGTTTTAAAATATGTACTTAACTAAAATAGTAATTTTTTAAATAATTAGGGACTTTGAATGTTATTTAGTGGTTATTTGTAGTTAGATGATGTTGTTAGAAATATAAAATTTTTTATGACGTAATCAGAATCAAAATAAAGTGAAAATCACGATTAATTACTAACTATCATGTATCATATACTGTTTAACTCCTCTACGAATTTCTTCACCTGTCAACTATTTCAGATTCTCATAGAATGTCTACACATAAATCACTTAATTATCAAAAAAAATTATTTATTTTCTCATCTTCATTTCATATCAATATGACTTAAATTCTTATTGATATTTTATTAGTAGATATTAAAATATTAGTTATATAATGGAAGTGAATAATCATTAAGATTTAAATAGTTTGTAATCATATTTTATATATTTTTAATGATATTTTCCCATCCATTTTCTATGAAATTGTCTTTCTCCTTAGATTTAATAACTAAACAGCCTCTCCCCCAAAATTTATTTCAATTTTGATCATTCATTTACTTATAGAGGTGAGAAGTTAAGAATTTTTGGCATATAATTTAACAAGAAAACATTGTTTATGATAAATCATTAGTTTTATTAATGGGTAATAATTCATGGAAGGATTTATTAAAATTCTATTTAAAATGAGTATTTTTTAGAAAAATACTTAATAATTTGCAAAACAAGTTTCATAATTATCTAATGTTTTGAATAGAATTTATAAAATATTTTTGTTATTCAAGAACTATTGGGTTCACATAAAATATAGTTGTTTTGTAAAGAATATTTCAAAATGGATTATATTCCTACTAGTTATGTAATTTTATTATTGGATAATATTTATGTAGTGGGATTCATAAAGGAATAATCTTTCCATGATTTTTGAAAACATAGAAGCTAGTACTCTATTCATTTTAATATTCAATTATGTTGAATTAAATTGAGTTAAATTTATTCTTCTCAATTGAAATAGGTTTTTAAAACATATCTCTATTCGATTATATCTCATGCGATTTTATAATCAAAAAAAATTATAACAATCAAAGAAGTGAAAAAAAATTCTAATATGCTACAAGGTTTACCATATCTACTCATTATTCATGAAATATTATTAATTAAATATAATGTGTATAATGGATTTACAATAGTTGATATTATCAGTGAAATTGAGAATGATAAAAAATATAAAAATGTGATGTCATTAGTTGATGGGTTAAGGTGTTTCCTCCTCTACTAGATTTATCAACTATTGACTAAACTATTTGATTAGTGATTATCAATTAATAGTGAATGGTTTCATTCATCCTTATTTTGTATATGTATATCTGAAATTACTAGACCCATTAAGGCCCCACCAAGGATAATAGTAATATGAATGTTCCAGCCCAATCCAGCATCTCATTTTCCAGATGCTAGTGACAAAAATTGTGTAGACATTTCATGCATGATGGTAGGCCACATCTTATATCAACCATTGATTAACACATATCTACAATTCATAAAATAACCAGAAACACCTACATTATATATATATATATATAATTGATCTTGATATATCCCATGCATGATACATCACATACTGAGTACATCTCCACATATTCAAAACACCATGAGAACAGTACATTGGACAGGGTATCCCATCCCAACGGGCATAGACTAAGGGATAACATATCCATGGATCATGGAATACTTGATATCTCTCCAATAGTAATGATCATAATGATCATTAAGAACCACTAACCCTTATAAATATTTATCTCTAAGCATACTACAGAAGCTTTGTATCAACCTAAAAAACCTCATCAATAAATACCATCTACATAGATCAAAATTCCTTCGAAACCCCCCATGGAAGATTGAGTATAAACATACTCAATAATAAAAATTTATTCAATAATGAAAAGATAAAAAAGTATTTCAACTCAAATACCTGAATAGAATTGTATTTAATGTGAAACAAGAAATAATCTAGAAAACCACAACACTAATAATTAATAAGGATTCAATGTTGCCTCAATCATCCCAACAACAAGAAATTAATGTGTGTGTGTTATAATAAACTGTGGATTATTTTATTACCAAATGTATTTCAATGTTTTAAATTAGTATCCATTCATTAAGACTCATCTTTAAAGAATTCATGGGGTTCCTAAAGTATAAAAATCCTAGATTTATATGAAATATTTTGTTTTTATAAACTTTACAATAATTTTGTAAAATATAAATTTGTAGCCACACCTCAAAAATTAATTTTTGCTAGTTATGTAAATACTATGACCTAACATAAAAAAAATGTTTCTTATGCAATAAGATTGTACAAGGGGCCCCTGAAATGAAATATTTCATTAATCCACGTAGTACATCTATTGAATAGATCCTAAAAAAGATACTGAAGGGGTATCTCTTCCTCATTAGAAGGACTCATGGACTAGATGTAGACTAAAGTGGTCACTACGACCATCATGAATAACCAAAATGCACTAAGAACCCTAAAAAATTATAAAAACTATCATAAAAAAATATTCATCTTCCTATACCACCTATTCACTATGCATCATATAAAGATATATAATAGTTTTGGGCACAAATACCATTAATGGGTGAGTATGAACATACATAGAACGAAAACTTGAAAAAATTGAAGAAATAAGAAACAACATGTATGATCAAACACTAGAACAATAACATAATCAGAAGAGTGAAAATGGAATATTTAAAATATTATCCATAAATTGAAGTATCTTGGGAAAAATTTGTTCTCAATTAATTTATCTATAATCTAAGAAATTTTAATCTAATAATATACTAGGATTCATATGAGTTATAAAAGGTTTATAAAGTCTAAATTCAACATCTCATCTATTTGATATATCAAAATGGAATCAAATAGGTTCATAGGGTGTGATAGGGATTCTGTTATTTTATCTACATAGAAATTATAACATCCCCATCACCTTTGTAAATCATAAATGGATTCCCATACCTCACTAAACTATGAATTTCAACCATGGGAGTATTATTACCTATCATTGAAAATTATTATGCCTTTAATTTGAAAATTTACCAGGGGACCCGGAAGATGGAAGATTATCCCACTCTTCATGACCAATCTATGAATGAATTAGCAAGATCATGATACCCAATATCATCTCACAAAAATTGAAGCTGGTGAACCATTACATACCACATTTTGTGTGTCTGTCTAGAGATTATTGAACCCTTAAGATAACCAATGACTTATAAATAATTTCAAGTAAAATGAGAGATTACCTAACTCCATGGAAAGAAGTCAATTCCTTTATTATATTGGATAATGCCTAATTCAATTTTTTTGTGGGTTCTATCACTTTTCAAGTTATATGATCCGATTTTGACCTACATAAAATTTTCTCTCAGTATATGGGGGGTGTAATAAATCTAAGAAAAATTAATGGGACTAATTCCAAATCATCTACCCAAAACCACGTGAGTACCTGACCCCATATCTACTCCGATTGGCTTCCCAAATATTCTCTATTCCTCAATATATCTATAATAAAATAATATTCCTAAATTAACCTACTTCTCACCTCTAATGATAAAGATGGTTGTTCCTTTGATCCTTATATCAAATATTTTTTAAGAAGGGGTCTCATGCTCTATAATATGAGTCCTGGGAATAGATATAGAAAAATCAAATAGGTCAAGAAAATTGAAATTCATATGATATGTTGGTATATGGTGTGAAATTTTAAATTGTTCATCTGGTAATCTACTACACCTAATAAGGAATTTATAGTTCAACCCACATTGAATGAATAATGAGGTACGTATTGTTTGTGACCATTTGGACACATACATTAATATCATGAAAATAGAATACATTATGAATATCATCCTCATAGATTACATTTAATTCTAATGGAGGATATGTGGTGTGTAATACTAGTAGGTTCACTCAACCTATATCCCTAATATAGGTGTCCATTTTATCTCAATGTATACAATATGTAATTGTTGTAATATATTGGGTGATATAAACGAGTGTACTTAGTATGTATCGTATGATCCTGATGTAATTTTTCCTTAGATTTAGATACTGTATTCATATAAAGGCATGGTATTTAGTCTATTAGGATTGTCACGTGTATGTAAAACTACATATGTCATGTATTGTAGGCTATATGTGTTGTGTAACCCAAAAAAAATATTTTTAGAGGTGTTCACATGATATCATGACTTATTCATCTATGGAATATATTAATTCCATAAAGACTACATGGTGTCTCATTCAATAAAACATATCATTTAATATTAATAATCATCATTATCTCATGTTTGGTAGTTGTGTTCTTTACTTATACATCCAAATTCTTATAATTTTCACCTCATCATAAAAAACATCACCCCCACCCATATCATTATACCAACCATCGCCATCTAAGATCATAAAGGGTCATTATATATTATCTTCTCATCCCTTTCACACCACTTTATTGTCGATCTATCATACCTCATGAGAAAAAATTCTAGCGAACATCTAGAAAGCCTCCAAGTACACAACAATCCATGTTCTGCTCACCCACTATCACCTCTCCTTTGGAATTAATTGGTCAAGATACCCACAAAAACCATTATCCATTAATAATGTTGTAGGCTAGTGATATACCTCATTTCAAGGAAAAAATAGACTGAAAATTTATAGAAACTCAAGGACGATGCAAAATCATCCACACAAATAACTTGGGAACATATTGGGAAAATACATAAAGTGAGAATAGTCAATGAAACAATGTTAGGGACTATAAATACATTTTTTATAGATGTTTCATCATCAAATTCAACCATGGTAGACTTAAATAATATGGTAATTTTGGGAAAACGTGTATATACATCAAAAAAATAATTCACCATAAGAAAAAATATAAATTCAACCAAATCATGTTAATAACATGGTAAATGATGAAAAAAAGAAAATTAGATCACTAACTTGGTTGATGATTGAAATAAAATTAATCTACTCTCAAAGACATGGTTTCATATGATATCACCATCAAATCTAGTCAATTAAGTTCTCATGGATCTAGTCTTGTTGCTCTGATCTAATTTCAATTCTACCATGATCTAGTCCCTTTCATATCTCTAAATATTTGTATTATAATAAATAAAAATGATGCTAGTAAAAGAAAATATTTATGAGGCTTTTATTGGAAAAGTTTCATGGGTTTTGTATTTAATAAATTAAATATTTATTATAATCAAAATTATAACAATGATCATACTAGAGGACCATAATGAAAATAATAATTATACGACTTCTAGATTGAACACTTTTTTCTATAAAAAATCACAATTGAAAAATTTCTATATGATGCTCCATTTACGAGACACAAACAGCTACCCTCATGCAATAAATATTAATTTAAATATTTAATATTAAATATGAATTAAAAATTTACAATGAATAGAGATTTGCAAAACAAATCCTACGGGAATAAACCACACCCCAATACTAATAAAATCAATCAAAAAATTAGATTCCTTTTTAATGGAAAATTTTCCTTTTTACTGTTGAGAACTCTAGGGACATCAAAACTCAAAATAGGGCTATGTCTCAACTGAAAAATATCTTGGTTGCTACATCTTTTCAATGATTAACTATTATCATCGTGAAAAATTGGTAATGAGAATATTTATTGAAAAACAAATCTCATGAAAAGATATCATTTGTAAAAACCCAAAGCTTTACACTGACATCCATCACCATAAGTGACATGATCTCTAAAAAACACGATACACAATCACCCAACAAGGGAACATTGTCTTTCAACACCAATGATATTAGCAATAGCTCATCTCAGAATATAACATTAATGAAAAAGTATTTCTATTATATGTGATTCATTCCACGACTCTACAATAAAAAACTATTTTCATTAAATGATTATATTTTATTAATGGATGATGAGAATCTATGAGCCTCTAAAATCCATCTCTATATTGTTCATTAAGAATCATACCCATAGTGGGAGAAATTCTCTCCCCACATTTAAAGTGAATTCCTATTTTTTTTTGTTTTTGTAACACCCATATATGTCACGATTCAATATTGTTCACTTCAAAAATATTCTTCACCAACCTAAAAAAAGTTGCATGGAAACACATTACACATGCTTTACATCAGGATATAAATCATCTTCTTATAATGATTTACATGAACCAATTTCATTAGCTATAGTTTCAAGGAAAACACTAGCATGTGTACTCAAAAAATTCTTATCTCTAATATGTTCACAAGGGTATTCAAATATTACCTATTTTTCTTCCATCTCTATTTCAATATATATACCAACGAAAATATTATAAATATAATAAATCAAATCCAACTAATAAACACCAAATTATTTCCCTTAGGGTGGAATAATTTTACTGTATAAAATTTTAGTTGGTCATCATCATTTTGACTATCATTCCCATTAGGCATTAGACCCTTTCATAACTCCCATCAAACAAGGGAGTTAATAAACAGAGTCTTTTATGAAAACCACCTCCACCCTACATAAAAAGAGTTTCCATGTGATGGGAATTCTTAAAAATATTTATCAGAAAAAAAATAAAAAGGACCTTCTTCCATTAGTATGGTCTAATATTAGGATATCTTTATATATATCATATACACCCCCCAATATAAAACCTTCATATATCAATGTGATTGGATGAAATGATTCCCACATTAATTAATACCCTTAAGGCCTATCTCATGGGAACATCCAATCACATAGACCACTCAATTGACATCACCATGGAGGCCCTCTCTCACACAAATGAAAAATGTAGGGATCCATAATCAATCAAAAGTGATAAGTTTATTTTTCTCTATTCATGCAATAATCAAACACCAATAAAATATTGTTATACATTGATCTCGAAAACCACCATATATTAATCTTCATGAAGTATAATTCTAACATTTGAACTAATATCTCAAAAAATTAGAGTTTACTTCATAGTTAATTTAATCTTGGTAAGACTTTGAATGTACCTAAATAACTAATATACTCCACCCTAAATAATATCATGGGAAGATTCCATCCATGTGATACATAATAGAAATATTTTTATTCATCATTCAACTCCAATATATTTGAATGCTACCCAAGACCACAATTTTATGAATATGTCAGTCTCATATCGATGGTTAACCATCAGTCACCCATAAAAATAATTCATTCATTCCTCCAAATAAACTAAAATGGAATTATAATCCATTCATATATTCAATGACTCCACTCTTACAATCTGATATTTGTCCTATAACAAATTACTCTAGGTTTTCTCAATTTATCATAGATTCTTAGGTTTTACTCATAGTTGATGGTTGAAAACACCTCATTATACTATAAAAGTCAATCAATTTTATATTGAGGCATTAACCATGGTATCTCGTCAATAAAATTAATGAATTCCTTAATGTTTTTCATTATCCACTAAGATAACTTCACTTCTCCTGAAATAGTGAATGAGAGATGGTGACCCTTATGTGTAAATTCCCAAGGTAGAAATTTTTTGGCCAGTTGTTCAACAAAAAATAATTAAATTACAAACATTACATGATCAGTGATTACCCCTTATCAATATAAACTAGTACTAAGGTATATGAAGTGTGGAAATGAATCGTGGAATAACTACAACTTGTTGATGCATTTATATTGTAATCCATCATATGTGTCATCCCATATCTTTACTATCACAGCCTTTTACAGGAATCAAATTTGTGGATGTGGGGATTAAAAAAAATTCAATGAATCTTCAATCTCCAACTTGTCTCACATCACTGAAATATTTCACTAAACAACTCCCAAGTTGGGAACATGGCCTACAAAATTGATTTGTCTAATATCCACATTCCCTTAAAAATTTTGGTCTATCAACATCATCAATTAGGTTTTCATGAGTTGAAATGTTATCCTGCTCCCATAACCAGGTGAATCTCTTCAAAGAATACTAAACCCGCAAACCTCTCTTATGGAACTCTTCCAAATTTTTATGTGTGTGAAATCGCAACCTGGTCATAAAATGTCCCTTTGGAAACACCACCCAAACAATTTAGCTCATAGAATTACAATATGAATAAAGTGTTTGGAATATAATCTCTAGTTTGTGGTCCAAATTTCCTTGTGGATAATGATTACGTTTCCATAAATAGGGTCTACCACCCTTGGATAAAATATTCTTATAATAAAGGTATCAAACGCCCACCATGATTTAATATTTTTAAATTTACTTGATAAAAACATTATCTTTATGTGTTTCGTAAGTATCTTAATGTAATTATTTTAATAAGGTCATTTGGTGTCAGAAAAATTTATTAATATGGATCTCAGAATCAAAATAAAGCTCAATAACTTGAAAATTTAGACTTCCCCATCAATATTTGATTCATTTATCCTTGGAATGCACATAATTTATTATGTTAATGATTATTCGCATCCAACTCAATAACCAATTAAATCTTCTCTATAAAATTTTTTTCACTAAGGATAATGGTAGAGAAACATCTATAGATCACGATGTTAGGATATCTCTCGACTTGTTAATTGAATCATTTCCCCACCACTCAATGGATTGTTTGTGTAACATCCAATTATGAAAATTATCTCACTATAAACCTGAATATTAATGCAAACTTATAATGACCAATAAATTAAATACATAGAGATTAATAAAAAATTCAATAATATTCAATAAAAATTATAACAAATCCATGATTGGACAATATAAGAATATTGTCTTTAGAAACTTGGAAACATAAAAACTGCTTCATAAGACATCTTCATTGCCTCCACTTATTACATCATAACTAGAACCCCATTTGGTAAATCCTACATAATACTCTTCTTCATATCCTAGAGTAAATAAACATATAAAAGGGTGATCTAAATTTCTTTGCAAAGGTAAACAAGGAGGATATAAATTAAATCATAATCATAAGACATATTAACCTAACATTTTAAAATTTTATCCTTTATATAGAAGATCATGATATCATGCTACAAGATAAAACATAACAGTTCATAATAGTCAATGAACTTGACCCCCAAAGTCATAACATAAGACATGAAACCTTATAAAAACACATATGAAAAGAAAATAATTTCATATTAGTTGAGTCTCATTTCCATGACTATATCATAGCTAACAAATTCCATTACTAAACCAATTTTACTCCTCTTTCCAACCGTGTACTACTACACCAATATCAATTCCCATTCATAACAAGTCTATATCATGAGATATAAATCATTTCCCAATTCATTGGAAGGATTAATACATCCCACCAATCTCATAATGACATAATTATTATGTGGTAAAAACATAAATGATTCATCATTTCATAACCCAAGGAATAAAGTGGATTTCTTAAACATCATTCCATAATTATATAATCTACATAAAATTAAAGGATTTCACAAATATAATTCCCTCATAAAAACAATAAAACCATCATAAAATTAGTTATATTATACTCTATACATATGTTTATTGAATAATTTCATCATATATGGAAAATAATTTTGATAGGACAGTTCAAATTAATTATTGTGTAAAATATCCTTTCTACAAAAAAAATGATATCCTTTCTAATAATTCCATGAAATTCTATAAGAAATAATTTTACCTAGAAATGAAAATTAAATCCAATTAAAGAATATTAATGGAAATAAGGAATTTGTAAAGCATAAAAATCCATTTCGGTTGTATATGTTAAATGAAAACTTTCTTCCCATTCATTTTTAGGAATGTCAAAAAGTTCCTCATACCGAAAACAAAAAATATTCCTTTGATACTATTTAATAAAAGTTTCAAATTGGGTAAAATTGAAATTAAAGAATTTTATAAGGATAGAAAGAATATTTTAGAATACATATTTAGGAAACATCGATGTTGGTGATAAATATTCCATAGTAAATACTAGCATATAATCAATCTCCAATGGTAATAAGATTACAATATTATCTTTTAACATAGGTCTGATTTCATTTTTATGAATCCAAAAACTCTTTTATAATGAAATAAATAATATTATTATCTTATTCCAGAATCATAGTAATTTTTATGATATCATATATGATTATATAATCATGTATTTAAGAAACACTTTTCATTATTACTCGTTATTCAGGTATTAACTTCTTCATTTTCAAATATAAGTTTGGTAGGATAAGTTCTTGTTAATATTAGTAGGTTATAGTTATATAATTTAAAGAATTATAATTTTAAGTATATCATATTAATTAAATAAATTAATTTATATAATCATTCTTTAAAGATGATCGTGTAGAATGAATTACAACATATCATGGAGACAGTAGGTCATACATATGCAAAATCAACAATATCATTTCCATAATTGTTGAATGGTATTGAAATTTATGTTTAAAAATATTATAGAATCAATATCATTTCATGATAATCATTTATAGTTATTATTTAGTAAATTATACCCATGCAAGTATGTTGATCGAGAAAAACATTTTACACCACGACATGGAGATTAGAAGTCATATGTATGCCCCTGTGATGATTTCATTTATTATAGGATGAATTGAAGGTGTAATATTATTCTTTCACCACAATAATAAAATTTCTGTATGTAATTGATAATGTACTTATTAATTTACAATTAAACAAATCATTAAGAGGAAATAGAAGAAGAGGTATGTTAGAATGAAACGGTAGTGGAGATTACCTATTCTACATTGTGCTCCCTCTAAATCTCTTCTTAAAGATCTATATGTGGTAATTGAAGAACACCAAAACCTCTATAATGACACAAGGAAAGTTGAGAAGGAAAATTTTCATGGTATATTCTATCTTGAATGCTCAATTAGTTGTAAAGAAATGAAGGATGACATTAACTTTTATAATTTAGGTTAGGGGCACTTTTGGATCTAAAAAAATATAAATTTAAAATAAAATCATAACCCAACTAAAACCCTCTTGAATTAAAAATTTTAGAATATTAGATGATATAGGGTTGTAATGTTTTTATCCAATAAAATTCCGAAATAAAAATATGTCGTTTTTAACCTTATCGTTTTCATTAACACTTAGTTATTCTATTTAATTTTTAACTAGGGTAACAAATATTTCAATATTACATGGGTGTACTGTTTAATTATTTGATGTAAATTATACTATTAAAAAATACCACAAAAAATTATAGACCTATATCATAAATATTATATATTTTTATAAAATATTTTCTAGTTTTCAAATTATTTAATATAACATTTTTTTGATAAAAAAATTAATACTTTTAATTTTGACACTATTCAACTGATTGAATATTATAAAATATTATTATAACAAGCGAACCTCGAACCAAATATTTTTTTATATTTATAAGATGACAAGGCAATATATGAAATTAATTTGACATATTATTTAGCATAATTTATAATTTTTATAATTTTTTTATAAAATTTATTTGATATTCTCCTTAATAAAATAACTACGAAAATAGTTTTGTGTAAATATTTAATATGATTATTTGTTAAATAAAATTAAAAAATAAAATTCTAAAAAAATATTATTCCTTTGGATTTCATAAGAATACTTTTAATGGAATATATCTTCTGTAGAATCCATCATTAAAAGTATTATTAAAATTAAAACATGAATGTGACTAGTTTATCATCACCTTAAATAAAATAATATTAGTGTCATATTTTCTTCTATAATTCTCCAAATGTTCATTAACATGAAAATTTGATGGATATGGTTGATATATAGACTACCACCAAGATTTGGTCATGCTTTGGGGTCTTTTAATTTTTATTATGATCTTAAGAATAATTATTTCATTGATTTATCATCAATTAAATAATTTTTACATCATTAATGTATATGTCATTAAGGTAATTATTTATTCCCTAAAATGTAAAAACAAATAATCAAGATAAAAAAAGAATTCTATATTTTAAATTATTATTTATAGTAGAATTTATATTCTCTATAACCTTATATTAAAACTGATATAGTAATTAAAATTTGAGTAAGACATATTTGACTTATCTTTATATATAATAAATTAAATGTATAAATCTCATCCCAGTTGCATAAAAAAAGACACCATTTCTACCCAAGGATGATTTAATTCTAATCACACTCATCTTATTATATTAGGACATGTTTTAGAGTAATTTAATTATATTATTTTTACCCTTTATTACTTAATTGGTCCTTTTACTGAATTAATAAAAAATATCAATGTTACTATTCAAATTTTTCCAAAATAAAAACAATATATTTAATAAGTTTGGACATAATGATTCCAAATATAAAATCAATATTGAAAAATTAAAAGGCATGAAGTTTCAATAATTAATTTATAAATAATCTCATTATTGGAAAGAGAGAATTAGATTCAAATGTAAAAACATTACCAAATATCGAAATGTTTTTACAACAAAATTCAATGTAAAAATAATTGTAATTACATACATTATATTGTAGGATAAACATATATTCCACATATAAATTAAAAATATTCAATATTATAATTTATCAATATAAAATATTTTGATCAAAAAGTTGTTTTCAATAAATATTTTAGGTATTTTTACAATTCCTCAAAACAAGAATGTTATCATAAAAATATTGAAAATCCATACAAAGTAAATTTTTATATCCCGATTACAATGAAAATATTAATGTTACAATATGAAAATTATTAATGATACAAAATATTAATTTCAAAAGGGGTTCACCATTAAAGGCGTAAAATTACACTACTTAAAAATATAGGTTCTTATACATCAAATAAGGTTTATTCATAACCTTTGAAAAAAAAATTATTAAATGAATATCAAAAATATTTTACTAAGTATATAACAAATTTATTTAATTAAATTCAAAAAATAATATTAATTCACTATATTTTAAAAAAAATACAAATATTTTATTGATTTAAATTTTTCATTTTTACTAGTAGATAATGAATTCACAATAAATTTTCATAAGTTAGTTATGTTTATTCATGATAATATAATTGGTAGGATAAAAAGATCATTTTATACTAATGTGTGTTGCTGTTTTTTGACTCATGAATGGGTGAAATGAAATAAATTAAAATAATATATTTCATAAAAACATCTAGGTGTTACCTTTTACCCATTTCAACTGAATTTTTCTGTCAAAATTTTTTATTTGGAAACAAACATATGAGGATAATTATACCTCATCACATCCTCAATTTCCCACATAGCTTCCTCAAATTGGTGGATCCTCCAAAAAAACTATGACCAATAGAGTGGTCTTATTTCTTAGAACTTCTTATCAATGATCTTGAATTTTTATCTATTGTTCTTCATAATAAATATCTTACTAAAGTGATACAACTTCAATGTTTAGTACATTTGAAGATTCATGTATGTACATTCTCATGAGAGATGCATGGAACATATCTAGAACTTGAGAAAGATATAGTGGAAGGTCTATATCAGTAATCTACCTTCCCAACACAATCTATAATTTCAAAACGACGAATACATCTAGTGCTCATAATTCCATTAATTCCAAATATTAATACTCTCTGACATGAATATATTCATAGAAACATCTTATCACCCACTTCAAACTCTAGTACTTTTCTTTGGTTGTCAATATAACTTTATTTTTGCCTATGAGTTTCTCTTATGTGTTGCTGAATAGAGTTTACCTACTCTATCATTTCAACAACAAGATTAGGTACTAATAGTTTTTATTCCCCAAAATCATCCTATAATGTTGGAGTTGTATACTTTTTCTTATATAGAGCTTAATAAGGAGCCATGTGAATACTATATTAACATCTATTGTTGTTATAAAATTCCACCAAAGGATGTTTTTGATCCCATACACCTTTGAAATTCAAAGATCAATCTCTCAACATGTCTTCTTGAGTTTGAGATGCCCTCTCAGACGAATCGTCATTTAGAGGATGATAAGCAGTGTTGAGTCTTAACTCTCCATCAAGATCCTATTAAAGACTTTTCCAAAACATCAAGGTTATCCTATGATTCCGATCAGTTATAATTGAAATTTTTACTCAATGATATCTTACTACATCATTTACATATAACCTAGAAATCTAGAAAAGAGTTAAATCCATTCTAATAGAAATTTATTGTGATGAAGACACATGAAAATCAACTATAAACGATAGAGATTTATGGCAACTAGATGTTTTGGGATATCCGATGAAAATTTATATAGTGGTGTTTTCACAAATCCATTGTTGTATGGTATTGTTTGTAACATAACCTTAGACTTCTATCTCGTAGCCTTAAATTGCTGAAAACCATGAACTGAGGGACATATTCATCAAGATATCTTTTCATTCCATCCCATATAAAATACTACATTAGGTCTCTGTATATGTTTGTGTTTCTAGGATGAGTAGAGAATGAATAACTATGAGACTCATCCAAAATCTATTGGGAGAATGTTTGATGGATAAGGAATTAAGGAGATTTGGATATTACAGAGTGTTTTCTGTTGTTTTCAATGAAGATAAATAAATTCAATTTTTAAACGACTTAAAAATTGATGATTCTTTACTGATATGTATTTCCAAAATATCATATGTTAAGAGAACTTTTTTGTCAATACTTATGAAGGAAAGGGGGTGAATTGATGATGCGAGTCATATACAATTTATAATAGAATGAATGATACTTTTGGAAGACAGGGAAGTTTTAGTACTTACCATTGTAAATTTGGTGATGCTAAGAATGTTTGATAAAAGGATACATATCATGATAGTGAATTTCGTGATGAAAGCTGATGAATTGTTATGGGATTTAGTGAAGAGATAAATGAAAATTGAACAGACAATCTGGAGGCAGAACAAGTTTGAAGATTTCTTAGTATGTTGCACGCATGTTTGAAGATTTATTGGTATGTTGCATGCAAGTGGAGTTCCATGACCTGTGTATAAAAATATGGCAATGGAGAGGCTTTCTCTAAATATTAGGTTTTGTGTGCATGTTTTATTTTTCCATGCAAGATTGAAAGGACTATGGAATCTTGCATGCAAGGCATGATTCATGGTCCAAACATTGAAAATGGCCAAGGCATGAAGTGTGAGAAATATTCAAAGAAGTGTGTGAAAGATGAGGTTGGCGCAAAAGATACTTACATTCCTAATGTGACATCAAATGGGGATTTGCATGATGTTTTAGGATCTTGTACGACACATCGGGGTTTTTGCGCAAAGGGGTCAATGAGTTCTGTAAATAAAAGGTGACCCCTCACACTTTTATAGATCAACACATAGAGAAATTCAGAGCTGGGAGGGGTAGAAAAATATTAAGAAAGGAAGAGTGTGTAAAATAAATATAGTTGTGTGGAAGAAGGAGAAGTTGTGCACAATAAGAGAGTTCTGCACAAGATTGAAGTTTCATGCAATAGGTGATTCATGACAAAAGTTGAATCTTGAGCACATGGCATGAAAGTTATTCACAATACACCAAAAAGGGTGTGTGAATGATTTGGTGTCTTCAAACGTATTCGGTTGTGTGTAACATAGTTCGTACCGGCTTCTGGGTAAGAATTTTATGATTTGTACTTCAAAGAACACACATGTTCAATTGTAAAGAAGCAATGATATACTGTAATTCCCTATTTTTTCTAAGAGGGTGCCCACACACTTGCATATTTTTTCTATGTGTTACACGAGTTTAATGGTATATCTTACTAATTTTATTCCACATAAAAGATTGTTTTATAGCGGATTTTGTGGTACTGAAATATTTCTGTACCATACCAAGGACGTATCATATCTTGTTTTGTAGTGAACCTTTTAAATATTTTGTTCCTATGGTTGTGTGTGTTCAGAAGAGAAGAAACACTTTAATTGGATATGAAGGTTATTTCAAATAGAAGGAAACATAAAAGGAAAATGATATATCAAATTCACACCCTCCCCCTCTAAGTGATGTATATATCCAGATTGGAAACATCAATATATCCTTATTTAATAATAGTATAGGAGGATTAAAAACACAATTCCTCAACCTTATTAATCCATAAAAATCATTGATTAATTTAGGAACATTTTTCAAATTCTCTTGTAGCTCTACATCTTCCTTCTACACCTCCTTCATCATCCCATTTTAATATAGTGGATCATTAATTTGAGAAATTTATCATTTCAATCCTACATTAAAATTTCAAGATCCATCCTTTATAAATCCATAAATATTGGATTTTTATTATCATCATTATGGGAAGGATAACATGGTCCTTTTAACTAAAATCATCGGCCACCATTTTTTCTTTCGCATGGTGGTAATTCATTTAGAAGTCGTAGAATTTTATCAACTTCAATGATCTTATTTGGATAATAGTCACCAATTTTTGAGAAAAAAATTACATTAATCTTTTATGATCAGTATACATATCACAACTTTCACCATAAATATAATTAATCAACATATTTAGTGAAAACATTACTGCAGGTAACTCCAAATAATGAGTTGGGAATTTTTTTTCATGGATTTTAAATTATCACGTGGAATAACCTATCACCATATAATTTTGAATATTATAAAAACACCACCCCATCATGGATGAATCACTGTAGATAAAACATATTTCTCTATTATAAGATATTGTGACCATAAGTACACTTTCTAACCTTTTTATCACTATGAAATTCTCCTCAAATACCTCCAACAACATGAGCATAACTTTTTTTGAAGTAAACTTGGTGAGTGGATTAAATAATCGTGAAAATTCATCCACAAAACAATAACAATATCAATAAAAACAAAAAACATCATATCTCAGTTACCAATGTTTGTCTTGGCCAACAATCAATAACATTTTTTTTGATCCACATATATCCCCTCTCTTAATAGTATTTGACCCAAAAATGTTATTTTTTGAAGTAAAGAATTACACTTGGTAAATTTTCCATAAATCATATCCTTTATCATGGTATTATGTACTATCCTGAATTGATCTTCATGTTCTTATATTCTCTTTGAATAGAAAATAATATCCCGTACAAATACTACCTTAAACTAATAATGAGAGTCTCTAAAAACTATATTCAATAGATCCATGATGATAGTGTGAGAATTAGTACGACCAAAAGGCATCAATAAAAATTCTTAGGGTACATACCATGTACAGAATGTTATCTTTTGTATAACCTACTTATTTACCCTTTATTGATGATATCATGAATGTAGATCAATCTAGGAAAAGTGTTGAGCTCATCATAGTTGGTAAAAAAATTATCAGTGCGGGTAAGAGGATATTTTTTCTTGATTGTGATCTTGTTATTTTTTTGATAATCAATGCAGAGTCAAATTGATCCATATTTTTTCATAACAAATAGTACATGTGCATTCTTAGATGACACACTTGGGTGTATGAATCCCTTGACAATAATCTTTTATAATTTATTCATTAATTCCTACCACTAAATTGAGATAATTCTTTATAGTGTATTATAAATAGGCATAGACCCTAGTACGAGTTCCATTGAAAACTCAACCTTGTGATTTTGTAGAAGAGCATGTAGTTCATTAAGAAAGATAGTATAAATCTATCTTATAATTGGTTTATTATTAATGGTGATTTTCTCCCTAGGAATTTCATAATGATAGCCTTCATTTATAGGAATGAATACACATAAG